>OX104037.1:31253925-36253925 GCA_944470415.2 Schistosoma rodhaini
CGAGTAAGCGCACGTGAAACAAGCTTTTCGAAGCGACAGATGGAGAGCGAATTTGTAATACTTCACTAGAGTCTTGAATACGGGTCTCGGATAGACAGCAAACATCAACATAAAAAGACTTTCTAAAGACATAGCCAGCCCCATCTGTTGTCCGATCTGCATTAGTGTGCGAACGTTGAAGCAAGCCAGCTTGAACGGTGTACGCGGTTTCAGAAAGACTGCTTCAGTATTCATAATCGGTGGAAGCATTCACTTTCAACACAACAGCGACTGGAGATCGTTTAGACAGGACAGAGTTTCTACCATCGGCGATCTACTGCATAAGTTTGAAAGGAAGGGTACACAATTTGAGAATAAAGGGAGTGAAAAGCGACGTAGTAAATAATAGTAATAATAATAATAACAATGGTAATAATAATAGTGTTAATTGTCTTGCTTCTAGTGTGAGCGGGAATAGTATCGTCTATAGAATTCATCATTTCATTTATTGGTGTGTGTAGGCTGTGATACTGCCCGGGTGCCCAAACCGAAGCAGGTGTCATTTAATATACACAGGTGATGTGTTCGTGAAACACTTTTCCCCACATATTTTGTTAACATAGTTTGTACTATGAACGACCAAAATAAAACTATGCACCTTGTGCTGTATTTCGTATTTTCCATGAAACGCGAACGAGAAAATGAGTAACGGTATTATGCACCTATTTTAACTAGCGAACGAACCATAAGCCATGCTACAGGTTATTCGGCTCAATGAATTGATTTCACAGAAATATTTTATGAAATCAGTTTGATCTTCAACTGCTTTGTTGGTTATGATGATATGTAGAGATCCATCTATCTGGACAACTTACCCATCCTATAACTTAGTTTTAACTTCATTTTGTCTTATTCAATGACTTATTTTTTTACTTCAATCAAAGTTGACGCCAATAAAGCTTTAAACAAATACCGTTTTGATGAATGAACAGAACACTCGGGATTGGTTGCTTTTCGTTTTTATATCTGCAATGATGAGATAACTGTTTGAGCTGTGTAATAACAAAGAACGTT
The DNA here is from genome assembly GCA_944470415.2 of Schistosoma rodhaini. Lineage (NCBI taxonomy): Eukaryota > Metazoa > Platyhelminthes > Trematoda > Strigeidida > Schistosomatidae > Schistosoma > Schistosoma rodhaini. Next base: position 31,254,979 of record OX104037.1, read on the forward strand.
TGAATCCGGAGAAAGAAGCATGTGACTCAGGTTGCAGTGCATATGGGACAAGCGTATCAATGTTCTCTCAAATAGTTTAATAAATTTTCAGCTACTCAATTATCAATCATGCGATAGCGTTTAGTAAGCTAAAACAATGAACGTGATATCGAACCACTTCGTGAACCCTTATGTTCACCTAAAAAAAATTTTTTATTTAAATAATGGTTGCTCAATTTCGTGAATCAGTTGAAGTTAGACATTAACACCGTTGGATGCCAGCTCAGTGGTCTATCGGTTAAGGGCTTCGGCTCGAAACTGGTCGGTCCTGAGTTCGAATCCCGCGAGAGTGAGTTCGTGGATGCGCACTGCTGAGGAGTCCCATAATAGGACGAAACGGCCGTCGAGTGCTTCCAGGTTTCGATGGTGGTCTAGCTTCAATTAACTCATGATCTCAACTCTATAAATTTAAAGTGTTTGTGAGATAGTTTGCCATTTATTGAATTCGATTCTTTCTTATGTTTTGGTGAGTTAACAAATTTTCTGTATTGATTTCATAAATGACACACGAATAATGGTATTATTTATTTGTCTTTACCATATTTAGATTTCTTTTCATTGTAAGGAAATTATTGAACTACTCAAGATATGCAGTAGTAGTCCGATAACTGATATCTCATTTCAGTGGTCATAAACAAAATCACTTTAATTATCTAAACGTACTTACATAGTAAGATGCTTTTAATCCATTATTGTCAGCCAATATTTCTTCTTGAGTATCAGTCTGGAAAGCCTGAATCAATTGAATAATCAAGAGATATGTGCTATGTAAGGTTGTGAACCTGAAATGAGAAATGCTCATAACCCCTTTTTACACTGAAATGTTATATTGTAACTATACAATATGATATTCTATACGATAGACTTTATTCCCCATAATAAGTGATAATGTCACGCAATCAGAAATACTTTCAATTTATATGAATGAAGTTTTAAGTTAGATGACTTATCATCCTGTAAGCAATTTTATTTAGTTTTCATTTTTCAAGAGCGTTTCATCAGTAGATGTATTCAAGTTTCATAGTCATTGAAATCAGCTAGTGATCAGTATTGAACGAATGTATATTTCATGAAATTTGTTTCAGACAAAGATTATGTTGAATCGATTTCGAAAGTCATTATGGATTAAAAAGAAATTCGCTTCCAAAAAACGTGTTTGTAAAGAATTCAAATTATTTTCTATTGTTGGTTTTTCAATTTCTGTAATATTTTCAAAAACAGTTTATTCAAATTAAATCACATAACAGTTTACGAAATTATTAGCGACTTTCGTCAAATACAGCTCAACAAAAATCGGTTTTCAGTGTATAAGAGTGATATTTGGTTGGACAATCAAAGTTCATTTTGTTATATCCGGGCAAAGATTAAGAGAAAGTAAGTTCTGATTTTGCAATCTCAATCGGTGTACGACAAGGCTGTCCACTATCTTCATTTTCGCTCAATCTCATTACCTACTGCTGTAAATAACGTTCTCCCTGTCTGAATTTTCTGAGATTGATCTCCTGTCAGGGGGTTCACTTATTGACTGGGAATACTCATAAGACATAGTCTTGTTTGAAGAAGACGCCGATAAAATTTAGAATTCTTTTTTAAATTACGGCTTCGAAACGTGATCATCAAGGCTAGAGGATACTCAAAAGTTACTAGTGTTTGATCACAGGTGTATTAGATATATTTCTCGCCCCTGCTGGGTAAGTAATGATGAGGTTAGACACACGATATGAGAGAATGATAGTAATGCTGGTTGGTAGATGCAGACTACCTGCTCAATAAATTAATGGAGTATATTTGCATATATATATATATGTATATATATATATATGTTAGATTACTGTGCATTTATCCCTCTGATAATCAGCTCTCTATTGACCCATTCAGTCAGTCAGTTACAACGTAGAACTTCGTACGGACGTACATCAGTTCGAGTTGCCATACCACATTAGCACAGAGAGGCAGTTGTCGATTCAAACCCCATATTGGTAGAAGTAGTAAGAGTATAAGGATTAATGTGAAAGATTAGGGTTTGAAGATGTTATTGAATGTGTATAATACAATGAAATAAATTTGGAAAGAGAAAAAGGATACAGACATGAAGAATTCAGAAGATTAGAATTTGGTAGAACACAAAGAGTGGATGTACCTTCGCCATTGCAAACGATTTTGAGCCATGTCATTCAAGGTCTCTAACCATCGGTTGCTGTCATCTCGCGAATCCCAACCAGGTAGTCTACATCTACCAACATGGCCCAGTCCACTTGTCAGTGACTTCATGGATTTATGCCGTGTTTTGGTCTGGCCGCAGTAGCTTTCTTCCAACCTGCTCCTACACCATTAAGTATTACACGTCGAGGCAGTCGGTGGTTGGGCATACGTAACACATGTCCCAGCCATCTCAACTGATAAAGTTTCACTACTTCATCAATCGATTTGCCATCCTTACCTAGTACCCGTTTCCTAACATCTGCATTACTTACCCGGTGGTCCCAGGATATACCAGCAATCCTTCGAAGACACCTATGATCGAGCACTAGTAGCCTACGAATATCCTCTACTCTTACCGGCCGTGTTTCACTGCCATAAAGTAGGACGGAACTCACTACTGCACAGTAAACCCATTCTTTTGTTGCTAGACGGATATCTGGCCTACGCCATAAATGACGCAAGTTGATGAAATCTAGACGAGCCTTCTGCATCCGTTCTGAGATTTCGTCACACACCAGACCACAGGGGCTCATGAGACTCCCAAGATAATTGAAGGTGTCCACGCGCTCAACTACTTCACTCTCTATCATTAGTTCAGGTGTCGATGCGACCCAATCCTGAAGTAACATTTTGCACCTCGAGGGAGAGAATCGCATCCCGAATATGCCTGCATTGTTGCTTATGGTGGTCAGATGACCCAATGATTGCTTTAGTACAACTTTCTCTTTTTATTGCTATCCTGTTTTTCATAGTTTACACTACTAATCACTATTTGGATTGAGCATGTATTACTGTAATTTGAACTTGGAATAAAGTGTGGTGTGGTTGCATATAAACTACCTCTGTCTGAAATATGTTGAGCTTTTGTACTTCCTCTTCGTTCAGAGAACGTAGGTATTGAGTTCACAGCCAAGCATAGAGAATGAGTCTTGTCCTCGTTGCTATGTGACTTCTGACATCTGGAACAAGCTTGACGAACGCGCTTTCCCAAGGTCATAGCTCGAACCAGGCGCTCCACAAGCCTACTTTATAACAATTATAAACTTAAAAAGCTGCATTACAGAAATACTTAGAACTACCGAAACCCTATTACACTTTTTGTCGAGATTGGATCTGGTATATAACGTGGACGCTATGCCCCTTTGGAAACTATTCTTATGAAAACACATTATATGTGAACGAATGAACTGCTATCAACTTTTATAGATTATAATTACTAAACAAGCTTGCTTGGGATGCATACTGTGAACCAGTATATGTTGTAAATTGTAGATCATGCCTGTAAAAATGGCGTGTACCTGCTAATGCAGAAATATATTATTATTATTATTATTATTATTTTGGTTTCTGAAAGTCATCTATGGGTTTTGGTCGGTTCTAGAAGATAACACATTCATGGCATCATTTAATTTTTTTTCCGATGAATGGGACAAGTGGGACACATTAAAAGAGTTTCCTGTTTATATACGTTTACTGTTATTTGTACAGTATGTGAAATCAGAAAAGAGCAATAATGGATGTCACGTATAATAGTAAGTAAAAGCACATTCTTCAATATTTTAAAATTTTAAATTACAATTTGAATAACGTTAGAAACATTATCACGAGATGACTGGGGATATTTTTGTTCTGGATAAGATACACAAAATGTCAGTGAATATTTATATGTTCTTATTTATAATTCAACTAAACTTACCTTTAAACTAGTGAAATTATAGGAACTATACTGATTACTTAGACATACAGCTTTCGATTGCATGAAACTGGATGACCATAAAGCATCGAACGAATTCCGTTTATTACTGTTCTCATCAAACAGTACACCTAGAGATACAACGAAACTAACGGGTTACCTTTATTGAAATTGTAATTCTTTTTAACATAATTGCTGGTTTGCATGTACATTAGAAGAAAGAGAAAGCAGAAATCAATGCATAAATGTTTTATTATCAACAGTTGTACATCAATCGAAATGAAACAGTAAAACAATGATTTTGAGAGAAACCAATACAACAGATATTATAAAAAGAGGTGGATGGTGGCTATCAGTGGAATCTAGAACTTCCGTATCGTCCTATTTGAGACACGTCAGCTAGATGTTCCCACATTCCATCTCTGCTTATCATGTTTATGACCTAAGATAATATCAAGGCAATCTACACATGATGCACATATGTCAATAAGAAACTAATCGATTGCATTTCTAAACATCAATGGGAGGATTCAAGCAACCAATATTAAAATGAAATTGTACAACAGACGTTAAGGCGTAACCCGTCAGTGTACAGCAAACCGAGGTAGAACAAATTATTTCACATGATTTCAAATTATTCCATTGTAAAAATTTCATTTGATATTGAAGTAAATGGGAGAATGGTTTGCAATGAGTACTATGAATGAAGTTTCGATGATATTGTATATTGCATAAACACCAATATTGAATCAGTGATAATTTATATCATCAATGTACTATCAGGACAACAGCAGTCTAGTGTTGTATTCGCAAACGAGACTGATATTCAGTGAATGGTAACAACGGAATAATACTGAGAATCGATTGGTCATCGATTTATGGAATGAAATGATTTTGCAACTTCGGAAAGATTAAAAGCGTGGAAACTAATAAAAACCATGTTATGAACCATATAGTCAGTGTTTTCTTGTGAGACGTGGATCAATAACACAAAGGAACTTTTTATTCAGTTATTGCAAGTAACTGATATGTATGTGAACTGAGGTGACGTGGTTGTTGTCAAGTATTTGACAGTCAAGCTGAAAAGACTAGATAATTCGTTCAAAATACATCTCGACTAGTTGAAAACAATCTACGAACCGCTGCATGGTAGCACAAGCAAAATGTTTTATAAATTACTGAACTACACTGAAACGTCGACCTGTTGTTATATTTGAATATTTAAATATTGTGATGACTGAATATTTGGTTCTTTCTATTCACATAAAAAATTGTCGATAAATCGCCGTCTTCTCAGTTATGTGCTGTTGTTGAGAATGTATCGGTACAGCATACTGGTGATATTTTGAGATTCCCTAGTCCTAAAATGCTTAATACTGACAACTGCAGATTGCACACAATGACAAAATATTATTCGCGCATTACGTCACGTTTCGCCAGAAGATTAGTTTTAAGAGATCAATATACCTTTTAATATTCCTTGAAAAAGTAAGCTTCTCTATGAATTCATTAGACAATTAAATGATATTGTGATTTTATGAACAATATTATATCGAAGGTAATAATTTTATAATATGTAGTTAATATTACTCTTAAGAAACGGAAAATTGAGTAGTGATTGAACGAACCTTTGATACCTATGGCGTGCATAATTTCATGACCTATAATCCAACCAAGTGCTCCATATTTCGAAGCTAAACTAGCATTTTGATAATAAAGTGGAGGTTGTAGAAGTCCGGAGAATAAATACATGCGATTCCCATCTGTTATATAAAAAGCTGTTACAAGAAATACCGGTGATCCTATCAGAGATCTGCTCACAAAACAAATAAAGGTTTGATTATTTCAAATGTCGTACCATTTCATTAAAATTTCATCATTTTTGCATTATATCAGGTAATGCTTTCAAGAATACTACGGTACAAAATGCCTCGAATTTCATTTTGATCATAAACCAGCATGGATTATATTACATGATACTTAATGAATCCAATGAATGAAGCGGTTTCATTCAAACAAAAATGGGGTTGAAATTTGTGGGTCAGTTTACAATATGTGATTATGGAATCTGAATAAAAGTAAATTTTTACAACAGTTTCAATAATATGGATTCTAATATTCATAATAAATATCTGTGATTTCCTGAATAGCCAGTAGGTAAATAATCAGTTCAACTTTTGTACTTATTGAACTAGACTGTTCGTTGTTTGAAAGACTTATGTCATTGGTAATTATTTTACATAGACTTTAGTCTGTTATTTCAGTCTACTATATTAGTTAGTGTCCAATCTCTTATAAAGCTGTTACATGATATGATGGTAGTAATAGTGGTAATGGGCAATTAGCATTTGTCCTATGAGTTATAAAATGAATGGAATCTTCTTACCTCATTACGATTTTAAATAATGTAATGTAGGCACAGAAAGTTTGCTTAAGAAAAGTAATATTTACATTCTTCTGTCTTCTAAAATTTCATTTAGCATATTGGTTACACGTTTTATTTGGAAGACGTCTAAACGAGTCAAAAATACATTAAATCAGTTCACCAAATCAGTTTGAATTCATGGTAATACCGGTTCTATCCGGAAGAAGGCGACAATCTATAAGATAAGTTTGATTAAAATAGATTCCAAACTTTCTATTTAAATAGTAAGATTAATAATACCTGATAACTTGTATTGCTTTTATATCAGAGGTATCATGAAAACTTACGGGTTATACTTGTTTAATCGAGTTTTCAAAGTGTCAACATATTTTGCTCTACGGATGTAAAATTCATTTATGTAATAATTGTCCTCTCGAATTGGGTACTAAATAATATTTGTGTGAAAAAAACATTGATAGAGTTGATTAATAAATGTTTAAAACACGTTGTAAACATTCAGGTTTTCAGTTTATTATGTAAATATTTGAGAATCAGGGGTTTCGTGGTATTGCAGTGTCGTTGAAGCAATATTTCAGTTTTTCATTGTCACGTGAGTTTTCGGTTTTCAATTCGTAACGCCAAGCTACCAAAACGATTTAACTAAAGTATAAAGTTGTGCTGATTGTTTTGTACATGCACTGAAGTAGCTAAATTATGATAAGATTGATGTGTAGTCTGTAAGGACCAGCATATTGGTCCATAAATTGACCCATATATTTGAACTTTTTAACCCTCCAACTCAGAGTTGCCAAAATGCAGAATATAGACCAGTGAGTTGAAGTTTCTGTGCTAAGTAATGATGGAGTCTAACCAAGGTTGTTTGGAAATGTGAAATATATATATATATATATATATATATATATATATATACACCAATTGTTATCACTAGTGAGTTCTACAAACAACGATCTTTCGTAAGTTTCACATGCCTACAACAGGATAAGTGGGTCTATTTTCTATAGAAATAGACTAATATATACGATTACATATATATTATGACCAGTTCTCAACAAAATATACATTAGCTAATTCAAGTAAACTTGTAAAATAATTTATTTTTCAATAGTCAAACAACTGTTGTTAACTTACTTGGAATACTGTTGAAAGATTTTCTTTTACTTCAGAAGCATTTCGATTAGAGTACAAGGCAAATATGTCCATTTTTGAAACCTACAATTTTTCATAACCATCAGTCATCTCACTGAAGCGTAAACAAACCTTCTTTTTCATGAATTTCTTTCCCTCCTCCTTCAACCACTTGATTTTTGATAGTGAGTTAATTATAGTGACTTTGATTTCGTTGAACATATTGATCACCTGTTAAAGAGGGACAATTAACTAAACTGAGAAAGTGTATATCACGTTTCAAAAATGTTACGAACCATTTACAAATGTAAGGGATGACTTATGTGATCCAAACATGAGCATATCTTAAGCGTGATCCTAGCAATTTAGTTGTAAGTTCATGGCGAGTCATTGCATTATAGCAACTATCCTACAACTAATGTCGATTATTATTAATTTTGGTCAAGCCATTTTATTAACTTACGTAACAGACAATTGTTATTAAAACAGTAACAATTCGTCCATTTTGTAGTTGAATTCATGATTCGATTGAAGCTAGACCACCACGGAAAACCTGGAAGAACTGGATGACATTTTCGTCCTAGTGTAAGACTCCTCAGCAGTACGCATACACGATCCCACCCCATGAAATTTAAACCCTCGACTTACTGGTCTCGCATGCCAGCGCTTAACCTCTAGACCACTGAACCGACGGGCATCCAACGGTGTTATTGTCTAACTTCAACTAATCCACGAAGTTCAGCAACCGTCCACCATTATCTTCAGTGAGTTACTATCTCACAACAGACGTGGTTGAACTCCACTGGTCACTGATTCTCACTAGAACTCCAGGAAATACCTCTTGAAGCGAGTCCTAATGAGAAAATGATTATTATCAGAAGAAAGTTTTGTGAAGATTTCTTTGTACTGTCACATGACAGACTGTAGCGAAAATGTTGTTGGCATAAATATCCCTCGATGATTCATCCTCCTCCCCATGTATGTATGTACAAGAATTCTAATATCAGTCTCTGTTCCGCCTTGCTGTGCCCTTATGTGATTTGGTCATAAATTTGCCTCTGTATATGCTCGCATAAAAATATTCGTCTCTTCAATTCAAATTCGCTTGATATGCTTATAGCTTTGTGATCTGCGCTATCCGCTAATAAACTGTAGTTGCCGCTTCTCTTTGCCTTCTGCATTCAAGCACACTGCAGACCCTAAATCTTAAATTAGACCACAGCACTGATGACAGTCAGTAAGGATTCTGAAGATCATTTGAAAAATAATCAGAACGTTTTCGTCAAAACTGGAATTGTTTTGAGAAAAATGGTTTGAGTTAAATTTCTAATCGAGACTAGGTTGATATTGGAACGATGTTAACCATTCGATGTAATTCGTGTACGAACATATGTCCGAATTGAAAAGAATGATTTCACAACTTTTGAGGGACAGGTGTATAGATGATGGAGAAAGTGTGAAAATGTGTTAAGAAGTCTCATGAGTTAATTTTTGCATCACAAACTTCGTCAGTTCGGAAAATAACCGACATCAATGTCATTTAGCACAAATACCGATAGGAAATATTGCTTGCTAAACGCTTATTATGTTAAGATGCTGAATATCATCTTGTGTGAATGTACGTCATTTGATTTGAAATGTGCTCTTAATTGCGTTATTCGAAGACATTTGTTTATGTTTACGTAATTGGAATCAAAAAGCGTAGTAACCTCTTCATTTAAATAATATTTGACTTTTGAATATGAATGAATGAGTGTTTAATACATAGGTGTTGACGACAATAATCCAGTAAATTAATGATAATTCGATTATTCGCTCAAAGAACCTCAACATATACTTCTGAAAAATAATTTACGAGTTATTCAAATTCCACCACAATAATGTCTACAAATATTTACCTTAATAAAATTGATGTCTGGAATGAAAAATAAGATTTTTTCAAAACATTAACTGGGTTTCTACCTCTAGAGACATTGACTAATTATACCAAGATAAGTAATTATGATGTCTCACCATTTAGACAAGTAAAATGATTGAATGTTTATACATGAGCGTTCACATATTAACAACAGTAGAACGAATTTATTTGACGTCATCCATAGTACTGAACTGTTATTCACTATATTGGGTTACATTTGTCTATTTGTAGACATTTAAAGTCTCTCATGGATTACAGGCTCATCCATATTAATAAATTAAGAGCGATTTTCTGAACGTATCGTTCGTATTCCATCAAACTAGTATGACGGTGTTTGTTCACTGTAGTGTTTCTACTATTCTAGCATGAAATAAAACACTGTGTGTACAAGTGTCCATTGTCAAGAAGTGAACGGTTCTCGCTATGATAATTAAGCTATACCACAAACTATCATAAATAACTGCATTTTGGTTCACAGACCAGAATGGTTTACACTAAATTGGAGTAAAACGTGTTCATTTATAATGTCAGTCGTTCAATAAAAGCTGATAGAAGCAGTGGTTGGATTGAGTTTACTAGAACTGCTTTACTAGAATCTTTGAAGTTCACAGACTGTATCCAGAAAGATGACATAAAAACCAATCGAGGTCACCATTTATATACGTTACGCGAATTTCGTAACAGAGTAACCTATGATATTTTCATTTAACTCAGATATGTCATCCCCTTGGAATGAGTAGGTTTCGTTCGAATTTGATAGTTGTTTTATAGCTTGTTGGTTATATGAGGAATTCCTTAATCGAGGAATAATTTGCTTCTACGGACCTATACATTTTGTCTCACTTCATCATCTAACGATTTCATATTATTGCTAAGAGGATCTACTTTACAAACATTGTAAATAAGTGAAATATGACATGAACTAACCTCCGTTTTGTGTGTTTCGTTTACATGAGAACGGATAAAGTGTCTTTCAAGCGTCCACGGGAAACCATCCTTCAACCGAGTTACACATTGCTCATCAAAATGTGGCTGTGAAGCTATTTTAAATTAAGTTAAATAATGTTATGTTGTTGGAGGATCGAATGAATTTATATAAGGAAAGAACCGAATCAGTGAGTATGTGAGCAAATATAAAGTTCATGTTGATATTTCCCATGAAACACATGATACTCTATCAAACCGATCCAGTGTTTACATATCTAGTACCCATGATTACTCAATCATTCGTATGCTTTCTTCAACGTGAATATGACCAAAAATATTTTGAATATAATGTTTAACCAAAAGGCTCTTTACGCCAATTAATTTGCTTCGAATGTCAAGACGTACTTTAAAGTATACTCTAGATATTTACTATTTTATGAAGCCCCTCTTCTGTCGATATGACTGAAAATGACAATGATGAATAAATCTACATTGATTCAGTCATGATGGGTTACGTCGATGAGATTTTCTGAGCATATCGGATTTGTTCATATGTGAACATTTCTTCTGTTCAATTAATCAGGCAGTCAGTCAGTCAGTTACAACGTAGAACTTCGTACGGACGTACATCAGTTCGAGTTGCCATACCACATTAGCACAGAGAGGCAGTTGTCGATTCAAACCCCATATTGGTAGAAGTAGTAAGAGTATAAAGATTAATGTGAAAGATTAGGGTTTGAAGATGTTATTGAAGGTGTATAATACAATGAAATAAATTTGGAAAGAGAAAAAGGATACAGACATGAAGAATTCAGAAGATTAGAATTTGGTAGAACACAAAGAGTGGATGTACCTTCGCCATTGCAAACGATTTTGAGCCATGTCATTCAAGGTCTCTAACCATCGGTTGCTGTCATCTTGCGAATCCCAACCAGGTGGTCTACACCTACCAGCATGGCTCAGTCCACTTGTCAGTGACTTCATGGATTTATGCCGTGTTTTGGTCTGGCCGCAGTAGCTTTCTTCCAACCTGCTCCTACACCATTAAGTATTACACGTCGAGGCAGTCGGTGGTTGGGCATACGTAACACATGTCCCAGCCATCTCAACTGATAAAGTTTCACTACTTCATCAATCGATTTGCCATCCTTACCTAGTACCCGTTTCCTAACATCTGCATTACTTACCCGGTGGTCCCAGGATATACCAGCAATCCTTCGAAGACACCTATGATCGAGCACTAGTAGCCTACGAATATCCTCTACTCTTACCGGCCGTGTTTCACTGCCATAAAGTAGGACGGAACTCACTACTGCACAGTAAACCCATTCTTTTGTTGCTAGACGGATATCTGGCCTACGCCATAAATGACGCAAGTTGATGAAATCTAGACGAGCCTTCTGCATCCGTTCTGAGATTTCGTCACACACCAGACCACAGGGGCTCATGAGACTCCCAAGATAATTGAAGGTGTCCACGCGCTCAACTACTTCACTCTCTATCATTAGTTCAGGTGTCGATGCGACCCAATCCTGAAGTAACATTTTGCACCTCGAGGGAGAGAATCGCATCCCGAATATGCCTGCATTGTTGCTTATGGTGGTCAGATGACCCAATGATTGCTTTAGTACAACTTTCTCTTTTTATTGCTATCCTGTTTTTCATAGTTTACACTACTAATCACTATTTGGATTGAGCATGTATTACTGTAATTTGAACTTGGAATAAAGTGTGGTGTGGTTGCATATAAACTACCTCTGTCTGAAATATGTTGAGCTTTTGTACTTCCTCTTCGTTCAGAGAACGTAGGTATTGAGTTCACAGCCAAGCATAGAGAATGAGTCTTGTCCTCGTTGCTATGTGACTTCTGACATCTGGAACAAGCTTGACGAACGCGCTTTCCCAAGGTCATAGCTCGAACCAGGCGCTCCACAAGCCTACTTTATAACAATTATAAACTTAAAAAGCTGCATTACAGAAATACTTAGAACTACCGAAACCCTATTACACTTTTTGTCGAGATTGGATCTGGTATATAACGTGGACGCTATGCCCCTTTGGAAACTATTCTTATGAAAACACATTATATGTGAACGAATGAACTGCTATCAACTTTTATAGATTATAATTACTAAACAAGCTTGCTTGGGATGCATACTGTGAACCAGTATATGTTGTAAATTGTAGATCATGCCTGTAAAAATGGCGTGTACCTGCTAATGCAGAAATATATTATTATTATTATTATTATTATTTTGGTTTCTGAAAGTCATCTATGGGTTTTGGTCGGTTCTAGAAGATAACACATTCATGGCATCATTTAATTTTTTTTCCGATGAATGGGACAAGTGGGACACATTAAAAGAGTTTCCTGTTTATATACGTTTACTGTTATTTGTACAGTATGTGAAATCAGAAAAGAGCAATAATGGATGTCACGTATAATAGTAAGTAAAAGCACATTCTTCAATATTTTAAAATTTTAAATTACAATTTGAATAACGTTAGAAACATTATCACGAGATGACTGGGGATATTTTTGTTCTGGATAAGATACACAAAATGTCAGTGAATATTTATATGTTCTTATTTATAATTCAACTAAACTTACCTTTAAACTAGTGAAATTATAGGAACTATACTGATTACTTAGACATACAGCTTTCGATTGCATGAAACTGGATGACCATAAAGCATCGAACGAATTCCGTTTATTACTGTTCTCATCAAACAGTACACCTAGGGATACAACGAAACTAACGGGTTATCTTTATTGAAATTGTAATTCTTTTTAACATAATTGCTGGTTTGCATGTACATTAGAAGAAAGAGAAAGCAGAAATCAATGCATAAATGCATCAAACGGATATCTGGCATACGCCATAAATGACGCAAGTTGGTGAAATCTAGACGAGCCTTCTGCATCCGTTCTGAGATTTCGTCACACACCAGACCACAGGGGCTCATGAGACTCCCAAGATAATTGAAGGTGTCCACACGCTCAACTACTTCACTCTCTATCATTAGTTCAGGTGTCGATGCGACCCAATCCTGAAGTAACATTTTGCACCTCGAGGGAGAGAATCGCATCACGAATATGCCTGCATTGTTGCTTATGGTGATCAGAAGACTTTGCATTTTGTCAACATCTTCACCAAATAAAACTATGTCGTCGGCGTATTCTAAGTCAACAAGTGAGCCTCCTGGTAAAAGTTTGACCCCTGGAGATTGAGATGATGAAAGTGTTATGTCTAAAAGCATGTCAACGACAAAGTTAAATAAGAATGGAGAGAGTGGACATCTCTGACGAACACCACTTGAGGTAACCAATTCTGATGATAGTTCGCCATAGGGCCTAACTCGAAAAGTTATGTTTGAGTAGAGAGCCTTTATGAGGTTAATGTACTTCTTTGGTACTCCTTTTAGTGACAAACACTGCCATAGAACCTCACTATCAACGGAGTCAAATGCCGCCTTAAGGTCAAGAAATACTACTATTGTGGGACGTCTGAATGTATGTCTATGTTCTAGGACCTGAAGCAGAGTGAATATCTGGTCTATGCAACCACGTCCAGTTCGAAAACCAGCCTCGTTTTCTCTAGTCTGCTCTTCATGAGCTTTGGTTAGGCGTCCAATTATTATTGAAGCTAATATTTTAGACACTATATTAGTCAGACTGATTCCTCTGTGATTATCACAGGATTACGTTTTTTCTTTCTTGTAGGCTGGCAAAATCGGTGATTGGGGCCAGTCAGATGGAATTACGTCCAGTTCCCAGATTCTACCTGAAACCTCAGTCAATCTCACTGCTAGTACTGGACTACCATCCTTAAAAATCTCAGGGATAAACCTGTCAGGGACTGCGGCCCTCCCTCGCTTTAGATTTCTTATTGTTTTTTCAACCTCTTAGAGCGTTGGAGGACTTACATCAATTTTCCATTCAGGACGACTGGGGATCGTGGGTAACTGAAGTGTGGCTGAAGGCCAGTTGAACTGACCCTTAAAGTGTTTTATGCCCATCGATTCAATCTCCTGGATTAAGAATGAATGATATGCCCATCTTTGTCTGAGATAGTTTCGCTAATTAGTATTTGTAAGAAATAAGTGGTTATTCGAGCACAGTTGCAACAGACGGTCGCCATTATCTGTTCTTTCCGCCATGACACCATAAGATCCACCCAGGTGTATTTCCCTTTCACTTAGTTTACCTACTTGAGCATTAAAGTCGCCAGCCACTATAACTACATCAGAACGCCTGGCTTTTCGGAGGAGGTCAAAAAGTTTCCTGTAAAGCCCATCTTTTATGTCGTCTGAGCTGCGGTCAGTGGGAGAGTAGGCGGAGAAGACGAAGAGGCAACGACGAGTTTCCCTATCTTTTCGAGTCCTTACTGATCTGTTCAGTCGGACAGCGCATAGACGATTGTCTACTGGGATCCAGTCTAAATAAGCTAGTTCTGCCCTAGGACTTAATGCTATGCCTATTCCGGCGAGGCCACGGGAGGTAGCATCAGGGCTTCCAGATTCTGACCGTTGGAAAACCGCGTACGTCATACCACGTTACAAATCCGGAGATAAGACTGACATGAACAACTATCGGCCAATAAATATTACTCCAGTTATCTCTAGGATTATGGAAAAAATTATTAGTGACGAACTATCCAACTATTTATTGACTGAACAATTTATTGGTGATTCGCAACATGGATTTCTTAAAAATCGATCTTGTATGACATGTCATTTTGACTTCTTTAATTTAGTCTATTCGCTTCGTAGCCAAGGATATCTAGTATTAGTGCTATACCTGGACATTTCTAAGGCCTACGACATGGTCAACCACCAACTTCTCATAGATAAACTCGCATCTTATGGGGTCGAAATCCCGTTACTAGCCTGGCTTGATTCCTTCCTCAGCAATCGACATCAAATAGTTAAAATCAACTCTTCATTGTCGAACGCAGTCCCTGTTAGAAGTGGGGTAATTCAGGGTAGTGTCTTAGGTCCTTTGCTCTTTTTAGTTTTCATTAATGATATTTGTGAGTGTTTTAGTGTGGGTAAGTCCCTTTTGTTTGCAGACGATCTTAAGGTGGTGTACTCATTTTCTCCACATGAGCTGGGCAATATTCGAAATTGCATCAGCATGGAGCTTGACAAGGTAGCACAGTGGTGCTCAAAATGGCAGCTGGAGCTCAATACAGCTAAATGTGGTTGGCTATGCTTCGGTGATACATCACTCAACCTTAATCTTACCATAAATGGTGAAATGTTATCTAGGTTACACACAGTAGTAGATCTAGGACTTAGGTACTCCGATGACTTGTCGTTTACTGAACAGATAATGAAACAAACGTCCAAGTCTCAACGCCTTATAGGTTTCATAACTCGAAACCTTCATAACAGCGAATCTCGTATTCTAATGTACAAAGTCTGTGTTCGACCACTCCTCGAATACTGCGCGTTTCTCCTTAGTAGCACGCGCATAAAGGATAAGTTAAGACTGGAATCAGTACAGAGACGATTTACATTTCGTACTCTTGGACCTGATAGTGTCTTGACATATAATTCGAGGTGTAGTAAACTAGGGCTTGACCCTTTATGGATGAGGAGACTGAAACTTAACCTTATCTTCTTTTTCAAAATACTTAACAAACTCTCCTTCACATCCAGTCAGGCGATTCAATATGCTAAAGCCTCACATTACGACATTCGTAACTCCTTGTCTTTAGCGAAACAAACATATTCTAGATCTTCTCTCTATATGAATTACTTTACCTGTAAGTTTTCTAGACTCTGGAATAATTTACCCCAAACTACCCGTATGTTAGACTCTCTCCCATTGTTTGTTCGGTCAATTAATGCTTTTTGCTCCTCTGAAAATGTATTAAATGCTCTAGCGCCTGCAAGTGTATTTTACTCCACAAGTGAGATTATAGGAACTTTAAATGTTTAACCTCTTACTTGCTATCATTGTTTTGTTGTTCCGTGCTCTTTGCTTTAATCTTACTTTCTCTAGTTGTAGATAATTAATAATAACTCGCTCTGGCACTGGTAACAACCTTACAGAATAATGTTGGTCAATCATCAGGCTATCCACTTGATGAAAAAATGACAAGTTCCCTGGTGTTGCATTGGCTTGCCGTGACATATGCCATACTTAAACTGTTTATTAATTACTAAACCAGCAATCATAAAACCTTCTTATAATTCATGTTTGTTCTCTACATTAAATGTTGATTTTTATAACAATCTGATCATGCCTGTAAACTGGTGTGAATTCTGTAAATAATATTTTCAGAATATATTATTATTATTATTATTATTATTATTATTCACGAAGCGTGTATCGAGATGAATCTTTATTTTGATTAAGTGAGGTCAAATGAATGACACTACTCGGATCTTGTCGACGGAATATGCTTCTTCAAAACGGGATGCAGTATAATGGGAACGAGTAAAACTACATCTGAATTGATATGTTTGTGTGAAGTCAAAAACTTTCATGACCTTACCATGCCATACGTTTTAGTTATTGACTACAAATAAATTTTATTTTTTTGCTCTGAGTATTAGTTAAATAAATACATTGTTGAATGTACTACTTACATGAACTCAAGTTATGATCCGTTCTAAATGCATGGACGTTTAGAGTATTCATTTGTTGTTCTCGTAAAAAATCCATAATAGCTATTGTGCGCAGTATACTAATGAAAAGAAAAAAATTAGGTCAACAAAACTGTTCAATAAAGCTCGGATAATGATAGTAATAATAAAAAGCATCGGTATAACAACATATGGAATTTATAAATAACACTGACAAGTGGTTCTAAACTCGAATATCTGTTGTACAGCTTTAATCCTATCACTGAAGACAATGGTGGATGGTTGCTGAACTTCGTGGATTAGTTGCAGTTAGAGATTAACACCGTTGTATGCCCGTCGGTTCAGTGGTCTAGAGGTTAAGCGCTGGCATGCGAGACCAGTAAGTCGAGGGTTTAAATCTCATGGGGTGGGATCACGCGTGCGTACTGCTGAGGAGTCTCACACTAGGACGAAAATGTCATCCAGTTCTTCCAGGTTTTCCATGGTGGTCTAGCCTCAATTGACTCATAAATTACTGTTTGAAAATGGCATACAAGTCTGGAATACAGATTCTAAAATGTGTTTTTTCTATTTAATCCGAAAAAATTATTTAAAACTTTTGTCGACTTAACAATTTTACAAATGTTTATGAAAATAAATTACAAATTGAATAATTTAAACTTTATGAGTTCCTAATTATCCTATGGAGATATTTTGGATTATATAATCTGGTTTCTTATCATTTCACTAAAAGAAATTTCTATTGATAACAGAAAAATAGACAAAGGTATTTATGAGACACGTATTATATTCACTGATATTAACTAAAAATGGAAAAGTAAAAAAATGGAACTTCGTAACTCAACAATGACTAGAGACGAAGTGTTTAGGAAAACTGAAAATAAAATATTGTTAAGCGTTTTACATTTGAAATCTTATAAAGCTTCATTCGTACATAATCTAAATACAAGTTGAATAATGTAGTTAAGATTGAAATTAGTTTATCCAGAAATTGTGAAAGTTCAAAACAACCAATGATCCAATGTTATAGAGTCAACATAAACAACCTATCCAGTTTCTTTAAAACAAATAAATCGACATATTTGTCAATCATTGATGTGTTTCATTTTAAACAATGATAAGTTTAGTATGTTTTACACGGAACAATCAATAACCATATGCTTATATTTACCTGATTGAAGTGTAAAAAATGTAACAATCTACTGAACTACTAGATAACAATCAAAGGTATTAATATTGATCAATAAACAGCCACTGACAAATAGTATATACTAAATATTTCATATGTCTTTTGGGCATAGATTGAAATTGAATCTGTATTAAACTCTGTAAATTATAACAGTCTCTTTCTTTGTGATAATTGTAATAATGAAATCTTTCAACACCGAACATAAATAGTTTTATTATCCATATGTAATAATTAAATTTACGTTCAGCTAATAGATTCATTTCTATCTGATCTAATTATTTTTACAGTTTCAAGTCACAAGTTCGTCTTAGTTAGACTCACAGTGGAAACCGGGGAACATTGAATGGCTGTTTCTCCGTAATATGAGAGTCTTCAGTAGTGCATGTCAACGAACCTACATCTAAGAATCGAAACCAAGCCCCTAAGCCTCAAACGTGAACGTTCAATTTCTAGGTTATTGAGTAAGTATCAATCGGTGTTAAGGTCTAACTACAACTCATGATATCGCACGACCCTTATCTTTTGCCTGTGGTGGATAAATATTATTGATGTGCACAGATTGCGCATCTCATGCCTTGACGAAGGAGTCGTCAGCTCATGATTTAAAAGTGAATGTTCTACAATCTCCACAATACCTTTACACTAATATAATTAGTTGTTGAGAGACGTAGGTGTACATTTTCACAAAGCTATCGACTGCGAAATTCTATATATCTTGTCCACCATAAAGAAAAAAAGTATGCTTTACCTTCCACCATCTTTTTCCTTCAATAAAGCACGGTATTCTGAGCAACGTTGACGGAGTTCAGTTCGCTGTTCTATAATGATTGGAAGTTTTTGATACTTTACATATCCAGTTTGTTGTAACACCTTTTCAAGTAGGTGACTCCAATCGATCTACAAAAGGAAATAAGTTACAATAAACTCATAATATGGTTTCTCGAGTTGAAATGGAATGACATTTTCAATGGCTTTAGCGTCACATGTAACAGCCGTTTGCATAGAGATGACCAACTATATATTGCTAGGTAAAACAGTTCAGTAATATAATACTGATTATTGAAATTCTAAATAAATATAGATTCTTAGAAAACTTAGTTTACAATTATAAAATAAACATTTCGTATGATGATTTTCATCTGTTCACTATAAATAATATCTCACTATTCCGTGACAAGTAACCTACATTTTATCACATACATTGCTACTTATCAACTTCAATATTTTTCAAGAATTTCAGTTACACTGCTTTGTATTAAAAAAACATATAGTTGCGCAAGTCATATGACAAAACGTACCTGTGGGCAGGTGTATTGTAGTTCATTTTTCGTAATAAACTCCCTCACGTTTGTTGTCTTTGAGACTGACCTCTTTTGGAGATTGAAAGTAAAGCATAACAAAAATCAAAATGACAGTTGTATCTTAATTTCATTTGGATATGGCGAAAGGAGACTCTAGTGTGAAAATCATTTACAGTCATAGTCTGACAACCGCGCACTCCAGTTATACGGTATAAGGATTAATTAATATAAGGTTTATTATCCTTTTTCATATTTCAGGATTGACGGTCTTTTAGATCACTGCTTCAACCAGCCAATTCCTAAGAAAATCTCAGAAACTTGATGACGTTAAATGATTGATATTCATTTAGAATTATCTAGTAGGAAATTCTTCATCTGGTAAACATGCATATTTATGTTGATCGGACCTATTTCACTGATTGTAACGACGAAATCTAACTACTAATAATGATCTTGTATTCGAATTTGCAGGATCAAACGCAGATTTCTGGGTTGAAAAGCATTTTATAGACATTTCTAATCAAGTAGGTATGTCAAGTTGACATTTCTCTGAAATCTGTTTCAGCATTTTGAGTCATTTTTCTATAATTCATTTTTATCGAGTAGAAAACCTGTAGAAATAGGTGATCTGCTCAAACGTTAGATTCACAATTCACAGTTGTTAATAATGCAGTAAACCACTAATCTGTTTCCTTGAATCGTTGATACATAATAGCTTCATGACATTCTCCTAAGCATTTACTAACGGTTAACAACTCAATGTGACGTTAAAAACCATAAAATGCAGGTAAATTGTTATCCGTATGTTTAGTCCGTTTTTTTAATAAATGAGTGGAATGTATATAAACATTTGTGCGTAGAACATATTAATTTATGCAAAGATAATCGATCAATTCTACTGCTTTTATGGAATAGTGAATGCCCTCCCACATGTTAGAAACACTTTAGAAATGAAATTTCCCGCACTAGTCTCGAGTAATCATGAATAAGTAAACATTTGATATATTTTTTCAATTGGTAACTCATTTGCTTTGACACGCGAAATTTTCCAAGATTTCTTAAGTGAGTTTTTATTAGTGCACAGGCGTGATGTTTTGTTAGAATGTTAAAACTTGAAAAGCAAACTTTTCGGCCTTAGATTATTGCGATAAAAATGTAACAGTTAAGCCTTCTTATGAAAGGCTCTTATAATTACTTATTGTGAATAAATGTCTAAATGATTTCTACTTGTATTGTAAAACAATGTCATCTTATTTTTGACTTGGAAACACAAATTTTTAAATGAACTTACTTTGCCTAACCGAATCATTGTTTGGAAAGCCTCTGTTAGTTGTGTTTTGTTAGACTGAAGTACCCCGGTTTCAAATGCAAGTTTGTGGTAAACCTCTTTGGATTCATTCTGTTAAATGAAATATGATACGTTGTTTACTCATACTGAAGTATACATGTAGAACTGAGCTGGTGAGACGTTGAAATGCACCTTGATATAAGACAGAATTTATTCTCAAGATATTTATGATCGTTATTCAAGATGTACAGAATTCTCCAACATATACAAACAATTTTGGGTTTTTCGATTGTGATTTAATATTTGTCATTTTTTCTGATTGAAAATGACGACTCATTAGCTATTCTACAATGTATTAAATTAAGTCAGGTGTTTATGAGTACCGAACTTCTTTAATAATGACACATAATTTCCTTGCCTGACATCTCACACTTAGAATTTGTAATACATAGGAAAGCAAAGTACTACAAAAGGCAGAATCTATATTTAAGAGAACAAAATATTTATATTATCGGAGAGTACGTTCATCTTTTCAATGAACCGGTAATAGTGAACTTTATTTATGTAGCTTTAAAATATTTTAGTAATATTTAATCCTCCTTCTTTCACTTTCACCTTTGCATGAAAATATCAGTCAATATATTTAAATACATTTTGAAATGGTAAATTCGATCTAACAATATGATGTTTTATTCAGTCAGTAATCACAAATATATAAATACAGTTTGCCATTCAAATTCTCATCATGCTCTGTCCTCTAACCTATTCCCAAATTTTTTATAAAACATGAGCATTTATTAAACATATCTTTTGATAAAAAGACAAAGATTACTGAACAGCAGTAGAATGTCTGCTATACAACTAAGCATGTGTACTTATTACATGGTCTTATAATTTGATCGAAAAAATCATCGTTTCTCAAAACATTGTTATGAAGTACTATCTAAGTGTAATTTCAGGGATTAAATGCTCTACCAAACTGTCATTCAACTTATCTTTCAGAAATGCATTGGGAAGACAGGGTTGGAGACTATATTGAAAGTGGATTTATGATGTAATCAAAATGGATATAAATGGACTGTTCAAATGAGGCCTGATGAGTAGCAGTCGGTTTGGCAGCTACCATAATTTGACAAGTCTCTTCACATGCCAGGAATAATGATTATATTAAAGAGCTGATTTTTTAATACCACGAAAATGTCTAATTTATACTCACTGACGTGATGAATAGAACGTCAGTTCATTCAAAAGCAATAATTTTGATATCAAGGACTAATTTAAGTAAATACGTGGTATTAATCATTCGGCGGAATGAAACATTTGAATGGTAATATTTAGGACAATTCTGACATTGAATTGATATTAAATGGGATATAAATCAGAAGCGTTCATTGAATTACCTACTGAATAAATAATTTTTGGTCACATTTAAAAGTTACCTTCGGTAAATCTGGATGAAAAGCGAACTGACCAGGGGAAATCTGATGAGATTAGAATTACAAAACACATTTCAGTGGTTTGTTAAATAATTAAACAAAGTGTATATTGCATAAGACATGTAATAACGATCCGAATTCTATTGAACCTGTTTTTACTGACACCATACATGTAAAAATATTTGCAAATTGTGATATAATTTCTTGTTTCCGAGATATGTCGAGAGTATTTTATTTATATAAATATTTCCATTATATTCAGATGGAATTACACATCGATTTAAAATGATTTATTACGTGTATTCACTGCTAGAAAGTGTTACTTAAAAAACGTATTACCAAGCAGATTTCAGCAAAACCATTTACGGGTTTTATGTGAAAAAAGGAATTAAATTTCGTCAGTGAAGATGAAGACACCACAGTGATGTAAATTTCTTTTCGACGATATACTTTACTAGAACCTTAAAATTGTATCTGTAGAGATTTAATAAATGAATGAGTTTATAGATTCAAAGAAGGAAACTACATCCAAGTGTTCGGTGTAATCAAGTGTAACAATAAGTTTGGGTAATTGTCTAGACGTTAAGGAATAATAGGAACATAAAATTTGTTTTTATGTTGTTAACCTGATAGACATAAAGGAACACTTAGGCCTATTAATGTGATGGTAACAATGAAAAAATAATTTTCACAAAGTGTATGAGAGTCCTTATGACTGGCTATTTATTAACGAAGTCAAGTAATATAGATTACACGTGTTGTTTTTGAAAGCAAAGTTTTGTTTTGATTTATTAAACTGCTGATAACTTAGGAGCGAGGCAGTTTTTGATGAGATCTTTATTTGATTTCTTTCGTGTATCTGTATAGATGGTTTTGAAGGACCATTCTAGTAGAAAAATGTGAATATTTGATGTGTTTATTTAAACAATTATCAGTCTTTCAGATTTCTGTTCCCATTGCAGTTTTCGTAATGTGAGCCCACAGTGACGACCAATACTATGAGGTTTTTGTCTAATTCAGGATAATTTACTTGTTACTGTTTCTTTGGAGCCAATCCTCCTAACAGTCGAGGTTAAAGACTAAACTTGAAAATTCAAGTATTGATCATTTCATTTAATGTGTATGAATCCTTGTGATGAACTATCTGAAAAATTTTTAATTTGAAATAAAGGGAGACAAATTTCAAATTCGTCTTAGCTTCCAACGTAAATGTAATTAGACGATGTTAATTATTGGTATTGTTCAGGATGAAATTGGGGATAGTATTTTTGTTATAGATGATATACGCGTCATCAGTATATCTTTTTTATAAGTATCATATACGTCAGCCTGACTATGAAGCGATACACTGAAAGAGGGTCCAGTAGGGAACTCTTAGCTACCCATTAGTTTGTATACAGAAGTAATTATTCGATCAAAACTGGACAATGAAAATACATCAAAGGAGTATGTGTTTTAAAACAGAGTTTCAGAGCACCGATGTCGAAAAGAAGAGTCCCCGAACAATGACGATGTGTTTCCTAAGTGAACATACTGAAAATAACAACTGACCATAGACAATTTTCTTAAGCAACAGAGTGGTCACAACAAAATATGAACTTTGTCAACCTTAATCTCATTGACAGTAACTTAATCAAACCTATTATAGTTGTGCAGAAGTAAACAACACCAAGTGAATGCTACTTGTTAATGCTTTAATTTATGTACCGCAATACGAGATAGAACCAACTTTAAGACATGTGGTCCAATATACTTAACTCCTCAGAAACGGAATTTCTGTCAAATTATAACAGCGAATATTTAATGGTTATGCGAACAGTATATCGAAATTTTTATATTTCACCTAACCAGTTTACACGCCACATCAAAGATCAGACAACAATAGAAAAAGCATTTAAAGTAGTATGATGTGTTTTGGCTTTAGTTACAAGAATATGATTTGAGTAGTCACCGTTAAGAATATCCAAAATGGGTTAAACCATCGTCCTAGTTATATTTAAGTTTTCAGTATGTAAAATCAATAGAATCCTTTTCCTTAGTAATACAATAAACCATATATTCAATCGTCGCTCTATTTAAAAAGAATTTGATTTATCAAAGTTTGAACACATTTATTATTTACGTGCATACATCGCAAAATCTCTAGCTGTGACAGTGGAAACTATTTATTAGTTTATCAAAATTCGCAGTAGAATATTGTAACGAATTCATCGAAATCATATTACTGGGTCAACTAAAATTCATTGTAGGGTTGGATTGACCTAAAGACTAGTTGTTCTTGTTTACCATAGTGGATTCACTTGAACGCCACATATCACTAAAGTACTATCGCTTCATGAGCATATTTCATCAATATTTATCATACCAGAGTCGCGTTTTCATTAAATAGCATATATTACATGCGAATTTTCATCGATACACACTTCCTCTCGATCAGGATTTCTTACTCTAGTTTGGGTTATTGGTCATAATTAGAAGTAGTCAATCACTTTTAGTTTACTATAAATTGAGTACAATACGTTTCATCACAATCCAAATTTTATTTGATATAAGTCTTTCAACGTCAAGTTCTAACGTGTATTACCAATGTTCGTAGTAGATTCAAAAGCATTGAATATAATATAAAGAAATTTGATATGAGATATATAATTGAAGTGCTTACAATAACAGCAAAAATATCGCTCGCGATGTTTATTGAAAATAATGGTGAACGTCCAGTTTGAGTTAATATAGGTAGAAATAGATTGGTAAGCCCGTTACTCATGTTATTTTGCTTTTGTTTATTTGTATTGTTTATGTTTGTCGAAAGTGATGGTATTAGTTCCCATCCGCCAAAATACCTGTGTATCAAATGATGACGACTATCACGTGTTGTGTTTGAATTTCGACTATTTACGCAAGATTTGTAAAATGCTCGAGCTGATTGTAAGCGCCGATCTTCTTTATAGTAGGAGTCGTTTGCTTGGAAGTATTGAAAATTATTGACATCAAATTATGAAGAACAAACAAGGAATATTTGATTCAAACAAACGAAGGGTTTATTATAAAACAATAATGCCTACAGCTGTTTATCCTCTTATGACCATTCATGAGATATTTAATATATTTGGTATAAGTCGAATGATGGTTATTCTAATGAATCCATTCGGTAAATTATCGTGAATTTGATACTGAAAAAAGAGTATGGATTTCTAATGTTAGGCGAATTGAGGAAGGACTTACAAGTGATAAGTCAGCACTGCGTGAATTCAAAGTTGAAGAGCTGATGTACTTCAAGGAATTCAATATTCACTCATTTGGACTAGTAACCACATTGCATCCTAACAGAATTAACAATCAGGTTCGATTACAAAAGATGTATAGAATGAACTAAAACATTGTGGTCTGATATTATTTAGTCTTAGTCTTTCCAAAGGCTATACTTCATCTGAATAACTTCAGAGTAACGTCGCTTACTATCTAACATGATCCAATGTTTTCGTATCTCATGTAGATCATCATTTTGAAATAGATTATAAATATAATTCGCAGATAACAGGCAAATGGTATGTAGCCTGACTTCTGAACTTTCAGCTAAACATACGATTCAATCTAACTCCAAAAGCACACATATCACTTGCTTCCAACTAGAACATAACTTCATGAAACCTGAGAGTAAAACGATATTTCCACGTGGACAATTAGTTAAATAAACAGCCTTTCTGCTATCGAATAAGATTATACAATATTCTTTTAAGTTCAGTTTCTCAAAGAAATCTAGAAGTTTGATATTTTTTAATTTATGAAGTACTGTATGGAAAGTGTTATATGATATTCCAGGGAATAATTCAATATCAATTTTGATTGATGTACCACATTCAGTAAAGAGGAATAGATAGGAGTTCCTCCCCCCAAACAAAAGTTATTTGTCCAAGATGTGCTACCACCTATGTCTTGAGTGATTGACATTTTGTTTGAGTTTGTCTACAGATCCTCCAGTTCGGTTGAAGCATGGCTATCTGCCTACTTGCGCGAATTCTGCAAGATAATTTTAAACGTTGTCTGTAAACAATTCGCTTCTCTTTGCTTATTGTTTTAAATTTCGGCAAAGGGTTAAGACGTAAATATCAGCACAAATTATATTATAACATTATTGCACCATGACTTACCAATTATCTTCCAGAAGTAGTTATCAACGTTCATTCCCATCCTTTGCAAAGTGGTTAAACTAGCATCATCTTTTGGCAAGGGATTGAGTTTTTCCCACTCTCCACATGCTGTTTCGTAAAAATCAATACAATTATTCGATGCATGTGAGTTATTGGTATTGTTTTGTATAGTCTCTTCCAAAATCTTTGTTGCTACAGAAATATGTGTAAGCAATAAAATTATCTACTGATTCGAATATATGATGGTTATAAAAGACAGACAGTTTGGGAACGATTAAGTGTGATGGAGTTACTTTAGACATTTAATTGATGATGTCATGGGGAAAACACCTTAGTTTTTTAATTACAATTGGATGTTAATATAAATAAATGAGACTGATTCATCAAAGAGAAGATTTTCGCATTGATCTGTTTTTCAACAGCTTATGGCATAGCTCGTATTCAAATGTCCGATTTACTCTCCAACCTCGAATATCTTCCTTAGAAATGTTGATTTGAACAACAGCAAAGTGAAAGCGTAGAGACGGTTGGTGTTTATTATGGCATTGAAGGTATTCAAAGAAAGATAGCTTGTGAGGTGATTTACTACTCCGGGATGGCTCATTCTAGATTCTTGATGAAGTTTGAATATTCTGATGTGGTATGATTCAGAATCAGTCATAATGTCAAGGCTACATTCACTCTTCATCTTCCTTTTCATTTTGAATTAAAGAATCCCTTCATGCGTATTTATCTCACTATCATTAATAATAGATTATTTCGATTTTTTTGCTATTCATTTTATCGACTAAACATTCTTGTGGTATTAAGGTCAGACAGACTTTGGTTAATACATACAAGAAAATCACTGGCAGTTATGGACTAGATAATAATTTTGGCCAGATTATTTTGTTAGTGTCCAGATAATTACAAGTCTTTCAATTCATACTTTTATAAAATCTAAGTGATGAGTGTTGAGTGTGTCTAAAATTATTACAACTAACAATAAAAAGAACAATAACTGATATAACAAAGCGTTTCCAGGGACTAAAGATAAAATCAAAAATGAATACATCATTTCAGCACTCGTTCGTTTAAAACATTTCACAAAATCGCATAAACCATTGGTTAAATGAGAGAACATAAACATATATAGCAGAGGGTCAAGAAAAAAATCTACATAGCATTAGATCGTATAATCAGTATATGAGTTAAAAGGGAAATATTCGATCTTCAAATGGTTCTTTTCAGTATTCAATCTACAAAATCTTTCGTCTCATCAATCAATGACTTACCAGTGTCAGGCGTTTCCGTAATCCGTGCATTTTCATTTGTTCCAACGAATTCTGAAATAAGACAAAGTAAGACAATGAGAAGCTCTATCACCATAGAGAGAAGTATATGTTGACCATGGAGAATTCCTGATGATATGAAAATTACATACTATTGAGACAATCAATAAACATTGAATTGCACAACACGGTTAATCACACTGCGATTTCTCACATTGACCAAATATCCTGGATTCCACTGCTAGCCACTATCAATCTTCGCTTACCATACTATCAAATTTTTTCTAATTATTTGTAAAATTAAAGAAAGTTGAACAAATTTTAAATAGTGTACCTCATATATTTTGCTTTCCTGTGGAATGAACAATGACTACGATTACCAACTAGAATTTTACAATGACACAATTATACCCATGATGATGTATTACGAATAAAAATTAATATAAAGCGATATTTATACGTGATTTGTGAACCTCAGATTGATATCGTTTTAAAAAGATCCAGTGTGTCTTATTACTTTCCACGTACACATTGGTACTTTAGAATTCTGTGATAATGATTGCTTATTCATGAATAGTTTATATTTTCATTAAAAAGGTAAATAAACTTGTCTTTGGGATTCATTAAAATGCATCAGTTTATAACCGTTGCAAAGTTAGCTCATGTTTATTGGAAATAAACTATAAAAATATTGTCTTATTACGTCTGATACAATGATACGCTTATCTACCTAATGCATTACATGTATCTTTTCTTATTCAAAGTTCGAATCATGTAAGTGAACAATTTCTGATTAACTAAATGATATGCAATCGTTTAGTTCTTTAATTGAACCAGTTATCAACATTAAAGTTTCATCATTATAGATACGTTTCCATAGAGTTTTTGAATTTGAGAAAGGTATGTTATAAATTACAAATGAAAAGTCCGCTTAATCATTGGTCAAGCTTCAAATTTCAATATCCTTGTTTGATATATTGGCATACTTTATTTAGGAAATCTTTAAAACTATCATTTAAGCCTTTGTTGATATTTACAGTAACTGTGGAAAATGGTAGTTATTTGGTTACTATGCCTAATTATAGTACAATGCACTATGCTATATGCAGTATTGTTTTTGTATATGTATCAAGTGTAAGGGACTGCGTTAAAAGATACAGAAAATTAAGAATGGTATACCAAACTATTAACATAATTTGTGTATCTAGATTCGTTGTGAACAAAGTTAAATGTGATAAATTTTAATCAAGATTCAATGTCATATATAATTTATCTTACCGTGACAGCAACTCAGAACAAAAATGATTGCCACTACATCGAATTAAATTATATTTGTTAACTTCAAGATGTCCTACCATATCTCGATATTCTTCCTAATGGAAAGCTTTCAAACGAATATGGCATTACTTTAAGGATAATGCAAATGATATGTTTTCAGTAAGTTGATTCTTTTCTTATGATCAGGTTTGGATTCTCATATATATATATATATATATATATATATATATATATATATATATATACAAAGATTGTTGGTTTGTAGAAAATGTAATTAGTGAACTGCTGACATTGATTGTTCTAATGAACAAAAACGTTTGGATATGAATTTACAATTCACTGTTTGCAATTCACTGTTTTGTCTGGATTTTACAACAACAAAATGATGGCTATGTGTGATAACTGAAGATGTGACTGAATTCCTTAATTAATCTTGTATTATTCAAATAATTTCTGAAGGCTTGGGAGGTTTTTACCACTATTGATTCTCAAGAAAAATATCGAAACTTTGGATTAAGATCTTGGATTAGTTGAATGAGATAGGAACTTCTTAGTTCTTAAAAAATGACGATATCGTGAATGATATTTACATCAAGTCAGCACAAGATTTATCAAGATACCTTGAATAAGGTTGCAAGTACAAATAATTGCGACTTCTTTTACAATGAAACCTGATTTGCAATCGCTTCGAATTCCAGATCTCCTGTTTTTACTTTTACAAATATTGTTAAAAATTGTTTTCTCTTTTTTTCAGTATACTGACCGACGAACTAACTCCGCCTGTAGCTCTTCCAGAGTTGCTGCCGGTTTCAAGCCCGTGTAAAAGAGGAGGGTTGAGCATGGGGTTAGCGTCCCCATCCTGTAAAACAATAATTTTGCTAAAAAAAACGCTAACCAGAAAAAATAATTCAAACCATTTAGGTGGCACAATATTTCTACAAAAAGAAATAAACAAAGCTACGTGGATCTCGCTGGACCACACCACAGAGAACTAGATAGATCATATTTGTATCAATAAAAGATTCCGAAGGACAATGGAAGATGTGAGAACCCGGAGACGAGCTGACATAGCTTCAGATCACAACTAGCTGGTTGTGGCCAAGGTGAAACTGAGGCTAAAGAAATACTGGACTACTGAAAAAACAGCACCACAAAAAGTTTCAATACAGCCTACCTTCGAGTTACTGACAAGCTATACGACTTCAAGATCACTCTCAACAACAGGTTCCAAGCTCTACAGGATCTACTGAAAAAACAAGAAACTACGATGGAAGACAACTGGAAAGGGGTCAAGGAAGCACTAACTTCAACGTGTCAGGAAGTTCTAGGTTTTAAGAAGCATCATCATAAGGAATTGATCTCTATGTGAACCCCGGACAATGTTGAAGAAAGGAAGAACAAAAACACAGCAATTAACAACAGTCGAACACGAGCAGAGAAATTCAAGGCACAAGCAGAGTACGCAGAAACAAACAAGCAATGGAAGAAAAGCATTAAAGCCGACAAGCATAAATGCATGGAAGAACTTGCAATGACGGCGGAAAAGAGCTGCGAGGAAGGGAATATGAAACAATTATGTGACACAGTGCAGAAACTGGCAGGGAGATAACGCAAACCAGAGAGACCAGACAAGGAAAAAGAAGGAAAGACAATCACGGAGATTGAAGAACAGAGGAAAAGTTGGGCAGAATACTCATAAGAACTCCTGAATAGGTCAACTCCATTGAATCAACCGGACATCGAAGCAGCCCACACTGACATTCCTATAGATGTCACTCCACCAACGATCGAAGAAGTCAAGATGGACATCAGACAAATCAAGAGTGGGAAGGCGGCAGGACCTGACAATATACCAGTTGAAGCACCGATGTCAGACATTGACGTAACCGCATACATGCTTCACTTTATATTCAAGAAGATTTCAGAGAAGGAACAAGTGCCAGTGGACTAGAATGAATCAGACCTCAACAAGATACGAAAGAAAGGATATCTGAGCAGACGTGAGAATAACAGAGGCATCACACTGTTGTCAGCACCAGGAAAAGTTTTCAACATAGTGTTGCTGAACCATATGAAAGACGCAGTAGACGCCCAACTTCAAGATCAACAAGCTGGATTGCGCAAAGATCGGTCGTGCATAGACCGCCACGGATCATCGAGGAGCAATCAGTCGAGTGGAAGTCACTGCTATAAACCATCATCATTGACGATGAGTAGGCGTTTGACAGTGTAGACCGGGAACGCTATGGAAACTTCTATGACACAATGGTGTTCCCAAGAAGATCGTCAACATTATCCAACACTCAAAAAAATTCAAGATAGCTCACAGTAGCAAGTTTCAGGCGTAACTAAATTCACTAGAAGAGGAACGTACTTGTTTTGGAGAACAATAGGAATGAAATTGAGGAAGCAGTAGCTCCAAAATGTCGGAAGAAAACGGGCCACAAGAAGCATCAGTATAGAGGACATATCTCTCTAGATATCTTCGGTGTAATTCAATAATAGAAAAGCAAGAAGACAGGGGTTACCAACAACGAAGAAAGAGTAGATGAAGTCAAGGCCCTGAATAAGTATGCAGAAAGGAGCAAACTATTGAGGAAGAGTATTAGAAACAATAGAGAGCATATCTAATCTAAGTTCTGATAAAGAGGAGATAATAGTAAATGAACCACATTATTGTTGCAATATTTTAATACAAACAGTGGCCATTTAGCATTAGTTCTTTTAGGTTCTCATAAAAAGATTCCGTCTTTTCTTTGTTCACCAGTTTGTAGGTATCAGTGTTTCATTAATTAGATCTTTCGTTTAATAGACAAATATATTTCATAATAATATTGTACGATTTTATTATTTCATAATGTTCTATTGTAATGGTGAGATATTTTCTTGATTTATGAATTCTCTTTAAATCTTAGTATTCTTTTGTTTATCAAAGTCTATAAAATTTTATAATTATGTTCACTTTCATTATTTCTATGTAGATAATTACTGGTTGATGATGGTATTTCTTTGTAGTGTTTTGTATCACAGCATTAGATGTAATCCTTAACATACTCAAACTTTGATTATTTAATGATTTTGACCTACATTTAGTTTTTTAAAATCAAATTTCTGATAATGGTAATAATAATAATATGTTAAATAAGATAAGGGAACGTAAAATAGGTCAGTGATGAAGATGGATTGAGAGGAGGTCATTTTGAAAAAAAAGATTTTCACATTTTTACTCTGATGCTGTTCACCATCTACGTTAATTCATGAAATAAAAAGATTTAGTATTATCTTTAACAATATTTGCTGTAGGATCAGAATAATATCATCACCAATAAGATTCACTCCTCAAAGCAAGATAAGAAATTATCTCATGGAATTGCCTAATGATTCCTTAATTCAGTCTCAAAAGATTGTTTATTTCTTAAAGACCGGTGTCAGACAAGGTTGCTTACTCTCACAACTTCTCTTTCTCCTGGTGACCGACTAGACTATGAAGACGTCAATATCTGGAAGGAAGCACGGGACGCAGTGGACAGCTAGAATGCAGCTGGATGATTTAGAATTCGCAGATGATCTGGCTCTTCTATCACACACGCAACAACAAATGCAGGAGAAGACGACCAGTGAAGCAGTAGCCTCAGCAGCAGTAGATCTCAATATAAACAAAGTGAAATGCAAGATTCTCCGATTGGTTCTTCATTTAATTTCGAGACTTTTTGAGATGACTTCTACTTCCTTCTGACACATCTACAAGTAAGAATCACTTAATCGTGTCAAAACATTAACACAACATCTTTAATACGTAGCACGAACATCCTCAACCAGTTATGCGCGCACCCATCAAGCTCATGGCAGAACGTTTTGCTGGTCTGGTATGAATGAAGACATGTGGGAGTGGGTACGCTTCAGTGTAAGCTGCCAGAAACGTAAGGTGTTTAGACACAACAAATGTCTTTCCGGTTCGTTCAAAACTCCAAATGCTCGTTTCGACAGTGTTCATCTGGATTTGGTAGGACCCTATCAGATTCAAATGGATACTCTTATCTTTTAACCTGCGTAGACTGTTTCACTCGATGGATAGAAGC
Organism: Schistosoma rodhaini; assembly: GCA_944470415.2. Classification (NCBI taxonomy): domain Eukaryota; kingdom Metazoa; phylum Platyhelminthes; class Trematoda; order Strigeidida; family Schistosomatidae; genus Schistosoma; species Schistosoma rodhaini. Next base: position 31,287,856 of record OX104037.1, read on the forward strand.
AGTACATAGTAAGGACATTACTGATGAAACAGTGGCCTGTGCCTTCGTCGAACGATGGTAAAAACTTTCGACTCCTCTTCAACCATCACCACTGACCGCGGACGCCAATTCAAATTTGAACATGTGAGTGGAGCACTTAGAACTCTTCAATATATCTGATCCATTAAATTCATCGGATATCAAAGAAGCACACACATTGACATTCGTTCCATCAGACAAATCAAGAATGGAAAATCAGCAACACCTGACAATATACTAGCTGAAGCAACCAAGCCGTACATAGGAGACGATTAATTGTTTTACCATCAGTCAACTCACATAGGATTGCTTTTATTTCTCATTTTTCAGATGGTTTTCGAAGCTAAGTCTCATTTGTACATGTTAGTTGGTTATTCAAAAAGTTCTTGATATAGACATAGTTTCTAAGGCATTGTAACATGAACACCAATTAAATTTGTAAAATGGTGAAAAGAAGAATTTCAAGTTAGTTCAAGTGAGCTTGTTTAACAGATAAACGTTCGTTATCATTGTTAGCCTATATCCGGCTTCGTCATTAGGTTGCACCATTGAATTTGTCCGAATAAGTTTGAATGTCATGCCTCGAGCCATAACTCTTTGACTGTTTCGGAATGAACTGTCGAGTTTCCTACAAGGGATTGCAGGCGCGTGAAGTGGTGGCTCGGCTTAGCATCACCCATAGGGTGACGTGCTAATAGAGTTTTCAATCGTTCCTCTCTTGATGGGAGGAAATGTCGATAGATGGCAATCTTAAGACGGTCGTAAACGTTCGGAACGTTCGAATTGAGGACAACCTCATGAACAGCAGTTAAGTGATCCCCGGGCAATGATTACAAAGCATAAGCGTACTTTGGTTGGTTATGCGGCGGATCTCAAATTGAGATTCCAGTGCCGCGAAACAGACTTCTGGATCATGAGGGATGAAAGGAACCGGTCGAAAATTAATAGCCTGTACCTCGGAGTCTATAATATTTATACTATTCTTATCGTTATCCACCATAGTAAGTTGTCAAGATATTATATATTGAAAATATCAATACGAATATATGCAACAGAAGTGGATAGATACACAGACTCACCGAATTGATCTGGGTTGGAAAAATGGCTAAATTTGAACTGTGGGTAACTTGTCACTGGTGTTATATTTTGTCCCAGAAGGAGGAAGTCACGTATGAATTGGGCAGATACGCTATCAAAAATTTGAGAGAAATGACTCGTGTATACTGTGATTATAAGCAAACCAAACGCTTTACTGAGACCCACAACTAAAGACAAACACGCGCTGAGTCACTCATTCAATGGATATATATACTAATACCTCATTCTAAACATTAATTTACTGACAACAATCAGATAATACTTTGAGAACAGCATCTCGATATTTTTACTAAACGTGACAACAGCTTGAAAAATGAAACAGCTAAAGATATGAGGTAATATTTGCTCACAACGCCAATAATCCTTTCTCTACATATATTTCGGCCTCACTATACCACAATAATTCCCATTTTTGTGACATCGTTACCGAATACTCATTACACAAAACTTTTCAACCTACATTATAAATATGTCCAAGGAGCTATTGTTTTGTGTTACAAACTATGAATTATTTAGGTAGTTAGACGATTAATTGTTTTACCATCAGTCAACTCACATAGGATTGCTTTTATTTCTCATTTTTCAGATGGTTTTCGAAGCTAAGTCTCATTTGTACATGTTAGTTGGTTATTCAATAAGTTCTTGATATAGACATAGTTTCTAAGGCATTGTAACATGAACACCAATTAAATTTGTAAAATGGTGAAGAGAAGAATTTCAAGTTAGTTCAAGTGAGCTTGTTTAACAGATAAAAGTTCGTTATCATTGTTAGCCTATATCCGGCTTCGTCATTAGGTTGCACCATTGAATTTGTCCGAATAAGTTTGAATGTATGGGAATTCGAAACATCAGAACGAAATAGGAGTTATCTCAAAAAGTCTCGAAATTAAATGAAGAACCAATCGGAGAATCTTGCATTTCACTTTGTTTATATTGAGATCTACTGCTGCTGAGGCTACTGCTACACTGGTCGTCTTCTCCTGCATTTGTTGTTGCGTGTGTGATAGAAGAGCCAGATCATCTGCGAATTCTAAATCATCCAGCTGCATTCTAGCTGTCCACTGCGTCCCGTGCTTCCTTCCAGATATTGACGTCTTCATAGTCTAGTCGGTCACCAGGAGAAAGAGAAGTTGTGAGAGTAAGCAACCTTGTCTGACGGCGGTCTTAACCTCGACTGAGTCGATGAGTTTTCGCTCATTTACCATTTGACAGTTTAGTCCATCTTAGAAATTCCGTATGATGTTGACTATCTTCTCATTCCTTCGCTTTGTCTAACAAAATCCTGCTGTAAGCTTTTCCTGATAATCACACTTGCTGAGATCGCCTTTCTTTGGTACTTTGATCATAAGTCCTTTTTTTCCAGTATGTTGGTGCTCGCTATTCATCCCAAGTCTTACTGAGGAGAATGTGATGAATCTTTGCAGTTGGTGCTACATCTGCTTTCAGTGCCTCTGCCGAAATGTTGTCCGGTCCTGTGGCTTCAGCAATCTTGATTTTTGTGATGATTATGTTGATCACTTCAATTGTTTGTGTATCAACATCGATTGGAAGGTCCGTAGGTGCTACTTCAATCTTGGGTGGGTTCAGTGGAGCTGGTCAATTCAAGAGTTCTTTGAACTATTCTACCCACCCATTCCATTGTTTTTCAATGTTGTTGATTACCTTGCCTTATTTACTGTATTGTTGCCAGATTTTACTGATCTATTCTGTAACTCTGTGCACAAGTACAATCTATTTTCACACTCGTCTTCTTGCTCACTACACTACAAAAATCCAGGGTATGGGTTTGATTAAACCCATGTTATGACAGACATAATTATTACCATATCTGGCTTTCGACTTGCCGCCTGCAAGTTTAAAACAGATTCGTGAAGGCGGTCTGTAGAATTTGCTAGAAGAATGCGAAATTCTGAAACAGTATTGACGTGGTAGCTGGCTTTCGTTATAATATCTGTAACCTATAACAGATGGCTGTTATCGCCGGTTACGGTTGTCATTACCGCGTGCCGCCTGGGAAGTCTCTCGACATTTTTTCGTGTCGGTCGGTTTCAATTTTGAAGAATCGCAAGAGTTTTAGCAATTTCTAGATTTAACTTACAAGTTGTTATACCAATACCGTTCGCAGTTATCTATCTCTCGTGGTCTAGAGACTTATTGCCAACTTGAAGTACTACTTTGATGGGATTTTAACCGTTTCCGGTCATAACAAAATCGTGGAAAACGTGTCCATGTATGACATAGTTTCTTAATGTCATTCTGTGTCGTTTGAGGTTCTTCTTCAAGTGAAGAATCTTTAACGATAGACGATTTGATGATCATCAAACTGAGGTCGGCAGATGCAATCAGCTCGTTTACAGAATTGTTTTGAAAGGAGGCACAGCCTGCACCTGTTGAGGATGTTTAGATAAGAAAAGTTGTTAAAATAGGCCATCATCGAAAGTTCTTTGGCAAATCACCTCTCTCATTCTTAGCAACATGTCTGTCGAGGAACCGTTTTGCTGGACGCTAATTTAAAGTAGTTGCTCTAACCTTTTCGATTGCTTGGGTCTCTGCATTAAGGAGTTTTGTAAGGTTCTGAAACATCACTTGTAAGCATACTAGGTGTGACCCGCACAATTTGGAAGTGGGGACATTTTTCACGTGGTTTAGAAATTTTTCGACTTATTCTTTTGTAGGCTACATATGCTTACACTATCATCCTTTCTCGTTTGTCGATCACACTTTACCTCAGGGAAATAATCTTGACGGTTACTAACCAGTTAATATCGTGGACTTTGTTTCTCGCATATCATATATAAGCCTCCAGCTAATAACGTTGACGTGTCTTTATCCTTGTATTATACTAATAGAAATAAAGATATTCTATTCTAGACCCTCATCCTCTAAACACCATTCGTTTCACTCACAAATATCACTATCACTACCTGATTCTCCATGAAACAACCGTTAAGTCTCTTCGTGTAGTGTGTCAGCGGTAAGACCAGTTGACAAAGAAGAAACGATACCCACGTGCATCGACATTTCAAGACACTCTACCGGACAGCATACTTTAGTAAGGTCTAAATCCAAAATTTCAAAAACCAAGAAGTCTAATAGTTCATGTCACACTTACGAAAACGCCGATCGATATGATGAGTAAAACTTTCGCTGGACGAAATTAACGATTGACTAAACGAATAAGCAAACCTCACACGCATATGGGATAATAATACTGGTAGAAATTTTGAACAAATTACCAAAGCTGAGTGTATTTCAGAGTTTGTGGCTGGAGAAGTGGCGGAAGGAGGGATGTCCCCCCCACAATGCAGTTATAGATAATCTCCTCGATCGCACACACCCAAATAAGTTAAGTGGTATTTGCCTTAGAGCATGCGATATACTGAACGTCAACTGCAATGTCATCCGCCTTAGAAAACAGTCGGATAGATTGACTTGCCCTCTCATATTTAGGTTCAGCTGTTGTAACGATGCTAAACGATGTATCAATTCGATGAAAAATGGTTAGCTATTGAATTGCATACAAGATCATAAACTTTGTTCGTAACTTGAAGCCCTGTCAACTTCGTGTAAGAATATGTGAAGCGATAAAATCGCATGATAATGTTACGGTAAATAACCAGCTAAATTTAGTTTGCAATACAGTGAATGATATAAAGCACATGATCTATAAGCATGATGATTTCCACAAACGACAGGTCAATCCGTCGATTGAGATGGGTCTGCAGATAAGAAATCATTGGAAAGGATACAGATTCCAACTGTCACCAAATGGCACATCGACATCGCTGTTCCCGGCTAATCGCTCAGTAACGTACTAACGTGTGAGTCGTGTGATGAGGAACATCTAACTAAACATATTCACTTGAAAATTAGTCCCCGTGAACTCACTCTACAAGATGACTTGAATGGACCTAAATTCATATCACAGAGGCAACGAAACTCTTCAGCTTTAACAAAAACGTTCGGAGAGTGACAAATTCACGAAACCGAATAGAGAAACACATAACATTGAAACCATTTGTTTTGTGAGTTTCCTAACAACAGATAACTCACTCATCTTATGGATGCTGATCAACAAAGGCTGATCACAACAAGCTTAAAACGTCCCTAATTCTTGTGAGTTGCTGAATGGTTTACTTTTCTTACCCTGAACATTTTACAAGACAGTGTATTTCAACTTTGGGCTTTGATTAAAAAATATTCATACATACGGCAAGCGTAAATGAGCCTTTTATCACAGAATAAGGGAGGGTGGCGTTATAGACAAGCACACATGGTGATTGGGAGACGAACCAACAGTACTGACGCTGATTCATATATATGCAAAATATCATTCTCAATCGTGTTTACAACTCTGAGTTGATCGCACTTCACACCGAGTAATCCTATCCCAAGGCAACTAGACAATTCTCTAGAGACGAATATTGTTCACGACCCTATAAATTCCACGACATAATTGGCTCAAATAGCTTCGACAAATAAGGGGTACAGCCATTTTTATCAGTATTTCTTTTTCAGCACTATATTTTATAATTACATATAATCTCATACTTTTAGTTTCTTTTGAATCACCTTCATTTATAAAGTTCCTTATCCATTCATACCTTGCTTACTCTCCTTTTCTTTAACATATTGCTTATAATCACCATATAAACGAAGGAATAGACTGAATAGTCATACCTTAAACATTCCTCTATAAACAGTGTCTGTTCTGATTCTCGTCCTTTCTTTTTATTACAACTATTTTCAGCTTCCTGGAGATACGACACCGAGAACAAATATGGAGCGGGTGACTTCGTCCTGCAACATTGTCAAAGTCAAAGATATTCCAGAGGGATATAAGGTTGTGGTATATAGAAGCCTCAAGCTTCACATGGATCTATTCTCGACCATCAGTTGCATGTCGCAAGACAACCTTCATAAAGCGCGCTAACTGTTATTTTTCTACGATTTTTCTCAAACCATCTACATTAATATGTTATGAAATATAAACCAAGCGGAGTGATTTATATCAGTGAAAATTGTGACTTTTTTAACAATTAGGTCTAACCTGTAAGCTGGAATTCCCCAGGTGGCAAACTGTTATTTAGGAGTTAATTACTATTATTCACTGCGTGAAATTGTGCACGTGTGTCAATAACACCGTGCTCGTAGAGGTGGGCTTCTGGGTAGCAGAGTCAGACTCCTATGTTATCTAGACAAAAGGACATTAGTTGAAATGAATGTGGTCATAGATTTTAACTTAAGTAGTTTATGCCTCTGTTCCGACATGGCAGATATGAAAAGCATGAATGAACGAAGAAAATAATATTCAAGAACACGAAAAATATGTGTTAATATATGGACATTAAAATATTGCAAGGATCTACGAAGTTTCAAAAAAGAATGGCCTCACAGTTTATAATTTGAATACCAGATCATCAATGAAGATGCCACGGGTATTTGGAGTTTGGCAACGCTTTTACTATGAATCCCACTAAGTGAAATCAAAAGTCAGAAGCGTGAACGTTCTAAAATAATGTGGCATTAGTTGATATTTTAGGCTCTTTTACATTAGTCTAACTTCTGGACAAGCCAATTTACCTATCCATCTATCTATTGTGAACAGAGTAATTTTTCACACATTGAATCTTGGGATCCCAAAAACACTGTTTTCCTCTGCACTAAAAATAGCTAGCGAGGATCTTGTGGAAGCGCAGTTCAAAGTGTGGTTAAATGTCACGGTTAACAGACACTCATTCTCACATGATTTCTAAGTATGCTCCAGACTCGCTTGAGATGTAATACTTGGGGTCGACTTCATGTTAAAATACAAAGTTGACATACATGTAGCTAAAGCGGAAGCACAAATCGGCACATCATCCCAAATACGTAAGGAAATCGGTAGCTCATGTAGAGGTATCTGAAGTTGTACGCCAAGTACAAACTAATGAACAAATAACAGAAAACGTCCGTCTCTCAACCGTTTCCCTACTCTAACAAGTGAGTTCTGTTTTCACGGAGAATGTCTCCGGAATTCGGAAGAGCACAGTACAACACTTCATTCTCACAGGTGACCACATACGACTACGTCAACTACCTCGAAAGTACGAGTTCAGTATCAGCCTCAGTTAGAATCAATGATAAAATAGATGCTAGATAAAACGATTATTCCTTCACTTTGTCTAACAATATCCTGCTGTAAGCTTTTCCTGATAATAATCACACTTGCTGAGATCGCCTTTTTTGGTACTTCGATCATAAGTCCTTTTAATAATAATAATAATAATATATTCTGAAAATAATATTTACAGAATTCACACCAGTTTACAGGCATGATCAAATTGTTATAAAAATCAACATTTAATGCAGAGAACAAACATGAATTATAAGAAAGTTTTATGTTTGCTGGTTTAGTAATTGATAAATAGTTTATATATGGCAGGCCAATGCAACACCAGGGAACTTGTCATTTTTTCTTACGTGGATAACCTGATGATTAATCAACGTTGTTCTGTAAGGTTATTTCCATTGCCGAAGCGAGTTATTGATAATTATCTGCAACTAGAGAAAGTATGATTAAAGCAAGGAGCACGGAACAACAAAAAAATGATAGCAAGTAAGAGGTTAAACACTTAAAGTTCCTATAATCTCACTTGTGGAGTAAGATACACTTGCAGGCGCTAGAGCATTTAATGCATTTTCAGAGGAGCAAAAAGCATTAATTGAGCGAACGAACAATGGGAGAGAGTTTAACATACGGATAGTTTGGGGTAAATTATTCCAGAGTCTAGAAAACTTACAGGTAAAGTAATTCATATAGAGAGAAGATCTAGAATATGTTTGTTTTGCTAAAGACAAGGAGTTACGAATGTCGTAATGTGAGGCCTTAGCATATTGAATCGCCTGATTGGATGTGAAGGAGAGATTGTATTTTGAAAAAGAAGATAAGGTTAAGTTTGAGTCTCCTTATCCATAAAGGGTCAAGCCCTAGTTTACTACACCTCGAATTATATGTGAAGACATCATCAGTTCCAAGAGTGTGAAGTGTAGATCATCTCTGTACTGATTCCAGTATTCATTTATTTTTTATTCGCGTGCTACTAAGGAGAAACGCGCAGTTCTCGAGGAGTGGTCGAACACAGACTTTGTTCATTAGAATACGAGATTCGCTGTTATGAAGGTTTCGAGTTATGAAACCTATAAGGCGTTGAGACTTGGACGTTTGTTTCATTATCTGTTCAGTAAACGACAAGTCGTAAGAGTACCTAAGTCCTAGATCAACTACTGTGTGTAACCTAGATAACATTTCCCCATTTATGGTAAGATTAATGTTGAGTGATGTATCACCGAAGCATAACCAACCACATTTAGCTGTATTGAGCTCCAGCTGCCATTTTGAGCACCACTGTGCTACCTTGTTAAGCTCCGTGATGATGCAATTTCGAATATTGCCCAGCTCATGTGGAGAAAATGAGTACACCACCTTAAGATCGTCTGCAAACAAAAGGGACTTACCCACACTAAAACACTCACAAATATCATTAATGAAAACTAAAAAGAGCAAAGGACCTAAGACACTACCCTGAATTACCCCACTTCTAACAGGGACTGCGTTCGACAATGAAGAGTTGATTTTAACTATTTGATGTCGATTGCTGAGTAAGGAATCAAACCAGGCTAGTAACGGGATTTCGACCCCATAAGATGCAAGTTTACCTATGAGAAGTTGGTGGTTGACCATGTCGTAGGCCTTAGAAATGTCCAGGTATAGCACTAATACTAGATATCCTTGGCTACGAAGCGAATAGACTAAATTAAAGAAGTCAAAATGACATGTCATACAAGATCGATTTTTAAGAAATCCATGTTGCGAGTCATCAATAAATTGTTCAGTCAATAAATGGTTGGATAGTTGGTCACTAATAATTTTTTCCATAATCCTAGAGATAACTGGAGTAATATTTATAGGCCGATGGTTGTTCATGTCAGTCTTATCTCCGGATTTGTAACGTGGTATGATGTACGCGGTTTTCCAGCGGTTAGGATAAGAGCCTGATTCCATAGAGACAGTAAACAGCTTAAGGAGAAGAAGTTGAATATTTGGACCACCATATTTGTAGAGAAATGATGAAATCCCATCTGCACCGTGACCTTTCGAAACCTTGAGCTTATCTATAACCTTACTAGTTTTCAGACATGTGAAGGAGATAGACATAATTGAGTTACCAGTCAAGCATATAAATCTAGAAACATAGCCATTTATGGATTCTTTGCCATTTGCAAAATTACCACTGAAAAGTTCTGCTATAGTTTTTGGGTCATATATAAAACTATTATTATGCAGGATGCATGGTATATCAACCTTTTGAATTGATTTAGCACGTTTATTGTAAAGGTGGATTAGGTTTTGCACTTTTGAGTTAGTACGTAGTGCTAATAGCTCTTCATTGATGGCTTTTAACCTATGTTTCTCTTTAATTTGGTTAAAAATTATTGTTATTTGTGTGACTGCCGTGAAGTCGTTAGATTTAAAATAACGTTTTTTTAGGCGTCTTAGTTTATTACGATATTTAGTTGGTATATATAATTCGTGATGTTTATTAATCCTGTAAGTCTTAATTGGTGCACAGGAGTCTAGACAAGAGTTAACAATCAAATAGAATATATTAATGGCATCTGTCAGACTATTACATGAGAAGAATGCATCCCAGTCTGAGATTTTGATCAGTGAGCGCAAGAGGTTCAAGTCTGCATGCTTATAGTCTCTATAATTGCAGGTTCCTTGAATTGGTCGGTTGTAGGAGGGATAGATGGGGAGAGCACAAGTTACTATCCTATGATCACTGCTTTCAAACGCGTTGTATACTTGTACAGATAGGGGAATGATATCTCTACTAAATATTAGATCAAGTGTATTATCACCCCTTGTTGGGGTACGAACCCACTGTGACCAGCAGTACAGATTAAGGATTGATAAAAATTCATCATTGCTAGACTGACAACTACCGGTACTCCAGTTCATCCCAGGATAATTGAAATCACCAGTGATAATGTTAGCGCTGAAGTTTAGAGTAGATGCGTGTATAAATGCATTGATAATAAGATCATTCAAATTATCAGTACTATCAGTATGCTCCAGACTCACTTGGGATGTGATACTTGGAGTCGACTTCATATTAAAATATAAAGTTTACATACATGTAGCTAAAGCGGAAGCACAAATTGGTGAAGTGAGCAGACGGGCACATCGTCCCAATTACGTATGGAAATCGGTAGCTCATGTAGAGGTATCTGAAGTTGTACGCCAAGTACAAACTAATGAACAAATAACAGAAAACGTCCGTCTCTCAACCGTTTCCCTACTCTAACAAGTGAGTTCTGTTTTCTCGGAGAATGTCTCCGGAATTCGGAAGAGCACAGTACAACACTTCATTCTCACAGGTGACCACATACAACTACGTCAACTACCTCGAAAGTAAGAGTTCAGTATCAGCCTCAGCTAGAATCAATGATGAAAGAGATACTGTGAAGATATGTGTTGGTCCTCGAATTCAGACCTGGCATCCGGGTACTGGCGAGTGGAAGTAAGACATCAGGACAGAAAGTAGACTGCATTTGTCGTACAGAATGGGCTTTACAAACTGTAATTATCACCTTTCGGGCTTAATAATGTGTCAGCCACTTTCCAACGGTTGATGCAGACAGTTTTACATGGCCTCATACCGCTCGAGTGCTTGATTTAGCTTGATGATAATATTGTGTATAGCAGCACGCTCAAACAGCATAATGCCGAACTGAAGGCCATCCCACAACATATTCAGCAACAGGATTTGAAGGCGAAATCATCTAAATGTCGACTGTTGCAATAAGAAGTACTCTTTTTAGACATCGAATTACGGGAAATGGAGTAGTAGCAGATAAGGAAAAAACAAGCACCAATATCAACTGGCCACAGCTGAATTCTGCTAAGGATTTTCGCACCTTTCCGGAGCTCGCTTTTTTCTATTGACGTTCTGTACGCGATTTCACAACCCTGTTAGCAGCTTTATATTGCCTGACGCATGAAGTTCGAAAATTTTCGTTGTTTCACAAAACGTCAACAAGCATTTAACACTCCGAAGTCATGTATTGCTGTTCCACCTAAACCAACCCTTCCAGACACCTCGGCTAATGGAACTGAGTTTGTACATGGTATTGGTGCGTGCTCGTCAGCTGTTGAAGTAGTCCTATTTCAAACAGCATGAGATGTTGACTTTGATGAACGTTCAGCAGCATTTTCGTTACTACGTCTATCGACGCCCCTTTCGTGTACGCACAGACCACCGTCCACTACAGTGGCTTCGTCCGTTTCGAGGACCAGAAGGTCAGCTAGCGCTCGAGCTGCAGAGCTTCCACGAGTTCGATTTTATGTGCGAATACTGACCAGGAAGCCGACACACAAACAGAGTTTCATTGTTCCGTATACCTCGACCTCCTGGTTCCATTAGTGCTGGCCTCAGCGCAGCGCACGAGATCGACTCGTCATCTCTGCAAGCAACGGACCCTGATCTGCGCGTCAGTTATCAAAAGCAGATATATGGAAATAATAAACCATTTATGGCAGAGTTAAAGGGTCATTCCTTGGCTATTAGCCATGTTTGTGGCAAGCGGAGTACTCTGGTATTGTACGGATACGCACTGCTGATAGTAGTGTGCAAAAGTTCAGAATATCATGCAGCAGGTGTATCGAGAACTCGAGCATTCAGGAAAACGAGAGAAAGAACATTCGATTTGCCAGAATTTTTGGTAGCCATTCATCCACGAATACATGGCAGTATTCTGCGATATTGTAGCACGTGCTATGACATCAAGTCAGCTCAACAAATACCCGTGCGTCGTTAGCTTCAATGATATCAGAAGGTACAAATCAGCGAGTCGATACAGATATAATGGGCCACTTACAACCGTAAAGAACGGAAACCGCTATATACTGGTTGCAAGATCCAAACTTAGTTTCCAAATAGGTTTGATTTGTTGAATAACTGACGAGTAAAATTAGAGACGCGCACCATCCAATAGAAATCAGAATAAGATGTTTTTGAGTAATAATGGTTCCAAATTTCATCATATGTACAAATGTACAAATTTACCTAAACAAATATTACCATCCAGTTATTCAACCGACAATTGATACCAAAATATTCAATCTAAATTACAATGAATAGCAAAGTGGTAAGAAATATATGAAAATTACCGAAAACATAAAAAGGTGAGTTTTATTTTATCCTTTCTGGATAGATCAAGTAAGATTCCGTTTGAGCGGCTGTTTTATAACACAAAGTGTCTCAATATCTGGGAAAGTGCTCCAAATTACAACCAAAAATGCATGGTCTCAGTCAAAATCAAGCCGCACAATCAAAGAGCGAACAGTCAATATGGCAGCCGCCAGAATAATAACAATTAAAACAAAGTAAATACAGTTCAGTAAGGAACATAGAAACTCAATATAAACGGTAAGAAAACCAAGAAAATTAAACGTTACAGACCTAATAAGCATCAAAAAAGTTAACAATATATGCAAGTAAAGAAACCACAAGGAATAAATCACAAATGTATGCAATGAGGGATTTTCACATTCAAAATGGATCTAACACTGGTGATGGTAGGCCATTTTAGCAAATGGTGTGAAGCCGTTTGTATACCACAACAAGTAGCTTTGCAAGTTCGCTCCAGCTTTCATCGACCATCCAGTTTCCCCTTTAAGGCGCTTCATTCTGACCAAGTTGGGGCTAATGAAAACCATCTCGCCGCTCAGGATACCAGTTATTGGGAGTCCGGAGAACACACACTACTTCATATCACACAGGAGGTAACGGCTTGGTGGGAAGAACGAACAGAAGTATCAAAACCTTTTAACAAACGTTTAATAATAGGTCGTCGAGGGATGACGCCATATTTCAATCTCTTTTAGCTCAGAACGCATGAGTGAACGAGTAGATGGAATTTTCACCTACTACTTTACTTTTTGAGCATGAATTACGCCATCTGTTGAGAAAAAAAGCCGTTGTTACTGTGTGTGGCTCAGAACCATGTACCATACATCCGCAATGTTTGCAGCCATCTAGCCGACGCTTATCGTTCGGGTAAAACCAACTACAGAATGCCAGCAGACACCAGAAGAATGTGTACGACCGACAAGCGAACGCACTGGTGCATGAACCTGGATATCGTGTGTGTCTGCACCATCCTTTTGTCCCACAAGGAACACGCAGCAAGTTCCAGCAGCCTTGGAAAGAGTCATATGAAACTGTGTTTATTCCATCTCCCACTACATTCGTCAAACGTAGCTTCCAACGACCCCAAGACGACATTATAACAACACACTACAATACATTGAAGCTAGATCGAACAACGGTGCATTTAGATATCCAGTATCAACCTAGCTATTTCTGTTCTCGAACCGCATCTTACAATTTTTATATATATGTATGTTGTGTCAGCACGCCGCGTTCTTACTTCGGAGGGGTTTACCAATTCGTACTGTTGTGTTGTTGTCTCAGATCTCTCCTGCTTCCAAAAAACGCTAACAGCACTTGCTGCATACGTTCATTCGTGCTTATCTAATACGTCTTGGTTAAGGTGCGTTATATCTGGGATTCCTAGTTTATACTATCATTTAAAAACTCTTAATTATCACATTAGTGCCGCGATAGGGCCTGTGATGCAACGATTAGACATCCATTCAAATTTCGATGCTTTTGAGGATTACATGGAGATATCGAAATCTGGACAGCGACCAAGGTAGATGTTGAGGATGTTTATATTTTTGCCAATTTCCTTACATTCATCAGAAAAGAAGCATACAGCCTAATAAAGACTTTGTTATCTTCAAAGAAGCCGACTTTACTCCCTTATGTAACACTCAAGCGACTACTACTGGACCATGTAATGTGTACAAATTTTGAATGCACCAAAGAAGGAAAATTCGGTAAAATTATTTGTCAGGACATCGGGAATTCCACTAATTTACTACGTCGTCCCAGTTCAATGCGCAATCAAGGTCATTCAGATAACAACTCATTTGGGTGTTGTATAACAGTGCACAAGGCTGAGCACAAAATTGGTAAATGCTTGTTCTGTGGCAATTTATTAGTATTTCGTAATTCCAAAGGCTTTAAATGTGGTTAAGCTGGACACATTCAATCAGTCTAACACCACGCTTCACTTTCGTGCAACTAATACTAGGTTTTGTGATTCTGATGTTATAAAGATCAGTATTTCTAATGATCATTCATCTCTATCCACGATTTGAAAAGGCAGTATACAGTCAAATAGCAGTCCATAATGAAGTGACATTCAGAATGATTTTGAGACAAAAGTTCTTAGTCAAACAACGTGTAATCAGATTTCTCATGTTATTGTATCGGATATGGTTTGTCCTAATGATTCATATACTTCTGATGGAATTTCTCATAAATCTGAGGAAAATATGCTGAGTGAATAAATCATGATGGAATATGTGATACATATTTGTAAGATGCTGAGTTTTCAAACGATCCATTATTCTTTGATGAAATTCTTAATAAATTTGAGGAGATTATTTCAATAGAATCAAATCGTGATGTCATATCAAATGTTATTTCTCTTCACAATGGATTTGTGTCCATTGATTTCTCTAACGAGTGTGCAAGTATGTTCTGGATGAGTCGGATTCTAGTCACATTGCTGACGTTATTGTATCAATTGTTGGACATTCTCAAAACTAATGTGTGTGGAGTAGATTCCTTAGTCAATGGTATGATGAAATGGGGCGAATAATAAGTATTTCCGCAGCAATCATAGGACCGGTTTGACCAGATATGAAGTTTGCACACCCTTAAAAATCCAAATCAAGTTCAAAATTATCCTAATGAGCATGAGGCAGATGCATGTTGTCCATTCGAGTTTTTCGCAGGTGAATCATGCCTGGATGAATCACATGTGGTAATTGCATATATCAATGGATACGAATGACAAGAAGAATATGTGTCATATACTCACATATAATAATCGAAGCGTGAGATATAAGAAGATAATGCAAATCGGGAACGTCAAATTGGTTGTAAAATTGGGATGTGAGCACTCAACATTTTTTCTTGGGAGTTAGATTTATAAATTTTAATTGGAATTCTAAATATCAGTGGTTCAAATACACAACCAACATGGTGACTGTATACACTTCCAGAACCCAGCTGAGTCTGTTCCAATTTCGGTTGTCAATTCCCATCCTAAATCGTAGAGAGTCTACATCCACTGCACAAACGGACAGACAGGTGATGAACCTAAATAAAAGAGGTATGATTGTTCGCGGAAATTTGGATCCTCATTTAAGTTGTGGCGGATGTGGTGTTTGATTGAACCATTGATTCCTTTGCACCTGATCATTGCTCGTTTTTGAATATCAAATACAATAAGCTCATTTGTATAGTAATTCAAATACTCCCAATTATCACAGTAGTAGGATGTATTCACTCGCGATCGAGTGCGGACGCAAGACTAAGGGTCTAAAGGGGCCAGAATTAATGTCAAAAACCTATAAAACTACTTTTTTAAAGGATCTATTTCTTGGTGCATCTCACTGCCCTCTCCAGTTCGGTAATGATTACCTTAAGATGTGACCAGCCAGCATCTGGTCGTCCTTCCCTAATATTGCGGGCCATATGGTGCAATATAACAATGACAAAGATGTACGATAGAAATTTCGATTTACTGTATTCTTCGTCGGTTTATCATCTTTCCAACCGTCCTCAAAAATGAAAATGGAATTTATAAGCGCCTTTCAAAATACATTAGTACATTTGCTGATCTAGGTTTTCCAGTCCTCATGTTATACTTCTAATTATAAGTTGGTAAACTTGGACTCGATTTTCTGCAGATGACCTGATTCTAACAAAATTTAATCTTTTCCGAAATACTATCTTTTATATCCAATAAAGTTATTGTATATGCAGCAAGTCCTAGTTACATAATCTGTTTATCTGTGAAACAATCACATTTCCCATTTCCTCTCCAAACTAATTACTTTAGCGGAAACGTCCTCGGACTCTGGAATGAATTATTACAATGTGTTGGTAAGATCATATCACTCACGTACTTTGTACGTTCCATTGATATTCACTTCTGTGAAAGTGCTTTAAATGTTTTTAGACCTTGAAGTGTGTCTTATTTGACAAATAGGAACTTTCAATGTTTAATCGTTTTTATTTCTAAACTCACTAAGTTTACTTCTCTATATGCTGGTAACTTAGAGTAACACTGGTCCTTGCAACCTTGAATAATATCGATCACGAATAGTATATCATAAAACAACCTGGCACATGTACTAATGGACATGACTGACCTGCCGGGTCAATTATTGCTTTTGTTATTCCGTGCTTTTTTTGCTGTTTCACTTTCTGCAGTCGTATTTGATTACGGTCATTTCATTATGACGCAGATAATGACTTTTAACACGCAATCCATACATCAACAGGATGTTCATTTAAAAAGAGACAGAAGTTCCCGGCCGATAACTTTTATTGCTGTGATACGTGTGCAAGTATACTGAATAAACCATTTTTGAACTAGAACACTTCAAACATTCTAACACAGTGGCGTATGCTATTTATGTTTACATAAATATGTATTATGTAATAAGTATCAGAGGTGGTAGGAAAACAGGGTGCAATTGTAATAACATCAGAATTGAAATAATCACGACTCACGTGAAGGATAGCTGAAGGAAGATGTGTAGATAATGCATTTTATGTATCGTTTATATATTTCGAGGAAGCACTCAGTGATTTTGCATTGAACAATAAATCGCTCATCAATCACAATTTTTTCTTTTACAATATCACATATCTGACCTCTACGCCTAATATCTACATCAAACTGATCATGTTTGAAAACTGGCCCGAATTCTGTGCTTATTATTTTCATTATATATATTTACTATAAGGCTTTAGTCTATATATATTGTATCAATAAGGCCACCAAAATCATTAGATGAAGAGCGATCTCAAGGCATACTAGGATATGAATCCGCTCCCACTAGCTCACTTTGCAACTTGTTTTTCGATACATACCAAAGTCTTCTTACACGTCCAAAGTAGAGAGGAGAATTATGTGCTTCTAAATCATGGGTAGAATTTAATCCAATTAATAAACTGAATGAAACCTCGCCTCAAATAATACTTTCACAGGTTTGCATTGAAAGACACTTTTTGTACCGGTATCCATATGACTTTAGATTTCATGGAACTATACAAACCAAGTCTTTTTCTCTCATCAACAGTTATAATATCCCAATAATTAGAAAATGAATTTTTCTTTCTGGTTGTAGCTGTTTTGCATGTAGCTGTTTTGCTTGCAATATGGAACTTGTAGAGACAGTGTATTCCAACTATGGTCCTTGATTAAAGCAGTACTCACAAACGTGAGAGAGCCTGACGTCATAAAACGAGGGAGGTGGCGTTAATGACCAGCAAACACGATGGTGTGGAGATAACATCTATCCAACCGTGTCTGTAGGGCAGAACATGTTAAATTACGGCTCCTTATGTCTAGTGGGATGTCACGAACCAACGGTATTGATGCGAACTTATTCGTGAAAAATATCTTTTTAGGTCATGTAAAAAAGCTGAACTGGTTCCACTTACTACCGAGTAATCCTATTACAAGCAAAATAGACAATTGGTTAAAAACGAAGCTCACTCCATACCCTACAGAATATAAAAACAAAAAGAAGAGTTCAAAGAGCTTGGAAAAAAGGGAGACAGCCATTTATATCAGAATACTGTTTTCAGCACTTGACATATTTCTTACGAAATTCATTTACATTCATATTTTATGAAATATCATCCCAACTGAACCCTGCAACAACCTATTTAGGTATTCCGTTACCAAAGATTTATCATGAAACCCCTTTTTCTTTCCAAATTCACTAAGCTAGAAAATCAAGTATGACCAAATATCAATCGAATCGACATTGGTGATATGATTAGAATGAGTAACGTCATCAAGGATTTTCCATCGTGTTATTCACGCTTACATCATCCACTGCCATTCGCCATCATGAATATCAGTGCTCACGGTCAAGAGATTGATGATACCTTGATGGAAGATTATCTGGTCTGGCACAAATGAGCTTCTCGTTTTGTGACAGTAACCAATCAGATAGTTTTAATCATTGATGATAACTGATCCAAAGTAATCTCAGTGAAAATATCTTTTAAATGTGCTCCAGAACTCGAGGAGTACTTGAGGATTTCTTCACAGTCAAAATGGCTTGTTAAGTGATGTTTACTCACGATGTTTTTTGTCAAGTATCTTTAACAGTGTCAAGTTATGTTTTGATTTTTCTATGATCACTCATAAGATGTTAACTAGTTTTACACAAGAGGATCATACCTCTGTTGTTCAACTCACACCAACTACGAATTAGAAGACAATGTTCATACAAACTTAAAATAAAAAATTAAGAGATTTCCCTCAAACTAATGAAATCGAATGACTTCAATGTTTAACTGAAATAATGAAATTTGTGGCCAGACATCATTGTCCTAATTATCCTTGAATAACTGAACAGTGAAAAATAAAGTGGCGAATGATCAGTGTATGTCTTTTATAGTTATATAGTTAGGGGGTGTATCAATGATATCATAAAATAGTTTAATCTGGCAATTTTTATGATTTCTGTTGAGTTTACTTTCTCTGTAGATAAGTATTATTGAGTCAATTTAAAATCAATAGACTTGTACTACTGACACGTATTAGTTAGTAGGAAGACTAAATTTTCTATAAAAAAATAGATCAAAAATATTTCATTGAAGGAATTTGTAGACGTGAAAACAAGATTAAAGTCATGTCGATATACCATATAATTGTTCACATGATTTATTTTTAAAAAGCAACGTAATAATCGACTATATTATAGGTCAATAGCATGCCGCGTTGATTATGTACGTAAAATTTCGCCACACATACATTTTCTATGTTTGTTTGAGATGTTTTTAGATTGGTTGTGAAGATTTTACACACTTTTTAAAAACAGTTTAAGTTTTGTGATCTGTTGAAGTATGGTTTGTCGTTAAGCTGCGCTTACTTACATATTTGATGGACCAATTCACGGATTACGTTATAATGAACTGTGTCAGTCAGTTTACTTGTACGTGCTTCAGCTCACATATTGTGAGATGAGAAGAAATGGTGGGCTTTCACACCTCTACACGTATTCCTGTTTAGCTGAGACGGAAGGGGTAGCATAATTTTTGGAATGCCATTTCACACCAGTGGATAGTGTTGTTGATAATAGCATATTAAGGACAGTCATGACAATCAATGGATAAATGGTGTTGCAATAAGAACAGTCTGTTTCGAAAAATCCGAACTAAGTTAATGCATATATAATGATAAAACTAACACTCTTCCCAAGACACGATGATGTTTGTTTAAATGTCTGTGAAGTAATATCACATTCCGAAACACAATTATAATCCAAGCCGAGTTTGGACCTAATGGTTTCAAATTATTATTATAATGGTGGTTTGTGGAGATCGTAGTGATTTTAATAGTTGAATTCATGAATGTAAGCTGGACCACCAATGAAATCTGGAAGCACTGGATGGCCATGGAACCTGATCCCTATCGGGTAGAGACAGGTATCTACCTCAAACAATAGACGGATGGTTACGCGAGACCATGGGTCGAAATTAGACTTTCACACCATTTGGTCCTGGCTAAGGGTTAGGTGTTCTTGCGTGATACCGAAGGTTCTTGGTTCGAGTCTTTTTTGGTAGGGGCCGTGGAATCGCCATACTGGGAGGTCACATGCTGGAACAGAAAGGCCGTATAGTACTTCCTGATAGTTTCGAATACATTGTGCATTGAGCAGAAATTGATTACAAAATGTCTACTTTTTGTTGTGTGGAACCGTACCTCTATAAAGGACAATTCTTATGAAAGATCTTTTCTCGGTACTGTAGTTTCACCTTATTGCAAAGGTACGACGTGAAAATTACAACGGACCTAGAGAAAATACGAAATCAAAGTCTTCTATAAGATAACTCACATTCTAAAAAATGTTGGAATAAATGATAAGAACCCGTTCATATGCTATTTTTGATAATCACGGAGTTGGTATTAAAAATATCAAACTAATCCAGAAAACCATTTATAATCACAAAAAGAGAAGAGTAGCTGAAATGTTTCACAAATGCTAAATCCCTCGGCCCTCAATTGTAAAGAAGCTCTGAATATTCACCCAACTTGAACTGTTTATCCAAACAACAACGTATAACGACATTTATCTTAATACGATCTACGCGCACGCACACATGCACACATGATTTCAACCCAATTACTTGATTTCACAAATGCATGCATTTTTCAGACCTACACTCAGACACACAATTTGATACAGCGAAGATCATGCTAATTCATTTAGATAAAGGATATCTTGACTTTGACCAATTCAGACAAAATGCACTTAAAGGATGGGAATCTAATTGATCTAGGATCATCAAGACATCCTTTATAATGAGGAAGGAGGGAATTACAATGAATGTTGTTACGTACGCGCTAATGATTGTAATGTAGAGGATAAAGATCTGTTCTAGTAGAGGCTGCAATCGATCATAGCGAGGTATACAGGAAGGGACTTCACAATCTTGATGAGAGATCTACGATTCCGGATGAGGAAGAACCTAAGAAGATAAGTCGGAAGTGGATAGGACACTGATTGAGGAAATCATCAAATTGTGTCACGAAGCATCTGCCAACTTGAAATCCTGAAAGGAAACAGAAAAGAGAAAGGCTAAAGAACACTACATCAGGAATTGGTAGGAGACATGAAAAGGGTGAATAGTGACTGGAAAGAACTAGAAAGGATTGTCCTGCACAGAGTTGGATTAAGAATGCTAGTGAGAGGCCTTTGCTTCCCCATGAAGGGTAACATACTTAAGTAAGTATTTCCTGACTCTGAAGAAGCGGTTTAAATTAGATAATTAAACATCAACAATATAATTTTCTACTCCTTGTGATACAGCGAAAAAATCGTATTCATCAATAATTGTAATTGACTATTTGTTGCCTTTTAACTGAGCCTCCATAACTACCGTCATCACTACGGTTTGTTGGGCTCATCAATATTGTTGTTTGGCTGCGATAATTGAAATGTAGCTCTTCCCCATTGTTTCATGCGATTTGTTGAAAAGCGTGTAATCGCTCGTCAGGATTCATCGGTTAAAGTACATCATACTAATGATCTTAAAAAATCTTATCAACCTTTCTGGAAACGCTTTCTGGTTATAAAACAACTAATTATACAAAGCGGTAAAATTACCGGTACTTTCGTTATGATAACCAAACCCTTAGATGCCAAGTTCATTATTGCAATGGAAGTGGGTTAAGGTGATACATTGGGAGATTGGCTAGGGTTGTTGGCTATAAACACCAGCTATAATGCATATAGTTTAGGGTTGGGAAGTTGGAGTTGGGTTAGAGTTATTTGTCGGGATAATGAACTGGCCACATACTCAACAATTTCTGCAATCTTTTTTCAGTTTTAGCAATTCGTATTCTCTTGAGACATATCCGATATTAAAAGTCTATTCTATACTTTTACTACACCTAATAATCTGGGATTTGCCCTGATGACCTTGTCGCCCCTGGTATGTAGGGTATGACAACTCAAACCTGTGTATGTGTGCCGTGTTTCACATTGTGTGACTGACTGAAACTTAGTACGTTTGCGTAAAATACACGAGCTTCAATCATATCGTAAAGTTCACGGTGGTTAGAATTTGGCCACAAATGTTGATCACATTACTGTGCTTCTAACCACACAAACTTCCGTATGTATTGTTTGTAGCTTCCTTTACTTCGTTATGGCATATGCAGTGATATTGCCGTGAGTTCCCTATAATCGTGTGTAATATAAGTTATGCAAATTATTACTTATCAAAAAAGCTATCTGAGTGCGATTTCAATTTCAATCACTTTCAGATGTCATCGAATGAAGCATTCTCATTTCCAGTTACTGTAACGTTCGCCATTTCTATATATCTATGATTCACATACTTGATGGTCCCGATGGTGAGGAGAATTTTGAGATGGCTCGTGCTCGTATTTGGCAGTTACGTCGCAAGTGTGATCGAAGTTTCGATCGACTTGTTGCTGATTTAACTCCATCTAGTCAGTGCGAGCTAACTTTCGAAATGATTCATATGGTGTCGTATGTTGAAAAAGGTTAGATTATTCTGATTTTTCCATTCCTTCAATCAGTTGCTCCGCCTGGAATGCTAAGCGTTTTTCCGTCACCATTTCAAAGTGCTGAGGCATGGATCAGGGACAGGTGGATTTTTCGAGAGGTATATTTGATAGCTAACTCACTTGTGCTCAGAACAATTCAGCTAAATCCATGGAACATACTTTACCACTTAAAAAGGGATTAAGGTTAGCACATGGTTGTTTGTCATATTGTTTCATTTTCTAGAGATATCGACTACGTAGTTACTTTTTACTGTTGCAAATATCATAGTATATCTTGAGGGCAACTACGTATGAAAGTAGTTGCATCCACATAAAACATTTGGAATTTCAACAAATAAGGCAGTTTTACCAAAGGTTTTACGTAGGCTGTCTGGTTTAAACCACTCAGATCACAAGGCGTTCCCGTATTTTAAGCATTGTTTTTTCTCGCTGTAGAATTTCAATCGGAAAATTTTATTCACTAGTGCCTCACTCGCTCATATAATACAGTTTTTAAAGCCTGGATAAAATCTGATTCGTACATCGTCAAGTAAGTTATGTTGAGTATTAGTTCATAATTTCGAGGTACACCACAGTTTAGGCCTGATATTTTCACGAAGCGAATTGTGGGTTGAAGGCCTTCATACACAGGTTAAATTTTAGAAGGTATAACTATGCAGTTTGGCAGTTAAGTACTACTTAGTTTAATCGGCTTTAGACCACGTTGTTTAATAGTGAGGGTCCAAATGTTTACCCGGACTGTATGTATTCGGTTTCCTTTTGTACTAATTTGTCAAAATAAATAAAATAAACTGCGGAATGTAGTGAATGATGCTGGTTGAACGCCACTGCGAATTCGCCAATTCATGCTCGTTTTATTTTTGTCCCGATATACTCGAACACTTCATTTTTTGGTATAGCTACCAGAATAGATCATTTCTGAAGCATATTACACTGTTGATAAGATACTTTACAAGCATCGTACTCAAGATAATGAATAACTCCATCAAGAGGGTGCTAATGACGTACTACATCAAGTTGTATGGGGCTTGAAAAAAACTGAGCGCTTGTAGGGAGTTATTCTGCTGATGTTTAAGAGACTCTACCCGCCATTGTCATGGCATCATGTAAATGCAGCAAATCCTCATCTTCAATTTTTAGTGTGCTAATATCTAGTCTTAAACCTAGGCTGGTTTGTGTTTCGGTTGCAACAAAAGCTGTAACCAATTCAATGAGAGTGATCCGTTTATGGCATGATCAGAAGAAATGCTCCAAAGGGGCCGCGGTCTTGTGCACTAGCGCAGCAGCGGTATTTGATTGTAATATGATCACTCTGCGTTCAGATTCAAGAAGCGAATAACAAGGACACCTGGTAGCACATCAACAATGACCATTACAATCGTAAGTGCTCTCCAGAAACAAGTGGAAAGCTGTGCTTGCCTGCAGTAGACGATCACCGTTATCTGACCTGTAAACAAAAACCGCCCTCACTGGTCACCTAAACTACTCTCCTCTGTGCCCAGATGTCCGATTTACGCACGCAAGTCCTCGGCTTGTACTACAATATCTGTTAAACATACTTTTTGTAGATCACTTAACTGGTTGCAGAACTCCTCATAAATTGCGTCTGGTCTGCTATATGTCGGACGGAATTTCTACCACAGGCGACCTGCTATATTAATTGACAAATAAGGGAATATACAAAATGGGGATAAAAGGAGATAGACAAGTGATTCCATGTAAAATATGAATGAACGTTATCAAGTAGTTGTAAACAACATTTGTGAGGGTGCGAAGTGAAGCGAAATTAAATTTTTGGTTCTGATCATCGTCTGATTTGTGTGGGCTAAGGTACTGTCTGAGTGCCTTTAACCAAATTATATGATTCACTAAGAAAGCCACAACCCGACCTGGAGGTTTGATCCACAAGACAGTGGATTTAGAATCTCAGGATTGAGGGGGGGAAACAAAGAATGGATAAAGCATTGGTTGAGCATACGTAACACATGTTTTAACCACCTCTGTTAATGAAGATTGACTACCTCATCAGTCGATTTCCTATCCCTAACTTGTACTCTATTCTCAACCCATTCATTGCTTATTCTGTGGTCACAAAATACATGAGCATTATTTTGCAAACAGTCGTGATGGGATACCAGTAACCTATGGAAATCTTCCTCTCAAAATGGTCATGTCTCACACCCATAAATTATAGTGGTGCGAATCGCTGCACAGTAAACTCATTACAAGCGACATGAGTTGGTAAAAGTCGATTGAGCCTCCTGAATCCGTGTCCAGATTTCGTCTGACACCAGACCATCAGTACTGATGAGACTCTCAAGATAAGTAAAGCGGTCGATGCATTCAATTCCTAATAACAATTCAGGCGATGATGCTCGTAAAACCTGAAGTAGCACTTTACATATCAAGGAAGAGAACCGTATCCAAAATATGTCTTCAATGTTGCGCTATAAAATCCAAAATTCGTAAGGGTGAAGAATAACTGTCTGGATGTAAAGACGCTTGTGCACTTCAATCGAAGTCAGAAGAAGGTGATTCGGGTAACAACGGTTCTAAATTTCATCACAATTGCAAATGTACAATTTTACTCAAACAAATATTATCACTCAGTTATTCAACCAATAATTGATCCCACAACAATCGAACTAAATTACAATAAATAGACAAGTTGATAAGAAGTATAAGAAAAATACTGAAATCTCCTAAAAATAGGTGTTATTCTATCTATTCTGGATAGATCAAGTAAAAATCAGTTCAAGATGTTGCTTTATAACACAAAGTGTTTCCAATTCTGGGAAAGTGCTCCAATTCACAACCAAAATGCACGATCCCAGTCAACTCAAGCAACACATTCAAAGAGGAAACAATCGGTATGGCTGCCGCCAAGATAAACTATCAATTAAGACAACATAGATACAGTTCAGGAAGAAACATAGAAACTCGGTGAAAGCGACAGAAAAAATGAGAAAACGACTATGAAATGAAACTTTACAATCTCAAATGTCATCAAAAATATTAACAATAATGTACAAATAAGGAAACCATTAGGAACAAGTTGCAAATGTATGCATAGAGGGATTTTCACCAACGAAACTTTCAAAATGGATCTTACAGCGCTAAGCGATTATAAAACTCTGCATCGTGTCATTGTCTTCCACAAACAGAACTATGTCATCCACATGTACATTCACATAAAATGATATTCAGCATCTTAACATAATAAGCGTGTAGCACAAAATACTTCCTATCGGAATTTGTGCTAAATGACATTGACTTCGGTTATTTTTCGAAATGACGAAGTTTGTGATGCAATAATTATGGTCACTTTGACAAAATTTCATGAGACTTTTCAACGCATTTTCATCTTCTCGGCATCGTCTATACACCTGTTCCTCAAAAATCGTGAAATTATTCTTTCCAATTCCAATATACGTTCCTCTACGAATTACATCAAATGGTCAACAACGTTTCAATGTCAACCTAGTTTCCGCTAGACAATTAGCTTAAACCATTTTTCTAGCAAAACTTACCGTTTCAACGAAAATTAACTGGATTTTATTCAAATGATCTTAAGAACCCTTGCGAAATGTCATCACTGCGGTGGTCTGTTTTAAGATTTAAGAGTTGAAAAAAAAAGAAATCTTGGATTCCTGGTCGACGGTTCTTACCATGCAACAGATCAGAGTAAAACCGTGACGGTTATTTAAGAGTTGCACTGTGCAATAATCACTTCAACAATGTGGAATGGGAGTTCATTATCGTTACCACTACATTACATTTCCAAGATTAATTGTAATGCAATGCAATTCGGTAAGAGTAGAAAACTAACTACGACGTTAGTCAGACACAACTAACAACTTAAATTATTTTCATTAGCCAGATATCGTGCTTTCTCACCAAATGCATATAAAACACAGATTTGAAAATCCATTCTAATGATCTTATTTAGCTACTCCACTAGACTGTATATTGACACACACTTTAAATGCCGAAACCATATTCTTGAGGAATGGAGATCAATGGTAAATTTGATAAACCAAGATCCATCCTACTGTAGTGGCATGGATTTGTTAGTAAATCATCTTTGTTACCGTTACTATATAAATCTCAACGGTGTTGAAATGAGAAGGCAATGTGTAGCGGCACGCACATGTTTTTTACGGATAGCGTAGATCACAAAGCTATAAGCATATCAAGCGAATTCGGAGCGGAGAGACGAATATTTGTATGCAGACAAATACAGAGGGAGATTTTTAATGAAATCACATAATGGCAAAGCGAGGCAAAACAGTCCAATATTCGAATTGTAGTACATTCATGCAAAAGGAGGAGGATGAATGGTCGATCGATATTCAAGCAATCAAAATTTCGGCCAGAATCTTTCATGTGGTCTAGTGTACGTAACAATACAAAGAAATCTCCACAAAACCTCTTTCTGATAATAATCTATGGCCGACGGATGACTGACTTCAAGAGGTATTTCCTGTAGTTCTAGTGAGAAGCAGTGACCGGTGGAGTTCAACTGCATCTGTTGTGAGATAGTAACTCACTGAAGACAATGGTGGACGGTCGCTCAACTTCTTGGATTAGTTGAAGTTAGACATTACAAAAGTTGGATACCCGTTGCTTCAGTGTTCTGGAGGTTAAGCGTTGGTGAGCGAGACCGATATGTCTTAGGTCTAAATATCACGGGGTGGGATCGTGGATGCACACTGCTGAGGAGGTCCACACCAGGATGAAACAGCCGACCCATGCTCACAGGTTTTCCGTGGTGCTCTACCTTCAATTAACTCATGAATTTATTTATAAAATAGATGAATTGGTAATGTTCTAGTAACACTGTCTGTTTTGTAAGGTAATACAATAGGCTTAACCGAAATTGAACATCATCAAAATTATTTGTAGGATAGTTACTATCATACCATGACTCGACATGAATTTACAACTAAATATCCAGAATCAAGCTTCAGATTCACTAATGTTCCGATCACATAAGTCATCTCTGACATTTGTTAATGGTTCGTAATAATTTTAAAACTTGAAATTCACTTTCTCAGTTTGGTTATTTTTCACTGTATTACAGGTGATCAATATGTTTAAAGAAATAAAAGTTACTATCATAAAATTACTTTCAAAAATCAAGTGGTTGAAGGAGAGAGAAAAGAACTTCATGAAAAAAAAACTTTGTTTAAGTTTTAGTGAGATGACTGATTGTTGTGAAAAATTGTAGGCTTCAAAAATGAGCGTATCTGCCTTGTACTCAGATCATAATGGTTCTCAAGAGAAAGAAAATCTTTCAACAGTATCCCAAGTAAGTTAACTACGGGTCTCTCACAATTCAAAAATAAATTACTTTACAGGTTTACTTTAAACAACTAATGTAGATTTTGTTGAAAACTGGTCATAATATGTATATTATCGTATACATTAGTCTATTTCTACAGAAAATAGCTCCGCTTACCATGGTGAAGATATTTGAAGCTTACAGACGATCGTTGTTTGTAGAATTCACTAGTGATAACACCTAATGTAGTATATACATATTTTACATTTTCATAAAATTTCGATTAGACTATATTATTACTTCGCAGAGAAACTTAAACTAACTGGTTTATATTCTGCACTTCGGGAACTCAGATGATAATCCCCAAAAGGTTCAATTATATGGGTCAATTTATGGACCAATGTGCTGGTCCCCAAAGACAACACATCAATCTTACCATAATTCACTTATCTCCGTGTATGTAGAAAAATGTCACCTACAATCTCGTAACAGTACAAGGTTGTATGTGCACCACTAAGTGTCAAAATTTATACTCACACAAGGATTATTCGCACAACTTTATGCTTTAGTCAAATCGTTACGCTAGCTTGGCGTTACAAATTAAGAAACGTCACCTTACGTGACAATGAGTAGATTGACAATGAAAAACTGAAATGTTTCTTCGACGACACTGCAATACCCCAGAAACCCTAAATCGCAAATATTTACATATTAAACTGAAAAATAGGATGTTAAGAAGGTGTTTTGGCTATTTATCAATGAAATCTATAAATGTTTTTTTCACACAAATATTATTTAGTACCCGATTCCAGGGAACAATTATTACTTAAATGAATTTTACATCCGTAAAGCAAAATATAGTGAGACGTTGAAAACTCGATTATTCAAAAATAACCCGTAAGTTATCATGATATGTCTGATATAAAAGCAATCAAAGTTATCAGGGATTGTTAATTTTACTATTTAACTAGAAATACTTTAATATATTTTAATCAAACTTAACTTGTGGATTGTTGCATTCTTTTGAATAGATCCTATATTACCATGAAGACAAATTAATTTGGTGGATTGATTGAATGTGTGTTTGGTTCGTTTAGGCGTCTTCCCACTTAGTTATGTAACCAATATGCTAATTAAAATGTTTAAAAACAGAAAAATATATAAATTATTTTTTTAAACAAACTTTCTGTGCCCACATTACATCATTTGAAAAGGTTATGAGGTAAGAAGATTTCATAAATATTATAACTCAAAGGACAAATGCTAATTGTCCATTATCCATATTACTACTATCATATCATGTAAAAACGTCACAGAAGATTTGACACCAACTACTATAGTAGACGGAAAAAAGAAGACTTTAGTCTTTGTAAATGACATAAGTCTTTCATACAACGAACCATTCAGTTCTATAAGTACGAAAATTGAACTGATTATTTACTTACTGGCTATTCAGGAAATCACAGATATTTATTATGAATATTAGAATCCGTATTACTAAAGTGACTGTAAAAACTTACATATACTCAGATTCCACAATCACATTGTAAACTGACCCACAAATTTCAACCTAATTTTTGTTTGAATAAAACCGCTTCATTCATTGGACTCATTAAGTATCATGTAATACAATCCATACTAGTTTGTGACCAAGCTAAAATTCAGGACATTTCGTATCGTAGTATTCTTGAAAGAATTACCTGATGAAATCCAAAAATAGTGAAGTTTTAATGATATGGTACGACATTTGAAATAATCAAATCTTTATTTGTTTTGTGAGCAGATCTCCAATAGGAACACCGGTATTTTATGTAACAGCTTACTATACAACATATGAGAATCGCATATATTTATACTCAGGACTTCTACAACCTCCACTTTATTATCAAAATGCTAGTTTAACTTCGAAATATGGAGCACTTGTTTGGATTATAAGTCATGAAATTATGCACGCCATAGGTATCGAAGGTTCGTTCAATCATTTTACTCAGTTCTTATTTTCTTAACAGTAATATTAATTAACTAGCATAACATTATTACTTTCGATATAATATTGTTCATAAAATCACATATTGATTTTTTTGTCTTATGATTTCATGGATAAATTTACTATTTCACATCACATCACTGAGATGATAGCGACTTGTCGACAATTTTTTATGTGAATAGAAAGGATCGAATTTCAATCGTCACAATATTTAAATACTCAAATGTAACAACAGGTTGACATTTCACGGTCGATCAGTATTTTATAAAACATTTTGCTTTTGCTACCATGCAGCGGTTCGTAGATTGACGTCAACTTCTCAAGATGCATTTCAAACGAGCTATCAAGCCTTTTCAGCTAGACTATCAAACATTTGACAACACCCATGTCATCTCAGTTCCCACTCATATCGGTTACTTGTAATAACTGAATAAAAAAGCTCCTTTCTGTTATCGATCCACGTCCCACAATAATACATTCACTCTTAATTGAAGACACATTTAGTTAGGGGACACTTCCATTAGAAATCGATGCGTTATGTGGTTCATAAGTTCGTTGCTATTAGTTTCCATGCCTTTATTCTTTCTAACTTTGCAAAAATTATTTCATTTTTTAAATCAATGACCAATTGATTCTGAGTATTACTCTGGTGTTACCATACACTTAGTATCAGACTCCTTTTCGAATACGACATCAGACTGCTATTGTCCTGATAGTAAACTGATGATGTGAATTTTCACTGTTTCAATATTGAATTATTATGCAATGTAGAATATCTTCGAAACTTCATTCATAGTACTCATTGAAAACAATTCTCCCAATTAGTTCTACATCAAATGTAATTCCCAAAGGGACAATTTGAAGTCATATGAAATAGTTGTATAATTTCATTTTAATATTGGTTGTTTGAACCTTCCCATTGATGTTTAGAAATGCAATCCATTAGTTTCTTGTTGACATATGTGCATCATGTGTGTATAACCTTGATATTGACCTAGGTCATAAGCATGTTAAGCAGAGATGAGATGTGGGTACATCCACCTGACGGTCCTAAGTAGAACGGAGGCTTGTTCTAGATTCCTCTGCTCGCCACCATCCACCTTCCTTTATAATATCTGTTGTACTAGTTTCTGTCAAAATCATTGTTTTTCACTCACATTTCGACTGATGTAAAACTGTTCGTTATCAAACATCTATGATTTGATTTCTGCTTTCTCTTTATTCTACTGTATATGCAAACCAGCAATTATGTTAAAAAGAATCGCAATTTCGATTGAGATAACCTGTTGGTTTCGTTGTATCTCTAGGTGTACTGCTTGATGAGAACAAGAATAAACGGAATTCATTCGATGCTTTATTGTCATCCAGTTTGATGCAGTCGGAAGCAACATGCCTTAGTTATCAGTATAGTTCATATGAATTCTTTAGTTTGAAAGTAAGTTTAGTTGATTTATAAATATGAACATATGAAAATTAACTAACATAGCTTATCTCAACAAAATTATCTCTAGTCATCCCGTGATAATGTTACAAACTATTTTCAAATAGTAATTTACCTAGAGTTTGAGAATACTGAAGTATGAGCTATTACTTACAATTATAAGTGACATCAGTTATTGCTCATTTCCGATTTCACATTCCGTACAATCATGGAACTCCTTTGATGTGTTCTACTTGTATCGTTCATCAGATGAAAAAACAAATGATGCTATGATCGTATTATGATCTAGCACCAACCGAAACCCATAGACGACTTTGAGGAACCGATACGCAACGAGGACATGACACATTCTATATGCTTGACGGTGGACTCAGTGGGTCAATAGAAAGCCTATGATCAGAGGAATATTTGCATAGTATTCTCATTATATATATCTATATATAGAGAGTAGTACTCCAATAATAATTGTAAGAGCTATTCTGTATTAACCAACATGGCTGGGACTAGAATTCAGTGAAACCAAACACTGATGCCATGTTTCAGTTTGGCCGCCTCTAACTGTCTCTCAACCGTCTCAAATGCTAGTCAGCATCATTCTCTAATACCGTGTGTCTAACCTCACTAATACCTACTCAGCAGGTGTGAGCTATATTTTTGATCCCATTCTAGTAACTTACAAGTATCCTCTACTCTTGATGACTGCGCTATGAAGCCGTGAGTTAAAACTGGATCTTGCGTTTTATCGGCCTCTTCATCAAACAAGACTATGTCATATGAGTATTCTAAGTCAATAAGTAGACCGATAAGTGGATCAATCTCAGAAAAATGAAACGCGCCAATAATTTCGTAAACTCTTATGTGATTTAATTTGAATAAAATGTTTTTGAAAATATTACAGAAATTGGAGAATCAACAATAGAAAATAATTTGAATTCTTTACAAACACGTTTTTTGGAAGCGAATTTCCTTTTAATCCATAATGACTTTCAAAATCGATTCAACATAGTCTTCATCTGACACGAATTTCATGAAATATACATTAGTTCATTGCTGATCACTAACTGGAATAAATTACTATGAAACTTGAATACACACACTGATGAAACGCTCTTTAAAAATGAAAACCAAATAAAATTGCTTATAGGATGATAAGTCATTTAACCTAATACCATATTCATATAAATTGAAAGTATTTCTGTTTGTGTGACATTATCACTTATTGTGGAGAATAAAGTCTATCGTATGGAATATCATATTGTGTAGTTGCAATATAACATTTCAGTGTAAAAAAGGGGTTATGAGCATTTCTGGTTTCAGGTTCAGAAACTTACACAACACATATCTCTTGGTTATTCAATTGATTCAGGCTTCTCAGATCGATACTCAAGAAGAAATGTTTGCTGACAATAATGGATTAAAAGCATCTTACTACGTAAGTACGTTCAGATAATAAGTGTGATTTTATTTATGACCACTGAAATTAGATATCAGTTATCAAACTACTACTGTGTATCTTCAGTACTTTGATAATTTCCTTACAATTATCAAAATTCTAAATATGGTAAAGACAAATAAATAATATTATTATTCGTGTGTCATTTATGAAATCAATACGGAAACTTTTTTGACTCCCCAAAACACAGAAAGGAATCAAATTCAATAAATGACAAGAGATCTCACAGTCACTTCTTTAAATAAATTATAATACTTTCAGGTGAATATGGTGGTTCACAAAGTGGTTCGATATCAGGTTCATGGTTTTAGCATTCTATACCCTATCATATGATTGTTGATCGAGTAACCTTAAATTTAACAAGCTATTCATGAAAACATTGATACGTTTGTCCCACTTGCACTACGTTCTGTGTCACATGCTCCTTTCTCCGGATTCAAAAGTTCTTTTGTTATTACACATCTCAAACAGTTAACGCATAATTGCTGATATGAAAACGAAAATCGACCAATCCTGAGTGTTCTGTCCATTCAACAAAACGGTATTTGTATAAAATTTTATTGGCGTCAACTTTGATTGAATTATAAAAAATAATCACTGGATAAAAAAAACGAAGTTAAAACTAATTTATAGGAAGGGTAAGTTATCCACAGGGAGAGATTTCTACATATCATAATAACAAACAAAGCAGTTAAAAAATCAAATTGATTACTTGGAATATCTCTGTGAAATCAATTCATTGAGACGAATATCCTAAAGCTGAGCTTGTAATTCTTTCCTTAGTTAAAAGTAGGTGCATAACACTGTTACTCATTTTCTCCTTCGCGATTCATCGAAACTAAGAAATACGGCACAAGGTGCATAGGTTTACTTTGGTCGTTCTTAGAAGAAACTGTGTTAACAAAACACGTGGGGAAAATAGTTTCACGAACACATCACCTGGGTACTTCAAATGATGTTTTACTATTACGTATTATGATCAATGTTTGCAAAAACGCTCAATCACAATAAATTTTACGCTACAAAACATTCTTTATTCAGACATACAGGCGTTTGCTGAACAAGTTCTCGAATAATGTTAGCCAAGATTACAATCAGTCACTCGCATCTGATCGATTGTTCTTCCACTCTTTCGCACAAGTAAGTCAAAGTTTTGATTTGTTTGTTATTCGTAAGAATAAACGTGGTGCATTTCTCAATGTTATGTTCAGTGGTGTTTATCATGTTTATCGAAAACACTCATCGTACATTCTTTGTTCTCCTTGAGCTTCGATGTGATTGTTGTAAGCAACATTTATCATGAAAATCGCAGATCCACCCATGTCATTTTTCCTGAAACTCGATGAAAGACTAATGTCAAAGTTTGTTGTCGGCACATGTAGTACATTGTCTTTATGCAAATATTCTGACATATGTTTTGTCTGGAACATTCAATTGAAAAATGGATTTTAAAACTGGTGTTCTTCCATAAGTTTTAGAAGGTGAACAACATAGCCAGCTTCATCAACGCTCAATAAGACTTGTTTATATTCACACAAACCGCCAAACTATTTTGAAATTTCTATGATCACAATGTATGGAACTAAATGTGCACACAATGAGAAGTTTACTCAGTGGATCATTCATCTGAATGAACTTTCCTTTCACAATAAGGCTGCAAAGTTAACTCATTTTGGTATTTACTAGTATAAAGTTCAACTCAATAATATTTTCATTTTATCTGTAGGAGCGTGAAAAGTATTAAAGCCTAAAACTATCTAGAAACGTATTTTTCAACTCTTTCCATAATCTCGTTTTCAAGGGTTTGTGTGGACATCAAGTTCAGAATATGCTTTTACAAAATTCAGTAACTAACCCTCATGTTTTGGAAGGGTTTAGGTGAGAATTGTCAACAATTTAAATTAGAAATGCTATACGAGAAATTATGACTATGAAAATATTTGTTGTCACAAAAACTAAAGTTTTCATGGGCGTTCTTTGATGTTGTCTTCAATCACGAGCATTGAATGTGGAGGTGAGAGTGGTTGGTAGTGGAATCCAGAACGAGCTATTCGTCCTACCTGCAAATAGTCATCTGGATGTAAATGCATCCGAGAGTTGATGTTCACTCAGGGACTCGGACCTAGTACCGATTGCTTCAAACCGCTAGCCACCATTGTTTCTGTTTAGAAGATTGTAGTGACCAATTTAAAAGTCTCTAACACTAGATACTACCTGTCAATTCATCAATACACCTATTGTGAGCAAAATCAACTAAGAATAATTATTTCATTAAACACATTGTTCTAGTTGATGTTAAGAAAGCTATATTTGTTGGAATGATCCAGAAAATGTCTCGCTATAGACAGGAACGGCTCAGGAAACATTAAGAAGCATTTTATCTAATCAGCGTTGACTAGACGTTTTGCTAGAAACACCGCTTAAGCGAAAAGTCACATGTTGAGTTTCTGATAGACTGATTACCACACTGCTACAATAATTCCAGTAATTTAGAAAAAACTCAACTAATTCCATAGTAATATAGAAACTTTATCTTGTTGTGCTAATGACGTATGGCAACTTGGAACGATGCATATATGTGCCTCGTCCAACGTTGTTGCGAAGTGAATGACTGACAAGTGAAATAAGTAAAATTATTAATTAGATCTCGAGCAGACTTCAGTTTCACAACCACTGAAAACTAGGAATAATAGAACAGCTATTTACTTCTAGTGTGGAACTCCTACGCAATGCAGATCCATTACGCTACGATGGATAGTACTCAGGACCCTTATGTTTGTCGTCGAAATGTAAACGTTTGAACCACACAATCGACATTCAAAAGGTTATATTGAATTCCAACATCCTTCAATGGCTGCCTTCGCCTAACCCTTGCAATAATGGAGCAAATATAGTAAACGTTGACTATCGTCAGATACTCTGGCCGAAACGTACGTATCGAATTGTCTTATAAACTTCCAATACTCCTTAGGCTTTCCATTGAAATAACATTATTTAACTCTCAGTAGCTCTAGACCAACTATAGGAACCCTAGGTATTGTGCCCAGCCCTGCATGCCCGAGTCTTTTCCTTTTATCTAATCTAAGATTCGCTACCTTATCTCACATTACTTCACTATCACTAAAATCTTCCTTGAGTGCATCAGAACCATAAGGCGTAAAGACATCAGAAAAAACTTGCTTTGTACCAAGGGATTTGTCGTTAACCTTGTCTTTTTCCTCTCCGACGAGCTTAGGGATTGACGTCTTTGCACGATTGTTGTGCATCTCGGATTATCGACCAATTTTCGGGCAGCTTGCCGACTAATATTAGTTTAGAACTGTAATTTCGTACCAAGCAGCTTACCGACCAATATTTGTTTAGAACTGTAAGATCCAAAACTAAATTCCAATAGGTCTGGATATGGTTGAATAACTATATTAAAAGTTTAGTAACTGATTTCAATCGAGATCAGAATAAGATGTTTTGGAGTAAAAACGGTTCCAAATTTCATCATATGTACAAATGTACAAATTTACCTAAACAAATATTACCATCCAGTTATTCAACCGACAATTGATACCAAAATATTCAATCTAAATTACAATGAATAGCAAAGTGGTAAGAAATATATGAAAATTACCAAAAACACAAAAATGTGAGTGTTGTTCCATCATTTCTGGATAGATCGAGTAAGATTCCGTTTGAGCGGCTGTTTTATAACACAAAGTGTCTCAATATCTGGGAAAGTGCTCCAAATTACAACCAAAAATGCATGGTCTCAGTCAAAATCAAGCCGCACAATCAAAGAGCGAACAGTCAATATGGCAGCCGCCAGAATAATAACAATTAAAACAAAGTAAATACAGTTCAGTAAGGAACATGAAGACTCAATAAAAACTATGGGAAAACCAAGAAAATCTAACATTACAGACTTAATTAGCATCAAAAAAGTTAACAATATATGCAAATAAACAAACCACAAGGAAGAAATCACAAATGTATGCAATGAGGGATTTTCCCTTTCAAAATGGATCTAACACTCAGGACTCTAGGGTTTGTTGTCAAGTTACTTACCTTTGAATCACAGAACCAGCATCCAATAGGTTATATTGGATTGCAACCAATAAATGGAATTTCACAAGCGTCTTCAGTCGATACCAATCTCATATCTGAAACAACTTGATGACACTTTGGGTGCTGACTCAGTGTTCTAAAAATTTAGCTCTTCCACCGAAACCTGAAGGTCCTGTTTTCCATCCTTGGTAGCATTGTTTGGGTATTGCTAAGTATTTCCGTTCTAGAAAAGAATAGTTCTCAAGCGCTTATAAGTTTTCAATGGTTGTCTAATTTAAATCTGTTGAAAAAAACAGATACAAATCGTCCCTTATAAGCTTGTATCATCGTAATAAATTACCTTCGGGATGAATATGACTATAATACCTTACCACTTTTTCAAGCGAAATAGATATATTCCAACATTTGTAAACTGGTATAAATATTCTGAATAACTGTGTGCTTTTAAAATTTACTGAAAAAAATTGGAAACATCATGCACAAATTCGCAGCATCTAATTGAATGTATATCTGTGCTAAAAGTAATAACAACAATTTGTTTCGAAGTGATAAAAATTTGCAGTTGGAAACGCCCTTTGATTGAGTTTGAGAAAATAACTTCTGATGATCCGAGGTATTTAAATCATTGTATAAGCCAGTAATCAAAGAAACAACGCAATTTAACCAAGAAGCATTAGATGAACATGAACGAGTGTAATGTATTTGTAATTCAAAATCATTATTACAAAGAAGTCATTTGTTCATTGAAAGACCACAAAACTTCTGTTACTTGTTGGTTGTATGAGTGAAAAAGGCAAAATTAAATTTTAAATTTATTATACTCAATGATATAGACATGAGCTCACTGAATAAATACTTATACCTATCATTTGGATGTTGCTATAACACATCGAAAAGTCAGATGAAGTCATCTCTTTACTGTACGTTTAAGCGGAGAACTTTTTGAGAGCTTGGTTACGCTTGCGTCACATTTAGCACTTTCATGTATTGCTAGTACCGATTCAAACTTATAAAGAGAAGTTTCTGTAATCAGAAAGCTGTGTTGAATTCTTAATTGAAGTTTGTCAGAAGACAACGTGAACAATAACCAGAACGGCCGAGCAATTATTTTATTGAATAACATCAGATTGAATGCTATGGCATAATTAAACAACATAAGTAAAGATTTTAATGGCATATATTAGAAGAATAAATAAATACTATAAAAATTACCTAAGTGGTTACGCATTCAAATACTTATACACATGTTGGTGTAGCTCTTTGTTTTACCATGTTTCTTACACAAGAGTAAGGAATATTAACAAGTATGACAGAAAATAGACATAATTGGATCTTAACATCATTAATTAACAGAGCGCCCTGTTAATAAACGTTATTTTCTAAAGACAGATATAACAGTCAAAATTATCTAAAGTAAAAGTGTGAACCTGGGGGACGGTGTAAATCACTTTCTTTACTCTGCTGAAGCATTCATCATATATACAATCCAGAACTTCATATACGGAAGTAAAGTGTTCAAGATATCTTTAGTCATTTTGTATTGAAGGATAAATCTTCGTGTTTTAAAATTTCAAGTAAGAATTGAGTAAGAAGTACAAAATTACTGAGCACTGTTTGTTCGGATCTTTCCATTGATATTTTTGGACTACAACTAATCAGTCGCTAGTTGGCATATACGCAAACTGTGCGTATTGCCTCGATATAGCCTAAATTCACAAGCGTGGTGAGCAAAGATGGATACTTGCTAGCAGTGGAATCCAGGACGCCGTTTCGTCCTATTCGGACCCTTCAGCTGGATGTACCTGCATCTCAGAGTTGATGTTCAATCTGGGAATCTAACCCAGTACCTTTCGCTTCAAACGCGCGTCCTGAATTCCACTGCTAGCCATTATCTATGTTTGCTTATGCGAAGTACAGAACAGTTGATAGCTTCTGTGCAAATAATGTCTTTTCAACTAAGTTGAAGTACCGGATAAACATTTCAATACGCTTCAGATAAGAAATGCATGTATTATGCAGATAAGATCCAAACTTCAGGTTTCCGTACAACCACAAATAGCAGAGAAACTATAAAAGAGTTCAGAAATACTACTTCGGACGTACGAATTCGTGCCCACGAACTGATAGGTAATTGTTAATTACTGAAAAGTTATAGTTATAGGAAATCAATATTCACAATTATTACGATGTTGAAGTATGTTTCGGAAACTGATACATGTAAAAGGATTTATAAGTAAGATACATCACTACACAAATGTACCAGGAAATGACAATTTATTATTGCTGACTCCTTTTTATAAAAATGCCTAGGTCATCTTTCGTCCTATTTAGGCATCTCAATTTCTCAATACACTTCTATTTGCGACTTGAATTACTGAAGAACATGGACATATCTAGGAAAGGCGTTTTGCCACAGCGATAAAGTGAGAATGAATAAACTCAATTTTTATGTGTCTCGTGAATAATGTTCAGACGACACTTTAATGTTATCAAAATTAATTTTTGGACTACGAATGATAAGTATCCTGCTTTATTGGATTCGACAAGTTCTATGTCTTGGAAATATTAAACTGATTTTATAAATTTTCAAGACTACCATAAACATTAAAGCTCGATGAAATAGAGAACTATTTCAAGTGTTCTAGCAAAGTTTAGAAAATAGTAACCTGTTGACCTTAAGTTAGCCGTTTTTTACTATGAATAACCACTTATTTTATAAAACCGTGAGCGGTAAACAATACTTCACCGGTTAACTGATTAGTTTTCATCATGCCTCCTATCACACAATAATTTAAACAAAAAGAGAAAAATTATAAGCGGTAAAACCATTGAAAAGCAGAAGCCGTTGAGAGCGGATCTATTTAAGTGGTGAAGTTGAAGGTTCACAAGAAGCCTCACATGATGGTTAATAAAGTTCATATGCTTACTAAGTGCTTTTCTGGTAAAGACCTAACGGTAAATTGTGGTCACATATAAGTATCACGAGTATGTTTCTGAGTTATCCGAAAAACATTACGTAGGCGTCTACGAGGCCACTACAAAATCAGCTTTTAAAAATATCAAGTTGCGTCACGGTTTAGCATGTAGCAGTATGTGAATCTTCAAAATCAAAAGTTTTATATGTCTTCGTTATTGGATGCTGACAACTTAAGTTCTAGTGTATTCACCTAACTGAAGACGCTCGGTCATGAATTCTCACCAGATCAGGAGTTGGAACTCCGTGTTCAACATCCCGTGTGATCGCTAACCTGTCTGGATTAGTCATTCCTCGATATAATAGCCTATGAAATATATTGTAGTGCCATGCTTCGCCGATCGTCCACCTCGATAACCATTATAATACAATCTTAACGGTGAATAAAATCAGAAGGCAAAGAGAAGCGGCAGCTACAGTTTTATTGAGAAATGACGGAGGCCAGAAAGTTATAAGCACATGAGCAAATATCAGAGAGCGAAGAAAATGACACGCATTGGGGATAGCGGGTAAGCCAACTCAATTTATTCAAACGTTAATCAATATTTATAGCCAGACAAGAATAAGCTACAGACATGTGATGAATGAGATAAACAGTGTTCATACACAAACCGTCCTATAACAATTGTCTGGGTTCTTAAGTGAATAATTAACAAGGTGAAAACTTGACTCAAGCTGGATAGGTAAATTTGGTTGTCCAGAAATTAAAATAAGGTATTTGAGCTAAACATATCAACTGACAATGCACTATTTTCGAACCTTCAAGCCTCTGATTTTTGATTTCACCAGGTAGATAAGTTTCATAGTAGAAGGCTCTTCTGGTTAAAGCGTTGTCAAAATCCCAATTCCTGTGGCATCTATATTTATGAGCTAACGTTATATGGTACACAACTTACAAACTGTGAGTCCGATCGTTTTTGGGATTTCGTAAATTATTGCATCATTTTCATTTCTATATGTTGAGATATTTTTTCGTGGTTTTAAATATTTTTTTCCAAGTTCATTCATGATTTTCATATCTGCCATGTCGGAACAGAGACATAAACTGCTTAAGTTAAAAACTATGACCATATTCATTTCAACTAATGCCTTTTTGTCTAGATAACATAGAAGCCTGATTCTGCTACGCAGAAACCGACCTCTACGAGCACGGTGTAAATGACGCACATGCACAATTTCACGCAGTGGTTAGTAATAATTTACTCCTAGGTAACAGTTTGCTTTATGGGGCATCCTGTTTACAAGTGAGAACTAATTGTTAAAACGTCAAAATTTTCACTGATGTAAATTAATCAGCTGGGTTTATATTCTATATTATATGAATTAAGATGGTTTTAAATGAATCGCAGAAGAATCACAGTTGGCGCTCTTTATGAAGGTCGTCTTGCGACATGCATTTGATGGTTGAGAATAGATCCATGTGAAGTTCCAGGGTTCTAGATACCACAACTTTATATCCCTCTGGAATATCTTTGACTTTGATAATGGTGCAGGACGAAGTCACCCGTTCCATATCTCTTCTCGGTGAAGTATGTAAAGTGGGCTTGAAAAGGGTGTTAGAAAAAGAAAGGACGAGAAACAGAACAGACATTGTTCATGGAGGAATGATTAAGGTATTACTTGTCAGCCTATTTCTTTGTTATTACGGTACTTAATAGGCAAGGGCATTCCAATATGTTGAAGAAAATAAGAGTAAACAAGATATGAGTGGATTAGGAACTATATAAATGAATAAATTGAGACAACTCAACTTATTTCCGTTATCTTCCCGGGGCATTGTTAAAAAACCTACGACGCATTTGTTTTTGGCGTTTTACAGTAAATAGTGTACATTGTTTCTTAATCTCTAGGCAGGGTCATGGATCATAGTTGGACAGGAGGTTAGAAATGAGAATCCGTTTATTGCTTTGTAGAGAAATATCACATTGTTCCTTAGCCATAAAGGTTCTTAAGAGATGTGCCTACATCTATATGTGTAATGGACAGTGGAGTCACTTCCTAGCAGTTGGCTTGTGAAACGTCTTTGAACATCTACTATTGTTTTGTCAATGGCATTCATAATAGAGAAGATAAAAGAGAAGTGCTCGAGAGAACGTAGTGATGATTTGAAGTATTTGAATTATAGTTTAAACTAGTAATCTCAGCAAGAACGCAATTTAATCAAGTATTATTAGATGAGCAGCAACAAGTGTACCATATTTGGTGTTCAAAAAGAAAACAATCATCAATAAAAAGAAATAACTGGTTCATATATACACTGCATCTGTAATCGACTATACGTCTTCCTCTTAAGTTCATCTTACGTTTGTTCGACAGTTTATTGGATGTAGACTCTTCATTATTTAGGGCGCACTTGTTAGTATTGGAGTTATCAAACTAAATCAGAACGAACTCACCTGGGTCCTGGAATCGTATACAATCACCATGTCGATTGTGTATTGAAACCACTGATATCTAGATTTTGAAACATAAATCTCCCAACACTATCCTCTCCCACAAAATAATCCCAGATCTTCATATCCTTACGTTATGGATAATGTGGCTTCATTTAAAACATTTTTCACACATTAACTAAAGTATTTATTAGAAGTGACTTCATGATAAGTATAAGCAACAGCCGATATGAAATTATCAGGCTCATTTAGTACTAGTACTTCGCATTGAATAAGTTTCTCACAAGAAGCGAATGCATTATGAATATAAACAGTATATGATATGACATCAACTCCGCCTGTAGCTCCTCCAGGGGCTACTGCCGGTCCCAAGCCCGGGTAAAGGAGGAGGGTTGAGCATGGGGTAAGCGACCCCATCCCGTAGAAAAGCTAACTCGCTAAAAAAACGCTAACCAGAAAAAATCATTCAAACTATTCAAACTCTGCCCTGGGAGTAGAAGGAAAAATGACGTCTCATGATGAAAGCCGAGTTCATTCAGAAGTCATGAGGCCGATGCACCTTCTTACAACCAGAGCGACAATTTTTATAGGTACATGGAATGTCCGGACAATGTGGGAGACCGGCAGAGTCTTCCAAATTTCTGCGGAAATGAGGAAATACAACCTGGAAGTGCTTGGAATCAGTGAAACACATTGAACGCAGGTTGGACAAC
The DNA here is from genome assembly GCA_944470415.2 of Schistosoma rodhaini. Lineage (NCBI taxonomy): Eukaryota > Metazoa > Platyhelminthes > Trematoda > Strigeidida > Schistosomatidae > Schistosoma > Schistosoma rodhaini. The sequence goes on from OX104037.1 coordinate 31,330,525, forward strand.
AACGACTGTCTTCAGGGGAACTTCTGTTATACTCCGGTCATGAAGAAGAAAATGCCCCACATACACAAGGAGTGGCACTGATGCTGTCTAGAAAAGCACAAAATGCACTTATAGGATGGGAATCTCATGGACCGAGGATCATCAAAGCCTCCTTCAAAACAAAGAGAGAGGGCATTACAATGAACATCATCCAATGCTATGCGCCGACCAACGACTACGATGAAGACGCTAAAAACCAATTCTACGATAGGCTGCAGTCAATCTTCGTGAAGTGCTCATCCAAGGACCTGACCATTCTAATGGCAGATTTCAATGCCAAGGTTGGAATGGACAACACTGGATACGAAGACGTCATGGGACAATATGGACTGGGAGAAAGGAACGAAAATGGTGAGAGATTTGCAAACCTATGTGCCTTCAATAAACTGGTCATAGGTGGCACCATATTCCCACACAAAAACATACACAAAGCCACTTGGATTTCACCGGATCACACTACACAAAATCAAATCGACCATATCTGCATCAACAAAAAGTTCAGGAGGACGATGGAGGATGTGAGAACCAGAAGAGCAGCTGATACAACATCCGATCATCATTTGCTGGTCGCCAAGATGAAACTAAAACTCAAGAAGCACTGGACAATGGCGCGGACAACATCACAAAAGTTTAACACGGCCTTTCTTCGAGATGCTGACAAACTCAACAAATTCAACATAGCCCTCAGCAACAGATTCCAGGCCTTTCATGACCTACTCAATGGAGAGGGAACCACCATAGAGAGCAGCTGGAAAGGTATCAAGGAGGCAATCGTTTCAACATGTCAGGAGGTTCTGGGCCAAAAGAAGCACCATCACAAGGAATGGATCACTGTTGGTACACTGGATAAAATTGAAGAAAGAAGGAACAAGAAGGCAGCAATCAATATCAGCCGAACAAGAGCAGAAAAAGCCAAGGCATAAGCCGAATACACAGAGGCAAACAAACAAGTGAAGAGGAGCATCAGAACCGACAAACGTAAATATGTGGAAGATTAAGCAACGACAGCGGAAAAGGCTGCAAGAGAGGGAAACATGAGACAACTGTATGATACAACAAAGAAACTTGCTGGAAATTACCGTCAACCAGAAAGACCAGTGAAAAGCAAGGAAGGCAAAGTAATCACCGATATTGAAGAACAACGAAACAGGTGGGTAGAACACTTCAAGGAACTCTTGAATCGACCAGCTCCACTGAACCCACCCAACATCAAAGCAGCACCCACAGACCTCTTAATCGATATTGGCCCACCAACAATTGAAGAGATCAGCATGCCCATTAGACAAGTCAAGAGTGGCAAAGCAGCGGGACCAGACAACATCCCGGCAGAGGCACTGAAAGCAAATGTAACAGCAACTGCCAAGATACTCCACATCCTCTTCGGTAAGATTTGGGACGAAGAACATGTACCAACAGACTGGAAAGAAGGACTTCTCATCAAGATACCAAAGAAAGGCGATCTGAGCAAGTGCGACAACTACAGGGGCATCACTCTCCTCTCAATACCAGGAAAAGTCTTCAACAGAGTATTGTTAAACAGGATGAAGGACTCCGTGGACGCCCAACTTCGAGACCAACAAGCTGGATTTCGTAAGGATAGATCGTGCACAGATCAAATCGCAACTCTACGTATCATTGTGGATCAATCAATCGAATGGAACTCATCACTCTACATCAACTTCATCGACTACGAGAAGGCATTTGATAGCGTGAACAGGACAACACTATGGAAGCTTCTTCGACACTACGGCGTGCCTGAGAAGATAGTAAATATCATACGGAACTCCTATGATGGACTAAACTGCCAAATCGTCCACGGAGGACAACTCACCGACTCGTTCGAGGTAAAGACCGGTGTTAGGCAAGGTTGCCTACTCTCACCCTTTCTCTTTCTCCTGGTGATCGACTGGATCATGAAGACGTCAACATCTGGAGGAAAGCACGGGATACAGTGGACAGGCAGGATGCAGCTGGACGATTTAGACTTCGCGGATGATCTGGCTCTTCTATCACAAACGCAACAACAAATGCAGGAGAAAACGACCAGTGTAGCAGCAGCAGTAGTAGGTCTCAATATAAACAAAGGGAAAAGTAAGATTCTCCGATACAATACAATATGCACCAATCTAGTTACATTTGACAGAGAAGCTTTGGAAGATGTGGAAATCTTTACATATCTGGGCAGCATCATTGATGAACACGGTGGATCAGATGCAGATGTGAGGGCGCGGATCGGCAAATCAAGAGCAGCATACCTACAGCTGAAAAACATCTGGAGCTCAAAACAATTGTCAACCAACACCAAGGTTAGAATTTTCAATAAAAATGTCAAGGCAGTTCTTCCGTATGGGGCAGAGACGTGGAGAACTACGAAAGCCATTATCCAGAAGATACAAGTGTTTGTTAACAGCTGTCTACGCAAGATACTTCGGATCCGATGGCCAGACACTATCAGCAACAAGCTACTGTGGGAGACAACAAACCAGATTCCAGCGGAGGAAGAAATCAGGAAGAAGCGCTGGAAGTGGATTGGGCACACTTTGAGGAAATCACCCAATTGTGTCACAAGACAAGCCCTCACATGGAATCCTGAAGGTCGAAGGAGAAGAGGAAGACCAAAGAACACATTACGCCGAGAAATAGAGACAGACATGAGAAGAATGAACAAGAACTGGATAGAACTAGAAAAGAAGGCCCAGGACAGAGTGGGTTGGAGAAAGCTGGTCGGCGGCCTATGCTCCATTGGGAGTAACAGGCGAAAGTAAGTAAGTAAGTAAGTATGATATGACATCAGGACTTGATTCTTCTGAAACACATTCATCAAATTTATGGACAGTTACATCAGAGAATAATAAATCATCGAAAAAATCAACATCTATCAAACCTGAATCCGGTTTTTAATCATGATTAGACTCATTCAATATGTTATTCACAGAGTCGTAAGAAAATACATCAGAAATATGTGAACCATTAGGAAAACGTATATCTGATACAGTAATGTGATAAATCTGACATGAATTCGGTTGAGTGGAAACGTTCGTCTCACAGTGATTCTGAGTTTCGTTCAACTCTGGAATACTCTGTGACGTTATAACGCCTCCAGAAGAGTAGAGTAGGTATTTGATTCCGAAGTACTGTAGTTTGAAAAGTAGCCTTTTGTGTGGGACCTCATTAAAAGCTTTCTTAAAGTCTAAAAACATGGCTGAACTAATGAGTCCATCCTCTCGTTTCAGAGTTATATCATTCATGTAATCATAATATAATCTGAAAATAATATTTACAGAATTCACACCAGTTCGCAGGCATGATCAGATTGTTATAAAAATCAACATATAATGTAGAGTGCAAACATGAAATATAAGAAAGTTTTATGTTTGCTGGTTTAGTAATTGATAAATATTTTATATTTGGCATATATCACGGCAAGCCAATGCAACACAAGGAAACTTGTCGATTAATTGATAATTATCTACAACTAGAGAAAGTAAGATAAAAGCACAGAGCACAGAACAACAAAACAATGATAGCAAGTAAGAGGTTAAACACTTAAAGTTCCGATAATCTCACTTGTGGAGTAAGATACACTTACAGGCGCTAGAGCATTTAATGCATTTTCAGAGGAGCAAAAGGCATTAATTGAGCGAACAAACAATGAGAGAAAGTTTAACATACAGAAAGTTTGAAGTAAATTATTCCATAGCCTAGAAAACTTACAGGTAAAGTAATTCATATAGAGAGAACATCTAAAATATGTTTGTTTGGCTAAAGACATCACCACTGAAGTTATCTTTATGGGCCGGTAGTTTTCAACATTTGCTTCAGGTCCTTTTTTAATTTTAGGAATGATGTGTGTAGTTTTCCGTGCAGTAGTGTTACACACTTTGAAGATTGATATCGCAAATAGTTTAGGAAGAAAAACGCGCATCGTCACCACGTTTCGGTATGCTAGCTGAAATAGGATATGGTCCATCACTGTAGGATTGTTTCAATATACATTGAAGTTTACATTAGTAATTTCACAGGGAGGTACTGGGATTGATTCTGAATCATTCAGTGGTTTTCCGTCAGTTAATGCGAAACAAAAGTGTTCACTAAGTAGTTCCATAACAAGCCAAGAATCTTGGTATAATTGTTTGTCTATAATAAATATCTCTCTTTCGATTTAGAACGTTTGAGTTTATTTTGAAGGAGTATGATGAGTGCAGAAAAGTTATTAATAAGTTCGGCGGCACGTTTTACCTGTTCAAAAGCTTTCCGTGTACGTATTGCCTCTTTTCAGACAAGTCTATCTGTCACCGTTATCAAAGAGGAAAAGTCATAAAAGTTGTGGAGTCGAGTACAATGTTTTTGAAGACGTCTTTGTGTACCGATCGGTATATACAGATCTTTTGAGAACTTAGATCTCCAGTATTCTAAAGGCGCGATTTTGTTGATGATACTTCTGATGTTGTGATAAAATTTATTGATTAGTGTGTCGGTATTGTTTGCAGTAAAGAAAGTCCCCCAATCAGTGCTCGTAAAGTAATTTTGTGGGAGTTATTTCAATCAACTTTGCGACAGTTTCTACGAAGTGTCACAGTTTTAGGTCTAACGTCTTGGGTTTATATATTAAGGCTAAATATGACAATGTTATGATCACTACGTCGTGACATTTTTTCGAATAAACACAGTGTTTTGGAGAAAACACTGGTATAGACTAAGTGCCAGATATTTTGATGTCTGATAGTGCTACTAACATACTGAGTCAACTGTTCTAGTTCTAGACATTCAATTAATGATTCATAACGTTTCAGCACCTTGACTGGGAACCAAGAAATTTCAGGCACTTTGAAGTCACCACAAATTAGCTTGCCTGTGAATGGGGGGGATGGTGCTAGTGTGAACATCTCTGATGATACTCTTGTTCAACCTATCAATGAGTCAGGTTGACGGGAGATACAGTCGAACAACAAGGTAATGGAATTTGATGGCTTTAAAACAGTTTGTTTAGTCCAAGCGTATCATATAATAGTGAGATTGAGCTAGAGTGAGCATCAGTAAGATATCCTCCGCCTCATCTTTTCAATCTATTACTTCCATGTAGTAAATATTTATCAAGAGATATACGTAGTTTGAGAATATCACCGTGCTTTAGATATCGTTATAAGGGAAGACTGATATATGGGTACAAAGAAGACTAAATCTTCTTATTTCAGATAGACCTGTCGTTGACAAGACGCAATAACAAATGGCCCACTAAGTTAGAATGGGTGATAGTACCTCGATCAAAGTTGTCATAATCTCCGCATGTGCGATATAGGTTTCAGGTGAAGGATTTAATATTCTTCATTAGCTCGGTATTTTGATAGCTAGAGTTAGTGGAGGATGTATCAAATCACCTGGTGAAGTTGTTTGGGGAGTTGACCCAGAAGGAAGGAGTGGGAGTACTTTTTGATCAAAACCGTACGGTGTAACAAGTTTACGTTCAGTATGTGATTTGAAATGACTAGGGCTGTGTGCTTCAATAGAGGTGCCACTAGTGGCCGGTTTAGGCCGACTGTGAAGTGTACTGTTATTTGTAAAGTAGTCGTTATGGTTAGACTCGTAGACTGTGTTATAGCTAATTACGTTAGTGTGATCATGAGAGTGGTCTGCCGCACGTAACTGGAGGTAGTCACAACTGTTATCATAGGCGGAAGCCGCTTTAATGTGGTGGGTTAATACTAAGGGGTGTGGAAAGTTTTCTTTCTGAGATTAATTACAATTGTGATCTCGGTGATAGTAGATGGGGTATGGAGTGAGAAACCTACGATTAGCATACTTATTAAGGGATTCAGGCTTCATAGGGTGGTAGGAGTGATCAGTACTATGGTAGTTTTCGTATAAGAAGGTTAGTAACGCTGAAGTTTACCGCTCGTTTTGCAACTTGAAGATCTTGACGTCAAGTTACATGATATCAGCACGAATAAGCTTTTCGTCATTTTGAGTTACCCACAGAAGAGTTGGTCTCAATCCTACGTGTTTCTCTATTCGGTATCGTAAATTTTGTCTCCTCAAAACATTTTATCACGGCGGAAGAGTTTTGTTGCCCCCGTGAGATGAATTTCTGTCTTTTCGAGTCATCTTGCGGAGAGCCTTTACGAGGACTATTTTCAAGTGAATATGTTTAGTTGGATGTGTCTCATCATACGACTCACACTTTAGTACTTTACTGAGCGAACAGCCAGTATCAGTGATGTCGTTGTGCTTTTTGGTGACAGTTGGAATCCGTATATAATCCAAAGGTTTCTGATCTGCAAACCCATCTAGATCTACGGATCGACCTGCCGTTTGTTGAATGACATCAAGCTTATTGCTCGTTCACTTCATATCTAAATAAAAATAATATCAGTATGTATTTATTATTACGTGTCAACCGGGTTAATACTGTGATCACAGACTATGAGTGTATAACGTGTGCCCTGTATTAGGTGATCAGTTATAGCGTTGGGGAGTACCGATCAATCAAATATCAATATTTCAATTAGTGTAATTAAAAGATAAAGACACGTCAATGTTAATTGCTTGAAGCTTACACAAGATATGCAGGGAACGAAGTCCACGATATGTATGTATTAACCGGTAAGTGTTCATCAAAACGTTTTCCTGAGACAAAGTTGAAGAATTGCTAAAACACGAGAGATCGCTACCCCGTCGATGCTGGCTCAGAATTTAGCAATCTTCCAGCAAATTCTAACCACTGGCTTCTCGATTCTGTTTTGAACTTACGGGTGTCAAACTAAAAGTTGATTTCGACGAGCTGGCTGCATCTGCCGACCTCAGTTTAGAGATCACCGAATGTTCTATCGCCAAGGATTGTTCAGTTAAAAAATTTCTCGAACGACACAGAATGACATTGCGGGACTATGTCATGCACTGACACGTCTTCTCCGATTTTGTAATTACTGTAAACGGTCGCAAACCACTTCAAAAAGCTTTTCATGTAGGCGATGGTGCTGGTTTCACAATGAATAAGGAAAATCTAGAAATTGCTGAAATTCCTGCAAGTTTGCAAAATCGAAACCGACCAACAGGAAAAAATTCGGGAAGCTCATCAGCCGTAGGCGTTGATGGCAACAATAGCCGGCGAACATAGCCGTCTGTTACCTAAACGTGGGTTTACGCAAACTCATTCATTGAATCTTCGTTGTTGCAGATGTTTCTATTCCAATGATTGGCATAGAACGTCTGCAACATAACAGCCTGTGCATTGATACACGCGAACGAAGGCTAGTAAACGGAAACACTCATTTCTCCTTTTGCGTAACTTCTTTTCTTGGTTGCAGATTATTATCATTCACAATTGAGTACACAATAAACCCATTCTGTCAACAATTACTCAATAAGTACTCTGTGACATACCAACGACGACCGGAATTGTCGTGTGTAACCAGCAATGTTACACATCACATCACGACTACAGGACCACCTCTATTCTCGAAAGCACGCTGACTGGCAACTCCGCCTGTAGCTCTCCTAGAGATACTGCCGGACTCAAGCCCGGGTAAAGGAGGAGGGTTGGGCATGGGGTTAGCGACCCCATCCCGTAGAAAAGCTAACTCGCTAAAAAAACGCTAACCAGAAAAAATAATTCAATCCATTTAAACTCTGCCCTGGGAGTTGAAGGAATAATGATGACGTCTCATGATGATAGCCGAAATTCTTCGGAAGTCACGAGACCAATGCACCTTCTAACAACCAGAGCAACACTCTTTATAGGTACATGGAACGTCCGGACAATGTGGGAGACAGGAAAGACCAGCCAAATAGCAATGGAAATGAGGAGATACAACTTGGCAGTATGCGGAATCAGCGAAATCCATAGGAAACAAACTGGACAACAAAGGCTAGGTACAGGAGAGATGCTGCTGTACTCCGGTCACGAAAAGGAAAATGCTCCACACACTCAGGAAGTTGCTCTAATGCTGTCCAAAGAGGCACAAAATGCACTTGTGGGATGGGAATCTCATGGACCCAGGATAATCAAAGTATCATTCAGAACAAAGAAGCAAGGGATCACAATGAACGTTATCCAATGTTATGCACCCACCAATGATGGCAACGACGATGGTAAAGATCATTTCTATGAAAGGCTGCAATCAATTATAGAGAAGTGCTCACGAAAGAACCTCACCATCTTGATGTGAGATCTAAATGCTAAAGTTGGAGTGGACAACACAGGATATGACGATGTAATTAGACGACATGGACTAGGAGAGAGAAATGAAAATGGGGAGAGACTTGCAAACCTGTGTGCTTTCAACAAATTGGTTATAGGCGGCACAATATTCCCACACAAACGCATACACAAAGCTACATGGATCTCACTGGACCACACCACAGAGAACCAGATTGATCACATCTGTATGAACAAAAAATTCCGGAGATCAATGGAAGATGTGAGAACCCGGAGAGGAGCGAACATAGCTTCAGATCACCACCTGGTTGTGGCCAAGATGAGACTGAAGCTTAAGAAACACTGGAAAACTGGACAAACAGCACTACAAAGGTTTAATGCAGCCTTCCTTCGAGATACTGACAAGCTCCATGAATTCAAGATAACTCTCAACAACAGGTTCCAAGCTCTACAGGATCTACTGAAAGAACAAGAAACTACTTTGGAGGACAACTGGAAAGGGGTAAAAGAAGCACTAACTTCAACGTGTCAGGAGGTTCTTGGTCCTAAGAAGCATCATCACAAAAAATGGATTTCTATGGGAACCCTGCACAAAATTCAAGAAGGGAAGAACAAGAAACTAGCAATTAACAACAGCCGAACACGAGCAGAGAAAGTCAAAGCACAAGCAGACTACGCAGAAGCAAACAGGGAAGTGAAGAAAAGCATTAAAGCCGACAAGCAGAACTACGTCGGAGAACTAGCAACGACGGCGGAAAAAGCTGCAGGGGAAGGAAATATGAAACAACTATATGATACAACGAAGAAATTGGCAGTGAGATACAGCAAACCGGAAAGACCAGTCAAAGACAAAGAAGGAAAAACAATCACTGAGATTCAAGAACAGAGGAAAAGATGAGCAGAATACTTCGAGGAACTGCTGAATAGACCAGCCCCATTGAATCCACCGAACATTGAAGCAGCCCACACAGACCTTCCATTAGATGTCACTCCACCAACGATCGAAGAAGTCAAGATGGCCATCAGAAAAACCAAAAGTGGGAAGGCGGCAGGACCTGACACTATACCAGCTGAAGCACTGAAGTCAGACATTGAAATAACTGCAAATATGCTTCACCTTCTATTCAAGAAGATTTGGGAAGAGGAACAAGTGCCAACAGACTGGAAAGAAGGATATCTCATCAAGATACCAAAGAGAGGAGATCTGAGCCAATGTGAGAACTACAGAGGTATCAGTTTGTTATCAGTACCAGGAAAAGTTTACAACAGAGTGCTGCTGAATCAGATGAAAGAGGCAGTAGACGCTGAACTTAGGGATCATCAGGCTTGTTTCCGTAAGGATCGGTCGTGCACAAACCAGATCGGGACACTACGGATCATCGTTGAACAATCAGTTGAGTAGAACGCATCACTATACGTCAACTTCATTGACTATGAGAAGGCGTTTGACAGCGTGGACAGGAGAACATTATGGAAACTTCTTCGACACTATGGAGTTCCTGAAAAGATTGTCAACATTATCCAAAACTCATACGATGGACTACAGTGCAAAGTGGTGCATGGAGGACAGCTGACAGATGCATTTCCAGTAAGGACCGGAGTCAGACAAGGCTGTCTACTCTCCCCATTCCTCTTCCTTCTAGTGATTCACTGCATTATGAAGAATTCGACATCTGAAGGGAAATACGGAATACAATGGACCTCTCAGAATCAATTAGATGATTTGGACTTCGCAGATGACCTAGCCCTCCTCTCTCATACACACGACCAAATGCAGATGAAGACAGCAAATGTAGCAGCAGCCTCCGCATCGATAGGCCTCCACATTCACAAAGGAAAAAGCAAGATTCTCAAATGCAACACGGAGAACACCGACCCAATCACACTTGACGGCGAAAGTCTGGAAGAGGTGGAAACATTCAAGTACCTGGGGAGCATCGTTGATAAACAAGGGGGATCGGATGCAGATGTAAAGGCGAGGATTGGAAAAGCAAGGGCAGCACTTCTACAATTGAAGAACATATGGAACTCAAAACAACTCTCAACCAATTTCAAGGTCATAATCTTCAATACGAACGTCAAGATAGTTCTACTGTATGGAGCTGAAACGTGGAGAACTACTACGGCCATCATCAGTAAGGTACAAGTATTTATAAATAGTTGTCTACGCAAAATACTCAACATCCATTGGCCGGATACTATCAGCAACAGCGTTTTATTGGAGAGGACAAACCAGCTTCCAGCTGAAGAGGATATTAGGAAAAGACGTTGGAAGTGGATCGGACATACATTGAGGAAATCACCAATGTGCATTACAAGGCAATCCCCAACTTGGAATCCTGATGGGAAGCGGAAAAGAGGAAGGCCAAAGAACACACTACGCCGGGAAATAGAAGCCGATATGAAAAGGATGAATAGCAACTGGAAAGAACTGGAAAGGAAGGCTCAGGACAGAGTTGGATAGAGAATGCTGGTGAGCGGCCTATGCTCCTCCACAAGGGGTAACAGGAGTAAGTAAGTAAGTAAGTAACGCTGACTGGCTCCCGACAGGCTGGCTAAAAACGAATTCAACCACATGATAGACTTATGAATCATCCGACTGTCAAGTATCCTATGGTCATCTCCCTTGCACGTGGTCCTTCAAAAAAGACGGGAAATACTATAGTCCAATTGATGAATATCGGCGTTTGAGTGAGAACTCCAATGCTGATCGTTAGCACTTGCCTCACATTCACGATTTGACAGATACCTTGAAAAATACAAATATCTTTTCGAAAATCAACTTGGTTAAAGCCTATAACCAAACTCCTGTGGTAAACGACAAAAATTCCCAAAGTCCCTATCATAACATCTTTCTGTATCTACGAATTTCGGCCTATGGAATGCTGCCTAAACCTTCCAAAGGTTCATATTCTAGGTTTTCTGAGGTGCCAACTTCGTACATGCGTATGTTGATGACCGCTTGGTAGCAAAATCAGACAGAGAATCTTCTCTCCAGCATCTACAGCTTGTTTTCGAACGACTGCGTGGGCATGTCATTGCTGTGAACATTCAGAATTTTTAAATCGAAGCTACTACCTAGATTTTCTTGGATGCACCAATAATGCTCAAGGCATGCGACCACTGGAGAACAAAGTGGCGGCCATTCTGGATTATTCAGAACCAACCATTATCAAGCAAATGCGCACATTTAACTGCCTTGTAAGTTTACAGGGGATTGAATTTCAAAAACAAGACACTGACCATCAGCACGAGTTATCCTCAACATCCCTAAACTGCGTATTAAACAGATAGGAACAGATAAGGAACCTCTACTTTGTCACATATCTATAGGTAAGGATCGCTCAATCGTCCCAAAACATAATCAACCCAACTTCTTCAATATGTTGCACGAACGTCCTCAACCAGGAGTGTGCATCCATCAAGCTTATCACAAAACGGTTTCGCTGGTTTGATATGAATAAGGACGTGAGGTTGTGGTTGCGCTCCTGTGTAAGCTGTCCGAAATCAATGGAGATTAGACCCTATAAATAAATTTCAAGTCCGTTCAAAACTCCTGATGCTCGTTTCGACAACGTTCATCTGAATTTGGTAGGACCCTTACTTCATTCAAATGGATACTATTATCTTGCAACCTGCCTAGACCGTTTTACTCAATGGCCAGAAGCAGTACCTATTAGGGACATTACTGCTGAAACAGTGGCCTGCTCTTTCGTCAAACGGGGAGTAAAAAAACTTCGGCAAGCCTTCAACCATCAGTATAGACTTGGGATACTAGTTAAAATTTGAACAGATGAGTGGAACACTTCGAAGAACTCTTAAATAGATCACTTCAAATAAATCCATTGGATACCGAAGAAGCACACACATTGACATTCCTTCCATCAGACAAATCAAGAGTTGGAAAGCAGCAACACTCGACAAGATACCAGCTGAAGAAATCATTTCATACATGAAAGTAACCGCAAACATGCTTTACACTGTATTCAGGAAGATTTTTGAGGAGGAACAAGTACCGATGATGTGGAATGACGGACACTCAAATATGATACAGAAGAAACATCTGAGCGAATGTGAAAAATCAGCTAACCAGGCATCATACTCCTAACAACACCAGGAGAGGTTTTCGAAAGATTGTTATTGAACTCACAGTTATATAAAATCTTAGTGATACATAGAAATTACGATTACTTACAAAGTTCTAAAACTAATAAGAGATCATAATCAATTTGCAAAACATCCATGACTTAATGCTTTTAGAGATAGTACTGTACGAAACGTATTTACTTATTACTACTTATCAGCTTACATCAGCCTGCTACTACTTGCTAAATTGAAGACCAAACGCTTTACCGAGACCAACAAATAAAGACAAACGTTTGCTTAATCATTAATTTCAAGGATATAAATATCAAAACCTAATTCTGAAAATTAATTTATTGGCAACAATCAGATGATGCTTTGAGAACAGCATCTCGATATTTATACATGACAACAACTTGAAAAATGAAACAGTTAAAGATATGAAGTAATATTTGCTCACAAAGCTCATAATCCTTTCTCTCCATATATTTCGGCCTCACTATACTACAATATTTCTCATTTTTGTGAGATCGTTATTGAACACTCATTACACAAAGTTTTCCAACCTACGTTACATCTATACCCAAGGGAATATTGTTTTGTGTTACAAACTATGAATTATTTAGGTAGTGAGTTAGATGAATAATTGTTTTACCATCAGTCAACTCATAAAGAGTTGCTTAATTCCTCATTTTGTAGATGATTTTCGAAGCTCTGTCTCATTTGTACAGGTTAGTTGATAATTCAATAAGTTCTTGATATAGACGAATGATAGTTCTTTAGGCATTGTCACATGAACAGCAGTTAAATTTATAAAATGGTTAAGAGAAGAATCTCCAGTTTGTTCAAGTGAGCTTATTCAACAGATAAAAAGTGGTTATTATAGTTCGTTTATATCCGAACGAAGTAATCTCAATAAGTCTATAAATCAAATCAGGAACTGAAATTCAAAGTAAGCGGTATGAAATTTTATTGTAACATTATGATGGTTTTCAACATAACATAAAATATTTAAATGTACAGTAAACGTATTGGTTGTTCGCTACGAAATACTTGTATATTTATGAGTCAGAAGAGAAGAAAAAAAAGGAGTGTTGACTTTTAACAATTCGAGTGAATTTATCTTCAAATCGTATCACTTTCACTAATGAACATTCAGCTACTTAGATTACGCCTGTTACTCCTAATGGAGCATAGGCCGCCGACCAGCATGTCATTTCTCGATCCATCTTTATCTTTGACATATTTTACGTTCTTTGATCATATTCGCAGTGTTGTTATTATTACTATTATCAAAAGTTTGATTTAAGAAAAATAAATATGGGTCAAAATAATTAAATAATCAAAGTTTGCGTATGTTAAGGATTACATCTAATGCTGTAACACGAAACATTGAAAATAAATACCATCATCAACCAGTAATTATCTACATAGAAATAATGAAGGTGAACATAATTATAAAATCTTATAGGCTTTGATAAACAAAAGAAGAGAACTCACAAATAAAAAAAAATATCTCATCATTAGAATAGAACAATATGAAATATCAAAATCGCACAATACTATTATGGTAAATAATAGTCTATAAAACGAACCATCTAATGAACGAAACACTGATACCTACAAAATGGTGAACAAATAAAGTCAGAATCATTTCATTAAAATGTTAACGAACTAATGCTCAATGTTCATTGTTTGTAATAATAATACAACAATAATGTTGTCCATTTGCCATTATCTCCTCTTTATCAGAACCATCATTAGATAAACTCTCTATTGTTTTTAATACTATTCTTCAATCGTTTGCTCCTTTCTGCTTACTCATTCAGGGCCTTGACGTCCACTACTCTGTATTTGTTGTTGGCAACTCCTGTCCTCTCGCTTACCCCTTATTATATTACTCCGAAGATATCTACAGACATCTATCCTCTATGCCGCGCCTTATCATGACTCGTTTTCTTCCGACATTTTGAAGCTACTGCTTTCTCGATTCCCTTCCGATTGGTCTCCACAACAAGAACATACTTTATCTGGTGGGTATAATTAACCCCGAGACCTGCTACTGTAAGCTATCTTGACTTTTAGAGCTTGTTTGCGTCTAGAACGAATGATGTATTAAATTTCCAGGTGCCATCTGTCCAAATATTCTATTTTCTTTTAGTTTTATTTTTAACAAGGTCTTCATCGGTTGTTTATCTGGATCATAGTCAGCTCCACTCGCTGTGCTTTTGTCCTCTTTACGCTTTCTATAATTTTCCTTCGGGCAGATATGAGCTATATGGTTTTCACTTTTCGGTTCGATAGGAGCCATTCAGCCTTATGTATGCATTTGCGAGAAAATGCTGTCACTTATAGCCATCTTGTTCAAAACATGTAGATCCAGTAGCATATGATTATCTCCATTTTTTCCATAGGTCCGCATTTTTCAATCATGTTTTCATACCTGATGATGTGTAATCCGATATTATAGATCTGGTGGATACCAAAATGGTCAGATCTTTTCCCAAACGTCTCTCGTGGATGGACTTTCATCATTCTTTGCTTCTTTTTTAAAAGGTTGGGTTGATGATGTTTAGCCTGTGTTTCTACAATTCTATAAGTGTTTATCGTGATTCTTTGGACGGTGTCAATGTAAACATTGTGTGTAAGTCATTTTTCTATTTGTGGCCTAAATGAAACTACAGCGTTTCTGAAGTCACGCTTTTCTGAACAGCTGGTGTACAATGAGTTACACTAATTCTGAGCACAGCTAGATCGTATCTAACCATTTCTTCAGCTGCTTTAATGGCCCACCCTATCTTTCACACTGTCAGGACGTTCCATATACTTCTAACAGATTTTGCTACGATTTTTTTGAAGAGCATTTTTTAAAAATTTCTAAATATTATCTGCTTTTACTATGTAGCGTCATGAATCTCCCAAAAGAAAAAATTCGACTTCTAGGTTAGAGAATAAATGGTTTAGATGATTATTTCTGGCTAGTGTTTTTATTGTTAAGTTCTTTATTACTGCGTGTTGTTGCTAACTTCACAGCCGAATGAAGATTGGGAACAACGGTTACTTTACAGAGTCATCAGGCACAATCTGTCTCCTCAGTCGGTTTACTGAAAAACACAAAAACTTTATAACAACGTTTGCAAAGCTAAGAACAGGAGAACTGAAATGCGAAACAGTGACAAATCAGGTTTTATTGTACAAGAAGTCGCAATTATTTGTAATTGCAACCTTATTCAAGGTATCATAATAAATATTGTGCTGACTTGATGTAAATATCATTCACGTTATATTCATTTTTTAAAAATAAGAACTTCCCATTTCCTTCAACTAATCCAAGATCTTAGTCCAAAGTTTCGATATTATTCCTGAGAATTAGTAGTAAGAAAAACCTCCTAAGGTTTTAAAAATTATTTGAATAATACGATATTTAGTTTACGTATTCAACCATATCTTCATTTATCAAGCATAACCATCATTCCGTTGTTGTAAAATGCAGACGAAACATTGAAGAGCAAACAGTGAATTGTAAATTCATTAGAACAATGTTGTTTTGGTGTAAATGGTCTCTAAAAAAGTAGTGTAAATGTCTGCAGTTCATTAATTACATATTTTTATAAACCAACAATCTTTGTGTATATATATTTAGATAGATAAACATGTATATATATAAATGAGAAATTAAAACTGGTCATAAGTAAAGAATCAACTTACTGAAAACATTTCATTTGCATTATCCTTAAAGTGATGTCTTTTTCGCTTAGAAGCTTTCTAGTAGGAAGAATATCGAGATATGGTAGGACTTTTTGAAATTAATAAATACAATTCCATTTGATATAGTGGCAATCATTTTTGTTCTGAGTTGCTGTTACGGTAAGATAAATTATTTATGACATTGCATCTTGATTAAAATTAACCACATTTAACTTTGTTCACAACGAATATAGATACACAAATTATGTTAATAATTTGGTATACCACTCTTCATATTTTATATGTTTTAACGCAGTCCCTTACACTTGATACATATTCAAAAACAATACTGCATATAGCATAGTGCATTATACTATAATTAGGCATAGTAGCCAAATAACTACCATTTTCCACAGTTACTGTAAATATCAACAAAGGCTTAAATGATAGTTTTAAAGACTTCCTAAATAAAGTATGTCAATATATCAAACAAGAATATTGAAATATGAAGCTTGACCAATGATATAGCGGACTTTTCATTGGTAATTTATAACATACCTTTCTCAAATTCAAAAACTCTATGGAAACGTATCTATAATGATGAAACTTTAATGTTGATAACTGATTCAATTAAAGAACTGAACGATTGCATATCATTTAGTTAGTCAGAAATTGTTCACTCACATGATTCGAACTTTGAATAAGAAAAGATACATGTAATGCATTAGGTAGATAAGCGTATCATTGTATCAGACATAATAAGACAAATTTTTTAATAGTTTATTTCCAATAAACATGAGCTAACTTTGCAACGGTTATAAACGTGTGCATTTTTATGAATTCTAAAGACAATTTGATAGTGTGGTAAGCAAAGATTGATAGTGTCTAGCAGTGGAATCCAGGACGCGCATTTCGTCCTGTTTGGAACTCGTCAGTTCGATGTACTTGCATCTCAGAGTTGATGTTCACTCAAGAACTCGAACCCAGTACTTTCACTTCAAACGTCATCGCGTTATGCACTCGGTCACTGAGTCCTGACAGCCACTTGCTTGTGCGATGGTTGTGAAGTTTAAATCCATTTAGTATTGTTTGTTTGATAGTACTTGAAAAAACTGTGCTTCATAAACTGTAAATATATCAGATCCATACACATCATATTCCATTTGTGAACAATTATGCTCTTATTTTATATTTATTGATTTAAATACTTTCCCATGAAAAATATACAGCTAAGATTTTGAGCAGTTTTGAACTGATCTAATTTTATTCATTCATTTCCTCATAAATATTTGCCTTTGTCATGTTTTCTATTCATTCGTTATTTATATATATAATAACATTCAATTTGTTTATACCTCTTCATTAGTTTCTATCAGCAACCGTTTCATCCTATTATGGGACTCCTCCGCAGTGCGCATCCACGATCCTGCGTGTGCGAGATCCGAACTAAGGACCAACCAGCTCCGCGCCGGAGCACTTAACCGATAGGCCACTGAGCCGGCATCCAACGGTGTTAATGTCTTACTTCAACTGATCCACGAAACGGACGTCCAGTGCTTCCAGGTTTTCAATGGTGGTCTAGCTTCAATTGACCCATGATTTCAACCATGAAAATATTGATATATACACAAAAACCCCTTCTGAAATTCAACACTCCACACTCAAATCTAAAAATTGAGTCATATATAATGTATGACTCATGACTTCAACTATGAAAAAGTGTTGAGGTTGTCTGAAATTAATACAGTAAACACTAGAAAGAACAATTACTAATATAACAAGGGGTTTCCAGGGTCTAAAGATAAAGTCAAAAATAAATATATTATTTCAGCACCCGTTCATTTGAAACATTTTACAAAACACATGAACCATTGGCAAAATGAGAGAATATGTTAAACAGAGGATCAAGAAAAAATCTACATAGCATTAGATCGCTTAATCGGTATATGAATAAATAATGGGAGTATTCGTTGGTCGAAACGACTCAAATATATTCAATCTACAAAATCTTTCGTTAGATTAATTTTAGACAAATTCAACACTCCCCACTTAGGTCTAAAAAATAAAAGAGTTTTCATGGACTAAGCTGTTGAAAGACTTGTGATTATCTAAAAACTAACGGAATAATATGGCCAAAATTGTTATCTAGTCCATAACTGCCAGCGATTTTCTAGGATGTGTTGACCGAATTCGTCCGACCATAAGATCACAAGAATGTTTAGTCGATAAAATGGATGGCAGAAGAGTCGAAATATTATATTAATAATGCTATTCAGATAAATACGCATGAAGGGATTGTTTAATTCAAAATCAAGAGGAAGATGAAGAGTGAAGATAGCTATGACATCGTGACTGATTCTGAATCATATCATATCAGAATATCCAAATTTCTATTCATCAGGCATTAAAAATGAACTATCTCGGACTAGTTAATCACCTCAAAAGTTATCTTTCTTTGAAAATCTTCAATGCCATAATAAACACTAACCGTCTCCATGCTTTCACTTTGCTGTAAGTCGATTAACTTGTGGCCGAAATCAAAATTTCTAACGGAGATATTCGAGGATAGCGAGTAATTCAGTTAACTGAATACGAGCGATGTCATAAGCTGTCGAAAAATAGATCTATGTGAAATTCATCTCTTTAATGAATCAGCCTCATTTATTTATAATAACATCCAATTGTAATTAAAAACTTGAGTTTTTCCCCATGATATTATTAGTAAAATGTGAAAAGTAATTCCTTCACACTTAATCGTTCCGAAACTGTCTGTCTTTTATTACCCTCAAATTCTCGGTTCAGTAGATAATTTTATTGCTTACAAATTTTTCTGTAGCAATAAATATTTTGGAAGAGACTGGACAGAATAATACCAATAACTCACATGTATCGAATCATTGTATTGATTTTTACGAAACTGCATGCGGAGAGTGGGAAAAGAACAATCCTTTGTCAAATGATGAAGCTAGTTCAACCACTTTTCAAAAGATGGGAATGAACATTGATAACTATTTCTGGAAGATAATTGGTAAGTCATAGTAAAATAATGTTATATTATAATTTGTGCTGATTTTTATGTCTTAACCTTTTGCCGAAATTTTAAATTTCATGCAAAGAGAAGCAAATTGTTTACAGATAACGTTTAAAATTATCTTGCAGAATCCGCGAAAGTAGGCAGACAGCCATGCTTTAAGTAAACTGGAGGATTTGTAGACAAACTCAAACAAAATGTCAATCACTCAAGATATAGGTGGTAGCACATCTTGGACAAATAACTTTTGTTTGGGGGGAGGAACTCCTATCTATTCCCGTTTACTGAATGTGGTACATCAGTCAAGATTGATGTTGAATTATTCCTCGAAATATCATTTATCACTTTCAATACAGTAACAAATAAATAAGCGACGTTCCTTAGAAGCTATTCAGATGACATAATTTATATCAGGCCACGCTGTTTTAGTTGATTTTATACAACTTTTGTTGTCAGGGCTGACTTATAATTCTATTAAGATGCAATTTGGTAACTGGTCTAAATAATTAAATATCTAATTCCTTGAAGTACATCAGTTCTTCAAGTTTGGATTCACGAAGTGCTGACTAATCACTTGTACGTCCTTCCTCAATTTGCCTAACATCAGAAGTCCATACTCTTTTTTCAGTATCAAATTCATGATAATTTGTAGAATGAATTCATTATGATAACCATCATTTGACTAATACCAAACATAATAAATATCTTATCAATGATCATAAGAGGATGAACGGCAATAGGCATTATTGTTTTATAATAAATCATTCGTTTGTTTAAATCAAATATTCTTTGTTTGTTCTTCATAATTTGATGTCAATAATTTACAATACTTCCAAGCAAACGACTCCTTCCATAAAGAAGATCGACGCTTACAATCAGCTCGAGCATTTTACAAATCTTGCGTAAATAGTCGAAATTCAAACACAACACGTGATAGTCGTCATCATTTGATAGATATGTATTTTGGCGGATGGGAACTAATACCATCACTTTCGACAAACATAAACAATACAAATAAACAAAAGCAAAATAACATGAGTAACGGGCTTACCAATCTATTTCTACCTATATTAACTCAAACTGGACGTTCACCATTGTTTTCAATAAACATCGCAGAGGATATTCGTGCCGTTATTGTAAGCATTTCAACTATATATCTCATATCAAATATCTTTGCATTATATTCAATGTTTTTGAATCTATTAAAATCATTGGTAGTACTCGTTAGAACTTGACGTTGAAAGACTTATATCAAATAAAATGAGGGTTGTGAAGACACGCATTGTACTAAATTTATACCAAACTTAAACTGATTGTCTACTCCTAATTATGACCTATAGACCTGATCAGAGTAAAAAAAAATCCTGATCGAGAAGAAGTGTGTATCGATGAAAATTCGTATGTAATATATGCAATTTCATTAAAACTCGATTCTGGTATAATAAATATTGATATAATGTGCTCATGGAGCGGTAGCACTTTAGTGGTATGTGGCGTCCAAGTGAATCCCCTATGGTAAACAAAAACAACTAGTCTTTAGGTCAATCCAACACTACAATGAATTTTAGTTGACCCAGTAATATGATTTTGATGAATTCGTTGCAATATTCTACTGCCAATTGTATTTGCGTACTGAAAACTAAAATATAACTAGGACGACGGTTTAACCCATTTCGCTTATTCTTAGCGGTGAACACCATCGTCACATTCTGAGAACGGAAGCCAAAACACATCATACTACTTTAAATGCTTTCTTTATTGTCGTCTAATCTTTGATGTAGCGTGTAAACTGGTTCAAGTGAACAAAATAATTTCGACATACAGTTCGCATGATCATCGAATATTCGCTGTTATCATTTAAGAAGAATTCGGTTCTGAGGATTTAAGTATATTGGACGACATATCTTAAAGATGGTTCTATCTCGTAATGTGGTACATAAATTGAAGTATTACCAAGTAACATTCAATTGGTCTTCTTTGCTTCGATCTTCTCATTGGTGTTCAAAACTGCGATTGATCAGTCTGTTATTGGTATATGTGCATACTGTGGGTGTTGTTTGGATATTGCTTTAAGTCACAAGTATACTAGACAAAGACCGATAGCAGTCATCGCTGGAATCCAGGACGCGCATTTCGTCTCATTTGGTACTCGTCAGTTGAGTGTAGCTGCATCTCAGATTTTATGTTCATCCTGCGACTCCAAACCAGTAACGTTCGCTTCAAACGTCATATCGTTACACACTCAGCGACTGAGTCCTGATAGCCATAAGGTTAGGGTGAAACACTAGATATCAGCAGCATCTACCACAGTGATAGATAGTCGAAAGCTCGTTCCATCTGGAACTAAACATTACGAAGAGCGGAGTCATCTTAAGCGCAGGCTAATAAGAAGCCGATGAAATGATTGCGAACAGTGGCGGGTGGCGAAAGCAAGGGAAATGGAAAAAGCAGCGGCGATAGGCAATAGCATACAACTCTTCAGACTTGGTAAAAAAAATAGTATTAGGAACCCAAGTGTCAGCGAAACTATCTCGGAAAAAGATAAACGTATCGTTCATTCTCAATCCTGGAGATTGGATCGAAGAGTAGAACACAACAGAGATCAGATCAACTGTCCTTCAGTCACATTTTGGTTTCACACAATCCCCAGTCAAACTGAATGGCAAGTCAATGTAAGTCCATCAACTGTTTACGAGGTTCAAACAGCGATAGGAAATCAGAAGCGCGGGAGAGCAGCAGGCCCTGACAGGTTTACCCCTGAGATGTTTAAGGATGGAGGTCAAGTACTAGCAGCGAGATTGACTGAGGTTATATGTAGAAAAAAACGCTAACCAGAAAAAATAATTCAAACAATTTAAACTCTGCCCTAGGAGTTGAAGGAATAATGATGACGTCTCATGATGATAGCCGAAATTCTTCGGAAGTCAAGAGACCAATGCACCTTCTAACAACCAAAGCAACACTCTTTATAGGTACATGGAACGTCCGGACAATGTGGGAGACAGGAAAGACCAGCCAAATAGCAATGGAAATGAGGAGATACAACTTGGCAGTATGCGGAATCAGCGAAATCCATAGGAAACAAACTGGACAACAAAGGCTAGGTACAGGAGAGATGCTGCTGTACTCCGGTCACGAAAAGGAAAATGCTCCACACACTCAGGAAGTTGCTCTAATGCTGTCCAAAGAGGCACAAAATGCACTTGTGGGATGGGAATCTCATGGACCCAGGATAATCAAAGTATCATTCAGAACAAAGAAGCAAGGGATCACAATGAACGTTATCCAATGTTATGCACCCACCAATGATGGCAACGACGATGGTAAAGATCATTTCTATGAAAGGCTGCAATCAATTATAGAGAAGTGCTCACGAAAGAACCTCACCATCTTGATGTGAGATCTAAATGCTAAAGTTGGAGTGGACAACACAGGATATGACGATGTAATTAGACGACATGGACTAGGAGAGAGAAATGAAAATGGGGAGAGACTTGCAAACCTGTGTGCTTTCAACAAATTGGTTATAGGCGGCACAATATTCCCACACAAACGCATACACAAAGCTACATGGATCTCACTGGACCACACCACAGAGAACCAGATTGATCACATCTGTATGAACAAAAAATTCCGGAGATCAATGGAAGATGTGAGAACCCGGAGAGGAGCGAACATAGCTTCAGATCACCACCTGGTTGTGGCCAAGATGAGACTGAAGCTTAAGAAACACTGGAAAACTGGACAAACAGCACTACAAAGGTTTAATGCAGCCTTCCTTCGAGATACTGACAAGCTCCATGAATTCAAGATAACTCTCAACAACAGGTTCCAAGCTCTACAGGATCTACTGAAAGAACAAGAAACTACTTTGGAGGACAACTGGAAAGGGGTAAAAGAAGCACTAACTTCAACGTGTCAGGAGGTTCTTGGTCCTAAGAAGCATCATCACAAAAAATGGATTTCTATGGGAACCCTGCACAAAATTCAAGAAGGGAAGAACAAGAAACTAGCAATTAACAACAGCCGAACACGAGCAGAGAAAGTCAAAGCACAAGCAGACTACGCAGAAGCAAACAGGGAAGTGAAGAAAAGCATTAAAGCCGACAAGCAGAACTACGTCGGAGAACTAGCAACGACGGCGGAAAAAGCTGCAGGGGAAGGAAATATGAAACAACTATATGATACAACGAAGAAATTGGCAGTGAGATACAGCAAACCGGAAAGACCAGTCAAAGACAAAGAAGGAAAAACAATCACTGAGATTCAAGAACAGAGGAAAAGATGAGCAGAATACTTCGAGGAACTGCTGAATAGACCAGCCCCATTGAATCCACCGAACATTGAAGCAGCCCACACAGACCTTCCATTAGATGTCACTCCACCAACGATCGAAGAAGTCAAGATGGCCATCAGAAAAACCAAAAGTGGGAAGGCGGCAGGACCTGACACTATACCAGCTGAAGCACTGAAGTCAGACATTGAAATAACTGCAAATATGCTTCACCTTCTATTCAAGAAGATTTGGGAAGAGGAACAAGTGCCAACAGACTGGAAAGAAGGATATCTCATCAAGATACCAAAGAGAGGAGATCTGAGCCAATGTGAGAACTACAGAGGTATCAGTTTGTTATCAGTACCAGGAAAAGTTTACAACAGAGTGCTGCTGAATCAGATGAAAGAGGCAGTAGACGCTGAACTTAGGGATCATCAGGCTTGTTTCCGTAAGGATCGGTCGTGCACAAACCAGATCGGGACACTACGGATCATCGTTGAACAATCAGTTGAGTGGAACGCATCACTATACGTCAACTTCATTGACTATGAGAAGGCGTTTGACAGCGTGGACAGGAGAACATTATGGAAACTTCTTCGACACTATGGAGTTCCTGAAAAGATTGTCAACATTATCCAAAACTCATACGATGGACTACAGTGCAAAGTGGTGCATGGAGGACAGCTGACAGATGCATTTCCAGTAAGGACCGGAGTCAGACAAGGCTGTCTACTCTCCCCATTCCTCTTCCTTCTAGTGATTCACTGCATTATGAAGAATTCGACATCTGAAGGGAAATACGGAATACAATGGACCTCTCAGAATCAATTAGATGATTTGGACTTCGCAGATGACCTAGCCCTCCTCTCTCATACACACGACCAAATGCAGATGAAGACAGCAAATGTAGCAGCAGCCTCCGCATCGATAGGCCTCCACATTCAAAAAGGACAAAGCAAGATTGTCGAATGCAACACGGAGAACACCAACCCAATCACACCAATTTCAAGGTCAGAATCTTCAATACGAACGTCAAGACAGTCCTACTGTATGGAGCTGAATCGTGGAGAACTACTACGGCCATCATCAGTAAGGTACAAGTATTTATATACAGTTTTCTACGCAAAATACTCAACATCCATTGGCCGGATACTATCAGCAACAGCGTTTTATTGGAGGGGACAAACCAGCTTCCAGCTCAATAGGAAATTAGGAAAAGACGTTGGAAGTGGATCGGACATACATTGAGGAAATCACCAATGTGCATCACGACTCAATCCCTAACTTGGAATCCGGAAGGGAAGCGGAAAAGAGGAAGGCCAAAGGACACACTACGCCGGGAAATAGAAGCCGATATGAAAAGGATGAATAGCAACTAGAAAGAAATGGAAAGGAAGGCTCAGGACAGAGTTGGATGGAGAATGCTGTTGAGCGGCCTATGCTCCTCGACGAGAGGTAACAGGCGTGAGTAAGTAAGTAAGTAAGTATATGTAGAATCTGGGAACTGGATGCAATTCCATTTGACTGGTCCGTAACACTGATTGTGTCAGTCTATAATAAAGGATAAAAGTCCTCTTGTAACAATCACAGAGGGATCAGTTTGACTAAAGTAGTGTTTAAAATATTAGTCTTAATAATACTTCAACGCCTAACTAAAGCTCGTGAAGGGCAGAATAGAGAAAAGCAGCCTGTTTTCGACATGGTTAAAATATCATAATAATATCTACTGAGTTCTGATAGCCAGTTACTTGTGCTGTGGAGAATGATCAAATGCAGTTCGGAACATGAATGGGGCGATTCATGCAATCAATACAACGAGAATTTATACTTCACCAGATTGTGCAAGGAAGTGGTTTTAAGGACTCAGTAGCTAAGTGGATAATGTCATGACATTTGAAGGGAACGGTACTGGGTTTAAGTCGCAGAGTGAACATCAACTCTGAGATGCGGCTACATCTGACTGACGAGTTCCAAATAACACGAAATGCGCGTCCTGGATTCCACTGCTAGCCACTATTCATCTTTACCGACAAATAACGTATGTAGAATCACAAAATTTAGAGTTTTATGCACAACTATATTAGGTTCGGTTAAATGACTATCATTGAGGTTAATGTTCACAAAGTTCAGATCTTGTCATGGCCACTCTGTTGCTCAAGAAAATTGACTATGGTCAGTTGTTGTTTTCAGTATGTTCACTTCAGAAACACATCGTCCCTGTTCGAGGACTTTATTTCTCCATCCGTGTTCTGAAACGCTGTTTTAAAACACATACTCCTTTGATGTACTTTCAATGTCCAGTTAAGATCTATTAATTACTTCTGTATACAAACTAATGGGTTGCAACGAGTTTCCTACTGGACCCTCTTCCAGTGTATCACTTCATGGTCAAGCTGACGTATATGATACTTATAAAAAAAATACATGTGTATCATCTATAGTGAAAATATAATTTTCAACATCATCCTGAACAATATCATTAATTATCATCGTCTAATTACATTTAAGCTGGAAGATAAGATGATTTTGGAATTTCGCTTTATTTATTTCCTAATTAAAATTCCTCAGATAGTCCATCACAAGGATTCTTACACATTGAATGGAGTGATCAATACTTGAATTTTGGAGTTCAGTCTCACCGAGCAGTTCAGTCAATAACCTCGATTGTCAGGAGGATATACTCCAAAAAAACAGTAGAAAGTATATCATCCTGACTTAGACAAATGCCTAATAATAATGGCTGTCAGTCTTGGGTTACATTAGGAACCTGTGATTGGAACACAAATGTGAAAGACCAACAATTGTACAAATAATCTTTGCTCGTTAGCACCAAGTTATCCGGCGAAGACTCTAAAAATTTGGGCAACAAAATCCTAGAGAAAATCATTTTAAGCAACCACGCTTTGCTTCGTCTACAAACAACTAGTCATTCATGGAAATGACAAAAACAGACTGACCCTCTAAGACAAGTCAATATGCATTTATAATTTTACGTGCTCCGATGGAGGAAGTCAATTAGGTATGCATCTCAACACTTTATCCAATGTGGGTTGTCGAAGTTATATAGCGAACATTTAGCAAAAAGAAACAGGAAAAGCCCGTCGGTCCTACTCACATTTTCTCACTAGAATGGTCATTCAAACCATCTATACAGATATACGGATGGTTTTTCGGAAATATACTTAGCAATATGGTTTCTAAATTACACTTTCTAGTAGTGAATACACGAAATAAATCATTGTAAATCGATGTGTATCTCCATCGGAATATAATGAAAATTCAACAGAATTCAGACCGTTTTTGTATGTCATATGCAATATACATTTTGTTTAATTATCCAACAAACCACTGAAATGTATTTTGTCATTCTAATCTCATCAGATTTCACCTGGTCAGTTCGCTTTTCATCCAGATTTACCGAAGGTAAATTTTAAATAAGACTAAAAATTATTTATTCAATAGGTAATTCAATGAAAGTTTCTGATTTCTATCCCATTTCGATATAAATTAAATGTCAGAATATTCTTAAATATTGACACTCAAATGTTTCATTCAGCCGAATGAATAATACCACGTATTTACTTAAATTAGTTCTTGATGTCAAAATTATAGCCTTTGAATGAACTTACGTTCTATGTATCACGGCAGTCAGTATAGTTTAGACGTTTTCGTGATATTACAAAATCAGCTGACCAATATAATTCTTATTCTTAGCATCTAAAGACAGCTGTCAAATTGTGGTAGCTGCTATGTATCAGGCCTCATTCGTGAAGTCCATCTATATTCATTTTCATTATATCATGAATCCGCTTCCAATATAGTCTCCAACCCTGTCTTCCTAATGCATTTCTGAAAAAAACTTGAATGACAGTTTGAAACAGTATTTCATTATTGAAATTACCCCTACATAGTACTTCATAATAATATTTTGAGAAACGATGATCTTATCGATTGAATTGAAGATTATGTAATACGTACACATGCTTAGTTGTGCAGCAGACGTTCTACCGCTATTCAGTAATCTTTGTCTTTTTATCAAAAGATATGTTTAATAAAGGCTCATATTTTATGAAAAATTAGGGAATAAGTTAGAGGACAGAGCATGATGAGAATTTGAATGGCAAACTGTATTTATATGTTTATGATTACTGACTGAATAAAACATCATATTGTTAGATCGTATTTGCCATTTCAAAATGTATTTAAATATATTGACTGATATTTTCATCCAAAGATAAAAGTGAAAAAAATGGAGGATAAATGTTACTAGAACATTTTAAAGGTACATAAAAAAGTACACTGAAATCGTGAACGTACCAGCCGACAATACAAATATTTAGTTCTCTTGAATGTTGATCTTGTCTTTTGTAGTACTTTGTTTCCCTATGTATTACAAATTCTAAGTGTGAGGTGTCAGGCCAGGAACTTAGGTGTCATCAATACAGAAGCTCGGTACTCAAAACAACACGACTTTATATAATACATTGTAGAATAGCTAATGAATTTTCATTTTCAACCGGAACAATCGACAAATTTTACGTCACAACAGAAAAACCAAAAACTCTTTGTATATTTTCAAGTTATTTTTACGTCATGAATAACGATCATAAACATCTTGAGAATAAATTCTGCTTGCAAACCAGGCACATTTCAACGTCTCACCAAATCAGTTCTTTATGTATAATGCAGTATGAGTAAACGACGTTTCATATTTCATTTAACAGAATACTATGAACGAATCCGAAGAAGATTACTACAGGCTTGCATTTGAAACCGGAGTACATCAGTCTAAAAAGGCACAACTAACGGAGGCTTTCCAGACAATGATTCGGTTAGGCAAAGTAAGTTCAATTAAACATTTGTGAGTTCCCTAGTCAAAAATAACTTGAGATTGTTTGACGCTACTAGAAGAAATCATTTTGGCATTTATTCACAATGAGTAATCATTAGAGGCCTTCATAAAAAAACTTAAATATTATACTTCACTCGCGATAATCGAAGGCCGACATTTTGCTTTCAAGTCTTAACAATGTAACAAAATTCACGTCTGTGCACTATTACAAACTCACTTAAGATATCTTTAAAAATTTTCAGTGTCAAAATTGTTGGATTAACAAGTGAAAGTAATATATTGTAAGACAGACTTTCATTTAAATTATGAGAGCTAGTTTTGAATACGAGTAATGTACTGACTGATAATGTTACGAGTAATCAGATGCATACTTATTCATGATTACTCGAGACTAGTGCGGTAAATTTCATTTCTTAAGTGTTTCTAAGTTGTCAGAGGGCACTCACTATTCCATAAAAACAGTAGAAATGATCGATTATCTTTGCATAAAATATTGTATTCTACGCACAAATGTTTATATACATTCCACTAATCTATTAAATAAACGAACTAAATATACAGAAAGCCATTAGCCTGCATTTCATGGTTTTTAACATCACATTAAGTTGTTAACCGTTAGTAAATGCATAAGAGAATGTCATGTAGCTATTATATATCATTGATTCAAGGAAACAGATCAGTGATTTACTGCAATAATAGCAACTGAAAAATGTGATTCTAAGGTTTGAGCAGATCACACATTTCTATAGGTTTACTACTTGATAAAATGAATTATGGAAAAATCGCTCAAAACATTGAAACACGTTTGAAAGAAATGTCATGACGACATACATACCTGAATAGAAATATCTATTACACGCCGTTCAATCCGAAAATCTCCATTTGATTCTGTAAATTCAAATACAAATCATTATTAGTAGTAAGATCTCGTTTTTACAGTAAGTGAAATAAATCCCTTAAAAACCATCAACATAAATACGTTTGTTTACCAGATGAAGAATTTCATAGTGGGTAGTTCTAAATGAATATCAATTTTTTAGCGTAATCACGTTTTTGAGAAGACTTTCTTGAGAATTGGCTGGTTGAAGCAGTGGTCTAAAAGACTGTCAGTCTTGAAATACCGAAAAAGTATGATTAACCTAATAATAAGTAATCCTTATATCGTATAACTGGAGTGTGCGATTGTCAAACAATGACTGTAAATGATTTTCACACTAGAGTCTCCTTTCGCCATATACAATTGAAATTAACACACAACTGTCATTTTGATTCCTGTTATGTTTTACTTTCAATCTCCAAAAGAGGTCAGCCTCAAACACACTACACGTGAGAGAAATAAGTACGAAAAATGAACTACAATACACTTGCCCACAGGTAAATTTTATCATATGACTTGCTTCAACTATATTTTTTTAATATAAAGATGTGTAACTGAGATTCCTTAAAAAAATTGAAGCTGGTAACTATCAATGTATGTGATAAAATGTAGTTTACTCGTCACGGAATAGTGAGACATTATTTATAGTGAACAGATGAAAATCATTCTAAATGTTTATTTTATACTTGTAAGTTACGTTTTCTATAAATTTATATTTATTTGGAATTTTAATAATCAGTATTACATTACTGAACTGTTTTACCCAGCTGTACACAGGTGGTCTCTATGCAAACAGCTGGTACATGTGACGTTAAAGCCATTGAAAATGTCATTCCATTCCAACTCGAGAAACCATATTATGAGTTTATTGTAACTTGTTTTACTTATGTAGATCGATTGGAGTCACGTACTTGAAAAGGTATTACAACAAACTAGATATGCAAAGTATCAAAGACTACCAATCATTGTAGAACAGCCATCTGAACTCCGTCTACGCTGCTCAGAATATCGTGCTTTGAAGGAAAGAGATGGTGGAAGGTAAAGCATACTTTTTTTTCTTTATGGTGAAAAAGGAATACAGAAGTTTATAGTTGATAGCTTGTAAAAATGTACACCCACGCCTCTTAACAGCTTACTATATTAGTGTAAAGGATTAGTAGAGATTGTATAACTTTCACTTTTAAATCATGAGTTGACCTTGGTTACACTACAACTGAAAACCTAGTAGCACTTGGTGGCTCCTTCGTTCAGGCATGAGATTCCTCACCTGTGCACATCAACAACGCTTATCCACCACAGGCAAAAGATAAGGGTCGTGCGATATCGTGAGTTGTAGCTAGACCTTAACATATTCCGATACTAATTTTTAATCTAGAAGTTGAACGTTCACGTGGGAGACTGAACGGATTGGTTTCGATTCACGGACGCAGTCTCAAACTAGAAAGGAACGGTCATCCAATGTTTCCAGGTTTTAACTTTGAGTCCAGCTAAGATGAATTCGTGTGTTCAAATTGTAAAAATAATTAGATGAAATCAAAACGGAATTTATAAACTATACGTCAGTTTAGTAATTACATTTGTTAATGAAACTATTTACATTATGTGTTGATAGACTTCATTGTTACACTTACCACAAAGAAAGGGACTAATATAATTCACAAAGCTTAATACAAATTCTAATCATCCACTTTCAGTCTATGCACAAAAGACTCATAGATGAAACATTTAGTATATATTGTTTGTCGGTAGTCTATTATTCAATATCAATACCTTTGACTGCTATCAAGTAGTTGAGTAAAATGTTTAACCTTTTACACTTCAATCAAGTAAATAAACGTATACTGTCTTTGATTGTTATGTGTAAAAATATATTAAACATATCATTGTTTAAAGTGAAACATTTCAATGATCGACTAATGTGGTGACTTATTTGTTTTTAAAAAACTGTATATGTTGTCTATGTTAAATATGTTACATTGGATCATTGGTTTTTTTAATTCTCACAATTTCTTGATGCAATGATTTCAATCTTAATTACATTATTCAACTTTATGAAATTACTTTTCAAATTAAAAAGGCCTAATAAGATTTTATTTTCAGTTTTCCGAAACACTTCGTCTCTAGTGATTGCTAAGTCAAGAAGTTACATTTTTTACTTTTCTATTTTTAATAAATATCAGTGACCATAATACTTGTCTCATAAATACCTTTGTCTATTTTTCTGTTACCAATAGAAATTTTTTTAAGTAAATCGATAAGAATCTAGATTACCAAATTTACATAAGCTGCTTAGGATAATTCGGAACTCATATCGTTCAAATAATTCAATTTCATTTTATTTTCATGACAGTTTCAAAAATTGTTAGGTTTACAAAACTTTTGGATATTTCATTCGAATAACATAGATCAGATTTATATGTCATTTCCGAAGTTGAATTCATGAGTCAATTGAAGCTAGACAACCATAGAAAACCTGGAAGAACTGGACGGTCGTTTTGTCCGAGTGTGGGATTTCACAGCAGTACGCATCCACGATCCCGTCCCTCGACATTCAAACCCTGTACCTATTGGTCTTGCCCGTGAATGCTTAACCTCTTGACTACTGAACCAACGGGCATCCAACGGTGATAATGTCCAACATCAACTAATCCACGAAGTTGACCTACCGTCCATCTAACAGCAGACCCGGTCGTATGTCATTCTAGAAATTTACAAGTGATAGAAATAAAGCTGTACAACATTCATTCCAGTTTAAAACCATTTGTCAGTGCTATTTATCACTTGGATATGTTGTTACTACAACCATAATTGCTGTTATTACTACCGTAATCCTAGCTTTATTGAACAGTTTTGTTGACATAATTTTTTCCTTTTCATTAGCATACTGCGCACAATAGCTATTATGGATTTTTTACGAGAACAACAAATGAATACTCTAAACGTCCATGCATTTGGAACGGATCATAACTTGAATTCATGTAAGTAGTACATTCAACAATGTATTTATTTAACTAATACTGAAAGCAGAAAAATAAAATTTATTTGTAGTTAATAAATAAAACGTATGGCATGGTAAGGTCATGAAATTTTTTTACTACACACAAACATATCAATTCAGATGTAGGTTTACTCGTTTTTGATGATAATTGGACTCAAGGGAAAATTCCAGTAAAAAAATCATGATACGTAACAGACACTCCTGATGACTGACATATATTCATTTCTAAACTGTTTAACCCAGAATGTTATTTGGTAAAAATCTATGGATTTAATTACTGGTTACTGTGAAATGTCCATCTTAAAGTCGATGATGAGTTTGTGAATCACCCATTCAGGTGACATTGAATTTCTAACCACGTTTCCGCATGTGATTCAAGGATTTTATTGCATTGAATTGTACATAAGAAGAGCGTAATTGACGATATTACGTATCACCTATTGATTGTAAAAGACATACTAGTGAACATTAGTGTTCGTTTAGTAATGTATTTACGAGTCATTACTATAATGCGTAGTTATACTTTTGAAGATGTGAATGTATAGTAAGTGGAAGTTTGGTGAGGACTGAATTAAAAACTGTTGAGAAATTGCTTTTCCAGTGTGACGCTAAACGACTAAACAATTGACAAACTTATTCATGTTTCAGTTCTTCTGTAATTATGTACATTTCTTCATCTTAGAGAAAGATGTTAGAGCTTGGGAAAAACACGACAAGTCATGATGACCTTTATAATTCTTTGAAATTGAAAATGCTGTGCATGATAATTTATACCCTGTGATTTGAAGGTAATTTAAACAGTATATCGGAGTGACAACAAGGATATCGGTAGATAGATAGAGATTAAATTTTGTATGTCAGTGGTGTTCATGACTAAAAACGCCTCGATCAGTGTTGATGTGTTAAAAATTTATATACAGATAAAGAATGATATTCTTAATTCATGTAACCATACGTCACCAGTGATGTCGAAAGTATTGAGCACATAAACAAAGATGGTGTCAAGCACTTGATAATCACTGGCCACTAGCATCAATAAATATATTAATAACCAGTATAAAAACGTTGTAAATCAGTAGAAACCATACAAACAAACTGATCGAAACAAATTTTCCTATTGCATACTGCCTGCATAATTGAACGGAAGAAATGTTCGCACATGAACAAATTCGGTATGCTCAGAAAATCTCATCAATGTAACCCATCATGGTTGAACCAATGTAGATTTATTCATCATTGTCATTTCAGTCATATCGACAGAAGTGAGTGAAATTAAATAGCTCCTATCTACGGTATGCTTCGAAAAACGTCTTGACATTCGAAGCAAAGTAATGGAAGTAAACGGCTTCTCAGTTAAACATAATTTTCAATATACTCTTGGTCATCTTCACGTTGAAGCAAGTATATGAATGATTGAGCACACAAGTGGTCATGAGTACTAGACATGCAAACACTGGATCGATACAATAGAGTATCATGTGTTTCATGGGGAGTTTCAACATGAAATTTATATTTGCTCACATACTCACTGATTCAGTTCTTTCCTTATATAAATTCATTTGATCCTCCAACAACATAACATTATTTCACTTTATTTAAAATAGCTTCACAGCCACATTTTGATGAGCAATGTATAACTCGGTTGAAGGATGGTTTCCCATGGACGCTTGAAAGACACTATATCCGTTCGCATGTAAACAAAACACACAAAACGGAGGTTAGTTCATCTGATATTTCATTTATTTACAATGTTTGTACAGTAGACCTTCTCAGCAATAATATGCAGTCGTTAGATGACGGAATGAGAAAATTCAAATAGATCCCCAGGAATAAATTATTCCTCGATTAAGGAATTATTCATATACACAACAAGCTACAATACAACTCTCGGATTCGAATGAAGCCTGCTCATATGACATATTTGAATTAAATGAAAGTATCAAAGTTACTCTGTTTTGAAATTCGGGTTCCGTATATAAAAGGTGGTCACAATAATTTTTATGTCATCTTTCTGTATACAGTCTGTGAACTTCATTAATCCTAGTGAAGCTGTTCTAGTAAACTCAATCCAACCATCAATTCTATCAGCTTTTATTGAACGACTGACATTAGGAATCAACACAGTTTGCTCCAATTAAGTATAAACTAGATACATTGAACAGCATTTTCTTTCAGACCATTGTAGATTATATGTTTGCAATACGCAAAATCATAACATTTATCACATTGTTACAGTAGACTTTGGGTTACAACTCTGAACGTTTTGTTTATTCCAGAAATAACTATCCATCATCTCACAAATGATCGTGAAACACGGGCGTACATATAGTTTGCTTTCTGGTCTGTGAATGAGAATGCAGTTATTTGTGATAGTTTAGGTTACGTATCATAACGAGAACCGTTAACTCCTTGACAATGAACACTTGTACACAAAGTCTTTTATTTCATGCTAGACTACTGGAAACACTACAGTGAACAAACATCATCGTACTAGATCGATGGAATACGAACTCAGATATAAGATAAATTCATAAAATTGCTCTTAATTTATAAGCTTGGATGAGTCTCTAATCCAACACAGAGTTTAACTGTCCACAAGTAGATAAATGGAACCCAATATACAGGGTTCACAGTTCAACCCTATGGATGACGTCGCATAAATTCATTCTACTGTTATTAATATGTGTATATGTTTATGTGTATATTTATAAACATTCAATCATTTTACTTATCTGAATGATGAAACATCATGATGACTCACCTCGGTATAAGTAGTCAATGTCCCTAGAGGTAGAAACTCAGTTAATTTGAATTACTCGTAAATTATTTTTCAGAAGTATGTTTTGAGGTTGTTTCAGCGAATGATTGAACCGACGAAGTTTGTGATGCAAAATTAGGGTCACTTTGACAATAATTCATGAGACTTTTCAACACAATTTCACACTTTTGTCATCATTTATTCACCTGTTACTCGAAATTTGTGAGACTACTCTTTTAAATTACGATACAAGTTCGTACACAAATTAGATCAAATGATCAACATCGTTCCAATATAGTCGCCAACATACAATCACTTCTCATGAACTTGCAAATGAATAGCCAGAATCACGCCTAAGATACGCTCATGTCTGGGTCTTGAAAATCAACTCTTGCTTTTGTAAATGGTTCGCAATAATTTTCAAACACGACATAGCCTTTACCAGTTTGTTTAATTTTCACTCTATTACAGGTGATCAATATGTTTAACGAAATTAAAATCACTATAATTAACTCACTATCAAAAATCAAGTGGTTAAAGGAGGGAGAAAGGAAATTTATGAAAAAGAAGGTTTGTTCAAGTTTTGATGAGATGACTGATTGTTATGAAAAATTGTAGGTTTCGAAACTGAGCGTATTCGCCCTTTACTCCAATGAAAATGATTCTGAAGTAAAAGAAATTCTTTCAACAGTATTCCAAGTAAGTTCTCTACAGTTCTTTCACAATTGCAAAATAAATTCTTTTAAATGTATATTTGATACAATTAATGCATATTTTATTGAAAACAGGTTATAAAATATATAATCGTATATATGATTCTATTTCAACAGAAAATAGCTCCGCTTATCACGGTGGAGACGTAAAATCTACAATAGATCCTTGTTTGTAGAACCCACTTGTGATAACACTTGGTGTATTATATACATATTTCACATCTTCAAACAACTTTGGTTGGACTACATCATTACATCGCAGAGGAACTTCACCTCACTGGTCTATATTCTGTACTTCGGCACTTCAGAGGTTAAAACCTAAAAGGTCCAAATATATGGGTCAATTAATGCACCAGTTTGCTGATGCTCAAAGACTACCCATCAATTATTTTAAAATGAAAAACTGGAATGTTGCTTCAACAACACTGCAATACCCCAAAACCTCCGAATCAAATATATTTACATATTAAACTAAATAAACACGATGTTTATAATGTGTTTTAAACATTGTTCTTATAATGAACTCTATTAATGTTTTTTTCACACAAATATTATTTAGTACCCAATTCGAGAGGACAATTATTACATAAATGAATTTTACATCCGTAAGGCAAAATATATTGACATTTTAAAAACTCGATTATACAAGTATAACCCGTAAGTTATCATGATATCTCTGATATAAAAGCAATCAAAGTTATCAAGGATTATTAATTTTACTCTTTAACTAGAAAGTTTTGAATATATTATAAACAAACTTATGGATTGTTGCATTCTTCTGAATAGAACCCACATTACCATGAAATCAAATCGATCTGGTGGACTGATTGAATGTATATTTGACCCGCTTAGACTTCTTCCCACTTAAAAATAAAACCAATATGTTAATTAAAATGTTAGAAAACAGAAGGACAAACTATCTGTGCTCACATTGCATCATTTGAAAAGGTTATGAGGTAAGAAGGTTACATTCATTTTATAACTCAAAGGACAAATGCTAATTGTCCATTACCACTATTACTACTATTATATCATGTAATAGTATTATAAGAGATTTGACACTAACTATTATAGTACACGGAAATAACAGACCAAAGTCTATGTAAAATAATTACCCATGACGTAAGTCTTTCAAACAACGAACAGTCTAGTTCAATAAGTACGAACATTGAACTGATTATTTACTTACTGGCTATTCAGGAAATCACAGATATTTATTATGAATATTAGAATCCATATTATTGAAACTGTTGTAAAAATTTACTTTTATTCAGATTCCATAATCACATATTGTAAACTGACCCATCAATTTCAACCTCATTTTTGTTTGAATGTAACCGCTTCATTCATCAGATTCATTAAGTATCATGTAATATAATCCATGCTGGTTTATGATCAAAATGAAATTCAAGGCATTTTGTACCGTAGTATTCTTGAAATAATTACGTAATGAAATGTTACGACATTTGAAATAATCAAATCTTTATTTGTTTTGTGAGCAGATCTCCAATAGGAACACCGGTATTTTATGTAACAGCTTACTATACAACATATGAGAATCGCATATATTTATACTCAGGACTTCTACAACCTCCACTTTATTATCAAAATGCTAGTTTAGCTTCGAAATATGGAGCACTTGGTTGGATTATAAGTCATGAAATTATGCACGCCATAGGTATCAAAGGTTCGTTCAATCAATATATACACTTTTCAGTTTCTTAACAGTAATTTTGGTTAACTAGTAAAACATTATTACTTTCGATATAATATTGTTCATAAAATTCCACAATCATTTAATTTTCTTATGAGTTCACAGAGAAATTTACTTTTTCATAGATTATTAAGTTTATTATTATTAGTTTAGTTTATTATTAGTTTAACATATCAACAAAATGTCAACTTCTTGAATTTGACGATGTCAGTTTGCTATTCATCTATTTAAAACTAATTATCTTGCGAAACGTGACGTAGTGTGCGAATAATATTTCGTCATTGTTAGCAATCTTCAAATGCCAGTATTAAGCATTTTATGACTACGGAATTCCAAAAAAGTACCAGTATGTTGTATCGATACATTCTCAACATCAGCATATAACTGAGAGGACGGCGATTTATCGACAATTTTTTATGTGAATAGAAAGAAACAAATATTCAGTCGTCACAATATTTAAATATTCAAATATAACAACAGGTCGACGTTTCAGTGTAGTTCAGTAATTTATAAAACATTTTGCTTGTGCTACCAGTCAGCGGTTCGTAGATTGTTTTCAACTAGTCAAGATGCATTTTGAACGAATTATCTAGTCTTTTCAGCTTGACTGTCAAATACTTGACAACAACCACGTCACCTCAGTTCACATACATATCAGTTACTTGCAATAACTGAATAAAAAGTTCCTTTGTGTTATTGATCCACGTCTCACAAGAAAACACTGACTATATGGTTCATAACATGGTTTTTATTAGTTTCCACGCTTTTAATCTTTCAAAATTTGCAAATTCATTTCATTCCATAAATCGATGACCAATCGATTCTCAGTATTACTCTGTTGTTATCATTCACTGAATATCAGTCTCGTTTGCGAATACAACACTAGACTGCTGTTGTCCTGATAGTAAATTGATGTTATAAATTATCATACGATTCTTGAGTTATAATCAGTTTATTGATTACTTTGGTTTGTGTAAAAACTCAGTATGATTGTAAATAATGATTCATATTGCCGAGGCTGTTATTTGTGTTCTGGACTCAACTGGCTGGGCTACGAAGTAGCAGGGCCGATACGCACTCAAGACTGCTCGTACGTATTTTATGTATTATTGGACGTTTATATATCTAGAGGGCACACGCAAGCAATCGACATAACAACTGGCAACTCATACGTTATAACAACGAGTCTCAAATAGAACGAAACGCGTGTTCTAGATTCCACTGCTAGCCACCATCCACCTCCTTTTATAATGTCTGTTCTACTAGTTTCTGTCAAAATCATTGTTTTACTGTTTCATTTCGATTGGTGTACAACTGTTGATAATAAAACATTTATGCATTGATTTCTGCTTTCTCTTTCTTCTACTGAACATAAAAACCAGCAATTCAGTTAAAACGAATTACAATTTCAACAGTGATAACTTATTAGTTTCATTGTATCTCTAGGTGTACTGTTTGATGAGAACAGTAATAAACGGAATTCGTTCGATGCTATATGGTCAACCAGTATCATACATTCGAAAGCTGTATGTCTGAGTTCTCAGTATAGTTCCTATAATTTCACTGGTTTAAAAGTAAGTTTTGTTAAATTAGAAATATGAACATATAAACATTTTATAGCATTTTGCATAGTCATTGTTTTAAAGTCCCGATACACAACGAGAACAAGACCCATTCTCTGTGCTTGACGGTGAACTCAGTACTCGATTGCTCTGAACGAAGATAAAGCATGGAAAACCAATGATCACCAGTCCGAAATGATCCCCATATTACAGACAGAGGTAGTTTATATGCAAACACACCACACTGTATTCTAAGATAAATAACAGTTATAAATGATCGATCCAAAAAGTGGCTGTGTAAGGTAAACTATTATTAACAATTTCGGAAGAAGAAGATCGAGTCGTATAACAGTGAATGATGTGTCAATAGTTATCCAATTATATATATATATATATATATATATATATATATAAAATACTCCATTAATCTATCTAAGAGGAAGTCTACCATCTACCAATATGGATCTGACTGAAAGTTAGAGAATTGCAGCACTGATGCCACGTTTCGGTTCGACCTCCCCTATCTGTCTCCCAAAGTCTCGGACACTAGTCATCATTGCACGTGGCGAAAATCGGTGTTCGGGCATACGTAACACATGGCTGAACCATCTCAGTGGATGAAGATTTATAACCTCATCAACTGATTTGCCATAAATCCTTAATACCGTGTGTCTAACCCAGAAGGTGCGAGAAATATTTATGTTCCAATACTAGTAACTTACGGGTAAAAGTGGATTATGAGCATTTCTTATTTCAGGTTCACAACCTTACACAACACATACCTCTTGATTGTTCAATTGATTCAGGCTTTTCAGATTAATACTCAAGAAGAAATATTGGCTGACAATAATGGATTGAAAGCATCTTACTATGTAAGCACGTTTAGATAATAAGTGTGATTTTGCTTATGACCACTGAAGTTAGACATCAGCTATCAAACTACTATTGTGTATCTTGAATAGTTCGATAATTGCCTTATAATGAACAAAATTATAGATATGGTAAAGACAAATAAATAATACCATTATTCGTGTGTTATTTATGAAACCAATACAGAAAATTTGTTAACTCACCAAAACATAAGAAGGAATCAAATTTGATAAATGGCAAAATATCTCACAGTCACTTCTTTGAATAAATGATAATTGTTTCAGGAGAAGATAGGGGTTCACAAAGTGGTTCGATATCACGTTCATTGTTTCAGCTTTCTAAACGCTATCATATGATTGATAATTGAGTAACTGAAAATTTATTAAACTATTTGAGAGAACATTGATACGCTTGTCCCACATACACTGCATTCTGAGTCACATGCTTCTTTCTCCGGATTCAAACGTTCTTTGTTATTACACAGCTCAAACGGTTATCTCATAATTGCATATATAAAAAAGAAAAACAACCAATCCTGAGTGTTCTGTTCATTTATCGAAAGGGTTTTTATATAAAATTTTATTAGCCTCAACTCTGATCGAAGTATAAAAATAAATCACTGGAAAAAACGAAATGAAGTTAAAATTAAGTTAAAGTGTGGGTTAGTTGTCCAGATAGATAGATATCTACATATCACCACAACAAACAAAGCAGTTGAAAATCAAACTGATTTCCCGGAATATCTCTGTGAAACCAATTCCTTCGCTAGTTAAAATAGGTGCATAACACTGTTACTCATTTTCTCGTTCGCGATTCATCGAAACTAAAAAATACAGCACAAGGTGCATAGGTTTACTTTGGTCGTTCTTAGAAGAAACTGTGTTAACAAAACACGTGGGGAAAATAGTTTCACGAACACATCACCTGGGTACTTCAAATGATGTTTTACTATTACGTATTATGATCAGTGTTTGCAAAAACGCTCAATCACAATAAATTTTACGCTACAAAACATTCTTTATTCAGACATACAGGCGTTTGCTGAACAAGTTCTCGAATAATGTTAGCCAAGATTACAATCAGTCACTCGCATCTGATCGATTGTTCTTCCACTCTTTCGCACAAGTAAGTCAAAGTTTTGATTTGTTTGTTATTCGTAAGAATAAACGTGGTGCATTTCTCAATGTTATGTTCAGTGGTGTTTATCATGTTTATCGAAAACACTCATCGTACATTCTTTGTTCTCCTTGAGCTTTGATGTGATTGTTGAAAGCAACAACATTTTTCCTGCAAATCACCAACCCGTTCATATCATTTTACCTGAAATTCAACGGAAGAATAATATCCGAATTTATTGTCGGTACGTGGAGTACATGCCATTAATACAATTATTCTGACATTATATTTTGACTAGAAAATCCAATTTAAAAATGGATTTGAGAACTGTTGTATTTTCAAAAGATTTACATGGTAAACAACATACTTAGCTTCACCAACGTTCAATAACACTTGTTTAAATTCATACAAACCACCAAATTATTTTGAAATTTCTATGATTACAATGTTAAGAGTTGTATATGTGTTATATTCCCTGGTGAATTATGAATCGTAAATCTGAGGTCTATTATGGACCAATGTATTATGCCTATTTCTTATTGTACAGTTGTTACGTAACTAAATTATTCATATTCGTTTTCTCTTATCATGAGCATTATTTTGATCCTTGA
The DNA here is from genome assembly GCA_944470415.2 of Schistosoma rodhaini. Classification (NCBI taxonomy): domain Eukaryota; kingdom Metazoa; phylum Platyhelminthes; class Trematoda; order Strigeidida; family Schistosomatidae; genus Schistosoma; species Schistosoma rodhaini. The sequence goes on from OX104037.1 coordinate 31,371,867, forward strand.
TTTATGATCATGCGATTCTTGAGTTATAATCAGTTTATTGATTACTTTGGTTTGTATAAAAACCCAGTGTGTTTGTAAATAATGATTCATATTGCTGAGGTGGTTATTTGTGTTCTGGACTTAACTGGCTGGGCTAGGCAGATAGGAAGGACCGAATAGCACACAAGACTGCTCGTACGATTTTATGTATTATTGGACGTTTATATATTAAGAGGGCACGCGCAAGCAATCGATATATCAAACATACACTCATACGTTATAACAATATGCACCTAACAAAAATTTTACTTAGTGGATCATTCATCTCAATAAATTTGCTATTCATAACTAAGCTGCAAAGTAAATTAATTTTCGTATCTACTAGTATAAAGTTCAACTCAATAATATTTTCAGCTTATCTGTAGAAGCTTGAAAAGTAGTAAAGCCTAAAACTAACACCAAAACATAACAAAATGAAAACTACCAATTCAACAACACTTATTTCAAAGATGTTATTATTCAAAGTTTCATTTGATCAAATCTCTTAAATACTATCTTTGTTGTCATGTGATAACTATGTATATTTTAAGTAAGGTACAATAAGTGTAATGTCAGCTCAAATATAATCCGATCTTGTTTTATCACTAAATATACAGTTATGTACTTTTCAACTGTTTTCATTATCTCATTTTCAAGGGTTTGTGTGGACATCATGGTGAGAATATGCTTGTACGAAATTCAGTAGTTCAACCTCATGTTTTGGAAAAGTTTAGGTAAGAATTTATAACGATTTAAATTGCATATGTTATACTAAAAATTATGACTATGGAAATATTTGTTGCCACAAAAACTAAAGTTTTCATAGCAGATGTTGCAGTATAAAACGAAGAAATAAAAGTATTCAGCATTATATTCCATAACGAGAATGAACACTATCATCTTTGAATGCCATATAACTGTTACTTATCCCATATTACAAACCGCTACAAAAACTCAGAATTAATGAATTCCGATGGTCTACAACTCCAATGATAGTCGTCTACTTCAACTTCAATCTTATTAAGTTTTCAAAATCTTAATCAGAAAAATAGTAATTTCAGTTTCCAAACTTTATAGTAGTTGTATATTTAGTTTACGGCTGTCCAAACTAATTAAATAATTTTATTTTCTCTACCTTGAAAGAGTAACCGGGGTGTTGGTTAATAATAACAGATTCGCACGTGCATATGGTTGTCCAGTTGGTTCACCAATGAATCCTGAGGTGGAATGTGATGTATGGTGAAACTAATATGCACTACATATTCGACACCCTAAAGATGCTTTGCAACGCTTCAACATTTGAATGATTTATTTGCACTGTCTTAAGCAAATCTTTAACATACACAATACTCATACTCATTTTTATTTTATGGTCCTATTCACATACATGTTAAATACCTATTTATCGTTCACAAAACTTTATATCAACATAAGAATCAATGTTCTCCAATTATCATTCTTCTAACTCAGTAAACAACTTACATTATTTTGTGCTTATTATTTAAATTAAATAAATTTTAGTTAGCCTAATCAACGGATGTTCTGAATTCAAATTTTCAGCTTTCTATTGTGTAGGATTCACTAATTTACAATATACACAATTTCAAATTACACACTCTTAAAATTAATGAAAGATTCCCACAAACATTCAAAATAGATTATTGTAAAATATAAAGAAAAATGTAGAAAACAGAAGGGGAGAAACACTGTCAAAAATAGATTGGGTCTAAATAAAATTGATCAAGATGAGTTTGACTTTACACTTTTAGTTAATCTCTGGTTTGCATGCACATGAATTTAAGAATTCACGAAACAACACTGGGAAGTGTACATAAAAAAGCACTTAAGATTATAGAAATGACATTCAATTCACAAACAAGACAAGATATTTCGGAATTTAAAATATAGAATGGAAGAAAAATAAGTAAAAACGATTTGATTAGTGATTTGCAGAATTTGATGAACCCCACATAAATTCTAAAACCAAGACGTTCTCTGTCTATTCAAATTTTTTACGTAAAGTTGAAGAAGTAAAGCAATGAATAAACACAGGTGTATATGATTGATGTACAAAAGCCAGAGTTCATTTTACATCAGCTAGATTTTAGTCACTAGTGACACTGAACTCAACCACACCTGGCTTTTTCAGTTTAATTCTTACTTGAATATGCCTACTTGGTCGAACATTATGGTGATCGTTTATTTTCATATTGTTTGTTTGAATCTTCCCATTGATGTTGAGGACTACAATTCATCAGTCTGTTATTGATAAATGTGCATCCTGTGAGTATTGCTTTGATATTGCTTTCAATCACGAGCATTATAGGCGGAGGTGAGAGTGGCTAGCAGTGGAATCTAGGACGCGCGTTTCGTTCTACTTAGAACTGGTCAGCTGGGTGTAACTGAATCCCACAGTCGATGTTCACTCAAGGACTCGGACTCAGTACCATTTGTTTCAAACTGCTAGCCACCATTTTCTGTTTAGCAAAATGTGGAGATCATTTTAAAAGTTTCTAACACGAGATACTACTTGCCTGTTCATCAATACACCTATTATGAGAAAAATAAACTAAGAATAATTAAGTTCATAGACACATTGTTGTAGTGGGTGTAAAGAAGAATACAATTGTTGGATTAATCCAGAAAATTTCTCGCAATAGACAAGAAAGACTCGGGAAACACTAAGAAACATTTTATCCAAGTTTTGCTAGAAACGTCACGAAAGTGAAAAGTCACATGTTGACTGATTACTACACTGCTACTATGTCTAGTAGCATTCCAGAATTTTCTGGAAAACACAAGGACTTCTAAAATGCTATCAAAACCTTATGTTTTCTGTACATGAATGAACCTTTAGAATAAAAGGCTTCCCATACATTTTGAGCCTTTTCTCTCGTGTTCAAGTTGCTGTGTCCATTTAGCTTGGCGGCTGCGAGATTAGCTTAGGATCCGAGTATAACATTCCACTCCAAGACTTATTAATAATAGGTCTGCGCTTTTTAACCTTTTAGTGATAAATTTACAAATTTTCACAAGAGGTAAATATATTTATTTATATACTTGTAAGTACTTAACTTAAAATGCAATCGATTAAAATTAAGGTTCGAGATATTTAGCCATCTATGGCTAAACATATGCAAACCCTAAGTTGAACACTTCATACCATATAACGAATGGAGAAACTTAATATCTAAAAAACTGTGAAGCACCGAACGTTGTGTTTAATGAAATCAAGTAAACCGGTTGAACTACTATGGGTTATTTAGATTACTATTTAGTGTTATTCAGCATACGCTGAACAAACCTTTTTTTCTTTTCATCGACTGACCGTATTCGAAAATTGGATTCAAAAATGTAATCTTAAATTGTTAAAATCAGCGTCACTTCAGTGTTCTTATGCATAGTCGTAAAGAACAAAATATTATGGAATGAAATATCGTCGAATTTCTTTAGGCGCATTTGTGGTCAAATTAATTATCAATTGCGGACCTATTGATAATGTTACAACCATCTAAACATATGGGGTTTTCAATTCTATTTTTAAGTAGTATAATGTATACAAAAAATATAATGATAATATATGACTTCACGATTTACACAAGAGCCATGTTGGTAGATGCAGACTACTTGGTTCGGGTCCGCGTGAATATCGTAACGAATGGTTGGAGACTCTGTGTGACAGGGCTCATAATTGGTTACGATGGCGTCAGTGTAAACATTCTCTGTCTTCATTAAAACTATAATATTGAAATTGCCTCATATCTGTCTTTCCTCCTGTACTACATCCTTATATACAGTCTTTCTTTTATATATTACCACAAGTTAATGGACTACTATGAATTCGGTGTTCATCTTGTTGTGCTAATGAGATATGGCAACTTGGACCGATGCATATATATTTGCCTGGTCCTACGTTGTAGCTAACTGACTGACTGACAAGTGAAATAAGTGAAACTAATAATGGGACTACGAACAGACTTCAGTTTGACAACCTCTGAAAACCAGGAATCATAGGACAGCTGTTTGGTTCTAATATGGAAATCCTTAGCAATGCAGATCCATCACGCTACGATGTATAAAACTCAGGACCCTAAGGTTTGTCGTCGAAATATAAACGTTTGGACCACAGAATCGACATTCAAAAGGTTATATTGAATTCCAAGCAATAATTGAAATTTCACAAGCGTCTTCAATCAATGATTGTATCCTATCTGAAACAACGTGATGATATCTAATCGATATATTCCAACATTTGTAAACTGGCATAAATATTCTGATTAACTGTGTACGTTTAAAAAATTTAGCAACATCATACTCAAATTTGCAACTTCTAATTAGATGTAAATATGTTCTGAAAGCAATAACATCGATTCGTTTTGAAGTAATTAAAAATATCTGTTCGAAAAGCCATTTGTTATTTGTTTGAGTTTGAGAAAAAAACCTGTGATGATCTGAAGTAATTGAATCATAGTAATAACCAGTAATCTCAAAAACAGCGCAATTAATCCAAGAAGTGTTAGATGAATACGGTACGTTTAAAGTTTGCGTTACGCTGACACGGTATTTATTACAAAGTGCTTATATATCGTTAAAACCTAGTTTAGAAATCAATAATAACATTCAATTAACCCTTGAAGAAAAATGGTTCGACTGACACAAAAACGAGCCCGGAAAAGCCCCATTTCTTCAGATATTAACAACTCTGGTCTTACCTATACCCCATGCTCTGCTACTCCTGTTGCACCAGGTATTAGTGGGAGTTGATTTTGTTCCACACATGTTGCTGGATGACTCTTTGTCTAACTTAATAATGAGTTCTAACTCACGAACAGATGGTATCGATCTTATTAAGAACGAATTAGCCGCTGTCTATAAGCAATTAAGTGATATGCGTTCTAAAGTGGAGTCACTTGCGGGCACTTTATTAAAAAATGATGATCCTAAACTAGAACTAAAGACAGTGTCACCCCCTCGACTGCTGTTGTCAAAGGATATAGTTACTTCCGAACTCGAAGACAGGATCAAAGTAGAATCCGTTATTGACTTGATAGCTAGCGAAGTCACCAAGCGAATAATCTCACGAAATATTGTGATTATATATAATATACCTGACAAAGTTGCCATTAAAACTGTAAGAAACGTGATACTAAACGCAACTAATCTCCGGGACAGTCCATGCCAATGTATCCGACTTAACAAAAAGCATCAAAAATACTCGTGCCCTATCCTGTTTAGATTCGATTCCCATTTATTAGCGGAACGTTTCATAGAATCTGAACAGCTAGTCTGTGCGCATACGAAGTTTAAAAACGCTCGTATAGTCTCAGACAAAACCACCAATCAAAGACTAACACAAAAGCGTACCATAAACGAAAATAACATTGTTGAGGTCACAACAAATATGATCGCGCCAGCAGCTGAACCCACAGGTACAGCTAATTTATCTCATATTAGTCAGTGTACTGATATACCAATGCAGTGTGTTAGTTTGCCTCTCATAACCCTAGTGGCCTTAGATAATCAGGACATATCTGGTGGAGACTCTAATGTCATTCTTTCCAGTGTAATATCGGAAGCCCAAAATCAAACACCTGATTCTATAGTGAAGGCTCATAAAAACAATGCTAAACCTAAAATGAATATACCAATTAAGAAGAAAGGAAATAAAAAACCTTCTAGTTGTAAACCGATTACCAAAAATATTTCAACGGCTTTACCAAACAAAAGTATAATTTCTGAAACTATGCTTAACCCTACTCATCGTAAGGGAGGTTATAAAGACACGTTTCGTTCAAACGTTACACGAGACGGCCACTACAATCATCATGTAAGCAGGCCTGTTATTAGACAGACGGCAATGAACCAACGTGCCCCATGGTTTCCCCCAAATGCTATAAATAATAAACCTGCAAGATGTAACTCTTATCATCACTCTCGCAGTGGAGAAGATGGTATACTAGGTTATGCACCATCAACGCAACCCCAACATGCAGGCACCTGTCTTAATTGTCCACCAAAACAAGTACAATAAATTATTCAACCTTACCAAAATATTTTTTCTTAGACCTCCAGAGATCCCTTGTTCCACGAGCACTACAGTTCGCTCATGCTATAGCCCATGCGATCCGGCAAACACATTAAACCATAGTCCAGGCATAGCTAGAACTCATACCATCGATAAGGATGCTCTCGGTTTTTTTACACTACACACTCCCTTTTTAAACTTATTACTCATTAACGCACTTTCACTTCTGAACAAAATCTCAGCCTTGAGAACCATAGCCTTTCTAGCCAAGCCTTCTTTTATACTTATCACTGAAACGTGGTGTTATCCAGCAGTGGCCGATTCCGAATTAAATATCCAAAACTATCGACTCTATCGTTGTGACAGAGAAACTAAGCGAGGAGGCGGTTGTCTTATATTTGCTTTGGATACCTTAACAACTAACAAAGTTGAAGATAGTATCTTGAATAGTTTACCAGAATCGATCTGGATATCAATCAATACCCTAATCCATAGTCTACTCCTAGGTTGTATATATAGAGCTCCTGATAGTATTGATAATTTGAATGATCTTATTATCAATGCATTTATACACGCATCTACTCTAAACATCAGTGCTAAGATTATCACTGGTGATTTCAATTATCCTGGGATTAACTGGAGTACCGTTAATTGTCAGTCTAGCAATGATGAATTTTTATCAATCCTTAATTTGTACTGCTGGTCACAGTGGGTTCGTACCCCAACAAGGGGTGATAATACACTTGATCTAATATTTAGTAGAGATATCACTCCCCTATCTGTACAAGTATACAACGAGTTTGAAAGCAGTGATCATAGGATAGTAGCTTGTGCTCTCCCCATCTATCCCTCCTACAACCGACCAATTCAAGGAACCTGCAATTATAGAGACTATAAGCATGCAGACTGGGACCTCTTGCGCTCACTGATCAAACTCTCAGACTGGGATGCATTCTTCTCATGTAATAGTCTGACAGATACCATCAACATATTCTATTTGATTGTTAACTCTTGTCTATACTTTTATGCACCAATTTGGACTTACAGGATTAGTAAACATTACGAATTATATATACCAGCTAAATATCGTAATAAACTAAGACACCTAAAGAAACGTTATTTTAAATCTAACGACTTCACGGCAGTCACACAAACAACAATAATTTTTAACCAAATTAAAGAGAAACATAGGTTAAAAGCCATCAATGAAGAGCTATTAGCACTACGTATCAGCTCAAAAGTGCAAAACCTAATCCACCTTTACAATAAACGTGCTAAATCAATTCAAAAGGTTGATATACCATGCATCCTGCATAATAATAGTTTTATATATGACCCAAAAACTATAGCAGAACTTTTCAGTGGTAATTTTGCAAATGGCAAAGAATCCATAAATGGCTATGTTTCTAGATTTATATGCTTGACTGGTAACTCAATTAAGTCTATCTCCTTCACATGTCTGAAAACTAGTAAGGTTATAGATAAGCTCAAGGTTTCGAAAGGTCACGGAGCAGATGGGATTTCATCATTTCTCTACAAATATGGTGGTCCAAATATCCAACTTCTTCTCCTTAAACTGTTTACCCTCTCTATGGAATCAGGCTCTTATCCTGACCGTTGGAAAACCGCGTACATCATACCACGTTACAAATCCGGAGATAAGACTGACATGAACAACCATCGGCCTATAAATATTACTCCAGTTATCTCTAGGATTATGGAAACAATTATTAGTGACAAACTATCCAACTATTTATTGACTGAACAATTTATTGATGACTCGCAACATGGATTTCTTAAAAATCGATCCTGTATGACATGTCATTTTGACTTCTTTAATTTAGTCTATTCGCTTCGTAGCCAAGGATATCTAGTATTAGTGCTATACCTGGACATTTCTAAGGCCTTCGACATGGTCAACCACCAACGTCTCATAGATAAACTCGCATCTTATGGGGTCGAAAACCCGTTACTAGCCTGGTTTGATTCCTTTCTCAGCAATCGACATCAAATAGTTAAAATCAACTCTTCATTGTCGAACGCAGTCCCTGTTAGAAGTGGGGTAATTCAGGGTAGTGTCTTAGTCCTTTGCTCTTTTTAGTTTTCATTAATGATATTTGTGAGTGTTTTAGTGTGGGTAAGTCCCTTTTGTTTGCAGACGATCTTAAGGTAGTGTACTCATTTTTTCCACACGAGCTGAGCAATATTCAAAATTGTATCAGCACGGAGGTTAACAAGGTAGCACAGTGGTGCTCGAAATGGCAACTGGAGCTTAATACCGCTAAATGTGGTTGGTTATGCTTCGGTGATACAGCACTCAACCTTAATCTTACCATAAATGGGGAAATGTTATCTAGGTTACACACAGTAGTTGATCTAGGACTTAGGTACTCTTACGACTTGTCGTTTACTGAACAGATATTGAAACAAACGTCCAAGTCTCAACGCCTTATAGGTTTCATAACTCGAAACCTTCATAACAGCGAATCTCGTATTCTAATGTACAAAGTCTGTGTTCGACCACTCCTCGAATACTGCGCGTTTCTCCTTAGTAGCACGCGAATAAAGGATAAATGAATAGTGGAATCAGTACAGAGACGATTTACACTTCGTACTCTTGGAACTGATAGTGTTTTGACATATAATTCGAGGTGTAGTAAACTATGGCTTGATCCTTTATTGAAGAGGAGACTCAAACTTAACATTATCTTCTTTTTCAAAATACTTAACAATCTCTCCTTCACATCCAATCAGGCGATTCAATATGCTAAAGCCTCACATTACGACATTCGTAACTCCTTGTCTTTAGCGAAACAAACATATTCTAGATCTTCTCTCTATATGAATTACTTTACCTGTAAGTTTTCTAGACTCTGGAATAATTTACCCCAAACTATCCGTATGTTAAACTCTCTCCCATTGTTTGTTCGCTCAATTAATGCCTTCTGCTCCTCTGAAAATGCATTAAATGCTCTATTGCCTGCACGTGTATCTTACTTAACAAGTGAGATTATAGGAACTTTAAATGTTTAACCTCTTACTTGCTATCATTGTTTTGATGTTCCGTGCTCTTTGCTTTAATCTTACTTTCTCTAGTCGTAGATAATTAATAATAACTCGCTCTGGCACGTGTAATAACCTTACAGAACAACGTTGATCAATCATCAGGCTATCCACTTAATAAAAAAATGACAAGTTCCCTGGTGTTGTATTGGCTTGCCGTGACATATGCCATATTTAAACTATTTATCAATTACTAAACCAGCAAACATAAAACTTTCTTATATTTCATGTTTGTTCTGTACATTAAATGTTGATTTTCTTAACAATCTGATCATGCCTGTAAACTGGTGTGAATTCTGTAAATATTATTTTCAGAATATATTATTATTATTATTATATGACGATGTAATTAGACGACATGGACTAGGAGAGAGAAATGAAAATGGAGAGAGACTTGCAAACCTGTGTGCTTTCAACAAATTGGTTATAGGCGGCACAATATTCCCACACAAACGCATACACAAAGCTACATGGATCTCACTGGACCACACCACAGAGAACCAGATTGATCACATCTGTATGAACAAAAAATTCCGGAGATCAATGGAAGATGTGAGAACCCGGAGAGGAGCGAACATAGCTTCAGATCACCACCTGGTTGTGGCCAAGATGAGACTGAAGCTTAAGAAACACTGGAAAACTGGACAAACAGCACTACAAAGGTTTAATACAGCCTTCCTTCGAGATACTGACAAGCTCCATGAATTCAAGATAACTCTCAACAACAGGTTCCAAGCTCTACAGGATCTACTGAAAGAACAAGAAACTACTTTGGAGGACAACCGGAAAGGGGTAAAAGAAGCACTAACTTCAACGTGTCAGGAGGTTCTTGGTCCTAAGAAGCATCATCACAAAAAATGGATCTCTATGGGAACCCTGCACAAAATTCAAGAAGGGAAGAACAAGAAACTAGCAATTAACAACAGCCGAACACGAGCAGAGAAAGTCAAAGCACAAGCAGACTACGCAGAAGCAAACAGGGAAGTGAAGAAAAGCATTAAAGCCGACAAGCAGAACTACATCGGAGAACTAGCAACGACGGCGGAAAAAGCTGCAGGGGGAGGAAATATGAAACAACTATATGATACAACGAAGAAATTGGCAGTGAGATACAGCAAACCGGAAAGACCAGTCAAAGACAAAGAAGGAAAAACAATCACTGAGATTCAAGAACAGAGGAAAAGATGGGCAGAATACTTCGAGGAACTGCTGAATAGACCAGCCCCATTGAATCCACCGAACATCGAAGCAGCCCACACAGACCTTCCATTAGATGTCACTCCACCAACGATCGAAGAAGTCAAGATGGCCATCAGACAAATCAAAAGTGGGAAGGCGGCAGGACTTGACACTATACCAGCAGAAGCACTGAAATCAGACATTGAAATAACTGCAAACATGCTTCACCTTCTATTCAAGAAGATTTGGGAAGAGTAACAAGTGCCAACGGACTGGAAAGAAGGATACCTCATCAAAATATCAAAGAGAGGAGATCTGAGCCAATGTGAGAACTACAGAGGTATCAGTTTGTTATCAGTACCAGGAAAAGTTTACAACAGAGTGCTGCTGAATCAGATGAAAGAGGCAGTAGACGCTGAACTTAGGGATCATCAGGCTTGTTTCCGTAAGGATCGGTCGTGCACAAACCAGATCGGGACACTACGGATCATCGTTGAACAATCAGTTGAGTGGAACGCATCACTATACGTCAACTTCATTGACTATGAGAAGGCGTTTGACAGCGTGGACAGGAGAACATTATGGAAACTTCTTCGACACTATGGAGTTCCTGAAAAGATTGTCAACATTATCCAAAACTCATACGATGGACTACAGTGCAAAGTGGTGCATGGAGGACAGCTGATAGATGCATTTCCAGTAAGGACCGGAGTCAGACAAGGCTGTCTACTCTCCCCATTCCTCTTCCTTCTAGTGATTCACTGCATTATGAAGAATTCGACATCTGAAGGGAAATACGGAATACAATGGACCTCTCAGAATCAATTAGATGATTTGGACTTCGCAGATGACCTAGCCCTCCTCTCTCATACACACGACCAAATGCAGATGAAGACCGTAAATGTAGCAGCAGCCTCCGCATCGATAGGCCTCCACATTCACAAAGGAAAAAGAAAGATTCTCAAATGCAACACGGAGAACACCGACCCAATCACACTTGATGGCGAAACTCTGGAAGAGGTGGAAACATTCAAGTACCTGGGGAGCATCGTTGATAAACAAGGGGGATCGGATGCAGATGTAAAGGCGAGGATTGGAAAAGCAAGGGCAGCACTTCTACAATTGAAGAACATATGGAACTCAAAACAACTCTCAACCAATTTCAAGGTCATAATCTTCAATACGAACGTCAAGATAGTTCTACTGTATGGAGCTGAAACGTGGAGAACTACTACGGCCATCATCAGTAAGGTACAAGTATTTATAAATAGTTGTCTACGCAAAATACTCAACATCCATTGGCCGGATACTATCAGCAACAGCGTTTTATTGGAGAGGACAAACCAGCTTCCAGCTGAAGAGGATATTAGGAAAAGACGTTGGAAGTGGATCGGACATACATTGAGGAAATCACCAATGTGCATTACAAGGCAATCCCCAACTTGGAATCCTGATGGGAAGCGGAAAAGAGGAAGGCCAAAGAACACACTACGCCGGGAAATAGAAGCCGATATGAAAAGGATGAATAGCAACTGGAAAGAACTGGAAAGGAAGGCTCAGGACAGAGTTGAATGGAGAATGCTGGTGAGCGGCCTATGCTCCTCCACAAGGGGTAACAAGAGTAAGTAAGTAAGCAAGCTTCGTAGCCAAGAATATCTAGTACTAGTGCTATACCTGGACATTTCTAAGGCAACAACAGGGAACTTGTCATTTTTTTTATTAAGTGGATAGCCTGATGATTGATCAACGTTGTTCTGTAAGGTTATTACACGTGCCAGAGCGAGTTATTATTAATTATCTACGACTAGAGAAAGTAAGATTAAAGCAAAGAGCACGGAACATCAAAACAATGATAGCAAGTAAGAGGTTAAACATTTAAAGTTCCTATAATCTCACTTGTTAAGTAAGATACACGTGCAGGCAATAGAGCATTTAATGCATTTTCAGAGGAGCAGAAGGCATTAATTGAGCGAACAAACAATGGGAGAGAGTTTAACATACGGATAGTTTGGGGTAAATTATTCCAGAGTCTAGAAAACTTACAGGTAAAGTAATTCATATAGAGAGAAGATCTAGAATATGTTTGTTTCGCTAAAGACAAGGAGTTACGAATGTCGTAATGTGAGGCTTTAGCATATTGAATCGCCTGATTGGATGTGAAGGAGAGATTGTTAAGTATTTTGAAAAAGAAGATAATGTTAAGTTTGAGTCTCCTCTTCAATAAAGGATCAAGCCATAGTTTACTACACCTCGAATTATATGTCAAAACACTATCAGTTCCAAGAGTACGAAGTGTAAATCGTCTCTGTACTGATTCCACTATTCATTTATCCTTTATTCGCGTGCTACTAAGGAGAAACGCGCAGTATTCGAGGAGTGGTCGAACACAGACTTTGTACATTAGAATACGAGATTCGCTGTTATGAAGGTTTCGAGTTATGAAACCTATAAGGCGTTGAGACTTGGACGTTTGTTTCAATATCTGTTCAGTAAACGACAAGTCGTAAGAGTACCTAAGTCCTAGATCAACTACTGTGTGTAACCTAGATAACATTTCCCCATTTATGGTAAGATTAAGGTTGAGTGCTGTATCACCGAAGCATAACCAACCACATTTAGCGGTATTAAGCTCCAGTTGCCATTTCGAGCACCACTGTGCTACCTTGTTAACCTCCGTGCTGATACAATTTTGAATATTGCTCAGCTCGTGTGGAAAAAATGAGTACACTACCTTAAGATCGTCTGCAAACAAAAGGGACTTACCCACACTAAAACACTCACAAATATCATTAATGAAAACTAAAAAGAGCAAAGGACTAAGACACTACCCTGAATTACCCCACTTCTAACAGGGACTGCGTTCGACAATGAAGAGTTGATTTTAACTATTTGATGTCGATTGCTGAGAAAGGAATCAAACCAGGCTAGTAACGGGTTTTCGACCCCATAAGATGCGAGTTTATCTATGAGACGTTGGTGGTTGACCATGTCGAAGGCCTTAGAAATGTCCAGGTATAGCACTAATACTAGATATCCTTGGCTACGAAGCGAATAGACTAAATTAAAGAAGTCAAAATGACATGTCATACAGGATCGATTTTTAAGAAATCCATGTTGCGAGTCATCAATAAATTGTTCAGTCAATAAATAGTTGGATAGTTTGTCACTAATAATTTTTTCCATAATCCTAGAGATAACTGGAGTAATATTTATAGGCCGATGGTTGTTCATGTCAGTCTTATCTCCGGATTTGTAACGTGGTATGATGTACGCGGTTTTCCAACGGTCAGGATAAGAGCCTGATTCCATAGAGAGGGTAAACAGTTTAAGGAGAAGAAGTTGGATATTTGGACCACCATATTTGTAGAGAAATGATGAAATCCCATCTGCTCCGTGACCTTTCGAAACCTTGAGCTTATCTATAACCTTACTAGTTTTCAGACATGTGAAGGAGATAGACTTAATTGAGTTACCAGTCAAGCATATAAATCTAGAAACATAGCCATTTATGGATTCTTTGCCATTTGCAAAATTACCACTGAAAAGTTCTGCTATAGTTTTTGGGTCATATATAAAACTATTATTATGCAGGATGCATGGTATATCAACCTTTTGAATTGATTTAGCACGTTTATTGTAAAGGTGGATTAGGTTTTGCACTTTTGAGCTGATACGTAGTGCTAATAGCTCTTCATTGATGGCTTTTAACCTATGTTTCTCTTTAATTTGGTTAAAAATTATTGTTGTTTGTGTGACTGCCGTGAAGTCGTTAGATTTAAAATAACGTTTCTTTAGGTGTCTTAGTTTATTACGATATTTAGCTGGTATATATAATTCGTAATGTTTACTAATCCTGTAAGTCCAAATTGGTGCATAAAAGTATAGACAAGAGTTAACAATCAAATAGAATATGTTGATGGTATCTGTCAGACTATTACATGAGAAGAATGCATCCCAGTCTGAGAGTTTGATCAGTGAGCGCAAGAGGTCCCAGTCTGCATGCTTATAGTCTCTATAATTGCAGGTTCTTTGAAGGTTTTTTATTTCCTTTCTTCTTAATTGGTATATTCATTTTAGGTTTAGCATTGTTTTTATGAGCCTTCACTATAGAATCAGGTGTTTGATTTTGGGCTTCCGATATTACACTGGAAAGAATGACATTAGAGTCTCCACCAGATATGTCCTGATTATCTAAGGCCACTAGGGTTATGAGAGGCAAACTAACACACTGCATTGGTATATCAGTACACTGACTAATATGAGATAAATTAGCTGCACCAGTGGGTTCAGCTGCTGGCGCGATCATATTTGTTGTGACCTCAACAATGTTATTTTCGTTTATGGTACGCTTTTGTGTTAGTCTTTGATTGGTGGTTTTGTCTGAGACTATACGAGCGTTTTTAAACTTCGTATGCGCACAGACTAGCTGTTCAGATTCTATGAAACGTTCCGCTAATAAATGGGAATCGAATCTAAACAGGATAGGGCACGAGTATTTTTGATGCTTTTTGTTAAGTCGGATACATTGGCATGGACTGTCCCGGAGATTAGTTGCGTTTAGTATCACGTTTCTTACAGTTTTAATGGCAACTTTGTCAGGTATATTATATATAATCACAATATTTCGTGAGATTATTCGCTTGGTGACTTCGCTAGCTATCAAGTCAATAACGGATTCTACTTTGATCCTGTCTTCGAGTTCGGAAGTAACTATATCCTTTGACAACAGCAGTCGAGGGGGTGACACTGTCTTTAGTTCTAGTTTAGGATCATCATTTTTTAATAAAGTGCCCGCAAGTGACTCCACTTTAGAACGCATATCACTTAATTGCTTATAGACAGCGGCTAATTCGTTCTTAATAAGATCGATACCATCTGTTCGTGAGTTAGAACTCATTATTAAGTTAGACAAAGAGTCATCCAGCAACATGTGTGGAACAAAATCAACTCCCACTAATACCTGGTGCAACAGGAGTAGCAGAGCATGGGGTATAGGTAAGACCAGAGTTGTTAATATCTGAAGAAATGGGGCTTTTCCGGGCTCGTTTTTGTGTCAGTCGAACCATTTTTCTTCAAGGGTTAATTGAATGTTATTATTGATTTCTAAACTAGGTTTTAACGATATATAAGCACTTTGTAGTAAATACCGTGTAAGCGTAACGAAATTTCAAACGTACCGCAGTAGTACATATGCCATTTATAAACTATTTATCAATTACTAAACCAGCAAGCATAAAACTTTCTTATATTTAATGTTTGCTCTTTACATTAAATGTTGATTTTTATAACAATCTGATCATGCCTGTAAACTGGTTTGAATTCTGTGAATATTATTTTCAGAATATATTATGATTATTTTTAACCCTAACGGATGTTCTGTATTTGGAATTCAAAATCAAGCAATCATCATTACAATGGAATGATTGGCTTATTCTAAGACCACATAACTTATGTTACTTGACGGTTGTATGTGTAAAAAAGACAAAGTAAATTTAATATATGCAAAAATAAAGACATTAGGTCACTGAAACAATACTTATACCATCCCTATAGAAGATGACATAATATCAAATAATCAAATGAAGTCATCCCCTTACTGTATTACTCATGGGAAACGTTTTTACAGTTTGATTACGCTTGCGTCACATTTATCACTTACACGTATTGCTATTACCAAATAATACATATGAAGAAAGGTTTCTGTGGTCAGAAAGCCGAATTTAATTCATAATTGAAGTTTGTCAGAAGACAACGTGATAAGTAATCAGGACAGCGCAGCAATGATTTGATTGAATAACACCAGATTGAATGCTATGGCAAAATTAAACAACATACTAAAACAAGTCAATGGCATCCATGAGAAGATTGAATAAATACTATAAAAATTACCGAAGTGGTCACTCATTGAAATACTTATACACATGTTGGTGAAGCTCTTTGTTATACCATGTTACTTCCACAAGATTAAAGAACAGTAACCTGTATGACAGAAAAAAGACGTCATTGGATCTGTAAAACAAGAATTAACAGAACGCCTTGTCATGAAGCTTTATTTTCTAGAAAGACATTGAACATTTAAAGCTATCTACAGTATTAGTAGGAACCTGAATGTGAGTGTCAGTCTCCTTCTCCATACTACTGAAGCCTTCATCATATATACAATCCAGAACTACCTAGACGGATGTAAATTGTTTAAGGTATTTTTAATCATTTTGTTTTGAAAGACTAATCTTCCGTGCTTTACCATTCACACTTGATAACTTATGTGCAACTAATGCCATCTCAACCAAGTACAAGTATTGGATAAACATTTCAATACGCTTTAAATAAGATGCGTATATTTTATGCAGATAATTTACAAACTTCAGGTTTCCATACAACCACCAATAGCAGAGAAAATGTAAAAGAGTTCAGAAATATCACTTCAGACATCTAGTTTCCTACTCAGGAGCTGATAGGTAATTGTTAGTTACTGAAAAGTTATGAGCAGGTATAGGGCATCCATATTCACAATTAGTGTGACGTTCAAGTTGTTTCAGTAACTGATACATGTAAAAGAATTTGTAGGATACATCACTACACAAATGTACGAGGAAATGACAAAACTTTATTGCTGACTCTGTTCTACGAAAATTCCCAGGTCATCTTTTGTCTTTTTAGGCAGCTAAATATCTCAATACGTTTCCATTTGCGACTTGAATTATTGATGATAGTGAACGTGTCGAGGAAAGGCGTTACTCCACAGCGATAAAGTGAGGGTAAATAAACTCAATCTTTAAGTGTCTCATAAATAATGTTCAGACGACACTTTAATGTTATCGAAATATATTTTCTGACTTCGAATGATAGGTATCTTGTGTTATGTGATTGAACAAGTTCCAAGTCTCTAATTGCACTGAACTTATCAAGATTTCTGTAGGTGATGGTGTCATATACATTGGCTTGATAATTAGTTACATACCGTTTAATCCATTCGTCATGATTGTTAGCACAATTCTTTATTTATTCTATCTCGTGAATTAAGTATCAAGAGTAAAAACGTCTCTGTGAATATGGACATTTCTTATGTAGAATAACGTGGCGCAATTTTTAGATACATCACTCACGATTGACATTTAAATGAATTAATAAAAAAGCTGAAAACAGTGTACATCGTTGGATAAATAGTACTTTTCAGATTATTTTACTCATCTGTTATTAAAAACGTTATACAGTTAGTTCGACAAAGATTGTGCATATCTGTTAGCAGGTTTGAACAATTATATCAACTTCTCAGTTTGTTTCACTGACACAAGACTTCTCGTTTTCATTGACTCAAATGAGTTGAAAGAGCTTTCGGTAGTTATCGGAACCAGCTGCCGTTTCTAAATCTTAATTGCGCTTCGACCACCATGGTTTTTTGTTCTTAAGTACGTTTCGCACAATTTCATTGCTTAACGATCTTTGTTTATGGTCACACTCGCAGTCACCTGGAGTAACAACTACAGAGAAATCAGTTTAAGTAGTGTAATGTATAGAACATTAGCTTCAGTATTGCTTAGATGTTAACCGTGTACAGTCTCTGTACTCTAATATTACTTATGGCTAACTGTCGTCCGAATTTGTCAGTTCACGTGATTTTCCTCAGAATTGTCTGCATTCTACACGTTTATTTATTTTTGTGGTAGAACATGCTTTTAGATATGACAATTTCATCGTCTGAATTTCCAGGAGTTGATGTTTTACAAGGAGATTTACTTGTTGAATTAGAATATGTGGATGACATAGTTCTGTTTGTGGAAGACAATGACACGATGCAGTCTTCTAATCGCTTAGCGCTGTAAGATCCATTTTGAAGGTTTCGTGGGTGAAAATCCCTCTATGCATACATTTGCAACTTGTTCCTAATGGTTTCCATATTTGTACATTATTGTTAATATTTTTGATGACATTTGAGATTGTAACGTTTCATTTCATAATAGTTTTGTCTTTTATTCTGTCGCTTTTACCGAGTTTCTATGTTTCTTCCTGAACTGTATCTATGTCGTCTTAATTGATAGTTTATCTTGGCAGCAGCCATACCGATTGTTTCGTCTTTGAAAGTGTTGCTTGAGTTAACTGGGATCGTGCATTTTGGTTGTGAATTGCAGCACTTTCCCAGAATTGGAAACACTTTGTGTTATAAAGCAACATTTTGAACTGATTTTTACTTGATCTATCCAAAAAGGATAGAATCACACCCATTTTTAGGAGAGTTCAGTAATTTCCTTTACTTCCTATCAAATTGTCTATTTATTGTAATTTAGTTCGATTGTTGTGGGATCAATTATTGGTTGAATAACTGAGTGATAATATTTGTTTGAGTAAAATTGTACATTTGCAATTGTGATGAAATTTAGAACCGTTGTTACCCGAATCACCTTCTTCCCACTTCGATTGAAGTGCACAAGCGTCTTTACATCCAGACAGTTATTCTTCACCCATACGAATTTTGGATTTTATAGTTCTAAACAAATATCGATTGGTTGAATATGTTTGGCCAACTCTTCGTACATTTCAATTTTGGTTTGGGAAGACGTTCGGTCGCATCGTTCGGGATCCCGTAAATTCGTCAAAGGAAGTCGATTTCCAAGTTCGTTGGTGCAGGTGGAACTCAATTAAGCGACGGATCTCTTTGCACAAAGCAAGTGCCTTCCGATGTCTTTATGTCTCATGGTTCACACACAGTTAGGGTCATTTATTATGGTTCTAGTTGTGATTTAATAGCAGATGAGGTAGAAAATCCTAGGTCAGATAAAAAGCGAGGATCCGAGATACCAAAGCAGAATGCCATGCTCAAACTTCCTTTAGTTGGTCTAGAATTACCAAAGGTTAAATTGAGTTATTTTGATGAACAACCAAAACAGTATTGGAAGTTTATAAGACAGTCTGAGACTTAAGTCGCATTGATAGTCAGTGACGATAGTCAGCATCTGCTCCACTTGATACATTACTGTAAGGGTAAGGCGAAAGCAGCAATTGGAGGTTGTGTCGTGATGGATGCTGTCGCTAGTTATAAGAGAGCCAGGGAAATTTTGAAACGTTTGTTTGAACAGGCCAACCTAATAACCCGTCAAACTTTGGAGGACTTGTTCAACGCTTTATACTTTGATTATAATAACGCGGAATATCTGTCGAACATGTCGATAAAAATCGAAAATTGTGCTACTGTTTCGATAGAGATGGATTATACCGCAGATCTAAATTCTCTGGTCATTTTGGAAAGATTGGTGAGGCTTTTGCCTCAATCCATGCAAGTGAAGTGGGCAGAACTAGTAGATAGGTTGACTGGGGATGATAAAGAACCTACTTTTGCTGAGCTTATCAAGCTTGTAACAGCCCGCGCAAGAGTGATCACAAGCAAATTTGGACGGTTAGCGGAACGTCCGAAAAAAGGGATGTATCATGAGGGCGAATCATTCGAATCATTCGTTATCAGGGCAGTGTAATGCTTTACCGTGAGCGCTAAGTGTGGTATATGTTCTGACAACCACGACGTTGATAAATGCCCACGCGTTTTAGCGCTTAGGGTGGAAAGGCAATGATCTCACGTTATGAGCAGGGGTATCTGCTTCATGAATCTTAAGCTCGGACATAAGGTTAACGAATGTAGATTGAGGAAGCGTTGTACCGTCGGCAAATTTACAAAGAGACATCTTCCACTATTGCACAATAATTCGACAGTCAGCGGCTCAGATGGAAAACCCAGTGCGGAAAACTGTTGTGGATTTACTAAATCCTTAGATGGTCATGTGTGTTTGGGAATGATCCCCGTGCGGTTAAGATCGGGGAATCTTGAAATTGTAGGCTGTGCACTCTTGGATAATGGCTCTAATGTAACATTGATGAGGTCAGACTGTCTGAGGTCGCTCGGGCTAAAGAAGGATCAGGCGTCAGTAGTAGTTCAAAATGTAGCAGGCAACAGAACGAATGGGTCACAAAGGCGCCTTTTGAAATATATTCTTTAGATCAGTGTGATGATTTTACGATTGAAGGAGCTCTGGTTGTTTTGCGAATACCACGGCATAAGCCGACGAAGTCAGTATTGAGCAGCGTAGTCAAGTGGCCACATTTAGGTGATGTGCCCTTAGATATTCTAGATTCTGGCGAAGTCCTATTGCTGATTGATTGTGACGTTTCGCAAGCCTATTGGGTACTTGACCAGCGGTTGGGTGAGAGCGAAAATCCGTACACCGTGAAAAACTGTGATCGAGTAGACCGTCTGTGGACTTGCATCATTCTCGGGCTTCAAGGAAAGAGTTGTTAATTATACAAGTATGGTGCAGACATTAGAAGGCCAATTACGTAAGCTCTATGATGTGGAGTTTGCCGATGTCTATTCAAGCGATACGTCACCATCAGTAGAAGACCAAGGAACCACAGAGATTGTGGAAAAGGGTACGTTCTTCGACAGTGATCATTTTGTAGTTTCGATACCATGGAAAACGATTTCAAACATAAAAATGTGAAACTATGAAGTAGCGTTCAGCAGATTACTGAGTTTGAAGCGAAAATTGTCGAATGATAAGACCCTACACTCCTGATATGTCAGAAGTATTGAAAGTTATTTTACTAAATGTTATGCACAAAAGGTCCCTGAATACAGTTGAGTTTAGCTTATCGTCCTCGTTGGTATGTACCTCATCACGCAGTGTTAAATCCAAAAAAGACAGGAATCCCGACAGTGATACTCGACTGTACCGCTAAATTTGCAGGGGTTTACTTGAATGATATGATTTATCAAGGCCCTGACTCCACAGCTTAGCTAATTTGTATATTTTTGCATTTTCGCAAGGAGGCGGTTGCCATCTGTGCGGACGTCGAGGAAATGTTCATGCAAGTGAAGGTCCCTGAATGTGGTCGAGGAGCTTTAAGATTTCAATGGTGGCAGGATGCAGACATATCGAAGGAACCATCCGAGTTTCAAATGGCCTCTCATCCATATGCAGCAACATCACCGCCGTTTCATGCGAACTTATCCCTGAATAAGACAGCCCAAACATTCTCTCTGTTGGCTATGATTGCCATGTCGTAGACGCTTCCGAGAACAATTTTCATGTTGATAACTGCTTGGTATCCTTTTCCACTTGCGATCAAGCAGAGAAGTTTGTTAAGCGAATAAGTGAGTTATTGTGAAGAGGAGGTTTTAAAATAAAGATAGGGATAACCAACCAAAAGAGGTAAGGACCATTCTGCATAATGTATGCAAGGCTTGACCGCTGCTGCTACCTTAACGTGGTGACGAGTTTGCCTATCGTGATGAACCAATCGAGCTATACTTGCTGGAACAATCGTTCCTCAAGGTCCTACCATACCAGACAGGTCGGTTAAAGAGCGATAAGACTAAAAGCAGCGAACCGAAGGTCCGAAGGCGAAGTCGTGCTGCTGATAGTACAGAAGTGTAAAAACAGTAAGATTTTTCCTTCAGATAACCAGCATAACTGCGATGCTGCCTTCCCACAAGGAGGGGTGGGGTTAGAAAAGGTCGACACTAAAATTGGACACCTTGCTTTATCCCA
Source organism: Schistosoma rodhaini (assembly GCA_944470415.2). Taxonomy (NCBI): domain Eukaryota; kingdom Metazoa; phylum Platyhelminthes; class Trematoda; order Strigeidida; family Schistosomatidae; genus Schistosoma; species Schistosoma rodhaini. Next base: position 31,393,689 of record OX104037.1, read on the forward strand.
CGGATATCCGTCTCGGACGGTAAGGTTTCAACAATAACGGAGCTAACACGAGAATTACCCACAAAAGATCGTGTGTGACCGACCACAAGCAGTTGTCCCTTGGGCACTGCGGTCACGCTCTCAGGTCATTAAGACCACTTCTAACCCAATTTTCTTTTTCAGGCACTTCTAGAGGAACCCTTCCACGGTGTGGGAAACCGGGAATTGATAACTGCCCTCATACTACTAACAGCACTCAAGACCACTGAATTCATAATCAATCTCCTTCTTCACTTCCTACTATTCCTTCTACCTTGACTTTCAACACTAAACTTCCTGTTCCGGTTTCCTCCTCAAGTGTCACCATGGCCAACGATTCTAGTGCGCGAAACGCTGTCCCAGGTCTACTAAAACCTCGCTCCAAACTACACATTGGAGCCTTCAACATACGAACCCTAAGTCAAATCGGTCAACAGGCCTCCTTGGCTAAGACCCTAGGATCACGTACCATTGATGTATGCTGTGTCTCCGAAACACACATACAGGATCCCAGTGTGGTCATTCACTTGACCAAAATGGACAGCCAACGAAATACACCCTCCGTGTATCTGGCGACCCGTTGGCTAGTTCTCGTGGACTTGCAGGTGTAGGCATAGCACTAAGTTCAAGGGCAGAACAGGCACTACTAGAATGGATCCCCGTTAACAGTCGTTTGTGTGCTGTCCGGCTAAATGGCTCCGTAAGAACTCGGAAGGACAGGGATACACGTCGTTGCCTTTTCGTCGTTTCTGCCTACGCTCCCACTGACTGCAGCCATGATGAAGTGAAAGATGACTTTTACAGAAAGCTCTCTTAGCTTCTTCAGAAAGCTAAGCGTTCAAACATAGCAGTCGTAGCGGGTGACTTTAATGCCCAGGTAGGCAGCTTAAATCAAACAGAAAGACATTTAGGTGGGTGTTTTAGTATTCCGGCTCAACGAACCGATAATAGTGATAGTCTGTTGCAACTATGCTCAGACAATCGTTTATTTTTAGCAAGCACTAATTTTAAACATAAGGAGAAACATCGTCTAACATGGGGACCACCTGCACCAAACCAACGATGGACTCAAATAGACCACATTGCCATTAGTCATCGTTAGAGAGGCTCGATAGAAGATTGTCGCTCGTATTGGAATACTTGTTTAGACTCTGATCACGCTTTCATTCGAGCACGCATTTGTCAGCGCCTCACTAGACACAGGAAAACTATACTAAGAAGACCCATTAGGATTGAACTGGAGGACGAGAAATCCAAATTTAAATTCCAAGAACAACTGAGTTCACATCTAGGCAGTTCTGTAAACGAGACGGACCCAGATGCTGCGTGGAAAGACATACGAACAGCTGTGGAAACCGCAGTCACATCTATTAGTAATTTAAACCATGTGGTTCCAAAAGACTAATGGATTTCTTCCAAGTCTATTTCACTGATGGATTTGCGTAAACTCATCCCATCACGCTCTGAACACGACGAAGAGCGTAAACAAATCAAATGTAGGTTGACTAAAAGTCCAAGGAAAGATCGCGAGAGGTGGTGGGCAACGAAGGCAAAATAGATGGAAAAAGCAACGGTTGTAGGCAACACCAGGCAACTATTCAGTCTGATGAAAAAAACCGGAATTAATAAGTCAAGTATAGGTGAAACGATCTCCGAAAAAGACGGGACCTATATCTGCTCTCAGCCCAGACGTTTAGAACGATAAGCGGAACACTTTAAGGAGCAGTTCAGCTGGCCTTCGGCTACTGAACAACTACCCACTACTCCCAGACAGTCTGAATGAAACATTGAACTGAGCCCCTCGACTCTATCTGAAGTTCAAAAAGCTATAACTAATCTGAAGCGAAGAAGAGCAGCTGGTCCTGATGGATTGGTTCCAGAGGTCTTTAAATATGGTGGTCCAATTTTTGCTACTAGGTTGACTAATATTCTAGCTAAAATCTGGGAGTTGGACGTAATCCCATCCGACTGGTCACAATAACTGATTGTGCCAATATATAAGAAGGGGCCAAAATCATCCTGTGATAACCATAGAGGGATTATTCTGACTTATATACCATCTAAAATACTAGCCTTAATAATTATCGGGCGCCTAACTAAGACTCGTGAACTGCAAACACGAGAAAATCAGGCTGGCTTCAGACCTGTTCGTGGCTGCATCGACCACATATTCACTATACGTCAGGTTTTAGAGCACAGACATGCTTATCGGCGTCCGACAATGATAGTTTTTCTTGACTTAAAAGCAGCATTTGAACTGTGTAGACCGAGAGGTTCTGTCATTGAAAGGTGTATCTGAGAAGTACGTTAAACTTGTGAAGGCTCTTTACTCGAACACTACCAGTCGAGTGAGAGCTTATGGCGAACTGTCATCTGATTTTACAACCTCAAGTGGTGTTCGACGAGGTTATCCACTATCCACATTTTCGTTTAACTTCATTATAGACCTAATGCTGGAAATAACACTCTCTTGGACTGAATTTTCGGAAATTGATCTCCTACCAGAGGGTTCACTATTCGACTTAGAATAAGCAGGTGACATAGTTCTAAAAATAATGATGATTTATTCTCAAACAACAGTTTGTTACATGAGACATGCCGGTTTACAGGCAAGATCAAATTGTTAAAGAAGTTACAATCTTCACTGCAGAGGGGTGCTAGTCGGTAAGTCCACTGTTTATTTCGGCTACGGAGTTTTGTAACGGACGAATATCAGTACTATATCGATCAACATTTTCATATGCGTGAGATAAAGTTAAACTTCTTGGTTTTTGGTATATTGGATCTAGGCCTAAGTAAAGCATGTTGTCTGGTTGACTGTGTTGACTTTTTGATGCACGTGGTCACTTCGCTTTTTATGTCAACTAGTCTTACCGTTGGCATACTGCTTGAAGAGGTAGAGGGGTTGTTACATGGAGAATCAAGTAGTGTTAGTGATACTTGTGGATAGTTAGCATAGGGTTCAAAAGATAAAGGTTTATCATTTAAGGTACTGAGTCATCAGTCTTAGAGGTTACGGACTTTGACCCTTTAGTAGGCTTAAAAGCTGATGAGATTTATCGGCGAGACTAAACTATACTGCTGAGCCAATCAGAAGCTTTCGCGGATTTTCAAGGTTACGGCGCTAAGTTCTGTACCTGATGCTTGCATACGGTAGGTTTACAACGGATTTTAGGGAAGACGTGATAATTCAGCGTCTACAAGAGAAGTGATCATGAGATTTTGGCGTGAAATTCAATTATCCATTTGGACAAATAGAGTTTTGGCATTATAGCTGATGTCAGTTCGTGATGAAAACCCTAAGTATAATTCCTAGGCTTAACCATGAACTGGAAATCATAATTTGACTTCTTCACACAGGTTATTATATTGACACTCTCAGAGTCACTCCAGCGTCGCTCAAAGGTCGTCAATAATATGTAATCCCATCCTGAACCCCAAACCATAACCCTAAACCTTAACTCTAACTTTAAACCTTAAATCATGCCAATATTCCAACAACATTGAAGCTATGTGGTCGAGGCTAATAGAATTGTTGAGACTTTATCATGGTTTCAGAGGTCGACTACTATGGAGCCATATGGATGTGTTCCTGTACCGTATGCACTATGATTTTAAAACTTCTGAACCCATATCTGACCTTGAGAAGTTTTTGAGTCATGTAAAAGAACAGTATACCCTTTTAATTTTTGAGTTTTGTATAATACATTTTTGCTGTACACTAACTGTCTTCTGATTGGCTAATATTTCCCAAGGTCATTTAAAATTCGTTCAAAGTTCGTCCATGTAGTTAAGTCTCGCCGGAGCATATAATTATTATGTATTATTCGAGTTAATACTAGGATTACAGACTATGAGTATATATCGTATGTCAGATAAAAACAGATTAGTTATAATGTAAGGAAGTACTGATAAGTGAATTTACTATTAACTGTACTTACACACTTACTTACGCCTGCTACTCCCAATGGAGCATAGGCCGCCGACCAGCGTTCTCCAACCCACTCTGTCCTGGACCTTCTTTTCTAGTTCTATCCAGTTCTTGTTCATTCTTCTCATGTCTGTCTCTATTTCTCGGCATAATGTGTTCTTTGGTCTTCCTATTCTCCTTCGACCTTCAGGATTCCATGTGAGGGCTTGTCGTGTGACACAATTCGGTGATTTCCTCAAGGTATTCCCAATCCACTTCCAGCGCTTCCTCCCGATTTCTTCCTCTGCTGGAATCTGGTTTGTTGTCTCCCACAGTAACTTGTTGCTGATAGTGTCTGGCCATCAGATCCGAAGTATCTTGCGTAGACATCTGTCAATAAACACTTGTATCTTCTGGATAATGGCTTTCGTAGTTCTCCAGGTTTCCGCCCCACACAGTAGAAGTGTCTTGACATTGTATTGAAAATTCTAACCTTGGTGTTGGTTGACAATTGTTTTGAGCTCCAGATGTTTTTCAGTTGTAGGTATGCTGCTCTTGCTTTGCCGATCCGCGCCCTCACATCTGCATCTGATCCACCGTGTTCATCCATGATGCTGCACAGATATGTCAAGGTTTCCACATCTTCCAAAGCTTCTCTGTCAAATGTAACTAGATTGGTGCATATTGTATTGTATCGGAGAGTCTTGCTTTTCCCTTTGTTTATATTGAGACCTACTGCTGCTGCTGCTACACTGGTCGTTTTCTCCTGCATTTGTTGTTGCGTTTGTGATAGAAGAGCCAGATCATCCGCGAAGTCTTAATCGTCAAGCTGCATCCTGCCTGTCCACTGTATCCCGTGCATTCCTCCAGATGTTGACGTCTTCATGATCCAGTCGATCATCAGGAGAAAGAGAAAGGGTGAGAGTAAGCAACCTTGTCTAACACCGGTCTTTACCTCTAATAAGTCGGTGAGTTGTCCTCCGTGGACGATTTGGCAGTTTAGTCCATCATAGGAGTTCCGTATGATATTTACTATCTTCTCAGGCACGCCGTAGACGAAAACATCTAAATTATACTGACTGCCGTGATACATAGAACGTAAGTTCATTCAAAGGCTATAATTTTGACATCAAGAACTAATTTAAGTAAATACGTGGAAACATTTGAGTGTCAATATTTAAGAATATTCTGACATTTAATTTATATCGAAATGGGATAGAAATCAGAAACTTTCATTGAATTACCTATTGAATAAATAAGTTTTAGTCACATTTAAAATTTACCTTCATAAATCTGGATGAAAAGCTAACTGACCAGGTGAATTCTGATGAGATAAGAATTTCAAAATACATTTCTGTGGTTATTTAGATATTCAATTAAAGTGTGTACTACATAAGACATGTATTAACGGTCTGAATTTTATTAAACCTGTTTTTGCTGTTACCATGCATGTAAAAAATTTGCTCATTTTGATATATTTCCTTGTTTCTAAGATACATTGAGAGTATTTTATTTCTCTTAAAAGTTCCATTATATTTCGATGGAATTACACATCGATTTACAATGATGTATTACGTGTATTCACCACTAGAAATTATAATTTAACGGTCTGAATTATATTACATTTGTTTTGACTGAAACCGTACTTGTAAAATATTTCATTTCCTGTTTTTTAGATATATTGAGAGTATTTTCATTACATGCTCATGATTTATTACGTGTATTCGCTACTAGAAAGTGTAATTTAGTATCCAAACAGATTTCAGCAAAACTATTTACGGGTCTCATGTAAAAAGGTGATCAGAATTAAGTTGCGTAAGTAAAGAAGAAGACACTCAGTGATGTAAATCTCTTTTCGACCATATACTTTACTAAAACCTTAAAACCGTAATTGTATAGATTTAATAAACGACTGAGTTTATAGATTCATAGGAAGAAACTACATCTAAGTGTTCTGTGAAATCAAGTATAAAAATAAGTTTGGGTGAAAGTCTAGACTTTAGGAAATAATAGGAACATAAAAATTATTTTCATTTCAGAAATATGAGAGATGTTGATGGTGAAAGTGTTATCTCTAAAAGCATTTCAACGACAAAGTTACTAAACCAGCAAACATAAAACCTTCTTATAATTCATGTTTGTTCTCTACATTAAATGTTGATTTTTATAACAATCTGATCATGCCTGTAAACTGGTGTGAATTCTGTAAATAATATTTTCAGAATATATTATTATTATTATTATTATTATTATTATTATTATTATGAGAAAGAATGGTGACAGCGGACACCAATTGAGGTAATCGATTCCGATGACAGTTTGCCATAAGCTCTATCTAGACCAGTTGTGTTCGAGTAGAGAGCCTTCATAAAGTTTATATGCTTCTTTGGTACTCCTTCCAGTGACAAACACTGTCGTGGAAGCTTACATCAGCGTAGTCATTTGCGACCTTGAGGTCGAGAAACAATACTTTCTTGGGACCTCTTGATATGTCTCGTTGTTCTAAGGCCTCAAGCAGAGTGAATATTTGGTCTGTACAACCACGTTCAGGTCGAAAACCAGCCTGCTTTTCTCTAGTCTGCTCTTCATGAGCTTCAGTTAGACGTCGAAGTATCATTACTTACTTACTTACGCCTAATACCCCTCATGGAGGAGTATCGGCCGCTCACCAGCATTCTCCATCCAACTCTGTCCTCGGCAATCCTTTCCAGTTCTTTCCAGATTTTTTGCATCCTCTTCATATCTGCTTTTATTTCGCGGAGTAATGGGTTCTTTGGCCTTCTATATTACCAGTTCCCTTACAGATTCGAAGCTAGTGATTGCCTCGTGATGCACACTGTATGTATGTCCTATCCACTTCGAACGTCTTTTCCTAAATTCCTCTTCAGCTGAGAGCTGATTTGTCCTCTACCATAAATCACTGTTGCTGATAGTATCCTTTCGGCGAATAATGAGCATCTTGCGTAAACAACTGTCTGTAAATAATTGTACCTTCTTGACAATGGATGTAGTAATTCTTCAAGTTTCAGCTCTGTTCAATAGAACTGTCTTGACATTCGTATTCAAGATTTCATTTTGAAGTTCATTGACAGTTGTTCTGAGTTCCGTATGTTCTTCAGTTGTAGGAATGCTGCCCTTGTTTTGCCAATCCTTGCCTTTACATCTGCATACGATCCCCCTTGTTTATCAACGATGCTCCCCAGGTACTTGAATGTTTCCACCTCTTCTAGAGTTTCGCCATCAAGTGTGATTGGGTTGGTGTTCTCCGTATTGTATTTGAGAATCTTTCTTTTTTCTTTGTAAATTTGGAGGGCTATCGATGCAGAGGCTTCTGCTACATTTGCTGTCTTCATCTGTATTTGTTCGTCTATATAAGAAAGAAGGGCTAGGTCATCTGTGAAGTCCGAATCATCTAATTAATTCTGAGGTGTCCATTGTATGCCATGTTTCCCTTCACATGAAAAAGTCTTCATAATCCAGACAATCACCAGAAGAACGAGGAAGCGGGAGAGTAGACAGCTTTTTCTGACTCCGATTCTCACTGGAAATACGTCTGTATGCTGTCCTCCATGCATGACTTTGCACTGTAGTTCATCGCTTCAGTTCTGGATAATGTTGACAATCTTCTGAAGAACTCCATATTGCCGAAGAAGTTTCCATAGTAGTCTCCAGTCCACATTGTCAAACGCTTTCTCATAGTCAATGACGTTAACGCATAGTGATGAGTTCCACTCAACTGATTGTTCAACGATGATCTGTAGCGTCACAATCTGGTCTATGCACGACCGATCCTTACGGAATAAAGCCTATCGACCTCGAAGTTGAGCGTCTACTGCGTCTTTCATCCGGTTCGACCGAGCTCTGTTAAAAACATTTCCTGGTACCGATAACAAACTGATGCCTCTCTAATTCTCACATTTGCGCAGAACTATCTTTTTTTGATAACTCCGCCTGTAGCTCCTCCAGGGGCTACTGCCGGTCCCAAGCCCGGGTAAAGGAGGAGGGTTGGGCATGGGGTTAGCGACCTCATCCCGTAGAAAATCAACTCGCTAAAAAAACGCTAACCAGAAAAAATCATTCAAACCATTCAAACTCTGCCCTGGGAGTAGAAGGAAAAATGACGTCTCATGATGAAAGCCGAGTACATTCAGAAGTCAAGAGGCCGATGCACCTTCTTACAACCAGAGCGACAATTTTTATAGGTACATGGAATGTCCGGACAATGTGGGAGACCGGCAGAGTCTTCCAAATTTCTGCGGAAATGAGGAAATACAACCTGGAAGTGCTTGGAATCAGTGAAACACATTGAACGCAGGTTGGACAACAACGACTGTCTTCAGGGGAACTTCTGTTATACTCCGGTCATGAAGAAGAAAATGCCCCACATACACAAGGAGTGGCACTGATGCTGTCTAGAAAAGCACAAAATGCACTTATAGGATGGGAATCTCATGGACCGAGGATCATCAAAGCCTCCTTCAAAACAAAGAGAGAGGGCATTACAATGAACGTCATCCAATGCTATGCGCCTACCAACGACTACGATGAAGACGCTAAAGACCAATTCTACGATAGGCTGCAGTCGATTTTCGAGAAGTGCCCAACCAAGGACCTGACGATTCTGATGGGAGATCTCAATGATGAAAATGGAATGGACAACACTGGATACGAAGAAGTCATGGGACAACATGGACTGGGAGAAAGGAACGAAAACGGTGAGAGATTTGCAAACCTATGTGCCTTCAATAAACTGCCTTCAATAAATTGATATCTTGATAAAGTATCCTTCTTCCCAGTCGGTCCGCACTTGTTCCTCTTCCCAAATCTTCTTGAATAGCAGGTAAAGAATGTCCGCAGTTACTTCAATGTTTGGTTTTCTTATATTTGAGACACTATATCAGCCAAACTGATTCGTCTGTGATTGTCACAGGAACACTTTTGTTCTTTCTTACAAACTGGCACAATCATGGTTTCAGATAAGTCAGATGCAATTGCATCCAGTTTCCAGATTTTACTTGAGACCTCAATCAATCTCGTTGCAACTGGACCCCCATCCTTAAAAATATCAGGGGTAAACCTGTCAGAGCCCGCTGCTCCCCCAGGCTTCAGATTATCTATAGCTTTTTGAACCTCGTAAACAGTTGATGGACTTACATTGGCTTGCCATACAGGTCAACTAGGGATTGTGTGAAACCATAGTGTTGCTGAAGGACAGTTGATCTGAACCCTGGTGTGTTTTACCCTTTGGTCCGATCTCCTGGAAAGAGAATGAATGATACGTCCATCTCTTTCCCGAATAGTTTCGCTGACAGTTGGGTTCTTAATACTGATTTCTTTACCAAGTCTGAATACTTGAATGCTGTTGCTTATGGCAGCTGCCTTTTCCAACTTTCTTGCTTTCGCCGCCCACCACTGTTCGCGATCATTGCATCCGCTTCTTATAAGCCTGCGCTTAATATGACTCTTATCTTCGTTATGATTAGGGCCAGATGAGATTAGTTTTTGAGCATCTATCAGTGCTGGTGAGATCCACTGTTTCTCTTTAACCTTATAGTTTACCGTACTAGCAGATATCCCTGCTGTTTCCTCGGTTTTGGATGTCACTCCACGCGGTCCCGAGACAAACACAACTTACACGGCTGCCTAACTGTTTTCCTATTTGTTCCTGAAATATATTCTTGGGTTGGCCATCATTAAGTAGAACCCTGAGAAGCTTTCTTGCAGAGTTTTCCTTACGTCCAATAAGACGCAAACAGATACGTGGTCAGACTAAAGCATGATCTGAAACTAAAGATGTGCTCCAGAATGAGTGACAATCTTCTATCGAGCCCCGCCATCGGTAGCTGTTAGAAATGTGATCTAGTTAGGTTCAAAATTGAGAAGAATTAGGGGGTCGCCATGCAAAAGATGTTTATCCTTATGCCTTAAGTATAAGCAAGAATCAGGTGGTTATCTGAGCACCGCTGCAACAGATGGTCAACATTATCTGTTCTTTGATCCACGATACCATAAGATCTGCCCAGGTGTCTTTCCATCAATTGCGCGAGATTCTAAAGTTCGAGCTTAGGAAGCCTGTTGACCTATTTGGCACAATGTTCGGACGTTAAAATTTCCCATATTTAGTTTAAATTGTGGTTTCAGGAGACCAGGAATAACGTTCCGTCTACTCGAATCGTTTGCCCTGGCGATGCAAGGTGATAAAAAGACGTGAAAAGGCTTAGTCGTGGAGATAAGAAAGTTATTAGGAAGTGTGGGAAAGACTTGAATGTGACCTGCTTAGTCTTGTTTGTTACTACGGCTTCGAGAGGTAATATCACTTTCAGGCTGCCCACACCGTGGAAGAGTATTTCTTGATGGACCTTGTAAAGAAGTTGAATTATTGTACATCTTACCGACCTGAGATTGTCATCACAGAGTCCAACGGACAGCTGCTACAGGCCAGTTACTCACGGTAATTTCTTGGAGACTTTTTGACGTGATTGTTTCTAGTAAATGCTTTAATTTAAGTACCGCAATACGATATAGAACCATCTTTAAGATCTGTGGTCCAATAAACTTAACTCCTCAACAGCTGAATTCGCAAACAGTATATCAAAATTCTTTTATTCACTTGAACCAGTTTACACGCTACATCGAAGGTCAGACAACAATAAAATACGCATTGAAATCAGTATGATGTGTTTTTTTCTTCAGTTCTCAGAATGTGACGTAAGTATTCACCGTTAAGAATAACAGAATTGGGTCAAACCGTCGTCCAGGTTATATTTTGGTTTTCAATTAATGGAATCCTTTTCCTTAGTAATACAGCAAACCATACATTTAGTCCTCGCTCTATTTAAAACATAATTTGATTTATCAAAGTTTGAACACAAATATTTATTCACGTGCGTATATCGTTAAATCTCTAGCTGTGACACTGGAAACTGTTTATTAGTTTATCAAAATTTGCAGTAAAATATTGCAACGAATACATCGAAATCATATTACTTAGTAGACTAAAATTCATTATAGAGTTGGATTGATCGAAAGACTAGTTTTTCTTGTTTACCATAATGGATTCCCTTGAACGCCATTTATCACTAAAGTGCCATTGCTCCTAAGCACATTATATCAATATTTATTATACCAGAATCGAGTTTTAATGAAATTGCATACATAGCATACTCATTTCTTCGATACACACTTCCTTTCCATCAGGATTTCTTACTCTGGTTTGGGTTATAGGTCATAATTAGGAGTAGCCAATCATTTTAAGTTTGCTATAAATTGAGTACAATGCGTTCCTTCACTATCCCAATTTTATTTGATGTAAGTCTTTCAACGCCAAGTTCTAGCGTGCATTACCGATGTTTTTAATAGATTCAAAAACATTGAATATAATGCAAAGATATTTGATATGAGATATATAATTGAAGTGCTTACAATAACAGCAAAAATATCCTCTGCGATGTTTATTGAAAATAATGGTGAACGTCCGGTTTGACGTAATAGTGGTAGAAATAGATTGGTAAGCCCGTTACTCATGTTATTTTGCTTTTGTTTATTTGTATTGTTTATGTTCGTCGTAAGTGATGGTATTAGTTCCCATCCGCCAAAATACATATCTATCAAATGATGACGACTATCACGTGTTGTGTTTGAATTTTGACTATTTACGCAAGATTTGTAAAATGCTCGAGCTGATTGTAAGCGTCGATCTTCTTTATGGAAGGAGCCGTTCGCTTAGAAGTATTGTAAATTATTGACATGAAATTATGGAGAATAAACAAAGAATATTTAATTTAAACAAACAAAGGATTTATTATAAGACATTAATACCTGGAACTGGTTCATCCTATTATGATCATTCTTTATACATGTAATATATATGTTCTGAGTCAAATGATCATAATCCTAGTGAATTCATTCGATGAATTATCTTATACTCAAAAAGGACTATGGATGTTAGGCAAATTCAGGAGGATTACAGAAGGCTCTATCAGTCATTAGTCCGCGATGCGTGAATCCAACTTTGAGGAACTGATGTACTTCAAGGAATTCAATACTTAATCATTTAGACTGGTTACCACATTGCATAAAAAAGCTGTATAGAATCAACTAAAACAGTGTGGCCTGATATAAATTATATCATTTGAATAGCTTCAGAGTAACTTTGCTTACTTTCTAACACGATCCAAAGTTTTCGTATCTCATGTAGATCATCATTTTGAAATAGAATATAAATACAATTCGCTGATAACAGACAAATGATATGTTGCCTAGCTTATTATCTTTCAGCTCAACATACTATTCAATCTAACTCCAAAAGCACACATCACTTGCTTTTAACTAGAACATAATTTCATCAATCCTGAGAGTAAAACAAAACATCTGAGTGGATAATTAGTTAGATAAACAGCCTTTCTGTTATCGAATAAGATTATATAATATACTTTTAAGTTGAGTTCCTCAAACAAATCTCGAAGTTTGATATTTTGCTATTTATGTAATACTGTACGAAAAGTGTTATATGATATTACAGGGAATAATTCAATATCAATATTGATTGATGTACCACATTCAGTAAAGGGAAAAAGATAGGAGTTCCTCCCCCCAAACAAAAGTTATCTGTCCAAGATGTGCTACCACCTATATCTTGAGTGATTGACATTTTGTTTGAGTTTGTTTACAGATCCTTCAGTTTTGTTGAAGCATGACTGTCTGCCTACTTGCGCGGATTCTGCAAGATAATTTTAAACGTTATCTGTAAACAATTTGCTTCTCTTTGCATGAAATTTTAAATTTCGGCAAAAGGTTAAGACATAAAAATCAGCACAAATTATAATATAGCATTATTTTACTATGACTTACCAATTATCTTCCAGAAATAGTTACCAATGTTCATTCCCATCTTTTGAAAAGTGATTGAACTAGCTTCATCACTTGACAAAGGATTGTTCTTTTCTCACTCTCCGCATGCAGTTTCGTAAAAATCAATACAATGATTCGATACATGTGAGTTATTGGTATTATTCTGTCCAGTCTCTTCCAAAATATTTTTGCCACAGAAAAATTTGTAAGCAATAAAATTATCTACTGAACCGAGAATTTGAGGGTAATAAAAGACAGACAGTTTCGGAACGACTAAGTGTGAGGGAGTTACTTTACACATTTTACTAATAATGTCATGGGGAAAAACTCAAGTTTTTAATTACTATTGGATGTTATTATAAATAAATGAGGCTGATTCATTAAAGAGATGAATTTCACATAGATCTATTTTTCGACAGCTTATGACATCGCTCGTATTCAGTTAACTGAATTACTCGCTATCCTCGAATATCTCCGTTAGAAATTTTGATTTCGGCCACAAGTTAATCGACTTACAGCAAAGTGAAAGAATAGACACGGTTGGTGGTTATTATGGCATTGAAGGTATTCAGAAAAAGATAGCTTGTGAAGTGATTAACTAGTCCGAGGTAGTTCATTCGAAATACTTGATTAACAGAAGTTTGGTTGTTTTGATGTGATATGCTTCAGAATCAGTCACAATGTCAAGTTTACATAAAACAATCTTATATCACATGTTTGTTCTCTACATCAAATGTTGCTATTTATATCAAATTGATCAAGCCTGTAAACTGATGTGAATTCTGTAATTATTATTTTCAGAGTATAATATTATTATGAGAAAGGCAACTAGTTGTGGAGAAATAAATGAATAAAATTAGATCAGTTCAAAACTGCTCAAGATCTTAGTCGTGTATTTTTCAAAGGAAATTATTTAAATTAATAAATATAAGATTAGAGTATGACTGTTCACATTGGGAATATGATGTGTTTGGATCTGAGATATTTCCAGTTTTTGAAGCACAGTTTTTAAAAGTACTATCAGACCAACAATACCAAGTGAATTTGAATTTCAACTCACTGCACAAGAAAGTGGCTATCATGACTCAGTGGCAGAGTGGATAACGCGATGACGTTTGTAGCGAGAGTACTGAGTCCGAGTTCCAGAGTGAACATCGACTCTGAGATGCTGGTACATCCAGCTGACGAGTTCCAAATAGAACGAAACACGTGTCCTGGATTCCACTGACAACCACTATCCATCTTTGCTTGCCAAACTATCAAATTTGTTCTAATTATTTGTAAAATTACAGAGAATCAAATAAATTTTGAGTAGTGTACCTCATATATTTTGCTTTCGTGTGGAATAAATAGTGACTAGGATTACCAACTTGAAATTTACAATCACACAGTTATACTCATGATGATGTATTACGAATAAATAAAAATATAAAGTGATATTTATACGTGATTTGTGAACCTCAGATTGATATCGTTTTAAAAAGATCCAGTGTGTCTTATTACTTTCCACGTACACATCGGTACTTTAGAATTATGTGATAATGATTGCTTATTCATGAATAGTTTATATTTTCATTAAAAAGGTAAATAAACTTGTCTTTGGGATTCATTAAAATGCATCAGTTTATAACCGTTGCAAAGTTAGCTCATGTTTATTGGAAATAAACTATAAAAATATTGTCTTATTACGTCTGATACAATGATACGCTTATCTACCTAATGCATTACATGTATCTTTTCTTATTCAAAGTTCGAATCATGTAAGTGAACAATTTCTGATTAACTAAATGATATGCAAACGTTTAGTTCTTTAATTGAACCAGTTATCAACATTAAAGTTTCATCATTATAGATACGTTTCCATAGAGTTTTTGAATTTGAGAAAGGTATGTTATAAATTACAAATGAAAAGTCCGCTTTATCATTGGTCAAGCTTCAAATTTCAATATCCTTGTTTGATATATTGGCATACTTTACTTAGGAAATCTTTAAAACAATCATGTAAGCAAAGAATTCATACTTCATCGAGGCAATACGCACAGTATGCACATACGCCAATTGGAGACTGACCAGTTCCTGACTGACCATCAACGGGAGGATTCAAACAAACAATACTAAGTGAATTTATTCATTTAAGCCTCCATTGATATCTACAATCATTTTGGAAAATGGTAGTTATTTGGCTACTATTCCTAATTATAGTATAATGCACTATGCTATATGCAGTATTGTTTTTGTATATGTATTAAGTGTAAGGGACTGCGTTAAAAGATACAGAAAATGAAGAATGGTATACCAAACTATTAACATAATTTGTGTATCTAGATTCGTTGTGAACAAAGTTAAATGTGATAAATTTTAATCAAGATTCAATGTCATATATAATTTATCTTACCGTGACAGCAACTCAGAACAAAAATGATTGCCACTACATCAAATTAAATTATATTTGTTAACTTCAAGATGTCCTACCATATCTCGATATTCTTCCTAATGGAAAGCTTTCAAACGAATATGGCATTACTTTAAGGATAATGCAAATGATATGTTTTCAGTAAGTTGATTCTTTACTTATGACCAGTTTTAATTTCTCATTTATATATATACATGTTTATCTATAAATATACACAAAGATTGTTGGTTTGTAGAAAAATGCAATTAGTGAACTGCTGACATTTACACTTCTTTTTTTTAAAGACCATTTTTTCTGTTTCATCAACACAACATTTTTTAATGAACAAAAACGTTTAGATATGAATTTACAATTAACTATTGGCTCTTCATCCTTTTGTTTATATTTTACAACAGGAAAATGACAGTTATGCGTGATAACTGAAAATGCGGTTGAATTCCTTAACAAAATCTTAAATTATTCATATAATTTTTGAAAGCCAGGGAGGTTTTTATAACTTCTAATTCTTGTGAATAATATCGAAACTTGAAACTGAGATCTTGGATTAGTTGAAGGAAATGGATAGTTCTTATTTTTTTTAAACAAAAATAACGTGAATGATATTTAAGTCAAGTTGGCTAAAGATTTATCAAGATATATTGAATAAGGTTACAAATACAAATAATTGCGATGTATTCCACAATTGATTTGACATGGCTTCGAATTCCAGGTCGCCTGTTCTTAGCTTTACAAATGTTGTAATAAATTGTTTTCATGTTTTTCAGTAGACCGACTGACTAAATAGATTGAGCCTGATGATCCTCTGAAATTACTTTTTCGGTCTGGGTGTTGTGCCCCACCTCATTCATAATTCACTTCGATAACCGTTTTTATACAAGTCTTAACGATGTATAAAATCAGAAGGCAAAAGGAAGCGCAACTACATTTTTATTGATGAATGATGCAGACCAGAAAGTTGTAAGCATATGAGCAAATAAAAGCGAGAGAAACATAAATAAGACGCATTGGAGATGGCTGGGAAGCCAACTCCCTATGAGCAAGAATTACTCAATATTTACAGTCAGACAAAAATGAATGACAGAAATTTGATGGATAAGATACGAAGTGTGCCCTCATATACGCTCATATAAAAAGGTAGTCAAGGTTAATAAGCGAATAATGAACAAGATCGATATATGACTCATAATATATAGGTGAATTGGCTTGACCAGTAGCTAGATAAAAGTATATGGGCTTAACGTATAAACTGATGCTACATGGGCACCCGAACTCCGCCTGTAGCTCCTCCAGGGGCTACTGCCGGTCCCAAGCCCGGGTAAAGGAGGAGGGTTGGGCATGGGGTTAGCGACCCCATCCCGTAGAAAATCAACTCGCTAAAAAAACGCTAACCAGAAAAAATCATTCAAACCATTCAAACTCTGCCCTGGGAGTAGAAGGAAAAATGACGTCTCATGATGAAAGCCGAGTTCATTCAGAAGTCATGAGGCCGATGCACCTTCTTACAACCAGAGCGACAATTTTTATAGGTACATGGAATGTCCGGACAATGTGGGAGACCGGCAGAGTCTTCCAAATTTCTGCGGAAATGAGGAAATACAACCTGGAAGTGCTTGGAATCAGTGAAACACATTGAACGCAGGTTGGACAACAACGACTGTCTTCAGGGGAACTTCTGTTATACTCCGGTCATGAAGAAGAAAATGCCCCACATACACAAGGAGTGGCACTGATGCTGTCTAGAAAAGCACAAAATGCACTTATAGGATGGGAATCTCATGGACCGAGGATCATCAAAGCCTCCTTCAGAACAAAGAGAGAGGGCATTACAATGAACATCATCCAATGCTATGCGCCGACCAACGACTACGATGAAGACGCTAAAAACCAATTCTACGATAGGCTGCATTCAATCTTCGAGAAGTGCCCAACTAAGGACCTGACCATTCTAATGGGAGATTTCAATGCCAAGGTTGGAAAGGACAACACTGGATACGAAGACGTCATGGGACAATATGGACTGGGAGGAAGGAACGAAAACGTTGAGAGATTTGCAAACCTATGTGCCTTCAATAAACTGGTCATAGGTGGCACCATATTCCCACACAAAAACATACACAAAGCCACTTGGATTTCACCGGATCACACTACACAGAATCAAATCGACCATATCTGCATCAACAAAAAGTTCAGGAGGACGATGGAGGATGTGAGAACCAGAAGAGGAGCTGATATAGCCTCAGATCACCATTTGCTGGTCGCCAAGATGAAACTAAAACTCAAGAAGCACTGGACAATGGCGCGGACAACATCACAAAAGTTTAACACGGACTTTCTTCGAGATGCTGACAAACTCAACGAATTTAACATAGCCCTCAGCAACAGGTTCGAGGCCTTTCATGACCTACTCAATGGAGAGGGAACCACCATAGAGAGCAGCTGAAAAGGTATCAAGGAGGCAATCGTTTCAACATGTCAGGAGGTTCTGAGCCAAAAGAAGCACCATCACAAGGAATGGATCACTGTTGGTACACTGGATAAAATTGAAGCAAGCAGGAACAAGAAGGTAGCAATCAATATCAGCCGAACAAGAGCAGAAAAAGCCAAGGCACAAGCCGAATACACAGAGGCAAACAAGCAAGTGAAGAGGAGCATCAGAACCGACAAACGTAAATATGTGGAAGATTTAGCAACGACAGCGGAAAAGGCTGCAAGAGAGGGAAACATGAGACAACTGCATGATACAACAAAGAAACTTGCTGGAAATTACCGTAAGCCAGAAAGACCAGTGAAAAGCAAGGAAGGCAAAGTAATCACCGATATTGAAGAACAACGAAACAGGTGGGTAGAACACTTCAAGGAACTCTTGAATCGACCAGCTCCACTGAACCCACCCAACATCGAAGCAGCACTCACAGACCTCCCAATCGATATTGGCCCACCAACAATTGAAGAGATCAGCATGGCCATTAGACAAATCAAGAGTGGCAAAGCAGCGGGACCAGACAACATCCCGGCAGAGGCACTGAAAGCAAATATAACAGCAACTGCCAAGATACTCCACATCCTCTTCGGTAAGATTTGGGACGAAGAACATGTACCAACAGACTGGAAAGAAGGACTTCTGATCAAGATACCAAAGAAAGGCGATCTGAGCAAGTGCGACAACTACAGGAGCATCACTCTCCTCTCAATACCAGGAAAAGTCTTCAACAGAGTATTGTTAAACAGGATGAAGGATTCCGTGGACGCCCAACTTCGAGACGAACAAGCTGGATTTCGTAAGGATAGATCGTGCACAGATCAAATCGCAACTCTACGTATCATTGTGGAACAATCAATCGAATGGAATTCATCACTGTACATGAACTTCATCGACTACGAGAAGGCATTTGATAGCGTGGACAGGACGACACTATGGAAGCTTCTTCGACACTACGGCGTGTTTGAGAAGATAGTCAACATCATACGGAACTCCTATGATGGACTAAACTGCCAAATCGTCCACGGAGGACAACTCACCGACTCGTTCGAGGTAAAGACCGGTGTTAGGCAAGGTTGCTTACTCTCACCCTTTCTCTTTCTCCTGGTGATCGACTGGATTATGAAGACGTCAACATCTGGAGGAATGCACGGGATACAGTGGACAGGCAGGATGCAGCTTGACGATTAAGACTTCGCGGATGATCTGGCTCTTCTATCACAAACGCAACAACAAATGCAGGAGAAAACGACCAGTGTAGCAGCAGCAGCAGTAGGTCTCAATATAAACAAAGGGAAAAGCAAGACTCTCCGATACAATACAATATGCACCAATCCAATTACACTTGACGGAGAAGCTTTGGAGGATGTGGAAATCTTTACATATCTGGGCAGCATCATTGATGAACACGGTGGATCAGATGCAGATGTGAGGGCGCGGATCGGCAAAGCAAGAGCAGCATACCTACAACTGAAAAACATCTGGAGCTCAAAACAATTGTCAACCAACACCAAGGTTAGAATTTTCAATACAAATGTCAAGACAGTTCTTCTGTATGGGGCAGAGACGTGGAGAACTACGAAAGCCATTATCCAGAAGATACAAGTGTTTATTGACAGCTGTCTACGCAAGATACTTCGGATCCGATGGCCAGACACTATCAGCAACAAGCTACTGTGGGAGACAACAAACCAGATTCCAGCGGAGGAAGAAATCAGGAAGAAGCGCTGGAAGTGGATTGGGCACACTTTGAGGAAATCACCCAATTGTGTCACAAGACAAGCCCTCACATGGAATCCTGAAGGTCGAAGGAGAAGAGGAAGACCAAAGAACACATTACGCCGAGAAATAGAGACAGACATGAGAAGAATGAACAAGAACTGGATAGAACTAGAAAAGAAGGTCCAGGACAGAGTGGGTTGGAGAAAGCTGGTCGGCGGCCTATGCTCCATTGGGAGTAACAGGCGAAAGTAAGTATGTAAGTAAGTACATGGGCACTCGAGCAGTACTAGAGCCCTCAAACAAATAAATGACATGATGATTTCTACTGACAACACTATTCACGATCTTACTAAAAGCTAGACAATTCACATTATCATTGTTATTACTATTATTATTTTTAACCACGTCGCTTATGCACTCTCTTCATTCCCGTTTGTGTACTTACTCGAAAAGCTTGTTTCACGTGCGTTTACTCGGTTACCCTGTAGTATCTTCGTCTGGTCTTTCTGGCATTGGAGTTGCACTAAGCGCTACAGCTGAAGCAGCACTAATCAATCGGATCCTTATTAAAAGTCGTTTATGTGCTTTTAGATTAGAAAGGTCCATCAAAGTGAGAAGAAATCGGCGTGAGAAACGATGTCTTTTTGTCATCACCGTCTATGCCCCAACAGATTGAAGCCCAGATGCAATCAAGGATGAGTTATACCACCAGTTAACTGTTCTTGTTCAGATATTGTAGTACTAGCCGGAAACTTGAATGATCAGGTCGGTCGACTAGGAACAGAAGAGAGTCGTCTAGGTGGCCGATGGAGACTTGTTGGTCGCAGGACAGATAACGCGGACTGTCTACTGCAACTGTGCACAGACTACAGCCTGTTTCTGGCTAGCACTTACTTCCAGCACAGTCATCGCCGATGAGTCACCTGGTGTCCTCCCTCTGCCTGGACTCAGATTGATTACATCGCGATCAGCTGACGCTGGTGTGGTTGTGTACAAGACTGCCGCTCCTTTTGAAGTACCTATCTGAACTCTGATCATGCCCTGGTCCGCGTCAATCTTACCTTACTTTTCAGTGACCAACGAATTGGCCATCATCAACGGATTGATGTTAGTAAAATGGTTGCAAATTCTGTTGCAACTAAGTATCAAACCAAGCTAGCTTTGAAGTTTACTGCCATCCCACCAAAAAGTGTAGATGAGCATTGATTGCAACTGCATGACGCCATGAAAATGGCAAGTAAAATCGCTTGAGGCTTCGCGAAACGTCCCGCTTATAAGCACTGGGTTTTTTTGGCTCCTTACAACAGATCGACGCACATCGGTTTTCTCCAGGTGACCGTGAGCTTGACCACAAACAAAGGCTGTTATGTAATGAAATTGGGCGAGGCTTGCGTGAGGACCGTGAAGCCTGGTAGTCGGAGCATGCTTGTGAACTGGGAGCAGCAGCTGCCTCTGGCAACTGTCGGAAGCTCTTACAACTCATCCGAGCCACTATCAGCAAGACTGTCTGGTGTAAGTGAAACAATCTGTGAGGATCACGGGATGCCCATCACTAACATCTATCGAAGTCTTGGATCGTCTATTGAAGAAGGGTGTGCATGAGAAGTTTAGTAACATCTTGAAGGTCCTGTTTAAGAACACCTCAGACACAATGAGGGCATACAACCAATTTTCTCCATTGTTCAATTCAAGCGATGAGGCTAGGCAGGGCTGCCTAATCCCACCATTCCTCTTCAACTTTATCATCGACGACATTCCGAAAACAGATCTGATGAATGTGAGTAAGGACGGTGTGGGTTTGCTTCCTGGGGAAAGACTGTTCGGCCTTGAGTATGCGGATGATATTGTATTGCTGTGCGATAATGCCCAAGGCATGCAATCCGCATTTAATCAGTTGGCAAGCAGTGTCCGCAGGTACAGTATTTGCTTTGCACGCTCAAAGTGCAAAATACTCCTACAAGACTGGCAGGATTCTAATCCAGTAATCTCCCTAGGTGGATAACAGGTAAAAGTAGTCGAGGTGTTCGTGTATCTAGGTAGCTGAATAAATGCTGATGGTGGCTTGAGTGATGAGATCGGTGTACGTATATCGAAAGCTATAGCGGCGGATTCTGCCATCTCTGACGCCTTCGTGATGTTAGTCTGGCTGTTAAAGGTCGAATCCACAACGCATCTGTGGGAATAGTTTTGCTCTATGCTTGTGAAACCTGGTTTCTTAGAGTTGAGGATGTTAGACGACTCTCTGTGTTTGACCATCGAGGTCTCCAAAAGAATGCTGACATCCAGTAGCAATACCAAATTAGTAATACACAGGTTCGACATCGTGTGTTCGGGCGTAAAGTTGATAATCCGATTGATGTCAACATCTTGAAACACGGAATTCAGTGGCTTGGAAATGTTCTACGAATGTCGTCCTAAAGAATCCTACGTCATGCATTGTTTGCCGTCTGTGAGACTTGTTGAAAAAAACAGGATGGGTGGTCAGTGTAAGAAATGGAAGCCAGTGGTTTTCTTTATTTACTTCATAAGGAGTGGCTATAACTTCCTTAACTAAAAGAGATCGCCCGAATGTTTATTTCAGTCTACGTATCGTTACTCCTATATATTCAATCATTTTCCATACATACATTTTCATTTTCATTATATATATATATATACTACCACATTCCTCTTCTCATCCCTGTTCTATTGTGTGTCGCGTTTATAACTGTTGAAGCCTGAACCAAATTTTATGTCTTTACAAAAATAATTGCAAAAATCCCAATCCTCAGTTGTCTGTAGGGTTAGCAACACCACCTAATAATAAAGAACTTAACAATAAAAACACTGGACACTAATCATCTAAATCATTTAATCTCTAACTTAGTAGTCCAAGAGTATTCATTCAGGAGATTCATGACGCTTCATGGTGAAAGTCGATATTATTTAGAAATTTTAAAAAGAACGCTCTTTCAGACAAACATAGCAAAATCTGATAGTAGTATATGGAACGTCCTGACAGTGTGAAAAATAGGTAGGAACATTGAAACAGCTGTGGAAATGATCACATGCAATCTAGCTGTGCTCATAATTAGTGCAACCCATTGTACACTGGCTAGACAGAAAAGTGTGGCCTCAGAAACACTGTTGTTTCGTTTAGGTCACGAATACAAAAATGACTAACACACAATTCTTATATTGATACCCTCCAAAGAATCACGATAAGCACTTATAGAATGGTGTAAACACAAGTTGAACATCATCAATTCATCCTTTAACGAGTGACGCTGATGTAGATCTTGGTAAAAATGAAGCTAGCGGAGCATTAAATAATTGAACAGATGGCATTCCGAAGTTTAATACATCATTCCTTCTAGATACACACAAACTCAAAAAAATTAAGATAGCTCACAGTAGCAAGTTTCAGGCCTAATTAAACCCACTAGAAGAGGAGCGTTCTTGTTGTGGAGAACAATCGGAAAGGAATTGAGGAAGCAGTAGCCCCAAAATGTCGGAAGAAAACGAGTCACAAGAAGCATCAGTATAGAGGATGTATCTTTACAGATGTCTCCGGTGTAATTCGATAATGGAAAAGCAAGAAGACAGGGGTTACCAACAACGAAGAAAGAGTAGAGGAAGTCAAGGCCCCGAATAACTATTCAGAAAGGAGCAAGCTATTGAATAAGAGTATTAGAAACATTAGAGAGTATATCTAATCAAGGTTCTGAAAAAGAGAAAATAATAGCAAATGAACCACATTTTTGTTGCATTATTATTAATGCAAACAG
Source organism: Schistosoma rodhaini (assembly GCA_944470415.2). Classification (NCBI taxonomy): domain Eukaryota; kingdom Metazoa; phylum Platyhelminthes; class Trematoda; order Strigeidida; family Schistosomatidae; genus Schistosoma; species Schistosoma rodhaini. The sequence continues at coordinate 31,416,848 of OX104037.1, forward strand.
TGAACATTTAGCATTAGCTCTTTTAGGTTGTCATGAAAAGATTCCGTCTTTTCTTTGTTCATCATTTTGTAGGTGTTCCATTAATTAGATAGTTCGTTTACTAGACAAATATATTTCATAATAATATTGTACGACTTTAATATTTCATAATGTTCTATTGTAATGATGAGATATTTTCTTGATTTGTGAATTTTCTTTAAATCTTAGTATTTTTGTTTATCAACGCTTATAAGATTTCATAATTATGTTTACTTTCGTTATTTCTATGTAGATAAATACTGATTGATGATGGTATTTCTTTGTAGTGTTTTGTATTACAGCATTAGATGTAATCCTTAACATACTCAAATTTTGATTATTTAATGATTTTGACCTATATTTAGATTTCTAAAATCAAACTTTTGATAGTATTAATAGTAATGTTGTAAATAAGATAAGGGAACGTAAAATAGGTCAGTGATAAAGATGGATTGACAAATATCATAAAGGAAGTTTTTTTTGAAAAAGAGATTTTCACATTTTCACCCTGATGCTGTTCACTATCTACGTTAATTCATGAAATAAAAAGATTCATTATTATGTTTTATAATATTTGCTGTAGGATCAGAATAATATCATCACAAATAAGATTCACTCGTGAAAGTAAGAACAAAAAATATCTCATGGAATTGCCTCATGATACTTCAATTTAGTCTTAAGTGATTGCTTATTAGGTAAAGACCGGTGTCAGACCAGGTTGCTTACTCTCGCCCTCTCTCTTTCTCCTGGTGACCGACTGAATCGCGAAGATGTCAACTTCTGAAGGGAAGCACGGGATACAACGGACAGCTATAATGCAGATGGACGATTGAAACTTCGCAAATGTTCTGGCTCTTCTATCGCACACACAACAACAAATGCAGGAGAAGACGATCAGTGTAGCAACAGCCTCAGCAGCAGTAGGTCTCAATAAACACAAAGAGATAAACAATATTCCTCGATGCAATTCAACATGCACCAATCGAATAACACTTAACCGAGAAGCTTTGGGGAATGTGAAAACCTTTACATATCTGGGCAGCATCATCTGATGCAGATGTGATGACGCGGATCGGCGAAGCGAGAGCAGCATATTTACAACTGAAGAACATGTGGAACTCAAAACAATTGTCAACCAACACCAAGATCAGAATTTTCAATACAAATATCCGGACACTTCCACTGTATGAGGCGGAAATCTGGAGAACCACGAAAGCCATCATCCAGAAAATACACGTGTTTATTATCAGTTGTCTACACAAGATACTCCGGATCCTCTGGACAGCCACTATCAGTAACATTCTACTGTGGGAGAGAACAAACCAGACTCCAGAGGATGAAGGAGTCAAGAAAGGGCTCTGGAAGTGGACAAGACACACGTTGAGGAAAGCACCTGACTGCGTCACAAGACAAGCCCTCATATGGAATCCTGAAGGTCAAAGGAAAAGAGGAAGACCAAAGAACACATTACGCCGAGTAATGGAGACAGACATGATACGAATGCACAATGGTTGGACAGGGTTAGAATGGAAGGCCCAGGGCAGGGTGGGTTGGAGAATGCTGATCGGCAGCCTATGCCTCGTTGGGAGTAACAGGCGCAAGTTAAGTTGAGTGGCTGATTGTTTAATAACTACTGTGATACAATTTGAGGATAAATTCGTTTAATAAATACGTTTACTGTACAGTTAAATATTTTATGTTATGTTTAAACCGATCGTAATGTTACAGTAAAATTTCATACTGCTTACTTGGAATTCGAGTTCCTGATTTGATTTCTAGACTTATTGAGATTACTTCTAATTTGTTCTGATGTTTCGAATTCTTATATATTCAAACTTGTTCAGACAAACTTAATGATGCGACTCAATTACGAGGCCGGGTATAGGCGAACAATAATAACAACTTTTCATCTGTTAAAGAAGCTCACTTGAACTAACTTGAAATTCTTCTTTTAACTTTTTTACAAATTTAACTGGTGTTGATGTTATAATGCCTAAGGAACTATCATTCGTCTATATCAAGAACTTATTGAATTAACAACTAACCTGTACAAATGAGACTGAGCTTTCGAAACCCTTTGAATTAAGATGAATCTGTTCTATCATATCAAGTTATTTACACAGCAATTCATACAATACTAATGCCATGTTGTTAATAAATTGAGAATGTAGATATTATTTTGTGCGAGTAACCATAGATTGCATGTAATTTAACAAGGAGTAGCTGGCTGATGTAAGCTGATAAATATTAATAAGTAAATAAGTTCCCTACACTAATTTTTCTTAATGCATCAAGTCATGGATGTTTTGCAAGGCTGATCATGATTTCTTACTGGTGTTAAAACTGTTAGTAATTTCTATGTATCAATATGTGTATAAGAAAATGTTATATATTTGTAGGTTCAACAACAATCTGTTGAAGACCTCTCCTGGTACTGACAGGAGTGTATGCCTCTGTAGCTGATATCTCACATTTGCTCAGATGTTTCTCCCGTACCTTGATCCGTTGTCTTTCCTTCCAGTTCGTCCCTACTTGTTCCTTCCCAAAATTCTTCCTGAATAAAGCGTGAGGCATGTTTGCCGTGACTTCCACGTGTGACTTGATTGCTTCAGCTGGTATATTGTCTGATGTTGCTGCTTTCCCATTCTTGATTTGTCTGATGGCGTTGCTGGTGACATCTATAGGAAGGCTAATGTGTGTGCCTCTTCGATATCCGCTGGATTTATTGGAGGTCATCTATTTGAAAGTTCATCCAAGTGTTCCACTCATCTGTTCCCCTTCTTGAATTTCAGTTATCGACATTGACCGGTCTCTCTGGTTTATTATATTTCCCTGTCAGTTTCTTCGTTATGTTCTTTATGAATGCTCGTATAGAAGTTTGGATCCATGATAACTGAAGAAAACAAAGGATCCATGAATTCTCTTGGAAGTCCAAGCTTCGTTCCACAAACCAGTTGAGTTGCAGTATATCTAATGTCAGCCTTCTCTGCTTTGCGAATACCTATGAAGATGAGTGGAAGGGCGCACGACTACTGTATAACGTTTCAACCTGATAGTGAGGCTTTTGTTGACGGTGAAAACGTTTTACCAAACCGTTTGCTTGTGGGTGGTAGGCGGTTGTTCGGAATCATTCGATTCACAATAGTGTAGTCAGACTACTGGAACGTCCAGATTCGAACTGGCGTCCACAGTGTGTAGTGATGGTCGAAGGGCAGGCGAAATTTACTACACATCGTTCGACGATGTTTCAGTAGTAATTTCTTTAATAGGTGCTGCTCCAGGCCATCATGTGAAACGGTCTACGCAGGTTAAAATATAACAGTATCCATCTGAATCTGACAAGGGTCCCACAAAATCCAGATGAACATGTCCAGATGATGGAGATGGGATTCTTTGTGCGTACCTGCGATCAGGGAGTCATCAACATACGCATGTACGAAGTTGAGACCTCGGAAAACGTCATCTATGAAACTTTGTAAGGTTTGAGCCGCCTTTTCTAGGTCGAAAGACACTCGCTGAAAGTCGTAGAGTCCAGAGGAAGTTATGATAGCCGTTTTTGGAATATCGTCATTGGGCATGGGTATTCGGTTATAGGATTTAACCAAGTCCATTTTCGAAAAGACAAATGCAACTTACAAGGTAGCTGCCAAATCGTGAATGTGAGGCAATGGGTCACGACTGAAAATGTTTTTTGCATTCGAAAACTGATGATCACTAGTTGGACGCCAATTGCTACTGTTCGTTTTTAGGGACCATGTGCAAAGGAGACGCCTATGGGCTATTTGACGGTCGATTGATTCCTAGCTATATCATGTGGTCGGATTCGTTCGTAGCCAACCTCAGCTTTCCGGGAGCCAGTTGGCTTGCTTTCGAGAATACAGGTGGTCCTGTGGTCGTGATGTGATGGGCAACATTCCCGGTTACACACGGCATCTTCGATTGTGGTCGGTATATTTCAGAGTACTCATCGTGTAATGGTTGATATAAGGGGTCTACGGTGTGCATAACTGTGAGTGAAGATAACTTGAAACCAGGAAAAAGGGTTACGGAAACTAATTGTTTCCGTCTACTAGCCTTTGCTCACGTGTATCAATGAGTAGATTGTGGTGTTGTAGTAGATCTACGGCGATCATTGTCATTGGAACATTTGCAACCACGAAAATATAGTGAATGGGTTTGCGTAAACCCACGTTCAGGAAAACGTACCTATTTCTATATGTGGCGCCTGGCTCTGCATTTGCCAACAGATTCGTGAAGCCTGACACTAGAATACGCAGGAAAAACGATAACTTCTACGCTAGTATCGACGAGTAGAGAATGTTCGTGGTCATATCTGTGACTTATAAAAGGAGGCTGTTTTCGAGCTACGGTAGCCGATAACGCGTGCCGGCTGAGATGTTTCCCGAGTTGCTTTTCGTGTTAGCGGATTTAGAGTTCCTATAATCGCAGGGTTTTATGCGACTTCTGGAAATCTCCTATATTGGCTATGATACAAGCACCAGTCAAGGTTATCTGTCTCTCGTCGTCTTCAGACAGATCGCGTACGTGAAATGCTTCTTCGCGGATTTGTAACCGTTCGCAGTCATTATGGTCTCGGAGGTGGCGTTTTAGCGTATGGCATAATTCCGTAATTTTATTCTGGGTCGTTTGAGGTTCCCTATTGACTGAAAATACCTCGGCATAAGAAGCCTCCATGATTTCATGTATGTGTTCGACAGATTCAGCTAGCTCGTCTGAAGGCGTTGTTTTGAAACGAGACGATAACGGCTTGCACCAGTCGCGGAAGTTTAGATAAGAAAATTTGTTTGAATAAGCCTTCCTTGAAAGTCCTTTGTCCAATATTTTCTCTCATCCTTAGCCACATGTCGGTAGAAGAACAATATTACAAGTCGATGTTATTAGGGAGTTAGTCTAACCTTTATCGATCGATTAGCTTTCCACGTCTCAGTGTCGATCGTTTTAGCGTTTCGTAAGGTTCAAAAACCTCATTAATAAACATAGTGAAATTGTCCGGCCAAAAAGGCATTAGTTGAAACGAGAGGGATATCAAAGTCTTAATCTTAAGGATCTTATAAGTCTGATCTGTCATGGGGAGTTTAAAGTTTACGAATGAACGAGGAAAACAATTATCCCAAAATACGAAAAATACATCACAATCTGTAAAAAAAATCAAAGCAAAGGAATGATTTTTGAAGTTCCGAAAAGAAAAAACCTACAGTTTGTTGGTTGGTGTACCAGATCACGTCGGTCTTACCACTGAAGATACCATAGGTATTGAAGTTTGACAACACTTTACCAGTAACACTTTTAATGAACGAATCGTGCTCACCCAAGAAAATCAAAAGTCAGAAGCGAGGAGGTTGGAAGATATATTTGATGGGTTATCAAATTAATAATAATAATTTATTCTCAAATAAAAGTTTGTTACATGAGACATGCCGGTTTACGAGCAAGATCAAATTTTTACGGAAGTTACAAATATCACTGTAGAAAATTACTGACCTGGATTGACATTTTAATAGATATGAATGTAAATGTACTTCGTAAGAACTATGTTGTCAATATCACAATTGGCGCTTTTTATGAGAGTAGCGTTGAAAACTACAGCTGATGGTCGACTACAGAAACATGCGAAGTTGATGGCTTTTAGAAGCTTCAACAGTATATCCATCCGAAATACCTGAGACTTTAAACAACGGTGCGAGACGAAGGCACCCATGCCATATCTGTTTTCGGTGGGGTATCTCCAGGGGGCTGAAAAAGGTGTAGGAAAAAGGAAGGACGAAAAGCAGAGCACACAATATTCATGGAGGAATAGTTAAGGTATAACCATTTAGTCTATTAGTCTGTTGCTGAAGTACTTAATAAGCAAGAGCATTCCATTATGTTAAAGAAAATAAATGTAAACAAGGTGTGTGTGGATAAGGAACTGTATAAATGAAGATAGTATAGACAGAGGCTGAAAGTATGAAATTATGTGTAATTATAAAATATAGTGCTGAAGCTATTTAAACCTTTTTTTCAAATTTTAAAGAGTACGAAGTAGTCTTCGTTTTTAGCGAATTGTCTAGTTTGCGCGTATTTGGATTACCCGATAGGAAGTGGAACGGATTCAGCGTTTTCAACTTGATTTAGAAAGGTTTGTTGCATAATTACGTTCTCATCAATACCGTTGGTTCGTGACATCCCACTTTACATAAGGAGCCATAATTTAACATGTTCTGCCCTACAGACAGGGGTGGATTAAAATTATCTTCCCACCATCATGTTTGCTGGTCAGTAACGCAACGTTCCCTCCTTTTATGATGTTAGGCTCTCATACGTTTGTAGTCATCATGAATATTGCTTTAATCTAGGCCCATAGTTGGAATACACCGTCCCTACTAGTTCCATGTTACAAGCAAATCAGATGGTAAAAGCATTTGTATTATGGGTTAGACATCCATTCAATATATCATGAAGATAACCAATGGTATAAGTTATAAGAGACATGTCAGATTAGACGTGGTTAAGAGATGGTAAGGACTGATAGCAAACCAAAGGCTATGGAAGAGTAGATTGTAAAATTTTCAGGTTGAGAGAAGTAAAATATTGAGCAAATCACAAGAATTTAGGACATTTTAGGCTTCTTTTGATCAGCCCTGGTTGATCAGCATCCATAAGAGTAGGGAAAGATGTCTACTTGTAATAATAAAAATAAAAACAAAAGGACATGACTTTTAGGAAGAATATTGTGGTTTTAACCATTAGACAGATTCGGAATATGAAAGTGAGGGTTAGGAGCAGAAGGCCATGATTTATAATCAATAAATAGTGGGGGGGAATGAAGCATGTAAACGGTTTATTCTTGTGCCGTCTAGACATTAGGCAGTCCATAATTAAGTGCCCCGTTGGTGGGCGGGAGTCCAAGGAATAGCTGTTGAAGTTCTTCAGAGTTTAGTAACAGGTTTATTAGCCTTTTAAATTTGGTTAAGGTGTCACAGTTACGGATAGTTATTGGCAACCTGTTCACAATAAAATATACCGTACTGTAAAAAAACTTACAATGCATTTGTTCCTGATGTTTTACGGTAAGTAGATTATATGCATTGTTTCTTAGTCTATAGGCTGGGTCATAGATCATAGTTGGGCAGGAGGTTAGGAATGACAGTCCATTTATTGTTTTGTAGAAAAATATTAGATTGTTCCTTAACCTACGGTGCCATAAAGGTTCTAAGGAAGGTGCTTACATCTACTTGTGTAATCGAGAGTGGAGTCACTTCCTAGCAGTTGGCTTGTGAAGCGTCTCTGAACATCTACTCTCATTCATATTAGGGAAGATAAAAGGGCAGTATTCTAGGGAAAGTCGTACACATATCTTGTAAAGGGAAAGCTTAGCCTCTGTCGTGAAGAAATTTTTCACTATGAGAGCGATTAGTCGTCTGGCTTTAGAAGTAATAGACGAGGCGCGTTCTTCAAAGTTTAGGCTCCCTGTGTAATCGATTCCTAGATCGTGTACTGATTTAAGTGTCTGAACCGTACTTTTATTTAGGTAAAGTTGTGGTTCATAGGGATGCTGTCAAAAGTGCATGATCCCGCACTTGTTGAGGTTAAATGGCAATAGCCACTTTTTGCTTCAGATAGTGAGGTTATTGAGATCACTTGAATCACGGATACACTTTCACTTAGAGCCCCAGGCTTATAGCTGTAGGCCATTCACATCATCAGCATATAAGTATGGTTTCCCAAATTTTATGGTGTTACATACATTTTCATTCAAAACATCCAAAGTCTACAACTGAAAACAAAAAACCCTATGTTACACTTAAACAAATAAATTCTCAGATTTAATCCATCAAAACAACATATATATAACGTATAGAAATTTGTATTTGATTATTCCTTGTAATTAATTGTGACTATCATAGCGTCATTCTAAATTATTATTATTGCACAAATATTTATACTAGTACCTGGTTTTAATCTGTATACTGTTACACAAATCTACATGTATTTATCCGAGTGCACTAAAAGTTAATTATTATTGTTACTATTATTTTCTTTTTTCTGATTTTCCTTGTTTACTTATTTTATTCTATTTTTCAAATTGTTGGTTTATCTCAAAAGTATATATCCACTACACTATTATTATCATGGTTCGACCCTTTCACTATGTGTCCGTTTCTTTTCTCTCTCTTTCTTCACTTGTAAATAAATATTATTCTTAAAATTACGAAGTTTTGGATTAAGCCAGTAACTTGTGTTACGCTGACTTCAACTCCTCAAACTCGTTTTATCTTCATTATGCATATACATCTCATACATATTGATTATCTTTTGTACTTAATAGAGACTTTCATAGCATCACCCCAAACTATGTCTGCACGAACAAACACTTATTCTAACGTCAGATCTTACCGCAATAATAAGTTATTTACTTATTAATTTATTCTGTTTTATTATATTTTTATTACTCATTTTGCGACACATAGTTGTTTATTCTTGTTCAGCGTTAAGCTAATTACGTAATCCGTGTCTCCTTTATTTCTATTTCCTTAGTTTCTTCCGTTCCTTCTTCAAAATCAATTCAAAATTCTTGCCAATTACACAGAACCTGATTTACCATTAACATTCTATTATTATTATTACTTTATTTTCCTTTTATATCCTTTCTCAAACGTGGCAAATCTAATGCTAACATTATTGAAACTTGTGTATTATTGCATTTTTGATAAAACCAGAAATGGTTTTTTCACAACACTTATGTATTCATAAGATGTTTGTGAATAATAATAATAATGATAATATATCGTTTATATACATAAGAAACAAAAGTGGACTTAAAACACTTCGCTGGATGACTCCTAGCTATTCGTCTAGGTGATGAGAGACGGTCACTGTGCTTTACAATTTCTTGACGTTCTGGTAGGAATGAAACAAACCGTGAGTAGAGTGGGTTGTTGATTCCGAAGGACTGTAGTTTGACAAAAAGCCTTCTGTGTGAGACCTTATCAAAAGCTTTCTTATAGTCTAAAAGCAGGATTGGTACAACGAATCCGTTGTCTCGTTTCAGATTTAAATCGTTCAGGTGGTTTACTAGGCATGTATTGCATGATCTGGCCCTAAGAAATCCATGTTGGGAGACCGACGTGAAACTGTTAGTAATTAGACGTTGGACTACCGCCGCTTTAATTACTTTTCCCATAACTCTAGACACCATTGAAGTTATGTTCATGGGTCGGTAATTTTCAACATTTGCTTCAGGTTCTGTTTTCATTTTGGGAATGATGTGTTTAGTTTTACAGGCAGTAGGGTAACGCGCCGTAGAAAGTGATGTCACAAATGGTTTGAGAAGTGAAAGACGCATCATCTCCCCGTCTTAGCATGCCTGCTGGAATACCATCTGGTCCATCAGTGTGGGAGTGTTTCAGTGTACTAATTGCCTTAAAGATATTTTGTACATTGAAGACTACATTGAAGACTAATCTCACGGGGATACGCTGTGATAAGTTCTGAATCATTTAGTGATTTATCATCAGTTGATGAAGAACAAATGTGTTCAATTGTGCTCTGCTTTTTTGCCTGTAACCTTTGACATCAATCGGTATTCTTACGATACCACGAGTTCATAAATAAATACACCTTATTGGATTAGTTACAGCCTCTGTAGCGGTGATCATAAACAAACGAGATTCAACGCCATCTAAACTACAATACATGTAATATCTTCAGGTGACAGTTGAAGACCGTATCTTATACAAAGGTTTCTGATCTGCAGACTCATCTAGATCTACGGATGGACCTGACTTTTATGCAATGACATCATGCTTCCTGTTCATCCACTTTATGTTATTCACTGTGCTGCAGACTGTCTCTACCTGTTTTTTTACTATAAATCTACCACACGATTCTATTGCTTCACGTATTCTTGCATGACGTTGACAGAGCGTTAGGTCAGGAGCGACTTTTTGCCCTTGTATGGATTTAATGAGCTAATATTTTTTTAGTCAAATTGATGAACAGTTCATCATCGTTACAACGGCTAAACTTAATCATGAGAGGACAAGTCAATATGTCCGACATTTTTCTTAGGTGGATCACTTGGCAGTTGACGTCTAGCATTCCGCGTGCTCTAAGGCAGGTACCCCTCAACTTATTAGGGTGTGTACAATCGGGGAGATTGTATACAATTGCATTGAGGGAAGGCATCACTCTTTCTGCTACCTAATCATCCAGAAACCCTAAAATACACTCACCCTCAGTGGGTGGCTCAAGAGTTTTGTCAGTATTAATACCCCAAATGAGTGTAAGAGGTGCTAGTTGGTTAGGTCAACTGTTAATTTCTGCTACAGAGTTTTACAACTGACGAATAACAGCACTATATCGATCAGTATTTTCGCAAGTATGAGATAATAATAATATATTTCTGCGAGGGCAGGTACACGCCAGTTTTACAAGCATGATCTACATGTAAGAACATATACTGGTTCACAGTATGCATCCCAAGCAGGATTGTTTAGTAAATATAATCTATAAAAATCAATAGCAGTTCATTTGTTCGGATATAATGTGTTTTCTTCAAAATATTTTCCAAAGCGACATCGCTTCCACGTTACATACCAGATCCAATCTCGACAAAAAGTGTATTAGTATATTCGGTTGCACTAAGTATTTATGTAACGCAGCTTTTAAAGTTTATAGTTGTTATATAGTAGATTCGTGGAGCGCCTGGTACGAACTATGACCTTGGGCAGGGGCGTTCGTCGAGCTTGTTCCAGATGTCAGAAGTTATATAGCTTCACCCTCAGAGCAAGATTCTCAAGAGAAAAAAAGAAACCGAGGAGCAGCGAGGCATTTGGATATGAACGACAACCACTGCTTAACAGTTAGTAGTAGAACAGACGGAGGTTTGATAAATTATTAGATCAAATTGATACTACTTCATGTTGTTAGAGTGAAATGTGATCAGGGGCTGCAGATGAGAGAATGCAGTAATGAAGAACAATGAGTTGTGTTATTTATCGAGGTGGAGTAGGTTCGAATGAAGGAAGGGAATGAGGAAGACTGTTTATTAGTACAGAGAGTGCATATAGAGAATAGTGTTAAGTAAAATCACAACCATATCCTTCAAAGTCTGTTTTTTTCATCATCCGATGCCAGTCACACACTTTTCATGTGAAAGTCCTAGTTAGCATGTTATAGGTTATTTTAGTAGAATTGTTAATTCAGCATAAAAATTAGAAACATGAGTGCGAATGGTGAGTGCAGGAGAACAACCTCAGTACCACAGATTGATTGACTTGTTCTCATCCATAAAGAGCCTGATACAGACAAAATGTTCTGCCCCATAAACACTGGTGGATTGAAATCATCGCCCTCACCATCAGTGCTTGCTGGTCAGTAACTCCACCCTCCTCCTTTTGTGATGTCAGGCTCATTTAAGCAAATTTTTTTGGATATGTATCATACACACAATGCTTTGTGTTTCACATCCTGTTAAAAAACACTATTTCCATAGGTACCATTTTACAAGCTTATCAGACAGTTACAAATTATGGACTGTGGGTAAGGCTTCGATACAATGCTTTAATTGACTGTAGTGTGAAGTTTAGGTTACCAGTCAGAGTATATGCACTAGGAGTGGTATAATGTAGGATAATTGCTTACCAAAGTAGGCGGAAAAGAGTAGACTTATATTAGTTGCGAAATAATATTAATGGCAAGTCAATATAGTGTACAGAAGAGTAAAAAGCTGATAAAGAATAGACAGGAAGGAACTCACACCAAATTCGTACTGATGTCTTTTTGTCCTATCCTAACCGGTTGATGTGTAACAGGTTCTATAGATGTACGACTACTGGTAGTAGGCAGTCGATTGTGCGGTTCTTTTGACGTTTTAGGGTATTTGTAAGCGTTGTTTAGCGACTACGCATTTATAGATCCAGTGAGTTGCCTGTGTACTTTAGTTTAAAAAAAATAGGGAGAAAAAAGTACCTATTGCAAGTACAAAGTACTAGTTGAAAAACTGGTCAAAGTTTTTAACTTAAATACTTTAGGTCTCTGTTCCGCCATGGCAATGACGAAAAACATGAATGAACTAAGAAACATATATTCAAAAGCACGAAAAAATATCTCAATATACAGAAATTAAGATAATTCATTGATCTATGATGTTCTAAACAGGAACAGACTCATAGTTTGCAAGTTGTGTACCAGATCACGTTGGCTCTTCAATGAATATAAGTTTGACAACTGTTTAACCAGTAAAATATTCTACTATGAATCTTACTTACCTAGTGAAATCGAAAGTCAGAAGCGTGAAGTTTCGAAGATATATTTGATAGGCTATCAATATATCGAGGACCGACTGATCCAGACTGTTTAGCGATTACATGAGATGGTGAACGCGGCGTTCCCACTCATGATCTGGTGCAGATGCATGACCAAACATCTTCAGTTAGGTGAGTCTACTAAAACTAATGTGGTCAGCATACAATGTCAAACACTTACAAGGCTTTTGATTTTGAGAATTAATTCACCGCTACATGCTAAACCGTGTTGCATTATCACGTTTTTAAAAAGCTGATTTACCCTTGGCTTGTTGGTTTGGTACTCTTGTTTAGGGATGTTCCTTCTTAAAGAATCGTAAGGTTCCGAAACATCACTAGTAAACATACTACGTGTTACATACCTGTTAAAACCACGCGGTAATGCTTTCAGTACTGTGAGTAATTGTGCACGTGAGTAAATCACGCAGTGGTCGTGGAAGTTAGTTTCTGCGTACCACAACCAGGCCCCTATATTTTCAAGCAAAAATGACATGAATTGAAAGGTGAGAGGCGAAAAAATCCTGATCTTCACTGGTTTGAGTGCCAGTTCTATCACGATGAAGATAAGATACACAAATGGAGGGGAAAAATACCGAACATAAAGAAGCAACATCACCATACATAAAAATGAGAATTAAAATACGATGTATAATATTACAACAAGGAACGGACTCACAGTTCATCGTTCTTTATACCAGATCATGCCGAGCTCACTACTAAAGATGCCACAAGTATTCAGAGTTTGACAACGCCTTTACATGTAACACATTTGTAATCGAAGTATATCAACTCAGTCAAATCACAAGTCGGAAGTGAAGTGGTTCGAAGACACATTTGAAAGGCTAGCGATATGTCGGCAAATGTTTAGTCTCATTTGGCCAACAGTTGAAAGAAATTCGTAGCTGTGGTGTTCGCACAAACTAATGATTCCCTCGTGCTTGAAGACTGCTTCATTTCAAATTCCAAATACAATACGTGTAACAGTAGTAAAAATCATTACATGCGACATTACTAACGCGAGTCTGTTTTTCTTATTGCAAGGTGGCAAAGAGTAAACGCAGTGGGGAGAGTGGAACAAACCGAAACAAGTCGAACCGCATCTTACAGTTTTATATATATATATATCTGTTGTGCCAGTACACCGCGTTATTATTTCAGAGGTGTTTACCGATATTGACTGTTGTGTTGTTGCCTCAGATCTCTCCTGCTTCCAAGTAAAAGCTAATATTACGTGCTACATACGTTCATTAGCATTCACTTATGACTTCTAATTATCACATTAGCGTCACGATGGAGCCTGGGTTGGAACGATTGAAAATACATTCTGATGTTTTTGAGGATTACATGTAAAGGTTCGAAATCTGGACTGCGACCAAGGAAGATGTTGAGGATTGTAATTTTGTGGCTCATTTCCTTACATTCATATGGAAGAAAGCTTACAGCCTAATGAAGATTTGGCATCTCAAAACAAGCCACCTTCACTCTGTTATGCAACTCTCAAGCAACCACTACTGGACCACGTAAGGTGTACCAATTTCGAATGTAGTGAAGAAGAAAAATTGAATAAAACTATTCGTCAGAACATCAGGAATTCCACTATATTTTTACGTCGTCACAGTTCAAAGCGCAATAAAGGTTTTTCAGATAACAACTCATTGGGGAATTGTGAAACACATCACAAGGCTGAGCATAAGTTCGGTAAATGCTTGTTCTGTGGCAAGTTTCACCTACGTAATCCATGTGTATTTCGTAATTCCAAACGCCTTAAATGTGATAGGGCTTGACACATTCCGTCAGTTTGTAATACTACGCTTCACTTCCGTGTAACTCATACTAGGTTTTGTAATTCTTGTCCTATAAAGTTGAGTATTTCTAATGATCATATATCTATAGAGCATTATAGAGTCAAATAGCAATCCAGAATCAGCTGACACTCAGAATGATTGTGAGATAAAAGTTCCTAGTCAACCAAAGTCTTATCAGATTTCTCACGTTATTGTATCGGATATGGTTTGTCCTGATGATTCACATATTTCTGGTGGAATTTCTCATAAATCTGAGGAGAATAGGTTGGTTGAATCAATCATGATGGGAAATGTGATACATTTTTGATAGATGCTGATCTTTCTAATGATCCATTATTCTTTATTGAAATTCTTGATAAATTTGTGAAAAATACTTCACAGGAATCAAATCATGATGTCATATCAAGTGTTATTTGTCTTCACAATGGATTTGTCTTCAGTGATTTCCTTAAAGAATGTGACAATTATGTTCCTAATGAGTCATATTCTAATTACATTTCTGATGTTATTGTGTCGAATGTTGGATGTTCTCAAAACAAATGTCGGTGGAGTAGAATTCCTAGTCATTGGAATGATGAAATAGAGTAAATAACACGTTCTTCCGAAGCAATCAGAGAATCAGTTTGCCCAGATATGAATTTCGGACAGACAGAAAATTGTTGGGTCGGCTAATAAATAGCATAATGTTGCCTGGTCGCAAATTTCATTATTTCAGTTAAACATTGAAGGCATTCGATTTCATTAGTTTGAGGGAAATCACTAAAGTTTTGATTTTTAGTTTGTATGAAAATTATTTTCTAATTCATAGATGTTGTGAGTTGAACATAGGAGATAAAACTTGTGAATTTCTGATAAGTGATCTTAGAAAATTAGAATATAGCTCAAAACTGTTAAAGATACTCGAAAAAGAACATCACTAGTTAACATATATAAATTCCGAAGCAAGATGTTGGAATGAATATTTAGTCCACATATCTTCAAGTGCAGTGTCATCATCACAGTCACAGATGCTGTGTCTAGGACTTGCTGCATCTACAATTATTTTATTGGATATAAAAGATAGTATTTCGGAGAAGATTAGATTTATTTAGAGTCAGCTCTTCCGTAAAAGATCGAGACCAAGTTTATCAACTTATAATTTCAGGTACAATCAGTCCCAAGAATTCAAAGTGTGAACTGTGTCTCAGAATATTCCGTGTATAGAGGAGGCTTACCCTGTAGTGAACGAGAACACGTGTGAGGGGCAATCGAAAGAATTTAAGCGCAAATTAAAGACTACGTCTTTAAATTCTGATAACCGTACAGTCAAAAGTTGATTTGCAAAATAACAGTCATTTGCCTCAATCTTAACTGTTCCGTCTGTAGATATCAGTCCGTCTTCTCTGATCTCATTGTTCATGCATTTTCGTACTGATCGCGCTTCATTCTTGTTTTTTCTTTATCTATCTTTTGCCAAAATACATTCTATGTTTAACCATCACCATACACTACTTATGTGGATATAAGTAGACTACACCGCATCTCATTAGAGGCTTAGTCTTGCATCCGCCCCAGATCGCGAGTGGGTACGTTGCACTGCCATGATGATTAGAATTATATGAATTATTACACAAACTAGGAATCCCAGGAATAACGTATCATAACCAAGAAGTATGAGATAAGCACGAACGAACGAATTGTATTTGAAATTCAAAATCAAACAGACTCAACTGGGTCCTGGAATTGTTTACAATCACCATGTCGGTTGTGTATTCGAACCACTGGTATCTAGAACTTGAGTTATAGACTAAACAACAATATCCTCCTCCACGAAATAATGTTGTGTCCCCACGTCGCAGTGTTACAGCGGATTCGACGTTCTCAATTTGCGTTATCTTCTTATATCTCACGCTTCGATTATTATATGTGAGTATATGGCGATAAACACTGACACGTAATTTGAGACATTCCATCATGTGACTTTGACTTGCATAGAAATTATGATACATATTCTTCTTGTCTTTCGCACTTGAATTCACAGATAAATATGCATTGGTATAAGTAATTACCACATGTGATTTCGTCCAGGCATGACTCACCTGCGAAAAAATCGAATGGAAAACATGCATCTGCCTCATAATCGTTTCAGTAATGCTGAATTCGACTTGGATATTTGATACGTCCAGTCGATTGAATGCTACATTCGTTTCCTAAGCTATAGAAGTCACACTTTTCAGCTGGGAGGCAAAAACCATAATCGGCTATGCGTTCTAGTACCTAGTCCAATTTCTTCTGCAGGTCCATTTTATCTACTGCCATAATTATGATGTCGTCCAAGCAAGCTGCTATCCCTGGAATACCTTGTAACATGGTATCCATAATTTGCTGGAAAATAGAGGGCGCTGTCTTCACCCCAAGAGGTGGTCGGTTATACCGGAATAGACCCTTGTGTGTGATGATCGTTAAAAGATATTTGCTTTCATCAGATACCGGGATTTGTAGATATGCGTCTGATAAGTCCAATTTCGCGAAATATCTGCCACCGCTCAGCTTAGCGAAAAGATCTTCCGGTAAGAGCAACAGATACTGATGGGACTCCAGAGCTTTATTTATTCCCGTGGAGTGGTATGCACATAGACGGACACTTACATTCGACTTCTTGACCACCACTATCGGTGCAGCTCAGTGCGAGAAGTTCACAGGCTCGATAACACCCGTTTACTGAAGTCGTTGTAATTCCTGTTCAACTATTGGAAAAGCAGCATAGGGTACAGGTCTTTTACGTCGAAAAACGACAGCAGCTGCAGGTTTTACAGTTAACATTGCTTTAGCCTTCGTGCAGTCCCCTAATCCTTCTTTAAAAACGTTGTGATGTCTTTGCAGCACGGTAGGTTTCTGGTTACACTCTGAGGAGTCGTAAGTATTAACTCGTCTGCAGATGCTATTAATAGAATGATCTGCTAGTTTAAGTGTTTCTATAAGATCTAGTCCCAAAAAGTCTAGTGCTGGGTTCTTCGTTAGGCATACGGTTGCATTTGTCGTTGCAGCACCTTTAGAAACAGTGCATGGCACTTCTCCAACAATATTTAACTTTCCATCTGATGCACTGTGCTATTTGTGATGTTCGATGCACTGTGTGTCGCCCAATCTTCCTCCAAGTTTCTGGGCTGAATAAAGTGAGATCAAAGGCTGTATCAAGCTGAAGTCAAGTACGGTGTTTATTAATATCCAAGGTTACGCACTTTCTTTGGCGGCAACTTCGCGCTTTGTTATGTGATACCAATATTCTTTTCGTTAATACGCCAGACCCGTATTTCTTAAAGTAAGGCTTTTCAAAATGTCGTTTATCGTTTCTTTTTCTGCAACTGGTTTCTTTATGCCTCTTTCGATGATATTTTCTGCAACGATGTTCTTTATACGGGCACAACCTCTGATAGTGCCAACCTCCACATGACCAGTATGAAGATGCGGGCTGGTTGTCTATGAGTGACACTTTTCTTGTGTAGTCGAGCCATCGAAATTAAATTCATGGATAGAATTAATATTATGGTTGACACTAGATTTGGAAACAATCTGTAACACCATTTTGACTTGAGTTCAATTTTTGGGTTAAAGTCTCTATAATACGAACCTGGAACTGTTCGAAACGTTTTTTTGACGCTCCAACAAGGCTTCAAATTGTTCAAAGGGAAATGACATCTTGATAAGCTAACCCCGTCACCAGTTGATACGTCAAGTCGATTGAACGCTACATTCGTTTCCTAAGCTATTCTAGTAAACCACAGGCTAGAACTACTCAGCGAACTGAACATCAGAGAGAAGACGCAAGTATGAGAGAAACACTTTATTCCAGGGCTCAATCTTGTACAGAAAATCAGGGGTATATATAGATGTTAGCGTGTGTTAAGTTTACATCATATTTCAGCCAATCCATTAACGACATATTATGCTACCGACCAATAGTAGCACGTCACGTTGGAATTCTAGAATGATCCATCATACTCTGATTGGCCGGGAATCTTCGGCTGCCTTTGGGCCTCTGGAGGCTCCG
The DNA here is from genome assembly GCA_944470415.2 of Schistosoma rodhaini. NCBI lineage: Eukaryota > Metazoa > Platyhelminthes > Trematoda > Strigeidida > Schistosomatidae > Schistosoma > Schistosoma rodhaini. Next base: position 31,435,009 of record OX104037.1, read on the forward strand.
CTGAAGTTTTCCGGAAGCCGACTCAACAATTTTCTGTCTGTCCGAAATTCATATCTGGGCAAACTGATTCTCTGATTGCTTCGGAAGAACGTGTTATTTACTCTATTTCATCATTCCAATGACTAGGAATTCTACTCCACCGACATTTGTTTTGAGAACATCCAACATTCGACACAATAACATCAGAAATGTAATTAGAATATGACTCATTAGGAACATAATTGTCACATTCTTTAAGGAAATCACTGAAGACAAATCCATTGTGAAGACAAATAACACTTGATATGACATCATGATTTGATTCCTGCGAAGTATTTTTCACAGATTTATCAAGAATTTCAATAAAAAATAATGGATCATTAGAAAGATCAGCATCTATATGATAATTAGAAGTATTTGAATTGTAGTATGAACTAGTAATCCCAGGAATAACGCAATTTAATCAAGAAGTATCAGATGAACTCGAACGAATGTATTGTATTTGGAATTCAAAATTACAACAGTCATCAATACTAAGAAGTCATTGATTTATTTAAACATCACATCCGCCACAGCTCGAATTGAAGTGTAAGTGTCTGTAATCGATTGTTTGTCTTCTTCTTAAGTTCATCCTACATCTGTCCGATGGTGTATTGAATGTACACTCTGTATTATCTAGAATGCACTCATTAGTATTAGAATTAACAACGGAAATTGGAACAGACTCACCTGGGTTCTGGAATTGTATACAATCAGCATGTCGGTTGTGTAGTGAAACCATTGATATTTAGAATTTGCATCATGGACTTTCCAACAATATCCTCCCCCACGAAATAATGTTGGGTCCTTGATTCGCAATGTTTTAGCCAATATGACGTTCCCAATTTGCATTATCTCAAATCTTACGCACCGACTACTGTATGTGAGTATTTGGGGATAAACACTGATATATAATTTGAGGTATTCCATCATGTGACTTTGACTTGAATAAAAATCATGATACATATTCTTTTTGTTATTCATATTAGAATACACAGATGGATATACATTGATATATGTAATTAACACACGTGATTCAATTAGGCTTGATTTACCTGCGAAACAATCGGATAGAAAACATTCATCTGCCTCATATTCATTAGGATAATCTTGGACTTGATTTGGATTCTCTGTCTGTGCAAACTTCACTTCTGGGCAAACTGGTTCTCTGGTTGCTTCGGAAAATTTTGCTATCCCCTCTGTATCATTATACCCCTGACTAGGGATTCTATTCAACATGCATTGTTCGTGAGAGTATCCAACATATGACACAATAACATCAGAAATATGACTAGAATTCAACTCATAAGAAACATATTTTTCACATTCATGAGGGATATCATTAGAGATAAATTCATTATGAGGACCACTGACACTTGATATGATATCAGAATTCGATTCTTCTGAAATATTTTCCTCAAATTGATTAAGAGTTTCATTAGGTAATGGATCATCAGGGAATTCAACATCTACCATGACTGAATTTGGTTTTTGATCATGATTTGACTCATTTAACATTCTATTCTCAGAGTTGTAAGAAATTACATCAGAAGTATGTGAATTATTACGACAAACCATATCTGGCACAATAACATGAGAAATCTGATAAGTTGATTGGTTGAGAATTTTCGCCTCCCAATGACTCTGGGTTTCATTCAACTCTGGACTGTTATATAACGTTATACCTCTTCTAGATAAAGATAACTGATCATTAGAAGCATCCATCTTAGCATTACTTTCAGCGAAATGAACGATGGTATTACAAACTGACTGAATATGTCCAGTTATACCACATTTAAAGCATTTAGAATTACGAAATATACATGGGTGAAACTTGCCGCAGAACATGCATTTACTAAACTTGTGCTCATCATGGACTGTTTCACAACTCAATGAAGTATTATCTGAATAAATTTGATTACGCATCGAACTACGACGACTGTTTGAATAAGTGGAATTCCTGATGTTCTGACGAGTCATTTTATCGGATTTTCCTTTCTTACCGCATTCAGAATTTGTATACTTTACATGATCCAACAGAAGTTGCTTGAGAGTTGCATAGGGGAGTGAAATCGGTTTGTCTGGAAGTGCCAAAATCTTTATAAGGCTGTATGCTTCTTTCCCGATGAATGTAAGGAAATGGGCCACAATATTAAAATCCTCATCATCTTCCTTGGTCATAGCCCAGATTTCGAACCTTTCCATGTACTCTTCAAAAGCATTAAAATCTGAATTTATATTTAACCGTTCCATCACAGGCTCAGTCGCGACGCCAATATGATAATTAGAAGTATTTGAATTGTAGTATGAACTAGTAATCCCAGGAATAACGCAATTTAATCAAGAAGTATCAGATGAACTCGAACGAATGTATTGTATTTGGAATTCAAAATTACAACAGTCATCAATACTAAGAAGTCATTGATTTATTTAAACATCACACATCTATCAAAAATGTATCACATTTCCCATCATGATTGATTCAACCAACCTATTCTCCTCAGATTTATGAGAAATTCCACCAGAAATATGTGAATCATCAGGACAAACCATATCCGATACAATAACGTGAGAAATCTGATAAGACTTTGGTTGACTAGGAACTTTTATCTCACAATCATTCTGAGTGTCAGCTGATTCTGGATTGCTATTTGACTCTATAATGCTCTATAGATATATGATCATTAGAAATACTCAACTTTATAGGACAAGAATTACAAAACCTAGTATGAGTTACACGGAAGTGAAGAGTAGTATTACATCTGACTGCAGGATAAGTTAAATGCATATGTCTATGACCACAATAATTCCGCACGACAAGTCTGATCTCAATTCTATAGAAAGAGTTCACCCTCGTCAAAGCAGAAGTGTGAAATGGATTATATCATATATAATTTTATACAATTTGCTACTTGTAGCAATTAATAAATCTCAAAAATCAATAGCTCTATAAGTCATCCAAATTTTTATTGACGACCACATCAGTCTTGAGGGTCAGTGAAATATCAGTTAGTCCTAGCCAAGCCACCATTCAGTTGGGCCATCAATAGCAAATAAAAATGTACAGCTCCGAAGCTAGCGTTGTACCAAATACGTCATTCCTAAATAATAACAATCCTTAATGTTTGACATCGGCTTGATGTCCAACTGAAACTTATCTTTCGAATTCAGACAAAAGTTCTAGACATATTTAATAACACAAAATTCTACGCATGAAACAGGATTCAGTAATAAGCTAACCATTCCAATTATTGTTTATTTCAAATATCATCTATCCAAACAAGTTTCATGCTTTCCGTAAAGGTTTGTTTTAAAAATATTAACTCTTAGGTGGTATCTTCAAACGTTTTCTAGATCATTATAATACTATATGGTTATTTTAATGAGTGTCTATTTTGTAAATGAATGATGATTAAGGTTACCATGATTTTTAATTGACCTTACGACAACTAAAAGGCATTCGTTCTGTCTAGGATTAAACTTCATACAAATGTCATATACATATAAATTAATATTATGTGATTGTCTCAGTTAGAAAGTTAATCGGAAAAAAAATTATAGAAATAAGATAAAGTAATTCGTACGACAATTGATACAATGTTACGCACAATATGCACACATGCCAATTAGAGACTTACCAGTTGCAGTCCTAAAAAACATCAATGGGAAGATTCAAATTAACAATACTAAATAAATTTCAACTTCACCCTATTGCACAAGCAAGTGGCTATCTGGATTCAGTGGCCGAGTGGATAACGCGATGTCGTTTGAAGCGAGGATACTGGGTTTGAGTCCCAGAGTAAACATCAACTCTGAGATACAAGTACAAGTACGTCCCAAATAGGACGAAACGCGCGTCCTGAATTCCACTGCTAGCCACTATCCATCTTTGCTTACTATATTTGTCATCGTTGTTGATTTATTCTTTAATAAAGTCACAAGTTATGTAAGTAGTGAAATTCATTTTTGCTATATAGCAAATAATAAATTTGCAATTTGTAATAAGTTTTGGATAGATGATAGTTCTGATACACAAACTTCATGGATGGCAATTGAATGTCATAATTTATGTAATACTTCAAATTAGCCAACACATGGAGAATCAGTTAAGAGGCAAGAAATAGGCGAATACAACTATTAACAAATTTAACTTTTTGTTATATCACAATAAGCAGAAAATTGTATTTCTGACGTTTCATTATTCAATGTGAACAAATTATTCGGAGTAAATAAATACTTGCTTGCTTACGTATGTTACCTATCATGAATGTGCATAAGACGCTCACTAGCATACTTAACCCAACTCTGTCCTGGGCAATCCATTCCAGTTCTTTCCAGTTGCTATTCATCCTTTTCATGTCTCCTCCCAATTCCGGATGTGGTGTTCTTTAGTCTTTCTCTTTTCTGTTTCCCTTCAGCATTTCGAGTTGGCACATGTCTCGTGACGCAATTTGATGGTTTCCTCAATGAGTGTCCTATTCACTTCCGACGTTTCTTCTTAGTCCCTTCTCCAGCCGGAATCTTAGATCTCTCATCAAGATTGTCAGGTCCTTTCCTATACACTTCGCTATGATCAATTGCAGTCTCTAGTAGGACTGATCTTTATCCTCTCCAATAAAACCAATGGTGGGTGCATAAAATTGGATAACATTCACCATAATTCACTCCTTCTTCGTTTTGAAGGTTGCTTTGATGAACCTAGGTCAATGAAATTTCCATCGTATGAGTGCATTTCGTCTGAATTAGTCAAAGTCAAGTTATTCTTGACCAAGATGAATTTGAATGATCTGTCACTGTATCAAATTGCGTGTCAGAGTGTAGACGAGAAAAAGGTTTGCATTTGTAAAATCAAGTGGTTGGGTTGAATTGGGGTGTATGTGTGCGTGTGCATAGATCGTGTGAAAATAAAAGAGGTTATACGTTGTTGTTCGGTAAACAGTTCAAATTGGATAAATATTCAGAACTTCTTTACAGTTGAGGGCAGAGGGATTAAGCATCTATACAACATTTCGGCTACCCTTCTCTTTCTGTGGTTAGAAAGGCTTTTTTGAATCAATTTGATATTTTTAATATCCATTTAATGATTATCGGTAATAGCACGTAAACGGCTTCTTATCGTTTATTCTAACTTTCTTTAGAATGTTAGTTGCCATATAGAAGGCTTTAATTTCGTATGTTCTCAAGGTCCATTGTAGTTTTCCCTTCGTACCTTTGCGGCAAGGAAAAACTACAGTACCAATCCAAGATCTTTCATTAGGGTTGTTATTCATAGAGGTACGGTTCCACACAACAAAAAAGTAGACATTTTGTAATTACTTTCTGACCGATGCACAATTTATTCGGAACTATCTGGATGTACTAGACGGCCTTTCCGTCCCAGTATGTGACCCCTCAGTAGTGCGATTCCACGACTCCCCAAAAGACTCGAACCCAGAACTTTCGGTCTCAAGCACGAACAACTAACATTTAAACTACTGAGTCAGGACCAAACGGTGTGAATGTATAATTTCGATCCATGGTATTGCGCAACCATCCGTCTATTGTATGAGGTAGATACCTGTCTCCAACCGATACGGATCGGACTCCATGGCCATCCAGTGCTACCAGGTTTCAAGGGTGGTCCAGCTTACATCGACTGATGAATTTAACAAATAAAATCACTACAATCCCCACAAATCAATATTTTAATAATTATTTGAAACCATTAAGTCCAAAATTGACATTGATTATAATTGTGTTTAGGGAAAGTGATTTAAACAAAGGTTATAGTGTCTTGGGAAGAGTGATAGCTTTGTCATTATAGATGCATAAATTAAGTTTAGACTTTTAAAAAACAACTATGATTATTGCAACATTATTTATCCATTAATTATCTTGACTGTCCTTAAAATGCCCATAACAAGATTACTGTCCACTGATGTAAACTTGCATTCTCAAAATTATGCTATCTTTTCCGTATCAGGTAAACAGGAATACGTCTAGAGGTGTGGATGCCTATCATTTCTTTTCATCCTACAATGTACGAGTTGAAGCATATACAAATAAACTGACTGACACAATTGATTATAACGTAATCCGTGAATTGGTCTATCAAATATGTAAGTAAGCCCACCTTAACGACAAACCATACACCAATAGATCACAAAACTATAACTATTTAAATAACGTGTGTAGTAACTTCACAACCAACCTTGTAGCATTTAAAACAAACACAGAAAATGTATGTGTGGTGAATTTTTATGTACATAATCAACGGTACATGCAACGAACCTACCATGAAGTCGGATTATTAAAAATATTTTCCGTTAACTTTTATAAATAAATCATCTGAACGTTTTTTATAATGACTGAAATAAAATCTCATAGGGTCAAGTAAAATCATCCCTTCCTGACTTATATTTAAATATGTCTGCATGACATTCATCCTGTTTTCACGTCTAAAAATTCCTTTAATGAGATATTTTTGACCTACTTTTTTTATAATAAAATTAGTCTTTCTACTAACTAATCATCTGAATTTTTGAAGTTGCCTTTCTTACGCCAAATTTACTTCGAATCGCTATCGTCATAAGACCAAGCTTTCAGATAAGCCCTAGCTTTTCTCTGTTGTATTGTTGGCTTATTGAAAAATGTGTAATTGCTCGTCAAGATTCACTGAGTAAAGTACACCATACTAATGATCTTAAGAGACTTATCAACCGCTCTGGAAACGCTGCCTGGTTATAAAACAACTATTAATAAAAAGCGGTAAAATTGCCATAGACCGATGCTTTCGTTATGATAACCAACCTCATAGATATTAAGTTTATTATTTCAAAGGAAAAGGTTTACGTTTACATAGTGGGAGCTTGGTTTGTGTTTTTAGCTATAAACTCAGACATCACCAAGTAACACCAGATATAAAGCAAAAAGGTTAGGGTTAGATAGTTGGAGTTAGACTACAGTTATTTGTCGGGATCATAAACTGTCCACCTACTCAAACATTTCTGCAAAATTTTTTCGGTTTCAGCAATTTGTATTCCCTTGAGACAAATCCGGTACATAATGTCCATTCTTACAAATACTTTTTACCACATCCACTAATCTGGGATTTGCCCTGATGATTCTTTCCCGCTTGGTAAGTAGTGTGTGACAACTTAAACCTGTGCATGTGTGCCATGTTCCACATTGTGTGTGAATAACTGACATAAACGTGGCTACCTCACTTGTGCTCAGAAAACTCAGCTAAATTAATTGACCATAGTTAAACACTTAAAAAAGGATTAGGGTTAGCACATGGTTGTTTGTTTTTTGTTTTTTTGCGGTACGTTTGAATTTTGCGTTACGCTGACACGGTATTTACTACAAAGTGCTTATATATCGTTAAAACCTAGTTTAGAAATCAATAATAACATTCAATTAACCCTTGAAGAAAAATAGTTCGACTGACACAAAAACGAGCCCGGAAAAGCCCCATTTCTTCAGATATTAACAACTCTGGTCTTACCTATACCCCATGCTCTGCTACTCCTGCTGCACCAGGTAATAGTGGGCTTTGATTTTGTTCCACACATATTGCTGGATGACTCTATGTCTAACTTAATAATGAGTTCTAACTCACGAACAGATGGTATCGATCTTATTAAGAACGAATTAGCCGCTGTCTATAAGCAATTAAGTGATATGCGTTCTAAAGTGGAGTCACTTGCGGGCACTTTATTAAAAAATGATGATCCTAAACTAGAACTAAAGACACTGTCACCCCCTCGACTGCTGTTGTCAAAGGATATAGTTACTTCTGAACTCCAAGACAGGATCAAAGTAGAATCCGTTATTGACTTGATAGCTAGTGAAGTCACCAAGCGAATAATCTCACGAAATAACGTGATTATATATAATATACCTGACAAAGTTGCCATTAAAACTGTAAGAAACGTGATACTAAACGCAACTAATCTCCGGGACAGTCCATGCCAATGTATCCGACTTAACAAAAAGCATCAAAAATACTCGTGCCCTATCCTGTTTAGATTCGATTCCCATTTATTAGCGGAACGTTTCATAGAATCTGAACAGCTAGTCTGTGCGCATACGAAGTTTAAAAGCGCTCGTATAGTCTCAGACAAAACCACCAATCAAAAACTAACACAAAAGCGTACCATAAACGAAAATAACATTGTTTAGGTCACAACAAATGTGGTCGCGCCAGCAGCTGAACCCACAGGTACAGCTAATTTATCTCATGTTAGTCAGTGTACTGATATACCAATGCAGTGTGTTAGTTTGTCTCTCATAACACTAGTGGCCCTAGATAACCATAACATATCTGATGGAGACACTAATGTCATTCCTTTCAGTGTAATATCGGAAGCCCAAAATCAAACACCTGATTCTATAGTGAAGGCTCATAAAAACACTGCTAAACCTAAAACGAATATACCAATTAAGAAGAAAGTAAATAAAAAACCTTCTGGTTCTAGACCGAATACCAAAAATATTTCAACGGCCTTACCAAACAAAAGTATAATTTCTGAAACCATGCTTAACCCTACTCATCGTAAAGGAGGTTATAAGGACACATTTCGTTCAAACGTCACACGAAACGGCCACTTCAACCATCATGTAAGCAGACCTACTATTAGACAGACGGCAATGAACCAACGTGCCCCATTGTTTCCCCCAAATGTTATAAGTAATAAGCATGCAAGATGTAACTCTTATCATCACTCTCGCAGTTTATTTTTTTTATTTAAACACATATATGTTGGTACAAAAGGGCACCAGATACATATGCGCCACACAAAATAATGAAAGTAGGAAGAGAAAGGATGAAAAGATAAGGCGGACTGAAATGTGCAACCAGAAGACTCTTCCAGTTAAGAAAGTTATAGCCACTCTTTATGAAGAAAGTAAAAGAAGGTTGCAGCAGGATCGCCACTGGCTTCTATTCTGAGCCATATCTGATAACGTCTCTAACCACTGTGTTGCACCATCTCTCGGACCCCAGCCAGGGATTCGTGAAGGACCAACAGAAGCTAGCCCTTTGCAGCTCTCTTTCATTCCACGACACCATGTCATACACTGACCTCCTCTCCGCTTTCTCCAACCAGTCCCAGGGTCGGCAAATAATGCACGACGTGGAAGTCTCTGGGACGACATTCGTAAAACATGTCCAAGCCACCGAAGTCGGTGTTTCAAGATGGTGACACCAATTGAATTATCGTCTCTGCGCCCGAACACACGATGCTGAACCTCTGCATTACTAACATGGTGTTGCCACTGGATGTCAGCAATCCTTCGGAGACAACGATGATCGAACACAGAGAGACGTCTAACATCCTCAACTCGGAGAGTTCAGATTTCAGAAGCATAGAGCAAAACTGCTCTCACCGACGCGTTGTAGATCCGACCTTTTACAGCCAGACTAACATCACGAAGGCGCCAAAGACGGCCCAGATTGGCATAAGCCGCTCTGGCTTTCCTTATATGTGCATCAATCTAATCACTCACGCCACCACCAGCACTTATATATCTGCCTAGATACACGAACTTCTCAACTACTTCAATCTGCTCACCATCCATGATGAGTACAGGATTAGAATCCTGCCAGTCTTGTAGAAGTACTTTGCACTTGGAGGGTGCAAAGCACATGCCGTACCTGCGGACACTGATTGCTAACTGATTAAGTGCTGATTGCATGCCTTGGGCATTATCGCACAGTAAGACAATATCATACGCATACTCAAGGTCGAGAAGTCGTTCCCCAGGCAACATATCCACACCGCCATTACTTACATCCATCAGAGCTGTTTCCAGGATGTCACCGATGGCAAAGTTGAAGAGGAATGATGATGGGCCCGATGATTTGTAGCGCTTCAAGAGTTGGAGTTCCTTGCGGACTTCCGCCTCGTTTGGTGGATCAGTCGTCACCAGCCATGGGGGTCAGGACAAACTGGTTGATGCTGCCGGAGCAGCAGGCCAGTTGAACTGCCCTTCGAAGAATTCCGCCCATCGTCCAAGACGTCGAGAGATGTTAGTGATTGGCATCCCATCATCCTCGTAGATTGTTTCACTCACACTAGACTTCTTGCTGCCAGTGGCTCGGATGAGTTAGAAGAGCTTCCGGCAGTTACCAGATGCAGCTGCTGCTTCCAACTCATTAGCACGCTCCGACCACCAGGCTTCTCGGTCCTTACGCAAGCTTTGCTCGATTTCATTACGTAACAGCCTTCGTTTGTGGCCGAACTCACGGACACCCGGAGTAGATCGACGGGCTTCCATCAGTTGTACTACATTAGTTAAGCTGATTCCTCTGTAATTGTCTTTGCAGGTGACTGTGAGTGTGATCATAAATGAAAATCGTTGAGCAATGAAATTAAGCAAACTTTACCTAAGGACAAGAAGGCCTGGAGCCGTTCAGCTTGTCTTCTCTCGACCAAATTATCCTACCCTACATGGCCAGTGACGACTGATCCGTCTAGCGAGACGGAAGCGTTCAAGGAACTTTAACACTTAAAGTGACACGAATTGCCAGGCCCATATAACTTATTTCCTGCCCCTTTTAAAGGTGGCGGCAACCTCCCACTTGTGTAACTGACTGGCAATCAGAAAGTGTTCCAACATCATGGACCGAGTTTATAGTTGTCCCTATCTTTGAAAAAAGTACCCGTCGTCTCTGTAACAAATATCGAGTAGTAAGTCTATTTCCAATGTTGTCTTACTACGCGATAGTACCCAAGCCATGCAATCCGCACTTCATTAGTTGACAATTAGTGTCTTTACGCATTGTATGTGCTTTGCACCCTTCAAGTGCAAAGTAATTTTACAAGAATGAAAGGACACTGATCCTGCTTTCACTCTGAGTAGTGAGCAGATATAAGTGGTCGAGAATTTCGTGTATCTAGGTATCAGCATAGGTGGTGGTTGTTGTGTGAGTGGTGAGATCAGTTCACTTATACTGAAGGCCAGAGCGCTTGTGCCAGTGTAGACCATCTTTAGCGCCTTCGTGATGTTAGTCTGGTTGTAAAAGACCGGATCTACAACACGTCCGTGATAGGAGATTTACGAATGACGTCCCAGTTGATTCCGCATCGTGCACTGTTTGCCAACTGTGCGACTGGTTGAAAAAAGGGTGTGTGTGGTGCTATGAAAGAAAGTAGTCCAGGATTGGATTCTATTTGTCCTTCGCGACTTTCTGGTTGGAGTCATAGATATGAAGCTACTCAGTAGCTAGAGACGTTGTCAGGTATGGCTCAAAATAGAAGCCAGTGGCGATCCTGCTGTAAATAATGGACGCGACTTATTAAACTGGTAGAACTCTTTCTGATTGTACCTTTGCCAACTGAACTGCCTCTCCCATTTTTAATAATATTATTATTTCACTATCATACACTGACTTATGTTCGTTATTGTTTCTCGTTTTCTTCACAGTACTTTACATCCTCTGTCTCTTCACATTCTCATTGTTATTATGTCGCGCATATATATTCGGTGCCCCTTCGTACCAATATTTGTGTGTTCAAATAAAGTATAGTATTAGCAAAGACTAGTTTTTGATGATCATTTTATTGCCATTTTCAGTGATGTTAGTTTACTTCTTATTAGCTTCGGTAACTGTTCGCCTGACTGATTAGTTATGTGATGGTTATGTAGCAAAAGCAGGTTCGAGCATTCTTGAAATGTTCGAATTCGCTGTGGCTAGTACATATGTGAGATAACAAAAAGTAGTTGTTTGTTTTAACTTTTTCCGTGTTATTTTGTTTACGGGATTCACATTAGTTGTTCCTCATTTTATTTTTGGACACAGATACGTCTTATGAGTATACCAGCTTATCACAAATTCGCACGTTGAATTCACAACAAGAAACCTTGCATTATCCATCTGACTAGCCTCTATATATGCTTGTCCGGAGATCAAGAGAATCACTGGAGAAGAATTATGAGTGATCTTCAGAACAGATTTCCACTAGAGCTTCTCTTGAAAAGGATAGTGGCTCCAAACGAAGTAATAGTGGACATTTTCTGATGACTAGTGAAAAAAAGTATACCACATGCCAATAATTGCTTTATAAAATTATTTAAGATGACCAGATCACAACATGGAGTCAATCTAATAAGTCATCGATTATTGATTAGTGTTTTTAGTAAAGTTGAATTGATCTTTATTGCTTGAAACTGTGTGGATTACCTGGCTAATATGCTCTCCAAAATGGTAGAAATCAATGGTTTGATGAGACCCTCGTTATATACACAATTCATCAATCACAGAAATACTCAAACAGATTTTGTCTACAATCTTCACTAAATATTGAATGTGTAATCAAGTATACTTATATTTACTTTATCGTCATTCTCTTATTTTCTTCATTCTTTTTAAAGTTATTTTTAGAAATCTAGTACTTTTATGAATCAGAGTAATTTAAACCTCGAATTAGTGTATTTATTTACTGATAGCTTTCAGTAAAATTTACAATTAATTTCAACTCAATATTTGTTTGTTCCCAGTCAGTAGCAGTACCGATTTTTTATCCCTCGTTAGTTATTGACGTAGTAACTGAAGGTCTCTTGTTACTGATTAGTGAAGTCTGAATGAGATCAAGTTCATTTCTTATCCAAATTCAGTTCACTATACCTTATTAAACGTTTCGTTCATGAAAATCGGCTTCAGGTTATATTTAATGCGTGCTCAACAATTAGGAATAATTTCCAAGTGATATTTGAAGTAATAGTAATATCACTTCCTGATTTTGAATAGGTTTCTCTACTGGACTGATATGAATTTCTAGTATACAAGGATTAATAATATCATTTCTGCCTAAGACTGGATGGATGTGGTTCGTGCTCATAATTCACTGTTTGAATGCTGAAGTACGCATTTCGCTCAGTATAAATCTAAGAAAAGCGATCCCTAAAGTGGTGTCTATTATTATGTACAAAATTTGTTGTTCACCGTTTAATATTTTCCCTGATTTGAATAGACATCAATTCACAAATTCTTATTCCTTTCTAGATAAACTCAGAAAACACCGATATTCGTCAATCGAAATCAAATATGCTGAATATATGGTGGAGAAGATTTGTGAGTCAGGTGGATGATTTTGATGGACTTTTGTTCTCTGAGCTGCAGGGTTTGGTCGTGGAGCTTTCATCGTGATTCTGAACGACATCATCAGCACAAACTCCAAGTAGTAGTCTACCAAACCATCCAGCTCAAAGAACCAATCTCCATCAAAATGCTGAATCAATTTTATGATCCTTTAGGATTAGAAAAGACTAATAGTGGTAAGAGTTATCTTGTTGATCACAGTATTAAACAAGTTTCTAAATGTTTTCATAGTCTTCTTACATCCATTTTATGGATGATACGTTTTTATTGGAATTTTTTGAGAGAAATGTGGCTGGAACCAATTCCAAAACTAATGTAAACTTCGCCAAACGATGTGGTTGAAATTTTCCAACAGCTTTTGTAGAGGACATGATTAAAAAAGCACTTAAAGTGCTTAATTGTCAGTATGAATGTTAACCGTTCTGTTATTAATTTTTGTTTTGTTCTTTCTGTATTAATCTCAACTGCATTTATATATCAAAGAACAACTTGGTAATTTACTGAGGGTGTTCCAAATTCAGGTTTGTCTTAGTAGTTTCGCTGATGGTACAAAACCGGCTGCGTCATGTTAATTTGGGTATTTCGTCTTGGCTGCATGTTAACCAGTCACTCTCTCGTGTTGTGGAATGCAATGAAGCAAGCTTTCAATTATATTAGTGAAGACAGATTGTTGAATAGACAACGATATCATGTGATGTGGAACCAACTTCGTATGTTAGTACGAGAAAGCTTATTTTTGATGTGGCTAAAGATAGATGATGTGAATTTGTGGACCGAAAATACTGCTTCTTATGCTGTTCAGATCAACGGAAAATAATTCAGGAAAAATCGTGTCGCGAAAAAATTAAGGAGGGTCAAGTATTATATATATATATATATATATTGTGAAAATAATATTTACAGAATTCACACCAGTTTACAGGCATGATCAGATTGATGTAAAAAGCAACATTGAATGTACAGAACAAACATGAAATTTAAAATTATTTATGTCTGCTGGTTCAGTAATTGATAAGTAGATTATATATGGCATATATCACGGCAAGCCAATGCAACACCAGGAAACTTTTATTTTTTCTTAAGTGGATAGCCTGATGATTTATGAACGTATTTCTTTGAGGTTATTTTCAGTGTTAAAGCGAGTTATTGATAAATATCTACAACTAGGAAAATTAAGATAAAAGCAAAGAGCACGGAACAACAAAACAATGATTGCCAAAATATGCCGGTCAGGTTACCACTGTTCATGTTAGATATTATTCAAACGTGTTAGAGTTGCTTGTGACAGTGTTAACGTAAGATCTGTAAAGGGACAGCAAGTACGTGGTTAAGCATTTCAAGTTCCGATAATCTCACTTGTGGAGTAAGGTACACTTACAGACGCTAGAGCATTTAATGCATTCTCAGAGGAGCAATATGCATTAATGGAGCAAACAATTATTGGGAGAGAGTTTAACATACGGATAGTTTGTGGTAGATTATTCCAGAGTCTAGAAAACTTACAGGCAAAGTAATTCATATAGAGAGAAGATCTGGAATATGTTTGTTTCGCTAAAGACAAGGAATTACGAATGTCGTAATGTGAGGCTTTAGCATATTGAATCGCTCGATTGGATGTGAAGGATAGTTTGTTAAGCATTTTGAAAAGAAGATAAGGTTAAGTTTGAGTCTCCTCTTCCATGAGGGGTGAAGCCATAGTTTACTACACCTAGAATTATACATCAAGGCACAATCAGTTCCAAGAGTACGAAGTGTAAATCGTCTTTGTACTGGTTCAAGCCTTGCAGTACAGTACTTGTGGCCCGATACATGTAGTACGGATTTACATCCAATTAGATGCTGCAAATTGTAGCATTGTATTTCTTAATTTTTTCATTAAAGTTTAAACGTACACAGTTATTCAGAAATTTAAACCAGTTTACATTTGTTGGAATACATCGATTTGTTTTCAAAATTTGTCAAGGTGATATTGTCAAATTCATCCTAAAGTTTATTTATTGTTATAATGAAGCATTCGCAAGCTTATAATGGACGATTTGTATCTGTTTAGAAAACCATTCAAAAAATTGTAGGCGCTGAGCAGCTTTTCTGTCCTAGTACGGAACTCCTCAGCAGTGCGCAAACAATCCTATTAAGGATCGAAACCTGGACTTTCAGGTCTCATTGGAATAGCTATACTTTTAGAACACTGTGTCAGCATGAACGCTGTCATCACTTTGTTTCGGAAATGAGATGGATATCGACTGAAACGCTTGTGAAATGTCTATTACTGTTTGGAATTCGATATAACCTTTTGAATGTTGATTCCGTGATTCAAAGGTTAATATTTCGACGACATGCACTTGGGTTCTGAGTTATATTGATCGTAGTGTCACGTATCTGCATTGCTTGGGAGTTCCATATTAGTAGTAAATAGCTGTCCTATAATTCCAGGTTTCTAAAGGTTGTCAAACTGAAGTCTGTTCGCGATCCCATTATTAATTCTACTTATTTCACTTGTCAGTCAGTCAGATAGCTACAGTGTAGGACCAGACACATATATACATCGGTCCAAGTTGCCATACTTCATAAGCACAACAAGATGAACACTGAATTATTAGAAGTCAATTTAATCGTGGTAATATATGAAAGAGACTGTACATAAGGATATAGTACACGAAGAAAGACAGATATGTAGCAGTTTTAATTTTATAGTTTAAGAGAAGACAGAGAGTGTATACACTGACCCCAGTGTGATCGATTCTGAGCCATGTCACACAGAGTCTCCAATCATTGGTTACGATAGTCACGCGGACCCGAACCAAGAAGTCTGTATCTACCAACATGGCTCTTCTGTAAATCTCATAGTCATATATCATCATTTTATTTCCGCCTATGTTGCTCGTAATTGAAGGAAATATCAAAGCAATCCTCACTGGATGCACATTTATCAATATGAGATCGATCAAATGTAGTCCACAACATCAATGGGAAGTGTTATATCCCCCGGTGAATTACAAATCGTAACTTTTAGGTCTATTTATGGATCAATGTAATATGCCTATTTCCTATTGTACAATTATTACGTAACTGAACTATTCATATTCATATTTCCCTTATCATTAGCTTTATTTTGACCCTGACTTATTATTATACGATTCTTGAGTTATCATCAGTTTATTGATTACTATTCACAGCCACATTCGGCTAAATATTGTACAAACGTTATTATCTATTTTATGGGTCGATATGGTTGATTGTTTGGTATATAAACTCAGTATGTTTGAAATACAATGATTGATACCACTGAGGCTGTTATTGGTGTTTTGGACTTAACTGGTTGGGCTAGGCAGATCGCAGGACCGGTTAGCACTGTAGACTGCTCGTACGGTTTCGTGTGTCACTGTTCCAATCGACAATTCGCTGCTTCCTGTTTGGCGGTCTTATCGCGTCACACATCAACTAGGTATCCACTCGGCTACAAGCATAACAGGAAGACGCAAACAAACATTATAAAAATAAATGATCATATTAATTGACCAAGAAGGAATATTCAGGTAAGACCTAAAGAAGAAAAGCCAAATATGGTCCACTGACACTAGCAACTAAAATCTAGCCGATGTAAAATCAGCTATGGCTTCCGAACATCAATCATATATACCTGAATGTAATCATTGCTTTAATTATTCAACTTTACGTAAAGAATTTGAATAGACGGAGATCGTCTTGCTTTTTGAATTTGAAAGGTACTCATCCAACTGTGCAAATCAGTAACCGAATCGTCTTATAGAAGCACACATACATTTGAGTTTGTTTACATCAAATTTGGCTAAGCCCTTTTGTTAACTTATTTGACGGACAGTCATTCATACAACTTCAACCTATCTATACTATTGTACTTTTATTATGTACGCTTGTACATTGCTTACTGCCTAAGCATGTATTTATTCTGCTAGCCTTACTATTAATCACTTGATCCGATGATTCATGCCATTCCACTTGTATATATATGTACATCTTAATCCTGTTCACTGCTCTACACTGTACTGTACTCGCTCATTCGGCTCTCACGCTCACTCGCCTGTTTTATGACACCACTTTTTCATGCTTGCTTTACGTGCCTGTGATTTTGGATATCTGTGTGTGGCCCAATAATAAACGAAATCAACCCATCGTCTTCGCCTTCTGATTTATGCACCGTTAGGATGTTATCGAGTAACGGTTATCAGAACGAACAGTATACGAAGTTTAAGGAAAATATCGAATATCGACCACCACAGCCTTTACCTAATTCTTTCTTCTACGCTATATTTTAAAGACTGAAATATATTGTCTTGTTTGTGAATTGAATGTCATTTCTATAATCTTTCATTAATTTTAAGAGTGTGTAATTTGAAATTGTGTATATTGTAAATTAGTGAATCCTACACAATAGAAAGCTGAAAATTTGAATTCAGAACATCCGTTGATTAGGCTAACTAAAATTTATTTAATTTAAATAATAAGCACAAAATAATGTAAGTTGTTTACTGAGTTAGAAGAATGATAATTGGAGAACATTGATTCTTATGTTGATATAAAGTTTTGTGAACGATAAATAGGTATTTAACATGTATGTGAATAGGACCATAAAATAAAAATGAGTATGAGTATTGTGTATGTTAAAGATTTGCTTAAGACAGTGCAAATAAATCATTCAAATGTTGAAGCGTTGCAAAGCATCTTTAGGGTGTCGAATATGTAGTACATAATAGTTTCACCACACATCACATTCCACCTCAGGATTCATTGGTGAACCAACTGGACAACCATATGCACGTGCGAATCTGTTATTATTAACCAACACCCCGGTTACTCTTTCAAGGTAGAGAAAATAAAATTATTTAATTAGTTTGGACAGCCGTAAACTAAATATACAACTACTATAAAGTTTGGAAACTGAAATTACTATTTTTCTGATTAAGATTTTGAAAACTTAATAAGATTGAAGTTGAAGTAGGCGACTATCATTGGAGTTGTAGACCATCGGAATTCATTAATTCTGAGTTATTGTAGCGGTTTGTAATATGGGATAAGTAACAGTTATATGGCATTCAAAGATGATAGTGTTCATTCTCGTTATGGAATATAATGCTGAATACTTTTATTTCTTCGTTTTATAATGCAATATCTGCTTTGAAAACTTTAGTTTTTGTGGCAACAAATATTTCCATGGTCATAATTTTTAGTATGGCATATGTATTTTTAATCGCTGTAAATTCTTACCTGAATTTTTCCAAAACATGAGGCTGGGCTACCGAAGTTAGTAGAAGCATAGTCTGACCATGATGTCCACACAAACTCTTTAAAATGAGATAATGAAAACAGTTGTAAAGTACATTACTAGATATTTGGTGGTAAAACAAATAGGATTATATTTAAGATGACATTGCACTTATTATACCTTACCGACAGTATACAGTAATATCACATGAGAACAGAGATAGTATTTAAGAGGTTTGATGAAATGCAACTTTAAACAATAGCAATTTTTGAATACGTCTGTTTGAGTTGGCATTTTTCATTTTGTTAAATTATGTTATGACCTTAGTTTTAAGCTTTATTACTTTTCAAGATGTCACAGACAAAATGAAAATATTATTGAGTTGAACTTTAAACTAATGAATACCAAAATGAATTTAATTTGCAGCTTAACTGTGAATAGCAAGTTTATTCAGGTGAACGATCCACTTAACCAACTTCTCATATCGAATTTCATACGTTGTGATCATAGAAATTGAAAAAATAATTTGGTGGTTTGTATGAATTTAAACAAGTGTTATTGAACGTTGATGAAGCAGACTATGTTGTTCACCATGTAAATATTTTAGAAGAACAACAAGTTTCAAATCCTTTTGGTAATTGAATGTTCTGGCTAAAATATAATGTCGGAATAATTGCATGAATGCCATGTACTCCATGTACCGGCAATAAACTTGTATATTATTCTTCTGATGAATTTCAGGAATAATGACATGAGTGGTTTAAAAGGTTTTTATGAAAAATGTTGATGTTTACAGCAATCACATCAAGACTCTGTAGTGCCGTGCTTCAATAATAGTTCACTTCGGTAACCCTTATTATACAAATCTTAGCGGTGTATAAAATCAGAAGGCAAAAGGAAGCGGAAACTACATTTTATTTGATGAATGATGCAGACCAGAAAGCTGTGGGCACATGAGCAAGTGTAAGCGAGCGAAGCAAAGATGATGCATAGTGGAGATGGCTGGGAAGCCAATTCGAGAGCGAAGCGAAAGATAATGCGTATTGGAGATGGCGGGGAAGCCAACTCGCTATGAGCAGGCATTACTCAATATTTATAATCAGACAAAAATGAATGACAGACATATGATGAATAGGATGCGAAGGGTACACGTATACGCTCATATAAAAATATAATCAAGGTTAATAAGCGGATAATTAACAAGATCAAAATATGAATTTTAATGGATAAGCGAATTGGCTTGACCAGTAGCTAGAATAAAGTATATGGGCTTAACATATAAACTGATACTACAACTCCAGGTGAACAAAGAATGTAGGATGAGTGTTTTAGATAAAGACCATAAATACCATTGAATATAACATTGAAAAATACACCATAGTTATTTTTTTGAATAACAAACAAATCAAAACTTTGACGTACTTGAGCAAAAGAGAGGAAGAACAATCGATCAGATGTAAGTGACTGATGGTGATCTTGACTAACATTATTCGAGAACTTGTTCAACAAACGCCTGTATGTCTGAATAAAGAAAATTTTGTAGCGTAAAATGTATTGTGACTGAGCGTAATTGCAAACACTGATCATAATGCGTAATAGTAAAACATCATTCAAAATATACAGGTGATGTATTCGTGAAAAACTTTTCCCCACGTGTTTTGTTAAAATAGTTTATAGTATGAAGAACCAAAGTAAACCTATGCACCTTGTGCTGTATTTCTTAGTTTCCATGAATCACGAACGAGAAAATGAGTAACAGTGTTCTGCACCGATTAGAACTAGTGAAATAATCATAAGCCATGCTACAGATTATTCGGCTCAATGAATTGGTTTCACAAAAATATTCAAAGTAATCAGTTTGACCTTCAGCCGCTTTGTTTGTTGTGATGATATGTAGAGATCTATCTATCAGGACAATTAGCCTACCCTAAGACTTAGTTTTAACTTCGTCTTCTTTTATCCAGTGACTTATTTCTTTACTTCAGTCACAGTTGACGCTAATAAAATTTTGAACAAATACCGTCTCAGTGAATGAATAGAACACTCAGTTTGATAGTTTTTCGTTTTCATAACAGCAAATATGCGATAACTGTTTGAGATGTGTAATAACAAAAGAACGTTTGAATCCGGAGAAAGAAGCGTGTGACTCAGAATGTAGTACAAGTGGGACAAGCGTATCAATGTTTTCTTGAAGAGCTTAATAAATTTTTAGTTACTCAATTACCAATCATATGATAGGGTATAAAAAGCTAAAACGATAAACGTGATGTCGAACCACTTTGTGAACCCCTATCTTCACGTGAAAAAAGTTATCATTTATTTAAAGAAGTGTTTGTAAGGTAGTTTGCCATATATAAAGTTTGATTCCTTCCTATGTTTTGGTGAGTGAACAAAATGTTCTTTATCGTTCTCATAAATGACATTCGAATAATTGTATTATTTATTTGTCCATGCCACATTTAGGTTTTTGTTCACTGTGACGAAATAATCGAGCCACTCAAGATACACAATTGTAGTCTGATAACTGATATCTAATGTCAGTGGTCATAAACGAAATCTCATTTATTATCTAAATGTACTTACGTAGTAAGATGCTTTTAATCCATTATTGTCAGCCAATATTTCTTCTTGAGTACTAACCTGAAAAGCCTAAATCAATTCAATAATCAAGAGATATGTGTTATGTAAGGTTGTGAACCTGAAATGAGAAATGCTCATAACCCCTTTTTACACTGAAATGTTATATTGTAAGTATACCATATGACATTCCATACGATAGACTTTATTCTCTAAAATAAGTGATAATGTCACGTAAACAGAAATACTTTCAGTTTATGCGAATGCAGTTTTAAGTTAAATGACTTATCATCCTATAAGAAGTTTTATTTACTTTTCATTTTTAAAGAGCGTTTCATCAAGGGATGTATTAAAGTTTCATAGTCATTTAATTCCGTTAGTGATCAGTATTGAGCGAATGTATATCTCATGAAATTCATGTCAGACGAAGACGATGTTGAATTGTTTTCAAAAGTCATTGTTGATTAAAAGGAAGTTCGCTTACAAGAAAACGTGTTAGTAAAAAGTTTGAATTATTTTCTAGTCTTGGTTTTTCAATTACTGTAATATTTTCAAAAACAGTTTATTCAAATTAAATCACATGACATTTTACGAAATTATTAGTTAGTTACGTTAAATATAGCGAAACAAAATTCTTGAAAGTCAGTTTTCAGTGTTTAAGAGTGATATTAGGTTGGACAATCCAAGTCCATTTTGTTATATCCGGGTAAAGAATAAGAGAAAGTAAGTTCTGATTTTGCATTCTCAATCGGTGTACGACAAGGCTGTCCACCATCTTCATTTATGCTCAGCCACTCTTTGGATTGATCATGTATAACTGTTGTTTTATCGTGGAATACAGTGTGGTCTGGTTCCATATAAACTACCCCTGTCTGAAAATGTAGATCATTCTGGACCGGTGATCATTCATCTTCTGTGCTTCCTTTTCGTTCAGAGCAAGTAAGTACTGAATCCACTATCAAGCATAGAGAATGATTCTTTTCCTCGTTGCGTATTATTTCCCTATGGTCGTCTATGTGTTTTGGTCGGTTCTAGAACATAACACATTCATAGTGTCATTTGATTTTTTTTTCTGATGAACAGTACAAGTGGAACACATTAAAAGAGTCCCATGTTTATATACTTTTACTTTTATTTGTACGGTGTGTGAAATCAGAAAACACCGATAACTGATGTCACGTATAATAGTAGGTAAAAGCTCATTCTTCAATACTCTCAAACTATAAGTAAATTACAATTTGAATAAAGTTAGTAACGTTATCACTTGATGACTAGGTATAATTTTATTCTAGATTAGCTGCGATTACACAAAATGTTAGTAAATATTTATATGTTCATATTTATAGTTTAACTAAACTTACTTTCAAACTAGTGAAATCATAAAAACTATACTGATAACTCAGACATATAGCTTTTGATTGTATCAATTTGGATGACAATAAAGCATCAAACGAAGTCCGTCTGTTATTGTTCTTATCAAGCAGTACACCTAGAGATACAACGAAACTAACAGGTTATCTCCATTGAAATTCTAATTCTTTTTAACTTAAATGCTAGTTTGCATGTACAGTAGAAGAAGTGGTAAACAGAAATAAGTGCATAGATGTTTGATAATAAACAGTTTCACATCATTCGAAATGAAAGAGTAAAACAATGGGTTTATCGGAAACTAATACAACAGAAATTATGAAATGAGATGAATGGTGTCTAGCAGTGAAATCTAGAACACGAATTTCGTTCTATTTGGGACCCATCAGCTAGATGTACCCACATCCCAACTCTCCTTATCATGCTTATGAACTTGGACTATATCAAAGCAATCCACACATGACGTACATATGCCAATAAGAAATTAATCGATTGCATTTCCAAACATCGATGGAAAGATTCAAACAACCAATATTAAAATGAAACTATTCAACAGACATTTAGTCGTTACTCGTCAGTCGTATGGCAAACCAGGGTAGAACAAATTATTTCACATGATTTCAAATTATTCCATTGTAAAAATTACATTTGACATAGAATGATTTTCAATGAGTACTATGAATGAAGGTACATTGTATTATCACCAATACTAAATCAGTAAAAATTTATATCATCTATTTACTAATAGGACAATAGCAGTCTAATTTTGTATTCGAAAACGTGTCTGATATTCGGTGTGTGGTAACAACAGAGTAATACTCAGAATCCATTGGTCATTGATTAATAGAATAAAAGGATTTTTCAAGACAGAAATGTTAAAATCTTCAGTTGCTAATGAATGTATTCTTGGATATTCCATTCAT
Organism: Schistosoma rodhaini; assembly: GCA_944470415.2. Classification (NCBI taxonomy): domain Eukaryota; kingdom Metazoa; phylum Platyhelminthes; class Trematoda; order Strigeidida; family Schistosomatidae; genus Schistosoma; species Schistosoma rodhaini. Next base: position 31,458,221 of record OX104037.1, read on the forward strand.
TCTATTCACATAAAACGTTTTCGTGAAATCGCCGTTCTCTCAGTGATGTCCTAATTTCGAGAATGTATCGATACAGGACACTGGTAGTCCTTTGAGATTCCTTAGTCATAAAATGATTAATACCGACAACTGGAGATTGCACACAATGGCAAAATGTTATACGCACATTGCGTCATTTCCCCCCAGAAGATTAGTTTTCTTTGATGAATAACAAACTGACATCGTCAAATTCAAGAAGTTGACATTTTGTTGATATGTAAAACTAATTTTCTTGATCGATAAACCCTTTATTTATCCGTGAAAAAGTAATTTTCTCCATGAATTCATAAGACAATAAAATCATATTGTGATTTTATGAACATTATTATATCGAAAGTAATAATGTTATATTAGGTAATTAATATTACTGTTAAGAAACTGAAAATTGAGTATAATGATTGAACGAACCTTCGATACCTATGGCGTGCATAATTTCATGGCTGATAATCCAACCAAGTGCTCCATATTTCGAGGCTAAACTACCATTTTCATAATAAAATGGAGGTTGTAGAATTCCTGAGTATAAATATATGCGATTTTCATCATTTCTATAATGAGCTGCTACACGAAATTCCGGTGTTCCTATCGGAGATCTGCTCACAAAAATAAAGGTTTCATTATTTCAAACGTCCTACCATTTCATTAAAATTTCACCATTTTTGCATTACATCAGATAAATATTTCAAGAATACTACGGTACAAAATGCCTCGAATTTCATTTTGATCATAAACCAGCATGGATTATATTACATGATACTTAATGAATCCAATAAATGAAGCGGTTTCATTCAAACAAAAATGGGGTTGAAATTTGTGGGTCAGTTTACAATATGTGATTATGGAATTTTTACAACAGTTTCAATAATATGGATTCTAATATTCATAATAAATATCTGTGATTTCCTGAATAGACAGTAGGTAAATAATCAGTTCAACTTTTGTACTTATTGAACTAGACTGTTCGTTGTTTGAAAGACTTATGTCATTGGTAATTATTTTACATAGACTTTAGTTTGTTATTTCAGTCTACTATATTAGTGTCCAATCTCTTATAAAGCTGTTACATGATATGATGGTAGTAATAGTGGTAATGGGCAATTAGCATTTGTCCTATGAGTTATAAAATGAATGGAATCTTCTTACCTCATTACGATTTTAAATAATGTAATGTAGGCACAGAAAGTTTGCTTAAGAAAAGTAATATTTACATTCTTCTGTCTTCTAAAATTTCATTTAGCATATTGGTTACACGTTTTATTTGGAAGACGTCTAAACGAGTCAAACATACATTAAATCAGTTCACCAAATCAGTTTGAATTCATGGTAATACCGGTTCTATCCGGAAGAAGGCGACAATCTATAAGATAAGTTTGATTAAAATAGATTCCAAACTTTCTATTTAAATAGTAAGATTAATAATACCTGATAACTTGTATTGCTTTTATATCAGAGATATCATGAAAACTTACGGGTTATACTTGTTTAATCGAGTTTTCAAAGTGTCAACATATTTTGCTCTACGGATGTAAAATTCATTTTTGTAATAGTTGTCCTCTCGAATTGGGTACTAAACATTATTTGTGTGAAAAAACGTTGATAAATTTCATTTTCAAAAAAATATTCAAAACATTCTAAACATCCTGTTTTTCAGTTTATTACGTAAATATTTGTCATTCAAGGGTTTTGGGGTAGGGCAGTGTCATTGAAGCAACATTTCAGTTTTTTATTGTCAAATTAATCATTGTCACGCAAGTGGACTTTTCTCAATTTCTAACGCCAAGCTACCGAAACCATTTAACTGATGCATAAAGTTGTGTGAATAGACCTCGTGTGAATGTAAATTTTACCACTTACTGATACAGATGCAACTTTGTACTGTTACGAGATTGTAGATGATGATTCTGTACATGCTCCGAAGTAGTTGAAGTATGGTAAGATTAATGTGTAGTCTTTGAGGACTAGAATATTGTTTCATAAAGTGACCCATGTATTTAAACCTTTTGGTTTAAACATATGAGGTGCCAAAGTGCAGAATATAGACCAGTGAGTTGAAGTTCCTCTGCCAAGTAATGATGGAGTCCAACCAAAGTTGTTTGAAGATGTGAAATATTTATTTACTACATTAAATGTTATCACTAGTGAGTTCTGCAAACAACGGTCTTTTGTAAGTTTCACGTATCTCCTCCGTGATAAGTGGAGTTATTCTCTGTAAAAATTAACTAATATGTACCATAATACCTATTATATTTAGTTTTTAATAAAATATGCATTAGTTGTATCAAATATACATTTAAAACAATTTATTTTTCACTAGTAAAACAACTGTAGGTAACTTACTTGGGATACTGTTGAAAATATTTCTTTTACTTCAGAAGCATTTTGATTAGAGTACAAGGCAAACACGTCCATGTTTGAAACCTACAATTTTTCATAACGATCAGTCATCTCACCAAAAGTTAAACAAACCTTTTGTTTCATCAATTTCCTTCCTTCATCATTCAACCACTTGATTTTTGGTATTGAGTTAATTATAGTGACTTTGATTTCGTTAAACATATTGATCACCTGTAATGTAGTGAAAGTTAACCAAATTGATAAAGTTCATGCCATGTTTGAAAATTATTACGAACCATTTACAAATGTAATAGATGATTTATGAGATCTAAACATGAGACTATCCTAAGCGTGGTCCTAGCAATTTACTTAAGGTTCATGACAAGCGATTTTATTATAGCAACTATTCTACAGCTGATTTCGAATATGTTTAATTTTGAATAAACCCTTTTATTAACTTACTAAACAGAAAATACTATTAGAAAAGTAAAAATTCGTTTATTTTACAGTTGAATTTATGAGTCAATTGAAACTAGACCACCATGGGAAACCTGGAAGAACCGGACGGTTGTTTCGTCCTAGTGTGGGACTCCTCGACAGTACGCATCCACGATTCCAACCCGCGAGATTTAAACCTACGACTTATTTGTATCGCGCGTAAATGCTTAACCTCTAGACCACAGAACCGACGGGCATCCAACGGTGTTAATGTCTAAATTCAACTAATCCACAAAGTTAAGCAACCGCCCACCATTATCTTCAGTTAGTTACTATCTCACAACAGACCCGATTAAACTCCACTGGTCACTGCTTTCCACTAGAACTCCAGGAAATACCTCTTGAAGCCAGTCACTAGTGAGAAAATGAATATTATCAGAAGAGGGTTTTGTAGACATTTCTTTGTATTTTCACAAATAACTAGACCACATGACAGAATTTAGCTAAAATGTTGATAGCATAAATATTACCCGATGATTCATCCACTTCCCATATGTATTTAAGCACTAGAATTCTAATAATATTTTTTTGTTTTGCCTTGTTGTGCCCTTATGCGATTGGACTACAAATTTGCCTCTGTATTTGCTAGCATAAAGATATTCTCCTCTCCCCTCCGAATTCGCTTATATGCTTATAACTGCTAAAAAATTGTAGTTGCCGCTTCTCTTTGCCTTTTGATTTCAAACACCGTTGAGATTTATATAGTAACGGTCACAAGGGTGATTGATTAACAAAGCTATACCACTACAGTAAGATAGATATTGGTTTTTCAAATCGATCATTGATCTCTGTCCATCAAGAATATGGTTTGAAATTAAAATTGTATACCAATATACAGTCTATTAAAGTAGATAAATAAGATCATTTGGATGGATTTTCAAATCTGCATTTTAAATGGATTTGGTCAGAGAGCACGATATACGGCTAATAAAAACATTTTAAGTAGTTAGTTGCGTTTAACTAAAATCATAGTTAGTTGCCCTCCCTTACCGAATTGTATTACGTTACACTTTATCTTGGAAATGTAATGTAGTGTTAACGATAATGAGCTCTTATCCTATATTGTTCAAGTGATTATTGCACACTGCAGCTTCTAAACCTTAAAAAAGACCACAGCAGTGATGACACTTCGTAAGGATTCTGAAGATCATTTTAAAAATATTCAGTATATTTGTTTTGAAAGAAATAAGTTTTAGTTGTCTAACCAAAACTAGGTTGATATTGGAACGATGTTGACCATTTGATGTAATACATGTACTAACTTATGTCGGAATGGGAAAGAATAACACCACAAATTTTGAGAGACAGGTGTATAGGTGATATCAAAAGTGTCAAAATGTGTTGAAAAGTCTCTAGAATCAACATCAAAGTAACCATAATTTTGCATCACAAACTTCGACAGTTCGAAAAATAACGGAAATCAATGTCATTTAGCAGAAATAACGATTATCATGTTGTGATGCTGAATATCATTTTGTGTGGATGTACTGCATTTGATATGAAGTGTACTCTTAATTGCGTTATTCGAGATATTTGTTTATGTTTACGTAATTGGAATTAAAAAGCGTAGTACCTCCCGATTTAAATATCAAACTTTTGAATGTGAATGAATGGCTATTGAGTACATAGGTGTTTCTGACAATATTCCAGTAAATTAATGTTCATTTCGATTGCTCGCTCAAAGAACCTCAAAATGTACTTCATTTACGAGCTATTCGAATTCGACCACAATAATGTCTACAAATAATCACCCCAATATAATTGATGTTTAGGATGAAAGTTAAGATTTTTTCAACAATTAACTGGATTTCTATATCTGGAAACACTGATTACTTATAGCAAGATTAGTAATTATGATGTCTAACCATTTAGATATGTAAAATCATGAATGTTTAATCTTGAGAGTTCACATATTAATGACAGTAGAACGAATTTGTATGACGTCATCCATAGGGTTGAACAGTTGATCACTATTTTGGGTTCCATTTATCTATTTGTGAACAGTTAAGCTCTGTCATGGATGACAGATTCATGCAAGTTACCAAATTAAGAGCAATTTTACTATTGTATCTTATATCTGAGTTCGTATCCCATCAATCTAGTATGACATTGTTCACTGTAGTGTTTCCACTAGTTTAGCATGAAATGAAAGACTGTATGTACAAGTGTCCATTGTCAAAAAGTTATCGGTTCTCGTTATGATAGGTAAACTATCTCGGAAACTATCACAAATAACTGCATTCTGATTCACAGACCAGAAAACGGATTGTATGGACACCCGTGTTTCATGATCATTTTTTATCATGATGGATAATGATCTTTTGAATAAACCAAAAAATCGGAATTGTAACCCAAAGTCTACTGTAACAATGTGAAAAATGTTATGATTTTGCGTATTTCAAACATACAATCTACAATGGTCTGACGAGAAATGAGCAGCAAATTGTCTATCACTGAGGCTTAATTTACCCTGAAACAAAATGCTTTTCAAAAAATCTGGTATATACTTAATTAGAGTAAAATGTGTTGATTTATAATGTCAGTCGATCAATAAAAGCTGATAGAATTGATGGTTGGATTTAGTTTACTAAAACTGCTATACTAGGATCTATGAAGTTCACAGACTGCATCCAGAAAGATGACATAAAAATTAATTCAGGTCACCATTTTTATACGTTACCCGAATTTCGTAACAGAGTAACCTATAATATTTTCATTCAACTGAGATATGTCATCCAATTGAAATGAGTAGGCATCACTCGAATCTGATAGTTGTATTGTAGCTTGTTGTGTATATGAGGAATTCCATAATCGAGGAAAAATTTACTTCTGGAAATGTATTTAGTTTGTCTCATTTCATCATCTGACGACTTCAAATTATAGATAAGAGGATCTTTTGTACAAACATTGTAAATAAGTGAAATATGACATGAACTAACCTCCGTTTTGTGTGTTTCGTTTACATGCGAACGGATATAGTGTCTTTCAAGCGTCCATGGAAAACCGTCCTTCAACCGAGTTATACACTGCTCATCAAAATGTGGCTGTGAAGCTATTTTAAATAAAATGATATAATATTATGTTGTGGGAGGATCAAATGAATTTATATAAGGAAAGAACCGAATCAGTCAGTATGTCGGCAAATATAAAGTTCATGTTGATATTCCCCATGAAATACGTGATACCCCATCGTGCAAATCCAGTATTTACATATCTAGTATCCATGACTACTTGTGTACTCAACCAATCGTATACTTGCTTCAACGTGAAGCTGACCTAGAATATATTGAGAACAATACTTAACCGAAAAGCTGTTTAAATCCATTACTTCACTTCGAATACCAAGATGTACTTCGAAGTATACTCTAGTTACTTACTACTTTAGATCGCTCCATTTCTGTGCATACGACTGAAAATTACAATGATGAATAAATCGACATTGATTCAATCATAGTGTGTTACCTTGATGAGAATTTCTGAGCATACCGGATCTGTTCATATGTGAATGTTGCTTCTGTTCAATTATGCGGGCAGTATGCAATGGAAAGTTTTGTTTCGATTGGTAACTACTAACTTGTTTATTTATATGGTTACTACTGATGGACAACATTTTTATACTGGTTATTATTGTTGCTAGCGGCCAGAGATTATAAAGTACTTGATATCATCTTTATGTATGTCCTCAATACTTTCGACATCACTGGTGACGTTAGGTCATATAAATTAAGAATATCATACTTTATTAGGATAAAAATTTACAACATATCAACACTGGTTGGGGCGTTCCTAGTCATGAAGACCATTGACATACAAAATTTGTTTGCTACCGATATACCTATCTCCTTGTTGTTACTTCCATAACGGTTTTAAACTGATATGTTGTCAAAATGATCAGTATTTTCATTTTCCAAGCATTGTAAAGATCTTTATGACTTTTTGTGTTTTCCCTAAGGATAAACATCGTTTTCGGAGATAAAGAAATGTACATAATTATAGAAGAACTGAAACATGAACCATTTTGTTAACTGTTTAGTCGTTCAGCGTCAGACTGGAAGAGCAGTTTCTCAACAGTTTCTAATCCAGTCCTCATCAAACTTCATTTTACTATACAATTACATGTTCGGAAGTATAATAACGCATTACAGTTATGCCTAATAAATACATTACCAAACGAATATTACTGTTCACCAGCATAACTTTTAGGACCAATAAGTGATATTCAATATCATTATTCCAGTTCTTCTTATATACAATTCAATGCAATAAAACTCTTGAATCACATATGGAAACGTGGTTCGAAATTTAATTTCACCTGAATAGGTGATTCCCAATCGCATCATTGACTTTAGGATGGACATTTCACAGTAACCAGCAATTAAATCAGTAGATTATTACCAAATAATATTCTAGATTTAACAGTTTGGAAATGAATATATGTCAGTCATCAGGAGTGTCTGTTACGAATTGTGATTTTTTAATGAAATTTTCCCTTGAATCCAATTATCATCATGTCGACGGAATATGCTTCTTTAAAACGGGATGCTATATAATGGGAACGAGCAAAACTACATCTGAACTGATGTGTCCGTCTGTAGTCAAAAAATTTCATGATCTAATAATGTCATACGTTATACTTGTTAACTACAAATAATTCTTTTTTTTTACTTTGAGTACTAAGTAAATAAATACATTGTTGAATACAATACTGACATGAATTCAAGTTATAATCCATTCCAATTGTATGAACGTTTAGAGTATTCTTTTGTTGTTCTCGTAAAAAATCCATAATAGCTATTGTGCGCAGTATACTGATGAAGAGAACAAAATTAGGTCAACAAAACTCTTCAATAAAGCTAGGATAATGATAGTAATAATAAAAGAGCATCGGTAGGACAACATGTGCAATTTATAAATAACACTGGAAAAACGGTTCTGAACTCGAATAACTGTTGTAGAGCTTTCATCCTATCTCTTGTAAATATCTAGAACCACATACGACCGAGTTCAATGGGAGATAGTAAGCGATTTTCATTTAAAAAGAAATCTTATGAAACTTCATTAGTACATAATCTAAATACAATTTGAATCATGTGGTTAAGATTGAAATTAGTTCATCTAGAAATTGTGAGAGTTCAAAAAACCCGGCGAGACTATAATTTATGGACGACCTGTGAACAAATAATAAGTGACCTTGAGAAATGTTAGCCAATCAGCAAACAGTCTGTATAGAGTAAAAATATATTATACAAGACCAAAGAATTAAAGTGGATACACTTGTCAAGGTTAGAGAAAGGTTCAAAGGTTCTGAAATCGTAATGCATTAGGTAGAGGAACTCATCCATATGGCTCCATAATTGAAGGTTTCTGGAACCATGATTATGTCACAAAAACCCCCTTGGCATCCGCCACATAGCTTAAAATTGTTTATGTGTACTCCAATTGTGTAGGTTTATTATTTTTACTATGTATATGTCACTGAGATACTCATACCACTGAACAGCCGAAGCTCCATTAACATCTGCGATTATTGCAGCCAATGTTACTGGTGCTTTTATTATACAGTTGGCGGCAATTATTATAATGTGCCTTAGTCTCAATCTGGATCGAGAGATGAAGGTTCTTATTCTAGCAAACGTCTTCCTTCAAAATATATTACACCGAAGGAAAACATCACAGTACTTTGCACAAGGTCTACAAGTCATTTAATACCCACAATCACAAATACAGTAACTTCTTAGCAGTCTGTAGCCGCTTAATTGTCAAGTCTTCTCTAAAATTCTCTGTGAACCGATCGTGCATGAGCACTTGGTATTGAAATCGGCGCCGTGACCTTGAAATCCCTGAAACGCTTCTGATCCGCTCCTCCATAAATTATAGGCCCGCCAAAAAACCAATGATCCAATGTGATAGAACCAACATAAACAACCTATCCAGTTTCTTTAAAACAAATAAGTCAACATATTTGTCAATCATTGATATGTTTCATTTTAAACAATGATAAGTTTATTATGTTTTCACGAAACAATCAATAACCATATGCTTCTATTTACCTGATTGAAGCGTAAAAAGTTTAACAATCTACTGAACTACTAGATAGCAATCAACGGTATTAATATTGATTAATAAACAGCCACTGACAAATAGTATATACTAAATATTTCATATGTCTTTTGGGCATAGATTGAAATTGGATGATTAGAATCTGTATTCAACTCTGTAAATTATAGAAGCCTCTTTCTTTGTGGCAAGCATCACAATGACGTATATCAACACATAATGTAAATAGTTTTATCATCCAAATGCAATTACTGAACTTATTTACAACTAATGGATTCCATTTCGATCAGATCTAATCATTTTTACGGTTTCGAGTCACGAATTCGTCTTAGTTAGACTCCTAGTAAAAACCGGGAAACATCAAATGGCTGTTTCTTTCGATTTTGAGGCTCTTCAGTAGTTCATGTCCACGAACTCACATTCGGGAATCGAAACCAATCCCGTTAGTCTCACACGTGAACGTTCAACTCCTAGATTATTGAGTTAGTATCCGAAGATGTTAAGGTCTAAGTACAATACAATAACCACGATATCGCGCGACCCTCATCTATTGCCTGTGCTGGATAAATACTGTTGATGTGCACCGATGAGGCATTTCATATCTGGACGAAAGACTCGCCAAGTACCTCTAGGTTTTCAGTGGTAGTGTAACTAAGGTCAACTCATGATTCAGAAGTGAAAGTTCAACAATCTGCTCTAATATTTTACACTAATTAGTTGTTGAGAGACGTAGGTGCACATTTTTGCAAACTTATTGACTTCGAAATTCTATATTTGTTCTCCACCAAAAAGAAAATATAGTGTTTTTCACCTTTCACCATCTTTTTCTTTCAATAGAGCACGGTATTCTGAGCAACGTTGACGGAGTTCGGATTGCCGTTCTATAATGATTGGTAGTTTCTGGTACCTTACGTATCCAGTTTGTTGTAAGACCTTTTCAAGTACGTGACTCCAATCGATCTACAAAAGTAAAATAAATTACAATAAGCTTACAGTATGATTCCTCGAGAGAGAATGGAATAACATTTGCAATGGCTTTAACGTCACATGTACCAGCCGTTTGCATATAAGTGACCAACTGTGTATTGCTAGGTAAAACAGTTCAGTAATATAATACTGATTATTGAAATTCCAAATAAATATAGATTCTTAGAAAACTTAGCTTACAATTATAAAATAAACATTTCGTATGATGATTTTCATCTGTTCACTATAAATAATGTCCCACTATTCCGTGACATTAATCTACATTTTATTGTATACATTGATAGTTATCAACTTTCATATTTTTAAAGAATCTCTGTTACATTGCTTTATATTAAAAAAACATAAAGTTGGAACAAGTCATATGATAAAATTTACCTCTGGACATGTGGAATGTAGTTCATTTCTGGTAGTTAGTTCTCTCACGTTCGGTGTCTTTGGGATCGACCTCTTTTGGAGATTGAAAGTAAAACATAACAAGAATCAAAATGACAGTTATATCTTAATTTCAATTGGATATGACGAAATGAGACTCTCGTGTGAAAATCATTTACAGTCATGGTCTGACAATCGCACACTCCAGTTATACGATACAAGGAATAATTATTATAAGGTTTATCATCCTTTTTCCATATATCGGGATTGACGGTCTTTTAGACCACTGCTTTTACCAGCCAATTCCCAGTAAAATCTTCTGAAACCTGATGACGTTAAATGATTGATACTCATTTAGAACTAGCTAGTAGGAAATTTTTCATCTGATAAACATACGAATTTATGTGGATCAATTTTTTAAGGGGCCTATTTCACTAATTGTGCCGACGACATCTAACTACTAATAATGATCTTGTATTCGAATTTACAGGATGAAAAGCATTTAATAGATATTCCTAATCACGTCGGTATGTCACATTGACATTTCTCTTAAATCTGTTTCAGTTCTTTGAGTGATTTTTCTATAATTCATTATCATCAACTAGAAAACCTATGATCGATAATAGCTACAAGACATTCTCTTATGCAGTTACTAATGATTAACAACTCAATGTGATTTTAAATACCATTAAATGCAAGTTAATGATATGCATATTCAGTCCCTTTTTGTTATAAATGAGTGAAATGTATGTAAACATTTGTGCGTAGGACACAATATTTTATGCAGAGATACTCGATCAATTCTACCGTTTTTACACAATAGTGAATGCCCTCCCACAACTTAGAAACACTTTAGAAATGAAATTTACCGCACTAGTCTTGAGTAATCATGAATAAGTATACATCTGATTACTCGTAACTCCATCAGTCAGTAACTTACTCGTATTCAAAACTGGCTCTCATTATTTAGATAGACGTCTGTCTTACATTATACCTTTTCAATTGGTAACCCATTGGCTTTGACACTGGAAATTTTTCAAGATATCTTAAGTGAGTTTGTAATAATGCACAGACGTGATGTTTCGTTACAATGTCAAAACTTGAAAAGCAAACTTTTCGGCCTTAGATTATTGCTAGTGAAGTATAATATTTAAGTCTTTCTATGAAGGCCTCTAATGATTACTCATAGTGAATAAATGTCTAAATGATTTCTTCTAGTAGAGTAAAACAATGTCATCATATTTTTGACTTGGAGACATACAGATTTTTAAATAAACTTACTTTGCCTAACCGAATCATTGTTTGGAAAGCCTCTGTTAGTTGTGTTTTGTTAGACTGAAGTACTCCGGTTTCAAATGCAAGCCTGTAGTAATCCTCTTCGGATTCATTCATAGTAGTCTGTTAAAAGAAATATGAAACGTCGTTTACTCATATTGAAGTGTACATGTAGAACTGAGTTGGTGACACGTTGAAATGCTCTTTGATATCAAGTAGAATTTATTCTCAAGATGTTTATGATCGTTATTCAAGACGTACAAATATCTTGAAAATATACAAAGAGTTTTAGCTTTTTCTATTAAGACGTAACGTTTTTCGATTGTCTCGGTTGAAAATGACGACTCATATGCTATTATATAATGAATTAGATCAAGTCCTGCTGTTGTGAATACGTTCACCATTTCAAGGAACCGGTAATAGTGTACTTCATTTATGTACCTTCAAAATATTCCAGTAATATTTTGTCATCCATTTTTTCAATTTTAACTTCATATATAAATATTAGTTAATATATTTAAAAACCTTTTGGAATTTCAAAAACGATCTAACGATATGATTTTTTCTTCCGTCAGTACTCACAAACATACAGCTCGTCATTCAACTTCTCATCATACTCTGTCCACTAACGTATTCCCTAATTTTTCATAGAACGTGAGCGTTTCTTAAACCTATCTATTGATAAAAGGACAATGATAACTTACTAGCGATAGAACGTATGTTGTACAACTAAGCATGTGTACTTATTACATAATCTTAAAATTTGATCAATAAAATCATCGTTTCTCCAAATATTGTTATGAAGTACTATCTAAGTGTAATTTCAGTACTTAAATACTGTTCCAAACTGTCATTCAACTTTTCTTTCATAAATGCATTAGGAAGACAGGGTGGGAGACTATATTGGAAGCGGATTCATGATATAATGAAAATGAATATAGATGGACTGTTCGAGTGAGTCCTGATGAGTAGCAGCTACCATAATTTAACAACTCTCTTTAGATGCCAGCACAAAGAATTAAATTGAAGAGCTGATTTCGTGATATCACGAAAATGTCTAAGTTCTACTGACTGCCGTGAAACATAGAATGTCCGTTCATCCAAAGGCTCTAATTTTGATATCAAGGAATTATTTAATTAAATACGTGGTATAAATCATCCGGCTGAATGAAAACATTCGAGTGTTCATATCTAGGACTATTCTGACATTTAACTGATGTCAAAATGGGATAGAAATCAGAAACTTTCGTTGAGTTACCTATTAAATAAATACTTTTTAGTCACATTTAATTCTTACCTTCGGTAAATCTGGATGAAATGCGAACTGACCAGGTGAAATCTGATGAGATAAGAATTTCAAAATACATTTCTGTGGTTAGTTAAATAATTAATTAAAGCGTGTATCACATAAGACATTCTATTGAACCTGTTTTTACTGACACCATACATGTAAAATATTTGATTTCCTTTTTCTAAGATATGTTGAGAGTATTTCCATCATATTCCCACGATTTATTACGTATATTCGCTACTAGAAAGTGTAATTTAGAAACCTAATTACCAAGCAGGTTTCAGCATAACCATTTACGGGTTTCATGTGACTAAACTATCAGAATTAAGTTGCATAAGTTAAGAAGAAGACAACACAGTGATGTAAATTTCTTTTCAGCGATATACTTTACTAAAACGTTGAAACTGCTTTTGTAGATATTTAATAAACGAATGAGTTTATTGTTTCATAGAAAGAAACTACATCTTAGTGTTCGGGGAAATCAAGTATAAAAATAAGTTTGGGTAAAAGTCTAGGTGTTAAGAAAGAACAGGAACATAAGAATTAGTTTCATGTCAGAAATATAAGACATTATTGTTAACCTGATAGATATAAAAGAAAACTTAATCCCGTTAGGGTGATAATAACAATGAAATAAAAAACTCTCACAAATTGTATGAGTATCGTTATGACTGGCTATTGATTAAGGAAGTAAGGTATTATAGATTACACGTGCTGTTTTTGCATGCAAAGTTTTGGTTTTACTCAGTAAACTGCTGAAGATTTATTAGCAAGGCAGCTATTGATAGAGCCTCCACTAGATTTCATTCGTGTATCTGTATAGATGGTTTTGAAGGACCATTCTAGTAGGGAAATGTAACAGGAACCGACGATCTGGTTGCTTAAAATGATTTTCCCTATAATTTTGCAACTCAATTTTTCAGAGCTTTTGCCGATAAACTCAGTGCTAATGAACAAATTTTCTTTGAACAATTGTTGGTCTTTCAGATTTCTGCCTCATTACAGGTTTCTCAATGTACTCCTAGACTGACAGACAATCTTGATAGATTTTTGTCTATGTCAGCATTATTTACTTTTCACTGTTTCTTTGTAGCATATCCTCCTGACCGTCGAGATTAATGACTGAAATGCTCAGTGAGACTGAAATTCAAAATTCAAGTATTGATCATTCCATTTTATGTGTACGAATCCTTGTGAGGACTTTTTAATTGGAAGTAATAGGAGGAGAATTCCAAAACCATCTTACCTTCCAACTTAAACGTAATTAGGCAGTGATAGTTATTGAATTTGTTCAGGATGATGTTGGAGATTGTATTTTTGTAGTAGATGATACACGCATCATCAATGTATATTTTTATAAGTATCATATACGTCAGCTTGACCATGAAGTGATACACTGAAAGAGAGTTCAGTGGAGGACTCGTTGCTACCCATTAGCTCGTATACAGAGGTAATTATTAGATATAAAATGGACACTGAAATTACATCAAAAGAGTATGTGTTTTAAAACAGCATTTCAGAACAATGATGTCGAAATAGGGTCCACCTACAGGAACGATATGTTTCCTAAGTGAGCATACTAAAAATAACAACTATAACTGTAGTCAACTTTCTTAAGTAACAGAGTGGTCATGACAAAATCTGAACTTTATCAACATCAACCTTATTGACAGTAATTTAGCCAAACCTATTATAATTGTGTAGAAAACTCTAACTTTTGTAACTCTACATATGTTACTTGATAACAAAGACTCGAAGCCAGTACCCAGAACTCAATAGGTAAGTGAGTTTGAAGCGAACGGTACTGGGTTCCAGTGTCAGAGTGATCATCGACCCTGAGATTCAGGTACATCCAACTGATAAATCCCAAATGAAACGAAATGCGCGTTCTGGATTTCACTGATGGCCACTATCAATCCTTGTCTAGAATTATTTTGACTTAAGGCAATATCGAGGTAATACGCACAGTATGCACATATGCCAATAACAGACTGGTCAATTGCAGACCTTAACACAAATGAGAGGATCGAAGTAAACGAAGTGAACGCAACTTGTTTATGCTTTAATTTATGTACCGTATCATGAGATAGAGCCACCTTTAAAATATGTGGTCCAATATACCTAACTTCTCGGAAAAAGAATTTTTCTCAAGTTATAAAAGCGAATATTTAATGATTATGCGAACAGTATATCGAAATTCTTGTATTCTGTTTAACCAGTTTACACGCCACATCAAAGATCAGACAACAATAAAAAAAGCATTGAAAGTAGTATGACGTGTTTTGACTTCAGTTCTAAGAATATGATTTAAGTAGTCACTGTTTAGAACAGCCGAAATGAATTAAACCATCGCCTTAGTTATGTTTTAGTTTTCAGTACGTAAAACCAATGGAATCCTTTTCCTTAGTAATATAGTAAATCATATATTTAGTCGTCGCTCTATATAAAAAAGAATTTGATTTATCAAAGTTTGAACACATTTTTTATTCACGTGCGTACATCCTAAAATCTCTAGCTGTAACAGTGGAAACTATTTATCAGTTTATCAAAATCGGCAGTAGAATATTGCAACAAATTCATCGAAGTCATATCACAGGGTCAACTAAAATTTATTGTAAGGTTGGATTGATCTAAAGAATAGTTGTTCCTGTTCATTATAGTGGATTTGTCCGAACGCCGTATATCACTAACGTGCTTTTACTCCATGTGCACATTATATCAATATTTATCATACCAGAATCTAGTTTTAATTAAGAAGCATATATTACATACGAAATGTCTTTGATACACACTTCCTTTTCATCAGGATTTCTTACTCTGGTTTGGGTTATAGGTCATAATTAGGAGTAGCCAATCACTTTTAGTTTACTATAAATTGAGTACAATACTTTTCTTCACAATCCAAATTTTATTTGATATAAGTCTTTCGACGCCAAGTTCTAGCGTGTATTAGCAATGATTGTAATAGATTCAAAAACATTGAATATAATACAAAGAAATTTGATATGAGATATATAATTGAAGTGCTTACAATAACAGCAAAAATATCCTCTGCGATGTTTATTGAAAATAATGGTGAACGTCCGGTTTGACGTAATAGTGGTAGAAATAGATTGGTAAACCCGTTACTCATGTTATTTTGCTTTTGTTTATTTGTATTGTTTATGTTCGTCGAAAGTGATGGTATTAGTTCCCATCCGCCAAAATACATATCTATCAAGTGATGACGACCATCACGCGCTGTGTTTGAATTTCGACTATTTACGCAAGATTTGTAAAATGCTCGTGCTGTTTGTAAGCGCCAATCTTCTTTATGGTAGGAGTCATTTGCTTGGAAGTATTATAAATTATTGACATCAAATTATGAAGAATAAACAAAGAATATTTAATTTAAACAAACGAAGGATTTATTATAAGACGCTAATACCTAGAGATGTCTATCCTCTTATGACCATTCATAAGTAGGTATAAGTCAAATGATAATAATCTTAATGAATTCATTCGATAAATTATCGTGAATTTGATACTCAAAAAAGAGTATGGAATTCTGATGTTAGGCAAATGGAGTAGGATTACGGAAGGCCTGGCTGAACTCAACCTCGAAGACCTGATGTACTTCAAAGAATTCGATATTTAATCATTTGGACTGGTAACCACATTGCATCCTAACAGAATTATAAGTCAACTTCGATCACAAAAGCTGTATAGAATCAACTGAAACAGTGTTACCTGATATTAATTATGTCTTGGTCATAAGAAAGGCCATACTTTATCTGAATAGCTTCAGAGTAACGTCGCTTACTATCTAACATGATCCAAAGTTTTCGTATCTCATGTAGATCATCATTTTGAAATAGATTATAAATATAATTCGCAGATAGCAGGCAAATGGTATGTAGCCTGACTTCTGAACTTTCAGCTCAACATACGATTCAATCTAACTGCAAAAGCACATATATCACTTGCTTTTAACTAAAACATAATTTCATCAATCCTGAGAGTAATACAATATTGTATGTGAACAATTAGTTAAATAAACAGCCTTTCTGTTATCGAATAAGATTATACAATATACTTTTAAGTTGAGTTCCTCAAACAAATCTAGAAGTTTGATATTTTGCTATTTATGTAGTACAGTATGGAAAGTGTTCGATAATATTTCGTATAATAATTCAGTATCAATGTTGATTGATGTACCACATTCAGTAAAAAGGAATAAATAGGGGTTCCTCCCTCAAAACAAATGTTATTTGTTCAAGATGTGCTACTACCTATATCTTGAGTGATTGAAATTTTGTTTGAGTTAGTTTATAGATCCTTCAGTTTTGTTGAAGTATGGCTGTCTGCCTACTTGCACGGATTCTGCAACATAATTTTAAGCGTTATCTCTAAACAATTCAATACTCTTTCTATGAAATTTAAACTTAAGTGAAAGGTTTAAAATATAAAAATCAGCACAAATTATATTATAACATTATTTTTCTATGACTTACCAATTATCTTCCAGAAGTAGTTATCAACGTTCATTTCCATCTTTCTAAAAGTTGTTGAACTAGAATCCTCATCTGGAAAGGGATTATTCTTTTCCCACTCTCCACATGCAGTTTCGTAAAAATTAATACAATGTTTTGAGACATGTGAGTTATTGGTATTATTCTGTCCAGTCTCTTCCAATATATTTGTTGCTACAGAAAAATGTGTAAGCAATAAAATCATCTACTGAACCGAGGATTTGAGGGTTACATTCACTGTTCATCTTCCTCTTGATTTTGAATTAAAGAACACCTTCATGTGTTTTTATATGATAAGCATTATTAATAGATTATTTCGATTCATTTGCTATTCATTTTATCGACTAAACATTCTTCCGTTATTATGGTCAGAGAAATTTGGTCAACACATACTAGAAAATCACTGGCAGTTGTGGACTAGATAATATTTTTTTGGTCAGATTATTCTGTTAGTGTTCAGATAATCACAAATCTTTCAATGGATTACTACATGGAAATTCATATATTTTTTTAAATCTAAATGGGTAGTGTTAAAATTTGTCTAAAATCAATACATCAAACAATAAAATGGACAATATCAAACATCGCAAAGGGTTTCAAGGGACTAAAAATAAAGTCAAAAATAAATCTATTAGTTCACCACCCGTCGATTTATAAATATTTCACTAAAACACATGAACCATTGGTTAAATTAGAGAACAAAAATAATATAAAGCAGAGAATCATGAAAAACATCTACATTACATTAGGTCGTATAATTAGCATATGAATTAAAAATGGAAATATTCGGCCGTAGAATCAACTCAAATGGGTTTTTTTCAGTATTCATTCTACAAAATCTTTCGTTTCATCAAAAAAATGACTAACCAGTGTCAGGCGTTTCCATAGTCCGTGCATTTTCATTTGTTACAACGAATTCTAAAATGATACAAAGACAGTGAGAAGCTCTATCACCATAAACCGAAGTAAATTTTTTGTGATGTATGATCGAGGTCTATTATTGTTTATTTAATAACGATTTTGTTTCATAATTATTTATATCAAACTTGTTTTTGTCAGAATGATTTATGAATCGTGTGTTAGTCTTTGTTTTTCTATTTCATTGTTATCGAATTCAATTGTCAGATAATAAAGTTTGACTAACATAAACAAATATGATTATTTGATTCACGGTAATTTTTTAAACTGTATGCAAATATCCATTACAACCTTTGACAACAAAAGATGTAGCTTAGTAAACGATAGGAGGACTTAATTTTTCTGTGAATAAGATTTAACAACTTTATTATATTTTCCAGACATTTTTAAATCATTTCAGATGTGTAACTGTTGATAAGAACTAATGAAGCGGTATAAACAAATTGAATGTTATTACATATATATGAATAACGAATGTATAGAAAACGTGAGAAAGGCAACTAGTTGTGGAGAAATAAATGAATAAAATTAGATCAGTTCAAAGCTGCTCAATATCTTAGTCGTGTATTTTTCAAAGGAAATTATTTAAATTAATAAATATAAGATTAGAGTATGACTGTTCACATTGGGAATATGATGTGTTTGGATCTGAGAGATTTTCAGTTTTTGAAGCACAGTTTTTACAACTACTATCAAACAAACAATACTAAGTGAATATAAACTTCACCCCATTGCACAAGCAAGTAACTATCAGGACTCAGTGGCCGAGTGGATAACGCGATGGAGTTTGCTTTCGTGTGGAATGAACAATGACTACAATTATCAACCTGAATTTTACAATGACAAAATTATATTCTTTTTTGATATATTGACATGCTTTATTTAAGAAATCTTTAGAACAATCATTTAAGCCTTTATTGATATTTACAATAATTCTGGAAAACAGTGGTTATTTGGCTACTGTCCTTGATTATAGTATGATGCACTATGCTATATGCAGTATTGTTTTCTATTTGCAGTAAGTGTAAATGACTGCGTTAAAAGATACAAAATTTGAAGAGTGGTATACCAAACTATTAACATAATTTGTGTTTCTAGATTCGTTGTGAACAAAATTAAATGTGATAAATTTTAATCAAGATTCAATGTCATATATAATTTATCTTACCGTAACAGCAACTCAGAACGAAAACGATTGCCACTACATCAAATGAAATTATATTTCTTAACTTAAAGAAATCCTACCATATCTCGAAATTCTTCCTAATAGGAAGCTTCCAAATGAAAATGACATCACTTTATTGATAATGCAATAGATAGTTTCAGTAAGTTGATTCTTTTCGTCTATATATAGTCAAAAATTGTTAGTTTATGGAAAATAGTTATTCGTAGACTACTGACATATTAAAAAGACCATTTTTTCTGTTACACAAAAACATCATTCTTCTATTCAGATAATCACTGGTTGATAATGGTATTTCTTTTCAGTGTTTTGTATTACAGCATTGGATATTCCTTAGGTATTCCTTAGCAGGTATTCCTTAGCATACTCAAACTTTGATTATTTAATGAGTTTGACCTACATTTAACTTTCTAAAATCAAAGTTTTGATATTAGTAATGATAATAATATTTTAGACAAGATAAGGGAACGTAAAATAGGTCAGTGATAAAAATGAATTGAGAAATAACATAAAAGAAATTTTTTTTGAAAAAGAGATTTTCACATTTTTACTCTGATGCTGTTCACTATCTACGTTACTTCATGAAATATAAAGATTTAGTATTATATTTTATAATATTTACTGTAGGATCAGAATAATATCATCACAAATAAGATGCATTCCTCAAAGCAGGAATAGAAAATATCTCATGGAATTGCCTCATAATGCTTTAATTTAGTCTTACGTAATTGTTTATTTTTCAAAGTTGAAATCATTAGTCAATTGAAGCTAGACCACCATGCAAAACCTGGAAGCACTGGACAACCGTTTCGTCCTATTATGTGATTCCTCAGCAGTGCGCATCCACGATCCTGCACTCTCGAGATTCGAACCCAGGACCTACCAGTCTCGGTTAAGGGCTCTGGTTCGAGACTGGTAGGTCCTGGGTTCGAATCTCGCGAGTGCAGGATCGTGGATGCGCACCGCTGAGGAGTCCCATAATAGAACAAAACGGTTTTGCATGGTGGTCTAGCTTCAATTGACTCATGATTTCAACTTTGAAAAATACTGAAATCTCCACAAAACCCCTTCTGATAATTGTTTATTAATTACAGTGATACGATTTGAGGATAAATTCATTCGAATTGTTAAAAGTCAACATCCATTCTCAAAAAACTTTTCTTTCTTTTCTTCTGACTCATAGATATACAAGTGTTCTGTAGTGAATAACCAATACATTGACTGTACAGTTAAATATTTTATGTTATGTTTAAACCGATCATAATGCTACAATAAAATTTCATACCGCTTACTTTAAATTTGAGTTCCTGATTTGATTTCTAGACTTATTGAGATTACTTCTATTTCGTTCTGATGTTTCGAATTCTTATACATTCACACTTGTTCAGACAAACTTAATGATGCGACTTAATTACGAAGCCGGATATAAGCGAACAATAATAACAACTTATTATCCGTCAAACAAGCTCATTTGAACTATCTTGAAACTCTTCTCTTAACGTTTTACAAATTTAACTGGTATTCATGTTAAAATGCCTAAGGAACTATTATTCGTTTATATCAAGAACTTAATGAATTACCAACTAACCTGTACAAATGAGACTGAGCTTCGAAAATCATCTACAAAATGATGAATAAAAACCCCTATATAATTTGATATAAAAACAATCAATCATCTAACTTACTACCTAAATAATTCATAGTTTGTAATACAAAACATTGATCGTTTGGACGTAGACATAATGTAGGTTGGAAAATTTTGTTTAATGAGTATTCGGTAACCATCTCAAAAAACGAAAAATATTGTAGTATAGTGAGGCCAAAATATACGGAGAGAAAGGATTATGGGCCTTGAGAGCACATTATATTACTTCATATCCTTAGCTATTTCATTTTTTTAGGCTGATATCATGTTTAGCCAAAATATAAAGATGCTGTTCTCAAAGCTTTATCCGATTTTTATCAATAAATTAATTTTTAGCATGAGGTATTGGTAAATGTATCCTTGGAATGGATGACTCAGCAGGCGCTTGTCTTTAGTTGTAGGTCTCGGTAAAGTGTTCGGTCTACTTATAATCACAGTGCATATGAGTCACTTTCCCCAACTTTTGGATGGCGTATCTGACCGATTTATGCGTGACTTCCTCCTTCTGGGACAAAATATAACACCAGTGACAACATTTCTCGTCTTATTCCTTGAGTGTATTTAGCGTTCGATCTTTCGAAACCTTTTGAATTCAGATGAGTCGGTTCTATCATATCAAGTTATTTACACAGCTTTTCATATAATAGTAATTTCACGTTGTTAATAAATTGAGAATGTAAGTAATATGTTGTGCAAACAAGCATAGAATGCATGCGATTTAACAAGAAGTATCAGGCTGATGTAAGCTGATAAGTAGTAATAAGTAAATAGGTTTCGTACGGTAATTTCTCTAAATGCATTCAGTCATGGGTATTTTGCAAAACTGATTATGATTTCTTACTGGTGTTAAAACTTTGTTAGTAATCATAATTTCTATGTATCAGTAAGTGTATAAGAAAATGTTTTATATTTTTTTGGTTCAACAACAATCTGTTGAAAACCTCTCCTGGTATTGACAGGAGTGTGATGCCTCTGTAGCTGATTTCTCACGCTTGCCCAGATGTTTCTTCCGTATTTTGGTCGTGTGTCCTTCCTTCCAATCAATCGCCACTTTTTTCTGCCCAAAATCTTCCTGAATAGAGTGTGAGGCATGTTCGTGGTTACTTCCATGTGTGACTTGATTACTTGAGCTGGTATATTGTCAGGTGTTTCTGCTTTCCCATTCTTCATATGTCTGATGACTTTGCTGGTTTCTTAGATTGTCTGTAGGGTGACATCTATAAGAAGGCCAATGTGTGGGCTTCTTCGATATCCGATGGACTTAATGGAGCTGGTCTATTTGTTGCCAACCACTGGTATAGACCAGCTACAACACCACAATCTACTCATCGACACGCACAAATGGAGGCAAGTAGACAGAAACACTAATCGATCTGTTTGCGTAACTTCTTTTTCCAGTTGCAGATTATCCCCAGTCATAGTATGACATGCGATAGATTCATTCTTTCAACAATTACTTGATAAGTATACTGAGGTATACCACACGAAACGAAAATTGCTGCGTATAACCAGCAATGTTACACATCACATCACAAAAGCGCGCCGACTAGCTCTCCAAAAGCTGAGGTTAGCTACAAACGAATCCGATCACATGATAGATTTAGGAATCAACGGCCATCAAATATCACATAGGCATCTCCCCTTCATATGGTTCTTAAAAACGACAGCAACGATTATCGTCCAACTGATGACTATTGGCTACTGAATGCGAAAACCATTCCTGATCGTTACCTATTGCCTCACATTCGTGATTTGACAGCTACCTTGAAAGATACAACTGTCTTTTCAAAAATCGACTTGGGTTAAGTCATTAACCAGATCCCTATGGCTACTAATAATATTCCAAAAATCGCTATCATTACTCCCTTCAAAATCTACGAATTTTTGTGAATGCCTTTCGGCTTAAGAAATGTTCTCAGACTTTCCAGAAGTTCATAGATGACAATTTTCGAGGTCTCAACTTCTCACATGCGTATGTTGATGACTGCTTGATAGCAAGTCCGGACAGAGAATCCCATCTCTCGCATCTGGACATTGTGTTCGAATGACTGCGAAACCATCTCATCACTGTAAACATTCAGATATGTCAAATCGGAACCGACTTTTTAGATTTCTTAGTACAAACTATTGATGCGCATGGCATCTAACTTCTTAGAAACAAAGCGGTGGCCATTCTGGATTACCCAGAACCGACCACCAATGGGCCATTGTGCAAATTTAACGGTCTTTTAAGTATCTATAGATGGCTCATACCTAATTGCGCGTCCCTTATGAAACTGATAACCGACCAACTCCATGGAAATGCGAAGTGCATCAATTTGGACGACACTGCGAGGAAAGCATTCTCCACAATTAAGAAACTTATCGCAAAAGCAACCATGCTGGCAAATCAAGACACTCAAGCACCCATTAGTATCGCAGGAGACGCTTCCGACTCAGCAATCGGAGGAGTATTGCAACAATGGATTAACCACACCTGGTGATTTTCGGCATTCTTCTCGTGATGGTTGCTAGACACCGAATCGAGACTGGTAGGTCCTGGGTTCGAATCTCGAGAGTGCAGGATCGTGGACGTGCACTGCTGAGGAATCACATAATAGGACGAAACGGTTGTCCAGTGCTTCCAGGTTTTGCATGGTGGTCTAGCTTCAATTGACTAATGATTTCAACTTTGAAAAATAAACAATTACGTAAGACTAAATTAAAGCATTATGAGGCAATTCCATGAGATATTTTCTATTCCTGCTTTGAGGAATGCATCTTATTTGTGATGATATTATTCTGATCCTACAGTAAATATTATAAAATATAATACTAAATCTTTATATTTCATGAAGTAACGTAGATAGTGAACAGCATCAGAGTAAAAATGTGAAAATCTCTTTTTCAAAAAAAATTTCTTTTATGTTATTTCTCAATTCATTTTTATCACTGACCTATTTTACGTTCCCTTATCTTGTCTAAAATATTATTATCATTACTAATATCAAAACTTTGATTTTAGAAAGTTAAATGTAGGTCAAACTCATTAAATAATCAAAGTTTGAGTATGCTAAGGAATACCTGCTAAGGAATACCTAAGGAATATCCAATGCTGTAATACAAAACACTGAAAAGAAATACCATTATCAACCAGTGATTATCTAAATAAAAACAATGAAACTGAATATAATTATGAAATCTTATGGACTATGATGAACAAAAGAATACTAAGATTTAGGGAGAATTCATAAATCAAGAAAATTTCTCTTCATTACAACATTATGAAATAATAAAAGCGTACAATATTATTATGAAATATTTTTGTCTGTTAAACGAACACTGATACATACAAAACGGTGAACAAAGAAAGGACAGAATCTTTTTCTGAGATCATAATAAAGATCTAAGGCTAAATGTTCACTGTTTGTATTGATGAAAATACAACTATGATGTAGTTCATTTCCTATTATCTACTCTTTATCAGTACCTTCATGAAATATACTCTCTATTATTTCTAATACTTTTCTTCAATCGTTTGCTCCTTTCTGCTTACTCATTGAGGGCCTTGACTTCATCTACTCTTTCTACATTGTTGGTAACTCCTGTCTCCTTGCTTTTTCCTTATTGAACTATACCGAAGACTTCTACAAAGACCTATTTTTTATACTGATGCTCCTTGTGACCCGTTTTCTTCAAACATTTTAGGGTTACTGTTTCCTCAATTCCTTTCCGATTGATCTCCTCAACAAGAACGCTCCCCATTTAGTGGGTTTTGTTAGGCCTGAGATTTGATACTGTAAGCTTTTTCGAATTTTTTGAGCTTATTTGCATCAAGGAGGAATGATGTATTAAACTTCGTAATGCTATCGGTTCTGCGACAGACATATTGCTAAGAATGAGATACCGCTACAACTTCTCTCATTCTTGGCAATATGGACATGGTCAAAAAGTCATGCCACGGGTTCTCGCTCATATGCTACATGTTGTCGAGGAGCTTGGATGTCGTTATTTATCAGTTATTCACATCATTTTTGCCGTCACACGTCAATTTTCGTAATGTTTGTGCTTGTTCCATAACGTTTATTCCAGTCTATTAGTAGCTTGACGTACTTGTTGCTCACAACCTGGGTGAATATTTAGTAAGCCTAATTTGGTTATTTGTAACAATACAAACACAGGTAAGTGAAATTCACCATTTATCAAGTCAAAAGTAGACGGAAATCAGAGTTATTATTATGTGTAAACAGTGTATTGCTAATAGTATTATGAACGTTGTATTCGGATTTTTCTCAGATTCCATATTACTAATTAGTCTGTTAATCCGTTTATTTGGTGCCTGCAGTTTGTTAACACCAAATAAGTAGATGAAATTATAGAAGGGTTAGAAAATGAAGAGCACTGTTTACAGCAAGTAAGACACTTATAGGTACATCCTGTCAGCTGCTATTTCATTACTTACTGACTCATCGTATCGTGGCAATTAACAATGATACTTAGTACTTCTGAAGAACACATACATACTGAGGATAGAATAATATATTTAATATGAATAGAAATAAGTTAGACATAATGAGCACGCCTGCAAGACTGAGCCATGTCATCCGATTGAATGAATGTCTCCACGTCCACCACTGCCGAACTTCTCCAAGTGACACATGTCGAATAAACATCTTTTCAATCATTATAAGCTTGGCTTCGGAGACCATATGGTTAGAAAACAATGCCACTACAAGTATTCATCTGAATATATTGTCACAGTGAAGAAACTTATGCATACAACGCAACATTCTAGCGAAACATCTAAACTGATGCAATAATACAAGTTTTCGTAACGAAACTGGTACTTACAAAGCAAACACCTAGTAGTTTTTAATTTTCACAAACAGTTACCCGTAAAGATTGTCGGTATACCTTCCCATAAAAGTATGAAAACGAAAATAAAAATTAGGCAAAAGTTTATTGATGCATCATTACTACTGGTACAGAAACAGCAACATTCGATGCAGAAAAATCAGTTTACAAGTTGTATATATGGTGAAATCAAAAGTAAAAACAAAAGGAAATTTTTACAGTAAACACTTTTTGTCACGTCTTCACACTTCCTTACATTCCGAACCGTATTTTTGATCGTAAAGAGGACCGCACGGAGGTAAGTGTTTGAGAAATTGCAGTCTTACTTAGTTATTAATAATTCTTTTTGCATCCATGAGAACAGAACAGGACACATCCGACCAAAACTATCTGTTATTACCAACTAGAATAACGAATATCTACAAAGTAGAATTGAAGAAAAAAAAGGTACTTTTTATTTTTGGTGTTGTAAGCACAACCAATAGAAACTACTTCTGAATATTTGTTATATAATTCTATCCGCTCATAAGTACTAAGGCAGATTCTGGTGACATTTCCATTTTCTGAATACTCTCTTAGTTCACCGTTTCCCCGCAATATATCAAATACTTGAAGTCCTGTATAACCTAAAATATACTTTTAGACAATTACCTGTGGAGAGTTGAGCTTTCATAGTCTTCACATCAGCAGCAGTAACCCGCATACCAGATCGATCTTTAATATTTTCTATTAATTCATCTGCTGATGCTGATTGTAGTATCAAAGGCTTTAGCTTTTTTTTTCTTTTGAGGGCAATCTTCTGGTTCGTGGATAACAAACCATCCATGAACTACTATAAGGATGATTGTGAAGCATCTTGTGTGATTTTATGACATAATACTCACCGTCTAATTTTACACGGAACATTGACTGGCAGTTTCGAGACTAATACCTTAAACATCACATGTTAGTTAAAGTTCTCAGGGCTTTTTAATCACTGTTAGACCTTGTGGTTTACCCCTATGACCAAATGTGCAATGAAACACCACAAACATGTATTTAAACCTCATGTCTTTCAGCAGTTTACTTTCGCAGTGAATGTATTGAGTATGAGTAGTCTGAGAAAGGATAGAATTATACTTCGATACTTTTTTGAACTCCTTTGAGACACTATCAAATTCAATCCAGCTTCCGAAACGCCTGGTCAGTATTATGCGTTGAGACGCCTTGCTTAAGCAGACTAAAATGCTTTTTGAACATGAATCACTACAAACAGCACTTAATAATTATTTTTTAAAAGTTATTTCTTGCGATGATACTTTTGTAACTGAAGGAAGTACTACAAACATTTAAGACTTACCGGTTGCTCGACATTTCATCTTAATTCTTGCGGAAAACAACGATTCACACAAATTCAGAGAATTTTTAACTGTCGATTCATTCTCAATACGCTGTTTTGTGGACCCCAACAAATTTTAAACAAGGACAGTGAGCTTCAGTAGGGTATACCTAATTATAAATGTTATCCCAGGTCAAGTTGCGTAGCAACAATAGGGCCAAAGTGTACACTACAAAACAGGGAAAGGTAGATTAACGCTTTTCGCATTGATTTTGCGATTTAACTGTAACGAAACACGACTCAAATATGAGAAAACTTGGTGTTCGTGCAATGCAACGGACACCCAGCAAACCGTCAACAACTAAACTGCGAAATGCCCGCCTCTTGTCAGGTAGTTCAAGGTCGTTACGACAGCGGCTTTCAAAAGGCTCTGACTTTTATACTGTGCCTTTTTCACGTAGTTTAGAAATTCTTTGCCTTGTTCTTTTGTAGGCTGTATTATACGTAGATTATCATCCTATCTCGGATATTGGTCACATTTTACTTCAGGAAAATGATTTTGACGGACACTTACCAGTTATTAAATACATATCGTGAACTTCCTTTCCTGCATATCTTATATAAGCCCCCAGCAATCTACATTGATGTGTCTTTATCTTTGAATTATACCAATTGAAATATAGATATTCTACTGATCGGTACTCTCTTACGTTTTAGCTGAACTCCTAATATCAAACACACGTTGTACACTCATAGTCTCTGATCACAGTATTAACCCTGTTAATACGTATTAATAACTATATAATCAGGTATTATATTCTATGTAGACAAACCCTTTACTCATCCGGCTTCAAATTATGGCAAGTTGCTCTAGTAAGAGAAACATTCACCAGCTTTCAAGACAACTAAAAGGCCAAAGTCTAGTAGCAGTAAGTAATTCCTCAAAATCAGTAGCTCTGTAAGTCTTCGACGTAGCATGCTGACCACATTAGTTTCAATGGACTCGTTTAGCTGAAGACACTCGGTCATGCATACGTACCAGATCACGGTTTGGAACCGCGTGCTCAACTTCTCCTAGCCAGATTAGATCAGTCCCTACTCGACATACTGATAATCTATCAAATATACCTTGGGACCTCCCCGCTACTGAATTTTGATTTTACTGGGTGGACGCGATTACAATATAGAAGGTATTACTGGTAAAGCGTTGTCAAACTACAATACCTGTGGTATCTTCATTGGTGAGACCGACGTGATCTGGCACATCAACCAATAAACTGTGAATCTGTTCCTTTTTGGAACTTCATAAATCACTGCCCTGCCGTAGACGAGCTGATTGCATCCGCTGACCGCATCCTCGAAATCACGAAGGCCTGAAATGCCGAGGATTTTTCAGTCAAAGAAAAACCTCAAGAGAAACAGAATGACATTACGGAATTATGTCATACACTGACATGTTTCCTTCAAATCTGTAATGACCGTAAACGGTCGAAAACCCCGCGAAGTACCTCAAGTGGGCAATCTGTCTTTAGATCACGAGAGACGGATAACCCGGACTGCAACTGGTATCATAACGAGTACAGAGAATCTACCGGAAATTGGTGAAACCCTTGCAATTTACCAAAATCAAAACCGACCGACACGAAAGACAATTCGGGAAACTTCACAGCTGGCACGCGTTAACGGCAATCGTAGCCGTCGAACACAGCCATCTGCTATCTACCACAGATTTGATAACGAAAGTTCGCTACTTTGTCGATACTGGCGCGGAAGTTAGCGTTCTTCCAGTAAATTCTAAAGACTGGCTTCACGATTCTGTTTTAAACTTACTGGCGGCAAACGGAAAGCCAATAGTCACATATGGTAACAGCTATGTCTATATTAACGTGGGTTTACGCAGGCACATTCACTGCATCTTCATTGTTGTAGATGTTTCTATGCAACTCTCCTACAACATCACAACATGCTCACTGATACGCGCAAACGGAGGCTAGTGGACGGGAACATTAATCGATTTGTTTGCGTAACATCTTTTCCCGGTCGCAGATTATCCCCAGTCATAGTATTACATTCGACAGATTCATTCTATCACTAATTACTCGATAAGTATGCTGAGGTATACCACACGAAACGAAAATTTCCGCGTATGACCAGCAATACTGCACATCACATCACGACTGCAGGACCACCTGTATTCTCGAAAGCGCGCCGACTAGCTCTCCAAAAGCTGGTCTCAGTATGTTAGTAGCACTACTGGACATCAAAATATCTTGGAGTTAGTCTTTAGCGTTGACCTCATCTCCAACATTGTGTATTTTAGAAAAAAAGTCTCCAGGTGGCGATCGTGACACTGTCATAAAAAATAATATAGCCTTAATGTAGCCTTAATATAAAAACCGCAGCTGGTAAACGTAAAACTGTTACACTTCCTGGAAGCCGTCACAAGGTTGATTGGGATAACTCCCACCGATTGAGGAACCTTCTTCACTGCAAACAATCCCGACACATCAAACAATATATTTTATCATAACGTCTGAAGTATCATCAAGAAAATCACACCTTCAGAATACTGGAGATCTGAGTTCTAAAAAGATCTGTATATAACGGTCGGTACAACAAGATGTATTCAAAAACATTGTACCGAATTCCACAATTTTAATGACTTTTCCTCTTTGGTAACAATGATGGAAATACTTGTCGGAACAGAGGCAATACGCACAAGGAAAACAGTCAAACAGGAAAAGCGTGCTGTAGAACATAATAATAACACCTCTGCATTCACCATACTCTTTCAAAATAAACCAAAATGTTCTAAATCGAGAGGGAACATGTTTATTAAAGACAAACAAATATACGAAGATCCTAAGCTTGATACGGAACTATTTACTGAACAATTTTGTTTTTTCATTAACTAACGAAAAACCACTAAATGACTCAGAACCAATCCCAGTACTTCTCTGTGAAATTGCCAATGTAGACTTCAATGTACAAAATATCTTTAAGGCAATCAGTACATTGAAACACACATATACTGATGGACCAGATGGTACTCTAGCTAGCATGCGAAAATGTGGCGATGATGCGTGCTTTACTTCTCAAACTATTTGCGATACCACTCTCTACAGTGTGTTACCCTGCTGCCGAGAAAACTACACATATTGTTCTCAAAATTAAAACAGGAACTGAAGCAAATTATCGACTCATTAACGTAACTTCAGTGGTATCTAGAGTGTTGGAAAAAGTGGTTAAGGCGTCGGTAGTCCAACATCTCATTACCAATAGTCTCATCTCAGTCTCTCAGCATGGATTTCTTAGGCCCAGATCATGTGATACATGCCTACTAGTCTACCTGAATGATATAAATCTGAAACAAGACAACGGACTCCTTGTATCGGTCCTGTTTTTAGACTTTAAGAAAGCTTTCGATGAGATCCCACACAAAAGGCTTCTAGTCAAACTACAGTCCTTCGGAATCAACAACCTACTCAACTCATGGTTTGTTTTATTACTGACAGAACGTAAACAAATGGTGAAGAACAGTGACTGTCTCTCATCACCTAGACCAATAGCTAGTGAAGTCATCCGGGGAAGTGTATTAGGTCCACTTTTGTTTCTTATGTATATAAACAATATATGTAACATCAAAAAATTTGGGAAATCTTACTTACATGCTGATGATCTCAAAATGGTATACAGCTCTAAGCCTGAGACTCTAAGTGAAAGTATATCCCTGATTCAAAATGACCTCAATAACCTAACTATCTCGAGCGAAAATTGGCAATTACCATTTAGCCTCAACAAGTGCGGGATCATGCATTTTGGAAAGCATCCCAACGAACTAAAACTTTACTTAGATAAAAGTAAAGTCCAGACACTTAAATCAGTACATCATCTAGGAATTTATTACACAGGGAGCCTAAACTTTGAAGAACGTGCCTCCTCTATTATTTCTAAAGCTAGACGGCCAATTGGTATCATAACTGAAATTTTCTTCACAACAGAGGCTAAGGATACCCCTTACAAAATATGTTTACTACCTTCCCTTGAATACTGCTCTTTTATCTCCTCTAATATGAATATCACAGGCAAAATAAGAGTAGATAATCAAAGTCACTTCAGAAGCCAACCGTTAATAAGTGACTCCACTGTCGATTACACAAGTAGATGTATGCACATCTCTTTAGAAAGTTTATGGCACCGTTGGCTAAGGAACAATCCAATATTTCTCTAAAAAGCAATAAATGGACTCTCATTTCTAACCTCCCGCCCAACTATGATCCATGACCCAGCCTATAGACTAAGAAACAATGCATATACACTATTAGCCGTAAAACACCAAAAACAAATGCGTTGTACGTTTTTTTACAGTGCAGCATAGTTTATTGTGGAACAATTTGCCAATAACTATCCGTAACTGTGACACTTTTACTATATTTAAAAGGCTAATAACCCTGTTACTAGACTCCAAACAGCTCCATCAACTATTCTCTGAACTCCCGCCCACCAATGAGGAACCGTAATATGGATTGCCTAATATCTAGACGGAACAAGAATATGACGAACCCCATTGCTATTAATATGAATATAACCAAATCACAGAACACATGCTTTATCCTCTCTCACTATCCATTGACTATTAATAATGGCCTTTTGCTCCTAACCTTCACTTTCAGATTCCGAACCTCTCTAATGGTTAAAACTACATTATTCTTCCTAAGTGTCATGTCTGTCTATTATTTTCTGATAAAAGTTGACAGATAACTCACTAATCTTATAAATGCTGATCAACTTGAAGATACGACTAGTATTCTAACTTTACAATTAGCTACTAGTAACACCTATAATCGAAGTATTTCCAGACCAATGGAAATCAGAAGTCAGACGAGAAGAGGTAGGAAAAATATATTTCATACATTATCAATATATCGAGGAACGTTTATTCTAAGCTGACTAGTGAACGTAGGAGCAGTGTCCCACGCCGAGTTGAAACGTGATCTGGTACGGATGCATGACCGAAAGCCTTCACTTAAACAAGCCCACTTAAACAACGTGGTCAGCATCCAATTTCGAACACTTAATGAGCTATTGATTTTGGGGATTTATTTACAGCTACAAACTAATGCCAGTAAAAAGGAGCTCAGAATGTCCTAAATTCTTGTTAGCTGGTCAGTGTTTTACTTTTATTACCCTGAAAATTTAACAATCTTCTACTCTTTCATGTCTTTTGGTTTGCTATTAGTCCTTACCATCTCTTAACCACATATAATCTGACCAGTCTCTTATAGCTTTTACCATTAGTTATCTTCATAGGAGTATGATATACTTAGTGGATGTCTAACCCATAATACAAATGCTTCAACCATCTGATTTGCTCGTAACATGGAACTAGTGGAAACAGTGTATTCCAACTATGGGCCTTGACTAAAAAATATTCATACTTACCACAAACGTAAGAGAGCCCAACATCACAAAAGGAGGGAGGTTGGCGTTACTGACCAGCAAACATGATGGTGGGGAGATAACTTCAATCCTGTAGGGTAGAACATGTTGTTAAATTGCGGCTCCTTATGTCAAGTGGGATGTCACGAACCAACGGTATTGATGATTTATGCATGCCAAATACCTTTTTAAATCGTGTTCGAGACGCTGAATTGGTTTCACTTCCTTCCGGGTAATACCGTTACAAGCAAAGCAGACAATTCGCTAAAAACGAAGCTTGATCAATAACCTATAAATTCTAAAAAAAAGCTTCATTACCTTCAGCTTCTTTCTGAACCACCTTCATTTATATGAGTCCCAATCCACTCATACCTTATTAACACTTACTTTCTTTAACATAATGGAATGCTTTTGCCTAGTAAGTATCTTGATAACATGAACACTGTCTGCTCTGCTTCCCGTCCCTTTTTTTCTTACACCCTTTTTCATCCCCCTTGAGATACGTCACCGAAAACAGATATAGAACGGGTGACTTGGTATTGCACCATTATCAAAGTCAAAGATATTCCAGAGGGATATAAGGTCGCGGTTTCTAGAAGCTCTCAACTTCACATGGATCTACTCTCGAACATAAGTTGCATGTCACAACACAATTTTCATAAAGCGCGCAAACTGCGACAATACCATTCCTACTAAAACCATCTACATTCATATCTTATAAAATATCAACCCAGCGGAGTAATTTACTACAGTGAAAATTGTGACGTTTACAACAATTTGTTCTTACCTGCAAACTGGCATGCCTCATGTGGCAAACTGTCATTTGGGAATAAATTATTATGGACTACTGCGAGAAATTGTGCACGTGCATCATTCACAACGTGCTCGTAGAGAGCCAGGCCTCTATATTTTCTGACCGAAAGCGCATTAGTTGGAATGAAGGTGATCATAGTTTTCAACTTAAGTACTTTAGGTCTCTGTTCCGCTGTGGCGAATATGAAAAGCATG
Source organism: Schistosoma rodhaini (assembly GCA_944470415.2). Taxonomy (NCBI): domain Eukaryota; kingdom Metazoa; phylum Platyhelminthes; class Trematoda; order Strigeidida; family Schistosomatidae; genus Schistosoma; species Schistosoma rodhaini. The sequence goes on from OX104037.1 coordinate 31,491,929, forward strand.
AATGAACGAGGAAAAAAGTTCAAAATCACGAAAAATATCTCACTATATAGAAATTAAAAAAATGCGATGACTTGCGAAGTTCCAAAAAGGAACAGACTCACAGTTTGCAAGTTGTGTACCAGATCACGTCGGCTCATCGATGCAGATGCCACAGGTATTTGGAGTTTGACAACGCTTTAACCATTAACGTCTTCCACTATGAATCGTACCCACCTAGTGAAATCAAAAGTCAGAAGCGTGGAGGTTCGAAGATATATTTCATAGCCTATCAATATATCGAGAATTAAATGATCTAGACTGGCTAGCGATTACAGCAGATGTTGAACACGGCGTTTCCACTCGTGATGTGATGCGGATGCATGACCGAGCATCTTCAGTTAGGTGAGTCCACTAAAACTAAAGTGGTTAGCATCCAATATCGAAGACTTACAGAGCTATTGATTTTGAGGATCCATTTACCGCTACATGCTAAGCCGTTATTCAACTTTATATTTTTAAAAGCTTATTTAACCTTTGCTGGTTGATTAGGTACTCTTGTTCAGGGATGGTCATTTTTAAAATATCGTAAGGTTCCGAAACATCACTAGTAAACATGCCACACGGTAATGCTTTCAGTACTGTGAGGAATTGTGCATGTGATTAAATCTCGCCTTGGTCGTGGAAGTCAGCTTCGGCGTACCGCGACCACGCCTCTATATTTTCGAGCCAAAATGACATGGGTAGAATGGTGGGAGGCGAAAGAATCCTAATCTTCATCAGTCTGAGTGACTGTTCTGTCACGATGAACATAAGATGTACAAACGGACGGGAAAAAATACCGAACATGTAAAAGCAACATCACTATACATAAACATAAGATTTATAATATTACAACAAGGAACAGACTTACAGTTCATTGTTTAGTAGACCAGGTCATGTCGAGCTCACTACTAAATATGCTACAAGTATTCAGTGTTTGACGAGGCCTTTAAATATAACACCTTTGTAATCGAAGTATATAAACTCAGTCAAATCAGAAGTCGGAAGTGAAGAGGTTCCAAGACATATTTGAAAGGCTATCGAAATATTGGTAAACGTTTAGTTTAATCCGACCAACGGTTGAAGGAGATGTGTAGCTGTGGTGTTTTGTATGAACTAATGATTCCTTTGTACTTAATGACTGCGTCATTTCGAATTCCAAATAGAACACGTGTAACAGTATTAAAAATCATTACATGTGACGTTACTAACGCAAGTCTGTCATTTTATTGCAAAGTAGAAAAGAGTAAACGTACTGGCGAAAGTGGAAGAAGCCCTACGTAAGCTGAACCCGCAGTACGATGCATAAAACTGCGTCGTAATAAGTTTCTCCTCTCTGTACTCAAACCGCGTCTTACAATCTTAAATATATTAATCTGCTGTGCCAGTACGCTGCGTTCTTACTTCGGAGGCGTTTACCGATCCCGACTGCTGTGTTGTTGTTTCACATCTCTCCTGCTTCCAAGTAAATGCTTATAGTACATGCTACATGCCTTCATTTGTGCTCATCGAATAGTTCTTGATTTAAATGAGTTATTTCTGGGATTACTGGTTTATTCTATCATTCAAATACTCCTAATTATGACATTGGCGTCGCGATGGAGCCTGTGTTCGATCGATTAGACATGCATTCAGATTTTGATTCTTTTGGGGATGACATGGAAAGGTTCGAAATCTGAACTTTGAACAAGGAAGATGTTGTGGATTTTAATATTGTGGGCCATCTCCTTACACTCATCGGAAAAGAAGCATACAGCCTAATAAAGACCTTGGCATCTTCAAACAAGCCGCAGTCACACTGTTATGCAACTCCCAAGCAATGATTCGTCAGGACATCAGGAATTCCACTAATTCAATACATCGTCCCAGTCCAATGTGTAATCAAGGTTATCAGATAACAACTCATTGAGAGGTTATGAACCAGCTCACAAGGCTGAGCAAAAGTTTGGTAAATGCTTATTCTGTGGCAAGTTTCACCTATGTAATTCATGTGTATTTCGTAATTCCAAACGCTTTGAATGTGGTGAGACTAGACACATTCAGTCAGTTTGTAATATTACGCTTCATTTCCGTACAACTAATATTAGGTTTTGTAATTTTGATCCTATAAAGTTGAGCATTCCTGATGATCATTCATCCTTATTCACGATTTTAAAAAGCAGTATAGGGTCACATAGCAGTCCAAAATTAAGTGATACTCAGAATCATTGTGAGACAAAAGTTCCTAGTCAACCAACTTCGTGTCAGATTTCTCATGTTATTGTATCGGATGTGGTTTGTCCTAATGATTCATGTATTTTTAATGGAATTTCTTATAAATCTGAGGAAAATATGTCGAACAGACACGTGATGAACCTGAAGAGAAGAGGTATGATTGATCGCAGAAATTTGGATCATCATTTAAGCTGTGGTGGATGTGGTGTTTGTATGAACTAATGATTCCTTTGCATTTGATGACTGCTTGATTTTCAATTTCAATTTCGTGCTTATCTAATACTTCTTGGTTAATTTGCTTTATTCCTGGGATTCCTAGTTTGTATAGTAATTCAAATACTCTCAATTACCACAGTAGTATGATGTACTCACTTGTGATCTAGTGCGGATGCAAGACTGAGCGTCTAACGGGGTCAGAATTAATTTCAAAGACCTACAAAACTATTTATTTTAGGGATTTATTTACTGGTGCATCTCACTCCCCCCAGTTATGTAATGATTACCTTGGGACGTTACCAGACAGGAGTTAAAACCCAACGAGTTTGTAGTTGGTAAACACTTTTCTGACAGCTTGCTATATTCAACAGCATCTGGTCGTCCTTCCCTAATATTGGGGGCCATTTAGTGTAATGTAGCAATGAAAAAGATTTACGATTAAAATTTTGATTTACCGTATTCGTCGTATGCTTTTCATCTTTCCACCCGTCCTCAAAATTAAAAATGGAAATTAAATGCGCATTTTAAAATACAACAGTAAGTGCGCTGATCCAGGATATCTAGTCCTAATGTTTTGACATGCTTAATCGTCAGCTCCTTATAAATGTACTCGCACATCACCCGATCGGGAACCTTCTGTCTGCTTAGTTTAATTCCTCCTCGGCCATCGTCATCAAATAGTTAAAATTAATTCCTTATCGGATTCTGTCCCTGTCAAAAGAGGTTTAATACAATGCAGTATCTTAGGCAATTTTTAGTTTTTATGAGTAGTATTCGCGATTACTTTTTGTATGGGTAAGCCTCTTCTATATGTAGAATCTTCTGAGACACAGTTTACAATTCTAATTCTTGTGACTGATTGTACCTTAAAATATAAGTTGGTAAACTTGGTTTCAACCTTTTACGGAAGATTCCAACTAAATCTAATCTTTTCCAAAATACTGTTTTTTATATTCAATGAAGTAATTGTAGATGCAGCAAGTCCTATTTACATCATCTTTGACTCTGTTATTAGTGAAACAATCACATTCCAAATTTTCTTTCTCAGTGAATTACTTTATCAGAAAGTTTCCCAGACTTTGGAATAATTTATTACAATCTGTCGGTAAGCTCATATCACTAACATCCTTTGTTCGTTGCATCGATACATACTTCTCTGAAAATGCTTTAAATGTTCTTAGACCTTGAAGTGTGTCTTATTCGACAAATGAAACTATAGGAAATTTCAATGTTTCATCGTTTCCATTTCTAAACTCACTAAGTAAACCTCTCTATATGTTGCTACTGTACACTAACACCGGTCCTTGCAACCTTAAATAATATCTATCACGAACAGTATACCATAAAACAACCTGGCATATGTACTATAATAGACCTGACTGACCTGTCAGAGAGATTATTGCTTTTGTTATTCCGAACATTCTTTTCCCGTTTTACTTTCTCCAGTCGTAGTTGATGATGGTCATTTCATGATGACGCAGATAATATTTTTTTAACACACCATCCATGCATCAACAGGAGGTACATTTAAAAAGAGATAGAATTTCCCGGCTGATACCTTTTATTGCTGTAATACGTGTGAGAACATATTAGCTAAACTATTTTTTAACTAGAACACTTCAAACATTCTAATATAGTGGCGTATGCTACTTATGTTTACAGATATATGTAGTATGTAACATCAGTCAGAGGTGGTAGGGAAACAGGGGGCAATTGTAATAACATCACAACTGAAAGAATCATGACGCACGTGAAGGACAACTGAAGGAAGATGTGGAGATAATGCTTTCAATGTATGGTTTTATATTTTGAGAAAGCACTCTGTAATTTTGCATCGAACAATAAGTTTCTTATTTACCACTTAGTCTTCGTTCACAATATCACATATCTGTACTCTACACTTATTATCTATATCAAGCTGATCATGTCTGAAAACTGGCACGGATTCTGTGGTTATTATTTTTATAGTATATATTTACTATTAGACTTTAGTCTATATTATATCAATAAGGCTCCAAAAAACACTAGGTCAAGAGCGATCTGCAGGCATACTAGGATACGAATTCACTGCTACTAACTAACTTTGTAACTTGTTTTTTGATGCATACCGAAATCTTTTTACACGTCTAATGAAGAGAGGAAACTATGTGCTCCTAAACCATGAGTAAAGTTTAATGTAGTTATTAGACTGAATAAAACTTCGCTTCAAATAATACTTTCGCAGAATTGCGTTGAAAGGCACTCTTTGTATCGATATCTATATAATTTTAAATTTTATGGACATATAAAAACCATGTCATTTCCTATTATCAACAGTTATAATAGCCCATTAATTAGAAAGTGAATCCTTCTTTCTAGTTGTGGCTGTTTGGCAAAAACTTTACATTTTAAGATTAAAGAAGTGTTTTTAGAAGATGAGGATTGAGAAGTGTTTTTTGCGTATTCGGAATCGATTTTTGTAATACTGAACACTGCAACAACCTACTCAAGCATTCTGTTACCGGGAATTGGTAATTAAACCCCTTCCTACATTTTCTAATTCAGAATATTAACGGTGACTAAATATCCATCGAATCGACCTTGGTGTTAAGATTAGAATGAGTAACTTCATCAAGGATTTTCCATCGTGTTATTCACGCTTACATCATCCACGGTCAAGAGATTGGTGATACTGTGAAAGAAGATACACTTGTCTGTCACGAGTGAGTTTCTTGTTCAGTGATAGTTACCAACCACGTAGTTTTAATCACCGATGATAACTGATCCAAAGTAATCACAGTGGAAATATCTTTTAAATGTGCTCCAGCATCCGAGGAGTGCGTAAGAATTTCTTCACCGTCAAAAGTACTTGTTTGCTTCAACTTACATGAGGTTGGTCTCAGTCTATAATCCTTAGAAACTGACAGGATTTTATTAAGGTGACGATATTAGTACTTAAAAACGAGGACTGAATTAGCTAACAGAGTATGATATGCATTTAAAAATTAGGATAACTCTGCACTTGCAGTTATGTAGACTAAATATTCATTCAAATATCTTGCTTTGAAAATGCATTAATCAAACCTTCAAACAGACTGCCAAAAGAATTTATATATGTTAACTAATGATGTCCTTTGTCGAGCATCTTTAACAGTTTTAAGCTATATTCTGATTTTCTAGGATCACTTATCACAAATCCACAAGTTTTATACTAGGAGATTCTATCTCTGATGTTCAACTTGCACCATCTATGAATTAGAAACTAATGTTCATACAAACTAAAAATCAAAAATTAAGTGATTTCCCTCAAACTAATGAAATCGAATGACTTCAATGTTTAACTGAAATGATGAAATTTGCGTCCAGACATCATTGTGCTAATTATTCTTGAATAACTAGACAGTAAAATGTGAAATGGTGAATAATCAGTGTGTCTTTTATAGTTATATAATTGGGGGTGTATGATGATGTCATGAAAAAGTTTTATCTGACATTTTTTATGAATTATGGTGAGTTTACTTTCTGTGTAGATAGTCATTATTGAGTGAAATTAAAATTAGTAGACGTGTACTACTGACACATATTAGTTAGTAGAAAGACTAATTTTACTACAAAAAGATCAAAAATATTTCACTGAAGGAAGTTGTAGACGTGAAAACAGAATGAAAGTCATATCGATATACTTAAATATAAATCAGGAAAGGATGAGTATATTCGACCCTATAAACGTTTACATGATTTATTTTTAAAAGGTAACAGAAAATATTTTTAATAATCCGACCTTATAGTAGGTCCATTGCATGCACCGTTGATTACATACGTAAAATTTCACCACATATAGATTTTCTACGTTTGTTTTAAATGTTTCAAGGTTGGTTGTATAGTTTCTATACACTTTATTTAAATAATTGTAGTTTTGTGGTCTACTGAAGTTTGAGTTGTTGTTAAGGTGCGCTCACATACATATTTGATAAACAAATTCACGAATTACCTTATAATCAATTGTGTCAGTCAGTTTACTTGTACGTGGTTCAGCTCGTACATTGTAAGATGAGAAGAAATGGTAGACCTTCGCAACTTTGGACTTATTCTTGTTTAGATGAGACAGAAAGGATAGCATAATTTTGGGATTGCAGTTTTACATCAGTGGACAGTGGTCTTGATATTGGCATTTTAGGGACAGTCAAGATAATCAACAGATAAATGATGTTGCAATAATCACAGTTGTTTTTTTTAAAGTCTAGACTAAATTTATACATCTATAATGATAAAGTTATCACTCTTCACAAGACACGATGATGTCTATTTTGAAATGTCTGTAAAGCAATATCACTTCCCGTAGACACAATTATAATCTATGTCAAGTTTGGACTTAATGGTTTCATATAATTATTAGAATGACGGCTTGTGGAGATTCTAGTGATTTTATTAGTTCAATTCTTGAGTCGATGTAAGCTGGAGCACCATTGAAACCAGGACGCACTGGATGGACATGAAGTTCGATCCGTATCGGGTGGAGACAGGTGTCTACCTCATACAATAAATGATTGGTTGCGCGAGACCATGGATGGAAATTAGACATTTACACCGCTTGGTCCTGGCTCAGTAGTCTGAATGTTAGGTGTTCGTGCGTGAGACTGTAGGTTCTGGTTCCGAGTTTTTTCGGTACGGGGTCATGGAATTGCACTGCCGAGGAATCACGTTGTAGTACCAGTTCATACGTTAGGCCCATATACTTTATTCTAGTTACTGGCCAAGCCAATTCACCTGTACATTGAGTCATCTTTTGATCTTGTTAATCATTTGCTTATTAACCTTGAGTACTTTTTATATGAGCGCATATGTGTACACTTCGTATCTTATTCATCATATGTCTGTCACTCATTTTTGCCTGCCTATAAATGTTAGTTAACGCTTGCTTAAAATGAGTTGGCTTCCCAGCCATCTCCAATACGCATCATCTTTGCTTCGCTTGCTTACAGTTGCTCATGTGCTTACAACTTTCTGGTCTGCATCGATTATCAATAAAAATGTAGTTGCCGCTTCCCTTTGCCTTCTGATATTATACACCGTTAAGATTGGTATTAATAACGGTTATCGAAGCGAACTATGATCGAAGCACGGCACTACAAGGTACTGGGACGAAAAGGCCGTCTATTACTTCCAGATAATTCCGAATAAATTGTGCACTGGTCAGAAAGTAATTAAAAAATGTCTACTTTTTTATTATGTAGAACCGTACCTTTAAAATTAACAATCCCAATGAAAGATATTGGATTGGTACTGTAATTTTACCTTACCTCCAAGGTACGAGGGGGAAATTACAATGGACCTTGAGAACTTACGAAATTAAAGCCTTCTATAAGACAACCAACATTTTTAAAAAGGTTAGAATAAATGATGAGAACCCATTCACATGCTATTTTCGATAATCACAAAATTGATATTAAAAATATCAAAATAATTCAGGAAAGCCTTTCTAACCACAAAAAGAGAATAGTAGCCGAAATGTTCCACAAATGCTAAATCCCTCTGACCTCAATAGTAAAGAAACCCTGAATATTCACTTAACCTGAACTGTCTACCGGAACAATAACATATGACCTCATTATTTTCACACGATCTATGCGCATGCACACACGCGCACCTGATTTCAACCCCACTACTTGATTTTACAAATGCATACATTTCTTCACACCCACACTCTGACACACAAATCAATGCAGTGACAGGTCATGCAAATTCACGTTGATCAAGAATAACTTTGACATATTCAGACGAAATGCACTTATAGGATGGGAATCTCGTTGATCTAGGGTCATCAAAGCGTCCTTCAAAACAAAGAAGGAGGAAATTACAGTGAGTATTATCCGATGTTAACACAAACCAATGATTGTACTGAAGAGGATAAAGATCAGTTCTACTAGAGGCTGCAATCGATCATGGCGAGGTGATCAGGAAAGGACCTGACAATCTTGATAAGAGATTTAAGATTCCGGCTGATGGGGAAACTAAGAAGATACGTCGGAAGTGGATAGGACACTCATTTAGGAAATCATCAAACTGCTTTACGAGACATGTGGCAACTTTAAATCCTGAAAGGAAACTGAAACGAGGAAGACTAAAGAGCACTACATAAGGAATTGGAAGGAGACATGAAAAGGATGAATAGAAACTGGAAAGAACTGGAAACGATTGTCCAGGATAGAGTCAGGTTAAGAATGCTGGTGAGTGGCTTATGCTACTTCATGAGGGGTAACATATGTAAGCAAGTAATTATTTTCAGGATGGCGTTTTGTGGAGATTTTAGTACTTTTATATAGTTGAAATCATGAGTCAATTGAAGCTAGACCACCATGGAAAACCCGAAAGCACTGGATGGCTGTTTCGTCCTATTGTGTGACTCCTCAGCAGTGCGCATCGGTTAAGTGTTCTGACGCGAGACTGGTAGGTCCTGGGTTCGGATCTCGCGAAACAGGATCGTGGTTATGCACTACTGAGGAGTCCCGCAATAGGGCGAAACGGCCGTCCAGTGCTTTCGGGTTTTCCATGGTGGTCTAGTTTCAATTGACTCATGATCTCAACTATTTAACTAATTATTTATTTACTCTAAAGAATTGGTTCACATTAAATCATGAAACGTCAGAAATACAATTTCCTACTTATTGTGATATAACAAAGGATTATATCTTTCAATAACTGTAATCGCTTATTTCTTGCCTCTTAACTAAGCCTCCATCTGTTAGTTAATTTTAAGTATTACATAAATTATGACATTCAATTCCCATCCATGAAATTTGTGTATCAGAACTACCATCTTTCCAAAACTTATTACAAATTGCAAATATGTAATTGGTCATATAGTAAAAATGAATTCCGCTATTTACATAACTTATGACTTTATAAAGGACTAAATCAACAACAATAACAAATATAATCATAATAACATCTAACGTAACATTGTATTAATTATCGTACGATTTACTTTATCTTATTTCTACAAATTTTCTTCCAATTAACTTTCTAACTGAGACAATCACATAATAATAATTTATATGAATATGAAATTTGTATGAAGTTTAATCCTAGACAGAACGAATACCTTTTTAGTTATCATTAAGTTAGTTAAAAATAATATAAACCACAATATCATATCATCATTTATTTACAAAAACAGACACTCATTAAAATAACGGTATAATATTGTAAGGATTTAGAAAACGTTTGAAGATACAGCCTAAATGAGTTAATATTTTTAAAATTAACCTTTATGGAATACATAAAATTTGTCTGGATGGATAGTATTTGAAATAAGTAATAATTAAATTGATTCACTTAGTATTACTTGTTTGAAGCGATAGGTACTGGGTTCGAGTCCCAGAATGAACATGAACTCTGAGATGCAGGCACATCCAGCTGACAAAACGCGCGTCCTAGATTACACTGCTAGCCACTATCCATCTTTGCTGATGATTAAAATGGTTACATTATCACTGAATCTTGTTTCATGCGTTTCCTCTATGTAGAATTTTGAGTTAATAAATATGTCTAGAACTTTTTTCTGAAATTGAACGATAAGTTTCGTAATAGTTGGAAACCAGGTTGATGTAAAACATTAAGGATTGCTATCACAATGAAATGACGTATTTGGTACAAAACCAGTTTCGGAACTATACATTTGTATTCGATAATGGTGATGTTTGATACATATATATATACAAGAAGCCAATATACATCAATCAAATGCTAGGTTGTTATTAATCAATGAAATAGTAGGTAGAATGTACAGTGCATATAAATCTTGTACTTAATAAAACGCTTTTTTCCTGAAGAAAATTGATGAAACACTTTCCTTATAAAAGTTATTCAACTTTTGATCGGTTTACTTACTACTCACATCTGTCGACATAAGTAGCATAAACTACATATATATTGATTGTGCACCATTTTTATTAATAATTAAAATAAAGTCACATATATGTAAAATACCCAGAGTTATAACAAATCTCATACTGCATGTCACACTGAGGGTAGTTCATGTTAATTTAATACAAGAATATCGTATGTTGAATAATACGTCACACTTAAATAAATTCATATTATACCGATTAATTTATCATACTAGGAAACAAAACAAAATAATACACTTAGTGATTGTACCACATTTAATTAGAAACGAAAATAATGCTGAACAAGAATGACAATGAGTGAAGGAATGTAATTTTTTCTTTTTAATCCCGTCATATGAAATATCTTATACATCAGAAGCACTATTTCGTTAAGCTCACATCTGTTTTTCTGACTACATTGAGATGAAGTCATTAATAAACTTGATTAAGATTATGGATTTATTTTTTCTTAAAGCTTTTTACTGATTAAACTCGTGAGCCGAGTAAAGCTAAACCACCGTGAGAAACCTGGAAGCAATGGACGACCGTTTCGTCTTAATACAAGACTCCTCATCAGTGTACATCTACGATTCCTCACGCGGGACTTAAACCCAAGACCTTTGATCTCACGCACGAACACTAAACCTCCAGATCACTGAGTCATCATCCAACGGCTTTAATGTCTAGTTTCAACCAGTTCATAATATTGTACCATCGTTCACCATTATCTTCAGCGAGTTACTATCTCACAACAGACACGGTTGAACTCCAGTGGGAATCGAAGGTCCTATGTTTGAATCCCGCGTGCATGATCGTGGATGCATACGGCTGTGGAGTCCCGTACTAGGACGAGATGGCCGTCCAGTGCTCCCAGGTTTTCCAGCATAGTCTAGCTTTGATCAACTCATGAATTCAAGTATTAAATTAAATCTATCTCCACAAACCTCCTTTCTGATAATTACCATTTTTTATCGGTAAACAATTAAAAGTTCTGTTTTTTTAAAAGCTGTTACATTAGCAGGTATGTTGAACTGATTTGTTTATGAATTTTTCGAAATGAATCAGTGTCATTACTTTTTGTATAGATTTACATTCAAATTTAGATGTATTGTTTTTGATTTTCGCTTTATGAAGTCAAGTAACGAAATTTATGAACAATGAAAGAAATAACTTTTATTTCAAATTATCATCCCATAGCATTATCTCATTCATTTTAAAGTTACTCTGTCATAATAGTACGGGTAAATAGATAGTTCTAAAGACAGATTTAGGCTAATACATAGCTTTCAATCAATACTAACGAATGATAATCAAATCTACAGAAAACAGGAATAATCTATTTGTAAAATCTAAACGAATAAATTTGAAGTAAATTCAACGTTTCGCCTGGCAATCTGGTCCAAGCTTCAAGGAATTCCATATGATGTTTAATTTTCACATTTATAACCTTATTAGTTTCGAGAGATGGATAGTGGCTAGCAGTGGAATCCAGGACGCGCGTCAAGTCCTATTTGGGACTCTTCAGCTGGATATACCTGCACCTCAGAGTTGATGTTCACTTTGAGACTCGAACCCAGTACCTTTCGCTTCAAACTCCATCGCGTTATCCACTCGGTCACTGAGTCCCAAATAGGACAAAATGCGCGTCCTGGATTCCACTGCTAGCCACTAACCATTTTTGCTTACCATGCTTGTGAATTTGGCTATATCGAGGGAATACGCACAATATGCACATATGCTAATTAGAGTCTGACTAGTTACAGTCCTAACACGTCGATGGAAACATTCAAGCAAACAATACTAAATGAACTTATTAGTTCCCGTTTGCTCGAGTATTGTTTGGAAATTGTGCAATGTTGTTAGAATTCACTGGGAAAGTATGATTGTTTTTATTTTATTCTTAGAATTACTATATTTTTATCTGTCCAATGCTTTGTTAACTTGTATCGTATTTAGCACAGTGAACTGCTGTATACTTCAATCGTTTAAAGTAGTTAAAAGACTCCTATAAAACATTTAAGAAGCGAAGAATATTAGAGTGAACCAAAAGTTTTTGATAACTTCTTCAGCCTCTACATTTGCAAACCCTCAAATAGTGTATATGATAATGGAAATATCAAATTTTGGATACCCTAAAGTTTTAATTCTTTTGAGCATGTGAATACACATGTATGAAAAATAATGTAGATAAGAATCCTCAAAATGTATTAAATGTCAGAACATAAAAAATATAGATACATGTGGTATTTTCCTGAAAGGTCGAAGTTTTCCATAGTCTATCGCTTTTTATCTTTTGATACAATATGAAATTAATTATTTGGAACTTCACTATGTCATTTGTTCACGATACAACCTAATTTATCCACCTTTGCTTTCTATTTAGCCGAAATTATGTGCTCGTCCAGCTGTCCAGAGTTTGAGAGTTGGTGCACGATGCAGACGCTCCTATGTTTAATCTCCAGAAAGATAATGAGTGTGAACTGCTCAAGAATACCTACCAAGACGAGAAAGCTATTCAGTACTTCTATGTTTCAATTATTTTTTGACTAAGACCAGTCCGTGATCCATACTAAGAAAATTTGACTCTCACAAAAAACCCCTCATACTAACAATATATTCTTGTTCTATGGGAATGTGGGGTTTTTGTTAAATAGAGTGGACATGTAGACCAGTTAAATCCATCTAAAGATTTTCTAGTTCAAAATTCTTTTAATGCTTATTCATTTTCTTAGTTTTCTGTGCTGACATACAGTTCTGTGATAGGTAATTAACATGTATAGCGAATAGAACCATAAATTAAAACCTAATCTAAGAATTGTATATTTTAAAGATTTGTTTAAGAAAATGTAAATAAATCATTCAAACGTTATAGTGTCCCAAAGTATCTTTAGATCGGCCAACGAGTAATTCATAATGGTTTTACCGCACAGCACATTTCGTTTCAGGATTCATTGGTGAACCAACTGGACAACCATATGCATGTGCGAATTCTTTACTATTAACCAACGCCCCGATCACTCTTTCAAGGTAAAGAAAACAAAGATATTTCATTAGTTTATAGAGCCGTAAACTAAACATACAAATACTATAAAGTTTACAAACTGAAATTACAAATTTTCTGATAAAGATTCTGAAAAGTTAATAAGATTTAACGTAAAGTAGGCGACTATCACTGGAGTTGTAGATCATCGGAATTCATTACTTTTTGAGTTTTTATAGAAATTTGTATTATGGGTCTAGTAAAATGAGTACTGCATTCAAAGAAAGTGAGGTTGATTTCATCTAGAAAATACGATCCTAAACATCTTTGAGCCTTCGTTATGTACTGCATTGTTTGAAATAAAAGGTTTGATTTCAAAAATGGCAACTTTGGGTACTAGTTTCTTAGAAGTCGCTTATCGTATTGTGTTATGCATGTCGTGAAAATATAATTGCTTCACACATCTAATTAGTTATTTTTTTACCATAATATAAATGAAACATATACTCATTTCATATGTAATTTGGATTATTGTCAGTGCTCACCTGTATCTTTCCATTACATGTGGAATAATTACTGAATGTATTAAAAGATTAATCCCATGATGATGTCCACACATAGACTTGAAAACAATAAGAAAAAGAAATTTGATAAATTGCTAATCATGCCTTCAATAACAACTCAATCATACAGTTATCTTTAAGCAAACACCATTCCTATCACACTTTTGGCATTGGATACGTATGTAAATAACATGAATATTTATATTTGATCAATATAAACTTGAAATTCACGAAGTTTTCAAGTGAACATATTTGAATTAGTTGGTAGTTGTCGTTTTACTAATTTATGTATTGGTCTACCTTATCAACTTGACTGTTTTCTTAGTTTCTATTGTTTAATTTAGTTCATTAAACTGGATGAAAAGTTTGCCATGTAGGAATTTTTCCTACATTGATCGAGTGAGTGATTCACACTTAAATTTAATTTTGACCTTTTATTGAACATAGAGGGAATTGATAAGTTTCCTAGGTTTAATAATGTTGTCATCAGGTTTATGTCTTATTTGATAGATTGTTTATGGAGTAACTCCGAAAAAAGACTTGGTAGTCCGAGTCAATGTGGTAAAATATTATTAGCCATTGAAGAAGCTCTCGGGACTTAGTAGCTAAGTAGAAAAGACGATGGCGTTTGATTAGACCAGTTCCAGAATGATCATCAACTATGGAATGGAGGTAAATCCAGCTGAAGAGTCCCAAGTAGGATGAAGCGCCCGTCCTATATTCCACTGGTAGCCACCGTTCATCTTCGCTTACATTGAAGAAACTATTTTTATTGTTTACTGTGTACGTCTACCAAAATAATACCAGCTTTGAAATATGTTGGTGGATTAAATATCAAGGTGAAAATTTAGTAACAGAATAATTATATACGAATGAAATGTACTATGAGCTCTGGCTGTTCGTAAGTAACTATTAACTTTCTATGGAATTTCGCTAATACTTATGTTTATTACTAATGCGTATGACATGTAAACTAAATTCCAAGTACAACAAACAGCATAATATTATAATGATTTACAACATGAAAAACTATGACTTGCTTGTGCAAATGAGAGGAAGAACAACTGATCAGATATAAGAGAGATATTAGAATCTTGCTTAACACTATTCGAATACTTGTCATATAAGCGCCTGTACGTCTAAGAAAAGTAAAAAGCGGAATAATTTTTAAATACATACATGGTGTAAATGGGGAATACTTATCCTAAAGCTTATTGATAATTTAGTTTCCAGAAGGGGTTTTGTGGAGATTTTAGTATTTTATAGAGTTGAGATCATGAGTCAATTGAAGCTAGACTACCATGGAAAACCTGGAAGCACTGGACGGCCGTTTCGTCCTACTATGGGACTCCTCAGCAGTGCGCATCCACGAACCCACTCTCGCGGGATTCGAACCCAGGACCTACCAGCTCAGTGGTCTATCGGTTAAGGGCTTCGGCTCGAAACTGGTAGGTCCTGGGTTCGAATCCCGCGAGAGTGGGTTCGTGGATGCGCACTGCTGAGGAGTCCCATAATAGGACGAAACGGCCGTCCAGTGCTTCCAGGTTTTCCATGGTAGTCTAGCTTCAATTGACTCATGATCTCAACTCTATAAAATTTAGTTTCCACTATAAAAAATAAAAATACATACACAGTATGTTCCACATTGTTTGTCGATATTGAATGAGAATATAGGAAAAGGGTTCGATGTATATTTATATCAGAATGGGTTTGTTTGTGTGAATATTTCAGTATTTTCATAGTTGGAATCATGAGTCAATTGAAGGTAGACCACTATGGAAAACCTGGAAGCACTAGACGGCTGTTTCGTCCTATTATGGATAGGTTCATGGTCTGGGTTATATACTATTCTACTCAGTGAATAGATATCAAATATTTGTGCTAAATAATAACATTATAATTTTTAACTAATTCACACCCTCTATAATATAATGAAATCCACTTTTCTGACTGATAAATCATTTTTCTAATTAGAGTTTCTTTGTTGTTTTATCATACGATTGATCTTCAGACTTCAAAATAACAATGAACTTTACAAATTAGATATACAATGTAACGTCATTAGCCGTATAGACAATTGTACAATTAGGTTATATCTATTGTCTTTGTATTAAGAATAATAACCACCGACTGTACAAAAAAGGAACGTCTGACTTCTAAATAGTAGACGACCGAATTCGAAATCTGCTCATTTGTAATATGCATTGTTAATTGAGTTTTTATACTGATATAGTTGAGTCTTATCTTCTTAAAATCTGTATGTTCAATCTCTATAACTCCACTCTAACTAATGGGTGTTAAATTTTCTTTAGTGCTGAAACAAACACGGTAGTACAGTGAATATATCGACAATTTGATGTTGTGAAATTTTACCTGACTCGATTTTCGGTTATTATTCAATTATCTGGTTGTGCAATACTTGTTTGGAATTGTTCCTCAATAAATATTTGTGCCATGTATAACTCAGTTGTTCGCTTTGTTCCGACAACCGGTTTAAGGCGTCTAAAAGTCTTCTGAAATCAGAAGAATCACTTAACCAAATTGATCGTTAGAACACAGCTAATGTGCCCAATAGCGTTTTTTATAATTTATTTGTCACTGGATAGTGATTAGTGTCAAGTGTGTAATTTTTATCTTACTGCTGATCTAATCCTATCGATAAAGTTTCCATGTGGCTGCTAGTCTAAGTGACTCAATATCGCATGCCCTATGTTATGATGTAAAGTGTTAGAGATAGTCTGCAGGAAACTCTGTTTAACTTAGTTTCCGTGTTATTTTTTACACTTTGGCAAAATGTACCTGTAATCTTGAGGGAAGTGGTGCTCCTGAGAGACCTGAACCTTCATCGTCTGGCTTTACAAAAAGCCAAAAGAACTATTGAATTACTTTTTGAATCAATATGTCCACTAGATAAAGTTCATGGTTTATTCAATGAAATAATTAAGGATATTTTTAGCCTCGATCTAATGTTATTCCATTGATGATGTTTTACTGATTAAACATTTTATGCATTAATCTTTCAACTGAAAAACTATGTACTGTAGTTTGATTTGCTTCTATAATATTCAAAGTTTTATCCATGATAGGGAACTATCTAAATAATCCAAATACACATTAATAAACCATTTGTTGGTATTTTATTTCAAAGGTTTCTTGTTAATAAACATATCCCATAAGTTGCATAAATTTACTTACATAGTATGACGCTTTCAGACCATCAATATCAGCTAAAATTTCCTCTCGTGTATCGGTTTGAAGGGCCTAGATCAATTAAATAATTCAGAAATGTGTTGTATGAGTGTTGTAAAACACTGAATAAAGCATTTCGTATATTTCTCATTACACATTGAAATGCTAATGACTTTGTGGTGGTCGATATTCGATATTATCCCTAAACGTCGTATATTGTTCGTCTTGATAACCGTTACTCCATAACGTCCTTACGGTGTATAAATCAGAAGGCGAATACAAAGGGGTGATTGAGTTTATTATTGAACCACACACGGGTATCCAATATTACAGGCACTTTAAGCAAGCATGAAAGAGCAGTGCCGTAAAGCAGGCGAGTGAGTGTGAGAGCCGAATGAGCGACTAAGCGTGTACAACATGGTGTAGCGTAGAGCAGAGCAGAGAGCGAGCAGAAAACAGGATTAAGATGTACATACATATATAAGTGGAAAAGCATGAGTCATCGGATCAATTAAGCGATTAATGATAAGGCTAGCGGAATGAATACATGCGTAGGCAGTAAGCAATGTTCAAGCGTATATAATAAAAGTACAGTGGTATGGATAGGTTGTTATTGTATGTATGACTGTCCATTAAATAAGTTAACAAAAAAGCTTAGCCAGATTAGATGTAAACAAACTCAATTGTATCTGAGCTGCTATAAATTGGGATTGAATGAATGTTTTTACTTAAACTCATACATGTTTTATGAAAGTCATGGTTAATGTAGATGATATTGAATTGTTTTCATAAACCATTATGGGGTAAAACAGTAGCTAAGCAAAATAACTGAAAGAAAAATATTTTCAATGTACAAGGCTAACATGTAATTGGACAGTTTACGTTC
This sequence comes from Schistosoma rodhaini, assembly GCA_944470415.2. NCBI lineage: Eukaryota > Metazoa > Platyhelminthes > Trematoda > Strigeidida > Schistosomatidae > Schistosoma > Schistosoma rodhaini. Next base: position 31,509,863 of record OX104037.1, read on the forward strand.
ATTATGGATAGTGTTAAGTAATACCCATTACATTAGTAGTGAGTTCCGTAACATTTGATTTTCACCATAAAGGTTAATTAAGTCAATATAAATATTTTTCAGATTCATATATTTTAATTATTGTTTTTATAGGTGGCATGAATTTAACATTCATTAAAGGTAAAGACCGGTGTTAGGCAAAGTTGCTTACTCCAACCCTTTCTCTTTCTCCTGCTGATCGACTGGATCATGAAGACGTCAACATCTAAAAGGAAGAACGGGGTACAGTGGGCAGCTAGGAAGCAGCTGGACGATTTAGACTTCGCAGATGATCTGGCTCTTCCACCGCACACGCGACAACAAATGCAGGAGAAGACGACCAGTATAGCAACAGCCTCAGAAGCAGTAGGTCTCCATATAAACAAAAGGAAAAGCAAGACTCTCAGATACAATACAACATGCACTAATCGAATTACATTTGACGGAGAAGCTTTGAAGGATGTGAAAATCTTTACATATCTGGGCAGCATCATTAATGAACACAATGGATCTGATGCAAACGTGAAGGCGCGGATCGGCAAAGCAAGAGCAGCGCATTCACAACTGAAGAACATCCGGAACTCAAAACAATTGTCAACCAACACCAAGATCAGAATTTTCAACACAAATGTCAAGACACTTCTACTACTTCTACATCTTGAATACCACAGATATTTAAGTGTATACGATGAAAGGGTTGTCAAAATTATGAATTATAAGTATTGGTGTTTTTCTATTTAATAAAGAGAATATATTTTGTTTAATGTCAAGACAGTTCTACTGTATGGGGCGGAAACCTGGAGAACTACGAAAGCCATTATCCAGAAGATATAGGTATTTATCAACAGTTGTCTACGCAAGATACTTCGGATCCGTTGGACAGACACTAGCATCAGCAACCTACTGTGGGAGAGAAAAAACCAGATTTTAGCGGAGGAAATAGTGAAGAAGAGGCTCTGGAAGTGGACAGGGCACACATTGAGGAAAGCACCCAACTGCATCACAAGACAAGCCCTCACATGGAATCCTGAAGGCCAAAAGAAGAGAGGAACCCCATAGAACACATTACGCCGAGAAATGGAGACAGACATGAGAAGAATGAACAAAAACTGGATAGAACTAGAAAGGAAGGCCCAGGACATAGTGGGTTGGAGAATGCTGGTGGGCGGCCTATGCTCCATTAGGAGTAACAGGCGTAAGTAAGTAATGAATGAATGAATTTAACAAAATAAATAAACCAATGTTTTGTGTAATATTGACTAAATGCATATTCTTTCTGATGTAGGTTTGTTCTCTGAACTGGATGGTTTGGTCGTGGAGCCTTCGTCGTCGTCCTTCTGGACGACATCATCAGCGCAAACTTCGGGTAGAAGTGAATTGTCTGAATTTCTCCACATGTGATTCACAGCTTGTTCTTTCATAATCCTAAAATAGTTTACGTTAAATATAATTCATGAGAAGATAGTTGTAATTGTTTCTTATATACCAAATTGTAGAAATTCTAACTGCTTAATAACTGCACAAAAATATACGTATACTTTTGTATGTTATTACTTAAAATTTAATAAACTTACTTTGTAATTGGTAAATTTATAAAATCTATATTGATTACTAAAACATGAAGTTTTAGTTTCTATCTCAGCAGATAAAATAAGCCCGCTTAAACCAGATAGTCTAGTACCAGATGCATCCACCAATACACCTTGAAATTCAAAAAGATCAATGGATTATTCCTTTTTTTTAAATGGTAATTATTTTTAATGTTATTTTTTTAACATAATTACTAATTTCTATATTCAGTAAACAGTTGATAAGCAAACAGTAGAAGGAAGGGTAAATAGAAATCAGTGCGTAAATATCTGATAACCAACAGTTTTTACATCAATCGAAATGAAAGAGTAAAACTGATTTTATCGGAGATTAATACAACAGACATTATAAAAGGAGATGAATGGTGTCTAGCAGTAGAATTTAGAACACGCATGTCGTTCTTTTTGGAACTTGTCAGCTATATGTACCAACATCCCATTTCCGCTTATCATGCATATGACCTAAGACAATATCAAGGCAATCCACACATCATGCCAATATGTCGAAACTAATCGATTGCTTTTCTAAACATCAATTGGAAGATTCAAACAACCAATATTAAAATGAAACTATTCAACAGACATTTAGCCGTTACTCGTCAGTGTACAGAAAACCAGGGTAGAACAAATTATTTCACTTGATTTCAAACTATTCCATTGTAAAAATTACATTTGATATAGAACTAAATGGGAGAATGGTTTGTAATGAGTACTATGAACGTAGATTCGATGATATTCTGCATTGCATAATCACCAATATTAAATCAGTGAAAATTTATATCATCAACAGGACAACAGCAGTCTAATGTTGTATTCGAAAACGTGTCTGATATTCAGTGTATGGTAACAACAGAGTGATACTCAGAATCGATTGGCCATTGATTTATAGAATAAAATCAGGGAAACTAATATAAACCAAATTATGAACCACATAATTCATCGATTTCCGATGAAAGTGTCCACTGTCTAAACATATATTCAGTTGATAGTGAGTGTATTCTTGTGAGATGTGGATCGATAACACAAACGAGCCTTTTATTCAGTTATTACAAGTAACCGATATGAGTATGAACTGAGGTGACATGGATGTTGTCAAGTATTTGACAGTCAAGCTGAAAAGACTAGATAATTCGTTCGAAATACATCTTGACTAGTTGAAGCCAATCTATTACCGTTGCATGGTAGCACGAGCGAAATGTTTTATAAATTACTGAACTACACTGAAATGTCGACCTGTTGTTATATTTGAGTATTTAAATATTGTGACGATTGGATATTCGATTCTCTTTACTCACATAAAAGATTGTCGTGAGATTGCCCTCCTCTCAGTGATGTGCTAATTTCGAGAATGTATTGATACAAGACACTAGTAGTATTTTGGGATTCTGTAGTCGTAAAATGCCTAATACTGACAACTGAAGATTACACACAATGACAATATATTATTCGCACATTACGTCATGCTTAGCAAAAAAGATTAGGTTTAACTGATGAATAGCAAACTGACATCGTCAAATTCAAGATGTTGACATTTTGTTGATATGTAAAACTAATTTTGCTGATCAATACACACTTTAATGGCCCGTGAAAAAGTAATTTTCCCTATGAATTCATAAGACAATAAAATCATATTGTGATTTTATGAACATTATTATATCGAAAGTAATAATGTTATATTAGGTAATTAATATTACTGTTAAGAAACTGAAAATTGAGTATAATGATTGAACGAACCTTTGATACCTATGGCGTGCATAATTTCATGACTTATAGCCCAACCAAGTGCTCCATATTTCGAAGCTAAACTACCATTTTCATTATAAAATGGAAATTGAAAAATTCCAGCATTCACATAAATACGGTTTTCACGCCCATTATAGTAAGCCCGATTTATAAATATTGGTGATTCTAAAGGAGATCTATTCACATAAAAAAGAATAATCTTGATTAATTATGTCATTATTTTCTGTCATTGAACATTTGACAGATTTTTCAACTTAGAAAACAACTTTTCAGTTATGACTATTGTATAATCAAAATAATGACAGTTTTATGACCGAGTTTTTGAATTTGTTGATAGCCAATCATGAAATGTAGTTTTCTACTCAATGGACTATTTGATATTATTGAGCAATATTTGTCAGAACTCTTATAGTATAGTATTTTATGTAAAGAGTATCTAGTTTGCAACCAGTTTCCACGTGCCTTTATCATGCTAGGATGACTTATTCTTGCTGATAGTTAACACTACCTGTATTTCTATTGAGTGACATGAACGTATGCTGAGACGAAAATAATCGAAGTACTATGTACCGTGTTACATGTTCATGTTTATAGTTAACAACAACAATAACTAATAATAATAATAATAATCCCTCAATCAAGCACATTATATTTAGTTATCGCTTGGAATACTCAGGTTGCAATAAATTTTACTTGTATAAAGTTGTATTTTCACAGCCTACAAATTCAGCTGTTGATGGTGTATTCGGTGTACAATCGAGTAACTTAACCAATATATGAATGAACATCCCCTAGATTGTTTCCAAAAGGATCAGACGAAGATAATACGCAGCTTTATCTCGGCATGTCTACTTCGTAGTAGTCAGGCAGTAGATATAACGAAATCATTTTCAGTTATTTATCATGTGTCTTCATTTGTTTCTAATTAATCTCCATCCCATCTTCTACATATAGCAAAAGCTATCGAGATTCGAACGCATAACACATTTATATGTTTAGAAGTGAATAGTGATACTACTGTTCCTTCATTAGTCGGATGTCACATAACAAACGATTTCATTGATATTTTCACATCCTGTATCGGTTTAACACTTCACACCTCCTTCCATTTAGTTTCTTCACTATCTAATTAATTACACACTTTCTACTACATAATTTTGATAATGTTTTGTTTATACAATTTTGAATTCCATTTATTTAAGCTTGACCTACTTCTATTGTCTAACAATTGACTAAATCTTTCGTTATTTCATTTTCTTATCAGTGCTAGTACATCTTTATTCTTACTATCGATGTATGCTTTATAATATGTATTTGTACAATCTGTTTCATTGTGACCACTAATTCATAATTTACTTTGATTTGTTCAATATTTTTGTTAACTCATACAATCGTGTATTTTAGATTGAAGTTTGATGAAGATCCAAATGAAAACAATATTAAAAGACCAATATTTGAACCACATTGATACAGATATACAGTCGGAAAACAATATTGTTCGTTTATATGCATCACATTATTTTTGTACTCAATATATATTATATATATATATATATAACTCCGCCTGTAGCTCCTCCAGGGGCTACTGCCGGTCCCAAGCCCGGGTAAAGGAGGAGGGTTGGGCATGGGGTTAGCGACCCCATCCCGTAGAAAAATCAACTCGCTAAAAAAACGCTAACCAGAAAAATTCATTCAAACCATTCAAACTCTGCCCTGGGAGTAGAAGGAAAAATGACGTCTCATGATGAAAGCCGAGTTCCTTCGGAAGTCATGAGGCCGATGCACCTTCTTACAACCAGAGCGACAATTTTTATAGGTACATGGAATGTCCGGACAATGTGGGAGACCGGCAGAGTCTTCCAAATTTCTGCGGAAATGAGGAAATACAACCTGGAAGTGCTTGGAATCAGTGAAACACATTGGACGCAGGTTGGACAACAACGACTGTCTTCAGGGGAACTTCTGTTATACTCCGGTCATGAAGAAGAAAATGCCCCACATACACAAGGAGTGGCACTGATGCTGTCTAGAAAAGCACAAAATGCACTTATAGGATGGGAATCTCATGGACCGAGGATCATCAAAGCCTCCTTCAGAACAAAGAGAGAGGGCATTACAATGAACATCATCCAATGCTATGCGCCGACCAACGACTACGATGAAGACGCTAAAAACCAATTCTACGATAGGCTGCAGTCAATCTTCGAGAAGTGCCCAACCAAGGACCTGACCATTCTAATGGGAGATTTCAATGCCAAGGTTGGAAAGGACAACACTGGATACGAAGACGTCATGGGACAACATGGACTGGGAGGAAGGAACGAAAACGGTGAGAGATTTGCAAACCTATGTGCCTTCAATAAACTGGTCATAGGTGGCACCATATTCCCACACAAAAACATACACAAAGCCACTTGGATTTCACCGGATCACACTACACAGAATCAAATCGACCATGTCTGCATCAACAAAAAGTTCAGGAGGACGATGGAGGATGTGAGAACCAGAAGAGGAGCTGATATAGCATCCGATCACCATTTGCTGGTCGCCAAGATGAAACTAAAACTCAAGAAGCACTGGACAATGGCGCGGACAACATCACAAAAGTTTAACACGGCCTTTCTTCGAGATGCTGACAAACTCAACGAATTTAACATAGCCCTCAGCAACAGGTTCCAGGCCTTTCATAACCTACTCAATGAAGAGGGAACCACCATAGAGAGCAGCTGGAAAGGTATCAAGGAGGCAATCGTTTCAACATGTCAGGAGGTTCTGGGCCAAAAGAAGCACCATCACAAGGAATGGATCACTGTTGGTACACTGGATAAAATTGAAGCAAGGAGGAACAAGAAGGTAGCAATCAATATCAGCCGAACAAGAGCAGAAAAAGCCAAGGCACAAGCCGAATACACAGAGGCAAACAAGCAAGTGAAGAGGAGCATCAGGACCGACCGACGTAAATATGTGGAAAATTTAGCGATGACAGCGGAAAAGGCTGCAAGAGAGGGAAACATGAGACAACTGTATGATACAACAAAGAAACTTGCTGGAAATTACCGTCAACCAGAAAGACCAGTGAAAAACAAGGAAGGCAAAGTAATCAACGATATTGAAGAACAACGAAACAGGTGGGTAGAGCACTTCAAAGAACTCTTGAATCGACCAGCTCCACTGAACCCACCCAACATCGAAGCAGCACCCACAGACCTCCCAATCGATATTGGCCCACCAACAATTGAAGAGATCAGCATGGCCATTAGACAAATCAAGAGTGGCAAAGCAGCGGGACCAGACAACATCCCGGCAGAGGCACTGAAAGCAAATGTAACAGCAACTGCCAAGATACTCCACATCCTCTTCGGTAAGATTTGGGACGAAGAACATGTACCAACAGACTGGAAAGAAGGACTTCTCATCAAGATACCAAAGAAAGGCGATCTGAGCAAGTGCGACAACTACAGAGGCATCACTCTCCTCTCAATACCAGGAAAAGTCTTCAACAGAGTATTGTTAAACAGGATGAAGGATTCCGTGGACGCTCAACTTCGAGATCAACAAGCTGGATTTCGTAAGGATAGATCGTGCACAGATCAAATCGCAACTCTACGTATCATTGTGGAACAATCAATCGAATGGAATTCATCACTCTACATCAACTTCATCGACTACGAGAAGGCATTTGATAGCGTGGACAGGACGACACTGTGGAAGCTTCTTCGACACTACGGTGTGCCTGAGAAGATAGTAAATATCATACGGAACTCCTATGATGGACTAAACTGCCAAATCGTCCACGGAGGACAACTCACCGACTCGTTCGAGGTAAAGACCGGTGTTAGGCAAGGTTGCCTACTCTCACCCTTTCTCTTTCTCCTGGTGATCGACTGGATTATGAAGACGTCAACATCTGGAGGAATGCACGGGATACAGTGGACAGGCAGGATGCAGCTTGACGATTTAGACTTCGCGGATGATCTGGCTCTTCTATCACAAACGCAACAACAAATGCAGGAGAAAACGACCAGTGTAGCAGCAGCCTCAGCAGCAGTAGGTCTCAATATAAACAAAGGGAAAAGCAAGACTCTTCGATACAATACAATATGCACCAATCCAATTACACTTGACGGAGAAGCTTTGGAGGATGTGGAAATCTTTACATATCTGGGCAGCATCATTGATGAACACGGTGGATCAGATGCAGATGTGAGGGCGAGGATCGGCAAAGCAAGAGCAGCATACCTACAGCTGAAAAACATCTGGAGCTCAAAACAATTGTCAACCAACACCAAGGTTAGAATTTTCAATACAAATGTGAAGACAGTTCTACTGTATGGGGCAGAGACGTGGAGAACTACGAAAGCCATTATCCAGAAGATACAAGTGTTTATTAACAGCTGTCTACGCAAGATACTTCGGATCCGATGGCCAGACACTATCAGCAACAAGTTACTGTGGGAGAGAACAAACCAGATTCCAGCGGAGGAAGAAATCAGGAAGAAGCGCTGGAAGTGGATTGGGCACACTTTGAGGAAATCACCCAATTGTGTCACAAGACAAGCCCTCACATGGAATTCTGAAGGTCGAAGGAGAAGAGGAAGACCAAAGAACACATTACGCCGAGAAATAGAGACAGACATGAGAAGAATGAACAAGAACTGGAAAGAACTAGAAAAGAAGGCCCAGGACAGAGTGGGTTGGAGAAAGCTGGTCGGCGGCCTATGCTCCATTGGGAGTAACAGGCGAAAGTAAGTAGTAAAGTAAGTAATATATTATATATATATATAGTTGGAATCGTGAGTCAATTGAAGCTAGACCACAATGGAAAACCTGGAAGCACTGGACGGTTGTTTCGTCCTAGTGTGGGACTCCTCAGCAGTACTCATCCACGATCCCAATCGAACCCAGGACATATAAGTCTCGCGCGCGAACACTTAACCAATAGACCACAAAGCCGGCATCCAACAGTGTTAATGTCCAATTTCAACCAATCCACGGAATTGAGCAAACATTCACCAATGTCTTCAGTGAGTTAGTATCTCCAAACAGATCTGGTTGAACTCCACTGGTTACTGCTTCTCACTAGGACTCCACGAAATACCTCATGGAGCCAGTCACTAGTGAGCATATGATCATTATCAGAATCTCGCGAAGCGGGATCGTGGATGCGCACTGCTGAAGAGTCTCATACTGGGACGAAATGGCAGTCCAATGCTTCCAGGTTTTCCATGGTGATCTAGCTTCAATTGACTCATGATTTCAACTTTATAAAATTACTAAAATCTCAGCTAAACCCCCTCTGATATATTTTATGTCTTCTTTTTAATCACTAATCTTTCAATTTCATTTGATTTAAGGTACTTGTTGAAGTTGACATTTACATAGAGTAAAGCCTGATGACGATCTAATTGAAAACAATTGTTCGCTTATATATGTTGTTCTAATTTTCACAATGGGAATCTTTATTATTTGCATATTAATTGTTTCAGCGTGAAAAAAGTTTCAGTTTATCTTATAAACACCTCTAAGTTTCTACGAATATTCATCAATAATAGAACGAATAGTTTAAGAAAAAATTGGGTTTCGATCATAGAGAAATCATTATAAGTGAATATTATATTTGAAATAATCTCTCAGTGATTGAATTTTAAATAATTCCAACATTTCGTCCAGCAAACTTGTCTGTACTTCTTTAAGGTAATAATTAAAATCATCAAAGAAGTATATAACTTTTAATAATCCAATCAAATCTATACTGTGTTAACACAATCATAATCATATGTTGACTTTAGTAAACAGAATAATATGAGTCAGTTAAATGTGAATCATGTGAAAAGTTCACGATGTGACCGAATGAACTGTATGTGTATGTATGTATGTGTAAGATTGAGTTATTAAGGATTGATATTCGGTGTTAATATGTTGTGTATTAAAGTAAAATAAAAGGCTAATATTTGAACGAAGAATATTCTTTTGGATAAATTCTCTCCGGCGGAGGCAGTAGCCATCAGAATGAAGAAACCTGAGCTATGTGTACAGAAGAAATATCTCCAACCCCTACTTCTCCCTTGGCCAACCACAAGGCCAATTAATGAACAATCATCTTAGCTATTCTATGACCTAATTTGACTATGTACTTTTCATGACCTTTCGTAGTCAAATGTAATTGTCTCTCTTATCTTTATTCACAAATCTTTGTATATTGTTATTATTATTATTATTGTTTAAATATCATTATTAATCCCCCTATACATGAATCATTCACTTCGCATTGATCCCTCCTTATTACGTCTTACTAATTTTTCACACAATTTAATCTTCCACTTGATCGAATTGTAATTGCACTACCATATATCTCTCTCACCCCATCTGACCCATATTTATATTCTGATCACAGATCTTAAATTTTCACTTAACATTCATATCAACATTAACAATTTTATTCTATTTGATTTGACATTCCTAAATCTACATTATTATTATTATTATTATTATTATTATTATTATTATTAATGGCTTTATTCAATATTATAATCTGGTACAATATAGAATTCTCAGCACGAGTTATTTCAACAAGTTAATGCATTAAACGATGTACTTTGCCTTTAACTTGGCCATTTTTTGGGATTATTAATTTGGATATATAATTGTAGAACCTGAAGAGAATTTATCGAAAAGAATATTCTTCGTTCAAATATTAGTCTTTTAATATGATCGGGATTTTTAAACGATTAAAATAAAAGGATGTGTTGAAGATTGAAAAATTGTTTTTGAATAATGTTTTCCTAAAGTCAACCAAAGTCAACATCTAAATATGATTGAATTACCAATAGTATAGATTTAATATGATTATTAAACGTTATATATTTCTTTGATGATCTTGATTATTACCCTGAAGAAGTATAGACAAGTTTGTTGAGCGAAATGTTGGATTTATTTAAATTTCAATGACCGAGATTTCTGTTGTCCTAATTTTAAATAGTACATTTTCCTTTGACTTAGTTACTATTTGAAATATAAATTTGGATTTATAACTATAGAATCTGGTAAAAAGAATATTTCTTCCTCATACATCTATGTTTGTATATTATGTAAGCTTTTTAATATTATCAGAAGGGGTTTTGTGGAGATTTAGTATTTTCATAGTTGCAAGCGTGAGTCAATTGAAACTAGACCACCAAGGAAAACCTGGAAGCACTGGACGGCTGTTGCCACAGTAGGACGGAACGGCCTGTAGTGCCGCGATTCGTTAACCGTTTACTTCGATAACCGTTATAATTCTAAACTTAACGGTGCGTAAAATCAGAAGACAAAGGATAGCAGCAACTACAGTTTATTGTCGAATGACTCAGGTTCGGAAGCTAACAACACCTGAGCGAATATGAACGAGCGAGTGAACAGGCAAACAAGCGAAAGAAACGAACGAGGAGCAAGCGAGCGAGCGAGCAAATAGCAAGCAATTACATAGGCAATTTATAGTCAAATTTAATAAGGGCACAGCAAAGCAAAACAAAGGCTGATAATAATATTTGTGTGCGTACATATATGGGGAGGAGTATGAGTCATCGAATAATATTTAAGCAGTCAACATTTCGGCTAGAGTGTCATGTGCTCTAGTGTTATTGCAGTGCAAAGAATATGCAAATTGTTACTATCCAAATGACAATGTCTGTTAAGTAAGTTATAAAAAAGGGCTTAACCAAAATTGGCTATAATCGAAATTGATTGTAGATGGTTGCTATATAACTCCACCCTGCAAACAAAGATATATGAAAAAATGTCTGTGTTTGCATAAAGTACAGTAAATTGAATAGCGTAGTTACAATCAATCGTAGATATGGGCTTGTACAAAATTAGAATGAAGTTAATGTGCATTTAGTTCGTGCCCGTCCGTTAGGCTATACAAAATAGCGCTAAGATATAGAAGGAATATGGTATCGCTTCGAAAAAAAATTACAAGTATAAGCGTAAGGGTGTACATAAGCTGTGCCGAATTTAATAGCGTACAACATGAACTTAATAATCCATATGTATACAATGAAAAGGAAGAATTATAATTAATATTCGAAGTAGCAGAAAATTATCAGTAAAAGATTGTAGCGACATAACGTTGCGGCCATCTTACTCTGCGACCAGATTTTGTCGTTATCGGAGTCTCTTCGTTTTGGTGCGTTAGCGTCATTGACTCCTGAGATTCGTGTCTCGTCGGTGTGATCGTCTTCGAGAGGCTTGTGCTTGTCGATTGAAAATCGCTATCGACGAAAGCTGGCTTCACTCGATCGATGCTGATTACGTCTGTCTTCCCAGCTTTTTCTACCGTGACTGTCTTATCTGTCTTCGTAATCACTTTAAATGGACCTTCATAGTTCGGCTGCAGAGGTGGTTGTACGTTGTCTCTTCTGATAAATACGTGCGTGCTATTATGTAGTTGCTGAGGTACGAATACTCGACGTTGTTGTAGTCTGGGAAGTGCTATTTTTAAATCGTTCATGTGTTTCTTCAGGCGTTGAACGTAGTTGGCTACATTAGTCGGAACACTTTTACCTGAAGCGAAAAATTCTCCGGGTAAACGTAAAGTAGTTCCATATACCAACTAGGCTGGACAACATCCCATATCCTGTTTAATTATTGTTCTTAAACCGAACATGACTAAAGGAAGCTTATTAGCCCAATCGTTATCGACAATGACAGATATAAGGGATGCTTTCAACTGCCTATGTAGGCGTTCAACCATTCCGTTTGCCATTGGATGGTAGGATGTCGTTCGTATACGTTTAATTCCGAGGAGTTCTGTAAGCTGCTGAAAGAGTCGACTTTCGAATTGAGCTCCTCTATCGGTCGTGATAATTGCCGGTATACCATAGTGAGAAATCCAATTTTCGATTAGGGCTTTGGCTACGGATTCGGCTGAGGTGTCTTTTATTGGTACCGCTACAGGCCATCGGGTAAATCTATCGATGCATGTAAAAATATAGTTGTACCCGTTCGAAACTGGTAGTGGTCCCACAATATCGATGTGTATATGCTCGAATCGAGTGTCTGGCTGTGAAAACGAACCCATTGGCGAACTAGTATGACGATGTACTTTGGCTTTTTGACATTTCATGCATGCTTGCGTCCAATTTCGTATATCGCGATGCATTTTCGTCCATACGAAACGCTCACTGATTAATTTCATCGTGGCTTTTATTCCCGGGTGCGATAGGTTATGGATACTTTCGAATACTTTCCGTCGCAATGGTTTAGGGATGAATGGGCGAGGTCGGCCAGTTCACATGTCACATATTACTTTCGCGTTGCCGAACTGAATATCTTCGAATAATAATGACGTCGTGTCATCGAATCTTAGCTTGTTTAGTTCGATGTCTATCTCTTGTAACCTCGCGAGACCGTGATAATCAATTCCATTTAAAATAATCGCATTTATCGTTGTTCTGGACAACGCATCTGCCACTTCGTTATTATTACCTTCAATATACTGTATGCTAGAAGTAAATTGGGAAATAAATTCTAATTGTCGAATTTCCCTTGGCGAATAGTTATCCTGCTTGGCGTTTAATGCTTTCGTGAGGGGTTTATGGTCTGTATACACTGTAAAAATGGTACCCTCTATCATGTGTCGGAAACGTTTGATTGCCAAGTAAATCGCTAATAGTTCTCTTCCGAACGTACTGTACCTCGTTTGTGTAGGGTTTAATCTCTTCGAGAAAAATGAAATCGGTTCCCATGTACCGTTTACTAACTGCCGCAGTACAGCTCCTACTGCTATGTTCGATGCGTCCGTCATGATGGCTAGTGGCGCTTCGCTCTTTCGTCGAACTAATATCATTTTCTCATGAAGTGCTCGCTTAGCGTTCTCAAAAGCCTGTATAGCCTCTGTCGATAGATGGAATGTTCGGGTATTTCCTCGCAAAGCGTCCGTTAATGGCTGTAGTATTGCTGCGCAGTTTGGAATAAATCGCCTATAATAGTTTATTAGTCCCAAGAATCGTCGTAACTTTTTTTGTGACTCGGGCAACGGATAATTGCGAATAGCAGCAACTTCTGCTGGAACTGGCATGATACCTCGAGAATTTATCATATGACCTAGGAATTGCAATGATTTCTTTCCAAATTCACATTTCTCCACTTTAATAGTGACACCATGTTCTTGAAGTCTCGTGAATAACTGTCGTAGATGTTGTAGATGTTCTTCGACGGTAGCGCTAGCTACTAATATATCATCAATATATGCGTATACCCCTGTCAAACCTCTAACAACCTGATCAATAAATCGCTGAAAGGTTTGAGCTGCATTAGTTAGTCCAAATGGCATTCGTAAAAACTCAAATAAACCAAATGGAGTGATTACGGCCGTTTTCGGTATGTCTTCTGGGGCCACTGGAATGTGGTAGTACGCCCGAACAAGATCAATTTTCGAAAAAATCGTAGCACCTTCCATTTCGGTAGTGATGTCGTGAATATGTGGCACTGGGTATCTATCTTCTATCGTTTGCTTGTTAAGGGCTCTATAATCTCCACATGGTCTAATTTCTCCATTCTTTTTGGGAACCATATGTAACGGAGATGTCCAGGGACTATTAGATGGCCTTATGATACCAAGTTTCATTAGTTTTTCGAATTCTCGTTTTGCAATGTTTAACCTTTTTGGGTCCAACCTTCGCGCTCTTACTCTAGTCGGTGGACCTTTCGTGACGATATGGTGCTGTACTGTATGTTTAAGATCTTTGTTGTCGTATGATGACCTCGTTAAATCGGCGAACTTATTTAGAAGTGACTTATATTGCTCGTTCCTATCTTTCGACAATACTAAATTCATAGATACATGATCGGTGGTCACTCCTCTTATGACTACTGAGCGTTCTCCATTCACTAGTTGGTTTCGTCGAGAATTTACTAATAGGTCAAAATTCTTTAAGAAATCGATACCAATTATGGGTACGGACACATCAGCGATCACAAATTCCCAGCGAAGAGAAATATTACGGCCGAAATTCAAGGTTAGTTTTCGCCTGCCATATGTCTTTATGTCGGATCTATTCGCTGCTTTAAGAGTTAGCGCAGTATCGATATTTTGTTTTTCGTTGCTCAATGGAGGGACGACGCTTATCTCTGCTCCCGTGTCTACTAAAAATTGCGCGCCCGTTACTCTGTCCTGAACATAGAATAAACGATTGCTCGTGGGAGCTGCGTTGATTTTCGTAGTCGTTACTGAGAATCGTTGGGATCGTTTAAATTTGTATGGAGACCTGCATTTTCGAGCTCTGTACCCAAATGTTTGATGGTACCAGCATATAGCAGGATCTGGTAGTCCCTTAGAAAATGATCGGTTTCTATCTTTTGATCTGCTGCGCGACCAACTTCTTTTCCTGTCGTTGTGATTTAGACTCGTTAATTTGTGGCATAGCGCATTAATTTCCTTTTGCAAGGCCTCGATTCTTTCGTCAACTGTGAAGTTGAGCGTTTGTGGAGTCGCGTGTTTCATTCTCTCGTAAATCTTATCGGCTATTTTAGCGATGTTGTCTATGTCTACATCGCTATCTCCAACAGCGAGGATCTGCTGTACATTCGGTGGGAGTCGTCGCAACCATAACTGGTAAAATATATTTTTATCCACATTTCTGTCTCCAATTACGTTGCTCATATACATTTTTAACTGCGAAGGCGTTCTATCTCCGATTTGAACTTCACTGAGCAATTGCTCGACAGCTTGCCGGTCGTTTAAAGAGAGAGCTTTTATTACTGCCTGTTTCAATACGTCGTACGGATTTACCGCATCCGGCTTAGTTAGGACCTCTCGTACCTTGTCTGCTACTTCATCTGGAAGTAGTGAGCTTGCATAGCCGAACTTATGTCGCTGTAAAAGAATACGATTAGCTACGAAGTGATTTTCAAGTCTAATAAACCAGAGTTGAGGATCATTAACATTAAAAGAGGGAATAGTAACATTAATAACTCCCACGGATGGTGACTGTGAAAGATCGATTGTTTCGTTACTTAAAGACATTACTACTAATAATAATAATAAATTAAATAGTATGCGAATATAACGTAATTGTCACTGAGAGAAATGAATCGATGAAAAAAAATGATAATAACAAACGGTACAATTTATAAAATGGAACAGACTTACTAAATTGCACCAATATATCAATTGTTCGTGAATAATCGTTATTTATTATGAATATTATTGTTAAGTTCAATAATGTTTATGGGATAATGTACGTGCGATTAAAATTGTGATATAATAAATCCACAATTATGATTATAATCCAGATAATAATTCGAATAGAAACAGAGTACGCTGAATTTTCGAAATGAAATTATCTCGTCGAAAATTGTTTTGTGTTCGCTCGTCGAGGCATCCAATTCTGTAGTGTCGTGTTCGTACGGCGAGGCAACCAATTGTATTGCGTCGTGTTCGTTCGGCGAGGCAACCAATTCTATTGCATCGTGCTTGTTCGGCGGGGCCTCCAATTATGTAGTGCCGCGATTCGTTAACCGTTTACTTCGATAACCGTTATAATTCTAAACTTAACGGTGCGTAAAATCAGAAGACAAAGGATAGCAGCAACTACAGTTTATTGTCGAATGACTCAGGTTCGGAAGCTAACAACACCTGAGCGAATATGAACGAGCGAGTGAACAGGCAAACAAGCGAAAGAAACGAACGAGGAGCAAGCGAGCGAGCGAGCAAATAGCAAGCAATTACATAGGCAATTTATAGTCAAATTTAATAAGGGCACAGCAAAGCAAAACAAAGGCTGATAATAATATTTGTGTGCGTACATATATGGGGAGGAGTATGAGTCATCGAATAATATTTAAGCAGTCAACATTTCGGCTAGAGTGTCATGTGCTCTAGTGTTATTGCAGTGCAAAGAATATGCAAATTGTTACTATCCAAATGACAATGTCTGTTAAGTAAGTTATAAAAAAGGGCTTAACCAAAATTGGCTATAGTCGAAATTGATTGTAGATGGTTGCTATAGGCCGTCCAGTGCTTCCGGGTTTTCCTTGGTGGTCTAGCTTCAATTGACTCACGCTTGCAACTTTTTAATAGTTATAAAGTTAATATGCGGAAATGTAAAATAAACAAGCAAAGATTTTAATAACTATTAGATAAGCCTGCTCTTAAAACATTTTCCATTATATTATGTATATGCTAAATATGATATTTCGAGGAACTTATACTGATCTTTACAAACAATACTTTAATTAAAAAAGGAACGAATCGAGCGAAGAAATTTCTTTTCAATTAGTTTTTCATCATGGCTCTACACTAATATATATATGATTTACAATAATTAAATAACACTCATGGAGTAGATACGTTACGTAATGATTATATAATGACATCGATTATAAACTAACATTAATTGGAAGAGAAGGATTAATACTAATCAAAGTTATTATTCGAAAATCAAGCGTTTGCTACGTTGCATAATATATAAAAATGAGAAGTAGGAATCCTGGCAGGCTCGATTACACTTTGTTCCTACTTCTCATTTTTATATATTATGCAACGTAGCAAACGCTTGATTTTCGAATAATAACTTTGATTAGTATTAATCCTTCTCTTCCAATTAATGTTAGTTTATAATCGATGTCATTATATAATCATTACGTAACGTATCTACTCCATGAGTGTTATTTAATTATTGTAAATCATATATATATTAGTGTAGAGCCATGATGAAAAACTAATTGAAAAGAAATTTCTTCGCTCGATTCGTTCCTTTTTTAATTAACAAATGTCAAAATGGGAATTTTCACTTTAATACTTTAATTGCTTTTACTTTAGTACTTTATTCGCCTTTAATTCCCTTTTAAACATTAATAAAGAGAAAAACATACAAGCCGGAATGTCAAAATATTAAATATCCCCATGGTTTGTAATAAGCACTGGTAAATAATATGATTAGTACGAAGAGGAAATTAGTATATAAAGCAATTAGAAGCGGTAACTATATTTTACCAGCCGATAGCATAGACAACAAAGTTATAAGCATATTAAGCGGGTTTGGAGTAGAGAGGCGAATATGTATACTAGCGAGAGAGTACGGAGGCGAATTTATGACCAAGTCGATTAAAGGCGCAGCAAGGCAGTGAAAATGCTATTAATAGGATTCGAACGCATATATCCATGGGAAAGAGGATAATTCATCGATTGATATTTAAGCGATTAACATCTAAGCTAGAGAGATATGTGAGTAGGCTATCACATGTGATCATAATACTACGAATAAATAGACGAATCCTTACTGCTCAGGTAACATTGTCTGTTAAGTAGGTTAATAAAAGGGCTTAACAAAATCTAATCATAATCTAAATTGACATAGGAAAGTTGCTATAGTATTATACCAAAAGGCAACAAGTAATCACTATGTTAACATTTATTTTCTTGAGTAACTTTTGTTTCATTTACGTAATCACGAAAACATACAGATTTCAGTGGTGACTCGTATTAACTTTGAAAACATTTAACAAATTGTTAAGTGAAGTGATTTACATGCACACAACAATCGTGTTGAACAAATTATGTCAGTTCAGAGAATAGGTCTGAATAATAGAAAATGGTTTAATTCTTTTATAACCTGATCATATTATGGATTCTTATATTCAGATGGAATATCATTAAAGTACTAACCTTTCTTAAATAAACTATCCGAAATTATGGGTAAATATTTAGTAAAAAAAATAAGTTTAATTTCATCTTTAAAGGGACTAGACGGATGGTTATTTGAAAGATTTAGATCATTAGTGGTTATATTTTACATAGATTTTAGTTTGTTATTTCGGTCTACTATAATAGTGTCAAATCTCCTGTGAAGGTGTTACATGATATGATGGTAGTAATAGGGATAATGTACAAATAGCATTTGTCGTTTGAGTTATAAAAGTGAATGAAATCTTCTTACCTCATAACGTTTTTAAATAATATAATGTAGGCACAGAAAGTTTGCTTAAGAAAAATAATATTTATGTCCTGCTGTTTTCTAAGATTTTAGTTAGCATATAGGTTAAACGTTTTAGTGGGAAGACGTCTAAACGAACCAAACACACATTCAATCAGTTCACAAAATCAATTTGATTTCACGGTAAAATGGTTTCTATTCAGAAGAAGGCATCAACCCATAAGATCAGTATGATTAAAATATATTCAAATCTTTCTAGTTAAAAAGTATTGCTTTTATATTAGTAAGATTATGACAACTTACGGGTTATAATTGAATAATCGAGTTTTCAATGTATCAATATATTTTGCTTTACGGATGTAAAATTCATTTAAGTAATAATTGTCCACTCGCATCGGGTACTAAATATTATTTGTGTGAAAAAACATCGTTACAGTTCATTGAAAAAATGTATAAAACGTATAAAACACGCGTACCAATTAGAGACTGATCAGTTGCAGTCCTAAAAACATCAATGGGAAGATCCAAACAAACAATACTAAGTAAATTTCAACTTCACTCCATTGCGCAAGCAAGTGGCTATCAGGACTCAGTGGCCAAGTGGATAACGAAAATGGCATTTGAAGTGAAAGGTACTGGGTTCTAGTCCCAGAGTGAACATCAACTCTGAGATGCAGGTACATACAGCTGACGAGTCCCAAATAGGACTTGACGCGCGTCCTGGATTCCACTGTTAGCCACTAGCCATCTTTGCTTACCACTCTGTTTTTCAGTTTATCAAGTAAATATTTATGATTCAGGGTTTTTGGGGTATTGCAGTGTCGTTGAAGCAACATTTCAGTTTTTCATTGTCACGTAAGTTGACGTTTCTCAATTTATAACTCCAAGCTATCGCAACGATTTGACTAAAGCATAATCCTCGTGTGAATATAAATCTCGCCACTCATACAACCTTGTACTCTTACGAGATTGTAGGTGATGATTTTGTACATGCTCTGAAGTAGTTGAATTATGGTTATATTGGTGTGAAGTCTTTGAGAACCAGAATATTGGTCCATAAATCGATCCATATATTTAAACTATTTATGGTTTACTATCTGAGGTGCCGAAGTGCAGAATATATACCAGTGAGTAGAAGTTCCTCTGAGAAGTAATGATGAAGTCCAACCAAAGTTGTTTGGAAATGTGCGTTATGTTCATAAAACACTGGTATATACGATAGCATATATTATAACCAGTTTTCAATAAAATATGAAATAGTTGTATCAATAATAATTCATTTTTCAATAGTAAAACAACTGTAGTTAACTTACTTGGAATACTGTGGAAAGATTTTCTTTTTCTTGAGAAGTCTTTTGATCGGAGTACAAGGCAAATATGCTCAGTTTTGAAATCTTATCTTGCATAAATGCCTTATCTTTCTCATTCAGCCAGTCGATTTTCGATAATAAGTCAATTACAGTGACTTTAATTTCGTTAAACATATTGATCACCTGTAATAGAATGAAAATTAACCGAATTGAGAAAGTGTATATCATGTTTGAAAATAATTACGAACCATTTACAAATGTAAGAGATGATTTATGAGATCCAAACATGAGCGTATCTTAAGCGCGATCCTAACAATTTAGTTGTACGTTCATAGCAAATGACTGTATTATAGCAACTATCCTACAACTAATTTCGATTATTATTAATTTTCGTTAAGCCCTTTTATTAACTTACTTAACAGACAATGGTTATTAGAACAGTAACAATTCGTTCATTTTGTAGTTAAATTCATGATTCGATTGAGGCTAGACCACAATGAAAAACCTGGAAGCACCGGACGGCCGTTTCGTCCTAGTGTGGGATACCTCAGCAGTGCGCATCCACGATCCCGCCCCACGAGATTCCAACTCATAACCTATCGGTATGTACTAGAATTCTAATATTAGTCTCTGCTTTGCCTTGCTGTGCCCTTATGCGATTTGATTATAAGTTTGCCTCTGTATGTGCTCGCATAAAAATATTCGTCTCTTCAATTCAAATTCGCTTGAAATGCTTACAGCTTTGTGATCTGCGCTATCCGCTAATAAACTGTAGTTGCCGCTTCACTTTGCCTTCTGATTTTAAGCACACTGCAACTCCTAAATCTTAAAACAGACCACAGCAGTGACGACACTTCGTAGAGATTCTGAAGATCATTTAAAAAATAATCAGTGACTTTTCATCGAAACTGTTATTTTTTGAGAGAGAAGGTTTGAGTTGACTAACAGAAACTAGGTTGATATTGAAACGATGTTGACCATTTGATGTAATTCGTAAAGGAACGTATATTGGAATTCGAAAGAATGATTTCACAACTTTTGAGGGACAGGTGTATTATTGATACCTATAGAAAATATTTTGTGCTAAACGCTTATTATGTTAAGATGCTGAATATCATTTTGTGGGAATGTACGTCATTTGATGTGAAGTGTGCTCTTAATTGCGTTATTCGAAGATATTTGTTTATGCTAACGCAATTGGAATCCAAAAGCGTAGTAACCTCTTGAGTACATAGGTGTTTCTGACAATATTCCAGTAAATTAATGTTCATTTCGATTACTCACTCAAAGAACCTCAACACATACTTCTGAAAAATCATTTAGGAGCTATTCAAATTCGACCACAATAATGTCTACAAATATTCACTTCATTATAATTCATGTGTAGAATGAAAAACAAGATTTTTTCAGTAATTAACTGGGTTTCTACCTCGAGGGACACTACTTATACCAAAATGAGTGTTCATGATGTCTAACCGTTTAGATAAGTAAAATGATGGAGTGTTTATACTTGAGGGTTCACATATTAATGACAGTAGAACGAATTTGTATGACGTTATCCATAGGGTTGAACTGTTGATCACTATACTGGATTCCATTTATCGATTTGTGGATAGTTATACTCTGTCATGGATGACAGATTCATCCAAATTATTAACTTAATAGCAGTTTTATCAATGTATCTTATATTTGAGTTCGTATTCCATCAATCTGGTATGACATTGTTTGTTCACTATAGTGTTTCTACTAGTCTAACATGAATTAAAAGACTGTGTGTACATGTGTCCATTGTCAAGAAGTGAACGGTTCTCGTTATGGTAAACTATACCGAGAACTATCACAAATAACGGCATTCCGGTTCACAGACCAGAAAACAGACTATATGTACGCCCGTGTTTCATGATCATTTGTAACATGATGGATAATTATTTCTGGAATAAACAAAAAGTTCAGAACTGTAACCCAAAGTCTACTGTAACAATGTGAAAAATGTTATGATTTTGCGTATTGCAAACATATATTCTACAATGGTCTGAAACAAAATGCTGTTCAATAAATTTGGTTTATACTTAATTGGAGTAAAATGTGTTGATTTACAATATCAGTCGTTCAATAAAAGCTGATAAAATTGGTGGTTGGATTGAGTTTACTGGAATTGCTTTACTAGGATCTATGAAGTTCACAGACTGCATCCAGAAAGATGACATAGAAATCAATTAAGGTCACCATTTATATACGTTACCCGAATTTTGTAACAGAGTAACCTATGATATTTTCATTCAACTGAGATATGTCATCCAATTGAAATGAGTAGGCATCACTCGAATCTGATAGTTGTATTGTAGCTTGTTGTGTATATGAATAATTCCTTATTCGAGGAATAATTTGCTTCTAGGGATCTACTTGGATTGTCTCATTTCATCATCTGACGACTTCATATTATTGCTAAGAGGGTCTACTGTACAAACATTGTAAATAAGTAAAATATGACATGAACTAACCTCCGTTTTGTGTGTTTCGTTTACATGAGAACGGATATAATGTCTTTCAAGCGTCCATGGGAATGCATTTTGCAACTGACTTATACATAGCTCATCAAAATGTGGCTGTGAAGCTATTTTAAATAAAATGAAATAATATTATGTTGTGGGAGGATCAAATGAATTTATATAAGGAAAGAACCGAATCAGTCAGTATGTCGGCAAATATAAAGTTCATGTTGATATTCCCTATGAAACACATGACACTCTATCGTGCAAATCCAGTGTTTACATATCTAGTATCCATGACTACTTGTGTACTCAACCATTCGTATACTTGCTTCAACGTGAAGTTGTCCAAGAATATATTGAAAAATAATGTTTAACCAAATAGCTATTTACGTTCATTACTTTGCTTCGAATATTAAGACGTACTATTTTAAGTCACTCTGTTTCTGTCGATATGACTGAAAGTGACAATGATGAATAAATCTGCATTGGTTCAGTGATGATGGCATACGTTGATGGGATTTTCTAACATGCTGAATTTGTTTATATGTATATATTTCTTCTGTTAAATTATACAGATATGCGATAGGAAGTTTTATTTCGAATGGTAACTACTACTTTGTTTATTTATATGGTTTTTGCTGATAGACAACGTTTTTATACTGGTTATTAGTATATTAATTGATGCTAGCGGCCAGTGATTATCAAGTGTTTGACTTTATCCTTCTTCATTTGACGAACCCCTGTGCTTCAATATCAGAATTCAACACTCCTTTGTGGATTTCTACAAATACAGCTCATCAACACTTAGCTTATCAAAACATCATTCGATATGATTTTAGAAAGTTTGTTCTGAGCTGATCTACATACAACCGTCTTTTTATTACGAGAATATTTATCAAGTGATGTGCAGTTAAAATCTGATTTGAAATCTCTGTGATAACTGTTATATTCATGAACATCATCAGAAATGTAGCTTTTTATCCCATCCTCATGAATTTCCGTCTGGAAATATCTGTACGTGTACATGAAAACTGTTGTGTATTGTAGTAAATCTTAGTAAATATGCTACCATAAAACAATGTTGACTACTTGAATGCCTTGTATAAGTTGTCTCCAACTTTGAGGATCATTATTCAGATGTCTTTAATTCTGGTAAATAGTTCAGCTAAATGAAACTTTAATATAACGTGTGTGATAGTGACTTGAGAGATAATATTGTCTGATAGTTGATCATTACTTACGTAATTGATTTTGATATGGATATATAAAATATTCGAAATGTATATCTTGTTTGAAATTTGGCGATTGTTTGTCGGAGAATAAATCTTTAGAAATGTACTTTCACATGGTAATGCTGTACAACTACAGCCACCATCCTGAACATATCTGTCAACGTCAGAAAGTTTGCTTGCATCAAATCATGATTTTAACTACTGTATATGGTTTCGAAAAATGTAATCAAATATTTGGCGCACCAGTTAAAATATATCTGAATTTGTGTATATTCAGATAACCGTCACTTGTTTAATACAAGCTGGATTGTTTGTTTATTGAATTTCAAATTTAAGCAAATAAATACATGAAATTTATATTTACATGAATTTGAGTTGCTGTCTGTTCCATTGGTATAGAATGTCAGCGCATGTAACACTTGTTGTACCAAAAATTCCATAATAATCATTGTACGAAGTGTACTGTTGAAGAAAGACGTTAAGTTAAAAGAAAAAGAGCTTTAATGTAACCAGTACTGTGAAAATATAGTAAGACCCCCTCTGTAAGTTTGCATCGATCAGTAATAATATGTCTATAATATTGTTCTACAGCGTGGAACAGGTTATCTACAATATTTTTGTACCAAAACAAGCATATGAAGTGTGAACTTGTAAATATGTCTAATGGATTTTACACAAGTCATTTAGTAAGAGCAGTGAATTAGATACAGCTAATGATTCATCTTTATAGATCCTTATCAATAACGAAGTACTGGCGGATCAGTCAAATGGCATTTTTAATTAACGATACTAAGGAGGAAAAATGGATTATATAATTTGTGTTGCAACGATTTTCTAAAATTTCTTATTAGATATTGGAAAACTACCCTAAAACGTGTATGGAACCAGTGTTGTATTCAGCAGATGTTCGTTAGCAGAGTAAAATTGTCTTATTTTCGGGTTGTGATAAGTCTCGCAACACTGGATACGAATTATAACCTTATATTTTCTGTTTCATAGGCTTTGTCTGTGTAAATCTCCGTTCTTACTTACACTAAAATTAGTATATCCAGTCATACAAATGTCCCGAAAACTTTGTACGGTATGATAGTACTGACGTAAACGAGCTGTCCAGCTTCTCAGGGCCAACTAAAATAGCATCCAAGTAGATCTTTGACATTCTTTTAATGGTAATCTAAGATGACTTTACAAACTCTTTTTATTGGTTCTACTCAAAGTGAACAAAGAGTGGCCAGTTTGTTTTAACCTAACTAAAGTTTGAAAAGCCTCGTATTTCGCTTACCTGAAAGATGAGAATTAATGATATTCAGAATGATTGATAAACAGTATCTAGTACATAATATTTACTACATGTTTCATATCGATATGTCACTTCGGTGTAAACGGAAACCCAGTTATTATAATAGGCAATAAGCTCTAAATGGATGTTAGCAAACGTCTTTCTATAGAAAGTGTAATAACATAGTGTTTTAGATCAGAGCATCCATGTTTTTAATGCCATTCGTTTAAATAAATAAAAATTCAGCTTAGACTTGTCAGTTTTCACTTGATGAACAGAAATATTTACCCAGGATAATGCTGATATTTTTTTTCAAAATTCTGAAAGTTAAAGTCTTATATTTGTTGTTAACTATAAAGCAAATGGGAGCTGAAACATGGAGAACTACTACACCCATGGTCAAGAAGTCACAAGTATTTATAAACAGTTGTTTACGCAAAATACTCAACATTCACTGGTCGGATACTATCAGCAACAGCTTTTTATGGGAGAGAACAAACCAGCTTCCAGCTCAAGAGGAAATTAGGAAAAGACGTTGGAAGTGGTCAGGACATACATTAAGGAAATCACCAATGTGCATTACAAGGCAATCCCTAACTTGGAATCTGGAAGGGAAGCGGAAAAGAGGAAGGCCAAAGAACACATTACGTCGGGAAATAGAAGCAGATATGAAAAGGATGAATAACAACTGGAAATAACTGGAAAGGAAGGCTCAGGACAGAGTTGGATGGAGAATGCTGTTGAGCGGCCTATGCTCCTCGACGAGGGGTAACAGGCGTAAGTAAGTAAGTAAGTAAGTAAGTATATGGTTATCAGAATTTAGTAAGATAGTATGTAATTTGTCCTTAAATACATTCGATTGTCCCCAGTCGTGTTTTATTCACTACATTATTATATCATTGCATTCATCTACTGGTTCATATTACATAATCGAAATTTCGATGTCACACGCATATCGTAACTGGAAAGAACTGGAAAGGATTACTCAGGACAGAGTTGGATGGAGAATGCTGGTGAGCGGCCTATGCTCCTCGACGAGGGGTAACAGGCATAAGTAAATAAGTAAGTATAAAGTAAATGAAGTACATTTTACCCTTTATCTCCTCTCTTCATTATATCACCATATTTTTCACAACGATATTTAAGTTGATATCGTTTTTCTATAATGATTGATAGTTGATTGTATTTTTCATATCCAGTTTCTTGTAGTAATTTTTCAAATAAATAATCCCAATTGATCTGTATAAGTAAATTAAACAAAATGAAGGTGTTACAGAAATTTACAAAAAGGGGCGCAGCAATGATTCAAGAGTTTTGAAAAATTAAATGCAGTGGTCATTATCTGACCGTTTTGGAACTAAACAATGTTTTAGCATAAAAAGTTTGTGAGGACAGTTGAATTTTGTAGATTATATTTCTAACTAATCTTAGTTATATAACAATGGAAAGATCAGGTGGTGCTGTAAATCTGTTTCCTTCTAGTATAGGACATTTGTTCAGTTCACATTCAGTGGTTCATTAGTCTAAAGAATAAACACACGCCGTAAGACTTGTGCTCTACCATCAAGGGTCATAGTTGGCTGAAGCTAGTTTTCAGTTAAAAGAGCTGTTCACCATGTTCTAGATTTCCAGATAAGGTCAGTTTATGATGCAGACTGTGAAAAGAAGTATCTATTTCATAGGTAGTTGCTAATCACGTTTTCAATAGTTTCAGCTAAACTGTATTACGATAAAAACTATACTATTCAGGTAAGTTATGAAATAAAACTTACCTGAGGACAAATTAATTGTAATTCTTCAATTGAAATAATTCCATTTAATTCACTCAAATGAATTCCTTTTGGAATTGGTATCTTCTAAAAATTCATCATACAAAATAGCATTTATTAAAGCCATTGTAATTTCTTAATTTTAACTACATCTGGGAGGGGGAGGAAGATAAGGAAAGTCCTAAATACTTGTCACTGTTCCACAAAAATGCATATAGGTGAATTTTGTTTTTCTTCTTTTTAATACTTAGGGAATAACAACTGTTAAATCACTCTTTTGTTTAGTTATATTTCAGTAAATTTACTGAAACACATCTTCTATGATCACCTCCAACCACCATCTTATCTCAATATAATGCACGCAGTGTCGAGCCACCTAGACTAGTGGCCACATTGCAACTTGATCGATAGCATTCAATCAGCACTAAGAAGGACTTGACACGCATGACATTGATCACCACCCGGTGATCAATCACTTGTTATCTTCTATGATAATAATGTAAATAATATTTCATATGATGCAATCACATGCTCATACTGATCGATTGTTTATAAGATTAGTATGTTTTTTTATTACAAAAATGTTTCATAACAAAATCTGGCAACATATTTATGTTCCATCTAGTTACAGTAGAACTGATTTGCGAAATTAAGTAATGAGAAGTTTAATTCCAAGCAAAACATCCTCAGTGTTCATAGCGATTTCTTAGTCTCCCATCATTACTAACTAGTACACTAATCAAGTGTAATTGACCAATGATTAATTTTTTTTGTTGAATCCAAAACATTCTTGTTAACCACTTAGCAACAATCAGTAATGAAATAAATGACTTGTTTATTTCGACGGAACAATGATGAATATTAACTGCATGACATAACCTCTTACAATTATAGAACTTTAATAATCTTTTGTAATAGCTAAAACCGTGAAAAATTCCTTTATCTTAAGGTAGTTAGATTTCCCATTGTTGTTTATTTTTTGAGAAGATAATAGAATTATTTTATAGAGTTCATTATTTTATTATAGTTGATATTTATTTCATATAGTTGAGATCAAGAGTCAATTGAAGCTAGACCACCATGAAAAACCTGGAAGCACTGGACGGCGGTTTCGTCCTATTGTGGTACTCCTCAGCAGTGCGCATCTCGCGAGGTGGGATCGTGGTTGTGCACTCCTGAGGAGTCCTACAGTAGGACGAAACGACCGTTCATTGCTTCCAGGTTACAGTAAATTTCCTTTGAAATCCATTCCTTTTTCAACAACTTAAATTCATCGGTCGAATACTTACTACTTGTAATTAATTATAATTTGACTTATTTATAGCTTCTCTACCCAATACTAAAAGTGTTTTTTAAAATGTTTATCTTAAGGTTTTTTTGTAACTCCATAAATTTGTATGACAACTTTTGAGTATTTGAAAATTGCTCCGAATATCGTCGTTTAGACATTTCTATTGTGGTTATCCATCGATACTTATATAACTCTTTGACGTTATATTATTTTGTGATAGCATACGAAAGTAAACTATCCGGACATGGATTACTACACACAAAGCAGGATATTATTGATATTTTAATGAAGCGTTCTACTCGTTGTTTGCTTAGAAGACTTTTTTGAATGAATACTTCTGGAACTTATTAAAAGTATAATTGAATCAAATATTGGAAATATAAACACAAATTTATTTAGTATTTGCTGATTTTGTTGTATTTTTAATATTGAAATCACAAACTGATCTTAGCTAGACTACTATTGAAAAACTTGTAATCATTGAGTGGCCGTTTTAACATGATGTGGGACTATATGCTTACTATTGGCTAGCTTCAAGTTTTAACTCTTGAGGATCTAATGACAAGATGTGACCGGTAATGTTCAGTCTGTGTCTGGTGTAAGGCAGTTATCTACATCAGCAATAGATGAATGATTTGCCAAGATCAAGGACTTACTAAGTTTAGACATTGACACCATCGGATGCCGTCAACACCCGCGCGCAAGTCCTATGATCCTGAGTTCAATGCTCTAGTGGAGGGTTGTTAATGTGCATTGCTAAGGAATCCCTAATTAGAGCGAGACGCCCATTTAGTGCCTACAGGCTTCCAGTGTCTTTTTGGCTCGAGTCAATTAGTGATTTTAATATCGACGAATTTATGTGTAAGTAAACTCACATTGCTTAGATCGATCATCATTAGGAAAGCATCCTTTATCTCAGATTGCTTAGAATAAGGTACTCCCATTGCAAATGCAATCTTGTTGTAAATCACTTCGAATTCATCAATAGAAGTCTATTAAATAAGATATAAAACGTCCTTTACTCATATTGAAGCACATATATAAAAATGAGTTAATGAGACGTTGAAATGCACCTTGATATTAAACAGAATTTATTCATGAAATATGTATGATCGTTATTCAAGATGTAAAAATATCTTGAAAATATACAAACAGTTTTGGGTTTTTCTATTGTGACGTAACATTTATCGATTGTTCTAGTTGAAAATGACGATGAATTAGTTATTTTACCATGTTTATCAATGACATTTAGGTTCATACTCTGACAGTTCACACTGAACATTTTTTTTAATTAGAAAACGTAGCATTGGTATAAATGGGACTTTTAATAAGATGAAACAGATACAGATATTTGCATAGAAAGGTAGTCATTTCATATTGTAAGTGTAAACATTTATGTACCTTCATCAGACACAATATTAATATAGTTTGAAAATAATATGTTATCCTGAATTGTTTATAATGGTATTTATGTTATATTGTTGACAATGCATAATATCATATCACTTTGTGTGCTTATTTATTTCTCGATTTATTGTGCATGTAACAATTCGTTATCAGAATCTGTGTTAAAACTAACAATAACTTGATCTCTTATTATTTAAGAAATAGGTTAACGAAAGCTGGTGCGCTCTTAAAGACCAAAAGTTACCTATAGACGTAGCTTACATCGATTTCAGCAAAGCTTTCGACAAAGTTCCGCATAACCGGCTGTTATATAAGCTAAGGGATGTCGGGATTGAAGGCAATCTATTGATGTGGATAAAAGACCTCCTAGTTGGGCGTCAACAAAGAGTAAGGGTGAACTCCAATTTGTCTAGCTGGGAAACTGTGCTTAGTGGAGTCCCCCAGGGTACAGTTTTGGGGCCAGTGTTATTCCTCCTGTACGTAAATGACCTCCCTCGTCTACTATCGTCATCGGTCTTACTCTATGCTGGAAATGTCAAGATTTGGAGAGCGATACAAAGCAAGGGCAATAGCTTAGAACTTCAAAATGACCTGGAGAGATTATCTGAATGGTCTCAAACCTGGCAATTGCCGATAAACACTTCCAAGTGTATTGTGATGCATATTGGCCACCAGGGTACAGATACATACACGATGAATAACACTGAGTTAAATATTGTCCATTCACACAATGACTTGAGCGTCATCGCTAGTCCAAAAACGTTCACAAACACAGAACAAATTACTTGTCAGCTGAATATCGACTTTCCCATCGAATAATCAACGAGTGGAATTCATTACCTCAGTACGTGGTTCAGGCTCCATCCGTCGACTCCTTCAAAAGAAAGTTGGATCAGCTGAGAGACCATCAATGCCATGACTAACACGGGCCATCAAGCCTCCTGTCCTTTCGAAACTGAAACTGAAACTGATGTAATTGGTAGGACATTCTACGCAGCCTATCTTGCATTGACTTTCTCGAGTCGACCAGTGATGTCTACTTAAACGAAGGATAAGTTACCTGAGTTGGCCTTCTCAATGTGCATTTATAAGTTCATCTGCTCCTGTGGAGATAGCTATATCGGACGTACTACTAGGCAACTTAACCAATGAATGAGTGAACATCTACCAGAATGGTTTGAGAAGGGCCAGATAAAAACAATACGCAGTTACATTTTGGTATATCTAATTGATAGTGGTCATATTGTAGATAAATCTAAATCATTCCAAGTGATCTATCGTATACCTCCATCATTTCCCAACGGAGTTCGTTCCCGTCTCCTTCATATAGCAGAAGCTATTTAACAAATGTCTTAAAATGACGTAAATTGGTTTCATAGCGAGGAGCACACGTTTGATGTCATGATAAAGTATAAAAAATATGGATTCTAATAAAACAAAGGGTATTTAATCATTTTGTTAAATAAAGTAACAATGTGTTAATGTTAAAGTTTAATATGATATCTTAGTTACATAACTATGAGTTAGAGAGCTGAAGTTATTTTTGAAATACTTAAAAAACTACCTAAATTTTAAACAAATGTAAAATTTACCCATTCTGAACCAGAATCAAACACTATCCGACCTGGTGAAATCTGATCATTGTAGTATAATAAAATGGAATTGAATGGAATTATGGAAGAAATAAATTATCAATGAACAGAATAATACAAATGATAAGAAAACAAATTCTGTTAATCTTATTTTTATCATTAGTACTCAAGTGGGACATTTGTAAATGTTGATATAGTTCCCTGATTCCGATGTGTACTAGACGTCATTTAATTCTCAATTGATTATCAGAAGGGGTTTTGTGGAGATTTAGTATTGATTATTGAGTGTACTTATAAATTTTTCATGTAATTTAACAAATTGATCTATCAGTGGATTCCAGTGAAGCCATTTATGTTTTTATATGTAAAACTGAATTCCTAGATTTTCTTGAATAATAGATTATCGCTTATAGAACCTGATGGATGTTCATAATAAACCTCCACAAACCCCTCTTTTGAAACCTATTTATATTTGCTAACGAAATTATACTATGAGAATATATTGTAATACAGTTTGTTTTTGACAGTGACATGACGAAACAACTGTAATTTATTTGGAACGCCGTGTAGCCAAACATACTTCATTTTTCATTGATTAGAGTTTTCTAAGATACAAATGGTGAGCAGTTAGTGACTATATGAATCATGGAGTATCAGTACCCCGTTGTTCAATGTAACTAGTCGATATTGTGTAAAACAATTTAAACAACGTTAAATTGCGAAAGAATTTCATGTGACATTATAAAGTATATTTTAATGGTAAACATACGACCCAGGTAGACAGATTTTAATGAAAGCGTTTATATTGGAATGTTGTTATAACTGTATTTTATTTTTCTAATGATTGACAAAAGATCACATCACTTTGCTAAACAAAACAAAAGATCAACTAATGATGTCTTATTGTTTTCGAATCAGATTCAACGTATCACTTCCAAGGTAATTACAATGGATATGAAGTTCTAGTTTTTACGTAGTTTTTCATGTAGAAGAATTTGAGATGAGACAGATTGTTCTCAACTACTGATTGAATCCAACAGATCCATTTTATGATGCTGATAAGTTTCGCCTTAAATGACAAAGTAGTGCCATTCATATTTAAAGAGTAGGATCCACTTCAATTTTTATCTATTTGTTTCATTGTCACTTTTACTATGGTGAATTGAAAAATCTCAAACCGAAAATGCTGAATTACAATATAATGCCTATTATCACTAAGTAATCACATTTATCTTACTGTAAAGTTTACAGATAGACACAAATTATGTAACAATAATTAACAATAGTAAGAGGAACAATCAGCATCAATCGTAATTTCATTTGCTGTAAGTCAATCGATACCCCACTCACAACGCCATAGCGACTAACACTAAACATTTTAGTGCATTAATAGGGATTTTGACAGATTTCAAGCAAATGAATTTTTAAAAACATTCTATTAGATTTATGAAAGAAACACTTACATTTATGGCGAAAATTTTCTCCTCAATATTTAGTGAAAATAAATGTGAACTGCCAGTATGACTTAATATTGATAGAAATAGATCAGTTAGATCAGTTACTTCCGTGTCTGTTGAAATTGACGGTATTAGTTTCCATCCACCAAAAAGATCACGTATTAATAATTGATAAGTTAATTTGGTTGTTTTCAAGTCACGATTGAATACACAAGATTTGTAAAACTTTCGAGCGTTCTGTAAATGTGAATCTTCTATTTCGTAAGACTCATCAGCTTCAATATACCCGTTATTAACATAAATATATGTAGATTGAACAAAGAAGTGTCATTTGATTAAAAACTGTATAAATCAAAAGAAATTATTGTCTTTTTCATAGTTGAAATCATGAGTCAATTGAAGCTAGACCACCATTGAAAACCTGTGAACACTGGACGGCCGTTTCGTCCTATCGTGGGACTCCTCAGCAGTGCGCATCCACGATCCCGCACTCCCAAGATTCGAACCCAGTCTGAGGAGTCCCATAATAGGACGAAACGGCCGTCCAATGCTCCCAGGTTTTCCATGGTGGTCTAGCTTCAATTGACTCATGATTTTAACTGTGAAAAATACTGAAATCTCCACAAAACCTCTTCTGATTATTGTCTTCTACTGTATAACAGCCTACTAACTATTTTCTTGAATATTTCACTTTCAAACAATCTATTGTGATTGAGGATAACTTAAAATCACTGATATTCTCATATAGGACATGGCTACTCATACAGAGTTAATAAGGGTTCATTCATATTACTGCTTATTACATTTGTAATAAGTGAAAACTCGTATTTGAAATCACTGTAAATAAAGTAGTTAGTGTCAAATTATTTGAATTTTAGAAAATACTTCATAATGATGAAATGGCATGAAATAACAAACATTTGATCA
Source organism: Schistosoma rodhaini (assembly GCA_944470415.2). Lineage (NCBI taxonomy): Eukaryota > Metazoa > Platyhelminthes > Trematoda > Strigeidida > Schistosomatidae > Schistosoma > Schistosoma rodhaini. The sequence goes on from OX104037.1 coordinate 31,542,884, forward strand.
TAATAATACAATTACAGTAAAGCTTACCAATTATTTTCCAGAAGTAATAATTGGTCTTCATTCGCATTGCATCAAAAGTAGTCCGACTAGCATCCTGACTAATCAAAGGATTTCGTTTTTCCCATTCTCCACATGCAAAATGGTAAAAATCATGACAAGCACTTGAGATAGTTGAGTTGGTTGTGTCGTTCGTAAGATAAGTTGCCAAATTCTTTGGCTCTACAAAAAAATTTGACTGTGAAAATTATTGACTATATTGAGCAAGTGGGTGGACTTCATTTTTAGGATTATCTTACTGTTTTGATGGTATGTAACTTCAAGTTTCTTCTTTTTTTATGACTAACATATAAACAGGACTTTGAAGTGTTATAGAAAAATGTATAAACAACTTGCTTTGTTTACAGATCAATGAAAATTAGCAAGCTAAGTGCAAGCTTATAGTTAAGTCAAAGGCTCTGTTTTTCTGATATACTAAGTAATGTATATGAGTAAAAATGATTGTAACTGGTATATGTTTCAGACTGTAGAATCACATAAGAAGTTAACTGCGTTCTTCTTTTGAACCGAGTCAACTTCTTATTCTTTCACAGTACGTCTTTATGCAATATTATCATGTATTGGTAGATTGAATGCGATTATTTTTTGTAGACTGTATGAACACTACCAAAAATTCTGAATATATATCCTACTGAAATATGACTATTATCATTTTTTGTATCACGTACCATTATTCTTTACTTTCACAGTCTATTAAAATAGGCCAACGTCAATGTCTTAATTTCAAGTTCACTTTCTAGTTAGCCATATTTGTTAGTTAAATAATCACTGTGATTTTGATGTGAACAGAGAAACAAGAAGACTTGATAAACTACGGAAGCTATTATTTTTATTTCATAGAATTCGGAGCTTATAAAAAAGTAACATTTACTTTTGCCCGTAGTCTGTCCTACAGATCATAAGCTTTCGTTTGATGTATGATTTACTACCATAGCCTTTTCTGTTCCAAAGCTATTGTAATTTAGACGTAACCTTTTGTACCCTATTTTCTACTCTAATTCCCCAGTTTTGGACATTGTTGTTGTAGGTTGTGGACGGGTTAGTCATCGATTTATTTATGTATCCTTTTACACTAATCTGAAATCGGGTACCAGATAGGATCTGGGATTAAATCGAGTAGTGTTCCAGTTGTCTGGTCTTCTCCCACCCGCGCCTGCTTGTCATTCAGTCAGGTGGTAGAATAGTTTTCTTCTCTCTACCCCACTTCGAATTCACGCATACTAGCCTCAAGGTTAAGCCAGTCAGCCTATCGCTTCAAGCTCATAATCGACATTAGACAAGTTATCCTCGGCACGAATGTGGGTAGACAGATCAAGGACGTAACAGATTTGAAAATGTTCCATGTAAATTTCTTATCTGTCTATGAATTTTTATTATTTCTTTATACAGTATCATGGGAGCAAAAATAATATTCTAGTCAACTATGAAGGTTTACACACAGCTTCAACGGCATTGTCTAGCATTTTTAGTATATTGTTAGATTTCAAAGAGAATGTTGTAATCACTGACTATATACATAATAATCATAAATACATGTTCAAATATGCCATAGGGTTAAAGGTTTTGCCTTATTTTTCTTATACAAACATAAATAACACTAGGATAACTTTGTTGTGATTCGAAGAAATGGTATATAATTTGTGATTGAGTTCTACTATTGACATAATTAATACGTTTAAAATTATTAATAACACATGTGATTATATACACTAATATTCTAAATGATCTCGTCCGAGATATATATTGAATTTCATTATGTACAGTGAAATGATCAAAATGTTTATGTAGCAAAAGTTGTTTTTAAAGTATATCTCACCTCCAGTTTTAGTTAAGACAAAATAGATAATGAATGAACATCCTGATATTATCACTAATGAACTTATAATAAGTATTCCATACTGTACGAATCTTTTATTTTCTTGCTTTGACATAACCTGTGTAAACAATAACAATAATTTCAAAGATCTAAAAAGTTCTTTTATTATGAAAGCATAATATATATTAACCAATTATTATAAATCTTTAAGGTGATTTGTTAATACTATAAACAAAGTTACAGAATACGTAATAATTAAACATTTGATTCTCGGTGAATATTGTTAACTGAAGAAGAAGAAGAAGAAGAAGATGATGATGATGATGATGATGATGATGATGATGATGACGATGATGATGATGATGATGATGATGATGATGATGATGATGATGATGAAATATGAAAACATTCCCAGTCAAAAATTCCATCTTCCATGAAACTGTAAATTTCTGTCTATTAAGTATGTTAGTTTATGGTGAAATAGAAAAGAGATTATGATAAAAAGGATTCAGATACTTCAAGGAAAACTAAGAAAAAGATGTGACGAAAAGAATTCAACATATGAAACTAACTCGTAGACTAGTAGTGAGATAATTATTTGCTTCAATAAATGAAGCGAAACTGCAGGTTGTGATGTTATGAAATAATAACCTAATATTAGTTATAAAAAGTTGGAAGAAAACAATAACAACTGTTTACTGAACAAATTTAAACCAAAATATAACTGAAGGATTTAGACATAATAGAATGAGTAGTTGCTTCGAAGGCGTTAGGTCTTAGAGTTCAGAGTTAAATGGATGAGTTGCCATAGCCTCTGGAATACATATTGTAGTATCGGTTACTATGTCAATCCCATACACCTCATTCTAGCTTCTGAACTGGCCGATTTATCTATTCCTCTTGAGGCACATTTTGACCTTGTTAATTATTCACCTAACAAACCTTGACTGTCATTACATGAGCGTATGTGTGTAAACCTCTTATTTTATTCATGACATGTCTATCACTTATTTTTGTGTGACGATAAATATTGACTATAGCTTGATAAAATGGAGTTGGTTCACACGCTTTCTCTATTGAGAGCCGTTTCGCTTCGCTCACTTCTCTTCGCTTTCCTCTCTTCATTCCTCTGATTGTCTGTCCAAATCAATTAGTGTACAAAATATACGTGTTCAAAAATGCATTCTGATAATCGACTTATTTAATTCCGTTATACGCCAACGTGGATTAGGTCGATGATAATATACGAGGATTAACGATACGTATCTTTCAATAACATTCATATGATCTAATAGGAGTTAGATCCCGGGCCACTAAAATATAATTTTAATTCGTGAACTCTGTGGTTACGTTTACTAATCTTTATGACTGTTATGATAACATGACCAAAATTAAAGAGTTGTCCCTGTCTAAGATTAAAATTTTAATGTATTATTGATGGTATTTCATGGTGCATCCGAACTACAGGGTGAAGTTCATTCATTTTATTTTAGAAATAAAATGATTTACAAATATGATTTTAATGCCATTATTTACTCTCATAAATTCGAAACCTTTAATGAGAAGTTGTTTTAAGTTTTGATTGAGAACATGAAGAGATCAATGTTAGACCACTATTAAAAACCTGAAACCACTGAATTGCCGTTTTGTCTTAGTATGGGACTCCTCTGTATTGCGACCTAAACTCACTCACATACAAATCTTGAGTGCTATTTGTAAAAATAGTGACTTTTTCATAAACTGAATGACATGGAAATTAGATTGACAAATTGTTAGGGAGAACGTAAAAATAAGACTGAGACGATAATGAAACATAATGATAGACATAATTTTGAAATTCAGAAGAAATTCAGGGAAAATAATTGTTTTTGCAAACATTGTCTCAATACAGAAGTTAGGTTTACTTTAGCGTATTCCTGTGAATTCAGCTCTATGTAACAAATAAAACGTTAAAGGACAAAGCAGTTCTAATGGTATTTTATGTATGACTTTCGAACATAAGTCACTAGAACCATCTAAGTGTGCCAGGATTGAGCCTCTTATTGCCATATTTTTATCCTTCAGTCAACTATTATTAAGGATATTTAAGAATATTATGATTAGTTTGACTTGCTGCATGTTCGCGATAACTGGTGCATCAAGATTATTTGGACTGTTGATTTTAAAAAGACTCGAAAGAACTAGGCAGATTACCGTTAATGTAGGAGAAAGACGAACATGGACTTACTGCACTGAATAATATTCTAGGAGCTATCTCTTATATTTCACCACACTTGTGTTGGTTCTCTTACATTTGAAATATAGTTTTAAGAACAATGATATTTTTTTACATTCAAAATGATTCCACATTATTTTCAGTCGAATAAATCTGTTTCTTGAAGAGTTTTGATGAATAATCACTTCCTATCCAGTAAGCTAGGAGTACGTTTTATTTCAGATTCGATAGTTTCATCCAAGCAAATTACTTTATAACCATTACAGACACCCAGCCAAATTTCACAAAATACTCAACCTGACTTAGTTTTCTTGTTTTAAAATGAACATATATTTTCATTACTTCTTTTGGTATTTTCGCAAATTCGATTTCTATATCTCACTTTTACTTCGTATAACTGACGGCTTGGTGATTTCCTTTTAACATGTTTGATAAGATGTATTTTCTATCCCCGTTTTTTGTAGCTATAAAGTGTTATCTATATAGCAATAAAAAAAATTCTAGCTCACTTGCCATACTCCTTAAACGATTGCCTTTACAAACCTGGATCCATGAGATATCTCTTACATTTCTAAACTAGTGTAACAAGATGAACGGAGTACCACATATTTCAGTAAGTATATAAGAATAATCTACTTTATCGTAAGACTAATCAAGTAACAATATGTAATTGTTAGTGGCATAGAATAACAATCTGTGAGATAGCAAAATGAAAGCCAACAAAACGATTAAGATAAGTTAGCATAAATTACCATGAACAGGGAATAGCCACAATTACAATTGCAAGATAGATTACCCATCAGAAATCAGGACGTATTCCTATAAACCTTACACTGCAACCAAGAGGTGTTTTGTTGCACGTTAGAAAATGACTGACTAGGTTATATTACTGAGTTTTAGACAGTAGTTCATAGTAAACAGTCAATGAAAATAAAAAAGAAGCAACATAACTGAACTCAATGTAGTAGAGCATAATGCATAAAATGATGAATAAGGAAGAAGTGAGATTTGAAAGATTAAAGTTTACCGAATTAGATTAGCTTTAAAAATGTGTAATCATATTTCAGAGGGAAGGCAAATTAGAATTTGCTAAATAATAAACTTGATAAAGCAGTAGCGATTCTAATGAATGAAACAGTAAATATTTCAAAGAACGCAATGGTGTGTGGGCATTTGGAGATAATTCATAGTTATAGTTGTTGACCAATGGATGGAACAAAGAAATAAGACGCTTTGTTATAATGCATTTAGCTGAAACTAGTCACCAACTTGATTCAGATTTATCTTTTCATGAAATTATTTCGAACCTGTCCTAGGCCTCCAGATTTCATTTATTAGATACAACTAAATTTCTACCAAATACATTGATTTGCCGTTATTCAACTCATGTGATCGCCATTACATCCTTTCACTTAAACATATATAAATAATAAAATGAGCTTTATCCAACTTTATAAACCATAAACCGCACAGAAACGAAAACTTAGTAATTATATCTTAAACATACATGGTGCTAATAGCACATATCAAGCCTGAAAGACGTTTTATGGAATATAAAGAAGACCAGAAAATAATAAGTCAACGTTTCGTAGTAGTATGGGGCTAATTAACAATGCTCATCCATGACTCTGCTTCAGGGACTCAAACCCACGATGTTTGGTCTATCACAAATAATTATAATGAAAATGATGTTATGTTTTATATTGCAGAAAGATATAACATATTGCCATTTATATATCTTCGTATATAAATGTATTTTGTATGCGAACCAGTCCGTCGTAAAATGCAGAGTTGGTCGAAATAAACAACCATGTAAAATAACGTGCTAGTAGTATGAGAACGTCTAAAATATTTACAGAGATATACAAACATGCTCGATATCAAGTGTTAATCAAACAAGGAATCTAGCTGAGATGATTTGATAATATCATATACTGCACGCAACTTTATTAAATGCTGAATGACAACCCTGATTTAAAATAGTTGAGTCTCTTCCTTATTAGATGCATTACTTTGAAACTATGATTTTTCTAACTTCTTGAGCGGTCAATCAGAACACAGTGTTATTACTATATTGGTCATGAAATGGTATCTTCTCACGTTTACAAATCTGTCATAATGAACAAATTATCTTTGACGACCATTCAGAGACTGGGATAATAAAAATGACCATATTCTAAGTACTATTCACAAACTAACAATTCGAATGTACGACATACAACCAAAATGATCCTCAATTTTTACTGATACTTGTGGTCTTAACTTGAAATCTTGAGAATTTCTCAACAGTAAGATAAATTATTCCGACCCTCAGCATTTCATAAATCATATTTGCAAAACTTTACAATGCGTTTTGTACTGAACGTACTGACAAAAATATCGATCAGCATGGAAAGTTGCATATATGTTAATGAAGTTTATATGCGGCAATAAGAAGCGGATCAAAAGAATGGTCGCTTGAAATTTCCTTGATAAGTGAACTAAGTGAATATCAAATGAATAAATGAAGAAATACAATAGACAGTCGTTTATACTGAACTCTCATCTATAAAACATCCCAATCTTAATATTTTTCATTCACTGTTACAAAGATTCATAAAATCGTTCCGATGTTCGATTTTCTCAAATAAACTCCCATTCAAAATCTTGATAGTACGGTAACATGCAACTCATGTTATGTAATGAGAAAATGTGTTGTTCACACATATTCAGAATCATACATAATTATAATTGAATGCCATTTGTATTCAGTCTAAATGCTTTCTCATAACTACATGTCAAAGTAGATATCTTATCGTTACTGTGTTTAGTGGCTTTGCTTCATCAACAAATCACCCTTGTAACCGTTATCAAATAAACGTCATCGGTGTTTGAAATCAGAAGGTAAAGTGAAACGCAAACTACAGTTTATTAGGGGATAGCTCAGACCACAAAGCTATGAGAACGTCGAGCGAATTTGAAGCGGAGAGACGAATATGTATATGCGAACAGCTACAGACGCAAATTTATAGTCAGATTGTATAAGGGTGCAGCAAGGCAAAGTAAGGGCTAATAATAGGATTTGAGTTAAACATACATGGGGAGGAGGATTAATCATCTAGTGATACTTAAGCCACCAAAATTTTAGCTAGAGCCTGTCATGTGATCCAGTAATCGTAACAGTACAAATAAATATGCTAATCTTTACTATTCAAATGACATTGTCTGTTACGTAAGTTAATAAAATGGCCTAACCAAAATTAGCCATATTCGAAATTGGTTGTACTGGTGGGCGGCCTATGATTCTCTACGAGGGGTAAGATGCGTAAGTAAGTTAGGAAGAAATTGATTGTAGGATAATTGCTATGGTATCACTGATTGGTCACATGGCATTTCTACTCCTTTGACGCTCATATGATTGGTATGTCTGAAAAAATTAATATAATGATATGGTTGTAGGAGCTCAGATACACGCCGATTGGGAATTAGTTATGTTGTTAGAGGGAGTTGATGATAATCCTTATCAATCTAGCACTGATTAATACTTGTTACTAACTGTCCATCCTTCGACTATCGTGATATAAATTTTGATAAGTAGTTTGATCGTCTTTTGTGTTTAATAGTGGGTTGGGTGTTACTTAGAATTTCAAAACTACATGATGATTAAAAGTAGTTGAGATTTTATATGTCAACAGTCAATTCCCAAGACTCTTCCAATACAAACTCTAATATTCACGAACAAATCAACAATAAAGTCAGCGAGAATGCAGTGAGTATATGTAGAGGTGTTTCATTTTCTTATTTCAATTAGGTGTTCAGCAGTGTACAATGACATTATGAAACCGCCACAATAACATACTTTGCTCGGGAAAATTCATGCCTACAAATCACCTACAACTAATTGAAATCTATATAGTTTGCTCAGGCTTCCAATGATGTATAATCAACATAAGGTATTGTTTATTTATTCACAAAAGGCATGAATTTTCATCCTCTGGGTTTAGGAACTTCTTCATCGTTGAAGTGTTGTTGTGCATCTGTCATTTGATTGATTAAATTTATCAAATCATGTTAGATCTCTATTTGTAGTAATAATACTTCATCAACTATCCCATAAATTCAACTTAAAGTTACAACATTCCTAATGTCACTGGCCTCAGTATCTTAAAATGCTTCTTTTCATAACTATCTAGTGGATCATTATCCCCTATATATTTACTTTCATCTTATCACTTTTCTTCAATATCAATCTAATGACTCAACATTTTTTTGATACTTGAAATTTGCAATCACCTACGTGTGTCATTGACAATCAATCCCTCAGTAGTTCACTAAAATTTTTAGATCTCATTAAATACGAGTGTTGTGCCTAAGCTAACTACAACACTGAAGAAAAATAATTTTGTCCATTATTCATTAATAACGCTTTATCCTTAATAAGCGTTACTTCACCTGAAGTGTAGGAATGGAACTATAACTGTTTGTAGTCAGGTCAGGTAGTGACTTACGAATTTTCTGACTTTTCAACCTTAACATTAGGAACAGCCATCAACTGTCCAATCCCTTCGGGTAAGTATTACTGGAATTCATATAGAAGGGTAAAGCACATATACATCAACAAATTAATTTATCAGCCCTTACGGGTTAAAAAATCATTTCGCACAGTGTATGTACAGTGTACAGTGTATCTATAGTATTTGACGTAAACTGTACTCACACTCGAACAGTGAAAAATCTATAAGATAGCCATTATTTCTCACCTCGTGTTAGATTGTTTTATTCTCTGTAGAATTATATATATATATATATATATATATCATAATGTTACTCTCTCTATATATAACACAGACTACGTGATGTTTCATTGAGATCTTGTGATCTAATTTCTGCGCATTTCGAACTGTTAGCATACTTCTGTCTGCACTATGGACGACAACTTAAGACTTAAAAGCTGCTATTTGAATATTCTAAGGAGCATTGTAGTAAATTCTAAGTCTTCAGTAGTCTAATGAATTTATTCTGGTTTTTCACTTTTATCACGTGATCTAACGAGTGACAACATTAAGAGTGGTAATTCGCAAGCTATTGTGGCCTTCAACAAAAATTAACTTGTAACTTGAAAGAATATTATATATGTCACATGATAGAAGTACCTAGTTATTGAACGCGTTAAAGCCTAGTTCCAAATGATTAATTAAAAAAAAGATAAACCTTTTATTTTTTACTCAAGTATTTAGTAAAAAGAATCTAATTCCTTCAGTTTTACTGTTAATAGAGTAAAGATTGTTTTTATTAAACTTATCGACTAAATTCCATCAGTCTTCTTCAAATCATGCGTTTTACCTTGTGGATCCTGTATTTCTAAATGTCATTTATTTTGTTGTTCAATAGGGATTTATGTCATTCAAAATACTTAAGTAATGTTTCATTCATATATAGTTAAAATCATGAGTCATTTGAAGCTAGACCACCATGGAAAACTTGGAAGCACTGGACGGCGGTTTCGTCCTATTGTGGGACTCCTCAGCAATTTCAATTAACAGCTAATCAGTTTCAAACATGACTAACGTTATTTGCTGACCAATAAGTTATCACATAAATCTATATATATACGAATGTTCAGCTAAGAGAATTAATTTGTTTTAAAGAATTTCTTTGCTGAATTATTCATTTGTTATAACGTGTGGGTGCGTACGTGTGCCCTATTCGATATATGAACGTGCCGATTCTCGCCAATGAGAGAAGAGTGTATTATCGATTGGAACAGAGACACACGAAAACCGTACGAGCAGTCTTGATTACTTGTCGGCCCTGCTTTCCGCCTAGCCCAGCCAGTTAAGTCCAAAACACCAATAACAGCCTCGGCAATATGAATCATTATTCACAAACATACTGGGTTTATATACCAACCAAACAGACCACATCGTGCCATAAAATAGAAAATGACATTTGTACAATAATTGGCCAAATGTGGCTGTGGATAGGGGGAAAGTAATCAATAGACTAATGATAACTCAAGAATCGTATAATAATAGTTCAAAGGTCAAAATAAAGCTAATGATAAGAGGAACACGAATATGATTAAGTCAGTTATTTAACAACTACACAATAGGAAATATCCATAACACATTAGTCCATAAATAGTCCTAAAAGTGACCATTCATAATTCACCAGGGGATATAACATCATGCATGTATGAATTTTTCATAATATTAACATAATATGAACCGGTACATTTGAATAAATAAATGAAAGAACCATCTTTTTTTAATATATCGATAAAGCTCTGTACAACAGGATAAATTTGTATTATGTATGTCATGTCCGATCTTCTATTTCAATAAGTGTTAACAGCAATCGTCTCTAGCATTAGCTACTGTAAATTTAAAAAAAACAAAAAGTTGTTAAGATACTTATCAACTAGTTTGTTCAAAATGATAAATATGAATTTGTATTTCGAAACAAAAAGGTTACTTAGGAAATAGTTTTATTCTTATCTGACTCCTCAGGTTGAGTAATCTATATTCATATTTAGATATGTTTGCAAGAATATTTAAAAATGTATATAGCTAACAGATTAAAATTAATTGTATATTAATGCTTACAATAAAATCATTTGGGGTACAAATACATAAGCGAAGGTCGCATAAGTTCATACAATAGTTCTTATCTAATTGTCAAATTGATCTATTATACAATTGTAAATGTCATTAAGTATTTATTACATTTCAAAGGACGTTACAGTATCTACCATCAAAAGACATCCTTCTTGAACATGATGTAATTTTAAGTAATTAAACAGTATATTACTCACTATCTTGTCTAAATTTGTAACAATGGAGAGTAATTTCAGTATTACTGTTTTCTAGCTGATGATGCTCGAAAGCAAAATATTTTCATTAGTGATAAAGACGAAGTTCTTGTACTTAAATCAATATGTTTATTAACTGACATATATGTGTTTCTTCGTTGCCCAATTGTATAATACATTGAAACGGGATATTTCATCGACTAAATATCTACGTTCTCAACTAAAATTACGACACTAGTTTTAACTGTATCTAGTGGTTAACTTATCAAATTACATTAAAATGTCATCTGGTCAGTAATATCAGTAACAGTATGTATTGAATCTTACTACTTCTGTCTCACTAAATACTTCATTTTAGAACCGCTCATGAAAGTGTCGTACCAACATAATATCTGTTGTTTTTTAATATAGTAGTTTTGTGTTTCATAGTGAGATACAATCTTTTTCTATCACGAATTTTGTTACTTTTGCCCTGTTCATTAACTTGAAAGCAAAGTGGATAATTATATTCTTTGATATAACAATTATATATTGAAAGCAAAGATGGATAGTGGTTAGCAGTGGAATTCAGGACGCGCGTCAAGTCCTATTTGGGACTCGTCAGCTGGATGTACCTGCATCTCAGAGTTGATGTTCACTCTGGGACTCGAACCCGGTACCTTTCCCTTCAAACGCCATCGCGTTATCCACTCGGCCACTGAGTCCCGATGGAAAGATTCAAACGAACAATACTAAATGAAATTAATTTGGCATTATGTTCATTTAAAACATATTACTAATATAATAACATTTTCAACAATGTTTATGATTATTAAGCTAGGTATCTAATACTCACCAGATTCCATTTTGTAATAGATATACAGGATTGATACAACAAGAATAATTGTGGCTCCGATAGAAAAAAACAGAATTGGTGCGATATATGATTTGATATTTAATTTAGTCATCTGTTCACAATAAAGCTCAACTATTTGGAGTATTATTATTTGTGAAACTAAATATCAAGCATCTTACAACTAAAGAAACTTCTTTATATATAAATATATATACACATATATGCATAGTTATGTATGCTGTGTGTAGTGTTCGTGCCAGTCGATAAAACACCATCTCAAACAGTCAGATAAAACCAATAGCTTTAAATAAACTCTCTTTATTTACGTGATGATGGCAAAGTTGAATTACACATAAATTTTGTATAAAACAGTAGTAGAGAATGATGAGTATTGAAATCGCAATGATTTTTTTCCTAATCGATCTTCATAACTTTTGTAATGATTTGATATTTTGTTTTATTTTGACACAAACTGGATGTGTACTTGAAGCTAGATGACCGTAGAAAACCTGGAAGCAATGGAAGGCCGTTTCGTCCTGTTGTGGGACTCCTCAACAGTACGCATGCACGATCCCGCCTCGCGAGATTCGAACCAAGAACCTACCAGTCTCGCGCCAGAGCTCTTGACCGATAGACCACTGAGCCGGCTGTCATCCAACTGTGTTAATGTCCAACTTCAACTGATCCACGAAGTTGAGCAACCATTTCACCAATATCTTCAGTGAGTTGATATCTCCCAACAAACTAGATATCATGAACTAGTGGTTTATTAAGTCGTAAATGTATATTCATGCAATAAATAAAGATGACAAGTGAATACATTTTGACAGAACATTACACTGAGATAAACTCAGAGGAACTTTTATTAAAGTTGATTGTTTAGCTGATATTTCAATTTCAATAACCAATGGCTCCTATTATTCTGATTTCTGTTTTTCACACATCGCTTTATTAAATGTGCCTTACATCTATGTATAAATTTCAGTTTCCTTGTAATTAACAATTTTTATTGATTGTTTTCATTGGATAGTACATGAATTTGTTCAGTATGATATATATGTGACAGTTCAAATCCTCAATGTTCAATAGTCACTCTACAATACATTGCAGATAACAGACGATCGTGGTCATCAAATAATGACTATTCTACATTCACTGAATACAATAAATCTCAAGCGATCATTTCCAATTCTGTGAAAAAAATAATTTTTTAATAATGAACATATTAAATTCAACTTAGTATTGTTTTAATTATAGAAGGGGTTTTGTGGAGATTTAGTATTTATTATAGTTGAAAGCGTGAGTCAATTGAAGCTAGACCATCATGGAAAACCTGGAAGCACTGGACGGCCGTTTCGTCCTATTGTGGGACTTCTCAGCAGTGCACATTCACGACCCAGCACTCGCGAGATTCTATTATGAGTTAATAAAAATATTGAATTGATCAAAGTAACTTATGAATCAATGGTCACAATGAAATAGATTGTACAACTACACATTATAAAGCATAAATCGTTAGTAAGAAGAAAGATATACTAGTACTGATAAGAATATAAAAATAACAAAAGTTCTAGTCAGTGGTTAGACAATAGAAGTAGGTCAAGCTTAAATAAATGGAATTCAAAATTGTATAAACAAAACATTATCAAAATTATGTAGTAGAAAGTGTGTAATTAATTAGATAGTGAAGAAACTAAATGGAAGGAGGTGAAAAGTGATATACCGATACAGGATGTGAAAATATCAATGAAATCGTTTTTTATGTGACTTCCGACCAATGAAGGAACGGTAGTATCACCAATCACTTCTGAACTCATAAACGTGTTATACTTTCGAATCCCGGTAGCTTTTGCTATATGTAGAAGATGGGATGGAGATTAATTAGAAACAGATGAAGATACATGATAAATAACTCAAAATGATTTAGTTATATCTACTGCCTGACTACTACCAAGTAGATATGCCAAGATAAAGCTGCGTATTATCTTCGTCTGGTCCTTTTGAAAACAATATAGAGGATGTTCACTCATATGTTTGTTCACTTGCCTGATTGTATGCGTAATACAGATAGATATCAGTTGTCTACTAGAAAATGTCAATGCAAGTTTAGCTGTGTAAAATGTCCCAAAAACTGCTTTTTCAAGTCTTCAAAATTATTTTTTCATTACTGATGATGACAGTAGTAGCTTAACTTTTCCAGTGGTTAATTTTAGAGGTTTGACCCTTATAGACTTCAGTGAAGAAAAGATGAGGTGTGAATGTTGTATTATAATCACAAATTAGTGTTATGTTTTATAAAATAGAACACAGGAATTCCAACATATATTGCTTTCAATAGTCATCATATTGAATAAAAAGTGAAATTAATATTAAGCGCGATGCGCAATGAGTTCAAATGAAATTTTGCCAGTTATCCAGTCTTTATTGAAAGCGTCACGCTTTTCTTTTTCATTTTTTTCGCCGATGACTAAAACTGAGGTTTCCATCTGTTTGTCGGTTGTTTGTCAACTTTAGTGATCTCGATTGATGCTAATCACGTTCGTATTTCCTTATTCCACAGTAACTGTTATGCAATCCATCCACATTATTTTAAACGGGTCATCATCACTTGTTTCACAATATTGAATATTGTGAATTGACAGGATGACAAAATATGAATGCTGCTCATTTGGTTATGAAGGAGAGCATAAGTTGTAGTCGAAGGGAGTACAGCTCCCAACCCCTGTCTATGATAATGTCACGAACCTTTGTCAGCCTTGAGGTAAACTCGGCAACGGTGTTTTCAGTTAGCAGGAGATGAGCTCAACTGTCTATAATAATGACTATGATGATTCGCATAAATGACTGTGTTGCTAAACCTCTAATTAAACTAACAAGTTTGTAAGATGTAATAAGCAACACTGATGGGGGAACCTACTAAAATCATCTCTTATAGATAAGCAAAAACACAAAAATCAACGTCATTAAGCGATAACTCTTAGTCAGTTTATCTACCGAATTTGTCAAGTTTCATCAATTTTATCTACCATATTATGTGACTTATAAGACATGACAATGTTTCACGACGATAGCCGGAAATCATTATAATTAATATGAATATTGATTGAGGGTTAGTTATTCGGAAATAGATATTGTTGTTGGAGATGATTTCGAATTAGAGGATGTTTTCAGCAAGGAAGGAACCAAACGTCCTGCATATACCACAAATTGCTATTCAGAAGTATTCGTGGACTTGGTGTTAATTTTGATAGTAGGGACCAGAATTTTTGTTTTAAACGTCTTGTTTGGCGACTAATGTGATAGCCTAATACATAAACGCAAATACGTATAGCAATAAGCACTATGAAGATTAGCCATGATTAACTTGAAAGGTACTCAACTTTTTTATCTCTGCTACACCTTTTCGCCTTAATATAGCATTCAGAAATAGATTGAAGTATGAATGTTTCTGAATGCTCATAGATATACAGCCTTATTTCGATTTCACATCACAAATAATATACAAATGTTCTGAAAAACTACTTTTTAAGTATCAATCTAGCACATAGCTGGCAATCAAGCCAAGCCCATATTATATGCACGCTTACGAATTTCAAAAAATTGTGCATTTATAAAACTAACCATCTTAAAAAGATATATTAAACTCACGCATTCTTAAGATGATATCATCTGATGGAACAAGTAGTTCTTCTAAGAAATCATTTCGAATGCATCCAATAAACACTTACAATATTATCAACAACGTATTCGATTGCGCAAACTTTACGTTTGACTTTGTTTCTTCAGTGTACTAAACATAATTTAAGTGTATACTGTGTTGACACCTGAGGCCTTAATCTTTTGACATCTAACATTGGGGTATGAACTTCCTTTTTCTGTTGTACGCCAGTGCATCTATCATCAGGAAGACAGTGAATCTCAAATAATTTCATTTGAAGAAGCTTACACACAGAGGTTTCCGATGATTGTCAAAAACTAAGTAACATCTTCCTAAATTGCACCGTACTATCAGTTCACAGAAAATAATTATCTAAACACATTCAATCAGTTAATTGTGATTAGTAGTTAAGATTATAAAACATAACGTCGCTTTTCATCCAATAAACAGCTAGCAGTAATCATTCGCTTTGTTCTATCTGTGACGATTAGTTCGGAAACATAATATGGTCCACATTTCTGTCTTCCGTATCCAATCCAATGGTAGGTGGTTAAAATATCCTCCGTTTTGTAAACCTAATTTAACCCTTTTCCGCGGAACAAGATATTCGCTGTTAAACGTCGTTGGTGAATAGACTTACTCTGACTTGGTTATACATCACAAATATTAATAAACAAATAACTGAGCAACAAAATCAACGTGATAGCGTAAGCACATCTTCGACTGAATGGGAGCTTCTGATTTCTTTACTGTCGTGAGCCTTCCATAGAGTATAATAACACGTGCATATCTAGACTTACATTGTGTCCTAACATATAACATAAGAGTTCTCTTCTGTTGTATCATAAAATGTTGTAAAATATTATATATGCACTACATCAATAATAACAACGTATTAATGCTTAAACAGAAAATATCATGCAAAGAAAGTTTGTAAAATGTTAGTGATTAATGTTAGTAGTATGAAGATGTTTCGTAGAAGTTGTTTTTCCCCAAACTATGAGATGATAAAAATTACTTTAAAAATTGCAAATAGAACCATTAATTAGGTGAAGTTTTATTAGTCAATGCGTGGTATACTAATTAATTGAACTAGTGAATGGTTCACTTTTTCAAACAGACATCCGTGTATCTTTTGTATAGATTATGAACTCCTTAAATGGGCTTGTACATTGTACAATTTGACTGATAGAATGAACTCTCTTCTGCTCATCGACTAAACATAAAATGCTTACCTTTCATCAGTAAGCATTCTGTTAGAGTGGAAGTCTTCAATGTATTGATGAATGGACAATACGTTTAGTATCACAGCGTTTCCTCAAAAACTTCAAAATCACGCATTATTTGATAACATTTTGGAAGCTGAAAGTAGTATGTTTAGACCATAGTTTCCACAAGTATAGTATCACTGTAACTATAAAATTACAATGATGAATAAATGGATGTTCATTTTTTAACAAATTTCAAATTCTAAAGGATTCAAAACAGTTTTACTTGGAATGTGGTTAGGTAGGCTTCCTATTATCAAACTTAAAAAAACAAAGATTCATAATAATACCAACCCACTTTAACTCTTTGACCTGATTTTAAAAACTAACGTAACTTTAATGGTATAGTCTTGCGTGATGTCTCAAATATGTATTATTGTCTTCCAGTTTTAATCAGGGTTTTACTATAAACCGACGTGGTCTTATTGAGAATCAATAATGGTTTCAAAAATACGTGTAAAGAATTCACACTATTCATAATTATGATAATCACGTCTGTATAACATTCTACGGCACGCAAATTTTATAGACAGTCTGAAACAATAAAACTCTTAAGATATTTATTTTGTTTGAGATAGCGCCTTTAAAAAAATATATATATATTTGTGTAATTAAACAAGTTATCTGAAGGCTGTTCAACAAGCAATTGTCTTACAGATAAACAGAATGATCTTGAAAAACTTATCTAAACAGCAAAAGCTGATCTTATCGATTCTTGTAATCGGTGCTATATGTGCATCGGTCGTATTAACAATATTTCTCGTACGCCATCTGAAATCCAATACCAACAGTAGGTTTTGTTTTATTTTAAATAAAATTATCTATTTCTGTTCATATCTCTGCTATAATGTTCATGCCAAGAGAATACACAAAATAAAATATGTTCATGTGTTGTAATTGAATATCACGGTGCGTTATGTAAAGACCAGCTTCATTATCATATGCCAGTAAACTTCACTGTCTTCATGTCACTAAGCCTCTCATAGAATTACAATCTATAATATCTGATTAAAATGTATTTGTAAACTGAGCCAGATAACATAAAAATAAGTAGTATATTCATTACTTTGTCATTTATATACACTCACTTTACGCATAGATTTGTTATTGTTTTGACACCAACAAATCAAATAGATATGTTATTCTTCCTTGAATTTTATCCACAGCCCTTGTTTTTCTATTTGAGAAAGCTTGGATTTTTAGTGGCAGGTGTTGAAACGTACAGAACGTACATTCAATGCGTTCAACCGATTATTTAATGCACCTAATGTCAGCAACAATGAGATGTCATATCGAATCACCACTCATTGGTCATGAAACGCACCACAGTAGCGGTTTAGATTTTCTGAGTATTATGCATGCAACAGTTTGACAATTAATATATATATATATATATATATATATGGATTAGTGAATAACAAGTCTCATTATCATGGCTTACATCTAGCTATGTAGTCAAGAGTGAAGTCACACCCATGTGGTCAACGTATAAAAACTCTTCGGTCATTTGCTTGTCTGTGGTATTCATGTTTCATAAGATTTATGACAGGTATTCAAGGGAGGGTTGCATAAATATTTTAAAAAGAGTAAGCACGGCCTTCGTTGTGAAGAAATTCTTTATTATAAAACCCATAACCCATCTAGATAATAGAAGAATGATGTTCTTCGAATTTTAGGCTTTCTGTGTAATTAATCCCTAGATCGTGCACTGATTTAGCTGTCCGAACTCTATATTATGTTAAAGTGAAGTAGTAGTTGATGGGATGTTTTTAAAAATGCATGACACCACTTTTGTTTAGGGTAAATAGTAACTGGTATGTTTCACTCCGGATAGATAGGTTATCGAGGTTACTTTGAATGTGGGATATACTTTCACTGAAAGCTTCAGTGTGAAGCTGTATACTGTATTTTGAGATCATCTGGCATATAAGTACAGTCTCCCATATTTGATGGTTTTACACATATCATCTATATATATGAGAAAGAAGAGTGGACCTAATACACTAACCTGGATGACCTAACTAGTTATTGGTCTAGGTGATGAGAGATTTGTTACACTTTACCATTTGTTTACGTTTAGTAAGGAATGAAGCAAGCCACGATTATAGTGCGTTATCGATTCCGAAAGATTTCAGTTTGACAAGAAACGATCTGTGTGGAATCTCACTAAAAGCTCTCCCAAAGTCAAAGAATATAACTGATACAAGGAGCCCGTTGTACCGTTTTGGAGTTATATAACTCAGATGGTCTACCAGACATGCATCGCATAATTTGAACCTCATAAACCCCTTCTGAGAGGTCTAGATGACGTTATTAGCAAGTAGATGTTGAATTATTGACTCCTTAACTACTTTCTCCATCACTAGGTACTACAGAGGTCATATTTATTGGCCGGTAATTTTCAACCTTTTCTGCAGGATGTGATATAGCTCCCGGGATGACTTGTGTACATTGCAATGTAGTGAAGTAACATGCTGTTGAGTATTATATTGGAAAGCTTACGTATTACAACACACAGATCATCATTTCCGCTGTGAAGCGAGCTAGATGTAATAATATCAGTCCCTCAGTGCAGAAGAGTTTCAGTGTGCTAAGAGCCATATAAATACTGCGCACATTGAAATCTACATTTGTGACGTAACAAGAAGATACAATTTATTGTTGTGAAAGAGTATAATACATGGTTTGTTAGTAATGTTCATGGCAATAAAAACTCACTGCATTCAATGTCCCTCAGTCAAATTCGCATGTTTATTAACGGTGTTTCCAAGAACCATGAATAAGTAACAAACCAAAGAAAGAGAATAACAATATTTTGTGTGATGATTTTAGAATGGTTGTTCGTGGCATTGATCGTGGAATATTACCCCACGAATATGCTTGTTATTAGGATTGATCACTTGAACTAGGTTACTAATAAATCTTTCGATACACGGTCATGCGTCTCCCATGAGGTTGTTGTGGCTGCAGTGAAATATTTTCCATGCAATTACTTGGATATGTGGATAACTATCGTCAGCAACATCATATGTCAAAAAGATCATGTGAGATGGAGTGACATATCTGTGTCACTTCACTGTACACAGACTAATTAATTGTTTTCATTTTGTCTTTGTAAATTTCCTGCATAGATGAAGACCTGTCTCCACCTACAGCCGCACTTGTTCTAATCAATGAAGTAAAAGAGCCTGGTAAAGGTAAGTGTGTGAAGGTGATTTCCGAGTGCTATTTAGTCACTTTTGATTTGCTTTTTGCTACCGTTGCGTGTAATTGTGCAAACGAATTGTGGTGAATCACGCAAATATCAAATGTCACATTTTCCTTCGATAATTTGCCGTGTTAGGGAATGTTGCATCTAATTATTCGTTGTATATAATGTTGTTCAGTGATTTTTAAAACTCAAATAATCCAAAGTAGTCATGTAATTCAATTTTGAACTTCAATCATAAGAATGATCAATTACTTAACTGTTATAACGTATGGATTTCTGGGCCCTTACAATATATATGAACGTGCATACAGAAAATACGTACGAGCCGTCTTGGGTGCTATTCGGTCCTTCCTATCTGGCTAGCCCAGCCGTTAAGTCCAGAACACAAATAACAGCCTCAGCAATATGAATCATTATTTACAAGCATACTGGGTTATATATACTAACCAAAACAGACCACATATATCAAAAATGGAAAAATAACATTTGTACAGTAATTGGCCAATGTGGCTGTAGCTAGGGGGAAAGTAATCAATAATAATAGTTCCAAGGTCAAAATAAAGGTTATGATAAGAGGAACACGGAAACGATTAGGTCACTTATTTAACAACTATCCAATAGGGAATGGGCATATTGTATTTGTCCATAAATAGACCTCAGATTTAAGTCACTTATTTAACAACTATCCAATAGGAATAGGCGTATTACATTTGTCCATAAATGGACCTCAGATTTATGATTCATAATTCGCCAGGGGATACAACATTAACATTGTCAGACGTCATTATAAATGTGACATTAGTTCAATGTTTGTTTAAAACACGAGTTTTGAACTGATGAAGTCATAGCAATATTGTGAGTATGTAGTGAATTGTAACTAAAATCTGCATTACATTTCTAGTTTATTATTCGTGAAGTCGAAACATGCTTCGATGAATGGTGCGAAATTTTTATTTCAGGTGTTTTTGGTCAAACTAATCAGTTTGCCTGCGTGGATTTCTTTGCTTCTTCTTGTCTTGAGCAATCCATCGATGGCGCTGCTTCTCATCCTACTAGATTTCCTGATGATTACATCACAAATTTATGTGAGTTTTGCGAATTCTATTTTGTTAACTGCTTGTCGAGATTCTCTTTGATTTTCCTATTGCTTTTGATTGCCATTTTCTTTCGTACAAATTTTGACGGATATTTTAAACTTGTTCACATTACATAATTGGAGCAATAATATGTTTTAGACGAATACCTACAGTAGATGCTCTGCAAGTGTCGATTGTGCAGGACCGTATTACAACTGTAATTAAAACACGTGAATGACCTATATGTGTGGGTGCGATTAAATTTGTTGGTAAATTTATTTGGCTACCATGAATCACACTATTCGAAGCTGTGGGGAATAAATTTAATTAGTTTCTGGTCGTTTTAAATTTATCATTTTATTGGTTCGATCTGTATTCGTTGAATTCACGATTCCATCTAGGCTAGACCTGTTTAGTCGGCTTCCAGCGAACTCCAACAGAGCCTCCAGAGGCTCAAAAAGAGTCCCAACCAATCAGAGTACGACAGAACATTCTGGAGTTCCAAAGTGGCATGCTACCATTGGTCAGTAGCAATATATGTCGTTCATTGGATTGGCTGAATTAGGATGTTGATTTAACTTAAGCAAACATCTATAAATACCTACGATTTTCTGTACAAAGATGATCCTTGTAGTAAAGGTTTTCTCTGTTACTCGTGTCTTCTCTCTGGTCTTCAAGTTGCTGAGTAGTGCTAGTCCTGGGGTTATCCGAATAGCTTAGGATCTGAATAAAGCGTTCAACCTACAAGACATATCAAGAACACTAATAAATTCCTAAAGACACTGGATGGTCGTTCCATCCTAGTCCTTGACTCCTGAGAATAGCACATTCACGATTTCACAACACAGGGATTCGAACTCAACACTTTCGGTCTCGTGTGCAAACACCTATCATGTAGACCATTCACTTGGCATTCAACAGTTTCAATGTCTAACTCCAATCAATCCGTGATCTTGCGCTACCGCTTCATCCATTGTTTGAGGTGGATATCTGTCCGACACCCTACACGGATAAGACTCCACTAGTCGTGGCCTTCTTATTTTGTAATCAAGACCAGTCATGCATTCACTGATTCAATTCAATCCACATGTTCTACTGCAATTTTGTTGGCTAAATTCCGTAGATAATGCCTCAATTTCATTGGATGGCTCTAATCGTAGGTTTGTAAATGGTTGTTCCAGTCTGCTCATCTACTTGTAAAAAATATTTCTTGAAGTAATCAGCTTTAATTAGTAGAGAGTTAAGATAACTCATGGTATTTAACGTCTAAGTAGTGCGCTGGCTGTTTATTAATGAAAATGATAATTACCGACTATGTACATGGCTTAAGACAAGTTGATTTTTATAACCATTTGTAACTGATACCAAAGGATAAATTTTCATACGGTTAAAATATTTAAACATTAAATACTGTAACTTGGTTTAGTTTTATTAATTAATGACAAAAACATTTTAGAGATTTACAGGCTTGTTCATGAGTATTATAAACAGTGAATGAAATACTGCTAATCATTACCAGACTTAAAGAAGAGCACAGGAGATGATAGAGTGAATTAAATACTAAAATTATAAGTATGATAACATTTATTATCTCGGTCATGCAGACACCGGACTAAGTTTTTTTCAGTTACGTGTAGTTATTGTTAGCTCACCTCACTAAGAATAAATTCAAATATGACTTAAATGTCAACTGAGTCACCAGATAATAATAGAAGATATTTATAAATGCCCGATTTTCAACTATTGCACAGATGAAAAATGTAGAATGCCAAAATGATCTAGTATTAGATCTCAATGAGGATACACTGTACATACGAACGAATCTGCGGAAACTGGAAATATCACTCTTAATAAACATAAGTTTATCGTGATTATGTTTATTTGTTTGCCTGACAACAAAATAACCTAGTCAACAACAGGCTAACGTGCTACCCTTTCAAAATATCTATTCATGACATCTCCTTTACCTACAGAATTCAAGCTACGAACAACTAGATAATTCGCCTGAGACCGTAGGTCGTGGGTCCGAATCCGACGTGCAGGATCGTGGATGTGCACTGATCAAAAGTCCCATTCTAGGTCAAAACGGCCAATTAGTGCTTTCGGATTTTCATTGGTTGTCTAACAGTGATCTGTTAATGGATTCAATCGAATCAGAATAAAGTTGTCAGTGTTTCGAAGAAGAAAATATTTTTTCAGACAATGTCGTTTTCTTAAATTGTACAGTCGTAATTAAATAAAATAAATTAAATAAAAATAAACAAAATAAAATTAAATAAAATTTTACCCTGTGCATTTGATACTGTAGTATAATATTCATCAGTCAAGAGTTACGAAGTTCATCACAAATTCAATATGCAATTTGAATTTCGTTACTACGCCGAATGAATCATGTAAAGACTCATGTGATATGTGCGTAGAATTGTTTGCATATATTACGCTAATGTCACTAGTTTGAATTCACTGGTAAAATAAAATGTCATTGACAGATAAATGAAAACTGATACATTACCAATTGTCCTAGACGTAGAATAACTCATATCTACTGTCTGATATAAACCAACCGTTTGATCCTAAATAGGTCAATCTGTCTAGGGAACTTAATGATCACAAATATGACGATACATCATTTATAAGTCGTTAGTGAAGAAATTTATTTTTATGCTTAGGCAGTTATACTCGATCTTTCCCATGCAATATATGATATGCACTTAATAGAAAAGTTACTGAATAACTATTTCTGTCGAGTGACCAGACTAATGCTTATACATTGAGTAAACAAAATTAAGTCGGTTTGTTGAGGCGGCCATAAAAAGACTATGTTGCGTTCTTGTTGAATCGTCGTTGATATCGATGATGAATAGTATTACCAAGTCTGGTATCCACTTACAGAATACATGACTACACATAACAACCGTAACATTTCATACGCAGAACTGATAACTTGGCTGAATGCGACACATTTCTACGATCTGAGTCATTCACCACGACAGTATTTGACGATTGGAGGTTGGAAAAAATAACATCCAGGACGAATATCAAAATTGTCATTGTCAGGTTCTTCACGAAGCTCAGAGATTTCATTAACCACTTGCATATCTACGTTTGCTTCAGCATCACCTTCACTGTCATCAGCGGATGTAATGCCATTCAAAACTTCTATTGACGTCTCCCGTTTCTTGTTCTACGGAAATAGGTGGTCTTGCTAGAATTGTTATACGGTCGGTCAGCTATATAAAATTTAAAATTATGAATAGAATTCAGGAGCTGGATCTGGATCAATGGGTGCAGCAACGGAACCATACCAAAAAACTTGATAATCAGCTCGGAAAGTTCTGTGGTCGAAAACCCAAATGTTGCTTCCATTGCCTTCATGGAGACATTTAATGACATTCATTTGTGAAGAGATATTTCCTCTTTGTTGCTCTTGTATGCACCATCAATACCTGTGGCAGTCGACGATCTACAATTTTCTGATCTATCTTTGAAAAGGTGAAGCATTCCAGACATCCGTCTACTTGACAATGCACTACACTTGAACTTTCAATCTGAATGATGTGTGTAGCTAATGTTTTAAAATCACCTGCTTAATAGTGACTTAAATCAAGGCTGTACTAACCTGGAAGTTTCGATCGTTCAAATAAGCGTCATTGCATGTCGAAAATATCTTGGGTTGTTATTTCCTTCTCGTAATTTGCATACTCAAAATTGATAACAACAAAAGCTGCAGTTCCGAACATCTTTAAAAGACGAATCATATTATTCTGTTTGGATGTCAAACGACGAAAGCTAGTATCCTTCTTATATGTGATGCGCAGAATCTCGTGGTCATGACGAACTAACCATCTGGAAACTGCACGAAAGACTTCCACCAGCTGAACAAATATATAGGATTCATTACCATAAGGCTACCTTTACCTATGGATAAAGAATTTAATTCCAAAAAGACCCTCGTGTCGCTTGAGAAGTTGTTGGTCTCTCTGTGTAACCGCTCCTTTTGCAGACGTATTTTAAATAAAAATCATTTGGATTTCGATGACTTTCTCGTATTATCAAATATCACAAAGTCTCATTCTCACAAACTCTCATCTGTCTTAGGAGTTCCGCTTCCGTCAGATATCTTAAACCCACAAACACTTCTCTGAAAATCGAATCATCCCCACTAAATGAAATAGACATGAATGACTAAAAATGACATTTCTGGGCCGGATCCATAACTTGATTTAATTTAAGATCTTTTATGAGACCTAGTTCGTTGCAGATTAGTATAAAGCCACATCATTCATGAAATCATTTTCCAACTGTAGCGTAAATAATAAATAACATCTAATTCATTTTCGTATTGATCGTTTGAATCTCATCATTTATATTTAAGAATCCAGTTGATCAATCTCTTATTAGTATGTATGCATCCTGTGTGGAATACCTCAATATTGCATTCAGTCGCATGCATTATCAGCAGAGATGATGGTGGTCAACAGTGGAATACAGGACGTGCCTTTTGTCCCATCAGTGGCTGGTCGGCTTGATCCCATAGTTTATGTTCAGTCCGGGACTCGAGCTTAATAAATATCAAAATACACATAGGCCAATGAAACACTGATCAATCTCAGTCTTCAATATCAATGGGAAGATTCAATCAACCACTACGAAAATGGTCCAAAGCTTCACCTCATTGCACAAGTTTATGGTTATATGGACTCAGTAGTTGAGTGTATAACGCGACGGCAAGTCATTCCAGCATTACTGCGTTCGAATACCGGGGTGAATATCAACTCTAGGATGCAATTACATCTCGCCGACCAGACCCATGTAGGGCGAAACGCGCACCCTAGATTCCGCCGTTAACCACCATTATTTCCTTTCCGGTCAATTCCGATCATTCACATTTTATAGATTACATGTTTAATATTCTGTTTCAGCTTTGACACAACATTAAACTGTCATTCATAGTTGCACTAAAAATCTACCTCGAGTTATGATGAATTCGTGTTTTAGCCTAAGAAGTGCTGTTGGCTTCCCCTTTTTGGTATTATCAGTATGTTGGAAAATAACTAAGATGTGAAACAAAGATAAAAATCAGGCTATTTCTTACTGAAAATTGCTAGTAAACACCTGTGTTGTATTGCTTCAATAAGGATCATATACAGAAGACAGTGCAGAGGCTGAAATGTGTCAAATAGATTGTTGTTGTTCGTTCACTTGTCTAGTGAACCGACGACACACTGAATAAGACAAAAGTATACCAGCTTCATATGGTAGGTTGGGTGAAAATCTGAGGCGATCATAAAAACAACTCTCCTAATCGATCATCTCCCATCATATGTACATTATTGGCTTCTTAAGTGATATCTATAAATACTCATGAGTGACACGTATTGCTCTACTGGAATTCGAAATTCCGTTAAATTCATTTCGGTTTTACTCAAGTGGCATAATCAAGCTTCTTAGTAAACAATTATGCAAGCCAGAAAAGAAAACACTTGGGCAATAAAGAATGTATCCATGAAGAAATTTTTTTGGATTTGTAAGCCCTCTCAATATGACCATTATTTTTAGAGTAAAAATATGTTACTCAGTGCAAATTTTCTTTCTTACCGTGTGAAGACCATGTCGAATATCGAACTTTGAATGGTACAGTACAACGCTACAGATAATTCACTATGAAGACATCGACTAACTCTCTATTTTACACTAAACCTTCATGCGAACTCTCGTAAGTACCGCTTATGATGATTTATGTCGATTACTGGTACCTCAAACACAATCAGATGATTATTCAAATCAGAAATCATCGAATTGGACAAGTAGAAACATTAACAATGAAGATTAATGTGTGTTTATAATTCAGTCTTGTTTCCCTGTAAATTTGCGATAACTAAATGACCATTTCTTAATGTTAACTACGCCACTTGTTCATTGTTTTTTTGTATTAAGTGAATAACACAAACAATCCAGATGATTCACGCTTTATGAGTGCTGTAAACTACTACAAATCTTGTACAGAGAGTCCCAATGCAGAAATTTCAGTGATTGAAAACGAAGTTATTAAATTGATAATAACTCTATTCAAAGGCTGGTACTTGACAAAAGCATACGACAAAATCCCTTTCACTGTCAAACGAAATCTACTTAAAGATGAAACATTCAATCTTACAAGTTTGTTTTTACCTTTGTTGCTTCAAAGTGGAAGTACAACTTTATTTTCACTGAAGCTAGTAAATGATAGCAATCCAAGCATTGATGTAAGTTATTGAGTATAACATGAATTGGGCACTTAACTATAATATCAAGTTCTAAGTATTTATTTCCAATACCATTTTCAAATTGAAATCATATTATTTGAAGGGTTATTGGAAACAAGTAAAATAACTGAACATCTTTCTGTTTATTGATGAAAACGTTTGATAAATTTCCATGAATCTCTGTTTCATCATAATGACATTTAGTCGTTCAGTCAATCAGTTATTTAAAATGTGTTAGCGTGTTCTACTTATATGCACTGGAATGTTATTCAGTCACATTTAAATGAATCAAATAAACTAAGTTTTATTACTTTGTTGTGATGAAGAACTTTGCTTTTCCTCTGAACGTGTTTGAAAACACGATTGCACTTATCATGAGATACAAACGACAGTAAAAGGCTGTATATATATACTATTTATGCTGTAGTGAAAATATTTTCATTGCAAACAATTCAGTAAAATTTGGTAATGACGGCTGATCGACGACAACTAGTGTTTTCTTCTATGATGAATGATATCATATTTATCCAGCATGTAACTGAGAAATTACATCACCTTGATCTGGTTCAAAGAGCATTAGGTCGATAAATCTGATGAAAATTTGGAGTGGTAAACAACATAACTTTATGGTTCATCAAAGTGAGTTTTGGTGAAATACCCTGGATAGATTGTAAATCGATACGGAAAGACATCTGTTCACGTTTCTTTAATGAAATGCCTTATTTTATGTTTGTATGAGTTACCACAGTATCATGCAAAAATCTCACACTATTTAGAAAGTACTTTGTTGTTCGTACTGAATAAGTTAAAATTGTGAATATTTCTGTCAAATATTTCTCGACAACATTTGAGTTTTCAATGACAAATCCGATCTCAGTTCATTCTAGTAACCGACATTTCATACGATTTGAGTTGTTGGGCTATCTTGTATGTTTTCTACAACTACAATTTGATGAATCTGTGCATTCAGAGCAAGAATTCTATGTGTTGATAAACAAATACTGGATAGTCCTTTGTGTAAATGAAGCATCATTTGTTTTACAAATAGGGCTATATAACTCAGCAGAGTAGCTTCTTTCTACTTGACAAACAACAAAAGAAATCTCTAATGGATATCATCTATTAAAATTGATTGTTTTTTTAAAAACAGTCGTTGTCGTGTAACATTTCATTTGGTTTCCGATGAAAATTACAGGTGCTTTGTTTTTAACTTCAGATTTCTTTAGGTTCTCTGGAGGCCTTTGATGCTGTTGCTCCTAGCATGGTAAGATTAAACTATCATGACTTATTTTTATTTCAATAATTAACAAGGTTTCATCAGACGGCTATCCTTGACCTATTGTAACTTGTAACACAGAACATGTAAAACACTATGTGAAGAGTTGGTGGATTTTAGAATCGCGTTTGTGATACCCTGAACAAATAATTGATGTATAAATTGTGTTTTACACTGAGATGTGGCCCAGTGTTTTAGTTTGACTTATATCAAGCAGAATTGTCATGCATAATGGAACTGAGAAATACCTTATCCATGTACAAATTTCAATAATTACTTGTCTGTTTCCTGATATCTCAAACCAAATGATGTAAAATCTTTAAAATGTATAAGCACTTTAAACTTTGACTTTACCAAGATGATAAACTGAAACTAATGTTATGGGCAATCAGTATCACTGTTTGTAATTATCCTATTCATTCATATGATAGTAACATATTCTATCAATAAATAACATTTTATGAAGATGAAAATTTGTGCGATTTACTTCATTCGCAATTAACAGTCCGATGGAAAGAAAATAAATGCAGCTGAACAACTTTTCGCATATCTGAAGAAACTTGGACCTTTAAAGGATAAGAAAAACATAATAAAAGACGTTTTACAGTTGCATTCCCAAATCAAAAGTGTGAGTAAAGTGACCATGATTACTTGACAACTATCCAAATTATGTTGTTATGCATGTTTTTATACATTCCATTGTTGTGTAGAAAACTGACGTAGTCTTCAGTGATTAATACATTAGTATTTCAGTCATGAGAACATGAGTAAGAAGTCTTGATAACTAATATTATTGATACAACTACTTATCGTCTTCCCCCACCGAAGTCCATATATGCTTTAATTTGCGAAATTACACACAAGAAAATCCATACTACATACGACTTCAAAATTTCACTATCAATAATTACAGCATAATACAGTTCACTTACATAATTTGAAAATTCAAAAGCTCTACTGAATATTACCGAATACCTTGGTTAGGTTGAAACAAATTCTGATGGATAAGGATTTGATAACATTGACGATACACAGATTTTATTTTAAAAGGAAGGGAAAAGTCGGGAACACTCGATTAATCGGTAATATATATATCATGGAGTTTCTAACTGATTCTAAACACATAAGCCACATGATGTAAAAATAATTATTTCCTATTTCGTTTCTTTCGAAATGATACTCAAGGTGAGATATAATAGCAAAAATAAAAAAAAAACAAGTAAAATGGCTCAACAAAAGGTTGATAACGTTGTCGGTCGCATCAAACAAGATAAGAGGGCGGCTGGTGCATGTTGGTTCGAAAACCAGTTTAAACTTAATGGAACTGAACGATTGCGTCGATCTAGTTCTAAAATCCCCAACAAAGCTCCTTCAATAGACTAGATCAGATAATTGGTTGTGATTAGACTTTGCCATTCTATTTATTTCAGGCAATACAACCATCTGGTTCTGTTTCAAAAGTTACAATTGAAAAGTTATCAGAAATCTGTCCCTTAGTGAGTTGATCAAACTGCTTTTAAAATATTATTTACATGTGAAGCACATTTCTGATTCCCAAAGCTGAATGAATGGTATATCCACTAATGTGAACATTTACTTTGGATTAGCCAGTAATTTACCTGCTAGTTGATTGTTAACCTTAATAACTTCTCTCATTACACAACTAAGAAGGAAATTTACTCATTCGTTCATCAAACTACTGTTTTTGTGTTATACATTGCGTCCGAGTGGATGCCTAGTTAATGTGTGACTTGATGAGACCGCTAATCAGGGAGCAGCGAATTATCGATTGGAACAGTGACACACGAAAACCGTACAAGCAGTCTAGAGCGCTTATCGATCCTGCTTCTGCTCAGCCCAGCCAGTTAAGTCCAGAACACCAATAACAGCCTCGGCAATATGAATCATTATTCACAAACATACTGGGTTTATATACCAACCAAACAGACCACATCGTGCCATAAAATAGAAAATAGCATTTGTATAATATTTAGTCAATTGTGGCTCTGAATAGGGGGGAAAGTAATCAATAAACTGATGATAACTCAAGAATCGTATAATAATAGTTCAAAGGTCAAAATAAAGCTAATGATAAGAGGAACACGAATATGATTAGGTTAGTTACTTAACAATTATATAATAGGTAATATACATATTACACTGGTCTACAAATATTCCTCAAAAGTTACCTTTCACAATTCTCTTCGGGATACAACATTTTGTCAACTCAAATCAGAATAACAGTCTTTAGTATAATCTGTCATTTTTCAGCATTACTTCTACATTACCAATGTTGTAATTTTATTGATCACTATCACATGTATAACACTACAGATACTTTGATGCTACACATTCATTCATGTATCTTGTAACACACATAACGTTAACCGAATCCCACAACGTTTTTTTCGATTCAGTTACAGTTTTGTTGTGATAATGTTGAGTGTGCTTACATCTTAACCTTTAGAGAAGAAGTAATAAAATACTTATCATCTATCACAAGCGCTTGAAACAAAGTGTTTTTGGTATTTCACGTATCTGAGTAAACCACAATATTTATATGGGATTAACTTCACCAAGTAATATAAAATAAGACTGAAGTTCATTTGCCACCCTCATCAAATTGTGACCCACTAAGCCTGAACAGTCGTCTATGATGATGTTGCACTCAGAAGTGTCCCGTTTGTGAAATCATAGCAACCTAAATGAAGCTGACTGCGTATTCATGCTTAAAGTAGATGAGTAAAACATAAGTATGTCATTATGGAAAAGGTTGAAATCTGAATGTCTGTCTGCCGAACTGTAGAAGGCAATGTGTGTTGACTAAATACCTCAGAATAGAAATTCAGATCAAGCGAATTCACAGAATCCGATCACGTGCAGAAAATCGATTTGTGACATGGCCCATTCACTGTATTCGTAAATATATATCAACTTGTTATTTATTTTGATCAGATCGATTGGAATGTTTTATTTGAAAGTATATTCCGTGAACTCAAGTATGAGTCATACAAGAATATGGAAATTGTTGTTCATGATCAAGATTCCTTGAAGAGGGTTTGTGATATACACGCATCGGCTATGGAAACAAATAACGGAAGAAAGTAATTTCCTCTCACTATTGAGTGTTACGCTTTTAGAAACGATTTATTCTGACAAAATCCCTGTTCATAACTTTTATGTTCACACTGTTTTCTCATTTATTGATATGGTATTCAAAGTAATTCAATCCAAGAAGTTGGCATTACATAAGTTGTTGAATTACTATGTGTATGTTTATTCTAACAAAATCCACCGAACATTTATGTACGGCAAACTGCAAAGAGATTTGTTTCATACTGTTTCTTTGTTGAAAATTATCATTATAGAAATACGACGTTTGCTTATTCAACAGTACTCTTGACTTGGCAAACAATCAGACTTGTGTAGAATAAGGAAACCTGATTCCAGAATATTGTGAACTTTAGTTTGAAAGTCGAATTTAGTTCACATTTCGACTGTGAGTTCGAATTGATGTCTCATCGACGATATAAAAATAAGAAAGATTATAAGCAAAGATGGATAGTGGCTAGCAGTGGAATCCTATTTGGGACTCGTCAGCCAAGTGTACCCACATCTCAGAGTTGATGTTCACTCTGGGACTTGAACCCAGTATCTTTCGCTTCAAGCGCCATTGCGTTATCCTCTCAGCTACTGGGTGCTTGTGAATTAAGGCAATATCGAGGCAATACGCACAGTATGCACATATTACAATAAGAGACTGACCAGTTGCAGTCCTAAAATATCAATGGGAAGATTCAAACAAGCAATACTAAGTGAATGTAAGAAAGATTAGTTCAGCAAAGAGTTCTTTTCTCGGCAAATTCATTTTCAAGGTTGTACAATCGTAAATATATACTTATTTTTCAAAATGACAATAATACAATAATACTGATAATAAAATTCTGTGAAACATGACAATAGTGAGGTAGAATAAACAAAGGCAGTAAAATGTTATTTTTATAAAGGAAACTAATAATAGTTTTGTGTTGAAGAGTCTGAGTATTCATCATGAAGATAGATAGAAAAATAATTATGACGGGTTATCTAATAATTCCTCGATTTACAGGCTGAAATCACTTGTATCGGTTGTCTCACTTATGTGAACACACAAACCATCATAAGTAATAAGCTCATCTTTTACGACGAACATTAAATGTGGATTTTACTATGTATTTGTGAGTTCATAAAACTATTCATTGAACCAATTATGGAACATAGATGAACAAAAGTCAGAATATCAGCAAACAAAATATTCAAACGACTATTACATTAATTGATTTAACATTGAAGTAATTACATGCATAACCGTGGAAAGAAAGGAATATCAACAGCGGTTAACCTGTGAATTCTATTCCATGATGAGATTTTTCCTCCTTCGACTAATGTTAGGTCTGTACAAAATGTTTCCTCGTTATCGTCAGGTCATATAACTACCACTTCCCTCTCATTGTTTATCAATAAAAAAATCATTAATCTTTTAAAATTTTTTTGAAAGAAATCTACACGCTATGACGACGATCAGTTTCTTGTTCAACATGAAAAATATTTTGAATCGATATTACTCTGAGTTTTATCCTTCTACCATTCGTAAGTAACATTGTCAGTTACATTAATGGAATTAATTTTCCATTTTTATCTATATTTAATTCAAAAGTTTTCATTTCAATTCTAGAAGTTAATGTAGACTAAATAAGCAAACCGAAATATAATTTGGTAAGCGAAGATGGATAGTGGCTAGCAGTGGAATCCAGGACGCGTGTCCCGTACTATTTGGGACTCATCAGTTGAATGTACTTACATCTTAGAGTTGATGTTCACTCTGGGACTTGAACCCAGTATCTTTCGCTTCAAACTCCATCGGGTTATCCATCTTTGCTTACCACGCTTGTGAATTTAGGCTATATCGAGGCGATATTCACAGTATGCACATATGCCAATAAGAGACTGACCAGTTGCAGTCCTAAAACATCAATGGGAAGATTCAAACAAACAATACTAAGTGAATTCGAAATATAATTTACACAAATGCCGATATATACAACACATTAACTATTACCAATATTAGAATACATTGAAGTCACGTAATAGTTGATAATGAGTAGGCTTAAATATCAAAAACCAAATGTCACTTATTGACGTTATAGTCATCATGAAAATGATCTAACAATTAACTCTTGTTATTCAGTGAATTTCTCACTCATATTTCACACCAAATTACTTTCGATATGTGATTTCAACAATCAAATTAAGTTTTACTAGTGTGTATGTATCTGGCTGATTTTAAAGGATAATTTGTTTTAGTGAGAATGGGTAGATGAGTACAATTCTGTTATAAGTCATGTGACACTTAATATGAATTAAAAATAAACGACATTTCATTCATTTGTCTCGTTATATCACTTCATATATTGATTCATTTCGATGAAAATGTTAGCGAAAAAGCCAACAAGTTGCATTGATGAAGTAAAAGAAAATTTCCGATGGACAATAGAAAAGTATCATAAATATTCTAGTATAAGCGAAAGTACAGAAGCCGAGGTGAGTCTTTAATTTCATTAAAATACCGTCTATGCATTGTTCTGTTCACCTTTTTTGAGAAAGCACGATATTAGATTGCTTAGAAATATTCGTGTTTAGATATGCAATTTCATTGTTTCTAATCATAGATTGATATAGTTATGTTACTACAACACGGTCTAAGCAAATTATTGTAAACAGTTTTATGCTCATTCAGATGGACTGTTATTCATTGATGAATGGTTTTACTTGTTTCATAGACGACGGTTGTCTGTTTGATCACATGCATATCAGAATGATTCCTCTTGAAGAACTGTTTCTTTCGCATGCAATAGGCATTAGAATAGACAACGATTGTGTTAAATGCGCCACATCAATTCCTTTCTTCTTCAATTCTCTAAAATACTGATTTATTTTGTGACATTCAGACAAGCATTCATATTTTACAACATTTGTGTAATTACTTCGATATTGAGTATTAAAACTTTCTACGTTGGATAGGTTCTTCAAATGTTCGAAGAACTGAAAACAACCTTGAGTGATTCATTGTCATCAATGTCATGGTTGAAAGAAGATGAAAAGAAGAATTATATCAACTTGGTTTGTCATATTTTAACTGATGAATCGAACGTTAATCCACTGGTTTTTTCAGGCTAATTCATTTCAGTTGTCCATAATTACTTCGAAAAGTTTGTCCGCAGAAGATAGAGAGAGCAGAGATTTTATATTCACTGTGAGTTTCATAAAAACTTTATTGTTTATTGATGATTATTCTGGATTTATGGAAAAACTGAATTCGTTAAATAAAAAGAATCACTAGACGTGTTGAAAGAGATTTCCATTGTACTACTACTCTGTTTACCATATGACTTGTCCTGAAGTCAATTATTCATGACTAACGTAAAAACAGCGAATGAGACAGAATAATATCCACTCGTTTCCACTTCGGGATTTCTCGTCAACTGATTACAATCACATTTACCATGCAGTATAGCGTGCTGTTCAACTATAAAACCGAGCAGTTAAAATAAAACGGATTATCACTTCTATGTATACATAAATATGTTGAGGCTGATGCATGTAGGAAACATAAAGTGGAGAGGGCAGTAATAATACATAACACTCTGGCTATTGGTTAAATAGACACAGATTCCACCATTTAGGGTTTGAGTGTTTACCAGCTACGGGTTCTTAAGAATATGCCGAATGGGCGATCACTTATACACCTCAGTCTGTTAATTCGATCTATGTACTTCATCGTATACAAGTGAAATAATGAATCCAATTTGACGTAAAACATAAGGAGAGATTATCTGCTTTTTTGAGCACTTCAATTCGAGTATAGTGGTGAGAACTACTGCTGGATAAGAATTCTTCAATGAAGTACTGATTGCGTGATTTGATAACTCATTAATCTAATCCCGTTTGAAATACTGTTGTGGGAAACAGCCTTTCTCTTCAACTGGGTCTTAGTCAACATGTTCGTCCTTTGACTTATCAACAGGACGTTGTAAGTAAACATTCCTTCGTAGTTATGTTTCAGTGACCGCTTGCCAACTACACCATCTAGATCTCGACCCTGACATTTATCGTCTTCATTTATAATTGAGACATTTTAACCTCATCACCTGAACGAACTACCGATCATCACTAGCTTAGTATAGTTCAACATACGAATTGGTCAAGTTACAGATCTAATATATGCAGTATGCAGAAATCCAGTAAATTAGCCTTGACAATGTCACTCTTGCTGAATGAGGGAGTTCAAACTTAATGACAAAATAAATTGTTCTCTATCTGACAAATAAAATCAAAATGGTTAAAGTTATTCGTTTGGAAATAGAAATGTACATTTGCCTTTTTTGGTTATACTACTGAACATTCATTATGACATACATGCAGTCAAAATTGGAAAATGATGTAAAGAAAACAATATCATGCTCATCAAATATCATTTGAAAGTTATTTTTTGATAAAAACTGTGGGACCAATTTGCGGTAGAACTATCCAGTCTTAACTAATTATAAAAACCCTCATTAAAGAATGTTGTTCAACTGTAGAATCTTAAATGTGAAATTCACAATACTTCATATAGTTCACAATAGTCTTCGATCTTTCTATAAGTTAATATTTGTATACCTGATTTTATTTATGGTTTGTACCATTCCGCTTGTCTCATTGATTTACTATCTTTTTAATCTATTCTGTTAAATACACTTGATTCTGAATGTATCATTGAAAAGAAATGAGGCGTTTTCGTGAAATAACATTCAATCTCATGACAGTGTAGTAGTGACAACCTGGTTCTCCAAAAAGTACTGATCTAGTGGAAATACATTTATGTATCTGTGGAGACCTGAACAACTGTTATAAGTAAAAATGAATAAATCAGTTACATGGAACATATTGACGAATATTTAAAATAAAATATTTTAATGGCGACATATCTAGAAAATTCCTATATTCGTTTAATTGATGAATATTCTGAGAATTCACGAAAATATCCCTTTCCTGTTTCAGAATGAAATATCCGAGGATGATTACTTCATGAACGTGTACTATTCTCAGAAGACCAAATTCCTTAAATCAATTTACAAATCACTGGATACCAACGCTGAGTAATATATATTTTTGAAGTGTTCATTTCACAAATTTAGAGTAGGAAAATATACTAAATCTAAAATATCTTCATAGAACTAAAATAATCCTGAAGGAAACTTTAACTATCAGCAGTAAAATACATCACATAATTGAGTTCCATATAACGAGACTCCTTGATAAGTTGAAACAGAGCAAGAGCGAAAAGATTTTCAGAATAATATGAATTGATTACTCTATTTCACGTTTTCTTACCAACTGCATTACTTAATTACTTACTTACGCCTGTTACTCCCAATGGAGCATAGGCCGACGACCAGCTTTCTCCAACCCACTCTTTTCTGAGCCTTCCTTTCTAGTTCTATCCAGTTTTTGTTCATTCCTCTCATATTTGTCTCCATTTCTTGACGTAATGTGTTCTTTGGTCTTCCTCTTCTCCTTTGGCCTTCAGGATTCCATGTGAGGGCTTGTCTTGTGACTCAATTGTGCGATTTCCTCAATCTGTGTCCTATCCACTTTCAGAGCTTCTTTCTGATTTCTTCCTCCTCTGGAATATGGCTTGTTGTCCCCCACAGTAACTTGTTGCTGATAGTGTCTGGTCGACGAATACTTGTGTTCGAATCACCATAAAAACATTATGTAACTAATTTCCTACAATTGTTTCAAGTCCGACTAACATGCACTTCGATGTCAACTCAATTAACCCGATGATCTTAATACGACTTGAACAATTAACTCTGAACAGTAAATAACATGGAATAGTATTATATCGATTGCCATTTAGAAACCAATCAGTGATAACTAAGTCTTTTGATCAGTCAATGTCGATTGGCTTAGCTGTATCAGGTATTTCTGATAGCAATTCCAGCGTTAATTTTAAAGTTGTACGGCACTACTCTTCACTACATGCAAGCGTTATTTTATCCCTTTTCTGTGGAAAATGTATATACTGTGTATTGCGATTTGTGAAAGATCATCGTTGAATTACCATACGCTAATTTAGCTAAACTAAAATTTTACTTTCATTTATTATTCGAGTTAAGAATAGTTGTAACTTTTACTATCTAAGAGAGTCCCACTTGTTTGTTCACATTTATATAGACCTGACGCTTTCAGTTTTATGCCGTACATATCTGGTTCGGCTGAAAATAAACTTATTAAGATATCTGCCGGTCTATTAAACCCACCATACCTCAAAGAAGGATATTCAATGTCTGAAAAATATGGGACTATCGGTTGGTTTATTGGTCGCCAGCTTATGTATGAAGGTGAGTGTTACATAATGTTCTTTTTGTCTAAATTAGATTGATGTCACAATTTATCATTTAGAATAGTTCTTGAAGTACTGAGATGTGTCAATTTATTTTACATGCTTAATCAATAGCTGAGGCGAGGTGACGAAATATGTAAGGGTATTTCCACTGGGTAGCAAAGTCTCCCTAAACTGAAATGTGTGAATCTTGAAGGTAGATAACGTGTAATAATTTCTAAAATACAGAAATCAATGTGACTTTCACAAAGTACTTATCTGCAATAAAATGACTTAACAGGATGGGTACCACTCGTGTTTATTTCAACTGCACTTGCTTACACAGAAATCTAACAATCATAATTCTCAGTATATGGTTATGGAAATTATTGGGTTTTAATTAAGATCATGAACCGATCAATGTCAGATCACCATTGGAAACCCTATGCCGATAATTGTCATATGCTCAATAGTGGTTGGCTTCGAAAATTCCGAGTTCAGGATTGTGAATGCGCACTCCTAAAGAGTCCCATGCTGGGACGAAAGAGACGTCCAATGCTCTGATGTTTTCAATGGTAGTCTAACTAAGATTGTTTCTTGACCTCAATTGAAAGTCACCATTCTGTTTACTTTGCACATTGACAGCGTAAAGAGTTTCGTGAATGAAGCAAGTGGAACCTGTAATATAATGAAGATAATTTGATACAATAAAATACGTTTTTCATAGAATATTCAGCGTCCCTCAACAAGGCGAAAGATAATATTTAACATGTTCATTATCAAATGATATGTAAACCTCTCACGATTGAACCCGATATACCAAATTCCTTAAGTCAATTTTGTCATGATAATGCTAGAATTTTAAAAGTTGTCCACACTTGCCACATGTTGACATGAATCACACTTATCCATAGCAGTATCATGATTTCTATGACTCAAGATATGCAAATCTTCTGAATAAAAATCATTAAACCTGTCACTTTAAAGTAAATAGAAGCTACTTAAACTATTATCTACATCCCCATCCAAGACTCAAATATTCAAATTATATTACAAGGGGGGTTTTTGTGGAGATTTAGTAATTTTATAGTTAAGATCATGAGTCAATTGAGGCTAGGCCACCATCGAAAACCTGGAAGCACTGGACGGCCGTTTCGTCCTATTATGGGACTCCTCAGCAGTGCGCATCCACGAACCCGCTCTCGCGAGACTCATGATCTTAACTATAAAATTCAAATTATACTTATCTTACAGTGAATAATAACAAGGAAGAAGATAATCATGGGAATTCCCAGTCCTCCTGTATGTCAGAAGAAGCAACAGATTCTGAGGCTCAAATATGTTGCTTGCAGGAACAAGACAGCTTCAAAGACTACAACAAAACGGTAAGCGGTCCTTTAAAAAGTTAGTTTTGTCAAGGTGAAGTTGCATTTCCAACGGTTTTTAGAGTATCAATCTTGAAGTTGATTGGTGAGTTGCATATGCCGAATAATGATGTGCATATAACAGGTTATTCGTACAAAACATAGCCCATTTTATGCGAATAAGTTTCAAAAATGCATTATGTTTATCAGTTGTACACGGTTTCGCAATAGCATATCATTCGCTGCTTCAAACAGATGGTCACTGATAGATGTGGATCACTTTCTAGAAATTCCATTCCATTACAGTTAAAGGGTTGGAAAACTCGTAAAGCTTGCAAACTAAATATGATTGATGTGCAGGATGATTAAGATGTATTTTTTGATTCAGACCCTATTGAGGATTTGGAAATATATCATTTGGGAACATACCTTATTCGAGTTGTTTAATTAAAGTAATCTTTTTAAAAGAATGAATATTGTTAGAATAATGAAAATTGTTTTACGGTAAACGCTATTTAAGTGTATGAACTATATTCATTTTTATTTTACTGAAAACTAATTGTGAAAGTGGTGAACAAACAGTATAGAACATCATTTAAGACTGTTTAATCAAAGACCAGATTACTTGATATACTGTGACAATTTTCAAAGTCACTTTATATGTTTACTTTGCTTCTTGTTCATACTAGGATTTGAGATCTTTGTCAGCCGATATTAATGGTCTCATGTTATCTTTTAAAGTAAGTGAATGTAGACAAGTTTGTATTCATTGATTTCTTCCAGCAATATTACTTGTCACTTAAACATGACATGTATTTTCGTAAGCGTTGTATTTTACCGGTGAAGTAGTAACATTTTCAATTCACTGAATAGTTGCCATATGAAATAACATAGTTGGTAAAATATGGATTTCATATCAAAACAATGAATTAGATGATGTAATTTTAACAGTAGTTTAGTCAGTAATTGGTTGGTGTATTGTTTGTTTTCATATACCGAGAAGCAGGTAGAAACTTTTCTTACGATTAAAACCCTATCATACAGTGAACACCAAACAAGTGATTGGATTTTAGAAAGATGAAAATTACATAGACTGATTCATACGTCTTCACCCTATTTAGTAGGTTAAATTCAGAAGACATATATTGGTTAATCTACAGAATCGTAATTCAAGACAGAGATGTGTACTTACATTGTTCTAATAAGTAGATTGTGAATTTCTCAGTTTTCCATTCTTATAGATGTCCTTAATCCTAATATAGAGATAAGTATGTCAATTTTTGCCACGAATGCTTGCTTGCTAACACATTAATTACATGATCGCTCAATTATCAATTATCATACAAAGGGAACTAGATGAAGTTCCGCTCCCAAGCAATGAATGCATGAAAATGCCTATCCACATGGATTATTCGATTTCGCTAACTGATTTACTTTTATTCCAGACATACGCGAGTGATGGAGATTTGGATGGAAAGAAGTTGTTTTTCTCATCGTTTGCAAAAGTATGTATTTCTAGATATCATAAATTTCACTCTTACTTAGAGTATGTATTACAAGCTTATTAATATCATGTAAGAATGTTAGTTTCATTGTTCAGTGGCTACAAACACGCAATTTAAAGATTAGGTGAAATAAATATTTACTAGGATATCTACAGAAGTGACTACAGAATAATTTAAGTGTTATTCATCAATCTATGAGATTAAATAAAAATCAATCATCAAGACAAAATTTTATTTCAATAGGAGTCGAAACGTTTTAGTTGAACACTGACAAACTCTCTTTTTGTGACATCTGTTTCACATAGAACCATTTGAGAATGTTTTACATATTTATTGATTTGAGAGTAGAGTTTCAATAATGAGATGTGTTAATAAACCGTCACGTATATTAGGACATCGAAGAGTCAATCAAACAACTACAAATGAAATGATTGTAAGTACTTTGCTTACCACATTTACAGGATTGAAATTAATTAACAACGAACAATTTCTCACTCGAAAATATATTATTCAGTGAACAAATGGTGTATACTTAGTGGATAGTTTAGTCGTGTAATGCGTTTTAACGTAACCATGGTACATTGCAGAGAATTCACGAAGTAAATCCA
Source organism: Schistosoma rodhaini (assembly GCA_944470415.2). Lineage (NCBI taxonomy): Eukaryota > Metazoa > Platyhelminthes > Trematoda > Strigeidida > Schistosomatidae > Schistosoma > Schistosoma rodhaini. The sequence goes on from OX104037.1 coordinate 31,584,214, forward strand.
GATGTCCGTGATTAGAATTTAAAATATAAACATACTGAATTCAATTACTGCTTATGATCATTGTTTGAGACCTATGAGAAAGATCAGTTAATTATCTATCCTCCTAAAATACATTAATAGACTATGTTTGAAGTCAATTCATCTAACGTGTTAACTAGAGTGAATGCGTTTATAAGCAGTTTGTGAACAGGATAATATGAATCGAGCCCTCAAAAATCATTATCCAAATGCTAAAATTGGGGAAATTGCTGTGAAACTCTTCTCCATAGTCAAGAGACAACATACAGTACGTTTGTGCCTACTAAAATTAAATCAGAATTTAACTATTAGTAATCAGAAACAATATTAAAAAGCATAAGCCATTAAATCACAGGGAACGTTAGAAATGTCACCATTTTTCAGCCAACTTTAATAGCTGACATTGAAGTCAATTGTAGGTTGAAATAATCGACTCTGTCAGCAAATTTCGATGAATTATCACCTAAATCATTGTAATCAACTAATAATGAATTAGAAATAACCAGTTGATCATTTAGAAAGCATCACAGTTACAATTATTTTAGAGATAAAGATAGGCTGACAACAAACGTGTGAAATGTTTGAAGGAGTGTGGATTAAACGCGTCGAAACAACTATTTCATAAATCATTTTGTTACTCGGAGTAATTTACATCTCACAGTGATAACATTTGTAGAAACGTGTGTCATACGAGCTCTCCATTCCAGGATAACTGTCGTGATTATCGAGTACATAAAACGTCCTACCTCACCTTTAGAAATGCACAAAATAATTGGGATGAGTGTTACGTCAACTCAACGGTAAATTATATAACAACCATATACTGGTTTACTATTACTTGTGTCATTGACCTTATTCCTTCGAAATACTATAGTCTAAACTTCTTTCCAATATTCTGTGTATGTTCTTCTAGTCTAAAACACTTCACAATAAGTATCCATTAACTTCATTGAATTTCTATTTGATAAATCAGTTCACTGTTCATACTTGCTTACTTACTTTTATTTATTCCTAATGAATGAAGATGATGTGTACTAGATACTCCGCAGATGTTATTACCACAAACTTACAGTCTTCCAACTCCAGATACAAATTCAGGTAATTGATTTAAATGTACATTTTCAATTTTCGATAAAATTATTTACTAATACATATCTCTGAAGTATGATAAAGTGAACACGATTAATGAATGACACGTGTTTCATATGATAGGTAAGCAGGACAGTCATCCAATATCATACGAATTTTAATCGTCTAGCATTGAACAAATAGCAAAGAAGTGTGACTAGCCGTTTTATTGAAGATAAATACCACATGTCAAACGAAATAATTTCCCGCAGTCATTACAGTTCAGTGATTGCCATTTCATATGGAAAAAAAACATGGGTACATTTCACTCAATATGGTTTGTCAACTGCATTATATGGTATTTCACCTTGTAATACACTTTTCATTTCTTTCAATGTACATCTCATATGTCCACTCACCAAAGCCGTAGTCTTACCACTGCATTGATGCAAATGTGAATATTCAATATAAAATCATCGATATCACATCTGCTTCAATGAATGAAACCAATATTTATTCTATATACTTATTCATGACAAGTAAGATTAGTCTATTACGATCCTACTATTATTTACTAATTATGTTTTGTTTCAACATTTCCCATTATCAGCGTGAATGAAATTCTGAAACACAGTCAAGAATTTTCCAATATACACCGATGTTCATCTGGTTCAAAAATGAATCCTGAGAATAAATGTCTCTTGTGGAGCGAAGCATAAATCCTGCGTGTGTGTATATGGAAATGTCTGCTTCCGTGTGTCCTCACTTTTTTTTAACTTTACATGTTTTCTTTTCATAGCAATAAACATATTTCGTAACATGACAAAATTGCACATGAATATATGATATTATTACACCTAGATGAATTGATCCTGACAATTCTCAAATAGGTAGAATAAAATCCAATGGAAGAAATATTGTTTTTCGAAATTGGGTTTTTTCTCAAAAAAAATCATTTTCATAATGCTCAATTATTTGTGCAGATTAGATTCGTTTTTCTTTTTTACCGTTTCCATTGGATTTTCATGATTGTTTTGTTTTGTTTTTATCGATAAATGTTGATTCTTACAAATATCTTATTATTGCAAGAATATGGAATTAATGTGGGGTACAATATCTGTGTGACATCGAAATTTCGATTATGTAATATGAACCAGTAGATGAATGCAATGATATAATAATGTAGTAAATAAAACACGACTGGGGACAATCGAATGTATTTAAGGACAAATTACATACTATCTTACTAAATTCTGATAACCATATACTTACTTACTTACTTACTTACTTACGCCTGTTACCCCTCGTAGAGGAGTATAGGTCTCACACCAGCATTCTCCATCCAACTCTGTCCTGAGTCTTCCTTTCCAGTTCTTTCCAGTTGCTATTCATCCTTTTCATATCGTTCGTCCATAAATTCCATTCTCATGTTGCATACTACTAGCACTAATACGAATAATGATAATAATATTAGCGGTTATAGTTATTAAGCTGGTAGTACCGTTCTCCAGATAATTCCTTCATTTGGATTTGGAATTTACCAAAGCATTTACTTGTTGGGTCTAGAACTACCCTTTGTTTAACATCAATAAACATAACTGATGACTTGATTTGCCATATTTCCAATATATTACCATATATATTTGTTACTGCTAAATTACCTTAACAGCATAGCGTCCCATACGAGAATATTCTACTTTGAGAGTGTTGAGGCTTAATAGAACGCTCAATTTTCCGTACGTAAATTAACCTTGAAGCATAGCTTTAACCATCAGTTATCCCCTTCACTTACTGGCTTGGTTCAAGTGTAGAAGTAGTCTTCGTTCAAATCCCCAGAACTTACTTGATAAGTGGCCTAATTTTGTAATTTTATTTTGAAAATTTGAATTTAGCTGTTTTCGCGCCAAACGCTCTCTTTTTACCTTCACGTCATATTTCCCACTTGTAAACTATCTTAAACGCTATTGGTCCATTGTTTCTTTGTGTGTGCTATTTATTAATGATGCCCAAGGACAATTTGTTGCTGTATATATACGCTTGACGTTTTCCCTTATTTGATTGCTGTGCTTCTGGCTGCTACAGAATATAACTTCCCCACTTCCAACTTGGACTTCTTACTCTAGTTAGCTGGGTCTGGGTCGCGTCAGAATAGCTAGCTTATCGGTCTCTGGTCACAAATCTTTGTTCCGTTCGCTACTAGTGAATTTGTAACCCTTCAGATATAACAATTGGCAACGAGGCTGGTGCAAATATGGATCCTTCAAAAGTGGAATTATTGCTTTAGCAGCAGATGAAACTTATCCAGATGCTATCAGAAACAAAAATTACGACCAATAGCCAACCAAGCAGTTCTAATCCTACCACTACTGCACCTTCAGTTGATGGTATTGCCAGCAGCATTTCTGAGTTTCATTACGATCCTGAATCTAATGTTACGTTTGATATGTGGTTCCGGCGTTATGAAGATTTATTCAGATTTGATTTTGCCAATCAAGATGATGCTTGGAAGGTCCGTTTGCTGCTTTGAAAGCTGGGTCCTAGTGAACTTGATAAATATTGTAACCTGATTTTGCCTCTAAACCCACGCGATCGCTCATTCTCGGACACTGTCCAGTCATTGAGCCAACAGTTCGGAGATAATTCCTCGCTGTTCAACACACGCTACCGATGTTTGAAGCTGACTATGAACGAAGACACCGACTTTCTGACGCATGTGGGCATTGTCAACCGCGAATGCGAACGCTTTCGGTTGAAGTCGCTAACTGAAGATAAGTTCAAAGCCCTCATCTTCATCTGCAGCCTCCAATCGCAAAAGTTCAGTGACATTAGAAAACGGTTGCTCAGTCGATTGGATCATGACCCTAAGCTGACTCTTAATGATATTGCTAACGAATATTAACGTCTAATTAATCTTCAGCATGACACTACTATGGTTCAACGTGGTGTTTCTGATCGCCCTGAAGTACATGTAGTCCAACAACCAACGAAACCTGTTAAATCCGCCCCAGCTATACCTAGTTCATCTCACTCTAACTCAGTTCAACAAGCAAAGACGAATCCTCCTGCTCCATGCTGGCACTGTGGTGCATGGCATTATGTTCGAAGCTGCCCGTATAAACAACATCGTTGCAGGAAGTGTAAAGCTGTGGGCCACAAGGATGGATTTTGCCCAAATAAGAAGCCAAATCGCCCCAGAAGTACTAAAAAGTCTGCTCCCAAGCCGTGCATAAATTCGTTGAGTCTTGTAGCAACTTGTCAGAACTGAACCCCAGTTGAGATAAAATTTATTACCATTAATATTAATGGGCATCCATTTAGATCGCAAATAGACATAGCATCAGACGTGACGATTCTCTCACAAAAATTTTGGATTAAAATGGGCAGACCACGTATGGTGACAACAACACAAAAACCTCGTACGGCATGCGGTAATTACTTGCGTTTGTTGGGTCAACTACATTGTAAAGTGTCTTTTCGCGATTCAACGTTCACTGGGGTATGTTACATAGCACCAGTTGATCTTAATTTACTTGAATTAGATTGGTTTGACCAGCTGCATTTAGCGGACGTCCCGTTAAACACTTTGTATCATCTAGTAAAGCAACCCATGATCCGGAAGCATATTCAAAGGAACTAATGACGAAGTTTTCGACCGTTTTCCAGCCTGTTTTGGGTCGGTGCTCAGCCATGAAAGCAACACTTCGATTGAAACCTGGGTTTAAACCTGTTTTTCGTCCAAAGAAACCAGTACCATATGCTGCATTACCGAAAGTTGAGGAAGAACTTAATCGCCTTCAACGTCAATGAGTTATTACTCCTGTCTCTTATTCCGCATGGGCAGCACCCATTGTTGTTATCAAGAAGGCTAATGGTACGATCCGAATATGTGTAGATTTTTCCACAGGTCTCAGCTCAGCCCTAGAACAGCATCACTACCCGCTGCCAGTCCCGGCAGATTTGTTCACTATGCTGAATGGTGGAAAGTTCTTTGCGAAGCTGGATCTTGCTGATGCCTATCTACAAGTAGAAGTGGCTGAAGAATCGAAAGAGCTACTCACCATTAATACACATCGTGGCCTGTTCCAGTATAATCGACTGCCGTTTGGAGTTAAGTCCGCCCCATTTATTTTCCAGCAGCTAATGGATACCATTCTATCGGGTATCCCGGGGGTCGCAACTTATCTGAATAGCATCCTCATTGTTGCCACAACGTCGGAACAGCTAGGAGAACACACAACAGCCGTACTACAACGTGTCAGCGACAACGGGTTCCGGCTACGCCCGGAAAAATGCCAGATTTTCTTGAAGTCCGTGAAGTATTTAAGTTTCATCTTCGATGCTGCAGGTCGCAGACCAGATACCGAGAACATCCGAGCTATAAAATCCATGCCCACTCCTACCAATATCTCTGCTCTACAATCATTCCTGGGATTGGTTAGTAATTACTCAGCCTTCGTTCCATCGATGCATGACATACGCGCCCCACTGAATCATCTTCTGAATAAGGATATCAGCTGGAACTGGACAAAGGAGTGTGAAAACGCCTTTTCTAAGCTGAAGACAATTATTAGCTCAGAACCACTATTAACGCACTACGACCCGTCCTTGCCAATCATCGTGGCCTCAGACGCTTCAGCCTTTGGGCTCGGTGCTGTCATTTCACAACAGTTCCCCGACGCGACAGAGAAAGCCATCATGCATGCATCGCAAACATTAACCCCAGCAGAAAAGAAGTACAGCCAGATAGAGAAGGAGGCTATCGCACTGGTGTTTGCTGTGCGCCGGTTCCACAAATTCTTGTACGGTCAGAGATTCACACTTCTTACGGATCACAAGCCTATTCTCGCAATTTTCGGGTCGAAGTCTGGCATACCAGCCCACTCGACAAATCGTCTTCAGTGATGGATCTTGGCACTCTTGGGCTACGATTTCGAAATCCAATACCGACGCACCCAACAATTTGGTCAAACAGATGCCTTATCACAACACATTATTGATCATTCAGCGACTGAGGAAAATATGGTAATCGTATCTCTGTCAGTTAATATGCTTTTCTGCTTAGGTCCAACATTACATCACCTTACCATTTAAAGGTGATTCAAATAGCCTTTTATTGAAACAAAGGCTTAAATCTGTTATCAACAAAACGTATTGTGCTGCGAAAGTCATAATCAAGGAAAGAACGAGGTCCATGCTTCATTCAAAACCTAGACGAAATGAAAACGATTGTGTCACATCCCACTGTGTTTACCAATTTAAATGTGTGTGTGGTCACACATACATAGGGAGGAGCAATCGTGATCTGAAAATAAGGGTGGGTGAACATGTACCAAAATGGTTGCGAAAACAAATACAGTCGAATGACCCAATAAGAGTAGAGGATAAACATCCATCATCCTCTATTGCTAAACATATAATCGAAACAGGTCATAAGATTGATCTAAACTCGGCTTTTGTGGTGTTGTTTAAAAGTGTAAAAGGGCGTATACTAAGGTTTGTTGAAGCCTTAGCCATACGAAAATTCAACCCCCCTTTGTGTATTCAAAAACAGTTTGTTCTCTCTTTAAACCTACCCTGGTGATATATGCTTATTATCCAGAGTGATTAGGTGTCAAATCGTTTTCACATTATTTTATCATTATTATCCTTGTCTATTCTTATTCCAGTATAGTTGACCTTTTATTTTTATATATAAATGTTCTTAACAAGTATATGTGTGATCAGATTGTTCGAAATGTATTGCGCTAATATATCACATAGTTCTGATAATCTTCGTCTTCTCATTGCATTATCGAAATTTATCAAAGGGACTAATTGCTTTAATCATGTTTTGTTTCAACATTTCCCATTATCAGCGTGAATGAAATTCTGAAACACAGTCAAGAATTTTCCAATATACACCGATGTTCATCTGGTTCAAAAATGAATCCTGAGAATAAATGTCTCTTGTGGAGCGAAGCATAAATCCTGCGTGTGTGTATATGGAAATGTCTGCTTCCGTGTGTCCTCACTTTTTTTTAACTTTACATGTTTTCTTTTCATAGCAATAAACATATTTCGTAACATGACAAAATTGCACATGAATATATGATATTATTACACCTAGATGAATTGATCCTGACAATTCTCAAATAGGTAGAATAAAATCCAATGGAAGAAATATTGTTTTTCGAAATTGGGTTTTTTCTCAAAAAAAATCATTTTCATAATGCTCAATTATTTGTGCAGATTAGATTCGTTTTTCTTTTTTACCGTTTCCATTGGATTTTCATGATTGTTTTGTTTTGTTTTTATCGATAAATGTTGATTCTTACAAATATCTTATTATTGCAAGAATATGGAATTAATGTGGGGTACAATATCTGTGTGACATCGAAATTTCGATTATGTAATATGAACCAGTAGATGAATGCAATGATATAATAATGTAGTAAATAAAACACGACTGGGGACAATCGAATGTATTTAAGGACAAATTACATACTATCTTACTAAATTCTGATAACCATATACTTACTTACTTACTTACTTACTTACGCCTGTTACCCCTCGTAGAGGAGTATAGGTCTCACACCAGCATTCTCCATCCAACTCTGTCCTGAGTCTTCCTTTCCAGTTCTTTCCAGTTGCTATTCATCCTTTTCATATCGGCTTCTATTTCCCGGCGTAGTGTGTTCTTTGGCCTTCCTCTTTTCCGCTTCCCTTCCGGATTCCAAGTTAGGGATTGCCATGTAATGCACATTGGTGATTTCCTTAATGTATGTCCGATCCACTTCCAACGTCTTTTCCTAATTTCCTCTTGAGCTGGAAGCTGGTTTGTCCTCTCCCATAAAACGCTGTTGCTGATAGTATCCGGCCAGTGGATGTTGAGTATTTTGCGTAGACGACTGTTTATAAATACTCTTACCTTCCAGATGATGGTTTTATTAGTTCTCCACGTTTCAGCTCTGTACAGTAGGACTATCTTGACGTTAGTATTGAAGATTCTTACTTTGAAATTGGTTGACAGTTGTTTTGAGTTCCATATGTTCTTCATTTGTAGAAATGCTGCCCTTGATTTGCCAATCCTCGCTTTTACATCTGCATCCGATCCTCCTTGTTTATCAACGATGCTCCCCAGATACTTGAATGTTTCCACCTCTTCCAGAGTTTCGCCATCAAGTGTGATTGGGTAGAGGTTTGTGCTGATGATGTCGTTCAGAAGGACGATGAAAGCTCCACGACCAAACCATCCAGCTCAGAGAACAAACCAACATAAAAATCACCCACCTGAGCTACAAATCTTCTCCACCATCTCAACTCCATAGTGTCGAAGAAGTTTCCATAATGTACTCCTGTCCACGCTGTCAAACGCCTTCTCATAGTCGATGAAGTTGACGTATAGTGATGAGTTCCACTCAACTGATTGTTCAACGATGATCCGTAGTGTCGCATTCTGGTCTGTGCACGATCTATCCTTACGGAATCCAGCCTGTTGATCTCGAAGTTGGGCGTCTACTGCGTCTCTCATCCGATTCAGCAGCACTCTGTTGAACACTTTTCCTGGTACTGATAACAAACTGATACCTCTGTAGTTCTCACATTGGCTCAGATCTCCTCTCTTTGGTATCTTGATGAGATATCCTTCTTTCCAGTCTGTTGGCACTTGTTCCTCTTCCCAAATCTTCTTGAATAGAAGGTGAAGCATATTTGCAGTTATTTCAATGTCTGACTTCAGTGCTTCAGCTGGTATAGTGTCAGGTCCTGCCGCCTTCCCACTTTTGGTTTTTCTGATGGCCATCTTGACTTCTTCGATCGTTGGTGGAGTGACATCTAATGGAAGGTCTGTGTGGGCTGCTTCAATGTTCGGTGGATTCAATGGGGCTGGTCTATTCAGCAGTTCCTCGAAGTATTCTGCTCATCTTTTCCTCTGTTCTTGAATCTCAGTGATTGTTTTTCCTTCTTTGTCTTTGACTGGTCTTTCCGGTTTGCTGTATCTCACTGCCAATTTCTTCGTTGTGTCATATAGTTGTTTCATATTTCCTTCCCCTGCAGCTTTTTCCGCCGTCGTTGCTAGTTCTCCGACGTAGTTCTGCTTGTCGGCTTTAATGCTTTTCTTCACTTCCCTGTTTGCTTCTGCGTAGTCTGCTTGTGCTTTGACTTTCTCTGCTCGTGTTCGGCTGTCGTTAATTGCTAGTTTCTTGTTCTTCCTTTCTTGAATTTTGTCCAGGGTTCCCATAGAGATCCATTCCTTGTGATGATGCTTCTTAGGACCAAGAACTTCCTGACACGTTGAAGTTAGTGCTTCTTTTATCCCTTTCCAGTTGTCCTCCAAAGTAGTTTCTTGTTCTTTCAGTAGATCCTGTAGAGCTTGGAACCTGTTGTTGAGAGTTATCTTGAATTCATGGAGCTTGTCAATATCTCGAATGAAGGCTGTATTGGACCTTTGTAGTGCTGTTTGTCCAGTTGTCCAGTCTTTCTTTAGCTTCAGTCTCATCTTGGCCACAACCAGGTGGTGATCTGAAGCTATGTCAGCTCCTCTCCGGGCTCTCACATCTTCCAATGATCTTCGGAATTTTTTGTTGATACAGATGTGATCAATCTGGTTCTCTGTGGTGTGGTCCGGTGAGATCCATGTAGCTTTGTGTATGCGTTTGTGTGGGAATATTGTGCCTCCTATAACCAATTTGTTGAATGCACATAGATTTGCAAGTCTCTCCCCATTTTCATTTCTCTCTCCTAATGCATGTCGTCCAATTATATCTTCATACCCCGTGTTGCCCACTCCGGCTTTAGCATTTAAATCTCCCATCAGGATTGTGAGGTCCTTTCGTGAGCACTTCGCTATGATTGATGGCAGCCTTTCATAGAACTGATCTTTATCATCGTCGTTGATATCATTGGTGGGTGCATAACATTGGATAACGTTCATTGTGATCCCTTGCTTCTTTGTTCTGAATGATGCTTTGATTATCCTGGGTCCATGAGATCCCCATCCAATAAGTGCATTTCGTGCTTCTTTGGACAACATTAGAGCAACTCCCTGAGTGTGTGGAGGATTTTGCCCTTCGTGACCGGAGTACAGCAGCATCTCTCCTGTACCTAGCCTTTGTTGTCCAGTTTGTGTCTAATGGGTTTCGCTGATTCCGAGTACTGCCAAGTTGTATCTCCTCATTTCCATTGTTATTTGACTGGTCTTCCCTGTTTCCCACATTGTCCGGACGTTCCATATACCTATAAAGAGTGTTGCTCTGGTTGTAAGAAGGTGCATCGGCCTCATGAATTCCGAAGAATTTCGGCTTTCATCATGAGGCGTCATAATTATTCCTTCAACTCCCAGGGCAGAGTTTAAATGGTTTGAATGATTTTATCTGGTTAGCGTTTTTTTAGCGAGTTAGCTTTTCTACGGGATGGGTTCGCTAACCCCATGCCCAACCCTCCTCCTTTACTCGGGCTTGGGACCGGCAGTAACTCTAGGAGAGCTACAGGCGGAGTTGATAACCATATGGCAAATAGTTAATTTGCAATATAACAACCAATTGTCTCAATTTTCACTGTTCCTTCTGTGAATATCAGTCCGTCTTCTCTGATCTCATTCTCCATGCATTTTCCTACCAATTACGCTTCATTTCAGTTCTTTCCTTATCAGTCTTCTGCCAAAATACATTCTATGTCTGACCATCGTCTCATACTACTTACATGGATATAAGTATACCATACTACAATAAGACCGTGTGATAGATACTACTAACGGAAGAGTATAAATGACTTAGGTTTTCTAATGATTCAATCGTATCAAGAATTTACTTGGTCCGTCTGATAATTATCTAGTACATGAATGAAATAAAAATTTATACCAATTATAAATACTAAACATGTTAGTTTGAAACTATGAATATTCATGAAAGATTTATTAAAACAAAGAATATTCTATGATGATTTTTAAACCTCTGAAAGATTTTCTACTTCATGCCACTTTCTAGATATTTATTTAAGTTGATTAACGAAAGTGACAGCCCAATACAAAGGGATAAATCATGGAATCAAGCATAAATCTTATAATAACTGCAGTAAATAATAATATCTGAAACTATCATAAATATTGTAACACCAACAGAAGCCTGATGAGTTAGAATGTTCAAACCACAAAAACGACCTATGAACTACCGGACGATGCGAATCCTTAACAATAGAACAAGATTTATCCCAGTTTTTAAGGCTAATGATCATTTGAGATAAGTGGATATCCGCTTTTACTTTGAAGTGAAAGGTATCCAGTGAATGTCAACAATAGCACTTAGAAACAAAACAATGTAAAGCGTTTAATGAGGAAATAGTTATGAAGATTGGATAGTCATAACGTGTAATGTAGGAAGTTTGTGGTAAGACTCCTCAAGAGGATCCAATGTATTAATTTTGTGAACGGACCATGTGATTCACTTAATTTACTTCCCATGACTGCAACGTTTCAGAAAGTGGAAATTGAAGATCGTACCACAGAAAATGAATGGCATACTAACACAATAAAAGTCAGTATGTGGTTTACTAAGTAATCAGTGTTGATAAACTGATCAGACAGCTATTGAACGTATCCTATTTACTAACGAATAACTCTGTCAAACGCATCAGCCTATGCATGTTTGGAAAAAATAAATGTTCTGGTCTCTGTGTCTTGCTCCGCAGAAGCGGAAAACATGTGAATTTAGTTATGCTTCAGACATACACAAAATGATTTGACTTATACAGTGTTCCTAAAGGCGGTCTACAGAAACTCTCCTCGAACCCATCTGCTACTCCAACATCGTATGAATAAGTTTCCCGATAATAAATACAGTTATCTCAACCGGTATATACTAAGTAGTTTCATTTAAACAGATTCAATTATAGTCCAAAAGAAATTTCGATTACATTCATCGTGGTATCTAGATAATTAGAGCTTTAGTTAGAACCTTCACTCTATGTCTAAATGTATTTCTTGAAACATACAAAGCTAACACGTTGTAGAACTAAAAACATCTCTACTTCCACGAATTATCAAGAACTATCATTATCTATAGTATTTCAAACAATCTGTTACTCAGTCGATATGCACATACAAGTATGCATCTGAACACGTTGTTGCACAACTATAACATATGAACATGTACTTAACAAGATGTGTAGCGTTTGAGTTCAAGCAGTAACCACATTCATGATAACATAATGCACTGAATACTGAGAGTATAATTAAAAGAAAAATGAATCCATATGATGAAAATTGTAGAATAATATTGAAATTCAAGATCCACAGAAAGTCAATGAATGAATTCATTTTTAGCAGTCCTGCCGACTCTGAGCCAAATCTCATAAGGTGTCGAACCACTAATCATGTGGCTAATCGTGTGGTGCATATGTATCTGGTGCCCTTTCGTACCAATATATATGTGTTTAAATAAATAAATAAAACACTAATCAGAATTATCTCAACTATGCTAACCAGCTAATCCGGACCATATCATATAGTTCAAGCAACCTGTCAGAGATACAAAGTTATCAAAATTAAGTCCCCTCCAATACGTTAGTTTTAAATGAATTCATCGATTGTATCATCAACACAGCGCTTGAAATATACTAGTAGGTGTCTCAGTCAGTTTCACTGTTTCCATCTAGTCTGTTTCAATGCTTTTTATTTATTTCTATGGGAATTTCACGGATATAAAGTGTTTGATTATACTCCTATATGAAACTGCTTCTTTTACAACGGTCTCAAAGCTAACCTGTGGAGATAGAACCTTAAAACCTATTTTGTAAATAATTTTCCATAGTTTTCGCATGTATTTTCATATTCTGTACATTAAGCATTAAACAATTGTACTTGTTGTTTAACTGTATTACTTTGAACGCTTGTAACACTCCTTCCTTCCGTTTTGAGTACAACATACCGTGCCACTGTTAATTCTCCTCAACAAATACACTCTAATTCACGTCTGCATCGTTCTGCCCTGTCTGCTAATATGTTGAATGAAATATTAATTGCATACCATCTACGTTTATAAACAATTGCGACATTCTTATTGAATTCTACGCTTGGTAAACCTACTGGATCTATATCGTCCACATTGGGATTACTAATCTTTTATAATTGTGGATTATTTGGACCAAACCCAGCCGAACACGCAATAGCCTGAAGACTTAAGTAACGTCCCTTATTTTGTTATTTTTGTGTGTAATTACTTATTAACTGTTAATTGTTACATAAACTATAGACATAATATTTTTGTTGCTAAAATTTTTGGTTATCAAACATTTTGGTCCACCACAAACCAAACAGAGTCAATAATAATACTACGTAGTTGTGACATTACAGATCGTTTAATGGATTTATACACAAAGTTTCGAAGTGTGAGTGAACGAATCTTTGATAAGTTATTCTATTTCACAAAACCAGTGAAAATAAAACTTTCTCATCTGCAAGTAATACACGCAAAAGTGTTTGTGTTATACCTGTTCTGTTTTCCATAGAAATATAATCCATCTGTGCTATGAAATCTAAAGTGAGGAATTAAATTTTCACCACATGTTGGAGTAACTCCACCTGTAGCTCCTCTGGGGGTTACTGCCGGTCCCAAGCCCGGGTAAAGGAGGAGGGTTGGGCATGGGGTTAGCGAACCCATCCCGTAGAAAAGCTAACTCGCTAAAAAAACGCTAACCAGATAAAATCATTCAAACCATTTAAACTCTGCCCTGGGAGTTGAAGGAATAATTATGACGCCTCATGATGAAAGCCGAAATTCTTCGGAATTCATGAGGCCGATGCACCTTCTTACAACCAGAGCAACACTCTTTATAGGTATATGGAACGTCCGGACAATGTGGGAGACAGGAAGAGTCTTTCAAATTGCTGCAGAAATGAGAAAATACAACCTGGAGGTTCTTGGAATCAGCGAAACACATTGGATACAGGTTGGACAACAACGACTATCTTCAGGAGAACTTCTGTTATACTCCGGTCATGAAGAAGAAAACGCCCCACATACACAAGGAGTTGCATTGATGCTGTCCAGAAAAGCACAAAATGCACTTATTGGATGGGAATCTCATGGACCAAGGATCATCAAAGCCTCCTTCAAAACAAAGAGAGAGGGCATTACAATGAACGTCATCCAATGCTATGCGCCGACCAACGACTACGATGAAGACGCTAAAAACCAATTCTACGATAGGCTGCAGTCGATCTTCGAGAAGTGCCCAACCAAGGACCTGACGATTCTGATGGGAGATCTCAATGATAAAAATGGAATGGACAACACTGGATACGAAGAAGTCATGGGACAACATGGACTGGGAGAAAGGAACGAAAATGGTGAGAGATTTGCAAACCTATGTGCCTTCAATAAACTGGTCATAGGTGGCACCATATTCCCACACAAAAACATACACAAAGCCACTTGGGTTTCACCGGATCACACTACACAGAATCAAATCGACCATATCTGCATCAACAAAAAGTTCAGGAGGACGATGGAGGATGTGAGAACCAGAAGAAGAGCTGATATAGCCTCAGATCATCATTTGCTGGTCGCCAAGATGAAACTAAAACTCAAGAAGCACTGGACAACGGCGCGGACAGCATCACAAAAGTTTAATACGGCTTTTCTTCGAGATGCTGACAAACTCAACAAATTCAACATAGCCCTCAGCAACAGGTTCGAGGCCTTTCATGATCTACTCAATGGAGAGGGGACTACCATGGAGAGCAACTGGAAAGGTATCAAGGAGGCAATCGTTTCAACATGTCAAGAGGTTCTGGGCCAAAAGAAGCACCATCACAAGGAATGGATCACTGTTGGTACACTGGATAAAATTGAAGCAAGGAGGAACAAGAAGGTAGCAATCAATATCAGCCGAACAAGAGCAGAAAAAGCCAAGGCACAAGCCGAATACACAGAGGCAAACAAGCAAGTGAAGAGGAGCATCAGGACCGACAAACGTAAATATGTGGAAGATTTAGCGATGACAGCGGAAAAGGCTGCAAGAGAGGGAAACATGAGACAACTGTATGATGCAACAAAGAAACTTGCTGGAAATTACCGTAAGCCAGAAAGACCAGTGAAAAGCAAGGAAGGCAAAGTAATCACCGATATTGAAGAACAACGAAACAGGTGGATAGAACACTTCAAAGAACTCTTGAATCGATCAGCTCCACTGAACCCACCCAACATCGAAGCAGCACCCACAGACCTCCCAATCGATGTTGGCCCACCAACAATTGAAGAGATCAGCATGGCCATTAGACAAATCAAGAGTGGCAAAGCAGCGGGACCAGAGAACATCCTGGCAGAGGCACTGAAAGAAAATGTAGCAGCAACTGCCAAGATACTACACATCCTCTTTAGTAAGATTTGGGACGAAGAACAAGTACCAATAGACTGGAAAAAAGGATTTCTGATCAAGATACCAAAGAAAGGCGATCTCAGCAAGTGCGACAACTACAGGGGCATCACTCTTCTCTCAATACCAGGAAAAGTCTTCAACAGAGTATTGTTAAACAGGATGAAGGATTCCGTGGACGCCCAACTTCGAGACCAACAAGCTGGATTTCGTAAGGATAGATCATGCGCAGATCAAATCGCAACTCTACGTATCATTGCGGAACAATCAATCGAATGGAATTCATCACTCTAAATCAACTTCATTGACTACGAGAAGGCATTTGATAGAGTGGACAGGACGACACTATGGAGGCTTCTTCGACACTACGGCGTGCCTGAGAAGATAGTCAGTATCATACGGAACTCCTATGATGCACTAAACTGCCGAATCGTCCACGGAGGACAACCCACCGAATCGTTTGAAGTAAAGACCCTTTCTCTTTCTCCTGGTGATCGACTGGATCATGAAGACGTCAACATCTGGAGGAAATCACGGGATACAGTGGACAGGCAGGATGCAGCTTGACGATTTAGACTTCGCGGATGATCTGGCTCTTCTATCACAAACACAACAACAAATGCAGGAGAAAACGACCAGTGTAGCAGCGGCCTCAGCAACAGTAGGTCTCACTATAAACAGAGGGAAAAGCAAGACTCTCCGATACAATACAATATGCACCAATCAAATTACACTTGATGGAGAAGCTTTGGAAGATGTGTAAACCTTTACATATCTGGGCAGCATCATTGATGAACACGGTGGATCAGATGCAGATGTGAGGGCGAGGATCGGCAAAGCAAGAGCAGCATACTTACAACTGAAAAACATCTGGAGCTCAAAACAATTGTCAACCAACACCAAGGTTAGAATTTTCAATACAAATGTCAAGACAGTTCTATTGTATGGGGCGGAGACGTGGAGAACTACGAAAGCCATTATCCAGAAGATTCAAGTGTTTATTAACAGCTGTCTACGCAAGATACTTCGGATCCGATGGCCAGACACTATCAGCAACAAATTACTGTAGGAGACAACAAACCAGATTCCAGCAGAGGAAGAAATCAGGAAGAAGCCCTGGAAGTGGATTGGGCACACCTTGAGGAAATCACTTAATTGCGTCACAAGACAAGCCCTCACATGGAATCCTGAAGGTCAAAGGAGAAGAGGAAGACCAAAGAACACATTACGCCGAGAAATAGAGACAGACATGAGAAGAATGAACAAGAACTGGATAGAACTAGAAAAGAAGGCCCAGGACGGAGTGGGTTGGAGAAAGCTGGTCGTCGGCCTATGCTCCATTGGGAGTAACAGGCGTAAGTAAGTAAGTAAGTACATGTTTGAGTAAATATTCGCATATATTCCAGAAATGTAAGTTCAAGGACTAGATATTCGTCGGTGGTTGTTTATACTATTAAAAACTACGGAGAACTGCGTCAAACGTTTTCATCCACAACAGCTGGTCTGATCATAGGTAATACACTAGTTGAATATGTTTCCGAAATCATTCGTCTATAATGTCACAACGATTCTGGTGATCGAGTATTAATGAGGCTATAATTTATGGACGGCCTTTGAGAAAATTCACCTACTTACTAGGGTCCGAATAGGGTTATAAACTAGTCCGAGAAATTAGAATCTGAATTCCAAGTTAAAAGTTAGGGTTAGGAATTAGCGTTAGGTTACAATGCAAAAATCATATTTAGTCATTTAGTTTAATGAATTTTGCTTCAAAATCAAAGACTCGCTATGTTAAATCTCATTGGTTAATCCAAAAATCATAATCTTGGTAACTAATCAGGGTTATTTATTAACTCTGAAACATATTTGCAAGTAAAGGACATCAACAGAGTGTAAATACCCAATTACACAGTTCTAGCATTCTTATTCTTCCTATTAAATTCTTCTAGAGAAAGTGCCATAACTAAACTTCATCCATAAAAATACAAATCGTTGGTAATATGAAAAGTTTCGTGAGAATAGTAAAAGGGATGATATCACAAACAAATATTAGAACATGAAAGATAATCGGAACGTCAAAAAACAAACATGTTAAAGCAATGATAATATTTCAAGACATGTGATAGGTAATGCATCATTATGGATGTGTTGACTAAAAGTATTAGTGCAGCTCATTATGAAGAACTCACCAGCACATTAATACAAACATTTTTGAATTGTTCAATTTCTTGTTTTACTATTGAGAGAACAGAGTATGCAACGCCTATTATCAATCGAAAAAATCAAATGTAAGGATAACAGGAACTCTCATTTTTGTGCATTCTCCAAATCATTGGTAAATGCTGTTTTATGTTGGTTTAGTAATATGTCCACCAAGTATCTGGTCGTAATTTTTCCTTTGTCTTAAAATAACTGAAGATCAGGTCAGTTGGACGATGTCCAAACCTCAATATTTTTTTCCAACCATGTTCCCATAAAACCAGTCATAGATGCTCTGTGAAATACCATGTACTGTTCTCCTTTATTTCCTTTACAGTGACTTCTAAATGTATTCACCCAATAATACCTAACTTTCTACTTAATGCACTCTTAAATGACATGTGTGGAGTAGATTAGAGAACTCCTAATATACTTTCTAGGAATACTCGTGATAAGCTCTATATCCGATTCCGTATCAAGATATACGCGAGCATAATAACAATTAATCTTCGGTGTAACAAATTTTCTGGGGCTATGTGAAGCAGTCTGGTTGAGGGGAGTTGTTACTGTGGAAGGAGTTCGTGGGGGCATTTTCATATTTAACAGTGACTTTCCGTAATTTCTTGAAACTTATAGTAGGACGAAACGTTTTTGAAAAAGCACTACAGTTTTAAGTACCGACCACCACTTACCGTTATCATTGTGAAAATCTACGTACCAGAAACTTGATTTTCCCTCTCTTGACTGTAAAAAAGTGTTAGAATCGCTTACTGTTTTCAACGATTCAGTCAACAAGTTTCAGAGTACCGACGTTCTCCATTCGCTGGCCACTTTTTTTCATGCGATGCTGGAGGAATATTCAAGTTCTCTAAGAATTATTTATTGGATATCAAGGTCCTTTAGTGAATGTTTCCTGCAAATAAATACAAAACACACTGTTATATCTGAAGGGTTACAAATTCACTAGTAGCGAACGGAACAAAGATTTGTGACCAGAGACCGATAAGCTAGCTATTCTGACGCGACCCAGACCCAGCTAACTAGAGTAAGAAGTCCAAGTTGGAAGTGGGGAAGTTATATTCTGTAGCAGCCAGAAGCACAGCAATCAAATAAGGGAAAACGTCAAGCGTATATATACAGCAACAAATTGTCCTTGGGCATCATTAATAAATAGCACACACAAAGAAACAATGGACCAATAGCGTTTAAGATAGTTTACAAGTGGGAAATATGACGTGAAGGTAAAAAGAGAGCGTTTGGCGCGAAAACAGCTAAATTCAAATTTTCAAAATAAAATTACAAAATTAGGCCACTTATCAAGTAAGTTCTGGGGATTTGACATCCCCAACACCTCCCTTTTTTAGTAACGAACGTTCTTGGGGTCCACTTGCAATCTGACTGTCTGTCGCCGTTGGCGCAGTGACCATTTTCGGCATCGTAGATCGACCTTTTGTAATTCTTCTTGTGTAGGGGCGACCGGCAGATTGAACGTATCCAACAATATGTCCAGTGGGATCTTTCCTTCGGTCGCTGGGCGCGCTGGGGCTGAACGCCTGCGTAGTTGGTTTCGATGCCTCGTCCACCTATCTGCTCCCACCTCGACCTCGTACATGACTCTACCTACCCTTCTAACCACACATGCTTCGATCCAAGGATCACGATTTGCTCTTTAGTCTCGAGCGAATACTGGGCATCCAACGTTGTACGTGGGTAGCTTCCGGGACGTGGTTTGTGCTAGTGGTGGTGTGGTTTTCGGCAGCATTAAGTTGTGGATAGTCCTCAACCTTCTCCCTATGAGGATCTCTGGGGGCGACTTCTGCTCCGGCAGCGTGTCGTTAGGGGTCGTTCTGTATTCGAATAATAAATCCTGCAGTGTTTCCAATAGCGCCCCCTCCCCTTTTGACTTAATCAGAGCCCTCTTGAACGTATCCACCAACCTTTCCGCTTACCCGTTCGATTGTGGGTGATAAGGTAGGGCGCGAAGATACCTGATGGATAGGCGTTTACAGAACTCTTGGAACTGCGTCGAGGTGAACTGCGAACTATTGTCGGATGCAATCACTTCCGGTGATCCGTTCCGTGCGAACAACTCAGTCAAATGTTTCAGCGTCTTGGTGGTCGTTGGTGGCGTAACGGGTACAATCCCCGGCCATTTTGAGAAGGCGTTGACCACGACAAAATAAGTGGTTCCGTTGACTGGACCAGCAAAGTCGACATGTATCCTAGACCAGGATACTCAGGCTGTGGCCATGGAACCGGCGGCACCTTCGCATTGGATTTTGCTGCTTGCTGACACTGAACGCATTTGTTTATTAGATCCGTGATGTGCTGGTCCATGAAAGGGGCCAGTAAGCACAGCTTCTGGTGTTAGATTTCATACGCTTTATCCCGTGATGACCAATGTGAAATTGTTTCATCACTTTTGCGCGAAGAGACTCTGGTACAACCACTCTTTCACCAAACATCACGCAGTCGTTTACAATGCATAGTGAATCTCGCCGGTGATACAGCTGTTTCATGTCTCCATCGAAATTAACAGACGGATACCCATTGGTGATATAGCTCTTAGCCCTCTTGATAACGGGGTTATTCCTTGAAGCGTTTTGCATGTCTGACGCGGACACCGGCAACGCCCGCATTGCAGTTGTCAGATAAAATTCTGCGTGATCTTCCACTGACAGAGATACGATTACCATATTTTCCTCAGTCGCTGAATGATCAATAATGTGTTGTGATAAGGCATCTGTTTGACCAAATTGTTGGGTGCGTCGGTATTGGATTTCGAAATCGTAGCCCAAGAGTGCCAAGATCCATCGCTGAAGACGATTTGTCGAGTGGGCTGGTATGCCAGACTTCGACCCGAAAATTGCGAGAATAGGCTTGTGATCCGTAAGAAGTGTGAATCTCTGACCGTACAAGAATTTGTGGAACCGGCGCACAGCAAACACCAGTGCGATAGCCTCCTTCTCTATCTGGCTGTACTTCTTTTCTGCTGGGGTTAATGTTTGCGATGCATGCATGATGGCTTTCTCTGTCGCGTCGGGGAACTGTTGTGAAATGACAGCACCGAGCCCAAAGGCTGAAGCGTCTGAGGCCACGATGATTGGCAAGGACGGGTCGTAGTGCGTTAATAGTGGTTCTGAGCTAATAATTGTCTTCAGCTTAGAAAAGGCGTTTTCACACTCCTTTGTCCAGTTCCAGCTGATATCCTTATTCAGAAGATGATTCAGTGGGGCGCGTATGTCATGCATCGATGGAACGAAGGCTGAGTAATTACTAACCAATCCCAGGAATGATTGTAGAGCAGAGATATTGGTAGGAGTGGGCATGGATTTTATAGCTCGGATGTTCTCGGTATCTGGTCTGCGACCTGCAGCATCGAAGATGAAACTTAAATACTTCACGGACTTCAAGAAAATCTGGCATTTTTCCGGGCGTAGCCGGAACCCGTTGTCGCTGACACGTTGTAGTACGGCTGTTGTGTGTTCTCCTAGCTGTTCCGACGTTGTGGCAACAATGAGGATGCTATTCAGATAAGTTGCGACCCCCGGGATACCCGATAGAATGGTATCCATTAGCTGCTGGAAAATAAATGGGGCGGACTTAACTCCAAACGGCAGTCGATTATACTGGAACAGGCCACGATGTGTATTAATGGTGAGTAGCTCTTTCGATTCTTCAGCCACTTCTACTTGTAGATAGGCATCAGCAAGATCCAGCTTCGCAAAGAACTTTCCACCATTCAGCATAGTGAACAAATCTGCCGGGACTGGCAGCGGGTAGTGATGCTGTTCTAGGGCTGAGCTGAGACCTGTGGAAAAATCTACACATATTCGGATCGTACCATTAGCCTTCTTGATAACAACAATGGGTGCTGCCCATGCGGAATAAGAGACAGGAGTAATAACTCATTGACGTTGAAGGCGATTAAGTTCTTCCTCAACTTTCGGTAATGCAGCATATGGTACTGGTTTCTTTGGACGAAAAACAGGTTTAAACCCAGGTTTCAATCGAAGTGTTGCTTTCATGGCTGAGCACCGACCCAAAACAGGCTGGAAAACGGTCGAAAACTTCGTCATTAGTTCCTTTGAATATGCTTCCGGATCATGGGTTGCTTTACTAGATGATACAAAGTGTTTAACGGGACGTCCGCTAAATGCAGCTGGTCAAACCAATCTAATTCAAGTAAATTAAGATCAACTGGTGCTATGTAACATACCCCAGTGAACGTTGAATCGCGAAAAGACACTTTACAATGTAGTTGACCCAACAAACGCAAGTAATTACCGCATGCCGTACGAGGTTTTTGTGTTGTTGTCACCATACGTGGTCTGCCCATTTTAATCCAAAATTTTTGTGAGAGAATCGTCACGTCTGATGCTATGTCTATTTGCGATCTAAATGGATGCCCATTAATATTAATGGTAATAAATTTTATCTCAACTGGGGTTCAGTTCTGACAAGTTGCTACAAGACTCAACGAATTTATGCACGGCTTGGGAGCAGACTTTTTAGTACTTCTGGGGCGATTTGGCTTCTTATTTGGGCAAAATCCATCCTTGTGGCCCACAGCTTTACACTTCCTGCAACGATGTTGTTTATACGGGCAGCTTCGAACATAATGCCATGCACCACAGTGCCAGCATGGAGCAGGAGGATTCGTCTTTGCTTGTTGAACTGAGTTAGAGTGAGATGAACTAGGTATAGCTGGGGCGGATTTAACAGGTTTCGTTGGTTGTTGGACTACATGTACTTCAGGGCGATCAGAAACACCACGTTGAACCATAGTAGTGTCATGCTGAAGATTAATTAGACGTTAATATTCGTTAGCAATATCATTAAGAGTCAGCTTAGGGTCATGATCCAATCGACTGAGCAACCGTTTTCTAATGTCACTGAACTTTTGCGATTGGAGGCTGCAGATGAAGATGAGGGCTTTGAACTTATCTTCAGTTAGCGACTTCAACCGAAAGCGTTCGCATTCGCGGTTGACAATGCCCACATGCGTCAGAAAGTCGGTGTCTTCGTTCATAGTCAGCTTCAAACATCGGTAGCGTGTGTTGAACAGCGAGGAATTATCTCCGAACTGTTGGCTCAATGACTGGACAGTGTCCGAGAATGAGCGATCGCGTGGGTTTAGAGGCAAAATCAGGTTACAATATTTATCAAGTTCACTAGGACCCAGCTTTCAAAGCAGCAAACGGACCTTCCAAGCATCATCTTGATTGGCAAAATCAAATCTGAATAAATCTTCATAACGCCGGAACCACATATCAAACGTAACATTAGATTCAGGATCGTAATGAAACTCAGAAATGCTGCTGGCAATACCATCAACTGAAGGTGCAGTAGTGGTAGGATTAGAACTGCTTGGTTGGCTATTGGTCGTAATTTTTGTTTCTGATAGCATCTGGATAAGTTTCATCTGCTGCTAAAGCAATAATTCCACTTTTGAAGGATCCATATTTGCACCAGCCTCGTTGCCAATTGTTATATCTGAAGGGTTACAAATTCACTAGTAGCGAACGGAACAAAGATTTGTGACCAGAGACCGATAAGCTAGCTATTCTGACGCGACCCAGACCCAGCTAACTAGAGTAAGAAGTCCAAGTTGGAAGTGGGGAAGTTATATTCTGTAGCAGCCAGAAGCACAGCAATCAAATAAGGGAAAACGTCAAGCGTATATATACAGCAACAAATTGTCCTTGGGCATCATTAATAAATAGCACACACAAAGAAACAATGGACCAATAGCGTTTAAGATAGTTTACAAGTGGGAAATATGACGTGAAGGTAAAAAGAGAGCGTTTGGCGCGAAAACAGCTAAATTCAAATTTTCAAAATAAAATTACAAAATTAGGCCACTTATCAAGTAAGTTCTGGGGATTTGAACGAAGACTACTTCTACACTTGAACCAAGCCAGTAAGTGAAGGGGATAACTGATGGTTAAAGCTATGCTTCAAGGTTAATTTACGTACGGAAAATTGAGCGTTCTATTAAGCCTCAACACTCTCAAAGTAGAATATTCTCGTATGGGACGCTATGCTGTTAAGGTAATTTAGTAGTAACAAATATATATGGTAATATATTGGAAATATGGCAAATCAAGTCATCAGTTATGTTTATTGATGTTAAACAAAGGGTAGTTCTAGACCCAACAAGTAAATGCTTTGGTAAATTCCAAATCCAAATGAAGGAATTATCTGGAGAACGGTACTACCAGCTTAATAACTATAACCGCTAATATTATTATCATTATTCGTATTAGTGCTAGTAGTATGCAACATGAGAATGGAATTTATGGACGAACGATATGAAAAGGATGAATAGCAACTGGAAAGAACTGGAAAGGAAGACTCAGGACAGAGTTGGATGGAGAATGCTGGTGTGAGACCTATACTCCTCTACGAGGGGTAACAGGCGTAAGTAAGTAAGTAAGTAAGTAAGTAAGTATATGGTTATCAGAATTTAGTAAGATAGTATGTAATTTGTCCTTAAATACATTCGATTGTCCCCAGTCGTGTTTTATTTACTACATTATTATATCATTGCATTCATCTACTGGTTCATATTACATAATCGAAATTTCGATGTCACACAGATATTGTACCCCACATTAATTCCATATTCTTGCAATAATAAGATATTTGTAAGAATCAACATTTATCGATAAAAACAAAACAAAACAATCATGAAAATCCAATGGAAACGGTAAAAAAGAAAAACGAATCTAATCTGCACAAATAATTGAGCATTATGAAAATGATTTTTTTTGAGAAAAAACCCAATTTCGAAAAACAATATTTCTTCCATTGGATTTTATTCTACCTATTTGAGAATTGTCAGGATCAATTCATCTAGGTGTAATAATATCATATATTCATGTGCAATTTTGTCATGTTACGAAATATGTTTATTGCTATGAAAAGAAAACATGTAAAGTTAAAAAAAAGTGAGGACACACGGAAGCAGACATTTCCATATACACACACGCAGGATTTATGCTTCGCTCCACAAGAGACATTTATTCTCAGGATTCATTTTTGAACCAGATGAACATCGGTGTATATTGGAAAATTCTTGACTGTGTTTCAGAATTTCATTCACGCTGATAATGGGAAATGTTGAAACAAAACATAATTAGTAAATAATAGTAGGATCGTAATAGACTAATCTTACTTGTCATGAATAAGTATATAGAATAAATATTGGTTTCATTCATTGAAGCAGATGTGATATCGATGATTTTATATTGAATATTCACATTTGCATCAATGCAGTGGTAAGACTACGGCTTTGGTGAGTGGACATATGAGATGTACATTGAAAGAAATGAAAAGTGTATTACAAGGTGAAATACCATATAATGCAGTTGACAAACCATATTGAGTGAAATGTACCCATGTTTTTTTTCCATATGAAATGGCAATCACTGAACTGTAATGACTGCGGGAAATTATTTCGTTTGACATGTGGTATTTATCTTCAATAAAACGGCTAGTCACACTTCTTTGCTATTTGTTCAATGCTAGACGATTAAAATTCGTATGATATTGGATGACTGTCCTGCTTACCTATCATATGAAACACGTGTCATTCATTAATCGTGTTCACTTTATCATACTTCAGAGATATGTATTAGTAAATAATTTTATCGAAAATTGAAAATGTACATTTAAATCAATTACCTGAATTTGTATCTGGAGTTGGAAGACTGTAAGTTTGTGGTAATAACATCTGCGGAGTATCTAGTACACATCATCTTCATTCATTAGGAATAAATAAAAGTAAGTAAGCAAGTATGAACAGTGAACTGATTTATCAAATAGAAATTCAATGAAGTTAATGGATACTTATTGTGAAGTGTTTTAGACTAGAAGAACATACACAGAATATTGGAAAGAAGTTTAGACTATAGTATTTCGAAGGAATAAGGTCAATGACACAAGTAATAGTAAACCAGTATATGGTTGTTATATAATTTACCGTTGAGTTGACGTAACACTCATCCCAATTATTTTGTGCATTTCTAAAGGTGAGGTAGGACGTTTTATGTACTCGATAATCACGACAGTTATCCTGGAATGGAGAGCTCGTATGACACACGTTTCTACAAATGTTATCACTGTGAGATGTAAATTACTCCGAGTAACAAAATGATTTATGAAATAGTTGTTTCGACGCGTTTAATCCACACTCCTTCAAACATTTCACACGTTTGTTGTCAGCCTATCTTTATCTCTAAAATAATTGTAACTGTGATGCTTTCTAAATGATCAACTGGTTATTTCTAATTCATTATTAGTTGATTACAATGATTTAGGTGATAATTCATCGAAATTTGCTGACAGAGTCGATTATTTCAACCTACAATTGACTTCAATGTCAGCTATTAAAGTTGGCTGAAAAATGGTGACATTTCTAACGTTCCCTGTGATTTAATGGCTTATGCTTTTTAATATTGTTTCTGATTACTAATAGTTAAATTCTGATTTAATTTTAGTAGGCACAAACGTACTGTATGTTGTCTCTTGACTATGGAGAAGAGTTTCACAGCAATTTCCCCAATTTTAGCATTTGGATAATGATTTTTGAGGGCTCGATTCATATTATCCTGTTCACAAACTGCTTATAAACGCATTCACTCTAGTTAACACGTTAGATGAATTGACTTCAAACATAGTCTATTAATGTATTTTAGGAGGATAGATAATTAACTGATCTTTCTCATAGGTCTCAAACAATGATCATAAGCAGTAATTGAATTCAGTATGTTTATATTTTAAATTCTAATCACGGACATCTGGATTTACTTCGTGAATTCTCTGCAATGTACCATGGTTACGTTAAAACGCATTACACGACTAAACTATCCACTAAGTATACACCATTTGTTCACTGAATAATATATTTTCGAGTGAGAAATTGTTCGTTGTTAATTAATTTCAATCCTGTAAATGTGGTAAGCAAAGTACTTACAATCATTTCATTTGTAGTTGTTTGATTGACTCTTCGATGTCCTAATATACGTGACGGTTTATTAACACATCTCATTATTGAAACTCTACTCTCAAATCAATAAATATGTAAAACATTCTCAAATGGTTCTATGTGAAACAGATGTCACAAAAAGAGAGTTTGTCAGTGTTCAACTAAAACGTTTCGACTCCTATTGAAATAAAATTTTGTCTTGATGATTGATTTTTATTTAATCTCATAGATTGATGAATAACACTTAAATTATTCTGTAGTCACTTCTGTAGATATCCTAGTAAATATTTATTTCACCTAATCTTTAAATTGCGTGTTTGTAGCCACTGAACAATGAAACTAACATTCTTACATGATATTAATAAGCTTGTAATACATACTCTAAGTAAGAGTGAAATTTATGATATCTAGAAATACATACTTTTGCAAACGATGAGAAAAACAACTTCTTTCCATCCAAATCTCCATCACTCGCGTATGTCTGGAATAAAAGTAAATCAGTTAGCGAAATCGAATAATCCATGTGGATAGGCATTTTCATGCATTCATTGCTTGGGAGCGGAACTTCATCTAGTTCCCTTTGTATGATAATTGATAATTGAGCGATCATGTAATTAATGTGTTAGCAAGCAAGCATTCGTGGCAAAAATTGACATACTTATCTCTATATTAGGATTAAGGACATCTATAAGAATGGAAAACTGAGAAATTCACAATCTACTTATTAGAACAATGTAAGTACACATCTCTGTCTTGAATTACGATTCTGTAGATTAACCAATATATGTCTTCTGAATTTAACCTACTAAATAGGGTGAAGACGTATGAATCAGTCTATGTAATTTTCATCTTTCTAAAATCCAATCACTTGTTTGGTGTTCACTGTATGATAGGGTTTTAATCGTAAGAAAAGTTTCTACCTGCTTCTCGGTATATGAAAACAAACAATACACCAACCAATTACTGACTAAACTACTGTTAAAATTACATCATCTAATTCATTGTTTTGATATGAAATCCATATTTTACCAACTATGTTATTTCATATGGCAACTATTCAGTGAATTGAAAATGTTACTACTTCACCGGTAAAATACAACGCTTACGAAAATACATGTCATGTTTAAGTGACAAGTAATATTGCTGGAAGAAATCAATGAATACAAACTTGTCTACATTCACTTACTTTAAAAGATAACATGAGACCATTAATATCGGCTGACAAAGATCTCAAATCCTAGTATGAACAAGAAGCAAAGTAAACATATAAAGTGACTTTGAAAATTGTCACAGTATATCAAGTAATCTGGTCTTTGATTAAATAGTCTTACAACATTTTAAATGAAGTTCTATACTGTTTGTTCACCACTTTCACAATTAGTTTTCAGTAGTGCATGTAAAATAAAAATGAATATGAAAGACGTGTAAACCATTGTTCCTAATTGATAACAGTGACTTATTTACATTTTGTGAACGACTGTCCATTGTAACACACTTTATGCTGTATTTATCCTGCTTCTGCGGTAAAACAGGACAACCGAAATGAGTAAAGGAGTTTACTTCATTAAAGATCGCATCGGTAACAATTTGACCTTGTTTGTAAATTTCTATGCCTCATGTAAGTTATAGTTATTAACAATAAATAATAATAATTTGTTATACATTTAAAATTGTATAATATAGGTGGGTTAGTGGAAAAAGTTGTTGATCTAAATGATCTTTGTTTCTGAATATTTTTTTGTTTGATTTGTTGAAATTTGACATTCAAGGAAAATCGCTTGTATTACCAAGTAGTCAGTGAAAATGGTAGAATAGGCTACTGAGTAGTTTGAATTTATACGGCTTTAAACATCGGTGTGATCTTATTTAGGTGCATCTTTATTTTAAAAGAATAAAAAAGAACTACAGACTAATAAGTTGATAATAAATAGTATGTGATCTTTAAGTCCTACAATGACATATAGGTCGATCCTCTTTTTCACATAACGTTTGGTCCAAAACATGGTGGACAATCCGAGATGTCTTTGTAACCATCTGATTCTCACCGTTTAAACAAATGGGTGAGATACACTGAGTTCGTGGGTTTTCAGTTCTCGACGTATGGTCATTGACTAATAGAGGGGCGGAAAAACTACTTTTGTTGGATTGGTGTTTTTTTGAAAAGAAATAAATGATGTTAAAATTGGTTTGCCTAAAGGTTTAAGTGCATTACAAACGATCTAGTTAAATGGTTCCCGAATCAGCATTATCTCACTTGGAACATCTAAATCAACAACGGAAAGGAAGTCATAACTTTGGGTCCAGTGGCAAAAGTCACTCAACCATCTGAAATCACTGACACTTGCGGTAAAGATATTTCTTGGCTCTATAGTATCATAATCAGGTAAAACAGATTATGCGAATTGGGGAGTGTATTTGCTTTGGTTGGGTTTTTCAACCAAACTCGCCTATTACCAACATAACGTTTGACACTTTACTTTATCATAAAATTTCTAGCAAGTGATTCACATCTAACATTTACCGTCTGTTTGAAGCAGTGAATGAGTGATATGCTATTGCGAAACCGTGTACAACTGATAAACATAATGCATTTTTGAAACTTATTCGCATAAAATGGGCTATGTTTTGTACGAATAACCTGTTATATGCACATCATTATTCGGCATATGCAACTCACCAATCAACTTCAAGATTGATACTCTAAAAACCGTTGGAAATGCAACTTCACCTTGACAAAACTAACTTTTTAAAGGACCGCTTACCGTTTTGTTGTAGTCTTTGAAGCTGTCTTGTTCCTGCAAGCAACATATTTGAGCCTCAGAATCTGTTGCTTCTTTTGACATACAGGAGGACTGGGAATTCCCATGATTATCTTCTTCCTTGTTATTATTCACTGTAAGATAAGTATAATTTGAATATTTGAGTCTTGGATGGGGATGTAGATAATAGTTTAAGTAGCTTCTATTTACTTTAAAGTGACAGGTTTAATGATTTTTATTCAGAAGATTTGCATATCTTGAGTCATAGAAATCATGATACTGCTATGGATAAGTGTGATTCATGTCAACATGTGGCAAGTGTGGACAACTTTTAAAATTCTAGCATTATCATGACAAAATTGACTTAAGGAATTTGGTATATCGGGTTCAATCGTGAGAGGTTTACATATCATTTGATAATGAACATGTTAAATATTATCTTTCGCCTTGTTGAGGGACGCTGAATATTCTATGAAAAACGTATTTTATTGTATCAAATTATCTTCATTATATTACAGGTTCCACTTGCTTCATTCACGAAACTCTTTACGCTGTCAATGTGCAAAGTAAACAGAATGGTGACTTTCAATTGAGGTCAAGAAACAATCTTAGTTAGACTACCATTGAAAACATCAGAGCATTGGACGTCTCTTTCGTCCCAGCATGGGACTCTTTAGGAGTGCGCATTCACAATCCTGAACTCGGAATTTTCGAAGCCAACCACTATTGAGCATATGACAATTATCGGCATAGGGTTTCCAATGGTGATCTGACATTGATCGGTTCATGATCTTAATTAAAACCCAATAATTTCCATAACCATATACTGAGAATTATGATTGTTAGATTTCTGTGTAAGCAAGTGCAGTTGAAATAAACACGAGTGGTACCCATCCTGTTAAGTCATTTTATTGCAGATAAGTACTTTGTGAAAGTCACATTGATTTCTGTATTTTAGAAATTATTACACGTTATCTACCTTCAAGATTCACACATTTCAGTTTAGGGAGACTTTGCTACCCAGTGGAAATACCCTTACATATTTCGTCACCTCGCCTCAGCTATTGATTAAGCATGTAAAATAAATTGACACATCTCAGTACTTCAAGAACTATTCTAAATGATAAATTGTGACATCAATCTAATTTAGACAAAAAGAACATTATGTAACACTCACCTTCATACATAAGCTGGCGACCAATAAACCAACCGATAGTCCCATATTTTTCAGACATTGAATATCCTTCTTTGAGGTATGGTGGGTTTAATAGACCGGCAGATATCTTAATAAGTTTATTTTCAGCCGAACCAGATATGTACGGCATAAAACTGAAAGCGTCAGGTCTATATAAATGTGAACAAACAAGTGGGACTCTCTTAGATAGTAAAAGTTACAACTATTCTTAACTCGAATAATAAATGAAAGTAAAATTTTAGTTTAGCTAAATTAGCGTATGGTAATTCAACGATGATCTTTCACAAATCGCAATACACAGTATATACATTTTCCACAGAAAAGGGATAAAATAACGCTTGCATGTAGTGAAGAGTAGTGCCGTACAACTTTAAAATTAACGCTGGAATTGCTATCAGAAATACCTGATACAGCTAAGCCAATCGACATTGACTGATCAAAAGACTTAGTTATCACTGATTGGTTTCTAAATGGCAATCGATATAATACTATTCCATGTTATTTACTGTTCAGAGTTAATTGTTCAAGTCGTATTAAGATCATCGGGTTAATTGAGTTGACATCGAAGTGCATGTTAGTCGGACTTGAAACAATTGTAGGAAATTAGTTACATAATGTTTTTATGGTGATTCGAACACAAGTATTCGTCGACCAGACACTATCAGCAACAAGTTACTGTGGGGGACAACAAGCCATATTCCAGAGGAGGAAGAAATCAGAAAGAAGCTCTGAAAGTGGATAGGACACAGATTGAGGAAATCGCACAATTGAGTCACAAGACAAGCCCTCACATGGAATCCTGAAGGCCAAAGGAGAAGAGGAAGACCAAAGAACACATTACGTCAAGAAATGGAGACAAATATGAGAGGAATGAACAAAAACTGGATAGAACTAGAAAGGAAGGCTCAGAAAAGAGTGGGTTGGAGAAAGCTGGTCGTCGGCCTATGCTCCATTGGGAGTAACAGGCGTAAGTAAGTAATTAAGTAATGCAGTTGGTAAGAAAACGTGAAATAGAGTAATCAATTCATATTATTCTGAAAATCTTTTCGCTCTTGCTCTGTTTCAACTTATCAAGGAGTCTCGTTATATGGAACTCAATTATGTGATGTATTTTACTGCTGATAGTTAAAGTTTCCTTCAGGATTATTTTAGTTCTATGAAGATATTTTAGATTTAGTATATTTTCCTACTCTAAATTTGTGAAATGAACACTTCAAAAATATATATTACTCAGCGTTGGTATCCAGTGATTTGTAAATTGATTTAAGGAATTTGGTCTTCTGAGAATAGTACACGTTCATGAAGTAATCATCCTCGGATATTTCATTCTGAAACAGGAAAGGGATATTTTCGTGAATTCTCAGAATATTCATCAATTAAACGAATATAGGAATTTTCTAGATATGTCGCCATTAAAATATTTTATTTTAAATATTCGTCAATATGTTCCATGTAACTGATTTATTCATTTTTACTTATAACAGTTGTTCAGGTCTCCACAGATACATAAATGTATTTCCACTAGATCAGTACTTTTTGGAGAACCAGGTTGTCACTACTACACTGTCATGAGATTGAATGTTATTTCACGAAAACGCCTCATTTCTTTTCAATGATACATTCAGAATCAAGTGTATTTAACAGAATAGATTAAAAAGATAGTAAATCAATGAGACAAGCGGAATGGTACAAACCATAAATAAAATCAGGTATACAAATATTAACTTATAGAAAGATCGAAGACTATTGTGAACTATATGAAGTATTGTGAATTTCACATTTAAGATTCTACAGTTGAACAACATTCTTTAATGAGGGTTTTTATAATTAGTTAAGACTGGATAGTTCTACCGCAAATTGGTCCCACAGTTTTTATCAAAAAATAACTTTCAAATGATATTTGATGAGCATGATATTGTTTTCTTTACATCATTTTCCAATTTTGACTGCATGTATGTCATAATGAATGTTCAGTAGTATAACCAAAAAAGGCAAATGTACATTTCTATTTCCAAACGAATAACTTTAACCATTTTGATTTTATTTGTCAGATAGAGAACAATTTATTTTGTCATTAAGTTTGAACTCCCTCATTCAGCAAGAGTGACATTGTCAAGGCTAATTTACTGGATTTCTGCATACTGCATATATTAGATCTGTAACTTGACCAATTCGTATGTTGAACTATACTAAGCTAGTGATGATCGGTAGTTCGTTCAGGTGATGAGGTTAAAATGTCTCAATTATAAATGAAGACGATAAATGTCAGGGTCGAGATCTAGATGGTGTAGTTGGCAAGCGGTCACTGAAACATAACTACGAAGGAATGTTTACTTACAACGTCCTGTTGATAAGTCAAAGGACGAACATGTTGACTAAGACCCAGTTGAAGAGAAAGGCTGTTTCCCACAACAGTATTTCAAACGGGATTAGATTAATGAGTTATCAAATCACGCAATCAGTACTTCATTGAAGAATTCTTATCCAGCAGTAGTTCTCACCACTATACTCGAATTGAAGTGCTCAAAAAAGCAGATAATCTCTCCTTATGTTTTACGTCAAATTGGATTCATTATTTCACTTGTATACGATGAAGTACATAGATCGAATTAACAGACTGAGGTGTATAAGTGATCGCCCATTCGGCATATTCTTAAGAACCCGTAGCTGGTAAACACTCAAACCCTAAATGGTGGAATCTGTGTCTATTTAACCAATAGCCAGAGTGTTATGTATTATTACTGCCCTCTCCACTTTATGTTTCCTACATGCATCAGCCTCAACATATTTATGTATACATAGAAGTGATAATCCGTTTTATTTTAACTGCTCGGTTTTATAGTTGAACAGCACGCTATACTGCATGGTAAATGTGATTGTAATCAGTTGACGAGAAATCCCGAAGTGGAAACGAGTGGATATTATTCTGTCTCATTCGCTGTTTTTACGTTAGTCATGAATAATTGACTTC
The DNA here is from genome assembly GCA_944470415.2 of Schistosoma rodhaini. NCBI lineage: Eukaryota > Metazoa > Platyhelminthes > Trematoda > Strigeidida > Schistosomatidae > Schistosoma > Schistosoma rodhaini. The sequence goes on from OX104037.1 coordinate 31,617,765, forward strand.
AGGACAAGTCATATGGTAAACAGAGTAGTAGTACAATGGAAATCTCTTTCAACACGTCTAGTGATTCTTTTTATTTAACGAATTCAGTTTTTCCATAAATCCAGAATAATCATCAATAAACAATAAAGTTTTTATGAAACTCACAGTGAATATAAAATCTCTGCTCTCTCTATCTTCTGCGGACAAACTTTTCGAAGTAATTATGGACAACTGAAATGAATTAGCCTGAAAAAACCAGTGGATTAACGTTCGATTCATCAGTTAAAATATGACAAACCAAGTTGATATAATTCTTCTTTTCATCTTCTTTCAACCATGACATTGATGACAATGAATCACTCAAGGTTGTTTTCAGTTCTTCGAACATTTGAAGAACCTATCCAACGTAGAAAGTTTTAATACTCAATATCGAAGTAATTACACAAATGTTGTAAAATATGAATGCTTGTCTGAATGTCACAAAATAAATCAGTATTTTAGAGAATTGAAGAAGAAAGGAATTGATGTGGCGCATTTAACACAATCGTTGTCTATTCTAATGCCTATTGCATGCGAAAGAAACAGTTCTTCAAGAGGAATCATTCTGATATGCATGTGATCAAACAGACAACCGTCGTCTATGAAACAAGTAAAACCATTCATCAATGAATAACAGTCCATCTGAATGAGCATAAAACTGTTTACAATAATTTGCTTAGACCGTGTTGTAGTAACATAACTATATCAATCTATGATTAGAAACAATGAAATTGCATATCTAAACATGAATATTTCTAAGCAATCTAATATCGTGCTTTCTCAAAAAAGGTGAACAGAACAATGCATAGACGGTATTTTAATGAAATTAAAGACTCACCTCGGCTTCTGTACTTTCGCTTATACTAGAATATTTATGATACTTTTCTATTGTCCATCGGAAATTTTCTTTTACTTCATCAATGCAACTTGTTGGCTTTTTCGCTAACATTTTCATCGAAATGAATCAATATATGAAGTGATATAACGAGACAAATGAATGAAATGTCGTTTATTTTTAATTCATATTAAGTGTCACATGACTTATAACAGAATTGTACTCATCTACCCATTCTCACTAAAACAAATTATCCTTTAAAATCAGCCAGATACATACACACTAGTAAAACTTAATTTGATTGTTGAAATCACATATCGAAAGTAATTTGGTGTGAAATATGAGTGAGAAATTCACTGAATAACAAGAGTTAATTGTTAGATCATTTTCATGATGACTATAACGTCAATAAGTGACATTTGGTTTTTGATATTTAAGCCTACTCATTATCAACTATTACGTGACTTCAATGTATTCTAATATTGGTAATAGTTAATGTGTTGTATATATCGGCATTTGTGTAAATTATATTTCGAATTCACTTAGTATTGTTTGTTTGAATCTTCCCATTGATGTTTTAGGACTGCAACTGGTCAGTCTCTTATTGGCATATGTGCATACTGTGAATATCGCCTCGATATAGCCTAAATTCACAAGCGTGGTAAGCAAAGATGGATAACCCGATGGAGTTTGAAGCGAAAGATACTGGGTTCAAGTCCCAGAGTGAACATCAACTCTAAGATGTAAGTACATTCAACTGATGAGTCCCAAATAGTACGGGACACGCGTCCTGGATTCCACTGCTAGCCACTATCCATCTTCGCTTACCAAATTATATTTCGGTTTGCTTATTTAGTCTACATTAACTTCTAGAATTGAAATGAAAACTTTTGAATTAAATATAGATAAAAATGGAAAATTAATTCCATTAATGTAACTGACAATGTTACTTACGAATGGTAGAAGGATAAAACTCAGAGTAATATCGATTCAAAATATTTTTCATGTTGAACAAGAAACTGATCGTCGTCATAGCGTGTAGATTTCTTTCAAAAAAATTTTAAAAGATTAATGATTTTTTTATTGATAAACAATGAGAGGGAAGTGGTAGTTATATGACCTGACGATAACGAGGAAACATTTTGTACAGACCTAACATTAGTCGAAGGAGGAAAAATCTCATCATGGAATAGAATTCACAGGTTAACCGCTGTTGATATTCCTTTCTTTCCACGGTTATGCATGTAATTACTTCAATGTTAAATCAATTAATGTAATAGTCGTTTGAATATTTTGTTTGCTGATATTCTGACTTTTGTTCATCTATGTTCCATAATTGGTTCAATGAATAGTTTTATGAACTCACAAATACATAGTAAAATCCACATTTAATGTTCGTCGTAAAAGATGAGCTTATTACTTATGATGGTTTGTGTGTTCACATAAGTGAGACAACCGATACAAGTGATTTCAGCCTGTAAATCGAGGAATTATTAGATAACCCGTCATAATTATTTTTCTATCTATCTTCATGATGAATACTCAGACTCTTCAACACAAAACTATTATTAGTTTCCTTTATAAAAATAACATTTTACTGCCTTTGTTTATTCTACCTCACTATTGTCATGTTTCACAGAATTTTATTATCAGTATTATTGTATTATTGTCATTTTGAAAAATAAGTATATATTTACGATTGTACAACCTTGAAAATGAATTTGCCGAGAAAAGAACTCTTTGCTGAACTAATCTTTCTTACATTCACTTAGTATTGCTTGTTTGAATCTTCCCATTGATATTTTAGGACTGCAACTGGTCAGTCTCTTATTGTAATATGTGCATACTGTGCGTATTGCCTCGATATTGCCTTAATTCACAAGCACCCAGTAGCTGAGAGGATAACGCAATGGCGCTTGAAGCGAAAGATACTGGGTTCAAGTCCCAGAGTGAACATCAACTCTGAGATGTGGGTACACTTGGCTGACGAGTCCCAAATAGGATTCCACTGCTAGCCACTATCCATCTTTGCTTATAATCTTTCTTATTTTTATATCGTCGATGAGACATCAATTCGAACTCACAGTCGAAATGTGAACTAAATTCGACTTTCAAACTAAAGTTCACAATATTCTGGAATCAGGTTTCCTTATTCTACACAAGTCTGATTGTTTGCCAAGTCAAGAGTACTGTTGAATAAGCAAACGTCGTATTTCTATAATGATAATTTTCAACAAAGAAACAGTATGAAACAAATCTCTTTGCAGTTTGCCGTACATAAATGTTCGGTGGATTTTGTTAGAATAAACATACACATAGTAATTCAACAACTTATGTAATGCCAACTTCTTGGATTGAATTACTTTGAATACCATATCAATAAATGAGAAAACAGTGTGAACATAAAAGTTATGAACAGGGATTTTGTCAGAATAAATCGTTTCTAAAAGCGTAACACTCAATAGTGAGAGGAAATTACTTTCTTCCGTTATTTGTTTCCATAGCCGATGCGTGTATATCACAAACCCTCTTCAAGGAATCTTGATCATGAACAACAATTTCCATATTCTTGTATGACTCATACTTGAGTTCACGGAATATACTTTCAAATAAAACATTCCAATCGATCTGATCAAAATAAATAACAAGTTGATATATATTTACGAATACAGTGAATGGGCCATGTCACAAATCGATTTTCTGCACGTGATCGGATTCTGTGAATTCGCTTGATCTGAATTTCTATTCTGAGGTATTTAGTCAACACACATTGCCTTCTACAGTTCGGCAGACAGACATTCAGATTTCAACCTTTTCCATAATGACATACTTATGTTTTACTCATCTACTTTAAGCATGAATACGCAGTCAGCTTCATTTAGGTTGCTATGATTTCACAAACGGGACACTTCTGAGTGCAACATCATCATAGACGACTGTTCAGGCTTAGTGGGTCACAATTTGATGAGGGTGGCAAATGAACTTCAGTCTTATTTTATATTACTTGGTGAAGTTAATCCCATATAAATATTGTGGTTTACTCAGATACGTGAAATACCAAAAACACTTTGTTTCAAGCGCTTGTGATAGATGATAAGTATTTTATTACTTCTTCTCTAAAGGTTAAGATGTAAGCACACTCAACATTATCACAACAAAACTGTAACTGAATCGAAAAAAACGTTGTGGGATTCGGTTAACGTTATGTGTGTTACAAGATACATGAATGAATGTGTAGCATCAAAGTATCTGTAGTGTTATACATGTGATAGTGATCAATAAAATTACAACATTGGTAATGTAGAAGTAATGCTGAAAAATGACAGATTATACTAAAGACTGTTATTCTGATTTGAGTTGACAAAATGTTGTATCCCGAAGAGAATTGTGAAAGGTAACTTTTGAGGAATATTTGTAGACCAGTGTAATATGTATATTACCTATTATATAATTGTTAAGTAACTAACCTAATCATATTCGTGTTCCTCTTATCATTAGCTTTATTTTGACCTTTGAACTATTATTATACGATTCTTGAGTTATCATCAGTTTATTGATTACTTTCCCCCCTATTCAGAGCCACAATTGACTAAATATTATACAAATGCTATTTTCTATTTTATGGCACGATGTGGTCTGTTTGGTTGGTATATAAACCCAGTATGTTTGTGAATAATGATTCATATTGCCGAGGCTGTTATTGGTGTTCTGGACTTAACTGGCTGGGCTAGGCAGAAGCAGGATCGATAAGCGCTCTAGACTGCTTGTACGGTTTTCGTGTGTCACTGTTCCAATCGATAATTCGCTGCTCCCTGATTAGCGGTCTCATCAAGTCACACATTAACTAGGCATCCACTCGGACGCAATGTATAACACAAAAACAGTAGTTTGATGAACGAATGAGTAAATTTCCTTCTTAGTTGTGTAATGAGAGAAGTTATTAAGGTTAACAATCAACTAGCAGGTAAATTACTGGCTAATCCAAAGTAAATGTTCACATTAGTGGATATACCATTCATTCAGCTTTGGGAATCAGAAATGTGCTTCACATGTAAATAATATTTTAAAAGCAGTTTGATCAACTCACTAAGGGACAGATTTCTGATAACTTTTCAATTGTAACTTTTGAAACAGAACCAGATGGTTGTATTGCCTGAAATAAATAGAATGGCAAAGTCTAATCACAACCAATTATCTGATCTAGTCTATTGAAGGAGCTTTGTTGGGGATTTTAGAACTAGATCGACGCAATCGTTCAGTTCCATTAAGTTTAAACTGGTTTTCGAACCAACATGCACCAGCCGCCCTCTTATCTTGTTTGATGCGACCGACAACGTTATCAACCTTTTGTTGAGCCATTTTACTTGTTTTTTTTTTTATTTTTGCTATTATATCTCACCTTGAGTATCATTTCGAAAGAAACGAAATAGGAAATAATTATTTTTACATCATGTGGCTTATGTGTTTAGAATCAGTTAGAAACTCCATGATATATATATTACCGATTAATCGAGTGTTCCCGACTTTTCCCTTCCTTTTAAAATAAAATCTGTGTATCGTCAATGTTATCAAATCCTTATCCATCAGAATTTGTTTCAACCTAACCAAGGTATTCGGTAATATTCAGTAGAGCTTTTGAATTTTCAAATTATGTAAGTGAACTGTATTATGCTGTAATTATTGATAGTGAAATTTTGAAGTCGTATGTAGTATGGATTTTCTTGTGTGTAATTTCGCAAATTAAAGCATATATGGACTTCGGTGGGGGAAGACGATAAGTAGTTGTATCAATAATATTAGTTATCAAGACTTCTTACTCATGTTCTCATGACTGAAATACTAATGTATTAATCACTGAAGACTACGTCAGTTTTCTACACAACAATGGAATGTATAAAAACATGCATAACAACATAATTTGGATAGTTGTCAAGTAATCATGGTCACTTTACTCACACTTTTGATTTGGGAATGCAACTGTAAAACGTCTTTTATTATGTTTTTCTTATCCTTTAAAGGTCCAAGTTTCTTCAGATATGCGAAAAGTTGTTCAGCTGCATTTATTTTCTTTCCATCGGACTGTTAATTGCGAATGAAGTAAATCGCACAAATTTTCATCTTCATAAAATGTTATTTATTGATAGAATATGTTACTATCATATGAATGAATAGGATAATTACAAACAGTGATACTGATTGCCCATAACATTAGTTTCAGTTTATCATCTTGGTAAAGTCAAAGTTTAAAGTGCTTATACATTTTAAAGATTTTACATCATTTGGTTTGAGATATCAGGAAACAGACAAGTAATTATTGAAATTTGTACATGGATAAGGTATTTCTCAGTTCCATTATGCATGACAATTCTGCTTGATATAAGTCAAACTAAAACACTGGGCCACATCTCAGTGTAAAACACAATTTATACATCAATTATTTGTTCAGGGTATCACAAACGCGATTCTAAAATCCACCAACTCTTCACATAGTGTTTTACATGTTCTGTGTTACAAGTTACAATAGGTCAAGGATAGCCGTCTGATGAAACCTTGTTAATTATTGAAATAAAAATAAGTCATGATAGTTTAATCTTACCATGCTAGGAGCAACAGCATCAAAGGCCTCCAGAGAACCTAAAGAAATCTGAAGTTAAAAACAAAGCACCTGTAATTTTCATCGGAAACCAAATGAAATGTTACACGACAACGACTGTTTTTAAAAAAACAATCAATTTTAATAGATGATATCCATTAGAGATTTCTTTTGTTGTTTGTCAAGTAGAAAGAAGCTACTCTGCTGAGTTATATAGCCCTATTTGTAAAACAAATGATGCTTCATTTACACAAAGGACTATCCAGTATTTGTTTATCAACACATAGAATTCTTGCTCTGAATGCACAGATTCATCAAATTGTAGTTGTAGAAAACATACAAGATAGCCCAACAACTCAAATCGTATGAAATGTCGGTTACTAGAATGAACTGAGATCGGATTTGTCATTGAAAACTCAAATGTTGTCGAGAAATATTTGACAGAAATATTCACAATTTTAACTTATTCAGTACGAACAACAAAGTACTTTCTAAATAGTGTGAGATTTTTGCATGATACTGTGGTAACTCATACAAACATAAAATAAGGCATTTCATTAAAGAAACGTGAACAGATGTCTTTCCGTATCGATTTACAATCTATCCAGGGTATTTCACCAAAACTCACTTTGATGAACCATAAAGTTATGTTGTTTACCACTCCAAATTTTCATCAGATTTATCGACCTAATGCTCTTTGAACCAGATCAAGGTGATGTAATTTCTCAGCTACATGCTGGATAAATATGATATCATTCATCATAGAAGAAAACACTAGTTGTCGTCGATCAGCCGTCATTACCAAATTTTACTGAATTGTTTGCAATGAAAATATTTTCACTACAGCATAAATAGTATATATATACAGCCTTTTACTGTCGTTTGTATCTCATGATAAGTGCAATCGTGTTTTCAAACACGTTCAGAGGAAAAGCAAAGTTCTTCATCACAACAAAGTAATAAAACTTAGTTTATTTGATTCATTTAAATGTGACTGAATAACATTCCAGTGCATATAAGTAGAACACGCTAACACATTTTAAATAACTGATTGACTGAACGACTAAATGTCATTATGATGAAACAGAGATTCATGGAAATTTATCAAACGTTTTCATCAATAAACAGAAAGATGTTCAGTTATTTTACTTGTTTCCAATAACCCTTCAAATAATATGATTTCAATTTGAAAATGGTATTGGAAATAAATACTTAGAACTTGATATTATAGTTAAGTGCCCAATTCATGTTATACTCAATAACTTACATCAATGCTTGGATTGCTATCATTTACTAGCTTCAGTGAAAATAAAGTTGTACTTCCACTTTGAAGCAACAAAGGTAAAAGCAAACTTGTAAGATTGAATGTTTCATCTTTAAGTAGATTTCTTTTGACATTGAAAGGGATTTTGTCGTATGCATTTGTCAAGTACCAGCCTTTGAATAGAGTTATTATCAATTTAATAACTTCGTTTTCAATCACTGAAATTTCTGCATTGGGACTCTCTGTACAAGATTTGTAGTAGTTTACAGCACTCATAAAGCGTGAATCATCTGGATTGTTTGTGTTATTCACTTAATACAAAAAAACAATGAACAAGTGGCGTAGTTAACATTAAGAAATGGTCATTTAGTTATCGCAAATTTACAGGGAAACAAGACTGAATTATAAACACACATTAATCTTCATTGTTAATGTTTCTACTTGTCCAATTCGATGATTTCTGATTTGAATAATCATCTGATCGTGTCTGAGGTACCAGTAATCGACATAAATCATCATAAGCGGTACTTACGAGAGTTCGCATGAAGGTTTAGTGTAAAATAGAGAGTTAGTCGATGTCTTCATAGTGAATTATCTGTAGCGTTGTACTGTACCATTCAAAGTTCGATATTCGACATGGTCTTCACACGGTAAGAAAGAAAATTTGCACTGAGTAACATATTTTTACTCTAAAAATAATGGTCATATTGAGAGGGCTTACAAATCCAAAAAAATTTCTTCATGGATACATTCTTTATTGCCCAAGTGTTTTCTTTTCTGGCTTGCATAATTGTTTACTAAGAAGCTTGATTATGCCACTTGAGTAAAACCGAAATGAATTTAACGGAATTTCGAATTCCAGTAGAGCAATACGTGTCACTCATGAGTATTTATAGATATCACTTAAGAAGCCAATAATGTACATATGATGGGAGATGATCGATTAGGAGAGTTGTTTTTATGATCGCCTCAGATTTTCACCCAACCTACCATATGAAGCTGGTATACTTTTGTCTTATTCAGTGTGTCGTCGGTTCACTAGACAAGTGAACGAACAACAACAATCTATTTGACACATTTCAGCCTCTGCACTGTCTTCTGTATATGATCCTTATTGAAGCAATACAACACAGGTGTTTACTAGCAATTTTCAGTAAGAAATAGCCTGATTTTTATCTTTGTTTCACATCTTAGTTATTTTCCAACATACTGATAATACCAAAAAGGGGAAGCCAACAGCACTTCTTAGGCTAAAACACGAATTCATCATAACTCGAGGTAGATTTTTAGTGCAACTATGAATGACAGTTTAATGTTGTGTCAAAGCTGAAACAGAATATTAAACATGTAATCTATAAAATGTGAATGATCGGAATTGACCGGAAAGGAAATAATGGTGGTTAACGGCGGAATCTAGGGTGCGCGTTTCGCCCTACATGGGTCTGGTCGGCGAGATGTAATTGCATCCTAGAGTTGATATTCACCCCGGTATTCGAACGCAGTAATGCTGGAATGACTTGCCGTCGCGTTATACACTCAACTACTGAGTCCATATAACCATAAACTTGTGCAATGAGGTGAAGCTTTGGACCATTTTCGTAGTGGTTGATTGAATCTTCCCATTGATATTGAAGACTGAGATTGATCAGTGTTTCATTGGCCTATGTGTATTTTGATATTTATTAAGCTCGAGTCCCGGACTGAACATAAACTATGGGATCAAGCCGACCAGCCACTGATGGGACAAAAGGCACGTCCTGTATTCCACTGTTGACCACCATCATCTCTGCTGATAATGCATGCGACTGAATGCAATATTGAGGTATTCCACACAGGATGCATACATACTAATAAGAGATTGATCAACTGGATTCTTAAATATAAATGATGAGATTCAAACGATCAATACGAAAATGAATTAGATGTTATTTATTATTTACGCTACAGTTGGAAAATGATTTTATGAATGATGTGGCTTTATACTAATCTGCAACGAACTAGGTCTCATAAAAGATCTTAAATTAAATCAAGTTATGGATCCGGCCCAGAAATGTCATTTTTAGTCATTCATGTCTATTTCATTTAGTGGGGATGATTCGATTTTCAGAGAAGTGTTTGTGGGTTTAAGATATCTGACGGAAGCGGAACTCCTAAGACAGATGAGAGTTTGTGAGAATGAGACTTTGTGATATTTGATAATACGAGAAAGTCATCGAAATCCAAATGATTTTTATTTAAAATACGTCTGCAAAAGGAGCGGTTACACAGAGAGACCAACAACTTCTCAAGCGACACGAGGGTCTTTTTGGAATTAAATTCTTTATCCATAGGTAAAGGTAGCCTCATGGTAATGAATCCTATATATTTGTTCAGCTGGTGGAAGTCTTTCGTGCAGTTTCCAGATGGTTAGTTCGTCATGACCACGAGATTCTGCGCATCACATATAAGAAGGATACTAGCTTTCGTCGTTTGACATCCAAACAGAATAATATGATTCGTCTTTTAAAGATGTTCGGAACTGCAGCTTTTGTTGTTATCAATTTTGAGTATGCAAATTACGAGAAGGAAATAACAACCCAAGATATTTTCGACATGCAATGACGCTTATTTGAACGATCGAAACTTCCAGGTTAGTACAGCCTTGATTTAAGTCACTATTAAGCAGGTGATTTTAAAACATTAGCTACACACATCATTCAGATTGAAAGTTCAAGTGTAGTGCATTGTCAAGTAGACGGATGTCTGGAATGCTTCACCTTTTCAAAGATAGATCAGAAAATTGTAGATCGTCGACTGCCACAGGTATTGATGGTGCATACAAGAGCAACAAAGAGGAAATATCTCTTCACAAATGAATGTCATTAAATGTCTCCATGAAGGCAATTGAAGAAACACTTGGGTTTTCGACCACAGAACATTTCGAGCTGATTATCAGGTTTCTTGGAGTGGTTCCGCTGTTGCACTCATTGATTCAGATCCAGCTCCTGAATTCTATTCATAATTTTAAATTTTATATAGCTGACCGACCGTATAACAATTCTAGCAAGACCACCTATTTCCGTAGAACAAGAAACGGGAGACGTCAATAGAAGTTTTGAATGTCACTACATCCGCTGATAACAGTGAAGGTGATGCTGAAGCAAACGTAGATATGCAAGTGGTTAATGAAATCTCTGAGCCTCGTGAAGAACCTGACAATGACAATTTTGATATTCGTCCTGGATGTCATTTTTTCCAACCTCCAATCGTCAAATACTGTCGTGGTGAATGACTCAGATCGTAGAAATGTGTCGCATTCAGCCAAGTTATCAGTTCTGCGTATGAAATGTTACGGTTGTTATGTGTAGTCATGTATTCTGTAAGTGGATACCAGACTTGGTAATACTATTCATCATCGATATCAACGACGATTCAACAAGAACGCAACATAGTCTTTTTATGGCCGCCTCAACAAACCGACTTAATTTTGTTTACTCAATGTATAAGCATTAGTCTGGTCACTCGACAGAAATAGTTATTCAGTAACTTTTCTATTAAGTGCATATCATATATTGCATGGGAAAGATCGAGTATAACTGCCTAAGCATAAAAATAAATTTCTTCACTATCGACTTCTAAACTATGTATCGTCATATTTGTGATCATTAAGTTCCCTAGACAGATTGACCTATTTAGGATCAAACGGTTGGTTTATATCAGACAGTAGATATGAGTTATTCTACGTCTAGGACAATTGGTAATGTATCAGTTTTCATTTATCTGTCAATGACATTTTATTTTACCAGTGAATTCAAACTAGTGACATTAGCGTAATATATGCAAACAATTCTACGCACATATCACATGAGTCTTTACATGATTCATTCGGCGTAGTAACGAAATTCAAATTGCATATTGAATTTGTGATGAACTTCGTAACTCTTGACTGATGAATATTATACTACAGTATCAAATGCACACGGTAAAACTTTATGTAATTACGACTGTAGAATTTAAGAAAACGCCATTGTCTGAAAGGATGTTTTCTTCTTTGAAACGTTGACAAGGTTTTTCTTATTCGATTGAATCCATTAACAGATCACTGTTAGACAACCAATGAAAATCCGAAAGCACTAATTGGCCGTTTTGACCTAGAATGGGACTTTTGATCAGTGCACATCCACGATCCTGCACGTCGGATTCGGACCCACGACCTACGGTCTCAGGCGAATTATCTAGTTGTTCGTAGCTTGAATTCTGTAGGTAAAGGAGATGTCATGAATAGATATTTTGAAAGGGTAGCACGTTAGCCTGTTGTTGACTAGGTTATTTTGTTGTCAGGCAAACAAATAAACATAATCACGATAAACTTATGTTTATTAAGAGTGATATTTCCAGTTTCCGCAGATTCGTTCGTATGTACAGTGTATCCTCATTGAGATCTAATACTAGATCATTTTGGCATTCTACATTTTTCATCTGTGCAATAGTTGAAAATCGGGCATTTATAAATATCTTCTATTATTATCTGGTGACTCAGTTGACATTTAAGTCATATTTGAATTTATTCTTAGTGAGGTGAGCTAACAATAACTACACGTAACTGAAAAAAACTTAGTCCGGTGTCTGCATGACCGAGATAATAAAAGTTATCATACTTATAATTTCAGTATTTAATTCACTCTATCATCTCCTGTGCTCTTCTTTAAGTCTGGTAATGATTAGCAGTATTTCATTCACTGTTTATAATACTCATGAACAAGTCTGTAAATCTCTAAAATGTTTTTGTCATTAATTAATAAAACTAAACCAAGTTACAGTATTTAATGTTTAAACATTTTAATCGTATGAAAATGTATCCTTTGGTATCAGTTACAAATGGTTATAAAAACCAACTTGTTTTAAGCCATGTACATAGTCGGTGATTATCATGTTCATTAATAAACTGCCAGCGCACTACTTAGACGTTAAATACCATGAGTTATCTTAACTCTCTACTAATTAAAGCTGATTACTTCAAGAAATATTTTTTACAAGTAGATGAGCAGACTGGAACAACCATTTACAAACCTACGATTAGAGCCATCCAATGAAATTGAGGCATTATCTACGGAATTTAACCAAACAAATTGCAGTAGAACAGGTGGATTGAATTGAATCAGTGAATGCATGACTGGTCTTGATCACAAAATAAGAAGGCCACGACTAGTGGAGTCTTATCCGTGTAGGGTGTTGGACAGATATCCACCTCAAACAATGGATGAAGCGGTAGCGCAAGATCACGGATTGATTGGAGTTAGACATTGAAACTGTTGAATGCCAAGTGAATGGTCTACATGATAGGTGTTTGCACACGAGACCGAAAGTGTTGAGTTCGAATCCCTGTGTTGTGAAATCGTGAATGTGCTATTCTCAGGAGTCAAGGACTAGGATGGAACGACCATCCAGTGTCTTTAGGAATTTATTAGTGGTCTAGCCTATATCGAATCGTGAATTCAACGGTTACAGATAGAACGAATAAAATGATAAATTTAAAACGAGCAGAAACCAATTAAATTTATTCCCCACAGCTTCGCCTCATGTGATTCATGGTAGCCACATAAATTTACTAACAAATACTCTCAATCACATCGACATATATAGGTCATTCACGTGTTTTTGATTCGAGTTGTAATACGGTCCTGCAGAATCGACACTTGAAAAGCCTCTACTGTAGGTATTCGTATAAGACATATTTATGCTTCAATTATGTAACGTGAACAAGTTCAAAATATCCGTCAAAATATATACAAAAAAATGCCAAATAAAAAGCAATCAGAAAACGAAACAGAATCGTGAAAAGAAGACAACCGGTTAATAATATAGAATTCGAAAAACTCACTTAAATTTATGATGAAATCATCATCAACACCAGTAGGATGAGAAGCAGCGCCATCGATAAAATGCTCAAGACAAGAAGAAGCCAAGTAATCCACGCAGGCGAATTGATCAGGTTGATCAACAAAACCTGTAATAAAAAATTCACGAAATTCATAGCAGCATGTTTCGTCTTCACGAATGATAAACTAGAAATGTATTGCAGATTTTAGTTACAATTCACTGCATACTCACAATATTGCTGTGACTTCATCAGTTCAAAACTCGTGTTTTAAACAAACATTGAACTAATGTCACATTTATAATGACGTCTGACAATGTTAAGTAATTGATCATTCTTATGATTGAAGTTCAAACTTGAATTACATGACTACTTTGGATTATTTGAGTTTTAAAAATCACTGAACAACATTATATACAACGAATAATTAGATGCCACATTCCCTAACACGGCAAATTATCAAAAGAAAATGTGACATTCGATATTTGCGTGATTCACCACAATTCGTTTGCACAATTACACGCAATAGTCGCAAAATTAAAATCAAAAGTGACTAAATAGCACTCGGAAATCACCTTCACACACTTACCTTTACCAGGCTCTTTTACTTCATTGATTAGAACAGGTGCTGCTGTAGGTGGAGACAGGTCTTCATCTATGCAGGAAATTTACAAAGACAAAATGGAAACAATTAATTAGTCTGTGTACAGTGAAGTGACACAGATATGTCACTCCATCTCACATGATCTTTTTGACATATGATGTTGCTGACGATAGTTATCCACATATCCAAGTAATTGCATGGAAAATATTTCACTGCAGCCACAACAACCTCATGGGAGAAGCATGACCGTGTATCGAAAGATTTATTAGTAACCTAGTTCAAGTGATCAATCCTAATAACAAGCATATTCGTGGGGTAATATTCCACGATCAATGCCACGAACAACCATTCTAAAATCATCACACAAAATATTGTTATTCTCTTTCTTTGGTTTAACACTTGTGCAACTATCATCGAAGCATGTTTCGTCTTCACGAATGATAAACTAGAAATGTATTGCAGATTTTAGTTACAATTCACTGCATACTCACAATATTGCTGTGACTTCATCAGTTCAAAACTCGTGTTTTAAACAAACATTGAACTAATGTCACATTTATAATGACGTCTGACAATGTTAAGTAATTGATCATTCTTATGATTGAAGTTCAAACTTGAATTACATGACTACTTTGGATTATTTGAGTTTTAAAAATCACTGAACAACATTATATACAACGAATAATTAGATGCCACATTCCCTAACACGGCAAATTATCAAAAGAAAATGTGACATTCGATATTTGCGTGATTCACCACAATTCGTTTGCACAATTACACGCAATAGTCGCAAAATTAAAATCAAAAGTGACTAAATAGCACTCGGAAATCACCTTCACACACTTACCTTTACCAGGCTCTTTTACTTCATTGATTAGAACAGGTGCTGCTGTAGGTGGAGACAGGTCTTCATCTATGCAGGAAATTTACAAAGACAAAATGGAAACAATTAATTAGTCTGTGTACAGTGAAGTGACACAGATATGTCACTCCATCTCACATGATCTTTTTGACATATGATGTTGCTGACGATAGTTATCCACATATCCAAGTAATTGCATGGAAAATATTTCACTGCAGCCACAACAACCTCATGGGAGACGCATGACCGTGTATCGAAAGATTTATTAGTAAACTAGTTCAAGTGATCAATCCTAATAACAAGCATATTCGTGGGGTAATATTCCACGGTCAATGCCACGAACAACCATTCTAAAATCATCACACAAAATATTGTTATTCTCTTTCTTTGGTTTAACACTTGTGCAACTATCATCGAAGCATGTTTCGTCTTCACGAATGATAAACTAGAAATGTATTGCAGATTTTAGTTACAATTCACTGCATACTCACAATATTGCTGTGACTTCATCAGTTCAAAACTCGTGTTTTAAACAAACATTGAACTAATGTCACATTTATAATGACGTCTGACAATGTTAAGTAATTGATCATTCTTATGATTGAAGTTCAAACTTGAATTACATGACTACTTTGGATTATTTGAGTTTCAAAAATCACTGAACAACATTATATACAACGAATAATTAGATGCCACATTCCCTAACACGGCAAATTATCAAAAGAAAATGTGACATTCGATATTTGCGTGATTCACCACAATTCGTTTGCACAATTACACGCAATAGTCGCAAAATTAAAATCAAAAGTGACTAAATAGCACTCGGAAATCACCTTCACACACTTACCTTTACCAGGCTCTTTTACTTCATTGATTAGAACAGGTGCTGCTGTAGGTGGAGACAGGTCTTCATCTATGCAGGAAATTTACAAAGACAAAATGGAAACAATTAATTAGTCTGTGTACAGTGAAGTGACACAGATATGTCACTCCATCTCACATGATCTTTTTGACATATGATGTTGCTGACGATAGTTATCCACATATCCAAGTAATTGCATGGAAAATATTTCACTGCAGCCACAACAACCTCATGGGAGAAGCATGACCGTGTATCGAAAGATTTATTAGTAACCTAGTTCAAGTGATCAATCCTAATAACAAGCATATTCGTGGGGTAATATTCCACGATCAATGCCACGAACAACCATTCTAAAATCATCACACAAAATATTGTTATTCTCTTTCTTTGGTTTAACACTTTTGCTTGATTCTGGATTACAGGTCTAGTCTTATGGTATTCTCACTGCTCTCTTGATTATGCTGTATGTGTGTATTTGACATATCATCCTTTTAGCCTGGTTATAAACAAAACAAATTATCGAAGAATATTCAGTCCATTGCTTTTAACCCATATTACGCTAAGGATTTTTATAATAACTCCTTCCCTCTAGATAAATTCAACCGCTTCAAATTTGTATGTCATTTGTTCAAAATAACACGCACAGTCGATCTGTAATAAATAAACAGATTTATTCTTACTCATATTCCTTTATTAACAATCATCTATTATGAAATCTGAAGCATGCACTACCAGTAATATTTCCTGTTTAGTTATATTTTTTGATAACTATTTCCTATATCGAAACAATAGGTTACAATACATTCCGGAGGCCACCTTATATTTACTCACTCCAGAATAAACTCACTCACATATGATATACCAGAGTCAAACACATCACGGGACTCTGTGTGGATTGTTGTGAGGCTCTCAAATTCAGCTTGCTTACTGTCGGCTGCGTTGATTGGTTGATAAACTTCCGAAGTTGAGTAAGAGACATTTATTAGACATTTACTTTTTTACCATGAACATTCTAACTAACCAGCTAATATATTCTGTCACAACAACAAATGGTACCTTCTTGTGGAATCATAAATGTAGATTTCAATGTACAGAATATTTACATGGCAATTAGCTCACTGAAACTACACATGTCATACCCAGAACTATGTCACATCTTGCAGCGTAGGTTGAAAATTACCGGCTCATAAATATGATCTCGGTAGTACCTAGTGATAGAGAAAGTAGTTAAGGAGTCAATAATTCAACATCTACTTGCTAATAACCTCATCTTGACCTCTCAGAAGGGGTTTATGAGGTTCAAATTATGCGATGCATGTCTGGTAGACCATCTGAGTTATATAACTCCAAAACGGTACAACGGGCTCCTTGTATCAGTTATATTCTTTGACTTTGGGAGAGCTTTTAGTGAGATTCCACACAGATCGTTTCTTGTCAAACTGAAATCTTTCGGAATCGATAACGCACTATAATCGTGGCTTGCTTCATTCCTTACTAAACGTAAACAAATGGTAAAGTGTAACAAATCTCTCATCACCTAGACCAATAACTAGTTAGGTCATCCAGGTTAGTGTATTAGGTCCACTCTTCTTTCTCATATATATAGATGATATGTGTAAAACCATCAAATATGGGAGACTGTACTTATATGCCAGATGATCTCAAAATACAGTATACAGCTTTACACTGAAGCTTTCAGTGAAAGTATATCCCACATTCAAAGTAACCTCGATAACCTATCTATCCGGAGTGAAACATACCAGTTACTATTTACCCTCAACAAAAGTGGTGTCATGCATTTTTAAAAACATCCCATCAACTACTACTTCACTTTAACATAATATAGAGTTCGGACAGCTAAATCAGTGCACGATCTAGGGATTAATTACACAGAAAGCCTAAAATTCGAAGAACATCATTCTTCTATTATCTAGATGGGTTATGGGTTTTATAATAAAGAATTTCTTCACAACGAAGGCCGTGCTTACTCTTTTTAAAATATTTATACAACCCTCCCTTGAATACCTGTCATCAATCCTATGAAACATGAATACCACAGACAAGCAAATGACCGAAGAGTTTTTATACGTTGACCACATGGGTGTGACTTCACTCTTGACTACATAGCTAGATGTAAGCCATGATAATGAGACTTGTTATTCACTAATCCATATATATATATATATATATATATATATATATATATATATATATATATATATATATATATATATATATATATATTAATTGTCAAACTGTTGCATGCATAATACTCAGAAAATCTAAACCGCTACTGTGGTGCGTTTCATGACCAATGAGTGGTGATTCGATATGACATCTCATTGTTGCTGACATTAGGTGCATTAAATAATCGGTTGAACGCATTGAATGTACGTTCTGTACGTTTCAACACCTGCCACTAAAAATCCAAGCTTTCTCAAATAGAAAAACAAGGGCTGTGGATAAAATTCAAGGAAGAATAACATATCTATTTGATTTGTTGGTGTCAAAACAATAACAAATCTATGCGTAAAGTGAGTG
Source organism: Schistosoma rodhaini (assembly GCA_944470415.2). Taxonomy (NCBI): domain Eukaryota; kingdom Metazoa; phylum Platyhelminthes; class Trematoda; order Strigeidida; family Schistosomatidae; genus Schistosoma; species Schistosoma rodhaini. Next base: position 31,636,201 of record OX104037.1, read on the forward strand.
TATATAAATGACAAAGTAATGAATATACTACTTATTTTTATGTTATCTGGCTCAGTTTACAAATACATTTTAATCAGATATTATAGATTGTAATTCTATGAGAGGCTTAGTGACATGAAGACAGTGAAGTTTACTGGCATATGATAATGAAGCTGGTCTTTACATAACGCACCGTGATATTCAATTACAACACATGAACATATTTTATTTTGTGTATTCTCTTGGCATGAACATTATAGCAGAGATATGAACAGAAATAGATAATTTTATTTAAAATAAAACAAAACCTACTGTTGGTATTGGATTTCAGATGGCGTACGAGAAATATTGTTAATACGACCGATGCACATATAGCACCGATTACAAGAATCGATAAGATCAGCTTTTGCTGTTTAGATAAGTTTTTCAAGATCATTCTGTTTATCTGTAAGACAATTGCTTGCTGAACAGCCTTCAGATAACTTGTTTAATTACACAAATATATATATATTTTTTTAAAGGCGCTATCTCAAACAAAATAAATATCTTAAGAGTTTTATTGTTTCAGACTGTCTATAAAATTTGCGTGCCGTAGCATGTTATACAGACGTGATTATCATAATTATGAATGGGCTGAATTCTACACACATTGTTTTTGAAACCATAAATGATTCTCAATAAGACCACGTCGGTTTATAGTAAAACCCTGATTAAAACTGGAAGACAATAATACATATTTGAGACATCACGCAAGACTATACCATTAAAGTTACGTTAGTTTTTAAAATCAGGTCAAAGAGTTAAAGTGGGTTGATATTATTATGAATCTTTGTTTTTTTAAGTTTGATAATAGGAAGCCTACCTAACCACATTTCAAGTAAAACTGTTTTGAATCCTTTAGAATTTGAAATTTGTTAAAAAATGAACATCCATTTATTCATCATTGTAATTTTATAATTACAGTGATACTATACTTGTGGAAACTATGGTCTAAACATGGTTAGCAGAGATGGATAGTGGCTAGCAGTGGAATCCAGGACGCGCGTTTCGTCCTATTTGGGACTCGTCAGCTGGATGTACCTGCATCTCAGAGTTGATGTTCACTCTGGGACTCGAACCCAGTACCCTCGCTTCAAACGCCATCGCGTTATCCACTCGGCCACTGAGTCCTGATAGCCACCTGCTTGTGCGATGGGGTGAAGTTTAAATTCAACTTAGTATTGTTTGTTTGAATCTTCCCATCGATTTGTTAGGACTGCAACTGGTCAGTCTCTAATTGCCATATGTGCATACTGTGCGTATTGCCTCGATATACCTTAATTCACAAGCATGGTTAGCAGAGATGGATAGTGGCTAGCAGTGGGTACTGGGTTCGAGTCCCAGAGTGAACATCAACTCTGAGATGCAGGTACATCCAGCTGACGAGTCCCAAATAGGACGAAACGCGCGTCCTGGATTCCACTGCTAGCCACTATCCATCTCTGCTAACCATGCTTGTGAATTAAGGTATATCGAGGCAATACGCACAGTATGCACATATGCCAATTAGAGACTGACCAGTTGCAGTCCTAACAAATCGATGGGAAGATTCAAACAAACAATTCTAAGTTGAATTTATGGTCTAAACATGCTACTTTCAGCTTCCAAAATGTTATCAAATGATGCGAGATTTTGAAGTTTTTGAGGAAACGCTGTGATACTAAACGTATTGTCCATTCATCAGTACATTAAAGATTTCCATTCCAACAGAATGCTTACTGATGAAGCATTTTACGTTTAGTTGATGAGCAGAAGAGAGTTCATTCTATCAGTCAAATTGTACAATATACAAGCCTATTTAAGGAGTTCATAATCTATACCAAAGATACACAGATGTCTGTTTGAAAAAGTGAACCATTCACTAGTTCAATTAATTAGTATACCACACATTGACTAATAAAGCTTCACCAAATTAATGGTTCTGATTACAATTTTCTAAAGTAATATTTATCACCTACTCATAGTTTGGGGAAAAACAACTTCTACGAAACATCTTCATACTACTAACATTAATCACTAACATTTTACAAACTTTCTTTGCATGATATTTTCTGTTTAAGCATTAATACTTTGTTATTATTGTTGTAGTGCATATATAATACTTTACATTTTATGATACAACAGATGAGGACTTTTATGTTATATGTTAGGACACAATGTAAGTCTAGATATTCACGCGTTATTATACTCTATAGAAGGCTCACGACAGTAAAGAAATCAGAAGCTCCCATTCAGTCGAAGATGTGCTTACGCTATCACGTTGATTTTGTTGCTCAGTTATTTGTTTATTAATATTTGTGATGTATAACCAAGTCAGAGTAAGTCTATTCACCAACGACGTTTAACAGCGAATATCTTGTTCCGCGGAAAAGGGTTAAATTAGGTTTACAAAACGGAGGAGATTCAAACCACCTACCATTGGATTGGATACGAAAGACAGAAATGTGGACCATATTATGTTTCCGAACTAATCGTCACAGATAGAACAAAGCGAATGATTATTACTAGCTGTTTATTGGATGGAAGGCGACGTCATGTTTTATAATCCTAACTACTAATCACAATTAACTGATTGAATGTGTTTAGATAATTGTTTTCTGTGAACTGATAGTGTAGTATCAGTTTATATGTGAAGCCCATATACTTTATTCTAGCTTCTCGCCAAGCTAATTCACTGATACATTATGAGTCATATTTCGATCTTGTTAATTATTCGCTTATTAACTTTGACTATGTTTTTATATGAGGGTATATGTGTACCCTTCGTATCCTATTCATCATATGTCTGTCATTCATTTTTGTCTGATTATAAATATTGAGTAATGCTTGCTCATAGCGAGTTGGCTTCCCCGCCAATCTCCAATACGCATTATTTTTGCCTCGCTCTCGAGTTGGCTTCCCAGCCATCTCCAATGCACGTCATTTTTGTTCCGCTCTCATCTATTTGCTTCATTACTCTGATTCTCTGGCCAGATCGATGAGTAAAGAAAATATATGTATTCTAAATCAATTCTCGTATTTGAATTATTTAACTCCGTTATTAACCAACGCGGATCAAGTCATTTATTACATACGAGGATAGACAGTACGTATATTTTAGCAACAAACAATCATTCATACGAGCAAAAAGGAATCAGATTTACGGAGCAACAATAGTACGGTACAGTTTAGGAAGATGTTACTTAGTTTTTGACAATCATCGGAAACCTCTGTGTGTAAGCTTCTTCAAATGAAATTATTTGAGATTCACTGTCTTCCTGATGATAGATGCACTGGCGTACAACAGAAAAAGGAAGTTCATACCCCAATGTTAGATGTCAAAAGATTAAGGCCTCAGGTGTCAACACAGTATACACTTAAATTATGTTTAGTACACTGAAGAAACAAAGTCAAACGTAAAGTTTGCGCAATCGAATACGTTGTTGATAACATCGTAAGTGTTTATTGGATGCATTCGAAATGATTTCTTAGAAGAACTACTTGTTACATCAGATGATATCATCTTAAGAATGCGTGAGTTCAGAATATCTTTTTAAGATGCTTATTTTTTATAAATGCATAATTTTTTGAAATTCGTAAGCGTGCATATAATATGGGCTTGGCTTGATTGCCAGCTATGTGCTAGATTGATATTTAAAAAGTAGTTTTTCAGAACATTTGTATATTATTTGTGATGTGAAATCGAAATAAGGCTGTATATCTATGAGCATTTAGAAACATTCATAAACTCACAAATATCTATGATGAAATTATCTGAATGTAATAAATGATCTCTAAGGGAATCATTTGACATTTGTTTGTGGCAAATAGTTTCCTCAAAATTATCACAGCTGGTGTTAATTTCATCATCTGTGTTAAAACCTGTGCAGTTACTATTGTCTTCACATGAAATAATAAAGAAAGAAAGTTATAGGCAAATAACTCACACAAAGTGAGCTAATAAAGCATTCATGATTTTAAGACTGATAATAAAATACTATGGTTATTGAAAACTGACCAGTGAAAAGAGAAACATTCACAAAAAAAGTAAAGTACACATAATAGATAGTGTGATGTGATCTACTTATATCCTTATCAGTAGTATATGGTGATGGTCAGACATAGAATGTATTTTGGAAGAACACCGATATGGAAAGAACTGAAATGAAGCGCAATCGGTAGGAAAATGTATAAACAATGAAATTAGAGAAGATGGATTGATATTTACAGAAGGAACAGTGAAGATTGAGACAATTGATTGTTATTTTGCAAATCAACTGTTTGCTATATGGTTATCAGATCTTAGTAAGATAGTCTGTAATTTGTGCCTAGACACGTTCGATTGTCCTAACTCGTGTATTATTCACTACAATAGTGAAAAATTTGTGAAGAAACATAAACGTAACAAAATTATGGTGATATTTTGGTCACAAAAAGTAAAACCACAGCAAAAAACTATAAAAGTAGATATGCAATTTAACTCAAATCTATCATAAAAGTATATGCAACTCATCCAACCAACTTGTGTATAATGATTCAAAGGCACTGAGAAATTCATTTCATTCACTTACGTGAAGCCATTTTCGGTTTATCCACTGTAGGAGAATTTGTTGTGGGTGGCGACAAGACTAGTTCGGTGTAAGAAATGCCAATAAAACAGAAACTATTAATCAGTTTGTGTACAATGAGGTGATGCATATATTTCACTAGATTTCATGTCATCATACATGACATTGTATGTCACCACCAACACTATTTATTAATTCTCTTGTGGAATTTCGGTATACATATTTTACCGATTATCTTTACGTTGTTTTTGTCCACTTAGACTTCTGTCATTAGAAGGTTTATGTATTATCCACTTTTGCTTGAATATTTCAATTTAACCATATATAGGTTTTAGGTTTTACATTAAGAAAAATTATCTTTGAAATCTTACATCTTCCCCTTTGTAAATATTGTAGCGTCTTAGCATAGGAAACCAAGTTTTGTGCCCATAATCCATTTGAGGAAGCTTATGTCTTCTTACATTCTTAAGTTTGTTCATTGTTACGTGGAGTAATGACACTGTTCCAAACTTGAGATTTTATAAACACGAACAGTGTATATGTGCTGTTTATTTGTGGATCGAGTAATGTTGGATAATAGTCCCATAACTGAATTATGTGTTTATTCTCAATAATTTATGATAAAACTTTACGACAAAATAAGTTTTGAAGTGATAAGATTTAGTCTAATTATCTGTTATGATTAGATTTCTCATTTATGTCTTAGTTATAAATGAATTAAAAAAAGAACGATACTAAGTTCATTAACATATTTTCTAACCCAATTAATCGATCTATCAATCTATATAGTTTAAATTTTCAGTTAAATAATTAAACAATGAACATTTGAAGCAAAGATGGATAATGCCTAGCATTAGAATCCAAGACGCGCGTTTCGTCCTATTTTTGGGACTAATCAGCCGGATGTACCTGCATCTCAGAGTTGATGTTCACTCTGTGACTCGAACCCAGTATCGTCCTCTTCAAAAGCCATCACGTTATCCACTTAGCTACTGAGTTCTGATAGCCACTTGCTTATGCAATTGGGTGAACTTTAAATTCGCGACGAAACACGCATCAAACTGGATTCCACTGCTAGTCACTATCCATCTTTGCTCATAATACTTGTGACTTCAGGCTATATCGAGGCAATACGCACAAGATTCACATATACCAATAACAGACTGATCAATTGCAGTTCTAAACATCATTGGGAAGATTCAAACAATACTATATGAATTTAAAGTACATTTTGTATCATGTAAAATAGCATTGTTTGAATGTACTCATGGTTACATTAATTTTTTTAAATTTATAAATAAACTTACGATTAAAATTTATTTTCAAATAATGTAAAAATAATATGGTTGATGTGCATACTGTGCCTATTGCCTCGATATACCTTAATTCACAAGCATGGTTAGTAGAGATGGATAGTGGCTAGCAGTGGAATCCAGGATGCGCGTTTCGTCCTATTTGGGACTCGTCAGCTGGATGTACCTGTATCTCGGAGTTGATGTTCACCCTGGGACTCGAACCCAGTACCCTCGCTTCAAACGCCATCGCGTTATCCACTCGGCCACTGAGTCCTGATAGCCACTTGCTTGTGCGAGTCCCAGAGTGAACATCAACTCTGAGATGCAGGTACATCCAGCTGACGAGTCCCAAATAGGACGAAACGCGCGTCCTGTATTTCACTGTTAGCCACTATCCATCTCTGCTAACGGTCTTTATTGTTTGCCAGTTACGTAGTGTCATTTACAATGTCTTGTGGTGAATACAACTATGATCGTCATATCAGTCCTGTAAACACTCATACATTTTGATACTCGTATAGAAATAACTACCGTGTAGTTTTTAAAGCTGACCATTTCATCATTTTTAAATATTACGGACTCACATTTGTGTGTAAACTTGTTTAACAAAAAACTTCAGCGAATGCGTAACCAATAGTACTAGGCGAACAACTGAAAATGATGATGATGATGATGATGATGATGATGATGATGATGATGATGATGATGATGATGATGATGATGATGATGATAATGATGATGATGATGATGATGATGATGATGATGATGATGATGATGATGATGATGATGATGATGATGATGATGATGATGATGATGATGATGATGATGATGATGATGATGATGATGATGATGATGATGATGATGATGATGATGATGATGATGATGATGATGATGATGATGATGATGATGATGATGATGATGATGATGATGATGATGATGATGATGATGATGATGATGATGATGATGATGATGATGATGATGATGATGATGATGATGATGATGATGATGATGATGATGATGATGATGATGATGATGATGATGATGATGATGATGATGATGATGATGATGATGATGATGATGATGATGATGATGATGATGATGATGATGATGATGATGATGATGATGATGATGATGATGATGATGATGATGATGATGATGATGATGATGATGATGATGATGATGATGATGATGATGATGATGATGATGATGATGATGATGATGATGATGATGATGATGATGATGATGATGATGATGATGATGATGATGATGATGATGATGATGATGAGAATATATGGTGTAAAACGGTATTCGTTGATGTTAATAGTGTGATAGCCGTCTGTTTACCTTTTTTTGTTTGTTGATATTTCATCTATCCAATGTGTAAATACCTTTATAAGTAACCTCAATTGAATTCTTGAAATAACAAATTACTTACTAATATTGTAAGTAGTATTGTATAATACTGTATAAAACAATTTAGTTGAATGTTTCAGATAGATATTTGTCTATTTTGTTAATAAAAACCAATAATCGATTACATATGATTAGATTTAATATTAAGTGACAGAAATGAAATGAAAAGATCACTAATATGTGAATGAAACTGTTGAAATCTGTTCTAAAAATTATAACATAAATAAGATTAACATAAAATGGATAGTGGCTAGTAGTGGAATCCAAGACGCGCATCAAGTCCTATTTGGGACTCGTCAGCTGGATGTACCTGCATTTCTGACCTGTTGATGTTCACTCTGGGACTCGAACCCAGTATCGTTCACTTCAAACGCCATCACGTTATCCACTCAGCTACTGAGTTCTGATAGCCACTTGGTTGTGCAATGAGGTGAAGTTTAAATTCCACTGCTAGTCACTATCCATCTTTGCTTATAATGCTTGTGACTTCGGGCTTTATCGAGGCAATACACACAGTATGCACATATACTAATAAGAGACTGATCGATTGCAGTTCTAAACATCAATAGGAAGATTCAAACAAACAATACTAAGTGAAAATTAACATATTTTTTCATAATGGTAGATCTTTTAAAATAGATCATTCATAAGTAAGCATTCTGTTCGATTGAAAGATACGTGTTCAAAAATTCATTCTCCTATTTGATTTATTTAATTGCGTTATTCACCAACGCGATTTCAGTCAACAATTGTATACGAGGGTAACCAGGATGCATATTTCCACAGCAATCATTCGATAACGATCATTCCTCCAGTCTAACTGTAATCAGATATTGGGTCACTAAAAACGTTTTCGTACAAAATAAGTCGATATATCTGACAATAATTCAAATTGTAAACGAAGTTTTCACTTTTATTTTTCATGAATATAGGCACTTTTTAGTAAAGTGTAAACTAACAGATGCTTCTTTAATGGTATAATGTTGAATGACCTAGCCTACTAACCACTAAGTAGGTGATGATAAGATTCGAAATCGCAGATCTGATGGAAGTTGAAATCTATAATCAGATAAATTTAAATGAAAAATTCAACTATAATAACATATTTGCCTACGACATTTACACTGTATATTATTCATTATTAGTTTAATTCACCAAAGGAAGAGGAGAATGTTTGATTGACGATTCGATTAAGGGATAAAAATATATGTCTTAGTTTATGTTTATAGTTTCAGAGTTCCAGTTACAAGCTCAGTAACCTACAGTTAGATATCTATGAAGTATTACTTAATTTTTCTAATAGGAATATCAAGACTATTCATTTGAAAATCAATAAACTATATTTACCGATAACATTTAAAATACCTTTCGAACACTTATCTTAATGTTCAGTTTGTACTGTTACTAAGTAAATCAAAACTAGTGAGGATTGTGATGTCTATTTGTAGAGTTTTGGTGGTAAACACAAATTTATTTGAACATATTTTGATCAGACTTATTTACATTTAAAATATAACGAATACCCTTCATTGATTATCATAAGGCTGATATGATACAATTACATAAGAACGTGACCATTTAGTTAAACTCTGACAATTCATTTAATTAACTAGTCCGTTTTTAATGAATAATCAATGTCCTTGGTTCAAGTATGAGGTGATTTTATGTAGTACATATTCTACATTTTCTGCCAATATCCTTAAAATTTCTGCTCTCATCTAATATAGCGTTATTCATATTTCATAATGCATCCATAGAATACCATTTTAATATAATTATTAATTCCCAATACAACATAGATTACATTTGCTACGAATCATTTCAATTGAAGTGAACGATACAAAGTAACAGATTTGTTTCATAAAATGTAAAAATCGTACACTCAATACTTCATTTGCAAATCTTACATCAAGTGCCTTAATCTACATCGTTCTTTCATTGTTGTTAATCCCTGTTAACATTTCCGTATTCGTCAATTTAACATCTTCTCAGCTAGGCATTGCACTCCAGATTGGTGTTACATACTACTCACTACCGACGACATTAGTTGTTTAAAATGACATGAAGAACTAAATAAAGTTTGGTATCTGTTATACCTTAATGATGAAGAAAACGTATGGTTGAAGCTAAGAATTATTTATGGATAATTATCACATTTATTCCTGTTGAATAACTATTCATTAACTAATTTATATGTATATTCATATTCCTTTTATTATGAGCGCCCGTTTTACCTATCGACTAATATCATACGATTTATTATTCTTAAGTTATTTCCAATCTATTAGTTACAGTATATCACAATCACAAACACTTTCAGTCTGATATTATATAATGTTTATTTTCTATTCTATGGTGTGATGAGTTCTGGTTTATGTGTATATAAATTATGTATGTCTGAAATATATGATTTATACAATAGAAGCCGAAATTGTGTTTTGGAATGAAGGGGTAGCGCAAGGTGATTAGAATCAATAAAAACTGATATTTGAGTGTAGGCTATTAATGCCGGTTACCACGTCATTGTTTTGGTACAATGTCCGGATCATTATAAGTCATATTCTCCTTGGCGATCTTAACAGTATCAATCCAAATATGCGGTAGATAATATATTTACTCATTCTAATTCATTAGTTTTCTATTCCATAAAAACTAAACTTATTCCTTCCATCAAATCATAAGTAAAGTCTATCATATGTAATAATATTCTTACTCAATAAAAATTCTATTATAATCTAATAGAAGGCAATTAGAAATTCTTAATCGCCAAGATATTACATAGAAAAGAAAATAATAACCAGAGAAACAGAAGAAAAATACTTAGTTGTTTCTAACCAAATGACCTTATTACCATTGGTAAAATATTCAGCTTGTCTGAGACGGTTGCTCACAGTAATTATATATTCATCTAATCAACTTATATAAAAAGGTCTTCCCTTAGCAACTATCATACAAAATCAAAATAGAATGTCTTTTAAGAAATTATCAAAACTACAGAAATATCTTATATTTTTCTATGTAATTTGTGCAGTATGTGGATTATTAGCATCAACCATATTATTTTTACATTATTTGAAAATAAATTTTAATCGTAAGTTTATTTATAAATTTAAAAAAATTAATGTAACCATGAGTACATTCAAACAATGCTATTTTACATGATACAAAATGTACTTTAAATTCATATAGTATTGTTTGAATCTTCCCAATGATGTTTAGAACTGCAATTGATCAGTCTGTTATTGGTATATGTGAATCTTGTGCGTATTGCCTCGATATAGCCTGAAGTCACAAGTATTATGAGCAAAGATGGATAGTGACTAGCAGTGGAATCCAGTTTGATGCGTGTTTCGTCGCGAATTTAAAGTTCACCCAATTGCATAAGCAAGTGGCTATCAGAACTCAGTAGCTAAGTGGATAACGTGATGGCTTTTGAAGAGGACGATACTGGGTTCGAGTCACAGAGTGAACATCAACTCTGAGATGCAGGTACATCCGGCTGATTAGTCCCAAAAATAGGACGAAACGCGCGTCTTGGATTCTAATGCTAGGCATTATCCATCTTTGCTTCAAATGTTCATTGTTTAATTATTTAACTGAAAATTTAAACTATATAGATTGATAGATCGATTAATTGGGTTAGAAAATATGTTAATGAACTTAGTATCGTTCTTTTTTTAATTCATTTATAACTAAGACATAAATGAGAAATCTAATCATAACAGATAATTAGACTAAATCTTATCACTTCAAAACTTATTTTGTCGTAAAGTTTTATCATAAATTATTGAGAATAAACACATAATTCAGTTATGGGACTATTATCCAACATTACTCGATCCACAAATAAACAGCACATATACACTGTTCGTGTTTATAAAATCTCAAGTTTGGAACAGTGTCATTACTCCACGTAACAATGAACAAACTTAAGAATGTAAGAAGACATAAGCTTCCTCAAATGGATTATGGGCACAAAACTTGGTTTCCTATGCTAAGACGCTACAATATTTACAAAGGGGAAGATGTAAGATTTCAAAGATAATTTTTCTTAATGTAAAACCTAAAACCTATATATGGTTAAATTGAAATATTCAAGCAAAAGTGGATAATACATAAACCTTCTAATGACAGAAGTCTAAGTGGACAAAAACAACGTAAAGATAATCGGTAAAATATGTATACCGAAATTCCACAAGAGAATTAATAAATAGTGTTGGTGGTGACATACAATGTCATGTATGATGACATGAAATCTAGTGAAATATATGCATCACCTCATTGTACACAAACTGATTAATAGTTTCTGTTTTATTGGCATTTCTTACACCGAACTAGTCTTGTCGCCACCCACAACAAATTCTCCTACAGTGGATAAACCGAAAATGGCTTCACGTAAGTGAATGAAATGAATTTCTCAGTGCCTTTGAATCATTATACACAAGTTGGTTGGATGAGTTGCATATACTTTTATGATAGATTTGAGTTAAATTGCATATCTACTTTTATAGTTTTTTGCTGTGGTTTTACTTTTTGTGACCAAAATATCACCATAATTTTGTTACGTTTATGTTTCTTCACAAATTTTTCACTATTGTAGTGAATAATACACGAGTTAGGACAATCGAACGTGTCTAGGCACAAATTACAGACTATCTTACTAAGATCTGATAACCATATAGCAAACAGTTGATTTGCAAAATAACAATCAATTGTCTCAATCTTCACTGTTCCTTCTGTAAATATCAATCCATCTTCTCTAATTTCATTGTTTATACATTTTCCTACCGATTGCGCTTCATTTCAGTTCTTTCCATATCGGTGTTCTTCCAAAATACATTCTATGTCTGACCATCACCATATACTACTGATAAGGATATAAGTAGATCACATCACACTATCTATTATGTGTACTTTACTTTTTTTGCGAATGTTTCTCTTTTCACTGGTCAGTTTTCAATAACCATAGTATCTTATTATCAGTCTTAAAATCATGAATGCTTTATTAGCTCACTTTGTGTGAGTTATTTGCCCATAACTTAAATATAATTAAGTGTTTACTTTCTTTCTTTATTATTTCATGTGAAGACAATAGTAACTGCACAGGTTTTAACACAGATGATGAAATTAACACCAGCTGTGATAATTTTGAGGAAACTATTTGCCACAAACAAATGTCAAATGATTCCCTTAGAGATCATTTATTACATTCAGATAATTTCATCATAGATATTTGTGAGTTTAATAAATAACTTTTCATTAATTACTCCACATTTAAGGATTATTTTGGTCAAGGTTTTTAATCTCTATAAACATTCAACTTGTTCTAATCGTACACGAAATTATTGACTGAAGTCGTAAGAAGAATAGTCATTTTTCTAATATGTACTTAGTTATCGATTTCACAGCATAAAACAGTGGTTAAATAATTGAATATGACTAAGAATTAATTATGGATTAGGATTTTTCTAATTGACACTTTCACAAGTGAGCCAGATCATTATGTTCTAAGCCCCATCAGAAATCACGTGACAAGATTTCCATTTCCAAAAGCGAACTATACGACCTTGGTACTGTGCCAAATCAATGACGTGTTAACCAGCACGAATAGTCTACAGTCAAATATCAGTCTTTATTGGTTCTATTCATCTTGCGCCACCCCTTCACTTTAGAACACAACATCGGCTTCTATTGTGTAAATCATATATTTCAGACATATACAATTTATATACACACAACCTAGAACTCATCACACCATAGAATAGAAAATAACCATTATCCAATATCAGACTGAAAGTGTTTGTGATTGTGATATACTGTAACTAATAGATTGGAAATAACTTAAGACTGATAAATCGTATGATATTAGTCGATAAGTCAAATGAAAACTTATAATAAGAGAAACACAAATGGTTATAATCTAATTACTTAATAATTATATACTAAACCTAATTGAACATGAAATATTTGACAAACCATTTCGAATGTCATTGTGGTATTGTGTTTTCAATAACAAAGATAGTAATCGATTCAATGACTTTCATCTTTCTTAAAAGGGGCATCGGCCTCGTGAATTCCGAAGAATCTCGGCCTTCACTATGATTCGTCACAATTCTTATGAACGAAGATCCCTCAACTCCCAAGATAGAGTCTAATTGGTTTAACTTATTTTTTTCTGGTTATAGTTTTATTATAAATATTGTTTTCTACGGGATGGAGTTGCTGACCCCATGATCAACCCTTCTCCTTTACCCTGTCTTGTGAACATCAGTAACCCTGGAATAGTCACAGGTGGAGTTTATTTTCATCTAGTAGATTATAAATCTAATATTTTTATTCAATAAACAATGAAAATCAAGTCTGACTAGAATGAAATCTAATAATATGAAGAAATACGGTATCATTTTTGTTAAAAATTTTTATAGTGAATAATGGTGTGTTAGAAAACAAAAAATATGTGTTTGGCTTAACTGAAAACAGCTGGGAAACATCAAAATTGCGTATTTCAATATAGCTCAAACAGTAAGGATAATACAGTAATATCAAATAACTTGATACTGTTAAGCTAGTTATTTGGTGAGTCGATGGTATCCCTAAGAAAACTGATCGTATAGAAAGTATCTACGGTGTATTTGGTACAAATATGAGCTATCCGTAAACATTAGCTAAACTACTCGCTTAACCGATTTTTGGTTACGTTATGTACATTTTCAAAATCTTTATTGCTTCCTATAACCAAGCATAAATGTTAAGCAATAACATTCAAAGCAATGCAATTCCTAAGATTCATATACTTTTGTTGTATCAAGTCAGTATTTCCAAGCTTCTACGAACAAATTATATTCCAACTTCAATAAATATCATTTTAATAATCTACTATGTGTCCCTTAAGACTTGTAATCAGTTCAGTAGACAGTCTCCACATCATTATTCTCTTACTAAATGGTATTTCAATAGTTGAGATCATCAGTCAGTTGAAGCTGGACCACCATGGAAAACCTGGAACCACTGAAAGGCCGTTCCGTCCTATTGTGGGACACCTTGACAGGACGCATCCATGATCCCGCCTAGCGAGATTTGAACCCAGGACATATCAGTCTCGCACGCGAGCGCTTATCCTCTAGATCACTGAGCCTGCATCAAACGGCGTTAATGTTTAACTTGAACCAATCCATGAAATTGAGCAACCGCCGACCATTGTCTTTATTGAGTTACTATCTCACAACTGACCTGGTTGAACACCACTGATCACTTCTTCTCACTGGAAACCGGATCTCGCGAGGTGGGATCATGGATGCATCCTGCCAAGGGGTCCCACAATAGGACAAAACGGCCGTCCAGTGCTTCCAGGTTTTCCATGGTGGTATAGCTTTAACTGACTCATGATCTCTACTTCTAAATTTTCCATGATATCCACAAAAAACTCCTAAATTCATTCCATTATAAACATTTAATAAATAAATAATGTTTTTTAAATGTTTTAGAAAATTGCTCTAGTATATTGATTTCTTTCGTTTTAAGTGAGGAATACAGAGAATTTAAATGAATCACATCTTATGGCTGCTATTAATTACTACCAATCTTGTACCACAAACTCTAAAGAGAAAACATCCACAAGAAAAGAGAAAATTGTTCAATTAATATCATTCCTTTTCAACGGATGGTTATCGCCGCTAGGTTCTGATAATAACGGGTTCAATATTAGCAAGAATATATCTGATGATAAATTGTTCAATCTTACAAGTTTAATTTTACCACTGATCTTTCAAAATGGACGAACAAGTATATTTTCTTTTAACGTAGTTCGAAGTAGAAACAAAAGTATAAACCAATATATTTATGTAAGTTATTGAACAAAATATCTTTTACTTAAATTCACTTAGTATTGTTTGTTTGGATCTTCCCATTGATGTTTTACGACTGCAACTGGTCAGTTTCTTATTGGCATATGTGCATACTGTGCGCATTGCCCCGATATAGCCAAAATTAACAAGCATGGTGACCAATTAGAGCCTGACCAGTTGCAGTCCTAAAACATCAATGGGAAGATTCAAACAAACAATACTAAGTGGATTAAAAATTCACCCCATTGCTCAAGCAAGTGGCTATCAGGATTCAGTGGCCGAGTGATGGCGTTTGATGCGAGAGGTACTGGGTTCGAGTCCCAGAGTAAACACCAACTCTGAGATGCAGGTACATCCAGCTGATGAGTTCCAAATGAGATCCATCTTTACTTATCTTTTATTTATTTACAAGTAATTCAAAATTATAAACATTTATTTTTCATCATTTCCATCCAGCTTAGAAACTAGTGAATTTATAAATTTGAAAGTGAATTATTAGGCCTCGAGAATTCAATTCATTTCATAATACACAAAGTGATGTTTGCAATAATCTTCTTTATAGACTTAAACCAAGTTCTAAATACCTAAGTACAATTTTTTTGTACTAAACACTGTTGTTATTTATATACTATACAAGTACGTCATTATTCTCTCGTGATCACAAGATTCGCATAAATATCAGGGCAATTGAACGTATGTATTATTCTTTAAAAGCATTCAGATCATAGTTTTATGTACGTTACGTCAGTAGTAAGTGAAAGCCTTATATTACATAATAAGCCATACATTTTGTGTAATGGTGCATTTTTGAGCTAAAATTCATAAATAATTTCGTCAATTATGAATAACAAATTCAGTTATAAGTAGAGATGGATAGTGGCTAGCAGTGGAATCCAGGACGTGCGCTTCGTCCTATTTGGGACTCGTCAGCTGGATGTACCTGCATCTCAGACCTGTTGATGTTCACTCTGGGACTCGAACCCAGTACCTTCGCTTCAAACGCCATCGCTAGCCACTATCCATCTCTGCTTACCATGCTTGTGAATCAAGGCTATATCGAGGCAATACGCACAGTATGCACATGTGCCAATTAGAGACTGACCAGTTGCAGTTCTAACAAATCGATGGGAAGATTCAAACAAAACAATACTGAATGAATTTAAATTCAGTTATAGTTTATTTACTATCTATATCACTTCATTCAATTGGTTATCAAACTAAGCTAAAAATGTACACACTCTGAATGTGAAAAATAACTCCATTCTTTCCTGAACCAATAACTTTGTCCTAGAACAACTTATTTTCTATTTCTTGACAAAAACATTTTCTATAATCCATTTACTCATATCAAGAAATCTATGTACTAATAGTCAAAAATCATGTGTTTCTATTTGGAAAAGTAACATTTATCATCCTACAAATCAACCTTCTATTAAGACGGCTTATGAGAATTAAGACAGAGCCTCCAGAGGCCCTAGAGGATCCGAAGTATTTCATCCAATCATAACGCAATGGAATATCAACGTGGCATGCTCCTTTTGGTCAGTACCATAACATGCGTATTCGTGGTTTGATTGAATTATAGTGTTGATATAATAAACGCTAATATCTATTAATACCAATGATTTTCTGCACATTTTGAGTCTTGCCCAACAAACACTTTTCTCCAATCTTCTTCTGTCTTCTCATTTGTGACTTTGGAAGGTTCTGGCATTTGGATGCTCTAGTTATATGCGGTATATTAGAAATACGAGCTCTAGATATAACACCTTAATTCAAAAAAATACTTCGTAAACAATAATTAAAGCTCTCTATAGATAGCATATGTTAAAGTAAATGCTTTCTGAAAGAATGAGCACTGATTAGTGTTGGAGAGATCCAGAAAACTCCTCGAAAAAATCCAACAGAGGTTCAGAAAACACTGAAAAGCATCTTAATCAATCACCATTCACTAGAAGTTTTGCCAGAAACATCTAGAAAGTGAAAAGTCACATATCGACTTCCCGATTAGACGACTACCCACACTGCTGCTATGTTTAGTAGCGTTCCAGAATTTTCCGAAAACTCGAAGCCATCTAAAATACTATAAAAACCCTAGATTTTCTATACATAAACGAACCTTTGGAATAAAACATTTCCTCCATATTTCGCACCTTTTCCCTCGTGTTCAAGTCGCTGTGTAGATCTAGCCTGAAGGTTACCAGAAGAGTTTAGAGACCGAATCTATCGTTCATTCAAAAGACTTTTTAATTGTATTTCATTTGAATTCTTTTAAACCACACAAATAACTTTTTTTCATTTCAGATTTCTTCATGTTCCTTTGATTCATTTACCAGAAGTGCTTCAAACATAGTAAGATAAAATAATAAGAATCCATTGACTTATTTTTTTAATTGATAATGGAATCTCATTGACAGTCTATTTCTGATTTATTGTAACCTGTAACACGAAACATCATATTAAGTTAATTTTATTAATCCAAAGTATTAATGAAATTGAGGAAACTTCATATTATGATATTTACCAAGTGAATAATGGTGGATCCAGTGTTTAAAACAGTTCAGACTTACTCTTTTTATCTTAATCACACCAAACATCATTCTCGGTGAGAGTATAATTTATAGACGACCTTTAAGCAACGCTAATATGTCCTTATGACGCCCACCTACTTATTAGGGTTAAATGAGGGTTTTAGATTAGTGTGAGGAATGAAGATGAGGATTTACTGTTAAACGTTAGGGTTAGAAATTCGAATAAATATTTCCATCACGAACTGACATCAGGTGTAATGCCAAAATGACATTTAACCAAATGAGTGAATGAGTTTCACGCCAAAATCCAAGACCTGTTACCTTTTATCTGATTGGTTCGTACATAGACTCTAGTCCCGCCGTATTCTCAAGAATAATAGAAATAAGAAATACCACATCATCTTACAAATATCATTGACCGCATACTTGTTTTCCTGTATCTTAATCTAAACAATGCAAAGTTTTTGACAAAATGCAAGTAAACAATAATGCCACAGTAACAAGATGATAAATTCAGAAAATTCGTCTACGGAGATAATGTGATGAAAGATTACTATTGATTAAATGTTGTAAATTAAGTCAAACATTTCAAGCAGCTGGTATCATTGTCAAATTGGTAGATCTTTGCCACCATAAACTTGGATACAGAACTTAATCAATCACATATAGAATACTTCATCATATGTATATTACAGTCGATTCAACAGATAGAAACTACACACTTTAATGTCAATTAAAATTTCATTAGAATTCTCAATGATCACATTAATATTAAAATCTTTTATACAGGAATCCCACAAGACTATTTAGGTCACTTAAAATCATTTCTAATGTTGATTAATAGTGGTTCATTTACGTCCACACTGTCCCAGTTACTAAAAGAGTCTACATTGACAATGTTAATTAGGGTAAAACTTTCAAAACACTTGCATGTAATTGAAAATTGTTTTATTTACATCAATAATCTGTAATATATTTCATATTAATGTCTTAATTGCTATTGGTAATACATGTGTTGAGACAACAATGAGTGATTAATATTCTATCCTAAGCAGTGAGCATCCACAAGCCACGATCGAACCAAGGACCTTCCATCTCGCACACAAACATTTATCATGTCCTCATTAATGGCTAACTTGAAGATCAATTTCCCGAAGTCCTAGTGAGAAACCGTGACCAGTGGATTACAATTCGTGTCGGGTAGCGACAGGTACCTAAGACAATGGACGAACTGTTGCGCATGATCATGGATTGATTGAAATTAAACATTAACACTGTTAGATACCAGATCAGTGGTCTAGAAGTTAAGCGTTCACGCACGAAACCTTTGGTCCTGGGTTAGAGTCTAGCGCGCGGTATTGAGAATGCACACTGTTGAGGAATCCGATATTAGGACAAAATATCCGTCCAATACTTCCAGGTTTTCAATGGTAATCTAGCTCAGATCATTTCATTAATTCAATTATTAAATTTACTACAATCTTCACAAACCCCCATTTTAATAACAATTCTATCCCAAAGTTAGACTCGGTACTTTCAAATAAGTTTAGTATCGGATACTTACTTAGTTACTTACTTACGCCTGTTATTCCTCGTGGAGTTGCACAGGCCGACCACCAGCACTCTGCATCCAACCCTATCCTGGATAGGAAGTTAACAATCAATATATTTTTTGTTACATCCCATTTAGTAAAATTTTGTTTATCATTATCATACTTATTCTCATAAAGTAATCATTTTTGAATTATATGTAGTTCCTACATGATAAAATCGGGAATTTGTGTGTTTTACTTTTTCCATAACTAATAACTAGCCAGTTAAAAGTGGAGAAGGAATAGAAGAACAAATTTTCAAATTTTTGGAGAATCTCAAAACACAAGAAAATAAGGAAGAATTGGCAAAAGGTGTTTTTAATTTGTATTCCGATATTAAAAATGTAAGTAAAACTAGCAGAACCACTTTGCCATTATTAAAAAATATATTATTATCCACATTTTGGCATGTCCGAATACTTTGGTTAATAACATACTTAAATTACAGGTATTGAGGAACATTAATGGAACATTGTGCCATCTAATGAAATTTCAACTTTCGAATAGTTTAAGCAATTGTTATTGAGATGCATTACTTAATTATCCACTTGTTTACTTACTTACTTACCTACTTACGCCTGTTACCCCTCCTGGAGGAGCATAGACCGCTCACCATCACCCTCCATCCGACTCTGTCCCTAGCAATCCTTCCCCGTTCTTTCCAGTTGTTATCCGTCCTTTTCATGTCTGCTTTTAATTCTCGACACAGTGTGTTATTTGGTCTTCCTCTTTTCCGTTTCCCTTCAGCATTTCAAATTACCACTTGCCTCGCGATCCAGTTTGATGATTTCCTCATTGTATGTCCTATCCAATTCCAACGTCTTCTAATTTCCACTTCAGATGGAAGGTAATTTGTTCTCTTCTACAGTAGGCTGTTGATGATGGCATCCGAACAACGGACATTCAGTATCTTGTTTAGACAATTGTTTATAAATACTTGTACGATTTTGATTATGGTTGTGATAGTTGGACTGCCTTGACGTTCGTATTGAAGATTCTGACTTTAGTGTTGGCTCAGAGTTGTTTTGACTTTCATATTTTATATATGGGAATGCCGCCTTTGCTTTGCCAATCCGTACCTTCACATCTACACCATATTCCTCCATGTTTGTCGGCGATTCTGCCCAGATAAGTCAATGCCTGTTGATCTCGAGCTTCGAGGTCTACTGGATCTTCCATCTGGTTCAGCAACACTCTGTTGACAGTAGTACTGACAGTAGTGTAATGCCTCCGTAGTTCTAACGCTTGCTCAGATCTCTTTTCTTTGGTATCTTGATGAAGTATCCTTCTTTCTAATCTGTTGGCACTTTTTCTTCATCTCAAATCTTCATGAATAAACTATGGAACATCTCTGCAGTCACCTCTCTGTCTCAGTGCTACCACTAGTATGTTGTCAGATCCTACTGCTTTCCCACTCTTGATTTGTCTTATGACCATGCTTATTTCTTCGATTGTTGATAAAGTGACATCTATAGGAATACCTTTCAGTGCTGCATCGATGTCTTGTGAATTCAGTGATTCTGTCTTGTTCAACAGTTCTTCTAAGTGCTCAACCCACCCGTTCCTCTGTTTTTGAATCTCAGTGACTGACCGGCCTTCTTCGTTCTCCCATCACTATGGTTTGCAATATTTCCCTCTTTTGAAACTTGATTCGCTGTTAATTCCAAACCTTTAACATATTTCGGCATGTCAGATCTAACGCTCTTCATCACTCTCCTGGCGGATTTTATATATTTAGTTTGTGCCTTGACTTTCCTTGTTCTTTCTTATTTGTTGTTCTTCCTTCTTGAATCGTGTCCACAGTTTTGACAGAGATCAATTCCTTATGATGATTCTTTCCGACTCATAGAAGCTCCTGAACTGTTGAAGCTAGTGCTCCTTTGATCCCTTTCCAGTTGTCCTCCATAATAATTTCCTCTTCTTTAAGTAGATCTTGTAAGGCTTGGAACTTGTTGAGAGTTATCTTGAATTCATTGAGTTTGACAGTATGTCAAAAGAAGGCTGTATTAAGCCTTTGTAATGCTGTTTGTCTAGATGTCCAATGCTTCTTTAGCTTCGGTTTCATCTTGGTCACGTCTTTCATTGTCATCCTGAATTTTGACTGATGTAAATATGATCTGTCTGATTCTCTGTGGTGTGGTCCAAGGTAACCAACGTAGCTTTGTGTATGCGTATGTGTGGGAATATTGTGCCACCTATAACTAATTTGTTGAATGCACATATATTTGCTAATCTCTCCCCATTTTCATTTCTCTCTCCCAGTCTATTTTGTCCCATGATATCCTCATAACCGTTGTTGTCCATTCCAAATTCGGCGTACGGATCTCCCATCAGAATTGTCAGATTCTTTCCTTACCACTTCTCTATAATCGATTGCAGCCTCGAGTAGGACTAATCTTTATCATCGTCGTTGCCATCATTGATGGGTGCATAACATTGGATAACATTCACTGTGATTCCCTCCTTCTTTGTTTTAAAGAATGCTTTGATGATTCTGGATCCATGAGATCCCGACCCTATAAATGCTTTCCGTGCCTCTTTGGAAGGCGTCAGAGCAACACCCTGTGTTTGCGGTGCATTCCCTTCTTCGTGACCAGAGCACAGTAAAATCTCTCAAGTGGATTTCACTTGTTACGGTTTAAGTCCGTTGGTCCACCCGGTCTCCCACATTGTCCGGACATTTCATGTACCTATATCAATTGTTGCTCTGGTTGTTAGGAGGAGCATTGGCCTAATAAATTCCGAAGAATCTCGGCCTTCACTATGATTCGTCACAATTCTTATGAATGAAGATTCTTCAACTACCGAGATAGAGTCTAAATGGTTTAACTTATTTTTTCTGGTTATCGTTTTTTTACCAATATTGTTTTCTACAAGATGGAATTGCTGACCCCATGACCAACCCTCCTCCTTTACCCTCTCTTGGGATGAACCGTAATCTTGACAGAACTTGACCTATTAAAAATGCTTTCATCAATAAAATTAGACACATATTGTGCCATATTATTAACCGTTTCACAATTTCATGATTATCAATGAAAACATACCATAGTTTGGCTATAAAACTTAAAAATCCATCATCAAACTGTTGAGTATTACTGAATAACTGGAGTTGGATTAAAACAGCTTAATATCAACGTTCATCGAATAAAACTAATTATACATGCATTAATCCGTAATACCTGGTTAGTCAAAAGTACACACTTTCTTGCTAATACTAAAACATGTTTGTCGTTAGAAAAAATAACTGAAAAAAACAAACTGATTTCGTCTTATCCTTAGTGATGTCGGAAATTTAGATATATCTGTGTAAATAACCAAATATTAGGTTGTTAACATATTCACTAACTGATATGACGGGACGAAAAGGCAAATATGATTCTTTTATGTTTATAATTCATTATAATGATTACGCATGATATTGTCTTTGTTGCAGGCAATTCCAGTGGATAATCAGTATACAATAGTCCCATTTGAAAATCTGATCCAAATCTGTTCCGTTGTAAGTTGAAAATCAAATCAATTTTAAAGTAGTATATTCATGCAAAGAACTTTTCTAATGTAGACCTTGTTATCCCATTATTTAAACACTTACTTTAGAAATATTATTAATTCACTGACCACTAGATAGTTAATATTCTTATATTCCTTATCTTATAAACTTACTACTAATTACGTCTGTTACCTTTCGTGGAGGAGCAGAGGTCGCCTATCAGCATTCTCCCTCTTATAAAACTAAGGAGAAAATTCATCCGTTCATTAACTTACTATTAAAGTAAATTTAAATCAGTTTTATTAAGACCTTTACTGTTACCAAGCCACAATCATTATTATGACCTATCATATCTTATCATTATTTCAATTATAATGGTATGACAGTTTTACATAATTCTTATCGGTTATCATAACATGTGAAATTGTATGTATAGTGTGATGTCAAACATTTAGTTACAAATTATGGCGACATGAGATTTCTGTTACAGAAGTTCACACTTTAATCGTAAAGAATAATTTCATTATTATCGAATTCTAACTAAATGTTACCTACCATAACAAAAAAACTTCTCTAAAGTTTTATACAGCTATACTGTAATCAAATCATATTCTATTGAAAATAAACTGTTTATAGAAGTGATTTTGTGGAGATCTAGTATTTTCATAATTGAAAGCGTGAGTTGATTGAACCTAGATCACCAGGGAAAACCTGGAAGCACTGGACAGACGTTTCGTCCTATTGTGGGACTTCTCAGCAGTGCGCATCCACGACCTCACCCCGCGAAATTCGAACCCAGGACCTACCAGTCGGCTCAGTGGTCTGTCAATCAAGTGCTCTGGCGCGAGACTGGTAGGTTTTTGGTTCAAATCTCGCGAGGTGAGGTCGTGGATGCGCACTGCTGAGGAGTCCCACAATAGGACGAAACGACTGTCCAGTGCTTCAGATCTGAAACAGTTTAAGAGTTGAGTTGACTAAAACAATATTCAACCTATATACTTCACACTTAAAGGAAGGTCAGAATAAATGTATAATCGATATCCAAAAAGAAATACTTTATAACAAAGAGAAGCAAATGCAATTGATTGTTTCCATCACGTTTTTTCTATAACAGATAGAAACCATGGAGTTAACACTTGACCTTTCTCAGTCGTCTATTTCTCAATAACACAACATTACAAGTTAAATAAGAAGCGTAATAATAACTGTTCATCAATCGAAACTACCAAGTTAATGAATCATAAGTTTATAATTAAAATAACTCTTCAGTTTGACAGAAGTCAACTCCTATGAAAATAATGATGAATAGAAATTATAGGTTCAAATTTCAAACAGAATTATCTTTTACTGATAATGCAGTTAGCAAGAACAGTTCAATGTTATTTACGTCCATTGTAGACAACAAAATACATACTAACTACAGATCAGGATTAGATGGGAGACACTGACCATGTGTAGAAAATCAATTTGCGACATGTCATTCACTGTCTTTGTAAATATATTTCAACTTGTTATTTATTTTGATCAGATCGATTGGAATGTTTTATTTGAAAGTATATTCCGTGAACTCAAGTATGAATCATACAAGAATTTGAAAATTATTGTCTATAATCCAGATTCCTTGAAGAAGGTTTGTGATATACACATGTTGGCTATGAATACAACAAGCGGTAAAAGGTATTTTTTTAAAACTGAATGTTATGCTTTCAGTAGAGAGTTGATGCCATAAAAACTTGTCAAACCGTGTCTTTATTTTGAGTTATGAACATGATATCCAAAAGCATTTGTCACGAATGTATAAAACTAAGTTCTGTACATTTATTTCTATTTGATCTAACGACGATAGTATGGTGGTTATATATACTGAATTGTAAACCGGTTCTTTCGAATCTATTAGATTGTGGTGCTGAGTTGTCACAAAAACACAACGAAATAATAGTCCAATCCTAATCAATTGTGGCCACTTTTTCAAATGATATTTCTCATTAATGAAAACCAAATTCAAGCAACACAGAACTTGACTAGTAAGCTCTTCAATTTTAGATAAACTTACCAATCGATCCTTGTTGAAACTACTGAATTTTTCCATTTTCTTAATCAACCCGCAGCATTCATTAGATAGTTGATATTATATGCGTGTAATGTATATTTGTTATAGACTTCTGTGTACAAATGATAGGAATAAAATTTTATTAGAACAAATATCATGATAAGTTAGACATCATTTTCATTCCACTTCAATTATTATTTTCATAACAAATCAGTTTACAAATTGGAAATATATTGGATGGTTCAATTTGTGAGTAGACTTAGGCGAGACCACCACTGAAAACCTGGAAACACTGGACGGCTGTTTCATCCTAGTATGCGACTCCTCAACAGTACGTATCCACGATCCCTCATTAATGGGACTCGGACCCAGGACCTCTGATCTCATACGCGAACGCTTAACCTCTAGACTACTAAGCCAGTATCCAGTGTGTTGTTGTCTAACTTCAACCAGTCCACGATATTAATGGACCGTTTGTCATTGTCTTCATTAACAGCCTCATAAAAGACACGGTTGAACTTCACTGGTCACGGCTTTACACAAGAACTCCAGGAAATTTATCTTGAAGGAGTCCCATACTAGGACGAAACGGTTGTCCAGTGTTTTCAAGTTTTCTGTGGTGGTCTAGGTTAAATCGACTCATGAATTCAATTATTGAATTAATACAATCTTCACAAACTTCCATCCTGAAAATATATTACTATCTAAATGAAAACTATGTTCAATATTCAAATTATTCCTTAAACACTTGTCAGGATGAAAAGAATTGTGTTGAGAGAAGGAATAATTAGTAGACGGACTATTTGAAATCTCCCTTATCATTAGTTGTATACAAATTAATACATTACAGAATATCTTGGTAAAATCTAAGAACTATATAATAAATACTTCATTTACAAAATGTCAATTAATTGTCTCAGAAATGATTATTCCTTCATTTCCATACCATTCACTCTCTGTTCTCGTTCTCTTCTCTGCAATCTTCTTAAATTCCTACTGCCAAGCATTTCACTTTCGATTAGTGATGCCTACTACTTATGTCTACCAACATCAATATCACACACCACAGTACTACGCCAAATTTAAAATAAAATTCTTCTCAATTATTGTCAGACCATATGATCATGATCTTTATTTGGAATATTTGATGATCAAATAATCGTTTATTGTCTGATTATGTTTTTTTTAGAATTCTACACACTGTGTTAGTGATAAATTTCTTGTACAACATGAGAAGTACCTTAAATCAATATTTCGAAGAGTTTCAATTTTTCGAAAACCGTAAGTAACAATGCCACATACAGAAATATTATTAATTTTCGATTTTGTCTCGGTTGACTGAAATATATTCAATGCAAGTTTTAAAATAAATCTACGGCAAATATAAACATTAAAATATAATTTAAATAAATGACCAGTATATCCTGGGTTCGAATCTCACGAGGCGGGATCGTAGATGCCCACTGATGTGTAGTCCCATGTTAGGACGAAACAGCTGTCCAGTGCTTCCGAGTTTTATATGGTGGTCTAGCTTTAACTAACTCATGATCTCAACTATTAAAATGAGTGTTTTTATTTGTTCATGATACACTAAACTTAAAATATAATGTGGTGTGGTCTACTTATATCCATATAAGTAGTATATGGTGTGGGTCAGACATAGAATGTATTTTGGCAGAAGACCGATGAGGAAAGAACTGAAATGAAGCGCAATCGTCTGGAAAATGCATGAGCAATGGAATAAGAGAAGAAACAGTGAAGATTGAAACAATTGGTTGTTAATTTGCAAATTGACTGTTCATTGTTTGGTAATCAGAATTTACTGAGATAGTCTGTAATCTTTGCTTAAACACATTCAATTGTCCCCAACCAGTGTTCTGTTCACTACAATAATGCCAATATTTGGTTAGATTGTAGATAAGAAGAATAATAGAGAGAACTGGTTAGTAGACAAAACAAATGTTACTAATTTATGCTTAAGGCACTGTTAATCAATCCTCTCCAATTTGACTAACGTACATAAATTTAACTAATTTCAAACACTAATGTTAATGGAAATAGTTGTATGGTTGTGATACTGGGATAAGAATCATTGCACAGGGTTACCGCCAAAAAATTCACTTAGTTTTCTTCCTTTATTATTAAGGACGACGTAATAATTATGTTACTGTCCACATTATTTTATTTATTTACATGACAAAATATTGATGGATATCAGCAAAATTATTAGAAAAAACGCCAAGTTGTATTGATGAGGTGAAAGAAAATTTCCGATGGACAATAGAACGAAATCACGAATATTCTAGTATAAGTGAAAGTAGAAAAAGGGAGGCAAGTTTCAAATTCAATAAAATATTATCCATACATTAGTTAATTATATGGTCAAACTAAAATATTACAATCGGCACTAGAATCTTAGAATCTTGTATACAATCGAAATCAGCTCTTAACGAAAATCTCATTTCATTGACAAATGTTATAAGACTAAGTTACTTCTGTTTTTATTACTGATCGCAAATTCAACCAACTCATTGATTTATCCGACTATGTATTGCTATGTTTAGAGAGATTACGAGATCATCTAAAGTAACGAAAGGTCATTGACATAACAATAAGGCAAACTAAACTATTCAGATGAGTCCCTGCCCTGCTAACTAGAGGGAGAAGATACGGTTCAGAAGACTGGAAGGTATATTCAACAAGCACCCAGAAGCATGAACAACAACAAGCACACAACTCAAGCATATATATACAGCATAAAAATGTTCCTGGGAACCGTCACAAAACAGCATATTAAAAAGAGGAAACGAACCAATGACATCTATAATCCTCTTAAGTGGGGAATACAATCCGAAGGTAAAAATGGGCGTTTAGGCGCGAAAACGAGAAATTCAAATTTCTAAAAAAAATTACAAAAATTATATATATATATATATATATATATATATATCGTAGTCACATAACACTTTTCAGTGCCATACAAAATAACGCATAATTTCGATGGATTGAAAGTTAGCGTGAAATAGTTTAACATGTTTCATCGATGAAAGTTGTCAATTTCAGCTTACAAGCGATAAGATTTCTTTCCTATGGGCGGTCATGTTTAAGGGTAGAGATCGTATTAACATGGATCGAAGTTAATTCCCTATTATGATTTACATTTTTTTTTGAAAATGTTTATGATTGTCATAGTAACATATGAACAATTACCCAAAATTCCCATCGTTTACAACCAGTGTATCTAAATTCACTTAGTATTGTTTGTTTGAATCTCCCCATTCATGTTTTAGGACTGCAACTGGTCAGTCTCTAATTGACATATTTTCATCATTGTATCTGTTTATAATTTATAGGTGCTTGAAATATTTGACGAATTAAAAATCACTTTGATTCAATTATTATCATCAACTTCATGGTTCACTGAAGATAAAGGCATCATTGATAAGGTTTGTTCAATTTTAATCTATTGCATAATTAATAATCTATTATATTGTTTAGGTTAAAAATATTAATTTGTCGATAATTTCTTCGGAATCATTGAATGCGAAAGAAAGAGAAAACAAAGATTTTGTATTCATTGTAAGTTCTAAAACTAATGTATTCCTATTGATTATTATCATTATTCTCTAATTAAAGGTGAACTAGATTTCCTGTTGAATTGATTCACTAGGAGTGTT
Source organism: Schistosoma rodhaini (assembly GCA_944470415.2). Classification (NCBI taxonomy): domain Eukaryota; kingdom Metazoa; phylum Platyhelminthes; class Trematoda; order Strigeidida; family Schistosomatidae; genus Schistosoma; species Schistosoma rodhaini. The sequence continues at coordinate 31,664,661 of OX104037.1, forward strand.
TAAAAAGACTTTCTGTGTACATCCAATTACCCAATGATTTTATGCATGTTACTGGTGTGCTAAGAAAGATTTGTAGCTCAGAGGGATCATTTTCGTGGAGTTCTGTTCTCTGAGTTGGATGGTTTGGTCGTGGAGCTTTCATCTTTCTCCTGAACGACATCATCAGCACAAACTTCGTTCGTTGGTTTCAGTACTTTGTTTCGTTTCTGTTGATGCGCTGAGTTGATATTCTTAGATGAAGTTGATTAGATAGCCATTCTTTTAAATGATGGTCTTTAGATACGTGTCTTTATTTTTTCGCTCTGTAAGTGTGTTGCAGTGTGTTCTCAGTTTATTTACGAGTTCCTAATTTGTTGCTACTCTGATTGAGCATTCGATCTGTGTGGGTCGGTTTCCAATACGCTTAAGTATCCGGTTTCCTAACGTTAGTTCTGGTGACTAGTACATCCAATAATGAAAGTTTGTTGTTTGACTCCTGTCCCGTTGTGAACTTTATGTAATCGAAGACGTTGTTTATCAGATTGTATGTGTTTTCCAGCTCGTCCTTTTTGACGATGACGAATGTGTTGTTCACATAACAAATCCAAAGTTTCGGCTTGATCACTGTTAAGATCGAGGCTTCCAGTCTCTGCATCACTGCTTCTGCAATACATCCTGACATAGGTGATCCCATCGTCGTTCCTTTCGCTTGTTCTCAGGTTTTATTGTTGAACTGAAAGTATGTTGTTAAGTATAAACCGATGAGTTCCAGTAAACTTTGACTAAAGCTCCGTGTACGTTTTGAGATTTGTTTAATCGTCGAAGCGCAAAGATAGGATTTGCTTTCCTAACCTGAGGTGAATGAGGCTGTTACGTCGAAGGATATCATCAATTCATTGCTATTGATTTGAATCTCTTTAACCTCATCCAAGAATTGTATCAAAGATTTGATAAAGTGATTGGAGGAATCCACTAAATATTCTTGGGATTTCTCTTGATGAATTAAATGTCAGGGTTTCGGGGATTGATACAATTGGGTTTAGCAAGAAGCTTGGTTTGTGTGCTTTCGGCCGACAGTAGAACTAAAGTAACATTACTCCACTTCAAATTCCTTCGATTTCATCAACCCACTAACGAATGCCAGTGTGTCAAGAAAAAAAATTATATCGTTAGATGTCACTTCTCTATTCACAAATGTCCAGCTAACAAAAACGAGTTTCTCCTTATACGATAGTAATGAACATAAAAATGTTGACGTCGGTTTACCAAAATATTTTTTAGAGAGCTACTCTTACGCTGAATTTTTAGCGTGCAATCTGACGATTATCTTTATAGACAAATAAATTTTGTTACAATTGGATCTCCATTGGGTCTGCTTTTAGCAGACTTCTATGGCCGACCTGGAGAACCCTATCATTCCATTTTTACGAGATATATATGAATGATACTTCTACCATATGTGATGAAGGTACTGACCCTGACAAAATATTGCAAGAGTTTAATAACTGTCACCACTCGATGACGTCCATAATATAAGCTGAGTTGAGCTAAGAATTTCACTCTCTTGATATTGTACTAAGTTGAAGATCAGAAGGGTCTCTACATGAATTGTTATACAGAAAGCCAACTGGAACGGGCAGTTTATGAACTTCCTAAATTGAGTGCCGCTGAGTAGAAAGACAAATTTAATACATTCTCTATTCTCAAGAGCCAGATGAATATACACTGAAAACACACTTGATTATGAGCTGAATATAATCCGATAATCAATAGCAATGCAAAATCAAGACATCAAATTGAGCGTACTCCCACAGTTCCGAGGAAAGTTGTTATGTAGTAGCGAAGACATAAGTACGGGTAACTTGCAGGACCTACTATTGGACTATTATTCTTATTGTATAACTATTCGGTAACTAGATTATCTAAGCTTCATTGTGACCTATTGATTATTACTATATGATTTACTGTCCCTATGTTATGCTCAGTTTTATTGATTATTGTCTCCCACGCTTACAGCCTCATTTGGCCTGGTTTTGTACAAATATTATTTCCTATTTTATGATGTGGTGTGGTCTGCCTGTCTGGTATATAGATAAAGTATGTTTGAAATAAACGATTCGCATTACAGCAACTGCTATTGGTGTTTTGGACTCAAGTGAACGGGTTAGGCGGATAAGGATCAATAAGGACGCTAGATTACTCATACTAATCGAACGTCATTGTCACAGTGTGAAGGTCGTAGAAGTCGTATTCTATTGGTGGATAATTTACGCGAATTACGTCCTTGTTAAATTCGTAAGGTCATAACGAATCAGCGACGACCTTGATCAAGTCATAACAATTGGCTACAGTCTAGATCAAAAACATAACAAAAGTCTTATTCTTGAGCATTAAATCCAAGGGAGATACGGAAGCTGAGATAATAAATGACAGACCATATAGATCCCTGAGAAACACTTGTAATTCAGAAGAGCTCCGAACTATTTCTGCAGCAAGAAACTCGTTCAGGGAATTCTCAAGTGCAAACTCCTGCTTTTAGTCCCGTCAACGTGTATCTACCGGTTTACTTGCTCTTTTCAAGCAGGCTACACTGACTGTACAAATTGAGCTCTTTGTAAACGAATATTCGAGCACTATCCTGTATGGCAATTTAAGGGGATAAACAGATCAACCAACAGCTCAGCTCTCGAACACATGATCAATTAAGAGCATACCTCATGTACAAAGCATGAAGATCTGGCTCAAAAATGTTTGTATGAGTAATTAGTGCACAGCCGAGGTTACAGAAACTAACCATTTCAAACCTAAACTCTTTGTATAGGAGAGTAACGTTTAATTCCTTATTCTCCCATGGTCTTAGCAACCCTTTAAATTTCAAAAATTATAATTACTATTTATAAACTCCCCTGCTTTATGAAGTAGACAGTTACCTTCATCTTCAATCCTGTAGATTATTACCTCTTGTTACTTTTAAAATCATTACATAACGTAATCTCCTGATGATTTTTGTCTACTTCGCTAAATCATTCAACCCTTTTTCATCCAATAAACTCTTCCATTTATAAATTATTATACATAGTACTTGACTATGTTATGCAACATCACTTCATTTTCACTGACCTCCACTCGAATAAGTTGGACTATCTTTGACTATGTTATAAGATCTACATATTTTATTATGTTAGCACATTACTTTTCATCTTTAATTAAGCTGGTTTGTTTTCAGTAACTCAACTAACGGTAAATTTCAATGGTTGAATTCATGAGTCGATCCAAGCTAGACAACCAATGCAATCCCGGAGTCACTGGAAGGTCGTTTAGTCCTAGTACGGGACTCCTTATCAGTGAGCATCCACGATCACTCATGCGGTAATCGAACCCAAGACCCTTGATCTCTCGCATGAACGCTTAACCTCTAGTAAATTATTATTAGTTTAGTGGAATTCAATATACAGTTTAGTGAAGTTTTCAATCTCACATACAGTTTACGTTGCACTATTTGTGCCACTTTCATACTATTTTATTAGTCGATTCTGTGAATTACATTTGGATTTTCAATTTTTTAATGAAAAGGAAATGATGGGTTTAAGAGAAATGTCATATGATCTTATCACAGTTTAAGAATAAAAACCTGCTTCTTTACGTAAGTAACAATGCAATGGAATTATTTCAAAGTATCCTACATGTCCTGAACAGTTATCAGAACCTTAGGCAGAGCAAGTTATACAGCAATAAAACAAACTTAAATTTAACTACTCTATTTATTACACTTATGATCTCTGACCTTTACGCAGAACGATCTCCAAATGACCGACAGGTTTATGGTTTGCACCATTTTGTGTCATTCTCCCATACTATTTCGTCAATTGATACTAACATTCCTGAAATTTACGCTTTCCATTGCTACCGGCATAAACCAGTAAAATAGATTTTATGTTTACTTCCAATTCCTAAAAGTTATTGCCACACGCTTGACATACTTCATTCTTAAATCATCTCAGACATAATTTTAAGGTTATTATTTATCCAGTGCGGTGCCACAGTGTGTTATAATATACAAAACCCGTTTACACTTGAAGCAAGAGTAGCTTCTTGATATGGATTATTTGTCACGAACCGTAGTTCAGATATTAGTATGTCGTAATTACGACTACTAAAATGACATTTCAGAAAACAGTTAACCGTCATCTGTCTGTGTAACTACAACAGGTTTGCAGTTAACTGACTTTAACATCTTTAGGAATGGAGATCGTAGTTTCGCATGCTTCCATTTGATTGTACAATTTGAAAACATGTAAATGTTTATAAAAATCACTGTTTCTCTTCTAGGATAAAATGCTAAAAAATAATTACTTTACGAATGCATACTATTCTCAGAAGACCAAACTGCTGAAATCATTTGACGCTACTTTACATAAATACGATGAGTACGTTTGAACTTTTCAAGTAGTCATCTTTTATAATCTGAGCACATAAATAGAGTCAACCATATCTTTATACAATTAATTTTATTTAATATATAGAGATTTGAAACCAATTGTATTATAAACAAGAATTAAATAAATTGCAACGAACTGCATTAAATGATTCATTTCATGTGATAGTCAACCATGATATTCGTTTTTTGAGAGAGTTTCATCAAAAACGTATAGGACGAAACATAAGTTTCAGGTTTCCTACATTCAACTACAACGAATTGTTGTAGTGATTTGGATCAAAACTGTAAATGAATTGATTGAATCTGATTATATACAACAATGGTAAGCAAATATTGTATGAAAACAATTCAAACACATTTGAAGTCACTATACTATGCATAATGATTAATAATTACAATAAACTCAGTAAACCCTCATTGCGAAACTGGTAGGTCCTGGGTTCGAATCTCGAGAGGTGAGGTCGTGGATGCACACTGCTGAGGAGTCCCACAATGGGACGAAACGGATGTCCAGTGCTTTCAGGTTTTCCATGGTTGTCTAGCTTCAATTGACTCATGATTTCAACTATGAAAAATACTGAAATCTCCACAAAACCCCTTCTGATTGTAATTAGATTTATTGGTGTGCACTTAAAAAATTAAACGAACATATGAGCAAAGCAGAAACGCTTGTCTGCTTTCACTGAACTTAACTTATTACTGAAAATCTACACGAAGTTGACTTACTTTAGCTTAATATCATACTTTATCTATCCAATCCTACAATGAAATTTTATTCCCAAACTAGTGTAGTTTAACAACGGAAATGCTCACCTAGATTGTTTGAAATAAAACGGGAAAAATTTAACATTAGTATTTACAGTGATTAAGCTCTCTATAGTTTGGATATCCTATTTTGATTTCATTAAGACTGATTATAATTTTAATGAATTCAAATTAACTACAGATTGTAATGTTCATTGTGCACGTCCTGGATTCCACTGCTAGTCACTATCCATCTTTGCTTACAAATATATATTTCGTTAGAAATTAAGATGTAAATGATTTATCAAACAGCATAAATTAACTAGAAGAATTAAAATAGTTTTAGGAGCATTCTGACGAAACGTCCTGAAGCAATTTATCCAGTGAAACAACCTCTTAATATCACAATAGTTTTATATAGTTGAAATCGTGATTCAATTGAAGCTAGACCATAATGGAAAACCTGGAAGCACTGGACGGCCGTTCCGTCCTATTGTGGGACTCCTCAACAGTGCGCATCCACGATCCCGCCTCGCGAGATTAGAACACAGGACCTATCAGTTTTGCGCGCGAGCGCTTAACCACTAGACAACTGAGCCGGCAACCAACGATGTGATTGTCCAACTTCAACAAATCCATGAAATTGAGCAACCATTCATAATGTCTTCAGTGAGTAGGTCAGTATTATAATGTTTATAAACTAATTAGAACGCCTACATATCTGATATTTTTGTTCAGTATATGATACACATCTGGATTAATTCCTAATATTGCTTAACGTCTAACCAAAATACATCGCAATATCAACAACTTTTAAATAATGGATTGATCAACTGATCAATTAAATTTGATCAGCAATAGGGAATGAATACCAATAATACTGATTATTATCCAAAGATCAGTTAATGGTGATCATGTTCTCTTATTTTGTCACCTACAATTAATTTTGAATTATCATGTCATTCTGAAAACTATCTACCACTTTCATTCCCAACTTATGAGATTCAAATCTCATCTACATAAGGCTCTTATGTAAACCTCTCCAACGGAACGGAATATAAAACAAATACAATGATATGTGAAAGATTATCAATGAATAGTAAGCATAATTAATTTAACAACACATTTTTCTTTCATTCATTATCTAAGATTTAACCAGTTATACATCTTAAAGAATAATTTAATGTCACATTACATATTTACAAATATATAGACCAGAAGTCTCCAGTTTCATACCATACATATCTGGATTGGACAGAGATCATAACATTCATATATCTAGTGGGTTTTTACATCCACCGTATTTCAATGGATCATATTCAATGTCTGAAAAATATGGGATTATCGGTTGGATTATGGGACGTGAGCTTATGTCTGCAGGTGACTTTGACATCATGTCCCTTTTATCTAAATTATATTAATTTTGAAGTTCAGTGTTCAGAATTAATCTTATCAGTTTTCATAGTTGAGATCATGAGTCAATTGAAGCTAGACCACCATCGAAAACCTGGTAGCACTGGATGGCCGCTTCGTCATACAATGGGACTCCTCAGCAGTGCGCATTCACGATCCCGCACTCGCGAGATTCGAATCCAGAACCTACTAGCTTCGGGCCAGAGTCCTTAACCGGTAGACCACTGAGCCGGCATCCAACGGTGTTAATGTCTAACTTCAACTGATCCACGAAGTTCAGCAACCGTTCACCAATTGTCTTCAGTGAGTTGATATCTCACGACAGACGTGGTTTGAACTCCACTGGTCAATGCTTCAGTTTTGTTTTCTATACTACATGAATAAATGAAACAGGTAGATTATTTACATATCACCGGTTTTTAATTCTTTATGAGTAAGCTATCTGAGTGAAAATAATATGACACCATATCTACCTTTAATGTGTTGATCGATTGGATTTAAGTACTATAAAGAATGCACATTACCTGCCTTAACTCATATAGTTAAAATGCCATCATAGTTGATTACAAAGATGATATAATTCCACTCCGTCTAATTTACACATAAATATTAAAAACAATCTTGAATAAATTTGACAAGTGCAATATGAGTACAACGCATTTGGTTCGACATAACATGGTACTTCCATTTATATAGATCTACAGAATACCTACTGATTATTTGTGCTCTTCGATAAACCGTAAGACAGTAAAAAGATTATTAGAAGTAAGTATGTAGATACACACAAATGTACAAATGTATATATGATTGAGCAGCATTGAAAACGAACTTACTGGAAAGAATTAATTTTGACGAATTCTATCGTGATAGCTTGCAGTACTTCAAATGTCATTCACACTTGCTAAATAAGCATACAAATCAACCGTAACCCCTACAACTTTCATGTTATGAATGAATCAAACTATGAAATGAAATCATGAGAGAATTACCACTCCTAATATACTGTTTGGTAGTTGTTGAAATTGTAATCTATACACCTAGTCGCACTTCTAATGTTTAAACGACATTTGTTTTAAAGTTTCTAGTGACTTTCAGAAAGATAGACCGGAACAATCCCAGTTCATTTGTGAAGCATCAGATCTACGATCGTTTGAATCACAATTATGTTGTTTGTCAAAACAAAACACTTTCAGAATATTTGGAAAAGAGGTAAGTTGTCGTTTAAAATGGTCATTTTACCCGAGAATAGCTGTACCGTTGAATGACTTTCAGTATCCAAAATGAAAAGCTAACTGTCGAAGTATGACTATCGAAAACTGATTTGTTCACAAAGTATATTATCTTTGTAACTAATGTGTTTTATGTAAATAGGATTCAAAGATATATTACGTTTGTGATATGTACATGATTTCTGGATGATTTGTTAATCGATCTCTTATCCAGAGAGATTGTAAACAACAAATTTGAAAATTTGTATAAATAGAATGCCGAAACTCTCCTAACTAACCAAAGTGTGAGATATGACTTGGGAAATAGGTAGATTTAGTTGAAATTCAGAGCGAAGTGAAACAGAATTAGATAATTGGTGGTGCAGTTAAATTTTTAATCAAATATTCTTAACGTCTTTCATTCCTTATTGACAAAAGCCACTTCTGTCATCTAGTTGTGACGATAAGACTGAACTAATGGTGAATAACTACAAATAAGAATAGTTTCAGATGAGGTTATTATGTGAAAACCGATTCTTATATAATATATTTAACCAGCCAATATTTTTCAGACAATAAAACTTGAATGACGAAAGTTAATAACTTAAGAATAGTGATATCACAAGAAATATCTGCTACTGATCACCTTCATGAGAAACATTGTGGATTTTTATTCCAGAGACCTGGTGCCAGTGGATTCAATATCCCTGTTTATTGTTTGTTCAGCTACATCGTATGAGTTGGCTGATCAATTACACTTAAGATTTTAATGATGTCGTGTTAACTGTACAAAGTTAGGAACTATGTTAGACCATATCCCACAAAACGACATTTATGATATCATTATAATGTTGTATATCATAAAAATGTATGTTTCCAGACGAACCAGTCTAGCCCGTCTACATCATGACTGACGTCAATCAGACGTGAAAATTTTAAGTTTTTTGTCTCCATTTTGGATCGAGTCCCTGATGAAGTAAAGGTTCTCATCGTAAGGATAAATCTCCGCCCTGTTTGCATAAGGCTGGTAGTCACAACGAATTTAAACATACTGCTAAAAAACACTTAAAGAATTTTTAGTAAACCACCTGGTCATATTATAGATCCAATAATCTATATTCTTTCCATTAACTTGACCCCGAATTTTTATGATATATTGCAGATCAGTGATTAAGTGAAATAGTATTTTTCGTCATACTGATAAACTATCAACCAATTCTTTCGCGGTTGAATATCCCGACAAATGTTACTATTGTTCTAAAAAACATAAGGATAGTCCTCTGTAAACTGTGTACTAATATTACCATCCGACATGTCGATGCTGCATGTAAAGGCTTTCCATCAAATCTATAAGTTAACAGTTATCTATTCTTTTCTTATCTTATAGATGTTACCAAATAGGGTTTTAAAATGTCCACAGTTATTAACTTTTAATAGGCTTCTTAACTCAATTCACCACCTTTGCTTACCATTCAGCACTCAAACCGTTTCTTATGTAGTATTTAGTTGAGGAAAAGTCAATGAAAAGAATATTTAAAAACAAGGAATACTTGAGTAAATAATCGTTTTCAATAACCCATTTACACTCAACAGTTATGAAAATTATCTATTGTGTTACACTAAAAAGTATAATAGTGTATTCGTCTAAAATACATGATTGAATCATTCGTTGCTGAAAACCAATACTAACTATCTTCAAGTCAATTAAAATGGACTGAAAATCTACACATTAGGGTGATCATTTCTAATGAATAGATCAAAATCATAGTTGAAAAGTAATTTAAAATAAAATATGTCATAATTATTATGATAGTAAATAATACAAGTAATACCTAAGACTGATGATAACAATGATTAGTGTTATTTCTGGCCGTCGCTAATTATTATATCAGAATCGTTTATTACTTATACTTGTAAAATGAGGAACTACTACAATTCCCATGACTCAAAGTAAGAACATCAAGACTGGTGCTGGTTTACAAGCTGCCTTAATTAGTTTGATCTTTTCCGTACATATATATCTAATACTACTGCATATTAGGAAAAACCATGATAAAGATCACTTTGAAAGCATAATTATTCTATTCTATTTACACAAATGCAATATTTAATCAGAAGGGGTTTTGTGGAGATTTCAGTATTTTTCATAGTTGAAGTCCCATATTTGGAGTCCCATAATAGGACAAAACGGCCGTCCAGTGCTTCCAGGTTTTCCATGGTGGTCTAGCTTCAATTGACTCATGATTTCAACTATGAAAAGTAATATTTAATGTTTTGACATGATATACATGTTCATTATATTGTTCAGATAACTAAATTATTTCAAGGAGTATTATTCAACACCTTGTTCACTAGGAAATATGTTGATTACCGTATGTATATTTACCTAGTTGTTATTTTAATTCAGAGTTTTATTGAAAGAATAACTGGTGTAAAGACCAAAAGGATTATCTAACTATAAATATTAATCACCATAGTAGTCTACCTCTGATTTATATTTCAAAATTATAATTACAACATCATCTAGTAGGTCAACTTGATAGTGACATAAGACCATAAAGTTAAAAAATTAAACTACTTTGATACATATTCACAATTATTGTACTAAATTTATATTCTAGAATTTGAGATCTTTATCAAATGATATTAATGGGCTTATGTTATCCTTTACAGTAAGTAAAAGTAGATAAGTAAATATTTATTAAATTCTGTAATTGTTAAAATTCATACTTTACAAACGTCATCAATATTCACAAGTATTGAGTACGTTTTAAATGATTTAACTGTTGAATTCACGAGTTAATTGAAGCTAGACCACTATGAGAAACCTGAAAGCACTGGGCAGCTGTTTCGTCCCAATATGGGAATCCTCGACAGTGTGCATTCACGATCCCACCTCGCGAGATTCGAACACAGGAACTATCAGTCTTGCGAGCTAGGGCCTACCTCTAGACCAATAAATCGACATGCAACCGTGTTATTGTTCAACTTCAACCAATCCACGAAATTGCGCCACCGTCTAACATTGCCTTCAGTGAGTTACTACCTCACAACAGACCTGGTTGAACTCCACTGCGTCTCACTAGAACTCCAAGAAATACTTCTCTGAGACCGTCACTAGTGACCATATGATAATTATAATGAGAGAAGGGTTTTGTGGATATTATATTAATTTAATAGTTGCACTTGCAAGCACTAGACTCATAAATTCAACTATTAAATTACAATAATAGCTACGAAACTCCTCACTGATTATAATATTTTAAATACACAGAACTCAGTTAAAAAATTATGGATCACATTTTAAATTGATCAATAAAGTAGCTCAGTTAGTAACTGACTGATTTAATATTTCCTCTCATATATCTAATAACTCATGTATAACATCACACAGATCAATAGATGATAGAAAAAAAAATTTACGCTTTGACAGAGCTATACTCATCTATTTTATGTAATAGAATAAATTCACATGATAAGTAAATATGATACATTATCTTAACTAAATGAATTGTCAACTGAAATTATTTTATGGGGGCTACGAACTGACTTCAATTAGATCATATGAATGATTGTTGTCAAAATATACATCTTGTCTATCGTCGTATGTAATACATGACTTAATCCGCGTTGATGAATAACGGAGTTGAATAAGTCAAATACGAGAATGGATTTTTGAATACATATATTCTGTACACTCATTGATTTGGACAGGAAACCAGAGGGATGAAGTGAATAGGAGAGAGCGAAGCAAAAATAATACGCATTAGAGATAGTGGGTAAGCCAACTCACTTTAACCAAGCGTTATCGATATTTATAGTTAGATATAAAATAAATTATAAACGTGTGATGAATAGAATAAGAAGTGTACACACATACGTTCATATAAAAAAACAGTCAGGATTAATAAGTGAATAATTAACAAGGTCAATACGGAATTCATGATGGATAGGTAAATTGGCTTGTCCTGAAACTATAATGAGGCATATGGGCTTAACATATCAACCAACACTATAACTTAAGCTTAATCATATCAAGTATATTAGTTATGGTAACCACTTTTTACAAAATATCCATCTCATTTACTTAGTGTTGTTTGTTTAGATCTTCCCATTGATGTTTTTAGGACTGCAACTGGTCAGTCTCCAATTGGCATATGTGCATACTGGTAAGCAAAGATAGTGGCTAGCAGTGGAATCCAGTTTGGCGCGCGTTTCGTCTCATTTGGGACTCGTCAACTGGATGTACCTGCATCTCAGACCTGTTGATGTTCACTCTGGGACTCGAACCCAGTACCTTTCACTTCAAACGTCATCGCGTTATCCACTCGGCCACAGAGTCCTGATAGCTATGTGCAATGGGGTGAAGTTGAAATTCACTTAGTGTTGTTTGTTTGGATCTTCCCATTGATGTTTTTAGGACTGCAACTGGTCAGTCTCTAATTGGCATATGTGAAGCGAAAGGTACTGGATCCGAGTCCTAGAGTGAACATCAACTCTGAGATGCAGGTACATCCAGCCGACGAGTCCCAAATGAGACTAAACGCGCATCCTGGATTCTACTACTAGCCACTATCCATCTTTGCTTATCCATCTCATTCGCCTGTTTTTTTGTAATTTTAATAAAGGCTTATTCACAAGTAATTAATACAGTAGAATATTTATTCAGTCAGACTGTACTTTCATGTTAATATATATTTCAGACATATGGAAGGCTTTGTATGCGAAATCGTAAACATCTAGATGGAGAATTGTTTTTCTCAACATTTACAAAGGTAAGCTTACCTTCCATTTTGACAAAAAATTCATAAAGTACTTCTTTCGATTAACAGTACACTACTGTTACAAGAATTTTACTACTCTTTTCATTGTTTCCCTATGGCAACCTGCTTGAATATCTGGGTTATCATTTTCTCCTACTATTTCGATATTTCAACAAGTTATCTTTTTTTGTTTGTTATAACACACCAATTATGTCCACTAATTCTATAACTTGCTCAGGCTCATATATAAACGACCTACTGCTTTACAAGTTGCAAACATGTTTGATCAGAGACAGAGGTGGATAGAAATCTGCATTGAAAAGAATGAATGCTGATCAGATGTCGATTACTGAACTGCTAACTTACAACTGTCGATTATTCATTAGCAAGTTGGACTATCTTTAGTTTCCACTAAGTCTAAACAAATATCGCAATTGTCATGTAATCACAATTTAAGAATCCTGGTTCAATGATTTACACAACGATTGTTTAGTATAACTACATGGTTTTAATATTTATCATCAGGATAGATCAGGCAATAAGAAAAACTGTAGCGGCGCTGTAGCTACATTTGTATGAACTGGTGTTGATCTAGTTTTGCATGAATGTACCAGTTGTTTAACCTTAAAAGATGCTGTCCAAAACACTTGATAAAGTACAGCTATGCTTATGTTACAAGCTGTACTTCATCTGCACTATCTGTCTTCATTAACGAATTCACCGAATTATCTGCTACTACCTTCAATCCTTCGTTTTAAACTATACGTGGTGATTTTAATCCATTTTATTGTAGCTTTCTTTCATCACTAGGTCATCAAAATGTAGTCGATATCATTACACGTTTGGATGAGTACTTAAACTGTTGTGGGAATATACGTGACTCCTAAACCTACTCCATCACTTATTCTGATTATTGCATCATTTGTGTTCTAGCTAAAGTGTATGGCAAACTCGAAAATGAGTGCGTTAATGCAAGAATTATTACCAAAAAAAATATTTAAGAGCTGAAAAATCCATTTTTTGTATGATAAAATAGGATTTATTTACAAATGACTAATTAGAAAACATCGTTGGTGTTGTCACTTATTTTTCTGAATTGTGCTTGGGTGTTTGTTGTACCACCGAAACGATTTCTGTAGGTTTCGATCGGCTTGCATTTCCACAACCGATACGATTATGGAGGTTAAATGAAAGAACGTATACGGAGAAAATCTTCATTGAAGTTCGAAAGCTAAATGACCTAACAAACCTAGAGGTCAGATGTTTGAACTTAAAGTTTACTCACAAACTCCTATCTTGTAAAAACTCTTCAAGTATGTGGAAACTATTTTAAGAACTTACAGGTGACAGGCAGATTAGAAGCGATAACCAACTGAATGCTTGTGACTTAAATAAGTCTTTTGTACATCAGTTACCTGATGTCATGTTCCCTTTATCCACAGGTTTGAAGAATAGCTGTGTTCCTAGTTTCACTGAAATTGATGTTCGAAAATGTCTCCAGTTAATTAATTCACTCTAATGTTTAGAACCTGATGGAATCCCAAATCTCCGTTTTAAAAATGTGCTGACGTTCTATGTTATCCATTCACGAGTATCTTTAAAAGATCCTTCCCAACTAATCTCATACCGAAAATGTGGAGAAAGATAAGGACGATCCCTATACCTAAAAAAGTATCTCCTGATAAAAACGTGAAATTTAGACTCATAGCAGTAACTTCACATTTTCTCAAAACGATGGAAACATTATTAATACTCCCACTTCAACCTGCACTAAAAGAGCACATTAATCAGTATCAGTTTGCTTACAAATGGAAAGCAAGCATCTTAGATGCTGTTTTTTACATTATAATATGGTGTGTAGCTTTAAAGTGTAAAGCGTATGTTGCATGCGCATTTCTAGAGTACTATTCTGTGTTTGACTCTATTCTAAAATCACTACTACTAGACGAGTCTGCAGACATCAAAGCCGACAGCTGGATAGCTAACTGACTGAGTTCTTACCCCTCTGTAATAGAAAAGGATACTGTACTTGAAGGAAAGATTTCGACTTATGTTACATCACAAGGGGCCGTTCTTTCCATTCTTCTTTTCATATTTTTTTCTGCATGATGTGCTATCTTCTACAAAAACCCTTTCGTTGAGTATGCGGATGATTTCTCTGTATGCGCATTGATTTCTGCCTCTTCATTATCCCCTTGAATTGAATGAGTTCTTGTCGTCCACTTGACGATGGTCAGTTGTTAATGCTCTTTCAACTCATCTTTCTAAATGTTAAATTGTTAATTTGAGCCTAAGACATGAACAGCACTTAAACTCCCTGTTGAAATTTCATAAAGTTTGTACTGTTAGAGAATCTGTACTATAAACAGTGTTAGAGGCCATTTGTCATGGCGTAACGTTTTCCTCTGATTTCTCTTAGTCTTCTGATGTTTTATTGGTATCGAAGAAAGTTTTCTCTCCGACTTACTGTATAAACAGGTTATATACTTTTGGCACTGCTCAAGACTTATTTTTACGATTTATAAATTCCTATGTATTATATAATACCCTTTACTGTTCCTTATTATTCTTACTTGGGCTTTTAAAAATACATTTATATGTGTTTCGGCGTGCTAAAAGAAATTATTATGGTGTGTAGTGAGTCTTTTGAAGTCATTGTGAATACAGTTATGGACAAACATCTAAAATCTTGCAAAATCCTGGCAGGTATTATCTTATTAGATATAAACCATTCACTTCATTCACATCATTCCTCATCTATATCTTCTGGTAGGACGAGACGCCAGTGCATTAGAATTCATTACTTTTTTACTTACGCCTGTTACCCCTCGTCGAGGAGCATAGGCCGCTCACCAGCATTCTCCATCCAACTCTGTCCTGAGCCTTCCTTTCCACTTCTTTCCATACTTTTCATATGTGCTTCTATTCCCCGACGTAATGTGTTCCTTGGCCATCCTCTTTTCCGCTTCCCTTCCGGATTCCAAGTTAGGGATTGCCTCGTGATGCAGTTTGGTGATTTCCTTGTCCTATCCACTTCCAACGTCTTTTCCTAATTTCCTCCTCAGATGGAAGCTGGTTTATCCTCTCCCATAAAACACTGTTGCTGATAGTATGCAGCCAGTGAATGTTGAGTATTTTGCGTAGACAAATGTTTATAAATACTTGTACCTTCTCAACGATGGATGTAGTAGTTCTCCACGTTTCAGCTCCGTACAGTAGGACTGTCTTGATGTTCGTATTGAATATTCTCGCTTTGAAGTTAGTTGAGAGTTGTTTTGAGTTCCATATGTTGTTCAATTGTAGAAATGCTGCCCTTGCTTTGTCAATCCTCTCCTTTACATCTGCATCCGATCCTCCTTGTTTATCAATGATGCTTCCCAGGTACTCCACCTGTAGCTCTTCTAGAGTTACTGCCGGTCCCAAACCCAGGTAAAGGAGGAGGGATGGGCATGGGGTTAGCTACTCCATCCCGTAGAAAAACTAACTCGCTAAAAAACGCTAACCAGAAAAAATAATTCAAACCATTAGAATTCATACACCAAATCACATATATTAAAGATCTACAATACCGTAACTAGCATATAAGCTATACAACGATCAAGTTGTAGTAGCCGAACTAAACAAAAACTCGTATCCTTACAAAATGTTGCTAATTAGGCTGTTTAAATTCTTATCTTATCAAAAACCATTACATTTAATTATAGATTGTTTATTCACTGATCTTGTCGGTCTGTTTTCTTTTGTAAAAGAAACTTATTGAAATACTTTTTCTTAAGAATTCCAAATGGTACCCAACATAGAATAATGAATATAGACATTAATTACATAGCAATTCAATACTATTTCATTATTCTTGTTGTCTTTTTTATTCAGTAAAACAACATAGTTTAAAGCTTTTTCCTTATATTCCTGGTAATGTTTTTTTCTAATCTACGAATATTATAATAAAACAATAATGTGTTACGCGAAGACGGATAGTGGCTAGCAGTGGAATCCAGTTTGGCGCGCGTCTCGTCTCATTTGGGACTCGTCAACTGGATGTACCTGCATCTCAGACCTGTTGATGTTCACTCTGGGACTCGAACCCAGTACCTTTCACTTCAAACGCCATCGCGTTATCCACTCGGCCACAGAGTCCTGATAGCTATGTGCAATGGGGTGAAGTTGAAATTCACTTAGTGTTGTTTGTTTGGATCTTTCCATTGATGTTTTTAGGACGGCAAGCCACTAGCCACTATCCATCTTTGCTTACCATGCTTGTGAATTTAGGCTATATCGAGGCAATACGCACAGTATGCACATGTGCCAATTAGAGACTGACCAGTTGCAGTCCTAAAAACATCAATGGGAAGATCGAAACAAACAATACTAAGTAAATAATGTGTTACATTCATTCAGTTGACATTTCGATATACTAATTATTCGCCTTATTATCCCTTTTTTCTAAATAATTGAAGATGATGTGTGCTGGGTACTTTAATGAAGCGATTCATAACAAGTTCAAATCATCCAAGCTAAAATATTCATTCAGGTAACATAATTGTAATTTTAATCCGTTTATTAAAAATTAATTTATACTTACCATATGTTTTCAGAATAATGGTCACAATTTAGTTTGACAGGAGTCTCACTCATTACTCAACACCTTAGTAATTATGATATAATCAAAGGAACTAACATGAGCAGAAAAGTATGATATATTCTTGTGACAATAATGAAACATTATTATCATCTCCTCACACAGGAATTTTCAGTAACAAGTACTGTTTCACCCCACTGTTGTTACTGTCTGTGTTCATCTAATCAGATTTAAGTATACACCATTCGTTTACTCAAGCTCAACCTGGTATGTGAGTGAGATGACTGAGAGTGAATGGGAAGCTGTAATGGGCAATGGATTCACTGTGTACAGTACTCACTGGAATATATATATATATATGTCCCCCGGATATTTACGCCAAAACCTTCCGAATCTCAGTGAACTTTGTCAGTGGACAGTGTACCTAGCTCAATATATGTCACCTGTCATTTGCTTCTGGACCAGCAAGCGTGTACGGGCATGTATGTTCGCCAAAAATATAATTTATCCCTTTATTAATGAGTCGTCCTTTTTAAATTCAACAAACTAGGTCAAGTGCACGTCGTGATAGTTCATATGATGCTGAGGAAATAGAAATATCTGTACCTTTTTTCTGTATAAATCTCGTTCTTCTTTCATCGATGAATGTTTGAGATACAACTTGATCGTTTGTGAATGTTTGGTTGAAATCCCTTGTGAGCGGAAACGACAATTGATTACCAATATGATTCAGTGAATTACAATAAAACATAACATTTAAACACAATAATCATATTACTAAGTTGAAAAACTTATGATTAAACTATAAGGGTGTCTGTAATATGAGTGAATACTTGGCCGGACAAGGTTGTACCAAAGTTGACAAGAAATTAGTGAAACATCTGAAAAAGTTTAGAACTGTTGTTACATAATCTTATCATTAGCATTTTATAAATGTTAATTTACGACAGAAAGTGAGATAAGTATTAGATATAGTATTACTCGGATATATTAGTCTAATCGTTCGATCATGGGTAGCATGATCCGGAGATTTTAGCAGGCATCTGAAAGGCTGAAAAGTTTTATGCATGACCACTGGCACCACAAATTTTTCATTGACGAATTTGGAGATTTTTCCATAGTTTGAACAAATCATGGCTGGCATATAATTAGAACCAGATTTGTTACTAGACATGCCAGATATAACCCATGGGCCGAGTGAAAAATGAGTTTGAACACTCTAGACAATCGATTTGAGAACTGATGATTTTTTTCAAACGATTAACATTAAAATTCACTTGGTATTATCTGGTTGAATCTTCCCATTGATATTTAGGACTGCAATTGATCAGTCTCTTATTGGCATATGTGCATACTGTGCCTATTGCCCCGACATAGCCTTATTTCACAAGCATTTTTAGACATAGATAGTGGCTAGCAGTGGAATCCAGTTTGGCGCGCGTTTCGTCCTATTCGGGACTCGTCAACTGGATGTACCTGCATCTCAGACCTGATGTTCACACTGCTGTTCACACACTCCATCTTTGCTCATAATGATTAACATTAAATATTAGGAAAATAATTTTATTCAGTTATTGTCGTTTTATGAGTATATGAGTATATATCACTCAATGTGGTTTATTTGCTGTTGTGCTTGATATTTCAGCTTGTAATATATTTTTCATGTGTTTTAACATATATGTCAAATCTTCATTAATCATAACCTCAGTTTTAGTGTCAGTTGAGGTGAATAGAAATATTAAGTTTACAATATTTGCATTTTGTCAACATCTTTTTAATACTTTTACGTATAAAAGAATATGATTGTCCATCACATGATCTACTAATGACGATATACTTCACTCCAATATTATCTCTTTACCAGTGTTAATGACCTTCTGAAACACAGTCAGGAATTCTCCAATGTATACCAATGTCCAGTGTATTCCAAAATGAATCATGCAAAAAAATGTATTCTTTAAAGGAACATAGAAGTTATGTACATTAAAATATGTTGATAGTTAACATCATGAATCAATTGAAGCTAGACCATCATGGAAAATCTGGAAGAACTGGACGGCCGTTTTCCATGGTAGTCTAGCTTCAATTGATTCATAATCTCAACTATTAAAATTACTATCATATCCACAAAACCCCTTCTGATAATAATTAAAATATTTGTTTAAATATGTCTTTAATTTTAGTAACCATGTTGATTGTAATGTATTTATTTATCTTTTTCAATAATAAACATAATCGAACATGGAAAGTAAAATTTAATACAGTTTTGTTCTATTTCAATCAATTGATTTTGACGATAACATGAATGGACTCATCAGTTGAAGAACTAGTTCGCTTTTTAAATGTTTTTCTTTCCTATAATACCCAAATATTTGATAAATGAAATCAATCATTTTGAAGTTAAATCTCCAGGTCACTATTTTTGGGATGTGTTTTTTGAGGAAACAAGTAGATGTATCAAAGTAGATGCATCAACAGACCTTCTACTTTGAAGCATTGATATTGAATAGAAATACAACACCTTGAATACTCTTAGAATTAAATTTTTTTAATTATTGATTATTATTATTAATGGTTAAATAACATTATTAATCTCCCCTATACATGATTCATTCACTTCCAATTGGTCCCTCCCTATTAAGTCTTACTAATTTTTCATAAAATTTAATCTTCCACTTGATCGAATTGTAATTGCACTATCATATCTCTCTCACTCTATCTGATCCATATTTATTCTGATCACAGATCTTCACTTAACATATATACAGATTCAAGTTAACATTCTATATAAGTCATATCAATATTAAACGACGTACTTTGTCTTTAACCTGGCCATTTTCTCGGATTATTAATTTGGATTATATAATTGTAGAACCTGAAGAGAGAATTGATCGAAAAGAATATTCTTCGTTCAAATATTAGTCTTTGATTGATGATGGGGATCTTTAAACGATTAAATACTAGTAATTTATAAAGCATTCGTTTGAATATCCCAGTTTAGAGTATTCAGATTGAAAATTTTGATCTGAGAGTTGACTGAGTTCAACAAATTATTAGTTTTTGATATATACAAATAGCTTTAAGCGAAAACCTCAGTTAGAGAGGTTATTCCTTGTAAATAAATAATGATTGACATACGGTACAGTCGAAATTGTTTATAATTTACTAGAAATGTATTACAACACCTCATTATTTGTATTCGACTGAAATTTTTGTAAATTATAAACATTCTATATAACAGTCTACATCCATCAACGTCATTTCACTTTCTAACTGTACATTGACTTCATAAAATGATCGTGAAAAGTTACATCTAAAGTATCTGGAAAAATCATTTAGAGGATCATAAGAAACTACAGATTATTGACAAAAATATCATTTTAAACTATCTTAATTATCTGCAATACTATTGAAAGCGTAGTCACTTAGACCTCATGACCGACAAGCAAACAAAATTCAATCACCGTTTTAAGTTTACCATGAACATCGAAATATAACTGAGTTCTGGTAAGCAGAAATAGTAATGGTGAGTCCAAAATGGGATAAAAACTGAGCCAAGACTCATTATATTATGGTGAAGAAGACTAAGGCTTATTAACCAAAGTATATATACAACACTTGGTTCTTCTCTTTACATCAACGAAACACTAATTTGCCTTAAACGAATATCTACACTAGATACTTTTTTAATGTCTATTCTCACGAACAATGTTTGTTGAGTAGAATCCCTAGTCAGTGACATGGTGATTCAGAGTGAATATCAAGTATTCCTGAAGCCATTAGAGAACCTGTTTGACCAGATAAGGAGTTTGCACAGGCAAAGAATCCAAATCAAGTCCAAGATTATCTTAATGAGTATGAGGCAGATGCGTGTTTTCCATTCAATTGTTCCGCAGGTAAATCAAGCTTGGATGAATCACATGTGTTAATTACATATACCAATGCATATCTTTCTGTGTATTTTAATATGAATAATAATATATATTATAATTGTTATGCAAGTCAAATTCACATGATGGAATATCTCAAACTATATATCAGTGTTTATCTCCGAATACTCACATACAGTAATCAAAGTGTGAGATATAAGCAGATAATGCAGATTGGGAACGTCAAATTGGTTATAACACTGCGACGTAAGGACTCAACATTATTTCGTGGAGGAAGATAGTGTTGGAAAGTCTATGATTTGAATTCTAGATAACAGTGGTTTCACTACACAACCGACATGGTGATTGTATACAATTCCAGGACTCATGTGAATCTCTTCCAATTTCGGTTCCTAATTCTAATACTAATGAATGCATTCTAGATAATACAGAGTCTACATCCAATACACTGTCGGACAGACCTAGGGCGAATTTAGGATGAGGACGTACAATCAATTACAGACTTTTACACTCCATCTTAAGCTGTGGCGGATGTGGTGTTTTAATGAACCAATGATTACCTTCTATTTATCACTGTTTTGATTTTGAATTCCAAACACAGTACATTTGTTCGTGCTCATCTAATACTTCTTGATTAAATTGCGTTATTGCTGGGATTACTAGTTCATACTATAATTTAAATACTTCTGAATATTACAATTAGCCTGTGCAGTAGAGGGAAAGTTATCTTTGAATTCAAGGTTGGCAATATGAAATGAATAAGGTTAACGAACCACATACGACCACACAGAAGTGGAGAAAGGGACGAAATCATTACGGAAATTCATATGCCTCTGAATATGTTGGTTGATCGACAAACAAAAGCAGTGGATAAAAGAGCAGAACCATCCTTAAGATCACAACGGATTTGAATGAACTCTAATAACGGGTTTTACCAATGATGTTTAAAAAAAACAGGTATTGTAAGAAACGATTTATCTGTGGGGTAGATCTTGAAGCTATTTTTCTACGATTTAGCTTATACTTATTGATTGGATGTTTATTCAGTATTTTGGTCTTATTTTCTTTCTTATTACCATAGTTCTAAGCTTTTACTCGAACTGTAATTTGTTGCCATAGCATTTCCCAAGCATAAACTAGGACCGATTAATTGTGTACCCAGTATTCCATTTTTTCCTATTATTAATGCCGTTGTTCTGTGTTAATACTGTTGCCAAATTGGTCTGCTGCGTGGTCTGGTCTTGTAGGTATATAAATGAATGTCTGAAATATAATAACTAGCCTGGAATGGTGGATATTGATCTTCACTTCTTCCTCTTCGTTCAGGACTAGTTAGTACTGGACCAACATTCGGATATAGAGTATCAGTTTTCCTGGTCCTTGCTGCGCGTTGGTTGCTTTAGGTAGTCTACATGTACTGGTTGGCTGTAGAACATAACACAACATAAAAGATATATACAAGGTGATCAACAGTATTCGCCATTATATCAGATTTACAAGACAATAAGAACTGAACAACGTTTCTAACTTTGAAATCAAGATCGATAGAACTGATAATTTGTATTGGGAAACACTTGAGCACAGGAAGCTAACATACATGAATTAAATACTGAACTGATACAAATAAACAAGCAACAGTTAGAGAAAGCCGTGTCAATGGATTATTTATTATAGCTTACACTCTGTCTTGATATTAGGGTAAAGTAGAAGAAAACCGTTTATTATGGAAACGTTTGCTAATTATAAACTAGTAAAGCTTTCCAAAAAACCAGGTTCTACTATATACAGGCTACTCTCAGTACTTGTGAGATGTTGAACAGTTAGATACTTTGCCACGTACTATTTAATGAAGACATGACATTGTTAATTATACCTAGAGATTCCTATTAGCGCTTCCCTGCTTCTCGCCTTTTTGTATATTAACTATATTACTTATTGATATCCAGTAGTTCATTTCGTTGTCTATCATTTCCGAACGTATGACTAGAGTGTCCCTCCAGTACGATAATTCTCAGTATTTGTGTTTGTGACACTTAACTCATCTAATTACATTGACGTAAAATTTATAACGGTCCGGATCACTTGTCGGGTTTACCAGACATTTGTTTATACATGACAGTTCCTACATATGGTGTGCATAGTTTTGTTGCCTGATATTGATATAATTACTATATCATTTAGTTCGCTGCATAATTCTCGTAAACTATTCTCACATAAACTTTGCGGAAAATACCTCTCCTCTGATTTTAATCTTATTTTTTAGACACCACTTGAAGTGAGATTAGTGGGAAATATACTGTTTTTAATAACATTACTATTTTGTATACAAATGCCTGACTTTTTCCGAATCTTATGCAAGACTCAACTTCCAAAATGACATCAACCAGTGAAGTTATGGCTGTTGTCAAGAAAATCACTAGTGATATTTTATCCTCATTCTAAAAGCAACAATAACCAGACTAAATAATTTCCAAATATCACTACTTAGTGGCTTGCATAAAATGCAAAATGATATGAATAAAGTATTGTCAGTACGGCTAGTATGATAGATTAGGAGAAACTAGAGAAAGAGCATGGCAAAAATCTAGTTGTTTACCTCCACCCCTATAGTTTTTAAGCATCCATGAATCTACATTAAAGTATTTAATCAAATACTCTACGTTTTAACGAGGTAATATTTTTAAGAAATTTCCTTTTACAATAATGAGCTAAACACCATAATCTTTGTTATTCATCTTTTTTTTATACAGAGAAGATAATTCGGTGAATATAAACGGTCGATAAATATCTTTCAACATTGGATAAAGAGAAGACTAGTGTACTTGATATTTTTCCATTTTAAAGTAGTTTGAAAGTTTTACTGGTTCTAATTTTTATTGTAGCCAGATAGCGAACGAGAACACAAATGGATACAATCGAATATATGTGAATACAAAACCACAAAACGTCTTAATAAAATCTGAGAACCATACAGTAATTACTTCATTTGCAAAATGTCCATTAATTGTCTCAGACTTCATTGCCCTTTGGTTTCTACAGTAATCATTTTCTGTTCTCGTTCTCTTTTCTTCGACCTTCTTAACCTTCTGATGCCAGACATTTCACTTTCGACCGATGATACACACTACTTATATTTGTCGACATCAGTAGCACACACCACAGCTAGCTATTAGATCATGTTCTATACTACTGATCAAAAATAGCTAGTAGACATAACTAAATTATATAAAGAATTATCCATAAAACAACTATACTTTACAAAAAACGTAAAATGGTGGGGAGAAAAAGCAAAACAGCTTAAGTGTTTATCTGTAATTTATTTATTCACTACACAGACAATGAAATTGTCCCATTTAAGTTTCCGCTGTTCGAAACATCTATGTAAATACAAGAGCGAATTTGCCAATCACTGATCGAGACTAATCTGATATAATTATTTCCACATACCAAACTTTAGCTATTTTACCAGTCAGACCATCAAGACTCTAAATATTTCCAGGGCTAAACCATAAGGATCTGGTTGGTATCTGCTGATCTCAGGTTGGCTATGGCCTCTACAACTTTGCATGGGTTTAGTAACCCAATGTAGGCCTTTTATATAAGCTTTTGATGGGTAGTGAACGAATAGAGAGCATTCTAACAGTTCTCTACCCTTCCTCTAATCGTTTTAGTCATATGATCCAAGATTAGATCATAATTTTGTTTCTTCAGGAATTTCTACTAGTAACTGACTTTCGGACTGATAATCCCAACAGTTGACTAATGTTATCCATCGCTATTTCTTTTACTTTCTTTGCCTCCCACTGCCCGCGACCTATGCGCAAACTTCCTATTAATGTGCACTTACGTTTCCCTCGTTTTTGATTGTTTGAACCTTCTAGTAATGAATTTCCACGTATCAATTAATTTGCTAGAGGTTTCTAAAAACCATTGTTTATTGCTAAACATCGCTAACAGAACTCATTGCCGTTTTTATGGAGGGCTCCAGATTATCTCAGACTAAATAGAGATGAGCGTCCTCTCCATGGTCGACTAAGTGTCTACTGTTGAGTCGGCTTTCGAGAACTACGACGAAGCCTTCAGAGGCTTTAAAGGAGCCAAAGAGTTGCCAGCCAATCAGAACATGATGAAGCTTTCTAGAATATCAACGTATCATGCTATTATTGGACAGTAGCATAATATATCTTCTTGTAGATCGATTGAATTATAATGTTGATTTAACAAATACTAATATCTATAAATACCTGTGATTTTCTGTACATTTCGATTCTTACCAAAGGAACACTTCTCCAGCCTTTCTGTCTTCTGATTTGCGACGGCGACGTTTTAACGTTCGAGTGTCGTAGTTGTAAACTGTACTCTGCGTTAATTAAGTAGAGAACTTAACACCTACCCAGCTCCCTAAAGACATTGTTGGCAGTTTCATTGTCAAACTAGGGTAGGCAGGCACCTAGTCATATTATAACGTGAGTGAAGTGCGAGCATATGCTCCAAAAGAAGCAACATATATCTAGTGACTCTTTCTTGTGATGAATGATGAAAATGGGTAGTCTACCCGAGTCAAAATATGCCTAGGTATATCATTTAATCTCATGAAAGTGCTTCAAAACAAATACTAATGTCTCTTCTTAATTTTCCCTAGTGATCATTAGTTTTAAATCGCATATTGGTTACTAATTAAACCCATTCCTAATAGTGACCAGAGATAGAATTACAAATGAATCGTAGATTCAGTTAGAAATGCAAAATTAAAAAATATAAGACAAAAAGACATAACAATCACATTGGATTCAATATAAAAAGAAAGATCGTATATTTGTTACATTTCGATGATTTTGCATAAACAACATATTATTCACTTTTCTTTTCTAATTCAATATGACTCTTAACTGAATTCATTGTCCCATTGATATTATTTGTGTTGTTGGATGACTGTTTAGAACGTGTTTTACCATAGATCTGATCAAGTAATAAACCAGAAAATATTAATACCGTCCCTATCCACTGGCATGTTGTCATACTATGACCAAATAAAATAATTGAGAAGAGAACTGTGAAAAACTTTCTTGTTGTAGTCACAATTGAACAAGTTAATGGACTGAAGTTTGTGATCAAACCAAATAGAAATATCTGAAGAGATGGCGGGAGAAAAACAATAAGACAAAAAGGCAAAAACAGCTTGTAAATCAAGAACATAATTCAAGATGGTATCTGTGTGTCTAATATAAACGAATCATGATTAACATCCAACAAAAACTTTGTTTTGTTCAGTGTATTCATATCATTTTCCTAAAACTTTGATAGGTGAACTAGAAGACACTCGATCACTGTCAAGTCAACAAATATATCATAACAACATGTCAATTATGAGCAACGTGGAATCCTTCACATACATAAGTCGGTTTAAGCTACTACATAAAGCCAGCACAACTAGATGAATAAACCAAGGCGAATGTCAAAGTAGTAGAATTATTAGTAGCATAAGTGAGAGTATAGAAGAATACGGATAGACAATATTATCAGAGAAAAAAGTGGGGATCTACAAAATAAAAAAATAAGGCGAACTTAAAAATCAAGATTTGAGAAAAAAACAAAGAGTAAATACGTCTGTGGTGTTATTGTGGCTGATCCCAAGCCGTATCACCAAACGTCTTCAGCAGCTGATCATGGTTACTGCGCGGACCCTAACCAGGTAGATTTTAACAATATAATCAGAAACAGTGTAAAATGTGGTAAAAATGTACTTTACTTCATATGTGCACACTGTGAGGAAATCAATACGACTAACATCAACAAAAGTCAAAATAATAAAACTAACGGAAGTGGTAAGCTAACTAGCATAGAGAATATGTGGTTGAAAATAAACAAATTTACGGAATGAAAATCCACTGTGGAAAAGAATTGTAGGATAATAAAAGTCGAATACATTTGAGCTATTGCAGCTTATCTTGACTCATACTTTTATGGCAGAATAGTTAACAGATAATTCATAAACTCAGGTACTTTAGTATGTTAAGTTCAACTAAAATTTATAACAATGAATAGATTGCAATGCTGATTTTACTTGTTTTATGGGTTTCAACTAATCAAAATAAATGTAATCAAAAAGTCAAGTAATTTTATGCTTTGATCCTCATAGTTTAATGTTGCAGTATTACAAACCGAAAGCATAGTTCCGTCTAACCGACACACAGACTTCGCAACTATGCCAAAAATGATTCAGCAGGATCACTCTTACAATGAAAGTCGAATATAAGTACATGTGCAAAGGAGAAATAACCACAAATATTATAATAAAGTTCATCAAACGACTGCCAAGTAGCAACGAACTTGCTTGATTGTCAGATTCTTTCTTCCACTCTCGCGGTTTGTGTTGTTTAATAATTGTCACTTCATCATTACGATAATCACGATTCTTCAACTCCTTGAATGGTCCTGAAGAGCTAAACAGTTGTCTTTCGATACATAGTCTTATTTCAATATTATTAAATCACATGCCTTTAAGCTAGTCATCTCCCACAAAGAACACTTTGAAAAGATTTATTATTAGTATGCACAGTACCAATCATCCGTATATTTAAGCTTTAGGGCATCTTGAGATA
Organism: Schistosoma rodhaini; assembly: GCA_944470415.2. Taxonomy (NCBI): domain Eukaryota; kingdom Metazoa; phylum Platyhelminthes; class Trematoda; order Strigeidida; family Schistosomatidae; genus Schistosoma; species Schistosoma rodhaini. The sequence continues at coordinate 31,692,277 of OX104037.1, forward strand.
GTAATATTACCACGTTTTTACTCTGGGCAAACAATGTAAACATGTATAAAAACATAAAGCATTTCCTAAATCTACTCTAATGCCTAACTGGTTATTAAAAATATAACTAACCTGGCCAACAGCACTTGCCAAACCAAAAATGCTCATGTCGTAAAAAATATGTGGATGACGTTTGATAAACTCCAAGAACGGTGAAACTTCTCCGGAGAACACAATCACTTAAATGAAGGAAGCATATGGAGTATTTTTGGTATATTTTAAAACCGAACTTGGCAAACAAAAATATAACGAACTAACAAGAGATTAAATGTTACTTTTTAGAAGTGAGACAAATGAAATATTGGGTGACAAGTTGGAAAAGTATTCTTAAACCCAGTGTGTATAGTGGAGAACTGAATGAACCAACTTGGAAACTGGGAGCAATTTGAATGGGTTTGGTGTGGTAGTTTCCGAAAAATCACAAAAGTAAGAGTAAAAATGGACTGAGAGATTAACGTGTAAATATAACAGTTATGTAATATCAAGTTATTAAGGACAAAGAGCAAGCTAAGAGTGAGTAGACTTACACTACGACTCGTCGGATTGCTTTAGGAAATATTTATCAAACTAACCACGAAAAGTATTCCGTCTAAACAAGGGCCTAGCAAGTCCAATAGGTGTGTCTCCACAACCTGATAAATGGATTATAGTTAATTGTTGTCCTCTGTATGATTACATTGCTTGAACAATCACTGATCAGTACAAGAGGAAGTTGTAAACCAAGCAATCGACTGTGCTATAAGAAACAACACCTATCAAGTTCAAGGAGCAAAGGTCAGGTGACAGTTTGAATCTTCCTGAGTTATTCAGACATTACTGAAATATAAATGATGCAGATAAAAAAAGTCATAGTTTACGTTTGGTTCCAGTCCTTTCTGACTACACACTGTAGATTCGAACAGCATTATACAAAGGACAAGCCAAATAACACTAGTGACTTAGCCACTCTCGCATGTAAATGTTTCATTAGCAACATTAAAGATTAGTCCCGTTACACTATATTCAAATCCTGTCCTTAAATTTAACAAGCTTCCACGTTGTAATTGATCATCGAGCTTTGAAATGTATATACTCTAGTCCAGTCATTAATCACCTGTTGCAGTAAAATTAAAAGTGAATTTACAACTGCGTGCTAATGATATGTATGACTGTAAACAAATGAGATGAAAAAGTCTTTTGGATAGTATGTGAACTTTTTAATAATACTTGTTTAAAAGTGAAACAACCGATTGCTGATAAAGCATGACACATGATGGAACTATGTAAATGTCGAAAGTAATATATATATATATATATATATATATATATCAGTATTCTTACCTGGCACTAAGTAGATGATAGACCAAAGGTTCATATGCATCATTAGAGTGTAAGAACCGACGTTATATTTCTTAAGTTCTTCTTGGACTCCACCAGTAACACCATCGAGAAGTAACGAAGATATCTTAAAAAAATAAATAAACAAGTAGAAATGCGGTAGTATACCAAAAGACATTCTCCAAAGCCGAAGTAGCTGGCGGAATCTCTCGTTGAATGCAAATTGAACATGAAAAGTGCTACACCGAAGGAAATCATTGTCACAAAAATGTATTTCTGCAAAGGATAACGCCGTCTAGCTAGCAATACACTCAGCAGCATTACAGGAATTGGTTTGATGGATTTCCCTATAACCTATACAAAAGTTTTAACAACACGATTACAAACCTGGGTAGGATAAGAGACATACTTAAGACTTGTGTTACTTGTGTACATTGCGGTAATATAACTAAAGCCACAAATGCTAAACTTATATTCCAAGGAAGGAACTGATGACTCCGGCCAAAACCGAAGGGCTAATGACATCGTTAGGTAATGATTAATGCAAATTTACCTATTCGTGAAAATATGAAATTTATCATACACTGGAAAAGCAAGAGAGAGAAATAGAAATCAAATAACTCCATTCCAGGACCATACTTGGTTTTTGTGCTAACAAAAACGATTACATACGTGAAACTCAACTAGCTCACATTTTTTCTTGGTAAATGCCATACACGAGGTAAGACAAGAACACACCTCCGGAGCGAAAAAGAAGAGAATATACACCTAACAAAAGCATCGTAGCTTTTGAATAATTACAAGTGACAGATCACTTTTATCGAGACAGTAAAACAAAGACGAAGTTATAAATTTTGTTAAATCTAACATGAACAGGAGTTCTGTATTCAAATCCTTTCTGGTCGCTAGGTTTCTTGTAAGTTTATTTGCTTATCTGAGTGATCACAATTATTTTGTTCTGAATTTTGACATATTTCCGACAACATCCTCATGAAGATATGTAAGTTTCGTTGTACGATAGATCTCTGAAAATTTTCACATTATGCACATCGAGGAATTATTTGTAGGCGAAAAGATATAACGTGTAAGTATCAAATATCAAGTCTGAGACTAATTGAACTGATAAACTCAAGGTAACAGAAGTAGACTTAAATAAGAACGAAAATAAAATGACAGTCCTACAGGAGGTTGGTCGCGGCCCGAATAGCTCAGTGGTAACGTCTCTGACTGTGAAGCTGAGTGACGCGGGATCGAATCCGCCAGGGAGCATCAGTTCCCTCAGGATTACAGGTACACCTTGCTGACGAGTGCCAAGTAGCACGAAACCCGGGTCCAGGGTTTCCTGTTGACCACCTCCAACCACCATCTTACCTCAATATACATAGTGCAAGCAGTGTCAAGCCACCTAGACTGGTGGTCACATTGCAACTCGATCGATAGCATTCGATCAGCACTAAGAAGGACCTGACACGCATGAGATTGATCACCACCCAGTGATCAATCAATTGTGAAAATGACAAACGTTTATTAAACCATTCGGCGAAGAAACATTAATTCAGATAAGTTAGTTTTTAAAGCCAGAGAAATTTCAATAGGCCCTGATTAAATCACCTGGCAGGCAATTTACTGAGCTTCAAAGAGATCACCGATCCTGGTCATGGTGAAGGACAGTCAACGCGTAACAATTAATTGCATGCCACGAGTAGGAGCATGAGTCTGTAGTGACTTACTTTTCTCGACGAGAACGCGATTGGTATAATGGAAACAATTATTATAATCAATTGATCCGGTGATTTTTTCACTGAACTCGTCTTGTTTAACTGTATCGAAATCACTTTTCGTTCCGTTGTCCATCTTGTTCGTTCAAACTATCGTACGCTCTGCCATTTTGCCTGTATTCTTTGGCACGTCTCAGTATTCTTTTGATACCACGAGATCGCCAGTAAATGTACCTCATATGAACCAATTACAGCCTTCTGGTTTACGACCTATAGAAGGAACCAAGTCGTTTTCGGACGTGTAATCTTACTGTAGTGGGGATCACAGTCAATCGCGATTCCACTCCATCTACATCTGGTGACCCGAAATTTCGAACACGTTTCAACCTATGGAAATCATCCCAAAGAAGATTACCACGGTGAGTCTATTATCTATCTATCCACTTTTGTTGCGCATATTGATATTGATATTCTTCAATATATGATATTCTGGCAACAACTAATTATTGTGGATAATGATACGAATAGTAATGATATAATAAACTCAGAAGTACAAGCAATTAGCTTTCGACCGGTTCCTTTCATCCTCCACGATCCAAAAGTTTGGATCGCGGCACTGGAACCTCAATTCGAAATCCGCCACATAACGAAACAACGGATAAGGTATGCCTACGCTCTAGAATTTTGCTCGAGGATCACTTAACTGCTGTTCGTGAGGTTTTCCTCAATGCAAATGTACACGACGTCTACGATAGTCTCAAGGAGGCGATCCTTAAACCTTTCCCCTCTTCAACGGAAGAACGATTGAGGACTTTATTAGCGCGTCATCCTGTGGGTGATGCTCAACCGAGCCATCACCTCACGCGCCTGAAATCTCCTGCAGGAAATACGACGGCTGTTTCAGAGATTGTCAAAGAACTGTGACTCGAATCCTTACCAGGTAGTATCCAACCAACCTTTACAGCTCTGCTCGAGGATACCCACACAACAAAGTGGCGGCCTGTTTAAATATCTGGGCTACCTGTTCCTGTCATCTAGATATTTCAACAAGTTATCTAATTTCGTTTGTTTTATTACATCATTATGCTTAACAATCTCACAACCTATTCAGGTGCATTTCTGAAAAGTGTAAGACCTTTCGCTTTAAAGGTTACAGAAGGCCTAATCAGAAATATCGTGGTTGCTGGCAATATGCAGCGAGAAGAATGTGCATTATCCAGATGTCGATTGACTGAGCTGCTAACTTCTAACTGGCGATCACTCAATATTTATCGTCAGGAAGGACGAAGAAGTAAGAAACGGAAACTTTTTGAAGTACTTTGTGCTGAGAATTCTATATTGTACCCAAAATATAACATTGAAGCTAGCATCCGAGACAACTACATAGTTGTCTCAACATCACGTTCGGACATCAATGTCAACGTCAGTCGTCCTACGGTTCATGGTGATGAGGATAAGTGTATTCACACCCGTTTCAGCCTCCGAGATCGATCTAACGTGCCGAAAGCATGCGTCCCACAACCCAGTTCATGTTCCTGCAAAGCCGTAACAACTCGCTCTAAGCGGTTATCTTCCAAGCCACGCCAAAAGGCGGCTTCAGAAACGAGTTCTGCTTGGTGCTGGTTCCATCGTGCTCTCGGGCCCGGTGCCCGCCATTGTCGAGCCCTCTGCTCACACAAGTCGGGAAATCACCGAGCCGGCGAGTAAATGTGGCTATACTCGCTGGTCCTTCACCTCAGGTTGGCCTTTTACTTCGCGTGCACGATTATCGCACTAACGCTAGGTATCTCGTGGATACAAGTGACCAAGTTTCTGTTGTACCTATTGGTAACAGTAAGTCTCAAGCTACGATGCTTAGACTACGTACTGCGAATGGCTCAGTCAATCCCACCTATGGTACACGACATTTTAAGGTCAACCTGAGCGACCGACGAAAGTATCTATGGACGTTCATCACTGCCGATGTTCCCACAGCCATACTCGGTATCGATTTCCTACAACACTATGAATCGTTAATCAATTCACGTAGGCTGCAGCTAATCGATACTTCGTCGAACAACGAATTCATGATTCGGTACGCAAACCTCTAAAACAGCCTTACGAAGGACCTTTTCACGCCAGTTCCCGTCACGAAAAGACCTTCAAGATTGATCGACATGGTAGCGTCGAGATAGTCAGCATTCAACTATGTAGTTGTCTCGCGTTCTAGTCCTTGCCAATACCTTATCTACTATAAGAGCCACCTGGGTAAGTAGGGTGTCCTCGAGAAGAGCGGTAATCGTTGGTTGCATGTGTGCTGGTAGAGATTCAAACCATGATTCTTCAGCGATTTCGGAATCAGATCCTTCAAGACATTGCAGGCGCGTAAGGTGATGGCTCGGTTGAGCATCACCCACAGGATGACGCGCTAATAAAGTCCTCAATCGTTCTTCCCTTGAAGAGGGGAAAGGTTTAAGGATCGCCTCCTTGAGACTATCGTAGACGTCGTGTACATTTGCATTGAGGAAAACCTCACGAACAGCAGTTAAGTGATCCTCGAGCAAAATTCTAGAGCGTAGGCATACCTTATCCGTTGTTTCGTTATGTGGCGGATTTCGAATTGAGGTTCCAGTGCCGCGATCCAAACTTTTGGATCGTGGAGGATGAAAGGAACCGGTCGAAATCTAATTGAACTATTTGAAACACACAACACTGAATAGGCAAATAATTCTGTTTATAACTTCTAACAAGTTTCCCTTACCGTTTAACGGATGATTGAACTCTGTGGTTATGAAGTCCAGTTTGATCCATTTAGCAGCTGAAATTCATAGTACCCAATAAATTATCTCAACTCAAACTTCACTCTAAAGATATCTTGAGGGATGCATTCCATGTACGTGAAGAATAGGTATGAAGGCGATCAGTTGACTGATTAGGACAGGCACGAGAGTTTCCTTCTGAAATTTATTGCTTTGTTGGCCTCATCCATAATAAACGCAGTGTATCAATGATCACTTTACATTATTACTCCAAGATGTGCTCAGTTGGTACTGCTTCTTTAAACAAATACATTGTCCCTCTCACTCTCTACTTTCTATTGTATACAAGCGGTGTGAATATGAATTCAACCAGTTAACTCAAATAATACTGAGACATATCGGAATATGGCTATATCAGTCTTGGATAAAAGTTAGAATGTACAAAGCAGGCAGAAAACTTTAAGAAGAATAGCAATGCTGTCACTTAAGGCACATGGAAGGAATTCTCATTGAATCCTTTCTATTACACTGGAGAGAACTACTGATTGACTATTGAGTTAATTACAAATACATCGCAGTCACCATTTTGTCTTTTTTTCTATGGTGATCTTAGATACAACCTCCTTGTGATTCACTTTCAGCTTTGAACGCCGGATGAATTTCCAAATTAATCTTATAAAACTTGTGACCTTGTGTTACTGTTTCAAGATAAATATTTACTTTCAGTATTTCGAGAGAGGCTTGTGTGGTGTTTGTATGAACGAACGATTCATTTGTATTTGATTACTGCTTAATTTCAAATTCCTAATACAATACATTCGCTCGTGCTCATATAGTTCTTTTTCGTTAAATTGCGTTATTTATCAGATTCCTAGTTTGTACTATGATTCAAATACTCCTAATAATCACAGCTTGATAAAAAATTGTCAGCTTTCGTATCAAGGTGGATTTTCAACTGATATAACCCCAAATATTATTCCTAGATTATTAAATTTCTTTCCGATAACAGGAAATTTATAGTCCAACGTAGGAAATATCCTGGGGACTTCCTGATGGACAGCGCTTTCCACTATTTCCTCAAAATCAGCACAATTATTGATGAACTACATAAATTAGCTTCGGCCTCAACTTAAGCTATTTAACAATTGTATATGTGTAGGGTATGTTGCTATGTTAAGCCCACATAGCTTATTCTAGCTTTTGAACTGGCCAGTTTTTTTATTCTTCTTGAGTCACATTTTTACCTTCTTAGTTATTCGCTTATCAACCTTGGCTGCTTTTATATGAGCGTATGTGTGCGCATTTCTTATCTTACTCATTACATGTCTGTAACTTACTTTTGTTCAAACACAAATATGAAGTCACGCTCGGCTAGATTGAGTTAGCTAACGTGCCTTCCCCAATCCGTTTCGCTTCGCTCTCTCCTCTCCACCTCCTTCACTTTGTTCCTCTGATTGTCTGTCCAGATCAATGAGCGTACGGAATATATGTATTCAAAACTTTATTCTCGTACTTAACTTATTTAATTCTGTTATACACTAACGCAAGTTAAGTCGATGATTATGTACGAGGATTGACATGTATGTTTCAATAACAATCAAACATGCAATCTATCTTGAGTCAGATCCCGGGCCACTGATTATGTTTAATAAACAGAAGCTCTAGAACTCTGAACTTTGCTCCTATATTGACTGTTGGTATAACAACAGTTATGCATCTACCAAGTCGAATAATCAAGAACATAATAACCCGGTGATTAGGTGTTGCGTACATAAACATAATGATATGTAGCCAGAGTATTAATACATAATACCTGTGTAGTGACCTACTTTTGTTACGAGAACGCGATTGGTATAATGGAAACATATGTTATTATAACCAAATATACCAGTGATTGTTCAAATGTACTTGTTTGTTCAACTGTACTAAAGACACTATTCCTTCCGTTACATGTGACCTTGCACGAACTCACTTACGGTCGGCAGTTCTCCTTGTAAACTTGGGCACGTCTCGGTATTCTTTCTATACCACGAGATCGCCAACAAATATATCTCATTTCAACCGTCAACAGCCTCCTGGTTCTTTGCTTACAGAGGGATCCATCCCGATACCTGGTGCGTAATCTTCTTGTAGTGGTGATCACAGTCAAATGCGACTCGACGCCATCTACATCTGAATAGCCATTAATTAAGTACATGCAGTCAATCAGTACACTCAAAACTGGATACAATCAGACTAAGAATTGAATCATATTGAAAAATAAGAAACGTACCACAAATTACTTGTGAACATAGAAAGTATTTTGTCCAGTAAGGAACGAAATTCTATTGAAAAATTTTGGTAAACTTATTCGATTTTCACCAACGGTAAGAAGTCAAACTATTAGATAAAATTATATCAAAAATCTCAAGAATCATACAGCTAACTACTTGGTGACAACAATAAACTTCCTCTCAAAAGGAACTGGAACGCGTTTCCGTCTCCGTAAGCTAAGAGAAAAACAAGAGATTCACATCAAAGCAATCGAAGAACAGTAATCCCATACAGAGATTCCCAAAAAGAGTATCAAATAAAAAAAGTAACGCAATGAGTAAGAATCTGAGCGACGTCAGAGATTTGGTCAGAAAAAACCAAAGTCTGTGAACAATAAGGTATTAATGACTGCAGACAAACTGAAGTGTGAAAATAATATACATGAATACAGAGAGGTAGAGAAATAGAGTTAGGTAAGTAGTGGACTCGAACGAAAACTGAATCAAAATATGTTTATGTGCGTAACTGGATAGCAACATACAAGCAGAAAAACAGCAAAACAAACACTTAAAACTAAGTTATATGTAGTAATCGATGCGATAATAACAGATGTTATTTAGTGAATGTCATTTGAGAGTTCGTTTTTCACGTAACGACTATGAACAGAGTTTACTCAGTTATCTAATATCCTGTGTGTTCGGCCCCAACGGCGCGAAGAGAAATATAAATTCAATAGCATTATGAAGAGGAAGGGAAAACATGCCATTAGTCTCATTTAGTTCAGAGTGGCCTAAAATGGTTTTAAAACACTTTTATATTCTTTAATCGAGGCCGTGGCCAATAAAACAGAAAAGGGAACGGTGTAAGAAGTATTCGTTTGAACGCCAAAAGTAACGGAAATTAATTAGCAATTAAAGTCTGTTTACAGGTGATACAAAAAACCATGAAATATTGGACGTGAATGTAATTGTATGTACAATGTCACATTAAAAGGGAATATTCATCATCACTAAATCAACGTGTCGTTAAAGGTGTAAAATGAAAAAAGGAAATGTTGCAACATGGATGGAAAGATGTTTACACACATGCAAGCACGTGTCGTAGTGAATAAGAATACCAGTGGGGACAATCGAGTGTATCTGAACTCAAAATTACAGAACATCTTAATAAAATCTGAGACCAAAACAATAAATACTTAATTTGTAAAATATCAATCAATTGTTTCAAATCTAACTGTTCCTTTGCAAATGTCAATCAATCGTCTGATACTTCATTGTTCCTTCATTTCCATACCAAGCACTTTCTGTTCCCGTTGTTCCCTTCTCGATCTTCTCAACCTTCTGATGACAGACATTCTATTCCTGACTCACGACACATACTACCTATGTCTATATAAGTAGCACACCACAGTACATACAATAAATATAGCATATTTACATAACTCTCAAAATAAATTCATTCTTGAAAATGAAAACCAACATAAACTATTTTCGTTTACCAATGGTACATAAAAGAAATATAGATAAAAACTTCAATCTCATCACTGTAATGGTTTGTTATAATCCCCAAAATAAAAAGTTTGGCAGGTATTCAACAATGATTTTGTTCTTGCTAATCTACCCCTTACTCAGATATTATAGACTGTCTATACATATAAAACAATATACATATGATAATACCTCAAACTGAGTAAACACTACACCAAAACACATAACCTTATGATTTGATAAACTTTTGCTTGCCCACTTCCATAACGATGATTAATCATAATTTTATATTATATATGTTCTGTAGCTCCCTTCCAACATTTCTTAGCTCCAAAACTCCATTTCATAATTATTCAAAGTGGGTAAATATCCCAATTAACCTTTGCTTAAACTATACAAAATAGTGATTAACTACTCTCGATCTTGCAATTATTGGGCCTGACAACGATAGCGCTACATGTTAGCTAAAATAATTTGCAATCTGAACTCACTTTGATGGACAACCTGAAACCCTAGTCCAAAATAGTATGAGTCCCTTCTTGTCTATCTCCTATGAGTTTACCATTTTTCATGTATATTTTAATATCCTATCCTCAACTTTCTCTACCTAATACCTTACAAATATTACGATCCTACTCTCTTCTACCTACTAGTCTAGTCTCTTTGACATATATTTTTTTTAGATCCTCACACTCTATCCCATTGTGATATAAAATGCTGTATAGATGTCTTACCACCATTCTATAATCATCAACTGTCTAATATGCTTGTAATAAAAATATGGTTTCCTAATAGCGTGTAGTACGTAGAACTTGGATCATAATACAACTATAATTCAACTGTCACTTTAAAAGAATCTTGTATTCCTTAAGGAGGGGTTGTAAAGTTGTTGACCAGCAAACATTTATGGGAAAGGCAATGATTTCAATCCATCCATGTTTGTGTGAAGGAACATTTTGTTTATCCGAGACTCCTTATGCTGAAGATGAGACAACTATTCAATGATAGTAAGATTTTCCTCTTAAACTTCATAAACTTATATTTTCAGCTTTGTATTAGATTAACTATCCTACCAAAATAATCTATTGAATAAAATGTTCAGACTCTTATGCTAAGACTAAAGTGTTTGCATTTAACAACACAAATGAAAAATAGGAATGATAAACAAAAAATAATGATATCGGCAAAGCTATACGAATATCCAAACACCTAACATGCTTTTGTTGCCTTCTTGAAATTATTAAACATTCATCCCATTTCATACTTCAGCCTTTCCCTCATTTGTTCGGAACTGTTACACTTCATCACATACTGTACTGTTTCAGTAATCTATCTGTATTTTCTTTAATGTTTGTGTGGTGTGTGCTACTTGTACGGACTTTAAAAGCAGTATTTATAAAAAGCTAAAAGCAGAGTTCTTACGGACAGAAGAGGAAAATGAAGAAAAGACAAAGGAAAGTCAAAAGCAACCAAAGTTAATAACAGAAATAGAAGAACGATGGAATGTTAAGGGAAATATAAAAGAAGATATGCAAATAGGTTATTTACTGTATTGTTTTCATATTTTACATATTCTGGTTGTAGCAATGTAATGATCTGCCTTATCCCAGTTTTCGTTCAAGCCATTTTTCATTCTAGCGACAGTAGTTAGTTTACCCTCCACCCAGTAATTAAGCATGCCTAAATATGGTCGACCGGTAAGTGATAAACTTTGTCGATTATCTATGTCGACTGCTTGGTTGCTCCTCTTTTTTTCCTTTTTTCTCAGTGGCATTTTTGTTGCATACAGTTATGGAGCCTTCACTCTACTTAGATCATATATGCTTTAGCCAAGGTCACAGTTTTGCAGATGGCGTCGAGTCTTGATGGGCTATGATCACCACTACACTAAGTTTACGAGCCCAGAAACGACTTGGTCCCTTCGATAACTGGTAAAGCAGAAGGCTGTAATCGGTCCAGGTAGAGTATATTTATTGGCGATCTCGTAGTATCGAAAGAATACCGAGACGTGCCAACGAGTACAGGCAAAAAGGGCAGAGCGTAAGAGAGTTCAAACCAAACAAGGCGGATAGCGGAACGAAGAGTGAGTTTGACACAGTTAAACGAGTACAGTAAAACAATCGCTGGTACAATTGGTTACAATAATAATAATTGTTTTTATTATTCCAATCATGTTCTCATCGAGACAAGCCGGTCACTACAGTTTTAACTTTGAGCTCTGTTTTGGGTTGTTAAAAGCAATTGTAAACTTATTATATAGTTCTGTTACGTAAATTGTTTTAAAATCTAATTGTTATTTCTTCTTCCATGTTCTGTTGTACAGTTTTACTTAGTTAATCCTTTCAACCTTACTGGGATAGTATCTATTTTGCATATTCATGTTGTAAGTTATTGATTAAGCCTGAAGAAGTGGCAAGAACCTGCTATGTCAGATATATACTATCATAATTACTATTACTACTTTTATTAATGAAACTAACTCGCTGAACTTACATAGTTAATTATCTACTATGTGTCTGATAATCCACCATGCACCTGAGCCACTATTTCCATTCACTAAATGAACAGATGATTTTTTTTCATTCCGTTTTATCTTTTCACACTATCAAGCAACCTATTTCAAGCTGATTATTAGCGATTTACTAAATGTTTACTTATGATCAAAGTACTATATTTTGGAACCTTGATATGAATGTCATCAGACTATACAACATCAAGCTCATGAAATTATCTATTAAATCTTACCACTTTTTTATAAGATGAGTTATCAGTATCCTAATAAGTTAGTTCATATGTTCAAGAACTGAATGATAACTAATTGAAACTAAGATATAGATAAGGAAACAAACTAAATCCCAAATGAACATCATGAACTTTACAGTTAATCACATTCAATTATGTATTTAAGTCAATAAATAGGGATAAATCACATTGAATCACTTCTGAGATTCGATCACAGTAAAATATCTAGACTTTTTTTTAGTCACTGATAGTTTAATCCAGTTATTGCTATAATTAAAAAGTAGCTATCGGCTTTTAAACACTTTCCTATCATTCTAGTTTTTCAGCATATTTCCGAAAGATGATAGGGCTATAGACATCACAGTTATTATTTTTAAGCTTTTTAATAATTATGATATAACCTCACCTCATGAAGGAGCATAGGCCACCCACCAGCGCTCTCTATCCAACCCTGTCTTGGACAATCTTTTCCAGTTCCTTCCGGTTGTTATTCATCCTTTCCACATCCGCGTGTTCTTCGGCCTTCCTCTTTCCCGCTTTCCTTCCAGATTCCAAATTAGGGCTTGCCTCGTGATGCCGTTTGGTGATTTCCTTGTCCTATCCACTTCCAACGTCTTTTCCTAATTTCCTCTTCAGATGGAAGCTGGTTTGTCCTCTCCCATAAAACACTATTGCTGATAGTATCCGGTCAGTGAATGTTGAGTATTTTGCGTAGACAACTGTTTATAAATACTTTTAACTTCTTGACGATGGTGGTAGTAGTTCTCCACGTTTCAGTTCCGTACCGTAGGACTGTGTTGACGTTCGTATTGAAGATTCTGATTTTAAAGTTAGTTGGTAGTTGTTTTGAATCCTATATGTTCTTCAATCGTAGGAGTGTTGTCCTTATTTTGCGAATTCTCATCTTTACATCTGCATCAGATCCTTTACTTTCATTGATGATGTTTCCCAGATACATGAAAGATTCCCCATCTTTTAGAGCTTCTCAATGAAGTGTGATTGGGTCGGTTAAATGATTTACAGATATTCAAAAATATTTTGACTATTATTATTCTAGGTCAGAAGGGCTTTTGTGAAGATTTCAGTATTTTCATAGTTGAAATCTTGAGTCAATTGAAGCTAGACCACCATCGAAAACCTGGAAGCACTGGACAGTCGTTTCGTCCCACTGTGAGACTCCTCAGAAGTGCGCATCCACGATCCCGCCTTACGAAATTCGAACCCAGGACCTACCAGTCTCGCGCCAGAGCACTTAACCGATAGACCACTGAGCCGGAATCCAATGGCGTTAATGTATAACTTCAACCAACCGTTCACTATTATCTTCAGTGAGTTTATATCTCTACAACGAACATGGTTGAACTTCACTGGTCGCTGCTGAGGAGTCCCATAATAGGACGAAACAGCCGTCAAGTGCTTCCAGGTTTTCCATGGTGATCTAGCTTCAATTGACTGATGATTTCAACTATTATTATTTTATCTTTCATCCTTTTTATAGAACATTAACCTAAAACTTAACTATATCATTGGATTATAAAAGAAAGTTTATAATTTAAAACTCTAATTGTATAGCAAAAATACATAAACCCGCATAAATTAAACATTATGTTTAAGTTAAAGTGTTTAACACTACCTAAATTAATAAAAACAATAATAAATTAATGAATGTCAGTGACTAAAAAATCAACAAAGAGAAGTTATTCACTACTGTACTAATTAATACTTACACTTTGGGATATCCATTTCAATCGTTTAAGATAAATGAGTAAGTAATTTAGATAACAACAACACCAACACTAACAACAACAACAACAACCCATACTAATGTCAATAATTCCCAATAGTACTCTTCCCATCTATTACAATAATTATTCTTATGATGTTGTGTATAGTATTGTGGTGTCTTGTTTCCCTTTTTTTAAAATTTATTTCTATGTACAATTTAAACAATAAAGTATTCTATCTGAATGAAATAAAAACGATGATTTGTATAAGTATTCCTCTAGGGCTATTTCTTCTTTTATCCTCTTTCCTCCATTGTATCCTTCTTCTTTTTTTTCGTATTTCCATTTTTTTTATAATTCTATCGTTCCCTTGCTTCTCTTTTTTCTCTCTCTCTCTTTTCTTTTATTTTACTGTAGTTGATATGTTTAAATATGATCACCGTAACAAGTTAAATGTGTCAATGTTTGCATGTAAATGTACTTCAATTGTGTTAATTCATTGAAAGCTTTTCATAAAATGCCTGTATAGGTTATAAATACATACATATATATCAATGTTATATATATGAATACATTTTTTAAATATTAATAATGGATAAACTTTTTTCATTCATTGTAAATAATGGGAAACGTTTTTTCTGAATTATTAAATATCGAACAATGAACATGAAAAAAGGGTTGAATATTCTTATCAGAGGGGGTTTTCGTGGAGATTCAGTATTTTCATAGGTGAAAGCGTGAGTCAATTGAAGCTAAACCACCAGGGAAAACCTGGAAGCACCGGACGGCTGTTTCCTTTTATTATGGGACTCCTCAGCAAAACGAATCCACGATCCAGCACTCGCGAGATTAAAACCCAGGACCTATCAGTCTCGCTCCAGAGCACTTAACCGATAGACCACTGAGCTGGCCGGCATCCGATGGCGTTTATGTCTAACTCCAACCAATCCACGAAGTTTGAGCAACCGTTCACCAATTGTCTCCAGTGAGTTGATATCTCACAACAGACCTGGTTTGAACTCCACTGGTCACTGCTTCTCACTAGAACTCCAGGACATATATCTTGAAGTCAGTCGCTAGTGAGCAGATGATTATTATTATCAGAAGGGGTTTTGTAGAGATATAGTATTTTCTTAGTCGAATCTGGCGAGTCGGGATCGTGGATGTGCACTGCTGAGGAGTCCCACAATAGGACGAAACGGCCGTTCAGTGCTTCCAGGTTTTCCCTGGTGTTCTAGCTTCAATTGACTCACGCTTTCAACTATGTTGAATATTCAACAAAAGTGTATTTTACTTAAATTTTTAAGCTTTATGATATATTGATAAATGATCGATGAAAACCCTAATGTTCAATTTTATCATATTAATCGGTGTTTAAAGTGAATTGTTTACATTCATGTTTAAATTTAGTAGGATATCAGTTAAATTACTAATATTATCAAAATAAAATATTCATTTAATATCGTAGATTGGTTAAAGTTAGATATTAACACCATTGGATGCCTGCTCAGTGGTATAGAGGCAAAGCGTTCAAGCGCGAGACCAAAGGTCCTGGGTTTGAATCCCTTGTGTCGGATAATGGAGGAGCACTACTGAGCTCTTCCATACTAGGACGAAACGGCCGTCTAGTGCTTCCAGGTTATCAATAGTAGTCTAACCTTGATCGGTTCATGATCTTAATTTAATTGAAGAGGTTTTATGGAAATAGGTTTAATTAGTTGGTTTTATTCATTATAAATTGATCTTATTTGAGGTGTTGTTGAAAGTCAAGAAGCACTGGATAACCGACGACTGTCATATTTGATTTTTTCGAAATCTCTTAAGAGTGATTTTACTAAACAAAATTACCTTAAATGTTAATGCTACTTATATAATTTATTCGGTAGTATAATTGGATTTACAAGTAGTAATATTCCGAAACCAATAATCAAGAATGAATAAACTATTTTGTCTTATGTATTTTGATTGTTTGATAATTTTAAATCATACAACAGCATACTATTTTGATGAATAGCTAAAAAGGGATAATTTAACGTGACACTTATTCCTGTTTGGTAGTAGTTCAGGAGAATGTACTTGTACCTTATTGTTGATGTTCAAAGTCATACTTCAACACGATATCCAAAATTGTATATATCTGTTCTAAATCCCATTGATGATGATCATGAATAATGTTATGAACTTTAGAATTCAAGTAATAATGAGGTATCATTTTAGTCGACCACTATATCAATATACACACTGATTAGGAATATAGTCCGACAGATTAACACTAGGAAAGTTAAAATTATTAAAGAATGACTAAAAACAATAAATAAAATTCATTCAATATTGCTTGTTTCAATCTTCCCATCGATGTGTTAGGACTGCAACTGGTCAGTCTCTAATTGGCATATGTGCATACTGTGCGTATCGCCTCGATATTGCCTAAATTCACAAGCATGTTAAGCAGAGATGGATAGTGGCTAGCAGCGGTTCCTAACATATCGATGAGAAGAATCAAACAAGCAATACTAAATGAAATTAAACTTCACCCCATTGCACAAGCAAGTGACTATGAGGACTCATTGGTCGAGTGGATAACGTGATGGCGTTTGAAGCGAACGGTACTGGGTTGCAGTCCCACAGTGAACATCAATTCCGAGATGCAGCTGCGTCCAGTTGACGAGTCCCAAATAGGACGAAACGCGCGCCAAACTGGATCCCACTGCTAGCCACTATTCATCTCTGCTTACCAATAAATAAAATATTAGTAATTACTTTAGTGATAACAAAACAAGATGGGTGTGTTGCTAATTGTTTGAAAATATTTAAATTTCACGCCAAACTTTTGATTGTTTTGTTAAAAACATGCTCAATTTCCATCTAAAATACAAACTAATTGATACTCCGAAAGTAATCAGTCTCCTGTTGTACTTTTTTTCCGTTTATTGAATATTATAAACCAAGTTATTAAATGACTACCAGTCTTGATGACTCAATATCGTGGTGTACTCTATTTGATGTTCGGTGAGCAGAGACTATCTGTAGTAACTTCAATTCAACCTAGGATTCATACTTATTGGTAGTGGTGTTTAGCAATTTGAATCTATTGATTAAAACTTAATCCTATGTTGTGGATATATGTTAATCTTTACTAATGTGCATACATGCTTTCATAAAATAAAATGTTAAACAAGGGTTTTCATATACTTACTTACTTACCTACGCATTTTATCCCTCGTGAAGCATAAGCCAATAACCACGACTCGACATTCTACTTTGCCTTGGCCTCTTCTTTCCGATTCTTACTAACTTCTGCTCATTCCTCCGATGTCGTTCCCAGTTCTCAGTTCAATATGTTTATTGGTCTACCTCTTTTGTTTTTGTAACTGAGATTCCAAGTAAGGGTTTAGTTTATGATTTAGTCTGATGATTTCTACAAAATATGTGATCAATTCACCTTCAGATAATTCACCTAATTTCCTACTCAGATGGAAGCTGGTTTATTTCCTGTTCGGCCACTCATCCACACCAGAATATTAGTGGGTACACCGTACTCCGCATCCCTTGCAACTGCTAACCAGCTTAGACCAAACGCTTCTCGACATATGGATAGCCTTCTAAATATACCTTCGAAGTCCTTCATTTCTGACTTCTGATTTGACTGGGTTGGCATACTTCGATTATTAAGATGTTACGTGTAAACTCCGAATACCTGTGATATGTTTAATAATAACACATGATTAAAAAAAGCTGTTGAAGGAAGGTGAAAATTTTTATTTATTTATTTATTTATAATAAAAAAGTAGCGTATGAAAGTTAAACAATTACACGTGTATAACTAATAATATTCGATGAGTATATACTTTTAGTTGAATACCATCATCTTACTGAATATAAATCCATTTAGTTTGAAAGGAAGAAAATAATCAAACTATACCACTCTCAAGTAGTACGTAACTTACAAGACTGTAGCTGAAAATCTAAAAGGTTAGTATTTTTTAACCGCACTTAATTTGACCAAGCCTACAGATAGAAAGAAGAGCCCAGGATAGTGCAGATTGGAGAGTCCTAGTTGGTGGTTTATGCTCCACCAGGGGTAACAGGTATAAGTAAGCACTAACTGATTAACCTGTCTAATGTTTATGTTGTATTATAAGTCAGATGATAAATGATGTAAATACTTAATCTGTTGGGAAAAAACGCCTCTTTAAATTTGATTTTGTATGAAGTTAAAAATGTAGTCTCCAAAAATATAAAAGCTTCCATAACTATTTAAAGATTGTGAAGAATGCAAGTTCCATACTCATATAGTCTGCATAATCTCAATAATAACAAGTTAATAATTCCTTACTCATAAAATATTGATTTTGAAATGACTAAAATGTACAGTCTTTTAAATTTAAACAAGTTTGGAGTGGAAATACATACCAGTGATAGTGAATATGTTACATCATGAACTAAATAGTGTTATATAACGCAACTTACTAAATTTCAGCGCAAAGCTATAATTGATAATAATAGGATTAAATTATATCGATAAACCTGAAACATGTTCACAAGGCTTAACGATTAAGAATCAAAACGGCCATCCAATGCTTCCAAGTTTTCAATGATGGTCTAACATTGTTCCATACATGATATCAATCTAAACCCAACAATCTCCACAATTCTATACTGATAATCGAAGAAAAGTTTATTCTATTTCTAATTATTGCCAGATTATCACTATAAGACCATTACAATAACATGGGCCTTTCTGTCAAGTGTCTACAATAACCACATCATTAACACAATGTATTATACCATGATGTGAAATCACTTAACTAGTATAACCACATTACAACTTGACCGATAGAATTCCATCCACACTAACAATTGAACAAGATAATATCCGTTACTACTAAATAGATATTTTAATGTTTCTTTTGATTTGTAACTAACCGGAAGTTAAATTTTCTTTTAGAAACAAATAATACCACTTTGAAAGTTATGAAAACTAAAGAAATATAATGTTAAGTTATCAACATCACGAAGAGATTATTTTCCCTTTTTAATCTAATTGAATAACATTTAAAAACAATAAAATCTGTCACTTTTGACCCTTACATAATTGACTGTTTATGTGTGTATGTGGGAGAGAAAGGGGGGAGAGACTAGAACTGTGTACATATTTATATGTATCTGTTTGCTTAAACATGATAATAAATTTGATCAATGTAACCATCATTATTATTAAGCAGAGATGAATAGTGGCTAGCAGTGGAATCCAGGATGCGCGTCAAGTCCTATTTGGGACTCGTCAACTGGACGCACCTGCATCTCAGAGTTGATGTTCACTCTGGGACTCGAACCCAGTACCCTCACTTCAAACGCCATCGCGTTATCCACTCGGCCACTGAGTTCTGATAGCCACTTGCTTGTGCGATGGGGTGAAGTTTGAATTCACTTAGTATTGTTTGTTTGAATCGTCCCATCGATGTGTTTAGGACTGCAACTGGTCAGTCTCTAATTGATTACCATGCTTGTGAATTTAGGCTATATCGAGGCAATACGCACAGTATGCACATATGCCAATTAGAGACTAACCAGTTGCAGTCCTAACAAATCGATGGGAAGATTCAAACAAACAATACTAAGTTGAATTTAAACTTCACCCCATCGCACAAGCAAGTGGCTATCAGGACTCAGTGGCCGAGTGGATAACGCGATGGCGTTTGAAGTGAGGGTACTGGGTTCGAGTCCCAGAGTGAACATCAACTCTGAGATGCAGTACATCCATCTGACTAGTCCCAAATAGGACTTGACGCGCTTCCTGGATTCCACTGCTAGCCACTATCCATCTCTGCTTACCATGCTTGTGAATTAAGGTATAACGAGGCAATACGCACAGTATGCACATATGCCAATTAGAGACTGACCAGTTGCAGTCCTAAACACATCGATGGGAAGATCCAAACAAACAATACTAAGTGAATTCAACTTAGTATTGTTTTAATTATAGAAGGGGTTTTGTGGAGATTTAGTATTTATTACAGTTGAAAGCGTGAGTCAATTGAAGCTAGACCACCATGGATAACCTGGAAATTGACTCACGCTTTCAACTATAATTAGTATTGTTTGTTTGAATCTTCCCATCGATTTTGTTAGGACTGCAACTGGTCAGTCTCTAATTGACATATGTGTATACTGTGCGTATTGCCTCGATATACCTTAATTCACAAGCATGGTAAGCAGAGACGGATAGTGGCTAGCAGTGTAATCCAGAGTCCCAGAGTGAACATCAACACTGAGATAAGGGTACATCCAGCTGACGAGTCCCAAATAGGACTTGATGCGCGTCCTGGATTCCACTGCTAGCCACTATCCATCTCTGCTAATTGAACATATTGTTAAACGTTATATTTGTATAAAAAAAGTGAAATTAGTCACCCAGATACTAACGATTATAAAGCAATTAGTCCCTATGATAAATTTTGATAATGTAATAAAAAGACGAAGATTATCAGAACTATGTGATGAGATATTAGCGCAATACATTTCGAACAATCTGATCACACATATACTTGTTAAGAACATTTATATATAAAAATAAAAGGTCAACTGGACTGGAAATGGTGGGGGTAAGAGTAGACAAGGATAATAATAATAAAATAATGTTAAAACAATTTGACACCTAATCACTCTGGCTAATAAGCTAATATTACCAGGGTAGGTTTAAAGAGAGACACAAAAGGGGTTTAAATTTTCGTATGGCTAAGGCTTTAACAAACCTTTTACACTTCTATACAACACCACAAGAGCCGACTTAAGATCAATCTTATGGTCTGTTTCGATTATATATTCAACAATAGAGGATGATGGATGTTTATCCTCTACTCTTATTGGGTCATTTGATTCTATTTGTTTTTGCAACTAACGATTTTATATGATAAACAATCCTTGATTCACATATTACAATTTTAAATGATGTTCTCTGCCTTAAAGCTGACCAATTTTATGGATTATTAATTTGGATTTATAATTGTAGAACCTGATGAGGATTCGTGCTGGGAATTCTATATTGTACCAGATTATAATATTGAATAAAGCCATTAATAATAATAACAATAATAATAATAATAATAATAATAATAATAATAATAATGAGAAATAATTATGAATTATCAGAAAGGGCTTTGTGGAGATTTAGTATTTTCATATTTGAAAGCGTGAGTCAATTGAAGCTAGACCATCATGGAAAACCTGGAAGCACTGGACGGCCGTTTCGTCCTATTATGGGACTCCTCAGCAGTGCACATTCACGACCCCGCACTCGCGAGATTCTATTATTACTTACTTACTTACTTACTTACGCCTGTTACCCCTCGTCGAGGAGCATAGGCCGCTCACCAGCATTCTCCATCCAACTCTGTCCTGAGCCTTCCTTTCCAGTTCTTTCCAGTTGCTATTCATCCTTTTCATATCGGCTTCTATTTCCCGGCGTAGTGTGTTCTTTGGCCTTCCTCTCTTCCGCTTCCCTTCCGGATTCCAAGTTAGGGATTGAGTCGTGATGCACATTGGTGATTTCCTTAATGTATGTCCGATCCACTTCCAACGTCTTTTCCTAATTTCCTCTTCAGCTGGAAGCTGATTTGTCCTCTCCCATAAAACGCTGTTGCTGATAGTATCCGGCCAGTGAATGTTGAGTATTTTGCGTAGACAATTGTTTATAAATACTTGTACCTTCCTGATGATGGCCGTAGTAGTTCTCCACGTTTCAGCTCCGTACAGTAGGACTGTCTTGACGCTCGTATTAAAGATTCTGACCTTGAAATTGGTTGATAGTTGTTTTGAGTTCCATATGTTCTTCAATTGTAGAAATGCTGCCCTTGCTTTGCCAATCCTCACCTTCACATCTGCATCCGATCCCCCTTGTTTATCAACGATGCTCCCCAGGTACTTGAATGTTTCCACCTCTTCCAGAGTTTCGCCATCAAGTGTGATTGGGTTGGTGTTCTCCGTGTTGCATTTGAGAATCTTGCTTTTTCCTTTGTGAATGTGGAGGCCTATCGATGCGGAGGCTGCTGCTACATTTGCTGTCTTCATCTGCATTTGGTCATGTGTATGAGAGAGGAGGGCTAGGTCATCTGCGAAGTCCAAATCATCTAATTGATTCTGAGAAGTTCATTGTATTCCGTATTTCCCTTCAGATGTCGAATTCTTCATAATCCAGTCAATCACTAGAAGGAAGAGGAATGGGGAGAGTAGACAGCCTTGTCTGACTCCGGTCCTTACTGGAAATGCATCTGTCAGCTGTCCTCCATGCACCACTTTGCACTGTAGGCCATCGTATGAGTTTTGGATAATGTTGACAATCTTTTCAGGAACTCCATAGTGTCGAAGAAGTTTCCATAATGTTCTCCTGTCCACGCTGTCAAACGCCTTCTCATAGTCAATGAAGTTGACGTATAGTGATGAGTTCCACTCAACTGATTGTTCAACGATGATCCGTAGTGTCGCAATCTGGTCTGTGCACGACCGATCCTTACGGAATCCAGCCTGATGATCCCTAAGTTCAGCGTCTACTGCGTCTTTCATCCGATTCAGCAGCACTCTGTTGAAAACTTTTCCTGGTACTGATAACAAACTGATGCCTCTGTAGTTCTCACATTTGCTCAGATCTCCTTTCTTTGGTATCTTGATGAGATATCCTTCTTTCCAGTCCGTTGGCACTTGTTCCTCTTCCCAAATCTTCTTGAATAGAAGGTGAAGCATGTTTGCAGTTATTTCAATGTCTGACTTCAGTGCTTCTGCTGGTATATTGTCAGGTCCTGCCGCCTTCCCACTTTTGATTTGTCTGATGGCCATCTTGACTTCTTCGATCGTTGGTGGAGTGATATCTATTGGAAGGTCAGTGTGGGCTGCTTCGATGTTCGGTGGATTCAATGGGGCTGGTCTATTCAGCAGTTCCTCGAAGTATTCTGTCCATCTTTTCCTCTGTTCTTGAATCTCAGTGATTTTCTTTCCTTCTTTGTCTTTGACTGGTCTCTCTGGTTTGCTATATCTCCCTGCCAATTTCTTCGTTGTGTCATATAGTTGTTTCATATTCCCTTCTCTTGCAGCTTTTTCCGCCGCCGTTGCTAGTTCTCCCATATATTTCTGCTTGTCGGCTTTAATGCTTTTCTTCACTTCTCTGTTTGCTTCTGCGTAGTCTGCTTGTGCTTTGACTTTCTCTGCTCGTGTTCGGCTGTTGTTAATTGCTAGTTTCTTGTTCTTCCTTTCTTGAATTTTGTCCAGGGTTCCCATAGAGATCCATTCCTTGTGATGATGCTTCTTAGGACCAGGAACCTCCTGACACGTTGAAGTTAGTGCTTCTTTTATCCCTTTCCAGTTGTCCTCCAAAGTAGTTTCTTGTTCTTTCAGTAGATCCTGTAGAGCTTGGAACCTGTTGTTGAGAGTTATCTTGAATTCATGGAGCTTGTCAATATCTCGAATGAAGGCTGTATTGGACCTTTGTAGTGCTGTTTGTCCAGTTGTCCAGTCTTTCTTTAGCTTCAGTCTCATCTTGGCCACAACCAGGTGGTGATCTGAAGCTATGTCAGCTCCTCTCCGGGCTCTCACATCTTCCAATGATCTTCGGAATTTTTTGTTGATACAGATGTGATCAATCTGGTTCTCTGTGGTGTGGTCCGGTGAGATCCATGTAGCTTTGTGTATACGTTTGTGTGGGAATGTTGTGCCGCCTATAACCAATTTGTTGAATGCACATAGGTTTGCAAGTCTCTCCCCATTTTCATTTCTCTCTCCTAATGCATGTCGTCCAATTACATCTTCATATCCTGTGTTGTCCACCCCAACTTTAGCATTTAGATCTCCCATAAGGATGGTGAGGTCCTTTCGTGAGCACTTCTCTATAATTGATTGCAGCCTTTCATAGAACTGATCTTTATCATCGTCGTTGCTATCATTAGTGGGTGCATAACATTGGATAATGTTCATTTTGATCCCTGGCTTCTTTGTTCTGAATGATGCTTTGATTATCCTGGGTCCATGAGATTCCCATCCCACAAGTGCATTTCGTGCTTCATTGGACAGTATTAGAGCAACTCCCTGAGTGTGTGGAGCATTTTCCCCTTCGTGACCGGAGTACAGCAGCATCTCTCCTGTACCTAGCCTTTGTTGTCCAGTTTGTGTCCAATGGGTTTCGCTGATTCCGAGTACTGCCAAGTTGTATCTTCTCATTTCCATTGCTATTTGGCTGGTGTTTCCTGTCTCCCACATCGTCCGGACGTTCCATGTACCTATAAAGAGTGTTGCTCTGGTTGTTAGAAGGTGCATCGGTCTCGTGATTTCCGAAGAATTTCGGCTTTCATCATGAGACGTCATAATTATTCCTTCAACTCCCAGGGCAGAGTTTAAATAGTTTGAATTATTTTTTCTGGTTAGCGTTTTTTTAGCGAGTTAGCTTTTCTACGGGATGGGGTCGCTAACCCCATGCCCAACCCTCCTCCTTTACCCGGGCTTGGGACCGGCAGTAAATCTAGAAGAGCTACAGGCGGAGTTAGATTCTATTATGAGTTAATAAAAATATTGAATTGATCAAAGTAACTTATGAATCAATGGTCACAATGAAATAGATTGTACAACTACACATTATAAAGCATAAATCGTTAGTAAGAAGAAAGATGTACTAGTACTGATAAGAAAATAAAAATAACAAAAGTTCTAGTCAGTGGTTAGACAATGGAAGTAGGTCAAGCTTAAATAAATGGAATTCAAAATTGTATAAACAAAACATTATCAAAATTATGTAGTAGAAAGTGTGTAATTAATTAGATAGTGAAGAAACTAAATGGAAGGAGGTGAAAAGTGATATACCGATACAGGATGTGAAAAAATCAATGAAATCGTTTGTTATGTTACATCCGACCAATGAAGGAACAGTAGTATCACCAATCACTTCTGAACTCATAAACGTGTTATACTTTCGAATCCCGATAACTTTTTCCATATGTAGGAGATGGGATGGAGATTAATTAGAAACTAATGAAGATACATGATAGATAACTCAAAATGATGTAGTTAGATCTACTGCCTGACTACTACCAAGTAGATATGCCAAGATAGAGCTGCGTATTATCTTCGTCTGGTCCTTTTGAAAACAATATAGAGGATGTTCACTCATATGTTTGTTCAGTTGCCTGATTGTATGCGGAATACAGATAGATATCAGTTGTCTACTAGAAAATGTCAATGCAAGTTTAGCTGTGTAAAATGTCCCAAAAACTGCTTTTTCAAGTCTTCAAAATTATTTTTTCATTACTGATGATGACAGTAGTAGCTTAACTTTTCCAGTGGTTAATTTTAGAGGTTTGACCCTTATAGACTTCAGTGAAGAAAAGATGAGGTGTGAATGTTGTATTATAATCACAAATTAGTGTTATGTTTTATAAAATAGAACACAGGAATTCCAACATATATTGCTTTCAATAGTCATCATATTGAATAAAAAGTGAAATTAATATTAAGCGCGATACGCAATGAGTTCAAATGAAATTTCGCCAGTTATCCAGTCTTTATTGAAAGCGTCACGCTTTTCTTTTTCATTTTTTTCGCCGATGACTAAAACTGAGGTTTCCATCTGTTTGTCGGTTGTTTGTCAACTTTAGTGATCTCGATTGATGCTAATCACGTTCGTTTTTCCTTATTCCACAGTAACTGTTATGCCATCCATCCACATTATTTTAAACGGGTCATCATCACTTGTTTCAAAAGGACAAAAATATTGAATATTGTGAATTGACAGGATGACAAAATATGAATGCTGCTCATTTGGTTATGAAAGAGAGCATAAGTTGTAGTCGAAGGGAGTACTACTCCCAACCCGTGTCTATGATAATGTCATGAACCTTTGTCAACGTTGAGGTAAACTCGGCAACGGTGTTTTCAGTTAGCAGGAGATGAGCTCAACTGTTTATAATGATGATGATGATGATGATGATGATGATGATGATGATGATGATGATTCGCAAAAATGACTGTGTTGCTAAACCTCTAATTAAACTGACAAGTTTGTAAGATGTTTACCTAATAAGCAAAACTGATGGGGAACCTACTAAAATCATCTCTTATAGATAAGCAAAAACACAAAAATCAACGTCATTAAGCGATAACTCTTAGTCAGTTTATCGACCGAATTTGAACTAGTGAATGGTTCACTTTTTCAAAAAGACATCCGTGTATCTTTTGTATAGATTATGAACTCCTTCAGTTGGCTTGTACATTGTACAATTTGACTGATGGAATGAACTCTCTTCTGCTCATCAACTAAACGTAAAATGCTTCATCAGTAAGCATTCTGTTAGAGTGGAAGTCTTCAATGTATTGATGAATGGACAATACGTTTAGTATCACAGCGTTTCCTCAAAAACTTCAAAATCACGCATTATTTGATAACATTTTGGAAGCTGAAAGTAGTATGTTTAGACCATAGTTTCCACAAGTATAGTATCACTGTAACTATAAAATTACAATGATGAATAAATGGATGTTCATTTTTTAACAAATTTTAAATTCTAAAGGATTCAAAACAGTTTTACTTGGAATGTGGTTAGGTAGGCTTCCTATTATCAAACTTAAAAAAACAAAGATTCATAATAATATCAACCCACTTTAACTCTTTGACCTGATTTTAAAAACTAACGTAACTTTAATGGTATAGTCTTGCGTGATGTCTCAAATATGTATTATTGTCTTCCAGTTTTAATCAGGGTTTTACTATAAACCGACGTGGTCTTATTGAGAATCATTTATGGTTTCAAAAACAATGTGTGTAGAATTCAGCCCATTCATAATTATGATAATCACGTCTGTATAACATGCTACGGCACGCAAATTTTATAGACAGTCTGAAACAATAAAACTCTTAAGATATTTATTTTGTTCGAGATAGCGCCTTTCAAAAAAAATATATATATTTGTGTAATTAAACAAGTTATCTGAAGGCTGTTCAGCAAGCAATTGTCTTACAGATAAACAGAATGATCTTGAAAAACTTATCTAAACAGCAAAAGCTGATCTTATCGATTCTTGTAATCGGCGTTATATGTGCATCGGTCGTATCAACAATATTTCTCGTACGCCATCTGAAATCCAATACCAACAGTAGGTTTTATTTTATTTTAAATAAAATTATCTATTTCTGTTCATATCTCTGCTATAATGTTCATGCCAAGAGAATACACAAAATAAAATATGTTCATGTGTTGTAATTGAATATCACGGTGCGTTATGTAAAGACCAGCTTCATTATCATATGCCAGTAAACTTCACTGTCTTCATGTCACTAAGCCTCTCATAGAATTACAATCTATAAAATGTATTTGTAAACTGAGCCAGATAACATCAAAATAAGTAGTATATTCATTACTTTGTCATTTATATACACTCACTTTACGCATAGATTTGTTATTATTATATTTTTAAAAAAGCACGGCCTTCGTTGTGAAGAAATTATTTATTATGAAACCCATAAGCCGTCTAGATAATAGAGGAACGATGTTCTTCGAATTTTAGGCTTCCTTTGTAATTATTCCCTAGATCATGCACTGAATTAAGTGTCCGAACCCTATATTATATTAAAGTGAAGTAGTAGTTCATGAGATGCTTTTTTTAAATCCACGACCCCACTTTTGTTGAGGTTATACGGTAACTGCTATTTTTAACTCCGGATAGATAGGTTATCGAGGTTACTTTGAATCTGGAATACACTTTCACTGAAAGCTTCAGTGTAAAGCTGTATACTGTATTATGATATCATCAGCATATAAGTACAGTCTCCCGTATTTGATGGTTTAACATATATCACCTATATACATGCGAAAGAAGAGTGGACCTAATACACTATCTTGGATGACTTAACTAGTTATTGGTCTAGGTGGTAAGAGATTCGTTGCACTTTACCATTTCTTTGTGTTTGGTAAAGAATGAAGCCAGCCACGATTACAGTGCGTTATCGATTCCGAAAGATTTCAGTTTGACAAGAAACGATCTGTGTGGAACCTCATTAAGAGCTCTCTCAAAGTCAATGAATATAACTGATAGAAGTAGCCAGTTGTCCCGTTTCAAAGTTATATAATTCAGATGGTCTATCAAACATGCATCGCATAATCTGAACCTCATAAACCCCTTCTGATAGGTCAAGATGAGGTTATTAGCAAGTAGATGTTGAATTATTGACTCCTTAACTACGTTATCCAACACTAGGTACTACCGAGGTCATATATATATGGGCCGGTAATTTTCAAACTTCGTTGTAGGATGTGACTCAGTTCTGGGGATGACATGTGTACATTATCATGTGGTGGGGTAACATGCTGTTGAGGGTTATATTGAAAAGCTTACGTATTACAACACACAGATCATCACTTCCGCTGTTAAGCAAGCTAGCGGGAATAATATCAGTCCCCTCAGTGCAGAAGAGTTTCAGTTTCCTAATAGCCATATAATAATTCTGCACATTGAAATATATATTTCTGACTCCACAAGCAGTTAAAATTTGTTGTTCTGAAAGAATATATTACCTGGTTAGTTAGTACTCTATATGGTAATAAAAATTACCTGGATTCAAAGTCTCTTAGTCAATTTCGGATGTTTATAAACGGTGTTTTCATGAAACATTCACAAGTGTTAAACTAAAGAATGAGAATAACAATATTTTGTGTGATGATTTTAAAATGGTTGTTCGTGGCATTGATCGTGGAATATTACACCACGAATATGCTTGTTATTAGGATTGATCACTTGAACTAGGTTACTAACAAATCTTTCGATACACGGTCATGCGTCTCCCATGAGGTTGTTGTGGCTGCAGTGAAATATTTTCCATGCAATTACTTGGATATGTGGATAACTATCGTCAGCAACAGCATATATCGAAAAGATCATGTGAGATGGAGTGACATATCTGTGTCACTTCACTGTACACAGACTAATTAATTGTTTCCATTTTGTTTTTGTAAATTTCCTGCATAGATGAAGACCTGTCTCCACCTACAGCAGCACCTGTTCTAATCAATGAAGTAAAAGAGCCTGGTAAAGGTAAGTGTGTGAAGGTGATTTCCGAGTGCTTTTTAGACACTTTTGATTTTAATTTTGCGACTGTTGCGTGTAATTGTGCAAACGAATTGTGATGAATCACGCAAATATCGAATGTCACATATTCGTTTGTTATTTAGCCGTGTTAGGGAATGTGGCATCTAATTATTCGTTGTATATAATGTTGTTCAGGGATTTTTAAAACTCAAATAATCCAAAGTAGTCATGTAATTCAAGTTTGAACTTCACTCATAAGAATGATCAATTACTTAACATTGTCAGACGTCATTATAAATGTGACATTAGTTCAATGTTTGTTTAAAACACGAGTTTTGAACTGATGAAGTCACAGCAATATTGTGAGTATGCAGTGAATTGTAACTAAAATCTGCATTACATTTCTAGTTTATCATTCGTGAAGACGAAACATGCTTCGATGATAGTTGCACAAGTGTTAAACCAAAGAATGAGAATAACAATATTTTGTGTGATGATTTTAAAATGGTTGTTCGTGGCATTGATCGTGGAATATTACACCACGAATATGCTTGTTATTAGGATTGATCACTTGAACTAGGTTACTAACAAATCTTTCGATACACGGTCATGCGTCTCCCATGAGGTTGTTGTGGCTGCAGTGAAATATTTTCCATGCAATTACTTGGATATGTGGATAACTATCGTCAGCAACAGCATATATCGAAAAGATCATGTGAGATGGAGTGACATATCTGTGTCACTTCACTGTACACAGACTAATTAATTGTTTCCATTTTGTTTTTGTAAATTTCCTGCATAGATGAAGACCTGTCTCCACCTACAGCAGCACCTGTTCTAATCAATGAAGTAAAAGAGCCTGGTAAAGGTAAGTGTGTGAAGGTGATTTCCGAGTGCTATTTAGTCACTTTTGATTTTAATTTTGCGACTATTGCGTGTAATTGTGCAAACGAATTGTGGTGAATCACGCAAATATCGAATGTCACATATTCGTTTGTTATTTAGCCGTGTTAGGGAATGTGGCATCTAATTATTCGTTGTATATAATGTTGTTCAGGGATTTTTAAAACTCAAATAATCCAAAGTAGTCATGTAATTCAAGTTTGAACTTCACTCATAAGAATGATCAATTACTTAACATTGTCAGACGTCATTATAAATGTGACATTAGTTCAATGTTTGTTTAAAACACGAGTTTTGAACTGATGAAGTCACAGCAATATTGTGAGTATGCAGTGAATTGTAACTAAAATCTGCATTACATTTCTAGTTTATCATTCGTGAAGACGAAACATGCTTCGATGATAGTTGAACAAGTGGTAATGGTTTTATCAGTTCTCCAATTTTCGAGTCCGAGTAGTAGAACTGTCCTGATGTTTGTATTGAAGATTATGACTTTGGTATTTGTTGACAATTCTGTATTACCTTCGAATCACCAACCCATTCATATATACATCCATAAAATGGCCACACAAAACCTAATTAGCCAAATCATAGAGTCTATGAAAACCAAGAGTTCATTGATATGAAATGTAGGTAGATTTGAGATTTTGAAATAGCTGTATTTTTGCTCACTAAAGAAATAAAATAATCTAGTTCGATGACTTCCAACCACTAAAATTTGAACTCATCCCACAAAAATGTATTTTATCTAACAAAATGTTATCCAGTGAGCAGCCACTTTAGGTATGACTTAAAATATCGTGTTGATGAATTCTCAAAAGCAAGGTTGGAACAAATGTTCTGTGAGAATAGATTTCATCCACTACTCCTTGAACTACTAATCAAATAATTTGTTATGTAATTTATAATCGATGACCTAAAGGATCTACAATTACGGTGTGAATGTCTTTCCAATTCTTAATCACAATTGAATCCCACGAATTAAGTTGTAATGTAACCATAAGTCTGGGTGACTCAACTTTTCAAGGCAAAGTGATTGACGTCGGTCAATTTAATTGTTTGGGTTTATCATTTTCAAAGTGAACTCTAAATAATGCAGAATCCAATCCCACGATCATCACCAGTTCCCTGAATATTGCTAACAACTACTGATAATATGTTCAAATTAACGCCAAAATCAAGAATATGTTGATCTTCTTCTACACACATACTCATCAACCACATAAATTTCCCTTAAGTGTCACATCATTCAATCTCACACAAACTATGTGTAAACTTCTCATTGTCAATTTATTCATCTTTGAAAACACAAAACTAAATAAAAACAAAACATTCTCTCAGTCGAAAAATAAGTGGAGATGGAGGCTGAACAACCGATATCCACACAATTATATCATTTCCAAATTAATTTAAAATAGGTGAATTTCTTCACAAATTATTCTACTGGTACCTGCAAATTGATCACGAAGGCATTTCACCTCCTCCCTCGCTCGCTCGCTCACTCACTCAATCCCTCACACCCTCCATTCCTCCTTCTCCTCCCATTCACAATCCTCATTATTTCATCCATCCTCTTTTCACAACTGTGATCACTGATAAACATAAATCTCTTCACAAATTCATCTTTGATTTCTCGTGTATAGAAAAGAGAACAAAACAGAAAGTAGTAGAGAGAAGGGAACTTGAACCATCTTTATTTGAATTCATTCAAATTGCAAAAAACAGTGAAGCATGATGAGAATAACATTAATGGTAATAATGTTGATTAGTACTATTACCAACTTATCTATCTACGATCAGAAATATATATATATTACTTATATTATAGTTATTGTTATATTATTATCATTATTATTTAAACCTTTTGTTTATAATAAATGGATTTTATGCAACATTGAAATGGAAATGATTTTCCTCACTTTTTTTCTAAAAAAAAAACAAAAAAATAAACAAAATATCACGTGCCTGTCAATAATGTAAACTTAAAATTTTATTTAAGATCCCCCTTTAAAAAAAAAGAAAAATATTCAAATTATACATGTGGGTTAGGGAAAGAAAAAAAAACAAATAAAAATAGATGGATAAATCAGATAATCAGTTATGTATGAGCAACATTAAAACAAACAAAAAAATTGTTGTTCAATGGTGAATTATTGAAATTTCATATTACATAATGACAACTATTTCGAGTTTATACAGATAGATTTTTTCTTTTTACATCAATGATTGTTTAAAAACTAATAGGTTCTTAGTGAAATGGTTATGATTGCTGAGGATAACAATGATGAAGATGGTAACATGACGATGAATGAAAAGGGAAAAAATGCGGGATAACTTAACAAATAATAACATGATTTCATGTTTGTTTCATCATTTTTATAATTTTTTGTCATTTTAGCTTTTTCTTCTTCTTCTTCTTACCAAAAAATAGATTTTGAAGAAAAAACAAAATGTATCATTATTATTTTTATTATTTCTTTTAAAATAATGTACTTTTGATAGTGAGATAAAGATCATCATTTGGATAAACCAAAATCTATTGAGATTTTTTCATCACAAGGGGGTTTTTGTGGAGATTTTAGTAATTTTATATAATTAAGATCATGAGTTAATTTAAGTTAGACCACCATGGAAAACCTGGAAGCACTGGACGGCTGTTTCGTCCTGTTGTGGGACTCCTCAGCAGTGGATTAGTTGAGGTTAGATATTAACACCATTAGATGCCGACCGACTCAGTGGTCTATCGGTTAAGTGATCTGGCGCGGGACTGTAAGGTCCTGGGTTCGAATCTCGTGAGGCGGGATCGTGGATGTGCACTGCTGAGCAGTCCCACAGTATGACGGAACGGCTGTCCAGTGCTTCCAGGTCTTCGATGGTGGTCTAGCTTCAATTGACTCATGATCTTAACTATATAAAAAATTTTCTTCATTTAAAAGTTGTATTGGTTTTTGAAGTGGATTGATAACAATTATGTGAGGAACGAATATCGATAAAAACCAGAGATACGAACTAAAATTTTTTTTGAAAATTGAACATTCTTATACTACGATGAGATAGCTACCTAATGCTGTCATTTTTCAACAATATTTTAGTTGAAATGAATGTATGATGGCTTACAAATTTAAACTAATATTTATAAAAAGCCTTTCAACTAAATTATTATAGTCAGCTCATTGCTGATTTATTTAAAATTGTTCCTGAAATATTAGTGATGAGTCGTGATTAATAGAGTTTCCACGTATCAGAAGTAAAACAGTTATCACTATCGAGGTTAGCTGATCTGTAAAAAATTAATTAAAATTGGAACTATACCTTTAGATCCTGATTTTGGGGTTCTAATAGTCTGGCGTACATTAAGTAACTTGAAGTTCTTGGATTCAATCCCCAGTGAGGTCGTAAATGCGCACTTTTGAGAATGAAACAGTTGTCCAGTGTTGTCTGACTTGGAATATTACCTTAGTCGAAACTAGTCTGTGATGAAAATAACATCACTATTTCCTAGATAAAACAAACTTTTGAGTTGCATTCTTTGTGTTTGATTATCCATGAAGATTTCGAAGGATTTTCGAAGAAGAAGGAAATCAGTGACCAATTCAACTACAGTAGGAAATCCGTATTACTAAATAATATTATGTTAAAAAGTTACTCTTCGACAGATATTCAGATTATAAGTATCCGAAAACATACACTGATCGATTACTGAGTAGTGATAAACGTCATGTTTGTCTAATCCTTAATACTGATTGAATTCTCTCGATCAAGTTACAATGTGATCACTAGTGAGTAACTCAACATAACAGACACCATATTTTAATCCTGAATGATAAAAGTCATCTAGTTTCCTGTTGACCATAAATGTTTTCCAATAATCAATATCTATAACCCATCTTCATTCACAGACTATGTTACCAAATCCACTGTTAATGAAATTTTTTTATTCATTTATCAAATATTTGAGAGTATGAATTGAAATATAATTACCTCAAGTTTCTTTAAAGAATAGATAATAAAGGAAAATCTGCTAAGAGATATAGAGTTTGCATTGTAGTTTTCTATGACTTAGTATTTGTGATAGATTTTTATGTTTTTTATGAAAACAAGTGAATACATACAATTAGTAATTATTCATACTTCAAACATATCTAAAACAGAGAATTTATTAATAACATTCACCCAGTTACGACAAATCAACGCCCTTAAACGTTTGAAATAAACAGATGAATGCTTGAAAATTCAACTTCTCAATTAATTTTTAAACTCTTATAAATTTGCATAGTTGGAATCTTGAGTCAATTAAAGCTAGACCACTATGGAAAACCTGGAAGCACTGGACGATCGTTTCGTCCTATCGCGGGACTCCTCAGCAGTGTACATTCACGATCCCGCCTCGCAAGATTCAATTAGAAAAGGATAAATATGATCATAAGTTTGTTTGTTTGTTAGTTTTTGACACTGATTATTTAGTTTAAATTAATTTTGTGAGTAATAATTTACTTTTCAAGAAAATTTATTGACATATAACAGTTTCATAGTTAATATCATTCTGTAATGAAAAGAATTTTTGAATTGATTTTATTTTTTTTTTTAAAGGACGAAACGGCCGTCCAGTACTTCCAGGTTTCCCATGGTAGTCTAGCATCAGTTGGCTCATGATCTCAACTACTGAAATTTTAAAACAAGTGTTTATTTATCAACTTAAACTTGAATACATTCAAAATCCAGAATCATTTTAAAAGATAAATTCATTTTGAAATGTTTATTCCAATCTTCTCATTGATGTTTAGGACTGCAATTGATCATAATGAACATATGAATGATCAATTGTAGTCCTAAACATCAATGAGAAGATTCAAACAAACAATACAAAAATAAATTTAAACTTTGCCCCAGTGACTATCAGGACTCAGTAGCTAAGTAGTTGACGCGATGGCATTTGAAGCGAACGGTATTGAGTTCAAGTTCCGGAGTGAACATTGACTCTAGGATGTAGGTACGTCCAGCCGACAAGTACCGAGTAGGACGAAACCTGCGTCCCCAATTCCACTGCTAGCCACCACCCATCTTTGATTGTAAAAAATAGTTTGAAATGATTTATATATACTGAAAGAATAAAATTAAACTGACAATTTCCAATAATAGTAACAATAATGTTGATAACAATAATAATCATTATTATTACATTAAGAATGATCGTTTTATTCAATATATTTTGTAAAACATGGAATTTTCAACGTATTCCCCTTACTCTTCATGTGTATCACTATATGTATCTAATACTTTGTATTTCATCGAAACCACAAACCGATCAATGTTAAACCATCATTGAAAACCTGAATGCACTCGACGGCCGTTTCGTCCTAGTATGGGGTTCCATAGGATTGCATATCCACTATTTCGTAAGAAAATTCTAATTATTGTTTTCTAGATTTCAACTTATTGATATTGTACAGTTGACATGAATAAACATAAACGTTACTTGTTCGATCATAATTACTGGTAAATATGTGTACATTTTTAACTAATCATTATGAACTAATCAAAAGTAATTATGTAATACATGTTGGCATTTCAATATTTCTCGAATTGTATAGAAATTTATGCTTTAATTTATTTTCAATGTTTTATTATTGTAAGGTTGAATCTGTAGTATCGGTTTATATGTTAAGCCCATATACTTTATTCTAGCTACTGGCCAAGCTAATTCACCCATCCATTATGAGTCATATTTTGATCTTATTAATTATTCGCTTATTAACTTTGACTATATTTTTATATGAGCGTATATGTGTACTCCTCGTATCCTATTCATCATATGTCTGTCATTCATTTTTGTCTGACTATAAATGTTGAGTAATGCTTGCTCATAGAGAGTTGGCTTCCCAGCCATCTCCACTATGCGTCATCTTTGCTTCGCTCGCTTACACTTGCTCATGTGCCCACAGCTTTCTGATCTGCATCATTTATCAATAAAAATGTAGTTGCCGCTTCCTTTTGCCTTCTAATTTTATACACCGTTAAGATTGGCATAATAACGGTTATCGAAGTGAACTATTATTGAAGCACGGCACTACAAATCTATCTGATAGCATTTTTAATTTAAATGACTTAAAGAAAAGGTCTCGTTCAGATGATTTCAGTGAATATTAGATTCAATAGATTAGTTTAATTTATTCATACGGACACTTATTAAAGATGAGTAGTTTCTTTACAAGTATTCTACAGCTTCATAAATGCTGTTTTTATTGAATGCCTTTCATTTGCTTCCAGCTGCCTAAAATCAAGCAACATATGCTATATCTAAACTTTTCTAGTAGTTGTCACACTCTAAACTTGATTGACAGAATTCAATCAGAGCTAAGGATTAAATAAACAATTAAGTGATTACCACTAACTGATTGATTAGTATAAATGTTTCAATACTACAAAAGATTAGTCATAAACCAAACAGTCTATTGGTAGCATATCTAACTGTGATATTAGAGTGCGGAGCTTTAAATTTCACATGTAACACAAGTCCTCTAAATATTACAAATACATATTCCTGATGACTGTCAGCTTGGACGAAACGCAAGTTTAACAGGATTTTCTGTTAGATATCTCCGTTCACTGAATACCATGAAGTTTTAACTTATGATACGTTAATATCACCTTCTGTTGAACAATATAAGTAATTATCGTTAGTAGATCGTGGAGATTGTCAAGTTTCATTGGAATCACGAGCTGACTAGAGTTAGACCACTGTTGAAGACTGGCCGTCTCGTCATGGTATGGGATTACCTTGCAATGAGGATCCACGATCCTGTATGAGAGAATTTAACCCAGAACATACAGTCTCGCGCACAAGCGCTTAATCCCTAGATTGCTGAATCGGCATCCAAAGTTGTTAATGTCTAACTGCAATCAACTCACTACTAGCTTCGGAAATCTTCCGAAGCTCTAATGAGAAGCCATGACCGGTGGAGTTCAACCCTATTGGATGTGAGAAAGTTACCCATAGTAGACGATGGAAATTTGTAGTTTAATGTTGTGGATTGATTGAAGTTAGACATTAACACCTTTGGATGCCGACTCAGTGATCTAGAGGTTACACATTCGCACATGAGACTTAAGGTCCTGGGTTGAATTCCTGCATGCGGGACTGTGGACCCTCACTACTGGGTAATCGCACACCGTGATGAAACGGCCGATCCTAAATAGTGGTCTAATTTAGATCGGCTCATGATTTCAGGGAAATATATATAATATTAAACAAGTTGACGACCTCTATCCGTCTATAGGTCTCATTAAACAGATAAGAGTTAATTTTCATGATGAATTTCATCAAAACTTCAGTTTACATAACAACTCGATCAAACAATAAACACTATGATTCAATGAAATATTAATTTGACCCATAACGTTGAGATCTATAGCTCAGGTGGATGATTTTAATCAAATTTTATTCTCCAAGTAGAATGATTTAATCATGAAACCATGGAATTTTTTTTCTTATCAATAATTTAAAGAAGGATAAATTAAAAAATAAAATAATCATCATCATCACAATGACTAGATCGACAATAATAAAAGACAAGACAATAACTCATTGAGAAATAGGTGAACAGATTTGTTTTTGAATTTACCAAACCTTTGTTTATCTATCATCAATTATAAAGTAATAAAAAGAAATAAACAAACTCACACACACACACACACATAGATACATACACATATACAAAATGACAATGATGAAAAACATTAATACTAATAGTTATTAGTAGTATAATTAAATTGCTAAACAATCAAAGAATAATTTGTGAGTATTTTCCTTAAAAATGAAAATGAATAATATTTATAGGAACAATAAATTAACAGTAAAGATGGTTACTATGTGATTAAAAAAAAATGTTTCTTAAATCAAGGGTAAATACAGGTAGAAGTTAGAAAAAATTCCAAAGGGTAATATGATAGATAAAGGAAAAGAATAACGATGAGGGGAGACAGTAAACGAAATAGTAATCAGATTAATGGTATATGAAACAATTACTTGAAGATCTGTTACAATAATGTTGATGAACATGAGTAGAAAATGGATTAGATGGAATTTGAACATTTGCTAATAAAATAGGTTAAATTTACAAGTTTAATGATACATTCATTACTGCTCACTCAATAATTTATCATCAAAGAATAATGTCAGTTAAGGTGTAGTTAAGAATCTAGGTGCATTGAATGAATGTTTTATTTTAGTATGAGACTCCACAACAATATGCTTGACTATGAGAACCACTGAATTAGAGTTCAGTGGTACAATTTCAATTTCAATCCCTTTGTAATATTGTGTAATAGTCATTCAGTGTCAATATTGACAACTGTTTCATCCCTATTTCTGATTTCTCCCAATCACAACTGAAATGAAACGATGATAATTTAATGTATTGATTTCAATCATTGATCGAGTGTATGAGATATATATTGCTACAGGATTTGAAATGGCGATAACACACCTATTCAGTGGTTCATGATTAACTATAACTTAACGCCTGATTTCCAAATTGTTATGATAGCTATCAGAACATGGAATATGATTGATGGTTATAAATAATTGTACTGTAGATATTTATATTGGTTATTTATCTTTCCAATGCAGTTTTTAATATTGTAATTTATCATAATTTTCTCACTAGCTAGCAATTTAAGATAATATCACATTGATAAGTATATGTTCATTAAAATATCTTCCAGATAGAAACAATAATTTTCAGACTAAAATATGTCCGGTTGCGGGGTCGTGGATGCACACTCATCAGGAGTCCCCTACTAAGTCAAAATGACCATCTAGTGCTCCCAGGTCTTCAATGGTTATCTAAGACTGGTTTGTGATTTCTATAAAACTTGACAATCTACACAAACCTGTAATAGCCGAAATAGTCTAGTTTTGCTGATATGTACGACTAGTTTTCAATGTGAAACTGGTCATCATTATTATTTCATTCTCTTCTTCTACTCTTTTGGATGACTTCGACGAAAGTTCGTAGGTACATAGATTAGTTGGCAATAGTACTAATCAATATCATTACCATCAACATTATTCACGTCATGCTTCATTCTTTTTTTCAATTTGCATGAATTCAAATAAAGATGGTTCCAGTTTCATTCTCTCTCTCTCAATTGATTTCTGTTTTGTTCTCTTTTCTGTACACGAGAAACAAAAGATGAATTTGTGAAGAGATTTATGTTTATCAGTAATCAGAGTTGTGAAAAGAGGATGAGTGAAGTAATAAGGATTATGAATGGGAGGAGAAGGAGGAATGTAGGGTGTGAGGGATTGAGTGAGTGAGCGAGCGAGCGAGGGAGGAGGTGAAATGCCTTGGTAATCAATTTGCAGGTACCAGTAGAATAATTTGTGAAGAAATTCACCTATTTTAAATTAATTTGGAAATGATATAATTGTGTGGATATCGGTTGTTCAGCCTCCATCTCCACTTATTTTTCGACTGAGAGAATGTTTTGTTTTTATTTAGTTTTGTGTTTTCAAAGATGAATAAATTGACAATGAGAAGTTTACACATAGTTTGTGTGAGATTGAATGATGTGACACTTAAGAGAAATTTATGTGGTTGATGAGTATGTGTGTAGAAGAAGATCATCTGATTCTTGATTTTGATATTTGTCCCGGAGTGAACCTTAATTCTGGGATGCAGGCACATACAGATGATGAGTCCCAAATAGGACAAAATGCCCGTCCTGGATTCCCTTGTTAGCCACAAATAAAATTACATTATTTTCAGGAATAATTCGTAATTTTATATTTATGTAAGCACACTTTTGATGAAGATGTTGTCCAAACTTCAATAAATGAATAGTACGGAGGAGAAAAAATTTGTTGACAAACTGATGTAAACTAAATGATCATTAATAAACAGAAAATATTTGTTAGCTATTTCGCCCTAGTGTGGAACTCGTCAACAATGTGTATACCAACAATATCTAACACAATATTTAGATCTCATGGAAAATATGATATCGATGATGCATTGATGGACAACCAAAATGATCACATCATAGGATTCTAAAGAGCAATAAAATCATAAGTGATAAAATCATTCAATGTTTCTGAATTGCGCACTGACTAGCTCAGTTTCCCTACTGATTACTTACATCAACCAAAAGACGTTTGACTTTCAAAAACATTATTATTCGGGAATTAGTCTACTCAACTCTTGATAAATGCTTCCTATTCGAAATGTTCGACTTCACAATACCCTGAAAATCATTCAAAGGACCAGATATTAGTGACTGAAGATGTATTATTTACATGTATTAGTCAGTCGGGTGTTTCCAGTATGAGACAACTGCCCTCCAAAGACAATGAAAGATGGTCGTACAATATCGTAGATTGGTTGAAGACATTAACACCATTGGATGCCGACTCAATGGTCTAGAGGTTAAGCATCTGCAAGCGAGACTGAAAGTCTTGTGTTCGAATCCGGCGCAGGGTCGTGTGTTTGCACTGTTGAGAAGCTCTATGCTAAGACGAAACAGGCGTATAGTGCTTCCAGGTTTACAATAGTGGCCTAACACTGATTGGTTCATGATCTCAACTAAAAATAATTAAAATATTTTGTTTCCTCTACTTAAATTAACAGAGGTTGTTGAATCACTATAAAGCAAGAAGTATTTCATTCTATCAAGTAAGCATAGATTAGTCCACACCAACAACTTTGCATATAGTTAAGTCGGTCAATTAATATTCAGTTATAATGTGGAGAATTAGTAATTGACATGTCTTTTTTATTGAGAGGGTTTTGTGGAGATTGTTTATATTTATAGACTGTATTGGTCACTGATTATTCTCAGTTGAGATACTATTATAAAGTAGAGAGTGAAAGACTGATGTTTTTTTCTAATCTGGGACACCACAGAAGTGTTTACCCACAATCCGACCAAAGACTGAACCCAAGACATTTGGAAATCGTAGCGATCACATAACCATCAATATAGTTCTGCGTTTGCGTCCAACAGTACAAATATTTAAAAACAAAAAATCATTCTACTCAGTCTGTTTCTCAATTTACAACTCAACTGTCAAAATAATATCTGTAGACTTCTTTTCGAACATGTTTAAATCACTATATGTATTATTGATTCTTATTTATTAAGATAGCAACAATAATTTTCTACATTCATCATAAAATATGAATAATTTAATCATCATTCTCCTAACCCTTGATCTATCGTTATTCATCTAATCAGATCTTAACCTCTTTTTCTTTTTACATTTTTAACATAAATCACAATTTCTTCTCAAATAGATTATTGGGAAAATAAACTCAGTTGATACTAACTCGTGTAAATACATGTATTGTAACTAAGGTAGCAAAATAGTTTTGTCAACAGAAAAACATCTCAATAATAATGGTGTAAGGAAGAAAAATATAAAATAAATAACGGGTAAATAACTTAGAAGGAAATGGAAACAAGTCATCCACAATTTGGACTAAATACATAACAAATATTTTGTCTGATTAAATCAAAACGGAAGTAAATTTATTGATCAATTAATATTAGTAACCAATATCATATTTAGATCATGATTAAAAGAGTTTTAATTATCTAGATGTTGATATTCAATATTGAATTTCGATCAGTATTAGTTGACATATATGAACCTTGAGTGAATTGCCTTGATTTAACTCAGACAAATCAAAAGTGGGAAGGCGGCAGGACCTGGCAATATACCAGCTGAAGCACTGATGTCAGACATTGAAGTAACTGCAAACATGCTTCACCTTCTATTCAAGAAGATTTGGGAGGAAGAACAAATGCCAACGGACTGGAAGAGGTGGAAACATTCACTTACCTGGGAAGCATGAACGATAAACAAGGAGGATCGGATGCAGATGTAAAGGAGAGGATTGGCAAAGCGTGAGCAGCATTTCTACAATTGAAGAACATATGGAACTCAAAACAACTATCAACTTACTTCAAAGTCAGGATCTTCAATACGAACGTCAACACAGTCCTACTGTACGGAGCTGAAACTTATAGAAATACTACAACCATCATCAGGAAAGCACAAGTATTTATAAAGAGTTGTCTACGCAAAATACTCAACATTCACTGACCGGATACTATCAGCAACAGTGTTATATGGGAGAGGATAAACCAACTTCCAACTGAATAGAAAGTTAGGAAAAGACGTTGAAAGTGGATAGGACATATATTAAAATAAAATCACCAATGTGCATTACAAGGCAATCCCTAACATGGAATCCGGGAGGGAAGCGGAGAAGCGGAAGGCCAGAGAACACATTACGTTTGGAAATAGAAGCAGATATGAAGAGAATGAATAACAACTGGAAAGAGGTGGAAAGGAAGGCTCAGGACAGAGTTGGATGGAGAATGCTGGTGAGTGACCTATGCTCCTCGACGAGGGGTAACAGGCGTAAGTAAGTAAATAAGTAACTCAGTCAGTCAGTCATCTACAACGCAAGATCAGGCACAAATATACACCAGTCCAAGTCTCCACATCTCGTTAGCACAGCATGATGGACACCGAATTCACGGAAGTAGTTTCTTCAATGATAGTAATATATATCAAAGAAAGACTGTGTATAAGGACATAATACAGGAAGAAAGAATAAGTTCGTAGAAAGAAAGGTATAAAGCAATTTTAATCTCATGGTTTAAGAAAAGACAAAGAGTGTATTGACTTAACTATTAAAAGTCAAAAGCTTTTAAAATGGGCCGATGAATTTAAAACACACGTTTCGTACTATTTGAAGCTCATCAAGTGGACATATTTACATCTCAGTATTGACGTTCATATCAAGAATCGAACCTATTGCTTTTTGCTTTTATGGCTCAAGGCATTATCCATTGAGCGGCTGTGTTCAGATAGTCACTAACCTATTCAACGTGTATTGTGTTTAGATTGTCATTAAAAACGATTTTAACGATTCTTTTGCTGATGAGTTTTAGACAGAATGAAATGCGTGTCCTGGATTTCATTGCTACCTGTAATTTATCTATTCTAATAGAACATCTGCCTAGTTTTTAGTGTTTGAATGAATATTTTTTATTACACCGTTGTTATCAGTTCAAAAAAATGCAACACTATGTACTTCAGGTTTTCGATTTAAAGTATTTGGATAAAACAACCAGTAAGTTCTGCTTGTCATATGTTGGTACCTAACAGTTAAGAATATTTGTAATCTTGAATGAATAGATACTTAGATACGATTCAGGTTTGAATGGCATCTAAGTTAATAACTTGGTTTTCATTTACCTATTGAAGTATGATTAAATTACATTACATTGCAGTCGTGAACCGATCCGAGCTAGACCACTATTAAAAACATGGATACATTAGACGGCTGTTTCACCCTAGTATGAAGCTCCTCAGCAGTGCGCATACATTATCTCGCATGAAGTAACCCAACCGATACATTTCAATCTCCCACGCGAATGCTTAAACTCCAGACTACTGAGTCGGTATCCAAAGGTGTTAATGTCTAACTCTGATCAATCCATGAAACTGCGCGACCACCTTCAACTGTATCCGATGGGTACCTTCTCAAACCCGACTCCGATTAGCTCCACTGGTCACGGCTTCTCATTGGAACTCCCTAAGCTTCCTTTCGAAGCTACTCACTAGTGAATACATGATAACTGTCAATAAGATGTTGTGGCGATTGTTGATTTTCATTGAAATCAATACGTTCAGTACTTAAATTAATCCTTATGTAGACAAAAATTAGCTATCAAACAAATAGTTAGCAATTTTCACATTAGTAATGAACTAACAAATAAATAGATAGTATACAAACAGAATACATCATTTATTCAACATAATTTTCAACCAAATAAATGAAAATAGTTAAGTGGCTTTAATGAAAAATGGTACAATCCCAAAGTAATTATAGTGATGACAAACTAACATTAACTGGCAAGTAATTGAAAATCAAAGAGGGAGAATTCGATCTCTTTTTTGTTTCTTGTTTAAAACTTTTCAGGGTTTCGCACCATACCGTCTCAGAATTTATATAGCTAGTATTCGTTGTCTCATGGTTTTTTTAAATCAGGCAATGTGTGATGCAATGTAATTTGAATTCGGTATTACTACTAAGTTACTGTTTTACTCCTCAAATCGGTTAACTTCTTAAGTCATAACTCTCTGGTTTTTAGAAGTTCTCTTTAGTTAACGTTGATTCGTAATGAAATACCACTTTCAAACTATAAAGAGAGACTAATATTTAGTAGATACTGCATAATATGTGAACAGACATTTAACAGTAGTATACATATAAAATCTCACACATAATTTGTTAAAAAGAGCCGCACAGATCATTTACACCAGTGATGTAACGTTGACTTAATCCGTAGGATTTGACCAGTAGTACAGTTCAGACGAACATGATACCAGTTGCTACCAAGTAATCATTTGATCTAATGTTTACATTTCAGCACTATAAGAAATAAAGTATAAAGGAACAACTGTCTGCTTTGAAATTAAGTTTTTTTATTAAATATTTCTCTTTTTTTTACTTCATAACATGCTTCCCTTTGTAATTTAATCCTTAAATAAGTAGAACATAAAATAAATATGCAAAGTAATCTTCTAAATGTACGTTCTATTCTTATAGTACGGTTTTCCTACCTTGTAGTCCAGATAACCGCGGAAGCCCATAATAGTTGAAACTTTTTTCTGTCTCGTCATTTCACATTAAATAGTCACCATATTGTTCCATCTCTGCACGACCATTTCACATTTCTGGAACAAAATAAAATTTTATGCGTCAATACAGGTGAATTGAGGGGTTTGTCCAGAGTGTTAATCGGATTTCGATTTGAAAACTCGAGATCAATCACTGATTGATGCAGAAGTGCATTGTCTTAATATACCATTATTTTAATCATCACAACCTTCATTGAAATGATCGACGCACTTGAAAAAAACTGTTATCCTCAGTAATATTATCTTCCTAAATAATATTCAAC
Source organism: Schistosoma rodhaini (assembly GCA_944470415.2). NCBI lineage: Eukaryota > Metazoa > Platyhelminthes > Trematoda > Strigeidida > Schistosomatidae > Schistosoma > Schistosoma rodhaini. Next base: position 31,737,237 of record OX104037.1, read on the forward strand.
CTTACATAAAATTCACGTTGGTCACTAAATTAAAATCTTATCTTTCATATTCTTCATCTTCAATCGATTTATAATATTGTGCTAATACTGTTCAATATTATCGGTTAAGTAATTATCTCACTATCAAGTTGATTCACTTTAATAGTTATGATTTTTCATTAGAACTTCTGGGAAACCTTTTTCTAAGTAATTAAATTGAAAATGGTAATGTGTACTTCATTGTTCTGAATGTATTCGTTGTCTTGTGTAAAATAAATCTCCTCAAACCACCCAAAATGATTATCAATTCACATTATTTTATCCCCACACCACCCCTATTGTCATTTTATATTTTCCTATTATTATAACTGTGTCTTAAGTTTCAGCAAACCGATACATAAATATAACTATACTTAAACTCATCAACTTAATAATAATAATAATTGTGGTAATTATCAGTACGAAATAGTTGTGCATTTGAGTCAGTTGCTACCCTGAAATTAGAATACTTAAATATCATTCTACTTGTTTCCTTGTTTATCTATCTATCTATCTATTCATTTTATGTCTGTTTGCTTATTTTTGCATTCATCTTATAAGATTTTTTTCCCCAAAAACATTTATAGCTTAAAAAACTATACAAGTTGGTAATGTTACTAATACTACTACTAGTAATAATAAACAAATAATTAATAAATAATGTGGGAGAATGCGGGCACTAGTATTTCTTCCATTAATTTTCCCCTATCTACTCATACATACTCATTCATTCCATTCCTTTGTTTCTGATCATAATTGCTAGATATATATATATATATATATATATATATATATATCTTCGAGTTCTATCTTCACAACTACGTCTCATCAATACATCTTCAACAATTTAGTATCTCTGTTTATGATCTAAAAATATAGTGTAAGAAAAAAAGAAGAGAATGGAATGAATGAATAGAAAGGTGAAATATTAGAGTACAGTAATGGTTATGGTAGTTGGGTTGGCGGGCGGACTGTGAGGTAGATAAGGGGGAAAAAGTAGATTAAGATTTAGTTGTAAAGGTTAACAACTATCTGTATGTGTTGTTGTTATCACAAAATAAGTGAACTTATTTCCTAAGATATTTGTCTTAAAGCAAGTGAAAGAATTTTTTATTATTATTCTAGTGATAAATGAATGATTGACTGGGTATGTGACAAAATTTTGAGTATAGTTGTAGTAAAAAATAATATATGGGGTGAGGGAATTGGGTATGTATATATATATTCGTTATAAGAGGATTTGAGGAGAAATGTCACACATTGATTTGAATTAAGGTCATAATCTCAAAATCAGAATACAAAAATCTAGACATCAGAAGCCAAGGTAACAATAATAATAATAACAACAACAGCAAATGAGAAAAAACAAAAATTCTGTAAATGATGGGAAATTTCCATTGAGATGTAAACCAAGTGACATTTAACATTCATTATGTGTCTTCTTGTTGTGATCGTTGTTGCTTTCTTTCCCATCTTCAATCTATCTAGTCGAATTACAATGAAGATTCAGATTAGATTAAATTTCTCAATAAATTTTACTATAACTGTTTAGGATTATGTATCATTTTGTATATATATGTAGGGATACGAGAGAATAAGAACGGGGAACAAGACATGTTTGACCTTTTTTGAGTTGGAATATTGTTATTTCTGTATTACTTAGAAAGGTTAGGGGGGCATATCTCACCTTAGCAACAGATTTATTTTTCTACTCAACAATTTTTCTCATGTATATTACTGTTGCTTTTGTTATCAATAATGATCTTTAATTGTTTTTATAAATACTCCTGTTAATATACTGATGAAGGAGTTCTATGGAGATTGGTCTAATTTTTAGTTGATTATTATTATGCAGTAAACTTGTTATTGCTGAAAATTAGATAGCACTAGTTAACTGTTTCGTCTTGTCATTGAACTCCTCTGTATAGTACACCTACTACTTTATCAGGGATCAAATATAGGATATTCAGATCTTAAACCTAGATCCTAACGACTACACTATTAGGTTTTTACCTAATTGTATGCATTTTCAACTTCAATGAATCCACGATATTAGTGCAATGATAGTCTAATCCCATTGATGACAACTAATTCACTTTCGATATAACTGAACTCCATCAGTAACTACTGATGAGAAGTTCCATACTTGGACAAAACATCTGTTCACTGTTTTCTAATTTTTAAATAAGGTCCACCTACTAAAATTAACCTGTGATAAATATCACCAGTTAATTCATAGTTTTATTTGTAATGACTTGAAAATCAATTCCATCTCCAGCTCTCATCAGTTAGAGAACCAGTAAAAATTAAAGAGTATTACCTTTCTTTAATCCTGATATACGAATCTTCACAAGTGTACATTCACAATTCTACAAAAAAGTAAAACTCAGTATTTCCCTTATATAGGTTGCTTTGTTGTTATAAAATGTTTTCACCTTTGATGATGAGGTATAGATGAATTTCGACAACATATAACAGTATTAAACTTCAGAAAACTACAAATCACCTATAGATATTCAGAATCAGACCTTTTAATCAACGAGTATGAAAGTATTAGCAAAAGCTTTTGGTAGACAGGCCAGTGACTGCTTGAAATCAATAGCTCAGTGGATAACGGGCTGGTGTTCTGAACAAATGATACTATGTTCAAATCTCAATGTGAACAGCACTGATATGCAGGTACACCCGGTGGATAAATCCCACAAAGGAAGAAACGCGTTTCCTGGATTACACATCTAACCACATACCAAATATACTATAATTTGTGATAAAAGGTTATATCAGTGAAAAACACTTGGGATGCGCAAATGTCAGCAGTCATTAATAAATCCCAGTTCTAAGTATCAACAATGGCAATTTATCAACCTTTAATAATACTACGGATTAGAAGTGTTATAAATAAAACCTAAAGCGAACTCTTTTTCACCAAATGTTCTTTCACAGCTCCGATAATTTATATAAAAATGTAATTGTTAGGTTCAAGAAGTAAATTCCTTCATCTATAGTTAGGCAATAGTTTCTACTTATTTTCATCCTTCTATAAATTGTATGTTAACTACATTAATAGTTTTGATGTTGAATGATAGGACATAATTTGCAAGAAATCATGATTTTATGTTTCATGTTAGTTAATCTTTATCAGAATATCGGTCATGCTGACAATCTTAATGGAATAAGTGCTCCATGATAGATTTAAATGCACTTACATTCGTGATTATATTGTAATCAGGTCGATAGGATCCGATCATCATTAAAGGATTAGATAAATATTGCATTGATCATTAGCCAATGATCAACCACTTGTAAATTAATTGGTTTGAAAAGAATGTTATTAACATTGTCTCTTTGATAATTTTTGGTAAGGATTAGTGAATACTGACGGTGGTTGTTGTTTTTCTTTTCTAGAATTAAATTTTGGTCATATTTCAAAAAACATTTTTCCAATGGATTTATTATACACTTTTATTACAATATGATTTAATTAAATTTATTCACTCTGTATTATAGAATTATTCCATATAATGTATAACTCCCCATACTCATAAAGCACAATTAATACAACCGAGATTATACTATTGCAATGACCGGTTCTAAGTAAGTTTAAACTAGAAATTATATTGTTAAAAGGTTAACTCGATGTAACTCAACAGTAAACTTCATCAAACTTAATATTTTTTTAGTTTAACAATTTCCACAAACGCCTTATATTAATACATTTGTAACTCATTTGAAACCTTATTCTACCAACTTTGAGTCCCAATCATCAAACTTTCTATATTTTATGCTTTTATTATTGTTGATTATTGTCGACTACTTTTCTTGTCGAATGTAAGTGCATTATATGTGCCTAAAGAGTTGTCGGCTCACTTTCACCATTTATTCTTTTTTCTTCCAAACTTACACACCGGTCCTGATACTTCTCTAACACATAAGGTACCTTTAGGCTAGACAGTAACCTACCAAACGATAAGAGATATTCCATTCGAAATTGATTGACATTGTATAGTTTTCACAGTGAGATGATATGAATTAGATATATATTTGGAATTAATGAATAAAAGACCAACGGAGTACAATCCGTGTCAGGTAGAGACACGTATCTTCCTCAGAAATGGATGAATGGTTGTTCAAGATCATGGATCGACTAAAGTCAGACATTAACATCACTAGATGCAGGCTCAGTGGTCTAGAGGTTAAGCGTTCGTGTGAGAACGAAGGTCCTGGGTTCGAGTTCATTTGGTGCGGGTCTGTGGGTGCGCACTTCTGAGGAGTCCCATAGTAGGATGAAACGGCCATCCAGTACTTCCAAGTTTTCGGTTGTGTTCTAATTTAGTTTGACTCAAGAATTCAACTTTTGGAAAAAAAGAATAAAATACAATTGTTTCATCTGTTTCGCCTTCCCTAGCCTTAGGTAAAAAAGAGTTACATCCCACAAACAGCACCAAAATGAACTATTATTGTACTGAAGGACAAAATTTAAATAAACTCAATTTTAACTCACTGTTTTTAATGTAACTTACTGGCTGTAGGATCTTAAATGATGTTGATTTCTATTCTCGACAAAAATGTATTTTCATAGTTGAAATCATGAGTCAGTTGAAGCTAGACCACAATGGAAAACCTGGAAGCACTGGAGGGCCGTTTCGTCCTGTTGTAACACTCCTCACCAGTGCGAATCCATGATCCCACCTCACGAGATTCGAACCCAGGACCTATCAATCTCGAGCGCGAATGCTTAAACACTAGACCACTAAGCCGGCATCCAACTATGTTAATGTCTAACTTCAAACAATGTACGAAATTGAGCAACCATCCACCATTGTTTTCAGTGAGTTGATATCTTCCAACAGACCTAATTGAACTCCACTGGTTACTGCTTCTCACTAGAACTCCAGGAAATACCTCATGGAGCCAGTCACTAGTGAGCATCTGATCAGTGCTTCCAGGTTTTCCATGCTGTTGTAGCTTCAATCAACTTATGATCTCAACTATACATCGATATATTTACTTAACCGTTTATAAATAAATACATACTTATAAGTACTACTTATTAAACAAATGTAATTTACCTTTTCTCCCCCGATGTAATTGAGGTAGTCACTTCTGTTAGAACGTGTGTATAAACAATTAAATCAATGTGTCGATTATAGCTGATTCATATTAAGGCTAATATATAAATGACAGATATTATCACAGTAACAAATTCATAATCCAATTAACTCGATTATTAACGATAATTTTAGTGAGAGAACAACGAAGTAAGACATATACATACGTCTTTATCGAATAACTTGATTGATTTAATCCACTTTAATCATTAGCCCTTGGAACATACATGAAATTAGTCTGTCAACTTTGTAATTATTTCATTAAGAATATAAAATGACTCCATATTATTAGTAATGATGTTCAGATCACGAATAAACCTGAACATATATATAACGCACGTGTATATTCTCACTTCAAATTATATCTATGCATATAACACTACTAGGAATGTTACAAGAAGAAACTCAAGTCAAAACCCTTGACATCTTATGATAAATTAATGTCTTAACTCCTTCAAATACACACACACCACCACCATACATAAAAAAAGATTGATGTTCAAGTATCTATGCAAATATCAAACACGATAGATTTTCTGTTGCTATACTATATAACAAATTGAGGGATGAATTTCTTATTCCATCTCCCACCATAATTCTCACTTACTCTTTACACGATCCCATGAACTAAAAAAACACAGCGAAAATCAGTAAAACATGAGTATAAGAAGTAAAATAATAAAATAAATAACTTTGACATAGATTTTTTCTTATCCCCATAGTATTTCACCTCTCTTGTTTTCATATCTCTTCATTTGATTGATTCAACAGAAGTAAAATAAATTTATCAAATAGCATATATAGGGGGAGAGGGTAAAATAACAACATTAAGAAGATTTCTTGTAACCGTAAAGAATAATAAAAAAATTTTCAAGTTAATTACTCATTAGTCGATGCGCACTGCTGAGGAGTCCCATAATAGGACGAAAAGGCCGTTCAGTGCTTCCAGGTTTTTCATGCTGGTCTAGCTTCAATTGACTCATGATTTCAACTAAGAAAATTCCATATAAAGACATTATAATTACTTTCTACCAGTAATTTAAAATATTCGGTTAAGAAATGTATATACATATAAATGTATACATCTATCTATTTATGCTTATTATCTGTTCTTTCACCGTAAAATTTATCTGATATATCTTCTTTTCCTAATTCATTTATTTAGTTGATATACATCTAGGTACAAATTGACATATTACTTTTACATTAAACACGTGACTAATTACCCTTACTCATTTCTATGTGCATTTAAAATTGAACTATGCAACCATTATTATTGAATATTTATATATATACTTTTTTTAAAACTGATGCATCATGTATAGATGTTGATGAATGTATATGGAAGTTATTATGTCGCTACGTTATAAACTACTAATTATAGTAAACTTAGCTTACCTCCACTTCCTCCCTCCTCGTAATCGAACAATCATAATTCGCCACGTGTTAAGAAAAAAAAGCTGATTCTTGATCCATTATTCGTTCTACTATTTTTTTGGATTTAAATGTATCTTTATTTTTTTTAAGGAGATACAAATTGAAATGCTGAAGGCAATATATAAGTGTTCATAAAGAAAGAAAAAACAACAACGAATAAACAATACAGTATATAATGCTAATTAATTCATTTTAGTAAATTATTTGCTTAAGTTTATTGTTGTTTCTATGTTTGTTTTTTCCAAGTTACTACGTGAATGATTAGGGTACCTTTTCAGTTACAAATATATCCTAATATTTAGAATTTCATTTTTAAATGAGTTTACTTACTTACGCCTGTTACCCCTCGTCGAGGAGCATAGGTCACTCACCAGCATTCTCCATCCAACTCTGTCCTGAGCCTTCCTTTCCACCTCTTTCCAGTTGTTATTCATTCTCTTCATATCTGCTTCTATTTCCAAACGTAATGTGTTCTCTGGCCTTCCGCTTCTCCGCTTCCCTCCCGGATTCCATGTTAGGGATTGCCTTGTAATGCACATTGGTGATTTTATTTTAATATATGTCCTATCCACTTCCAACGTCTTTTCCTAACTTCCTATTCAGTTGGAAGTTGGTTTATCCTCTCCCATATAACACTGTTGCTGATAGTATCCGGTCAGTGAATGTTGAGTATTTTGCGTAGACAACTCTTTATAAATACTTGTGCTTTCCTGATGATGGTTGTAGTATTTCTATAAGTTTCAGCTCCGTACGATAGGACTGTGTTGACGTTCGTATTGAAGATCCTGACTTTGAAGTAAGTTGATAGTTGTTTTGAGTTCCATATGTTCTTCAATTGTAGAAATGCTGCTCACGCTTTGCCAATCCTCTCCTTTACATCTGTATCCTATCCTCCTTGTTTATCGTCCATGCTTCCCAGGTAAGTGAATGTTTCCACTTCTTCCAGAGTTTCGCCATCTTAAATGAGCTATACAACCGAAATTTACCATTGAAGGTTCACACTAGGTTATTGAAGACAAATAAACGAATATTACGAATTCTGTAAAAATAAGTTCATAATCATTTATGATTCATTCTGAATGAGGCAACAACGGCATCCATCAGTGATATAAATCCTGTCAATTATTTCCAAAAACTGTTTGCACTTATTGACATCAAGCAGTAATCAGTTCTGTTTGTTTTGTTCTAAGTGCTAAGTAAGCTCTCTCAATCAGTTTGAAATGATGGGTCAAAATCTAAATGATCAGACATCAAGTCCACCATGTTAGAATATCAGGTAATTGAAGGCAGTCGATAAATAGACAAGTATAACTAAAGTTTCCGGTCATCTGGCACTCATCAGCAAGGTACATCTGAAATCTGGATTAAAAGTGATACTTTCCGTGAGATCCAAGGCCACATCACCCAGTTTGAGACATTACCAGTGAGCTTTTCGTCTAGCTACTGGCCAAAAATAAATATCACTTGATTCAGATTAGTTAGTATGTTATTATTTGTAAGAAGTTTTTATCTGTAACTTCAGTGAAACTTATATTCTTAATTTCTCTTGCTTTCTTTCTCGAAGGTACCCACAAATCACCCTATCCTAATGATATTTACTAACACTGACTGTAGTGATGAATAGGCTCACTGAAAATCTACTGCAATCCATTTAAAACATATAAATACATTATCAGAAGTGTAAGTAAAGATTTTCATGATAGTTTATAGCTGATGAGTTGTAAAAATTACACCAGTTTAATCAATTTGACTTCATTGATTTGATAACTTAGAACCATTTAACAATATAATAGTAGCTTTCGATTAATATATAAAATTAAACTTGATTTTTTCCATGTTGGGACGAGATAAAACATAAGATTATATTTTGACCCACCACAATGCCTATTCAGTAGATCATTCTGTGAAGCTGAAGTGATACGAAATCAAATGCTTCAAAGAACATCGGTTCCCCCAAGATTACTGTTATACCATGCTGAAGAGTGCCAAATAGCAGGAGACCTAAGTTCGGGGTCTCTTGACGACTACTGTCAATCACCATCTTAAATCTCAATACAGTGAGCCACATAGGCTAGTGTCACACGGCAACTTGATCGTTAGAATTCAATTCACACTAAATAAGGATTTGATATGTATGACAATGATCACTACTCAGTGATCAATCACATGTAAAATAGTATCAATGAAATCCCGTATTCCTCCTTTTTTTACATTACAATCAAAGTCAGTTAGATGAATTTCCTGAAGTTCTAATGAAAAGTTATAAGTAGTGACGTTACATCATGTCTGTATTAAGATATTTACAAGCAATTACGTTAAACAACAGTAGTGTAACATTGAAATTGACTAAAGTTGTACGTTTGTATTATTAGTTTATTACTTAGGAATTGAATAGAAAAATGTTCACTGAAAGAACAGTTATTAATGCATTTAATCCAAAGAAAAGACAAAAATACTCATTGCTAAGAAATTCCAAATCATTCTGAAACATCTACCCAATACCTCCTGATTTTTAACTCTTCTCTAGTTGATGAAATTGATCAAATTAAACAAACTTTATAAATAAATCTAATTAACATGAAGGAAATATCAAATTACTATAATAGGACACAGAAAAATCTATTTCAATAATATAATTAATATTTAACTATTTACATCATAGAACTGTACATTCCAAATATATGTACAAAAGTATCCTTGTTCATTACTTATATGCTCATTAGTGACTAGCTCCATGAAGTATTTCCTAGAGTTCTAGTGAGAAGCAGTGACCAGTGGACTTCAACCAGGTCTGTTGGGAGATATCAACTCACTGAAGCTATTAGTGAATGGTTGCTCAATTTCGTGGATTGGTTGAAGTTAGATATTAACACCATCAGATGCCGGCCAGTTCAGTTGTCTATCAGTTAAGTGCTCGCGCTAGATTGGTAAATCTTGGGTTCGAACCTCGCGAGGCGGGATCATGGATGCGCACTGTTGAGGAGTCCCACATCAGGATGAAAAAGCCATCCAGTGCTTCCAGGTTTTTCATGGTGGTCTATCTTCAATTGACTCATGATCTCAACTATGTAAAAAAACAATACTTAAATGTTCATTTAATGATTTGGAAATGTTAATCATTAATAAAATGAAAACCCCTGTTTTCATGATTCTTATCAAATGCTTAATTAAACTTAAAAATTCTTATAAAATTAAACTAAACAAAAGAAGATTAACTGTAAACACAATATATTGATTATAAGATCAGAGATCCTTATTGTTATCTGTTCCTTTCCCCTTCCTTCTAGATTATTTGAGCATGAAACAAACATGAAATTGACTAATCCTCAATAAAATGAATTAACGTTGATACTTTCATTTAGTTCGCTTTCCATATTCATTCTTTTCATTATGAACACGTGTCCAACAGGATGACTTTTTTTTATAAAAGAAAATAAAATTAATCCAACTAACATGAGATTATTTCAAGGGAAAAGTATTAAAAATCGAAATGATCAATATTGTAAGATCGAGTTGAAAGTGATCAGGTGTAAGGAGATTTGGGATTAATATTATTATTAGTAGTAGTACTATTATTATTAAAACAGAAGTAAGAATATAAGACTGTGCTTTAATTAACTTTGAAAGTTTAATGTTTTGTTAGACTGAATAATGTTTTGAGCACGTGATCGTTGGATCAGATAATTACATGATCTTCCATTTTTAATTCATTACTATTATTACATTCTAGTTTTTTGTTCTTTTTCTGTACAAAATAATCGACATCATCATCATCATTATAATCATCTTGTGTTTACATAAACAACAGTATCATTATCATTTGTTTACCAGTATCAATGAAATATTTAATCCTAAGTTATTTAATTAAAAACATGAATTAATTGATGTATATGTTTGGAAGAAAAAGATGAAAATATTCGATAGCGAATGAATAAAATTGAATTTAAAATTAACTACCGAATTCAAATTCACACCCCTAACCACACCAACCACCCACCCACCCACTCACCCACAGTTAACCAGTTCTGTGAAATCCTCTAGTCCGCTTCATTATTATAATTAGCTTTTTTGTAAAACTATACCCCCTCCCCTCCCCTTTACAAATTAGAAACTGTTTAGGAGAAAATAATAAAAAAGTGAAAATTCTATACTTATTGCGTCATTGTTTTTGTGTATGAAAACTTTAGCTAAAAATAATAATCTCTGGTGTATATCAAAAGTATATGTAACTGTAATACATGTAATAGCATGTGTGTTTAGGTTGAACAAGTTTGTTGAATGTTAAAAATTAACTAAATTCACGTTTCATTCCATGTTTATGGTATTAAATTAAACATTATCAGTAAATCTAATTACATGTAAAGTAATTTGTAATAAATTTCCACAATAGGACGAAACGGCCATCCAGTGCTTCCAGGTTTTCCATGATGGTCTAGATTCAATTGACTTATGATTTCAACTAAATATCATCACTAAACGGGGTAATTAAAAAAACCTTCGACTGTTTAATAAGCAACAATACAAGTTCTTTCAAACAAAAATAAACGAAACTTACCTACGGATATCGGATGAAAAATCGTTGTAATTTTTTCCAGAAAAAAACACATTGAAATGGTTTGTATACAAACCGATGGACATAAATCCAGTCAAAATACTAGACAATCGTATTTCAAAAACTTTAAACAAACTTGTCAAAGCAGGAGAAATAACGAAGCAAGATCAATGGAAAATAAAATCCAATGGACCAGTACTCCCTCGGTTCTACGGCAGATCAAAGATACACAAACCAAACATCCCACTACGTCTAATTGTAGCACTACCAGGAACACCAACGTACAATTTATCAAGAGAAATCTCAAGAATACTGAAACATTTAGTGGATTCGTCGAACCACTCCATCAAATCAGCCACACAATTTCTTGATCAGACATTGAGATGGTATTACATCGTAATTGAAACAGTAGTATATAACATCAATATTACCACTGTTCAATTGAAATGATGATTTTTGTATAGTTTAAAGTTATCTGTAAACCATTCAAATTTACTTTATCAAAATCTGATAGTTCAGATTTTTATTATTTTTTTATTCTTATTATTTTTATTCTCACTTAAAATAATCGATTTTTTTTAAAAACAACCGAATACCGACTTGATTCATTTCAAAAGATACAGTTTCTTATTCTGAACTTTACAAAACCTATTTGCAATATAAATTCTAACTAAAACAGTATTATATTCACTTGGTGTTATATACTCGTATCTTCCCTTGTTATTTAGGACTGCAATTGATCAGTCTCTTGTTGGCATATGTGCATCCTGTGAGGACTGCCTCGATATTGCCTGAAGTCACAAGCTTTATAAGCAAAGATGAATTGTATTATTATTTGTATTGTTAATAATAGGTATGATGTTAGTTGAAGAAGGTAATTAATGAGGGTTGTTACTCTATATACTTTTCGTTCTAAACTCTGATTTAAAGATTAAACAGTTGCTTATACATTATTTCAATGTTTTTTAGTCATTAGATTTACAAATAGAAGGATTAAGACGATACAAATATCAATTGTATTGCAATTTTTGTTAATTTTCCAGTTTACGTCAATTTGCACAACTACTACTACTAATACTAATACTACTACTATTGTAATGAACGAGAACACAAGTGAGGACCACCAAATGTATTTGAGTACAAAATTACAGAATCTCATAGTAAAACCTGAGAACCATATAGTAAATATTTCACTTGCAAAATATCCATCAACTGTCTTAGACTTTATTGTTCCATCATTTCTATACCAACCACTTTCTGTTCTCGTCCTCTTCTCTTCGATCTTTCCAACCTTCTGCAGCCAGGCATTCCACTTTCGATTGGTGGTACATGCTACTTATATCTGTCGACATTAGTAGCACTCACTACACTACTACTCCTAATACCAATACTAATACTACCACTACTACATTCATAATTTCGAAATTTTTATCGTTTATTGTTTTTCTATGCATGAATTTCTGTCCATTAAGCAGTATAAGGAATATGTAAGTTTCTCTTAATAACCCGTTTTACTAATACTAATGGTCAACTACCAGTTATTATACTGATTGAAATTCAACTAATACATTCACGTAGTGTTTGTGGGGGAGTAATGGAACTATGTTCCGCGAACTAACACAAAGGGACAATGGGAACCATACTAATCCACTACTCTTCTGTAATTTCGGATTAACCAATCTTTTACATGTGATACACAATACAAACCTACTTATGCTTATGTGTGCTATATGATTCATGGGACCATTTGACTTATGTATTTTAGGTGTACATGTAGCATATATTTTCCTATAAAAAAGTGAAGTCCTTTTTTCCTCACAATAGTAAGAAATCCATGCACAGTGCCCCTTGGATTTCAATATAAAACTGTTCATCATTGAAAATACACATTGTAGTCTGGGTATGTATGTCACTTGAGCAAATAAAGCACTATCCAAAAAAAACCAATTAGCTTCTTCAGTGGGTTTGACCAATCTTTATGGCTGGGACGGAAGCATCAATAACTGTACATTATAAAAGATGCTTTTATAGTAAATTCAATTCTTCTTCAAATTTTTTGGATGATACTAGTAAACTAAATGAGTTAATTAATTATTAAATGATTTTTCCAAGTTGAAATCATGAGTCAATTGAAGCTAGACAACCATCGAAAACCTGGAAGCACTGGACGGCCGTTTCGTCCTATAATGGGACTCCTCAGCAGTGCGCATCCACGAACCCACTCTCGTGGGATTTGATCCCAGGACCTATCAGTTTCGAGCCGAAGCCCTTAACCGATAGACCACTGAGCTGGCATCCAACGGTGTTAATGTCTAACTTCAACTGATCCACGAAGTTGAGCAACCATTCACCAATTGTCTTCAGTGAGTTGATATCTCACAACGGACGTGGTTGAACTCCACTGGTCACTGCTTCCCACTATAACTCCAGGACATGTATCTTGAAGTCAGTCACTAGTGAGCATATGATTATATTTAGAAGGGGAGTCCCATAATAGAACGAAACGGCCGTCCAGTGCTTCCAGGTTTTCGATGGTGGTCTAGCTTCAATTGACTCATGATTTCAACTTTGAAAAATACTGAAATCTCCACAAATCCCCTTCTAAATATTAAATGATTACTTAAAAACTTCCCCTGGAACCCATTTAAGGTTACTGCCGATCCCAAAATCTTTTAAATAAGAGAGGTTGGACGTGTGGTAAGGAATTTCCCTCTCTGAAAAAGAACCTTGCTAAAAGAAACTACTAACTATAAGAAGTATTTTATCGTTAAAGCTTCTTCGTCATAAAACATGAATTATTGAAGTTCATTTAAAACTGAAATTCTTTAGTTTTTTCTTCGTACAATTAATATCAAATAGGAGTGCTTTTAATAGTTAAAATAAACGACGGTAGTGTTGTAAATTAGGATCGATACAATCTGATTTTATCTTTATTCAATAACAAAAATATTTATAATTGATCTTAAATTCTGATTATCATCTGGAATGTGTTAAAATTAATAAATCATATATATCCTATCTGAAATAACAATGTCTATTAGTTACCATGGCTAAATCTTAAAGGGATATTGATAATAATTTTCACTTGTTTATCGTTGAACTTACATCTGACTACCTATTTACTATTCCTTTTTTTTCATTTCCAATTAATTCGACAAATGACATTTTAGAGAGGAAGAGAAAAAAGCTTGATAGAACATTAAACATAGGTCAATCATTACATATACAAACAAATACATATATCATATGCGAACAAAATGTATTAATGTACAGTTGAACTATTATTTCATTTAACATAAAGTCCTTAACATATGAGATATGCAACTAACATACATTTAACCAACCATAAGTGGTGGGGGGGATTTTCAATGTGTTTCTGATTATCAACCCAGTTTTTGCTTAAGTATATATGCAAGTGCACAGTCAACAATTACATACATGCATACATATGTACATACATACATACAATACAGTCTTTTCTAGTGTTAGTTAAGCACGCGATTTGCTCTCTTCACACATACTTAGTGCTAATCACCAAGGTAAAATTACACGAAAAATAAGAAAAAACCATAATGATCGTTTTTTTCGTTCTAATGTTGATACCGCTACATATCCTCAACTGAATTACGTCTCAGTCACATATATTCTTAATCCCTTCCTTCCTTTTTCCCCTTCTAGCTCATTGTTTATAGGCAACAATCGTTTTGTTTTCTTTTTGTTTCTAAATACACAAGGATACATCCGTTAACTTACGAACGAACATACAAAATATCAACAGTTCGATCACTATAATCTTAATTTTGGTTTTTCTTCTCAGTAACTTCAGTTAATTCATGCGTTGTATTTATCGGAAAAAACTACCACTTGTCGAAAATCTCATACTAGAAAAACAACCAAACAAATATTAGCTTCCTCTCTCTCGTCTTCTCAACATCACCTTTACTCTCCACATACATATATATGTACATACAGGTATAGTTATATGATTAAAAGAATAAACTCACATAGAAACAAAAAAACATTAGTATCTATCTTAAAGTAAAAAAACAATAACATTAGATCTCACATATGTGTATGATTATGAGATTAATCACTATATTTGATTGATGAGTTCAAGATTAAGCTAAAACACTTGTATAATTATATCTAATCTTTCTCATCTAGAAACCGAGATACAATCATCTATGAGTTAATATTGTCTCTTCTACTTTGTTTTTTCCATGTAAATAATTCTTTGTTCATTTAATTTAATCTGTATATCTCCAACAGACTACCACAATATTGTTACTTTCAATGTTGCATTCATGAGTCAATCTAAGCTAGACCACTATTGAAAAACTGGAAGCACTGATGACGGGTTTCATACTAGGACAAAACGGCTGTGCAGTGCTTCCAGGATTTCAATGGCAGTCTAGCTTAGATTAACTAGGTAACCAAACTTTAAAAATACTACAATCTCCACAAATTCCCAAAATTCATATTGTTATTTATTCACACGTTTGAGTAATTAACTGGTGGTGGAATCTATTCAGTATTCGTCATCGACAGATTCTTGCATCTCAATGTTGGTTTTCATACTGAAAGTCAATATTGATTAAATACACGCAAGATGTATGTATGCCAACTGAAAATGATCAGTCATAGTCCTTAACATTGAAAAAGAGAAAATTACAAACTCATACAAGCGGAACATTTGACAGTTGTGCATATTAGCGATTATCCGTACTCAGTAGTTCAGTGGACGATCCTGTAATGTTTGAAACAATGGTTATCGAGTTTAAGTCTGAATGTCACCATCAGCACTAAGATGAAGATACATCCATCAGATTTCTAAAAGGGACGAAACATGCACCCTACGTTTCACTAATAGCCACTACTCAATTTTTATGAGCGCTCCACAATTAATTTACTGATCAGAGTGATCTGTGGAAATAAATTCACATCATCAGAGAATTAGGATCAAGCCTCTCTTCGGCAAAAAGAATCGTTATTTTTCACAGTATGATAGCATTTAGATCACTGGGTTACACTCTAATGTCTAACATTTCCAACTACAGTGAAATATATACCTCGACCAACGTTAACACTAACTCATTTTCGATATGACGGAACCACACCTATTATGACTTCGCATTAGAATCTCAGGAATCCAGCTTGATGTTGAACAAAAGTGAAAACGAGATCATCTTTTAGTTTGAAGGTGGATTTTGACACAGACTGATATTTTGTAGAAATGTTAAAACGAAGAGGGGTTATATGAATATACTTTCACAGTTGAGGATTCTTCATAACCACTCAAGAGACGGAATCCAGGATCTATATATATCATTCATAAATCACTTGTTTCATTAGTTATGTAAATACACAGGTTACTAGTGTTGGTGATTGTAGTAATAGAAGTAATATCCATTGTTATTATTATTATCACAATATTTTCGTATGTAATGACTGTCTATAAGCTAAGAAAATTCACCAACATATAGTTGATGACGGTTCGTTAGAATATTTCTGGAAATTGTTCAGAGCAATAATAGTTTTACATCACAGTTTTAGTTCAGTTAAATAATCATTTTGAAATAGAAAACACTGGACATCAGCTGTTTCCTCCTGCCTTATGATTCATCAGTAATACACATCATCTGATCCTACCGAGGATCAATTTAGAAACCTCCAAGCCTAAAAGTGACAGCGTTATCTAAATTGAATTTCAATGGTCTATATTTTAAACTTCAGTAAACCTTCGACATCATTTGGCTAATGTCAAGTGTTTTGAGAAATTTGACGGGATACTGTTAATCCATATGCCATATTAGTAACAAATTTGTACCAATTGAGTTATGATTCAAAATCGAGGAGCTTCGAATAACTGCTCTCTTCTAATATGTGATACCACAAAAACACCCATAAAATACAATATGAGAAGTTGGATACATAATCTTCAGGTCTTTTTGTTATCATCTAACTATCTGAACCACTTAAACCGTATCCAATGTTGCAGTCTCAACTTCCTGAAGTTCTTTTGTGAAGTTGTGATCGATGTAGTTCAGACATGTTAGCAATAAAATCGTATTTACTTGAGATTTTCGGCTTCTCAAGGTGACGAAAATCGTTGTAACATCGGATACGGTTTCAGTGGTCCGAATAGTCAGACGATCACAAAAAGACCTGAAGATTGTGTACTCAACTTCTCATGTTGTAGATTATAAGTGTTTTTGTGGTATCACATGTTAGAATGGAGCAGTTATTCGAAGCTCGCCGATTTTGAATAATGACTCAATTGGTATAAATCTATGACGGATACGTATTATACATATCGACTAATATAAAACGGACTATTCTCCACACTGTATATCATCAGCCACACCCAATTATTCACTTAGGTTTAGTTCCATCTTTTAAAACTCATGAAGAGTCCCGTACTAGGATGGCATAACTAGTCAATGCTTTGTAAGCAAAGCTGGGTGGTGGCCAGCAGTGGGATTCAGGACGCAAACCCAGTACCGCTCATTTGACACGCTATCGCGTTAGCCACTTATCTGCTGAGTCCGAAAACATTTAATTGAGTATTATACCATATTGCGAAGTTTTCTTATTACAAACCAAATGTACTCAACTTAAATCTACAGATTTGATCTGTTCAGTATACAGTATATTTAATATAAGATAATGTTACATTACTAAGTGACTTTATTCTTTGTTTGAAAACATGCTGTATTTATAAGTAACCCTTTATGTAATGTTGAACAGTAAACGATTCTATCTATTTCAATAAAGAACATTGTAAATATCTATTTCGAGTATGCACAATTATAAATACAAGACGATGGTAATAAATTATCATATAGTTGGAGGTGCTTAGTAAAAATTCCTAGACCTAGGTTGCAAACCAGTTGATATTCGTTAGCAAACTTTACCTGTAATATTCAAGAGGAATTGATGATTCCTGATAGTTTCAAATCTGCCTTACTCAACTTTACAGTTTAATGACAATTTCGTGACAAAAACTTAACCGACAGAATTTAATCTAAACTAAATGACAGGCATTGTTCACCAATCAATGTTCAATTCATTTTAAAATGATACATTGCTTAGTTTCATACTTAACACTTTTTATCAATAAAACCACTCAAAGTTTAACTAAGTTCAGTTTTTTTTATTAGAATAAGGATTTGTGAAAATTGTGGTATTTCCAAATTTGAATTCACAAGTCAATCTAAGCTAGACTACCATTGAAAACCTGGAAGCACTGCATAGTAGTACTGGTCCACGAGGAGTTCCATACGGCTGTCCAGTGCTCCTATGTTTTTTCTTCAAACTATTATAGTTAGGATGTTACTATTACTTCTTATGAAAAATAATAATAACACATAAACAAGATCTTTTTACTGAAAAATCATCTCCCATCTGTAACTCTAATTTATCTTTTACGACATGAATCCCAAAAAATTGATAAATAAATCAACAATACCACATGTTAGTTAAAATTGTTTAATGAAGTTGTGAACTCAATTTACATAAAAAAGGTAGAACTCCAAAAAAAAGCTTGACAACAACTTCACACCAACAACAATGACGAAGGAGAAAACGAAAAGGAACAATATTAATTATAATATCATAATAAAAAGGGAACTGTCTGTCATCTAAATTAATACTTGATTTGTAAAAAGATTGACATTATCATTGTAGACATATCATCAAGTATATATATATATATACGAAGATGGCTTGATCTCCCAATTTGGTTAGTCTTATAGTGATTTCTTTTCATTTAGTCTGTTATTTCTTTTCTTCAAAGTTAATTCAAGTGTGAACAGATTGTTGACTGACTTCCTATACACACTTTGGTTTCATTTTCCAGTAGTTCACATCATTACAACTAATTACCAATTCACTTATTTATCCATCCATTCTTCTGATACTCACTTAAACATATATACAGTAGTTAGTTTAGTTTTAAATAATAATTAGTATTACTGTGGTAACTATATTAAATTAAATCTGATAGTCACGTGAATAGTTGTTCGTTTTTCTTGATCATAACAACAGATGTATTAATTTGCCTGTATTGTATAAATATGAATGGATGTATCTTTAACTTTCGCTGTATTTGGTAAATAATAAGAATACTGTCAACAAATGGTATGAATATAATGATAACAATGACTGAAAACTTCATCTAATTTGTATAAGTGTGAAACAATCAAACTTATATTGAATATTTTTATAGTGAAAAATAAGAATAGATATTGGTAACGGTTGGATTTGTACAAGAGATGCTTTTTCGACTCTCGGTCTTTGTTATTTTATCGAACAGAAACCACAGTAACTCTTAAAGAGTTGGTCACATTTATCATAGTGTCATAAAATCAATTTAAGTAGGAAATGTTGAATGTTAAACGTTACCATGAAAAAAGTTCTGTCTTGTTTTTGAGAAACTTGGTTTCTCCGAGATAAAGATGTTAGATCATCTCGGTCTCTGAATGAACGACCTTATTCTGATGATAATATAGTGTAAATGATGTTTGGCTAAGTAAAAAATGGATTTGTAAATAGTAGACTGAATGACTTCATAATTAATGTCATCTTGAAACACTGGCTTGATCAATTTTTACGCACTTTGTTTCGGTTGTTAATATTGGATAAACGGAATGAAAACCTTGGCAATCAATGATATTCCACGACTAACTGAAGGATGGTTATTTTGAATTACCATCTATTATGTTCATTATGATTTTATGGATAAAGTCCCACGGACAATATCATTCAATAACTTCTGCCATTGTCTAAATATGATTTAGAATACAAGGCCATCGACAATCCTAATATACTCACATTTTTGTTAGCCATAAATAGTACTAATTATCTAGTAACTGAACAAGATCTATTTTGTTTAGTTGTGCTTCTTAATTAAAGTATATCATCTTACCATTTGGTAATCCCAATTATTTCCAAATTGATTTTCCCACCTCTTCTAATTCGGAATATTTTCTTTTCATATCGGACAGAGTATTTCGAGATGTTCTTTATTATATTTCAACTAAATAGACAAAAAATCTCGTCTATTTTGTCATATCATATTCTGTTTACTACACCACGGTATTAAATTTATCAATTTTAAAAATTTGTTCAAATGGGAAGTAGCTTCCATTATAGATTAACATCGGTTGATGACTTACAACTCTTTTACTGTTCATTCTATATGTTCATCTTTCGGTGTAGCAAGTCATTAAATCACTGTCTATATTCCTCATCCATAGATAATTTTCAATATGTTTCTTTCGGATTGTAATCAGCAATGAAAACTAGGATGCACCTTCTGTCCTATATGGGATTCACTTGATGGATGTACCTGCATCATAACGTTGATGTTTACACTGTGACTTAAATCAAGTATTTATCGCTTCAAAAACTCAGGCTCTATCAATTAATACACTCATTCCAAATGACTATTAACGAGCTCAAAGGGTCTGAGGCTGCACATGTAGTGATCTGTATTTCCCATCTCTGACATTAAAGACTATAATTCATCAGTCTCTCTTAGCCAATATGAAAACTGAGCAGATTGCTCCGATACTGTCTATGTGAAAAATCAATATCGAGATTCAGGAATATGTCACTGACAAATTACAAATCAACTCCACTGTTAAACCCTATCCAACAGTATTTAGGAATTTGTGACCGTTATTATTATTCTGTTATCATTATTATTAAACGAATAATCAAACTAAGATGGATTCCAAGACGACTAGAATCCTTAAAAATGATGAATCCTTTAACTAAGGTGGGCTGAAAGTATACAATTCTTATTGTTGCCTATAAATAACAGAAGCATAGTTTACTCAAAAAATTTAATTTATGATTTTCATAGTTCAAAGTGTGAGTCAATTGAAGCTAGACCACCATGGAAAACCTGGAAGCACTGGACGGCCGTTAAGTCCTATTATGGGATTCCTCAGCAGTGCGTATCCACGATCCCGCACTCGCGAGATTCGAACCCAGGATTTATAAGACATTAGTTAGTGATAATTTCATGCACTAAATAATATTTGATTCTATTTTCCATAACTAATTATTCATTCACACATTACCAATTACCTAAAGATTTAATTTTAGCTTAGTAACTAACTAAATTAATTTAACAAAGAAACTATTTTCACCAAGTGTTAGAGAAACAAACCTTTTTTCTTTCTAATAGGAGAAATTTTAGTAAACAAATTAGACTGTCTTAATTGTTGCTAATTCACGATAAGATATTTTCCTAAACTTTCTATTGGTGCGCTTCATTAAATAATAAAATGAAAATATAATTATTTTATTGGTCAATAAATATTATGCGCTTAGGATATGATAATTTTGTTTAAATTCCTATTTGTCAAAAATGTAACCAATCAAATAAGCACATTTTTAAGAAGCGGGTTTCACCCGCATCATATATAAACGAGAACTGAAGTTAAGGGACCATCATTTTCCTTTAAGGAATTTTCCAACTTTCAACTTACCCTGATTATGGAGGTTTGTGAAGCAACCAGTATAACTGGTCAAGGCTTCGTAGACACTGCCTATTTTCGTGACTTCTATTTGCGTGAACATCTGACTGATGTAAAACCGCATATTCCAAATCGTGATTATCCATATCCAACTACACAACATCAGCCTTTTTATGAAAATGTATCAACATTTTCATTTCCACAAATCACTACTGCTACAACAATCTCACCTAGTGCTGCTTCACAGAATTTCACTTTCAGTGACTTTGGTCATGACAGTCAACGACAATGTAATCATCGTTTACAATCTACTCTACAAACGATGTCATCAACTTTTGAAAATTTCTACCCTAAAGAAATGTCCACTGATCAAATATACACACAACATCAGTTTCACCTTCCACAACAACAACAAAGTCTTTCACAACATTTCCTTCATCAGAATAATAATTATTATGATAAAAATGTAATCGAAGATCACAAAATGAATCAATTTAAATTTAAAGATGAAACTGTTGCTATGACTACTACTTCCGTTATTGCTCCTGCTGCTGATACAATAACTTGCACTACCACGACAGCTTCCACTACAATTCCTTACACAGTCAGACAAAATGTTGCATATTCCGCTCCTGTTTCAAATGAAAAACAAGACCATACATTGAACAACTTTAATTTATGTAGTACGATACTACTGAATACAGATACGAATATATCCCAATGGGATGTGAATGACCCGAAATTACCAAAAGTAAGTAATAATTTATACAACTTATGTGTTACCTACAATGTATTAGTAGTATAGAGCCTCGTTTTAAAAGTATTTAATATCCATTGAGTAGTAATGATATATATACAAATTTATGACACCAAAATGGGATCAAACCAACAATTTTCATGTTTTAGAAGTGAAAATTATTTACAGTTGCGTGTTTGTGATATTTTGATTTATTTAAAGTCAGTTGAATGATCAAGTAAATGGTTTCCTTATCTGACCGCTAACAAGTTTACTTCCAATATTATTAGGAAAATTGGCAACATTTTTATTTTATGTTGTCTAGGGTAATAGGTGGCTGTAAAGCTTACAGTATTTACTTTATTTTTGCCCATATCACATACCGGTCGGTTCACCTTCTTAACTTATTATCACTTCGAATCCTTGATACTTAACGAATTATGATTTCAATAAATTTAATTTAAAATTATCTACAAAGATGATTTATCATTTCAACAAATCATCTTTAAGCCTGCTGTAGACAAGTTTCGAATTTCTATGTTGCTTACTACTGTCTAAATAGTAAGTCATTATACACACATACATAGTTCACTTTCAAATTTCTTAATTTGTGACTGATTGATGTTTATTTATACTGTAATTATCATTAATTGGTATTATCTAATGTCAGTAGATTATTGGATTAAATTAATCGAGTAAAGCTAAGAATAACATTAAAAGTAATTTGCTGGTAATATCTGAAACAATTAAGAGTCTGATTAAACTGCGAAAGACATTTGATTATAATAGTTTGATTGAACCAATAACGGTGGAAAGAAACATTCACAAGCTTTCATATGAATTATTTTATATGGATATAAAACTTATGAATATACATAATTAACGTCTTTTTTTATTACTGTCTCTACGTTTAGATTCGTCAATTCGATACATTTACAATGTGGCCACAAGGACATTGTCGTTATGCGTATAAAAAATCCCAGTCTGAGGGCGCTCGACGTCATGCTAGCGGTTGGGCAATGCGTAATACAAATAATCATAATTCACAAATATTAAAAAAATCATGTCTTGGTGTATTGTTATGTACATCAAAACAATGCACATTGGCTATGCGACCAGCTATCTGTGATAAAGCAAGACGACGTCAAGAAGGTGAGTCGATATTCCATGAATTCCAATGTATAGATTAATGAGGGTTTAATTCTTTTCAGTCATAAAAACAAACCAAATTGATGAGAAATTCAATCAATTGATCACTGAATAGTAACCACTGTCCTTTTTTGCGTAGTCCCTAGTCGCTGACAAAACTCTGTCAAATAAGTTGTGATGTGACCAATTGTCTAAATGATTCATTATCTCACATATTATGTCATAATGTAAGTCATTTGAGGGTAGTCTCCAAGAGGTCCTACTTGACTCAAGTTTCGAGCTAGTAGGCATTCGTCAACGAGGTGTAACTATAATATTGTAGGAGTTAATGTTTTCCGTGAGATCCAAAGTAACGTCATTAAGTAACAATTTTGATAGGACAACTTAGTTAATAATACATAGATACGTTTTGAAAGTTAATTATTATCATGGAAACCGCCATCGAACAATAAGTGTTTCGTCCTAACTTAGAACTTCATCATATAATATCTAGTTTGTCCAGGAACTCCGAAATCTTTTCCATATGTAATAGAATGAAGCAGTTGTCAAAAAGGGGTTGTGAAGATTGTTAAATTTCACTGTGATCATGAAGCGATCAAAGTTGAATAACTATTGAGAACCTAGAAGTACTAGATAACCTGTTCTTGCTAGTATGAGTCTCCTCATGAGTACTCAAACACACGACCCCTATCGAGGGGCTTGAAACCAAAGTTCTTTGTCTCGCGCGCGAACGTTCAATCCATAGGTCACTCAGTCGGTATCTAACAGTGTTAATGTCTAACATCAATCAATTCACTACTAGGTTCGTGGAGAAAATTTGTAAAATTCTTTTTAGAAGCCATGACTTGTCGGCTATGAGGAAGGTACTCAACGTAGATGATGGAAGATGGTAGCGCAACGTTGTGAATTGATCGAAGTTAGACATTAACAACGTTGGGTGCCCACCCAGTGGTCTAGAAGTTAGACATTCGCGCGTGACCCAGAAAGTCCTAAGTTCGGTTACGGTTATCTGAGTCATGGATATACACTGAAACGTCCGTCCATTGCTTCTATCTTCTCAATAGTTGTTTAGCTTTGATAAATCTGTGACTTGAATGAAATAAAACAATTATTGATCCACCTCCAGTTTTAACAGGTTCTCTGTCTGATATCAGTTCGTGATTCAGTTAACTAATTTAATATGCAAGGTATAAATTTCTTTTGAAACTTATTTATTCTCTTCATGTCTTACTCTCTATCCACTGATAATATAAGATCAGCTTCTCAAAAGTTTATTGAACATAAAATTTTCTGTCCATCTGTTAGGAAGTAAATTATATTCTCTCCTTTTCTTTATTCTTTTAACTATATGATCATTAACTAAGATTGTCATCAACATCATTAATAATCAATCAATTGATTAAAAGAATATCAAAAGTTTATATGTGTTTGTATGTATGTTTTTCTCTGTTTTGTCTTCGCGTGTATACTCACTTATACATCTATCTATATCTACATGTTATGTCACCAGGTGATAATACACAAATATATTGAATAACTCCCTTTGATATTAAATAAATACTTTCACACCTTTTTTTATTACTACTGATAATAATGATAAAAGTTTAGATCTTTTTTCTTTCATTCTCTCACTTTTAACTTCAAACTCAACTTGAAACACATGTTCAAATCATTAGATATTTAATAATAATAATAATATTATTATTATTATCATTATTACTGTTTTATTGACACATGACCATATGATACCGTGTAGGTTATGGATACAACTCACTTCCTTCTAGGTACATATATGTATCCATACATAAACACACAAAACCAAACAAAGTCAAACAAGAGATTAATTATTAAATTTCAGTGAAGTAATTCAAATTAACTTGAAAATAATTATATACTATCAATAAACAGTAATAATAATAATAATAATAGTAACAATAAAGCTAAGCAGTGAACACATGTATGTCAAGTTATAATGTGTAAACATTTGGATATCCATATAGTGTTTATGAAGAGATGATATAGTTCTTCAATGGTATACTGCTTCAGTTCATTGGTATTTACTGTTAGATTGTCCAAAAATGTAGAATGAAATAGTTGTTTAACTCATCTACTTTATAGATCATTCAATACTGATTATATCTGTTAATGATTGACTGAGTCCTAGTGAGAAGTTTAATGTATAGAATGGATATATTTAAGAATTAGATTTTATCATTTTATTTTAATAAGTGTACACCCACTACTCATGGTTAATTCGATTTAATTACTATTGAAATCTTACTAATATGCACAAGACTAATTACATTATCAGTAATTCTTATCATATAAATTGGTTTAATGCTATATTTTTAACAGGTGAATATAACTAAATATGTCTGATATAAATTCATATATATACAACCAATTCTTTTGCATTATAATCTAGGTCGACAATGTTGTATGCCAAATTGCACTGGACGTATTTACATTCAATCATGTCATGGACATGGAGGTTATCCTGTGACACATTTTTGGCGTGAACATGGTGATACAATATATTTTCAAGCTAAAGGTACACATGATCATATAAGACCTGATTTAAAACCAGTTCGTGATACAGCAGCTAGACGTCGTAAACATCAACAACAAAATATAGAACAAATAGAAAGTGGAAACGAACAACGACAACGTCAACAAAAAGTTTCACGTTTACACAATATGAAAAATGTTAAATCTATTGGTGTAACACAACAGCAACATGAGAAAAAATTGACGCTTATTTCACATCCATTGAACTTACCTTATACAACTGAAGTGATATTACCACATACTAATACTATCAATAATAATAATGCTCCGACTACTGATTATGGAGTTGATGTGAACATGGCAACGTTTCATCATTATGTTAACAATGATCAACGTTCCAATCAAATTTTACAAATGCATTATAATAAAAGAATAAATAATGACCATGGTGAGTTGTGTACTTTACAGTATGATTTTTTTTAAAAATTACTATCACAGAGGAGATTGTTGGATTTTGTTGAGATCAATAGCTAGTTTACGTTAAAAAAGAATTAAAAACTGGAAGTGCTGGGTAGCAGTTTTATTCATAGATTAATAGTTCGAGCACGACATATCCTAATTGTGGAGTCATGTACACACATGTTTGAAGGATCCTGTACTACGATAGAACGGCCATCCAATGCTTCCAGGTTTACAGTAGTTGTCTAACTTACATCAGTTTACGGTCTTGATAAAAAAATTATTGTTTAGTTTGATAATTTGTTAAGGATAGTTTTTTCCCGAAATTTCCAACATCTATTCAACTAATATCAGACTATATGACCGAAATGACCAACTTTCACAAATTAGAGTACGAAACTAAAATAATTATGATCTTGTTATTGATAAATTGTCAAGTCGCACACACATCAGTAACAATTAGTGAGATCTAAGCATAAAGAAACGTATGTTGTTCACTGTAACGTAATGAATGTACAATATTGTGAATAACAGTTGAACCGTTAGATCTCGTAGTTTTATACAAAGCACTAACTTCAGCTGAAAAATCATTAAAAATTCTGAAGTAATGGATATCGTTTTCATCCTTGAACGAAACAGTCGTCCAATGCTTCCAGGTTTTCCTTGGTGGTCTAGCTTCAATTGACTCATGATTTCAACTATGATAATCCAAGTTCCCTACAGGGAACTAATTAAAGTTGAAACATTAATTTTGGAATTATTCAAATTATAGTCATTGAGATTAGTTCAAATATAATGTCTACATCTAATGCCTTCTATATATATATATACTTAGTGAACAATTTTCATGCTAAATTATTCGTTAGAAAGTTTGACAAAATGTTCATTTGAAACATACTACTATATTTATATAAGTAAAACTTATTAGAATGAATGATTAATTGATGTTCATTTTTTATTTGTTATCTTTTAATTTTTATCAATCTAGATTTGAATAAACTAACACCAACAGTAAATCCTTCTTATTGCGATAATGTAATAACAAGTAAAGAACCAATATTCCCAGGTTCGAATCCATTTGAAAGTAATAATGAATTCGATTTACTTGATACTGTAACGATTATCAAAAAAGAAACATTGCCAACTACGATCAATATGACTGTTAATATTAGTAATACTAATGATACAATTAAAAACCGATTAACAGCATCGAAAAATGTTGATAATTTATTAGAAATAACTAAAAGTCCGTTATCACAAAATGCAATAATGAAACCATTAATCAGCAATTATAATGATAATCAATCATACGATACAACAACAACGACTAGTACATTTGATACTTCAACTATTTCACTCAATGATACTTATGTTACGTCACCAGGAGAAAGATTCAATTCCCTATATACTCAACGAGATTCTATCGGGACTAATAATAATAATGATAACAATAATAATCATTATTATCAAAGCCAAGCGAACTTAACTCCAACAAAATTATCTACATCATCAGCTTGTAACACATTTTATCGATATCATTTTATGAACCAATTATTAATGAATTCTCAATTAAATCCTTTAAATACTACTTACAATTATCAGAATCATAGTAGTAATAGTAATACATGTGGTACAAATAGTGAATCCACATCAACTTATGGTTTAAATGCCTCATGGTCAACACCATCACCGCCAACATTTGGTGGAGTTGGTAATAATTCCAGTCTGTTGAATAATAATACAGTGTACAATGGTACGACTATTGATGAAATTCCATCACATAATGAAGTATCGTTAGATTCGTTGAAAGATCTACAATCATCTTTATTAAATAATATGCCAGAAGTAAATAGTGCAGGGATTAATCATTATGATCCTGCCAATGTTTTTAGTAACAATAATGATAATAATAGTAATGTAGAAAGTTCCTCAACCTACTATGATTCAATGAGTCAGCAATTATACCATAATAATAATTATTACTCAAGATGTATGAATAAAATTAATTTAGCCGGTTACCAGTTAACTGCACCACATCATCAGTATGATCTTAATAATGTCAATGATAATTCAAATGAACATTTGTTATCTATCAATCAAACAGGTTTAACACCATCAGTATTTATGTCATCCAGTACGCCAATATCGACGATGCCATCGAAAAAAATGTCTAGGTTGTATTTATCTGACGATAAACATACCTTACATACACCTACAAGTAGGATGACACAAATGCATGGAGGAATAGAATCAGACCCCAATCATACACATAATAATAACAATATAGGATTTAGTTATATCGCTCCAATACCATTTTACTTGAATAGTAGTTCCGAGTCAAGAAGTACACGAACAGATAGTTCCAGTGATAGTAGTCAATCAAAACAAATTATACTATAGTATTATATTTCCCTATACTCTGTATCATATATTATTACATATATACATAAATTCTATCAGCATTAACTATCAAATCTACTTGAAAATGTACAAAGATTTCACATGTAGAGAATATTGATTTTATTTTATTGAATAACACTATTTTTCTTTTACAGATGTAAATTTATTATTATTATTATTCTTTCACCTTCTATGTAAAATTGGCTTTCTGACCAATTACAGATCTATTAAAATATTTTCAAAATAGTAACCATAGATTCTAAGAAGAAGAATAAGATGTATATGATTAAAACAAGATCTCCAATAAATACCCCAATGTATATTGTAAATATTATTATTATTATTATTTTCATAGTTTTTTATAAATCGAAAAAAATATATTTATCCCATGATTATTCATTAAAATGTTATTTTCTTATTGGTTGAAAAATTAACCAATCAGAAGTGAGGAATATGTTATAAGCAATAACCGTAGATAACTAATAATTCTTGCAAAATGAAAAAGATTTTTCATAGTTGAAAGCATGAGTCAATTGAATAATTTTATTTCAAGTAATAGGTGACATAACAGTAAATTAGAGATTGCTAATAGATATGTAGGAACAAATTTGATTAAGAATGTGATTGGTCCTAGAACAAAAATATAGGCTAAATCATACCTCTTTCTGACAAATAAGTCAAGTTAATTCAAGTTGATCTCCATGTTAAGAAAGCGTAATTTCTTATCTTTTAGTAAAATTATTCTAAATATGATCTTCCCACAATGTTTAGTGTTTATTACATTGGAAAACAATGGTGTTATTTGTAGATTTCGTAAGTTACACTTAAATAATCATGAAGTTATATGCTTTGGGCATTGAAGAAGAAAACCTACAATTGTTTGATCTGTTAATAATATAAATAAAATGAAAATTTGACAATGTGATATTCATACGAGTAGAAAGTTATCGTTAGCTGAAATTATTATAACTTATGAAACATTTAAATCATATTAGAACTAGTTTACTTAGATCAATTGGACTTTTTTTACTCATATTTTTCTACACTCAAAATGTGTCATGACTGAATTGTGAAACAATAAATAACGCCAGTTAGAATTGACTAATCACTAAGTAGAGACTAGTAACATTTTTCCATCGTCCTTTTTTGGCATCTATAGAAGTCTATTGATAGTTTCAATGTGACTATTAATCTAAGTGACTCGACTTCGTATACACTACGTTCAGGCATTAGGTGTTTAGAAATGGTCGGCAACTTGACTGGTAGGATTCAGTCACCACTCTTAATAACTGCCTAGATTCACCCAGCATTTGAAGATAGAATTTGTTGCGGAGTGATATCAGTTGAAGAACTATTTAAAAACCATAAAGCATTGGAAAATCGATCCCATCTGATTTAGTACTGTTCAACAATATATCTTTACAACACTGCTAGGGATGGAATTCAGGTCTAACTAATTTGGAATTCAAGGATCCATATTTTTATTTCCAGATGACTTTAATATAGTGAAATAGTCATTCCATTCCTCCAGTCATTCTCTACAATACAACCTACAAGGTTAAACTTTGACAGTTATAACTTCATACCATAATGCGAATAGATTGATCGATTGCTTATTTTATTCGACTTCATAATTCCTCATGAGGATCGAACTCATATATTATTAAATATGAAGATAATCTGCATCTCCAAGACTCAAATATTATGTATTTAACCAAATGTAAAGTTATCGGTGAGCAATATACATACACTGACCAGTTCTTATGTAGTCCGGTTATTGATTTTTCTTGTTTATTCATATAACTGTGTGTGTATGCCATTTAATAAATGTGTCTAAATCATTTGGAGACTGTTTTTAGTCAAACGATACTACTAAAAAGTAATGATAAAACTCAACTACTAACCTGTTTTTTTTATCACTTCACATGTAGTAACATTATTTAAATGAACGATATGTTTATACTACACACTATAATGACTATATTGTACACTAAATTGTAAATTATGCTTCTATTTACTTATTCATCCTTAGATGAAGTAAATTTCGCTATTGTTTTTTAGGATGGAAAAAATATCCTTGAAAAGATAAGTGAACCAATAAATCGATATGTTGAATTTCTTATCTATCTATATGCATTAATAGGATATATATATATATACTTTTACGCCTGTTGTCAAGGTATTTTTTTGTCTAGTAGTAATAGTGATGATTTTCTTTACATAGTTGTCGGTATTAGTATGTGTATATTTGTAAATTTGTATGTATGTTAGCGTATACAGACTGTCGCAAAATATGATCGACCCCATTAACTATACATTTTACATTAGAAATATAGATAATTTATTAATATTACTAGCATTCTTGTTATAGTACAACCACAATCACGTACTGTCAAGTGAATTTTCATATTTTATAAATATTATAATTGTTTACAAGGGTGAGTAGTATAGTAGTCATAGTAGATCATTAGCTAAGAAGAGGTTATTAGTTTTTGACTTCAAAACATTAACTCATTTATATGTATTTATCGTTTTCTCATGTTCCATTCCATGTTGAACTTGATTCGAATTATAAGACAAGATTATATATATACATATATATCATTTTTATATGTACTATGCCTCATTGTCACACCCACCCATTAACTCACTTCACAAATGAATATATATTCACACGCATACTCACTGAATGTTAATGTATGCATCTAGGTAGTAATAGTAATAATAATAATATTGAAATCCTCCACGATTTAAATCACATTCTCATATCATTGAACTGTTGTCAACCTATCAACCAACCAACAAAAAATAACAATATATGAGAAATACAATGTTTGTTTGTTTTTTGTTGAGAAAAAAAAGCCATTAAAACTAAATTATGCCTAATTGTCAAACTGGTCCTAATGTTGTCCTTCTTAGTCTAGTGATTATTATTATTATTATCAATAACTATTACTATAGCTGATAATATTAATTCATTCATGATAAAGAAAAAAGTATATATTGATACCCATTGAAACATTGAACACAGTTAATATATTGATTGCTTTTACGCACATCATCTGTAATGTATCCAAGAAAACAAGTTTAAACAAGTCATTCTATTTATCAATACTTAATTTGATTTCAAATGATTAAGTGATATTGGCTTTGATGATTATGTCTGAGAGAATACAGTTAAACATGGCTTTGAATAATAATATTATTATTATTATTATCATATTTTTCTTCTTCAGTTTACTCTGTTCTGTTTGTTTCTTCATCTTTTTTTTCTTTCTTTCGAATTTTTTTTCTATTTATTTATAAAAGGCAGGAATGTAGTAGAACTGTCTTTTTCTTTCTATTTAAAATTCATTCAATTTGATTAGGTGCCAATATACATTTTACAATGTAAACGATTTTTATCTTAGTATGATTTTTAAGTCAAATCATTTATTTTTTTTGGTTCTATATTCCATATGGATAGATTAGACTTAGGATTACATTGTCAATTAATTCATGTATTAACTGAATCGATAACAAAAAGAGCAAGTTGATTTTATTTGTTCTAATCAGATGGATGAAAAATATGTGTTTTGAAAAAAAAACTTTCTACAGTTGGATAGTTGCTAACGATAGAATCTACGTAGCGTATTTGATCCTGCTTCAGACTTATCAATTGGATGCATAATCTGTGATTTAAACTTGGTATTATTTACTTTAAACACTAAACTCTTTGTTTATTGAATTATGAAATCTATCAGTAGAATACAGGTACACAAGTTGAATACAAATTTTACGAAATATCAAATCGGCTGACAAATTAATTTATAATCCCGAACATATACATATGTAACAGAGCAAGTGAGGTTAGATGTGAACATTTTTGTTATAATCAGATAACATATAAGTCGAGGGGAGAAAGATTTATATTATTACGTGAATAATGATAATGATGATGATGAATTTGATATGATGTGAGCAGAAATCTCATTCTAAGAAGAAAATATCAAAATCACAAGGAGAATTCATAATTTCGGAGGAAAAAATCTCATCACTTAGTAACTATGATGATGATAATTATTATATGAAACCGACTTAAAAATATTTAAAAAAAAGAAAACATAAACTCACGTGAATATTGATACACATAAAATATAAAAATCTATATCAGTTACCAACTAGAGTAAAATATCTTTTCCGCTTATTTAAATTTGACAGTGATTTGATCAATGTTAATTTGTGAAGCGAATATAAACATACACATAGACAGACACACACACAGAAACAGAAGAACAAAAAAAAACGGATTGAAGTTCTTACAAAACACCTAATTACATTTAATCTGATATCATCATCGCTATAATCATCATTAAACTAATTATGATCACCGTCAAAATTTATGCAAGTAGCCAAGACAACAGAAATTTTATTGTAAAAAAAAGACTGATTAATTCACTGTTTATGGTCTGACATTGATGTTCACTATACCCATTTATTTATTTGTTTATTTATTTATTTATTCAACCACCCAACTCATCTTCATACTCGTTAATCTATTAAAACACAGTTCATGTATCTAGAAAACTGAAATTATAAAATCACATCTATTTATGGTTCATTTGATTGAAATAAATTTTCAGTTATATATATGAATATTATGTATCGACTTAGTTGACCGATTTCATTTTAACAATGATAATGAGATATTAGGAATTTTAACTATTGGATAACAACTGAGTAGTTTGAAGATTTACCGTAGGACGTAATCATAGATTCGATTTCAAATGAAGTTATAAATCTACACTTCTGAGAAGTAACATGCCTAGTTTAAAAATGATTTATTCAATTTCTCTTGATTTTCACTTACTGCTTAATTTATATCAGTTAATAGTGTAATACTTTAATTCAGACAATCTCTATAATCTCACTTGTGGCTGACTACAAAATAGGTTTCCTGGAGTTCTAGTGGGGAGTCGTGACCAGTGGAGTCCAATACGTATCGGGCGATGACAGTTATCCATCCTAGACAATGGATGAAGGGTTACGCAAAGTCATAGGTCGACTGAAGTTAGACATTAAAACCGTTGGGTGCGTTCGTGCGAGAGAACGAAGATCCTGGGTTCGAATCCCTTTGGTACGGATCGTGAATGCGCACTGCTGAGCAGCCCATATCAGGACGAAACGGCAGTCCAGCACTTCTAAGCTATCAACAGTAGTCTACCTTAGATCGATTTGTGAATTCAATTGTCAAAATACTGCATTATCCATAAGTCCCCATACTAATTTAAAAATTGTCTATACCCATATACATAATGAAAAACTAGAAATTAATCGATTGTCATTTAGTTCTATATTGTCCATAATTCATACACAGATTTAACGTGTTACATATGTTTCATTGAATTTAATGATAGTTAATTCATTTTCTTGTAAAGTCATTAATGTACTTACACTATTTAAGAATTTTTAAGTAAGATGAAACAATTCTTTAAATATATAAAATCATTTTTCTTTTGAAATTCAAAATGACATGTTTCAGTAACAAGTAACATATGATAGGTCCTGGGTTCGAATCTTGTGATGCGGGATCGCGGATGAGCAATGCAGAGGAGTCCCACAATAGGACGAAACGGCCGTCTAGTGCTTCCAGGAATTTCATGGTAGTCTAGCTTCAATTTACTCACGATCTCAGCTATATAAGATTACTAAAATCTCCACTAAACCCCCTTCTGATAGCATATAAACAGTTAAAATTCATTTCAAACTCTAGAATATAAATTTTTTTGTCCCTTTTTTCTTTTTTTGAAATCTAAAATGTAATACTGTAATGTATTCTATTCTCTTTGACTTGATCTTCTTAGCCTTCTGCTGCCAGGTTTCCCACCTCCGATTGGGGTTACATTCTACATTTATAATAATAATAATAAAAATAATAATTATTATTATTATCAACAGTGCTCACTGCTGCGGAGTCCCACAATAGGACAAAACGGCCGTTTAGTGCTTCCAGGTTTTCCGTGGTGGTCTAGCTTCAATTGAAATAATAATAATAATTGTTAAGCAGAGATGGATAGTGGCTAGCAGTGGAATCCAGTTTGACGCGCGTTTCGTCCTATTTGGGACTCCATGGGAAGATTCAAACAAATAATACTAAGTGAATTCAAACTTCACCCCATCGCACAAGCAAGTGGCTATCAGGACTCAGTGGCCGAGTGGATAACGCAATGGCGTTTGAAGCCAGGGTACTGGGTTCGAGTCTTAGAGTGAACATCAACTCTGAGGTGCAGGTACATCCAGCTGACGAGTCCCAACTAGGACAAAACGCGCGTCCTGGATTCCACTGCTAGCCACTATCCATCTCTGCTAACCATGCTTGTGAATTAACGTATATCGAGGCAATACGCACAGTATGCACATATGCCAATTAGAGACTGACCAGTTGCAGTCCTAACACATCGATGGGAAGATTCAAATAAATAATACTAAGTGAATAATAATTGTTATTTATGATAACAGTTGACTTATCTTTTCGTAAATTTCAATTTTGTAGATTGTATTTGTTGCAGACTGATTTCTATTGGGATATCAGTGAGAACCAGATAGTTATTTCATACAAATTATTAAATTAATCAGAAGTTTCTAAAGAAAAATCATCTATAATTTAAATCAATCTTGACAAAACTTTCACAAATACTATAATTATGCTCACTACTGATTTAATATGTGATGAATTCCTAAAGTTATAGGTGAAAACTTGTGACTAGTGGAGTCCAAACAGGTTGTCATTTGAGGCACTGAATGACTGTCAAGAAACATTATTAATTGATTGAAGTTGTAATTGTATTACTGTATGCTGACGTAATAGCTCAGATGGTCAATAATAAAAATAATATATGGTTGTGTTTACAAGTAACACCAGAAATATTTGTGAATGTGTATTGCTGAAGAATCTCATACTAGGATGAAATATATATAGTAGAACGTGATGATTACTTGTTGATTAGGTGATAAAAACGTACACAAATTTAACCTAGATCACGAAACGATTGCAAAATGGAAGAATCATTCAAAATACAAAGACACAAAGATTAATCAACAGTTGTTTCATTTTAGCTTATTTCTATTAACTCTAAATGATATCAACAGTAGCATAGTTTACATCTTATAATAAGAATAAGATACATTTGAACCACAGTGAGACAAAATCTATTGGCTTGCATTGATATTCCCAAAGTATATTACACATTCTTCACAGAATCGAATGTACTTCATAAATGGTTAGTTCTTATATTGGCTTTAATCTAGCTTTTAAATTGATAATTCCGTTTATTCACAAAGTAATATAGACTGTAAAGTGTTGAAAACGATAGAAGAGAATGAAATTATTTCGTTTTTATTTATTTTCTATAAGTAAGGCCTCATGTCTCATTTCATTTCAGGATGTCAATAATATGAAAGCTAAATCAGTAACAACCACAAAATAGACAACCAATCTAAAGTAATTTACAATCTAACTCATCTACCAAGTACAGAATTAATGTACTCAGCTTTGAGCTACATAGGTTATGAAAACCCTAAATGCACTGCTCGGATATTCGAATCGAAATAGGTGGGTATCGTATATTCAAATTCCATAAAGAGCATGATGATAAAACTTACCTTTGAACTGAACATAACCTCTATAAATAATTCTCATTAATCACAATGATGACAGTTATTATCTAATACTCATGGATCAATTTATGCATAAATGAATTTATTGTTACATATTCAATAAATATTAAACTCATCTCACTAAACTACTGAATATTCGATAGAAACTGACCCATTGATAAACCTAAACAATCAATAAGCCATGAATAAACATTCAATAGAACTATTAAATGACTTGATTCATGCAAGATAATTATTACCTTAATCAGATTATCCATTTTCATATCAATAACGTATATGTACATACGCTTAAATGAATCCATTGTAAGTAGTATAATATAAAAAATATTTAATCTTATGTCTAATTACCAAACAAATCAATAATTCATTGCGAAAAAAATAGGTAATTACAGATAACTTAATAAAATATCAATAGATTAAGGGCTTGTTCATATAATACATATGAATGAAAGTGAATTACACTTCTCTGTAATCAGCTGTGTATCATGAATAGTGAAGTGGAAGAAAAAAAGAAACTGAAAGTTTATTACGATTCTTTCAACCATAATTTTTTTTTCACTTAGTATTGTTGGTTTGCATCTTCCCATTGATGTTTAGGACTGCAACTGATCAGACGAAACGCGCGTCCTGGATTCCACTGTTAGCCACCACCTATCTTTGCTCATAAATTTTTATATACTTTAATTATACAAAGGAGACAAGAACACTGCGAAAAATAAAATAAATTACCAACTAATAACGTTTAATGATTCTTTTTTTTTCGATTATTTTAAAAAGGAATATTAAAGGCTTGTGCAAATCTGATATTCATAGTTAATAGACTTCAGAATTAAATCAATTACAGTGCATAGATGGATAACAATTGTAGCATTAAAGCCTGGATGGTGTCCGGCTCTTTTGTTAAACGGGAATGAGCTGTACTATTTGGGCTGCTACGTGAAAGTTTGGATGGTGTTTGAGGAGTCCCATAGTAGGACAAAACTGCCATCCAGTGCTTCTAAATTCACAATGGTGGTCTAGCTTGAATTGACTCATGAATTCGTCTATTGAAGATTTTTTTCTCTATATCTTGAATATTCATTCAGTGAGTTGTATCCACCACGTTCAATCATTTTTCTATCGTTTGTTACATTCAAAAATCCTATTCTGATCTTTTCTTGAAGGTTTATTCATTGATGAACTCAAAACTTTCAAATAAGTAATGAACAAATTAAAATGCTAAATTTTATCCGTCCATTGTAAAGTAACAGTCAAGGGGTTCCATGAAATCATTGAAATAACATTTTTTGCAGTAAATCCTCAATTATTTAGATTTTTGGAAAGAAAATTGTAGAATACTAAATTAAATCAAAATAGAAACCAAGAACAACAACCAAGAACATAAATCACGCTCAAAACCTACATAAACGAAATCTATCGAAACCCAGTAAGAGAGAATGCTATTCACGGTAATGATTTTTAGTCAGTTACATAGTTTGAATTTCTTCTAATAGTATCTATTTATTGGGTGATTCCTCTATAATTGAGTGTGATCTTTTATGCTAAATATTTAATTTTAAGCGTGTGGGGATGTTAGTAACTGCTTGTTGTGAGGTTCCGGCGAAGATTCAATGTGAAAAACCTAAGGGTAATGATAGTTAGGGCTTGAAATGAAATATCTAGCGAAAATCACATTACAATAAGTAGGAGTCACTCAATAAATGGACGGAAAGATAATCGAAAATGCTAGATATAACACATTTCTTGAGCATTGAAAACGTTCTGAGCATTCTTAACCTTTAAGTGTAATCTAATGAAATCTTGAAATAATAACAATAATACTCTAATAGGTATTAAACAGAAATAATATACATGTATATTTAAAAGAACTTTCGTCTAAATTAGAACGAATAGTTTCACGGTATTTGGGCGCCGAGTTGATGTAACACAATAAATAGGAATAATATATTTGTAAAATCTCAGTGAATGAATTTGAAGTAAATCCAACGTTCTTCTTGGCAATCTGCTCCAAGCTTTTTCAAAGAAACGTTGGATTTATTTCAAATTCATTCACTGAGATTTTACAAATATATTATTCCTATTTACATGTATATATTCAGTGCATCATAATGAATGATGCGATAAAATATGGTAAATAATCATAATTCTTATGATAAGTTCTTTGAAAATAAACGATAGAAATTTTTCCTTGACTTAAACACTGTGCTGATTAATACTTATCAGAGATGCCTATCTTGGGAGGAATAAATTCTGTTTGTAGAATTTGAATTTCTTTATTCAATATCACAATCAATCACTTTATCCCTGAAATATTCAGGCTAAAACTGTAAGTAAACACAATAACTGATCATTGAGTAGTAAATAATATTTTATCGTTAATTCCCTAGTTTTGGATAAATTCTATCCATCAGAATGTAACGTGAATACAAGACGAAGTAACTCGATATAATAGTAAACTTTATGTTCACTTACGAGAGGCAGTTAATAGGAGGCTTTGTGGGTTTTTTTCAAAAATGCTGTTTCGTGCTGATTTGTATTCAAATCAACAGAGATTTTCGAAAACATTGAATTTATCGATACTCTATGTCTCTATAAGATTCAGACTTTCATAATCAAGCGTCATATTCACAGATGTAACGTACTGAGATATTTTAAAAACATAACTATAGTTTGACAAGAATGCTTCAATCTATTACTTACAGTTTAACTATTTCAGAGAACATAAAATTCTTTAAATTTTGTATACATATCGTATTACTATGAAGCGTTTCAGCAATCAACATGAGTTAGTCACAATTAATTAGTCACTTAGGTTCATGTTTGTCCAGTCCTTTCTAGTTCCAACGTGGTCATTAGTCTAAGTGACTCGAAATTGTGTGTACCATGTTGGTCGTGATTGAAAACCTGACTGATAAGATTTGGCCAGTATTAAGGTACTAAACTAATATGATATTGATCGCTACTCAACTATCAATCAATTACAAATATCTCAATTCTACATGAGATCAGTCGCGATTAGGATAGCTCAATGGTATTGCCTCAGAATGCAAAGATTGGTGGTGCATATTTGGATGCATCAGGGAACATTGGTTCCCTTGAGAGTGAAATTACGCCATTATATTGAGCGTCAACTATTATGAAACTTAGGTTCAGGATTTCCTATAGACTAACTCCAATCGCTTAACACAAAAATTAGTTTAGTAAATTCATTTCCAAGTACAAATTGTTAAATGAAAATAATAAATTAATCAAAACGATGAAAGGGAGTTGAAAATAGACAAATCAAAAACATTAATTATCTTGTAAATAAATAAATAATGTGACTGGCTCCATGAGGTCCTGGGCTCGAATCTCGTGATGCGGTATCGTGAATGCGCACTGCTGAGGGGTCTCATAATAGGACGAAACGGCCGATCAATGCTTCCAGGTTTTCCATGATGATCTAGCTTCAATTGACTCATAATTTCAACTATATAAAAAATTACTAAAAATCTCCACAAAACCCCCTTCTAAAAATTAAATAATGTATTTGTAATATCCCAATTAGTCGAAAAATTAGATTTTCTGACGTTTCGCGAATCAGTGTAAATCAATTCTACCCAATGCTCAATTTATTCGAAATTATCAAGTCAAACCTTGGTAATGATACCTAGAAACTCA
The DNA here is from genome assembly GCA_944470415.2 of Schistosoma rodhaini. Lineage (NCBI taxonomy): Eukaryota > Metazoa > Platyhelminthes > Trematoda > Strigeidida > Schistosomatidae > Schistosoma > Schistosoma rodhaini. The sequence goes on from OX104037.1 coordinate 31,777,407, forward strand.
TTAGTTTATTATATTGATTCGGGGTCATAGATACACTGCTGATGAGTCCCATATTAGGACGAAACGTCCGTTCAGTACTTCTTGATTCATAGTGATGGTCGAACTGAGACCATTTCATGATTTAAACAGTGAAATTATCTTAATTTATCGACAATTTTTGTGATCATTGAAAGAATTTCATATCGCAGTTGAATATTACTTGGCGAACAAATAAAAATCAGGTTACTTTTGTTGAAAAAAAATGTATCGTTTGAGTATGGCAATTCTCAAAGACGTGTACAATGTGTTCAACGGTTTATATCGAAAAATTAATTGAATAATGAACACTTTCGTTATATACAATATAATATTAATATGTATATGGTTCATTTACATATATTTAAATTGTTTAAATTAATAATTCTGAACACATCCATCTACTCTGCCTCCCTCTCTCCCTCTCCCCCAAATACACACACATACATACATACACCCATGCATACTCATTCACATACATGTATATAATTGAATGTAAAATCAGATATACATGAGAACAGTTTATAAAATAGATTTGTAAATTGCTCACGTTCATAAATCCAAGAAAAGTATCATAAAACGAAAAAAAAAAGTGAACACAACAGGAACATTGAACAAATGTAAATAGTTAAACTTGTTGATCATAAACAATGTCATTAATCATTCATTTGGGTAATATAATGATAATACTAATACCAATTATAATCATAGTAATGATAGTAATAAAAATAAATGGCTTTATAAAATAAAAAAAATCAAAGTCGAAACTATATAAATTTTGCTTTATAAAAATAAATTAAAAACCTTAGTGATTAGTAAAGGATAATAAAAATCTTTAAGTGGCTTCTCTCTCTCATGAAACCCATTCTCACTTCTTCGTTGATAGTATCCATGTCAAAATTTCTCTATTATATGTATATGTATGCATGTATGTATGTATGTATGTAGATAAGTGTATATATATACATATCCTTATGTGAAGGATTAGTTAAAGTGAACTCATTTAACATATTAACCAATTCTTCACTTCAAAAAAACGTGATCAATGATACTCACATTATCATAATGAAACTATGATCTTGATTACAAATAGTTTAAATCACTAAAGAAAAACCTAAAAAAATATACTTTATTTTTATTGAATTCTGTATATATAATTTAACTTTATAAACAAATGGTATTAATATAAGTAGTATTAACAGTTACAAGAATAAGAAGAAGAGGAAAATGAAATAACTAGTTGAATTTAGTAACCACGACTTAAATCTGATCCTCTCTGAACAAGTTCAATGAATTCCTTTACAATAACATATAGTTTTATTTTGTTTTACATGGATTAAATGGTTTTTTTGTATTCGTATTTGAAATGAAAGATCATTAAGAAAAACTCTTAATCATATTTTAATAGTCATTTAACTGGATTTATTGGATTAAAAAACTACTATTCTATGAATTAATATCCACCTATAGAAATAGTTAGTATTTCCCTTACTTTTTTTTAAAAAGATTTTCATCCCTTTATTATAATCTAATGTCATTGTTGGGGGATGCTAGATCGCAAGAACTCATTTGGTGAACGTTTATCTTTGTAATTTCATTTTGGAAAATTGAATTTCGTGTTTTCGTATCGAAGGCACCCGAATTAACCTTCATATCGTATTTCCCACCTAAAAGGATCTTTAATATCATTGGTATGTTGTAACGTCTCTCAAAGACATTTCTACACTGTGTATGTAAGTTTGAGTTGTGATTGTTGTTGTTCGCGCTTCTGACTGCTTGTTGAATACATTTCCCCTCTTCTAAACCTGGATTTCTTCCTCTAGTTAACGGGGCTCGGACATATTGGAATAGTTAGCTTATCTGGTCATTGTGTCGCAGACTCTTCTTCCTGTCCGCAGGTTTAGGTGTTCTAGTAATCTCTCCAAACATAGCAGTCATTTGATGAGGTAACATTTTGCGATTTGTTAGTAATATCTATCCAGGAAGAATAAGTATAAGCAAATACAAAGATTACATATCTTTTTGAAATAACATAATTTACTTCATAAAGTTGAATTCTACTAATAATTACTACTTCACTGATAAAAATTCAATAAACCTCTTTCAGAGCTATCTGTTAATTAGTGTATAAGTAGTATTTAAACGAGTGGTTTGTTTAACTTTTATTAATTTACAACAGGTCGATTAATGTAATAAATTATCGTCGTGCTATACTGTAAACTGATTGAAGGTAAAATTATACCATTGGATGTTGGCTAAATGATTCTAATAGTTAAGTAATGTTATGAGTTAGATAATTGATAGATTTATGGGTACTAATTGCAGATCAGCCTGATACTGAGGAAAAACGACTAGCCAGTGTCCTTTTATTTCTGATGTTACCACAATTAAGGTTACTTTTTGAGAAGTACTACTTACAAATTATTCAACAGATCACTTTCAACTCAATATATATATATATGATTTTCACCATAATGAAGACAGTTAATAATCAATATGTCTTACTTCATCCCATCGTCATCATCATCATCACCTGTATTACTTCTAATGACTGACATCAAATTTAAGATGAAAATTAAAAAAAAAGAGTTGGGAATTTAATCAAATTTATTATTTTTTTCTTATCATAATAAATAACGAATAATGAACAGAGTAAAATTCACTTCATGAAAGATGGTGCTATACATTCCATTTCTCCAATTTCTTCTTTCTCCCTTCATTCATTTCATTGATTGTTATGTAATAAGTGTAATATCTTTTTTAAAACTTAATCACCTTTCTTCTCTTTGTCATTTATTCACTTATTACATAGCTCTTAACCTCTGATTACTGCATGGTTCCCTATCATTTTTAAATAATACAGAAAAAGAAAAATTAATAAAAAAAAGAGGGTTGACAAAGAAAAAAAAACCCACAGATTCCCTTTTTTTGTTGTTGTCATTTCACCTTTTTTTTAATCAAAAAGGGTTTATTTTACCCGATATTCATTTAAGAAATAACTGGGGTTCTTTTTATGAAAAAAAAACAATATAAAAGAGTTCTCAGTTCAAATTGACATTTTCACCTATTTTGATTACTTACTTACTTACGCCTGTTACTCCCAATGGAGCATAGGTTACCGACCAGCATTCACCTATTTTGATTATATATATACACAAATGATTGACATATTGAACTAACAAGTTTTATCTATTTAATTCTGAACCATACATAGTTGCTTTTTTTAAACATGAAGTCTATTGAAGAATAATAATAGATCATTTAGAATGGGGTGTATGCTACTAATGTTGATAGATATAAGTAATAAGTATCATCAATAGAAAGTGGAATGCCTGACAGCAGAAGTTTAGGAGGATCGAAGTAAAGAGAAAGAGAATAGTGAATGAATACTGTAGAAATGAAGGGACAGTGAAGTCTGAAACAATTGATTGATATTTGTAAAAGTAATAGTCAAGTTTTAGAATATTGACTGATATTTTGCAAGTAAATTATTTACTGTATGGTTCTCAGATCTTAATAAGATGTTCTGTAATTATTCCCACTTGTGTTCTCGTTCACTACATAATGTATACTAAAATGTATGGAAATTGTTGTAAATGAAAATAGATGTTTTCAAGGAATTCTTAAATTATTATTTATACGCTTGTAAACACAATAAATAAGAAATATGAGTACACATGATTGCATAGATACATATGATCTACATAGGTAGATATGTACTTGACAGTGACTTTTTATTCTCATCCTAGTTTTCCAAAATTCTCTTAAACTTGAAATCTTAGAGGAAATTACAGGTGAAAGTTGTGGATAAGACATTGAATACAAAGGTGTTTAGATGTATATAAGTGATTATAATGTGCAAAAGACTGCTGGAAACATGGTAAATCTAGAAGCGAAAAAGCAATTACTCAATCATAGTATAACTTATAATCCTTCATGTTTCTAGAAATCCATAGAATACTCCCGTTAAACTATTATTGAACGAAGTGTTTTAAGATTTTTCTTACATTCTTAAGTCTTTTTATAGGAGTTCACGAGAGTTCCCAACAAAAAACACTCAATTGATATTAGCTGGCCGAATAATAAAACAGCTAACAGTCCTTTTGTTATAAGATAGTTAAAAATGATCCAAAGGGTGTTTGGGATCCATCATTCCATTCACCCTCAGGTCGATCGATAGTGATCTACTTCTCTATATCGTGTTTATGCTGTTTCTTAGATAGTTTATTACAAAAAATATTAATGATTAAGGTTTATTTAAAATCTTAAAATTGTTTTCTTTATGGAACGGTATCAGATAAATAGTCATTGTAAATAATCGAGGACTGGATAGGTGTTTTTATTCTATTTTGAGAATACTCGTCAGTATGTACCTACAACTCCTAGTGTAAGTTTGAAACTAGTGATTTCATGATTCGAGGTAAACACGTTCATTTTCATTTAAATAGCCCATATCTTCAAATTTCAATCAGCCCAGAATACTGTGTAATCATCATACAACTTTACAATCCAGATATAGCTAGAAGATAAAATATAAATTTATACGGTTACTACATATCATTAAATAAAATAATATACCCGTTCAGTAGATAGAACATTAGGATTCAAAATTATTAGATTCAAGTCTCAGTGAAAATATAAACACTGAAATGAATAAGAGAAATTCAGACGATAAGTCATAAGAATTCCTCTGACAGCTACTATTCATTTATTGTCTAAAGGTCTGACAAAATGGTTTATATTGAGGCAGTTAGTGTAAGCTGCCAAAATACCACTGAAAACTGATCTAAATTCAGTCTTCAAGTTTCTTCTGAGAGTCCAGTTTAGGATTATAGGTGATTATTTGTAAGTTTCAAAACAGAACAAAACACCTATTGACTTTTGGTATTTTTTAACTTTCCTTACTAATATCAGTTTGTGATGATATATATAGGGTTATTAAGTCATAACACATTTCACTTACACCGATTTGGGCAACTGAGTAGTGCCATCTTCTCTAATTATAAAAAGTGTAACTCTAACCCAATTATACTAAACCCTTATTCAGTATTGAATTATACCGTTGAAATAAATTTGCTTTTATACTCTTCTTTATACCGTCTTATACGTCTGAAAGATTGAAATTTTATATTTTCATTAAATTAGACAGCCATAATCACGTCGATTAATTATCGGATGAAAAATCACGTCATCTTGTAATCTAGTAATATTCGTTAACAGAATCCTACTAGAACTAGCTGTAGAGTTGTCATTAGGTCATTAATTTGACATCAAGTTGCACACTGATTAGTGTTAAGTGCCTATCATTTGTCCGTAGGCCATTCTAAAGTTTAGCAGATACAAATATATCAGTACTAAATACGAGACAACACGATATTAATTACTAATCAGTAAACAATTGACGTAAACATCTAAGTCACAAGAGACAACCAGCCTCAGGTCGGAACAGATAAATGACAAAGTCTTTGATTATTATAAGTAATCACACAGATACGGATCTCACAAGGCGGTTACCTCCACTAACACTGTAAACACACCTTATTGAAAAATACCGAATGGTAAAAAACTAGGCCCAAACAATACTTTCATCTGACTACTCATCCATGTGACATGTTTATCTCCATGGACTTATATATACATTCCCTGTTCGGTGATTAGAGGTAGTCTACAGGAAATCCCCGACCTAGGTTTCGTGTTATTTGCCATACGTCAGCATGGTCTGCTTGCGACCCTAAGAGAACTGATACGCCCTGGTAAATTTAAGTTCGCGTCAATCAGTTTCATGGTCAAAGACTTTACCACTAAGTTACTGAGGCTACTGCCCAAAGAATAAAAGTGCCAAATTGGACGAAACCTTAGTCCAGAGTTTCCTACCAACCATGCACCAACCTTCTTAACATGAAAATATACTTCATTCAATACTGAGTGACTTAGATTAGTGATCAAATTTCAAATTGATTAATGGGATTCGATCAACCTTAAAAGAACTACACAAACATGACATTAATCAACAATCAATGATCAGTCATTGTTGGATAGTTCTCTTCTGTTATACCGACAGAATAAACAGAGAAATCAAGTTATCGTCAGATCATATCAATTTAGAATGTACTGCTTGCCGTTAGTTTTTAACGCTGACGCTATTTTCCTGTGTGTTCTTCACAAAATAGAGCTACTTCATAAATAATTTCTTTGTATAAGATTAACAATTACTGTTGCTAGGATCATTTTTTAAAATAGTGTAGGATCTCTTTTTCTAAAGGAAGTATTAAATCGGATTAAAAAGTTCAGTTGTTATTACTTTTGTTATTTCTGTCAAATACCTGCCTGATAATCATTCTCTTCATTTTTACAATTATCATGCTTTAACACCATCCTCATCATCTTCATCAACTGTTCATTAAAACAAAATAAGACGCAGATTTTGATATGATTTTTTTCTTCAAAAATCACTATGACATGACATCAAAATTTAAATGAAAAAGAAATGGTATACAGGTGTAGTGAGCTAAATTTTGTGGTTACTATGTTAAAAATAATTCAAACACATAATGAAAAAATGAGAGGGGGGCTGATGGGACAGATAAAGGAATAGGAAGGGGAAATCAAGCATTATCTTTCATTTCACACCTTTCTCTTAGTTTCATTTTGTTATCATGTCCCAACCCCCTTCTCTTAAAGAAATCTATTCGGTTTTATAAAAATATGTTACCACTCACTAATTACAAACTCAAAACATATACACGGTACCTCTATAATGAAAACACCATTTTTGATGTAAGTGTCCAAGTGCATTCGTAGCACAATTCTCATTCACTAAATCTACCTCCCTCACTAAATAACAATTCATAACTCAAATATCATACATCATAAATTTATAAACAAAGAAAAAAACGAAACAGTGGCAAATTCTCCTTATCTTGATTTGAATTTAAACGTTTCATTCGTTTATTATTATTAAAAAGTAAATTCAATTGAATTGTTCCTCTGTTTCTTAGTTTCCTTTTTACGGCTTCTTTCTCATTTATCTTCTAATTCATGCCAATCACAATATGAGTAGATTTAAATGAAAACATAAAAAAATGTTATATGAATTTCATAAACGTGAATTTGTTTGTTTTTATTTCTTAATGAAATCTTGTAAATTCGATAGGTGTTCGTGTGCTTGTGTGTGTGCGTGTGTGTGAGTATGAAGAGATTTTACGCGTGATTTATTAGTTCGAAGTTGTTTTCGTCGTTATGATGATGATCACTAGGGTGATGGTGGTGGTGTTTGTTACTGTTTTTCTGATTTATTTTGTTTTCTCTACAAAATAGTCGAAGTCATGGATACTGATTAGATTCAATCATAATCTTAATTTCTGTTTCCTTCATCATTTTTCAAGTTGATGAGTCGATGACAATAATTCAAAATATTATCACCATCAAAGAAAAACTCAGTAGTTACTGTCGAATTATGAAAAAAAAAATAACTGTTTTATCCCTGTGTGTTTGGTAGAGTGGAGGGGGGGACAAAACAAGAAATTTCGATGTAATCACTATTTTTTTGATTCTATGAAATACAAATAATTATTAATTCCATTGGGGGAAAAATTTAAACGACCTCCTATTTTACGACACATTGCATATATTATGCAGAAAAATATTCATCAGTATAAAAGATACTATTGTTTCACCAAACTATTGAAAAATAGCTTCAAAAGTTAGGATTTTCCAATTTCACGATAATCTTGTGATGAAGTGAGAAACAATTATGAATACTTACTTACTTACTCCTGTTAGCCCTCGTGGAAGAATATAGGCTGCCCACCAGCATTCTCGATCAAGCTCTGTCCTGGACAATCTTTTCTAGTTCTTTCCAATTGCTATTTATTCCTTTCATGTCTGCCTCCCATTCCCGATTCGATGTATTACTCGGTCTTCATCTTCCCATTTCCCTTGAGGATTCCAAGTTAGCGCTTGCTTCGTTTTGAAGTGTGGTGATTTCCACAAAGTATGTCCTACCCGCATCCAGAATGTTTACCTAATTTCTACTTCAGATGGAAGCTGGTTTGTTCTCTCCCACGGTAGACTGTTGCTGATGGTATCCAGTCAACGGACATTGAGTATCTTACATGGACAAGTGTTCATAAATAATTATACTTTTTTGATTATGCTTTTAGTAGTTCACCACATTTCAGCTCGATACAGTAGAACAGTCTTGACATTCGTATTGAAGATTATGACTTTGATATTGGTTGACAGTTGTTTTGAGTTCCGTATGTCATTCGGTTGTTGGAATACTAACCTTACTTTGCCAATTTTCTCCTTTAAACCTGCATTGGATCATCCTTGTTCATTGATGGTGCTTTACAGGTACGCGAAAGATTCCATATCTTCCAGAGCTTTTCCGCCAACTGTGATTGGGCTGGTATTTTCCATGTTGTATTTGAGAATCTTGCTTTTTCCTTTGTGTATGTTGAAGCCTACTGATGCGAAGACTAATTATGAATACTTGATAATGATTTAATTATAAAGTGTTCACTTAATATTATAATATTAAGTTGATGGTTTATTTACAATTAAAATACTAGTTCAGGTTTTTCTTCAGAAGACGTATTCGGCGGGAGTATTATGTACATTTTTGACGAAAGTCTTTTAAAATAAACATAAATGTATCAGGGCAGTGAAATGAAGAGTCTGACTTTCTTTGTAAAAGAAAATAAAGATTTACATCGATGATAACTCAAAATCTATTTACACTGAATGTAATAAAAAAAGATAAATGAAAAAATTACTGGCTGACTCATATAACAGTAAATGATTGACAGGAAGCATCTTGAAACTGAAATAGATTACATCAAGTTTCGAACGACGTAATTCTTCATTAGTTAGAATTATCCTAGGAATGTTCTCATATGAAATTCAAATGTAGTACACATCACTTCAAAAGTCATAGCATATTACATTAGGCTATGAAGTCACAATAGTTATGACCTACTTGACAGGTGTAATATACAAAGTTTTATCTCATAAATACATGAGATGAGACTATAAATATTTAGCTTTACATAATATATGATGTATCCATTTTGTTATAATCTTGAATCGATCAATGTTAGACCACCAGTGGAAATCTGGAAGCACTGGATGATCGTTTCGTCTTAGTATAAGATTTCGCAACAGTGTGCATCCACGATCTCGCACACGGGACTCCAACCCAGGACTTTAGTTCTTGAGCACGAACGCTTAACCTCTAGACCATTAAGCTGGCATCTATCAGTGTTATTATCCAACCTCAATCGGAGGCGAATAACTGTCCTCAACCGATACGGATTGGACTCCACTGGTCACGGCTTCCAACTAGAATTCCAGAAAATCCATCTTGAAGCTAGTCACTAGTGAGCAGATGATAATTATTATCAGAATGATGTTTGTGGAGATTGTAGTAAACTTAATGGGTGAATTCATGATTCGGTCTAAGCTAGACCACCATTAAAAACCTGGGAGTACTGGACGACCGTTTCGTCCTTATACAGAACTTCTCAGCAGTACGTATCCACGATTCCTCATGCAAGACTTGGTTAGTCAAGAAATGTTTACTTCATTCAAAACTAATCGTTTACTTGATAATGTTTTCCTCATAAATCCCTCTTAACATTTCATGAATTTCTTGAAAGTTTTTCTCTAGTTTCATCCAAATTATTTAATAACTCAGTTCTTTTATCTACAAACATTACATATATAACTGACTAAATTAAGGCTATTCGCACAAGATCAATATATATTAACAATGAGTGATCGAAATTCAGTCCAGAATATTAATAATAGGATAAAGCCAAACTTTTACTAATTGTAGAGATACAAATATCATACCTATTGAACAAGCAAGTAACTGTTTAAACTCAGTAGGTCAGCGGATAAAGCGATGGGCATTCAAGATGATAAATATCAGTTTTAAATACTGAAACTGGAAAGCAAGTGCATTTAAATGACAAGTCCCGAATAGGATAAAACAAACTTTTTCAGATTCTACTTCTAATCACAATTAATCTGGTAAACATATATGTATATATATTTTGTAAGAAGTTGGGTGACACAGGGTTGAATCCGTCAGTTCCCTCAAGATTACAGATACACTCTGAAGACGAGTTCCAAGTAGAGCGAAACGTAAGTTCAGGGTTTCCTTTTGTTTATCTACAACCACTATCTTAACTCATGCTTGCATTTACAAATCAACATCATACATAAAACCTTCTCCATATCTGTGTGTATTCTGTACATACAAATGTACAGACTTATCTTTTCTTACTGAAAGAAAATTAAAAGAAACGAAAATAATATGTTGAACAAAACAATTTCTCCTAATTTCATACTCCCACTATTCAACTGATAATTTCTTTTTTTTTCATATTCCTCTACTTTATCACCTTTCTCTTTTTACTTTATTATGACAAGTACAAGTGTTGTTTGTAGTTATATATATATCCCGTCCATAGTCATTTATCTCCTTGCCTCCCCCCCATAAACTCCCCTATTTCTCAAATTTACAAATGTATCCTTATAATGTTCCTACTGAATTCCTAAGCACGTACTATCACTTACACACTAACATACATATGAATACATACATAAACATTACAATTCTATTTTCTAATACAATATATACATACATATACCATCAATAAAGAATAAGAGTAAATTTTAAAACTTGACTAAACTTGTTTTTATGAATTAACTAAAAAAGGATATACGTTATGACTTTATGATTCTGCTTTTTCTGTTATTTTAATTCATTAAAAGAAAAAAAATTGGAAAGAATTTTATGAAAAATAAATGTCAAATTAACTGATATATCTACTATGTAAACAATGTCATCATCATCATCATCATCATCATCATCATCATCATCATCATCATCATCATCATCATCATCATCATCATCATCATCATCATCATCATCATCATCATCATCATCATCATCATCATCATCATCATCATCATCATCATCATCATCATCATCATCATCATCATCATCATCATCATCATCATCATCATCATCATCATCATCATCATCATCATCATCATCATCATCATCATCATCATCATCATCATCATCATCATCATCATCATCATCATCATCATCATCATCATCATCATCATCATCATCATCATCATCATCATCATCATCATCATCATCATCATCATCATCATCATCATCATCATCATCATCATCATCATCATCATCATCATCATCATCATCATCATCATCATCATCATCATCATCATCATCATCATCATCATCATCATCATCATCATCATCATCATCATCATCATCATCATCATCATCATCATCATCATCATCATCATCATCATCATCACCGTATCATTTCTCCTATTAGTTTAGGTAGAAATTTTCTTCATATAAGAAGATTGAAAAAAAAGAAATATGATGAATACAATGAGGCATCCAGTAAGAATTTCAGCAAAGAGGATCTGATGTTGATGTATAGTAGAAATATTTATAAATAATTGTCTACTCAAGATACTCAATACCTGTTGACCGGATACCAGAAGCAACAATATACTATGGCAGAGAATAAATCAGCTTTCAGATCAATGGGAAATTAGAAAAATATGCTGAAGGTGAATAGGATATATATTGAGGAAATTATAAAAAGGTAAGCCTTAACTTGGAATCCTGAAGGAAAAAGGGAAAGAGGAAGATGGATCAACACGTTGAGTCAGGAATTAGAGACAGACATCAAGAGGATGAATGCCAACTGGAAAGGATTGTCTAGGACAGAGTTGGATAGAGAATGTTAGTGGGCGGCCTATGTTCTTCCATGAGGGTTTACAGGCGTATGTAAGTAAGAAGTATATTTATAGAAAAGGATGTGAACTAACCGTTTTTCAGTATGATTTCAGTATGATTTCAGTATGATTCAGTTTGATTTCAGTATGATTTCAGTATGATTCAGTATGATTTCGTTCAAGATCATTTCCATTTTTAGTTCAATGTGACAATTACTCATATTGCTTGATTCTCTAAGTAACGTTTATTCGGGATAATATTTTTTGTAATAACTTAGTACTAATTTCGTTCACTATGACACAACTCAGATGTTTTCACAGTAATTCTGTGCATTTTTTTTCTATATTTGATAGTTACTAGCTTATTGTCAAGCGTGTTTAAAAAGTTACATAAAAATCAATATATTTGGACTTAAAAGTCAATCTGTTTTAAAGAGTGAAATAAATTTTCTTCTGAAATCAGTTTTCAAGTTCTTAATTGTATTTTGAAAATTTCAGCAACTTCCGATTTCATGTATCTACAGTAGTATCCCGGTTACAACGTATCCCTTCCTGTGAATATTTAAAGTTCAAACCACTAAGTTGGTTATCCAGTAATATACATTTATAACTTCAGTGAGTTCACGATATTGTATTGATATATGTCTTATGGTTGGATCATATTGGTCATGACTTCTCACAAGAACTCTAACGATTATTTCTTGAAGTTAGCTGTCAGTAAACACAAGATCATTGTTGTGGGAGCTGTTGAACTTAAAGTTTTATATCACGAATTGATTTTCAAGTTGGATCGAAAGCATAACACCATTTAAAAACAAAAATAAATAACTTTTAAAATAATTAATATAAAAATAATATCACTATTGGATGACGGTTCAGTGGTCTAGAAGTTAAGCGTTTGTGCACGAGAACTAAGGTCCTAGGTTGGAGCCTTGTGTGTGGGATCGTGGATGCACATTGTTGTGAAGTCCCATACTAAGACGAAACGGTCATCCAGTGCTTCCAGGTTATCAATGATGGTCTAGCTTTGATCGAATCATGAATTCAACTATTAATATCAATGCCTTTAAACAGTGACTATGGTTTAGTAAAGTTGGATTATGACTAGTAGAACAATCCATGACATGGATTTCATTTTATTTGGCACTCATCATTTGGAATATACCTATACATTTCAAATATTATATTCGCAATGAGATGTGAACTCAGTAAATTTCATTTCAAATTTATTATAGACTATAGAAGCAATTCATCTACATTTGATTTATAAGTAATCTTGGTTGTGATTGACCACAAAAGGTCATTTAATTCAATATCAAATTTCTTTGTACACTTTTTACATGGTACATTAAATACCATTCAGCAAATACACATTCTACCTTCTTCACATTTTGTTCCCTCTGAAATGACTCTCAAATTAACACAGTTCTAATATATGTGATACATATCTTTACAGTTGATGTTCATGAATGATATCGTAGTTAATTATTTTTTTATAACATTGATGTCTATCAAATTATTTTGAAGTTAATCATTTCCTATCACAATTATAGTATTAGTTTTGGATCTATTGAACGTGCAACTGTAAATTATTATCATAGTTGAAAGTGTGGGTCAATTGAAGCTAAACCACCAGGAAAAACCTGGAAGCACTGGACGGCAGTTTCGTCCTACTGTGGGACTCCTCCTTCTGATAATAATGATAATCATATTCTCACTAGTGACTGACTTCGAGAGGTAAATCCAGGAGTTCTAGTGAGAAGCAGTGACCAGTGGAGTTCAAACCATATCTGTTGTGAGATAGGAACTCACTGAAGACAATTGGTGAACGGTTACTCAACTTCGTGGATTGGTTGGTGCTAGACATTAACACCATTGGATGCTGGTCGGCTCAGTGGTCTATTGGTTAAGTGTGCTGGCGCGAGACTGGTAGGCCTTGAGTTTGAATCTCGCTAGGCGAGGTCGTGGGTACGCACTGCCGAGAAGTCCCACAGTAGGACGAAACGGCTGTCCAGTGCTTCCAGGTTTTCCCTGATGGTCTAGCTTCAATTGACTCACGCTTTCAACTATGAAAATACTAAATCTCCACAAAAACCCCTTGTGTAAATTATTAGCAAATAAATCTCTTTGTAAATTATATATCTTTATTCAATATATTATTAACTCATTTTTCTTATGTTCTTTTATTTTTTCGAGTAATATTATTATTTTTATACTTGTATTTTCGTCCAATATCTCACTAAACTGCTGAGTCATGTGACCCTGTGGTAACATTGAGTCAATCTTCTCTGGATATAGATATACTAATAGAGATCATTCAATGGTAAACTTTAATATCAGTAATAGGAAACCAAAAACCACTCCAAATAAGTGACTGTGCTTTTTTGACTAACAGAGAAATAATAGGGGTAAAATTGTTTACATATCATTTTGATTACCTAATTACTTAGGCCTGTGAATAATCGTGTAGGACCATAGGCCATCCATCAACATTCTCCATCCAACTCTGTCTTGAACAATCCTTTCCAGTTGTTTCCAATTGCTATTTATCTTTTTCATGTCTGCTTCCAATTCCCGATGCAATATATAATTTGGCTTTCCTCACATTCCATTTTACTAATCAATATACATGATAGTCAATAAGTTGACTAGATGATAATTAGTGCAGTAACATTAAGTCATTAATTCAGTGTATTTTGTTCTTTTGAATTTTTTTACCGATAATCAGACTTCGTTGTTTCCTTTTAAGAAGAACTAAACTAAACTCCTTTCAAAGTCAATATTATTGATTTTATTAGTTGAGGTCATGAGTCAATTGAAGCTAGACCACCATGGAAAACATGGGGGCACTAAACAATCGTTTCGTTCTATTGTGGGACTCTTTAGTAGTGCGCATCCACGATCCCACCTCGCGAGGTCCGAATCCAGGACCTATCGGTTTCGCGCGTGAACGCTTATCCTCTAGACAACCGAGCTGCCATCCAACTGTGTTAATGTCTAACTTCAACTAATCCACGAAATTGAGCGGCATATTAAAATTACTATAATATCCACAAAAATCCCTCCTGATATTAATCAATATTATTACTTAATTGATTATTTATAAGACAAATTTAAGTGAACTAAACAATCACATTCGATTATCGCGTTACTTTAAACGTGTAAAACTTAATTTTACAAACATTAGTGTAGATATAATAAAAAAATTATTTTGAAGAACTTCATTATTTGGAAATATATCAAAAAGGGATATCGGTGAGCCTATAATTTATGGGAGACCTTCTAACGAAGCTGAAGTGGCGATGAAAATGAACTCCTACTGATTAGGATTAAATGAGGGTTATAAACCAGTTAGAATTATGAATTGCAGTTGATGGTCAGGGTTAAAAATTGAACTTACGGTTTTCATCACCAACTGACATCAGCTATAATGCCAGCACTTTATTTAGCCAAATGTATGAATGAATTTCGCGCCAAAATTAAGAACTCATTATCTTGTATCTGATTGTTTCGTCCATAAATTAGGGTCTCGCCTAGATATCAATGATAGATTGTATTTAACGAAGAGTCCATTTGATATAAAATTTCGATGTATCTGTATATTGATTTTTATCAATAATTTACAGTTCTTCAGTATACAAATCAAACGTCAGCAATTCGCTCATCTTGTAGTGAATGAGAACTCAGCTGGGGACAACCAATTTATTATTATTCAGTGCAAAATTAATTAATTCTTTCGTAAAATGTGAAAAATCATACATTAAATACTTCATTTGTAAATCTCCCTTCAATTGTCTCAAACTTCATCATTCATTTATTGTTATTACAATTACTCTGTGTTTGTATTCCCGTTCTCTTCAAGTCAATGCTCTCAACCTTCTGCTGTCGCTCAGTCCACCTCTGATTGGTGATACATACTACTTATGTCGACAGATATAAGTAGCATAGACCAAACGCTCTCAAATTCTATCAGATTCATATCAATTGATTAGAGCATGATTATAATATAAAGTATCCATAAATTATTTACAACAACAAATGACATAACCAATTGTGACAGAATGTTTCGAAAATTTTTTTTCGATAAATTTTTCTGATATTGCGTTAATTAATTCAATTTAACATATGTTTATTTAATTTACTTGACTCATAAAATGAAATAAGTTCTCAGTATAGGGTTGTGGAGATTGTTGAGTTTCTGATTGAGATCACGAATCGATCAATGTTAGACCATCACTGAAAGTCTGGAAGTACTGGACGGCCGCTTCCTCCTAGTATCGGATTCCACAGCAGTGCACATCTACGATCCTGCATCATCAAAGAGACTAGAATCCAGGACCTTCGGCCTTGTCCGCGAATGTTCAACCTGTAGACCACTGAGCCGGCATCCAAATGTATTAATGTCTAACTTCAATCAATCCACAATATTGCACGACTATCCACCATTGTCTTCAGTGATTAAATGCCTCACAACAGATATGGTTTTAATAGTATGGTTCATTGACTTAATATTTTTTATTTATATCCCATTGATAACTAATTAAAAAGGATGCTGATGAATCAATTTATTCTTTTTTCAAAGAAGTTTTATTGAAACCAATCGTATTAAGTTAGTCAGCAAAAGCTGACTGCACTTGTTTTTTTTCATTAAGATGTCTTTTTACTCGACTTCTTTTTGTATATTGTACTATATTACTTACTAATATTCAGTGGCATGCGTTATCATTAACCATATTTAAGTACATAAGCTTTTAATGTCTTCATTTTTTTCGTTTTTCGTTTTAAATATTTCAGCGAACTCATGACGTTTAACCTGTTTATTATCGTTCTTTTATTCTCTTAACATTCTTTATAGCTAACCTTTGTTTCTTGTTTATTCACGGGATATTTACCTATTGGTAACAGATTCCATGTATTTAATGTGCATAGTTCTTGTTTCCGTCTATCGCCTACCGTTGTTGAACTAAACAGCAACTAGTTATCATTCAGTTTATCAAGAATATAAGTAAATTATTCTTTAATTGCATATCGACTTTTGTAGGTGCCTTAAAAATGTCTTAAACTGTGTTAATTAAGTGGATATTATTTATAGTTCCGTTTATAAGCATATCAATTGTTTTGATTCCAGACTCTACAATTGGTTCAACTGTTTTAAATGAATCCTCGAGTCGCTTCAATACAGCATGTTATATATTTTTTTTTATGAAACAAGATTGTTTTTTTGAAAACAATAATCAAAATAATAAGTTACTACATCCCTGAGGGGTATAATATGGAAAAACTGATCATACAGATATTTGTCAGCGAAAAAATATACTTTGAAGTTAACGTGGATATCATCAAGACGGTCAAGCAATAGTAAACTGTTGTCTTTTTTGTAGCCTGACTCTTTAATTATACATAATGTTGATCCTCAGTGTGTTGTATCACATGATTAGAATTATAGATGCTATTCATCTACTAACTCGAAACCTAATGATTGGTATTAACTTATTCTCCGTCAGCATGTTATTATATGCGAACCTGAAAAAGACATTGCTTTTGATAAATAGCCTCAGTAATGGCTTGATTGACTTCATATATTAATATTCCCAACCAGAACATCAATATATTCATCTAAAAAATAGTCATTTCTAAAAGCGTAGTAATTATCATTACTAAGTAGAGTAATTTTTAAATAAAAGAACATTACGATGAACGAACTTCTTCGATAGTTTCCTTATCAAACACTATATTCCACTCTAATACTTTATTTTTAAATATCCTGTGGGATTTTTTTAAGTTGTCAACGTGATGCGAATATATTTCTTCTTAGAATTTATACTACTTACAAGCAAAATATAAGTAATATAATTTATTTCACTAAATAAATAATGATATGCATAGGGAAAAATGAAATACCTGGTAATAAATGAACTAAATAATGTTTATGGATATTATTCCAATGTACTTTCAATATGTATACAACTTTTTTTATTTCAACTGACACTTAATTCACGATGTCTGTAGTTACAACAGTTAAGTAAAATCGTCATTATAATTTCAATCCACTTTCTAAACATGATGATAGTGACAATGATGACGGTTGAGAAGTTAAAACTTATGAACGTAGTTGGTATAAACAATCGTTAGCGTGCTTGTAATGTAAATTTAAATAGTGTCAATCGGTTTTTCAGTCGCAAATAACATTTGAATCTATGTTGGTTCAAATTAGTCTACATTATACTATTACGAGAAAAAATTAACAACATAAGAAATAGAGGTGAGAAGCTAAGCAAAAGTAAATATTGAGACGGAATGAAAAAAACATAGAATGGTTCTAGGCTAAACATTTAGGGAAAGTAAAATTGCGAATGTGACCATATTAGGATAGATTAAATGAATGATTTATCCCATCTGAACTTATTTTAATAAAACATTTGCAGACAAATTACATTGATCAATCACTGACTATCAAGCAATTTTATGTTTATGCAGTACTTGACAGTGAAAGAATTCCACAGGTAAAGTAGCATTGTGGCTACTAGTCTAAGTGACTTGACATGACGTTAATTTCGTTTGAATGTTAGTGGTTGATGTGAACAGACATGGAGCCTTGAATCTTGGTATCATGCTACTTGACACGCGCCAGAGATGTGTACCTGAAATTTCGAGGGAATAGATTCTCACTGAGGGAACTCTAATATTTTTCACTTGAGAGTAGGACGTATTAGTCAGTTAATACTGTTTGGACACGGATGTATTACAGTGTTTTCACAGCACAGAGGGATCGTCTAGTAAGTAATATTAAGATTAAGAACCTTAAGCTTCGGTGGTTATGAAACATACATTGAAAAAACACAGTAATTATCTACCTTGAAAGAAATCCTAGTTTGAATATCATTAAATTGGTTGATAAAAACATTCAGACAAAGCAATGAAGTCTAACCATATCGTCGTTATTCATTTATCTGAAGAGTGTCAATAGATGCAGATTTTGTGATTTTTTTGTCCGTGAAATATTGAATTAAAATAATTTTGAGCTGAGAACGGTAATGCAGATCTATTCATTCTTTATCCTTTTTAAGTATTACGTCAGCAATGATATTTTCTCTTATTCCTTTATACTACTAATAATATTGCAACATATCGCTTCTCATTCTTTTACACAAAACAAACTTCATTGCTTGTTTTAATGATAGTAAGTCTAAAATATCAGGAGATTCATTTAGATTTGATAAATCTTCATGTTTTTCATGTAAGTAGAGTATAGAGTAATAACAAAATTTAATCAACTGATGAAACTGGTATGATGGAAATTGACAGAGCTATAGAAAGCAGAGATAATAATTATTGGTCGAAAAGTAAATATTTAAAATAATGAAGATAAAAACCCAAAAAAATCTTTGTTTTATCCAGACAGTAAAGTTAATCATAAACGTATCTTTCACATAAACAAGCTCTTTCAAAAATATGGATAGAAAATTTTTTTTTCGATGTTTTCTTACTAATAGATAAAATGGTAAGCAAAGATGGATAGTGTCTAGCGGTGGAATCCAGGACGTCCTATTTGGAACTCGTCAGCTGGATGTGGAAAGATTCAAACAAATAATACTAAGTGAATTTAATAGATAGTATGTTTTGTACCTGTATGACGGTTTGATAAAATTCCGAAGAATCAATTTCTCTGTTCACCTATTTATTTGTTAATCAGTCACGGTTGTTAAAAATTTAATTAACAGAAGTATTAATCTTGTTACAGATAAGGAAGACCAACAATTGGAATTGAATAGGATTTTGTCTAGACTTAGGGATAACAACTACCCAAAGGAGTTTTTAAAGAAGATTATTAGAGATGAAAGAAAAACTAAACTAGAATGTATACAAAAAGATTGCAAGTCTACTGTAGTCATCCCATACCGTAGTGAAACATCGGAGGAAATCAAGCGGATTCTAAACAAACATGATATAAGAGTATATTTTCGGACGTGTGACACTATAAGGTCGGTATTAGTGAAAATTAGGGATAGGTTACCAAAGGAAGAACACCAAAATATTGTCAATGAGATCAACTGTCGTGATTGTAATGCAGCTTATATTGGAGAAACATCCAGACAATTGAATGTAAAGTTGAAGAAACACAAACAGTGTTTGAAAAATGTTCCCAAAACTTCGGCTGACATAAGGAAACTTGAGAATAAGTCTGTGATAGAGTTATATGCGTTAGAAACGGGACATAAGATTAATTTTTTAAGGGGATAAAATACTTCAGAAAGGTTTTAATATTCATAATGAAAGATTGAAAGCAGAAGCGCTGTATATATGGATGAATAAGAACAGCCTAAACAGAAAGGATGGTATTCAGCTAGCAACCATTTGGCAAATACCAAGCAAACAACAAGTAATTGGACCATTTCTTTCTTTATTAAACCAGTTTATTTCATATGAATCGTTATTTGGACTGAAATCAATATAATTTATGTTTAACATTACTATTATGTACTTGATGATTCTCACATACATACACACATAATTCATCCAGTCTTCTTTTATTTCACATCGTGAACTTTTCATCTGATTCTCACTTAACTGACTCATGTTATCCTGTTTACAAAAATGCAACATCCAAATATGATTGGTTTAACGTTGTATAGATTTTGATATGATTGTTAATAAAACTCTGTATATTTCTTTGATGATTTTGATTATTACCCTGAAGGAGTCCAGACAAGTTAGCTGGATGAAACGTTGGAATTACTTAAGTTTCAATCGCTGAGATCATTTCAAATATAATTTTCACATATAATAAAATATTTATTTGTACTTCTCTATTTCAGATAACGAAAGCTTTTCTATCATGCAAACTTATGACTTGGTGGAATTTATTATTGATTTCATTATCGAGTAATAATGAAAATTTAAGTCATTAATTTTTATTCTATTATCTGGTTACTTAAACATAATAGTGATGCCTACAAATATTAACCCAGTAATAAACTTGTCATCATTATTAAATGTTAATGGCTTCGATTAATTTTTATTTAAAACTTATACTACTTGTAAGTAACATAAAATTTAAAGTAAAATTAAGCAGATTACAACGATGAATAATCTATCGTTTTTCAATTCCAGTAGTATTTACTGAAACCTAAGTGGTGAACGTTCTTTTCTCACCTCTTCTACTTCTTTCACAAGTCATTCATATAACCGTAAGGAACAGGCGAAGAATAAATGATAATCAATTTATTAGAATGTCAATATTCTGATTATATATGATTGTAATAATAGAAAATAAATCAATAGATAACAATATCATCCAAAGAAAACAAAATTGAATATTGAAACCATTTAAAAATAAATCTTACATGGAAATGTATTAGAATGTAAATGGAAGTTATGTGCAAGCAAATACAAGATGAAAAGTTTATTTCTATATATATATATATAAGTAGTTTACTGATGGTTTTCTTCTGTCTGTGTCTACATTTTTCTTACCAAAAAATATTTAGAAAGATTTATGAATGTTTAAAAAATTCAATAGTATATTTTATGAAACTAACAAAATCACATCCTTCACGATGTAAACAAGTAAACGCTACTGTTAATGATATCATTAATGTGACAAAAGTAAAAGCAAATACTCCAAGTAGTTGCCATGTTATATAATCTACTTCATCAGGATTCTTGATATCATGTAAGTTGGGGCTTGAAGCAACTGGAATAGAGAAAAAGATAAAAGAGATAGAACTTGAAAGATTATTTATTCAATCAATATTATAAATGTAAAACAAAAAAACGATATATTCCGGAATTTTTCTCCATTCTATTAGTTTTAGTATATTCAGTCAGTCAGTCAGCTACAATGTTGGATCAGGTACACATATGTATCGGTCCAAGTTGCCATACCCAATTAGCACAACAAGATGAACACCAAATCCATAGAAATAGTTAATTCAGTTTTGGTAATATATAAAAGAAAGATTGTATATAAGTATATAATACAGGAAGAAAGACATATATGAAGCAATGGGGTGAAGTTTAAATTTACACAGTATTACTTGTTTAAATCTTCCCATTGATGTTTAGGACTACAACTGGTCAGTCTCTTATTGGTATATGTGCATACTGTGCTTATTGTCTCGATATAGCCCGACTGCACAAGCAAGTGGCTATCAGGACTGTTTAGTAGCGGTAAGACTAAAAGCAGCAAACCCTAGATCCGAAAGTGAAGTCGTACTGCTGAGGTGTGACGACAGTAAGATGTTTCTTTCAGATAACCAGCATAACAGCGATGCTGGGGTTAGAAAAGGTCGACCCTAAAAATGCTCGTTCGGCATTTGCCAACTTACATAACCTTTGGCGAAGACGAGATATCCGTCTATCAATTAAGGGACGAATATACTGCGCAGCAGTTCGCTCTGTTCTACTTCACGTCTGCAAAATGTGGCCATTAAGACTAGAAGATACTCGTAAGTTACTAGTATTTGGCCACAGATGTATTAGAAATATTGCTCGCATCTGTTGGGATCACCGGGTAAGTAATAGTGAGGTTAGACAAAGGGTATTAGGGAATCTTCACCAACTGAGATGGTTGGGCCACGTGTTTACGTATGCCCAAACACCGATTACCACGACGCGCAATGCTGACTATTGTTGGGGATGATTGGTAGAGAGTTAGGGGAGGACAAACCAAAACGTAGCGTCAATGCTTGAAGTCAATAACTTCTTGTTGGTAGATGCAAACTACTTGGTTGGGGTCCGCGTGACTATCGTAACCTATGACTGGAGACTAAATTGACTACTTCTATGAATTCAGTGTTCATTTTATCATGCTAACAAGGTATGACAACTTGGACCGATGCATATATGTGCCTGGTCCTACATTGTAGCTGACTGACTGACTGAATGTAACAAATTTATTTTAATCAAGTTAATATTTTAAAGAAGAAAAAGAAATAGTATACAACTTCATTTTATCTTAACGTATTTACTTACTTAAACAAGATATTCGATGAGATAAATCTTCAAGTGGTTTATCTGAATGTACTAAAACTATGGAATTTTTAATAGTAGAATTTTGTAAATTATTCAATTCAGAATTTACCAATTTTTCATTATTTTTTTCAATTAATACATTATTAGCTAATAATAATTCTAATCGATACGTTTCAGCTGAATCTGGTCCAGTCCAATTATTCATTTCTCTTGAAACACTTAATGTAGTAGATGTTTTCGAATGAAGATTAGTAGAATGATTATTATTATTATCATCATCATTACTACTACTGATATTGTAATTCATAGTAGTATCATTAGTTTTTTGTCTATATTGTAATCCAGTGAAAGCATAACATGTTACACCATCATTAGTAAATACACCAGTAGCTAATGGTGATATCATTTGTGTTGATGAATCAGATAACATATTTTGTATTTTACTAAATGGTGTAGATGCATAAATTTTTTCAATTTTTTTATTATATGGACTGGAAAATGTTGTATTTGACCTACTTGATCGAGATGGGCTAGCTAAAGAAGATCAGAAAAAAAAGAAAGGAAATATATGGGAACTATACCAGATCATTATTTAATTTTTTTGAAAAATTAGGTAGGTGAAATCTCCGAGGAAGGATACATGTTTTGTTACAAAAAATAATTCTAAGATAATCATGTTTTAACACTCTGAATATAACTAAAAGAGGGGGGGGAAGGGAATCAATCAAATCAGCGTTGTTGTTTTGTTTTAAATTTTTGGTGAAAAATGATGATCTTGTAAAAAACAATGAATAGAGAGAAAAAATCCTTTGGAGTAATTCAATCATAAACAAAAGATTATTGGTAAATGAACTATTTATTATTATTTTTTTAATTATTTGTCATCATCAGTGGGTTGGAGAATGCTGGTCGGCGGCCTATGCTCAATTGGGAGTAACAGGTGTAAGTAAGTAAGTAAGTATTCGTCATCATTACTGACTATTTTATAGAACTAAAAAAATTCAAGTTTTGTATAATTTCACCCCTGTGAAACGATTTGTGATTGTGAATAGTTGTAAACGTTAAAAAATTGTTTTCTTAAGGTTAACTGATCAAATGGTATGATAAAAAAATGCTTATCGCTGATGCTCAAGACTGTTTAAGTTTTATATTGCAAAATAAAAGTAAATGGAATTCAACAGGCTGTTATAATAGAAACAATCTGTTTCTTTTTTTTAATAGAATGTTAAGTATTAGATGTATGATTACCAAGAATCGGCTTGATAATTGCAAATAAATTGAGAATTGGATGATTTCTATTAGAATGTGAGTTTGTATAGATTGTAGTAAATTTAATAGTTGAATTTATGAGTCAATGTAATCTAGACCATCATTGAAAACCTGAAAGTACTGGACGTCTGTTTCGTCCTAGTATGGGACTCCTCAGCAATCACGCAAGATGGATTAGCTTACATGGACTAATGAATTCAACTTTTTTAATTGGATGATTTGTTTACAATAAAAAAGTAATAATATATCTGTAATATTTTAATGAGTAACAAATCCAATTCCTTACATTTCAAGATATAGTGTAGTTTGCTTCTTTAGATAATAAAATAAACATAAGTATGAACAATACAGAAATATAAATTGGAATATTTTGTCCAATCTAAATCAATCTAATCATGTTTAGTTATTCTCTGAAGAAGCTACTTATGTTAGACCATAAAATGTTAGAAATCCAATTTTCCACCGATTGGGATACTAGAAACATATCGATACTTTATTATTATGTGTTGAATAGTTTCAAAAAAAAGGTTTCACTTTTACGATCCGTTTTATACTTTTTACATGAGGTTCTGCTATACAATGTATATATGTAGTTTCTATAAAGTATTTTACTGAAATTTAATTTGTGAGGATTTGTATAATCCCGTTGTTAATATTTTGACGGTTTTAGCCTGTATATGTTCATTTTGTGAGGATTTCCCCTATATGGTGATTGTGATACAAGTTTACATATAATGAATGAAATGATGCTAGCACTAGAATACAGAAAGAGTGTTTCATCTTATCTGTGACTGGTTATCTGGATATACCTCCATTCGAGTTGATAATTACTCTAGGATTCAGACTCAGTGTATTTTGTTTCAAACATCACTACATTATCTACCTAGTTACTGAGTTCAAATGACCAAAAAAAAAAGAAATGGAAGGTATAATCAATGAGAAATTGAAAAATAATAAAAAATGGCTTAAATTGTATGAAATTCATTCACCAAATTGATTTTTAAAAAACCTTAATTATACTTGATCATATGAAATAATTAAAAGAATCATAGATTTATGATGAAATTAATTAGATATTTTAATATTAATCATTATTAAATGTTTCATTCATTAAATGTAATGATAAATTAAGTGAATAATATGGGAAAGCATCATATTCAATAGTATTGGCTATTTTTATAGACTGTTTTTGTTTTTGGTTAATTATTTGAACACATAAATATTGGTTCAAAAGGAGCATCAGATATATATGCGCCATAAAAATCTTATTTGATTTGTGTGAAGGCTATGAAACTGCCCTGGTGCCCAGACCAAAGCAGGTGGTTTTCTTAGGGTCCCACACCCAGAGCCTTTGACCTAAAGGTTTGATCCACAAGGTAGTAGACTATCGTAAGGAGATGCAGTCCCATGATAGCCGGTGACTGACGATTGGTTCATATGCTATTTGTTCCCTTAGGATACTGGAGCTTATGTGAACCATTGATTTGGAATCAGGGTTTTCCAACTTCCCTAGGTAGACCCTCCGTGGCCACCAACCCAGTTAAAGCGCTAGACATTCGCTTTTCGTCCTCTTAATTTCGTGAACAACACCTCCACCACGAGAAGGCAGTGAGTAGAACTGCCCTGACAGAGGCTGCATATGCGTGACCATGTGGGAGCATTTCGAGAGAGAGGGTAGGCCCTCCCCAATCTCGGCCGTATCAGAGCATTTGAGGGCGAACAAAATATTATTTTTATATGTCAGATAGTTGGGTCACGTGTCACGTATGCTTGAACACCGAATACCACAATGCGTAATTGTGACTAGTGTTGGAGATGATTGGAAGAGAATTAGGGGAGGACAAACCAAAACGTGGCATCAGTGCTTGAAGTCAGTAATTTCTAGTTTGGGTCATGTTGGTAGATGCAGACTATTTGGTTGGGGTCCGAGTGACTATGGTAACCAATGGTTAGAGACTTTGTGTGACATGGCTCAGAATGGATCACAATGTCGTAGTTGTATACACTCTTTGTCTTCCCTTAAACTATGAGATTGAAATTGTTTCATATCTTTCTTTCTTCTTGTACTATATCCTTATATGCAATCTTTCTTTTGTATATTACCATCATTAAATGAATCACTCCTTTCGTTGTTCATCGTGTGCTGATGAGGTATGACAACTTGGACTGATGCTTATATGTGCCTGGTCCTACATTGTAGCTGACTGACTGACTGATATTAGATTAACATATGAAAAATTACTTGATTTACATTGAAATTTCATCCACAAAAAAGCTGATTTATTTATCTGACATTGAAATTTCCTACAAATTTTTAAGATTTATCTTTTAAAAGTTTTATTGCAGAGTTCACTGGAGAGTTCAATGTCTACTATTATTGTAGTGTCGGTTATTATGTTAAGCCCATATAACGTATTCTAGCTTCTGGACAGGCCAATTTATTCATTCTCCTTCAATCACGTTTCGACCTTGTTAATTATTCACTTATCAACCCTGACTGTTTTTATATGAGCATAAGTGTGTACACTTCTCATTCTATTTATCATATATTTGTAACTTATTTTTGTTCGACTATAAATATCGATTCACCCTTGATTAAATGGAGTTGGTTCACATTCCTTCTCTACTGCACGTCGTTTCGCTTAACCCACTTCTGTTCGCTTCATCCGTCTGATTACCTGCTCAGATCAATGAATGAACAAAATATACTTATTCAGGAATTCATTCTTGTATTTGACTTATTTAATTCCTTTATTCACTAACGCGATCTAAGTCGATAATTATATACGAGGATTGATAATATGTTTATTTCAATAGCGATCAATCATAGTATACAACTGAAGTCAGATCTCGGGCTACTAAACTATTAATATTAGATTCTTATTTGCTAAAAAAGAGTATAGTAACTTTTTAGATTGATTTTTATTCGTATTTGAGAAAAAAGAGGAAGACAATAGAAATGAGTGTATACATTCATTTCTATTTGCCAGTAATATATATTAGTTGTATTATATTTAGATCTTGCAAACTTTAATCAATGAGATATACTACTCATAATTTTTTAATATCCAAAAATCAGTTTATTATAAATGGGTTATTTTTGATGAGAATTAACTTGAAAATTCATTATTCTCCTTCAATGTGCAATGCTTTAAAGCTAACATCGAGTCTAAGTTGACTAAGATGTCTATTTGAAGCCATATCGCTAGACCTTCAATCACTATGATCTAAATCCGATTACCAACAACTTTGTTTTGCATAGCTAAACAATATTATTAGCCAGAATGCCAAAAAATATCCCTCAAATGTTTACTATACATCTGTTTATCATTTTTAACATACTCTGTAGACTAGTCTTCTAAGATGAATCTAAGAAGTCTATACATATCAATGATCACCTCTCCAGAAAAAGAAGAGTAATGCACAAAGAAGGATATATAAAGAAAATTTTATACCCTCATTTAATCAGTAGTTATTCATTAGTATAGAACAAATATTAAAAGGGATATTCAAATCACCAAGAATAAACAGATTCGTGAAAGATGAGGAATACATTACAAACAACAACAATAACAACAAAAAGAATGGAACTTCATGTTTAATACACCATTAATTGATGTTTCATAATGAATTTAATCGATAAGAAGTATACTTGATTATAATTGTGTTTTTCTTTTTCATTCTGTAAAAGAATTCATTGGTTTCCCCTTCCAATTTAGTTGTTCTTTATGATTTCATTTAGTCAGTAAACTAATAACTTACCAATAGCACTTCGTAGACATTTTCTTACCGTAATACGAGAAGCTATAATAAATTTATTAAATAAATGTTAAATTTTCAACTCATCATAGAATGAAGGCAAAACTTACAATTTCAAAAAAAGTGTTATATTGTTCAATTAGTCTATTGTACAAACTTATTCAGATGTTATGATGTAATCAAATGAGTTATTGTAGGTAATATAATCTATCGGTAAAGTAGTCAATAGTGAAGATAGATTTTGTTACCAATAGACATTAATTGAAGACCTATTAAAAATCAAGAATTTCTAGACTGGAATTTCAGTGTGCTATGGGATCCCATTTCACACCAATATTCCAAGAGATGGTTGATCTTATAACATTCAGGTATCATGAAGGGTGTTATACAATCAAGTCACTCGAATAATATCGAATAACTGAAGCATTTTCTAACTTTAATTAATTATTTACATATCAATAACATCATTCAATGTTACCAGAGGATAACTGCAGTATTCATAACCTGTATAGCTTGACAACTTAAGACTTCTCACTAATATCTGCAATTCAGTTAATAATGAGAAGAAAATTATACAGAACTCCTACAAGACAAATCACATGAATAATAGTTTTCACTGGTCTAGTGGTTAAGCGCTCGCACGCGAAACTGATAGGTCCTAGGTTCGAATTTCCTGAGGTGGGATCGTGGGCGCACACTGCTGAGGAGTACCATACTTGGACGAAACGGTCATCCAGTGATTCCAGGTTTTCTATGGTGGTCTAGCTTCAATTGACTCATGATTTCAACTACATAAAATTACTAGAATCTACACAAAACCCCCTTCTGATCATTACATAATAATTAGAAAAATATTAAATCATGTAATCAGTGTTATCATATTTTATTATAATTCAATAGGTAGTTATTAAGATGACCTGGTTAAATGTCTAGACTATCTATTTTTTGATCGCAATGGGAGTTTGTGGAGATTATAGTAAATTTAATAGTTGAATTCATGGGTCAATGTAATCTAGATCACCGTTGGAAACCTGAAAGCACTGGATGACTGTTTCGTCCTAGTACGGGACTCCTCAGCAATGCACATTCACGATAGCGTATGTCGGAATAGCTTACATACACTCACAAATTCAACTATTCAAGTTATTAAAATTCCAACAAACACCATTCTGATCATAATCATAATGTACTCACTAGGGACTGGCTTCACGATGATTTTCTCGAGTTGTAGTGGGAAGCCATGACCAGTAGGTTCCAATTCGTGTCGGGTAGAGACAGGTTTATAACTCAGACAATAGATGAATGATTATGCACGATCATGAATCAATAAGAGTTAAACATTAACAGCGTTGGATACGGGCTCAGTGGTCTGAAGATTAAGCGTTCGTGAGGGACACTGAAGGTCCTGGATTTTAGTCCCTTTGGTGTGGGATCTTGGGTGTGTACTTCTGTGCATTCCAATACTAGGAGATAACTTCCGCCCAGTGCTCCCAGGTTTTCAATGAAGGTCTATCTTAGATTGATTCACGAATTCAATTATCAAAGTATCTATTTTCTAACTGTGCACACATCACTATTAACATTTCTGTTTTTTATATTTGCTTAAAACTGAATAAATTATAAATGTTAACTAAATTTGTGCATATACTGTGACATAAGAGACTTACAAGTTGTTATTATGTTAAGTCCTGAAAAATTTAGACAAAAACATTACAGTTGTGGGTATAACTTTATTTGTCATCTATTCCACTGGAATAACAAATTCATCAGAATTCATTCATCTCTTCATAATGTAATAAATGGAAATAATAATTCAAGTATTTGAACTAATAAAAATGAATAACTGGTACATACTGTTAGAAACGTTTGCAAATAAAATTCTTTTTTGGATCATTACAGTTTAAATGGATGTTGAACAGAAATTTTTTTATCATATTGTACACAATAGTTTTGCATAGTCGAAAGCATCAGTCAATTGAAGCTAGACTACTATGGAAAACCTGGAAGCACTGGACGACCGTTTCGTCCCATTGTGGGACTCCTCAGCGGTACGCTTCAATTGACTCATGATTTCAACTATGCGAATACCGGAATCTCCACAAAACCCCTTCTCATAATAACATTTTAATCAAGCTTTGTGAAATAGAGTTAATATTAATTTACATGTCGACAAGTCTTATTTGTGATAATCATTTCAGAGAAGCTTTAAAACAAAAGTTAATGTAATTTTTGAAGAACCGTCAAAAATCGGTTTTACTATGTTGTCCAAGTTGGCTTAGGTTAGAGTAGATTATCTTCAACTGCCCTGATAACCGTTATTAAGTCAATTCCAAGAGTTTATAAATTTCAGAAAACAACACAAAGTGCCGACTACGATTTATTTCCGAACAGTATAGGTCACTAAACTACAAGCACAACTAGAGAATTCGAACAGAAATAATAATGCGAGTGAGCAAATATATATGTATGGGAAAGCGAATGATTCAGAGGATGATTTAAGCTAATAAGAGCGATATATACCTACGTTGTCACATATGATCAAGCATGCATTTTACAGGAGACATGGCAACCATAATATCAGTACAAAGACGTAGACAAATGGTTACTGTTCCGACAACACTGTTTGTTAAATAGGTTAATTGAAGCGCTTGACAAAATTAAAAGTAAAAAAAAACTTGAATGTAGGAGAAGTGCAAGTTCGCAATGATTAATAAGTATGTTGTGTCCATTACATGGGTCTATTTTTACGTTTGTGTAGCTAATGTTAATTGTACTTTATAGTGTAATTTACACTGAAGACTTTGTTATTTAACCACGATTTCGGGCTGCTTAACTCTGATTTTGCTCATAGCTGGCATTTACCGATAACTTCAGATGTTTAAGATGAAATCATTAACGAAAAATATACTTCCCAAATGTAGAAAAATACTTACCAAATAAACGGACAAGTAACCAAAATGTTAAGATACAACACATATATTAGACACTAAAAACGTTGTAAATAATCTACTCTTATTACTAAAGATATTCTAAAATAAATATGTATAGATAAAAGCAATCAAAAACAAAACAATAAAATTTTCATTTTTAAATAAAATATAACCTACTTGAATTCGATCTAGGTGTTGTACTAGTTTGATTTAATTCTTTTGGCGTGGTAGAAATATTGATTGTTTTAATGTAACCATCAGTAGGCTTATTAACATCAACAGATTCTTTCAATTTGGGTTCAACTGATTTTGTACGACTTATTGGTATGATACGTATTGGTTTTTTTGATGGTGATGTTGAAC
The DNA here is from genome assembly GCA_944470415.2 of Schistosoma rodhaini. Taxonomy (NCBI): domain Eukaryota; kingdom Metazoa; phylum Platyhelminthes; class Trematoda; order Strigeidida; family Schistosomatidae; genus Schistosoma; species Schistosoma rodhaini. Next base: position 31,808,510 of record OX104037.1, read on the forward strand.
TACATCGAATTTTTTGTCTTTCATTTCCTTCAGATTGTATTGGAATTGTAGATGATTGTGATGATATATTGTTGGTTTTATTTTGTTTTTGTTGTGTTAAATCATTTACACCATCATGATCAGTACATTTTGACCGTTTAACTTTAGTATCAATAGTAACTGTTGGATTCTTAGCAATAATTCGATTTATGCTATTTGTTGTAGTTGTAATTGTTTCTGTCTGTGATGAAATAGTTTCTTCACGAGTTATTTTATGCATTTTTGTACGAATTTCATTATTTGATTTACCAGATGTTGATGATGTAACCACTAATGGTGTTGATAAAATTGTTGTTATTGGAATTGTTGATGGTGTTGTTGACGAAGCTGTAGTTATTGTCAATATTGTATTATCATCTTTCTTAATTGATATTGATTTTGGTTCTATTGTCGTTTGTTTTATTTCAGATGTTACATCTTCATCTATCATAGGTATATCTTCATAATTTAAACTTTGTTTTAATTTATCATCTATTGTTTCTACAATTGGAATAGAAGGTGTTTTTAAATCTGACACTATAGGTGTAGGATGAGATGAAATATTTGAAACAGTAGAAGAAATTAATGATTTTGAATATTGTAATACTGGAAGATTATCATAAGAAAGGTTAGTTGTAGTTGTTATGATGGAGTTTTCATTTGACTGAATATTATTAAGTGTTTTAGATATAGACAGTGAAGTATAGTTAAGATCTAATGATGAACTTAATTCGTTGATATTTACTTTAGGTGATTCTGTGGAAGTTTTTGCTTGACTATTAGTTTCGATCAAGTGTTTATCATGTTCATTCATATCAACAGTTGAATTAAGATTCACTAACTCATTTTTAATATTAACTGGTACTACTTGACCAATTGTACCAGTTAAACGTGCTTCTAAAATATTCTCTTGTAATTGTTCTGCTTCAAATTCAGGTTTAATTAGACGACGATTTGATCTTAAAAGATGTTCTTCTAATCTTGATGAATGATTATGATTTCTAGAATCATTGATTTCATTTTCATTATGTGAAATACCATTCATTGATTGTTTACCATGAGAAGATTTCAATCGTGACAGTGAATTTTTCTGAATTTCATCTAAATCCATTTTACCAATCACATGTGTAGTTATATCAACTAATGATGTTGTTTCAACGATTTCATTTAAACTATATTTAATAGAGATCATATTTGATTGTTTTAAATTTGAATGTTTTAAAGTTGCTTCTTTCATTTCAGGTGGAATCCAAAAATCTAAATGAAATGAAAAACTGGAATATTAAATAGACAGTTATTGTATTTTGAAGAAAGAAAACAAAGATTTTCTAAGAAATCCGTAAAAGAATCGATACATAAGTAAAGACTACCAAGCGACGTTGTTTTAAAGTTGTATAGATCAATTTCTTTATTAACTTTAAAGAAAAAAAGACAAACAGTCGTCTTGGAGAAACAACACTGATTTGTAATTTAATTCTTTTTGTATCATAAATTAACCATTCATATAGCTTATTTCTTGATTGACTAAAGGTTTTAGAAAGTAAATCAAAGTCATATCATTATTCACTCATGTTGGTTGTTGTAGTTAAACTTCACCGGAATATTTTTTTCTACCCTATAAGTTTTACTAGATTGAATATAGTATCAGTTATGTTACTATATCTTTCAAAATAAACAAATTATATATATGATGATAATTAGGTATCAATACTAAGGTTGGACTCGATAGTTTCAAATAAATTGAGCATTGGGTAAAGAGTTAATAACGAATATATTTTTGTTGTATCTCAATAAGTAGAAAAATTGTGCTTCTGACGTTTCGTGACTTAATGTAAGCCACTTCTTCAGACTAACTAAATAATCGAATTAAATTAACACAAGGCTAAATAGTACAAAGAAAACAATGTAAAACATTTTTAGTACAATCAAAATCATAATAGGTCTGAATATGTTAATGTCAAATAATTTTTGATGAAGATGAATTTGCATGGACTGTTACTGTATTAATTTTTATGTGATATTGACATATTCAGACCTATTATGATTTTGATTGTACTAAAAATACTTTATCTACTACATCCATCGTCAAGAAGGTACAAGTATTTATAAACAATTGTCTACGCAAAATACTCAACATTCATTGGCCGGATACTATCAGCAACAGTGTTTTATGGGAGAGGACAAATCAGCTTCCAGATGAAGAGGAAATTAGGAAGAGATGTTGGCAGTGGATAGGATATACATTAAGGAAATCACCAATGTGCATTACAAGGCAATCCCTTACTTGGAATCCAGAAGGGAAGCGGAAAAGAGGAAGGCCGAAGAACACATCACGCCGGGAAATAAAAGCAGATATGAAAAGGATGAATAACAACTGGAAAGAACTGGAAAAAATTGCCCAGGACACGGTTGGATGGAGGATACTGGTGGGCGGCCTATGCTTCTCCGCGAGGGGTAAAAGGCATAAGTAAGTAAGTATGTAAAAATACTTTATACTGTTTCCTTTGTACTATTTAACCTTGTGTTAATTTAATTCGCTCAGTTATTTACTCCGAAGAAGTGACCTAAATTAAGTAACGCAACGTTCGAAGTACAATTTTTCTACTTATTGAGACATCAGAAAATTATATTTATTATAATTATAAATAGTTTTTGATATGATTACAAAGTTCTTCCACTTATTTTAGTGTCCACTCCTAAAGTGATTAGTACAAGTTTGTAGAGAATTAGTATCTAGTTTGTTTTTCCTGAATATAAACCAGCCTTGTTCCGGAAAAAAACAATGGTGACCAATTATATAGATTATGAGATAAGTACCAACCGAAGACAATTGAAGATGGTTCAGCAAAATCTTGAATTGAATAAAGTTATATATGTCCATCATTGAATTTCGGTTTAGTAGCTTAGAGGTTAATTATTCACGAGCAAGACTAAATATCCTGTGTTTGATTTCCTGTTAAACATTCATAGATTTCCTTTTGAATAATCTCTCTAACAAGTATATGCTAAGATTTACAGGTGTATAAAACATGTATCTTTAGAAGTAATAACAGTTACCCATGTGATATATAAATGCTTATCAAAGGTGGTAATATAGACTATCATATGATTATATTACTGTTTTGCAAGACAAAAATACGTTTTTTTTTTCATTTTATGCCAGAAATAAAATTTCATAATCTCAATATTATTCAAGACTTTCACTGTTTATATGAGTCAATATAAAAATTTCAACCAAATAAAATAAAAGATTAATTAATTAGCAATGGGTGATCATGAGGTTAGTATTTAATCTCAATAGATCAGTGGGTGGTGATCAATGCTATGTGTGTCAAGTCCTTTTTAATGCAGATCGAATGCTATCGATCAAGTTGCAATGTGGCCACTAGTCTAGGTGGCTCGACACTGTGTGCACTATGTTGGGATAAGATAGTGGTTGATCGATAGCATTTGATCTGCACTAAGAAGGACTTGGCACAAATGACATTGATCACCATCCACTGATCAATCAATTGTGATTACATTTCAGTCCTACAGGAGGTCGGTCGAGGCCCGGATATCTCAGTGGTAACGTCTCTGACCATAAATCTGAGTGACACGGGATTGAATCCGTCAGGGAGAACCAGTTCCCTCAAGATTACAAGCACATCTGGCTGATGAGTGCCAAGTAGCACAAAACCTGGGTCAAGGGTAAGTGCATTTTTGTTTTTTTTTTTACATTTTTTTTATCTAACTTTGTTTTCTATGTAAAACTATATACATATATATAGTTAAAACTAGTTTAGATATTCAATGGACATTGAACTGTGCATATTAATAGTTATTGGAATTTGAACAATGATGTATTGTACAACAATATCAACCTATTTTCTTGAATAAATTTAACTACCTAAATAGATATACATAGAAATATAAAGAATCAAACAGAATTTATATAATAAGTGTTCTGTTAAATCAACTCATATAATTTATGTATAATGCATAGAAACTGTATAATTTATGCAATCATAAAACAACCAAAGAATCAAAATAAAAAAACATGAATAAATAAATAGATGTGTAATATACAATGACTATTTACAAACGGATATAAGTAGAGTATATGACAATGAAAAAAAAGTAGTATGTAACATTTAGTGATGTTATTTATTTGGAAAGATCCATTTACAGAAACTTGACTACAGTTTTATTCCTTTAAATAATTAAATTAGATTATCTCGGCACCAGTAGAATAATGGTAGAACTATTATAACCACCAAAATTAAACCGTTAAAATATGATCAGTGTAAGTGAATGACTTGAACTTGACAAGAATTTCTTATTCCTAGTGAATTATTTCAAGGTTTGATACTATTTATGATAGTGAGGAAACAGTTTGGTCAACCCTTTTCAGGACAGGTTTATAGACTCTCTGAGACTGTCGTTGTAGAGCACATGTGATGTGGGATCACAGACATAGTCGCAAAGAATACATCCATTTGTTGAGTTGTCTTAAATCCTTTATTAATGATACAATGGATTTCTTTCGTTAAATGATAAATATTACTTAACTGTTTAAAATAAAATGTGGAATCACCCGACGGCCGTTTCATCCTATTGTGGGACTCCTCAGCACTGCCCATCAACGATCCCTCCTCGCGAGATTCGAACTCAGGATCTATCAGTCTCGCGCGCGAGACTGTTGTGAGATATCAACTCACTGAAGACAATGGTGGACGGAATATATTTACAGTATAAATGGAATAAAACAAACTGTCCCAACGATCAGAGTTACTCCACAAAAATGGAAGCATAAGAGAACTGATATTAACTAAAACATTCGACTACTAGATTGGTGTCAAATGTTGTCTATTTACTTTGGTTTAGACAACCGGAAAGTATTATTAATTCTGATAAAGTGTGATTCACAGTCGAATATGTAAATATCTAACTCATAAATGAATTATATAATAAAAACTCCTGATAAGAATAATACAGTTGTAAATTCTGTAAATATATTACTTTCACTCCAAATATTAATAAGTAGCTAAGTTTTTAAATATTTGATTTGGTACAATTCGTTTTGTTGAACGGAATTTTTCGGAATTTCATCTGATCAGTTTATATAAAACCCATATAACTTTAGATAAGACGATGATGAAGTATAGTTCCTAATGAAATTTTCTATATGCTCTTTTACTAATTCTTGTTAATGCTAACAGAATAAAAAAAACTCGAATAAAAAAGAGATTCGAGAACGTTTATCTGATCCATTCACTTAAGCAGACAAAGATCGATATGGAAAATAGAGGCATTTCCACTTTACTCACATTATTTAAGTATGAATCGTCTTATGTATAAAAAAAGACAAAGAATAATGTAGACAAACGAATATAAACATTCACATACATGTAGGAAATATGCATGAATAAACAATCAAAGTTAGTTATAAGCAAAGATGGATAGTGGCTAGCAATGGAATACAGGACAGGCGATTCGTCCTATTTGGGACTCGACAGCTGAGTGGGTAACGTGATGGCGTTTGAAGCGAAAGGTACTGGGTTCGAGTCCCAAAGTGAACATCAACTCTGACATTAAGGTGAATCCAACTGAAGATTCCCAAACAGGACGAAACTCGTGTCCTTGATTCCACTGCCAGCCATCATTTATCTTTGCTTATAAAGTTTGTATCTTAAGGCAATATCGAGGCTGTACGCACAGCATGCACATATGCCAATAAGAGACTGACCAGTTGCAGTCCTAAACATCAATGGGAAGATTCAAACAAACAAAACCAAGTGAATTCAAAGTTAGTTATATATGAATGTGTACACTATAATCAATAAAGTCATGATTGCACATACATAGGTTATATAAACTCATACAATGGTTCATATCAATATATCGTGCTAATTCACAATAGAGTATTAAATATGTTTTAACTGTATTAATGGTTGATACAAAAAACGGAACATTCAATGTTTAGATAAGTTTAATGGAGATTAAAATTGCTTCATATCTGTCTTCCTTCCTGTACTATATCCTTGTATACAATCTTTCTTTTATATATTATCATCATTAAATTAACGACTTCTATGAATTCGGTGTTCATTTTATCATGCTTACAAGGTATGACAACTTGGACCGATGAATATATGTGCCTGGTCCTATGTTGTGACTGACTGACTGACTGAATTGAGTAATCAGGAGGAATAACATGAAACTGACGACCATTTTTGTAATTCTTTAAATAAATTTTGTTTTCATCCCCTTTTGAAAAAAAATAATGTCAACCCATCAAGAGTTGATAATGAATACGAATAGTTTTAAAAGATGTACTACAACGCATAGTACATCCTTAATAAGCAACTATTTGAATCCTTACAAAAGTGTAATAAATTTTAGTATTCTCATTTAAAAATGCAAAAATAAAAAAATTAGTTTATCACAAATTTCGTATTCATCATTTGTCCTTAAACTTAAATTAAAAAAATGAAGGTTTAAACTAATCAGGACAATTGATAGATGTAATGAATTCATCAAATTATTGACCAGTTTACAACAATTAAAGTACACAGATAATTCCTCCAAAAAAGAAAGAGATGATTGAATGATCTCTATACATACTTATTTATTCATAAGTTTACATAGATCAGAAGTTTTATTTGTATATTTCAAATGATGCCATACATTCTTCATATCGATACACATTTTAATATAGGGTGAGGTTATTCACAATATTTCCAAAATTGAATGGATGTAATTGAGATCATGCATTAATCAATGTTAGACTACTATTGAAAACATGAAAGCATTGGACACCCGGTCTATCCTAGTATGGGACTCCTCAACAGTGTGTACCCACAGTTCCGAGTGCGAACGCTTAACCTCTAGGCTTCTGAGCTAGCATTCAGTGATCTTAATGTCTAACTTCAACCAATCCACAAAATTGAGCAACCGTCCACCACTGTCTTCACTGAGTTACTATCTCACAACAGACCCGGTTGAACTCCACTGGTCGCTGCTTTTCACTAGAACTTCAGGAAATAACTCTTGAAACCAGTCACTAGTGAGTATATGATTATAATCAGAAACGGGTTTTGTAGATATTAAATTAATTTCCATGGTAGTCTAGCTTTAATTTACTTATGAATTCAACCATTAAATTACTATAACATCCACAAAATCCTTTTCTAATTAAAAAAAAACTGTTATTCAGCTTTTCGTTTCTTTTTAGTGTACAAAAGCATGTTACGGTAGTGAGCATCCATGATTCTGTCCAATGCTTCCAGATTTTCCATAATGGTCTAGCTTCAAATGACTCATAATCTTAAATAATAAAATTACTAGAGTATCTACAAAACTCCCTTCTGATAGTAATAATTATTAGGAAAAAATCATTGAAAGTGGTTATCTATGATAATTCACAGAAATGTAAATTATCGATTGTGTGAAATAGCTCTAATGCATATGGTTTTTGTGAATCACATTATCAACTAACCAGTAAATAAAAATTGAATAAATATGTAATGACAAGATAATTTCATTTATATTGTATAAGTTATTGAATGATAATTCATCTAAAATTCCATCGTAAGATAGGTTAATGAAAACATATAGATTCATTTCAGTTAGTCAGTTAGGAGTGCTGTTAGAGATATTAGGGCAATTATCACTTCCCGGTTGCCCACACCGTGGAAGGGTTCTTCTAGAGGTACCTGAAAAAGAAATAGGGTTGGAAGTGGTCTTAGTGACCTGAGAGCGTGACCGCAGTGCTCAAGGGACAACTGCTTGAGGTTGGTTACACACGACCTTTTTGCGGATAATTTTTGTGTTAGGTTCGTACTTGTTGGGACCTTAACGCCGGAGACGGATATCCGTGGGATAAGGTGAGGTGTGCATTTTTAGAGTCGATCTTTTCTAACCTTACCACTCCTTATGGGAAGGCAGCATCGCTGTTATGCTGGTTTTCTGAAGGAAACACCTTACTGCCGTCACATCCCTGTACAGTCAGCAGTACGACTTCGCCTTCGGACCTTGGGATTGCTGCTTTTAGTCTCACCGCTCTTCAACCGACCTGTCTGGCATCGTAGGACCTTGAGGAACGATTGTCCCAGACAGTATAGCTCGACTGGTTCATCACGATAGGCAAGCCCGACCACCACGTCAAGGTAGCAGCAACGGTCGGGAGATTCATTTCAAAGTATTACTAAATCAGATTTATAAATGTTCTATAGTTCACTTTATAGTCAGCCGATAGATGCTACGACAGTATATATATAAATGATTGATTACAAAAGGTAACAAATTTTGTAAAATTCAACGTAAAGAGATTCGATTTATTAATTTGTTAATTAATTTCTTTTGAGAATGCTTCATGATAATCAAACTATGTATAAACAGTACAAGTAAGATAACGAAAGATCATGGTCTCCCACTAAAACTTCAGGTCGTTTACGAGGCTAGGTGTTCTAATTGTGTTCAATCCAAGTATAAGATGTCAGTTGGGTCTTGTTCATGAATTTCAAATTGGAATAGGAAAAACAATTTTCCAACGCTTCCTTGTTTGACGTTAGTATTCGGTGGAAATTAATTCTGATTTGTATGAAATGTTCGCAAAATATTAATTTGGTTAACAAGCCAGTAATCCAATTAAAATGAACCTTGACTAAACAATGAAATCGAATACGTGTCCATGAATTTGTAGCGCAACAGTTTTCAATGTTCAATATATGTGGGTAACCAGGCATTCTTGAACACTTCCCGTTTACTTAGTATGTGAGCACTGAGTTTAAAAGCATAATTTTTACTGAGGATTTCAGTTTAAACTCAAACTTTCAATTTATTTCCTTTTTTATTCAAGAAATTGAAATATCTTATAGAATTGTGCTCACAAAAGACATATATAGATAACTTGAGATGATAAAAATGAAATCTCCAGTGAAAGTTATTCTGTAGTACATACTATTCATCGATTAAATGAACGGAAAATTTATCAAAATCGCTAGATATTACACTTTCAACGGGTACTGAAATAAAGAATGGTTGATTTCACACTTAAACAAATCAAGAAATTAGTTTAATTTCTATCTGTTTTAGTTTTCATCAAAATAATAAAAAAGTGGTTTTTTGTGGAGAATTAGTATTTTCATAGTTGAAATCATGAGTCAATTGAAGCTAGACCACCAGGGAAAACCTGGAAGCACAGTGAGTTCGGAACTCACTGAAGACAATTGGTGAAATGGTTGCTCAACTTCGTGGATTGGTTGGAGCTAGACATAAACAGCGTCGGATGCCAGCTCAGTGGTCTATCGGTCAAGTGCTCTGGCGCGAGGCTGATAGGTCCTGTATTCGAATCTCGCGAGGCGAGGCCGTGGATGAGCACTGCTGAGGAGTCCCACAATAGGACGAAAGGGCCGTCCAGTGCTTCAAGATTTTCCCTGGTGGTCTAGCTTCAATTGAATAACGCTTTCAACTATCAAAATAATAAAAGCTAACACATCAGTAAGTTCTAAAAGTATTTAGAAATTCGTTATTTACAGTATTTATCTACTTATGTGAAATATGTTACTCAAATGAGGCTATCCAAAAAGATGTAATTAGAGAAAGACATGCAATTATTTAAATAAGACCAATCTTAAGATCAAAATGAGAATGGTATAATAATGGAAGCAAAGTTAGTAGAATCAGTATTAATACACACACTGATTTACGGGCTAATAAGACGATAATACTACGTCAAAAAGACGCAAAATAGCTGGGACCAGTGCTAAGCACTGCAAGACATAGGATATTAAGAATTAATAATAGGAAGAACAAATATAGATGGACTAAAAAACGAGAGGAAATAAGACAAAATAGAGTCAGTATGTGGTATACGGTAAAATTAAGAGGAAAAAGTATATAATAAGTAATAGATAGTAAGATAGAAAGTAAAAATAAGCTAAAAAACATACATGAAGAACTGATCGAGGCAACTATAGATGGATATGAAGGAGCTCAAAGAACGACTTGCTATAGGCTAGATAGATAATCTTGTTAAATTAAGATTAGATAGATTTGATAGATAAAAACCATGAATGATAGGAAAGTGAGAGTTGATTTTCAAATCCCTGAATAAGAACTGTAATTGATTGTTTGCCACTAATAAAAAATAAACAGGCTGCTCGTACCGGTCAACACGTCATTGGTATGGCACATTGCTAAGATTGTATAAGTCGTGCTCTGATTGATGATTTGATCACGTGATAGTTAATAGGCCACAAGACACCACACGGGACATCCCATCGGCCTAATAGAGTACTGTGGGCCTGCCTGAGATAATGAATTGGTAATGCTTTCGTTTCACATAGATTTCTGATCAGTGATTCGATTAAACCGGATTTTAAAAATATTTCTGGTAACTTTAGAGAATACTTGCAGGAGGAGCTAAATGGCCACAGGTAACGAGGCCTTCAAGAATAGAATTATCAATTGTTTAAATTCCTTTTTTGAATCATTATACACAGCGACGCAGGGAAATTCGTTAAACAAAAAACACTTTGTGTAGATAGTATGACCTGGTGAATAAAGATTGAGTTGTTCCAGACTGGATGCTTCTCTTTAACACACCTTAGAATGTACTGTCGAATGTAGTGGACAATTCGGAACTGTACATGACAGATGTTCTGTCCCAGTGATCTTTACGGTTGTTTTTTCTCGAACTTTTTACTACATAAGGAACAAATCTTCCTGGGTACTGAGGGTATATGTTCTATTCGCTGTTAATATTTCCTTCAATGAACTTGAGAGGGAAGTCTTCTTCAGTGAATTTCCGACAGACCGTATTCAATTTCTTCTTCTTCTTCTTCTTCTTTTTCTTTTTCTTTTTCTTCTTCTTCTTATTATCATTATTATCAGTCGTAACTTCTGTGAGAATTCGTCTGGTCACTGGTGATAGATTAAGATTCTCTACCAGAATAAAGGTACTCAATTTCGGAAATTCGTGCGCCGTCCATCCCAAGTTGGTTTTCAATGTGCTGATCTTCGATGAGAGGCATTCAATCTTTGTTTCAGTAAGGCATCAACGGTACTAAATTCTGAGTTTACGACCGATGCTAGTGTGGTTGTAATTGATTCGTAGAACATCATTAAATTAGCTGTTTTCTTCACAAATGATGAAGTTATCATATCTGTCGTATAAATAGAATTTATCGATCTTTGGTTGGATAATAATTTGTATCTAACAGTATATTTGAAATTTTTATCATCATAAAGAATTATTTCAATTGTTTAAATTAAATTTACTATGGTGTTTGTTTCAATCATGTGCTATTTCATAAACTTGTCTATTTCGTAATGAATGATTGGACACAAAAAAGTAGGATGTTTTACTTTAAGTAAGTGTTGTGCTGATTGACATTCCCAGGATGATGAAGATTTTTTGTAGGAACTTAAGTTATCTCAGATAAATGAAGTAAAATCAGAGATATTATCATTAGTACTACTGATTAGTTTATATATTGGTCTATAAGTGAACAGTAACCAGTGTCTTATTTTATATCTAGTCATTTCAACTGAACAAATCATGTAGATCAATTAAGTCAACCATTTGTAAAATAAACGATGATTATTTATACTATTATGTCCTATTGGAATTCGAAAAGATGCTATTTGAGTATTTGGATATAACTCACACTACTGTTGTGGTGTGTATTTACATTTGTGGACAGATATAAGCAGTATGTAGCAGGAATTAGAGGTGGGATGATTACTGGCAGAAAAGTGAAACAAAGAGAAGAGGGAGGGAACCAAAGAGCAGTAAAAGAAAACAACAACAGGATCGGAAGAATGATGAAGTATGTAAAGGACAACTGGAGGAATATACGCAAATAATATATTCAACATATTGTTTTCATATTCATTTGTTGTTTGCTTGTAACTTCCTATTGATATTTGGGACTGAGATTGATCAGTGTCTTGTTGACATATGTGCATACTATGCTTATTGCCTTAAGCCACAAGCTTTATAAGCAAAGATAGACAGAGGCTAGCAGTGAATTTACCTACATTGCAGAGTTGATGTTCACTCTGTGAATCGAACCCACTGCCGTTCGCTTCAAAAGCCATCGCGTTATCCACTTATCTACTGAGTCCTTGTAGGCACTTGCTTGTTCAATGGGATGTAATTTAAATTCACTTAATATTGTTTTTTCCTAGAGTGAACATCAACTCTGAGATTCAGGTATATCCAGCCGAAAAGTCCCAAAAAGAACGAAACACACATCCTGGATTCCACTACTAGCTATTATCCACCTTTGCTTATATAATTTTCATGTTTTACGAAGCTACTGTTTGATTTAGTGTAAAACAATAAATTGGTTTTCCTCACCAATTATTCGTTGACTACACTACTACTACTAATAATAATATTAATATCACACTAGTATTACTCTTCATACCATAATTATAATTGATGTCCTAATTAAAATATCAATAAATCCTGAGTGTATTGATTAGTTAAATTAACCTTCGATTAGATTTAACTCTTCACCAAGTTAGTGTATCACATGAAATTGTAATTGTATTACAGATTATTCATTATTGTCAATATTGAGACTAGTAATGTTAATCTAGATTTTATTAAAAAAATTATTGGCCTGATTACTATAAGTATTTGCATTTCAAACATTCCGTTGATTATAATCAGTATTGGATTTGGCAAAAGAATGAGCATAAGTCCGATTTGCTACATCACTATCAATAAACAGAGATGAAATTTTCATAGTTGAAATCATGAGTCAATTGAATTTAGACCACCATGGAAAACCTGGAAAAACTGGATGGCCATTTCGTCCTATTGTGAGACTCCTCAGCGGTGCGCATCCACGATCCTGCCTCGCGAGATTCGAACCCAGGACCAACCAGTCTCGTGTCAGAGCACTTAACCTATAGACCACTGATCCGGCCGGCATCCAACGGTGTTAATGTCTAACTTCAACCAACCAACGATTTTGAGCAACTGTTCACCAATTGTCTTCAGTGAGTTGATATCTCTACAACAGACTTGGTAGAACTCCATTGGTAATTATTAAAATTATTAAAATGAATAATAAAGAAATAATAAAAGTGTACACGATGCCAAAAATAAAATTAAAAATAGGAATATGTTTTGAAAAGAAAGAACGAAGTCATTCAATGGAAATTATCTAATATTATTGAATGTTACACTCTAGAACAAGATAAAGAAAGAATATTATCTACATTACTGCAACTAATTTCTAGTCATGATATCTAAGGTCGTCACCCATTTATTAAATTTTAAACCAGTTAGTATGAACAGCTCGACTTGTCTTAAATTACTAAGTAATGTAGCTGTTTAGTGCTTAAAGGTTTAACGTTTGATATACAGCTGCAACTCAGAAAGACAATTGCAAACAAACTTGTCGTTCAAACTGATTGTAGGACTCGTCATTAGTACACGCTAAAATATTCATTCCATGATCAAAATAATAAAAGTTCGTAGGTTTGTTGAAAAATGTAGAATATGCGTTTAATGATAACAACAAATACAGTTTATTAGAGTATAACTTATCAGAATGGATTTCGTGGATAATATAGTAATTTTAATAGTTGAGATCATGAGTCAATTGAAGCTAGACCACCATGGAAAACCTGAAAGCATTGGATGGCTGTTTCGTCCTATTGTGGGACTTCTCAGCAGTAAGACTGATAGGTTCTGGGTGATGATGATAATGCTCATATCAGTATTGGAGAACTGATAAAATTGTGTCCAGTGGTAAGTTGAGAATGAGATCAATTTTGAAGTAGCGTCTATCGGTTAAGTGCTCTGGCGCGAGGCTGGCAGGTCTTGTGCTCCTGTGCTCCTTCACGAGGGGTAACAGGCGTAAGTAAGTAAGTAACCAGATCATCATACTTAAGTTAGTTTCACACTAATAACAAAGGATTAGGATAACTAAGCGAAATATACACAATCAATCCTTAATTAACTGACCTTTAATTGCTTTTTCTAACAACATCATTCCCATAATATCTCGAAACCATCCTATTTCACGAAAACGTATTACATTTATAAATGGTACATCTGGATTTAATTGATTTGGCACTTGTACACTACCAATAGCAACAGCAATAAAACGTGAATGCCATTCTGGTCGTCCACCTTGATCACGTGATCTACACAATAATGGATGTAAACAATGTCGACTAAAATAAGTAATATGTTCAGCTGCATCATCCGGTATAAATAAAACAATACGACTAGCTTGAGAAAATAAACATGCATTAATTCTTGTTGAATCTGACCAAAGATCATTTTTCATATAAGTTGAATTATTTAAACATAAAACATTTAAATTAGGATATTTATTCATAACATGATTTGATAAATGTCTAGCAGCATCTTCATGTTTCCAATATGATGAATCATTACTAATATTATCTGAATAACATTGTCTTGCATAGAAAGCCGGTGATAAAATTGCTGCATGATGATAACCACCAGTCGACATGTGTACAAACAAAATGTATAATAATTCTTATTTATTTCTTTAAATGAATTTCAGAATGATAATTCCCCTTGTTCTACCACTACTAGAATGATACCTTTCTTTATTTGTAATAGCATAAGAGATAGAGAGATTTAATATATTCCATAAGTTTCCATATAATCTATTCCATGGACAACTATTTAGACGAAATTCAACAGATTGATTCAGTTAGACAGTGAATCGTTTATTATTCGGTTAGATAATTTGATTCGACAGTGTTATTTATTCGTCGTTGCTTAACGATGCATTTGATATTAAAGTATGAAGTGTGATATTAATTAGAATGAATAGATGAACATTCATTTGTATATATGTAAATTAGGAATGTCTGTTTCTCAACACTTCAATATGTCTATACAACTTACACACAAATTACTTATTGATTAAATTATCAATTTACACAATCATTTAAATAATCGATAATTATTAATTACAGTTAATGAGACTGAAAATTTGATTCACTTATAAATAAACGCGTAGGTGTTATGTAGTTGGTTACTGATTCATTTCAATGGTAACTAAGTGTTGGATGCCTGTTCAGTGGTCTAGAGGTTAAGAATTCGCACACGAGACCGATCAAGTTCTGGATTCGAATCCCACGAGTGGGATCATAAGTACGCAGAGCTGAAGAATCTCGTACTAGGACGAAACAGCTATCCAGTGTTTCCAAGTTTTCCATGGTGGGCTAGCTTTAATTGACTCATGATTTCAACTACGTAAAATCATTAAAATCTCCACAAACCCCCCTTCTAATATTAAGCAATCTCAGTGAGCTAAATTCATTTGTTCTTACATTTTTTAATTCATGAAATAAAATCCTTGAAACGAAATGAATGAGAAACTAGAATCATTTTAATCTCAAAATAGCTAGAGATAATGCCAATTTTTTCATCAATTACATTAATGAATAATCGATAATATCTGATTGTAGCATTTACAATCTAGCTACCATCTATCGTTAGATTGTTCACATAATAGTGATTTGAATTTATGTATGATGAAATAACTATCAGCTAATAACTTATTTGTAACTAAGTTTAACAAGACGGTAGAATATCCATTGAGATTATTTAGACGATATGACAAAATTAAATGATTATTTAAAGCAAAAAGAAACTTCTATAACATTGTTGTTGATATCCAGTTACACCGTTTCCTATCAAAAGAATATATAAATCATACCAGGATCTGGGTATTTTTACTTAAAGTTTATTCAAACAGCTGGGTGTCATAAACCAGTCAACAAATGTCTTATTTTTCAGCTAAATATAATGAAAAGATAACTTTGAGAGAATAACAAATGTTTGCATTCATGCTGTAGGTGATTGTAGAAATTCTGAGACCTATATTTATGAGTACAGTAAAGAAGTTCAAGTCCACGACATAATTTTATGTTTGAAACTGATTTTATTTTCAAATATATATGTTGAATGCTACTTATGCTGACAAATATTTGTAGTATGTAACACCAATCAGAAGTGGAATGTATGGCAGTAGAACATTAAGAAGTTTGAATTGCAGAGAACAGGAATGTAAACAGAGAGAAATTGTAATAACCACAGGAATGGAGGAGCAATAAAGTTTGCGAAAAATAACTGATGGAAGATGTGCAAACGAAGCATTTAATGTTTGCTTTTCATGAAGACATTGATGTTTGAAGTCCAGTAAATCGATATCCAAATAATGTACATTCTTTTCGCTGCATATTGCCAGCAACCACGATAACACTGATTGAGCCTTTTGGAACTTGTACAACAAAAGATTGTACACTTTTCAGAAACGCACCTGAATAGGTTATGCGATTAATAAACGTAATGATGTGTTAAAAGAGGCAAAAATAGATAACTTGTTGAAATATCTAGATGTCAGGAACAGGTAACCCAGATGTTCAAGTAAGCCGTCAAGTGATTGTGGCTGTTCCGCAAACTAATTGATTAAATTTGTTCAGCATTAAGGGCTAGATAAATATGATATTGGCTACCACTAAATCGTAAATCAATAGATTTATCTATCCCTAACATCATATTACATTAGTCCATAATCAGATGTGATTTAGTGTTGTTATGATTACTTTCAAATTAATTAATTTTATAAACTTTTTTTTATAAAAACGTTCCCCTAGTTCTGTTTTTCTTTATCCTACGAAGAATATCATCAAAACTGACAACACTTTACAAGTTTACCTTAATGATAATTCGTGTAGACTGTTATTTTCAAAATATCTATTTTGATCTAGTCATATGAGAAACAGATTACTTTAGAAAACAAAAGAGTTACTTTACTCAGCAGAATAATGGGAATATTAATATTGACTGACATATAGAATAGTCAATATCATTTCTCAGTTACATTGAATAGTATTTTGTTTCTACATTCTACTTTACTGCATTGACAAGTAACTGTTCTTCACTGTGACTGAATGACAGTTTACCCTTAATAAGTGATTAGTGTTATAAAGGATGAATTAAGCGATAAAATGTTTGGTATAAATAAGTTAACAGAATTTTTTAAAAATATTTGCTGAATAGATCTCCAGTTCTTAACCGACGTGCTTTTAAAAAGCGAAAGCACTACCCAATTCATTGTTTTAATGAGTATAATAGAATTAAAACTATTATTTATTATACAAAGTACCCAATCAATATTCCATGACTAGGTCACTTACCAGATAACAAATAATTGACAGCATGTAAACAATAGTTTCATTTATATCGTACATAAAGTGGTACTGTTTAAACAAATAACTGACCACTCAACGATCAATCAACTATCAATAGGTCTCAGTCTTATAAGGGGTCAGTCACAGGATCAAATCCTTCATGGAACATTAGTTCCCTCAAGACTACAAGTATACTTTCCCGATGAATGTCAACTAACATTGAAACCTAAGTTCATGGTTCCCTATCTATCAGTCTCAACCATTATTTCTTAGTGAAAATGTAGAAAGTAAAGAATAAAAATGAACTGTCATAATAGTTATGAAAGCAGCAAATATGTCAATAATGAATAGTTCCAAAAAAATTTAAAAAATATGAAAAAATGAGCCATGAAGAACAGTCGGAACAAATATAATCCTATCTGACAAAAGGTATATCAACAGTATTTTGATCATCATATACTCAAAAAACTAATCGACAAAGTATAATGAAGGAGTCATTTTCTCAAAAAACCTATTTCTTAAAACTATAACTTCCTAAAGATAATAAATAAAGATTAGGTTATATCAGCTAGAAATAAACATGAAACTCTTGATTTCAACGCACAGATTATATTCACCTCAAGACCTAACAATCACAAGTTCCATTCTTTATAAGATCATACATATCTAATGTCAAAGTATATCAAAACTAAAATATAAACATTGATTTCTAAATTCCAATGATTTTTACAATTCAACTCATTGAATTGTCAAAATTACACTGGAATTTCACAAAACCTTTTTTTTTAAATAATTTATTTTATTAAATAAAATGTACAATTGATAGATAGAGATAAGATTATTCATTTAATAAAAAAAAGCTTTTAAATATTTTATAGTTGAAATCATGAGTCAATTGAAGCTAGACCACCATGGAAAACCTGGAAGCATTGGAAGGCTGTTTCGTAGTGCGCACCCACGATCCCGCCTCACGAGATTCGAACCCAGGATCTATCAATCTCGCGTGCGAGTCCTTAACCTCTAAACCATTGAGCCGGTATCCAACAATGTTAATGTCTAACTTCAACCAATCCACGAAATTGAGCAACCGTCCACCATTGCCTTCAGTGAGTTACTATCTTACAACAAACTCGGTTGAACTCCACTGGACATGGCTTCTCACTAGAACTCCACGAAACACCTATTTAAATACCTCATTAAATAGAAATAAACTTTAATGAAATGAATCTATAAACCGGAATATCTTTTGTAGGCAAAGGTGGACAGTGGCTAGCAGTGGAATACAGGACGCGCGCCACGTCGTCCTATTTGGGACTCGTCAGATGGATGTACCTGCATCTCAGAGTTAATGTTCACTCTGGGACTCGAACCCGGAACCTTTCGCTTCGTTATCCATTCAGCTACTGAGTCCTGATATCATATATTTGTTATTATAAAAATAGAAACCATATGTAATCATTAATATTTCTTATAAATTAAAAGTAATTAAATCATATGTTCACCGAAATAAATTGGCGATTTATAGAAGTTTAGATGCATAATAGGATAAATCAATTACTGGTTTTTGCTAAAAATACAATTACTTGTCAGTAATCTCAGATAATATCTATAACAGAGTGTTTTTTATTAAAAAAGTATACGTTTACTATTATGCTAATCGGTTGTAAAGATTTATATCATAAACTGTTATAAATTTGCAAATGGATGCATTTTCTAGTAGCTACACAGAGGAGTACACTTTCAAAATATATATAGTGCTTCTCCATTCACTTGAATAAATACTAATCGTCTCAGTTGATGTGTAATAATAGGTCTCAGCTAGTACAAATGAAACCATTACCATTCATGAGCTTTCTCGTTACTATAAGAGTATGAGATTGTGGAGATTGTAGTAATTTTATTAGTTGAATTCATGAGTCGATGTAAGTTAGACCACCATTGAGAACCTGAAAGCACTGGACGGCTGTTTCATTCTAGTATGGTACTCCTCAGTAGTGAGCACCCATGATCCCGCTCCAAAGGGACTAGAACCCAGAACCTTCGGTCTCACTCGAGAACGCCTAACCTTTAAACCACTGAGCAGGTATCCAATGGTATTAATGTCTAGCTTCAATTTATCCACTTGATTACGCGAACATCTTCGATTGTAACTGCCTCACACTAGGATGAAACGACCATCCAGTGCTTCCAGGTTTTCTATGGTGGTCTAGCTTTAATTGACCCATGAATTCAACAATTAAAAATTACTACAATCTCCACGGAACCTCCTTTCTGATGACAAATAACAGTGGGTGCTAAATAAATTTCCCAAAACGATTGCAAGTGTTATAATAAGATTTGTGAGTCAGAGAAGTTTAAGTTAAGAAAATAAAAAGTGGAAGTTGTACGATTATTAACAAACTTCTGTCATCATATCATCAACATAAGAGAAACTGCGGATTGTTTTCCGATTACTACCATAAAACAAAATATTTATTCAAATAATCAATTTCCGTCATTCTAACTAGTATAAATATAAAAATAAACAAAGGTTTATTGACAACAATTTTTATCATCACATACAATTCTAAAATCTGTTAGTCGAAGTTATGGTGAATAGTTTAATCAGTGATAAATCTTCTAACTGAATACTTGGTTAGTTTTCTTAAGTTCTTCTGTAACCCCAGGATGAATCTACACGACAACTTGAACAAGAGAGAGAAGGCGCGAAATGTGATCATTACGCTTTACTTTAAGGTTAGATGATGTACAGAAAATCAAGGGTATTTATGGCATATCAGATGGCCTTAAGCTTCTGGGAAGTTCTAGAATCCTACCAAATATAGTAGCAGGATAGGTAATAATTCAGTCAAAAATATGACATCTGACTTTTCACTTTCTAGATGTTTCTGAGAAACTTCTATTTAATACTGGTTGGCTAAAAATGTTTCCTAGATTTTTCAAGGCTCCTTTGGACTTTTTTTCGAGAAATATTCTGGATCTCCCTAACAATCAGTAGTTTTAAAACGGATCATCAGTTATTTTTACAATAAAATTAAACAAAAACTTGCTATAATGAAAGTTAGGTAAAAATTAGAAATCCTAGTAATAATGAACAAGATTCCTTATTTGCTTGAAGTTCTCCTTTATAGCTGATTTTTACAATTGTACGTATGTTTAAATATAGAGTATTTGAATTCTCCAAAAAGCAGGGTATACTTATCACATAGTCTAGCTGGACGTTAACATAATAATTTGCATATTTCAACTCTATCTAAATGTACTTTAAATGTATTGATTCTATAAATCTCATTTGTCTTGACATCGCATTAGACTAAGAAATCAGTTTCAAATTAAATTAGTAATAAACAGAAGAAATGGTTTAAGGCTAATGGTGGAATTGAAGACACATGTTTCATACTATTTGGGATTCGTCAGCTGGATATAACTGCATCCCAATGCTGATGTACATATCGGAAGTAGTACCTCTCATTTAAGTATGAAAAACATTATCCACTGAGTCAGCAAGTCCAACAAATACTAATCTAGATTTAGGCAAGTATATCAACAAAGAAATAATTCAAACTTTTCATAATAACGATGCAATCACAAATAGTTGGATGAAGATAAGCAAATATTTTTCACTTTTATTAAAGTACATTTAACTGTTTCAAATCGTTTTATACTCACGTAGCCTACTACTTATATTTGAGAATGAGGTACCACTACAATTACTATGACGCGAAATAAGAACACAAAGACTGGTACAATTAAAGATTTATTAACCCATAAAAACACGACCATCCTAATCG
Source organism: Schistosoma rodhaini (assembly GCA_944470415.2). Classification (NCBI taxonomy): domain Eukaryota; kingdom Metazoa; phylum Platyhelminthes; class Trematoda; order Strigeidida; family Schistosomatidae; genus Schistosoma; species Schistosoma rodhaini. The sequence goes on from OX104037.1 coordinate 31,829,506, forward strand.
AAAGTACACTCATTTATTTATTGACTGTAGGCCTATTCTGAAAAAAGTCACATATATATGAAAAATTCCTGAAATGATAACATATGGCATATTGTATTTCATGCTGAATATAGTTCACACTAATTTAATACAAAGAATATCATATCTTAAATAAACATATTAAAATAAATAAATATTCTATGGTATAAAATATCACACTGGAAAACAAAACAAATACTACACTGAGTAATTAACACATTGAATTAAAATCAGAAGGGGTTTTGTGGAGATTTTAGGATTTTCATAGTTGAAATCATGAGTCAACTAAAGTCAGACCATCATGGAAAACCTGGAAGAACTGGATGACCGTTTCGTCCTATTGTGGGACTCCTCAGTAGTGCGCATCTACGATCCTGCCTCACGAGATTCGAACACAGGACCTACCAGACTCGCGCCAGAGCACTTAACCGATAGACCACCAATTCGGCATCTGATGGTGTTAATTTCTAACTTAAACCATTGAATTAAAAACAGAAGAACTATTGTTCAAGTATCACAAGGAGTAAAAGAATGTAGTTTTTTTTCTTTTCATCTTGTTAAATCAAATATTTATAAATTATTATGATGAAATACCTATAAGTCTATTTGTTGTATAGGCTTATATAATTATTACCAAGTTTTGATAATTTTGAATAAATTAAGCATTTCTGATTGATCTCATCTAATATTCGTGTTGTTCCGCTGTACTATTTAAACTTGGATTAATGTTAATTTGGTTATTTATTCTCTGAAGAAGTGGCTTACACTGAGTCACGAAAGTCAGAAAATCTAATTTTTCTACTCATCGGGATATTACAAATATATTAATTTATTTATATAATTATTGTTTATATTCTTAGTATTTATTAGAATATTATCTTGAGATGAATATTGTTGTATCCCGACAAGAATAATAAAAAGGAAACTATTGGGATCAATTTATGAACTTATACTATACATATATTTTTATTGTGTAATTGTTAAGTAACTTAACTATGTACATTCATATTCCTCTTATTATAAGCTTCATTTTGATCTATAGATTATTATTATACAATATACTGTACTCAAGTTACGACCAGTTTATTCATTACAGTCTCCCACAATCACAGTCATTTCTGACTTGATTTTGTTCAAATGTTATTTTTGTATTCATGATATTATGTGATCTATTTGAATTGCATATAAAAACAATATGTTTGAAATATATGTTTCAAATCACGTAGGCTGAGATTTGTGTTCTGGACTTGACAGGCAGGGAAAAGACAAGTCGGGGCTCCAGGCTATCCTTCCAAGCATATACATCATTTATTAGTCACAAAAATTCGCTTATCTAAGTTTGTTAATCTTATTCACAGTAATCATATGAGTTAAGGATTTGTTTATTTATTCTCTGAAGAAGTAGCTTACACTGAGTCACAAAACGTTAAAAAATCTAATTTTTCTACTCATTGGGATATTACAAACATATTATTTATTTATTGATAACAAATATTAATGTTAAGCAAAGATGGATAGTGGCTAGCAGTGGAATACAGGACGCGCACCACGTCGTCCTATTTGGGACTCGTCAACCGGATATACCTGCATTTCAGAGTTAATGTTCACTCTGCGACTCGAACCCAGTACCTTTCGCTTCAAACGTCATCGCGCTAATCACTTGGCCACTGGATCTTGATAGCCACTTGCTTGTGCAATGAGGTGAAGTTTAAATTCACTTAGTATTGTTTGTTTGAGTCTTCCCATTGATGTTCACTTATTTTCAATTATTAATTATTTCACACCTACTTGGCATTGTGATTCAATGACAGCTAATATGATCATTATGAAATAATAACTTTGTCAATAAAGTTATCACACTGTAGAGTAAATGTGTTAGTATAGAAAAGTAATAATATCATTATCATTAATAAAACTAAATTAATAATAATCATATATTATATAATAAATACGAATTGATAGTTTTATATAAAATAAATAAGTTATCGTAATTTAATATTCTTAATACTATCAGTACACCTGTTTTCCCACCATCAACATGTACTTTTACCTATTATGCTCAGTGACGAGTGGGTTGGAGAATGCTGGTCGGCAGCCTATGCTCCATTGCGAGTAACAGGCGTAAGTTGGTAAGTAAGCTCGGTGACAAAATAAATAAGCATAGATTACACTTATCATTATTCATTTAATTATTTCTATCATATCAATATATATTCATCTAATAATAACAATTACAATGAGAATGAAACATAGAAACATCATTTTATCTCTAACATAATAGAGTATCTAAGTCATAGTACTACTACTACTATTATCATTTACATATCATTATTGTAAATTACTTTATACTATCTTTGTTATTTGTACTACTATTCAGTAGGCAATACACTAATACTACTCATTCGGTATGTATGAATATTCACAAAAGCAACTATTTATTCAAAAAAGTATGATAATATTTGTATCCGAGTTAAGGTGGAATAGGTTAGAAAAATATAAAAAAAATCACAATAGATGAGAATTTTTACAGATTACATTAAACCTATTTTACTAATCATTTCATAAACTGATTGGATAATTGAACAATTAATTATACAATACAAAACAAAACAATAATTCATAATATAAATAATTGAATCAAATAATATGAACTACAAAGGGGGAAAAAGATCAAAAATTTTTTTTTAGAATATAAGTTAGCCTATTTGTTACTCCCTTATGAATAGGTATATATATAAGTAACTGAGTTGTCACCTAGCAACAAAAATACATTTACCCGAATTATCTAAACTCAAATAATTTTTAAAAATTATTATAATTTATTCCCGGAATACAATGTTTACATTTGAAATGCCACGTGTTGTACACATACGTAAACCAGGATTAGCTATATTACATCGTTTAATACAATTTATTATATTAACTTATTTTATTATCTATGTAATGTGGTTAAATAAAGGTTATCAAACATTTGATCGTGCTATAAGTGGTGTAGCAGTTAAAGTTGATGGTATAGCATGGAAACAAATATTTAAATATCAAAATTCTGATACAAATGGTATAATTGTATTAGATAATGGTGATTATTTATTACAACCAACACAAAATTCAGGTTTTTATTTAATAACATTAATTAAACATTTTGTTATACAACGTATGACAACATGTAGTGAAAGTGATAAATTACCAGATGCATTATGTAATAATGATATCGATTGTCCTATTGGTTATCAAGCTGGTTATAAACCATATGGTCCAGATGGTATTGTACCAAATGAAAATAATATAATAATTGATGAAAGTGGACATGGTATATTTACTGGGAAATGTTTAATACAAACTAAAAAATGTCAAATTTATGGTTGGTGTCCAACAACAGATGATTATGAATATGAATTATATAAACAACGTCATTATAAATTAAATTTAATGAAACCACCAAATATATTAGAAGGTTTTTATGATTATTTTAAAGATTTAGATTTTTTAGATAATAAACGTCAATTAAATGAACGTACTCAACACTTGATTGATCCATTTTTTGAAATTGTAAATTTTACTATATTTATTAAAAATAGTATAGAATTTCCATTATTTAATATTAAATTAAGTAATATATTAAAATGGATGACAAATAATTATCTTAAAAATTGTTTATATAATTCAAAACATTCAATAGATAAATATTGTCCAAGATTTCGTTTATATGATATATTTCAATTAATTGGTATACGTTCAAATCGTTTATTAAAATATGGTGGTGTTATTACAATTACAATTCAATGGGAATGTAATTTAGATTATGATATTAAATATTGTTTACCTAATTACAAATTTTTAGAATTAGAAAGTGTACATAAAGTAAGAAAAAATAAAACAAATAATATTACTTATACAAAGGTAAACAATAATACTTATAAAGTACATAAATCCTACAATGATGATCATAATGATAATGATGATGATGATATTATTGATGATAATGAAGAAGTCATTACAATTCATGAAGGTTCCAATTTACGTACTACTGTATATTATGGTTATGATACAGAATTTATAAAACAACGTAGACGTATATTAATTCATGTAAATGGTATACAATTTATTCTAAGAGTAAATGGCATAGCTGGTAAATTTAATTTATTATCATTTACAATGAAATTTGGTTCTGGATTAGCTTTACTTAGTTTATCTACTATAATAACTGATTTAATTTTATTATATTTTACATATAATCGTAAAAAATATAAAAAAATTATATGTGATGATAAAACAATAAATTATTTATCAAATTAATTTTGTTTTGAAATTAGAAAAAAAAATTTATTACGAAATTTATAATAATCATAATTTATATCAATAATGAATAGAAAAAAAAGAAAAAAGAAAAAGAAAAACCAAAAATGAAAAATAAAAATAGAAAATAAAAGGGAAAAAGTAAAACTAAAAAATGAAAAAGAAAAAAGAAAAAGAAAAAAGAAAAATGGAAAAGAAAACAGAATAAAAGAAAACATAAGAATTCAAAGTAAAATTTTAAAAAGAAAAATACAAAATAAAAATAAAAAAAATTAATTTTAATCGAAAAATTACAAATTAACAAAAAAAAGTAAATTCAGGTCAATTATTTATTTTTTTTCACTATAACCATCATTGATATTGACATTTCAATTCACGTTAGATAATTATGATGACTACATGTAAAACCATATCTCTAATTAATGTTACTATTATTATTATTATCACTACTACTACTAATAATAATAATATTTCGTCTGATTAATTACCTACAAACCTAATTAATATAACATTACAGATTGATTGACAAACTACATCATACAATGCATGCACGAGTTCTTGATTACACTACAGAATTCATTTTAAAAAAATTTAATGAGTAAATTTTCAAATGAATAACAATTATTGTTATCATGTTCTTCATTTTACTCTACACAATCATTATTACAATTATCTTCATTGTCATTGTCTTCTTCATGAGAATCATTAAAGGTTTGTATAAAGTTAACTCTTTTCATCATGAAATATGTTAGACGTTGTTATGAAAGGAAAAGAAATGTTTGTTTTCACTATTCATATTCATTGACATTACTTTGTAGAACAATATTGAAAAACTTAATTACCTATCATGTCATATTATTTATCATAACTATATGAATGTTTTTTTTGTTTGAAATGAATACTTTAAACTAAATAAAAAGAAATGAGTTTCACACTTGATTTTCTTATATATAAGGAAGTGAAGAAATTTGGAGGTTGATTATATACTTAGGAAGAATCAATATATCAATTATATCAGAGGCTGATGAGGAAAGAATGTATGAAAAATTACGATGTTTCTGAGTGGCATTCCATCTGTTCTTCGTCTATCATATATATTGTATACATTACAGCTGTAGGTCAACTTAGCGTTTCTTTGTGCGGAAACATAAAATTCAAATATTCAGAATAAAAATACAAAACTAGGACCTCTTTCAAGTGAGTTCTAGGAGTCTAACATCCTCAACATTATTACTACTCAAAGTCAGTAAATCTGAAGCACCTTCAATTTGGTTGACATATAAATAGTGTGACCTATACCTCGAAAAATATTTAGAAAAATTTACCGTTCCATCTATTGATTACTTTCATAGTTTCTTTGTATAGTGACCAGATAACATTATCGATAAATTCATTTGCCATCTCTCTCTTCTTGTCATCTCATTCAACCCACTTTCTTTGTATTGCTTTACACTACTTGTTAATGTTTGGAATAAAAATGTTATAACATAAACATTTTTTGCAACATACTATAGCTTAAATGACAATTGGTGGTTATGTCAAGAGATAGTAGTCATTATTACCAATTAAAATGAGGACAAATAGCTAACAAATATGAAAACTACAACGCTTAAACTAAGATTCAAGCAACACGCAAAAGCTGGAAATAACTGTTACAAGGGTTAAGAGAACCTAATTACAAAAATAAATACGATAGATTTTATTAATTCATGTTGATACTTTACGATACTAAACAATAAATAAACATGCATTACACCATACGTTTATAAATTGATAGGAATCGTCACAGTTACCTTAAAAAATTGAGGTTTTGAAACCAATTTATATGAATTTTGTAGTGATAGAACCGTTCTTTAGACAAATCTATGTTTTGAACATCTATTTCACATGTATCTCAATTGTGTACTTGAACTCTTCATTAAACATTAACAGTTACCTTTTTCTTCAACTAAGATATTTTCTATATATAGTTGAAATCATGAGTCAATTGAAGCCAGACCACCATGGAAAACCTGGAAGCACTGAAAGACCTTTTCTTCCTATTGTGGGACTCCTCTATTTTCATATTTCCAATTTATTTCCTGCCTTTTTCCTATATATAGTCTTTAAACATTTTTTCATTAATTGTATACTATAATTTATGAACTCCCTTTATAAAAACAAACCACACTTTTAAATTCATTTAGTATTGTTTGTTTGAATCTTCCCATCGATATGTTAGGACTGCAACTGGTCAGTCTCTAATTGGCATATGTGCATACTGTGATAGACCCGACTGACATATTTTATTAATTATTACTTTGTTGCTCAGCGCTCTCTATTTGCATTTTATTTTCTCTAGCTGTAGATGAACATAATTAATTCGTTATGCTGCAGGAAATGACCTTAAATGCACCGTTCGTAAATCCACAGGATGTTCACTTAAGAAGAAGTAAAAGTTCTCGGTCAATGCATTTCATTGCTGTAATACATGTCATAAGTTTAGTACCTAAACAATCTTTAAATTAAACTTAAAACAATCTTATATCACATGCTTGTTCTCTACATTCAATGTTACTACTTATATCAAGCTAATCATGCTTAGAAACTGGCATGAATTCTGTAATTATTATTTTCAGAAAAAAAATATCATAATACTCCACAACCTAATTCATGTTGCTGTTCAACAGTGCTACAATGTGAAGACATTCTTTTATCGTAGAATCAGTGTTTCGATCTTTGAATTGTCGTCACTGTCTGTTTATTTAAGTTTCTATAACAATACCATATGATACACTAATACACTCCCGCTTTTCAAGTGTCACACGATATATCAAACTAAATTTTGTTACAATGATGTAATCTAGGATGAACTGTGAGCTTAATGTTTTCATTTGATATTTTGAATTTCACATTCACATTACACACCATGTAGCACATAATACAGAAAGTCTATACACTTTTCGATTGCCTTTAGAAATCCGTCGATAATGAATGGACAGCTTTCTTGCTTTTTATCAAGTTCTCCTGAATTTATATTTTGATTGGTGAGAGATAATTTTCTGATCATTTTTGAAAAAATCACAACAATCCATTTAATGAAAGCTTACGTATCCATGCTTATTCACTAACTATATAAAAGTATTCACAGTACTTAATATAATGACATTTATAGAAACAGATTATAAAAGGAGCTACATGTATCATGTTATACATTGTAGTCACCTTTGATTAATCCATTATATTAATTTCAAAATTTGGTCAATCCGTTTCTTTTTTTAAAGCGTGTTTGCTGATATGTAAGAAGCAATTGTTTATATTTAGCATGTCTAAATGGTCAACTATGACGTTAACACTCAGCATTATACAGAATTCATCACGAACTGAATTAACAAACCCAAATTTTGAAAACTACGGAGTAGTAAATAAATGTTACGTTCTAGCTTGTGATTCACCAATATTCCACACCTTATTTCATACCACGTTGTTTATGGCATGGAGTCAATGCAGTAAGTTAAGTCAGTACAACCTGAATACGTCGTTTACTAGCTGTACATTCTTGAAAGTTAATAACTTCAACGTCTGTAGTATTTATTAATATCTGTAAGCGTCAACATTCTATGATTGTTAAAGCTCAGGATTGAATCCCATTTCAGTTGGCAGCTTTCTGATTCCCCACCGAATAATCAAACCTAGAAAATACAGTACTTGTGGTTAGCGATTAACAACTGGATCAAAAAGTCAGCATTCAGTAGTTCCAGGTTTTCAATGGTTATCTAGTTGAAATCAATCTTTTTTTTTTAAACTACAAGAATAAAAAATTTATTGTGCTCCTGTTCAAATAGTTACGACTGCGCTTTTCTAAAAGATAACACACTATGAATAACTTATAAAACTTTTTAATGTAAAATATTAACACACTTCTATTGAGAGTTTAGATCAGTAACTAATTGTTATATCCCAAAGTAATTTATGAATGGTAACTTTGAGAACTATTTATGGACCAATGTGATATGTATATTTCCTATTGTATAATCGCTAAGTAACTAAACTATTCATATTCATGTCCCTCTTATTATAAGATTTAATTTGACCCATAGACTATTATCATACGATTTACCATCTTTCAGTTATCCCCAGTCTATTAATTACTGTCCCCTGCATTCACAGCCACATTTGGCTCGATCTTGTACAAATATTATTTTCTATTTTATGGTGTGATGCGGTCTGCCTTTCTGGTATATAAACCGAGTATGCTTGAAACTAATGATCCATATAACAGAAAATGCAATTGGTGTTCTGAACTCAATTGGAAGGGTTCGGCGGACAAGGGACAAATAAGGACGCTAGACTACTCATACTGGTTGAACGTCATTGATTTGTCACAGTGTTAAGATTAGAAAAGTCGTATTTCAATTGGTGAATAAATTACGTGATAAAAAGCCGGATATAAAATCGTAACGAATTGGCAACGGCCCTTTTTTATAAAGTCAGAACAGATGTTATCCAGTGTTATGAACTGATCAGTGATAGTTTTATGACAGGCTGTATTTGGTCGTACAGAAGTGCCCGAGAAAGAACATGACCATCCTGATGGGAGGTCTCAACATTAAAGTCGGAATGGACAACACCAAGTATGAGAAGACAGGGACTAGAGGAAAGTAATGAAAATGGTGAGAAATCTGCAAATTTATATGCATTTAACTAAATAGTCATAAGTGACATTATATTCCCTCACGAAAAAGTACACACAGCTACATGAGTTTCACCGGATCACATTACAGAGAACCACATTGTTCATATTTGCATCAATAAAAAATCCGGAATATCCATAGAGGACATCAGAACAAATGTAGGAGCTGACATAGCTTCACATCACCACCTGGTTGCGTCCAAGATAAAATCAAGGCTAAAGAAACACTGGAAAACTGGAAAAAAATAAATGCAAAGGTTTATTACAGCTTTCCCTCGAGATACCGATAAACTCACCGAATTCAAATAGCTCTCAACAACAGGTTCCAAGTCTTACAATATCAAATAAATAAGAGGAAACTACTGTGGAGAACAATTGAAAGGGAATTAAAGAAACTGTAATTTCATTATCTTAAGAAGAGTTGGATCCCAAGAAGCACCGCAGTGAATAAGATCACATGTGAGGTCAACCGACTACCTATTTAGCACAAAATTACAAAGTTACTTGGTAAAATGAAAAAAATCATACTCTAATATTTCATTTGCGAAATGTTCTCAGGCTTAATCGTTCCTGCATTTCCATATTGATTGCTTTCTGTTTCTGTTCGTCCCTTCTAGATTTTCTCAATCATCTACTCCCAGATATTTTAATCCTGACTCACGATATATGCTACTTATGTCGATATAAGTATCTCACACCACAGCACCATCATAATAAATAGACCGCTGAAAGGAAGAACAAGAAGACAGCAATTAACGGCAGCTAAACAAGAGCAGAGTAAGCCAGAGCACCGACTGAATATACAAAAGCAAACAAGCAGAAGTGTATGGAAGATATTGCAATAACAGTGAAAACACAACTACCTGATACAACAAAAAACTATCAGAGAAATATAGTTAACCAGATCGGCCAGTCAAGAACAGAGAAGTCAAGCTAATCATTGCTATTCAGGAATAGTCAATCGGGTTAATAGGACACTTTGAAGAACTCTTGAACCACTCAGTTTCATTGCACCCACCAGACATCAAAGCAGAACATACTAACCTTCCCAAAACTGTTGCCTCACCTTTATTGGAGAACCAATATCGCTATTTTACAAATCAGTTGTGGTAAAGCAGTAGGACCAGGCAACATACCATATGAAGTAGTGAACTCAGAAGTATAGGTGACTCCAGAGATACTCCATATCCAGCCCAGAAAGACTTGAGAGGAAGAACAAATACAAACAGACTGGAATTACGGGCACTTCATCATGATACCAAGGAAAGATCTCAGCAAGTGTGAGCACTGGAGAAGAATCACACAACTATCAGTGCCAGGAATAGATTTCAACATGGTGTTATTGGGACGAATAAAACACTCAGTAGTGCCCAACTTGGTCATCAATAGGATGAATTCCATGAGGATTGGTTGTGTACAGACAGGGTCATAGAACTATAAATCATTGCTGAACAATCAATTACGTTATTCGGCTTGTATGCGTTTGGACCCCACAATGAACTGCTTGCTTAACTCTAAATAAACTTCACATCACGATGCCAAATGTACACATAAGTGTGTTCAGTCAGTCATTACGATCAATTTACTACTCACAATGCGTTGCCTCCAAAACACTGTTCTGCAAACTCGAGTATAAATACTGAACTGCAGTTATTCTGTGCACAAGAATGCTGACTTAGATATTTCACTTGTATCCACATCACGAATTATATTTTCCATAATTGTTTTTATTTGTAATTTAATTGCTCAATAATACGGTAGTAATATTAACCCCTTAACAAACCCACTTACAATTGATATTTTTGAGCACAAAATAAATATTATACATCGCACAAGATCTGATTTTCTACTAATGATCTTATATCGCTATATTGCTATATTATTTACCTTCTTATATATAGATGTCGACTTTCGTCGTTTCGTTCTACTTTCTATTTTTTCAATGTTACTGTTTTAATTATACGGAATTCGCTTATCATAGTCGATAGGTACCATGACCATCTGACTGAAAGCTTTAGGTTTTACTACGGAAACGGTTCGTCATCAAATGGTCATTGAAAATGTGGATATTGTCAGTATGTTTAAAATAATGATTGACCTACTGTTATTATCATTCTCCTGATAACCTACAAAACTACAAGATAGATGTTTCGTTGTTATGATGAATACTTATCAAAACAAAAATATGTTGTATTATGAAAATAAACACCACTTGATGCACCCATTACTAGGTCATTTACTTACGCAGTGGCAAATATATACCAAACATCTCTTCTGTCTCATTCTAACCCATTTCGGTGAATCCTAATTAATTATTATAAGACAGTTAGTCCCATAGGATTATTTTTTATATGTGTTATTTCGTTTTAACTATTAGTCGAAATGAGTGAACAATCACTGGATATTATGAATGCGTTTTCACCCAGGGTCGTCATGTTTTAGGGTTAAGAAAGTTTCACTTGTATCAGTCGTGGTGTTTATATATCATGTTATATTGCCAAGAGTAAATTTTAAAAATTTGGGAAATATATCAGTGTGTTGCACTATTGAACGATGTATGTATTCAAAATAAAGAGGATTCTGAATGGCACTGTGTCAAGTTGGAGAAGAATCTACATGTTATCGAAGAAGATTATTATGTATTGTGCGCATCACTAGTCAATGTCAAGACACTCCATAGTTCTTGGGCATGTCAAGCAACTAACATTGGTGAATATGGTGGTTGTCACACAAAATTTTAAATTGCTGCTGAAATATAAGACTTCCTATAGCAAGCAGAATAAAAAATTCAGAAATGGTATCAATCTTTGTTCTAGGGAATAAGTAAGCATTCAATCACATTATATGGTCAAAAATACTCATAATTCTGCTTACTCTATTCGCATCGATTGAAATCGCAATCTACTACTGTTTCCACACTATTCAATAATACTTATCAGAGACTGTTGACTTGCGACTTATAATGAGACTCTGTTGTTGGTTGAGATATTTGAAGGTTTCTGAATACACTTGGGCCGAATATTCCATTTATTATTCGAAACTTGTTCTGTTAGCAATCTTATCAACCGACTTCTATTCATTGTGCATTTCTTAACCGTGTAGTGGTATTCGCTTCTAACCCCTTGTTCTTCGAACATTATCATATAATTACTTTGATGATCTATATTCAATAGGTAACACCTTGATAAGATAAACGGTGGTGAGCGCGAGAACACTGAATCGGTATCGCATGGCGCTGCTTCGCTGTCTTGGTCATTCGGACTAAATTGTTCCTATTTACGTCAAATATATTATTCTTCCGTCAGTTCCATTCTTTTCTTTAGAACTGCTAAACATCATGTTGCCGATGTCACCATAGGATGAGTCAGTATGGAAAGTTATGTGACTTCCATGTAAGATCTATAAGACTAGGTGGTCACATCATGACAAGTGTTCGATTTTGGGATTAGAGCTATTCTAATAGTAACAAAGGCAAATGTACAGAATTAAGCAATAATTTCACAAACCCAAGACAACTTCTAGCCAATATCAAAGTCACACTCTTCAATACGAACGTCATAACAGTCCTACTGTATGGAGCTACGACTTGGAGAACTACCACAACTATCATCAAAAAAGTACGAGTATTTATAAACAATTGTTTAAGTAAGATACTCAATGTCCATTGAATGGATACCATCAGCTACAGTCTATTGTGGGAGAGAACAAACCAGCTCCCATCTGAAGAGGAAATTAAGAAAAGACGTTGGAGTTGGATAGGACATACATTGCGGGGATCATCAAACTGCATCAGGCGGCAAGCCGTAACTTGGAATGCTGAAGGGAAAGGGAAAACAGGAAGACCGAGTAACACATTGCGTCCGGAATCGGAAGAAGATATGAATAGGAACTGGGAAGGATTGCCGAGGACAGAGTTGGATGGAGAATGTCGGTGTGAGGCCTATGCTCCTTTACGAGGGGTAACAAGTGCGAAGATGACACAAGTATTCGCAGTTTTACAACACCTTAACCAGTAACACTTATAGACGAAACGTGCCCACTCAAAGAAATCGGAAATCAGAAGCGACGAGTTTCGAAGATATATTTGATTGGCTATCAATATATCCAGAAATGACCGATTTACATCGGCTAGCGGTTGTAGGAGAACTTGAGCACGGTGTTTCCACTCTTCATCTGGTCCGGATGCGTGACCGAACCTTCACACCCTTCTGTTTCCGCACACTTCACAGTCCCTATATCTGAATTTGAGATGCTAACTTAACCAGCAAGGTGACCCAGTTGAATTGTTTATTATTTCTGCGTAGTCATACACTGTTAGATATTTACCGTTTGAAAGCCACTGCCAAAAATAAGATTAGGTAGAGATATTCTTAAGTCTCGTGCTACATTTAAAATTAACACACTTGAAGTTAGCACATGAGTCCGAATCCGGTGACGACCAGACATATCTGGGAAGCCGAGGAGTCCCACTATCAGTATTCGTCGTTAAAGATTCTCTCAAAGTAGTAGAAGTAGTTCTTCGTCTGACAGATTATGATATGATGCAGTTGGATGACAAATAGATATTTGTCCATCATCAGTCCTGAGATAGAATCCAGGAGAATATATACAATACTTGTTTCAGAGATTATCAGACATCTTGGATTCAAGTTCGATGGCGATTTCCCCTGAATCTTACATTACTTTCCTTTTGAAACGTAAAAACACTTTATAACTGAACAATCTAAAACCCAGCCACGTATTCCAGATTATGTTTCCGCAATGAACCTTTCAAACCTCCTCTATTTTCACGTAACAATCAAAGTCTAATGTAAACCTCCAAAGGTAGTGTATATTCACCTTAAGGTATAGTTTAGTTATAAGTTAATGTAATTTCACTATCATTTTAGTTCTGCCAGTACTAGATACGTCATGTAAGCTGTCATTAACTCTTGTGAACTTCAACTTCTGTCACTGATCAATGTAATCAAGTCGAGTCCTCATTAAATATTGATATATTTGTTCGTCTTACATTTGAGTGCTCTCTATAATTGAATGAAGGTAAACGACTGACCTTCAAGGGTCGAATGCTCTAGGTCGATCTCCGCATGGCTAGAAGACTAGTTGAGAGTATGGTTTCTGAAGCCCTGGTGGGTCTTGACCTGATTTTCACAAATGACGTGTCTTCACAATATTCTTCAGCTCTCTCGTCTGGGTAAGATTAAACTATTTCATTATTCAATTCCAGGTTTTCATTTCTTTGCATAGACTTGTTTCATCCAAAATCCATTCTTGAAGATCCGTCGATTACTTCTGTTGGTCCTGATCCACGTTCTGACTTTGCCTATGAAAAAAATGGTATGCACTTACTTTCATTTCCTTCAGACTTAAGGCAAAAGTATCACGAAGTCGTTGGTAGGTAAGTTATCGACGACGATTGATGTTGATGCTGACATAATATCCATCCGTCAATCCGGTGCTCAACTATTAATGAAGGAACTTAGTTGGGCTGCACATCTAGGCTTACCTGCCGTTATCATCAGAGTCAATCGTCCAACCAATCCTAATCTGGCCAGGTTACTAGTAAATTTTATACGTGGGGAATACACCCCGATTAAGGTATTTACTTTGGTTTAGCTAACATTTTAAAAGGTATGGCTAGTATTTCCATTGGTAATCAACCTCAACGGCTCTAATGAAAGTGAGTAGAATTTCAGATCATTCATCTAAATTTTATGTAAGGTCTTCATTTTCACGCGTAGTTATTATGAAAATTCAAAACATGACGGCGATTTAGTTATTTTACAGTTCATAAGAAAGCAACTCAACCTACGTGTCATATACTCAACAGACATTTAAAAAATATTTTTAGTTAGTAATTTGAAAATAAATAAATTTTTCGTGTTTAAAAATGATACTAAGCAAACTGTTCTCGAACTCACTGGCAATTAATCCTCACAAAGGCAGCTGCGATTAATTGTCCTACTCATTGGTGTTATGAGGTAAACCCTCAAATACAGCGTCTAGTTCAATAAATTTTCCAGGACTTCAGAACTGACTATTTGCTTCAGAGTTCAGCATGTCTGCTCTTAGACAAACTAGAGATTTGTAAATAGAAAAATCTTGTTCGGGGAAACTAATTTCCTAACATAAAAAGTCAGATGAATTGCATATTGTGGCAATAGTTACCCATTGGTAAATAGTTACATTAGAAGGATCAAGTTTGGTTCTTTAACTACTTAACTCAATCGTAAATAACAATCATTTCGTTTGCCCCAGCCGTGTATTGCTGATCGTCCTGTCAATATGAGAGTAATCCACTCATCTAAGTTGTATATACATTACCATGCTGGGGTTGTTTAAATTTGAAATTTTAAAGCCAAAGCCTTTGGAGCTTTCTAGATAAAGCTTATAACTGTTTCTTACTCAGACTAGCACATAGCACCAAGTCATCTGATGACTAAATGTAAGAACATACTGTCTTAATGAGACCTGAGGAAACCACTTGTCATTTTGCAAGTTTATCTATTACGGTTGTCGCAACAGTACCGAAATAAAGAAATCAAAAAATGTGGGAGTGTTAAGGCAGACATGAGCATAACAAAAGAAAACAGGTTCATAACGTTGGAATAATCACTAATTATATAATAAAGAGTTAATCCTCTGCAATTGCGATTAGCTCTTCCCTATGCCAAGTAGCCCCTTGCTGTAAAGCTTGGCGGTTTGAGAATCTTTCACGAATTGGTCTTTTTACCAACCTATTCTTAATGGCTTATAGGTTGTCTGGCAGTTGTTTTTCATTTCACCTCATATTAGCTTTAAGCGGTACACTGTCGTGCTTGACTCCGTCATGATCTAATTATTCATAAAATAACCTGCTACTGGTTTTCATTATCCCAGCTAATGCAACGTACTTAAAGTTTTTAGAATTTATTCGTGCTATTTATACTTCGTCGTTGTGGCGAATTTATCAATATGATTTATTCCAGTGAGTAAAATGGAAAACAAACAATCAACACCGGATGAATTATCAATCTACTCACCCTGGCACTGGTGGCTAAGTCTATCTACTATGACAGCTGACATCACAGATGCCCTTGGCATCGTTCTTGAGATACCAAATGATCTACCCAATGAGTCAGTGATTTCACGATGGTTTAGTGAGCCTGTGGTTTGTTTGTTGATCGACACACAACTGTTCCTGACAAATTCCAAGGGCTACCCTGTACTACCAAAGAGTCATCAGTATATCATCAGCCGGTTCTTTAAGGTACTTATAAGTTCTCATGCGTTTCTTTTAATGGATATAATAACACGGTTTTGTTACCTCTAGGCAAACACATTTCAGTTCCTGTTTAGTCTTTGTATGGATTAGTACTGTGTTATAAATGTTTTATAGCTTTGTTTATTCCTTTACACTAACTCATTTGTACCATGACTACTGCTCCTTGTTTCAAAAACTAAGTATATCTAGCTAGTTAATCAGATTCCTAAAAGCTATAGGGAATGTTAAAATGATAAGTTTGCACAGTCAAGTTGATCTCTTAGGCTTTCAAGAAGTCAATTATCCGTCAGTGATTCTCTAATTAGAACATTAGTTGACATCCCATAAACACTTGGATTGTACACCGACTGAAACTAATCAATCTTGTCTAAAGTTGAATTGTTAGTCACAAAAAGAATACGTTTTGCTTGTAAAATATAAAGGTTGGTGTAATCTGTTATATACAACTATACAAAGAAGTAGATGACTGTAAAATACCGACAATAGATTGTTATTAAACCACAAAACTAAAAAGCTAATAAAAATGTAAACTGATCCCGGTAATCGTCCTAATTTCTTCACCTGGAAAAATTAAAGAAATTCAAAACCTAACTAACTTTAGTGCGAATAAGGCTCTCGTCCTTAAAACCGTCTCTTCACTGTTATCATTGTAAGAACAAATAAATCTTCGCTTGAACCATATTTCGAGTCTTTGTACCTGAGACTCACATCATCTGGAACAGTTCTCCAGTCTCAGTAGATTATATATAACCATGAATTAATCCGGTTTAATTGTTAGCACTTCAGTTCTAGTGTATCTGGATATTTTATAGAACAGTTGCGTCATCTTTCTGACGTCAAATTCTTAACCTCCTTATTCCACTGAAGTAGACGATTTCACAAAATTGGTTAATTCAAATATATTTTTTACCTAGACCTTATATTTGTTGAAAACCATCAGGATCCCGATGATGTTAGACTAGTTGTTCACTTCCAGCGTAGGATTCTTTATTGGATCAAAATCAATACTTTCACATATTCCCATCAGTAAATTGCTCTCGAGTCACACTTGTTAGAAATTCAACGATCCGCACCGTTTAATTTAAGTTGATTGGTGTTCCGACACATTTAGTTCCTAATATCACCAGTAGGGATGTGCTCTTGTGTTACATATCACAAATTTCCATCACAGCTTGAAAATTTCTATCGTTCAAGAAATCTAATAGCAAATAATTCTGATCAGCAACTAAGATGGAACGTATAGAAATACCGTAAATCAAGAATTACCGGATGAGTGGTCAGTCAGTCATTTTGTACTAGAAATAATGGTAGTAACAGCACCAATAAACTACCGCTCACTTTTCACTGATCTAAAATAGGATTTGTAAAGTCTTTCCATTAGTTGTCCCTTAGTGAACAAGTTTAAATATTAGAATAAAGTTGATAATCACTGCTTCTGAGTTTTTATTAAATTCTTCCGGAGTTGTCTGTTCATGAAAAAGAAACTAAACTCTTCATTGTACAAACTAATTATCAAATACATACCTGTTAAATTCTCATATTTTGTGCTAAATCAGTTTATTTTTGATTTAATAATATAACGGGAAAGTTTGCTGATCTCACTTTATAGCTGAATGTACAGATCGTACTGACTGGTGCCTGCCGAAATGATAAAGGTTATACAGCCTATCAACAATATATTACATGGCTTTGGCAATCTCAAGATGCTCCTGATTTGTATGAAGAACAGTCTAAAGGATTAGAAGATCAATTACAGGTTAGTTTTATTACACAAACATGACATATTAGTCTACCCAAAGTTTCCTCTTAATTAATGAGCACAGAAAATAAAAAATTGAAAAACTTTATTTAATGTTATAAAATAAATTACCTAAACTGATAATAAATGTCATAATCCGTCTGAAAGTTTATTTTACAAAATACACCCATACATTTTATTGACGTCCTCTACTACGTTCGATATTTAGTTGAATAGTGTTGTGTATTCTCTCTGCACTATGTTGTTAGACCAGAAATAAGTATAACCAATAATTAAAATTGTTTGAACACTTCACTGTTTTTTTTCATACCAGAACCGTTAAATATATATGAGAATTAGACATTCAACCCATTAACCATTTGAAGTGTAATAATGTAATATATATTAGCTATAGTTATTATCTAAAGACAGCCACTCCAAACTGTGGTAGTAAAAGTTTCCGAACATATAATTTAACTTGAGGCGGTTTATGATTGATTTCAATGAAATTCAACCATCTGCACAACGCCTTACTGGCATAATTTAGTAGCTAGAAGCTGTATGTCTAAATCATGGAGTTACAGGTTTATATCAATCATATCAGCATAGAATTTGGTATGATAGTGGTTGAATTAGGGTTAGAGTTTATAAAATCTCAAAACGATTAAGTTATAACACTACCGAAATATGTATATATTCCCTTTCCAATGGTACTAAAACTGAAAAGAGCTAAATTTCGTGAAAAAACCTACCTCGATATGCGATGTTTGCTGGCGTAGGACCAGATTAAAAGAAAACTAGAGGTGGCCAAATCAAGACGACATCAGTTTATCAAGTCACAGAGTGTTGAATCAAATCATGTTAGTAGGCACAGACCACCAGGTTGTGGTCTGGGCGACCATCACATACGATGATTGGAAACATTGAGTGACATGTGTTAGAATTGATTGGTATAGTGAAGATGCGTTTACTTTGTCTTTCCTTAGATATTGTATCTTGAAACTACTTTACCCCTTTCATTTCACAGTTTCACTCATTGTCCTCAACTCATATCATCTATCCCTAATCTTTTCTATCAACACTGATACTGTTACTGCTTTTACTACTATGGTATTTGTTTTTATAATTTCATCTGGTTGTACTAATAAGGTGAAAGCTTAAAGTGACAGTCGATACCCATTACGCGCTATGTTCTACGTTACATATGACTGACTGAAACGGCTTTTCATGTTACGTACCACGCATTACCAGTTGCAAGTGACATCTTTTTGTGTATTTAAATACCCCATTATTTTAACATGGGTTATATTTTTTTACTTATTATCGTTAGTCCTGATTCCCTGATCATTTATAACTCGGTTCACACACATCAAATTGTATCTAACTAGTCTAAACGCTAGTCATGTCATATTCTGTGTTTATATTTTGCTATTGTTAGGAGCCTTTGCAACCACTTCGGGATAACTTATCTTCTACAACATATTCAATATTCGAAATGGATCCGTTTAAATATCAAGCGTATGAAACTGTAAGTCTTTAAATTAGTTTGTTTAATATGGATTATTTCCTTATTTTCTATTTATTCCACAGCTATTTAATCCTATTCCTAACGCCAAACTTATGAGTGAAGCGGGGGCTTAGTGGTTGTGGCATTTTACTCTGAGTCACAGGTCTGAGCTTAATCCCATCTATTTCGGCTCGGATAGTATCACTAAACCTTACACTTAGAGTGTGGCCCATATCCAATTACCTGGTGAATGAGTTAATGTGAACTTAAAACTTAGATCTAATGATAATACTGAGGAGTAAGCAGACAAGAAAGTTAGTGATTGGAGATTCTTTACCTCTTATTCATTAGCAAATTTTAGTTTCATCCTCGAAGAATCTGATGTTTTAACTAAGATATAAAATAATATTTTACGCTTTCAAAGAACCATTTGTATGTAAAAAAAAATTTAGTTAACACCATCTGTTTAATAACCATATGTCAGATTTAATTTGCTCACAAATGTTCTATTTTTTACTCCACAATGCAATTTAGAGATTATTCATTTAAAATTGTTACAACTTGGTGTTAAAACCTCATTCGTTTAAAAAGTGTAAACATAATGAAACCAATACAGAAACTGGTAACCAATGTAGGTATTTAGGCAAAACATAACACATTAAATGGATAAAATTCTAATCAAGAACTACATTTATGATAATGGATCATAATGTTTCATTGATCGATTCCTAACATATACAGTAAAGTTTTTGGCTTAGTCGTTTCATGTAGAATATGACTGATCAATTGTTTAGTAATAAGTATAACGTCATGAGAATTCATGCATATATCTCTTCGATATGCTTGGATGTCTGTATTTAACTTAGGGATCATCAATTAAATTTATTTCACCTAACTGATTATCTAGTAATATAGACAGTACATAATATAATAACTTAGAAAAGTAAAACGGGAAAATTAACAACAAATAACATTCATATATATTAGTCTATGATTTGACTACAGATGAACATGGTTTACTGTTATGACTTCATTTCCTTTACTATTAACAAACAAAACAAATTCTCAGTATTCAGAAGTATTTTATAAAGAATCTACGTTTTTCCATTATCTGTAAATAAGTTAGATCATTTCCTAAAGAAACTATCAATAGATTATTGTTATGTTGGAAAAAAATGTTTGGATGTATTTGCTCCCTTGTGATCGGGGCATAATTACATGGCAGCAGATGTATGATCTCCCTCTAGTTTAGTTATCGATTAGTTCAGCCATATTATTACCACTGAGATGGGTGACCTATTTACCAACTGATGTATGAACCAATAACAACGAATAAGGCCTTAACGCTTATTGGTGCTCGAGTTCCTTCTAACCCATCGGCTAGCCAAGTGACAAGGGTAAGAATAAGACCAGTTTTCTGGCGCATATGTATCTGGTGCCCTTTTGTACCAATATGTATGTGTTTAAATAAATAAATCAAGTTTTCTGTCGTACTCAATCCAATCATGACTTAACACACACGATAATATACTTGATATATCCAACCACAGAGCAACACAATTAGAGCATTACAATGTGCAAATAACTCAGTGGTAAAAGTTTATTATACTGGCAGTTTTGAGTAAGAAAGTTGGAATTAAGATAAGGTTTCGTAGATTTTTGCGCAAAATTAAAAGCATAGTGAAAGGTAAAGATTACTTGTATGTTATTAGGATCTAAATAAAATTGAGCAATATTTGGTCGCTACAATGTTTTGAATTAATGAAAAATATCTATTCTCCAACCAGTGCACACAACATGGCCCTTAAGCTAAATTACAAGAAGTGCCTGCTCCCGATATATTATTTATTTAAACATAAATATTGGTACAAGGAGGCATCGAATATATATGCGCCACACAAGGCAGTGGAGCAAGGTTAGGAGATGCAGTCCCATGGTAGCCGGTGATGAACAATAGGCTCATACGCTATTTGCTTCCTTAGGATCCTGGAGCCCATGTGTACCATTGATTTGAAATCAGTGTTTTCCAAATCTTCTGAATTCTTCATGTCCCTTTTTTCTCTTTCCAAATTTATTTCACTCAATCATACTCCTTGAATAACATCTTCAAACCCTAGTCTTTCCGATTACTGCTTATACTTTTACTACCTCTACCACTATGGGATTTAAATCGAAAATTGCATCTCTGTGCCAGTGTGTTATGGCAACTCGAACTGATGTACGTACGTACGTACGAAGTTCTACGTTGTGACTGACTGACTAAACTCCCCTTACTGTATCCTCTGTACTCACCAACCCGGTTAAAGCGCCGGACATTCGCTTTCCGTCCTCTCAATTTCGTAAACAACACCCTCGCTGCGAGGATTCAGTGAGTAGGATTTCCCTGGGAGTGGCTATATACGTGTGGCCATGTGAGAGCATTTCGAGGAAAGCACACTTTCCTCACCCTCGGCCGTACCAGGGCATTTGATGACTATATGTATGTATCTGATGTGATTCAGTGCACAGTCCAAGGGTGTTTATGTAGTTAAATAATATTCTCCCACAGTAACTCTTAACTCTAAATCTCATCCTTAAATTTCTTAAGTTTATACACAAGAGTCCCAAAGCTTCATTGCATTGTAGCTGATGCTAGTCGGTGCAAAACCTATGATATAACCCTAACTCACAACTTCTAACACATAAAGGTGACCATTTTTGCTATAATAAATAATTCAAAATGTAAGGCTTGATTAATCCTATCTAAACTATCATTCTGCTGTAGTTTTTTCTTCATTGTTAATTGTCTTGTAATTAAGCACTACTGATTAGGTAATAGGTCATTCTAGGTTGTTAGTTTATTATGCTTATGCAGACAAATTACATATGGATCAAAAGAAAGCACAGGAATAGAATATAGAAACACAACAGTACAAGTTTCTACTAACCATACAATAAAATATAAATAATAATTCCTCTCATGATAGTCCTACAAGTTCTACTTTCATACTGCTCTTCTCATTATGTCAGCTACTTGATATGCAATTAGTTTCTAAACAGTTAATTTTGTATGAAGCACCGGAGATTTATTTAACGAAGTTAAATAAAATTATTTGTGTCAGTAGTAATAGTGTCAAAAGTCGCTTTCTGAGTTTGAAGGAAGTGTTGAAAGGTTTTGACACCCCAATAGTTTTCATCGTTCTAATTAGTTTACTCACGTAAAAAAACAACATATCATTTAACGAGTAAGTTCCAGGTTTAAACTCCGATCTACTTATTTCGTTTCCATTAGTTTCTTTTTCGCAAATCAACGATCTTCCCACGTGATATAAAAGCTACCGAAATCCAATTATTTAAATGTCTCCTAGCCTTCACCAAAGATAGTAATCAATACACGTTGTAAGACCTTAATATAGTTTAGATTATTTCTCGTTATATCCAAAGTACGAGTTGTGGTGTCGTCAAATGTCTCCAAGTGTAAAACATTAATTTATATAAACGGAAGTCGGGTGAGAATAAACACTCATTATTTTGCCTTTAGTCTAAAGAATTATCTATAATTGAATTTCTTTCCTAATAATATCTTTCATTTGCTCTTTACTTCCTTGGTTAGCGTTTTTTAGCGAGTTGGTTTACTACGGGATGGGGTCTCTAACCCTATGCCCAACCCTCCTCCTTTATCCAGGCTTAGGACCGGCAGTAGCTACAGACAGATTTTTCGTTTGCTCTTTAGTACAGTGAAATTTTAATATCGGTTTTGTAAAATTCATTAGTAATGATAATATATTTGTAATAATTTAGGCAATTTACAAAGCTCTTTGCGACCGTTTATCCAAATATAATGAATCAAATACAGTTACAGAAAATCACCTTATCAAGCCTCCACAATCATCACAAACTAAAGAGCATGTAAACGCGTCTATCAATCATAATTCAAATACTTGTCAAGTAGTTATGGTATTGGGTGCAGGTCGTGGTCCCCTTGTCAATGCGACTATAAATGCTGCCGAAAGAGCTCAATGTAAAGTTCGGATATATGCAGTTGAAAAAAATCCAAATGCATTATGTACATTACGTGTAAGTTCCTAAATATCTGTTAATGATAATAGAGTTAATTGTATAGAGACAAGTTTCTAGTAAAAAATCTGTTGGCAAGTTATCACCACAACTGTGTTTGTTTTTAACGCATCTTTAAATCTATCCACGCCTATAAAACTTTTGCAATAACCGTCTGACCAGTTTGCATCTGGCTTAATTAACCACCAGCACATTGATGTCACTTATGCCTGTTACCCTTCGTAAAGGAGTATAGGCCTCACACCAACATTCTCCATCCAACTCTGTCCTCGGCAATCCTTCCCAGTTCCTATTCATATCTTCTTCCGATTCCGGACGCAATGTGTTACTCGGTCTTCCTGTTTTCCCTTTCCCTTCAGCATTCCAAGTTACGGCTTGCCGCCTGATGCAGTTTGATGATCCCCGCAATGTATGTCCTATCCAACTCCAACGTCTTTTCTTAATTTCCTCTTCAGATGGGAGCTGGTTTGTTCTCTCCCACAATAGACTGTAGCTGATGGTATCCATTCAATGGACATTGAGTATCTTACTTAAACAATTGTTTATAAATACTCGTACTTTTTTGATGATAGTTGTGGTAGTTCTCCAAGTCGTAGCTCCATACAGTAGGACTGTTATGACGTTCGTATTGAAGAGTGTGACTTTGATATTGGTTGAAAGTTGTTTTGAGTCCCATATGTTCTTCAACTGTAGGAATGCTGATCTTACTTTGCCAGTCCTCGTCTTTACATTTGCATCAGATCCTCCTTGTTTGTCGATGTTGTTGCCCAGTTACAAGAAACTTTCCACCTGTTCCATCACCTCTCCATCACGTGTAATATATTTGGGGCTATCTGTTATGTATTTGAGGATCCTGCTTTTTTCCTTATGTTTGTTGCGGCGAACTGCTATAGAGGCTGATGCTACACTGGCTTTCTTCACCTGCATTTGTTTGTGTGTATAAGGATGGAAGAGCTGTGTCATCTTCGAAGTCCAAGTAGTCTAACTGCACGGAAGTTGTCCATCGTACTTCGTGCTTCCCTTCAGATGTGGAGGTCTACATAATCCAGTCGACCACCCAAAAAAGAGAAAGGGGGAGAGTAAACAGCCTTGTTTGACTCCGGTCCTCACTTGGAATGCATCTGTCAGCTGTCCTTCATACACAACTCTGCAATGTAGTCTGTCTTATGAATTCTATATGATGTTAACGATCTTCTCAGGTATATTATAGTGTTCCATAAGCTTCTATACACACTTTCAAACTCCTTATGGTCAAGGAAGTTGATGCATATTGGTGAGTTCATTCAATTGATTGTTCCACGATGATCCGTAGTGTCGTGAATTGGTCTGTGCAAGACCGATCCTTGCGGAATCCGGCCTGTTGATCTCGAATTTTCTCATCTACTGAATCTTTCAACCGGTTCAACAACACTGTTGAAAACTTTTCCCGGTATTGATAGTGGTTTGATGCTTCTGTAGTTTTCACACTTGCTCAGATTTCCTTTGGTTTCTTGGTGTGAGGTGTTCTTCTTTCCGGTCTGTCGGCACTTATTCTTCCTCTCAAGTCTTCCTGAATAGAACATGGAGCATGTTTGCATTCGCTTATACGTCTGACTTCAGTGTTTCAGCTGGTATGTCGTCTGATCATACTCCCCTGCCACTCTTGATTTGTCTAATGGCCATGCTGATTTTCTCGGTTGTTGGGGGATCGACATCTATAGGGAGGTCTGTGTGTGCTGCTTCGATGTCCGGAGGGTTCATTGGGGCGGATCTATTCAGGAGTTATATCTTATAGTTGCCTCATATTCCCTTTTCTTGCAGCTTATCCCACTGTTGTTGCTATATCTTCCACGTAATTCTGCTCGTCAGCTCTAATGCCCCTCCTTACTCTCTTGTTCTTCCTGTCTTGAATCCTGCCAAGGGTCTCGAGGCATCGACCTCGTGACTTTCGAAGTATCTCGTCTTTCATCATGAGGTGTCATAATTCTTCTTGATGAAGATCCTTCCACTCCTAGGGCAGATTTTAAATGGCCTAAATCGTTTATTCTGGTTAGCCAATTTTTAGCAAGGTTGTTTTGCATGGGATGGAGTTGCTGACCTTATGCCCAACCCTTCTCCTTTACCCGGGCTCGAGACCGCCAGTAACCCTAGAAGAGCCACAGGCGGATTTACTATTGTGTTGATTACACTGAATAGTAATATGCATAACACTACATAGTTAGCAATCCTATTTATTGAAAAGTCACTTTTATGCATGTGTTTGGAAAATAACCTATTATTTTAAAGGAGATTTATCGTCAAGATTTAGTCTAAATATTCTGATTTCAATACTAATGGAAGTTATGCGAATGTTTCAATAGGAAGGCGTAGAATTCGATAAAGTAGATATTCACTGCTCTCACGCATGACATATATTGCTTGATCACTAATGAAAAATAAATTGGGGAGGAGAACATTCTAAGTAACGTTTTTATTCTGCTATTATGACCCCAGCTACTTACTAAGTAACAGTCTCAGTCTTTTAAAGCCTTTTGATGTTTTTGTCTGTATTTTATGGATAGTTTTTGTCAAAGGTATCAAATAAGCAAAACATTCAATAAACTAATAATATCAACCATACTTCCGTGCAATCATGTCGTAATTTTAAGGTTTAGTTTTTAAAGTCTTTGGCTCTCAACCAGGATGTCATAGGTTCAAATCACGCTTCGATGACGAATAATAAATATAACTTTTCATTTGGCCGGTATGCTTGTTATAATGTTCGTTATCAAGATGTGAAACTGATTTTAACTAGTTGCGCATATAGGTTTCTGTTAAGTAAACAAATATAAACAACATAGAGAGTGGCACTATCTTTGATATTTTAACTCCTTCGTTTCACATCTCTTTGTTGTAATATGTAACGCGGCATTCTCCAAGCCGACAAATATTTGTCCCAAATTAATTTTAAACAACGTAGGATCTGACACAACTGTATCAATTTATATCGCTACACATGTAACAGTGCGTCAAAATGAGAAAACTAAACTTAAGTGTAAACAATACTACCAATAAATTCACTTGGTATTGTTTGTTTGAATCTTCCCATTGATGCTTTAGGACTGCAGCTGGTCAATCTCTAATTGGCATATGTGCATATTGTGTGTATTGCCTCGATATAGCGCACAGTATGCATATATACCAATTAGAGACTGACCAGTTGCAGTCCTAAAATATCAATGGGAATATTCAAACAAACAATACTAAGTGAATTTAAACTTCACCTCATTGCACAAGCAAGTGGCTATCAGGACTCAGTGGCCGAGTGGATGGAGTTTGAAGCGAAAGGTACCGGGTTCGAGTCCCAGAGTGAACATCAACACTGAGATGCACTTACATCCAGCTGACGAGTCCCAAATAGGACGAAACGCGCGTCCTGGATTCCACTGCTAGCCACTATCCATCTTTGAATACTACCAATAGTTGTCCATTACTAGATTGTGAAAAAATATTAGATAAAACAAACTGAAAAAATAGAGAACAATACTTATGCTGAGAATTTCGTAAAATTAAGATGAATCTATGCATTTTTACAGCTTCAAGCCTATAATGAATTATATTTCCAAACATTCATTAAAAAAACGCATTTTGAGTTATATCAATTCTATGATTATTTTTCCTAATCTCATCTCTTGTTCAGTTTCTATTGTCAATGTTTTTCTCCTCAAACTCAGTCTAGGATAAATCATGAATGGCAAGGATTAGATGTACAATTAATTGAAGGTGATATGCGTAATTTAAAAACACCAGAACAAGCTGATATATTTGTCAGTGAACTACTTGGTTCATTTGGTGATAATGAATTAAGTCCAGAATGTTTAGATGGTGCACAACCAATGTTAAAAGGTAAGTTTCTCCTTTGATTTTACTCTCTAATCATAGTTGAACTTCAATATTGAATATTAATATTGTAGTCTTATATATTTAATAGTTTCTGAATTTGTATTTTTAAACTATTGGTAAGTCAAACAAGATCGTCTTCATCAATTACTTAGTAATAAAAGTAATTACAAAGCCTTTCAAAAAGTATTGCTTCCTGATTTGCAACTAATTTTTAAACGGTGTCCATATCAATCTCGTATTATTTATTTATTTAAACACATAACTATTGGTACAAGGAAGCATCAGATACATATGCGCCACACAAATCTCTTTAGGGGGCCACACCCGGAGCCTTTGACCTAAAGCTCGGATCCACAATACAGTGGACCATCTTAAGGAGATGCATTCCCATGGTAGCCGGTGACCAACGATTGATTCATACGTCATTTGTTCCTTCAGGATACTGGAGCCCATGTACACCATTGGTTTGGAATCAGGGTTTTCCAACTCCCCTAGGTGGACTTTCCGTGTCCACCAACCCGGTTAAAGCACCGGACATTCGCTTTTGGTCTTCTCAATTTCGTAAACAACAATAATACCACGAGAAAGCAGTGAGTAGGACTTCCCTGGCAGAGGCTCGTACATGGTATGGGTTTTCCTCGGAAGAGAAATTGTTGTAATTCTAACACACTAATCATTCAATTACAAACCTTCTACTGAATGCACTAAATAATCACGAATACACTATATGAATGACGCAGAATTATTTATTACAAAATAAAAATGAAATATGATAAAAATTGCTTCTCATTTTACTAGCATAGTTCATTATATACACTTTTTATACAATTTATGTTCACTCAACATTAGGTCATCATCATCATAGGTTATCAAGTTAGCTATCAACTGACAAAAGAGAATTCCATTTCAACCTATAAGCACTAATTTATTGAGTTTAAACAATAAAGTCATATTTTTTTACCTTTTATCTAACTACCATTCCAAAAATCAATCTTTAATTGTTTCTCACAGGATTTCAGAAAAAGCTTGATTTTAAACTATGCTATTAGTCAAGATATTTTGCTCCTTAACTGTCAATGATATTCGATATTTTTTAAAATTGAAAAGCTGACCCTCTTATTCTTAAAACTTTTTTATTAACAAAGTAATGAATGAAACAGTCCGACTTCAGTGTAACTCCTGTAGATGTTAATATTCAATTATTTGCTCCGCTCTCTTTTCATTAACTATTGTTTATGTATATTTGCTAATAAATCATCTCAGCATCAAATCGATAAATAAATTAGTTTATGCAACTTAACATTATTTCTGAGTAGTCTATAACAACAATCATACAGTTGCTAGCCAATTTATTTCATTTCCCCTCCTCTCGCAGATTGAAGAAGACCATTAAGCTGTACACCAGACTCATGATAATAAAAAGAATATATTAGTTCTACAAACTGTCATTATCATCTACGTTTATTTAGGAATAATTCAAAGTTGCAAGTAAATTATAAGATTTTGAACAATGAATTAATAGAAGGCAGAGCTATTAAATATGGTAAATTATCGCCAAACATTTTGGAAAAAAAAACTTTCATTTCTTAAAGATAAAGTTCTTTATGAAAGTTTTAAGATATTTATTCAAAAATAAATTATCATATTAGATAACTGCAGAAAAGGTTGTATAATAGGTAAAGCAAACATTCAAGATCATGTCTATTCATTTATTTTGTGCTTATTGATAAGTTTGTGTTGTAACAGAAATGTTGGACCTGTTTATATATATATATATATATATATATATATATATATATATATATATATATGTCGTGAGGGATTCATGAAATTCTGGTGAGCGGCCTTAACCGATAAACGTTGAAAATCCAAACCAAATCAGTGGATCCAAACTTAGTGGTCTCTTATCCAGAACCTAGGGCGTAATGGGTTCAATTTCAGGTGCAATTGTGGGTAAAAAAACTGTTGATAAGTCAGATACAAACTAGAATAAAATAGCCATTCAATGTCCCATGGTTTACAGTGGTTTTCTACTTGAAATCAGTTCGTGATGCAAGCTACTGATATAGTTAGTTTTACTTGCCAATGTTTCTTCAATTCTATTAGAATAACTTTCAGAACATTTTGTAATTTCTAACTAACTTTTGTGTGTAAGTAGTTTGCATTTGTTAAAATTCGCTCTCCTATAAAAAGAAGTAAATATGGTAATGTCTGAATCTTTACGTATTATGTATTCTTATTCATTTCACTTAGATGATGGAATTAGTATACCGTGTTCCTACACATCATATGTTGCTCCTTTACAATCCTTACAAATATATAATGAAACAAGACGATCTAAAGATGTGGTAAGATGATTGGTTACTCTTTGATTTTTCTTTCCAAGTTTTTTAAATATAGTGAAGAGCAGCAAGTATTATTGTTATTATTCTGCATAAATTATAAATGATAATCTAAGATCCAGTAAACTACATTTCAGTGTAGTTGAGATCAGCATTGAATAAGTGAATCTTCTATTCAACAGTCGTTTTAAAGTTTCTTTTTTGTGAATCCGTTTCATGTATCCTACCTCAGCAACTTTTTATATTGTGAAAACAAAGGGCATCTATTGATTGACTGTAACGTTGTTGCTGTTAAGTTCAGTCGTAGTTACGGACTATTTTTATCGTATAACAGCACTACAGAACCACTTAACAATTCAATGTTTCATACTTGAACCATGTGTACAAAAGTAGCAACTTGTGCACAAGCGATCCACTTTACCGTAGCCCTAATATTTTTAGCTTTTTATGTGTGATAGACTAGTTGTTAATTATTGTTATGTTATACAGTCATTCACATCTAATGCTAATACACAATTTTCGTAAACGCAAGCCCGAAACCATCTTCTTAAGTAAGAATAACACTTTATTGACTAAGATTGAATCGAGAATATATGCACACTCATGAATACACATGTTTTTCCCTTAGAAAATTAAAATGAATATGGTACTTTTTTCTTTACCCCTAATGATGCATTTTGAAGGTATGATCATAAATATATATATTTTTTAAATTGTCGTTAGTTCAAAGGTTCACGAAATAAGTGCTCAATATATCTAAATGTAAACTTTTTTCCTCAAAAAATATATACAGATTATAGTATGCTGAGAAACAAATTAGCCCTGTCCGTAACTGCATATGCACTTGAATCTAAACTACTGATTGCTAGAGTTCATTGTTATTAAAATATAATAATCATTCCACAAATTATTAGCTCTTATATCTATTGTGGAACAGTAATAACCAAATGCATTATTTTAAAAATTATTACCATTTAGCATCAGGTTTGAGTGCAAAGGGGTAGGAAACTATTCATTAATGCAGGGCCGAGTGTAATCTAAATCACAGTTGTTTTAATGTTGTTATCCAACAAATAAAGCCACATTTTAAACCAATGATTTGTTATCCTTTAAAAAATAAAACCAAGATATGGCTAGTAACATGCATTTATCTCTTTACCTACATTAGATTGGCCCAACGTATCATAATCCCTTCTTGGGAAAATAAGTCTCGCATCATAGTTTCAACTGCTAGAATTAAGGTCGGGAAAAAAATACATCAAATACTTTCGTCTAATGCTTTTAGATTTTAATTAGTTGCCAATTATCATCCCACCCTATGGTTTTAATTTATTCCAGACCTGTCCCACTGATTGGTTAATAAGTTGTTTTAAACTTGGAAAGACAAAATTACCTTGATAAGGGTTTTACTTTATTACTTGTACTTTTTTTCGATACTTCAGACCAATAGAGTCGGGTATTCCATGGAAACACCTTATGTTGTTCGACTTCGTAATTGTCAAATATTGAGTTCACCTCAACCAGCTTTTACATTTGAACATCCAAAAAAAGGTGAGTAAATAAGCATATGGTTAGAAAATTTTGCATTCCTAAGTATTTATATTCTCATTAAACTATAAGACATACGTTTTTTTTCTAGAGTTGAATCAGTCGAATGCACGTGAAGTATGTTGTAGCTTTAACATTCAACAAGATGCTGTTGTACATGGAATTGCCGGTTATTTCGAAGCAGTTCTCTATAAGGACGTAACACTCAGTAAGTTATTGGGAATTATTATGATTTATACGTTTGAGTGGTTTCACAAGAATCCACATTGGTTGCCAGGCAAGTCACATGAGATGCCAAGAGACTGACCAGTTTCAGTTCATAACATCAACGACGGAAGTATTTGAACACCTATAAGTTAAATTTGGGAATGCTTAGAACTTCTCTAGTTTTGCACAAACTGGTTTGCTTACTAATTGTTTAAGAAAATAGCGTCTTCTCACCATTTTTCTTAAATGTGTGTGGGTATTAAGGGTCCTACTACGTGTTAACATATCACTAAACATCGTTCTTTTTTATTTTAAAACTAATTGTCATAGTAGCACTTATTAACTAAACATATATTTTGTATTTGACGTATATAAAAATGACTAATGACCTCCTCCTAGTAGTATATTCTGAATTTAAATCAGAATAAATGCATGTAAGATCTAGTATTTTTAACGTAATTTTAAAAAATCGGTGTCACCTCACAATTAAGGATCTTTCTTTAACGTCTTACTAAATGCGCGATCATTAGACAACAGTCAAATGAAACATGTAAACGACTTTTGACACTTAGCTAACATTCTTTCACTTATGTTACCAACCTATTCTTCTCTTCCGAATCATTTATTGCGTTAAACTATTTTTGAGCTGTTGTACTATGCTGTACTGCTACCTATACGGAACAGATTTCCAAGGAAACTAAAATATTCTTATTCGTTAAGTACTTAATCGTTTTTCAGCAATTTTACATACTAAATGAAAAGTACCCCTGTGACTTAATAAGCGTTTGTGCACACGGCTGAACCAACATCTCCAGGTAGAGATGTCTCATAATACTCTCCAACTCTTCAAAAAAGAGTATGTTATTTGCAGCTCAACCTCCAGGGGCAACCAACCACTGAGTAATTACCGCACTCAATAAGCACACATTTTGCTAAGAGTATTTTAGGATCTCGCCCGTTTTTGTATCATCTTTAATAGGTGATTAGTTTCAATTAACATATCACAGTGTAAATTAACTGGTAAACATCAGTCGCATTTTAAAATCAGCTTTCCCACTAAAATTTTCACATGAATGGATTAAGCAACAGTTCGTTTTCCTTCAAATGCTTATCGACTTGACGAAAAGCATCTATTACGTGATTGCTTTACATCAAAATATTAACGAAATTATCTTGAACTTGACAGTGATGTGAGATACCCATAATTCTCATTTCGAAATAAAAGCCTTTGCCACTAGAATTTTCAAAGCTCCAAACCCTGAATGTGACTGGAAATAATAAACAATGTCCATATAATTCTTATTTTCCAGGTACACATCCGGCCCGTCATAGCCCTCAAATGGTATCTTGGTTCCCGTTGGTATTTCCATTTGAGTATCCAATCCATGTTCATTCTAGAGATAAGATCACTTTGTATCTCTGGCGTAATGTAAGTAGTCGGTATGTATGGTATGAATGGGTACTAACAGAACCGCAACCTACAAAAATTCACAACGCTGCTGGTCATGTTTACAAAATTGCACTTTGATTATCATATGTGACAGACTGAGTTATTTTTTTAAACAACTTTGTACAGACAAAAAATGTTTGTCAATAAAACTATGTTCGCATTATATTTTAATCATGATGAAATAAACAACTTTTCAGCAAACGCATACTTATTGTACGAGGATGATGTCCATGTTTTTGTACTTTTTCAACCTTATTTAACACTTCTAACGAGCTCTTTTTGACATTTGAAGTGAACTGGAGACGTTTCTAAGTTAGGCGTTGGATTTTTAGAATTCTACATTGTGCTCCATGCAAAAAGTTAGTGTGCAATCATATTAATGTTCAGCGCCTCTATCAATGTAAAGAGAGTATAAATTAGTACTAGCATGCTATCATCAATAGGCAGGGCCTCAATCAACTTTAATGGAT
Organism: Schistosoma rodhaini; assembly: GCA_944470415.2. Lineage (NCBI taxonomy): Eukaryota > Metazoa > Platyhelminthes > Trematoda > Strigeidida > Schistosomatidae > Schistosoma > Schistosoma rodhaini. The sequence continues at coordinate 31,862,935 of OX104037.1, forward strand.
TATATATATAAAAAAAGTAATTTCTGTAAATTTGGGCTACATATTAAATTTGATAGAAATGAAATATTACAATATCTATCCAAATGTAACAAAATAGCACAAATTACTCAACAAGTCGGTATCATGTACACTATTATTTGTAAAAACTGAGAGAGCGTCCACATTTTGTAGTAGCGTATGAATGATAACAAACAATAATACAATGCATGTATGTGGATTTCATTTAGACAAAATAAAAATAAGAGCAGAACCAGTCTGGGTTATGTGTATAATAAGTGGTATATGTATACATACAGAGCATATCATTGAATAAACAGAAAACAAAAGGATACAAAACAATTTCGAGGTGAAGAATGAATTACTAAATTGGAGATTATCGTCATTGTGGTGATAATTGTGGCAAAAAAGCAAATACACATGGACTGCTCGCACTATAATAAGTAATATTGTATGTACATGTATAAATTAAATTGATGGTTGGTCAGTTTGTTAGTCAAGCTAGAAAACATATTTACAACGTAAAATAGAAATGTTTATTGAAGCATTTTGTCCTTTTGAGGTTGTAAAATCTTCGGATCGTCACATTGTTAATTAGAATATTTGACACATTAAGTGCTTTGTACGTCGCCGAAAAAGTGGTTGTCATTCATTTCGATATCCAATTTTTCGTGAATAGGCTTTTCTAGAATAATTGTTTCTACTCCGCTACTGGTAGCCGAACTTCTTACTTCCTCAGTCTCAAGGTTTATTTCTGGCTTGACACTTTGTGTTTCATCTTTATTTTGTGAATGAACACAGTTAGGATGCTTTGCTAGCCAATCAGAGTGGAATTTATACCACTTGGTAGGCGAATAATTTCGAGAAGTCTGAAACCGGAATATTTAAAGTAAATACTATTATGGACAAACAATGATCGGTATAGAACGAACAAGTTGTATTCCCAGATTAACATCATAAACCCTTTTCATACAGCATAGATTGTGGTCAATTAAGATAGAAAAACTATTTGAACAACAACCTTGCGTATATTTGTTTATGTGAATTCTAATCTCAATCATATGACCCTAGAAATTGAAGATCCAAGGCTTTAAATACTTATTTTTCATAAGGGATTATACATCTTTATACGCATTAAAAAACCAATACGCATATTGAGTGATAGCACCTGCTTTGAAAACATAATACAAGCACAAAGTAACTCGATTTTTCTTTTCAAAATATGGCATTTATAAATTAGTTCTATTCAGAAAAATTGTTTTACTTCAACTCACTCGTCTACGATATCGAATGAAAATCCCGTAGGAACCGACGGACCAATTAATTTTGTGATTACGAGTAACTCTTGAGTCCAAACGCTCAGTGAAATGCATACAATCACTTGAAAATGTATCACGGAATAACTATGGAAAAGGAAAATAATTCATACAACTGTGTAAATGAACACGAATTTCGACTTAACTGTAAGCAGTAGTAAATGTACTACGCTTTTCAAGGGATTTTTCGACTTAACCTTTTTATACAACATGTGACAATATTCAGAACTGACTGTATACTTTACTACAAACTACTATGGTCGAATTAACCATTGTATATTTATAACAATTATTGATACTATGAGTTTATCTACTATGAAGGATAAATGAATTGAAATGAGTATGATTAATATACCATTAGATTTTATAACGCAATCATGCATATGGCACCTGAAATAAAGAACAGTTTTAACCTTCATAAATCACAGTTTGCTAAATATAATTTATCTAGTTGCTGTAATCTTTATGTAGATTTTCCACCTTCAAAAGACTAAAAAAAATTATACCTATGCACACAAAACAGAATAAAAGAACTGGAATTAAATCAAAATAAATTTACCTCTTTATGTGTGAGATTATTTTTGAATACTCGGATCATGAACTCCCATACATCTCGTTCAAAATTCGATGTGTTAGGAGATTTAAATTGCTCATCTGTTTCAGATTTGTTTGCTGAAATCGGATTCTTAACACCACTAGAGACTAAACCTTGTGATAAAATCTAAAATTTAAAAAGACGAATAAGAAGTAAAACACGTTTATTTGTTTCGATTATACATGAGCAGTAGAATACTAACCTATCACCACAATGAAAATATATGCAAAAACCATCTTCGAAAACAAAAATAGGTTAACAGATTTGATGATAATTTGAAGTTGTTGATTAAGACTACTCCACACATCGACAACATAACTCGAAACAATATGAAATCTGTTCAGAATAAGTCTACAAAGATGGTATTTTGTGTTCAATTTACTGTACTTGTTCAGGTTTAAATTCTCTTACTACGACCCAGCTACCCTTATTGCTTAGTATTCTTCCGACGCTACTTCACTTGACAAGTCCCCAAATCGTGAGGAAGTTGAAAAGGGAAGTAGTTAAATTCCAAATAAACAAGACTGAATGGAGACAGGAATCACAATAGGGTTGCTGTTATTCGCAAGCCCGGATAAATGAGGAATGTTGGGCATGGTATCAGTAACCCCGCAACGTAGAAAACAACCTTGCCTAAAAAACGCTAACTAGAGCATATCCAAGAATCCGTTAGCGCTGATTGCTCGGAAAATGGCTCATTAGTGTCCCCTAACACAACCCTGAACGAAACATTTTTTAACCAAATCTACATCCTGCCAACGGTTTACATTACAACATTGTCAAGAAACTATGTGCAACTAATCCGTGAAAACCTTTTAAAAAGGGATAAAGTTACTTTCAAAAACAGTTTACAAAAAAGGTTAATGAAATTATATATAGTATGGTAACAGTTAACAAACCTCTTCAGGTTGTATATCTCCAGTATCAACAAGTAGCTGTTGTCTTCTTTGAAGTGCATCACGTGTCAAAGCATTTACGCACCTACGAACATTTCGATATAGAAATACCGGCCGAATACGAGAACAGATACTATGTGGAACATAACCAATAGTCCATGAAAGATAAGTTGTAAGATAGTCATACCAATGCCGGATTGAAAGGTTCGATTTTAAATTTTCTCTGTGAAGATGAACCTCCCGATCTACGATGTCAGGATCTTCCGAAGAAACTAATAATGAATGAGGATTAAGGGTTGCGTGACCGGAAAAAGGAAAACATGAATCATAACTTTTCTCCACCTCAAGTTTCGTTGAATGAACAGGTTTCATAAGGCGGATGAGCATAGTAGATGACTCCGAGAGTACCACAATTAGAAAACAATTTGGCCAGGAAGTAGTATTACTGTTGGAAGTAACATTCGTATTATTTTGACTAGTACTGGATGGAAATATTCCAGAACTAGATCCAACGTTGCAAGAGCCATTAGCACCAGCAAAGGCAGAACAAATAGACATAGCTTGAGAATGGTATGCACTTTCATTAGCTAGCCTACATACACGAGTGTATAATGGACCACAAACATTCCTACAGAGAAAAAGATGCGGTTTACAAATTCATACAAAATTTTATTCAGATTTGGTTGCAACTAACTACAAGTTCAGTTACTATTCTATGGAATATGTCTCATATATAAAGAGTAATTTGTGCGTACTAGGCTTCTCGAGTCTCAACATGTCCAGTCAATCTTAAACTCATAATATACGACACGGTATTTGATGAGTATTTAACAATCTTAGCAATAACAATATTAAGGTTGTATGAACGTAAAAACATTCAAAGTACTTCAGAATCAGCTTTAATATGCATTTTCAGTAAGTAAAAAAAATACAGTTCATATCAATAAAAGTAGGTTGACAGGTTTTAGACAACCAGTCTTTATTACACTCCTCCGTAAATCTGTCATGTTCTGAACAAACGTTAAGTCAGACAGATCAGATGACAAATAAACCACTCAAATCTTACGAGTTATTTTGCATGCCTTTTTATATTTGTCTTTATTAATCCAGCACATATACATGTGCTGTTTGATATTTATGTTTCTATCTGCTCCCTTATGTCTATGTGAACCATAAAAACTGAAACACAAAACTATCCAATGAGTTGGATAGTACACAAATTTCCAAGCTACGTTAGTATATTTACTTTCTCAATATGCCTACCGATACGTATATCTCTGAATCAGATTCCCGATAGCATTTCGTATTCAGCCTTGTTGCATTGTTCAACGTGGCAAATCTAAGAATATATAGGTTTAATGGGAACTACATTTCATCATTGGAATCAAATCCACTATCCCAACTGACGAATCAAATACAAACTACGGTAAAGTCGATTATCACAAATTAAATACTTTATAAGTTTTACAGATCATAAAAAGGAGTCTTTATAGAAGAATTAAACCCAGTAATTGAAAACCATTATTTTACATGTCTCTAACTGATTTCAGTGATCTAAATGAACAAACTGATTGTAAGTTTCTGAATTGTAAGTAGTTCATTATTCTATGCCTTTCCATATTTTTAACTTCCGTGGTCAACTTACACAATTTATGTTATTTTTATTTAGTATTTAAACACATAAAGATTGGTAAAAGAAGGTGCCAAATATATTTGCGCCACATAAATCACTCGATTTGTGTGAGGGCTAGAATACTGCCCGAGTATCCAAACCGAAGCAGGTTGTTCTCTTAGGGGGCCACACGCCGAGCCTTTGACCTACAGGTCTAATCAACAAGGCAGTGGAGCAACATAAAGAGATGCATTCCCATGGTAGACAGTGACAAAGAGTAGGTTCATACGCTATTTTTTCCTTAGGATCCTGGAGCCTATGTGCACCATTAGTTTGGAATGAGGGTTTTCTAACCCTAAGTGGGTCCTCCGCATCCATCAACCCGGTTAAAGGCGCCGGGCATTCGCTTTTCGTCCTTTCGATTTCGTAAACACCCTCGCTGCGAGGATTCAGTGGTTAGGACTTCCCTGATAGTGGTTGTATGCACGTAGTCATGTGAGAGCATTTCGAAAGGGAGAGCTGACTGTATAAACTCTACATTATATTAATCAAAACTAGGAAAAAAATAACGTTCAAACGTAAAAGAAAATCAAAGTATATTTAGTGAGCTACAGTGAACTTACGAATATTGAGGAAAATTTGAAGCAACACCAGTTGACTGAGAGTTTCGATCACTATATGATGAGTTTCCAATCCAAGAACGATGTAAAGCAGTTAGTCGACGACTTAGTTCGTCACCGCTTGCAAGTGCTTGCAACTGACGAACTATATTTATTATAAGACGATCCATTGTAAACCATGGATATGCATAAATGCTAAACATATCTCGTAATCGATCCTCAAATGTGTTGATATCTTCCCCTCCATCTAATAAATCTTTGACTAAATTAAGAGCGCGAGAGTAATATTGCGACGGTTCAGTACCACCTGTATATATTTACAGAAATGAAAGTTATAACATCAGTTTTGTTAATATAATCTTATCCGAAGGCTTTTAGGAACATGCTCAAAAAAATTCAAGATATATGTACTTGCTAAAACAGCTACATTGACCGGACAGAAAAGGGGGTATATCTTTGTTTTTGTCATGTGTCTAAAATGACTTCGGTCAAGCGGAAGAGGTCATTTAAATAGCTCAATCGCTGAACATCTCATAGATATAGTACATCAGGTTAATACCTGACAATCTTTCGATATGAATAGTAAACAATCAAGCTTGTCTTCTGAAGCTGTTGCTATCAGGAGTCTATCTTTTCAAATAGTAATCTCATTTTAATTATTTGTTATCAGAGCTTACTCATCATGTAACCCCTTGTTTCCATCCACCATTCCGACTTTTGTTACTATTAATATTGTAGTATTTTTGTACAAAACGTACATATTTACAAAAAATTTATTCGGTCCATTGAATTTATTTATACCCTTGTGATACTATACTGATGTATGATCATAGAAACTTCCAACAAAACTCTTTCATGTAAGCAATTTAAACTTTAAATATTACAGGTTGTAAGCAGCTGACGAGAACTAAACGAGATACAATGAACCCATGTTATTCTGCTCAAATCTTTGTTCTTGTCCTCTAAAAGATGATAAAGGAAATTATGTATATAAAATGTATCGTATTTACCTGGAACCCATCTATTTATATCTTCCGTACAAGTATTTTAGTGATTTCACCACACACAAGGAAGGTTTGAGAACTAAGAATAATTATAAGCAGTGTACACATATTTTTAAGCTTAGGCAATGTTTTACTGGGCCATAGACTGTTGAAGTTATTGAAACCTCATTTTTTGCAAAGGAACTGTCGTTTTATCAGCCTTTAACCTATTAGAGTCGATTAAACGCACAAGATAAAGAGAATGGTCAATGAATTCGCGCCTTAACGATCAATTACAGAACACTAACTGTCTGAACACGAAATATCGGAGCAATTTTTATTATTTTTATAGAAAAAAAAAGTTTTGTTCGTAGATCGAATCAGTTACATAATTCCAAAGAAAGCGCACTACATCGGTCTAATTGAACAGAACCAGAGAGACAGATAGATAATTGAATCAATAAAAAATTCAGGATATCCATGGAGGACGTGAGAATAAAAATAGGAGCCGACATAGCTTTAGATTACCACCTAGTTTTAGAAACGATAAAATCAAATTTAAGGAAACACCCAACAACTTGAGAAACAACACTACAAAATTTTAGTACAACTTCCAACGTGTCATAAAGTGCTGGGCCGCAAGAAGCATCATCATAAGGAATGGATCTCTATCGAAACCCTAGGTAGGACTCAAGAAAGGAAGAATGAGAAGACAGCATTCAACAACAGCCAAACAAGAGCAGAGAAAGCCAAAGCACAGACCGAATACAGAGAAATAAACAAGAGAATGAAGAGCCGTGACTCTGAATCCTGAAGTGAAAAGGAAAGAACCAGATCAAACAATACATCAAAAAATGAACAGTGTCTAGTATCATGTCAAAGCCCACATGGGTCTTTCTAACTTCTGGGCAAACCAGTTTATTCATTTTTCTTGAGTCACATTTTGACCTTGTTACTTATTTGCCTTTTATCCTTAACTGTTTTTATATGAGCGTAGGTGTGTGTATTGATTACCCTGTAGCTGATTTTTGTCTGACTACAAATATTGAGTCTCGCTTCATCAAAACGAGCTAATTCACTTGCCTTCTCAGCTCCGTATTCTCGCATCTTATTCTGAATGTCTGTCCGGATAAACGAGTGCTTGAAATAAATCCATCTAATGCAACCAGTATTTGGCTTCTTATTACCGCCGTCACACAAACGAGGTTAGCCCAGGTAGTATACAGAGTTAAATCGAAGATTTATGTTTATAGCATATTCATACATTCACCAAAATCGAAGTCAGATCAACAGGTTACTAAAAACTAACACTCAGGTCGTTCAGTAAAAGTGATTTATGCCAAGGCTATTAACATTTTTATTGGATCTCGTCATTGATAATTGTCTCATAGATGATAATTTTTTAACTGACTTCTCAACGACTGCCCTGTCTGAAATTCATGTTATAGACTTAAAGTACAAAATCAGCAATTTTATTTAATGAGAACACAGATGAAATGAATATTAACCATACAAGATTGTTGTAGATTTTTCAACTAACCATGAAAAAGACTCATCTATCTTAAGGATTACAATAAAGATCAAACAAGCAGATAAACACATTATTTACTATGCTATCCAGACCATTAATAAATATTCCTAACTGAAAACTAAAAATGATGGAAGTAGCTGTCAACTGGCTAGCATATGTTGCAATTCGTCCATACGTAGTGCACAAAATGTTCATTATTATCTGAGAAAATAATTCCATCAAATATACATAGTATAAACCTACCGTGCCGACGGAGTCGAAGCACTTCTGCAGCTTGCACATGGTATTCATCCCGCTCTAATGTAAATTGTTGAGCAGCTACGGCACAATAAGATCGTAAGTGATGTAGTCGACACAAAAGAAGATGATGCAGCCTCAGAAAAGAATACCTAAGAAATAACAGAAAATAAATCTCATCTTTATGGTTAGTAACTCAGTAATGTTAATAAATCAGAGACTCAACATAAAACGGCATTTGGCATTCCAACAAGTTCTAACAATGAAAAATAATAATAACAATAAACTCTAGAATAGATAACCATTAAATGAGTAGTAGTTGAAAGTATTTATATCCTTTTTCTATACGTAATACGTCTTAATATCAGTAATTCTTTATTTATCTAAACAATCAATTTACAAGAATTGACGTTCGCATTCCTGTCCAATCAATCGGGGTGATACCCGGTTGCTATTTTTAAAAAGACCGAAATAGTGGGGATTACGTACATCATACAGAGGTTACGCAGAACACTGAACATATTAACTTCAATATTTTTATAAATTGTAAAAAGCGATTAACATACTCAGACGAACCCAGTATATTTTCGGATACTTGTTTATATCCATTCCCTTCACAAGATTCAACGTTCTTTTGTTTGCTTGTATTGAAGTTGACAAAGGTAGCCTCCTAAGAGATGAAGTTTAGCGTTATTCGCGAATCGACTAATTTTTCTGAAGTATCCCGTTGGCTGATTCGTGTGAACTTATCAGATTAATGATATTAAAACACTATGTGACCTGAATTAATAAAAGTTAATGCATGCTGACATGTTCCAAAAGATCTAAGACGAAACTGATGTATATATAATTCAGGGTCTCGGAGCAGTTAAAGAATTTTAATATATATAGATTGCTTGTTTGGATCTTCCATTGGTTTTTAAGAACGCAATCGATAAGTCTGGAATGCAGGCACATCCAGCTGACCAGTCTGAAACAAGACGGAACGCGCATCCTGCATTACACTGCTACTCACCATCCATCTCTGCTTAAAATCAGGTAATTTTTGTGTGATTTCCAATCAACACGTAAGCGCCTACCTCTAACAGTATTCAAGATCACTGTATTCTAACAGCCTACAGATCCCGGTAATAATAAGTAAATCGAGTCCAGTACATCCATAGGCGCTCGTAGAAGAGAAATAGAACCTAGTCTAACCTTAAATAGGTACCTTATTACACTTGAAACTATTGTAGGGATAACAGGTAAACAATTAACTATCTCTGAGTCTAATAAGTAGCTTAAAATCACTTCCGGAAAACAAACAGCTCTTGTGAAACGACAGATAACCTCACCATAATTAACAAAAGCAATGAATAAACTACATACAACAAATGAAATTGATTGATGGGTGATCATAGTTATAAATCATGACATGCAAATTAAAAACATAATTACACAAAAAACTAACCAATGGTTGTTTCCATATAGTACAGAGTAGCACTCATTTTTAGGTAAACTAGCTATGTAAGAAAGCTCCATATTACGAAGTTCATTTTCAGAATTATCTTGATTTATGTGACACGGCATAGAGTTACTCTGCATAGACAACTCTGGAAAAATTAAATCGTCTGATTTCGATTTCGAAGATAAACCATTAGTCTGGGGATCAAGTGCCTCTGTCTGAATTTTCATATCATCTTTTCGTAACTGATCAAATTCAGTGTGATTATATATTGTTTGTTCAGTAGGGACAGATTTTCGAGATTCAAGAAAACGCTTAGTTGACTTAGGTTGACGTACAGATCGAATACGACAATGTTCTTCATTTTCAATCAAATCATCTGCTGTCGGCTCGTCTTCATCCTCTTTTTGATTCATATCTTCATCTTCATCTTCATCATCTTCATCATCAGACATAGGGAAACGATTTGCCATAAAAATATCTTGTAACACAGTACGAATCTGTAAATAAAGGGAAATCAATTGTCGACGAATTTTAAATTAAGCTATTATTTAAAATAATGCGAAGACGTTTATGCAGCAACGGTAACTGATTTGTGATTTTCTTTATACTAAAATCTTAACGACATATGAACAACTTTAATATCACTTACCTATATTCTCCACTGTATAAACTTTTTTTGTGTAATAATGAAATATAAACACCATACTTAATAATATCCCAATCATAGTACTTATTATCCATCAACATTTTACGTTTATTTCACCAAATTTCTCTTACCTTGAAGTTCAAACTTAACACAAATAATTCTTTTCTTTAGAACACAATAAAATCTTGATATAATAAAGCATAAAAAGTCCTACGTAAAATGTACACATGTTCAGTTTAGCATCAACAGAATAGTGTAGCAAGCAGAACGGGATTTGATAAATCCAACAGTAAGATCACTTATTGGAAAAGTCGATTACTCAACAGCACTATTTTTAAAAATTAAAACATTTATGTAATACTGCTTTGGCACCAACCAGAAAGCTTACAAGGCTGAAAACAAACTTAAATTTTAGATAACATGCATTAAAAAAATCTAGAAAGTTTCAAAACGATTGGCCTTGACAATTTATCTATTCAATGATTGTATGGACAGACTGATAGGTCACTTGCAGATTAATCAGTGCTGGTAAACAATACTAAAATTGCTAGGGACTTCGTGTATAAACTTTATCTAGACACTCATTCTCAATCGAGTTGAGTCATATCGAAGTGCACTGATTGATGAGTACAGACATGAACAAATACAAGACAACATAACTAAGATAATAGAATGTCTAATTTTTAGCACTAAATAACTAAATACGAAATCAGCTTCATTGCCACAAATTTTGCATCACTTAATCCAACCTAGTAAATCACATATCTACTGATACTTATATATTTCCCTAAACAATTTTTTACAGAATGTATTAGCAGAATATTTATCGATGTAGAACTGAATCCAAACTACAAAAATCTAACTCTAGGAAGCAATATAAGTACTATCGAAAGTTACGCACTTTGATATATCGATAATATAATCAGAAAAATATACCAACTTTAGTAGTGGGACATGCTAGTACGCAAAATATTGGGTTAGTGTATTTCCCATGAAGGATGACTTTTGGTCAGGCTGATTAACCTATTTTTGGCTAATCAGAGCTAAAAGACGGATGAAGAAGACTCTACAGTATTCTGAAAATTATACTGAAAATTTCCGCATTGTGATCGTTACTTTCATTCAAGCTTGTTTATTTGAAATATAACTTCGTTCTTGTTCAACCGTTTCCTGATTTGGGAAGTGAAGTAGTGTCCGAAGAATATTAAGCAATAAGAGTAGCTGGGTTGTATTAAGACATCGTCAGAGAACGTTCAAAAATTTACTGGTTATGTAATACCGTATAAACATACCAAACATTTCATGGAACGCTTATCGTTTTTGCTTGCATTAGACTGCCTTTTAACATGATGAATGATCAGAGAGGCAGCATCTTCCAAAAGTGTATTCCTAACATCTGGTGGTGGATACACCAAAGTAAGATGAGCTGATTCATCTTCATTATTACCTTCCAATACATTTGCTAACGCAGACCCCATAGTTCCTGGATTACTTATATCTCGGGAAATAAGGTTTCGTTGAGTAATCAGAGTAGAAATCATTTTGCCAACAGGATCTGAAGTGGAATGACACGATGGAATCTGGACGGAAAAAGCGAAATCGATGAAAATAAATGAACAAAACCAATTGGAACTACTTAAATTGTGCAATAAAAATAGCAAGTATTGGAAAAAAGTTGGAAAATTCACGATATCAGTGGTAGACAAAGAGTTAGTGAAAAATTACTTGTACCTTAGAAAATTGATTACTAACCTTTTAGACGAACTGAATTTGAAAAAACCTCAAACCTTTTAATTATTTCTAAAATATCTTCAAATATTAGGGTTTTTCAATGTAAAAACACAAGATTACATCGGTTCAATTTACAATATTTCTAATAAATTCAGAGAATGTTATGTTTCAAACCAGGTTTCGTCTCATCCAAATGTACTAAAAAGATTCAGGGTAGCTAAACTAAACTTGATGACAATGATTAGCGGTTTGTATCGTACATGGGGGTTTAGATTCTTCAACTTGAGTTCTGGTAATGACACTGGGTAATACGCTTCAAAATTAATTGGTCACAATTATTTAAATCCATTCAATTAAAAAATTAAATTTCCATTAGAGCGAGTTAACAATTGAAAATTATTTAGATTTTCTTCAACTGCTGAATAGATGATCAACATTAAGATTAACAAGTAGTGGTAGTGGCTTCAACAATCGATCTTTTTTCTTTAAGCAAATGAGATTTGAAAATATTATGAGTATCTTGAATTGAGGACACGAGCAGTAGGTGATATCCTTGGTTCATTTATGTCAACTGGCTTGCCACTTACGTGTTACATAAAACTAATTGTTTCTCTTTTAAATAACAAGGGGACCGTAATAGATTTAAAGAGAAATAATTTAACTAAAAATCTCACCTTATCATTACGTGCAATTGTTTCAATCTGACTAATCATAGTCTTACTACGAATGAATGGAGCATCTCGTTGCTTGAATGTTGCTCCCTGGTGGTCTAAAGAACGCAAGTAGTTGCGAGCATCCTGATCTGCCCAGGAACGTTGATAGTTGCGAATAGTTTCTCGCCACTCAGAGTCTTTCTGACGCATACGTTGTATGACTAACGGGAGAACAGTATTAGGACAATTTTTCAGGCCATATATTACATCTCCTGCTTTATCACCATAAACTCTGAATACCAACAAAAGTAGAGACATGTTATATTAAAAAATGATAGATTAATCAGTCACTAGATGAAAAACATTACCATATTTAACACGGATTATCGACTAGATTCAATCAAGTACAATAGCCACTATCCATTTAAATGGGAATCGCAAACATGCATATGCAATATCTGCCTAATAACTAATTCACTCTTGCATCATTTCTTATACATTATCTCAAAGAGATAAGATATTTCAATTTGAAAAGCTGGAAACAATTACTCAACATGATAATTAACTTGAAAAGATTGTGGGTTGAATCGACTAAAACATATTGCAATTATGACCATAGCAACAATAATAACAATAAGGATTAACACCTGTGTATAGCTTTCTTCATTAAAACTGCAGATGTCCCGCCTAGTTTGTCATCCAAATGGAATTGGTTAAGTTCCTCTTTACTCATTCTGTCCATGCATCTTTTTACGACAACAAGATTCTGCATTGCGGCTCGATTGAGTTCAGTAACCATATCTACCTCATAACGTTCATCTTCCACTCGATACATATTTTCTTCATACTGGTTCTTTTTAGATGATACAAACTGAGAATCTTCAGAAGTAAGCGAAGAGAAACTGATATACGAATCATTCAACACCTGCAATAAAAGGTAAAAAATTTCTTTAGAAAAAAATGAGATCATCGCAAAACATATCACAAAAAAGGAACAATGACAGGTTGCTAGTGCATTACACTGAGTTTTCATTCAAACAGAATTCCTTAGAATATTACAGCACTAAATGTGAGGGTCAATTTTACAAACGGAAGTCATGTAAAGATCTATGGACGAATAAAAAACTGTATGAAGATGGAGAAATTTGGAGAATATGATGCGAAATTTGCAAATAAAGTCGTCTTAAGGGCGATATTACAGAGCTAGTAACTGAGATTATGTACAAGTATAAGTACTGTAATAAATGGTTCAATTCTCAAGGAATAATGATCGACCACCAACGCTATGTACGTGAAACTTGTAAGCAGCTAATGAGAATCTAACAAATGAATTATTCTCCCCAAAACGTTGTTCGTGTTTTCTTCAAAACATATGTTAATCAGTGACCACAGAACTGCATATTATTGTGAGAGTTAACCACGCCGTTAAGACATTTTGGCTGGAGTAGGAGTGTTTAAAACTACAGTTTAAAATCCGAGAATTAAACATTCAGGCTCCTAAGTCACGATTTCTTCACTAATTAGTACTCTGAATACTAGAATTATGACTTGCAAGATAAAATATATCCGTTATTTAATACACAGCTATTTGGTTAACTAAGATCTCCGCCATTTCACTCATGAAGAATCGCATTGACGTCCTAGCGAAAATTTTCCAAATTTTGGTACTTAATGCCGAACGTATTGACACGAGTTGAAATGATTAGCATTCAACTTACCATGAAACTACTACTATAAATGTTTCGAAACTCGTAACAAATTGCTTACCTCCTTTGCAACAGGACATTTTTGACGACCAGAACACTTGCTCTGTGGAAAATTTGATGGTAGCGCTCGATAGCTTACACCACATGTTCGGAGTTTAGTAAAATCTAGATCCAATCTTTTTTGGGATACTTCACTGACAAGTGATATTAGTGAAGCAGGTGGTTGGTTGTTCATGTTGTTTGGTAGGGCATCAGAACAGGCATGAGGATCGCATAAAAAACTACAGATATTATGTTTGTCACGATCATGCTTGTCTCGACCAAAGCCATGAGTATGATGTTGAAGATGTCCAAATCCTTCTTCAGATGAATTACGTGATGACTAGATCACCCAAAAAAGAACGACAACCATAATCATGACCGTAAAGTGACATTCACAGGAAAAAACAATTGGCTAGAGAGACTAGTTTTAATCAACATAATATACAATTCCTACCACCTTAAATTAGGTTGTTCGTTCAGCGGTAAAGGCATCAGGCTCAATAATTAGGTTGCAGGTTTGAACCCCGCTCTATTTACCTTGATTTAGAAACCCGAATATTTAAAGATCATGGTTTGCAGTAATCAAGTTTTAGGCTTCACTGATAAGATGTTTCTCATGTACATTAGATACGTGTACTAGAACAATGACTGTGTCAGTAATCAATGCTAGCCAGAAACAGGTTGTATTCTGCGCAAATCTGCAATAGACGATCACCATTATCTGACCTGAAACCAACATGTCCCCATCGGTCACATAAACGAGTCTCTTCTGTGCCTAGAAGCCAGATTTGAGCATCCAAGTCTCCGACTAATATTACAATATCTATCGAACTCACTTTCTGTAAAACAGTTGACTGATAATAGAACCCATCCTTGATCGCGACCGGGATACAATCTCTCAGATTGTAGGCGATGAGGAAAAGACATCGAATGCATGGTAAACATTGTCGACTGAATTAATGGAATTATATGACAGTTGTTTTGAAACAAATCACTCTTAATCGCAATCGTACTGAGTATGATTTGAGTTTTTTCATCAAGCCCATAAATCCAAAATGTAGGGAGGAAAACATTTAACGTTTTCTTACCATGATAAAGTCACTGAAACGCTTCCAAACTTCTACATGTCTCAGAAACAGGGGATGAGTTGCTTCCAATAATTCATCGGCTGAAATTATCCGACGATTAAACAGACAAACATTTTGTAGGAAGGTTTGATAAGAACGATTCCCAACTGGGCTGTCTGCATCTAAAGCATCTCGAATCTAGTGGGGAAATAAAAACTTACGACAATGACCTACCTTTTGTAACAGTGAAATGCCAATCCCCGTAGTGAGTTGGTTTGCATCAACAACACTTACATCTCGAACTGACGAACGTGACTTCTTAGGTGGGTTGAGAGACGGGACAACGTTTGGGAATATACTTTGTGCAGGAGCAAGTCGTTTCAACTTTTTGGTATCAGGATTCGCAGGACTTCCCTCCTGACTTGGACGCTGTTTACACGAAGATAGTGCTAAGCTGATACCTTCTGAAACACGATTTATCAAGTGAGGCACCGGAACAGATGGATCTAATACATCAGATCCACTAAGCTGTGAATAGCTGGAATTTTTCCTATTTATTATCGTCTCTGTCTATTATAAAGGGAAATTACGTAAGAAAGATAAAAACCTACAACAGCACTTGTGACACCAAATGATTCAGGTAGGAACTGACTAAATTCTTGAAGTAGATCTTCTTGACCGCCAAAAAGCTTGGCGACGTCCTGATAAACCTGTAATTCTGCCTGTTTGCGGCACATGGGGTCCGAATGCCGTTGTTCCTTTTGATACCACTGTAAGATATCCAGGAAGCGTTTGTAGACATCAGGTATACCCTGGAAGCGATTCTAAATCAATCATGTTTAAGAAAATTTGATACAATTTACCTTTATTTTATTTACGTACTGGAGAGCATGATGGAATGATTGAATTTGCTGATGCTGTTGATATACATGAGGAGAATGAGTTAAATTTGAAGTATTATGGGAGCTTCTAAGCATAACGTTAGGAAGGTTTTCTTGGCAATCAGTCGGTAATAACTGTTGCTGACTCGATGAATTAAGACTAGGATTGTCAGGCTGAATATTAGGAGTTAAAACATGTACGGGTGAAGCACTAGTTAACGGCAGGCTGTTCGATACAACCGGGACGTAGGAGTTTGGACGACTAGCAGGTTCATGGTGGCTGCTAACCAAGCTTGTTAGACTTCCTGGTGGAGTCCACTCACTAGGCGCCTCAGTAATTTTCAGTAAAGCACAAATTCCTTTTACTGGAGTAACATTATCTGCCGAGGATATAGACAATGTTGTTCTCGAAGGGATAACGGTACAAGTAGGCTTGGCATTAAGAGATTGATGAGATGTGAGTGTATCCATTCGATACCCTTGAGGTATGAAGGTATTAAATCCAGTAATAAGATCGGGATGACCCTCGAACAATTCACGTACCCGACGAATAACAACCTCCGTCCCAATGCTTAAAACATAAATAATATTTTATGAAACTTACGTTTGTGCCTTGAAATCACGCATAACATCAAGAAAGTCCATATAGATAGCCCCCTGGCCAGAAAACCTAGCCTTTACCTGGTCTAGGTAGGATAGAGCATCCTCAACCTTGAGGCACTTCATCATTGTTTAATACCAACTACAATTACAGAAAGGAAGATTTCAACGACAAAGAAAAGTAAATAAACGAAATCCTATAAAAGACATTTTTCATGTGAGGGGCGAAGCAAAGACGAACTTTAAACCTTTTGACTTACGTAAATTATTTTTAGATGAATATGAATTTAACCAGAAGCTGATAAACAATACCTAACGTGCACATTGCTGAAGGTAAAGGCTTCGGAATTAGCCCTTAAATTCGTGAACGGTGATTAACAGGCTGAATATTACATTCCGTTAAACGACCAATGAAGTTTTGATAATCCTTATCTTGAAGTTTGGGTAAACGGTGTGACTGGGTTTTTTCTTAGCTGTTATCAGTATCAGTGGTCATCCTTTAAATCCTAAGTAATACCAGCACATCCTCTACTTTTTTAGTCATATTTTCTGAACTGCAATTGCTATAGTTAGTTGTGCACAACTATGTTACCATATTACCTGTTTTCTAATTTCATGGACTTTTGTTTGCTATGACCACGAGATGTGACACTTTATAGACACAAATTACTATGAATTTCCATATAGCGAAACGCTGACCTAGACCATTTTACACACTTTGGATGGAGAAACGAAGGGATTTTGAACACAAATAATGTGAGACAATGGTTTGGTGGTTACAGCACTCGACAATGATCTACTGGGTAGCAGGTTAGAACCCTGTTCAACCTACTTTGGGTTGTCAGAACTCTCTAGTTATTACACAGTGACACTAAGTTGGATGCATATGTCTGTACTTTGTAAATGAGTTACACTATATAATACAACAATAATGATTGGTTAGGTGTCTGCACTAAGTTAACCGTAATTGGACGAACCAGTTGGTTTTCAACCAACGGATTCCGGGTTCAACACCCATATTGTCTAAATGAATTTGGGGAGTAGATTAATACTACTAGAAGTTAAAAAGTGTGATTCAAAACGACCAATGAAGTTTTGATAATCCTTATCTTGAAGTTTGGGTAAACGGTGTGACTGGGTTTTTTCTTAGCTGTTATCAGTATCAGTGGTCATCCTTTAAATCCTAAGTAATACCAGCACATCCTCTACTTTTTTAGTCATATTTTCTGAACTGCAATTGCTATAGTTAGTTGTGCACAACTATGTTACCATATTACCTGTTTTCTAATTTCATGGACTTTTGTTTGCTATGACCACGAGATGTGACACTTTATAGACACAAATTACTATGAATTTCCATATAGCGAAACGCTGACCTAGACCATTTTACACACTTTGGATGGAGAAACGAAGGGATTTTGAACACAAATAATGTGAGACAATGGTTTGGTGGTTACAGCACTCGACAATGATCTACTGGGTAGCAGGTTAGAACCCTGTTCAACCTACTTTGGGTTGTCAGAACTCTCTAGTTATTACACAGTGACACTAAGTTGGATGCATATGTCTGTACTTTGTAAATGAGTTACACTATATAATACAACAATAATGATTGGTTAGGTGTCTGCACTAAGTTAACCGTAATTGGACGAACCAGTTGGTTTTCAACCAACGGATTCCGGGTTCAACACCCATATTGTCTAAATGAATTTGGGGAGTAGATTAATACTACTAGAAGTTAAAAAGTGTGATTCAAAACGAAATACGCACATTTGCACGTAATAATAATAAGTCGTGATAAATCTCGCACCCACAAATGTCCTAGTACAGCAGAGAGTGGGGAGAGTCCGCTCTCCCTCTCCAAATGCTCTCACATGGCCAGCGAATATATAGCCTCTGACAGGGAAGTCCTACTCACTGCCTTCTCGTGGCATTACTATTGTTTACGAAAGTGAGAGGACGAAAAGAGAATGTCCAGCGCTTTAATCGGGTTGGTGGACACGGAAAGTCCACCTAGGGGAGTTGGAAAACCCTGATTCCAAACCAATGGTGCACATGGGCTCCAGTATCCGAAGGAACAAATGGCTTATGAATCAATTGTTGGTCACCGGCTACCATGGAACTGCATCTCCTTAAGATGATCCACTGCCTTGTGGATCCGAGCTTTAGGTCAAAGGCTCCGGGTGTGGCCCCCTAAGAATACCACCTGCCTCAGTTTGGGCACCTGTGCAGTATGACAGCCCTTTATTTATTTATTTATTTATTTAATCGCATATATATTGGTACAATGGGCACCGGATACATATGCGCCCTTACACAAATCAATTGAGATTTGTGCAGCGCATATATATCTGGTGCCCCTTTGTACAAATATTTATGCTTAAATAAATAAATAAACCTCGTACCTTACTTCAAACAAAGTACTCGATAATTAATTACTTACTAAATGAACTTTGTTTAACATGTGTTGACAGTTAATACAAGCACAGTTTATTCACTAAAACTTGAATAAGTGTTTATGAAAACCAGTGGTAACGTCTGGCCTGTTATACGGATGTAAAGGATGATTTGAAACTAAAAAATCGCATAGCAGTCGTATCTAAATAATGAAAGTTAACTTTTAGCTATTGGTAACCTGTGTCAATAAAGTTTACGTTCCAAATGGCGCTTTGAATATTCCCATGGAGAACAAAATACCTACCAGCTTAAGGCCTTTTGGAATACTACCACGGTGAATTTACACTACCTAACCCTTCATGCTCACTGACCGTTACAATCACAAGATAGAACGAGGTAGACAGTCCTTAAACATCCATGAAAGCCGATAAACTTCTTAGAAGCAAATTTAGTTGGAACAAAACGTGCGATGTATAGCTACTGCAGACCATCCTAAATACACTAATACCCATGTTATTAATTCAAGGAAATGCGTCCCTAACACCCTCCATTCTCGTTAGTGATGAAACGAGATTCAAGCGATTAAATGGCGAAGGACTCAACGTCGGTTTTCAACTCAGTCTACCAACCACACAATAGTTTTGCAACAAATAGTGCGTCTCTAAGTGGAACTAAAATTTGTGCACATAATTCCCAGGTAGTTATACCAATTAATTTCGATGGAGTTTTGCTTTACCAATTAATTAAATAGTTGTCATAGATATCAAGATTTGGATCCTCAACAAATTGAACACTAAACAGAACATGACTTGAGAAAATGAACAGTCGGAAAGCGCTGCAGTGATGCATCTATAATATTAGTGGAATGCGAACGATTTCATGACACGACCCACTGTCCATCAAGTGGATTCTTTCAAAAAATATCATTCGAAATGCATCACATTAACCGCAAAATTCCAGTAATTTGACGCGTTCAGTGCAACAAACAGAATTAAAATCTTATTATAAAAAGACCTCGAAACATACATAACTCCATGAAACTGCAGGATTCTCTTCAGCAATGTAACCATACACGAACGATATACCAAAACCCATCAACATAGACCGAAGTATTATAAAGTGTCTCCCAAAGTTACGGATACGCATATGAATGACAACAAAAATAACGAGAGGAATAACTTACTCCATTAAAAGTAGTCCTACAACAGTTAAAAGTACTGGTCAAATTCCGGAAATGCGCCAAGGTAAAACTTCAAACAACGGATACAGAAATAGGTTAGCCACTTCCTTATCCACTGTCAAACTAAAGAGGGAATGTGATAAGAATTATTCATTTTTCTTCGATTATCAAATGACTCGAATGATTTTCCGTGTAGTAGGAAAAGAAATCGCGTAAGAAGCCAAAGTTTCTGGTAACAGTTGACCATCGATGCATCCAGGTGAGAATTCAAGTACATTTGACGATAAAAGGGAAGAAATCAATAAATCATAGTAAGATATCGCCCTTAGTTCTCAACAATATGTCAAGTTTCCCCTTAAAGGACTCTTGGGAAGTCTCTCTAACAAGCTCAGCCGTCAGCGAATTCCGGCATTTAACTATTCGTGAAGGGCAAAAGGTGCGCCTACAGTCTGTTCTGTTGTGTCGTATCCCTGGTTTCTGGATTTTTCCCTGAGGTTTTTGTTGCGGCTGAGCTTAAGTAGG
The DNA here is from genome assembly GCA_944470415.2 of Schistosoma rodhaini. Lineage (NCBI taxonomy): Eukaryota > Metazoa > Platyhelminthes > Trematoda > Strigeidida > Schistosomatidae > Schistosoma > Schistosoma rodhaini. The sequence continues at coordinate 31,883,594 of OX104037.1, forward strand.
TGTTTAAAGGGAAGCCCAGAAGTATTTAGTATCCTGTGTGTCATTAGAAGGTCACCTCTGAGACGCCCATACTCTGATGGATAAAGATTTTGTGATTGAGGGTGCTCTTCATATGTCCTGAATCAGATTTCCCGAACTGATTTCGTGGCTCCCCGTTGGATACGTTCCAATGTATCCTTATCTTTTTGGAGTAAGGGAGAAAACACTGTATGTCCATTATTTATATTATTATTTAAACACATAAATATTGGTACAAGGAAGCACCAGATACATATGCGCCATGCAAATCTCATTCGGTTTGTTTGAGTGCTGTAATACTGCCCAGGTGCCCAAACTGAAGCAGATGGTTTTCTTTGGAGCCCACACCCGGAGCCTTTGACCTAAAGCTCGGATCCACAAGGCAGTGGATCATCTTAAGGAGATGCAGTTCCATGGTAGCCGGTGACCAACAATTGATTCATAAGCCATTTGTTCCTTCGGATACTGGAGCCCATGTGCACCATTGGTTTGGAATCAGGGTTTTCCAACTCCCCTAGGTGGACTTTCCGTGTCCACCAACCCGATTAAAGCGCTGGACATTCTCTTTTCGTCCTCTCAATTTCGTAAACAACAATAAAGCCACGAGAAGGCAGTGAGTAGGACTTTCCTGTCAGAGGCTATATATTCGCTGGCCATGTGAGAGCATTTGGAGAGGGAGAGCGGACTCTCCCCACTCTCTGCCGTACCAGCACATTGGGGGCCATACTCTAAATAAGAGCAAATAAATCTGCTGAGGATTACGTGGGAAGTTCCACTGTCAAACTGGACAAAAGTGGGCCCCAATGTTCACAGTGCAGGGCTTGTTCGAGAGGCATTTTTGGTACAGTTGACTTATGACTCTAGATCACGAGGCACTAACACTTTTAGGTTTTTTAAACTTAGGATACATCTAGAGGGGAGTTACCTAAGTCGTATTCGTAGTCTGCAACATGTCTCAGATGGACTAATTTACGCTCTGAAGTGTTGGAAGTGAGTTATACCAATTTGGAAGTCGAGTTAGATCCTCCTGAAGTGACAGTTTACCATCGTGATTTCACACCTCTCTTCAGAGTTTCACATCGTCAGCGTGACGAAATATGTCAGAGGACACTTGCTGAGGAGGGTCATTTATGTAAATTAAGAAAATAATAGGTCCCAGTACTGAACCCTGAGGGGCCCCACTAAGCCATTCCGTAACCTGAGGAAAATTAAAGTTTGTCCTGTCGGTTGCTTGGATGTGAAGTAAGTCAATCAACTAACGGCGACTTGGTACCTAATCGTTTGAGTGTATTGATGAGACGTATATGGTTGACCTTATTAAAAGCTTTTGAGAAGTCAAAGTATATGACATCAACCTTCTCCTTGAGGTCAAGGGTGGTTGCCCATCTGTCCACCGCGGTCAGCAGGTTGGTTATACAAGAATGACTGTTCCTGAACCCGCACTGCTGCTTCCCTCAGTATAACAGAGTGAACCGTATTCGGGCCAGGAGAAAATTCCTTGTTTATATACTGTAGCTTCTAACACAACAAGTCAGAGCTTATGTTCACTTCCGAGAACTGTATTGAGTTTGAGGCGAAGCTCTCGTTGATTTAGTTAGTATGGACTAGTCGAGATGCTTGAAAATACTCTCAATGGTGACATTTGATCTTTCCAAACCCCGTTTACAGTGGTCTATTCGCCTATAGCAGGAGACCATGAAACAACAGTTGCATTTGAAAGGCTTGCTCTGGGGGGCACGAGTCGACTGAGAGAGCCTAACCCAGTCGATGTTTTGGCTGTGCTGAGTTTCAGCATGTCCTCATCATCTTTGTTGCATATCCCATAAATATTAATTTCCAAAGACCCTCTTCTTTACTTTAATGAGCGTCTCTGTTTGTTTATTCTGTTCGGGACTGCCCTTTTTCAGGATTGAGCAACACCAAAATTCTGTTGACAGGTCTGCGAAAACGTTGACAGCAATCCTTACATTTGCTAAACCGAGACATAGTGCCAGAAAGTTGTAAACTGATTCACACTTCAACAATTTTCAAGGGAGGTCGACGCAGCGAACCGTCAAGCTCCTGACCAGTAGCACTTCTCTCAATACTCTCAAAAATCATGGAATTCCTGGTATGCGACAGTCTACGTAACTACTTACTATCCATAAACTTCATTTCAACAGTGCGGGTTCAGGAACAGTCATTCTTGTATAACCAACCTGCTGACCGCGGTGGACAGATGGGCAACCACCCTTGACCTCAAGGAGAAGGTTGATGTCATATACTTTGACTTCTCAAAAGCTTTTAATAAGGTCAACCATATACGTCTCATCAATACACTCAAACGATTAGGTACCAAGTCGCCGTTAGTTGATTGACTTACTTCACATCCAAGCAACCGACAGGACAAACTTTAATTTTCCTCAGGTTACGGAATGGCTTAGTGGGGCCCCTCAGGGTTCAGTACTGGGACCTATTATTTTCTTAATTTACATAAATGACCCTCCTCAGCAAGTGTCCTCTGACATATTTCGTCACGCTGACGATGTGAAACTCTGAAGAGAGGTGTGAAATCACGATGGTAAACTGTCACTTCAGGAGGATCTAACTCGACTTCCAAATTGGTATAACTCACTTCCAACACTTCAGAGCGTAAATTAGTCCATCTGAGACATGTTGCAGACTACGAATACGACTTAGGTAACTCCCCTCTAGATGTATCCTAAGTTTAAAAAACCTAAAAGTGTTAGTGCCTCGTGATCTAGAGTCATAAGTCAACTGTACCAAAAATGCCTCTCGAACAAGCCCTGCACTGTGAACATTGGGGCCCACTTTTGTCCAGTTTGACAGTGGAACTTCCCACGTAATCCTCAGCAGATTTATTTGCTCTTATTTAGAGTATGGCCCCCAATGTGCTGGTACGGCAGAGAGTGGGGAGAGTCCGCTCTCCCTCTCCAAATGCTCTCACATGGCCAGCGAATATATAGCCTCTGACAGGAAAGTCCTACTCACTGCCTTCTCGTGGCTTTATTGTTGTTTACGAAATTGAGAGGACGAAAAGAGAATGTCCAGCGCTTTAATCGGGTTGGTGGACACGGAAAGTCCACCTAGGGGAGTTGGAAAACCCTGATTCCAAACCAATGGTGCACATGGGCTCCAGTATCCGAAGGAACAAATGGCTTATGAATCAATTGTTGGTCACCGGCTACCATGGAACTGCATCTCCTTAAGATGATCCACTGCCTTGTGGATCCGAGCTTTAGGTCAAAGGCTCCGGGTGTGGGCTCCAAAGAAAACCATCTGCTTCAGTTTGGGCACCTGGGCAGTATTACAGCACTCAAACAAATCGAATGAGATTTGCATGGCGCATATGTATCTGGTGCTTCCTTGTACCAATATTTATGTGTTTAAATAATAATATAAATAATGGACATACAGTGTTTTCTCCCTTACTCCAAAAAGATAAGGATACATTGGAACGTATCCAACGGGGAGCCACGAAATCAGTTCGGGAAATCTGATTCAGGACATATGAAGAGCACCCTCAATCACAAAATCTTTATCCATCAGAGTATGGGCGTCTCAGAGGTGACCTTCTAATGACACACAGGATACTAAATACTTCTGGGCTTCCCTTTAAACACCTACTTAAGCTCAGCCGCAACAAAAACCTCAGGGAAAAATCCAGAAACCAGGGATACGACACAACAGAACAGACTGTAGGCGCACCTTTTGCCCTTCACGAATAGTTAAATGCCGGAATTCGCTGACGGCTGAGCTTGTTAGAGAGACTTCCCAAGAGTCCTTTAAGGGGAAACTTGACATATTGTTGAGAACTAAGGGCGATATCTTACTATGATTTATTGATTTCTTCCCTTTTATCGTCAAATGTACTTGAATTCTCACCTGGATGCATCGATGGTCAACTGTTACCAGAAACTTTGACTTGTTAAGCGATAGTTTCTTCTGTTGCATTCAGAACTATATGAAACATTTTGAATACGGAGTTTGTTATTTGTTCATTGAACTTTTTACTCCAAGGCTTCAAGACTATTTAAATTTTCAGGTCATCGCATAATGAGTGGTATAGTTGGGTATGTAGATTTTTTTAATGTGAGTATTGGTTTTGTAAAAATCCGTAAGCTATTTGAATCGCAGTTCTCAAAGATTTTATATTTTACTGCAGGTTTTCCAGTGATTAATCTGTCGAATAAGGCTTTTAAGCTGACTCACTTAGTTTTCATCGATATTCTTGAGTTTAATCTGTGAAATATCAGTTTTAAGGTTCAGGAAAATGCACTTTATATCGATTGAAGTGGTAATAGCGGTAACGTCTTCCTACTCTGATCACCATCCCTAATGTGTGTGCTTTCTTCAGTTCATTGAAATATATAGGATTGATAAGTTACCATATTTTTAATAGATAGTATTTGCTTTTTTTCACTAATAATTTCCCGGCTAGCACCTTCGTGAGTCCACGTTTTTTTCAAAATCTATATCAACCATATTTGTGTATTCTTGAGAACCAAGGTTAAATACATTCATCTTTTTTCACTACTACTATTATTCTGATCCTTCTGCTCTTCTTGTTAATTCCATTCATGTTTTATATAGTGTGGTAACCCAAACCAACAAACATCAACACTAGGTTCCACGACGTTCGGTATGTCGAAATTTAGCTTTCATTAATGCATCACAATGCAGCACAAATATTAGAGCCCCTAGGTATTGGGCTTTTATAATAGATTTCGACCAGCAAGTTTGTGTAGGGGGAGGGAACATAACCGACCATTTCTAGTCCTATCACTTCCTAATTCTAGCCAGCCACCATCAATGCGGAGCACCTGCGCGATTGTGGTAGATTCCTATTCGTCACATGATATCCCTAATCTCTAAATGTGGTTCCTGCGCATACCCCAACCAAGCAATCTGCATCTACCCACATATCTTAAACCAAAATTCAGTGAATTCGTATACTAATACCATATTTTCATCTGCTTCGCCTCAGCTTTCTCCCAACCCTTATCTAACTCATTAAGTATCGCTCGTCTTGTCAGGCGATGGTTAGGAAAAAATATCTCGTGTGTTGGACATTTACGATTCTGACTTTCTTAAGCGACACCATTAAGAGAAGGCAGTAAGTGGCAATTCCCTGAAAATGGGTGTTAGTTTGTGGTCATATGAGAGAATTTCTAGAGAAAGGGCAGACTTGCTACTCCAGGCCATACCAGAGTACTAGAAGGCATTTCTATAATTACCCTTTTGATTCCTGTTTCATGACGTCATGTTTTTTGACACTATCCTGGGGTGATTCTAGTAGCTGTTTGTGTGCTTTGTGGATTATCAGAAAAGCATGTTCTTATCCATAAAAAGGTACAAGTGACCAAGCTTAAACGTGACATCAGTCCGTAAGGTCACTGACTTAAACTGGACTATGTAGGCTAGTGCAGACTATCTGGTTTGGGTCCGCATGATCAATGACCAGAGACTGGGTGGCATGGCTCGAAATCGTTCGCAACATCACATTTACATTTACTTCCTCTCGATCTTAAATTTCAGTATTCCTCCATATGTACCCTTCTACTTTGTCCTTCCGAACTCTGTTCTCGATCCATGGTCTTCCTCATTGTCGCTGCAACTTCATTATCTCAATCTCTGATATTCATCTTGATAGTTTCGTCTTGTGCTATTGCTAGGAAGATCTGCTCATGCTTTTGGAATTAAATCTTGGCTTTTTTTGCAGATCAACTCGTGGGCTTGGGAGCAAGTATGGGCTTGGCGTCAGCTCTCTGGGATCGTCCAGCGACGTCGTTCAAATACGTTTACAGGGTGATTCCTATCCTAGTAGCGATTCTTTGGGTTTATCGGGAATGGATATGTTCGGTGGACTATCTGGTTATGGTGTTTCTTCCGGTGTACCCTATTATGTTGACTCAGTAGGTGGAAGTGTAAGTCTAGGTGGCGGAATGTTGGGATTTGATGATGAACTTGGTCACTCAGGACTAGATAATAGTGAACTTGTTCAGTTGCTGGGAGGCAGTCAAGCTATCGCCCAGCTTTCAGATAGTCAACTAGAAGAACTTGGTCGTGCACAGTTTACTATCGTGGATCCTAGGACTGACAGTGAGCTGGGTAAGTTTATTAGATATATTTTTTAAGTATCACATAATTTACTCGTTTCATCCTACACTAGTAATTCTCTTCATTAGTTAAATTGTTGTATTGTCTGGAATTTTTGTAACTTGTATCACGACAAATAGATAAATCTAAGGAATAATTTTTGTTACATTTAATTGCCGATTTATCCTTTTTGATTGTTCAAATTACCTGCTCAAAACAGATGTTTACCAGACTCGTTTTCAGTGAGAAAGTTTCGTAGCTGAACTGGACAATCACAAGATGTTTACAATGATCAACGAGTATGATTGACCTCACTAGTAGTGCACTTTCATTAAATTAACTCTCGAATTCAGCTTACTCAAATCACCCCATTCATATCTTATATTTTATTGGGCTGAAGATATTCGGAGTTGAACCTACTATTCACAGGAAAAGCTTTATTAAGAAGTAGATATTTAGTGAGAGTCAACTGACCAATTTTTGCACAGATCATTACTTGCCTAACCTACCCTATGACTTGAAAATTATGGTTATTTAGGAATCAGTACGTTTGAAACGGATTACGTTATTAGTATATTGGTCTAGTTTCTTAAAACGGATAGTACATCTGTTAAAGTAGCGAACTGAAGATTGAGAACACTAACTAAATTGTGAGACCTAATAAAGATTGAGCGTACATTTAGTATTGGAACTTATCAGTTGTGGGTTGCTAATGTTGTGTTCGTTTTCTGCTTAATAAACGCATGTATCACTGACCTCAAAATCACTTTGACGGACATGCGAATTTTTGTGTCAATATCTGGATTGGCTTATTCTAAGGTTCAATAATCATTTTCGCGAGGAAGTACTTTAAGATTTTATTGTTTAGCTAATAGGCCAAACACAAGTTCATGTACCTGAGTGTTTACAATACCAATTGTATGGCATTTCACAGGTTAACGTTTTATGCTTCACTCAATAAAAGTTAGTTGTTTTGTTTGTCTAGTAAATAAAGTTTCGATGACATAGATCTTATACTGTTGATTGATTTATTTATTATTTGAACACATAAACATTAGTACAAGGGGGCACCAAATAGATATGCACCACACAACAACAATGGCACCATTAGCAGTTATTATTGATTTATGTGAGGACTGAGATACTGTCCGAGTGCCCAAACCGAAGCAAAATTTATAAACTGTTTTTTTAATATTTACTGGATCTAAATTGGTCTACAATTGTCTCAGTTCAATTTTATTTTTGTATCTCTATACAATCTTTCAAACAGTCGCTGAGTAGTAAAATCCTCTCTATAAAGCTATAGTCCAATTTCCAAGCAGTCAACTCACAGTTAAATGGTAGCTTCAAACGCCCTCTTACTTTGGCAACAGGATGCTGCCACTAGTTTTCATGAAATAACTGTAACTCGAAATCTACTGCGAGAGCTTGTACTTCATTAGTGAGCTTAATAAATAATGTTGATAGGTAGGTGGCCGGGAGCAATCGACTGAACGCTCCGAATCTAGCTTTCGTGTTCACAATGTTGAGCTATGCTTAGACTGGTGATCATATTATGACGTAGTCGACGGAACTCAATCAGCACTAAAAACTAGAAAAATACCGGATACTACTCAGCTATCAACCAGTGCAGTATTGATAAATTCAATTGGGTTTAGAGTGATCTGTTAGTCAGTTACAACGTAGAACCTGGTACGAATGCGCATTGATTCAAGTCACCATACCCCATTAGGACAGAGAAATGAAATTGTCCGGCTAGGTCACAGAACGGTAGGGGTAGTAACTTTATCATTGGTGATTGAAAAGATTAGGTATCGTAGATACGACTTGAGAAAATGTAAATTGTTAAAATAAAAGCAAGCTATGATAAATTTAGAAGTTCAGACTTTGGTGGAAAATAGGATAAATACACATGCGCCATTGCAAACAATTCCGAGCCATGTCATCCTAAGTCTTTAACTATTGATTATGATAATAACGCGAATCCCAACCAGGTAATCGACCCTTACTAACATAGCTCAGTGCAATTGTCAGTAAATTCATGGACTGGAGCCATATTTCGGTTTGGCTGCCTCCGGATTTCTTCCAACGTACTACACCGACAATATCGCCGTTGAGGTAGGCAGTGATTGGGCATACGTAACACATGTCCAGTTCGCCTCAGCCAATAAGGTTATACTACCTCATCAATCTACTTACCTCCTTTACCTAGTACCCTATTTCCAACTCAGACTGTTTACTCTGTGGTCCCGAAATACACGGGAATTGCTTTGAAGACATCCTATAGAAAAAGTGTACAACCCTGACAAACACCACTTGAAGTAACCAATTCCGATTACAGTTCTCCATAAGCTCTGACTCGGCCCGTAGTGTTGAGTAGAGAGCCTGTAAAAAGGTTAATATGCTCCTTTGGTATACCTTTTAGTGGCAGACACTACCACAAAACCTTACAATCAACGTTTGAACGCCATCTGGTGTCGGATCCTGCCCGTTACTTCTGCCTTGACGTGATGGTCAGACTTTCTTGTCGTGATGAACCAGTCGAGCTATACTGGCTGGAACAATCGTTCTCCAAAGTCCCACCATACCAGGTAGGTCAGTTGAAGAGCGGTAAGACTAAAAGCAGCAAATCAAGGGTCCGAGGGTGAAGTCGTTGTCCTGACTGTACAGAGGTGTGACAGAAGTAAGATGTCTCTCACAACCAGCACGACAGCGATGCAACCTTCTCACAGGTAGGGTGGGGTTAGAGAAGGTCGACCCTAAAAATGCATACTTTGCCTTATCCCACGGATTTTCTTTTCCTGCAGTAAGGTCTTAACAAGTACGAATCTAGCAAATAGACTACCCACAAAAGGGTCGTGTGTGATTGGCCCCAAGCAGTTGTACCTTGGGCATTGCGGACACACTATCAGGTCACTAAGACCAATTCTAACCCAATTTCCTTTTCAGGTACCTATAGAAGGACCTCTCCACCGTGTGGACAACCGAAAAGTTATAACTGCCCTCATACCTCTAGCACTCAAGACTACTGTATTCATAATCAATTATCCTCTTCAATTCCCATCATTCCTGCCACCTTGACTATCAACTCTAAACTTCCTCCTCACGTGTCACCATGGCCAACGATTCTAGTACGCGAAATATTATCCCAGGTGTTATTTATTCAGAAACATAAACATTGGTACAAGGAGACACAAAATATATATGCGGCAAGTGTCAGCAGGATGTAGATTGGATTAAAGCAAGTTCCGTGTAGGATTGTGTTGGGGTACGCTGATTAGTTAAGAAATAACCAATAAGCTCTAGAATGTTGTATAAAAATTATAAGTGTGCTAATGTTTTTCTTGTTGTGATACTACTTCCATTCAATCTTGTTATATAATCACGTTCCTGTTCAACCTTGTTCTGGATTGGGGACTTGTTGAGTGAAGTGGTGTCCAAGAATACTAAGCAATAAGGGCAGCTGGGTAGTAATAAAAAGAATCATAACACCAGGTCTACTTAAACTTCACTCCAAACTGCACATTGAAGCCTTCAATGTTCGTACCTTGTGTCAAATCGGCCAGCAGACGTCCTTGTTCAGGACCCTGGAACCTTGTACCACTGTATTATGTTGTGTCTACGAAACACATACAGAATCCTTGTGTGGTCATTCACTTAACCTCACCTAGCCAGAAAGGGGAGCTGACGTGATACACCTTCCGTTTACCTGGACTAATTGATGTAGGCATAACACTAATCATGAAGGCAGAACAAGCATTTTTAGAATGGATCCGTGTTAACAGTCGCCCATATACTGTTCGGCTAAACGGCTCCGTAAGAACTTGGAGGGGTAGGGATACACGTCGTTGAATTTTCGTCATTTCTGCTTTCACTCCCAATAACTACAGCCCGGATGAAGTGGGAGATGAACTTCACAGAAATCTTTCTAAACTTCAAAAAAGCTAGACACTCAAACATAATGCTCGTAGCAGTCAGTCAGCTAAAACGCGGAACCAGGCACATATATGCATCGGTCAAAATTGCCACACCTCATTAGCAAAACAAGATGAACACCAGATTCATAAAAGTATTTACTTCAATGGTAGCAGGTGATTTTAATGCTCAAGTGGGTAGCCTAAACCAAACAGAAAGGAATTTAAGTGGGTATTTTGGTATTCAGGCTCAGCAAACAGATATTGGTGACCATCTACTGCAACTGTGCTCAGACAATCGCCCATTTCTAACAAGCACCGCCTTTAAGCATAAGGAGAGACATTGTCTGCCCTCAGTTCAGACGTTGAATACAATGGGCGGAACATTTCAAGGAGCAGTTCAGCTGACCTTCAGCGACTCACCATTTCCAAACAGCCTGAACAGAACATTGAAATAGTCCCTTCGACTTTAACTGAAGTTCAGAAAGCTGTAGCTGATCTGGAACAAAGAAGAGCAGCTGGTCCAGATGAATTAACTACAGAAGTCTTTAAGGTATGGTGATCCAGTTTCAGCGATTGGGTTGACTAATATTTTAGCTAAAATTTGGGAGGTGGATGTAATCCCATCTGGCTCGTCTGAATTTTCAGGAATTGATGATTTTTCTTGACTTGAAAGTAGCACTTGATTCTGTAAATCGAGAGGTTCTATGGCAATGTCTGTAATTGAAAGGCGTACCTCAGAAGTATATAAACATTGTGAAGGCTCTTTACTTGAACATTACTAGTCGAGTCACAGCTTATGGTGAACTGTCATCTGATTTTACAACCTCAAGTGGTGTCCAACAAGGTTTTCTACTATCTCCACTTCTGTTTAATTTCACCATAGACTTACTGCTGGAAATAACACTCGTCGACTGAATTCTCAGGAATTGATCTTCTACCAGGAGGTCCACTTCTCAACTTAGGATACGCAGATGACATAGTCCTGTTTGGTGAAGACACTGGTAAAATACAAAGTCTTTTGTCAGCACTGAGCAACAATGCCAGGATATTTGGGATGCGTTTCTACACATCTAAATGCAGATTGTTGCTTCAGCACTGGCCTGCGTCAACACCCGAACTAAGAATACGGAGTAAGTGAGTAGTCGAACGCGTCGACAACTTCACTTATCTTGGAAGTCTGGTCAGCCCTAATGGGTTGGTGTCTGACGAAATCTCAGCACGGATTCAAAAAGCTCGTTTGGCTTTTGCCAACTTACTTCACCTATGGCGAAGGCGAGATATCCATCTATCAATTAAGGGACGAGTATACTGCGCAGCAGTTCGCTCTGTCCTACTTTACGTCTGTAAAACATGGCCATTAAGAGTAGAAGATACTTGTTAGTTACTAATATTTGACCACAGATGTCTTAGAAATATTGCTCGCATCTAGTGGGATCACCGGGTAAGTAATAGTGAGGTTAGACGCAGGGTATTAGGGAATGACGGTATATCAGTTGGTGAGGTTGTGAGTCTTCATCAACTGAGATGGTTGGGCCACATGTTACGTATGCCTGAACACCGATTATCACGACGAGCAATGCTGACTAGTATTGGGGATGGTTTGAAGAGAGTTAGGGGCGGCCGAACCCAAACGTGGCATCAGTGCTTGAAATCACTAAATTCTGATCTGAGCCATGTTGGTAGATGCAGAATACTTGGTTGGGGTCCGCGTGACTATCGTAACCAATGGTTGGAGACTCTAGGTGACATGGCTCAGAATCGATCACAATGGCGTCGGTGTATATACTCTTTGTCTTCACTTAAACTATGAGATTAAAATTTCTTCTTATGTTTCTTTCTTCCTATACTATATCCTTATATGCAATCTTTCTTTTATATATTACCACCATTGAAGTGACTACTTTTATGAGTTTGATGTTCATCTTGTTGTGCTAATGAGGTATGGCAACTTGGACCGATGTATATATGTGCCTGTTCCTACATTGTAACTGACTGACTGACTACCATCTTTAAAAATCTCAGGGGTTAGTCCACCATCCCTGTCTCTTATCCTCCCGCTTCAGATTGCTTATATCTTTTTCACCCTCAATAAGAGTTGGACGACTTACATCAATTTTCCATTCAGGATTGATAGTGAATAATAACCCCATCTGTTTCCGAGATAGTCTGATTAAAAGCCGGATTTTACTACCCGTCTTCTTGGTTGGTCTAAACAGTTGTCTGCTGTTACTTATCACCACAGCCTTCTCCATCTTTTCAGCTTTTGCTGTCGACCACTGCTCACGATCATTGCGTAGGCTTTTTATTAGCCTACATTCAAACTGCCTCCGCTCCTCATTGTGTTTGGAGCCAGGCGGGATGAGTTTCCGAGCATCCATCAGTTCTCTGTATTGAGGTTAGTGTTTAGTATATTTAATCATTTTATCATAGTTGTTTCACACCGACCATGCTGCTCGTATAAATATCTTCACCTTTTACATCCATTTGCAGCAAACTGTCCTCTAAGTTTATCCGTCGAAGAAGATGATCGACCTTTAGATGAAGATGAGATCTTGTGTGTAACCAAAGCAAAATGTCTGGATCGTGTTCGTGTCCTGTCTGTCCCAGCTTCCGGATATACAAGCATAAATACTAGTGATCTTGCTAAATGCATCAATCTGCGTGAATTAGATTTATCAGAGAATGCATTACGCGTATTCCCCAGACGTCTGCATTTACCGCAGTTAACAAAACTTAGCATTACAGGGAATAGATTTATACACCTACCGTTGTTTGAACAATTTCCTAAACTCATTCGATTGAATTTAGACGACAAACTGAAACAAGTATGCCTGGTTTTTGTTCTTTGCAATATGTATGTAAAGTGTCATAATAAACACTCATATACTATTTATAAGTATGGCACTACCACTACTATCATCTAATATTAATAGTGGTATTAATGGTAATGGTAATTGTTATAATTTTTCTTTATTATTACCCAGTCATTCCTATTGCTTAGTATTCTTAGACACCAATGCACTCGACAAGTCCCCAAATCAGAACACGGTTGAACAGAGAAGAAGTTATATTCCGAGTAACAAGAATAGATGAAAGTAAGAAGCGCAATAAGAAATGCGTTAGTATATTCATAGTTTTTACATGAGGAGATTCTAGAGTCTTCTCCAAGCATCGACTAGCGCTGACTAGATAAAAATTACCCAGTCAGCGTGCACCAACACAATCGTGCATGGAACATGCTTTAATCCAATCTATGTCCCGCTAACAATAATAATAACATCTTACTCTGGAAACAAATTTTTCCATCGAAAGGAATCTCCAGTATGAAAATACACATTATTGATATACATCCTTCTTTAACATACATTTTAATTATAAATATTCGGAAAATATATTTGAAATAAAGGTTTAATATTAGCGACCATCTGCAATTTATCTTCAATCGCAAATATCTCCTATGAGTTACTCAGCTTGGTTTCTTTTAATCCATACATTATTGGATGCATAAACTCCAATCTAATCGCCCCTCGTTTCTAAATTTTAGCATCGTTTGTGTTGTAAGTGTACTGTAACAGCCTGTAAGTACATTGTACAGTCAATACATAAACTAGCTAGTCAAAAAACAAAAAATAACAAACTTTCTTGCGACATTTACACATTTGAAAATAGTTACCTCAAATATTTAAGCAGGTGGCCAAGTTGCCTTTTAAACCATAAATAATAGACAAGTATAATGATAAGTAAATTACAAGAAAGGCGAGTAACGATTCAAGTACTTTTTATTGATTGTTACCAACAACTGAACAGCCAAATGTGGAGGTAATAACGTTTAGTCATTGAACTGTAAAATCAGAATTCAATTCAATACCAGTGAAGAAAAGTAAAAGAAATTCCTACTACTAATCGACTAGCATATTTAAACGGGTAGTAGAGCCACTCCTGATTTTGAACTGTACGAAATAAACATTAAAAGATAGGCAAATGTTTCAACAAACTTAAAAGAAATTTATTCGATGTCTCAATATTGCAGATACAAAGGCTCTACTATATTCAACAGACAATTCGAAGATAGTATTGATATGACATCAACTACCTAATCTTACATATGGTTAACAGTCTCATTTATTTTCACGCAGACTGTAGATTCGAACACAGTAGTGCATTGTACTCTAATCCTAAAGAATTAGCGTGCATCTGAATGCGTTGGCACTGAAATTTTACCCAGCTATTAAAGCAGTTGACTGATTAAACCAACTATAATTAGTTACGAGATCACTTTCGGAGTTTCCTTTTCTAGTACGAATACAAATCATATACAAAACTTTCGAAACAACACTTGTTGTTCATTGATCATTTGATCAAAGGTAATAATAAAATGAGCTTTTTCCGTTACATTGGTTCTGCTCCTTCTAATACTATATATGCTACATAACATTTTGTTCCACGTAGTTCCTTATCGGTGTTTGAAATACATGACCTTAAAAGACAAACACCATCAAAAGTACATCTTACGGAAACTGGCCTAAACACGATATTGTTGAAGAACTATATGAGAGATATACTCGATTAAACGTAATAACGTAGAAATATCCTAAGAAACATGTGTTTGGATATACCAAATAATCTCATCGTGAAATTATTAAGTGGTCTCCCATTCTAAGTTGTCATTGGATAGGTCATACAAACGCGCTTGTTGGTTTGTGATTTCTTGTGTCTTGGTTAACCTCTAATTTCAAAAAATGTCTTATTAACCTCCTAAACGAATGACAATATTTAGTACTTAATGTTAAGTTGATTTCTCCTAACAATCACTTGGTCATGTTACCCCTTTAAATTTTTCTATTGCTAGGTTGATCAGAAGGAATATTTAGTAATACGGATTATGTCATCCGCTGTTTATCGTATATTTCATCATTTATCTCCTAATCACTTGTCGTTTTTTTGTAGTTATTAAACCCTCAAATGCTGGTATATTTTTGTCCGAAACTTAAGTATATTAATGGTATATATTTTGAAGAAATGCTAACCGATTTCACAGTCCGTATTATTCAAGAAGCACGGTCAATAATGGAACCTATTGTAAGTGAAGGTTTTATGGTATAAATTACTATTATTATTGCTGCGTTGAACAAGTAGTTCTAGATAAACACCCGTCTTTTTAATTGAATCAATTAATATCATATATTATAACGATCTCCACTTACCTATTATTCCGAAATAGTCAGAATCATAGATTAAAATGATTACCTCAATTCTTGAAAAAGGTATGGTTAGTTTAAAGTAAGAGAGAGCAATAGACCCTAATAGGTTGATTCCGGCGATCTTTAAGGATGGTGATGCAGTTTTCACAATGAGATAGACCGAGATATTAGCTAGAGTTTGGAATTCGGACGTAATCCTGTCTGACAAGTTCCGATCTCCCAAGTCTATGAGAAAAGACATCCTCTTGCGATGCCCACAGATGGATCAGTTTGGCTAATACGGTGTCTAAAATATTGAACTCGAAAATCATCCGACGCCTAACGTGCCATGTTTGTCAGTGTAGGAGTAGGTTAGAAGAAAGAGGCTGTTATACCAAGACGTAACGTTAGTTCATAAAGTCACTAACTTTTGGACTGAGCTGTGTTGGTAGATGCAAATTTCCAGCTTGGACTCTGCACGGTTATCACAATTAATGGTTGGAGACTATGTGACATAGTTCAAAATCGATCCAAGGAGTGCAGATTCATTCTTTATTTTCCCTTAAGTTCTGAGTGTTCAAAATTATATTATACTCCTTTATTCTGTGAGGAGATTTTTTCTTCTTGAATCATATTGTGTATCCCTAATCTTTTCTGGTCCTACTTGTACTGTTGCTACTTCCACTACTCTGACACTTGTCTCGATACCCTCATTTGGCTGTGATGATGCATAATTTGACAGCTTGGTCTTATTAAATGAGAAAGCTTTGTGTAAGAACCTGCAAAAATAACTCAATTTTTCTGTAAAGTTGATTCATGGCTTGTGTACTTACATAAATATATATGCTCTGAGTTTAAGAATATGATGCTTACCTTATTGTCTTTTCATGCAGTTAATTATATGCTCTCATGTTTCAGATAAGATCAAAATGGGAAACAGACTTTGCTGATCAGTATCCTTTTGTTAAAAGTCGGGAAGAACGTATGTCATTGATTGAAAACATGATGGAACATATAAAAGAGCGTAACCTTCTGATTGGTGAATCCTTAAACAAGTATAAAGATTTATTGGTAAGTGTGATTGTGTTTTTCAACATAATGTAATAGAGATTTTCCTCATGTTGTTCAGTGTTTTTTGTGCAGTTTCAGTGATTTAATATGCATCTTTGATAGCCATGAGTTCCATATCATTGAAACAGTAGTCATAGTTTCAGTCATCATATTTCGAAATTACAGTGGTTCTACTTTATGTTGCGTAATGATATTTCGGAGCCAAACTATATCAGTTTTATTAGAAAACTAATGTATCCCCTCATTAAGATTTCGATGAACATTTATACCATAGATAATTTACGGTTCCCTACTTTTAGTGCATTCTTCTCTGTTTTACATTGTAACAGAAATATTTGACGATTCTATCATTAATATTAGTCAAATGTTCATTTCCTTGGAAACTCGAGAGTTTTGATGTTTTTACTTATTAGTAAAAATAGTAGTATGATATTTTAAATATATTTTTTAGCGTTGCTTCTAATGTTATTAGCTATTTTTGTTGCCATTACTTAATATTTCCCAAATAGGTAACTTAGCTTCTTTTTTTGAACCACCATAATACTATCTTGGTATTTATTAATGCTTCTCTCAGTATCGTTTGTGTTATGTCTCGTAGGTTGAACGCTTTATTCAGATCTTAAGCTATTCGGATAACCCCCAGGCTGGCACTACTCAGCGACTTGAAGACCAGAGAGAAGACACGAGTGACAGAGGAAACGCTTTACTACAAGGTTCATTTTTGTACAGAAAATCATAGGTATTTATAGATGTTTGCTTAAGTTAAATCAACATGCTAATTCAGCCAATCCACTTTACGACATATATTGCTACTGACCAATGGTAGCATGCCACGTTGGAACTCCAGAATGTTCTGTCGTACTCTGATTGGTTGGGGCTCTTTTTGAGCCTCTGGAGGCTCTGCTGGGGTTCTCTGGAAGCCGACTTAACAGTTTGTATCATGCTATGATCTTTTAGATGATTAGTGTCCCGTTCTTGTCATTATTCATATAAATAATTACTCAACACAGCAGTTAAATCATAAATTTGGCTTCATTCCCTGTAATTAATGTATTTATCCCCATATATTAAATCAATATTTTAGTGTAGCATGCCATTACTTACATACTATCAACCCTATCACTTTTATATATCTTTTTTCACTTGTTGTCTGTTTTCTCTTCACTTACCCAGTTGTTTCGTTGTATCGACGAGTTTCTACGATCCCTGATATATGATGCCACGGATAGGGAATTGTTGCATGCAGTTAATTCTTTGGATACTCCTAAACCAATTACAGATGCAGAGAATTCTACGAATGTCACTAATACTACCACGACTACTACTGATGTTACAAATGAATTATTTGTCAAGTCAGGTGAATCCACCGCTAATGAGAATCATACTTTGACAGAGACCATCACAAATAAAATGACTGATAACTATTTGACTAAATCAGTTGATGATGACACTGCTGCTAATGATAATGATGGCGATGTTACTGGTGGTGCTGCTATTACTACTACCACTGCCACTATCACCAGTCAACATGAGAATATTGATTCATTACAGTTGCGTACAAAACTTTCTGCGTGTGATTTGGAATCTGACGATATACAAGATGATGATGATGATGATGAGGCGGAAGAGAAAGAAACAGCTACACGAGCTGCAAGTCAGTTTTAAACTTTTGTTTATTTTTTCCACGTCTCATATATATATATATATATATATATATATAGTTCAGCTGTTTTTCATACTCTTCATCTCGCTAGAAACTTGGGATAAATATAATCTTATTTCATCCATTATTCTGCTCCTTCCTAAAATGAATGAAAAAATTTTGTTCCTTTTAAATTTATTTACTTGACGATGGCTACTAATGGCATATCGACATCTCAAATCCCTTCCTTATTATGTTTCACTTTCGATACTTTGCATCAGAGAAATCACTGATTGTAGTCTTGCTGGAACACATAACTTTATTAACGTGATTTAGTGTTAACAAACCATCCAGCTATGAGAAATACTGACATCTATAGCGTAATTTACAAACTAATACCAAACCATTCATTTATCGGATATTATTTCAGTCGAATATCACCAAGTCTGACTAACGGTAGATGAGAAAGTGTGCACGGTTGCTGTTTTATCCAGGTTTAACGAATTCGAACTAGCTTATGATAATTCAGTTGAAGTATTTACAACATGTTTCTAGTTTCAGTGTATCTCAATATTGGCATATTACTTCGACCAATGAGCTGCAAATCATAAAGCAATTAATCTAGCAAAGGTCAATACTGACAATCATTAGGTGTTACTGTTTTTGGAAATAGAATCCTGACCAGCTTTTTTTCAGCATGATTATCTTCATGATGGATGAAGTGTGACTCTTTTTAGCAATGTTATTAAAGTGTTTTAAGTTAACCCGACTTCCGGTGACTCTAGTTTCTTTTAATAAGGGTTTGTTACTTATAATTTAAATGCATGTCTCTAATTTAACATTGCATGCGTTATTGTTGAACACTATTCATTTTAAGTAATGTGATATATATTAGTAATAATGATAGTAAGTAATGAATCGTCAACTGTTGTAAATCTGAAGTGTATTACGGGGTCATTGTTAGATAACGCGTCAACCGATAAGTAAAGAAGAGACCTTCCCTAGAAATTCTTTATTCAAATATAAAACTATAACTAACTGAGATTACTCATTCAATTATTTGGTTAGACAGCTATATTCTACTCCAATTCCTTTTTTCTAAGGATAAGATGATCTCCTACCGTCACATATCCAGTTAAATTTAAATGAATTAGTACACATGCTGAATAGTTTTCTCCGTGTTAAATTCTATTCGCTGGCTATTTCACAAATGATATTATTCGGCAATTTAATTACTTCAGGCAAAAACAAATAACTAAAATGTTCCTTATTTATTGAAAGCGTATCCATGATTCCTTTTGATAAGTGGACTGTTAGAGTCTATCAGATATTTTACATGGAAAATCTCAATTTACTACATGGTTTTTTCTGTTATAAACTTGCATCTTCAAAGTACTTCATACTTAAAATAAAAATATTATACCTTAGGAGTTTGCACTCACTACACATCCATCAATTCGACTGAATTCATTAAAGTAACATGTTTTAATGGGTCCTTCATGGTTTTCAATATTCGGAATGTAAACTGTAATTGATTACGTTAAGTAGCTCATTTCTTTTACAAACACATTTTGTAATATTTTAAAACGGTCAATGTATAGCTTTATTATCTTTTATTCTATAGATGAATGTGCACTGTTCGATGCCGCCGACGAATTGTTAGGTACTCATTTACCTGACTTGCAGTTATTAGCTCAAAGTGCTAATCAACTGCAAACTACTTTTTTTGTGGATTCAATGGGTCGTTTACACCAACAACAAGTACTTCTCACTCCGAATGGTGCTTGTCAATTAGGTTTACAAACTAATGGGCTATCAAATTATCAATTGCATTTGGGACGGTCTTTACGTCAGGGTCGTTCTATAGTTATGACTGTTGTTCGTCCACGTGGTATCAGTGGACGACCGGTGGCCGAATTTTTGCCCGGTGAACTGCGTAACAAAGATTATGTCAAAGGTTATATGGCTTCCGAGATATATAAGAAGGCTGTCAAAGATACTTTAGGTCAAAAAACAACTCCTAAGAAGTGAGTATGATCTTATAAGACTATGTAATTGTGTATATGTATTATTGTAATAAGCATCATTTAAATCCCCTTACGTTTCCTCGTTACAATCATACTTTTCTTCAATGTATCACAAAATAATAATAATCGTAATAATAATGGTTCCCAGCACACTATTCATATTCATTCTTTGGGTAAACTGTTAGACATACTTATCATATAATATTACTGGATTAACATTACCTCTAATCGACAAAATTATAGTATGAGAAATTCGTGCTTTTCTTATACGACGCTCACTCCATTTAGTGTATAGGTTTTCAAAGAAGATAAATATTTACATTTTATCACACTTTCTATTTTAGTCCAGCTTAACTCAAATCTAATATGTTTTATTTTTAAAGAAGGTTAAGATTTTACCATTTGCAGATAATCATCTAGAACCCATCAAACTCAAGGTTAATGTATCTCGGCACTTATTAGCAAAATACGCATGCAACGTTAAGAAATGGATTCTCGTAAGATTTAGGTAGTTATTGTTAAGTGACTCAATTATAAGGGCTACTGCTGACCCTCTTGATTATTAATATCTATTTCCAGTGGAATAGTGGTTCGCGAAATCAAAACAACTGTTAACAATATTTTTGGTGTATGACGAGATCAATCACAAATACTACTGATGATGCCTTGTCAAGTGTCATTTTGTACACAAATTGTCTGGTAGACGCTAAGTAATATGGTCACTTATTTCTCAGTTATTAGATAAACGTCTGTTGTTTAAGAGAAGCATCTTTTCAACTATCCTAAAACCTTACCTAGATTACTCCATAGATATGTTCTCTCATTTATCATAATGGATTGTATTATTGAATTAGTAGACTTCAACATTTACTTTGAACTGCGTAATAATACTGGCAATCGGTACTACCGCAAATCTTATCAGTTTAAATAACTTCAATTCCTTTGGCTATTGATTTGGAAAGCTACAAGTTGAAATATGAATATCCGAATGTGATCTGACACAGTTTTTTTTCTTCATAACATCATATATATATATATATATATATATATATATATATATATATATATATATATTAGTAGCAATCGATAATGGAATGAATCAGCATCAGTAGCACTTTCGTTTCTATTGTATCCTTTCTTGACTTGTTCTCTGATCATGTATCTTTCTGATTATACGTCTGAATGTAATCTTAATAACTAGCTTCTTACAGTAGTAATATCTCAGAATAGATCATCGTAAATCTTACGTACTGTTATACTAGATTCTACGTGTTAATTTAAGTCGAGGGATATGTACTACATTAGGTTGACAGTTAATCATTTCCTAATGCATCTAACTTGAACAAACATTTTTTTGATCTGGTGATATTTAAAAAAAAATGTGTCTGCGAATACTTGATAGACGTACTGGAAGTGGTAAAATTCGGAAATCCGATCAAATTAATACATCAGCAGGGGAACGTTCTTGGCCTGGATCGACAACATCTAGTACGATTCCATTAGGCGAACTTAACACTGAAGTGGGCAATACAGGAGCACCTACCAAAAGAGTAACTTGTACATCCAACCAAATGGCGAGTTCACGAACCGGGTCAAATCGACCGAGTAAAGTTGACTTTGATGTTGGCGAAGACACTGGTGGCGCAACAGGTGGTCTTCCTCCCCGACCAAAGAAACGGAAGTCTATGGGAATGCATAGGTAATTTCTTTTTTGATTTGATAGTGATTCCATTTTTATCCCTAATATTTATTGAACGTGTATTATAACAGTAAATCTGGTGCCTTTTACTAAAGGATTTTATCAACATTAGCTGATGATCCTTATAGCTCACTCATGATATCATCTACCAACACCATAACCTTCACTCAGACTATTTAGAAAGCACTTGTTTTTTGTTATTATGATTACTTACTACTTTCAGTTATCTCCTATAACTCATCATCATTGAATAAATGATGCCTTAACGCTATAAACCATTATCCTGGGTCCTGCATCCCTGTTAGTTGTTCACTGAGTGCAGTTTATTGCAGTACATTATATACCTTATTAGCTTTGCTACTAAAATTATATGGGAAAGATTTTCGAAAAGAAAAATAGCTGAAATTGAATAATTAACCGATTAGTTTGTAGGGTTTTATTATTTGTCAAATGGCTGTTTCACAGTATGTTGACGTAGTGTTAATTACAAGTTTTCT
Organism: Schistosoma rodhaini; assembly: GCA_944470415.2. NCBI lineage: Eukaryota > Metazoa > Platyhelminthes > Trematoda > Strigeidida > Schistosomatidae > Schistosoma > Schistosoma rodhaini. Next base: position 31,905,744 of record OX104037.1, read on the forward strand.
TTAGACTAATTATGTAGTCTTATATTTTACTACAAAAAATTATAGTGTCCATTCGATCATAAAATTTGTCACCCTACTGTAAAGCATAATTGTATTTTGTATTTTTCGAGATCTGTTATAATTTGATGTCTGGGATTATTATCCTCTTGGTCTGTTAATTTTTTAAAGAAATAAAATTATTTTGTATACTTGCATAAACTAAACTCATAGAGGATTACGACTACTTGGGTTTCGTTCTACTTTGCTGATTAAAACTATGAAATCAAGCCAAAATCTCTTGCGTATTGAGCGTGTGAAATTCAGTTAACGGATATTCAAGACTTATCGTTGGTGAAACAAGCAACAAAATGAATCAGCTGAATCAAATGCAGCTCTGACGGTTAAGTATGACACTGGCTACTCACCCAGCTAGTGTTCAGCGTTAAATTATCATGGTACTAGTCGTTCTGGCTGTATGGGAAACATGTTTGCTAGTCATCTATGTTTGCCGTTGTACTCTATTTTGTGGTATTTCTGTTTTTTACGTAATATTAAACATTTCCTTTTATCATTTATTTCACTTTTTCTTTTCATATTTTAGAAGTTTAAGAGATCTTTGTTCAGATGCTCCATTCTCATCTGATGCCTATAACAATACCACTGCTAATACAGTTGTTGGTGGTGGTCCTAGATCTGATGCAACTCCAATCGACTACGATCCATTACATTTCATTCGTTGTCATGCTAAGGACAATGATGCAGGAGATAGTGAAACTAAAGTTTGGCGTTGTCTATTCGAGCCAAATCCAATGAGACCCGATGAAACAACTCACATAGTTGCAACTTGTGGCGGTGAATGTGTCTGTCTAATCAATTGTGAAACTGGCAAAGTCATGAAACGTTTCAAACATATGGAAGAGGTAAAAAAAACTGTTCCTAGACTCTTTTGTGTTGTTTTTTTATACATACTATTGATATATGGAATGAGTATTTTCGTCTTTCCGATAAATTTATAGTCTGTTGACATTAAAATTGAGAAAAGGAATATATGTTCGTCTTTAGTTAGATTACACTATGCTAAAATCCCATCTCTTTTTCCCACTGGAAAAGGCATTTCTGTGGAATTTCCCAAGTTATTACTTATTTTACGACTTCTAAAAGGTGCTATCTAGTAGGAAAAACCCTTATTTTTCTATGTCATGAAACTATCCTAGAAACTCGTATAGAAATTCTGATGAACTATTTTGAAACATGAAATGTACAATCTTGGAACATAATGTTAACGTCGTGTAATGTGTGTAAAACTAAGATAATCCTCAAAAAATTATTAGTATAAAACCAAATAAACAATTTTAATTTACTCTCACACATTTCTATCTTAAACAATATTCTACTTTATTTGTAATCAGTAATACAACCATTTTTTTACTAGGAATTTTATACCATAGCCTGGACAACTGTTGAGGTTGAAGGCAGTAAACGTACTAATATATTAGCTGCTGCAGGTCGTATGCATGAAATCAGACTACTTCATCCAGAACAGTTGGTTTGTTATGCTGAAATGAAAGGTCATACAGAAGATGTGACAGCTATGATATTTCATCAAACACAGTCTACAATTTTATTCAGTGGAGATTCTAAAGTATGTAAAACCTTCGATTCAGTACAATATTTTGAATATCTATGTTAACATTGTTTATGTCTGTGTTATACCAGTAATAAACTATATTCCTTAATAGTTTTATTTATACAGTCTTTAAAGGATTAGTGGTAAAAGTATGATATACTGAGGGGATGGAGTTAACCAATCACAATTAAAATAACTCCTTATGTATTTTGCACGAAATTTAAAGTGCAGTGAAAGATAACTTGTATGTTATTATTAAGGAGATGAAAATTGACAATTGTTGATTCTTGAGCTACTCGGAATCAATAAAAATTATCTATTAGGCAACCAAAAAGCGCATTTTAAATGGTAGTTAACCTAAATGGCAAAACATACTTGTTCCCAAGGCAGTTAGTGTTTTAGAGTGCTTTAGTGATTCATTGTGTAGTCAAGAGTGTTTAGTGAAGGTAAATAATATTCTCCCCTTCTAACTCATCCCTTAAATCTCAACATTAAGTTTCTCATGTTTATAAACAGATGGGTGGCAAAGCATTGAATTATAACTGCTGTTAGTTCTTGATGAGAATCAAAACCCTAATTTGTAAATCCAACTTGGAACTCCAGCGTTACTCCTAATACCTAAACCTAACCTTTTTACATTTCAACTGACGCCATGTTGTGATGAAATTTGTATGCAGTGATAACCCTAACACATAACAGGACCCCCGACCCCTAATACGTAAACTTGACCTTTTAGCTTTACCACAAAGAATAATTTAGCATATGAAGGTTATTCATTCAGGTCCAAGCTGTTATTTCATTGCTTTTTATTTTTGATGACTTTGCAACTGAGCGGTATTTCTTGGTTGGCTGATAAGTCCCCTAAGGTCTTCAGTATATTATGCTTTTACGGAATAAATATCCGACAATATTTGGGAGGTTTACTCTATGCATATATGTGTTCTAAAATAATTAATCGAATATTAAATGGATACAAAAAATATTTTGTACAGATTAATCAAGAAAATGGTTATACTAATTAGCTCTTCATTTGTTTTGCATAACTTTTACACGAAAGTAATCTAACATGTTTTAACACTCCGTCCAGGTTTGCGGAATATGATTAATAAGTCAAAGGATACTGAGTGTTAAACCATTTACAATTGTGTGTTTGCGAAATTAATCAGACAAATACAGACAATTTCGACTATATGACACAACCATTAACTGTTTATTAATTCTATCTCCACTATTTCACTTCTCATTTATAAAGTATGTGATCTTTACAATTTATATTATTTAAATTATGATGTACGTTAATTCGCCTACTAGCTAATTGGGGGCGAGCCACACTCTAAGTGTAAGGGCTGATGATATTTCTCGGTCACCTAAATAGGATTAGGCGAGGCAGGGATCGAACCCGGGACACTTAATGTCTGAAAGTTGAACACATTAACCATAATTTGTATTATAATAGTAATCAGTCCCATTTTTCATAATATTGCTAATTAGATGCAATTCGCTTCTACTACTTCTATCCTTTTTAGGCATCTGTAATCGTTTGGGATATTGGAATTCCATCTGTTCCAGACTATAAAACACGTTATCAACTGTTAATGCGTCTTCGCTGTCCTAGATTAGATGTGAATCCCGTATTAAATCTAGTTTTCCTTCCACATTATGCTTATTTAATAGCTGGTTGTGAAGATGGACTATTTGCATGGAAGATAACCGATCTACGTTTAGAGAAAAGAGAACGTGAACCGGATATGGAGTTAAAATTGGACTTTAATCATGAAGTCTGTATTGATGCCTTAGCTCAGTTAAGCGATAATGCATTAGTTTTAAAAGTAGTGGAATCTGGTGAAATTATGGTGTTTGATTTTGCGTCTATTTTGGAACGACGTAAAGGTTAGTTTATAGATATAGGGGTATATATATGTATTTCTTGTTAACTTGTATGCTCTAGTTTTCAGGTTGTTATATATCAATGCCGGAAAGTTGCTGATTATATTAAATTGCTCTTGTCAAATTTTGGCGTAACAAAATCAGTTAAATTATTGTTCTGTTCGCATTTACGGATTCTAATTAATAATATTATGTTTCAGCAAAAATCATAAAAGTATAAGCACAGTATAAACAGTGGCTGTAGAGCGTGATTCATAGTTTAATCCGTACTGGGGAGATCGTGAATACACACTTATGAGGAGCCCCACATCGCAATGAAACAGCTATCCACTGCTCCCCAGTTTCTACTGGATGTTTGATTAAGATCATCCCATGATGTTAAGTATGAAATAAAACTAAAATTACGCGTTCATTCGTTACATTATTTTCTAAAATTATATGCAACCCAAAAAATAAAGTCTGTATATGCTGTCCAGTCGTCACAACGATTTTTACAAATATCATCAAGTTTTACTGCTGCATAAAATAAAGCAAATATTTGTAGACCGTTTTCAATGTAGTTACTACAGAAAGAGATGTTCGCTTATCCATCCTGTTTTCAATGTTTAAAACGTTTACGGTCTCCAGTATTTTTGAGCATTTTCATCACACATTGAGTTTTGCTTATATCAGTGTAATTTTCACTGGAGATTTCATTTCAAGCATTTGAAACTATCCACATTTGTGTCTTGTGAACGCATTAGTGTAGTGCATCCCAACATGTCGGATGAGAAACATGCACAGAATGAAAGTTTAGACTCAAAATAAAATCTCTAGTGAAAAGTTTGCTCCTATATCTAGCTATTATTCATTAAATTAGCAGAAAAATACTGGATGACAGACGCCTATTCGACGTTTAAAATGAATATATATATATATAATCATCTAGGTGTCTTGTTTTTTGACGTCAACTTTCAGTCTTTAATCTCCACCAACATACCATCCATTGATTGTGCGTAGTCATAATAGCCATCACAAAGTTTCTTTGGTTTCCCATGGTGGTTAACAAAGTAATCCCCTCAACCTCTTTCTGTATTGTCGAACTAACCGCAAATCGGGCACTCTCTGTATGTATCAGTTCGGCTTAAAATATACTAAAGATTTCGTTCATTTTATCTTGGTCCTGAGTGTTGTAAACGTAACTCATGTTCAGTTTTTCCAGACGACTTGTGGTCAATCGGTTTTGTGATGAAGTGGTTTATTTATGTTACTAATATGTATATACTTGTTATTTATGTACTACAGGACTTCAGCGTGTTGTTCCAATTGAAATGCGAGGTCATTTGCTATGGCAGAAAACAGATGAAATCTATATCAATGTATCTGTTAGACAAAATCTAGGTGCTGTCCTATGCGGTGATAATGAAGGTTCAATTTGGATATATGACTTGGATCCATACTTGGATGATTTGCATTCTTCTAGTCGTAAACGTTTTCATGTAAAACCAATCAAGGTATAGATTATTTGCTTTTAAAGTTATTTTACATCTATTTGTTATTTGTCATCAAAAAAGCGTCATGGTTTCGATTAATACGTTTTCAGAATTCTGCAATCTGTCTCAGAATTAACTCCAAATTGTTCGAATCCCCTAACGACGTACTATTCACCTATCTTACTAATAAGTTTTTAAGACTCGATCTTCTACTTTGTTTACACCTGTTGTTTGTTTGGTATTAATCCAAATGATCTTCTAGTTTCCATTACTAATCGAATTCCATCGATCGGTGAATTCACTCTTATTATTCAACTAATTGCGTGCAATATTTAGATTCATGTTTAGTTTTATACATCCTAGATCCATATATTGCTGCTGTGTATAGTTCTAATCACCAAAACAAATGGAAGTCATGATATGAAGTAGCATCGTTCTTCTGTTCCATATTGTCTGTCACTTAGCCATTTACTCAATCCTCGGTTGAAAATTTTTAATTTCTGGTGCTTGGTCGAGTATCCAGTCGTAACAACGGTAGCAGTTAAACAACAGGCAGTGTTGCTTCCCCTGTTTTCTTTATCCCTTGTTCACCATTAATGAGCTGAACGCCAAGCGCGTGCATAATGGACGGCTATTGTTAAAACCACTTATATCCGGCTAGTTGAAAAGATTGATTGATCCACTAATGTATTTTACAGTTAGTTACGTCATCCTGTAATATATATGTCGTAGACCTTTCGATTTTTTATTCTTGACATTGTAATACAGATCATATATACTCTTTAAATTGTTGAAGTGCGAAATGATATAAATTTACATTTGTTTCCCTCTGGTGTTTTGAATATGTCAGACCATAAATACTCTAAATAGCTAACAAAGTACATTGAGTTTGACTTCAAATATTTTATGTCGATATATGTCTGAAAATCGTTGTGATACATAATTAGCTGTGTAAAGTTTTGTGCTCCTTTAATACACTAAAATTCTATACTATCTGATCACTAATGTTGTAACAGTACAAAATAACAATGTTGTGTAATTAAACATATCAGTTTCCTTAATAATAAATTTATTACAAATCATGATTAAAATTAAAATTACCCATTGATTTTTTGATCTTCACTCGGATTTCATAATGGTTAAAACTACCTAGTTCCATGATATTTACGTTGTTCATTAAGTATCCTTGGGATCTGTCATCTGATATAAAAATGAACGTAACTATTTTTCTATAGATAAAATTCATCACCTTTTTTATGTTATCTACCATAAGCCAAATCCTTTGTATCAGATTTCATTAAACTACTTACGTTCCTCAACGAAAATCACTTCGTTCAATGTAACCCTAAACGAATTAAAAGAGTAGAGTTCAACCATCCTTCTCACATATAAAACACAATGTAAGCACTTCAAAATCCAGATGAATTGTAATTAAATGATAATCCAATAAAGGATCACTTCTTAAAAGAAAGTATTATACTGTATACAACTATAGTACCTACGATCTATCAGTTTTCACCAACACACTTTAATAATAAGAGTAGAATTAAAATATATATCATTTTCCCAATAACAATTCTCTATTAGTCTGTTATTATTATTAACCGCGTAAGTTTCAGCGTATTGTTACATACTCTTCTGAAGCTTTATTACTTGCAGCATTTTAGTCAGTAACAACAGAGAATAACTAGAACATCATTAAACAAAAATGCAATTTTAACAGTTCCATTTTCCTTTAGTCTATGTACGAAATGTAAAAATTTCCTTTTATTATTCTATCTACATTATTTTAAATTCTATCTAAATATCTAAAAATTAATTCTTAGATTCTTGAATGGCCTGAATGTTCAGTTCAAGGTAATCGTGATGAAGATCAACAATTAAAAGAAAGTATTACATCAGGTTTTCGTAATCCTGTTGTTAATTCAGTTGAAATGAGCTCAGATGGTTATTATCTAGCAGCTGTAACTGATAACAATCTTGTATGTATATGGCGTTATGCTCCACCGCAACAACAACAATACTCTCAAATAATTCAACAAACCACAACACCATCATTACATCAAACTACTACTATGCAACATAATAATAATAATCAATTAACAGCTATCAATAATTCTATGGTTACTGTTCCCAATGTTGCTAGCATAGTGGACGATGATACATCATCGTCAACGATAGCATGCATGGAGCTTTTAAACAATACTAATAATTCATCAATTGCTTTAAAATCTAGTGCCATAGAACTTGTTTCTACCGGTCAACATTTGTTAGAATAAATATCATTATCATTATGATGACGTTATACTATTTGTTTTGTATTTTTGTTATTATTGTATCATGATTTATGTAGATGTTCTCTTCCTACTCTTATGTATATATATATATATATATATATATATATATAATTTTGTATAGAACTCAGTTATTGACTTCTGGGCGCCGGAAATATCTGTTACAAATACAAGGCGTTTTTGGTTTTCCATTTTTACTCATTCAATTATCACCCTTTCTCTCGCTCCTGTCTTCATATTTTTACCTTTATCCATCACGTCGTACGTGTTCACATCCATACTTACTTCTAAGAATCGTGCTTCATTTATTGTTCTATTCATGTGCTTACATGTTTCAAATATTTGTAAACATCAAGTTAGTTACGTTGTTATCAGCAAGATAAAGGTGGGATCATTGTCTCCTTCAGTCTCCCCTTCACTCTAATGTTTTGTTATTTTTGTACCTACTTTCTGGTTTGTATAATCCATAGTGTTCTGTCTGCTTAAAGTATCTCTTTTTGATATTCTCACTTTAATTTACATCTAAATAGTATCGATAAAGTATCATTTATTATCATTATTATTACCATATAAAAGTAACATTATCATTATGAATACAAATTACAATGTTCAATAATTCATTTGAAAACAAATGTTTCCAACTTGTTTCTTCTCATCTATAATGTGTGTATACTATATTTTCGTCCTACTATTTATACATATGCATTTTAAGAACGCATAATTAATGTAACTGTTGTCATCAAATAGAACTGTTCTTTTTTTAAATATTCTGTTAAAGAGATCGTTTGAGAAGCTTGTCTGCTAATTACTAGTATATTTATTCTCATAATTTAAATGAGTTTAAAAACAGAATAGAGGGCTTAGTGATCGGTTCTTAAACCTACGTCCTTTTTAATTGATTCAGAAGCTCTTACGTAAAGGCATCCAAATGCCCTGGTACGGCCGAGAGTAGGGAGTCCGCTCTCACATGGTCATTCGTATATAGCCTCTGCCAGGAAAGTCCTACTCACTGCCTTCTCGTGGCATTACCGTTGTTTACGAAATTGAGAGGACGAAAAACGAATGTCCGGCGCTTTAACCGGGTTGGTGGACACGGAAAGTTCACCTAGTGGAGTTGGAAAACCCAGATTCCAAACCAGTGGTGCACATGGGCTCCAGTATCCTGAAGGAGCAAATGGCGTATGAATCAATCGTTGGTCACCGGCTACCATGGAACTGTATCTCCTCACGATGCTCCACTGCCCTGTGGATCAGACCTTTAGGTCAAAGGCTCCGGGTGTGGGCCCCTAAGAAAACCACCTGCTTCGGTTTGAGCACCTGGGCAGTACCACAGCTCTCACACAAATGAAATGAGATTTGTGTGGCGCATATATATGTGGTGCCCCTTTGTACTAATATTTATGTGTTTAAATAAAATATTACGTAAAGTCATTTCCATGAAAGTATATTCATTTTTGCTTATCTTACCATGTGTAAGAGCAAAATTGTATTAATTAAAAAAATTGCAGTACAATGGGACAGAGTCATATTACCGTGTTTGTTGACATTCAGTGTTAACCAGGTACTTACTGTAGTTCTTTCAACCTACACCTATGAGAAATATTTATGGGCTAAGTTAGTTAGGAACATTTGCTTTCAACAGTCGTTTTCTTATATGTAATCGGTCTGAAGTAAATATTCTTGTATATATGAAAGTCTCACTCAAGCAGATCATTATATTTTTATTATGGATATAATTCAAAATTATTTAGGATCACTAGCCAGTACATTTTTAAGAACTAATTGACTCACTCTGGGAGTGTTCAAATATGAATTTTCCAGTTCCCATCAACTTTAAGGCATAGGGATAATATCAATTTATAATGTAGAAAATGCAATCTCCATCTGGTCTTTAGTTTGTACATTTGTTAATTGGTTTGTTAAAAACCTAAATGGTCTATATCCCTAAATATCTGTTTCAGAAACCTAATCTTATCAAAATTTCTTGTCCAGTTATACATGTTGATATGTTTGTAACCGACAATTTCACAGCTCCTAAAGGATTGAATGGAGCACAAGACCACGCAGTCAGCACTGCTAGAGTCCCGACCACTAGACCTGATCATGAATTTTAGTTGTCTTTTTCTTTTTTGAATAATCATCTGGTGTAAACGACTATCTACTTTGAATACATATAGAAATATGTTCCATTATTTAATTGGATATATGGATCCTAATGAGTATATCTGTAGATAATACGAGCAATCACCATCGGTAGTGTTCTAGATCAAAATACTTTTTTAGTCCCCGATTTTACACTTGTCTAATGATAAATTAAGACCTATTGATAAAAGAAATTCAGACTCAAATAACCAAATTAAAGAAGCAATTTATTTAAAAGCAAGCAAATTTGCTTAATGATCACTATAATTTGGATGACTAGATGAAAAGAATTCGAAAATTCATCTCCATAATATTCTTCAACTATTTAGAGACTATGCACACTAGTAAAACATGCGCTTATTGAAGAATCCTCAATCCAGCCACAAACTAGTTGGGATAGTTCTTCAGATTTGAATGAAGTTAACATTACTGGTATCTAATATATCTAATAGTGTTTCCAGATTCTCCATGGTGATCTAGCTTCAATTGACTCATGCTTTCTACTATGAAAAATACTAAGTCTCCACAAAACCCCTTCTGATATCTAGTATATCATTGATTATATAAAAATTAAGCTACAAATTGATTCATCAAATAGTTTCGGGCTATTAAAAAGATTTGTAACTTAAAGTGATAATGGTAATTGTGTGATGATTTCCAAACTTTTAACTATAGAGTTATATTATTAAGCGAGATGAAATATCCATGGCTAAACATCAGACCCCATAGAACACTGCATAACTGCTGCTACGTGATGTATTGTTCATCAACATGATTTAGGGTGATTCCTACCGGTAACATATTCATAACTTTGTCGAAAAGCAAAGAAAAATCAGACCGATTGAAGCTTAATTCACTTATAAATTTAATAGAACCATTGGTTCATGTATTTTAATATATCAACACTTGTTTAGTTGTTTTTTCCCAATGGGAATTGATTGGAGAGTTTTATTTATCACCCAACGTTAGTGCTGAAGACTGGTCAACATTACCATCCATCGATTCCTGGATTTCACTTATAATTTTTTTAAGTCAAACAATTTAACCCAATTCTAAATAACAGAAGTTCACCATTCACAACATGTTGTGTATAATTTCAGCTAATTGACATCATCATGGGGTGTTTTAAACTTTATATTTGGTACTTGACAAAAATAAAACGTACTTTCATCGCATGGCATTGAAGTAGACTACATAGCATATCAGGAACAGTTAGATTCATATTAAATATTAGTTCAAACAAAGAATACGTTAAATACTCGTCATATGTCCCGCTTCTACTTATTGGTTCCATGTAATTTTGTCTGTACTCTCTTCAATGTCGATCAAGCAACTTGGTTTATTTCATATTCCTTCTTTTATCCTCTTTCTATTTATATTTTTAAGCACAAATAATGACAGAAAAGTCAGACGATAATGTTCAGTTATCAGTTGATTTGGATGAAAATGAAGTGACTGGTAAAAATACCATATATTTAGCACATGATTTAACACAAGAAGAAAAACGTACTGCTGATGTTTTAGGAGAGAACGTATCAAATGAAACTTGTGCTAAAAGTCGTAATATACATTTCAAAGACTTACAATTATCTACACCAGTATTACATGGACTATACGATGCTGGATTTATTCGACCATCACCTGTACAAGTTAAAGCTATTCCTTTAGGTCGATTAGGTATGGATTTAATTGTTCAGGTACGAAACTTTATGTTTATTTATATGTAGACTTTTTAAGCCAAGTTGAAATATTATAATTTTCAGGGTCAATAAAATTCGAATTGTAAAGAATATTGGTTGATTGTAATGATATTTACTGATTACGATATATAGATATATATCATTAACTTTAATATAATGGTTCAAAAATTATCAAAGGCTAGGAATGGCTACTTCTAAAACATTTTATATTAGGATTGAACAATAATTCAGTATACTTCCTGTCGTTCTCACCTGTTCGTTAAATAATGCAGCATTGTTAGTGAAGCAATGGCTCAGTGTTTAAGGCGTCCGACTTTCGGTTACTAACCTCCATCTGAGCGATCACGTGGTATCAATACCTGTCACACATAAAGTGTAGCTCGAAGCTAAGTATACTAATATGTAACTGGTAAGTAAATATCATTTGATTTGACAATTGATTGTGTGAACTATTAACTCATATTATACGAAAATTAACAATAATCCCACAGAGAGTTTCAGTTTCATCGAGACTACAGATACTTTAATACTGACAAGCGCCAACTAGCATGAAACCTAGATCTAGGCCTTTCTGCTGACTGACTTCAATAACATCAAACTATAGTTCATTTGATGTTGGATCATTTAGACTTTCGGTCACATTAGAATCCAGTTTCTAAGATTCGACCAGCACCAAAGACTGTTAGGCACCTTCCTGTAGTAAGTATAGCGAAAAAACAACCTCTGATGACATTCAAAGTCAACCATGCGATCTGTGTAAACAAAACTCTTGTCTAGTGGGTAACGTCTGAATCATCTAGTTGATAGAATATCTTTTGTTAGTTGGAATATCCTTTCTGTAATTTGTGTAATCTATTTATCCTCATCTTGCCAACAATTTCAGCATACTTTCTCAAAATCCCGCCCTTTTTCTAAGTAACTTGGTTTTCAGAAATGACCCTTGAACTCAGCTGGGGTACGATCAAAAATTAGGGGTCACTGGAAAGCACTCACCGTAAAACACGGAGATCCTAAGTTTAACCCCTGATTTTTTCATAGGTTCATATTGCTCAGGAATCTTACACTAGGACGAAACAGCTATCCAGTGTCAACTGACTCTCAATGGTACTTCAAATGAAGTCGATCTGTGTAAAATATCACCTAAAAATCCACTTTTTTTCATTTCTTCACGTATGAGATTTATCTAAAGTAAGGTGAAACTGTGCTTTACAAACCGCCTAAATGTTTATTATTCTTATAATTCCCTTCATCTCTCTGTATTTCCTGTTTTTCAAACATATCGGAAAAAAGGCTAAATCTGGTACCGGTAAAACGGTTGTCTTTGCTGTAGTTATTTTGGAAGCAATCAATGTAAAACGACCTACTATACAAGCAATTGTTTTGTCACCAACTCGCGAAATTGCATTTCAATCACAAATGGTTATTGAACGATTAGCCAGTCATATATCTGGTTTAAAATGTCATCTATTTGTCGGTGGTAAGTTGAATCATGGTAATACTCAATATGTATAAATTAAAAATCTTTCACTAGAACAAAAGCGTTATTTTATTGAAGGAACAAGAAAAACATGCGATGAAGTACAACGTTGCCTAGTGACTTACAAGTGTTTAGTCTTTTTAAGACAAATCGAAAAATCAATTAAGTCATAAAGAAGTTTCTAAAGCATATCATCAAATTTGTCTAAATCACAACCATTTATTTTTGATATCAATCTAGAAAATCTACAAGCTTTTACAAAGCTAAGTACAAACATTATAAGACTTCATTCTGTATTATTGTATTGTAATACGATATTTCAGTATTCTTCATGTGTTCTTTTTGTTTAGCTAACATCACTCTTTTGGAAAGTAGACAACTAGGTGTTATGTTGTTTCACAAACATCTCAGTTACTGTTTTGTTCACAAAATTATTTACTTTACTTCGAAACTAATAAAAGTAACCCCTTCTATTTTCTATTGGATAGTTTCAATTAAAGTTATAAACAATCAATTATCAACAGCATTTGTCTTGAATTCATGTGGGGTATCTCATTTCATTGAATTAAAATATAAATAGAAGCATCCATGAACACTCAACGTTTTTACAGATTAATGATTATCATGTCTATTTAACATAACATACAAGTTATTGGATAGGGTTCTGGCATCACTTGCTAATACCCCATATAAACTACGAAAGTACGTTTAAGTCAGAGATTTATTGTAAGCAGTAACATATTCTGGATACCGCTATTAAGTTTTAAGACTTAGACTATGACAATAAAATAGTACTATTACATCCATTAAATAGATTTATAGTAAAAATCCCCTCATCATAATTACCAAAAAATGACTGCCAACAAAACTATCCTGGAAAGTTTCCAGTTGACACTCCTGAGAACTCAAATCTAATCCTTCTGTTATTTTGATCATCAGTTAATATTTTAGTATAGAAAGTTTATTATTAAGTGTCCGATTAACCATTCCAAATATAAATTTAAATCCTTCCAATTCACCTGTATCTATATGTGCTGACTGAAATAAAACATCACTAGTAAGTGTTATCATATTCACCTGAATTAAGTCAGAAGGTTGTCTTCCGTTCTTGAATCATACATTCATCATAAATCTGGTTCTACTTCATTAAAATTCGAGTTACACCAGTCTACGTTGAACCATAGACACAAGAAAAACCGTTTAGCTTCGTACAGCTGAACACCAACCAATGAAAACGAATCTAGCAACTTAACTAATAAATAAAATGTAAAGAAGGGGATTGTGCAGTAAATCAATAATTATATTATACAAATTACACATATGATTGGTATAATTTCTTGATTTTATTCTTAACACTCTTACTCATTTTAACAATTTGGTATTTCGTCTGATTGCCAACTACCTCAGTTTAGTCAATGCCTATCATATGTTTTTTTTAAATTTCAAATTAAACAGTTCTTCGAAATTTCTAATAATTCATAGAGGATAACTTTCTATTCTTTCATTGCTTACACTTTCTTTTTCTTTTTGTTTAGGCTTACCCTTAGCTGATGATTTACGTCATTTATCCGACTGTCATATTGTTGTCGGTACACCAGGACGCGTTCGATATTTATTAGAAGCCGGTTATCTATCTACTGAACATGTAAAGCAATTTGTATTAGATGAAGCTGATCTACTTTTATCTGGTGGTACAGATGCTAAATTAACTGGTGGTAGTGCAAATAATGCATTTCCAGCTGATATTAATTACATTTGGTGGAGTTTACCACAATCTAAACAAGTATTAGCTTTGTCAGCTACCTATACGGATTATTTAGTCAATGAACATCTTCCACGTTATATGAATGATCCAGCAATTGTACGATTAGCTGTCAAAGACCCAGCTTTAATAGGTTTGTTATTAATTTCAATACAAAAATGGTAACATGCTTTTAATTTCTGAAATGTACTATAAATGGTACAGTTAGAGTAGAATAATGAGATAATTTATTTGGGTTATAAATATGAAATCAAGAAAATAATTGTTGACTACTTTTGCGATTTTCAAAGGTAATAGACCAAAACATTGACTAGATGCATTTTGTATATTTATTCTTTAAAAAAGAATATGTTTTTTCTGATATTCAATTGAATATCAATCAACGGTATAATTGATCATATTTACATACATACATCGGTCCAAGTTGCCATACCTCATTAGCACAACAAGATGAACACCAAATTCATAGAAGTATTTAATTTAGTGGTGTTAATATATAAAAGAAAAATTGTACATAAGAATATAGTACAGGAAAAAGAGAGATATGAAGCAATTTTAATCACATGGTTTAAGAGAACACAAAGAGTGTATACAACTATGACATTGTGATCAATTCTGAGCCATGTCACCTAGAGTCTCCAACCATTGGTTACGATAGTCACGCGGACCCCAACCAAGTAGTCTGCATCTACCAACATGGCTCAGATCAGAATTTAGTGATTTCAAGCACTGATGCCACGTTTGGGTTCGGCCGCCCCTAACTCTCTTCAAACCATCCCCAATACTAGTCAGCATTGCTCGTCGTGATAATCGGTGTTCAGGCATACGTAACATGTGGCCCAACCATCTCAGTTGATGAAGACTCACAACCTCACCAACTGATATACCGTCATTCCCTAATACCCTGAGTCTAACCTCACTATTACTTACCCGGTGATCCCACTAGATGCGAGCAATATTTCTAAGACATCTGTGGTCAAATATTAGTAACTTACAAGTATCTTCTACTCTTAATGGCCATGTTTTACAGACGTAAAGTAGGACAGAGCGAACTGCTGCGCAGTATACTCGTCCCTTAATTGATAGATGGTTATCTCGCCTTCGCCATAGGTGAAGTAAGTTGGCAAAAGCCAAACGAGCTTTTTGAATCCGTGCTGAGATTTCGTCAGACACCAACCCATTAGGGCTGACCAGACTTCCAAGATAAGTGAAGTTGTCGACGCGTTCGACTACTCACTTACTCCGTATTCTTAGTTCGGGTGTTGACGCAGGCCAGTGCTGAAGCAACAATCTGCATTTAGATGTGTAGAAACGCATCCCAAATATCCTGGCATTGTTGCTCAGTGCTGACAAAAGACTTTGTATTTTATCAGTGTCTTCACCAAACAGGACAATGTCATCTGCGTATCCTAAGTTGAGAAGTGGACCTCCTGGTAGAAGATCAATTCCTGAGAATTCAGTCGACGAGAGTGTTATTTCCAGCAGTAGGCCTATAATGAAGTAGTGTTACTGCCTTATCTGATCTTGAAAGTTTGTGTGCTTACACCATTTTCTTGATTTAGTCAAACAGTCATTGTAAACCAAATTTCTCTGATTAGCTGTTTCATAGCAGTATGTGAACTTCTTCACTAGTGTTCACCCAGATCGTTAGGCTTGGCAATGCGGTCTGAATTTTACACAGTTGTTCCAAAGCCCATACATACCATGATGACAATTTTTTTAGTGGTTTCTGCTTCATCATTATCGTCCAAATACAGTCGTTCTGTGATGTAAAACTACAAATTCAACAATTTTTACAGTCCCCTGTAATCACAAACGTGAAATTATCACTAGACTGAGTCTCAGTTCATTTCTTACTTCTCGACACAAAGTTACCGTGTTTATCGGGAATCTGTTTCTATATAAGTAAACACTTACTAATACATTGTTTAAATTACTGAGACAACAGGACATTATTTCGAATATCAAGGTGACCTCACTATGAGAACGATATTAAAAATTATCGATCAAAACGCTGTTGCTGTCGTGTGCTCATATATGTATTATTTTCTACAATGTCATACATCGTACTAGATCAGTGGTCTAGAATGTAAGAGTTCACACGAAATCGAAGATATTGGGTCCGACTCCCGATTACGGGATCGTGAACTGGCACTCTCAAAGAGTTCAACACTATAGCGAAACAACCGTTAAGTGTTCCCAGATTTTCAATCGTTATCTAAATTAGATTGGTTCATGATTTCAATAAAATTACTATATAATTAAGTCATCATCCTTTTTTCAAATAAAATCATTATATTATAATTCCTTGAAAAAGCTTGAACCAAATTGCCAGGCGAAATGTTGGATTTACTTCAAATTCATTCGCTGAGATTTTATAAATATATTATTCCTATTTTTAATGTCTTACATCAACTCGGCACCCAAATACTTTGGAACTATTTGCTCTAATTTAGACGAAAGTTCTTATACATTATTATTAATAATTATTTTTTGTTGTATAGGTGTACGACAATTTTTCCATATTATTCAACCAACAACACTTGCTCCAATTTCAATATTTGATGCTAAAATAAAATTTCTATGCAAATTACTTAATGCTACTGAATTTCAACAATGTTTAATTTTTTCAAATTTTCACAACAAGTAAGAATTTGATTTTATTTAAAGACATTATTTCAATGTTATTTTTCTAGGAGAATTCTTTCAGTCAAAGAAGTTACGTTCACTTTTATGAAGAACGTAAAAGAGGGTTACAGAAGGATCATGACTGACTTCTATTTTGAGTCATGTCTGATAGCGACTCTAGACATTGTGTTGTACCATCTCTAGAACCCCAATCAAGGGGTCGTGAAAGACCAACAAAAGCTAGTCCTGTACAACTTTCGTACATACCACGACACCATATCATACATTGACCACCCCTCCGCTTTTTCCAAACGATTCCAGCATCCACGAGTAATGCACGACGTGGGCTTCGCTGACACGGCATTTGTAAGGCGTGTCCAAGCCACCGAAGTATATGTTTCACGATAGTGACACAAATTGAATTAACGTTACTGTGCCCTGACAAACGATTCCGAACCTCTACATTACCAGAATGGTGTTGCCACTGGATGTCAGCAATCCTTCAGAGACAACGATGATCAAATACAGAGAGTCATCTAACATACTCAATTCAGAGCGGTCACGTTTCACAATCACAGAGCAAAACTGCTCTCACCGACGCGTTGTAGATCCGATCTTTCACAGCCAGACTAACATCACGAAGGCACCAAGGATGACCCAGATTAGCATAAACCTCTCTGGCTTTCACTATAAGTGAATTGATTTCACCACCCACGCTACCACCAGCACTTATTCAGCTACCCAGATACACGAACTTCTTGATTACTTCTATCTGCTCACTACCAAGGGTGAGTACGACATTGGGGTCCTGCTAGTCTTGTAAAGGTAATTTTGACTTCGAAAGTACAAAGCACACACCATACCTAATGACACTGGTTCCAAACTGATTATGTGCGGATCGCATGACTTGGGTGTCATCCGCATACTCAATGTCAAAATGTCTTTCTTCAGCCAACACATCCACACCACCGTTACCTACATCCATCAGACCTGTTTCCAGAACGTCATCGATAGCAAAGTTGAAGAGGAATGGTGAGATTGGGTAACCCTGTCTAACCCCAGTTTTTGAATGGAAAAACGGGGAGAGGTGGTTGTATGCCCTTACTTTGCCTGAGGCGTTTGTATATAGGGTTTTTCAGATATCAATAAACTTCTCAGACATACTCTCCTTCAATAGGCAATCCCAGAGAACAGTCCTGTCCGACGAATCGAAGGCAGCCCCAATGTCAAGAAACGCTAAGATTGTTGGCCTGTGATAAGTATAACGGTGTTCTAACATTTGGCGGTGGGTGAGGATGTGATCAATACATCTTCAACCAGAACGAAATCCAGCCTGCTCCTCACAAGTCAATTTTTCTCGGGTTTTGAACAATCTATGATGTATGACGGAAGATAATAGTTTGATCGCAATCGGAAGTAAACTTATCCCCCGATAGTTGTTGCAGAAACGACGTGAACTCTTTTTAAGGGTAAGGACAACTATCGACTCATTCTATGATGTTTGAACATTCTCTAATTACCAAACATTTACAAACAGCTCAGTCAATTTCATAACTGTGCTACAATATTTGCGTTTTTCAAGATAATGCGAACATTTAGATGAAATGAGTTCCCGCACTCTGTTTCGACTGATTAGGGTTATTCGGAATAATTCATTAGGACTTTGTTATTAAATAACTGCACTACCATTATCATCTTAAAAATCGCTCATCTCTCCCATCTCCCTCCAAAAAATGCTTCCAAAGCTCAACCATCCTGATGATAACCTTTATTTATGTGTAAAACAAAAGGTATACATTCAAATTTCAGATCACAGAACTTAAATAAGCAAAGTCCGTACATTGACTTTGGTTCATACTAAAGATCGAAGTGTGAAATTGACAGCCGTTTGATTAACTCACTTCGCTTACAAAAATTATGTCATAAATACGAATTCTGTTCAAAATATCGGATATTGTCACCAACATTTATATTGTAATTGTTTGTTAGACCTAAACTCTATTATGCATAAATCTCTTTATGGTGTTAATTATTTTTAAGACTATACAAATTGAAATATATATTCTACTTTCGACCACTACTGCTTCTACTATTTGTCACAGTATAAATCACAACTCTTACCCATTTGTTGTTTTTGAAAACTCCTCTTACAGTGCTCAAGATTTATGTGATGCATTGTGTTCACGTGGTTGGCCAGTTAGTTATATATCTAGTAGTTTAGAACAAAGTGAACGTTTTCGTGCATTCAATAAATTGCGTACATTCCAGTGTCGTGTACTTATTACCACAGATTTAGTAAGTATAATTTTATACTATATTTGTTTTTTTTCTTTTGGTATCAGATAGTAAACAGTAGGTTGGTTTTAAATAATTCAGATACATAAGATCAGCACTATAAAATACATTATCATCAAGTCGAGTGAGATATAAACAAGTGAAAGAGAAAGAAAATGGCCCAAATTTAATCCAGTAGACGCCGACTTAGTAGTTTAAAGGTTGAATACTTACCATGTATCCTGAGGGTCTTGGTCCCGATCTCCTTTGAATGCTCACTGCTAAGAAGCCCCATAACAGGACGAGAAGGTTTTTTAGTCATTCTTGAATTTCACTGGTTGTCAAACTAAGGTCAGTGCATGATACAAACTAGAAAATAGAATAATCTGTCTTACAGAGTACAAATGAGTTGTTTTCTTTGCGTTCATTTTGATTAGGTTGTGTAGAAACGATAATTATTTACTACTGTAAATTGCACCAAACTATGAATCATATGAATGAGATAAAAATATCGATTTATAGGATATAGAATTTGGCTTTATATTATGAACACGAACCATATCCACTTCATGGAACACAGGTTTTCTTACTGAATAATCAACTCTTGGAACTTGTTGTCAAGAGGAGTAATGTCTACGTTTCCATTAAAGAGAAGAATAAAAGCATAGTGGTAGATGTATGTATTATTGTTTATATTTCCCTTATGCTAATGTTTGATTGCTTGATTTATTTGTAAGTGCTATGATAGTCTTCTTGATATGTCCCACTTTCTATGAATTTGCTAACACTGTTTATTGTGTGTGCCAAAATGATCTACGGCCCATGTGATATTCTAATCCGTTTCCCCAGACTACCAATCAGAAAATCAGTAAAAAATTAGACAAGTACTTTGTAATATTCTTTGTTGTTCCGACTTTAAAACTAGGCCGGTTATGCATATAAACTGCAAGATAGATCACCGTTAATAATAAATCTCAATATCTACATATTTAGAACACTTATGGTACGAAACTGAGTAGTGGGCTTTTGATTAATTGACCGTATTTTTGAACGGGAAACCATGTAACAATAATTAGAGTCAAGTGAAAGTTTACAATCGAAAGAATTCAGAAATACCATAACTCACCTTTTTGATAACTATAGTTATATATATAAATATATGCTGGATTTCCTGTGAACAACTTCCAAAGTTTCACGCTTTCACCTATTCCACTCACCTTGACAGCAAGTTGAAAAGCAAACCAACACACATACTCGACTATTTGGAGAACTTACAGCGTCTTTTATGCCAGTTAGTTCATTGTCCACGACATTATACATCCCTTTTCTATACACATGCATGCTGATTACGTCCAGACTGAATTGATTAGTTAGCGTCACCGTTATCAAACTAGGAAGTTTAATCATCTCAATTCAGAAAATATTTCAACCTTGATATTAATACTTTACTCTTAGACTTCGCGTGGGATCGAT
This sequence comes from Schistosoma rodhaini, assembly GCA_944470415.2. Classification (NCBI taxonomy): domain Eukaryota; kingdom Metazoa; phylum Platyhelminthes; class Trematoda; order Strigeidida; family Schistosomatidae; genus Schistosoma; species Schistosoma rodhaini. The sequence goes on from OX104037.1 coordinate 31,926,459, forward strand.
GCGGAAAATGTCAATCTCGTAATCAGTCTAGAAGTTCCCTGGGAGCATGAAACTTATGTACATCGAGTGGGACGTGCTGGTAGATTCGGTAATGATAATCTTTATTTCTGTCTTGCACTCATATATAACCATCATGATGTATGTGAATAGTCGATTTTTCATTGTTTTCTTTCTATCTTCCGAATATCTGTAATATATTTCCTGTTTTAATTAAAAGATTTATTTAGTTTAAGGAGAAAGAATATATTTGTAAAATCTCGGCAATTGAATTTGAAGTCCAACGTTTCGCCCAACAATCTGGTTCATGCTTTTTCTCTTTAGTGCCTTACATTAACTCAGAGCCTAAATACTGTGGAACTATCCGTTCAAATTTAGACGAAAGTTCTCATATATTTCTGACCTATCATTGTCGTTGTCTGTATCTTTATTTTGATTGTCTCTCCCTTTAATCTGATTCTTAGTTCGATATATTTCTCCAAAAAATCTTCTGATTGATAAATTGGATCGAATTCGATGTGCGTTGTTAATTGACCTGAGTCATAAGTTTCTAAAAATTCTCTACTGTTCTTAGTGTTTTCTCTACCCAAGATTTTAACATGTTTCCAGTCGAATGTTTGTCTACAATTGTCCACATCCATTGCTACAAGCGAAGACATATCATGGCATTTGACCGCTAGTTGATATTTGTGCAGAAGATAAAGGAGGCATCCACTTTGTCCGATGTAGTGTTTCTCGCAGTGGGAATAATATATTTTGTAGATGATGTTCAGATCTTATTTTATCATTCTATTCTGTGATTTATATAAGACTGATGAAATCAAAATTTGAAGTGAAGAAACTTGTGCCTTGTTGGTCAATACCGTAAAATGTTGATTTCTGCATTAACCGCGTCCTATTAGCTAACAGTTCCGTAGTTATTTTCAGGGAATTATTCAGACGTATGTGCTATTCATCCAATAAAATATGATAACCATTTGAATATAAATTACTCTTGTATATTTTGAGCATGTCGATGTAACAGCGAAGCAAACCTTTCTGATACATACATATATGTCTTTTTCTAAGATCAGATCATTTCATGATGTTTTCAGATTATTTCGCTCTGCTAATTAGTACCAAAATCACTTTCACAGATAATTATGACAATCCCAGCAGTATCTCTCACTAATCATATAAGTTTTCATGTTGTATGTTTATACCGGCGTTCTGATACGAAAACATACTCCTCTTACTCCTATGTAAATAGCTAACATGTAATATGTATCCGTTGCGATTTTTTAACTCTCATAAACACTTTTATAAGGAAAAGGGTACCGTTTCTTCTGTGTAATCAAGGTTATCAAATTGATTCGGCTTCAGAATACGTCTGCTAACTCGGAAGAAACGAGGAACTTAATCGTATTGCCTTACCACTTAATATTTGGATAATATACAAAATATTATGCTTATGATAAGTGCTACAATAAGAAAAAAATATAAACGTAGATGCACTTAGAATAGATTTTTATCCTCACCACCTCTCAGTTAACGTTCCTTATGAAAACGATGAACACTAGAACGGTGACTTACAGACTAACACTTAGTTGTCATTCAATTTATTTTCTGTATGTTCTACCCTTTATGTTACCAATATTAAACCTACCAACCAAGTGATTGTACTTTGCACGATCGATAACACCATGTAATTTGTCACTTCCAATCAAAATAACCGATTCAGACCAGCAATCACGTGTATCTTTATAATCCTGATGCATAACTCACGTGATTATGCACAGGTAAAATAATAGAGTTCAATTTATACATTTCAATAAGATCTTTTTGATGACAAACCGATTAACCTATTTTTAATCAGTAAAACTACACCTATTTGTCTAATATTCAACTCATCCTAAAAGTATGTAAACAGTACTTGTGCGAACCAGTAAACAAGTTTTGGTTTAACGTTTGACTATAACAAAAGTATTTATTTGATATGACATTGGAGTTTTGTAGCTCTCTCAAATAGATCATAAGCTTTTATCAGTTGCCCATTAAAACTATTTCTTAACTCACAAGTTCATGAAATTCCTAGTTTTCCTCGATAACTTCTTCAAAGTAGCAATAATTTTCAATAGTATTTATGAATGTGCATAAATTAGGATTTATTATGATAATTACCACATTGCATGCATTTAATTCTTCCGAGATAGTAGATGTAACAATACGGATTGTTTATAGATCATGATACGGAAGCTGGCCTAAATTTTTATGTGTAGAATTTAACATCTTAAGCTTGACTATTTAGAGGTGGTCTACTTGCAAACACTCATAAATCCTTTAGATATGTAAAGAAATAGATAATATAAGCAAATGAGTAACTTCTTGTTAAATGTATCATTAGGCCCATTTTTAAGGTGTACACATGGAGATTACAAAAATTATAGCTCAATATACGATTGTCAATTGACCAAAAGTAAAATTAATTAGTCTTAAGTCCTAAGATATAATTAGAATTCTCTGTCAATCAATAATTACATCGGGTTAATAAATACAGTGTTCTCAAATTAGTACTAATTAACACCACTTTCACATGAACAAATTATTCGAAATAGTATTCTTATATTTAATAGGTTATAGCTCTCCGAATAATATCTTCCATTTAGAATCCGCTTCCCATAAATTCTGACTGGTCGCGATACATGAACGTCCTGGGTTCGGTCCCTTGGGGTCATGGTTACGTATCTCCTACCTATGTAATCCGTTGACCGTTGCCTTATATTGTGAAGCAACTTAAGCTTGAAGTATGTACAATTGGATTTCCACTTGGTGACTTGAAGTTAATGTGTCGGCCAAAATACTCAAATGTTGTGGATTAGAACTTAAGCGGAGTTGTAAACTCTTACTGACAAAGAATTCTAATATTAGACAACACGAATGTCCCGTACTTTGTAGTTTCCAATGGTTCATCAGTTGATATCAATCCCCTGCTTAAAAAAATACTGTATAAATCTTCTTTTTTTGAAGTAACAAATAGTTTCCTATCCTATTCAATCCCTTAATGTTTTTGTTGATAAGCTGCCGTCTTGAATTTCTGAAAGTATTATTAACTGTACCAATAGTTCGAAATAATTTTAAGCATATTATTGATTGGTATCAAAATATCAACTTCCTTTTTTTAGGAAGCTACGGAGCTTCTGTAATTATTGTTTCAGATGTGGGTGATGAATGTGATCTATTAAAAAAGTTACAAGCTAACTGTCCAACACAAATTCGTGAATTACCGGGTAAGTTTTATCTTATTGCTTTTGTTTTCTATACTTTTCAAAATACAATATTTGTCATATTTCATCATGCTATAAAGTATCTCTAAAGCACAAAACGCTATCCGGTTTTTTTATCGAAATACTGACCAGGATAATTTTTCCCTTCTAGTCAAAGGTCATTTAAATAACTTTATACAGATTACACTGGTAGAGTAAATATATAGTATGGAAAATAGTGATAAATAAAATATTTTGTCAAAGCTAATTCATCCAAGGAAGAGATAAGGGTGTTATAGATTTCTTATAAGTAAAAAGACTTGGATTGTTAGCTCGAGTCCCTATAGCTTCTGCTGTGTCTGAGATAAGATCAAACCCCACAAGGAAAACTACTAGGGAGATGATGCGTCACTTTAAATGACTTATATCTGTCTATTACGTGACCGTTATCGATCAATTGTGATAGAGAAGAGCTATGTTTCGACGATACCCTTTCCTAACCAAAAAAAGGCGTTCACTAATTCGTTGACCCAGTTGTCTGGTTGTGCACCCATCATATCTTTCTCCACAGGAGCGGCTGAATTCGTAGGTACAAATGGATGTGACAAACCAAATAACTTACCGTTTAGTTAAAGATTCACTACAGGTCGGCCAGAAAACTATAGACAAATGTTAGCTGCATTAAAGGTCCTCTACACTGCTTTAGTCAGTCTGTCTCATACTACATCACTAGCTATATCTTCGTTGATTTGTAACTTCGGGCAGAGAGGTTTCTAACTAACCATCGATGTGATTACTTGACTGTTCATTATATCCAAGAAATGTATATATTGGCTTACCATAGAACTTTTTTCTATACATACTTATGCTGATAGAACCAACTAACTAAACGTCAAGGAAATGTTATTTGTTATCGAATTCCTCATCATCATGTAAATCTGATTGCTGAGTGTATGTTGTTAAGCTCCCTCAATTGGTTTTCTTATTTTCATATATTCATATAAATATTACTGTATATTGGAATAAAGTCTGATAAGGATCTAATTAATAACAATATCGTTCGCTTACATAGACTTATGTCATTGCTTATAAACTTATAAAGTTACAGATTATTTCGATAACATTAAACCTTCTGTTTGTTTAATTTTTAAGTTTAATATTCACAGTTCAATTTTCAAATTAAGCTTTATACAAATAAACAAAAATATTTGCATATTCCCTCTTTTTCCCTTTTAAAAAAAAACGCAAATTCTTATTACAGATCCTATACCATCAGATTTGGCAACATCGAATTGCTCAATTGAGCTGGATAATTTAGTGACAGTAACAAATCGTATGAATAATATTCAACCACGTGTAATCAGGAAGACAACTACACCAAAAATCAAAAGAACCGAAACTAATAGTAAACTACACAATCATTCAATTCAATCATCCAATGAATTATCATCATCATCATTGTTTAAACAAAATGAAGAGAATATTGGTGAGAAAAAATTTATTTCTACTAATTTAACAGACTCAAAAAAGAAACAAATGAAATCTATTGCAAACGATAATCATTATCAGTCAATGAATGATCAAGATGCTTTAATTGTACGGTTATCAAAATATATGGATATAATAGAATCTGAAGTAGGTTTCAAATTCGTACATACATATCGTTTATATAAATGAATGAATTTTACGATTATTGCACAAATCTGTTCAGTTCTTTTCAGACGAACGTCTAGATATGATTTTACCATCGAAACATTCTGACAATGTTTTATTCAATTTAATAGTGGATAATACTAGAATACAGGATTTGTGTTTATTTTATTTGAGAATTGTCGGCTAAATACACCTCATCTCAATGGAAGCACCAACAATGGGATACGTGTGCATTCAGTTGACGATTCTCAAAAAGAACAGTACACGCGTCCCGAATCCTACACTTAGCCAATATTTAAATTGACTAAAAATGTGTAATTAAATGACAATATCGAAGCAGTTCACTTAGGATATACATATTTCAATAAAAACTTGTCGAATCCAAATAATGATTGACACCAATATTTGTGATGACATAAAAACTGATTTCAAAAAATGAACTCCTTGAAGCTCTATTAGAAAATCATAAAATGTATAATTAATCAGGATGAATAAGAAGGACGCTTAGAAATAACAATGAGTAATGGCTATTTTGTAGTGAAGAATTAATTGAGTCTTAAAAGTGTTAACTGCTGAACATTAGATTCAATAGCTGAATAGTGAAGTATATATCTGTGAAACCAGAATGTTTGGGTGCGCACTTTTTAGAAATACTAAACTAGTATGAGGCAATAGTACACCACCTCTTAGTTTTCAATGATTCTTATTTCCTAGTCAAAAATATTTATACGAACATCAGCTTATTCTTTTCTGTCGCTTTTTCTTATTGATTAGATCGATTCTGTATCGCCGTTGGGTACCACTATAGCTTGGGAAAATAAATCTGCACAAAATGTGGATGAAATTGAAAAAAATCTTCTAAGTTTCTTCACCAATTATCATAAAAATGGTATGCAGATATCGAATAATTCAGAAATTTCAAAAAATGCAAACAGTGTTGATAACAAGTTTATTAACAATCCTAAAGCTAATCAGCAACTTAACCGGCATGATCACCATGAAGGCGATATTTGTTGTACAACTGCAGATGATGATAGTAATCACGACGATGCTGTGAACGATAAGAACGTCAAAACGAAAAACTCCACATCATATTTTAAGAAATATCCTTCAACAACAAATGATATTTACTGGACTTCTAGACAAATTTCAGCTTGGTATGAATATCATAAATTAGTAGACTATGCAAATTATTTTTATAATGAATGGTATTCTGCTATAAAAGAATATGATCAAGCTGTGACCCATTTAAATCAATTGCGAAGATTGCAGCATTGTACAGATTAATAAAAAGAAACAGTGTCAAATAATTCCTTCCACTGAACGTTGAGTTTTAGTCCGAGACTGTTTGCTGGTTCCTTTTGTTAGAGTCCTTTAATTAGTGAGGGAAATACTTTGTACATTATATTACATCATATATATATATATATATATATATATATATATATATATATATATGATGAGATACAATTTAATATCGAAAACAAATCAGTGTTATTTCCAGTCATTATGATAGTTGTTGTTGATTTTAACATAATTAACACAATTCTACGTGTCTAGTTTTGGAAATCTGTTTGTTCCACTGAAAAAATCCACGTCCAAAATTTTACACACAGCACAAGTCTTTCAACAATTTCAATTACATTCTACTCATTAAAAACTACAATGTTTTAACCTAAGCTGTACGACTACAAGATATAAATTGAATAAAATTTTACCACAATTTTGTTGTAAGATTTGCCATGTCAATTGAGTTTAGATTGTAACCTCGACTATTATCTAGTGAACAAGCCTGCACAACAACATGCAACCACACATATGGGAAAAGAATTTTACATTACAGACTGCTCGTTCGGTGTAGTGAGATTTTCTGCCACTTTTTACACATTCGTAAGTCCTAAAGATCTAACTACACTTTTCCTGGTAGAAGTAGTTATAATCGTAATCTATAATTAAATTCCCTGGATAACTCAAAATCAATCTTGGCGTTGTCGATATATTCGTTCTTTTTCCTTCTCTAAATCCTGAATTAAATAACTGTTAAGGAGAGCTCAAGTTATCCGTCTTTTGTTATTATAAATTGGCCGTCTCTTCAGATAGTAACCTTGATGACACTTTCCTAATTCATATTCCTGCAATGGCCCTTGCTGTTTTCTGATTAGTTTGAATCGCTTCTAGTTTGTTCTTGCCCCCTCCAAGGTCATTGCAGGTTACTACATTAACTGATTTGTCCCTTTACAATTTTTGACTCTTGTTCGGAATGTCAAGCTATTCTAAAAGCCCCGTTCTCTCTGTCAGTGTGTAGATGACTAATCCTGAAGTCTGACTTTGTGTCAGGCATCCAATGCATTCATGTCTCCTTCCTTCGTTATCAGAAATTTACCGTAGGTCAACCAGAAACCTCGGCGAGACTACAATCTATGGGCGACCTCTGAGTGACACTAAACTGACCTTCAGAGTATCCACTTAATAACTAGGACCGAATGAGTGTTATAAACCAGTGTGAGGAATAAGAATTATGATTCACAGTCGATGGTTAAAGTTAGGAATTAGATTTAGGGTTTTATTCACAAACTGACATAAGTTATAATGTTAAAACTATATTTAGCCAAATGGATGAGTGAATCTCGCTCCAAAATCTGAGACCTGTTGTCTTATACCTGATTGGTTCGTCCACAAATTATAGTCTCGCCGAAACCGCAGTAGATATAATTGCCTATTTTCGTATATTGATATTAGAGTAACATTCTATGATTCTTAACTGTTACTCATGAAGTGCATTTCTTGTTTAGTTTTCTACTGTAAATGATATTATTTCAAGTTCTTTCAATCCATATCGTTGATTTCATTTGCACTGTTCTGATGTGTAGTATGATAACTTATTTACTTAAGCATGTTATCCCCAATGTAGCATAGGCTACCGAAGAGCATCCTTCAACCCACTCTGTCCTGGAGCTTCGTTTCTAGCTCTACCCAATCTTTGTTTATTTTTCTCATGTCTGTCTCTATTTCTCGACGTAATGTGTTCTTTGGCCCTCCTTCGACCTTCACGATTTTATGTGAGGGCTTGCTTTGTGACGCGGCTGGTCGCTTTCTTCAATGTGTGTGCTCTCAACTTGCAGCGCTTCTTCCTTCACTGGAATCTAGTTTGTTCTCTCCCACAGTAGGTTGCAGCTGATAGTGTCTGGCCAACGGATCCGAAACATTTTGTGTAGACAACTGTTAATAAACACTTGTATATTCTGGATGATGGCTTTCGTAGTTCTTCAGGTTTCCGCCTCGTGCAGTAGGACTGTAGTATGATTACTTAGGTGTATATAAATGTGTACCAGGTCTTACGCTGATTTATGGCTGAGTAAATGGACTATCTGGATAACTTGATCGTCAGATCTTAGGTATCTAATAGTATATCTAAAAATACCATATAAGGTAGTCGTGACTGTTTAGAATCCCTGGAAGATATCATTTGCCTTAAATATACATTATCAATTTAATTTGATAGATTTTCAGCCTTACAAATAGCTCTCGTTATTTTTTTGAGTAACTTCGTTTGTCAAGTACACATCTGCATACAAAAAATTGAACTATAATTTAGTTCCGAGACCTAGTGATACTACTCAATTACTCAAACAAAACAGATCTAACGAGGTTCTATACTACGATTCATCAGTTGGAACTCGATTGCTTTACTCATTAACCGACTATCTTGTTACTACTAAGTGAACACAGTGTGATAATCTGTAGAAATGCTTACGTTCCAATTCAAATCAATATCAAACTCTTCTACAGTGTACCTAAATGTTAGCTTTATAGTCTTTAGTAAACGGCACAGTAGACATACGAATATTATTCATTATTCGGACGTATAGATTGAGCGCCGAGTATAGAGAAAACATAATTTGTGGAAATTATGTATGAAATAATTTCAGAGATTGGTGTCAATATCTGAATATGATTAGATCAGCATTCAGTACAGATTTAATTTGTTTGCTAAAAGTTATACAGTCTTTGACAACTTAGTTATTCTGAAGAGGTCGAGACAAGTTTGCTGAGCGAAACACTGAGGTACAGTGGATAATTATTAAACAAAATAGTGCACATCGAGTAATTCGTATGAAACATGGTATCAGAGAAAGCTTTCGACAAACAAGCCATAAGAACACAGGCATATACTGCATATCGTCAAAATAATTCTAAGGGTACATTAACTAGCTACATAATTCTACTGATCGACACCTTTAATGAACTCTTTATATTGCTTTCCCTCACATTCTTCATAGCTGTTCACTATAACATTTCACATAAGTTTTAGCTGTCATATGGAGAGAAATACGTGACTTTACTTTTTAATGATTACTTTTCGCTCATTTAATTCATTGGCGACCATGTATCTTTCACTAAACTTAGAGAAATATTTGGTAATAACTAATATATTCTGCATAATCTAAGGGTTTTCTCCAGCTTAAAAAATTCTCGTATACAAAGCAACCAAGCTGCAGTTATACGAAGCATCCATAGACTCAAAGATTCAACTTATAGAAACCTAAATGAAGACAAATGGACTGTGTTAATTTTAAAATTGCAGAGTATAACTCCAGGTCACGAACAGACAACAATGAACTCAGGTCTTCAGTGGCTAATCCAGACATTAATATATCCCAACTGTGTATATTGACACATGCTTGCAAGCTAGGTTATTCAAAACGTACAGCCTGGTACGCATTTACATCAGTCCAAGTCGCCATACTCTAACAGCACAGTGACATACAAGAACGGTAAATGTGTAAGGTCAACGTATTTCTTCAGACAAGCTGGCAGACAACCTCACTATCACAACAGTCGCATGCCAAACCAAGGTCAACGACAACAACTATTTCCGGAGGTCAATTAGTATATCTGTATCCCAGAACATCCTGGAGGGTGAACATTTAATCTATACAAAAGAATCCAAGCCTAAATGTAGTCTGACCCTTAATGGTATGCTATTTATAAAGGCAATTTCAAAGTTGTATTTAGGTTAATATGAAGGTTTTATACTACCAAAGAGACTGAGAAGATAGCAAATGAGTTTCTGTTCAGCCCCAGATTTAAGTTAGGGTTTCAGTTTATCGAAATGGTAAAACTGCACCACTAACCCTAAAAATTCCAGGGGTTGGTTCATCAGCACTGGTAACTCTCCCTAGTTTTAGACTACTTATGCCCTTTCTAGTCTCACTAAGTGTTGGATCAAGATGAAGTGAATAATAACCACATATTGGTTTCCTTGATAAGTCTGGATAGTTGCCTACTGTTATCTATCGCTGATGCCTTTTCCGTCTCCTGCTTGCGCTACATCCCACTGCTTACGATTATTGCACAGGTTTTCTATCAGCCTACCTTTAGGCTGTTTCCACTGCTCATCGCGTTCGGAACCAGGCGGGGTGAGTTTCCGAGTAATTATCAGTTCTGTAGACCCGGCTGAAATCCACTTCCCCTCCATAACCTTTTGTTTCGAGTTACTAGTAGATATCATCGGCATTTCTAAAGCTGATTGCACACACTAAATAAACGTTGTTCAAAGCCATATGCAAACAAATAGGCCATTACAGTCGATAAATTATATCAGAGACAAAATCACCAAAGTACAATATCTCCCCACTGCTCATTGCCCACAAAACATTTGCAGAATAAACTCGGAATCACGACAACGCACTTTTCAGCAATTGCAACGACTTGAGGGTTAAATACTCAGAAACAAAGAAAACCCAAGTCTGGCTAAGTGAAGTAGAATGCACCTACGTGTGACGATTCAGTCACACAAGAACTATTCATACCAAACACCAACAGACTCGGGTCTTCAATGCTTCATTGAAACGTTGATATTCCCCGACTGTGTATACGGATACACACACGCAAGCTTATAAACTAATCTCACCATCCCATCCGTAAAAGCAATAAGCATAGAACACCCAGTTTTTAGTCATTACTCCAACCAAAGACAACAATAACTAGGAACCATATCGCGCCAGATATCCTTATAAGTATTACAACATTATGTTTGTATAATGCAATCAGCAACCCACAACAAGTACCATCATCTACTTCGTCTAGGAAATATGCCAACTACAATCCCATGTCTCCGTAAAAATTCACCAAGTTGTGTGTCCCAAACATGGTGTTCGGTATGGAAAATCCTAGGCAAGCAGTAGGTAATTCCAAATCTGCAGTGTCGGCAACATCCCGTATAAATAAAAGCCAGTAGTTAGACTAACAGTTGAGGGAATAATTACGCTTTTAGTGTAACTAAGTTGTTTCATTGCTTCGTATAACTAGGAAACTATACACTTGCGACACTACGCGTTATCATTTCAATCAAGTCCCTCACTGAAATCACTCGAAAATCCAACACACTAGAAATTTCTGCTGGGTATGATCAACAACAACAACTTTGCGTACTTATTCACTTATTCGAACATACAAATATTGGTACAATGGGGCACCAGATACATATGTACTACAACTTTACATCTAATGCTCATGTCACTACTCTATGGAATAAGACCTTCAGTTCCTTGCAAACTTACGCCCTACCTTCCGTACTCTTCAATAACTTAACGAGGCAGCACCGAACATGAAACGTCGCCAATGAACATAAAAACATAGACCAAAACAGACCGGTTCATCATAACTAACCAAATCATACGAATAGCCCAATCGTTAGTGTGTTAGGTCGAATAATCAAGTCGCAAACAGACATACAAAATGTTTCTCAATGTACATCCTTCTGAATGGTCATAATTTATGTCACAAACAGGAAACTCTCATGAGAAACCAGAGTGATAATAATAGCCACCATAGCAGTATACAAGCAAAGCAAACTAGGCAAAATACCAAAGGTAGCAGAGAATACAGCTAAAGGTATACAATTTTAGAATTTAGCAGGTAGGATAAAAAATACCTTCAGTACAACTTCTGCTGACTTCAATCCGCATCAGTTTAAGGTACAAACAGTTCACATCTACCTGCCAAACGACAAACAGAGCCCAGGTCCTTCCACTGCCCTCAAAGTCCCAGAAAGTAGACCCATGGACAAATCTATTGTTTTCATGAGGCTAACCACAGACTTCCAATGTAGTGTGGAGCTGGTCAGCATAGCATGAATCTGTACATCACTAGTTATAACCGCCTCAGCCGGCAAAACATCCCACATTTCTAGTATATATTCGTACACTTAATCAGTAGATTCAACTATGTCTATAACCCCCTCTCAGTGACCTAAACCTACGTAAGTAGTGTAGTTAACATATTCACAAACAAACACTTCAAGTCAAAAACATCTGAAAAGTTATATTTCATACAGATAACACAACCCATCACCAACAAAGGCAAGCATCAGAGAGTAGACACAGCACATCTCGCTCAGATAGGATTTCCTACCAATAATGTGTCCAGCATCTGGTTGTCTCAAGTCACAAGCACTGTTTCAACAGTCCATATCATTCATCACATTGCGTTCAGCAATATAACAATTGGCATACACCTAGAAACAAAACAAATCTAAGTTAAAATGATCAGTTATTTGTAATATCTGACACTTATAGTAATATTCACACGAAAACTAATCAAAGCACCAAATATCTCGTCAAAAACACGAGTAACAGCCGTTAATAAAGCCCAAACACAATCTATTTGCTAAGATATACCTCAAACCAACAGACTAACCGGAACGAGACACCTCAAATGACTAAAGCAGACAACGCAATGTATCAGCCTTACTTATTGATGCACTATGGGTCAAACTCCACCTGTCATGAAACAATATTTTGTTATTGGTTACTGAAAAACGGCCTACACATTCTCCGTGCTCCGACTACTATATCTTCCCACTACCACCCAACAAGAAAATGTCGTACGACTACTGAAAGCCAACAGTTAGAGGACAGCTGGTAACAAGATCAACACATCGGTCGAGTGAAAACAGTTCAATATACACTGGAAAATCACCACTAACAAAGTTCGATGAAATATTCGTAGGTCTGTGGTAACGTCAAAGCGACATATACGAAAAAGCCATGGTCGAGAAACCTACATCAGGAAAACTTACTCACAGTAGACTGCTGTCCTGAAGCTGTGCACACAATTGACGCTCATGCTGCAGAAAACAATAGAAACAACAACAAAAATTGACTACGGATTTTAGGTCTGAGACTATCCACCTCCTCATTTCTAAAGTAAAGAGAGAACTAAACTACTATCCCCGTCAGACAACTTGCAACTACTGAATTATAGATATGGGGTAATATATTTGGAAGAATAACACCGCCATTATGGACCTCAGCACATCTTACAACCTAATGAGTTTTTAGTATTATGCAAACAGCTACCCACCTCTGAGACGAGACATCCCATCACCATTCATTTTAATCACGTGCAGAAAAACTCTTGGCAGCTAGGTAAGTAATCATAAACTAATAACACCTGAACATTGGATAAGAAAAGTCATATTGGTCGTCACCCGTTTGACAGTGGAGCCAGTTATGGAGTACTGTACAGCCCATGAAAATGATATTTTTGCAAACCTTAACAACCGAGAACTGACTTGATTACAACAAATTGCTGCTAATCAGGTGGGAATTTCCCATACAACCTCACTTACAAACCAGTTAAGACAGTTAGTAAGCAAAACTTAATTGAAAACCTTCCACACTAAGCTCAGTTAACGACCACTCAGACAACATCCTAAGAAAAAGTCGGTTCAGTGAACAGAAAATGGTCACATTTTGTTTACGACCAATCAGGGGTGACCTTTAAGTGGCAAGGTCAGTGTTTCATTAAGGCCTAATGAAGTCAACCAATGAACAGTTAACGAGTTATTTGTGAATACATTAGTCTAGATGCTGTCAGTTTTATAATAAATACGCTCGTGCACGCGAAAGTTGGTGTGCACGTTTCTCGGCTCTTACTGATAATGAGTGGACGTGGTAAAGGTGGAAAGTCTCGTGCTAAGGCGAAAACGCGATCAGCCCGTGCTGGCTTGCAGTTCCCAGTTGGTCGTGTCCATCGTCTCCTTCGCAAGGGTAACTACGCAGAACGTGTCGGGGCTGGTGCACCTGTCTATTTGGCAGCTGTCCTCGAGTACCTGGCGGCCGAAGTCCTTGAGTTGGCTGGCAATGCCGCTCGTGACAACAAGAAGACTCGTATTATCCCTCGCCACTTACAACTGGCCATCCGCAATGACGAAGAGTTGAACAAGCTCCTCGGTGGCGTAACCATCGCTCAGGGTGGTGTCCTGCCTAACATCCAAGCAGTGTTGCTGCCCAAGAAGACCGACAAGGTGAAGCCCTAAGTGCTTCGACCATGTGACTGAAGAGCTAGAGAACGTGAAACCGGCCCTCTTCAGGGCCACCACAATTTGATTCGACTTGCTTTTTACTTGCCTAGAGTTGGGTTGTCATTTACTCTGTGCGTGACGTGTAGGTACCTATTTGGAGAGAAGTGGGGGACTCGGTGTGAACTAATCTACCCTAGGTTGTAATCGATGTGTATTGACAGCCACTGACTGACTAGCTACGGCCCTAAGTCCGTACATTAATGGGCGTGGGCGGATCTCGAAACTAGTCATTGAGGGAGTAAACTTGCCCAACGGACAATTCTCGTGGCGGGTTAGTTCCTAGTGCATAGATCGGGTCTAATCTTAGTCAATGTGATATCGGAAGACGGGACTGTGTTACCCAGAGACCTGTATTTAATGTCGGCAACAAAAGCATAGGATTGGTAGTTGTCCAATTGATTCAGCTGACAGTCGTCTGCTGTCCGTTATTCCTATGTTTGTATTCCAACATGCTAGTTCATACAAACTCCACCCGGGGCGAGGCGGTTCATCATGTCGCCTGGACGTGTCTTATTCCCATGGAGCTCTTGCCTCCGAAACTGAGTCAGCACTTTTTTACATTTGATATAGTAGGTGAATGAGAGGTCAGTTATAGGAGAGTATTCGGTGAATTACATTACAGAAATAAGCCGTAGGAGATGACAAGAAATCCCATCAAGCGTAGTCGCAATAGCGTCTGTATCGTCGTATGTTGCCGCCGCTCACATCCGGGTTCATGCACCTATATCAACCTGTCTCGGGATTTGTTAGTTGCCTTCACAGAAACCGATATACCACCAGCAAGCAAGATTTTTAACGCAAATAAACGTTCCTTTATCATCCAGACAGTTCTCCATGTGGGTGCTTCTGATTATTATTTTTCAATAATTAAGTTTTCCCACAAATTGAATATCAATACTATTCTATAGATATTTGCTGAATATTTAAAATCGGTTAGAAGAAACATAGAAGTAGAACCCCTAGAAATAATTGAGAACAACCAACTACCAGAAACTATCGACAAACATCCCGTGTATCACAGCGTTACATCCAGACGTTATTTCTCAAAATCTAATTATATGCATCAGAGCTTATTATTCTGGGTTTTGCATGTTACTAATTAGGAAAACATTTAGTTTACCAATCATTAGTTTCCCATTCTCAACTCTCGCTTCGATATTATTGTTTTCTCGACAAGCAAATAAGACTCAACAACACTGTTCTGTTGTATTTATCATCCAAATCGCGCGTTCACATCGACATGTTTGCATAAAACTATTAACTTTTTATTGGAAAGTAGTATGTAAGTAGTATAGGTCATCATTTACTTGGTTGGAAATAGTTGTGAAGATTCACTAGAATACCCAGAGGAATGAATTAGCTATGCTGGGAAAATATCCGACAATATTAGTATATACAAATACATACATTAATAAATCACAGTATGAAAATTAGTCATTTTATTTCACTCATACTTCAAATTACTTTTGATTACAGAAGCATTTCGTCCATGACTTGCAACTTCAGATAGAGCATTAGAAACTAAAAAAGTAGTCATCACACGTCTTATCTCAAATGGAGTTCGTTTATATTTAATCACTTTAACACTAATTGTGTTTGGAGTAAAATATGGAAACTCACTTTTCCTAAATGTCCATACTACTAAATTACAATATATCTAACAAAGTGATAAATTTAGAGGAACAACCGATTATTTTTCGTTCACTGTGAAACAATAACCACAGGATAAATGATCTTGCGATGTAACCTGTTACATAAGTACTGTCTAGGTTGATGATCGAGTCATTATATTATGGCTAAAATATTATGACTACCAAAATGAGGCCATAGTGTGTGCGTTGTG
This sequence comes from Schistosoma rodhaini, assembly GCA_944470415.2. Taxonomy (NCBI): domain Eukaryota; kingdom Metazoa; phylum Platyhelminthes; class Trematoda; order Strigeidida; family Schistosomatidae; genus Schistosoma; species Schistosoma rodhaini. The sequence continues at coordinate 31,942,564 of OX104037.1, forward strand.
GCACTACATTCGCCAAAATAAATGATTTAATCGGTGCTCAAAGCGGTAACTCAATAAATATTTCTGTAATCAACTACATTCTCCAGGTCGTATAAATTTCCGTTTAATCAGCATTGGTCGTAATTCTCACGAAAATAACGGTGGTAATTTGACTAATTCGAAAGTGGTGTGTTGTAAGCTTGGTGAATGTTTTACGTGTGGTAAATTGCACTCACGCTAATCATGCCCTCTTCGAAGCGCCAAATGTGACAAGATTGATCTTATTCAGACTACGTATCGCTTTACTGTTCATTTCACTGAGTCTTATAATAACAGTAAGCCTCTTAATACGAATCTCATTAATATTGTTGAAAATGATGGAGGACAAATACTTCTCTACTCATGTTATATCCGCATCGCTGATTACCTATACTCGAAACCGAGGTATCCCTCCAATTCGCGCGACGCGAAGTAAGAACATCAAGACTACCTGGTTGGGAAACGCGAGATGATAGCAACCGATGGTTAGAGACCTTGAATGACATGGCTCAAAATAGTTTGCAATTGAGAAGGTGCATTCACTCTTTGTGTTCTGTCAAATTCTAATCTTCTGAATTCTTCATGCTACTAACTTTTTTCTCTTTCCAAATTTATTTCATTGGATTATACTCCTTAAATAACATCTTCAAATCCTAATCTTTCACATAATGCTTATACAATTACTACTTCCACCACTAGGAGATTTGAATCGACAACTGCATCTCTGTGCTAATGTATTATGGCAACTGGAACTGATGTACGTACGTACGAAGTTATACGTTGTGACTGACTGATTGACACCAATACTGGTACAAGTGAAGATTTTTCAACCCCACAATACGACGATCCCTCTAGTCAAAAGTGATCCCATTTATATATTGGTTCATAAACACACCTGATTATTAATTAGTCAAAGGTCACATGAGATTATAGCAATATCGTTTCTTGTCATGCTGAACATAATTCACGTTAATTTAATACAAGAATATCATATTTTTAGCAAACATCATACTGAAGTATGTCATTGTTTTACCGAATAAAATAGCACACTGAAGTTAAAATAAATATTACATTGAATAAAAGTCATTTAGAATTGAAAATGGTAGTAATCTTGAACAACAATCATATTGAGTTAACATGTAATTTTTGTTTCTCATTCCGTCTTATCAATTTACAGTACCTGAAAATTAATTTGACACTTATATTCGATTACGTGGGTGTAATAATTCGGAGCATTCAGATTATTATACGAACTAGGAATCGCAGAAATAATGCACTTTAAGTGAGGTAGAACTAGGTGGGCACAAACGAACGTATTGTATTTGTGGATTAAACATCTAGGTCAATGATTAGTGAATGAAATATAGGAGGACAGACGACATGTGTATTTCGATGACAAAATAATCCTCAAAAGCATGAAGATTTGAATATATGTTCAACTGTTTCGTCACAGGTACCATCGCGACTCCAATATGATTATTTATTTATTTAAACACATAAACATTGGTAGAAGAAGGCACGAAACATATTTGCGTCACATAACTTGTAGTGACTTATTTTTACAATGATTCGATTCGTCTGAGGGTTGGAATATTGCCCGGGTGCCCAAACCGTAGGAGGTGGATTTGTTAGAGAGCCAATCCACTAATCATTGACCTAGAGGTTTATTGGCGATAGCATTCGATCAGTACTAAGGACTTGACACGCATGAGATTAATCACCAACCAGTGATCAAGCAATTGTGATTAGATCTCAGTCCTACAGGAGGTCGGTCGCGGCCCGAATAGCTCAGTGGTAACGTCTCTGACAGTGAAGCTCAATGACACGGGATCGAATCCACCAGGGAGCATCAGTTCCCTCGAGATTACAAGTACATCTAGCTGACGAGTGCCAAGTAGCACGAAACCCGGGTCCAGGTTTTACTGTTGACCATCTCCAACCACCATGTTACCTTAATTCACCAAGCTTACAACACACCACTTTCGAATTAGTCAAATTACCACCGTTATTTTCGTGAGAATTACGACCAATGCTGATTAAACGGAAATTTATACGACCTGGAGAATGTAGTTGATTACAGAAATATTTATTGAGTTACCGCTTTGAGCACCGATTAAATCATTTATTTTGGCGAATGTAGTGCCACAACGCACACACTATGGCCTCATTTTGGTAGTCATAATATTTTAGCCATAATATAATGACTCGACCATCAACCTAGACAGTACTTATGTAACAGGTTACATCGCAAGATCATTTATCCTGTGGTTATTGTTTCACAGTGAACGAAAAATAATCGGTTGTTCCTCTAAATTTATCACTTTGTTAGATATATTGTAATTTAGTAGTATGGACATTTAGGAAAAGTGAGTTTCCATATTTTACTCCAAACACAATTAGTGTTAAAGTGATTAAATATAAACGAACTCCATTTGAGATAAGACGTGTGATGACTACTTTTTTAGTTTCTAATGCTCTATCTGAAGTTGCAAGTCATGGACGAAATGCTTCTGTAGTCAAAAGTAATTTGAAGTATGAGTGAAATAAAATGACTAATTTTCATACTGTGATTTATTAATGTATGTATTTGTATATACTAATATTGTCGGATATTTTCCCAGCATAGCTAATTCATTCCTCTGGGTATTCTAGTGAATCTTCACAACTATTTCCAACCAAGTAAATGATGACCTATACTACTTACATACTACTTTCCAATAAAAAGTTAATAGTTTTATGCAAACATGTCGATGTGAACGCGCGATTTGGATGATAAATACAACAGAACAGTGTTGTTGAGTCTTATTTGCTTGTCGAGAAAACAATAATATCGAAGCGAGAGTTGAGAATGGGAAACTAATGATTGGTAAACTAAATGTTTTCCTAATTAGTAACATGCAAAACCCAGAATAATAAGCTCTGATGCATATAATTAGATTTTGAGAAATAACGTCTGGATGTAACGCTGTGATACACGGGATGTTTGTCGATAGTTTCTGGTAGTTGGTTGTTCTCAATTATTTCTAGGGGTTCTACTTCTATGTTTCTTCTAACCGATTTTAAATATTCAGCAAATATCTATAGAATAGTATTGATATTCAATTTGTGGGAAAACTTAATTATTGAAAAATAATAATCAGAAGCACCCACATGGAGAACTGTCTGGATGATAAAGGAACGTTTATTTGCGTTAAAAATCTTGCTTGCTGGTGGTATATCGGTTTCTGTGAAGGCAACTAACAAATCCCGAGACAGGTTGATATAGGTGCATGAACCCGGATGTGAGCGGCGGCAACATACGACGATACAGACGCTATTGCGACTACGCTTGATGGGATTTCTTGTCATCTCCTACGGCTTATTTCTGTAATGTAATTCACCGAATACTCTCCTATAACTGACCTCTCATTCACCTACTATATCAAATGTAAAAAAGTGCTGACTCAGTTTCGGAGGCAAGAGCTCCATGGGAATAAGACACGTCCAGGCGACATGATGAACCGCCTCGCCCCGGGTGGAGTTTGTATGAACTAGCATGTTGGAATACAAACATAGGAATAACGGACAGCAGACGACTGTCAGCTGAATCAATTGGACAACTACCAATCCTATGCTTTTGTTGCCGACATTAAATACAGGTCTCTGGGTAACACAGTCCCGTCTTCCGATATCACATTGACTAAGATTAGACCCGATCTATGCACTAGGAACTAACCCGCCACGAGAATTGTCCGTTGGGCAAGTTTACTCCCTCAATGACTAGTTTCGAGATCCGCCCACGCCCATTAATGTACGGACTTAGGGCCGTAGCTAGTCAGTCAGTGGCTGTCAATACACATCGATTACAACCTAGGGTAGATTAGTTCACACCGAGTCCCCCACTTCTCTCCAAATAGGTACCTACACGTCACGCACAGAGTAAATGACAACCCAACTCTAGGCAAGTAAAAAGCAAGTCGAATCAAATTGTGGTGGCCCTGAAGAGGGCCGGTTTCACGTTCTCTAGCTCTTCAGTCACATGGTCGAAGCACTTAGGGCTTCACCTTGTCGGTCTTCTTGGGCAGCAACACTGCTTGGATGTTAGGCAGGACACCACCCTGAGCGATGGTTACGCCACCGAGGAGCTTGTTCAACTCTTCGTCATTGCGGATGGCCAGTTGTAAGTGGCGAGGGATAATACGAGTCTTCTTGTTGTCACGAGCGGCATTGCCAGCCAACTCAAGGACTTCGGCCGCCAGGTACTCGAGGACAGCTGCCAAATAGACAGGTGCACCAGCCCCGACACGTTCTGCGTAGTTACCCTTGCGAAGGAGACGATGGACACGACCAACTGGGAACTGCAAGCCAGCACGGGCTGATCGCGTTTTCGCCTTAGCACGAGACTTTCCACCTTTACCACGTCCACTCATTATCAGTAAGAGCCGAGAAACGTGCACACCAACTTTCGCGTGCACGAGCGTATTTATTATAAAACTGACAGCATCTAGACTAATGTATTCACAAATAACTCGTTAACTGTTCATTGGTTGACTTCATTAGGCCTTAATGAAACACTGACCTTGCCACTTAAAGGTCACCCCTGATTGGTCGTAAACAAAATGTGACCATTTTCTGTTCACTGAACCGACTTTTTCTTAGGATGTTGTCTGAGTGGTCGTTAACTGAGCTTAGTGTGGAAGGTTTTCAATTAAGTTTTGCTTACTAACTGTCTTAACTGGTTTGTAAGTGAGGTTGTATGGGAAATTCCCACCTGATTAGCAGCAATTTGTTGTAATCAAGTCAGTTCTCGGTTGTTAAGGTTTGCAAAAATATCATTTTCATGGGCTGTACAGTACTCCATAACTGGCTCCACTGTCAAACGGGTGACGACCAATATGACTTTTCTTATCCAATGTTCAGGTGTTATTAGTTTATGATTACTTACCTAGCTGCCAAGAGTTTTTCTGCACGTGATTAAAATGAATGGTGATGGGATGTCTCGTCTCAGAGGTGGGTAGCTGTTTGCATAATACTAAAAACTCATTAGGTTGTAAGATGTGCTGAGGTCCATAATGGCGGTGTTATTCTTCCAAATATATTACCCCATATCTATAATTCAGTAGTTGCAAGTTGTCTGACGGGGATAGTAGTTTAGTTCTCTCTTTACTTTAGAAATGAGGAGGTGGATAGTCTCAGACCTAAAATCCGTAGTCAATTTTTGTTGTTGTTTCTATTGTTTTCTGCAGCATGAGCGTCAATTGTGTGCACAGCTTCAGGACAGCAGTCTACTGTGAGTAAGTTTTCCTGATGTAGGTTTCTCGACCATGGCTTTTTCGTATATGTCGCTTTGACGTTACCACAGACCTACGAATATTTCATCGAACTTTGTTAGTGGTGATTTTCCAGTGTATATTGAACTGTTTTCACTCGACCGATGTGTTGATCTTGTTACCAGCTGTCCTCTAACTGTTGGCTTTCAGTAGTCGTACGACATTTTCTTGTTGGGTGGTAGTGGGAAGATATAGTAGTCGGAGCACGGAGAATGTGTAGGCCGTTTTTCAGTAACCAATAACAAAATATTGTTTCATGACAGGTGGAGTTTGACCCATAGTGCATCAATAAGTAAGGCTGATACATTGCGTTGTCTGCTTTAGTCATTTGAGGTGTCTCGTTCCGGTTAGTCTGTTGGTTTGAGGTATATCTTAGCAAATAGATTGTGTTTGGGCTTTATTAACGGCTGTTACTCGTGTTTTTGACGAGATATTTGGTGCTTTGATTAGTTTTCGTGTGAATATTACTATAAGTGTCAGATATTACAAATAACTGATCATTTTAACTTAGATTTGTTTTGTTTCTAGGTGTATGCCAATTGTTATATTGCTGAACGCAATGTGATGAATGATATGGACTGTTGAAACAGTGCTTGTGACTTGAGACAACCAGATGCTGGACACATTATTGGTAGGAAATCCTATCTGAGCGAGATGTGCTGTGTCTACTCTCTGATGCTTGCCTTTGTTGGTGATGGGTTGTGTTATCTGTATGAAATATAACTTTTCAGATGTTTTTGACTTGAAGTGTTTGTTTGTGAATATGTTAACTACACTACTTACGTAGGTTTAGGTCACTGAGAGGGGGTTATAGACATAGTTGAATCTACTGATTAAGTGTACGAATATATACTAGAAATGTGGGATGTTTTGCCGGCTGAGGCGGTTATAACTAGTGATGTACAGATTCATGCTATGCTGACCAGCTCCACACTACATTGGAAGTCTGTGGTTAGCCTCATGAAAACAATAGATTTGTCCATGGGTCTACTTTCTGGGACTTTGAGGGCAGTGGAAGGACCTGGGCTCTGTTTGTCGTTTGGCAGGTAGATGTGAACTGTTTGTACCTTAAACTGATGCGGATTGAAGTCAGCAGAAGTTGTACTGAAGGTATTTTTTATCCTACCTGCTAAATTCTAAAATTGTATACCTTTAGCTGTATTCTCTGCTACCTTTGGTATTTTGCCTAGTTTGCTTTGCTTGTATACTGCTATGGTGGCTATTATTATCACTCTGGTTTCTCATGAGAGTTTCCTGTTTGTGACATAAATTATGACCATTCAGAAGGATGTACATTGAGAAACATTTTGTATGTCTGTTTGCGACTTGATTATTCGACCTAACACACTAACGATTGGGCTATTCGTATGATTTGGTTAGTTATGATGAACCGGTCTGTTTTGGTCTATGTTTTTATGTTCATTGGCGACGTTTCATGTTCGGTGCTGCCTCGTTAAGTTATTGAAGAGTACGGAAGGTAGGGCGTAAGTTTGCAAGGAACTGAAGGTCTTATTCCATAGAGTAGTGACATGAGCATTAGATGTAAAGTTGTAGTACATATGTATCTGGTGCCCCATTGTACCAATATTTGTATGTTCGAATAAGTGAATAAGTACGCAAAGTTGTTGTTGTTGATCATACCCAGCAGAAATTTCTAGTGTGTTGGATTTTCGAGTGATTTCAGTGAGGGACTTGATTGAAATGATAACGCGTAGTGTCGCAAGTGTATAGTTTCCTAGTTATACGAAGCAATGAAACAACTTAGTTACACTAAAAGCGTAATTATTCCCTCAACTGTTAGTCTAACTACTGGCTTTTATTTATACGGGATGTTGCCGACACTGCAGATTTGGAATTACCTACTGCTTGCCTAGGATTTTCCATACCGAACACCATGTTTGGGACACACAACTTGGTGAATTTTTACGGAGACATGGGATTGTAGTTGGCATATTTCCTAGACGAAGTAGATGATGGTACTTGTTGTGGGTTGCTGATTGCATTATACAAACATAATGTTGTAATACTTATAAGGATATCTGGCGCGATATGGTTCCTAGTTATTGTTGTCTTTGGTTGGAGTAATGACTAAAAACTGGGTGTTCTATGCTTATTGCTTTTACGGATGGGATGGTGAGATTAGTTTATAAGCTTGCGTGTGTGTATCCGTATACACAGTCGGGGAATATCAACGTTTCAATGAAGCATTGAAGACCCGAGTCTGTTGGTGTTTGGTATGAATAGTTCTTGTGTGACTGAATCGTCACACGTAGGTGCATTCTACTTCACTTAGCCAGACTTGGGTTTTCTTTGTTTCTGAGTATTTAACCCTCAAGTCGTTGCAATTGCTGAAAAGTGCGTTGTCGTGATTCCGAGTTTATTCTGCAAATGTTTTGTGGGCAATGAGCAGTGGGGAGATATTGTACTTTGGTGATTTTGTCTCTGATATAATTTATCGACTGTAATGGCCTATTTGTTTGCATATGGCTTTGAACAACGTTTATTTAGTGTGTGCAATCAGCTTTAGAAATGCCGATGATATCTACTAGTAACTCGAAACAAAAGGTTATGGAGGGGAAGTGGATTTCAGCCGGGTCTACAGAACTGATAATTACTCGGAAACTCACCCCGCCTGGTTCCGAACGCGATGAGCAGTGGAAACAGCCTAAAGGTAGGCTGATAGAAAACCTGTGCAATAATCGTAAGCAGTGGGATGTAGCGCAAGCAGGAGACGGAAAAGGCATCAGCGATAGATAACAGTAGGCAACTATCCAGACTTATCAAGGAAACCAATATGTGGTTATTATTCACTTCATCTTGATCCAACACTTAGTGAGACTAGAAAGGGCATAAGTAGTCTAAAACTAGGGAGAGTTACCAGTGCTGATGAACCAACCCCTGGAATTTTTAGGGTTAGTGGTGCAGTTTTACCATTTCGATAAACTGAAACCCTAACTTAAATCTGGGGCTGAACAGAAACTCATTTGCTATCTTCTCAGTCTCTTTGGTAGTATAAAACCTTCATATTAACCTAAATACAACTTTGAAATTGCCTTTATAAATAGCATACCATTAAGGGTCAGACTACATTTAGGCTTGGATTCTTTTGTATAGATTAAATGTTCACCCTCCAGGATGTTCTGGGATACAGATATACTAATTGACCTCCGGAAATAGTTGTTGTCGTTGACCTTGGTTTGGCATGCGACTGTTGTGATAGTGAGGTTGTCTGCCAGCTTGTCTGAAGAAATACGTTGACCTTACACATTTACCGTTCTTGTATGTCACTGTGCTGTTAGAGTATGGCGACTTGGACTGATGTAAATGCGTACCAGGCTGTACGTTTTGAATAACCTAGCTTGCAAGCATGTGTCAATATACACAGTTGGGATATATTAATGTCTGGATTAGCCACTGAAGACCTGAGTTCATTGTTGTCTGTTCGTGACCTGGAGTTATACTCTGCAATTTTAAAATTAACACAGTCCATTTGTCTTCATTTAGGTTTCTATAAGTTGAATCTTTGAGTCTATGGATGCTTCGTATAACTGCAGCTTGGTTGCTTTGTATACGAGAATTTTTTAAGCTGGAGAAAACCCTTAGATTATGCAGAATATATTAGTTATTACCAAATATTTCTCTAAGTTTAGTGAAAGATACATGGTCGCCAATGAATTAAATGAGCGAAAAGTAATCATTAAAAAGTAAAGTCACGTATTTCTCTCCATATGACAGCTAAAACTTATGTGAAATGTTATAGTGAACAGCTATGAAGAATGTGAGGGAAAGCAATATAAAGAGTTCATTAAAGGTGTCGATCAGTAGAATTATGTAGCTAGTTAATGTACCCTTAGAATTATTTTGACGATATGCAGTATATGCCTGTGTTCTTATGGCTTGTTTGTCGAAAGCTTTCTCTGATACCATGTTTCATACGAATTACTCGATGTGCACTATTTTGTTTAATAATTATCCACTGTACCTCAGTGTTTCGCTCAGCAAACTTGTCTCGACCTCTTCAGAATAACTAAGTTGTCAAAGACTGTATAACTTTTAGCAAACAAATTAAATCTGTACTGAATGCTGATCTAATCATATTCAGATATTGACACCAATCTCTGAAATTATTTCATACATAATTTCCACAAATTATGTTTTAGAATATTAAAGATTCCCACTGTGAAAATTAGAACAACATATGTAAGCGAACAATTGTTTTCAATTAGATCGTCATCAGGCTTTACTCTAATATACATGAAGATTTATATGAAAATGTTAGACCAATCAAGGCTATTCGAGTCAATAATAATCACAATGAAATAGAATACGTTACCAAGCATAATAATAGTTAAAAGTACAAGTTGATAGTGGGAAGATAGGTGTACTGATAGTAGTAAGAATAGTAAATTACGATAACAAAAGTCTTATCAATAATTAAACATAAGAATTAAGAGGTCAAACGTGGGTAAATAGACTGGAATAGTAATCACAAAACATTAAAATCATTACCTAATAAGAAGTATGTAAGTAAATAGATAGTGAAGAATACAAACGGAAAGAGATAGAGAATTACAAAAAAAATGATAACCAAAATAAAATTTTTTACAAGTAATAATGTCATTTATTAAGTTATGTCCGGCCATGGAAGGGGTAGGGGGGTTACGAATTTCTTCTGTACACATAAATTGGGATGGAATGTACGAATTCCTATGGCTTCTGCTATATGAAGTAGACGGGAGCGAACTCCGTTGGGAAACGATGGAGGTATGCGATAGATCACTTGAAATGATTTCAATTTATCGACAATATGACCACTATCAATTAGATGTGCCAAGATAGAACTGCGTATTGTTTTTATTTGGCCCTTTCCAAACCATGCTGGTAGATGTTCACTCATTCGTTGGTTAAGTTGCCTAGTAGTACGCCCGATGTAGCTATCTCCACAGGAGCAGCTGAACTTATAAATGCACATGGAGGAGGCCAACTCAGGTAACTTATCCTTCGTTTGAGTAGACATCACTGGTCGACTCGAGAAAGTCAATGCAAGATAGACTGCGTAGAAAGTTCTACTAATTACTTTTGTTAACCTATCTTTCAGGGTTTCACTAGCTACATCCCCGTTGAATGGTAATTTCATGTATAGAGGCTTCTTATGAACAGTTAAAATCTCCGATTTCTTCCTTGTGTCATACATGTACTTTTTGATGAACGCAGCAGGGTAGCCGATCTCAGTCAGTGAGTTATAGATAAATTCCAGTTCTTGACTTAAAGTATCAACAGAACAGATCTTATTTGCTCTACTAGTGAGGCATCTAACCAAGTTTCTCTTATATTGGATAGGTGTAAAGCTATAGAAGTGAGTGTATTGGCAGGCAGAGGGTCTTTTTCTATACACGCTTCTACTTAACGAGCCATCACTTCGCCTGCTTAGTGTAACGTCAAGGAAATTCAGCTTCATGTCACACTCGCCTTCACCAGTGAAGCTAATCGCTGGATGTACACTGTTGAACTGTTCTAGTAGTTCATCCTTACTGGTGTTCTGGTCCACGACTATGAATGTATCGTCGATGTAGCGGCAGTATAGATCGAGCTTCTTAATAGCCTCCTTAACTGGGCCATTTTCTAGCTCAGCTAAGAAGAGATCAGCGAGAATCGGGCCTAGAGGTGAGCCCATGGCTATTCCGTCTATTTGTCTATAATAGGAATTGTTAAAGTCGAAATGAACATTCAGTGTACATCTTAAAAGCAGTTCTTTCAGACAATCTTCCGGCAGGCCAATGTTGATTTGTTTTTCAGTTATTTGCTCGCATATGAACTCAATAGTCTCCATAAGTGGTACGTTAGTAAACAAGGATACTACATCTAGTGAGAACATATTTTTCATACTAACATTCATATTTTCCACTTTGGAAGTGAAGTCGAATACATCTTTTACACTCGTATTAACAATTGATTTGTGCAAGGGCTCTAAGATACGTACTAGCCACTTTGCAATTTTGTGATAAGGGGAATTGAACATATCTAGGACTGGGCGCAGTGGAAGACCTGGTTTATGAACTTTGGGTAAACCATGCAGTCGTGGCGTATAAGATCCAGACGGTTTGATAGAATCAAGAATCTCTTTTGTAATTATTCCCTTATTCTTTAAATCCTTAAGAGAGTTAGTCAACTGGTTTCCCACTTTTTTATTGATATCGGAATGACTGGTGACTTTTTGAAATTTGCTGGGATCATTAAGCATTGTTTCCATCTTTTCAACGTAGTCCTTTTTATTCATCCTCTTTCCGTTTGTATTCTTCACTATCTATTTACTTGCATACTTCTTATTAGGTAATGATTTTAATGTTTTGTGATTACTATTCCAGTCTATTTACCCACGTTTGACCTCTTAATTCTTATGTTTAATTATTGATAAGACTTTTGTTATCGTAATTTACTATTCTTACTACTATCAGTACACCTATCTTCCCACTATCAACTTGTACTTCTAACTATTATTATGCTTGGTAACGTATTCTATTTCATTGTGATTATTATTGACTCGAATAGCCTTGATTGGTCTAACATTTTCATATAAATCTTCATGTATATTAGAGTAAAGCCTGATGACGATCTAATTGAAAACAATTGTTCGCTTACATATGTTGTTCAAATTATGTTTTCTCTATACTCGGCGCTCAATCTATACGTCCAAATAATGAATAATATTCGTATGTCTACCTTACCGTTTACTAAAGATATTGTTTTCAATATGATTGGTAAGATTAATTCAATTCAGTTATTTTTAACTGCATTTGCAACATGTGTCTAAACGCTCAACTGTCAATGCAAATACGTTTTCATATTTATGATCTGTTTGCATGGTGCTGAAAACCAATCACTTCTCGAAATTATCAAATTTCAGATTTCCTAGTTTTAGGGAGAGAGCTGAATTTGCAACTGTACAAACATTGAATTGTACCCGTCTAAATAAGTTAGAAATGTAAGATTGCTGTTTTTCTTTTCTTATCGAGCTCGAGACTAAAGAAGAAAGACATGAGTGCGTTTTGGAAAAAACCTTTTGTAAACGTCTGTGATATACACATAAAAGGCTGTGGAGTTACGTAAAGAGGAAATCCGGATAAAAATAATTTAAAATGAATTAGTGCAGAAATCGGATAACTTGGAAAAAAGTATTTTGGATGCCAGCTCAGTGGTCTATCGGTTAAGGGCTTCGGCTCGAGACTGATAGGTCCTGGGTTCGAATCTCGCTCGCGAGAGCGGGTTCGTGGATGCGCACTGCTGAGGAGTTCCATAATAGGACGAAACGGCCGTCCAGTGCTTCCAGGTTTTCGATGGTGGTCTAGCTTCAATTGACTATGATTTCAACTGTGAAAATACTAAAAGTATTTTCTCTAAAAAATATATATAACAATATGCATATAAAGCAGCTCATCCGACATTCATCAGCACACTAATAAACAAAAATACAACGTCGATGTTACTGAACACGAAGAGCATTTCCAGTGGAGTGCGGTCATTTTCATTTCGTGTGTATTTTGTTTCACGACAAGGTTACAAATGTTATAAAAATACGAGAACACACTAAGTAGATAGAAATACAGTAACTTAATATCGAAAGAAGAAACAAGTCCATGGAGCGGTCTTCAGAATACTGGATTACGTCGAGCTCACCAATCGAGGATATAACAAAATCAATGGATTCTGATTTTTAAATAACTTTAAGCTATTACATTTCATTAATATCACAAACTCAATCTACTCTGGATACCCCTTGAAAACCTTGGTTGGGGTCCGCTTTATATACAACCTTTCTTTTATACATTACCTCCACTAAACTAACTACTTCTATGAATTCGATGTTGATATTGTTGTGCTAATGAGGTATGGCAACTTGGACCGATGTGTATGTGTGCCTGATCCTACGTTTTAGCTGACTGACCCTTTAAAACCTAGATGGTGGTCTAGTGGCCAAGTGTTCTTGCGCGAAGCTGAAGGTCCTGCGTTCGATTCCTACCTGCAGTGTCGTGCAAGCTCACTCCGCGAAAATTCCACACCAAGAAAAATGCCTTTCTAGTGCTTCGGGATTCTCAGTGTTTGTCCGACTTAGGTTCGTTCGTGATATTAATAAAAAGAAATATTTCAATTAATTACATAAGATAAATTAAGCTGTTTAAATGCTTTTGGACTATAAATGATCCATTTTACCTTGGCTTATTATGGAATATGAAACTAAATAACTTCTTTATCTGGTTCCTTTTTGAGATTTTCATCATTGTCCTAGATTCTATCTGAATGAATTCAACGTAGTTAAATACTCCAATCATCTCTCTGATGCTGATGTAATGCTGCTTTGATCACAACAACTCATTCTTCAAAATTGAAGATGATTAATTCAAAGTACTCATTGATCATATAGTTGGATTTTCGAAATCCTATTCACTTTAACCTTTGTTACAGCCGGTGAACTTTGGCTTAATTTATTTATTCTATTCGATAAAATCTCTAAAAACATTGTCCAAATTGTCGAAACTTACACCAACCGTAATTTCCCAGTATTTTTTCAGCTACTTAACAGATCTCGACAGCATATATTATCCTTTACAATGCGCTTTCTACTAGAAATAGTGCTGTTACATGTATCAAGTCCACTTTCAGAATTCATTAATATGGAATGCACTTAAATCGAGATAAAAAGGTTTAAATTATTGTCTATAGAGGATAATTTTGAATATTCACTTGTGCAAGACTGTAGATAGCCATCGAAATAGGCCAATAGTAAAGCTGTCACAGATTCATATTATTGGTTAATTTCTCTTCCATTACTCAACCTTAGAAAGCACTCGTTGAAATGATTATGTTTACGAGTAAACAGCAACGTATATATTTAGCACACCGCCAGTACTGGGAAAGGAGCTCTCGTGGTTGTCATAGCTAATAATATTTACAACTTAATTAGATCCGATCTAAATTAAATAATATGAAAAGATCCTCTATTTTATTGCTAGTCTACTGAAGGACCGAACTAGTGAAACGTTTTTCTCCAAATTAATGCGCTTTATTTACATAGATTGGAAGCAAGATAAAGTGAATGTATGTGATGTTTAAATAAATCAATGACTTCTTAGTATTGATGACTGTTGTAATTTTGAATTCCAAATACAATACATTCGTTCGAGTTCATCTGATACTTCTTGATTAAATTGCGTTATTCCTGGGATTACTAGTTCATACTACAATTCAAATACTTCTAATTATCATATTGGCGTCGCGACTGAGCCTGTGATGGAACGGTTAAATATAAATTCAGATTTTAATGCTTTTGAGGAGTACATGGAAAGGTTCGAAATCTGGGCTATGACCAAGGAAGATGATGAGGATTTTAATATTGTGGCCCATTTCCTTACATTCATCGGGAAAGAAGCATACAGCCTTATAAAGATTTTGGCACTTCCAGACAAACCGATTTCACTCCCCTATGCAACTCTCAAGCAACTTCTGTTGGATCATGTAAAGTATACAAATTCCGAATGCGGTAAGAAAGGAAAATCCGATAAAATGACTCGTCAGAACATCAGGAATTCCACTTATTCAAACAGTCGTCGTAGTTCGATGCGTAATCAAATTTATTCAGATAATACTTCATTGAGTTGTGAAACAGTCCATGATGATGAGCACAAGTTTAGTAAATGCATGTTCTGCGGCAAGTTTCACCCATGTAATTCATGTATATTTCGTAATTCTAAATGCTTTAAATGTGGTATAACTGGACATATTCAGTCAGTTTGTAATACCATGGTTCATTTTGCTGAAAGTAATGCTAAGATGGATGCTTCTAATGATCAGTTATCTTTATCTAGAAGAGGTATAACGTTATATAACAGTCCAGAGTTGAATGAAACCCAGAGTCATTGGGAGGCGAAAATTCTCAACCAATCAACTTATCAGATTTCTCATGTTATTGTGCCAGATATGGTTTGTCGTAATAATTCACATACTTCTGATGTAATTTCTTACAACTCTGAGAATAGAATGTTAAATGAGTCAAATCATGATCAAAAACCAAATTCAGTCATGGTAGATGTTGAATTCCCTGATGATCCATTACCTAATGAAACTCTTAATCAATTTGAGGAAAATATTTCAGAAGAATCGAATTCTGATATCATATCAAGTGTCAGTGGTCCTCATAATGAATTTATCTCTAATGATATTCCTCATGAATGTGAAAAATATGTTTCTTATGAGTTGAATTCTAGTCATATTTCTGATGTTATTGTGTCATATGTTGGATACTCTCACGAACAATGCATGTTGAATAGAATCCCTAGTCAGGGGTATAATGATACAGAGGGGTTAGCAAAATTTTCCGAAGCAACCAGAGAACCAGTTTGCCCAGAAGTGAAGTTTGCACAGACAGAGAATCCAAATCAAGTCCAAGATTATCCTAATGAATATGAGGCAGATGAATGTTTTCTATCCGATTGTTTCGCAGGTAAATCAAGCCTAATTGAATCACGTGTGTTAATTACATATATCAATGTATATCCATCTGTGTATTCTAATATGAATAACAAAAAGAATATGTATCATGATTTTTATTCAAGTCAAAGTCACATGATGGAATACCTCAAATTATATATCAGTGTTTATTCCCAAATACTCACATACAGTAGTCGGTGCGTAAGATTTGAGATAATGCAAATTGGGAACGTCATATTGGCTAAAACATTGCGAATCAAGGACCCAACATTATTTCGTGGGGGAGGATATTGTTGGAAAGTCCATGATGCAAATTCTAAATATCAATGGTTTCACTACACAACCGACATGCTGATTGTATACAATTCTAGAACCCAGGTGAGTCTGTTCCAATTTCCGTTGTTAATTCTAATACTAATGAGTGCATTCTAGATAATACAGAGTGTACATTCAATACACCATCGGACAGATGTAGGATGAACTTAAGAAGAAGACAAACAATCGATTACAGACACTTACACTTCAATTCGAGCTGTGGCGGATGTGATGTTTAAATAAATCAATGACTTCTTAGTATTGATGACTGTTGTAATTTTGAATTCCAAATACAATACATTCGTTCGAGTTCATCTGATACTTCTTGATTAAATTGCGTTATTCCTGGGATTACTAGTTCATACTACAATTCAAATACTTCTAATTATCATAATGTATTAGTCGGGGTTGCAAACAGCGTTATTATTATCGTTTTGAGATTTAGTACAAAACCTCTAGACTAATAATCAATATCCTATATTCCTGTTTCGAAATTCATCTGCGTAGTTTCAAAATAAGGCGAAACAGCTCTTCCAGCGCTCCATCGTTATCGGTTGCTTCTTTGCCTTAATTGATTGCTGATGAAAATAGTCCTCGAACAATAATTAGTCGGATGGATGCCATGGTTAAAAAGCATAATAAAGAATTTACGATGCATTTGGTTGCAGACTCTATTGTAATAAATCATATTGGAGAAATTTTATCATATATCAAGTTGCTATTTTATACATAGAAAATTCTCCAAATACAAATTTAACATTCTTGAAGAATATGAATGTTAGGTTTACGATGAACTAAGCAAATGATATCTCGAAGACTCACTCGTAGAAACGTAGATGCAAATTCGTTGTTTATATTGATCGAAAATTACCAAACGTAGATATTATAGACTAGCACTCGTATTTAATACAAAGCTAACAATTAATGTGTTTCTATTAGTTCTCCAAAAAATATTGGTATTCATCAAAGGGATGATTACCCTGAAAGTATGAATATGTTCGATTAACAATCTATTGAGTTGTTTATTTCTTTGCTAAAAGGACAAGCCAGATGATTAATCAATGAGTAAGGAATAACCGAGACAATAATATATTAATCATATGAAATCTACAACAACCTGCGATGCAATCAAAAATAACACATGTATGATACTGTCAAATGGGAAATTTTCTTCATTTGATAAACTTTATGCTTTATCTAATGAGACAATAAGTGGTCTTGTTAAGTAAGTAGCGTAAATGAAGGTTAATTTTAGTAAAACATACCACGAGCCAGTGAATTGTATGATGAATCATCTAAACGATTTATTAATTTGTTGAGCATGAGAAAAAAACTTTTTACTGAACCATATAATGCATCAGTGAAATACACTTTGGGCAAACTGGTCACTCAACTGAGATCGTTATAATCAAGATATTTTTAATGTTATTATAAACGTTTTTCAGTATACTATATAGATTAGAGCTTCAGAAAATCCAAAGACTAAAACGTGACAATTTTAAATGTATAAGTATTTCCCTGTGTGTAAATAACATTATTAATAAATTAAAAACATAGTACTAAGATTTCGAAACGCAAAAACAAATGCAGGAGAAAACGACCAGTGTAGCAGCAGCCTAAGCAGCAGTAGGTCTCAATATAAACAAAGGGAAAAGCAAGACTCTCCGATACAATACAATATGCACCAATCAAATTACACTTGAGGGAGAAGCTTTGGAGGATGTGGAAACCTTTACATATCTGGGCAGCATCATTGATGAACACGGTGGATCAGATGCAGATGTGAGGGCAAGGATCGGCAAAGCAAGAGCAGCATATTTACAACTGAAAAACATCTGGAGCTCAAAACAATTGTCAACCAACACCAAGGTTAGAATTTTCAATACAGATGTCAAGATAGTTCTACTGTATGGGGCAAAAACTTGGAGAACTACGAAAGCCATTATCCAGAAGATACTGGTGTTTGTTAACAGCTGTCTACGAAAGATATTTCGGATCCGTTGGCCAGACACTATCAGCAACAAGTTACTGTGGGAGACAACAAACCAGATTCCAGCGGAGGAAGAAATCAGGAAGAAGTGCTGGAAGTGGATTGGACACACCTTGAGGAAATCACCTAATTGTGTCACAAGACAAGCCCCCACATGGAATCCTGAAGGTCAATGGAGAAGAGGAAGACCGAAGAACACATTACGCAGAGAAATAGATACAGACATGAGGAGAATGAACAAAAACTGGATATAACTAGAAAAGAAGGCTCAGGACAGAGTGGGTTGGAGAATGCTGGTCGGCAGCCTAAGATCCATTGGGAGTAACAGGCGTAAGTAAGATTTCGAAACAAAAATTATACTCGTAATGACCTCAACGATTGAAATCAGGAGTAAATTTAACGTTTCGCTCAACTGCTTAGTTAAAGTTTTCTAAAGGAAATAGCCAGTAATCAAAAATATGTAAAATAATTAGCATCACAATAGCTGAGTTGTACACATATACAATACATAACTTTATCGGGGCCTTTATTTACGACTTATTTTCCAATGCATTTTCCGCTTTATTTCCCCTTTATTGGTTGTTTGGGTAATCTCTGAAATTTCGATATGAGTCCTTGCAAAACAGTATGTTAGGACGAGCAACTTGAATACATAGATTAATTGAATTCGATGACGAATCTTTGTCAATATTTTCACTCTCAGTAACTGCTTATATTGAACCACCTAGCAGACAATGATCTAAATTCCCTAACGTGAGCTTTTACTGAATCATCTGAGCCTAAAAATTATAGGACAAACAAAAGTATAAAGTAAGGAGAATTAAATTCATTGCTATTTTCTGTCCATATGCAATAAACCTTAAGACCCTTCCACGGTGTGGGCAGCCGGGAAGTGATACTAGCCCTCATACCCTTAACTGCACACGAGACCAGGTTGGTCGCTTTCAAATCCTTCATACTCTTAACTAACCTTAAGACCGCATAATGAGTCATACTAAGGCAATCTAACAAATGACCTTGACCGTCGAAAAACATCAATCCAGAATTTTTTTGATAAAAAAACAGATGTTGATCTGTTGTGTGAATAATTTATAAGTTTGGGAACAAAGAACTCCTAACGTGTCTAACCAAATTATATGAAATGGACCGGACTGGTCGTTTAAAAAAAAGATTAAGTGCAGATTACAGAAATTATTATTTAGATTAGAAGTAGATGCGTACGTGAGCATATACTTGTGTTTACACGCAGATGTGTATAACATTAAATCGACTACGGCCACTAATGAGTGAATCAGAATAATGATGAGGGTTACGCAAATGATAGTTGTGAATGAAAAATAATTAAGAATGCAGTTTACGGAGACTAGTTGTAATTGTTTCACTTCATGGATTGACTCAACTAAATAGTTGCTGAAAATTAGGGATTTATGTCTAGCTTCTTTGTTCTAGAAATGGGATCCTACAATTGTGTAAGTGGGCGGGTCTTTCAATAAACATCTATTTATTTATTTAAACATATGCACATTGGTACAAGCAATATTATATAATATATTTGCGCCACACTGCGTCATTCGAATTTTGTAAGGGCTGGTTTAGTCCACAAGGCAGTTTGGCAACGTTAGGAGATGCAGTCCCATGGTGGCCGGTCGCCAACAATAGGCTCATACGCTTTTCGCTAAGTCAGGATATTGAGGGATATGCGCACCAATGGGTTAGAGTCAGGCTCTTCCAACTCCTTTAGGTGGATCCTCCGTATCCACCAAACTGCGGTTTGAACGAATCTTGAGAAATATTAGCTAATCAGGAGACAGTTAGTCTACAGTAAAAATTTATTAAACAAAACCAAAGATTTAAAGTGGAACACTTCTTTCACATGAGTCAAAAACCTCTCAAGGTCCGATGTTCTAAAATCATATTGCATACGGTAGGGGAACACATCCATATAGCTCCATAGTAGTCGACCTCTGAAACCATGATAAGGTCTCAAAAGTTCTTTTAGCTTCGACCACATAGCTTCAATAATGCTAGTAAATTTGCATAGTTTACGGTTAGAGTCAAGGCTTAGGGTTATGGGTGAGACTATAATTTATGGACCTTCGAGCGACGCTAGAGTGACTCTGAGTGTCAAATAATAACTGAGACAAAATGAGGGTATAAACCTGTGTGAAGAATTCAAATTATGGTTTAAAGTTCACAGTTAAGGCTAGGAATTATACTTAGGGTTTTCATCACGAACTGACACCAGCTATAATGCCAAATCTATGTATCCAAATAGATAATTGAATTTCGCGTCAAAATCTTATGATCACTTCTCTTGTAGACGCTGAATTATCATTTCTTCCCTAAAATCCGCTGTAAACTGATCGTACGTGAGCATCAGGTAACGAACTTAGCGCCGTGACCTTGAAAACCCGCGAAAGCTTCTGATTAGTTCGGCAGTATAGTTTAGTCCTACCCATGTAGGATGCCAATTGAAGTTACCAATTTCGATGCTTCCAACTCTTAACATTTCTACTAAACATCGGGACCGACTTGACTGAACGCCTTTTTAGTGAAAAACAGTTAAAAGCTGTCGAGCCTATATATTAGACGAATACAACCATACTCAGATTTGAACATAATTGCATACTGCTTAACTGGATATTCTTACGTAACAGAATTGTTCACACGATACCAAATTAGCTCACCATTTCAGTTTTGGGCGTTGTGATACGACCAATACATCCAACGGTTACCTACTTATCTAACTTGGTTTAAGGGTTTAGCACCTCTCCTAATCTTAGCCCAACCTCTATTTCTTTAATAACAATCACAGTATCCCATGATTCATGTCCGTTATTTTACATTAAGACTGACTCACGCTCAATAAACTGATACTCTTTAGTCTCCAGTTGAATTTCATACTATACACGTACGCTCGATTTACTAGTGATTAGAAACCTTGACTACATCATGCGACAAATACCAAAATATATAAGTGTATGTGGAATACTAGCAAGTAACATCGTTATAAACTGAAGAGTTGACGTATACGTTGCGCGCCAGTCATTCATTTAAACGATTCGGCGGTAAATGGAGGTCAACCTCGTTAATGTCTACCTGAAGTGAACTGTTCAGGAATCTTATGTTCTCGGGGCAAGTACGAAGTGCTGGACTTTCGCGGACAACTAAAAGACAATAAGATGTAGTCGTTCCCGTATGCGATTGAATCAGAAATATTCTATAATATGCCGAAGTTTTGCAGAAGTAACGCCACTACGTATATCGACCTATTAGATTTAGACAAGGATGTGAACGTGTTGACCGAGCAGTACAATAGGAATTTACTTTTAAAGCTCCTGGCAGCCCTCCGCATACAAACCCGATTACTGTCAGTGTTACCTTTTACAGGAGTCTTGTGCACACCACGGAAATCACTATTTGACGTGGGAAACAAGCGTAAAGACAAACCGTAGTCGCACATTTAGCTTATCTACCCAGCTACAGACATCGCCTACCACATGCCCCCTGCAATGCAAACTGGTTTTTAGGTTACATTACACTTCCTGGTAACATATCCATTATCGAATAACAAACTTGAACATAAACACACGACCGACTCAGGTCATCTAGCGAACACAGAGAAAGAAGCGAAAATCAAATTTTTGTGGCCCTAAAAAGGGCCTTTTCATCGTTCTCTGGGTTCCCTCTCTTTATACAATAATTAGGCTCGTTCACCGCGGATACGTCGAGCCAGTTGGATATCTTTCGGCATGATGGTGACACGTTTAGCATGGATTGCGCATAAGTTGGTGTCTTCGAACAGTCCAACTAAGTAGGCTTCGCTAGCTTCCTGAAGAGCAGATACGGCTGAGCTCTGGAATCGTAGGTCGGTCTTGAAGTCTTGAGCGATTTCTCGGACCAAACGCTGGAATGGAAGTTTACGAATCAGAAGTTCGGTACTCTTCTGGTAACGACGGATTTCTCGAAGGGCAACGGTACCGGGTCGGTACCTGTGCGGCTTCTTTACGCCCCCAGTAGCTGGTGCACTCTTACGTGCAGCCTTGGTGGCTAGCTGCTTACGAGGCGCCTTGCCTCCCGTTGATTTGCGAGCTGTCTGTTTTGTTCGTGCCATACTGAAACACCGAGAGACGATGACGGAGAGCTAACCTAACATTATCTTTATATACACTATTGGGACATATATTGACCAATCAGCACTGAGAGAATTGTGTTAATGGACCTTGTGTCATTTCTATTTGATGTCAAAGTCTTTCACTTCCCCATTGGTCCATTACTTCATAATGACCTAGATATGCATGTCTGCTTCATTCAGCCTTGAAAATTATTAACCTATCGCTTGATCACTAATATTGTGTGTTGTGATAGATTTCAGACTGGTGGTGTTCCAATCAGCGTTATGAATAGTGTAGAATCTAGCATTAATTGCATAGACCGATAATGCAGTACATATGTTGTTTTACTCACGAAAAGTGGCTGGTTGATTGAGGCACGTAGTCAAAATATTTGGAGTTAGGCTTAAGGAACAATTCGACTAAATGATACATTAAGTTATCGTTCTGTTTCACTTATGATCAGGATTCATGTGTTTTGATACTTCGAGTTCTCTTGTGAAGTTATTTCTAGATACAGATTTATAGCATCTAGTAATTAATCTGATCATGAGGTTCTCTATGGCACCTCTGACTAATACCCTGAGTGACAGACTGGTAGGTATGTCCGTATGTATGCGGGATCTACGCAACTATTCAGTCATGATGATTGCGATTTGTGTATGCATGATATTAACTGTATATTCTGACCATATTGTCAACCTGGTTTTTATGTAATACTAATAAAGACAGACAGCCGCTTTTCTCATTCTAGTTGTATCTGCTAGGTCATGCAAAACGCAATGTTATGCTTGGTATTTTACAGATCTCTACCATTCATTCCTTATTCATGAATTCGTTTTACATGAAGGTTTTTGTCAGAATGTATAATTAGAGATAGGACCGTTAATAACTGGTACTAGTTTTGTGACGCAGTTTCCACAATAGCAATTCTTAACAAAATGAAGTTCATGATAACTCAGTCTGTTAAATTAAAATTGCACTTTTGTACGTGAGTATCAAACCACATATGACGCGCAATGTATGTGGTAAGAAAAAGCATTAGTCTATAAAAATCCGTTGGTATCCACTGGAATTTCCTACCCAATTTGTTTCTTTAGTATTTAATATTTATACCACCTGAATAATAAATCTACCTGAGATCACGAAGCATAAGTAATGTCTGTTGCGAAACGCATGATCTATTGTTGGTGCGTTAATAAAAATTCACCCATTGTCTTACTTTTTTCATGTGCGTCGAGTCATAAATCAAATCTATCCCATCATACACGGCAAGTAAAGTATTTGTGTCCGAAACGCATAACAATCATGCAAGTAACATTGACACTTCATCCATGTACCTGATCATATCATGGTATGCTACACAGCTCAGTTACATCATAGTGACTATTTATGTGATTCCTTGGAAAGATAAATAAAAATCATTTATTGACCAATAAATAATATTACTTAGTGATCATTAAGTACAGTAACTGTTGAGATTAAATCGTAATTGAAAATGAACCAGGATATACAATACAGCTATTAGAAAAACCTTTTGACGAGATCGTCCAACGTTGCCCTCTTGGTGAAGTTAACTGACACAAGCAAGTGAATGTCTATCTACCACTACGATTAATGTCTAATTGTATCACTACTAGAAAACAGACAGCCATAGATATCGTGATCATAAAGAAAATCAATATTACATCTGTATGTAATATTCCGATAATGGAATGTATATTGAATGTCTATCCACGATATCTACTTAATGGCCAATCGGATTATAATAAATTGACTGAAATTAAATAATCTATGTTTTTTCGATCAATAGCTCATGGGCCTTGACAACAATAGCACTGGTGCTTATTTTCTTTATACTAGAGATTAACTAAATAAATATACTTAACGCGGTATCATGAGCGGACGAGGAAAAGGTGGTAAGACGCGCGCTAGGGCAAAAAGTCGATCTGCTCGTGCTGGATTACAATTCCCTGTTGGTCGTGTTCATAGACTTCTGAGAAAGGGCAATTATGCTGAACGTGTTGGAGCTGGTGCTCCAGTTTATTTAGCAGCCGTTCTAGAATATCTAGCTGCTGAAGTGTTGGAATTAGCTGGCAATGCAGCAAGAGACAATAAGAAGACACGTATTATTCCTCGTCATCTACAATTAGCTATAAGAAATGATGAAGAATTAAACAAATTATTGGGTGGAGTTACAATAGCACAAGGTGGAGTTTTGCCAAACATTCAAGCTGTACTTCTTCCTAAGAAAGCTGAAAAACCAAAAACATAAGAAGACATTTGTGAGTTTATACACTCATTAACTCGTTTCACAGTAATTTAATTTTGAACAAACGATAAATAAAGTAAATGTGTAAATATAAAAAAACGATAGAATTTTTAATGTAAATATTGGGTTTTCGTACTGGATATGTAGCCCCTGTAGTTAGAGGAAAATAAAATGTAGGGTTTAAAATACAGCAGAAAACGAGATATTAGTATTGGGTCCGTTTCATTAGTTATAAAACTGCCTCGATATTGTCTCTGGTTGGACGTCTCTAAAAGATGTCTGTGTTACCCGGTGTAACTGTTCGATACATTAATACGCTTGTAAAATCAAAGTTGAACACCCATATTTTGAAACGTCACTCAGTCGAAAGCTGATATGCAGAGGTATTTATTCAGTGGATATTAATTGTCCATATTACTGGTCGGAATTAACTGTTGTTGGACTAACGATTTGATCTAATTCAGATCATTTGTCACTTGGTGTATTTATGAGCAGGTATTATGTTTTGTCATGCTTCAAGTCATGAAGGATTTATGGTGGTCAAAAGGAAATATGATTTAATGTTTCATATCCTATTATAGAAAATGCTATGGAATCTTCTTCGTTTTCTCAGACTTTAGACTGCTGTTGAAGAACGTTTTTCCTTCTCTCTAAAGTTTGCGGAGTCTTTTAATCCAACAGTTTTACAAGGAATTCTCTCCTTAGACCAATCTGGACAATATAGATGTCCTACCAGGCAAAGACATATAACATTTATTTAGTAATTTATTGACCTAACGAATTAGATTACTTGAAATATTTGTTTATATTTGTTGTACTCAAAGTATAATTAATGCAGTTGAATTCTGTCCATAACTGGATTCAATGGTTTAAACTACTTTTATTATACATGACGAGGAGTCGACTGAAGTATTTTCAGTCAGTCGGTCGTAAGCAACTTAGTATTTATGTAATTCGATAATAGCAACACAGGAAAGTATGTTATTGAGTAAAAATAAACAGCTATGTGTATGAAAACTGTGCTTATAATCAACAATCTAAAAAAGTTGTAAGGCGTATGATATTTTATTTATCTATGATAAATTACTTTAGCTGCAGTGTCTTATGTCTGGTTATGGTGAAATTAGGAATTTACTGGTCATAAGTGATATTATCAAGTGAATCAGTATTAAGTTTTATCGGAATCAGTAATTAGAAACTATTAAGTTGTAGACTAAATAAATAAATTATACATCAAGTCAACTTTGGTAGAAAAATGAAACAGTCTAGAGAAAATTAGATTTTTATAGGAATAATAATTTCTCAAGCTCTTTTAGAATCAGGGAAAGAGGTCATTTACTTCTACATTTGAATCTAATTATACAATTTGACAAAACTTTCCAGTTTATATTCTAAATGAATAACAGAAAAACTGCATATGAGTATCTGAGCTACTATTCAAGAGATCATATAATGTGTACTCTAACAAACTTCCATCAGTTAAATTGACTTCAAATTACAGAGATTTTACATGATTCATATGGGTTATATTTTCTAACTTGTAGCTGGCATTCGAGATTTCTGTGTATAACGTTTCTTAAATCAGTGATAAGGATTGTTTATTAGTCTATAACTTTGGGAGTAATTAACATTTGATATTATTATATAATTACTTTAAACATCACGGTGAGACTCGTTAAATATTTAAATTGAGTTTGTCTAGAGACTAATATGCAAAGTGGAAACATGCTAGAGACATACAGCAAGTTCTAGTAGCCTGAGATCTGACTACCATTCGGACGAAGGAATGAATATCTATGTTTTATTCCGTATACTAAGGCTAAACCCGTTCGAGCGATAGTTGTAATAAAAGTCAAATACAGATTGATTTGGACTAGCTTGTCAAAGGCATCCGTTTACTCAGATAGACAAGTGTTACTATAGTTCAAAATAAACAATGTGTAGTGTGACAAAGAGACAGACGTTGGATAAATGGTGAGTGACAGACAAAAACACAGGCTTATAAGGGCAGATTTACAAGGGAATGAACACAAGACGTTTATATGCTGACAGTCACAGTTCTCTACGAAAATAATGCAGTTATAAAAGTAAAACTGACCCATTAGTCTGTTGAAAGTAATTGTCCCAAAGCTGAATAAATCATGTAGCAGTACTAGACGCTACAACATAAAAATAGGAAAGTACTAATTCATATTAGCCATAAAATGTTATTCCATGTAATTGTACCAATAGGAAGAATGCAGTTTATTTCACACTGATACTGATTACTACTGGCGTAGTTGAATTAACGACGACAGGTGATATGAAGTTTGCTTACTTTTTTTAAAATCAATTAACTCTGAATTGACTAGCTTTTCGTTGCTTCCAAAAGGTTGGCTTTACTTCGAGATAAATCTTATTGTAGACTTCATAAAAGCAGACATCTTGATTTCGCTTGAGTTAAGAAACCAAAATTTAGTAATGATCTCATTAGATAACAAGTTGAATCAGTCATTATTATGATCACTTAAAAAAAAATCACACTACATTTTACTTGAAAACTGCTCAAAATATTAGTGGAAGTCTCTCCACATTTTATTTTTTTATTTATTTAAACACATAAGTATTGGTACAAAGAGGCACCAGATACATATGCGCCACACAAATCTCATTTGATGTGTGAGGGCTACGATACTGCCCAGGTACCCAAACCGAAGCAGGTCTCTCCATATTGATTCTTCTGTTTGTAATATCAACCAAAGCCAATAGATTTGGCTGTATATTAGACAAATTTCAAAGAAGTTCCTGTTAATAATTAATCTGAGTACTTGCTTCATAGTTTTATGATAGAAGATCGAGTATTAGAAAACCGCTTGACGAATACTGTGCTTTCTTAAGTTTCTTGTATCTGTATGTTTACAATTAAGGGAAGTGATCAGTTGTTTATATATTAGTTTCACTCAATTTCTGTCTAATCTAAACCTAGTTCGGGTTACATTCAGTCAGTTTTCAGTCAAATTAATCATCTGAATCGGGAGCGAAATGTTTATCCATCAATATGATTGAGCAGTGGTCGTTATGTATCAAATTTTTGATGAACATAGAAATGTAAAACATTACATTTCAACTCATGTATTGTATATGACGAAAAGATATAAATGTTTCAACAAAGATCATGAACCGATCAGACCATCACTATTGAAATCCTGGAAACACTGCGAGGCCATTTTCCCTTAGTACGGGACTACTAAGCAGTGTGCATCCACGACTCGGCACTCGAACCCAGGACCTTTGGCCGCTCAAGCGAGCGCTTAATCCCTAGACCACTGAGTTGGGATCAAACGGTATTAATATATAAGTTCAATCAATCCATTTATTATTATCAGGATTGTGTTAGATGTTCTCGCTCTTTGCTAAATCTATTACAAAATTTTTAATGAACTCTGACCTACTCAGAATAAAAACTGACCTTTTTCTACATATTGATTTATTTTATTAGTCATTTGACCTATTTCTTTGTTTACCCATTATCTTTGTCCAAATATGATTAATTTTATAGAATGGGTGAAAAAGGGACATAGTATGAAGAAACTAGGAAAAAAAGAAAGATGTGTTCTGTGGAATAACATTGGTAAAATGTGGATTGTCGTAAAAGTATTGAAATATATTTAATTTGTTTTGTGATCACATAGATGAATAATCCAAACTTCATACTGTTTAAATGAACCAAGCAAAAGTAATTGGATTTGTTCCATTAAGTGTAATGACGTAATAAAACGTTGTAGGAGATCAAAAAACATCTTGTATATCAACATTTATTTATTAAGAAATAAACGAGGGTAATTTATACAAAACCTCATCATTGTCAAACAAAGTAATATATCATTTAAAGTTGCAAAACAATGAAAACTGGTTAAATTCATTCTAACATTTTGTGGTAAAAAAGGTAATCAGGATACATTAGAGATTTTGAACCTGGAATGTTTACACTAAAAAAGTTCACATATAAATGCTTACTTACGCCTGTTACCTCTCGTCGAGGAACATAGGCCGCTCATCAGCATTCTCCATAGAACTCTGTCCTGAGCCTTCCTTTCCAGTTCGTTCCAGCTGTTATTCATCCTTTTCACATCTGCTTCTATTTCCTGGCGTAATGTGTTCTTTGACCTTCCTCTTTTCCGCTTCCCTTCCGGATTCCAAGTTAGGGATTGCCTTGTAATACACATTGGTGATTTCCTTAATGAATGTCCTATCCACTTCCAACGTCTTTTCCTAATTTCCTCTTGAGCTGGTAGCTGGATTGTCCTCTTCCATAAAACGCTGTTGCTGATAGTATCCGGTCAGTGAATGTTGAGTATCTTGTGTAGACAACTGTTTATAAATACTTGTACTGTATTGACGATGGTTGTAGTAGTTCTCCACGTTTCAGCTCCGTACAATAGAACTGTCTTGACGTTCGTATTGAAGATTGTCACTTTGAAGTTAGTTGACAGTTGTTTTGAGTTCCATATGTTCTTCAATATAAATGCTACCAAATTCTACTTGAACAGTTCAGAAGTAATCACTTTTATGAAGTTTTCATATATAATACTTTCATTATTGACAGCAAACAAATTTAAATTTATTGAGTTTCTAGTGGATTTGGTTTGAAATTATAACTGTTAGACTAAATATTGAATTTAAATTAACATTACATTCAAATGACTGTTTCGGCTCTATGATAAGTTCAAGTATTTCCCTTTATTTTAGGCGATTAGAGGTAGACAATTATAAAGATTTGAGATGCTTACATACTTACACCTGTTACCCCTCGTGGAGGAGCATAGGCCATCCACCTGCATTCTACATCGAACTCTGTCCTGGATAATCCTTACCATTTACTTTTCATCCTGTTCATGTCTGCTTCCGATTCCCGATTCAATGTGCTCCTTGGTCTTCTTATTTTCCTTTTCACTTCAGGATTACAAGTTAGGGATTTCCGCCTATGCAGTTAGGTGATTGTCACATTGTATGTCCTATCCACCTCCAACGTCTTTTCTTACTTTCGTCTACAGCTGGGAGTTGGTTTGTTCTATCCTACAGCAGGTTGTTACTCATGGTATCAGACCAACGGACATTAAGTAATTTGTATGGAGAATTGTTTATAAATACTTTTACATTTTTGATGATAGTTGTGGTGGTTTTCTAAGTTTCGGCTCCGTACAGAAGAGTGGTCTCGACGTTCGTATTGAAGATTATGACTTTGATATTGGTTGACAATATCTTTGAGTTCCATACGTTCTTAAGCTGTAGGAATGCTGTCATTGCTTTGCCAACACTCGCTTTTGCGTCTGCATCGAATCCTCCCTGTTCATCTATGATGCTTCTTAGGTACGCGAAAAATTCCACATCTCCCAGAGTTTCTCCATCAAGTGTGATTGGGTTGGTGTTCTCCATGTTATTTTTCATGATCTTGCTTTTTCCCTTATGCATGTAGAGGTCTACATTATTATTATTATTATTATTATTATTATTATTATTATTATTATTATTATTATTATTAATGGCTTTATTCAATATTATAATCTGGTACAATTTAGAATTCTCAGCACGAGTTATTTCAACAATTTTTTTTACCAAAAAAAAAACAAACAAAATAAAAAAAACCAAAAAAACATCTGCAGAGGCTGCTGCTACACTAGTTGTCTTCGTCTTCATTTGTTCGCGTGTATGGGATAGAAAGGCCAGGTCATCTGCCAAGTCCAAATCTTCTAAGTGATTCTGAGCTGTCCATTATATTCTGTGTTTCCTCTCAGATATCGAGTTCTTCAAAACCCAGTCAACCACTGACACCGGTCTCCAATAGGAATGCATTTGTCCGCTGCTGTTCATGCACGACTTTGCAGTGTGAACCGTCGTGTGAAACCCGGATAATGTTGATGATCTTTTCAGGTACACCATAGTGTCGATGAAGTTTCCATAATGTTCTCTTATCCACAATGTCAAACGCTTTCTAATAACCTTGGAAGTTGGTATATAGTGACAAGTTCCATTCAATCGATTATCCGTAGTGTCACTATTTAGTCTGAGCACGACTGATTCTTGGGGAATCCGGTCTGTTGATCTCGAAGTTTGTCATCTACTGAATCTTTTATCCGGTATGACAACACTCTGTTGAAAGCCGTTTAGGATATTGATATGATAATGGCGTGATGCTGTTACATCCTGAAGAGAATTATGAACGGTAACTATCGAGGACTATTTAAGGACCAATATGATATGTATATTTCCTATTGTATAATTGTTAAGTAACAAAACTATTCATATTCGTGTCCCTCTTATTATAAGCTTTATTTTGACCTATAGACTATTATTTTACGATTTATCATTCTTGAGTTATCCCCCATTAATTACTGTTCCCGCTATTCACAGCCACATTTGACCAAATCTTGTACAAATGTTATTTTCTATTTTATGGTACGATGTGGTCGTTATTGGTGTTCTGTACTTAATTGGCCGGGCTAGGCAGAAAGCAGGATTGACAAGTACTCAAGACTGCTCATACAGCTTTTGTATATCATTGCTCTGATCAATAAATTCATTTCTCTCTAATTGGCGGTCTTATCACTCATATATCAAATAGGGCACGCACGCACTCAACCGATATAACAGATGCCTTTGTAGTTCTCAGATTTGTTAAGATCTCGTTTCTTTGGTATCTTGATTCGATATCCTTCACTCTAGTCTGTCAGTGGCACTCGTTATTCCTCCCAAATCTTCCTGAATAGAATGTAGAGCACATTTGAAGTTGCTCCTATGTCTGACTTCAATGCTTTAGCTGAGATATTGTTAGGTGCTTCTGCTTTTCCACTCTTCTCTTGGCTGATGGCCATCCTGACTTATTCGATCTTTGGTGGATTGACATCTATAGGAAGATTTGTGTGTACTGATTCGATATCTGGTGGATTCAGTGGAGGTGGCCTATTCAAGAGTTCTTCAAATCATTCTACCCAGCTGTTCCATTGTTCTTGAATCTCAGTGGTTGACTTGCCTTTTTTGTTCTTGATTGGTATCTCAGGTTCACTATATTTCCATGCTAGTTTTTTTCACTGTATCATATGGTAGTCTGACATTTCCTCCTCTTACAGCTTCTTCCGCTTTCGTTGCTAGGTCTTCCACGTAACTCTGCTTGTCGACTCCAATGTTCCTCCTTACTCTCTTGTTCTTCATTTCTTGAATCCTACCCAGGGTTTCCATAGAGATGCATTCCTTATAATGATGCTTCTTGTGGCCCAGAACCTCCTGACATGTCGATGTTATTACTTCTTCGATTCCTTTCTAGATATACACTGTCATAGTTCCTTCTTCTTTCAATAGATCCTGTAATGCGTGGAACCTGTTGTTGAGGGTCATCTTGAATTGGTTGAGTTTGTCAGTATGTCTAAGGAATATTGTACTGAACCTTTGTAGTGCTGTTCTCCCAGCTTCCCAATGGTTCTTAAGCTTCAGTTTCATATTGGCTACAACCAGACAGTGGTGATCCGAAGCCATTTCATCTCCTCCCCTGCTTCTAACCTCTTCCATGGATATTCTGAATTTTTTATTGATATAAATATGATCTATTTGGTTCTCCATGGTGTGATCCGGTGAGACCCATATGGCTTTGTGTATGTGTTTGTGGGGGAATATTTTGCCACATATAACTAATTTTTTGAATGCAACTAGGTTTGCAAATCTCCCCTCATTCTCGTTTCTCCCTCCCGGTTCATGCTGTCCTATGATATCCTCATATACAGTGTTGTACATTCCGACTTTGGCGTTCAGTTCTCCCATCAGGATGGTGAGGTCCTTTCTTGAGCACTTCACTATGATTGAAAGCAGCCTCTCAGAGAACTGATCTTAATCGTCGTCGTTGTTATCATTAGTGGGTGTATAGCTATGGATAACATTCATTATGATCCCCTCCTTTGTTTTGACGGATGCTTTGCTGATTCTGGGTTCATGAGATTTCCATCCTATAAATGCATTATGTGCTTCCTTGGACAGCATCAGAGCAACTCCCTGAGTGTGAGAAGCAGTCTCTTCTTCGTGACCATATTACAGCAGCATCTCACCTGAATCTATCGTTTTCTGTCCAGATTAGGTCCAATCGGTTTCACTGATTCCGAGAATCGCTGTGTTGTATGTCCCCATTTCCGCAGCTATTTGACTGGTCCTTCCAGTCTCCCACATTGTTCAGATATTCCATGTACCAATAATAATTATTGCCCTGGTTGTTAGATGGGCATCAGCCTCATGATTTCTGGAGAATCTCAGCTTTCACCCTGAGGTGTCATAACTCTTCTGAATAGATATTTTTCAACTTTGAGGACAGAATCTAAATGGTTTGAGTTGTTTATCCTGGTTAGAGGTTTTTAGAAAAGTTATTTTCTACAGAATGGAGTTACTAACACATGCCCAACCTTCCTCATTTACTCGGGATCGGAACCGGCAGTAATCTTAGAATGGCTACGAACGGAGTTATTGTTATAAATAATGGTAAGTTTACTCTTAGCTTGAATCAAGTAATTTTGTTTGATGACAGTTACCATTGTTACGTTAAACATTGAATTTAATACACTACTATTTGTTTATACAATGGTTTATAATACCCGGTAAACCCGTGTATGACACGTAATCAATATGCTACTAAATATTACTTTGTCTCTGCATAGAGAAAAATAACTTTCGGCAACCATGTGTCTGGTTGTAAATAATCGATAACCAGCATCCTAGCATGTACAGCTTTTCTTCACTGCTTTGGGAACCAAATGAACTAACCTTAGAAAATAAAATACTTCGTATGTTTACTTACGACTATGCATAATTTAGTCTAAACAAGATCGAAACATCTTATGAGTAAGTTTGGGCTACACTGCTTTTGTTAATATGAATATTAGAGGACTAACTTAAAAGTTACCCTAATGAGAGTTGTTTGTTGGAAATAGATTTAACTTTACGAATTGGTTACGTGACAGAAGCGTGAGTTAATTTCAAGGTTTTGAGCATTGTCTTGTCCAGCTATTAAGCAAATGCTGATTTAATCAGGTATCACAAATAAGTTCGGAGAGATCATGTCATTCAGTAATACGGGGACTTTCCACAAATGGTTCAAATTTGAAACTAATAAAGGGTATATGGTGGTCTATTTATTCCCAACAAATAATAAGCCGAAGAGAAATTTCAAACTGGTCACAATTTGCTGGGATCATTATTAGTGAGTTGGATTCTTTTTCCTCTTGTATCGACAGAATGATCCTCTAAGAAAATAGATCGTACCAACTAGTGTTTTGATTAATTATCATAGTATTAGAGTATTTGATAGATGAAATCTCCACGATTATTAGTTTAGCTAATTAAGAATACAGAACACACATATACTAGTTGAAATATCATACATTTCTATTCGTTGAGAAACGAACTGATTTATCAACATTGTTGTCCCTTATCTCACTTTCTAGTAACTATAAGGAGTCACATGGTTAAGAGAATTTCAGCACGTTGCCTTGAATATTTGTTGAAAATATCACATTGAATGAATACAATCGAATCTGTTTATAATATTTTTCTGAGGTGGACAGAAAGCTTATGTAAATGTGTTAACTTGCAACGGTTCCATTTCTTAATGGTAATTACAAAGTTAGTATAGACACATATGATTTTTGAAGTGTACTGTGATATTAAACTCTGTATGCTAACAGTTTCATCATTTCTGGTTTTAAGAACACAAAAGATCGTTTAATTCTTTAGACTTTTAAAAAAATCCAACAAATGCACATTTGTAGCAAGACTGAAAGTGATTTTCTATTAAGAAAATAATCTACTTATTAGTAGTCTAAAAATAAAACCAAAACACATCAGTCAAATCGATCAGTCTTTTAAGCGCTGAAATTCATTCTGAATAAATGGACTTGAAGAACAGATGCCAACCTGTGTAGAGAACCTCTAAAGTTATCTTATTTCGGAAAATTTGGTATACCTTAAAAATATTTTTCTTTCTGACAAACAATTGATGTTAAGTAGTCAACTCTGCTTCCGATATATTGGATAACTTGTAATATTCACTGATTTATTCCTACCACTGTCAAATATGAATTATCTTATGTAATAAGAATGAGATTGAGTTAAGAAATGGATTTGTGATAACAGTGAAGGTAGGATAAACTATAGTTGTTACTCAACTAATATTGGTAAGACCAATATTATATTAGTCAAGCGTAATAGTATTGTGATTTTCTGTAGTAACCATATAAAACAAGGAAAATAAAGCATCAGAAACTATTTTCCTGAATGAGCTCCTCTCAGATAACTATCGTCAAGTCTTTTCACCTACTTTTACTTTCAAATTGAGACTATTCTGTAAATCTTCGAATAACTAATTCGAAACGAACTATTCCGTGACGATTCAATTCGAAAGACTGATCACAATCACATCGCAATTAGAACCAACTTCCCAGCCGGTTCATTTGAGATGCAACAAATCGATTAAGACCAATGATTTAGAGATAGATACATAAACTTCTTTAAATGCTTGTCTAACCTGATACAAAAGAAGACTAAAAATGACTAGATTACTATAATTGGCAGACTGAATAGTGTCCACAAATCCTTGGCAGATACATCTATCCCTCTGACCATGAAATATAAATATGTAGGGTAAGACTTTGACTAAGTGTACAATCAGCTTCGTCCAATAGCCATCTTTCACCTCACCGTTTGGCTTCGAAACGACATGTAATATGTTTAGACTTAAGTAGTTTATTAATACGTAGATTACATAATGATAATTTGTCCAAAAAAGTGTAATTGTTATATTTTGCATAATAATAGAGCCTAATGTTTGAAACAGTCAAGTAGTAGCTTCAAAATTCACTCCATATATTTCAGTTTTGATAAGAAGATGGTATAATTAGTCGCTAACCTATATACACGAACAACAAATATAGCTTAAAGTCAAGTACATGAGTGTGAACATGCCTACTTCTGAGTTATATTAATTACTAAATTAACAATCAATAATCAGTATGCCCCTATTTATCTATTTAACATTTATTCAATTTACAGAAAAAGAGGACGATCATAACAAAAAGAAGAAAAACAAATTATATATTTATTTATTTACAAATTTTATTCATTGAATAAATTCAATAAGGTGATGAATTAACAACTACAGGGAGACTTTTAAAAACAATTCACTTCATTTACAATTTCATTAAAAAATAAACGATCAAATGAGAAACGTACTAGATCTATTGTTTTATATCTTTGAAAAGTAATTAATTCAGAAATTGATTTACCAATTGCTATAGCATGTTGTGTACCATGACCACTTGAACCATTGCAAAAATACATGTTTGTATGAAATGGATGAAAACCAGTAATTAAATTTTGATCCCATGTATTATAATCACATACAGATATCCAACCTGAAGTTACCTATTTACATATTGAATGAAAGTAGATTAATGAATGAAATGATATAAGTATATAGATACTATATTTTGAGATTTATATTAAACAGTATTTATGAAGATATGATGCATATATATATATATAAGTTTGTCAAAAGTTTTGGCGTCCAGTAGACTAAATTGATTACTGTGCCCTCAAATGCCCTGGTACGGCAGAGAGTGGGGAGGGTCGCTCTCCCTCCCCAAATGCTCTCATACGACCACGCGTATATAGCCTCTGTCAGGGAAGTCCTACTTACTGCCTTCTCGTGGTGGGGGTGTTGTCTGCGAAATCGAGAGGACGAAAAGCGAATGTCCGGCGATTTAACCGGGTTGGTGGACACGGAGGGTTCACCTAGGGGAGTTGGGAAACCCTGATTCCAAACCAATGCTGCACATGGGCTCCAGTATCCTAAGGGAACAAATGACGCATGAACCAATTGTTGGTCACCGGCTACCATGGAACTGCATCTCCTCACGAATTCGTAACTAACAGATATCGATGTTAGAAAACAGCAAATTGGTGTACTAAACGCACATTTCTATTACAGTAGCTTCAGTTAACATATTAGTAATCCAAGATGAAAAAGCTGATACGTTATTTCAAATATTCTAGCATTAGGCAATAGGTGAACTAGTTCCTAGAATCACTGTTTCTTGTCATTCAACCACATACATATACTATTCTGTATATCACTTCATCAATGAACGACAAATTGGACAAAATTTATTGATACGCTCAAAAAACAAACACTAAAATCACGAGAGAAGACACTCTTACGATTTTTGGATTTATCCATTTATATACAGTGAATATAACCAGTACGTTTTAAAATCAACATCACCAATAGAAATCCACATGGGTCACAAAATAAGAATCAGTCATATACAAAGATCAACCACTTACGACTTTAACATCATTTCATGAGTGTAAAGTGAGGCAATGAACTTAGACGAATGAGTGTGTTATTAAAAGACATGATTAATTTACATACGAGATCGATTGGACATCCTAACCAACTATGAAGAAAAAAACAACGGTGAAAATCATTTTACTTCCAGACACTTTCAATCTATCCGAATGTTAAAATAACATCGAACACAGATAAACAGAAGCTGTTAAGTAAGAACATATAAACTTAAAGAAGTTATCTCAACAGTTTAAGATCCTGTTTTTGATCCGGAAATGGACAAGGATGTTTTATTCTGGAGTTGATGTTCACTAATTAGTACCAGGAGAAATATCACATTCAAGCCAACATAAGACTGAAATCCTGTGAATAACTTTTGTCCATTTCAAAATCTTAAGAACCGTTAAGTTCTTATCATTTATTTAATTGCTAAAGTTCACTAAGAAAACACACAGGGTTATGGTGTAATCTAAGCTAAATCAACAAATATAGTCAAACATCAAGTGATGTCAGAAAAATAAATAAATTATATTTAAAGCATCAAGTTAGTTACTTCAACATCTTTAAATCCTGGTATACGTTTACACAATAATGGTTGAATATGTTCATAGAAAAATTCACGATTCACCGAATTCTGATATTAAAACAAAAAGAAATAAATAGAAAATGGTAGGCATTGAAATGAAAATTAGCTGCCAATTCAAACAGTTCAATAAAGTTTAATAAGATGCAGCTAGCGAGATATTAATTTAGAGATTACACAGAGCAGTCCGAAAATCATTCAACATCAATGAACTACGACTAGTGTTTTCTACCCACTGAGGCTAAAAGATGAACAACATAGAATAACCATTCCGTTTTGTATTTATAATTTCGACTGCTCTTGTGGAGTAAGTTATATCGGTCGAATTTCTAGGAATTTACATTTTCGTGCTCTCGACCACCCCTCAGAGTGACTAAGCGAAGGTTTAGTAGGGAACAGTTCGATATTGGTTCATTTAGTGCAAACTGGTCATAGAGCTAGTATAAGCCAATCTTTTTCAATTATTTATCGAGTCAGTATTTTTTTTAGAACAACATATATAAGAGAACAATATTGTTTTCGATTCGATCCTCATCAGGTTTCACTCTAATATACAGTAATATTTACACACATATACGAAATTATTAAACCACTCAAGGTGGTTTAGGAGTCAATGATAACAGTGGAATAGATTACATAAATAAACGTAATAAATGAAAAGTACAAATTAGTAGTGTGATAACAGGTGTACTAGTTGCGATAAGAATAATAAAGGCTTGAATCAATATTACATAATGAGAAATAGATCAATGATTAGAAAAGATATAGACACTGAAATAACATTCATAAAAATTACAACATTACGTAATAAGAGGTGTTCGGATAATTGGACCGTGAAACGTGCATTTGCGAAAAAAACAAAATAGTAGGAGGGGGTGAAGAAAAATAAACGAAAAAATAGCATGGAAAATAATGATGAATAAAATCATTTTTTAAGCCCGAGGGAGAGATATAGGTGTTACGAATTTCTTATGAACACAAAGACTTGGATTGTTGTCTGAAATTCCTGTAGTTTCTGCCATGTGAAAGAGACGAGATTGAACCTCATAAGGAATACGATAAATAACTTTAAATGACCTATTTTTGTTTACTACATGACCGCTATCGATCATCTGTGATAGAATCGAGCTGCGTATTGTCTTGGCAGTACCTTTTCCTAACCCCCAAATGCCCTGGTACGGCCAAGAGTGGGGAGAGTCACCTCTCCCTCTCGAAATACTCTCATATGGCCAGCGAATATATAGCCTCTGCCAGGGAAGTCCTACTCACTGCCTTCTCGTGGCGGGGGCGTTGTTTACGAAAGTGAGAGGACGAAAAGCGAATGTCCGGCGCTTTAACCGGGTTGGTGGACACGGAGGGCCCACCTAGGGGAGTTGGAAAACCCTGATTCCAAACCAATGGTGCACATGGGCTCCAGTATCCTGATGGAACGAATGGCGGAGGAACCTGTCATTGGTCAACGGCTACCATGGGACTGCATCTCCTCACGATGCTCCACTGCCTTGTGGATCAGACCTTTTGGTCAAAGGCTCCGGGTGTGGCCCCCTAAGAAAACCACCTGCTTCAGTCTGGGCACCTGGGCAGTATCACAGCCCTCACACAAATCGAATGAGATTTGTGAGGCGCATATTTATCTGGTGCTTCATTGTACCAATATTTATGTGTTTAAATAAATAAAAAATAAAACCTTTTCCTAACCACAAAGGGAGGTGTTCACTAAGATTAATGCTCAGCCAATCGTGACCCAAACATCCCAGTAGCAACGTCTATGACTGTGATACAGCTTAGAGATAACTCAAATCCCGTAAATAGCATTTATTCCCTTAAGAGTGCAAGCAGGTTTTTCTGACGAGTAACGGATACTGCAAAACATAGGTCAAAGGCTTTATGGTGATTACCTCCAACTACTTAACATTGTTACTGTTTGTGATGTCTTTCTTCCACAGGCACGTCGTCCAATCTAGCTACCTAGAAGTAATTGGGAAAATCAAATTTTTCGAAATGGAAAAAAGGTAATAAAAATGCCTATATATAGTCTTAAAAAATAAATAACTTACTTGTTCATTACAATTATTGTTAAGAGAATCAAATTTAGGATTATCGGAATAAACAATAAATTCCCCGGATAGATCACGACGTTCGATAAATAAACGATTATGATCTATCATAAATGGCATATCTAAACCAGGTAATGGATAATGACTTTCTATGTGACTAAGTGTATTTTTAGGTCGCACAACGAAAATTTGACGATATCTAGATCAGGAGATAATGAAGAGAAGGGAACGAACAACTCATGAATACAACAGTGGAAATAGAATATGAATATTTCATTAGTGTGAACAATGATATCATTGTCTAAACTTTAACCTAAAAGCCTTGACGAACTATCACTAAAGTGATATTTTAAAAATTTTTTTAGTCAGCTAACAACCCAGTTGGGTTAATGAGACTTTTAATGTAAGTGAATTGATAAACGAGCCCAACTACTTTAGTTTTTATGGTCAGCAAAGGTATTGACTTAGATCGGTTCTGCGGGAAGATTTTGCATTTAGAGGGGGAAAATAAATTTGAAAACCTTTGCTTCGTCAATTTGTATTTTTTCAGAGTTTCCATTAAACATGTCAATGTTAGATGTGTGCTCGAAGTCTATAAGGAAGCTTTCGAGTAGGAGGCCAATCTCTAAAGTATAAAGTGACATTGATGTGCTCAAGAAATAAGAAAAAAACAACTACTGACATCGGGTTAAAGATAAAAATTACTTTGAATCTCCCCTACATTCAAAGCAACCTTTTTGTGTTAAATATGAAAATCAGATTTGTAACCTGAAGATTCCGTAGAATTTCTGACTGCTTACTTCGGAAATAAATTCCATATGACAACTTATGCAAAAATGAGGAGGACAGGAAAATTATATATATATATATATATATATATATATATATATATATATAAGAAATGATGAATTTAAAAAAGAAAGCAAACTATTTACAAGTCACCTTGGCTCAACTGGTAATCGTAAAGGAAAATTCTCACTGCCAATTTCAGCCAACCCAGCCACACGTGCTGCCCATGGACCTGCTGCATTTACTACTGAATTAAAACTAATGGAAACATTCGTTTGGTTGGGAAGAGAAATCTGAACAGATTGAAAGCGAATAGATGAAGATAAGTGGATTAATGGTAAAATTGTATATATTCTAAGATAAGAAAAGAATATTTTATGTAAATGTACGTTTGATTCTTTTAAACTAATCAACTGCAAATATTTTAATGACTTAAACACATTTCTGTAAAGGATATGTCATCACGACTATATCTTCGAAATGGCATGAAATCTGTAAAAGCTTTTCTGAATAAAAATATTATCATCATTATTATTAACATGTGGTTGAGCGATGCTTACTTACGAAAACCATACTACTTACGCAAAGCCCATCAAAGTAGACTAACCAACTGGTCAGTAGTATGACACATTTATATACAGGATATTGAACAATCGAAATAAACATGATTAAAAGTTATTTAAAACATAATTAGTTCTGTAGATCAGTCACCAGCCTATGGAGTTTGAACCACGATATCGGGTTTATTTCTTGCCCATTGTATCAATAAAAACTTATTAGGCAAATTCAAAAGAGTGATATAATGTATGATCTACCAAGATTATTTATCCTTTTAAAAAGCCAAGTGGAAATAAATGCTGTTGTACTTAGTTAAACTGAATATAAGAACTCCAACTAAGTACAAAAGTGTATGTCAATGCACTTCGTTCTGAGACTATACTCTCAGATTGAGGGTTCGTGACATGACCCAACTGCCGGAGCTAAAGCAGTTGGAGTAGGATTAGAACATGTTTCTCAAAGGTTGAGATTCAAATGGTTAGATCAATAAACCACTGCTCCAGTTTGGTTGAAATTGCTCTTTGTATGCTGTATGTATGAATATGAAAAACGCTGGTATTTTAGCTGAAACATAGTGAAAAGAGATATACTATTTGAAAACCAAGGTAACTTGCTGGATAATTTTATTTGTGCAAGATTAAAACAAACAGAATTAGGTGTTTTTACTAAAGCTTACCGTAGCAGAACGTAAAGGTCTACTTGAAACTGGAGGTCTCTGTGGCCTCCCAACGGAAGAAGATATCATCATGAATGGACAAGCATGGAAGTCAGTCACTTCTCCAACAACATAGTTTACTCCCATGAAATGACATTTTGTTTTCAATGCCTTCAGTAAAAGAAAAGGATCAAACCATCCCTCGTTTTCATAACCTAGATGAGAAAGTAGAGATGTTGTTTGTTTGAAAATACGAAGTTAATTAACCAAACTTAATGAGAAGGATTATTTTTGATATGGATCTAGACATAACATATGCTAACCTAAAAAGAGAGATCATTCATGTCACATCTTTGACCGATTAGCAGATAATTGATCAGCCTTTAGGTAGAGTACAACTAGGTGAAAACACACCGTCACAGTTGAAATGGCATATGAAAAATAGATTGTGAAGTCGTCTTGTGGGTAAATGCCTATTATATCACTCTTGGCTCAGATGTCTCCGTGTATTTAGTGTCAGAAATAAAAAAGTTCGACGACATACAATGTCACCCATGGTGAAGATTCTTGTAACTGACGTCAGGTTCGGAAATGTACAACTTGATACTGTCGAACCCTTACCACCTAATAATTTTACATGCTAACGTGTATTGACTGATTCACTAGGTGGTCAATAGCCATTCCATTGAAAGGTACTACAGAAGAGGCAGTGGTAAAGAAATTTGTGAAAGGCTCGGCTGGTAATTTTGGAGTTCTAAAAAGAATTAGTACAAATAGAGGTTCACAATTCGAAAGTCGTCTGTCTCAGCAACTAGTAGAGTTGTTAAGCATCAAGTGAATACGAACCATAGTTTGCCATCCTGCCACAGACGGAATGATAGAGACTTCACCGACAACTAAACGTCTCTCCAAAAGCCACGAGAGGCGATTGCAAATGGGATGTCAAGCTCCCTTTAGTATTATTAAGGATTTGCACAGACCTCAAAAGGGACATCAGGTGTTGCGCTGACAAGTTGGTTTATGAAACAAAACTGTTTCCCAGGTGAACTCTTTGAAAGTGCAAAAGCTATTCCAGTAGATATCATCAGCTACGTACAGCAACTGAAGTAACAGATGGAGTAGATAAGATCCGTCGACCCACGAGCTCAGAAAACCAAGTCATTTATGCCTAGGGACTCAGAAGACTGCACAGAAGTAGTCATTAGAAAAGATAAAGTACGATGACGATTGCAGGGTCCTTATGACGACCTTTTTAAAACCATGCGAAAATATGGCAAAACAGTCACTTTAGAAAGAGCCAGAAAGCACGATTCTGTCAGTAACGATCATTTGAAATTAGAACTTTGAGCGACCGTCAACGAAGAAATAATCTAGACCCACAGCAGAACAAACACCAAACAAGCCACGTACATCAAGTATGATTCCACACCGAAGCTCGATAACAGTAGAAACTACGACTAGATCAGGAAGAAGAATCAATTGACCTGATAGATATGTATCAACCATTATATTTATCTAATTCAACTATTTGTTTCTTCTTTCTCACGAATTATTTATGTAACTTTCATAGCACACATTAAGAAATCAGGCCACTGATTTGTAAACCATTTGCTTTAGTATATAAATTTAAAGTGGTAAATACACATCCTTTTTTGTATTACTACTTTTATGATTATTATTTCTTGGCTGCACGGATTTTCATTATCCTGAACTCTTAATTTCATGCAGTTGTTTGATGTTAAGTATTTCCATACTTCAAGTGTTCAGCCGATCACATCTAATTAGTTATTTTTCAGTTTGTTCACTAACATCTATGTGAATATGATATAAAAACATTTCAGCACGTACAAACTTTAGCCAGTAAACTTTATTGACGTACTGCACTCCAATATAACGTTTGCTAATCGGAGTATGTCACAACTTTCTCTTTTTCCTTTCAACAGACATTAACTATCGTTGGCACAATTTTGAACATAGACGTGAAAAAATCACAACAATGTTCTCGAAAAGGGCTATTATGGCAAGTCTTCAGCAAGTTTCTATTTTTATGGCCTATTTTGCTTGATCACACGAGAAAGGTCAAGAAAAACCCATTACTGACACAGTTATCGAGTACAGGTTTATATGCTCGGCTTTGGGTCACACTGTGTGAGTATGAGCCAGTGATACATATTACCTGGCTACTTGAGAAGTAAACAGGTAAAGTGGGGTTTAAACCTTTAACTCAGTGGTTGAGAGTCAAGTGACTTAACTAGTTAACCGCTATTTTTCAACTATTACAGCTATCAAACGTATTTAGGATCAAATCCTAAATGAAATATTACATATAAATTCAAATACACACTAACCGTAGCAACCCATTTCAATATCTTCAACATTCATCCATGGCCAACGCGCAGACAGATCGTCTTTGGTTAGCAGTTCAACTTTTG
The DNA here is from genome assembly GCA_944470415.2 of Schistosoma rodhaini. NCBI lineage: Eukaryota > Metazoa > Platyhelminthes > Trematoda > Strigeidida > Schistosomatidae > Schistosoma > Schistosoma rodhaini. The sequence continues at coordinate 31,986,494 of OX104037.1, forward strand.
CTCCTAGATCACTATAACAAATGGTAATTAGTAAAGAAACAAATAACAATAAAAGCGTACATCTGTAATAAATGATTTTCTTTTAACAAATCCACATTCTTAGCATTTGCTAAAATTAAACAACCTTGAGGATTGAAACCAATATCTATGTTTTCTATTGGATCTGGACTAAACAATTTAATATATTAATCGTCTCAAACCTTCCACCGATAAATAATTTGAGAGATTTCTCAAAAAGTCAATTGAAAACAATGACATTTGTATATTTTCTGGTTCTGAAAATTGCTGTCGTATAGACCCTAGTCCAAGAACCGTAGCTGACTGACTATATGTAGGATCCTTCTCAACAACAGTGACAGAAAACTTTGAATCACGTCGCATCCAAAAAGCTGTTGCCCAACCTATGATACCTCCACCGACAACTAACACATCTGTATTTCTCGGAACTTGATCTTCTCTATCTAGGTATAGGGTAAGGGAGAAATAGTACATTGACATACATGTAATTTGTGAAGTAGACCAATTTAAAGGAAGCCTTGTGTATGCGCTTCGTTTTTGACTTTTGACAAGGCCAGAAGATACGGCATAGTTAAGTCGATTTAATCCAAACTTCAGCATCTGTGATTTTCTAAAAACTTTCAGAAAAGAATATGCTAGTTGGAATTGTAATTAAGAGAACAAATATTAACCGTGAACAACAAAAAACAATGTAATGTGTCCGGAATATCGGTACTTTCGCGGGTTCTATATCGAGGTTTGTCATGATTTTTGGTTTCTTTCTTAGATCTGTGGGGATAACTTAAGAATCAAGGTAATTTTAGTCGTGTTACTGTTGTTGGACAGTACGACTAGGTAAAGCTTTTTGTATCAAGCCTCCAAATGCCCTGGTACGGCAGAGAGTGGGGAGAGTCAGCTCTCCCTCCCCAAATGCTCTCATGCGACCACGCGTATATAGCCTCTGACAGGGAAGTCCTACTCACTGTCTTCTCGCGGTGGGGGTGTTGTCTGCGAAATCGAGAGGACGAAAAGCGAATATCCGGCGCTTTAACGGGGTTGGTGGACACGGAAGGTTCACCTAGGGGAGTTGGGAAACCCTGATTCCAAACCAATGCTGCACATGGGCTCCAGTGTCCTGAAGGGGACAAATGACGTATGAACCAATTGTTGGTCACCGACTACCATGGAACTGCATCTCCTCACGATGCTCGACTGCCTTGTGGATTAGACTTTTAGGTCAAAGGCTTTGAGTGTGGCCCCCTAAGTAAACCACCTGCTTCGGTCTGGGCACTCGGGCAGTATCACAACACGCAAACAAATAAAATGAAACGACGATAATTACTGAAAATACTATTCTCGCTTCAATTGAAATTCAAAGAATATACACTTTCATTTTTTTATATACTACGTCACTTATCTACACTTATTTATTTCAACTTTTTGTATCCTTATTTTTCAACTTACACAGCAGCTCGCCTATGATGGAAACTCTGTTCTATCCAAACGATCTCGAGTCACTGTCTGGTCGAAAGTGACTGCTTTCACCGAATACGAATACTGAACCAGTTTTTCTGAAACCACATACACCATTCAAACTGGTTTCCTTCAACGTTCGCACACTAATGCTGATCGGACAACAGATAGGGTTGGTCATGTCTTTAGAAAGTCTTAATGTCGACGTCTGTTGTCTATCTAAGACCCGTATTCAAGACTCTAGTGAAGTACTACAAGTTTGCTCACCATATGTCGCTTTGAAAAGCTTGTTTTACGTAAGTTTACCCGGGGATCCTGTGGCATCTTCGTCTGGTTTTGCTGAAGTTGATGTCGCACTAAGCGCTAGAGCTGAGGCAGCACTAATCGATTGGATCCCCATTGTCAGTCGGCTATGTGTTGTTAGATTAGAAAGTTTCATCAAAGTGTAAGGAAATCGGTGTGAGAAACGATGTCTTTACATCATCTCCACCTTTCCTCCGGCAGATTGCAGCCCGGATGAGATCAAGGATGAGTTTTACCATCAGTTAACAGTTCTTCTGAAGAAAGTGCGTTAGACAGACATTTTAGTACTAGCTAGAAACTTGAATGTTCAGGTAAGGCGTCTAGGCATAGAAGAGAGTCGTTTAGGTGGCCGATGGGGACTTGTTGGTTGTAGACCAGATAACTGGGACCATCTACTGAACCTGTGTGCAGACCACAACCTGTTTATGTTTAGCACTAACTACAGGCAAAGTCAGCGCCGACGTGTCACCTGGCGCCTTTCCTCTGCATCCCAAGCCTGGAATCGGATTGATCATATTGAGATCAGCTACCGCTGGCGTGGTCGTGCACAAGACTGCCGATCCTTTTGGAGTACCTATCTGAGCTCTGATCACCCCCCTGTTTGAGCTTATCTTACCTCACTTTTCAGTGGCCAACAAATCCATTGGCCTGAACGGATTGATGTCAGTAAACTGGTTGCAGCTTCTGTTCCAACTAAATATCAAACCGAGCTAGGTTCAAGGCTAGCTAACATCCCACCGAAAAGTATAGATGAGCATTGGTTACAATTGCACGACGCCATGAAAATGGCGAGTAAAGCCGCTTGCGGCTTCGCGAAACGTCCCTGTCATAAGTACTGAGCTTCTTCAGACTCCTTACAACTCATTGAAGCACGTCGGTCTACTACGTGTGACAGTGAGTTTGACCGCGAACGATGACTGTTACGTAACGAATTGGGCAAAGCTTGCGTAAGGACCGAGAAGCCTGGTGGTCGGAGCGTGCCAATGAGTTGGAAGCAGCAAACTGCATCTGGTAACTGCTGGAAGCTCTTTTAACTCATCCGAGCCACTGGCAGCAAGAAGTCTGGTGTGAACGAAACAATCTGTGAAGATGACGGGATGCCAATAATTAACATCTATCGACATCTTGGACGATGGGTAGAGTTTTTCGAAGAACAGTCCAACTAGTCGGCTACCTGGTGACATCGATCAAACTGTCTTGCCCTCCATGGCCTGTGACAACTGACCCACCTAACAAGGCGGAAGTCCACATAGAAGCTTAACTTCTGAGGCGCCACCAACCATCAGGCTCAGATGATTTACCTCTGGTCCATTTTAAATATGGCTATCGAAATGAATGAATTATCTACAAAGGTCTGGCAGAGTGTTTCAACATCGTGGAATGGGTCGATAGTTGTTCTTAACCTTAAAAAGAGTTCACGTCGTTTCTGCAACAACTGTCGGGGGATAAGTTTACTTCCGATTGCGATCAAACTATTGGCTTCCGTCATACTTTGTAGATTGTTCAAAACCCGAGAAAAATTGACTTGTGAGGAGCAGGCTGGATTTCGTTCTGGTTGAGGATGTATTGATCACATCCTCACCCACCGCCAAATGTTAGAACACCGTTATACTTATCACAGGCCAACAATCGTAGCGTTTCTCGACATTGGGGTTGCCTTCGATTCGTCGGACAGGACTGTTCTCTGGGATTGCCTATTGATGGAGAGTATGTCTGAGAAGTTTATTGATATATGAAAAACCCTATATACGAACGCCTCAGGCAAAGTAAGGGCATAGAAGCACCTCTCCCCATTGTTCTATCCAAACAGTGGGGTTGGACAGGGTTGCCCAATCTCACCATTCCTCTTCAACTTTGCTATCGATGACGTTCTGGAAACAGGTCTGATGGATGTAGGTAACGGTGGTGTGGATGTGTTGGCTGAAGAAAGACATTTTGACATTGAGTATGCGGATGACACCCAAGTCATGCGATCCGCACATAATCAGTTTGGAACCAGTGTCATTAGGTATGGTGTGTGCTTTGTACTTTCGAAGTCAAAATTACCTTTACAAGACTAGCAGGACCCCAATGTCGTACTCACCCTTGGTAGTGAGCAGATAGAAGTAGTCAAGAAGTTCGCGTATCTGGGTAGCTGAATAAGTGCTGGTGGTAGCATGGGTGATGAAATCAATTCACTTATAGTGAAAGCCAGAGAGGCTTATGCTAATCTGGGCTATCTTTGGTGCCTTCGTGATGTTAGTCTGGCTGTGAAAGGTCGGATCTACAACGCGACGGTTAAAGCGGTTTCGCTCTAGGCTTGTGAAACCTGGCCTCTCTGAGTTGAGGATGTTGGACGACTCTCTGTATTTGATCATCGTTGTCTCTGAAGGATTGCTGACGTCCAGTGGTAACACCATTTTAGAAATGTAGAGGTTCGGAATCGTTTGCCAGGGCACAGTAACTCTAATTCAATTGGTGTCATTATCGTGAAACATATACTTCGGTGGCTTGGACATGCCTTACAAATGCCGTGTCAGCAAATTCCACGTCGATGTTGGAATCGTTTGGAAAAAGCGGAGGGGTGGTCAATGTATGATATGGTGTCGTGGTATGGACGAAAGCTGTACAGGACTAGCTTTTGTTGGTCTTTCACGACTCCTTGATTGAAGTTCTAGAGATGGTTCAACACAATGTCTAGAGTCGCTATCAGACATGGCTCAAAATAGAAGTCAGTCATGATCCTTCTGTAACCCTCTTTTACGTTCTTCATAAAAGTGAACGTAACTTCTTTGACTGAAAGAATTCTAAAGCAATTAGTCCCTTTGATAAATTTCGATAATGCAATGAGAAGACGAAGATTATCAGAACTATGTGATATATTAGCGTAATACATTTCGAACAATCTGATCACACATATACTTGTTAAGAACATTTATAAAACATCCATCATCCTCTATTGCTAAGCATATAATCGAAACAGGTCATAAGATTGATCTAAACTCGGCTTTTGTGGTGTTGTTTAAAAGTGTAAAATGGCGTATACTAAGGTTTGTTGAAGCCTTAGCTATACGAAAATTCAACCCCCCTTTGTGTATTCAAAAACAGTTTGTTCTCTCTTTAAACCTACCCTGGTAATATATGCTTATTATCCAGAGTGATTAGGTGTCAAATTGTTTTCACATTATTTTATCATTATTATCCTTGTCTATTCTTACCCCTATTTCCAGTCTAGTTGACCTTTTATTTTTATATATGAAAGAATTCTCCTGGTTGCATTTGTCCAAACTGAACTGTTCCATTATTATTATTTCACTCTCATACACTAATTTCCGTTCGTTATTGTTCCCCTTTTCTTCTTATACATTCTTTATCTCTGCACACTCTTATTGTTATTATGTGGCGCATATGTATCTGGTGCCCCTTTGTACCAATATTTGTGTTCGAATAAGTAAATAAAATATCAAGAGACATTAAGAGAACAAGTTTGAAAATACTAAGAATTTCGCAATCTTTTTGGAAATCAACTATGCAGTTTTATGAAACTACTTGAGTGAATTGTTTTGCATCTAGTGAGTTAGCCACTGGCTTTTTTGTCGTTTTTATGTATATCAGATCACAATTCGATCTGATTGAACTTAAATTGTTGATTTAAGTGAGTTTTCACGTAATTATCGTAACAACATACTACAAAAGACGAAACTAAAAGTAACATGAAGAGTAAGTATTCGAGGACAGGAACAATATTTTGGAGTGGTTGGTCTTAAAATAGGGAAAAATAGTCTGGGCGAAAAAAGGCAGGAAGAAATAAGACGAAAAAAAGATGTGGGTACCTAGTCACGGTTCCAGACTTGATGGTATCGTATCTATTCCGTTGAAGGTTGGTAAATAATTTTACTTAGTGTACGTGGTATGCACATACGGACACTGTGCAAGTTGCACGAGTATCTCCGATGTTGCTTTGCTCTGATGGTGTAAACATTTTCGGAAAATAACAGGAGATGCGGATGCATGTGCAATTAAGGCGAACTTAGATGTTCTGATTAGCTGGATTAGAAAATAGTTTATTTATTTATTTATTTAAACACATAAATATTGGTACAACGAAGCACCAGATACATATGCGCCGCACAAATCTCACTCGATTTGTGTGAGGGCTGTGATACTGCCCGAGTGCCCAGACCGAAGCAGATGGTTTACTTAGGGGGCCACATTCAAAGCCTTTGACCTAAAAGTCTAATCCACAAGGCAGTCGAGCATCGTGAGGAGATGCAGTTCCATGGTAGTCGGTGACCAACAATTGGTTCATACGTCATTTGTCCCCTTCAGGACACTGGAGCCCATGTGCAGCATTGGTTTGGAATCAGGGTTTCCCAACTCCCCTAGGTGAACCCTCCGTGTCCACCAACCCCGTTAAAGCGCCGGATATTCGCTTTTCGTCCTCTCGATTTCGCAGACAACACCCCCACCGCGAGAAGACAGTGAGTAGGACTTCCCCGTCAGAGGCTATATACGCGTGGTCGTATGAGAGCATTTGGGGGCTTAGAAAATAGTTGATGACTATCAACGAAACTAAGTGTGTCTCCATACCCGTAGGGGATACAAAGGTGAAGTATACGATGATATCGGTGCCCGAGTTCCATTCATCCAATGATCCTGAAGTAACAATGAGCCGCGGTTTTAAGACCACACCCCACAGTAAAAGTTGATAGGATTTAAGAATAGAATCTATTGATTTGGCTACTCATATGCTCACCATAGTGTACACCATGTGAAGAAGATTATTCTTCTGTCCGAGAACAACGTGGTTTTAGGGAAGGCCTATCATACTTGGCAAGTCTGATCATTGCAAGAGATTGAGCTGCAGTGAAAAATAGAAATATTCCTGTATACGAAATTTTCATGGATCTAAGTAAAACATTTGACAAGGTTTCCCATTCGGGTCTTAAATTAAAACCAGGTTTTAGAATCCGTTATAAGGTAATAGACTGGATAAGTTACTTTCTCAGTGATAGGAAGCAACGGGCACGGGTAAACGGGGCTCTACCAGTGTGGGAATCTGTAAAAAGCGGAGTTACCAGATGTACAACCCTTCGTCCTACTTTTTAATTTATGTAAATGACTTATCAATTGTAGCAAATTCATTTGTTCTACTCTTTGCGGATAACATAAGGATTTGTAAGTCCATACACAGACAGAATAACATTACAGGATGACTTAAGTTCAATGACTGAATGGATGGATAGGTGGTCACTAGGAAGTTAACTCTAACAAGAGTGTGGTGATGCAAATAAATAACTGCGACGATTCATATCACTACACAGCATGTGGAGCTGTGTTACCTAAAGTAATGGACTATAGAGATCTGGGAGTCATAATGAACAGCGAACTCAAAACTACGAGTAACTACAAGGCTGCGGTCAAAGGCTTCAGGGTCTTTGGGCTACTCTTAAGCCATTTTAGCACTTGGACAAAGAAATGTTTAGGGTATTACACTGAATTTCGTGACTTCGAACTTGGAATATGAGATTCAAGTAGCGAGTTCTTGTTTCAGGTATGAGGAAGATATGCCAGAACAAGTTCAACTGCAAGTGATCAAAATGGTGAAAGGTCTCTCTGGTCTATCTTATAAAGACAGACTGAGACGCCTCAACCTATTACTTCAGGTTACGGAGTGATCTAATATTGGCACATCGTATACTGAACGATGTTTTTGGTATTAATATGTTTTATTTCTTCCTTTGATCTAGGACTGATCATTTGAGAGGACATTCCATGAAAGTTTAAAAACAGAGATCAAATCGTCTACATCTGAAGTTTCGTTTCTCTCACTGAGTATTGAGATGCTGAAACTTTCTGCTAGAACACGCGATATCAACTAATTTTGTTGGTACATTCAAAGCGAGACTGAACCTCTACTGTGTTACAAATTGCAGAGAGTAATATAGGTCGACAGACCTATTATCCTTACTACCGAAGACTGATATCTTAGTGAGATCCAAACTTAAAAGCTGAGTTCAGGCAGCAAGCCCCTGTTTAGGTGGATCGGATATCTTGGTGGAAGTACGGAGGGAAGTTACCCAAGCAATTACAGAACCTCGGAGTTTACCATACAGTGTCTTGATAAGCTATGCTTCTTTACTCTATCCTACAGTAGGTTAAGAAGTTATCTGATTTCGATGTATACAATGCTAAAAAATGGATTTTGGTCTGATATATCCTCTCTCTCTCCCTACTATATGTGAACAACTTGGAGGACTTAGCGGGAGAGTACAAAAGTCAAAAACAAACACAATACACAAAGCATACAGGTTTTCACACTGAGTAACCAACTATTAAAACCTGTTGCTTGAAGAGGTAGTTACAGCTCCTTCAATAAACTCATTCACGAGAAGACTAGATACTTTCCGAAGCATATTAGAAAAAGACAAACACAAAATGTATGACTTTCACAAAGAGTCAATATAGCCGAAACTAAAAGGAAGGAACTTAGTTACTGAGTGTATAGCGATTTAAGCACTTGAAGCTCGTAACGACATCGAAATTTTGTACACTTACTACACAAAACTGCAAAGAAGGTATTTCTGAATATACTGTTACGTTACGGTTGAAAATCCGCCTGCGCTATTCAGTTCTCAGTAATAAGGCTAGGAGGTTTATCGACCTATATTACTCCCTGCAATTTGTAATACAAGCTCGGCTGTCAGCTAATTCCGGCATTTCACTATTCGTGAAGGGCAAAAGGCGTGCCCACAGTCCGTTCTGTTGTGTCGTCTCCCCAGTTTCTGGATTTTTCCCTGAGGTTTTTGTTGCTGCTGAGCTTAAGTAGGTGTTCAAGGGGATACCCAGAAGTATTTAGGATCCTATGTGTCATTATAAGGTCACCTCTGAGACGCCCATACTCTGATGGATAAAGGTTTTGTGATTGAGGGTGCTCTTCATATGTCCTGAATTAGATTTCCCGAACTGATTTCGTGGCTCACCGTTGGATACGTTCCAATGTATTCTTATCTTTTTGAAGTAAGGGAGAAAACGCCATATGTCCATACTATAAATAAGAGCAAATAAATCTGCTGAGGATTACGTGGGAAGTTCCACTGTCAAACTGGACAAAAGTGGGCCCAATTGTTCACAGTGCAGGGCTTGTTCGAGAGGCATTTTTGGTACAGTTGACTTATGATTCTAGATCACGAGACACTAACACTTTTAGATTTTTTAAACTTAGGATACGTCTAGAGGGGTGTTACTTAAGTCTTATTCGTAGTCTGCAACATGTCTCAGATGGACTAATTTACGCTCTGAAGTGTTGGAAGTGATTTATACCGATTTGGAGGTCGAGTTAAATCCTCCTGAAGTGCCAGTTTACCATCGTGGTTTCACACCTCTCTTCAGAGTTTCACTACGTCAGCGTAAAGAAATAAATCAGGGGACACTTGCTGAGGAGGGTCATTTATGTAAATTAAGAAAATAATAGGTCCCAGTACTGAACCCTGAGGGGCCCCACTAAGTCATTCCGTAACCTGAGGAAAAGTAAAGTTTGTCCTGTCGGTTGCTTGTATGTGAAGTAAGCCAATCAATTAACGGTGACTTGGTACCTAATCGTTTGAGTGTATTGATGAGACGTACATGAATAACCTTATTAAAAGCTTGTAGATGGCGTCGAGTCTTGATTGACTATGATCACCACTACAGCAAGATTACGCGTCCAAAATCGACTTGGCTCCCTCGATAACTCGCAAACCAGAAGGCTGTAACTGGTCCAGATAACGTATATTTATTGGCGATCTCGTCGTATCGAAAGAATACCGAGACGTACCAAAGTTTACAAGTGGAACTACCGAGCGTACTGGAGTTCGTGCAAGGTCAAAAGACAACAGCATGGCCCTTAACTGAATATCATATCGTTATAAAACAGAAGATGAAAAACCGGCATTTTGAATTTTCGTATACGTCTAAAAACTATTTCAGATAATATGCCAGATGTGACTTTAAATCCCCCGAAATTATGAGTACTTTATTTACTAGGGTTTTCCCCCTCTTTTTCTCATTTTCAACACAGTGCTGTGTTTGAATGTTGAATCCAAATGAAATAGCCCCCAAAATGACAAAGTTATTAATGTGGCAGCAGCGCAACCGTGTTTCCATACCGTAGTTATGCCTAGATTGTATGACATAGGGAAGATTTTCCTAAACAACTGAGCATAAATATCAAGCCCATCATTTCGACCTGTTACAGAAGGCTGAAATCACTCGCTTACGAAACTCCTGATAATTGACGTAAACAAATGGTTAGTATCGATTTCTTAGTGCTTAAGTTTTATCAGTTGCAATTATTACACTGTCTTCAATATTTTGGTGTGAAAAATATGCTATCAGTCAAAACCATTAAAAGTACTAGATGAACCTTTTAAAGCCATATCATATCAACTCAACCATGGCTGAGACATGACTCCAAATCCATGAAAGCTTTTTCAGGATAAAAGTACAACTGTTATCATTATTTATACGAATAAAAACACAAAACGAGTCTTGCAATATAGGATGAGCTTTTTGTGCAGAATGAATTCATCCATTCCTCTCTTCAGTTCCTGTAACGTTGTGCAGTCTTTAAATGACTTAGCATTTTATGTCTAAGGATTAGAATAGGACTATTTCAGAATTAAGTATGTAAGACCATCTACGTTGATGATCTATGTCAAAATGATCGGGGGCCTACTATAGTTAGACGAGAATGGGGACGAACCAATTAACGCCGAAGTCACACCTCGCGACCAGCCCTTACGTGGATTGAACCATCGACGCATCAAAGGATAATAGATGCTATGGAGACTGTACAACACAAAGGACGTTATTACAAGAATATATTAGTTAAGGTACAACTACGGAAGTACAGAAGTGAAAGAATAACCAGTCCATGGCGTACGATTGGTTTGTGCGCGTTGACTATCCTTGACCTTGACAAGGGTCAGTGATTTGTTCGATATTCAGTGACCCTACAATACACCCCCACCAGATTCAACAGCCGTTTGAATCGATACCAAACAAGTTGGGAGTAGTCGAGCGACGGAGGTTGCCAGACGATTAATATGAATCCTCCGGGTATTGCCGAGCTGTAAAAGAAATGGAAACGAGGCTGCAGAAACTGATCGGGAAACAACGAGTAATAACACGTAACAAGGACGTTGGTTGAATGTTAAGCGATCAACCATAGAAATAATAAAAAAAGAAACATTTTGGAGTTTTATCAAGTCGCGTTGAAAAATATAGCTCTGACAAGTGGTTGAGTTCCTCAGGTGTGAAAAGGTAAGTTTGTCGCAAGAGTAGTGATGTCATAGTGATAGTACGATAAGTGTATTGTCAATCGATGCCGATGTTTGTACTACCCTTGGTACAAAGTGGAAAATCAGGAAAATCAATATGCTAAGGCCTCACATTACGACATTCGTAACTCCTTGTCTTTAGCGGAACAAACATATTCTAGATCTTCTCTCTATATGAATTACTTTACCTGTAAGTTTTCTAGACTCTGGAATAATTTACCCCAAACTATCCGTATGTTAAACTCTTTCCCATTGTTTGTTCGCTCAATTAATGCTTTTTGCTCCTCTGAAAATGCATTAAATGCTCTAGCGCCTGCAAGTGTATCTTACTCCACAAGTGAGATTATAGGAACTTTAAATGTTTAACTTCTTACTTGCTATCATTGTTTTGTTGTTCCGTGCTCTTTGCTTTAATCTTACCTTCTCTAGTTGTAGATAATTAATAATAACTCGCTCTGGCACTGGTAATAACCTTACAGAATAATGTTGGTCAATCATCAGGCTATCCACTTGATGAAAAAATGACAAGTTCCCTGGTGTTGCATTGGCTTGCCGTGATATATGCCATATTTAAACTGTTTATCAATTACTAAACCAGCAAACATAAAACCTTATAATTCATGTTTGTTCTCTACATTAAATGTTGATTTTTATAACAATCTGATCATGCCTGTAAACTGGTGTGAATTCTGTAAATATTATTTTCAGAATATATTATTATTATTATTATTGGTAAGTGTCGCTGACAACTGTTCGTAAGCGTCGATTTCTAGTTATATCTATATTTAACAGACTAACTGTAAGTACAGAAGTATAGCCGTGAAGATAAGTCGTGGTTTCCTTGTGCGAAGCTTCTGATCAACTTGCAGCCAGTTTGGAAAAACTGATAACTGCTGTGAAAATCAATAAGGGTCGAAGAAATACAGATCGAGAGCGATAGGTGGCACGATGAAATCTCTGAAAGATGATAAACGGTGGGTGCTGCACACGTGTTTGATGAGTGAACCGAAAAATGTCGAAAAGAACATAAGAAACCAAGAGTGTCACTCTGGACTCATGTCAATGATATCGGTGAAAAATGCTGTCAGTGTTGGGGTCGAGACGACAATATCGTTGTCAGTTTGCAGGAGATGCGCTCGACTGCGTAAACCGATGATTCGCGTGAATGGGTGTCGTCAAACCACCAATTGAACTGGACAGGCTTTAGATCGTCGAGTTGTTGAACAGCCGATTGATGTACCGAAATCATCTGTTAGATAACAGCCACGCGGAAACAATACTTCATAACATAAAAATACGACGTCGAAGTTGAATAACTACAATAGTTCGGAGGTGTTGTAATGTCACATCGAAGTAATATCATTTCGTATACTGACAATTGTACTGGACATTCGTTTGGGCATTGTTTATGTAGCAATTGGATGTGCAGTAGCAAACATATACGAAGACTATCGTGGGGTTTGTGGAGAATTTCAGAAGACGTTTAGATATTTTCCAAACCCGTATTGCATGTGAATAAGCCGAAGACGGAATTAAAGTGACTTTCGTGCAATAAGGAAATCGAGTCATGATTTACTGTATGAGATAACAGCAAACAAAAAAAAGCGCATAGTAAACATTAATCTAAATGGTAACCACCAATGTAACTAAAGTTTAGGTTTAGATAACGTGATCGTTTCGTAAAAAAGCATATTATCTAGCTCTAAGTGACATCAAGTACGACGAAGTGTCTCATTAAGACATGGACTAAGATTGCTCGTGTACATGAAATACGTTTTTTCGGAGTATGTTGACTTACAAGTCATAAATGTAAGTAGTTTCGACTAACATTTGACGGCAGTGACAGAATGTATGACTACTTTAAGTGAAAGTAGCCGCAAAATGTTAGACCTTATAAACATTATACGAAATTAACTAACTCAATTATGAAACTCGCCTGGATTACTCTTGCTCCAAAGTAATTGAAATTTGTGGATTAACTTCGCAGATTAACGAAACGTTGTAGACTGAATTGGAATAAGTCTAATTTAGGTTGAACACGTAGAATTGCCTGACGAAGTTTAAACAAGATCTAACATTGCAGGAAATTTATAGTTCAAACTCACCGTAAATTTCTAGCATTTGTATCCTCTGATTCGCCATGGAACTCAGCAATTGGAAATTAGGCAGGCAGTGGTCAAGAAAGTAAAATATTCTAGTAGATAGTTTTTGATAGTAGTTAGTTGACAGTGAATAAGCAGAAAGATGAATTTAATAATCGGCAGTTTATCCTGTATTGGTTATACAAGTGGATAAGTTGCAAACAGATATGCGTACGTGTTGCCTTGAGGCCATACTTACGAGTGGTTGATATTTTAACAGACATATTACACAGGAGCATTTACATGCTGCTAATGCTTGTTAAAGAACCACGATAGTCGATTACAGTCGTAGTTGATTGGTTAGTTCTATCGATTGAACTAATTATTTCAGTTGAAATACTAATCAACATTGATATGAAGCAACGAATGTTCACAGAAACTGATAAAGATAGACGAAGTTAAAAATGGAAAATAATAAGTACAAAATGTAAAAAAAAGAACATAATGATAGGTTGCGTTATTCGAAGTCTTGCTCGCCAGTGTAAGATCGTCTACGTTGATGATCTATGTCAAAATGATCGGGGGCCTACTATAGTTAGACGAGAATGGGGACGAACCAATTAACGCCGAAGTCACACCTCGCGACCAGCCCTTACGTGGATTGAACCATCGACGCATCAAAGGATAATAGATGCTATGGAGACTGTACAACACAAAGGACGTTATTACAAGAATATATTAGTTAAGGTACAACTACGGAAGTACAGAAGTGAAAGAATAACCAGTCCATGGCGTACGATTGGTTTGTGCGCGTTGACTATCCTTGACCTTGACAAGGGTCAGTGATTTGTTCGATATTCAGTGACCCTACAAGTACAAATTTGAATTATTAGTAGTGAAGTCTATGAACAAGTTATCAGTATTACTTCCAGAAGTAACTGAAAGAGTTGGTACTTGAATCACTTCTAAATTCGTCACAGTACTGATATTTCATTTTCAGTGGCTTGACATTCTCAGTTCGTTAATGAAGCATTTTCATCATTCTCCAGTAAACTGTAACATCGAGAATGAGTAGTTTATAATCAATAATACTCAAGAGTTTTATTGTTTAGTTACGACATTGGAGCCCAACGATTTTCAATTCCTTTTTAATAATTTACATCTGATGTCTCTCATCTCAGTATGAAGTTATGAGACATGCTACCAGTTATATATAATCGTTTTTGACTGTAAAGTAGATTAGTGAAAGTTGTAAACAGAAAAAGCACGTGATCATTATAATCCGCCCTATCAGTAAAATTCAGATTACGGGGTTTATTATCACAGGCAGTGAAATGAGTAGTACCCTGCACGGATTCAGTGTGACCAATATTCCCAAGTCTGGAGTTGTGAAGACGAAATTACTTTGTGAGTAGAAGGTACGAAGAATCAGATATTTATCAAACATGTTTTTAATTTTATTCACCACTTTCTTATTTGTTGTATTTTCACGAGAATGGGAAACAGTGTCGACTAAAGGCGGGTTTATACAACTGTAGATTGCCAACGTAGATAATCTATGTCAAATTATTGGGGGCCTACTAGAGTTAGACGAGACTATTGTGGTCAACAGCTAACTTCGAAGTCACACCTCGCGGCAAGCACCTAACGTGTATTACCCTTTCGTCGCATCAAGGTACAATGGCTGCTTTGATGACCGTATAACACAAAGAACATTATTACTGATATACATTAGTAAAAGTAGGTACAGGGGGAAGTTGCGACCAACACCACATGGGCCATTCCGTAGCGTGCAATTAACTAATGCACGTTGGCTGTTCCCGACCTTGAGGAGGATTAGTGAGCCGTTCTATATTCATTGACCCGACTGCCGGATAATTTGGCTAGAGCCCACTGACATTTCACTGCCCTTACACAACTATGAGTATGTATTTGGTTAAGATAAATGAGGGATGTACCAGAAGTCTTAAACGACTAAAAAGCAAGTCCATTTACCGCTTCATGATTAAGACATGGAACCTCAAAATCGTGGAATGGGAATAGAGATACCTGTATCAATTTTATTTCAAGATTCGTATGGTATTTAGTATAGACATATTAAATGAATATAATTGTGTACTCATTTTGAAATACTATGTCTAACAGAGCATGTGACTGCCAAGTGAATTAGTCCAATTCTATTCGTTAGTTTGTCCTCAGTTGTGTGATAAATTTAAATGACTGATGCGTGAGTCTCTCCAATATCCCTTTGTCTAGTTGTTTATCCATCTATCTATTTGTTAATCGTCATCCATTACTGCAGTGACGTGTAGATGGTGTCAAGTCGCGATTGACTATAGTCACTACTACAGGAAGGTTACGTGCCAGATATCGAGTTGGATCCCTCCGTAAGCCAAAACCAGAAGGCAGTTGACGGTTGAAAAAAGATATATTTTTGGCGATTTCGTGGTATTGAAAGAATACCGAGACGTGCCAAAGTTTACAATCGGAACTACCGAGCGTACTGGAGTTCGTGCAAGGTCAAAAAACAACAGAAGAGTGTCTTTTCGGTACACTTAAACGAACAAGTACAGTAAAACAATCACTGGTACAATTGGTTATAATAATAATTGTATCCATTATATCAATCATGTTGTCGTCACAAAAGATGGTTACTACAAATGCATAAACATTTCAGACACTAACTTACTGACACTGGGCAGTTTGTATTCATATTAACGCATTACAAATCAGACTGGTCTGATTCAACACCAAATTGGTTTCTCTACTAAGCAACTTCTGGATGCTAAATTCACTTGGTATTGTTTGTTTGAATCTTCCCATTGATGTTTAGGACTGCAATTGATCAGTCTCTTAAAGCTATATCGAGGCTGATCAATCGCACTCCTAAACATCAATGTGGAGATTCAAACAAAAAATATCAAGTGAGTTCAAACTTCACCCCATTGCACAAGCAAGTGGCTGTCACGACTCAGTAGCTGAGTGGAGAACGCGATGGGATTTGAAGCGAAATGCACTGGGTTCGAGTCCCAAGGTCAAAATCAACTCTGAGATACAGGTACATCCAGCCGACGAATCCCGAATAGGACGAAGTGGCGCGGGTCCTGGATTCCACCGTTAGTCACTATCCATTTTTGCTTATAATTTCTGGATATTGCATTGCTGATGTTATTTACACTTAAATACAGTTACTGACGATCCTAAGTGTCAGTGTCAACATAAATCCCATTCAGTTACGAAGTAGTTTAATTCTGGTGTTAATCCAATACTAATATTACTCCAGTCTAGTAGTGTCCACTCAGCCCGAATTGTAATTCACTTGTTTATTACTACTATATATACTAGTGGATTCAATTACTTAAATACATATTCAAGAACATTTGTATTCTAGTTTTTACGTAGTTCATTTAACCTCAGACACCAATTATAACGATAGTGAACGTAACAATTAGATATATTGATCCCAGCAATCGGTCGGTCAAGTAACTGAATATGAAATCGGTATCCAAAGTTTCATTTAGCGTGCTTTTATAAGCTTGAATATAAAACCTTTAACTTTCTGGTCACTTCGGCTAACTCTTTTATGGATTCCACCCTCTCTCAGCATTCAACGTTGTCGCACCCTACATGACTTAGTAAGAAGTGGAGAGTTTCATACGGTAATGCAATATATATTCATTCTAGAAAGATAGGTTTTCCATCAGAATTATGCATCTGTAGATAGCGTCGAGTCTTGATTGACTATGATCACCACTACAGCAAGATTACGCGCCCAAAATCGACTTGGTTCCTTCGATAACTCGCAAACCAGAAGACTGTAATTAGTCCAGATAACGTATATTTATTGGCGATCTCGTGGTATCGAAAGAATACCGAGACGTACCAATGAGTACAGGCAATAAGAGCAGAGAGTAAGAAAGAATAAACAAGGCGGGCGACCAAACGGAAAGCGATTTCGATACAGTTAAATAACAGCGAGTGCAGTAAAACAATCACTGGTACAATTGGTTATAATAATTGTTTCCATTACACCAATCGCGTTCTCATCGGGAAAAGCAGGTCACTACACATCCTTGCTGACGACTAAAAGGAACTTAACTGAATTTTCATCGACTTAGATACCTTTTTTAGTCATGCCACAAATCCCATATCGATCCACATAATCTTCAACTAAGTCAGTACTTGAACTCATATTCATTTGTTCGATAACCGCCTTCAACTCGATCCCAAGTAGAATAAGTAGTAGTTCTGCCAAGTTTGTCAATGAGACAGATCCTATGATTTGCAAATTCGCCTCTAGTGTTGTGCAAACTTTTAATTATGAGTAACGCTTGGGTTCAGGCGAAAACAGTTATAATCGATTATAAAGTTATGAAGGACTAAAGATGTAAAACATAAAAACGTTTACTCGGACAGAGCATGGCCAGTAGACAAAATCTGAAAGACCTTCATAGAGAATTAAAAACTGACGGAAGAGTATGAGGTGTTGTCAAACAGTCCTGCTGCAGAAAAATAAACTGAATGTGTAGAACTGTAAAAATTTAATGATAAGCTCACAAATATTTGGGTGAACTACTCTATTAATATGGGATGTATTGTAAGAACTAGTAATTTCAAGGTCTATCCCAAATGTTCTCTGACAGTTACGAATAAGCCAACACTCGAATAAAGACCTTGAACGCAAATGAATGCATTATATTCAAATTAGAATAATGTGAGTAATAATAACCTGCAAAGCAGTCATCATTATGTACAGACATCAAAGTATCTATCCGAAACGTATTCTAATAGTCATGAATGAACTACTTTTTGAAAACCATATGTGCACATGAATGTATTGTAATGAAAATAAACGAAGCGGAAAATTTCCGACAAAAGATTTATCATTTATCATTAATTACACATTTTCTATACTGCTTCACTCTAAACTTGTCTCCAGAGTACTCTGCTTATTTAGTAAGATGTGCAGAATAAATAAATTCTCATCAGGAAGAGTTAGGTTTAGTGTGAAAGAGAAATGATTGAATGACAAAAACAGGATATGACCACGCCAACATATCCAACCACACAATGTTAATCACGGTGATCATTGCTGTTCATTCTAACTTGAAACAAATAACATTATGTTTGATAATAAGTCCTCTATGGTGAGGGGATGTAAAGCATAACAAAGTAGTTTGGCTAGGTTTAATCACACTTCGCTTGCCATACAATACTTCCTCTCCACAAGATGGAAATACCTTTTATAGCTAAACATTGTAGTAACGTGTTTCGTTAATTGATCACCTCGATAACCGTTATAATACCAATCTTATCGGTGCATAAAATCAGAAGGCAAAGAGAAGCGGCGACTACAGTTTATTGTGAAATTACGCAGGCCAAAAACTTACAAGCACATGAGCGAATATCATTGAGCGAGCGAGCAGCAAGCAATTACATAGGCAATTTATAGTCAAATTGAATTAGGGCACAGCAAAACAAAAGCTGATAATAGGATTTGGGTGCATACATAAATGGCGGCGGAGTATGAGTCATCGAATGGTACTTAAGCAATCAACATTTTGGCTAGAGTGTCATATACTCTAGTGGTCATAACAGTACAAAGAAATATGCAAATTGTTATTATCCAAATGACGATGTCTGTTAAGTTAATAAAAAGGCTTTACCAAAATTGACCATTGTGGGGAGTAGTGTAACGTCGTGTACTATATTACACCTACATAGCTTATTCTAGTTTCTGGACAAGCCAATTCACCTATAACGTTATGAGTCATATTTTGATCTTGTTAATTATTCCCTTATTGACCTTGACTATTTCTTTATATTAGCGTATGTGTATGCACACTTCTTATCCTACCTATCACATGTCTGTCATTCATTTTAGTCTGACTATAAATGTTGATTAATGCTTGCTTATAACGAGTTGGCTTACCAGCCATCTCCCATGTATGTTACTTTTTTTCGCTCGCTAACATTTACTCATGTGCTTACTGCCTTCTAGTCTATGTTATTTGTCAATAAAAATGTAGTTGCTGCTTCCCTTTGTCTTCTGATATTGTACACCGTTCAGATTGTTATAATAACGGTTATCAAGACGATCGATTAACGAAGCACTACACTACACCATACTCAAAATCGATTGTAGGATAGTTGCTATAACATTAAACAAAAAATTTCTTTTGAACTGAGTTATTCAAGAAACTGGAATTCCAGGGAATTCAGTAGTTCTTTGCTGTTAGATTCTAAGTTTAATTATATTAAGAGATGATAATTAGCAATAACTGTATATAATAGCTAATAAAAACGTACCTAAGCGGCAATGTTGAAGTAACATAAGTGCAGAATAAGTAAAGTATACACAAGCAATGATTTCTTCAACAAACACAAACAATCTTCACTACAAGACTTTGTACAATCAAGCTGTAGGACAATGTGTGAGTGAATCGTTAAGAGTATGAACCGACTGTATGTCAAATAGAAAAACGTCCCTGCCAAGCAAAGGAACATTTTGTACCTGAAAAAGAGGAAATATCAATTCAATTTGCTCGAAAGGTGAAAAGACTAATCAAACTATAAAATAATAACTACATAAAAAAAGTGAGAGAAACATACAGTAGTACTGAACGTCCCTGCCAAACATCGAACAGGTTTCTGTAACAGTAAGATTAAGACACCAATAACCAATTTACACAAGAACAATCAATGTACACACAAGAGTGCACATACTTCCAAAACTAGTAGTAAAATAATAATCCATAAATAAGTCTAAAACATACTCCAATATCTACGAATTGATAAACGTTGAAAAACTGGGAATTATGGTAAACGCATGTGAAGGGACTGTGATGAATTTGATTTTTTACAATATTTATATACATTTATGACTGTTTGGTATATTTCCAAAGACAGAGTTATTTAACTAAAGAGAATGATTCGGGATGTCAGAATAATCGTTTGTAATGGACCAAAAGTGTAAGTATTTATTTAACAGCGATACCAATTAACAAAAAAATCTTATAAAAGCGAGTTAATAGTATATATATATGATATAGGAGTTACTTGGAAGTTATTAATGGCTACGTGTTCATTAAGTTCAAAAATATGTACACAAGTAAAACAGGGAACAGATAATTTCAAAATACAAGGTCTAATCTAAGTTAATGATACATGATTTATCAGGTTACACTGAGAAGTACAACTTGTGAATGCGTGTGGCAGATATATTAAAGATCAGTTGGCTTGAGAGCGGATTAAAACAAAATATAATGTAATACATGAAGTATTTGTACTTAGGGAACGGTAATCAGTGTGAGGTGCAAAGAATGTGCGTAAAGATATCTAATTAAAGAACTCATTGGCAAACAGTAATGATTGACAAATCGATCTAACCTAGACAACCATCGAAAACCTAAAAACACTGGAAGACCATTTAATCCTAGTGTGGGACTCCTCAGAGATGTTCATGAATGACCCCTCAACCGGGGCTCGGACCAAGGACCTTCAGTCTCGGAAGTGAAAGCTTGATCTCCACATCACTGAACCAGTATCAAGTGGTGTGCAAGTCTGACTTCAATCAATCCACAATATTGCGCGACCATCTTCTAATGCTGGGGTCATAAATGAACACTTCTGAAAAGTCTCATACTAGGAAGAAACGGCTGTCCAGTGACTTCGGGTTTCCAACGGTCATCTAACTTAAATCGGCTCGTGATTACAGTGACATGTAACAACTCCATACTGAGGAATGATCCAGACTTCTTATTATTGATTTTCAATTGTTCCCTAGGTAATAGCAATGTACAATCAAAACTTTATTCAAATTATATTTCGTCGAATAATTGACATAAAATTATTGATGGTTATATAGTATAAGTAAATTTTCCCCACCTTCCTGTCACTAGTATCGAGTAGTGCACAAAGTGTTTTATTCCTTAATGAATAACAGCATTCGGATTTTATTTGTAGCTTAATAATAGTACAGTGTATATATTATATTGACATAATTTACGATTAATTGTAAGAAGATTATACTGTGGTCAAACAAGTGACAGCAATAATGCAACTCTTATTTCAAGATCTTTTAGTGGAACATCAATGATTCAAACGAAATTTTCATTGTAATTCTGACAGAAAATAAAGAAAGTGGTTTATGTTTATGATTTTGCAGGCAGCTAATTATATGATAAACTATAAAAAAACGACTGATTTATGCAGGTACTATGATCTATTTAGACCAATTTGAGCTCTTAACTCTATTGTTCATACCTTACATCGGCCGATGTAAATTGTTCTACTGGAGTAGTTGCTTTGATTACCATGAAAAGAGTGGTTCGCCTGGATAAGTCGTCGTTTAGTTTCAGTGCCACTATAGGATACGCGAAAAACATCCGTTGTAAATTTACTGGATAGAACGTTATCTGGACTTCTCTGGGTTATTATTTCACTGGCAGCGTCACCTCTAAATTGTAGGATGATGAACAACAATTTTGTATTCACAGTTTCCACATATCTTACTCTAACGTTTGTGATAATATATTTGTAAACTTCCCAGGGTATCTGATTCGTTGAGAGTACTTTTCAATGGATTCAGTTTCTTTTTAACTTTATCAATTGAACATATGAGTTTTATTCTATGGCAAAATATTTCTTTTATCAAGTTTCTTTTGTGTTGCAGAGATAGAAAGCTTAGGAAATATCTATGCTACTCCATGCAAGTGCTGTTCCTGTTTAAATTCCTTCTCGCTGATCCATATTGATCTTCTTGTAAGTGGAACATTTAAAGAGGCTATCCTGTCCATGGATAACTTTTCATCTGTGAAATTAATAGCAGAGTGAATTTCATTAAGTTGCCCAAGAATACCTATTTCTTCTGTACTTAATTTACAAAGGGTGAATATGTCATTCATTTTCTGATGAATATGTCAAGCTGTAGTTTCATCTTATCTTATCTCTCTTCTGTTCTTTCATAAAATTTCAAAGCCATACATATGCTCTGTAAACAAACCAGTTGTTGAAATGGCATTGAATTATTCAGTACCAGACTCTACCGCGACACCAAAGAGGATAAATGGTCGTATTGTTTTTAAATGGTGAGACGGGAGTTTCCAGACCTATCCCAATGAATTATAGATATGGTGAATAGTTGGCAAGCTTACATGAATTGATTTTATTGATTAATAATAAAGCGGATGAACGTCCACAAAGTACTTATCAATTAGTACAAATACCACAAACTAGTTCGATTCATTACATTTCAATAATGTCAGTTGGCAGTGTCTTTCATAGTATCAGATTCACTAGAATCACGGTTGAGTTCACTTGAATAACTCATACAAGGTTAATGTTAGAAGAATGTCTTGGTCACTCGGATATATTTATGTATAGGCATATCTAAAACATGTATGTGATTCTACAATTAATCATAATTATTTAAAATTAGGCTTACACCGAAGTTTGTAAGACAACAAAAGCAGTCAAACGTAAAATTGATGGGGTCAAAGTAACTAAGTGAGATATGTTTCAACCAATAAGAGCATAACCAGTTTGTTGATAATTAATTTAACCAGTGAGATAGAAAAAAGGGCACGAATCCTGTTTACTAATAAGTAATCTAGTCATAAAATAAGAATTTAAGCCATAGTTTCTATCTTTTTTAATGACCGAGCCCAGTAGTAACATTTTTTACTATAACACTGGGCGATGCCAGTTTTGATACCATGGTAACAGTATAACCTTCAGGAATGTAGATGAACCTTGATGATGAGTGTAAACTAATATAAAAACTGGGTTCAAAGCTTGTCAGTCGATTCCAAAATCATAACGTCAAGCAAAAGTACTTCTATGTTGTATCCATTCTAACTGGTGATTATCATTAATGGCTAGATTAAAATTATATTATATACCACTGAATAACTAAGTAGAGGAAATGGTGAGATTATAATTTATGGACAAATCAATCAGATTTAGGATAACAAGTTTTGGATTTTTGCATGAAATTCATCCCTCAATTTGACTAAATAGCGTTTTGACATTTAAATTGATATCAGTTTGTGACTATTATAAACCTAAATCCAATTGCTAACCTAACCATCAATTGCAAATCATAATATTTACTTTTCACATAGATTTATAAACCTCATTTAACCTTAGTAAGTTGTGGAACATTCTCAAGGTCAGTTTGGTGTCATTCAAAGGTCATCCAGAAGTTATTAATCACACTGAGGAAATGATATTTGTCACATTTATTAAAGTTAACAAAATAAGATAAGCAACTGTAACTATCATGAATATCTTAGAATTAAAATGGAGTATAACAATTTAATTAATCAGAAGGGGTTTTTTGTGGAGATATAGTATTTTCATAGTTGAAAGCATGCTTTCATCTCTACAAAAAACCCCTTCTGATTATAATCATATGCTCACTAGTAACTGGCTTCAAGAGGTAATTCCTGGAGTTCTAGTAAGAAGCAGTGACCAGTGAAGTTCAACCAGCCCTGTTGTGAGATAACAACTCACTGAAGACAATGGTGGACGGTTGCTCAATTTCGTGGATTGGTTGAAGTGAGACATTAATACCGTTGGATGCCGACCGGCTCAGTGGTCTATCGGTTAAGTGCTTTGGCGCGAGACTGATAGGTTCTGGGTTCGAATTTCACGAGTCGGCATTGTGGATGAGCGTTGCTGAGGAGTCCCACAATAAGGCGAAACGGCCGTCCAGTGCTTTCAGGTTTTCCATAGTTGTTTAGCTTCAATTGACTCATGCTTTCAACTATGAAAATTTAATTAATGTTTTTATTATTTACTTATACAATAATCATCATAATGATTTATTCATTTGTTTATCTTACTATTATTATATTTTTGTAATTCATAATAACGTTATAATTTGATACATTAATTGTAATTTGATTACGTTCATTTGTATTAAGTTTATTTTAACTTGATACGTAAATAATCTTGTATTGTTTCTTCCTTCCTTTATTTTTTCTTTTTTTGTAAAACAAATGTAGATTTATGTAAATATAGAAAACAGAGAAAAAAAACAAAAAAAAGAAAAAAAAATGAAACCATTTGAAAATAATCTGTGGTAATTTATTTATATAAAAAGATGAAAGAATTTTAAAACTTTTATAACATCATGTTTGCAATTATCTTAATTTACGTTTTATATTTCATTGCTAATGCAAAGTGTAAGTTGATTCTACAATTGATGATATTGTTATAGATATAGTTTGGTTTTCTTACATTCTACCTGTTTTTTTAATGTTTTTTAATAAAAACAATAATTAATTGGTGAGTAAATTAAAGCTAAACCACCATGGAAAACCTGGAACCACTGGACGGCCGTTTCGTCCTATTGTGGAACTCCTCAGCAAAGCACATCCACGATCCCACCTCATGAGCGAGATTCAAACCCAGAACCTATCAGTCTCGCACCAGAGCACTTAACCGATAGACCACTGAGCCGGTCGGCATCCAACGGTGTTAGTGTCTCACTTCAACCAATCCACGAAATTGAGCAACCATTCACCAATGTCTTCAGTGAGTTGATATCTCACAACAGGACTGGTTGAACTCCACTGGTCACTGATTCAATTGACTCATGATTTCAACTATATGAAATTACCGAAATGTCCACAAAACCCCCTTCTAATATTGAAATTTTATTTATTATCCTACTTTTGTATAACATAAACATTTAAATTGAATTATTATTTTGTCAGTTGAACATACAACATCAGGAATCAGGAATCCAAGTAAATTATCAGGTAGGTAAATTGTGTTACATAATTTGGCATAATATATATATAGTTAATGTTTTTAATTATTTCATCAGTATAGTTTTATTGGAAAGCATTGCAAATTACAATCGTATTGAGTTTTGAAGAAGTTAAGGTATCAATTACAACCATAAGTAAACATTATTCTACCAAATCATTTTGTATTTTTCTTGTATAAATCATGTAACGTGTGTTATTTTTCCAGATTCCAATGCTTCAAAAACATTAAACTTGAAAAATTTAACAGATCATTGTAAGTATAGTTCATTTCATAAGATTAACATTGAAAATGAATGGGTACTTAGTAAGAATTCATAATTTATTGATGATCCATTCCATCTGACTTTCTAGAGATGTCTAACTTCAAGCAATCCACAAAATTGAGCAACCGTCCACCATTGTCTTCAGTGAGTTGATATCTCACAACAGACCCGGTTGAACTCCAATGATTACTGCTTCTCATCAGAACTCCAGGAAATACCTCTTGAAGCCAGTCACTAGTGAGGACTGCTAAGGCTTATTGGTTTGTTTGGAACTGTTAATATTTTTGTTTATATATGTACTGTGAGATTGTCTTTCCGTGTAATATTCTCACCGAGATTTTAACTTTAGATTTCTGCTAAAAGCTTAACAGAAACAAATTGAATTATTGACAATAATCAGTATATTTAATCTTCGAGATATAATATTTATCAGAAGGGGTTTTTGTGGAGACCACCATGTAAAACCTGGAAGTACTGGATTGACGTTTCGTCCTAATGTGAGACCCCTGACTGGCTCCAAGAGGTATTTCCTGGAGTTCTAGTGAGAAGCAGTGACTAGTAGAGTTCAACCAGTCCTGTTGTGAGATATCAACTCACTGAAGACAATAGGTGAACGGTTGCTCAATTTCAAGGATTAGTTTAAATTAGACACTAACACCGTTGGATGCCGACCGGCTCAGTGGTCTATCGGTTAAGTGCTCTGGTGCGAGACTGGTAGGTCCTGGGTTTGAATCTCGCTCACGAAATGGGATCGTGTATGTGCACTGCTGAGAAGTTCCACAATAGGACGAAACGGCCGTCCAGTGGTTCCAGGTTTTCCATAGTGGTCTAGCTTCAATTGACTCATCATCTCAATCATGTAATATTTAGACAAATGATGTAAATATTATATCTAACCATAATGGCGTGTTATATAAATTGTGAATTCATAAATTTTCTATACGACATGTAATACAGTGTTGATCAAAATAGAATTATGTACTTTTTATGAGAACTCATTACTTATTCTCTGAATATATTTAATTTATTTGGGATTAATTTCTGAAGGTGTTAAGGATAACTATTTCACAAATTCAAACATAAACCTAACTTAAAATCCAAAAAAAGTTTATTACCGACTGAGTCTTAAACATCGAGTCTGAAATTACAATAACTTGATGGATAGCTACCAAAACTTATAATTTTCCATTTTGTGTAGGTCTAAATCTTTAGATGTCACACTTACTAAGTCTGTGTTAAAGTAATCAACATCCTATGGATTAGACCATGATCCATATATTATAACTCTATCCGATACCAGTTGATATAGACCATTTATATGTTTCTGAAACAAACTTCCCAAACAATTTTACTGATTTAACTCTATCGAAATTTTACCTTGGTGTTCATTAATTTCAAGTCAAACTTTCCTTAGGGTGATGAAAAGACATTATTTGAATCTTATTAGTTTTATGACACTTCCTTCAGAACATGAAAATAATTAGCCTTTTTTTCGGTTAGATATTCACACACCACAGAAATCAAATAATGGGACTTCATGCAACGGTAAAGGTGAGAGTATAATTTGTACTATATTCTGGAGCTAATTAGTATAGTTTAAATACAATCTTTATAAAAACTATTATTTTGAAACTGATGTTGCTATTAAGATCATAGTTAAACATCATTCGATGTCATTGAGCTACATTGTTCAAGTAGTAAACGCAACACACATTTCTTAATTCTTTAGATACATGTACACTTCCAAACCCAAGTCAAAAAGGTTCTACGAACACTACGAGTAAGTGTAGATTGATGTAAATTAACATAATATTGAGAATATATACCGATTTCAGAAACAGAGGACATTTGTACCACAGGACTTGGAAGGTTTATCGATAGAAGCTCGTTAGTTGATTTTATACAGGGTTCGAATATTATTAACCGTGGCATGTGGTTAATGGTACATTTCAATGAGACTAAGGATGTGCTGTTTTATCTTCAATTTATTGGGACTAGTTTTTAATTGAGGAGTTCATGAAACTCACTAAGAAACTCATAAGGACCGTTTTTAAATCGTTATAAGGGACTTCTGAAATCTAAAGGTCACCTGCAATCAGATAAATAAAGCTTTTTTTGCATGAACAAACCCTAAAAGTTTACCTCCTTTTACAATCTTCACATTCGGTTTCTTGTTCAGAGTTCAAGAGACACCGAGAGACAAAGATATGTTGAGCATGAAAAGCCTTTCTAGAAAACCGAATTGTCTCCTAGTTAAAAGATTATTCCATTTCACGTGGTTTAGAATACCCTCCTAAATAATCTTGTACCTTAGTTTGGCGACTACGACAGTTGAACTAACGGGCTGACTGTTACAAACTCAGTCTTTACACTTGACAGTTTAGACTACAGCAGAGATACATCAGAGAGTTTTGTCAGAGGTTTGGCAATTACATCAGCCATGGTTTTCATAATTTTGGGGATGAATATTTTCGGGACAACTGAACGTATCTGGTCTGAAGTGGTAAAGTGATCGTGATACAGCTTCTTTCTTACTGACCAGAGGATCCATCGATGAGTCATCATTATTATAATTAACGGTTTGTCTTTCTTCATCGTCAGCAGAAGTTACTTTACCAAACTATTCCAGTAAAAACTTCAGCCTTTGAAACATCATTTCTTATCAATATCAATAAAGTGTTTTTACCAAAAGTGACGGGATCCTATCACTTCTCTCAGTTCACCTCTTTGTACACGAGAAAAAACTTTTCACACTATTTTCACAATCCTTAACCAATTGTTTTGCATAAAAAATCTTGCCTTACTGATTAACATTTTGCTTACGTTCCTAGGTTTACCTAATACGCAATCTCACAAATCTACAGTAGGTGAGTGCATATCGGTTCAAATATTTACAGTACTTCTTAATATGCTGTGAAGGGAAATTATGTTTTGATAATTAAGAGTATTTGAATTATAGTACAAACTAGGAATCTCAGAAACAACACAATTTAACCGACAAGTACTAGATGAGCAAGAACGAATGTATTGTATTTGGAATTTGATATCAGGCAGCCAATCAAGTACAAAGGAATCATTAGTTCATACAAACACCAGACATATACCAGTGATAGTAAAATGATTCCAAATTACATGATAGTGGACTATTTACTTTCATTGATTAACATAATTCAAATATAATCTTTATGGAATTATACATTAATGAAAATAAAGCAAATAATACAAGCAAAATTAAACGTTATTTTATGAAATCAGCATTCATTTTCCATGTAATAAGCATAGGACTTATGTATTTTCTTTCAGCTCCCTCTGTTCCAAAGCCAACACGCCAGGAAATCCCACGAAGTGGTAAAAGTGAGTGCATTATTTCACACGATTACTATTGAAAATTTATCATTGGAAAACTGGCAACTAATGCTATGACTCTTCCGGATTTTCTTTAAGTTCATATTTTAACGAAAGTTTTTCACATTATTGAGATCCGTTAATGAATACGTAAATTTGTATTGGGATAGTAAGTAAAGATGGATAGTGACTAGCGGTGGAATCCAGGACGCGCGCTTCATCCTATTTGGGACTCGTCAGGTAATGGGTTCGAGTTCCAGAGTGAACATCAACTCTGAGTTGCAGGTACATCCGGTTGAACATACAATGAGTCATGCGAATTGAGAATAATCAACTCCTACAAAATATGATAGTTGATGGTACAGGTATTAAAGAGCACCGCTTATAAAGATTTGGCGAATTGGGTTCGAAACAGCTTACACAAACAATGCTGATATAAATATATTTAAAAACAATCGGTTCTATACTCCTTGACTCTGTGAATGACAACGAAATAATAGTTCATATTTTAGTAAATGGACAAAAGAAGAATTTAAGCTGCTTCAAGTATATTAAGTATATTAGAAAAAAGACACTGAATATTTTATGGAGGATTATACAGCTCAATAATTGTTCGTTTACCAACAATTCGAATCATTTCAATAAGCGTGAAATTAAAGGTAGTAAAGGTAGTGGCACAGTAAACTCATTTGTTAATTTAATTACTATCTAACAGTTGAACAGTCTTGACATTCGTCTTGAAGATAAGTTATTGCCCAATAGATTTGACCCAGATGTAACTATCATAAGTATTTTATAATTATAATTAACTTTTGAAATTGTATTACAGTATTGCCTTACTTTCCTCATTTTACTAATACGTTTTATTGTGTTCTTTTTGTTTCTCAGTTGTCAATGGAACAAAACCAACGCCTGGTAAACCTGGTGAGTCACTTCCTATCTTGCTTTAAAATTAATCGTGGAAATGTTTTTCGGTTTGTTTTATCTGTGTCACGAGTTTATGGAAGTAGAATTTTATGAATTTCTATAAGTTTTTTTGAATCATGACAATCTTCTTTTGTTTAGTAGATCAAGTATATTAGTTTGCGTAACAGTAACAAGTTACCTACTCCTACTTAGGCTTGTTACCCCTCGTGGAGGAGCATAGGCCGCCCACCAGCATTCAACATCCAACCTTGTACTGGACGATCCTTTCCAGTTCATTCCAGTTGTTATTCATCCTTCTCTTATCGGCTTCTATTTCCCGACGTAATTTGTTCTTTGACCTTCCTCTTTTCCACTTCTGTTATGACTTTTTAAAAAATAGTACGCATGCCAATTCGTTACTTATGTCTTCGCTAGGATATAACAACTTCCCTTCAGGTATCCAAGTTAGGGCTTACTTTGTGATGCATTTGGATGTATGTCTTATCCACTTCCAATATCTTTTCCTAATTTCCTCTTCAGCTGGAAACTGGTTTGTCCTCTAACATAAAACACTGTTGATGACAGTATCCGGTCAATGAATGTTGAGTATTTGGTGTAAAAAATTGTTTACAAATACTTGCACCTTTTTAACGATGGTTGTAGTAGTTCTCCACGTTTCAAATCCGTACAGTAAAACCAACTGTCTTGACGTTCGTATTGAATATTCTCACTTTGAAATTGGTTTAGAGTTGTTTTGAGTCCTATATGTTCTTCAAGTGTTGGAATGATGTCCTTGATTTGCCAATCCTCGCATTTACCTCTGAATCAGATCCTCCTTGTCCATTAATGATGCTTCCCAGGTACGTGAATATTTCCACATCTTCTAGAGGTTCTCCATAAAGTGTGACTGGTTTGGTTTTCTGTGTGTTGTATTTGAGGATCTTGTTTTCTCCTTTGAATATGTTGAGGCCTGTTGATGCAGAGGCTACTGCTACATTAGTTGGCTTCGTATGTATTTGTTCGTGTGTATGAGATAGGAGGACTAGGTCATCTGCGAAGTCCAAATCGTCCAAGTGGTTGTGAGATGTCTACTGTATTCCCATGATTCCCCTCGGATGTCTCCTAGCTAAGAGATTATTCCATTTCACGTGGTTTAGAATACCCTCCTAAATAATCTTGTACCTTAGTTTGGCGACTACGACAGTTGAACTAACGGGCTGACTGTTACAAACTCAGTCTTTACACTTGACAGTTTAGACTACAGCAGAGATACATCAGAGAGTTTTGTCAGAGGTTTGGCAATTACATCAGCCATGGTTTTCATAATTTTGGGGATGAATATTTTCGGAATCACTGGACTTATCTGGTACAAGTACTTTTAAAGTACAAAGGAATCATTAGTTCATACAAACACCAGACATATACCAGTGATAGTAAAATGATTCCAAATTACATGATAGTGGACTATTTACTTTCATTGATTAACATAATTCAAATATAATCTTTATGGAATTATACATTAATGAAAATAAAGCAAATAATACAAGCAAAATTAAACGTTATTTTATGAAATCAGCATTCATTTTCCATGTAATAAGCATAGGACTTATGTATTTTCTTTCAGCTCCCTCTGTTCCAAAGCCAACACGCCAGGAAATCCCACGAAGTGGTAAAAGTGAGTGCATTATTTCACACGATTACTATTGAAAATTTATCATTGGAAAACTGGCAACTAATGCTATGACTCTTCCGGATTTTCTTTAAGTTCATATTTTAACGAAAGTTTTTCACATTATTGAGATCCGTTAATGAATACGTAAATTTGTATTGGGATAGTAAGTAAAGATGGATAGTGACTAGCGGTGGAATCCAGGACGCGCGCTTCATCCTATTTGGGACTCGTCAGGTAATGGGTTCGAGTTCCAGAGTGAACATCAACTCTGAGTTGCAGGTACATCCGGTTGAACATACAATGAGTCATGCGAATTGAGAATAATCAACTCCTACAAAATATGATAGTTGATGGTACAGGTATTAAAGAGCACCGCTTATAAAGATTTGGCGAATTGGGTTCGAAACAGCTTACACAAACAATGCTGATATAAATATATTTAAAAACAATCGGTTCTATACTCCTTGACTCTGTGAATGACAACGAAATAATAGTTCATATTTTAGTAAATGGACAAAAGAAGAATTTAAGCTGCTTCAAGTATATTAAGTATATTAGAAAAAAGACACTGAATATTTTATGGAGGATTATACAGCTCAATAATTGTTCGTTTACCAACAATTCGAATCATTTCAATAAGCGTGAAATTAAAGGTAGTAAAGGTAGTGGCACAGTAAACTCATTTGTTAATTTAATTACTATCTAACAGTTGAACAGTCTTGACATTCGTCTTGAAGATAAGTTATTGCCCAATAGATTTGACCCAGATGTAACTATCATAAGTATTTTATAATTATAATTAACTTTTGAAATTGTATTACAGTATTGCCTTACTTTCCTCATTTTACTAATACGTTTTATTGTGTTCTTTTTGTTTCTCAGTTGTCAATGGAACAAAACCAACGCCTGGTAAACCTGGTGAGTCACTTCCTATCTTGCTTTAAAATTAATCGTGGAAATGTTTTTCGGTTTGTTTTATCTGTGTCACGAGTTTATGGAAGTAGAATTTTATGAATTTCTATAAGTTTTTTTGAATCATGACAATCTTCTTTTGTTTAGTAGATCAAGTATATTAGTTTGCGTAACAGTAACAAGTTACCTACTCCTACTTAGGCTTGTTACCCCTCGTGGAGGAGCTTCATTCCTCTGATTGTCTGTCCAGATTAATCAGTATGTATATATATATTCAAAAATCCATTCTCGTATTTGAATTATTTAATCTCGTTATTCACTAATGCGGATTTAGTCGTTTATTACATACGAGGATAACCGACATATGTATTTCAATAACATGCATACGATCCAATTAGAGTCAGTTTCAGGGCCACTAAATGTTACTAAAAAAAATCTAATACATTAAAATCTCAACATTGTAAATTCGTACAACACATATAACCGACCATTTCGTCTTATTGTGGAATTCATCAGCAGTGCGCATCCACGATCCCGACTCGCGAGATTCGAACCCAGGACATATCGGTCTCGCGCGCGAGCGTTTAACCTCTAGACTACTGATCCAGCATCCAGTGATGTTAATGTCTAACTTCAACCAATCCACAAAATTGAGCAACCATTCACCATTGTCTTCGGTGAGTTACTATCTCACAACAGACATGGTTGAAATTCACTAGTCACTGCTTGTCACTAGAACTCCAGGAAATACCTCTTGAAGCCAGTCACTAGTGAGGACTGCTGAGGGGTCCCACAATAGGATGAAACGGCAGTCCAGTGCTTCCAGGTTTTCCATGGTGGTTTAGCTTCAATTGACTCATAATTTCAACGATTTAAAATTTCGAAAATCTCCACAAACGCCCTTTTTGATACATAATCCAGCAATATTATTTATAATTAAATCATCATGCTTCATTCTAATATAATGATCTTTTTTGTACTCAGTATATCGTTCTGTTTTTTAAAAATATGATTGTTTTAAAGGGTCATTCCTGAAAAGTAAGCAAATAGTTTTATTGCATTAAAACGTTCGCAACCTTCATTTTAATATAATAGTGATATTTTCTATAACTACCAATATTCTATAGTGAATCTGGTTAAGACTTTAAAAAGTAAAACATTTGAAACATTTTCTATCTACCTCTTAAAGTTTAGACCAGTGATGAACAGTTCTAAGGGTTACAATTGATTGATAACTGGATGGGGATCAATGTCATGCGTGTCAAGTCCTTCTTAGTGCTGATCGAATGCTATCGATCAGGTTGCAATGTGGTCACTAGTCTAGGTGGCTCGACACTGCGTACACTATATATATTGAGATAAGATGGTGGTTGGAGTTGGTCAACAGGAAACCCTGGACCCGGGTTTCGTGTTACCTGGCACTCGTCAGCAAGGTGTACCTGTAATCTTGAGTGGTAACGTCTCTGACTGTGAAGCTGAATGACACGGGATTGAATCCGTCAGGGAGCATCAGTTCCCTCAAGATTACAGGTACACCTTGCTGACGAGTGCCAAGTAACACGAAACCCGGGTCCAGGGTTTCCTGTTGACCAACTCCAACCACCATCTTATATCAGTTCTAAGGATTGATATTCACTTGTAACCTCGTACTCTGCTTATTGGCATATTATGTCAATTAGATAGGGGTTAGGATCTATGTTATGCATTTCTATTTCTATCTAGGATCCCATATCTAACCCTAATTTTTCTATTATAGATGACTAATTATCTGAAGATACATTTAATCAAGTATAATATAAAGCTATGTTTAACAGCTATAAATTAATACTAAGTAAACTGTTGTACAATATACTTATTCTTTGATACAAAGAAAGACATTTCACGTAGGCTGGATAGCACGGAAGTTGTCAAACGTCAGTCAAGCTATTTGTATTTATTGTTTAAGATTACTAAAAGATGTGAATATAGTGAATAGAGCCTACCTTGATCATTAATTTCATTTAGTACTATTCAACTGAATCTTGCATTTCCGATGTACAGGAACAATGCCACTGAATAAATCATGATTATGTCAAATTGTAAAAGTGTATATGTTATATCCTAGTGGAGACATAAGTACGAGTAACCTCCTGGACTTATTAATAAACTATTATTCTATATATATTCCTATTGTTTAACTATTGAATAATTAGATTGTGTCTATCTATATTCATCTTATTATAAGCTTCATTTTGACTTATGGATTATTATTATACGATTTACTGTCCCTAAATTACATTCAGTTTATTGATTATTGTATCCCACGTTCACAGCCACATTTGGCTCGATCTTGTACAGATATTATTTTCTATTTTATGGAGTTATGCGGTCTGTCTGTCTGGAATATAAACCGAGTATGCTTGAAATAAATGATTCACATGACAGAAGCTGTAATAGGTATTCTGGACCCATTTGGAAGGGCTAGGCGGACAAGGGACCAATTAGGACGCTAGACTACTCATACTGGTCGAACGTCATTGATTTGTCGCAGTGTTAAGATTAGAAAAGTCGTATTCCGATTGTTGTATAATTCACGTGATAAAAAGCCGGACATATAAGCACAACAGTTTGGAGACAGCTTATTTTTTAAATTCATAACAGTATACTTATTAGTGAATCATCCATCACAAATGATGAAATAGTAAACAACTGGTTAATCTCGTTCTGAGACTAATGTATGTATACTTTAAAATTTCTCATCAGATTATAACTTAAAATATACAAATTAAGTAGAGAACATACTAGCTAACTAACAATTAAATCTTTTCTCAATAAGTGACATTTTTACTATATACTGTTTATTGAATGATATAACCCAATCTCCCCATTTTGGGGATTTTGTGCCATTTCCCCAAAACGGATAAGATTTTCCCCAAAATTTGGAGATTGGAAATTTACTATTTTGATTATATTCTCTCTCTTTTTTTACACAATAAAACAGGAGTTGGCGATGGATGTGAGTATGAAGTGTTTTTTTCTTTCATTGAATAAACTCAGGTTAAAATACTGTGTGTAACACTGAGACTACTACAAATGTAGTTTTATGTCTTCCAATGAATATATAATTTACCCAGGTATATGTTTATAGTTTATTTCAGTTCATATAATGTCACCAAGTGTTTTATTCATTGGTTTTGTTTCGGTGTTTTACAAGATGTAACAATTTTTAAGATCTCATTTTATCACATATTGTGGAGTGGACTACTTATGTCCACATAAGTAGTGTATGATGATGATCAGACCTAGAATGTATTTTGGCAGAAGATCGATAAGGAAAGAACTGAAATGAAGCGCAATTGGTAACAAAATGCATAAATAATGAAATTAGAGAAGATGAACTGATATTTACAGAAGGAACAGTAAAGATTGAGACAATTGGTTGTTATTTTGCAAATTAACTGTTCACTATATGGTTCTCATATTCTCATGAGATATTCTGTAATGTGCTAAAATATATTCGATTGTCCTCACCTGCCAAATATTTTTTACTAAGTATTCTTAATTTTCACAGTTGAAATCATGAGTCAGTTGAAGCTAGACCACCATCGAAAACCTGGAAGCACTGGACGGCCGTTTCGTCCTATTATGGGGCTCCTCAGCAGTGCGCATCCACGAACCCGCTCTCGCGAGCGACATTCGAACCCAGGACCTACCAGTCTCGAGCCGAAGCACTGCGCACTGCTGAGGAGTCCCATAATAGGACGAAACGGCCGTCCAGTGCTTCCAGGTTTTCGATGGTGGTCTAGCTTCAATTGACTCATGATTTCAACTGTGAAAATACTAAATTCTCCACAAAACCCCCTCTGATCTATTCTTAATTTGTTAAATAATAAACTGCCAATGTAAATTGTTATTATCTATACATTAAACAAACATACACGATATTTGCGGACAGATTTCATCAAGGATTGACTTCTCCTGTGGTATCATTGGGAACCATGTGACAGTAGATATCTGTTTTTTCTTAGTAAGGGACTATTTATTAGAGAACATCTACAACCATATCAAGTTGCCAACCTAGGAGCTTTGGGTTTTGTGGTGAGCGTTTAGTCATCAGATCAATGAATTATCCCAAAATGGTACACGTTTTCGGCCTTTATAACTTCATGATACAGTACGAAGATCATTGGATATCACTGATGATGACAGTTTCATTCTTGACATGTTTAGACTAAACAAACGTAAAATATTAAAACTGATTTAAGATAGATCAGTGATAAAAATAGTGGCAATAAATGTTGTTTCTCTCTCAATAATCAAAGATATAAGTTCACAAGAAAATGGCTAATAGACTAAAGTTAACATCAATTTGACTTTAGCAACCAGTGTATGCTTTGTATATAAATATGTATTTAGTTGTAAAGATTTGATGATAACATGCTTAAAAATATAAAACATTGAAAGTTTTCTTTTCAAAGTTTTGATCCATTTCATTCATCCTAATTTGTAAATTGCATTTTTGTTCTTCATTTTCTAAGTTTTCGATTTGTTCAGTGAACAAGGTTAGTTGACATCATCTTCATCAAGGTCATACTTGATAATTTCGGATGAATTGCCTATTCAGTGGGTTGTGTCATGATAATTAAGTAATGCTCCAATGAGTAGAAAAATGAATTTCTAAAGTTTCGATACTCACTGTAAATCGTTTCTCTGGAGAATAAATAAATGTTCAGACTAAGTCAACGATAGTTTATTTAGTACAGGGGGACAAATCAAAATATATGATTCAATTCAGACAATTTCGATCATTTCGTGGATTATCTGAAGAAGTGACTTACTATGAGTCACGAAATGTTAGGAATTCAATTATCCATTTTTTACGATATTGCGAATACATAATTTAGTGTCACAGTAAAGAATTCTCAGAATAAAATACGCTGTGTTGTAACTAATTCCCATTTCAACTATATTTAACTTGTGAATATTCAAGAAATATGTTTTTAGACCGAGATTAGCTGCCATTCATATCCATCTACAAGTTTTTACAACTAGTCTTGATACTATATCATCTCTTTTCATTACAATAGTATGTTTGATGTAAGGATACTATGGTAATCGCATATCGTTTCTCTAAAGAAAAAGTGGGCCGGAACGTAGACCAACCAATATGATGGGTTTTTTTTCAAAAATCACTCATTAATTAAATTCATTATAGGTTGAAAACATTTTATGATATTGTTTAAGTATACTAGGTTACTACACATAATAAGTCGGTTAAAATAAATATAAAATGGGAAATTTTACTGCAAAAAGTACACTTTAAAAAATTTAAGTAGCCAAAAAGTTTGACCAGGTCTCTATTACGGTCTACATTGTTGTTGTAAAGAAATGAATTTTCTTAAATTTACAAACTGACCTGTTTCACAATTTCAGTTAAAACTAATGGCAATCCCGTCTTAGCTCGTCTGATCGTGAAAAACTTACATTAATTAGTCATTTTAAATAAACTTTTAGGTTACGAATAATTTTTTAATAACAATCAGGCTTCGACTTTTTAGACTGAAAAAGCTATATGAATATGAATTAAAAATATGATCTTAATAGTCAAGAAAGTTTCAATCATTTCCCCTACGTTGGCTAACTTAATAACCCAATGGTCCTTTCGATTATAGAACGGTCTGATACACATGCATACATGTTCTTTCCTTTTGCATCTTCTTAGTCTAAATTTACCTAATTTAACTAACTGTTGCCATTTAATCAAGAAATAACCTGAACTAGACAACCATTGAAAATCTGAAAGCACAAGACAGCTATTTCATTCTAGCACTGAACTCCTTAGGAGTGCACATCAACGAGCATCCCAGAAATCAAACCTAAGGATTTCAGGTCGTCTGGTTGGAGCTTAACTTTTAGACTATTAATCCGACCCCAGTGGTTTACTAGTCTAATTTAAATTGGTTTTCAACGTGGGACAACCATTTTCTACTGTCTTAGGTGGGTACCTGCCTCATACCGAGGATGAACATTGCTGAGAAGTCCTATACTAGGACAAAACAGATGTGCAGTGTTTCTGCGTTTTCTATGGTTTTCTAATTTAAGTTAGTTCGTGATCCCAAAACATTCGGAAATCCCTACAAATCCCCCATACTGGTAATTATTTCACTTTTATACATCAGAGAAATTTACTTACTCCTCATTTTGAGTTTTTTATCTCAGCATTTGTTCCGCGACTTCATTTAACCCACAACATAATTCAGTTAAATGTAGTATATTAGCCATTTCAACATCGATAACTAATTTTAAATTTATAAACTTAACTACTAAAAAGTGAATTCACCTTAAAACTGGTTATACCTCGGGGTTATAAATTTGAAAATTGATTAGAGATTTCTCCTTGGCAAGAAAACCATTTTTTGCAAATGTGGAAATTCTTAAGTAATTTAGTTTACCTCTTTAATTAATAACATTATCCGGAACTCATACGACAGACTACGGTGCAAAGTCGTGCATGGAGGAGAGCTGACAAATCCATTTCCAGTAAGGACCGGAGTCATACAAGGCTGTCTACTCTCCTCCTTCCTCTTTCTTCTGGTGATCGACTGGATTATGAAGACCTCGACATCTGGGGGGGGGAGCACGGAATACAATAGACATCTCATAACCAGTTAGACGATTTCGACTTCACAGATGACCTAGTCCTCCTATCTCATACACACGAACAAATACATACGAAGCCAACTAATGTAGCAGCAGCCTCTGCATCAATAGGCCTCAACATATTCAAAGGAGAAAACAAGATCCTCAAATACAACACACAGAAAACCAAACCAGTCACACTTTATGGAGAACCTCTAGAAGATGTGGAAATATTCACGTACCTGGGAAGCATCATTAATGGACAAGGAGGATCTGATTCAGAGGTAAATGCGAGGATTGGCAAATCAAGGACATCATTCCAACACTTGAAGAACATATAGGACTCAAAACAACTCTAAACCAATTTCAAAGTGAGAATATTCAATACGAACGTCAAGACAGTTGGTTTTACTGTACGGATTTGAAACGTGGAGAACTACTACAACCATCGTTAAAAAGGTGCAAGTATTTGTAAACAATTTTTTACACCAAATACTCAACATTCATTGACCGGATACTGTCATCAACAGTGTTTTATGTTAGAGGACAAACCAGTTTCCAGCTGAAGAGGAAATTAGGAAAAGATGTTGGAAGTGGATCGGACATACATTGAGGAAATCACCAATGTGCATCACGACTCAATCCCTAACTTGGAATCCGGAAGGGAAGCGGAAAAGAGGAAGGCCAAAGAACACATTACGCCGGGAAATAGAAGCGGGTATGAGAAGGATGAATAACAACTGGAAAGAACTGGAAAGGATCGTCCAGGACAGGGTTGTATGGAGAATGCTGGTGTGCGGCCAACGCTTCACCACGAGGGGTAAATCTCACTTACTAAAACTGTAAAATCATGATGATATGGTTATGTTTCACGTATATAGTAGTTTACAATTAAAATAGAAAGTCTGACAAAGAAATTAATGAATACAATTTTTCACCTCGATATTCTTTCAAGTCAAATAGAATGTTGTCTCGTTGTTACCTAAACCTAATCAAAAAAGATATTTATAGATTTTAAATCTAAATTATGTAATAATCTAAGGATAATGAGAGAGGTACAATGAAAACGGCATATATAGAAGACAAATGTAAATGCTGAGTGTTCACTTGACGAATCTAAAAGAAGAAACAAGTACCTTTAAAAAATCAACTTGCAAAAATAAGAAAGGTGGGTTGGAGGGATGAGGATCATGGTATAATAAGTGACTGAATATATCGTTAATATACAAAAAAGATCAAGTTTGAAATGATGAATTACCATAGCCTCAACAAATTTATGACCGAGTTTCGTTCAAAACTAATTTGTTTGACTTTATAGATAAATTAGAATAAATATCCTGGTTGAAATCGATGATAAGAATCGACCAATTGTTATCATTTTTGAATCATGTGAATGGTTTTTTCGCACAATGTTCATCAACATTTACTGCAAACTTTCTATTTTATCATGTTAGAGTTTCATCCAATTAATCATAAGTAAGATTTATTTATTTATACTTGATAACTTAAGTGTCTATAGTCAAATATTTATGATTGTATGGATAAAGTTGTGCTTTCACAATTTCCGAACGGGTTATTTATTTTTTACTTTTATATCATTTCTAAAAGATGGTAAAAAACGTAATTCTATGAGTGCTTGTAAATTAGTTTTGGCTACAATCACTACATAAGTGTCATCATTCATGTATATAGTGTTAATAATATGTTGAGTGATAAGTTTAACTGTTATCAACCTAACTGAAGTTATGTGGAACATATGGAACTTTAAAAAATTTATAAAACGCGAAACATTTCATAATAGTTGTCTAAACAGCTTAATCCTAGTTAGTTTTAGTTTCAGTTTGGAAAGAACAGCAGGCTTGATGGCCTGTGTTAGTCCTGGCAATGATGGTCTCTCAGCTGATCCAGCTTTCTTTTGAAAGAGTCGGCGGATGGAGCCTCAACCACGTGCTGAGGTAATGAATTCCACTCGTTGATGATTCGATGGGAAAGTCGGTAGTCAGCCGATAAGTAATTCGTTCTGGGCTTGTGAACTTTGTTGGAATCCAAAGACTCATTATTTACTATTTTCTAGCAAAGATTTTAAAACAATCCTAGATCACATGAATAGTCATCAGCAAAGGGAGATGCAGTCACTAATTTTCAGGAATTAATTATTTCCATTACTAAAATGTCATTTATTTGATTGAAGGAGCTATTTATTCAATTTCTGGTGAGTTAAACCAGCCATGATCTATTTACAGTTTATTTTATTAACCTTTTTGCATACTGAACTTAATTTTTTTAGGGGCATATGAAAGTAGTGGATTATTCTTTCATACCTTAACCTTGATCTTTTGTAATATAATGAGGATACGTTACTTCAGAATTGAACCTTGCCAACTGCTGTTAGTGATCTCAGAGGCACTGAATTCGTTGATTTCATACAAAATAATTAATAATATTGCTTGGAATTAAAGAAATATCATATTCTGTTATCCCTTGAGGACTGAGAAGAACATGAGCATAAATGGATAAATTTTATGATATATAAAGCTAACCAGCATGAATGTACAATGTATTCATTGTTTTATATAAACAGCATATACATCTCTATCAGCATCTAAATGACTAAATCCCAATTTGCCTATGCAAACAAAATGCATCATTATAAACATATTCTCAAATATTTTATAAACGATAGACTATAAATTGGATCAGAAGGGGGTTTTTGTGGAGATTTAGTATTTTCATAGTTGAAAGCGTGGGTCAGTTGAAGCTAGACCACCATGGAAAACCTGGAAACACTGGATGGCCGTTTCGTCCTATCACGGGACTCCTCAGCAGTGAGCATCCACCATCCCGACTTGCGAGATTCGAACCCAAGACCTACCAGTCTCGCGCCAGAGCACTTAACCGATAGACCACTGAGCCGGCCGGCATTCAATGTTGTTTATGTCTAACATCAACCAATCCACGGAATTGAGCAACCGTTCACCAATTGTCTTCAGTGAGTTGATATCTCACAACAGACGTGGTTTGAATTCCACTAGTCACTGTTTCTCACTAGAACTCCTTGGTTCGAATCTCGCGAGGTGAGGTTGTGGATGCGCACTGCTGAGGGGTCCCACAATAGGATGAAACGGCAGTTCAGTGCTTCCAGGTTTTCCATGGTGGTTTAGCTTCAATTGACTCACGCTTTTAATTATAAATTGGATTACAATAAAGGTATTAAACATATGCAGCAATAGAAGCTGATTAATTTCCAAGAACTTTCATTTACTTAATAATTTTAGGTATCTTTTCAGAACATCATTTTTGAATTTAAAGAATATGAAAAACTTATTACTGGGAAGTTAAATCTTTTACTGTCAGTCTTTTTGAACATTCAGAAAGATATACACTGGAATATTCACTAAACAATGTTATTTTTACAATAAAGTATCAAATATTTTTCATTTTGTTTTATGTTTATTCAACCTAATTACTATCAATGATGAACAATCGAAGTCAATGTCATGTGAATAATGTTGTTATATTTTGCTTGTAATACGATGTGGTATTTGACTAACTGATGATTCTTTCGAGCTTGATTGGACGCTTATTACGAATTACAATTATAGTACGTTCAATTGTACTCATTCACCTGCCTTAAATTGCACTGTTTCGGAAATTCTTAGTCAGCAAATCAGTTTGACAATTTCTAATTATCATATAGGACTGGTGGGATCAGACTTGAAAGAAACTCAACTATTAAAGCTATAAAAGTCAGGAATCTGATGCAGTTAAATTTTTATATTTTATGAATATATCGCGAATGGAATGAGTTATTCATCAGAAGTATATTAGCCAATCATTACATTGAGTTAATGGATGGCTTGTATCAGTAAAATTAATCACTGTTTAGGATACTTTAATGTTAGTCTTTCTGTAGCCCGTTGATATGACTCCAACTTAAAAGGACGAATGAATATGCTATGAACATAAATCTTTCATTGAACTATGTATGTTATCTAGACTAACGCCATTTGTGTGATAACGGTAAAAAGAAGCCAAATACTGGTTGCATTGGACGGATTTATTTCAAGCACTCGTTTATCCAGACAGATATTCATAATAAGAAGCAAGAATGCGGAGGGGCGAGTGAGTCAACTCATTTTGATGAAGCGTGACTCAATATTTGTAATGAGACAAAAATCAGCTACAGATATGTCCTGAGTAGGGTAAACAATGCACACATCTACGTCCATGTAGAAACAGTCAAGGTCAATAAGCAAATACGTAACAAGGCCAAAATGTGACATAAGAAAAATGAATAAACTGGTTTGCCCAGAAGCTAGAATGACCCATGTGGGCTTAACGTGATGCGAGACACTACAGTCTAGCCATTCATTAAACATAAAAACAGGAACTCTATTTTACTGGTGACTTTATTTTAAGAGTGGTAGAAATACTGTCGACAGATAAGTTACTCTTTTCTTTAGTGATAGGGAGAGAAGCTTTTATCGGCTGATTATGAACACTGTGGAATTTGTTTTGAATCAGGGTGTATGCAGCCATTGAAAAGTCACTAAGTTCTAGTTAACCTCTTCATCAAGATGAACCGTTTCTTCACAAGATGGCCGATCATCCTACGCTACAGAGCCTCCTCAAGATCATGGATAAACCGTAAGGACAAACGAATCGAACACCTCTGTACTTCTGTAATCTGTTCTTGGTAGTACATGTCTCAGTAAGGTTCTATCAGATCTAAGCAAAATGGTTGTAAATTCAACTTAGTATTGTTTGTTTGAATCTTCCCATCAATTTGTTAGGACTGCAACTGGTCAGTCTCTAATGGGCATATGTGCATACTGTGCGTATTGCCTCGATATACCTTAATTCACAAGCATGGTTAGCAGAGATGGATAGTGGCTAGCAGTGGAATCCAGGACGCGCGTTTCATCCTATTTGGGACTCGTCAGCTGGATGCACCTGCATCTCAGAGTTGATGTTCACTCTGGGACTCGA
Organism: Schistosoma rodhaini; assembly: GCA_944470415.2. Lineage (NCBI taxonomy): Eukaryota > Metazoa > Platyhelminthes > Trematoda > Strigeidida > Schistosomatidae > Schistosoma > Schistosoma rodhaini. Next base: position 32,030,132 of record OX104037.1, read on the forward strand.
ACCCAGTACCCTAGAAACTAACCAGTTGCAGTCCTAACAAATCGATGGGAAGATTCAAACAAACAATACTAAGTTGAATTTAAACTTCACCCCATCGCACAAGCAAGTGGCTATCAGGACTCAGTGGCCGAGTGGATAACGCGATGGCGTTTGAAGCGAGGGTACTGGGTTCGAGTCCCAGAGTGAACATCAACTCTGAGATGCAGGTACATCCAGCTGACGAGTCCCAAAATGGTTGTAGCTGTAAATAATTCCCCAAAATCAATAGCTCATTAAGTGTTCGACATTGGATGCTGACCACGTTGTTTAAGTGAACTTGTTTAGCTGAAGGCTTTCGGTCATGCATCCGTACCAGATCACGTTGCAACACGGCGTGGGACACAGCTCCTACGTTACAATAGCCAGTTAAGAACGAAGTCTCTCGATATGTTGGTAACGAATCAAATATATCTTTCCTGTCTCTCCTCGTCTGACTTCTGGTTTCTATTCGACTGGGGACGAACGATTATAGAGGATACTACTGGTTGCTAGTTGCAAAACTAGAATATCCGTTGTATCCTCATTGGTGATCCTAACGTGATCTGGTACACAAAGCCAATATACTGTGAATCTGTTCCATTTTGGAATATTATTATTCATTGTTATTCTTTATTTGAATTTTATATATTGTGATATACCTTTTTTCGCGAATTTTTTTCCCGGATATATTTTAATTAGACATTTTCGTTATCTATATTACTATGACGGAACACTCTCCTAAGGTTTTTAAGTTAAAGTCTATTCCCCCTATTTCGATTCAGTTAACGACATTTTGGCCCGACAATATCGAGTCCTGGTTCTGCTACGCAGAAGCTGATTTTTGCATGCACGAAATCACGGACTCGCGCTCACGATTCCTCGCGGTAGTTAAGGCGTTACCGCGCGAGTTTAACAGGTACGTAACACCTAGTTTGTTTACTAGTGATGTTCCCGAACCTTATGAAACTTTAAAATGTTCGATTCTAAACCGTGGAGAGCTAACCGACCGACAACGGTTAGACCAACTCCTCCATAACATCGACTTGCAACATGGTTCTGCGACAGACATGTTGCTAAGAATGAGAGAGGTTATCGGCCAACGAACTTTCGATGATGGCCTATTCAGACAACTTTTCTTGTCTAAACTTCCTCATCAGGTGCAGACAGTGCTCGTCTCATTTCAAAACAACGCCATAGATGAGCTGGCTGCATCTGCCGACCGAATCTTGGAAATCACTAAATCTTCTAAGACCGAGGTCTTTTCCGTCACAGAAAAACCTCAAACGACCCCGAATGACATTACCGAACTATGTCATACACTGACACGCTATCTTAGATTCCGTAATGACCGTAGTCCGTCAAAATCCCCACGTAGGAGCATTTCACGTAAGAGATCTGCCTCTCCACCGCGAGAGACAGACAACCCCGACTGGTGCAGGTATCACAACCAGTACGGTAAATCCTCTGGAAAATGCAGGAAGCTCTGCAATTACCCGAAGTCTAAGGCGACTGACACGAATAAGATTTCGGGAAACTTCCCAGCCGGCACGCGTTAACGGCAACCGTAGCCGGTGAACACAGCCGCCTCTTATATGTCACGGATGTGACTACGAAAGTTCGCTACCTCGTCGACACTGGCGCAGAAGTTAGCGTTCTTCCAGCAAATCCCGACGACAGATTTCGCGAGTCTGTTTTAAGTTTACAGGCGGCAAGCGGAAAGCCGATCGCTATTTACGGTGAAAGGTACGCCTACCTTAACGTGGGTTTAAGCAAACACATACACTGGATTTTTGATGTTGCAGATGTCTCTATGCCAATCATTGGTATAGATCTGTTACAATACCACAATCTACTCATCGACACACGCTGACGAAGGTTAATAGACGGAAACACTAAGTTATCTATTAGCGTAACTCCTTGTTCTGGTTGCAGGTTATCCCCAGTCACGATTAAGCACACCATAGACCCCTTGTACCAATCAGTACCCGAAAAATACCCCGGGATATACCAGTCGCAATCGAAATTGCCTTGTGTAACCAGCAATGTTACACATCACGTCTCGACCACAGGACCACCTGTATTCTCAAAAGCCCGTCGACTCGCTCCCAAAAAACTTAGGTTAGCCAGAAACGAATTCGACCATATGATAGACTTAGGGATAATTCGACCATCGAATAGTCTATGGTCATGTCCATTGCACATGGTCCCTAAAAAGGACAGCAATGATTGGCGGCCAACTGGTGATTATCGGCGTCTGAATGCTAAAACCATTCCCGATCGTTACCCGTTGCCTCATATTCACGATTTGACAGCTACCTTGAAAGGTACAACTGTCTTTTCAAAAATTGACTTAGTTAAGGCCTATAACCAAATCCCGATGGCACCTGACGACGTCCCTAAAACCGCCATCATTACTCCCTTCGGTCTTTACGAATTCTTGCGAATGCCTTTCGGTTTAAGAAATGCGGCTCAAACCTTCCAAAGGTTTATAGACGACGTCTTCCGAGGTCTCAACTTCGTACATGCGTATGTTGATGACTGTCTAATAGCAAGTCCGGACAGAGAATCACATCTCAAGCATCTGGACATTGTTTTCGATCGACTTCAAAGGCATGGCATTACTGTCAACATTCAGAAATGCCAAATCGGAACTAACTGCTTAGACTTCTTAGGACACACCATTGATGCCCAAGGCATCCGACCCCTTAGGAGCAAAGTGGCGGCCATTCTGGATTACCCAGAACCGACCACGATCAAGCACTTACGAACTTTTAACGGACTCGTAAGTTTCTATAGACGGTTCATACCTAAATGCGCATCCCTAATGAAACCGTTAACTGATCAGCTTCGTGGAAATGCGAAATCAATTAGTCTAGACGACACAGCTCGTAAAGCATTCTCCACAGTTAAGGAACACATCGCTAAAGCAACCCTGCTTGCTCATCAGGACACTCAAGCACCCATTAGTATCGCAGTAGACGCATCCGACTCAGCAATCGGAGGAGTCTTACAACAATGGGTTAACAACTCGTGGCAACTTTTAGGATTTTTCTCGAGAAGGTTGTTAGACGCGGAATCTAGGTACAGCACGTTCGGTAGGGAACTCCTGGTTATGTATTGTGCTGTACGGCACTTCCAATATACCATCAAGGAAGAGAATTCACGCTTTTTACCGAACGCAGTTTACTTCAGACATACAATACATTTCTGGAGCTAACAATGTAGTCGCAGACGCCTTGTCTCGAATAAGTTCCTTGAACAGTTTCCAAGGAATCGACCTTCTTAAACTCGCTCAGCTTCAAAAAGAAGACATTGATCTTCAGCATGAGTTATCCTCGACAACTCTTAAACTAAGTATTAGGCAGATGGGAACAGGTAAGGAAACCTTACTCTGTGACACATCTACAGGTAGGGATCGTCCAATTGTACCAAAACATTATCGACGCAACGTCTTTAATACATTGCACAACCTTTCTCATCCACGTGCTCGTACAACTGTCAAACTTATAGCCGAACGCTTTTGTTGGCCTGGCATGAATAAAGACGTGAGGGAGTGGGCACGCTCCTGTGTAAGCTGTCAGAAATCTAAGGTCATAAGATACGACAAATGTCCCTTAGGCTCTTTCAAAACCCCTGACGCTCATTTCGACCACGTCCATCTAGATTTGGTAGGACCCTTACACAACTCGAACGGATACTCATATCTCCTAACATGCGCAGACCGTTTTACTCGATGGTCAGAAGCAGTACCGATTAAGGACATTAGTGCTGAAACAGTGGCTCGCGCTTTCGTCGAACGATGGGTAGCGAATTTCGGCTGCCCTTCCACAATCACTACAGACCGCGGACGCCAATTCGAATCTGGACTTTTCCGTTGTCTGACCTCACTATTAGGAATCACGCGCTTCCGAACGACCGCCTACCACCCACAAGCAAACGGGTTGGTAGAACGTTTTCATTGACAACTAAAAGCTTCATTATCAGCTTCAAACGTTTCACAGTGGACAGACGCTCTTCCACTCGTCTTGGTAGGTATCCGCAATGCAGTGAAAGCTGACATTGGATACACGGCATCTCAACTCGTTTACGAGACGACACTCCAACTCTCAGGAGAATTCGTGGATCCTTCAGCTTCTTCATTGAACATGGATCTAAACTCTTACACGAGTAGGCTTACAAACGCAATGCGTTCAGTTAAACGTGCTCACACTCGACCTCAATCAACTGATGTTTTCGTTCAACCCGAATTACGACATAGTACACACGTCTTCGTTCGTCGAGACTCACATCGACGACCCCTCGAATCAGCATACGAAGGACCCTTCAAAGTTCTTCAACGCGAACCTAAGTACTATGTAGTTGATAAGAACGGTACGAAAGATAGCATCAGTATCGATCGACTCAAAGCTGCTCATATGGATCTAATAGAGTTCTCTTTAGACAGATCTGAGAATTTCTGTATCGTGTCTTACATTCAGTACTAATGTTGTGACATTAGTTCTTAACCACTCGATCATAGGAGCTGAGGTCAGGAAGACTGAGAAGACTAACATTAGCCACCAAACACTTAGATAATGCTAGTAAAGATCAGAGGGTGGGAACTTATTCAAGATGTCATGGATCAGACATGTGGGCTTGGCCGCTTCAGGTATCCTTTAGCGCTTTGTGTAAAATAAATCATCACCATCTTGAATGTGTTCTCTGATGATTCTACAAAACCGCGCTACTGACCTGCACGATAGGACGAAACGGCATAGACAGCAGTGTGACTTCCAAGAAAGATCTTATAGGTTAGGCTGCCATCACACAGAACTTTCGTAGTGCTGGATCGGCTTTTTACTTCACCGGCGGCGATAAATGTACTTATACGAAGCTCTACACTTTTACCATTTATATAAGCCTGGTCACATGTAAAGGTATACTCACACATCCTGTTTCTTACTCGCGATAACCCAGGTGCACACGAAATTCATTCTGATATCCAACTCCTGTTACTCTCCTTCAGCAGCCGTTTAGACCTGGCACTATATCCCAAACCATTTTGACTTTATCCTTATTTTCATCTACTGGATGCATGCTGGTGAATGGGATAAAAGTCCTGTCTAATATTTGAATAACTGCCATTATACTTTCATATATGCAGACTCCCTGCACAGATGTCACACTTTATCTCTGTACATCAAACGGCCGGGAGTCGGAAGTCTTGAATTTGTTTCAAGATGTAAACTTATTGTTTTGAAATAAACATGAAATTTGGAGAAAGTTCGATTGAGAAGAGGATGACTATCACTAATAATATAGAAAAGTATCAGCTTTTCATCTACAAGAGGTCGGACTGACTATCGAGCCAATTTAAATAACAGTATAATAGTAGGATCCGAAAAAAATTAAATGTTAGGTAGATATAATAGGTGTAACAGGAAGAACACCATGACAAGTCCTGTTTTTAAAATACTTACGAAACCCAAATCAGAGACTTATCGACCACTAAGCCTAATCAGAGTGGCTGCTATGATTCTAGAAAGGATTACTTCGAAGTAATTGTTTGAGTATCTAGACGAAAGCCAGATCCTTCTTGAAAATCGTCACACCACTGAACAGGTTATTCACGTCTCACTGACTTATTAGCAGCCCGTAAAATCTTTAGCATATTTGAATATAATAAGTTACCCAACGATGTAAGACCATCGACCTTAGTAAGTATTTTGACAAAGTTTCACACAGAGGGTTGTTATTTAAGTTGAGTGATATTGGGATTGAATAAAAAACTTGCTACTTGGGGGTCTACAGATATTGTTGATAAACTGCAAGTTGCCTAGCTGTGAAACCGTGCTCCGTGGAGTGCCTCAGAGGCAGATTTTGGATCAGTGCTATTCCTTCTGTAATAAATTGACCATCCTGGTCTCCAGTCATTATTGGTTTTGATATGTGCTGACGATAACAAGTTGTGCAGAGCTCGAATTTATGAAGTCAGCAGTTTAGAGCTTCTAACCGACGCGCAGATATTAGCTGAGTGGTCTAAAGTTTTTTATATGCATATAGGTGCTTCCAAGTGCATCATGATACAAATTAGTCACCAGAATGCAGATCGGATGGTTGGTGGGTTTAACCAAGAACCTGACATGTATGTACATTGGTTCAATTCGCCATACCCCAATTAAACAGAGATGAAATCGTCAGGCTGAATCCCAGAATGGCATAGGTAGTAAACTTATCAGTGGCGATTGAAAAGATCAGGCATTGAAAATGCGATTTTAAAAAACATAAATAAGTGAAATAAAAACAAAACCGAGTTATGAGGAATTTAGTAGCTTAGAATTTGGAAGAAGATAAAATGAACGTAAATGTGCTATTGCAAACGATTTCATGCAAAGTCTCCGACTATTGGTTCCGATAACAACGCGGATCCCAACCGGGTAGTCAACCCTTATTAACATAGCTCAGTTCAATTGTCAACGACTTCATGGACTGGAGCCATGTTTCGGTTTGGCTACCTCTTGATTTCTTCCAACGTACTACACCGACAATATCGCCCGTCTAGATAGGCAGTTGTTGGCATGCGTCCACATATCCAGTTAACCTCAGTTGACAAAATTGTACTACATCATCGATCTATTTGTCTCTCTTACTCAGTACCCTATTTACAACTCAGACTGCTTACATCATGGTCCCAAAATACATGAGCAATTATTCGAAGACACCTATGATCGTATACTAGTAATCTACAAAAATCCTCCATTCTCGATGGCCTATAAAATATGACGGAGCGAATTGCTGATCGGCGAGCTTGTCATTTACTTGACAGATCGATATCTAGCCGAAGCAATGAGTGACGGAAGTCGGCGAAATATCGTGTTCAAGCTGCTGCTGCTCCTCATTGTGTTCGAACACAGATGGGGCAAGTTTTCAAGCAACTATCAGTTCAGTGGACGCCTTTGAAATCGTCTGACTTTTTTCTTATCTTTTGATTTCAGTTATCAGTAGATATCACTGTAATGGTTGATCCGCCTCCTTCGGTTGTTCCTGAAATATATTCTTAACTATATCACCATTAGGTTGTAAACTAAGAGGCTTCCTTGCTTCCATCTCTTCTACCAGTAAGGTGGAAACAAATGAGTGCTTGAATCAGACCATGATGTCGAGACTTTCCAATGATGGCTGATGATAATGTGGTCTATTTGATTTGACCAATGAGTCGATTGTGGGAGTCACCACGTGAGACAGTGTTTCTTCTTATGTTATATCTCGTGGAGATTTGTGAATGGTAACTTTGGGTATTTATGGACCAATACTATGTGTATATTTTTCATTGTATAGTTGCTAAGTAACTAAAGTATCCATACTCCTATCCCTCTTATTATAAGCTTTATTTTGACCTATAGACTATTATTATACGTTTTACCATTCTTGAGTTATCCCTAGTCTATTAATTACTGTCCCCCATATTCACAGCTACATTTGGCTTAATCTTGTACAAATGTTATTTTCTATTTTATCGTATGATATGGTGAATTTGTTTGGTATATAAACCCAGTATGTTTGAGAATAATGATTGTTATTGGTGTTCTGTACTTAACTGGCTAGGCTAGGCAGAAAGCAGGACTGATAAGTACTCAACACTGCTCATGCACCTTTTGTATATCACTGGTCTGATCAATAATTCACTCCTCTCTGATTAGCGGGGATCATCACGTTCATATATAAACAGGGCACTCAGACAATCGATACAACTCTTAAACTTAAGGTTAGTGTTTGTTAAACATAGACAGTTATCTGAGGATAATTTCATCAGAAGGTTACCATCATCTGTTCGCTGAGTCGCGAGAACGAAGTTCATTTCGGTTTGATTTAATCTACCTACGCGATCATTAAAATCGCTCTCGACCATTATAACGTCAGAGTGTTTAGCTTTTCGAAGGTGGTTAGAAAGCTTTCCATAAAAATCTCCTGTGATCCCTTTCAAGCAGCAGTCAATGAAAGCGTAAGCAGTGGCAATGAAGATGCAACGGTGTTTGTTCTTAACTTCTCATGTTCTTGCTGTACCGTTTAGTCGGGCAGCCCATATTTGACTGTCCATTTGGAATCCGGTCCAACACAACTTGTTCTGCTTTGTGAACGTAGTGCTACACCTATGCCAGCGAGTCCACTGGAGGTACAAGTGGAGTCTTCAGGTGCATGAAGTTTAGATTATAACGGTTCTTTGAAATGATAAGGCGAAATCAAATATATGACCCTACTAGGATCCTCCGCAAGTTTTAAAAAAGATTCATACATCAAAAGCGAGAGATTATCTTGTCCTAATCAAAGAAGCCTGTTATTCTATCTGACGCAGATTCAATTGTTAAAAGCTATAGCATGTAGTTTCGAGCGTGGTTTCAGGAGACCAGAAATAGCGTTTCGTGAACTCAAATCGTTAGTATTGGTTGTGATGAGGACATGCAAGAAAGGTTAATCATGGGAATGGAGAATTATTAAAAGGCATTTGAAGGAATCGATCAGGGACGAGATGATTTTAGATATTATTAGTTTATTGGGGTCAAATATCATTTATGGTTGCCCACATTGTCGAAAAATAATTCTTCTTGACGGATCTGAAGAGAAAGCTGAGTTGGTGGTGGTGACCTGAGGTTGTGGTTACAGAGTCGAAAAGACAACAATTCAGGGATGATCAGGTATGGCTTTTATGAGAAGTTTTTGATCCTTATAGCTCTTCACATCAAAAGGTTTCACCTCCGGAGACGGAAGTTCACGGGGTAAGATGAAGTCAGGCGTTTTCGATGTCTGCATTTTCTAACCTCCTCCTACCTCATTCATATGTTAGTTCTTTCTTTAACAGTCTAAGAGCTTCTATCCTTGACAAAGTGAAGCTGTGACTTTTGAGCACTTTCCAATGCAATAATAAATCCTTTTATAGCTCCTTATTGAAAATGCTCGTGATGGGTAAAAAAGGAACTCAAAGTTAGCTTCAAAAAGTCTTTTTAGGATTGAAGTTTCTTGTTTCATGGAATTTTTTTGAAAATCATGACTGTATATAGTAAGGACCGTTCGATATCTTTGAAAGAATAACTCATTCGATTTTCGGCTGTCTGAATTAAGATCATGTGTAGTATCTGTTCTTTGCAGTGTAATTTCTGCAACGGTCTCTAAACTGAGACCAATGAAATTACCTGTATTTTTCACTTCCGGACGGGTGCTGTGAGCTTGCTCAATCCCGTCCTCGGGTCGGCCTCGTATTGCATTGCCTCGAGGATATGCCCATTAAAATTATTGAGGTCGACGCAGTGAACCCTCAAGCTACCGACCAGTGGCCCTTCTCTCCATACCTTACAAAATTATGGAATCCCTAGTATACGACGGTATACTAGAATACTTATCACCCTCAAAGTTCTTCTCACCTCAACAGCATGGTTTCAGAAAAGGTCATTCTTGTATGACTAACCTGCTGACTGCGGTGGATAGATGGTCAACCATCCTTGATCGAAAGGGGAAGGTTGACGTCATCTACCTGGACTTCTCAAAAGCTTTTGATAGGGTCAACCACGCATGTCTTATCAAGAAGCTTGGACGATTGGGTATCAAACCACCTTTGATTGATTGGCTCTCTTCACATTTAGATAACCGACACTTTAAGGTCAGGTTAACTTCACTCCCTATCAGGCTATGGAATGTCCTAGTGGGGTCCCCCAGGGTTCAATAGTAGGACCTCTTCTCTTCTTGATATATATTAACGATCTTCCTCAACAAGTTTCATCTAACTTATTGCCTTTTGCTGATGATGTGAAACTTTGGAGAGAGATACGTAATCATAATGATATACTAGTTCTTCAGGAGGATCTGACCCGACTTCAAAGTTGGGCAGACGACAACGGACTTACCTTCAACACTTCAAAGTGCAAGGTAGTCCATCTGAGACATGTTGCAGACTATAGTTATAACTTAGATAACTCCCCTCTAGAAGTTTCCCAAGTCGAAAAAAATTTAGGAGTGTTGATACCCTATGACCTGAAATCGTATGCGAACTGTAACAAAAACGCCTCCCAAGCAAACCTTGCACTGGTAACATTGAAGCGCATTTTTGACCAGTTTGACGGTAGAACCTTCCATGTAATCCCTATTTAGAGTACGGAAACATAGTATTTCCTCCCTTCCTCCAAAAGGATAAGGACACCCCGGAAAGTATACAACGTCGAGCCACGAAATCAGTTCGGGGACTCAAATTCAAACCTTATGAAGAGCGCCTCAAATCACTCAACCTTTACCCGTTCGAGTACAGGCGTCTTAGAGGTGATCCTCTTATGACTTACAATATCCTTAATACTTCTGGTCATCTCCTTAAACATCTTCTTAAGCTTAGTCATGACACTAACCTGAGAGGTAACACCCAGAAACTGGAGACCCTACATAGCAGAACAGACTGCAGACACAACTTCTACTCCGTTAGAGTTGTCAAGTGCTGGAATTGGCTGCCGACTGAGCTAGTCCAAGCGACCTCCCAGGAGTCCTTTAAGAGGAAACTTGACTTATTCTTAAGAATGACATATTATTATGATTTACCAAATTCTTTTTTTCCTCTATTATCGTTCATATACCTAGGTTCTTGCCTGGAGGTGTTGGTGATCCACTGCTACCAGACACGGAAGCCCGTTAAGCGAAAGCTTCTTCTATTCCGTCCTCAACCATTTGAACCATTCATTTTACGTTGACCTACACTCAAAGTCACTGACTTTTAAATAGCGCGGTCTTTGGATTGGCGTTTCATAAATGAGCTCTGATGAAGATGAGTTTTTCGATGCTCCTGAAGCTTTAGGATGCGGATGCAACGTTCGAAAGTGGAGTGACAAGTACGTTGCTTTATTTCTGACTTATTTGGATAGCGATGATGAGTTGATTCGTACCTACTTTGATTTTGACAGTCAGAATGCTCGTAGGCGAAGTCGAGTGGAATCTCTAAAGAAGAATCTTTTGGAAAAATCATATTCTCTCGGACATGCGTCTGGAATTAACAGTTTTGAGGCTATGGAAGAGGTATATTCAAGACTGATAATTCTATTTCACGGTTTTTGATTTATTGGGGTATACGCTTATATCACGGTATATAAATATTTTTCAGCCTGATTACAATAATTAGTAACAGTCTTGTACGCACCTGGCTTACATCAAGTACAGTTTTATGCTTTTGAGTAGCCTCGTGGCTCAGCTTACTTCTGTTTTACACCAAATTTGGCGGGTCTGTTATTTCTGGATGAACCACCCAGACGAAATCTGGGTTTTCGGGTCACATTAATCCGTCTAGATAGCTTAGTAGCACTTTGGGTTTATGGCTGGTCGTATTTGGTAGTGAAAACTCTGCATTTAACCTTCAACGCTTGAGTATAACTTGAGATCTCTATTCCTCACACTAACTTATAACTCCATTTTGACACTTCTAAACGGTTAACATTTATAAGAGTCACTTTCACATCTTTCAGTTGTCGTCCATGAGTTTCAGTTCTTCCTTTTGCTTCGAACTATCAATCCGCTCTGTATATTGATGTAGTCTTTGTCTTAGCGTTTCCGTTCGTTTTAATGTGAACTTTAGGCTGATAAATATGTTATAATAACTTACCTAATGTTAGGTGCTTAATGCACATCGCTACCCTAAACATGAGTTGCTTGGTCCCAATATCTTAAAAACCGGTAAAATACATAAGTATAGCTGTCTAACGTTTATAGGTATCATATACAAGTTCTTGATTGTTTGATGTACTGGCTAACCTTATTTTTTTGTAGATGAGTTATTTGTAAATGTTTTCTATTATATAAACACAGGTTCTATCCCGAAATGTTAGCGATCATATATCTCCGACAATTGAGGCATATCAGTCTGAAATTGGAGTTCTTAATCTTCCAGGCTGTAAAAATGAGTTCACTTCAGATCAAGAGTTATTACACAGAATCAAACTGCACCATGAACCTGATTTTGGCTTTTTAAATTCTCAACAGGAAAAGCCAAGTAAGTGAGTAGGTCATTTTTCACTTGTTCGTATCAACTCAATGTGAATTTTGAGCGCAGTTATTGGCTGGCATAGAAACCTGTTAGTAATATTATTTATTCCTTTTCTCATAGAACAGCAGGCAGCACTTACTTACTGCTCGTATCATCCCTGAGACCACTTTCAAGGATAAGTTCTTACATGGAATGTTTTGGAAGGATGTATGACAAAAAAGTCGGCTTTTAATTTGTGGAAAGTTTGCCTATTAGTCAAAGCTTTCAACCTTCAAACACTAAGTTAAATGTTTGATTCTTACTCCATCATTTCCGGCCAAAATACAAGTGAAAAAACCGTAACCAGTTAAACACAAGACTTGTAAAGATGTATATCAACTGTTGTCGACAGTAAGGTTAGCGATAATAATATCAGCTAGATAAATTAGTATTACTGTCTCAAAAGTGATTAAATGATCGGCTTCTTAGTGACATATCTGGCTGTTTTATTCCTCTCACTGGTCTTTTTTCAGGTTTATCGACATACATTCAAGTTCAAGAACCGTCCATAGATAGTCACTTAAACTTACTGGATGCTGACAGTACTCAAAAGAAATTATCAAAAACACAATTTGCACAAACACAGACTATTTTCCGGGACAACGGGTCCTTAAGGTATCCCAATGAATGTGGCTTCAGATCTCCGATGAATGTTAGCATGTGTGGTTGTTCAAATGCGGCACCTTCTGGTACTTCAACAGTATATAAACATACACATCCTATTATGAATGAAGTTGCAGACTGTAATTTTATTGAACGTGAAGACCTTCCAGTCATTCAACTTCTCAGGTCACAGGTAGTATCTTCAGCACCTGAGGTATCAAATCGAAATAATGACGCTAAACATCTCTTAGATTATGTCAAATCTTGGTCTCTAGGTGCGGCTAAACAGCATGTAAGTTTTATTCAATCTAGTCTTTAAACATGTGATGACAAGTACGGATGTGTTTTTATTTTCAATGCTGTTCTCGATCTTATCTTGCTGATGAAATAAAAAACAAAATCTTATGTTTAACAACTATCGTATGTGGGAGCTACAAGTCTATTGTAGGAACAGCACCCCTAGTATATCTATTGATATACTATTTTCCTTCTTATTTGGTAGGTGTCCGGCGATGAGCATCTAGCTTAGCAAGTGGTCTTTGCTTCAGTGTTGATCACAAAAACTTATCAGCCGTCCCCATAACATATAGCCATTTCCATAATTTTTTTGTTAACGGTATAGTTTGGTGAAATAACTTGAATAAACCATAATCTTTTAGGATGTTTTCATCATTTTGTATCGTTCACCCCTAAGAGGTTTACCTCTTATTTCGTTTGGTGCCACGCAGTACAATCGCTTATTAGCTAAAGCATTCATCTTTGAATCATTAGATAAAGCCATGTTCCACTTACTCCAGTCTCAGTAACCGGTTCGTATCATTGACCTTCGCACTATAGTTTGGCTTAAAATGAGTGCAAAAGTTTGCACTAATTTTTGCTGAGTTACAGCTGACCATGATAAAAATTGTTTGAGATATTACATGCAAATTTAGAGTCTAGTCCCAAGTTTGTAGGAGTGACAGTCCGTATTTAGACCACTTACAACTAAATAACACTGTTAATTGCAGTGTTTAGATATTAAGGACTTATATTAATTAATAACACATTTTGTGCATACTATATTGCTACTAATTTACGCTTTCTCTATTTCAGAGCACTGGACCATTTCCATTCATTAATGGGACTGCGACATTAGATCGCACCAGTGAGTTTATAATAAAAAGAAATCTATTTGCGTTTATAAATTTCCTTAGTTCAAACCATACAACTGGTCATATCATGTTTAATCCTTAAATTTACGTCTTTGATTTCTCATTCACTAGCTAATGTTGAATATGTTCTGAGTTAAACACAAGCGTGGAACAATTAGTCTGCTCATATGAGAAACTTGGAGTTGATTTGTCATTATGATAATATTATCAGGACTTGTACGGCTGATTTATGGGACAAATGAGAGCAATATGATTCAATTCAAATAAAGCAGCAGTTTATTTATTGATCCAAAATATCGACCGATAGGGTACTTGAGCGTCAACTACTGATAATCCAAATTGGTCCTTGGTCTTCTGTGCTTATATATATTGTCACTTTAAATATGTAGTGAAAAACTGTATAATTATTTTAGTGATGCTATAAATAATCGATGACGATCGATTGATAATACATTATGGTGACTTGATAGTTAGATACTCAGAGCCAAATATTAGATCTCGCTGACGAAGAAGATATAAATTTAAAGTCACTGAGGAACACGTGGCCAACATAACATCATTACGAATTAAACATTCGTTAAAACTTGAGTCAGTCAGTAATGTAGGAAATAGTTCTCATGAAATATCTGGATCATTATTTTGGTCTTATGAGTGTTATTTACTTCTTTCCTAAAAACCAGCCAAGATGGCAAGTCCATATGGAAGCATTATCGTATTGTTCTTGACTAAAGCATACGTCATTGTGAAAGTTTACCATAATCCGTGCTGGACAATCCATACGGTAGGGAATCCTCTTAATTTATGATCATGTAAGTTGACAAGCAATTAATTACATGTGGAAATAACCGTCATCGAACTGCCAATAAGTATTGGTTTTTGATCGTTGCTTCATTTGGTTCATCCACATTGTATTATTTGATAGCCAGTTAGTTGTTATTGAGTTACCAGCTTTTCTCATTGAAATTGGGTTCATCGTTTGATTTATATTAGCTTTTAATTTATGAAACATGATTTAATTACGACTTTAAAAATTTTTTTTACTGTGTTTTGGCTAATAAATAATTAGCAAATAATAACCTTCCACAACATCAAACAGACAACCTGGGCTCAATCGGATTTGATTCATTGTATACTGTAGCGTTAAATCGTACAGGATTTGGATCACTATTTCCACAGTCTACTACTGCTACTTCTACCATTATTACTACTACTGTTGCTGCAATAAATACAACAACCACGACTACCTCTGTTCCTCCTTACAATCGAACTTCTGAAATACAAGAACCTTGCCCTCATCATCGTTCATGTAGGTTAGTTAGTACTATGGTACAAACGGATTTAAATCTAAATGAAAAGCGTAATGATTCGAATGAACAAATACTAAATAGTTTCCATCGTGACACTTTAATGAATAAGTTTCCTACTGATAACAACAACACTATTGGTAGTGATAAAATTGTGAAATCTGCTTCAGCCACATTGAACAATGAACATCAAATTGTGAATCCTATTGAAATACAGTTTCGTGATCGAACTAGAAGGTAAGTTGGTTTAATGTTTTGGCTAATTGGATTTATTAGGTACTTTTTGTTTTCTCGAAGTAGGTAAAAACAGAATCTTACGGTTTGCTAATTGAATTCGCACAACGATTCAGTTAAGAACACAGTGAAAAGTGATAGTCATTGGAGTATTATAAGTATCTAGGCAGAGGTTATTATTGAACGTAGGACGTATAAGTTTACCACAATCAGATGTAAAAGGTAAAAGATTTAGAACTTTCGATTGTCATCTAGTATCCCACTTATAATCCATAAAGATCATTTTGGTGTTTTATTATTCTTTCAGTTTTTTCCAATCCGTTGCAAGCAATATTTTCTTCAATATATACATATAACCGCATAGGGTCTGTGTATCTTGCTACTTGTAGTGGCTGGTTCATTTAGCTTTCATTATGTCAACCAGATATTTATTTGTCTATCTATCAAATGATTAGTTTACTATACATTCTGCTCAGTTACAGAATTTTGAGGTGTGATCGTCAAGATTATTTCATGTTAGAAGTCTTCAAGTATACGACTTTTAGTGCCTTGTAAGTATTCCTTACCAAGTAGGAAATTATTAACGACATATACTGAGAGTAGTAGCAGAAAATTAGTTAGTTATTTCTTATTTTCTAATGAAATGATTTATTTCAGGCAGATACTATGACAGTATTGAGAGCTTCATGAATCGTCAGTCAGTCGGTCAGCTACAACGTAGGACCAGGCACATATATGCACCGGTCCAAGTTGCCATACCCCATTAGCACAAAAAGATTGAACACCAAATTCATAAAAGTAGTTAATTTAATGGTGTTAATATATAAAAGAAAGATTGTACATAAGAATATGGTACAGGAAAAAAGAGAAATATGAAGCAATTTTAACCACACGGTTTAAGAGAAGACAAAGAGTGTATACAACTATGACATTGTGGTCGATACTGAGCTATGTCACCTAGAGTCTCCAACCATTGTTTACGATAGTCACACGGACCCCAAACAAGTAGTCTGCATCTACCAACACGACTCAGACTAGAAGTTAGTGACTTCAAGCACTGATGCCACGTTTTGGTTTGGCCGCCCCTAACTCTTTTCCAACCATTGCCAATACTAGTCAGCATAGCGCGTCGTGGTGATCGGTGTTCAGGCATACGTAACGCGTGGCCCAACCATTTCAGTCGATGAAGATTCATGACCTCATCAACTGATTTACCATCATTCCCCAATACCCTGTGTCTAACCCCACTATTACTTACACAGGGATCCCAACAGATGTGAGCAATATTTCTAAGACATCTGTTTTCAAATATTAGTAACTTACGAGTATCTTCTACTCTTAATGACCACGTTTCGCAGCCGTAAAGTAGAACAGAACGAACTGCTGCACAGTATACTCGTCCCTTAATTGATAGACAGATATCTCGCCTTCGCCATAGGTTACGTAAGTTGACAATAGCCAAACGAGCTTTCTGACTGCGTGTAGAGATTTCGTCAGACACTAACCCATTAGGGCTGATCAGACTTTCAAGATAAGTGAAGTTGTCGACGCATTCGACTACTCACTCACTCCCTACCCTTGGTTCAGGTGTTGACGCAGGCCAGTGCTGAAGCAACAATTTGCATTTAGATAGGTAGAAACGCATTCCAAACATCCTGGCATTGTTGCTCAGTGCTATTAAAAGACTCTACATTTTGTCGGCGTCTTCACCAAGCAGGATTGTGTCGACTGCGTATACTAAGTCGAGAAGTGGACCTCCTGGTAGGAGATCAATTCCTGTGAACTCAGTCGACGGGGAACATTATTTCCAGCAGTAAGTCTATGATGAAATTAAACAGAAGTGAATATAGTAGAAAACCTTGTTGGACACCACTTGAGGTTGTAAAATCAGATGACAGTTCGCCATAAGCTCTCCTCGACTGATAGTGTTTAAGTAAAGAGCCTTCACAAGGTTTTTGTACTTTTGAGGTACACCTTTCAATGACAGACACTGCCACAGAGCCTCTCAGTCTACAGAATCAATTGCTGCTTTTCAGTCAAGAAAAACTCATTGTCTGACGCCGATAAGCATGCCTGCGTTCTGAAACCTCAAGAATAGTGAATATGTGGTCGATACAGCCACGACACCGCATACATTAATGGTACGTGATTCTAGGGTCTTAGCCAAGGAGGCTTGTTAGCCGATTTGACATAGGGTATGTACGTTGAAAGCTCCAATATGTAGTTTGGAGCGACGTCTTAGTAGGTCTGGGACAGTGTTTTGCGCACTAGAGTCGTTGACTATGGTGACACTTGAGGAGGAAACCGAAAGAGAAAGTTTAGTGTTGAAATTCGAGGTTTGAGGAATAATAGGAATTGAAGAAGGAGATTGATTATGAATACAGTGGTCTTGAGTGCTGTTAGAGGTATGAGGGCAGTTATCACTTCCCGGTTGCCCACACCGTGGAAGGGTTTTTCTAGAGGTACCTGAAGAGGAAATCGGGTTGGAAATGGTTTTAGTGACCTGAGAGCGTGACCGCAGTTCCCAAGGGACAACTGTTTGAGGTCGGCCACACACGACCCTTTTGTGGGTAATTTTTTTGTTAACTCCATACTTTTTGGGACCTTACCGCCGGAGACGGACATCCGTGGGATAAGGCGAGGTGTGCATCTTTAGAGTCGACCTTTTCTAACCCCGCCCCTCCTTGTGGGAAGGCAGCATCGCTGTTATGTTGGTTGTTTGAAGGAAACACCTTAACGCCGTCACACCTCTGTACAGTCAGCAGTACGACTTCGTCTTCGCACCTCGGGTTTGCTGCTTTTAGTTTACTGCTCTTCAACCGACCTGCCTGGCATGGTAGGACCTTGAGGAACGGTTGTTCCAGCCAGTATAGCTCGATTGGTTCATCGCGATAGGCAAACCCGACCACGTCAAGGTAGCAGAAACAGTCGGGTTTATGAATCGACAAAAGTTATGACCTGTTTGGTCCTCATTAATGCTGACAGTTGAAATCAAAAGTTTTCAAACCTATAGCAATGTGTTATTCACATGTTTTTTCGAAAATCTATTTCACTTCTCTCACTGTACCAGCCCTAGCAACCAGAGAGACATCGGCCCTCATAGTTTCGCTTACGATAGTGTGTGAACCTATTCAGTTGCTCTTCCGTTTACAATACTGTCAGTAGTTTATTGTATTTTTTTATTTTATCTTGTATTCAGTAATTCAAGTTTACCGTTGACTTCATTGGGTGACAAACAATCCATTGATTTTTCCACTTCATCTCAAGAGAACTCAATTGGAGTAATGAGGTTGGTATGTTTTCTTAATTATTTTGTTTTCAGCAGTCTATATCATTACAGGTAACTAAAAAATAAAAACATAGGAAATCGGTTAGATTAGGAAATGTGGGCTTTTTTATTCTGAATCTGTGGTTGTGAGTTCTATTCTGTGTGAGGGGTGTAGGTAAAGGTGGTTGAAATTTCAAACTAGATTAAAAGTTTTCTAATTTTCTGTGGTTTTTTCTTTTTTTGTTCCCTAACGTCAGTCGTTAACACAACTATCCTCAATAGGTAATAAATAAATCATAGGTAAATTAAGTAATGAACACAACGGTTGTAGAGATAACCAAAAATATTAAGCCATCCAGTAGTTGATGTAGTTTTCGAGATATGTAGTTGTTGAAATGTTTCAATCATGTCCTTTAGTATTAAGAAAACAGTAATCGACGTATGTTAACTCAGCAACATCATTTTAATGTTTAAGGAGTGTAAAAGGCATTCAAAAGATATTTACCTGTTCTCACTTTGGCTGTGTACCTTTACTCTATCATTGTATTTATTCAAACAGGATTGTGTACTCAAAATAATTTTAATTAACATCGGACATTTTTTAATTCGCCACCGGTCATTCATGCAATACATTGTGCAGTTGTGGTTCAAGTGATCTATGCTGATTATGATTATCATTATTCTGTGTTATTAATGTACATAATCCATTTCTGTGGGGGGTTATTTGTAACTTATTCTCTGAAACTCCACTTAAGTTATGATGATGAGTACAAGAAGATTTAAATAAGTCAGATATATATATATATATATATATATATATATATATATATATAATATTATATTATATTATATTATCTTACACTAATATTTATGGGCCGATTATTGTTCATGTCAGTCTTATCTCCGGATTTGTCGCTTTGTGTAATGTATGCGGTCTTTTAACAGTAACGGTAATTACTTGTCTCCAGAGAGAGAGAGAGAAAGAGAGATTAAACAGTCATAGAAAAAAGTAGTGGAATATTGTTGAGAAAGGATGAAATCCCATCTATCCTATGACAGTTTGAAACCTTAACGGGTTTTTTTCCTTTACTAGTTTTTAGATAAGTGGAAGAAATAGATTTTATGGAGTTACTAGTTACATACATAACTTTTGAACCATTGCCTTTTAGGAATTCATTATTGCTCGCAAAAATGTCACTTAAAAAGTTTACAATAGTTTTAAAGTCATTTAATCACCATCGAAAACTCCTTCCGGAAGAGCAGACAATGTGTGGTTTCTTCTATATAGAGATTCTCAAGTGCTTAATGGACCATATAAAATCAAATCTGTGTAGTCCTGATGGACTCCTGCTGTATCCTGACATTATGCTTTCATATTTAACACTGATTTTCTGCTAGTTTATAGACTGTACTTCAGTCATTATTTCAGATCAACCTCTCTATCCACGAAATTTAGTCTCTTGCTTCATTTTGTTTTTGAAATGTGAAGTAGTAATAAAGGATGAGAGCTCTGGAATGATTTGAGTAGAATCTGACATACATGAACTTATTAAGATATTTTAAACAATGAAAATAGTTTTAACAAGTATATTGCTACAAATGCACAGTATTTTGCAGAGAAATAAGATAGATCTAGCGTCAATTTTGCTAAATGAAGTTTTTGATCTGAGTTCAGTTATTTTTTTTTTGGAATATACCAGCATATAAGTATTCATTATTATTAATTTTACAATGCATGCTAAATTGCAATATCTGATTTTCTCTTCCCTAAAATTAAGCAAAATGACAAAAATCCATAAATATTTTCGTGGTGCTATGAGTGCAATGAAGTCTGCTACAAAAAATAAAAGTTAGTTTGTTTTGTTTTAATCCTAATCATTATTATTTAATAATATTTTATCATTGAAACTGGTCTAATTCTTAATTAATAAACAATTTAAATAATTTACCATTTGTTTATTAATCTTTACAGTTTTCCCCATAACTATTCTATACTTTTCAACATTGGATTTCTTTATACTATGTATCCTTTAGTGTTCATTATCATTCAAGATACTTATTTTATTAATTCTTTGTCCTGCCAATGTCTTAAATTTTATCTTAATTCTGTAAATATAATGGTGCACATGGGCTCCAGATCCTGAGGGAACAAATGGCGTATGAATCAATCGTTAGTCACCGGCAACCATGAGACTGCATCTCCTCACGATGCTCCACTGCCTTGTGGATCAGACCTTTAGGCCGAAGGCTCCGGGTGTGGCTCCCTAAGAAAACCACCTGTTTCTATTTGGGCACCTGGGCAGTATCACAGCCATCACACAAATCAAATGAGATTTGTGTGGCGCACATGTATCTGGTACTTCCTTGTACCAATATTTATGTGTTTAAATAAATAAAATCTGTAAATATATTTGTACGAAACCGTATTTGTTCTAGTTCATTAGTATCATTTTGATATCAGCAATTAACTTCAAATTTTATTTTCTAATAAGCTTAAAACTGAAGAACTTGATCGATTATCTTCTTTGTTTAGGTACACTTGGTAATACTGTGGTGTGGTCTAATTGTATATAACTTCCTCTTGTGCTTAATAATTCATTGACACTATTAAGATTTCACATGTTTTTTTCTGTTTAGCGAATAAGCTCATGTGAATTATATTTTTAATATCTACAAATTTATATTTTCTGCATATCATTATATTCCTAATTTAAATCTTTAAAAGACATTATCATGTATTATGGGTATGGTTTTCGTGATTTAATCCTAATCTTTCACCCCCTGATCGTAGTCAATATGCGAATATTGAAGGGATCGAAATTTAGTAATATATTAAGCTTCAAAGTCGATAAATAAATCTGTCGCTAACATAGTCTTATGAACAATTATATATCTGCATAGTTGAAATCATGAGTCAATTGAAGCTAGACCACCATGTAAAACCTGGAAGCACTGGAAAGCCGTGGTGGTCTAGCTTCAATTGACTCGTGATTTCAACTATGAAAATAGTGAAATCTCCACAAAAACCCCTTGTGATAATTATATATATCTGTTTGTCAGTCAGTTAGTTAATCGTAATCAAGATAGGGCCTGACACAAATATACATCATCCCAAGTGACCATATCATATCAACACATCGAGACCAAGTTTTTTTGATTGTCTTTTAGTTTCATAACTATCACTATCTATTCCACCGTCTTTATCAAATTTCTACACTAAAATATCGAGTATATAAAATATCGAGTCTGTGTTATATTTTTTTAGTCCTTAATGCTGGTTGAATTCCATACATCAAGTTGTAATATGGCCATGAGCTTAAATGATTTGACATCTTTTGTGCATTATCTTTTGATGTTTGGTAGTTGCCAGCAGTCGAAAAAATGCCTTAGACCTACATTTTGTATCATTTCTCACTTTTAAAAAAAGATGTATTTGCAGTCCTAAGGGAATTGACTTTTAGTCTTATTCATTTTATTTACCATTGTTTTTTGAAGTTTTCAATCCCGATGAAGAGTCATCTGATGAAGATGAAGAAATTATCGGAAATCAAGGGATTCGGGTAAGTTATTTTTATTTGTATTATTGCCAATAACCTAATGATTTAAGTGTTAGATTTTTAATCATGAATAAGATTATGATAACCCTACCTAACTTACTTCAGTTGAACTATTGCATAAAAAAACTGACTGAACCATGTGTACTCAGAATTGTACCTAATTATTAAGTTACATTAACTAAAAAAGTATTTTCTACTGCCGTTTGTAAATTTTTTTCGATATTGTAACCAGGTTTGATGGATCTTTAGTGCCCATTGTCTGACTCGATTCCATCATGATCGTGTGATAATAATGGTGTTAGTAAAGTATATATCCCGCTTGACTCCGTATCAACTTAGTTTGCGTCAGCGAATGGTGTAGACAGAAAAAACAAAAAGAAGCAAATAGGGCAAACTTAGTTTAATTAAAACACTACTCAAAATTTATGGGCATAAGAGACACAAGTATATCGATACTTATATACTACCAAATAAGTAAATAAAGAATACTGATAATTTAGCTAAGTAACACGATAAGTTTAAATTCTAGGCTTTGCTAGTAATAAGGCATGCAAAATGAGTAACTACATTTACTTTAATCAGTGTATTTCATCTCATATTTTCTAAGCTTTTCTAATATTGTCATCTCTGATTTAGACTGGATTGTACAAATTCATTTATTTGTCTTTTCTTGACAATCACCTTCCGCGTAAAAAGCAGCAAATTGAATGGGAAGTTCACCTTCCATTCTTTCTTCCATATCATTCTTTGTACGCTGGGATTTATTGATTCTCATTAGTAACTATAACATCAATTAAAGATCTATTAAATATCATTATAGGGTTGTGGAGATTATTGAATATTTTTGATGTCGCTAGGTGATTCAAGCTCGACAACTAACAAAGACCTGAAGTTGCTGGAAGACTGTTTTGTCCCAGTATGGTACTCAGCAGTTTTCATTCACGACTCCACAACCGGGAATCTAGCCCAAAACCTTTGGTCTCACTTGTGAACGCCTAACCTCTGCATCACTAAGCCGATGTCCAATAGTGTACAAGTCTAACTTCGGTCAATTTACGACATTGTGTGACTGTTTCCCGTTCTATTCTGTCGGTAAATTCCTCACAACCAATACTATTGGACTTCATTGATCACGGCTTCTCATTAGAACTCCAGGAGCTTCCTCTCGAAGCTAGTCACTAGTGGGCACATGATAGTTATCAGCATAAGGTTGTGGTCGCTCACTATGGTGAATTGATCGAAGTTAGACTTGCACACTATTAGATATCGGCTTAGTGGTCTAGAGTTTATGCGTTCGCACGTGAAACCATAGATCCCGGGCTAGATTCCCGGTTGAAGAGAGTCTTAAATGAAGATTGTTGAAGTCAATAATGTAACCTCCTAGTAGGAAATTAATCCCCGAAAGATTAGACGAAGATATTGTCTTTTAACGTTCGTCCAAGATTAAAGCGACCAACCCTGAGGAATATAATGTTCACGTTGTGTTTTTTGTATTTCTTATTTGCAGTTAAGATCATCTAGACAAGCAAGAGGAAGACGAGAATTCCTGCAGATCAAATTGGTTCAAGAAATGAAAAATGAGCACACGGTTAGTTTATTCATTCTCACTCAGTCTCTTGGTATTGATAATAGTAACCAGTTGAATCCTAATTTGTATATATCATGTAAATTGTAGAGTTTTGTTTGTTTCTATTGCTTTCATCAGACCATAAAGTCATGATGTTTCAGATCAGTAACTAATCATTGATCTGAGTGAATTATCTAAGTGTAGTAGGTATCATTACCAAGTTTTGATTTGATAATTTTGAATAAATTGAGCATTGGGTAGATTGTTATAAATAAACTAATATATTTGTAATATCCCAATGAGTAGAAAAATTAGATTTTCTGACGTTTTGTGACTCAGTGTAAGCCACTTCTTCGGAGAATAAATACCCAAATTTACATTAATCCAAGTTTAAATAGTACAACGGAATATTGGGTGATCAATCAAAAGTGTAGCTTTTAAGATAATAGCAATTAATACGTGAAGACACAATAACGTAATTAAGGATCAATCATAAAGACAGCAATAAGTATACTCCGTATCTTTCTCGAAATTTCTTTATTTGTTCCCACTTTTTCAATCGTATCTTTCTTGATCACATGGTTACATCTCCATTTCTGATGATTTTATGAGGCTAATTTTCGTGACAATTTGAAACAGTATGTACTCTTCTGGTATATTTATCAATAATTCTATGATTTCGTTGACTTATTAGTTCGAATTATTTCTTTGTGTTGATGAGTAGTATTGAATTTTTGCTGTAGATCTACATGATCCTTTGAGATGAATGGTTAAGAAAATTTCTATTATATAATCGTAACTTTACTTTCAATATTTAATAATATCCGTGAATCTGTTTATTTTAAGTAGTGTAAATACCTTACTGTTTTTATACGTAATGTTCTTCCGTTTTTATTGTTAGATACTTTCTTGTTAATCTTACTTGACTTTATTTGGTATTTCTATACCTTTCTGGAGATAATAATAGCAACGTTGAATCTGATACAAACAGATATAAACCATAACTATGACCTTTCTTATATATGTATATATCTAACTTACCACTCTTCACATAGTCCAATAGAACTAAATATGGTGATGAGAAGTGCAACGTCGTTTGTTATCTCTAATAGTATTGGGTTATCTTGATTGAATATTTTGTTTATAAAGGTCGACTTTAGTATCCCGAAATATGTGTTCAATTAGTTGATGGGTAATTTTCTGTCTTCTGAGAGATGAATCTATTCAGTTGAGATATTTTATGAATTGTCAGCCCTATCGTCTCTTTCATCATAATGATAATCATAGTAATCTTTAATAAAAGATTGTTATTAATTGGGATCGTGAACCGATCAATGTTAGACCAACATTAAAAACCTGGAAACACTGGACGGCCGTTTTGTCCTAGTATGGGACTACTCAGCAGTACGCATTCACAATCACGCACGCGGGACTCGAACCCAGGACTTTCGATTTCGCGCGAGCGTTCAACTTCCCGACCACTAAGCCGGAACCCGACGGTTTTAATGTCCAACTTAAACCAACCAACGATTAGTATGAAATAGTAATAATGACACATTAATTATTGTGTTGATCTAATATTAAAAACAAGATAGAAAGGAAAAAGGATGGTAATGTAAATATTAAGTGAAATCCTGTTATAAAATATATTGCACTAAAGGCGAACATAAGTGAATGTCAGAATGGGGAATTGTAGAGATTGCAGTAATTCTAACAAGTAAATGTCACTACCGTTTTTTTAAAAATTTTATATTCTCCTGGTCAGTATATATATATATATATATATACATTTAGATGTATATTTCTGCTTAATGAATGTATTCTTTTCACTTTAAACTTTATTTTTGTCACTCATTATCTTTTTACTAATTTTAATCTACGTTTATTCTTATTGTTCTCGTTTGTTTTACTGAATGTATTGCAATTTTACATACTCAATGCTGTTTGTTTTGCCTTCTATTTTCATTATTATTATGTATTGACAGTAATAATAGTAATAAACACTAAAACTTACATAACAAATGTGTGAATAGTCAATTTAAGTACACAAAGAAAAGAAGGAAATAAAGAGTAGAAAGAAGTAACACTATCGTTTCTTAGGTTCTTTTAGGACAGTGGAAGGATAGATGTGTCATAAATCTTTCAATAATATAAAGACTGGTTTTTTTAGCTCTAATTTATGTGGTCTCATCTATGTGTAAAAGACGAGTACAACCCCTATTCGGAAAATTTGAACGTATTTGATAAATCACACTAAATGCCTTGATTCTGTCTACTACATGATCACTATCTACTGTGTGATGGAACTGAGATGACTATTGACTTTTTCAGACCCTTCCCAATTCACGATTGGAAATACTTGATAACTGATTGGCTAACTTGTTTAATCATACACTTGATATAGCCTTCTTTACAGGAGGAGCTGAATTAGTAAAACCACTTTACTTATCCTATATAACAGCAACCACCATCAGTTAAGAAGAAAAGGATAAATGGAGATTAGCTGCATTAAAAGTTTTGTTCAGCGCTCCAATTAATCGTTCATGTAGCTCATAGCTAGCTATCATTATTTTGTAACTTTTAAGTGTTTGTTATTTTGGTAATTCCATTTTTTCCAACCTTTAACTTACTTTTCATGTCAATATATTCGTTCCTCTTCTCCTTCTGATTAATATTATTATTATTGTTATTTACTGATGTAGTTCTAAACCTTAACGTTTTTATTTACCTTGGAGCACGTGATCTCCAATTTCAGCACGCTTGTTTTCACTCTAGTTATGTGATACTATAAGTTCAAACATTATACAGTTGTTATATATATGCAATACCAAACAATGTGAAGTTCAGGCAAATAAATTGAAAATGCAGATGTGGAAACAATATATGATCAAAATAACAAGAGAAGGTTACTGGCGATCAATAGTAGGATTGTCTATCTAGTTTTTTTCAACCTGGTAACAAACGATGGTATTAAGAACTTATTTTGAATACAAATATAACATGTTAGTTCCGGGGTTGGGAACGAGTAATTTTAACCCGTCACCATAGCTAAAATGTGAGTTCAAATCATTTTGAAAAGATATGGTGAATACTGAAAGTGTTCTTAAGTGTTTTAGTCATTAGATCACGTGATAAATGTGATAAATTAGACTTACAGCCAAATTCATAAATTGTTCTTTACATACTTGATGGTTCCTCCACTTCTCAATTCCTTCCTGTTTTCTTCCTCTCAGTCTTCTCTACATTCTTTTTACAGGCTTTCCACTTCTGATCGGTGCTACATACTACTTATATCTGTCAATATAAGTAGCGTGGACCACATGTGCACCTCAGCAGCTGGGTTGTCGCACTCCCTGGTTGGAGTCCTAGAGATTTTCCATTACAGTTGCCTGAGATGTTTTCAGGCATGGCACTGAATAGAAGCCCGAGACGGTCCTGCTGTAATTTTCATTTAGTTCACATAAGTGAGAGGAACTTCTCTAACTCAAAGAATCCATTCTGGTCGTATTTTTACTAACTAAACCGATTCTACCATTATTATTATTGTTATGGTTATTCACTCTCATACACTAATTCACTTTTGTTCTTTTTATTCTTATGCTCATTATCCTTTGCTGGTCTCTTCACAATCCTATTATTATTTTGTGACACACATATATGTCGGTGTCCGTTTATACCAATATTTGTGTTTAAATAAATAAATGTGAATTGGACAAAACAGTGCTAAAACTAGGTAACCCGTTTACTGTCTTACCAACCGCCATTTTGTAGACCATAAAATGATAAATTACATCAGTCTCATAAAACGTTTACACCACTACTATGCTCTTATGTTGGACGTCACTAGGTTGTTGGGGACGTTAGATCCCCAGAACTCACTTGGAAAACGTCCTAATTTTGTGATTTTATGCTGAAGATTTGAATCTTATGTTTTCGCTCCAAGAAACGCATAGTTGACCTACAGTCTACATTTCCCACTCGGACTTCCTTGACTGTTATTGGTTGACGGATTTTTCTAGTACTCTATTTTGTGGCTCTCCCAAGAGTGTTTCTATCATTGTATAAATAAGCTTAATTTGTTTGCTTAGTGACCTCGTATTTTCTGAATGCTTGTGCAATACATTCTCTACGCCCCATCAAGACTTCTTGGTCTAGTTAGCAGGACCGGGGACAACGGATTGACCTTTGTTCCGTTTACCGAGTAAGGTGAACTCGTAATAGCATCAAACATATCATAGGTATATTTTTGTTACTTTCTACGAAATCCCATAGTCTTTAGTTTCGTAGTCCATATCCATTTATACATTTTTATGAAGCTAAAACAGTATATTCTTATTAATTAGTTTTAATTCCTCCTCTTTCTAGTTGTAAGTTAACTTACGAAGTTTATTTTGCGTCAAATAAGCACGAATTTTGCAGGAATATGCTTTGTTTTTACATACAGACATATTTTTCAATTGTCTTTTCTTATCATCTATTTCTTAATCACTGTACGTCTGATTAGTCTTAAGAATTAAATTATTTGCGTTATATATATGACCTGTCATGTGAACGACTTGGCTTTGACTCTCAAGGTAAATGTAAATCCATAAGCTCTTATTCTTGGTTGTGAAGTCGGATGAACTATCTGATTTAATCACTTTTATGTTTTTTATTTGTTCTATAAAAATATTAAGATGACTGGAACTTGTTTCAATAAACACGGTTAGTGTCTGTTCTATTTCTTATATGCAAGTTGGTAGAGTCAATCCTACAAATGCCCTCTTTAATTTACTTAGTATTGTTTGTTGGGATCTTCTCACTGATGTTTTTTTAAGACTGCAACTGGTCAGTCTCTAATTGCCATATGTGCATACCGTGCGTATTGCCTCGATATAGCCTAAATTCACAAGCATGTTAAGCAAAGATGGGCAGTGGCGTTTGAAGCGAAAGGTAATGGGTTCGAGTCCCAGAATGAACATCAATTCTGAGATGCAGGCACATCCAGCTGACGAGTCCCACATAGGACGAAACGCGTGTCCTGGATTCCACTGCTAGCCACTATCCACTTACCCTCTTTAATTGTTTTCTTAGTAAGTATTCATGAGGGATAGGATACGTATCCATCAATTTGTAGTTCAACTTATTTATTTATTTATTTAAACACATATATATTGGTACAAAAGGGCACCAGATACATATGCGCCACACAAAATAATAAAAGTAGGAAGAGAAGGGATGAAAAGATAAGGCGGACTGAAATGTACAACCAGAAGACTCTTTCAGTTAAGAAAGTTAAAACCATTCTTTATGTAGAATGTAAAAGAAGGTTGCAGCAGGATCGCCACTGGCTTCTATTCTGAGCCATATCTGATGACGTCTCTAGCCACTGTGTTGCACCATCTCTCGGACCCCAACCAGGGAGTCGTGAAGGACCAACAGAAGCTAGTCCTTTGCAGCTTTCTTTCATGCCACGACACCATGTCATACACTGACCTCCTCTCCGCTTTTTCCAACCAGTCCCAGGGTCGGCAAATGATGCACGACGTGGAAGTCTCTGGAACGACATTCGCAAAACATGTCCAAGCCACCGAAGTCGGTGTTTCAAGATGGTGACACCAATTGAATTATCGTCTCTGCGCCCGAACACACGATGCCGAACCTCTGCATTACTAACATGGTGTTGCCACTGGATGTCAGCAATCCTTCGGAGACAACGATGATCGAACACAGAGTCGTCTGACATCCTCAACTCGGAGAGGCCAGGTTTCACAAGCATAGAGCAAAACTGCTCTCACCGACGCGTTGTAGATCCGACCTTTTACAGCCAGACTAACATCACGAAGGCGCCAAAGATGGCCCAGATTGGCATAAGCCGCTCTGGCTTTCATTATACGTGCATCAATCTCATCACTCACGCCACCACCAGCACTTATATAGCTACCTAGATACACGAACTTCTCAACTACTTCGATCTCCTCACCATCCAGGGTGAGTACAGGATTAGAATCCTGCCAGTCTTGTAGGAGTACTTTGCACTTGGAGGGTGCAAAGCACATGCCGTACCTGCGGACACTGATTGCCAACTGATTAAGTGCGGATTGCATGCCTTGGGCATTATCGCACAGTAAGACAATATCATCCGCATACTCAAGGTCGAGAAGTCGTTCTCCAGGCAACATATCCACACCGCCATTACTTACATCAATCAGAGCTGTTTTCAGAAAGTCATCGATGGAAAAGTTGAAGAGGAATGGTGAGATTGGGTAACGCTGTCTAACCACACTGCTTGAATGGAACAATGTAGAAAGGTGGTTGTATGCTTTCACTCTGCCTGAGGTGTTCGTATACAGTGCCTTTAAGATGTTAATGAACTTCTCAGACACACCCTTCTTCAATAGACAATCCCAGAGAACAGTCCTGTCCAACGAATCGAAGGCAGCCCTGATATCAAGAAACACTACGATTGTTGGCCTGCGATAAGTATGACGGTGTTCTAACATTTGGCGGAGGGTGAAGATGTGATTAATGCATCCTCGACCAGAACGAAAACCAGCCTGCTCCTCGCGAGTCAATTGTTCTCGGGTTTTAAACAACCTACGAAGAATGACAGAAGCCAATAGTTTGGACGCAATCGGAAGTAGACTTATCCCCCGATAGTTGTTACAGGAACAACGTGAACCTTTTTTAAAGATAGGGACGACTATTGACTCATTCCATGATGTTGGAACACTTTCTTGCTCCCAAGCCTTTACAAACAACACCGTCAGTTCCTTAGCCAGAAAGTCACCACCATCTTTAAAAAGAGCCGGAGGTAAGTCATCTGAGCCCGGTGATTTGTAGCGCTTCAAGAGTTGGAGTTCCTTGCGGAAGGAAGCCAGCTTGAAGGGCGTACGTGGTTTCAGAAAGACTGCTTCAGTATTCATAATCGGTGGAAGCATTCACTTTCAACCAGACAATGACTCGAGATCGTTTAGATAGGACAGATTTTCCACCATGGGCGAGCTGCTGCATAAGTTGAAGAGTAAGGTTACACAAATTGGGGATAAAAGGGGGTGAATTAGCGATATGGTAAGTAATAATAATAATAATAATAATAATAATAATAATAATAATAATAATAATAATAATAATGTAAATTGTCTTGCTTCTAGTATGAGCAGGAATAGTATCGTCAATAGAATTCATCATTTCATTTATTTGTGTGTGGGCTGTGATACTGCCCGGGTGCCCAAACCGAAGCAGGTGGTTTTCTTAGGGGCCACACCCCGAGCCTTTGATCAAAAGGTCTGATCCACAAGGCAGTGGAGCATCGTGAGGAGATGCAGTTCCATGGTAGCCGGTTACCAACAATTGATTCATACGCCGTTTGTTCCTTCGGATACTGGAGCCCATGTGCACCACTGGTTTGTAATCAGGGTTTTCCAACTCCCCTAGGTGAACTTTCCGTGTCCACCAACCCGATTAAAGCGCTGGACATTCTCTTTTCGTCCTCTCACTTTCGTAAACAACAATAAAGCCACGAGAAGTCAATGAGTAGGACTTCCCTGGCAGAGGCTATATATTCGCTGGCCATGTGAGAGCATTTGGAGAGGGAGAGTGGACTCTCCCCACTCTCGGCGGTACCAGGGCATTTGGGGGCAATTTGCGTACAATATCCAACATTTTTTTGTTAATTTAGTTATTGAATGCTACATGTAAGATTATAATTTCCACCTGAGATTTTAATTCAAGCTCTAACTTTCGTTTTATCTGCTTTTCTCATTTGGCAAATTCGGAAAAATGTTCAGAAATATTAGATATTGAACATTGAATAGAGGATGGTTATCCTCATAAACAATAATAATTAGCCTTAAAATTTTCACAGAAGTTGATTTATATTTCTTACACTTCATTCTGATCAATTATCATATACAATAAATTTTAAATAGATTTATAAATATGACTTACGTTCTTTCTTAGCTTAATGAGACAAATACACTATTTCACTTGAAAGTTTATTCTCACACGATTTACAGAATTTCAAAATCTTCAGAAACTATATAATTATACGTTGTATTATGTACATAAATGTAATCTTGAAGTGATACTTCACTATTCTCTTCACTTATATACCTATTTAAAGTTAAAATATCTTTGAAGTTTTATATAGTGTAGAATTTCCTTTTAATGTCAGTTTCATCTTTAAATTATATAATTTATTGCTTCTAATATTTCTTTCATTTTAGGGTGCTATATGGGCTATGCGTTTTTCACCATGTGGTCGACTATTGGTAAGTTATACTTTTGTTTACAAAAAATGATGGTAAATCAGTTAATGAGGTCATGAATCTTCATCGACTGAGATGGTTGGGCCACGCGTTACGTATGCCTGAACACCGATTACCACGACGCGCTATGCTGACTAGTGTAGGGGATGGTTGGAAGAATGTTAGGGGAGGCCAAACCAAAACGTGGCATCAGTGCTTGAAGTCACTAACTTCTAGTGTGGGCCATATTGGTAGATGCAGACTATTGGTTGGGGTCCGCGTGACTATCTTAAGCAATGGTTGGAGACTGGGTGACATGGCTCAAAACCGATCATAATGGCGTGGGTGTTTACACTCTTTATTTTCCTTTAAACCTTAAAATTGCTTCATAACGTTCTTCCTTCCTATACCATATCCTTACATACAACCTATCTTTCATATACTACCACCACTAAATTAACTACTTCTATGAATTCGGTGTTTATCTTGTTATGCTAATGAGGTATGGCAACTTGGACCAGTGCATAATTGTGCTTGGTCCTATGTTTTAGCTGACTGACTGACTTACAAAAAATATAGTAATCATCATCTATGACACTTCTCATATGCTTCAGTCGATGAATTCTCATTAACATCTATTTTGCTTCTTTTTTCCCATACACACTTTACGAAGATATTTTTATTCACTGTGTCAATAAAAGAAGTATTATTATTTATTTTGCATAATATCAACAATCAAGCCATTTATCGACCTAACTTATTCCCATTTATCTTCACTTCTCTTCCTATGTCCTTTCACATTCACTAGCTAATCATCTAAACTCTAAAGTGTTATTAATTTATTTCAAATCTGTTATCTGCATTAATTTTATTCGTTTATTAAATGAAAACTATAATCTTGTTCTAGCTGGATTTCTTCTTAATCATTTTAATAAATTACATATTATCTTCAATATATTTCGATTATGTTTGGCAAGGAAATATAACGTTGTATCCTTGAATTATTATTAGTACTATTGAATACACTTTAACTGCCCATCCTTGTAACTTACCTGAAGGTTAATCAATTATTTTCTGAAAATTACCCTCTGGACATAATGCTGTTAAAATACTTTTCGGATCTGAACTATATGTTTGTACTTCTGTATCTACATTGATGTGACATCATAAAATAATGTTGCTTAATTAAATAACAGTTCTTGTTTGTGTCTAGATATCGTGCCCCCAAATGTCCTGGTACCGCTGAGAGTGGGGAGAGTCCACTCTCCCTCTCCAAATGCTCTCACATGGCCACGCAAATATATAGCCTCTGCCAGGGAAGTCCTACTCATTGCCTTCTCGTGGCTTTATTGTTGTTTACGAAATTGAGAGGACGAAAAGCGAATGTCCGGCGCTTTAACCGGGTTGGTGGACATGGATGGTCCATCTATGGGAGTTGGAAAACCCTGATTCCAAACCAATGGTGCACATGGGCTCCAGTATCCTGATGGAACGAATGGCGTATGAATCAATTGTTGGTCACCGACTACCATGGGACTGCATCTCCTCACGATGCTCCACTGCCTTGTGGATCAGACCTTTTGATCAAAGGCTCGGGGTGTGGCCAGATCAGATTGTTCCAAATGTATTGCGCTAATATATCACATAGTTCTGATAATCTTCGTCTTCTTATTACCCTATCGAAATAAAAATTGTAGTTCTGTAAATGTTCTAGAAATACAAGTTCATAATATAATTCACAAAACGAAAACTGTATAGCTCAAAGCTGTACACAACATGAACATGTTCACTTAGTAAATAGTCTACATTATTATAATCGAAAACAACTCAACAAATAAGCAGTCTTGTTAGCTATCCAGTGTGTTAAAAATAAATCTCCCTTCATCATTACCATCACTATAACACCTTCAATCACATTAATTAAAAAAATTCATTTACGTGTAAATTTTGACTGACTTGTTTAAGATTTGTTAATATTTCTTCAGTAAGCATATTGATCATATGTTTACGTACAATTACATTTCCAATTGGTAAAGAAAATTCATCTCAGACATGTTTCTCATTCTTTTCATCAGTTACTGTTGATTTTTATTTTACCTAAGGCTACTGCTGGATATGATCGAAATATTCGAATATGGGTCCTAAGACAATGTTATCGATATTTCAAAGAAATGCAACGAAGTTCTAGTAAGCCATGTTGTTGCTCATTCTTTTATCTACTAATTTTATCGTCTAGATTTATTTTTAAAATTTCTAGAGGTCTTATAAATTAAATTGATTTTGATAGAGTCTTGCTCTCTGGGCTGGATGGTTTGGTTGTGGAGCTTTCATCGTTCTTCTGAACGATATCATCATTACAAACTTCAGGTGGAAGTGATGTGTTCGAGCTACTTGGTTTGTGTATGGGCTGTGATACTGCCCGGGTGCCCAGACCGAAGCAGGTGGTTTTCTTAGGTGGCCACACCCGCAGCCTTCGACCTAAAGATCTGATCCACAAGGCAGTGGAGCAACGTCAGGAGATGCAGTCCCATGGTAGTCAGCGACCAAAAATAGGTTCATACTCCGTTTGCTCCCTCAGGATCCTGGAGCTCTATGTGCACCGTTGGTTTGAAATCAAGGTTTTCCAACTCCCATAGATGGATGCTCCATATCCACCGGCCTGGTTAAAGCGCCGGACATCCGCTTTTGGTCCTCTCAATTTCGTAGAATAACACCACGCGACGAGAAGGCAGTGAGTAGGGCTTCTCTGGTAGTGGTTGTATACATGTAGCCATGTGAGAGCATTTCGAGAGGGAGAGTGGACTCTCCCCACCGTCGGCCGTATTAGGGATTATTCCTTCAATAATTTGTACTACCGGTTTGCTCATATATTATTTCATTTTAACTTTTATCTTTATTCATAATAAAGCATAACTATCCTCATTATCATTGACTTACTTGAAGATTGATTTTTCTATTATATATCAACTTGTCTTCGCTACTACTATTACTACTTCTAAGCCGCAGAATAATACATTATTGATACACTGGGTACAATTTCGTACGGTCATTGTAACACAATTTTATATTTCAAAAATTCATTTTACAATGAAATTCTTACCAGTTCATAATTTTGCTTCAATTAGCTAAATGCTGTTTACAGTGATAATTGTCATTTTTCAAATTAACATAATTAAACTTATAAGCAAAGATGGATAGTGGCTAACAGTGGAATCCAGGACGGGCATTTCGTGCTATTTGGGGCTCGTCAGCTGGATGTACCTGCATCTCAGAGTTGATGTTCACTCTGGGACTTGAATCCAGTACCTTTCGCTTCAAACGCCATCGCGTTATCCACTTGGCCACTGAGTCCTGATAGCCACTTGCTTATGCGATGGGGTGAAGTTTAATTTCATTTAGTATTGTTTGTTTGAGTCCGCTAGCCACTATCCATCTTTGCTTACAATGCTTGTGAATTAAGGCTATATTGAGGCAATACGAACAGAATGCACATATGCCAATTAGAGACTGACCAGTTGCAGTCTTAAAAAAAAACATTCGTGGGAAGATTCAAACAAACAATACTAAATGAAAATAATTAAATTTATTTCAGTCAGTCACAACGTAGAACTTCGTACGTACGTACATCAGTTCAAGTTGCTATACCGCATTAGCACAGAGATCCAGTTGTCGATTCAAATCCCATAGTGGTAGAGGTAGTAAAAGTATAAGCAGTAATCGGAAAGACTAGGGTTTGAAATAAATTTGGAAAGAGAAAAAATTAAACTTATTTACTTTTTCCCTGATAATGATTACTAGTTGTTGAAATGATATAAACACTGAGTTCTTGTGTTTTTACAACTCATAAATTGCGTGCATTTTAGCTTCAATGAATTAAATCAGTACACTACCACCATATGATTGTTCTCGTATTTTTTTAAAAAAAATTTTACCCTTGAATAATAAATGGCATTGGTTAGAACTTGAAATCAAATATTCATGATTACGTGACCTCAATATTATGCGCACTATTTTTGTTCATCAATTTGTTTTTGCTGTTATAATGATTGTGAATCAATGAGTAAAACTTTATGTACAGTGTAACTTGATATAATGTAAATTGTAGAACACTTCGTCATTTATTGACCATATAGACCATTGAAATTGTTGGTAAATATGAATCATAGTTTTGTTTTTTATTCGTGTGAATTAGATTAGGGGCTAAATGAGAGGCTACTCTATCGTGGACCAATAAGGATTCAGAGTTGACTCGAGGCTGCTAGTGCTAGCTGACATGTCACTGACTGATCATAGGGACAAGGCTATAAAAGTCGGTATTCTGACAAAAGTCACACGATATTTTACGGACCATGAGACATAACATTTTCAAGATGATCTGTCAAACTATGCCGTCAATATTAAGATGTATTTAAAGTTGACTCTTTAAGTATTGAAAATGGTACATTTTTAAACAAGCTTTATCATATAATCTAAGTGTATATGTACCTAAATTCACAGATTTCTATCTGTCGAATATATCAAGGCTTTCGAAACACACTTTAATATTTGTAGTTCCTCAGTATTTTTGGTCGACATAGAAATAGAGTAGAAAGCTTTTAGGGACAAGAAGAATATTCAAACGATTATCCAGTGAATAAAGTTATTATTAATCTGAATTGTCTACGGTGTTTACAGACGTGCAACTTCTGAAAATGTTTGATTGGGTTGATTTGATAATAACAGATCGCGTTGTACTAAATAGTGTGGATCAACTATAAGAAAGGATTGTTCCTCTTCAGTATTTTGTGTTTACTGAGCAGCAGAAATATCGGAAGTCAGTAGCACTAAGACTACGGGAAAGGAATTGAAATTGTAGATTCAATTTTTCGTTGTTTAACTGTGGACCGAATTTGAAATAATAGCCCAACGAAACATGTTTGACTACCAAATCTTACTTTCAGTAATCAACTGAATCCGAAGGACAATGCAAGAAAAAGAAAGCAGTTTACTTATAGCTTACTTTTTAATATGGTCATTTCTAGTCATCTGTCAGTGTACTTTTATAAACAGAAACGATTTACAGTTTTGAAATGGTTTTTAATAAGTTGAGTTACCATATACATACTATTGTTATCCACATGCTCTACAATTTTTCTTGGTTAATTATTGACCAATTTTTTCCCTGAAATCGTTAACAGTTTTTTCGCTCTGTAATTAGATATAAGTGCAAAGTGGAGTGGTAGCCTAGTGATCAAGGCGTTTGACTTCTATCTACTAAGTCATAGGCTCGAAACCCTCCCTAAGTATTAAGTTTTGGGAACTGGGTAGTATCACTAGCTCTTATACTTACAGTGTGAATTGAAGCCAAGTAAATAAATGTATGCCTGGTAAAAGAATTATTAAATCAAAATTAAATATTATATTTTATTTATCTTTTTTTTGGTTATTAAAAGAATAACAAATGTAGACTTTTGCTGTTTTCCAACTGGTAATATCGGTACTTCACATTTTCTCCTTTTTCTTGAATTTCTGACATTTTAGCTCCACCACCTAGTAGTAGTACAAAATATGGATCAGTTAGTGGATTGATACCAAATGATTTCCACACTTCAAATAATACTACTTCAACTGCAACATTAGATGAAGAGAATCGTTTTGATTCATTAAGTTTAGCATCAACTACAATATCAACATCAGGTAAAACTGATGTCAGTGAAGCGGTAAATCTCATAATATGTTTTTCGATCATACCTGTTTATGGTAAATTAAGTGAATGTGTACTTTTGGTGCAATATATACCTGTATTGTCAATCTAAATATATTTTTTTAACCATTCTACGAATTTGTAGATAATGTTCGTCGTATATTTACCACAGTTGAAATACCACTGAGAACCACGAAACCGCAGCTGTTTCGTTTCGGCATGAGAATCATCAGGATTGCATATCCATGATTCTTCCTGAGATCGAATCCAGGTTCTCCTATTTTCGCAATAACACTTAGCCATTAGATAACTGTGTTGAGACGCTATTGAGAATTCTG
Source organism: Schistosoma rodhaini (assembly GCA_944470415.2). Taxonomy (NCBI): domain Eukaryota; kingdom Metazoa; phylum Platyhelminthes; class Trematoda; order Strigeidida; family Schistosomatidae; genus Schistosoma; species Schistosoma rodhaini. Next base: position 32,068,108 of record OX104037.1, read on the forward strand.
ATGAGATTAAATAACTGTTCAGTGCTTCCCAATTTGCAGTGGTACCCTAACTGTACTACCTACAAATGGGACTAATCTCCACAAGCTTCTTCACTTTTCGTTAAGTTTTTAACATTTTCTTGGTCAAATTAGATCATTTGGTGCGTCACTGTCAACGAAGAGAAGATGAGTGGTTTTTAAAAATTTAGTTTTATAGAATCAATCCATAGTTTCGTTTTAATCATTGTGTCCAGTGATTGACTTTATGTAATTTCTCAAATCAATCTGTTTGCGACGTAGAACGACTCTCTTTTAATCCTATTCTTAGTTGCTTACCTTACCTATAGTTCAGTTAATATTTTACAAATATCTATTTAAATTTTGGGGGGAGGTAGGTGTCTAGCATTACCTTTTAAAGTTTGGTTACCGGCCGAAAAATGAATCGCCATCAAACTGATGCGTTAAAACTTGATAAGTTTGAAGATTATCGTCATTATTAGTGGCTGATAAATAAAATTAGTGGTGGCTATTCAAAATGGAACTGGAAGAAAAGTAACCTCTAAATATGACAGACAATCTAACTTGATACAGCTAGATGAATCTTGACAAGTGGAATTTTACTAAAATTTCCTTCAAGAAAAGAAGAAAAGACTTCCAACTTGTAGATTAAATCTGCTTGATACTATTTGGTATGACATTTTTTTCATTGTATTCATTTCAGCACATTTGTGTTTACATCATAAATAACCATGTAAAATGAATTTACGGATTAAATTTTATATTTGGTTAAGTATATATGTTTTATCATTGTTGAAAGCGTGAGTCAATTGAAGCTAGACCACCATGGGAAACCTGGAAACACTGGACGGCCGTTTCGTCCTATTATGGGACTCCTCAGCAGTGCGCATCCACGAACCTGCTCTCGCGAGCGAGATTCGAACCCAGGACCTACCAGTCTCGAGCCGAAGCCCTTAACTAGTGAGAAGCAGTGACCAGTGGAGTTCAAAACCACGTCTGTTGTGAGATAGGAACTCACTGAAGACAATTGGTGAATGGTTGCTCAACTTCGTGGATCAGTTGAAGTTAGACATTAACACCGTTGGATGCCAGCTCAGTGGTCTATCGGTTAAGGGCTTCGGCTTGAGACTGGTAGGTCCTGGGTTCGAATCTCGCTTGCGAGAGCAGGTTCGTGGATGCGCACTGCTGAGGAGTCCCATAATAGGACGAAACGGCCGTCCAGTTTTTCCAGGTTTTCCATGGTGGTCTAGCTTCAATTGACTCACGCTTTCAACAATGATAAATACTAAATCTCCACAAAACCCCTTCTATAATTAATATATGTTTTAATTTGACTATTTTGTTTGTCTTTGTTTACTTACATTTCAGGATGGAGCGTCTAGTAGCAGTTCTGCTCCAGGATATTCTACTGTATTCGGTCTAACTGATGACTTCCCTTCACCATTATCCTCTTGTGGTAGTAATAAAAATAGTAGACCGAAATCTTCTGGGATAACGGCTGCACCAGGACCATCACCGGTAACAACAACAACGGCATTATTGCCTGCAATGAGTGATTTACACCGAGAACGTAGAACTGTATTTCGTTCAAAACCATTATTGGTTTTAAGAGGTCATGAGGGTGTTGTTACTGAATTGGCATGGTCTAAAAATTTATTCCTTCTAGCTACTAGTATGGACCATCAAGTACGACTATGGCATATTAGTCGACGTGAATGCCTATGTGTATTTAGTCATAATGATACAGTGCCAACAATTGTATTTCATCCAAAGGTACATATTATATATTAGTATTAATATTGTTAATTAATTACTATATCTCATCAGTATTGTGTTCATTACATTAACACTTGTAGAAGTTAGTATAATTTCGTAAAATTCGATAATCATTATTATAAACACTGGAAATAATTATATTGATATAAATAAACAGTTCCATATTAGTATTCGCTTAAATTAATGAACTTGACTATCTTTTAAAATGTCCTGTAAATTACCACTTGTCTTTTAGTTATTCCTCATATCAATAAAACTATACTAAGTGGTGTTAATGGTTGTTTTTGTGTTTTGGCACTTTCATTATTTTAATAATAGTCTTACTTATTTTAAATCGCTTATATACTTACATTGTCTCTGTCGGGGTATACATAGGGCGCCGACCAGGGATCTTCAATAAACTCTCCTTTCGATTATAGACACAATATGTTTGATCAGCCTCTTCCTTTTGCCTTGAGGGTTCCAAGTCATTGCTTGTTTTATTGGTTTTTATTAAATGTGTCCTATCCACTTTCAGTGTCTTTCCCCAACTTCTACCTTAGCTACCAAGCTTGTTTGTTTTCTGCCAGAACGGGTTATTACTGATGGTTTCTGGTCAATGGATCTGAAGTATCTTGCTTAGACAGCTGTTTGTGAATATTCGCACTTTTTTGTTAATGATGGCAGTGATTCTCCAAGTTCCAACTCCGTACAATAGAACTTTTTTAATGTTTGTATTAGAAATCCTGACTTTGTTGTTGGCTGACAGTCATTTTAAGTTCCAGATATCCTTCGATTTCAAGAACGCTGCTCTCGCTTTGTCAATCCTTGCATTAACATCTGTATCAGATGATTCTGCACAGGTATGCATAAGTTTCTACCTCTCCCAGAGCTTCACTATCAAGTGTGTTTCGGTTGTTGCTCACTACCTTGCACTTCTGGATCTTTCTTTTTTTCATTTTGAATGTTGAGGCCTATTTCTTTGTAAGATCATGTTACACTGGCAATATCCATCTGAACTTATCGCTATGTTTGAGATAGTAAATTTGAGTCATCTACAAAGTCCGAATCATTCAGCTGAACCCGAAGTGTCCACTCCATTTCATGCGTCCTTTGAGATGTGGGGTCTTCATAATCTATGTTGACGGCCTTTTTAATTACTCCATTAAATCAAAGAAGATTACACAAAGTTTTCCCTGTGACGTTTTATTTTATTATTTTATTTAAACACATACATATTGATACAAGGAAGCACCAGACACATGTGCGCCGCACAAATCTCATTTAATTTGTGTGAGGGCTGAGATACTGCCCAGGTGCCCAGACTGAAGCAGGTGGTTTTCTTAGGGGGCCACACCCCGAGCCTTTGACCAAAAGGTCTGATCCACAAGGCAGTGGAGCATCGTGAGGAGATGCAGTCCCATGGTAGCCGGTGACCAACAATTGATTCATACGCCATTTGTTCCTTCGGATACTGGAGCCCATGTGCACCATTGGTTTGGAATCAGGGTTTTCCAACTCCCCTAGGTGGACCATCCATGTCCACCAACCCGGTTAAAGCGCCGGACATTCGCTTTTCGTCCTCTCAATTTCGTTAAACAATGAAGCCACGAGAAGGCAGTGAGTATGACTTCGCTGGCAGAGGCTATATATTTGCGTGGCCATGTGAGAGCATTTGGAGAGGGAGAGTGGACTCTCCCCACTCTCAGCGGTACCAGGGCATTTGGGGGCTCTCTGTGACGAATAATTTCTCATAATCAAGGATGTTGATTTATTGTGATAAATTCCATCCAGTTGATTATTCGATAACGATCCAATGTTATGTTTTGGCTCCCAAATGCCCTGGTACCGCCGAGAGTGGTGAGAGTCCACACTCCCTCTCGAAATGCTCTCATATGGCCACGCAAATATATAGCCTCTGCCAGCGAAGTCATACTCATTGCCTTCTCGTGGCTTTATTGTTGTTTACGAAATTGAGAGGACGAAAAGCGAATGTCCGGCGCTTTAACCGGGTTGGTGGATATGGATGGTCCACCTAGGGGAGTTGGAAAACCCTGATTCCAAACCAGTGGTGCACATGGGCTCCAGTATCCTGATGGAACGAATGGCGTATGAATCAATTGTTGGTCACCGACTACCATGGGACTGCATCTCCTCACGATGCTCCACTGCCTTGTGGATCAGACATTCAGGTCAAAGGCTCGGGGTGTGGCCCCCTAAGAAAACCACCTGTTTCGGTTTGGGCACCCGGGCAGTATCACAGCCCACACACAAATAAATGAAATGATGAATTTTATTGACGATACTATTCCTGCTCATACTAGAAGCAAGACAATTTACATTATTATTATTATTATTATTATTATTATTATTATTATTATTATTATTATTATTTACCATATCGCTAACTCACCCCCTTTTATCCCCAATTTGTGTAACCTTACTTTTCAACTTATGCAGCAGCTCGCCCATGGTGGAAAATCTGTCCTATCTAAACGATCTCGAGTCATTGTCTGGTTGAAAGTGAATGCTTCCACCGATTATGAATACTGAAGCAGTCTTTCTGAAACCACGTACGCCCTTCAAGCTGGCTTCCTTCAACGTTCGCACACTAATGCAGATCGGACAACAGATAGGGCTGGCTATGTCTTTAGAAAGTCTTAATGTTGATGTTTGCTGTTTATCCGAGACCCATATTCAAGACTCTAGTGAAGTACCACAAATTCGCTCTCCATCTGTCGCTTCGAAAAGCTTGTTTCACGTGCGCTTATCCGGGGACTCTGTGGCATCTTCGTCTGGTCTTGCTGGCGTTGGTGTTGAGGGCTGAGGCAGCATTAATCGATTGGATCCCCATTAACAGTCGTTTAGGTGGCCGATGGGGACTTGTTGGTCGCAGGACAGATAACGGGGACCGTTTGCTGCAACTGTGCACAGACCACAACCTGTTTCTGGCCAGCACTAACTTCCGGCACAGTCATCGCCGGTGTGCCACCTGGCGTCCTCCCTCTGCATCCCAAGCCTTGACTCAGATTGATCACATCGCGATCAGCTACCGCTGGCGTGGTTGTGCACAAGACTGCCGCTCCTTTTGGAGTACCTATCTGGAGTCTGATCATGCCCTGGTCTGCGCCAATCTCACCTCACTTTTCAGTGGCCAACAAATCCATTGGCCTAAACGGATTGATGTCAGTAAACTGGTTGCAGCTTCTGTTCCAACTAAATATCAAACCGAGCTAGGTTCAAGGCTAGCTAACATCCCACCGAAAAGTATAGATGAGCATTGGTTGCATCTTCACGACGCCATGAAAATGGCGAGTAAAGCCGCTTGCGGCTTCGCGAAACGTCCCGCTTACAAGCACTGGGTTTCTTCTGGCTCCTTACAACTGATCGAAGCCCGTCGGTCTATTCCGGGTGACAGTGAGTTTGACCACAAACGAAGGCTTTTAAGTAATGAAATCGGGCAAAGCTTGCGTAAGGACCGAGAAGCCTGGTGGTCGGAGCGTGCTAATGAGATGGAAGCAGCAGCCGCATCTGGTAACTGCCGGAAGCTCTTCCAACTCATCCGAGCCACTGGCAGCAAGAAGTCTGGTGTGAGTGAAACAATCTACGAGGATGATGGGATGCCAATCACTAACATCTGTCGACGTCTTGGACGATGGGCGGAATTTTTTGGAAGGGCAGTTCAACTGGCCTGCTGCTCCGGCAACATCAACCAGTTTGTCCTGCCCCCCATGACCGGTGACGACTGATCCACCAAACGAGGCGGAAGTCCGCAAGGAACTCCAACTCTTGAAGCGCTACAAATCACCGGGCTCAGATGACTTACCTCCGGCTCTTTTTAAAGATGGTGGTGACTTTCTGGCTAAGGAACTGACGGTGTTGTTTGTAAAGGCTTGGGAGCAAGAAAGTGTTCCAACATCATGGAATGAGTCAATAGTCGTCCCTATCTTTAAAAAAGGTTCACGTTGTTCCTGTAACAACTATCGGGGGATAAGTCTACTTCCGATTGCGTCCAAACTATTGGCTTCTGTCATTCTTCGTAGGTTGTTTAAAACCCGAGAACAATTGACTCGCGAGGAGCAGGCTGGTTTTCGTTCTGGTCGAGGATGCATTGATCACATCTTCACCCTCCGCCAAATGTTAGAACACCGTCATACTTATCGCAGGCCAACAATCGTAGTGTTTCTTGATATCAGGGCTGCCTTCGATTCGTTGGACAGGACAGTTCTCTGGGATTGTCTATTGAAGAAGGGTGTGCCTGAGAAGTTCATTAACATTTTAAAGGCCCTGTATACGAACACCTCAGGCAGAGTGAGGGCATACAACCACCTTTCTCCATTGTTCCATTCGAGCAGTGGGGTTAGGCAGGGTTGCCCGATCTCACCATTCCTCTTCAACTTTTCCATCGACGACATCCTGGAAACAGCTCTGATGGATGTAAGTAATGGCGGTGTGGATATGTTGCCTGGAGAACGACTTCTCGACCTTGAGTATGCGGATGATATTGTCTTACTGTGCGATAATGCCCAAGGCATGCAATCCGCACTTAATCAGTTGGCAATCAGTGTCCGCAGGTACGGCATGTGCTTTGCACCCTCCAAGTGCAAAGTACTCCTACAAGACTGGCAGGATTCTAATCCTGTACTCACCCTGGATGGTGAGGAGATCGAAGTAGTTGAGAAGTTCGTGTATCTAGGTAGCTATATAAGTGCTGGTGGTGGCGTGAGTGATGAGATTGATGCACGTATAATGAAAGCCAGAGCGGCTTATGCCAATCTGGGCCATCTTTGGCGCCTTCGTGATGTTAGTCTGGCTGTAAAAGGTCGGATCTACAACGCGTCGGTGAGAGCAGTTTTGCTCTATGCTTGTGAAACCTGGCCTCTCCGAGTTGAGGATGTCAGACGACTCTGTGTTCGATCATCGTTGTCTCCGAAGGATTGCTGACATCCAGTGGCAACACCATGTTAGTAATGCAGAGGTTCGGCATCGTGTGTTCGGGCGCAGAGACGATAATTCAATTGGTGTCACCATCTTGAAACACCGACTTCGGTGGCTTGGACATGTTTTGCGAATGTCGTTCCAGAGACTTCCACGTCGTGCATCATTTGCCGACCCTGGGACTGGTTGGAAAAAGCGGAGAGGAGGTCAGTGTATGACATGGTGTCGTGGCATGAAAGAAAGCTGCAAAGGACTAGCTTCTGTTGGTCCTTCACGACTCCCTGGTTGGGGTCCGAGAGATGGTGCAACACAGTGGCTAGAGACGTCATCAGATATGGCTCAGAATAGAAGCCAGTGGCGATCCTGCTGCAACCTTCTTTTACTTTCTACATAAAGAGTGGTTCTAACTTTCTTAACTGAAAGAGTCTTCTGGTTGTACATTTCAGTCCGCCTTATCTTTTCATCCCTTCTCTTCCTACTTTTATTATTTTGTGTGGCGCATATGTATCTGGTGCCCTTTTGTACCAATATATATGTGTTTAAATAAATAAATAAATATGTTTTGGTTGGTCCTTAATGAATTCATCGTGTTGGTCTTGAAGTTCAGTGTCTACTGAATCTTTCGTTCGGTTCAGCAACACTGTTGGAAGCTTTTCCTGCGACTGTCAGTAGTGTGATTCCTCTGTAGTTCTCTTACTAAATTTTTCTTTATCTGGTTTCTTGATGAGGTATCTCTCTTTCCAGTTTCGTGGCACCCTCTTTTCCTCCCAGACCTTATTGAAGATGAAATATTTCTGCAGTTACCTCTTTATCTGAATTCAGTGCTTCAGCTGATATCCTGTCCAGTTCTGCTGCTTTCCCACTTTTGATTTGTCCGATGCCCTTGGTGATTTCTCCCATTATTGGTGGAGTATCATATTTGGGTAAGTTTACATATAATGCTTCAAGTTCGGTAAGTTCAAGTGAGCTGTTTGGGTATTTAAGGTGGTTACTTCGTAAACGTATATTATCACTGAACTAATTAGTGTACTTTCATCCTTAATAATTGTTTCCTCTCCTTTTCAGGATGATCGTTATTTTCTTTCTGGTAGTCTGGATGGCAAACTTCGGCTATGGAATATACCAGATAAAAAAGTTCGTTTTTGGGTTGAAGTTCCTGTGCCTAGTGCTTTACCAGTATCAACTAATTCATCGTCTACAAATTCTGTCGCTAACTTTTTTACACGTTCTAATCCATATACTGGTTCACAGTATACAACATCCTTACCAGGTCTTTCATCAAAGGGAAGTGGTGGTGGTGTTGGACCCAAAACAGTGATCACTTGTGCAACATTTGCTTGTGAAGGCACTAAAGTTGTTGTTGGCACGTATGATGGTCGTGTATTGTTTTTTAATAGTGAGGTTTGTGATACTTTATACCTTTTAATAATTTGACATTCCTAATAAATGTCACTATGTTTTGATTAATGTTGAATTTCATCATGGATTGATATTAGTTAAAGAACTGATAAATATTATGGAGGATTATAGAAAGCTGTTTCATCCTAATATAGGACATGTCAGCAGTTACATTCATAATTCTGTTAAGGATGGGATGTGTGACCTTGAGGTCTCGCGGTTTTCGCGTTACCTTCAAGTTAAATTTCCAATTTTTATCTATCTACGTTATTTTACCGTCTTTTTTGATTGCATAATTAGTCGCTGACAGCCTTTAGATCAAAATAATGTTTTCAGTATGGATTTGTGGAAGTTGTTGAATTTCCTTGAAATCATAAAGTTCTTTGATCGGGTTAGAGAGGCTTACACTCAGACACGATCCCACACATAAAAGTTGTCATTATTGTTTTTAAGTGTTATTTTAAAACGTAACTTCTTGCAATAATACAGCAGTAGAGATAGATGATCAACTATCTTTAACCTGGTATATTTTTTAAGTAATATTGGCAAATAATTCTGTGATATTAAACCATAAATGTTCACTTATCTTTATGAAACTTCATAGCTTCTCTTTCTTTTTTATCTGACTAATTTTATGTTTATTTATGTTTTATTCTTGAATTTCACAGTTATCGTATATAACTTTTATAACAATCAAATCTGGTACTGCGAAAGGTCGTCACTGTCGTGTTACGGCGATTGAATGTGATCCGTCTGATTCAAATAAGGTAAAATAAATATTAATAATGTTAATAATAACAAATTAGTTTTACATCGTAGATTGACTTTAGTTAAATACATATTGAAAATTGGGAAACATTAGACGGCTATTTCGTCCTAATATGAGATATTTCAGAAGGGAGCATTCACAAACCCACCAGAAATCGAACTCAGAACTTTTAGGCCTATCGAGTATCGGTTAACCTTCAGACGTTTGTGTTAGTATCCGGTCTTTAGTATTTCTAACTTCACTCGATTCTTGAAGTTGCACAATCATCATCCACTGCTAGTGGGTGATATTTGACACAAATCTGAAATTGTTGTTTGCCATGCAATTAGTAGACTATGAAATTAAATGAAATAACTAATCAGATAATAGAAAATATCAGTCTGATTATGTGATAGCTTGCTTATTCATCAGAACTACAATTTATTAGCAAAAGGGGAAAAGCTTTATAAAATCTATGGTCATTCTAGATGTACAAGGTCTAGTCACTCAACATTCTCTGGGGACTGATTTTCCAATCTACTAATTAATTCAGCTGTTATTATGCTGAGTAAATCATTTTGTATTAGAGTAGACAGTTACAGTTATTCAAAATGTGTCGATCAGTAGACATATATAGATATGTAAGATCAACATTATCTGATATTTTATGAAATAACTTAAACTACTAAACACTTGCGAGTTTTTTGTTTGTTGTATATTATTTACTTTTTAACCTACTGTTTAAGGTAAGAAAAGCATTGTTGTCTTTTCAACTAATAAACGTAAATCCAACCACAGTTTGTTAGCACTATCAGACACTCAAACAGAATAATGTTTCGCGCGGATGTGGTTTTGTGGGGAACTGCGGCTTCGCAGGTCTTTACGTGTATCTTGGTATCGTAATAAGAGCAAGTAAGGGAATTTTTGGTTATTACTTACCCTGGATAGGTATAGTCTACATACATACGAGGTAACACACGGACTTTCATTCGAATATTCCTTGTTTTGCATACAGGTATACCTACCCTGTGAGCAATACATTACATGAACATCAGTAACACACAGATTTTATCCCATGCATCCCATAGCATACATGTAGGTGTATTCACCCACCTGGGAGGGTAGATGTTCCCAACTTCATTCGAAACGCATTCACTACATCAGACTATCTCTTACACATTACATGCTTATCATGGTTACCGCCTCAGTACTTCCTGACAGACATAAGTATTCTCTCGGGAGGTTTTCGACCTCCTCTCTCTAGTATTTGCTACCGTATCTTTTTATTATGTCTTTGACCTGATAGATTAAGATGCTGATTTTATTAGGCATAGGACAGATAATATTTCAGCTAACATTTCCGTTGTACGACACCAGGTATTCACTCTTTTCATTTACCTACGTACATAGACTACATAGGTACGAGGATTTCTGCAATTCTTATACATAAACATACACATCGGGTCTCCCGGTGCGGTCAAGTGAGCCTCGAGTTGGATCCAGAGTTGATCAAAGATAAAACAGAGTGAGTGGTCAGTTCGATCTCCGTCGACCGTCTAAGTTGGCTAGCATGGTTGTTCCTGCTATTTAGTAGTGCTGTGATGAGGCCTTAGGTCGAATTTTGCTGTCATTCAAACAATAATCCTTCAATATTATTAAAAGTAGTAACAGTAGTAGTAGTAGTATATATATATATATATATATATATATTCGACGCTTTTGATATTCACGTATATTGCTTATTCTTTGAAAATTGGCTTAGTGATTGATAAATGTATTGGTTATTATTATTATTATTATTAATTATTATAGGTTCTCACAATAATAATAATAATAATAATAATAATAATAATAATAATAATAATAGAATCTTATGTCTTCTGTAAGGTCACAATTCATTATGCTTTATAAGGACACACATAAATATACATTGTTTGAAATATTGTTGATTAGTCAAGTTAATTGAATGAATCTTTGTTCATATCGTTTTATTTTCTTTAAATGAACTATTTAGTGGCAGCAAATATATTATTGAAATTTAAATTAGATACTGTGTAGCTATTGTGTATGTACGTGTGTGTATGTATGTATGTTGTATTCATGTATTAATTTATTTCATCTTATTTTAATTATTGTTAATGATACTACTTATTAGTTGGTTTGATTTTGTCATTTCAATATAAAGATGTAATAATCAGAATTGTTTCAATAAATTATATAAGGATATGTTTGACCTTTGTTTTGTTTAACACTCTCTCTTACATATAGAAAATGTTTCAAGCTCATACATTGACAGTATGAATGAATTGACATTCATTGAAAATGTAACATATATTTAATGATTATGATAGTTATTGTCTTTTCATTAAGTATATATATATATATATATATAACTTAATCTAATCAATTGAATTAGTCCTTTTTCATTGATAATATGCAATTCTGTATTGAATTATTTATCAGTTAACAATGTAACAACAAATAAATTAATGTATGGTTGAAATCATGAGTCAATTAAAGCTCAACCACCTTGGAAAACCTGGAGGCACTAAACAGCCGTCTCGTCCTATTGTGGGACTCATCAGCAGTGCGTATCCATGATCACTCCTCGCGAGATTCGAACCCGGGATCTATCGGTCTTACGCACGAACACTTAACGTCTAGACCACTGAGCCGCCATCCAACGTTGTTGATGATGATTAGCAAAAGGGGAAAAGCTTAAACCGATCGACGAAATTGAGCGACACATCCACCATTGTCTTCAGTAAGTTACTATCTCACAACAGATCACACGTGAACTCCACTAGTCACTACTTCTCACTAGAAGTCAAGGAAATACCATTTGAAGTCAGTCACTAGTGAGCACATATTGATTAATATCAGAAGGGATTTTGTGGATATTACAATCATTTCAATAGTTGAGATCATGAGTCAATTTTGAAGCTAAACCATCACGGAAAACCTGTAAGCACTAGACGGTTGTTTGGTCCTATTGTGGGACTCCTCAGAAGTGGTCATCCACGATATTCAATTACAAAAACCAACAATAAGCTCGAACATACAAAACAGTAGCAGAGACAAGACAAAATGAGTCAACAACAAGGAATGTTCAAGTGTATATGACTGGTGCAATTTCGCGATTGACAGTAAAGTAAAAAGGGTTAGTTTAATAACCATTCTGGGTTTGGACGGGCCTTATGTGGTGGGAATGTGGCAAGAGTATTATTGGTCGATTCATTCTTATCGATAGAGAATAATCGAGCGAGAATAGAATTCCTAATCACCCTTGAAGATAGACATTAACACCGTTGGATGCCGGCTCAGTGATCTAGAGGTTAAGCGTTCGCATGCGAGACTGGTAGATCTTGGGTCCGAATCTCATGAGGCGAGATCATGGATGAGCACTGCTGACGAGTCCCACAATAGAACGAAACGGCTGTCCAGTGCTTCCAGGTTTTCCATGGTGGTGTAGCTTCAATTGACTCATGACTTCAACTATATATAAAAAACTACTAAAAATCTCCACAAACAACCCAAATAATTTAATATTTCAGTTATTTTCAATAAAATATAAATGTGTACACTTCTTATCTTATCTTTATTTCATGTGTACTTATATGTTATCATCGTAGTGTTACTATTGAGTTTAAATCCTTCTTTTTTGAAGAAATAGGAATTTTTCTTTCCTAATCAATCAGTGCGTGTTTATAATTGTTGATAAGCTGTATTTTGATGTTCATTGTTTGTCTTCATTCTGAATAAGACGATATTGATTCTAATGAAGTATATATTATCCTACTTGACTTCATATTATTTTCTGTCGATTTAACACAACTAATCAAGAGTCAAATACATGTTGTACTTAAAATACATATATTTCAGGCATACTAAAGTTGAATGACAGGCAATAGAATAAAAGATGGAGTGGTTGTATAAAATATTGCAATTGGGTAAGATATACTGACTCCGAGAATAATAATGTGATTCAGTTTTTATAAGTTATATAAAACAAATACAGGAAATGGATAGACGCCTACATACTTTTTATGCCTCAATGTATAAAACATGTTCAGGGTTACACTTGAATAATTGGTAAGGGGAAATATTATGGGTAACAGTATAATTAGGAAAAATTAAATTCATTCATCTCTCCATAGGTTAAAGTAAATCACTTAGGGATGTGACAGTACTAACTACTTGCTACATTACTTTCAGTTCGGATTATTATAGACGCGGCATACATATATGATTTAATAAATTTCATACAATATGATTGAATAAACGTGACGAAATGTTAAAAATATACATCGTTAATAGAGGAAAACATTGTTGTATATCCCATCATCCTAAAAAATCTATTAATAATCTATGTAACTAAACCTCATGGGATTCCCCTCAAAAGTTGTCAACTAGCATTGAAGTTTAGTCACTAATATGAAATATTTTCTACGATTCTATAACCTTTATATTATTGTTGTTTATTTCTAGATTTTAGTCACATCAAATGATTCACGTCTACGTTTAGTCGATGCTCGTGACTATCACACATTATGTAAATATCGTGGATTTCTGAATGAAACTAGTCAAATACGTGCATCTTTTAGGTATGTAAGCACTTTATTGTTGTTGTCCTTCTATCATATTTTTAATTCCATTATAGTTTTTTCTTCTTTTCTAGCTTATTCATTCTACTCTATGTTATCGTTCTTTTCCCTAAACGAGATCTTTTTCAGGGTTTACAATTCAATAGTCGGAATATATGTATATATTTTCATATTACTAGACGTTAAACTACTCTGTTTATATAGTATGATTATATGCTATGGGGATGGTTTTTTGATCAGTTTTGAACTATTAGCATCATATTAGAATGGATGAATAAAATATTTAGTTAATGTATATATATATTGATTGTTTAGATCTTCCCACCAATGTTTAGGGTTGCATTTGATCAGTCTCTTCTTGCCATTTCCATCATGTACTGAGCTAACGGTACCAGTATCGAGTCCCAGGGTGAACATCAACACTGGGATGCATGTAGATACAGCTGGTCAATCCCAAATAGAAAGAAACACACACGCTGAATTTCGCTGCTAACCACCATCTATATTTGGTTAATAATTTCATATGAAAACATTAAACTATTAAATACCTTAATTAAACAAAGGGAAAATACATGTAGTATATACTTTTTACCAAATGTAAGTGAAGGATCAATCTTGTGATCATACTTATTGATATTATTTATAAAGGTTACTTTTTCATATATTGTCTTAAATTTCAAATCTATTGATAGGGATTTATATCTTTCGTTTTTTTCATTTTGTTTGACGATTAACAACAGTCCAACTGGTCGTTATCTAATCGCAGGATCAGAGAATGCATTCTTTTATATCTGGCAAAAATCTTTAGATGTTGACAAAATATCTCGATTTTCACGTATACGTAAAGATAGAAATAATTGTTGGGAAGCGATTAAAGCCCATGATACAATGGTAACAGTAGCTGTGTTCAGTCCAAATCCAAATCTAATATTGAATAAACTATGTTCATCACGAAAACCGTTGAATTCATTCACTATTTCAAATTATTCTGATTTGAGTAATAACAATTTAGCTGGTGGTTATAGTAATGATGGGAACAGTGGTATTCCTCGTCACAACCTATTAAATCTAAATCAATCGTCAGTTACTACTACAGATCTAAATCGGGAAACATTTGTATATTTAGGTGAAGTAGTTGTTTCAGCTGATTGTAATGGTTGTATTCGAGTGTTCAAAAAGTTTTCAACTGAAATTACACAATCTACATGTAGTTAATATTTAAACAAGTATTGGATTAGACAATTCAGTCTTTCCTTCAGCATATATGTTCATTTTGTTAATGTATATCATCTGACTATCTATTTGTAAATATTCTACTTTTTTTAATTCTGTAAAGTTAACAATATCTCTTTTATATGAATTTTTCTGGTAATTTTTCTGAATAACTATATATATAACTTTTGAGGGGAAGGTAAAATTAAGAGGAGATGTGAATCTTTTTTTGTTTCAAAACGTGTATTGTTAATTCAGTTACCTAGACCTCTTTCCCCTATTCAAATGTCACTTAATGAACTGGTTGTTTTCGGGAAAACAAATAATAATATTACGATTCTTATCATTACTTAAATACAACTTATTTTGTGCATTTTTTTAAAATTTCATATTCAAGAGATATTTTTCATTAGGGGATATACTTAAGTCCTCTTTCGTATGTTATGTATCACTTTCCGTGTTTCAGTTAATGTGATAGATTTAGAAAATAAGAAAACAACAAGTACATCTTCGTTAGTAGTATGTTATAGTTTCATTGTTTAAAAATTGATAATAATCTAATCTACTCACCATTTTATTTTATTTTTTTGAATTATTTTTTTAATAGAAGGTTTTCTTTATCTTTTTTCTTTCAATATTTCAATAACAGGAAAAAATTTATGTATTAAATAAAGGAAAAAATGCTTTGAATAATCCAAAGTATGTGTTTGTTTCAATAATAAGGCAATATTCATGCAAAGTTAAAGAATACAAATTATAGGAAAGAACATTAACAAAATAGGAAGTCCGTTTATTTTATTGAGAAACATCAGATTGATGCTTAATAAAAGTTGCTTAGATATTGACACACCTTAAACTCGTTGTTCATGAACTCCGTTTATGAAAGTTTAAAAAATTGTCCAACATGATTAACGTCAAATCCCCCGAAGTCCGGTTCAAATATATACCATTCAATGTCACTAATTTGGCAATAATAATGTAGGATAACACTGAGAGATTAAATACACATGAACTGCTAAATGATATTCATGCAAAAATTAGGTATATAGTCATCATGGTTAACTAAGTAACGCAGCATAGAATGGTCAACACACTAATATCGGGATAAATACAGTGACTTGCACATCGACCGACTCCAAGTACTAGCAGACTCATGGAAATGAGACTCGCAGTACCGATGTGCAAACACATGGTCATCTGACCAACATGATCGTCACATCAGTGAGTAACATGACTCAGGGAGGAGTCATTTCTCCCGATACTCTACAAGACCTGCATTGTCATTTTGCGTCGTACCATGAAAAGGCCGCAAATACCTACAAGCTATTGTACAAAAAAAGTGGATTCATAAACAATTCGTAAATACAACAATCATGCCATGCAAAAACATAACTTACTTTCACAGCCTGGACTGACAGACCACTGGGTGTAGAGGCATGACGTCGAGGGGAGCGAGGACTGTACAACTTCGAGAAAGGAGGTTGTGGAAAGTATGGTGGGGTGTTTGGACGTGGAGACGTAATTGTCCCGCCCCAGTTGAAGGCAGAAGAAACACTATTGTAAGAGCCATCTGGGTTTAAGCAGGAAGACTCACTGTAGCTAGGACTGTAGAGACATCCGTAGAACGATGCAGACATTGGACCAACTACTATCCCGGTAGGCAGTGTGAGCATTGCTTCGAGAGATTGCCCTGCCTTTACTTGTATTAGATTCTCTCGTAGCACCTTCTGAGTAGCTCTATCCGTTAGCCATCTCAGAAATAGTTCATCCAGTTTTAATTTCAAGGCTGAATTGACTGGCATCGTCATTATCTTGCAAAAACAGTAGGAGTATTAACACACCCAACGTGTAGTGAAAAATAATTTAGTTAACAGTAGCAATTCTAGAACAAGATTATTTGGACGAAAACCTTACCCATAGAATTATGGATAGCGTCTTGAATAACACCAAAACACTACAAAACCTTCACAACAGGCTTTTAAAAACCGTAAGCACATGTTAATCTTTCGGAGTTTCACCAAAATCAAATGTGGTCATAGTATCTGTAAGGTCAAACACTTCAAACTTCTGATTCAACATCCAATACAGTATCCCCAGGCTTTATATGGATAGCTTCAAGAGGTTATGAATAGAATGAAAAGGCTCAATGAGTGTGTTTTTCAGTTCGATATTTGGAATAGACTCTCACAGATTTTCTAAGCCAATGTGTAGGGATGATGCTCTGTCCATGCAATAAATAATGAAACGGATGACTCCTAGATACCCACTAGGGTTGTGAATAGAAGTTGCAAACAGATTATTGTCAAATCAATTGTAGCTGTTTAATTTGAATCACTTGTTCTTATTTCTAACTTAAAGTTGCTAAAATTCCAAGAATAGGTCCTCATTCAGACCGACAAGATCTCCTGAATCGCAGTGTTGTCACTGAAGGTCATGGAACTCCATGCAATATAAAAGCACATCGTTGGTAGATATTCAACAAACAACAAGAGCAGACGGAAAATCAAAAGATGGGTACAATAAAAATCTGCATTCTGAAAATATACTCATTTCTTTTGTTCTGCACCAATCACATACAAGAGAAACTTAGTAAAAATCCTAACTCCTCGTACCGGTAAGACTTTTTCTGTTGACAACATTATAGACAATATTGTGAGTAATATTCATAACCTGCATAGTAGAAATGGATATTCAACAAAATTCATCAATGAGTGAATCGATCAATAATATTCTCTCCACATTCCCACCACATAAGACCCATCCAGACCAAGAATGGTTATTAAACTAACCCTTTTTACTTTACTGTCAATCGCGAAATTGCACCAGTCATATACACTTGAACATTCCTTGTTGTTGACTCATTTTGTCTTGTCTCTGCTACTGTTTTGTATGTTCGAGCTTATTGTTGGTTTTTGTAATTGAATATCATGGATGACCACTTCTGAGGAGTCCCACAATAGGACCAAACAACCGTCTAGTGCTTACAGGTTTTCCGTGATGGTTTAGCTTCAAAATTGACTCATGATCTCAACTATTGAAATGATTGTAATATCCACAAAATCCCTTCTGATATTAATCAATATGTGCTCACTAGTGACTGACTTCAAATGGTATTTCCTTGACTTCTAGTGAGAAGTAGTGACTAGTGGAGTTCACGTGTGATCTGTTGTGAGATAGTAACTTACTGAAGACAATGGTGGATGTGTCGCTCAATTTCGTCGATCGGTTTAAGCTTTTCCCCTTTTGCTAATCATCATCAACAACGTTGGATGGCGGCTCAGTGGTCTAGACGTTAAGTGTTCGTGCGTAAGACCGATAGATCCCGGGTTCGAATCTCGCGAGGAGTGATCATGGATACGCACTGCTGATGAGTCCCACAATAGGACGAGACGGCTGTTTAGTGCCTCCAGGTTTTCCATGGTGGTGTAGATTCGATTGACTCATGATCTGAAGTACTGAAATTGAATATTACTTTGTGTTTCCGTACTCACTGTATTAACTTACATTTTAGGAACAGATTATCATTGTTAACCATATTCATAACTACCTGTTATCACTTTAGCTCTGCTAAGATTGTGTATGAAAGTATAGGCGCTTATTTGTGGATAATTACTTCCTACACTCTCACTTGGTAAACACGGGAGATAAAGCTGACTTGAGTAGAGCTTTTGAGGTTTTCCACCACATTGCATAAAATTTACCGCATGGTTCAGGAGTTTATCTCTTGGCTATCGGAATCCATGTTCACAAATCCAACGCTTTTATACAAATTGATTTTACTAAACCTCTCTGGCTACCTTATACATCGATATAGAAGTGAGTTTTCGTTGAACTTTTATTAATTTATTTCTTCTGAACGTACTCACACAGCATTTTAACTTCTTTCACGTTTGTATTTCTACATATTTTCATCACCTGTCTCCTGGTTCGTGCACATGTTCTGTAAGACTGATCCTGCATCGAAATATTGTTTTTGATTTTTTATTAACTAAAATCATGGGATGAACACCAATGAAAATCTGGAAGGATTAGACGGTCGTTTTGCCCTAGTATGAGACATGGCAGTAAGTATCTACGATCCTGCATGCGGCGTTCGAACCTAGGACCTTCGGTCTAGCACATGAACGCCCCTAAAATGCCTGTACTCTAGCGGGTAAAGGTTAAGTGATTGGAGGCGCTCTTCATAAGGTTTGAATTTGAGTCCCCGAACTGATTTCGTGGCTCGACGTTGTATACGTTCCAGAGTGTCCTTATCCTTTTGGAGGGAGGGAGGGAGGAAATACTATGCTTCCGTACTCTAAATGGGGACGAATAAAACTGTTGGAGACTGTGCGGAAAGCTCTGCCATCAAACTGGCCAAAAATGCGCTTCAATGCTACCAGTGCAAGGTTTTCTTGAAATGCGTTTTTGTGACAGCTAGCGTATGATTTCAAGTCGTTGGGTACCAACACTCCTAAATCTTTTTCGACTTGGGAAACTTCTAGAGGGGAGTTACCTAAGTTATAACTATAGTCTGCAACATGTCTCAGATGGACTACTTTGCACTAAAAGTGTTGAAGGTAAGTCCGTTGTCGTCTGCCCAACTTTGAAGTCGGGTCAGATCCTCCTGAAGAACTAGTATATCATTATGATTACGTATCTCTCTCCAAAGTTTCACATCATCAGCAAAAAGCAATAAGTTAGATGAAACTTGTTGAGGAAGATCGTTAATATATATCAAGAAGAGAAGAGGTCCTACTATTGAACCCTGGGGGACCCCACTAGGACATTCCATAGCCTGAGAGAGAGTGAAGTTAACCGGAAGCGCAGAAACTCAGCACCTTCTTAACATCGTCGGTGATCGACTCCCTCGGTAATCTTGGGTCTCTCAGGAAGGAGTATTTGAACGAAATAGTGGTTTCCTAGAACCCTGTAGGAGGTTGAACCCACGTTAACAGGGGTAAAAAGGGCCAAGCTGAACATCCCAAATACTGTGCGGAAATCAGTTGGTGACTTGACAGCACAGTCTATCTGCATGACTGTCCGCCTGGTCATCAACGAGCCTAAGAATCGAAAACGTGCTTCGAAATCCAAACAACTAGGTACCGAACCTAGATGCCCTGGGAAACCTGGGAAATCAATTACGGTTCGTGATGACTGTGTCATAATTATGAGTCTTGCTGACAACTCCGACTTTCCTCTCAGTTTGCAAGACAAAAATGATAGGATTTTCTAGAGAGAATTGAACAAGAGGCTTGAACTCCCTAGAATAGAGCCTTTGACGGTCACATGGCTTACTCGTGGGAAGGACTATAACAACAAAACCACCCGAGGCTACTTCGTTTAACACTTAAAAATGCTTCCGACGTAGAGGACGTCCTGCTAGCGGGCCACTTACTGAAATCCGATGGGAACGTAAGAATACTGCCAGACATACCATATTCTGAATGAAATCTCATCCGGAACATCCCTAAGGAATCTCGTGAGGCGTTTTTCCGCGGAAGAAATATCATTGTGCAAGGTGTACCGGAAGATATGGACCCAGCTCAAGCAAACTCTGATATTCGGGAATGGAAATTCATTAAGCATTCCTTGAAACTAAAAAACATACTGAACCAACAGGTGACGCGACTAGCCAAGAAAGACAGAGACTCTAGATGCCGGCTATTGAAGATAACAATCCCCTCTTCCCATATGGCTGCTGCAACTTTGGAAGCATTTCGTGCCAATAGATAACGGTTGCGAATTGCCATCCATATACATCCGGATAGGCCACACAACGGCAGGATCATGCACAAATGCAAGCTGGAGCTGACAATTCCACTTGTGACTGTCTTGATCATTAAAAAAACGTGTTCAAGTCAGGAACTACCAACTCGTTAAACATTGTATAGGTAGACTATCTATCCACTCACGCAAGACTCATATTGACATACAGGAAGAAGCTCACGCGTTCCAAATTGAAAGCATAAACTGTTTATACATGAACGGCGCGAGTTTGCCAAGCAAAATGGATGAGTTGTGCCCCAAGGCTCAATACTAGGACCTGTTCTCCTCTTGATTTACATTAACGATCTTCCACAACAAGTTTCATCTGACTTATTGCCTTTTGCTGATGATGTGAAACTTTGGAGAGAGATACGTAATCATAATGATATACTAGTTCTTCAGGAGGATCTGACCCGACTTCAAAGTTGGGCAGACGACAACGGACTTACCTTCAACACTTTTAGTGCAAAGTAGTCCATCTGAGACATGTTGCAGACTATAGTTATAACTTAGGTAACTCCCCTCTAGAAGTTTCCCAAGTCGAAAAAGATTTAGGAGTGTTGGTACCCAACGACTTGAAATCATACGCTAGCTGTCACAAAAACGCATTTCAAGAAAACCTTGCACTGGTAGCATTGAAGCGCATTTTTGGCCAGTTTGATGGCAGAGCTTTCCGCACAGTCTCCAACAGTTTTATTCGTCCCCATTTAGAGTACGGAAGCATAGTATTTCCTCCCTCCCTCCCTCCAAAAGGATAAGGACACTCTGGAACGTATACAACGTCGAGCCACGAAATCAGTTCGGGGACTCAAATTCAAACCTTATGAAGAGCGCCTCCAATCACTTAACCTTTACCCGCTAGAGTACAGGCATTTTAGGGGCGTTCATGTGCTAGACCGAAGGTCCTAGGTTCGAACGCCGCATGCAGGATCGTAGATACTTACTGCCATGTCTCATACTAGGGCAAAACGACCGTCTAATCCTTCCAGATTTTCATTGGTGTTCATCCCATGATTTTAGTTAATAAAAAATCAAAAACAATATTTCGATGCAGGATCAGTCTTACAGAACATGTGCACGAACCAGGAGACAGGTGATGAAAATATGTAGAAATACAAACGTGAAAGAAGTTAAAATGCTGTGTGAGTACGTTCAGAAGAAATAAATTAATAAAAGTTCAACGAAAACTCACTTCTATATCGATGTATAAGGTAGCCAGAGAGGTTTAGTAAAATCAATTTGTATAAAAGCGTTGGATTTGTGAACATGGATTCCGATAGCCAAGAGATAAACTCCTGAACCATGCGGTAAATTTTATGCAATGTGGTGGAAAACCTCAAAAGCTCTACTCAAGTCAGCTTTATCTCCCGTGTTTACCAAGTGAGAGTGTAGGAAGTAATTATCCACAAATAAGCGCCTATACTTTCATACACAATCTTAGCAGAGCTAAAGTGATAACAGGTAGTTATGAATATGGTTAACAATGATAATCTGTTCCTAAAATGTAAGTTAATACAGTGAGTACGGAAACACAAAGTAATATTCAATTTCAGTACTTCAGATCATGAGTCAATCGAATCTACACCACCATGGAAAACCTGGAGGCACTAAACAGCCGTCTCGTCCTATTGTGGGACTCATCAGCAGTGCGTATCCATGATCACTCCTCGCGAGATTCGAACCCGGGATCTATCGGTCTTACGCACGAACACTTAACGTCTAGACCACTGAGCCGCCATCCAACGTTGTTGATGATGATTAGCAAAAGGGGAAAAGCTTAAACCGATCGACGAAATTGAGCGACACATCCACCATTGTCTTCAGTAAGTTACTATCTCACAACAGATCACACGTGAACTCCACTAGTCACTACTTCTCACTAGAAGTCAAGGAAATACCATTTGAAGTCAGTCACTAGTGAGCACATATTGATTAATATCAGAAGGGATTTTGTGGATATTACAATCATTTCAATAGTTGAGATCATGAGTCAATTTTGAAGCTAAACCATCACGGAAAACCTGTAAGCACTAGACGGTTGTTTGGTCCTATTGTGGGACTCCTCAGAAGTGGTCATCCATGATATTCAATTACAAAAACCAACAATAAGCTCGAACATACAAAACAGTAGCAGAGACAAGACAAAATGAGTCAACAACAAGGAATGTTCAAGTGTATATGACTGGTGCAATTTCGCGATTGACAGTAAAGTAAAAAGGGTTAGTTTAATAACCATTCTTGGTCTGGATGGGTCTTATGTGGTGGGAATGTGGAGAGAATATTATTGATCGATTCACTCATTGATGAATTTTGTTGAATATCCATTTCTACTATGCAGGTTATGAATATTACTCACAATATTGTCTATAATGTTGTCAACAGAAAAAGTCTTACCGGTACGAGGAGTTAGGATTTTTACTAAGTTTCTCTTGTATGTGATTGGTGCAGAACAAAAGAAATGAGTATATTTTCAGAATGCAGATTTTTATTGTACCCATCTTTTGATTTTCCGTCTGCTCTTGTTGTTTGTTGAATATCTACCAACGATGTGCTTTTATATTGCATGGAGTTCCATGACCTTCAGTGACAACACTGCGATTCAGGAGATCTTGTCGGTCTGAATGAGGACCTATTCTTGGAATTTTAGCAACTTTAAGTTAGAAATAAGAACAAGTGATTCAAATTAAACAGCTACAATTGATTTGACAATAATCTGTTTGCAACTTCTATTCACAACCCTAGTGGGTATCTAGGAGTCATCCGTTTCATTATTTATTGCATGGACAGAGCATCATCCCTACACATTGGCTTAGAAAATCTGTGAGAGTCTATTCCAAATATCGAACTGAAAAACACACTCATTGAGCCTTTTCATTCTATTCATAACCTCTTGAAGCTATCCATATAAAGCCTGGGGATACTGTATTGGATGTTGAATCAGAAGTTTGAAGTGTTTGACCTTACAGATACTATGACCACATTTGATTTTGGTGAAACTCCGAAAGATTAACATGTGCTTACGGTTTTTAAAAGCCTGTTGTGAAGGTTTTGTAGTGTTTTGGTGTTATTCAAGACGCTATCCATAATTCTATGGGTAAGGTTTTCGTCCAAATAATCTTGTTCTAGAATTGCTACTGTTAACTAAATTATTTTTCACTACACGTTGGGTGTGTTAATACTCCTACTGTTTTTGCAAGATAATGACGATGCCAGTCAATTCAGCCTTGAAATTAAAACTGGATGAACTATTTCTGAGATGGCTAACGGATAGAGCTACTCAGAAGGTGCTACGAGAGAATCTAATACAAGTAAAGGCAGGGCAATCTCTCGAAGCAATGCTCACACTGCCTACCGGGATAGTAGTTGGTCCAATGTCTGCATCGTTCTACGGATGTCTCTACAGTCCTAGCTACAGTGAGTCTTCCTGCTTAAACCCAGATGGCTCTTACAATAGTGTTTCTTCTGCCTTCAACTGGGGCGGGACAATTACGTCTCCACGTCCAAACACCCCACCATACTTTCCACAACCTCCTTTCTCGAAGTTGTACAGTCCTCGCTCCCCTCGACGTCATGCCTCTACACCCAGTGGTCTGTCAGTCCAGGCTGTGAAAGTAAGTTATGTTTTTGCATGGCATGATTGTTGTATTTACGAATTGTTTATGAATCCACTTTTTTTGTACAATAGCTTGTAGGTATTTGCGGCCTTTTCATGGTACGACGCAAAATGACAATGCAGGTCTTGTAGAGTATCGGGAGAAATGACTCCTCCCTGAGTCATGTTACTCACTGATGTGACGATCATGTTGGTCAGATGACCATGTGTTTGCACATCGGTACTGCGAGTCTCATTTCCATGAGTCTGCTAGTACTTGGAGTCGGTCGATGTGCAAGTCACTGTATTTATCCCGATATTAGTGTGTTGACCATTCTATGCTGCGTTACTTAGTTAACCATGATGACTATATACCTAATTTTTGCATGAATATCACTTTTCAGTTCATCAGATGAATTTTAATGCTACTGGTTGCGTGAAAATGTGTCATAGTTGTCCGGTGGATGAGTCATCATTTTGTTTTTCGTAATAGTGCTTGTGGTGATTTATGTTGTTAGTCAAGGTATTGAATTTTCATGGTTGTTAGTTTCTGGGTTTTGTTGGCGATTAACCTGTAACTAATAATCATGTGTTAATTTTTACTGTTTCAGTTTTTTAACTGTATCTACCTTAAGTGGCTTGTTTTTGAGTAGACGTTATAATGACTATACCCCTTCGTAGTGTGGTTATGTTATCTGAAAACCGATAAAACTTTTGGATCGCCATTATTAGACCGTTAAAGTAATATAGAACTCGGATTCCCCGAGATTTTTCTTTTTTTTCGCTCTTAAATGAAAACGAACATCAGTTTCACTTCAGTACCCAGCTTTACATGAACATCTTAGTAGTAGTCCTTTATTCTATCTTTTACCAATATTTGTCCGCTATCTTGATTTATATTATTTTGTGACTCCATTTAAACTAAAGGGCAGGGCAATTACGTGCATTTTTCAATATCTTTTGCTTACACAGTTCCCTTATATTATACGATGCTAACCGTTTCAATATACTTACTGGCTAAGAATGAAGTTGATTACCCAGCGACTCCGTGCTTAGGCTTCCTAGTTATCCAAACTATCAGTGCTGTTTTAACTCCAAGTAGTTGAAGTGAAACACTGAAGAAAATATCTAGAAAGTAGAGTTATTGTTGAGCTGTACAGCTAAAGTAAGCGCACAACCAAAATAGATGATGTACTTAGTCGTTTTATTCCCTTATAGTACCGAGGATTTCTGTGGAGAGTGTGGGATACAGCCTGAAGGGACCATACATAACTTTCATGATAACGTGGAGAACAAACAGGGTTCTTTTGTTTGATTGAAATCATCGCAAGTACTAATATTTTTCACTTGATACTTCGCAATGGTAGCCATGGTAGTTATGAACCATAAAGCTACGAAATCAAGATATAACATCAACCATTATTTCTAAACTACGTATTTAGTCCGTGCGCCAGACTGAGCTTGTTGAACGGGATTTACAGTTATTTTCTGTGCAGTTTCCCTGTAATTTTTTATTACAAGATATCGTAGATATCCATTTTCTTTCTTGCGTTATGAACGAGTAAAGCTTTTTCGTACTAACCTTACTTTTGGATCACTGGTTTGAAATAGTGGATAAACCATTAAGTTGTAAGTTCTTGTAAACGTCTTTTATATTTTGGTTTTAACTTGTTGATGCACAAATAGTATGAAAACATAAATGCGCTTGTGTTTGCATAGGGATTTTGAGTAGTAGCCATATTAGCCGTTTACTATACCTGCAAAGTGTTATGTGCATGGCCTTGTGACTATTTTGCAGTGTTTTATCTAAGTGTTTCTGGTAAATTATTTTTGTTTGGGACTCTCGACAGTAAACGAAACCAAAGCTCTGTCCTATTTGTAACTTTTCACTGTTCAAAATATATTTTAATCTCACATCTGATTTCTTTTTTTCGTAATAATTGGCTGCAGGGAGGTTCCTCATGTATAGTTATTGTTGTGGTCATAGTCCAACGATTTTGGCGCATAAAGGTACTCACAGGGATAATCGTGTTAAGAGTAATAAGTAATTTTAGTCGTAGTTGCACTATTTATGTTATCAACTCATTTCATTCTAATGTCCTCTCGTCCGTAATAAGTGGTATCTGGGACCCCTCTTTTTGTTCATTTGGATGAAAGGCGGTAAAATAATGTCAGTGGTTCTGTCTTCATAGCCAATCAATTATGTGGTAAACTTCAGTGATATGACGTTACAAACGAAAACAATAAGCTCATGGGTAGCTGAAATAATTTATGGATGAAAGCGACAACCAGCTGCAGAAACTAGCACATTAATGAATCAATTAAGTTACCACATTTCACTGAAGTCCTAGTGCTGTAAAATCAACATGATCAAAGAAACAATATAGAAATTTAAGACTGAATATAGGACAAGTAAATAGGTTTAAAGTAATAGTGTGCTAAATTATTACAACATGCTAAAGAGTAAATGTCTGTTTCGAACCGCATTCTTTAAGATTTATTCTACATCCAACGACTGACTCAAAAAATCTGCAGTCGTTTATCAGACATATTTTCGCACTAAATTTTATTTATGAATGTTAAGTTGAAAATAGTTTACCGAGTAGTTAATATATTGAGTTGGAAAGTTAGAGGTAAACTTGAGGATTTCTGTTAATTAAGGAGTAATATGTTGGTTGGGGATTCCATGTACAACTCTTAGGTTGCACAAATTGATTTCAAATTGTTAGCAGATTCTTGTTTTTGAATAAGTAGTTTCCCGTCGTAAAAATATGTAGCTTCATCAAAATGAGGGAAGAACATTGGGTTATCTAACATAGACTACTTAATGTTCTATTCGTGTAATTGATTGTTTTTGAAGGTTACAGTTAATGCTTTGTGCACCAACGCGGAGGATTTTTTTTGCGCTCACAGCATTTACCGAAATGTCACATTTTCTCCATCATTCTGAACGTTTTTCCTTTAGTCTATTCATATTTGTATATGTATACGCCACTCCTTGTACACTAAACATAAATGCTATCATTGAGTTGTTAATTAAACATTCAGTTAAGAATGCAAATTTTTATGACTATGGTTGGATCTTGATCAACCCAATAAGGTTTGAGCAATCAGGTTATTATGATACTAACACAAAGGTCGTAATCCTACTGTTATACTGAGTTCTGCAGACACATTTAGCAAGTAATTTTTCTTGATGAAATCGTATTTCTTTTCACTCGCAAAAATAAAAGTCATAGCTTGGACATAGACGTTTGTTGCTTTGCATGGCTCAGAATCAATCACAATGGCATAGGTTTATACACTCCTTGTCTTCCTGTAAACCGTGATATTAAATTTACTTTACACCTTTCTCTCTACGAACTAACTCTTTCCCCCAGAATCATATCCTTATATGAAATGTGTTTTCCTTACTACCATTGAAGTAACTAATCCTATGAATTTGGTGTTCATTTTGCTGTAGTAAAGAGGTGTAGCATCATGGACCGATGTATGTATGTGTCCGGTCCTACCTTGTAGCTGACTGACTTGGTTGTTCTATGGAAATATTCAGTTCTTTACGGAATTCATCTTTAACAATCACTCTATAGTCGCATCAGCTGCCAGCACTGATTAAGTCATGTTTAACTTTTGTACTACGTATCAGTCACTTGTGAAACTTACACAGATTTATCTGGAAGACATTACTGTTTAATGTTCTATCTGGCTCTGATATATAGAGATCCCCTTCCACCTTACGTCTGATTGCACCAGATGCATATCACCTCAGTGTCTTACGTCGAATTCAGTCTCTAAGACTGGTCCAACCTTATGGTAGTTCACACTGACTAGGTGTAACGTTTATTCGACTTTATACAGCTATATTACTCATGAGTAGCTATTATTTATCGCGCAGGTCGTTACTTGTTTCCCGTTGGTGAATACGATGGACGGCCGTCCGACCATATTGAAATCGTCTTCATGTCTGTTTGTTCGTTTTTAACGTTTTGAATGTTTGTTATTTAGTATAAAACCATATATACACGCATTATCTAAGTAAGTGTTTTGAGGACAGTAATTACGGGTTTTCTGACATTCGTATTACATTGATGTGACTATCAATAAAATCAGTTATCCACCTTTCTATACAGTGATTATAGTTACGGGCGATCCGATGGACCAATAATTTGAGCAGCGAGTATAATTACAGTGATATTACAATGTTCATCAGCAAATACGAACTGAGTCAGACTGATAAGTGCTTAAAATACGTCACTGATCATTTGTTTGCCCATGGGCATAGCTAGCACTCTCTCAGCGAATGCCTTGTTCCAGTTCCAGAACCGGTATTACGCAGTATTTTTAGTGTTATAATAATGTCTTTGAAGATGAATGCTTCAATTAAAGGTTTCCAGTAAAGTAAATATTGTGGTGGGGTCATATAGCATGATTCTGAGAAATTAAAACTAGAATTCCGAACAACAAACATGTATTCCGCGATAAAAATAAGTTGTATTGTTGAAGGCACAGACTATCGAATAATGTTCTACTCATTTCAGGAAAACACTTGCAAACGACATTATCCATTTGTAGTGATTCACATTGTTAGTTTTGTTTTTGAATAATCCTCGTTCTCGCGAACCGTAGAACATTATATGTCGGGGTTTTAGGGGTAGTAAAAATGAAATCGGATGGGCTTTTTTTAAAAAAAGGAACATCGTTTTCGGCATATTGGCTATTGCACAAGTTTAATACTTTTATGTTCATGCTGTTGTTAGAAAAAAAACAATTCAGTATTGTGTCGTCCCCTTTATGAATCGAAGGATATAAAAATCAAATATGCATACGCGGTGAGTAGTAACTGAAGTTCACCAAAATATCCAGACCTCGAGTGTCTAAATAAGAATTCTCCTGGACTTTCCGCTTATTGCGTTCACATCTGTAATCGATTAGTATATGTTTGTCTTCTATCACGTCATCATAGAGATTCTACTGTCTCCTGATTGGTTACACGTGGACAGGTATATTTTCTGAAATCTGATTGGTTGAAAAATTTTAATTCCTGTCTCATACTCTGACTCTATGTGGGTGAAAAGGTATGTCGTGATAGACATACGGCGTATAAGCTGTGCGTCAGCTCCGTGGGTGGCTCATACTAAAAATAGTTATCAATCCTAACTTGTCTTAGAATTCTGTCTACCTGTCTCCTCTTTATTAAAAATCACCTCGCTCATACCCCATCGTGTTGCTGCATAAACTTCGATTCGACTTGTCCTTTCTTCAACATTGGTTTATAATTCACTGTACGCGCATAATTGGTTAACTAATTTCAAGACAATGGGTTTGGTCTTTCGTCTACCTCCCAAAGAGTATGAATTTCTAGCACTTATTGTGGCTGTCTACTGGATATTAGTTATTGGTCATGCAGCCGCTGATTACAGTCTACTGATTGGAATTCCTTTGCTGCCACTGATAATCTTACAGATTGCCTTACTTTTACATGTCTGGAAAACGTTAAAGAAGCGTGCAAAATACCAAATTGCTACCATAAACTAATAGTGCTGATTATCAATTTGGATCTAAATAAAACCGAAGTGGATTTTTGTTATTCATTCAAAGCAAACTGTGGATATTTTAACTCTTGATTCTCGATGTTTTTCACTTTATAGCGTTGCTGCTTTTATCGGACGCTGGAAACTTAGAATTATGTGCAATATTTCTTGTGTTGTATATATTTTTGGCTGTGAATTCTCTCCATTTGACTGTTATCATTTTGTTTATATTGAATAACAATGAATTCTGTAATACTACCACTAAAATATATTTTCTTACTGTACTTGCAGGTAAAAGTAATCTAAATTTCAAACTTATATTGCTGTTTTGTCTTACTCATGCCAAGTTAAGATTAGATTCTCGTTTTCGTTGACACATGAAAGTAAAAAGGAGCACAGATCAATGTTTACTTTCGTTTGGATAGGGTTTATAGTAAAATATGAAAAGAAAACTTAATTGACTTTCCTTCTATGGATTACGTTTATCATTAATCTACTTACACTTACCAGTAATGTGTTGGTCAAATCATATTCACAGATAAAAGAACAAGAAATTTGATAATGCAAAATACTGTTTAGCAAGATCTATCGTAAAGCAAGATTAACGTATGTTTGGTTGACATATAATATCTACTACGTTCTCACTTTTAAGTATAAGCGGTTAGCGCCTAAGTAAATATATTGTGTCGTACTGTAATTGCATTTTTATTTTGCAATCGGTGCATGTATATAGACGATTACTGATTATCACCTTGTCATCTTTACTAATTTATTTTTAATCAGTTAAACATCTGAAGTTTTATAAATTTGTGAACACAAGAGCAGCTCATCATGTCACAATGATACACTTCAAAGCAACACCCAGCGTATAGCACTCGGAATAACCAGATGACGACAATTAAATAACAGGAAAAAATAAATCGGTGCAGAACAGTGAGGTGTACTTCATTAATATTTGTAGGACATCTCTCATTCTATTTGTCCATCGTTAGGCGTGATCATTTTGTAGCCATAACTTTGTGTTAAAAGTCGTTGAACACATAACTCGTCATTTTCGAGTTGTATTTATTGTAATACATCGTTTATTTGATTAACCTGTAATTATCAGCTATATACATATTTTACTTCATTGATGGCACACAGTCGTCAATTTTTTAAACTCTGTTTTACACATTCAGTGGTTACGTCTCACTCAAACAATAATATAAAAAAGTATTGTACAATGGTGCATCATTTTCTTCAATGATGCATATAAGCACTTATCAGTTACAATCAGTATAATATCTGGATTCAGGATTTCTTTCCCATCATCTTCGACTACCTAAAATCAGTGCACCATGATATTGGGTCATTTAAAATAATAATTGGTCATGTTTCAGCTTGATCGATGGAATTCGTTCAACTCTAAAACTTAACATTACGGTGGGCAATACTCAGTGACCAATCAATAAATCACACTTTTTTTAAACACTAATTAATTAGTTGTCACAGTCTGCATTAGTGAAGCAATTGATGACTTATTTCTATTAAGAATTGTTTGGTTGAAAATTATGAATGATATTAGGTGACTGGTAGTAGTTGTCAAGAAATCCTGCACTTGAGTTGCGTGCTTGTCGGTACCTACCAATAAAGGATACCCGCAACCTTGACAGGATTGATGCTTCCTATGTGATTGGGACCCTCATCAAACAATTTCACAGTTTAACTAAAATGTTACTACATGATCAACAGAATCCAAGCTCCACCAAAGAACACTCACTTTATTGAACAGTCATTTTTAGGTTTGACTAATTCTTAAAATTTTGGCGTTCAAAAGCTTTGAATGTTTATAAATTCCTAATATTTCCACAAAGAGGCAGTCACAAAAAAACTCGTGAAAACTCCAGTTCCAATATGATTTTTTTTCAAGATTATCAACAGTTTAGTTAGTTGATTAAATCTTAAAGCCGAAGAAAACCCAGACAGTAAAGTTCTATCTCATATAATCAACTTTTTTGTAACGAAAAAGATTGAAGTTATGTCAACCTTGCTGGTCAACACAGTCTTTAGGAAAATGCAACCACTTCTTCAAGGTAGTAACTATCAACTGAGAAGTATGTAATGTTTTAGGAAAAAAATACACCATTTACTTCCTATCTATTGATCTCATAATATCAATCGTTATTACGATTATTAGTGGTAGTAAAGTAGTAGCGTAGTAGTTAAAATATTTGTCTTTTAGCTATGCAGTTGTAAGTTCAAGCCGCATGATATCTATTTTTTATTCGGTTCTGTAGTACCAATAGATCTTAATAACTAGTTTAGATCTAATAATTTCATTATAACAATTGCTATTTATTAATTTGGCTTTACGAAAGTAATGTAAGTTTTGACTCTTTTGTCTAGCCGAGTTTATTGCATATATGTTCATTTATAGATTGCTTTAAATGCTTATTTGAGATTGCGGCTTCAGAGGGACGTATTGAAAGTGATGCACAACGTTTTCAGCTGATTGTATACTCTTAAAATCAGATATGCAGATTTGACTATGTGATAATAATCGTTAAAAAAATACTCGAAGCAATTTCTTGACTATTTCTCCTACTTATTACTGTTTATTTTAACTCAAACAGTTCTATGTGTGATATTGTTTTGTTCTCGTCCATAATTTTCCTTAAATTATCCTGGGTTTAAGTGAATGATTGAAAGAATAAGTGTTAGGAGTGTAGGGAAGATTACTTTAATGTGTATTTCGTCAACTACCCTTCAAGTTTATCATTATTTCATTTTTTCTTTTTTACTGAAATAATTTTTTATAATGTGTTCAATTCATTTTATCTGTCACACTAATACAACCCTCTTTTTATTTATCTTTTGTATACTATTAATGATGATTTCTACACTGAATCGGTCAGTCATTGTTAAGGTTGCCGCTTTTATTTCATTTTAGTAAAAAAACGTGATAATCATTATTTAAACAAGTTCATTAACTATACGCTGAGATTGTCGTGAATCGGGATTACGAATGATTGAGAGATTCTTCTGATACAGAACGGAATCTATGATAAATGTATAGGCTGAACGACTAATACACAACTCTTGAATAGTTATTCCCTGCAGGATGGAATATTGAGAAATGAAGCCTTGTTAAAAGGAAGATGTATTGGTTAACTTAACGGAAAAATCACTTTTTTATGTTATAAACTGACAGATTAATGTACAAAATATTGATGCAAAATAAACCTCATAGGGGACCGGGAGAATTTAGTCTGTCGATCAATCACTTTCCAATCAGTTAAAACACCAAACTGATTGTTAGGCCTAGTTCGTTTCCATTGTATCAGAGATGAACCTAATTCTGATAGAAACAGACATTATTACTCATTTCTACAGATTTAGCTATAGAATAAAATGAGTTTTAATGGTGAATCTCATTGCACTGACGTGGTCTAGCAATTTAGGCTAATGCATATGTGTCCCGTTATTCTATGTTGCTTATGACTGACAGAATCCTCAAACTATTGAAATAAAGCTGTATATTTTGGTTTTTATGTTTCAGGTGTGTGTGTTGTATTGTAATACTTTGTTTTCGAAAAATAATTAAAAAAATCAATATTTTCGTGTATATCCAGTACATCTTAGGAATTCATATAATAAACAGATAATTGCTATTCTGGCAGTGTATGTTGTTTAGCAATTACGTTCCAAAACGATGATAGCTGAGTCATTTTTTCTGCCTCCTCTTAATTACTTACTAAGAATTGTGATTGTGATTGGTCTAGTGCTAAATCTCCAGTATGAAGTTACAAAATGTCTGCGAGACTATAATCTATAGACGACCTTTGTGTGAAACTGGTGTTAAAACGGTAATAAATTAATGTGAGGAATTGCGGTTAGGCATTAGGGTTGAAAGTTAGGGTCAGGGGATTATATTTAACTTTCTCTTCACTAACTTACATCAGCTATAATGCCAAAATGCAGTCGAACGATATGGCTGAAAAAATTTTCGCTCCGAAATCTGGGAGGTGCTATCCTACGTCCGATTGGTTCATTCATAAATTGTAGTCACTGAGTGGTTTATTTAATATACTACTCATTAAACAACTGAATACATTTTTATCAGTATAAGGTTTCGGAGGTTGTTGAGTTTTTGTTGTGATCATGAACCGATCAATGTGAAACCATCATTGGAAACCTGGCAGCACTGGGCGACTGTTTGTCCTAGTATGGGACATCTCAGCAGTACGCGTACACGATCCCGCACGCGAAACCCGAACTCAGGACCTGCATTCTCGCGTGAATGTTGAACCTCTATACCACTGAGTCGGCATCTAACTTCAAGCAATCCACTATATAGCACGACCATCTTCCATTGTCTTCAGTGGGTGCCTGACTCTCGACACGGTTTCCAATGGTGGTCTAGCATTGATCAGTCCATGGAACCCTATGACACACTGCTTTTGGTACTGAAGTTAATACAAGCAATTCGTCAACAGATCACCCACAGTTCTTCTGTTTACTGAACTAATTGAACAGTTAGTTAGTCACCAGCATATATATATATATATATATATATATATGTATATATATATATATATATATAACTACTCTCGTTGTTCGGTTGTAGCAGTCCAAAGTGTATACTTAACAGCTTATTGTTTACATAGGTTAGCAATTGTCAAGTATCCAAGTGCGTATGTAAGTGTGTACGAGAACTGAAGTCCGTTTTTTTTCACCAGGCATCGATTTTTATTAAACCACACGCTTTTAATATTAATTAATATGTTTACTGTTAGTTATGGTTTTTCATCTATTTCACACTAGCTTAGGCCAATTGAACTGACGAAAAATATTTTAATCTGAACGTTAGTATTTATAGAGTGCGTTCCTATGGTGTTTTTCTCCTATCGTTTGTTTGGTAAATCAATTCATTCATTGGGGCAAAAAAAAGATAAATGGATAGATACTAAATACTGTATGCATGCATTGGTTATCCGAGCTTTTTATGTGACCCTGTGATCGACCTATCGTGTGTGTGTAAGTCTTGCCTCCTCTGTGGCCATAACACTATTGTGAGTGTGTTTGTATATGTCTGGATTTTATCAGTCATGTAGTCAATCAGTAGTAGTGGTTCACTAAAACTGTGCCTTTCACATTTTTGGATGCGTTTTTATTGCATGTCTTACTTCTGGATCGATTATATTCGATTTTTATTTTTACATTTACGTTCTTATTTTATTCAACAAAACGTGGAGGTGTATCGTTATTTATTGTCGCATATAGTTTGCTGTTACGTGAAAATATTCTGTATAATTTAAAAATGCTCTTTGACGGAATAGTTTCTATAATCACTATCTCACTACAATTACTAACTGGACCTTTAAAATCAAGTCGGGGCATTTAATTACGGTTTCAGTAGATGATCTATATTCAATATAAAATCTAGTGTATATTGGATACTATTTAATCAGACGTTTTTATGCGGATTTCACATTTACATTTCATTTGAAGCATTATCATGCCTGTTCTAGTCGGAACACCTAGTTTGATCCTTATTTCACGTGTTCAAGTTTATCAGACGTGTTCTGTTGATCTGGCATGGCAACGTGCAGTTCATGCTTGTCAGCGTTGTCCTAAAGCCACGTTAACCACAAATGCTGTTACACCTTTAATAAGTCCGTCTGGTGGCGATCGTGCAACCTCTAGGTTCTGTCCTGCAGGTGTGCACATGAGTCATTGTGTCCCAGCGTCGGAGATATTTGGTGCTACTAGTAAGTCTGTTACTACTGGTGCTCATTCTGTTCTGACCAATAGTGATACTCATGGATCAGTATCTCCTGCTCATTTATCTTGGGGACCACCAGATTTACCACTTCCTGCAGCTAGTCCTAATCACCCTGTACATGCCGCTCATATCGCTAGATCTTCATATCCTCCTGCTTCATCTCCAACTTCTTCAACCTCATCTACTCCTTCAGTCAAAACAACCACATCTACAACTGTTCATCATTTTCACCCTGTACACCGTTCAAAACCATTGGATTCTAAATTTGGACTGGTTGAAAAGATTAGTAGTACGGCATCTGCAACTATTACTCCGACTTCAACTATTTCTCCATCTTCAACCACCACTGATATAACACCTTCGGTCCTACCAGATAAGAATATTGTCGAAAAACGACTACCATCAATTGATGTTAGCGAAAAAGACATTGATTCAGCAAAATCCGATAACACTGAATCCGATAAACCTCATTTTAATTTGTCTATTCAAGATACATTAACAACTAAATCTCGTAATGATATAAATGTTTGTGAGAATAATTTATCATCATCACATAAGGATTCCTTACGAGCTGAATATAATAGTGAAGTAAGCAAATATTTCAAAGTAGTTTTATGTTGTTTCACTCATTTTTTGGTTATACTAAGTTCTAAACCTACCGAGATGGCTGTATTTTATCTTAGTAGTGCTATTCATTGTCTTTTTCTGCGCTTTTCGTGTTTTATTTATTGGTTAAAGTAGTTCCCTTGTATTGACTAGTTTGATTTCATCAAAGGTTTGATTTGGATAGAAGATTCTGTAAAGGAGGTAACTAAGTTTGGTAATTTACGTTTAATGTGGTGTACGCTTTGTATAGTACTCTTTTCAGCTGTTTATCACAGTTAGTGGCTGTTGTAAGTGACGTGATTAAAATGAAGGTTTTTGATCATAGGTGTCCTCGAGGCATTGCTCGCGTCTCATGAGATGACCGAGCGAGCAATGTTAAGGTTAAACTTTGGGTACTTTGGAAAAGCGACACGTCGGTTGATGAGGTATTGGATATTCATCGACTGAAGTGGTAAGAACATGTGTTACATATGACTAAACACCACCTACGTCGACGAGGAATGTTTGTTAGCGTAGTTTGTGAGATAGTTAGGGCTAACCAAACCAAAACATGAGATTATTCCATGAAGTCACTGACTCGATGTAAACCATGCTAGCAGATATGGACTACCTGTTGGGACCCATTCTATAACTGCGATCAGTGTTTGGAGAAGCTGGGTGACATGGATTCAAATCGGTCACAAACGCACAGGTTCATTCACTTTTTATCTTTGTCTAAATCTTGGGTTTCATTATTCCTTCATACGCATACCTCTTCATTCCTATCATATTCTCAATGTTCAATATTCTACATCATCACTGCTACTACGATCTCTTTCGTGTCTTGCATCTGGTCGTACTTATCTAGTTATTATTTATTTATTTATTTAAACACATAAATATTGGTACAATGAAGCACCAGATAAATATGCGCCTCACAAATCTCATTCGATTTGTGTGAAGGCTGTGATACTGCCCAGGTGCCCAGACTGAAGCAGGTGGTTTTCTTAGGGGGCCACACCCGGAGCCTATGACCTGAATGTCTGATCCACAAGGCAGTGGAGCATCGTGAGGAGATGCAGTCCCATGGTAGTCGTTGACCAATGACAGGTTCGTCCGCCATTTGTTCCATCAGGATACTGGAGCCCATGTGCACCATTGGTTTGGAATCAGGGTTTTCCAACTCCCCTAGGTGGACCCTCCATGTCCACCGACCCGGTTAAATGGCCGGACATTCGCATTTCGTCCTCTCACTTTCGTAAACAACAGTAGTGCCACGAGAAGGCAGTGAGTAGGACTTCCCTGTCAGAGGCTATATATTCACTGGCCATATGAGAGTATTTCGAGAGGGAGAGTGGACTCTCCCCACTCTCGACCGTACCAGGGCATTTGGGAGCTAATGATCCTTCCGCAGGATCACCTACGGAAACAAATGTAGAATAAAATGTAGAATAAAATTTTAAAACAAGTAGCTGTGATTGTCAGAAAGGTTTAAGTTACCAAGTTTATGAATGTGCCAATTGTTAAATCAATGTGTGAAATACTGTAAGTTTCTCGACTAAATATTTTAGACTCAATAACCTTGGACTTTTACTGATGTAATATTTCTAGACTGGCTTCAGTTGCTCTAATTAAAGGTACATTATTTAGTCTATGATTCTACAATTATTTTCCTGATAATTATTATCTTTTAATTTTCTGCTACTGTTAATATCACCACTTACTTAGTTTTCATCACTTCTTTTTGTTAATTCCATTCATGTTGTTTGTGAAGTATGGGGATGATTTGGATGAATGGGAACAAGTCTTTTTTGAATGGTATCTTAAGCAAACTGTGTAATTCGCTTGTTATCAAACTTAATAACATTGTTAGTTTTTTATAAATAAACTGGGTTCAGGTATAATAATTTGATCGTTACTAATATTAGCTGGGAAAATCACGTTATCTTATTTAAAATTTGTTTGCGGTTCACATATGTCCTATCATGTCTTAATGTAGTGAGGATTTGACTTTACTTTCACAGAATTATAGCATAGTCAGAAATATTTTACTACTTATGAAAGATCTAGCAAACTTCATGTATAGAAACTGAATAGGGAAGATTCAAGTGCCTTAGTACTGTCGAGAGTGGGGAGAGCCCGCCCTCTCGCTCGAAATGCTCTCATACGGCCAACATGAGAGTAAGCTCGAACTAATTTTTTGGGCTTGTTATTGTCAATTAAGATTTAGCTGTAATATAGCAGTTTTGTTTTAGTGATTGTAAATGCACGGTTTTAAAAAGCTTTTAGGAATCATCGTGACTCTAGTCTGGCCATAGGAAGTAGAACGTATAGCTTTAAAATGCAAGCGGTTTTTTTTTGCTTTTATAGAACCTAGTCTCTCCCTAAGCTAAATTTTCTTCGTAGGTTCTCGGTGTCTTATTAGTTCACTATTCAGTTTACTCTTCCATTGTTAAGGTTATTTTATGTGAACTAATAATAATAATAATAATAATAATAATAATAATAATAATAATAATAATAATAATAATCTTTTAATCAATTTGACGTTGCTATGTCGTAGTCGTAGCACACATTCATTTCAGAAATGTTATATAATTGTCACCACACATACACGAATGCACAGAAAAAAATACATAAAACGCAGCTGGATATTGTTAGTAAATTCCTTTCTATTCATTAACCTTACATTTATCGATTAGCTTTCTGTATAGTAGTAGTAAGATAGAGAGTAGATGACTGATTACTACTACCTCAATTCATGTTTTAGATATTTTCTTACTTTAATCTACTATCTGCAATTTCATTAATTTACAAAAGTAAATTTCTATTTGCGTTTTGTTTTCAATTAATTTAATGTTTAACACACAAACGATAGTTGACGATACTGTTACTCCTTAACCGACAGAAATTCCGTATGAACCTTTGTCTTTTTGTGTTAGCACTCTTCAATAGATGTTTTCAAGATTTAAGAAATCCTTAGTTCCTCAATCAGGAGTGAGGTGACGCAAGGCCTCTACCGCCCCTAATTTTTTATGAGCGTTACCTGCCTTGGTTACATAGTGGTTGTTGAAGTCTCGAGTGGAGAAAACTATGACTTTCCTCAATTTTACAAATGCACGCCTTATATAGAGCATAAGTGATACTAGGACGCTAACATAAGGGAGTTATTTAGAGCAGGATTCCACTGATTCTTACCCTACGGTTGTAGAATTCGACCCTTGATAGTAGGTGTGTAGTCTACATGTAGTTTCTCATAGATTTCTTCCATGCATTAGTGAAACTATGAATTCAGTTACGCGTAGAGTGCTATTCATAAGTTTCACATCTTTCGTTAAGGTTATGAATATTCATTGAGTGTAAGGTAGTTCAGAAGTGTGTTACTGTTGTTTAATCAATGTTTTTCTCAGTATATCATTCTGTTTAATCGTTTTTGGGCTAATATGGCTGCAATGAATGCAACCAGGTATATAGGTTCATGTATTTGACGGCGAAGCACAATGTAAATCTGAGGTCTACTGATTATATCCAGTTGTTTTGAAAACCGAAATAATAAGTGTGATGTTCGAATCTACTATCTAGTTGCTAAGAGTTTAATGTCTTAATTACCGATTCATCTAGGGAGGTGAACACTATCTTTCTGTGTTCACAAAAGATCTTTACTGTTTAATTCAAATTATGTAAACCAAGCGAGGTGTGCAATAGTTTTCGAGTTCATTCTTGCCATTCTCTTGAATCTTAAACATAGAATTGGATTTGTTCCTTCTGATGTTTCTTTATTATTTTTTAGGCAGGGTAATACTGTCAACACTATGATTTTATTAATTTAGAAGGCTTGTGAAGGTTGTTGAATTCTATAATTTGCATCACGGACTGTGATTAGATAACCTTTGAAAGTCAAGAATTACTGGATAGTTATTTCTTCTCAGTATAGTAATAATGGTAGCCTAATCCAATTTCCTTCCTCTTAATTTTGTATTTCTATATAGGGGCAGTAAACATTGGCAATTTTAAAATGTTACACATTTATGTCAGTTTTTACGTTATTAATTCAGTTTATGGAATTAGTACATTTAATATTACACACTTGCTTTGTTTTGTGAAACTTAACACTTTTCCATAAAACACAATTTTCATCTCATCTACTGTTGAATAACATGTTATTATGTCATTTTTACTTAAAATTCAACGGTCATTATATTTGACTTTCGTTTACTTCCCCTTTTTTCAAATTCATTATTCACTTTGAATGATGTAAGTAAACGCTCATGACTAGTATCTCTAAGAAAAACTAGTTTTAATACATAATTAATTAGACAATAAAATTTCATATTAATCTGGTTATTTTTCAGCTATAGCAATGCTGATTAGGAACTTCATAGTTTATTTTATTAAGATTGTAGTAATTTTGGTGGAATGTCACTCACTTTTAAACTATTGAATGCGCGGATCTGTGCATGCTTTGATTCATTGTTTCACTTCTCAAGTTTACATTGTACAAGGCGTTGAAAATCATTTTATCTATGAGAAATTGTTATATTATGCCAGATCTTTTGATACACTAGTTAATTTTACTCTACTGTTTTATTTTCTAGAGCTCCGTTGAACAGCCGCATATTGCAAATAATGTAGCGTATGAAAATAAATCCAAACAAGAGAATGGAGTAATAACTATTTGTTCAAAAGTTACACCAAACTCTGAAAATCAACTAAGTGTAGATAATGAAACAAAACATTCATCCCAGACTACTAATATCACTGCTACGAATAAATTTTCAAATCATGATGCAGACATTGACGATGTAAGCAGAATTAAAACAAATAAAACAACTCTACGAACAAATGATCGAATTGGATCAAAACAACACACTCCTACGGTTGCTTCAACACCTGCTGAAAGTAATAAGCCAGATGTTGATGTAGTCGCACATCAACAATCTCATGATAATCAACATGAAGTTAATAGACACCATCGTATTCATTCCTCACAATCAAAAAGTCTTGTTAATTCTGACGGTATTCTTGAAGATGTCACATCTTCAATAAGTAAGGTAAATGTACCTAGTCATACTGACTCTACTCATTCATCGTCTATGGATTCTACTTCCTGTGTTCAAAACAAAGGATTTGCTATTCCTTCTTCTCCAACTCGAATACATAAAGCATTACCAGCATTTCATTTCCCACTTGGAACTACTCGGATGTCTAATGAGGATATTAACACAGAATTAGAACGTGTTAAACAAGAACTTAACCAATTTATTGATTCCTCACTAGATTCCGGGAAATATTCTGATCCGTTAATTCCTCATTCATGTTTTGGACAAGTTGCAAAGGTACGAATGGTTTCTTAAAAACAAAAGTTTCCATTTCATGTATAAATCCATCTTTCTATTTTCTTTTTTATCACTAATTTTACACGTTGGATTTTTCTGAGAATTCTGTTTAACTAATATCACTTTTGAAATCAATGAATTTGTTTATTAGCTTCCTGTTCTGAAGCTTTTTGTTATCGACTAAATAATTGTTATTTTAATTAGAACTCAACTTTTACTACGGTGATTGCTAGTCTGTTTTTTCGTGGTTTACACCATGGACTGATCTTAATTAGTCAACCATTGTAATACAGGGAGTACTGCAGTTTCTTCGTCTTTGTATAAGACTCATTATCTATATGCATGCACATTCCCCGTGATTGGCTCGGGGTTTAATCCCTTGTGGTGACGGGCTGTGGTTGAGCACTAAAATGTAGTCTTATGATAGGACAAAACAGCTCCCTAGTGCTCCCTAGTTTTTAATTGTTGTTATATTAAAATCAGTCGATAATGTAAATCATTAAAATTCAGCAACTTTCACAAATCCTCATAGTTACTTTTTTGTTCCCATGACAAATGTAATGTAATTTTTCATCTTCCTGCTTCTTGTTCAGTTTAGTAAACTTTCTCCGTATTCCTCAATGCATGCTTTTTTATATAGAGAAGAGAAATAGACTTTAATAGCATTGTTTTATTTATTAAATATCATTTATTTTACTTCAAATACTGATTGAAAATATTCATCGCTTTAATATTTAATCATTGCGATATTGGCAGTTAACTTAATCGTCACTCGCTGAGCAAGTGTAGAACCATTGTGGTATTATATATTCTATCTTACCATATAGCTTTAAAGCCCATTATGTGATAGTAAAACAACTGCGAACGCAATAATGAAGGTCTCATTCTAAATTATTACTGCCACGACTGAATGATGGTATTCGTTCTCTGGTGTTGTTATAGTTTATCATCGCCTAGTTTGACTGTAGAGAAGTTAGTAACAGAATATATTGACCACTTTGTGTATATTAAAAATCTCATCATCTTTCCGATTACTGCTTATGCTTTTATTACCTCCACCACTATGGGATATGAATCGACAACTGTATCTCTGTGCTAATGTGGTATGGCAGCTTCAACTGATGTATGTACGTACGAAGTTCTACGTTGTTACTATCTGTTTGTCATTGTCTTTATTTGGTTGTTTGCCAATGAAATAGGTATACTTCACGGCACTTCTCTCTTTGAAATATAATTAATGGAAACTGATGAGATTGACAAATTTCACATTTTCGGTCATAGACGTTTCCAAATAATAATAATAACTGTTGTTGTTATTATTTGGCCACATAAATATTGGTACGAAGGGGCACCAAATACATATGTTCCACACAAGTCACTTGATTTGTGTGTGGGCTATAATACTGCCCGGGTGTTCAGACGCAGTCTCATGGTAGCCGGTGATCAATAATTGGTTCACACCACTGGAGCCCATGTGCACCATTGGTTTGGAATATGGGTTTTCCAACTCCCCTAGGTGGGTCCCCCATATCTACCAACCGGGCTAAGGCACCGGACATTCGCTTTTCGTACTCTCAATTTCGTAAACAACAGTAATTCCGCGATAAGGTAGTTAGTAGGAATTACCTGGTAGTGGTTGTATATACGTGACCATATGAGAGCATTTCGAGAGAGAGAACTGATTCTCCCTACTCTCGGGCATTTAGGGGCAGATGATGAAACTATTTGTGAGCGACGTTGAGGTTAAAAGTAGAACATTAAGAAAATACAATAAACCAGTTGATGAGACTAAATCCTCATCGCTCGTGGTTCGTTAGATTTGTTCTGTGTATATCTTTCCACCATCTACTCAAACATAGGAAAACTGTCTGATATTAAAATCGGTTGGAGGAGGTCGAATTGTGACATTGCATCAATTTGTGAAATAATTAACTGTTACGTTGAAGCGTGTCAGTAAATGTAGATTACCTGGTTTGGTCGCATGTGATAATCCTGATCAATTGATGGACATAACACATGTACTTAGTAAACTAGTTACATTGTTATCGTGCTTTGTCAGCACTACAATTAACCACTTTTGTATAATGTATATTTTTCTTTTACGAGGGAATACAATATAATGTCAACTTTTAATCGTTAATCAAGCGCTTCTATATCTGTTTATATATTTGAATTCTGTAATTCTTATTTGATCTTATCATCACAAATATCCATAATTTGTTCCTGATATTTCTAGGTGCTTAATTGTCCACTTTATTGGAAACATGCAATTTATATGAATGCTGGCGGTACACCAGATCGACAACCAATCACCTTGTCAAACTTATTGAAATCATGGTCTCAGTAAGTTGAAGGATTTTTTTTATTTGGATTGCGAAAAATAACATTTCCCTTAATCTTATTCACACACCAGAGGTAAAGTTTTGTTGAGACAAGAAATTATTACTTGTTACATATAAAAAAACATAACATCGCATTCTTAAAATCAATATTCTGTTGACAATAAACACATTCACAAACAAAATACGCAATTGAACACACTCATTTACATTGAATTTCTTGGTTTGTTTACATACATTTATCTTAATTTTATAAATATTTCTGTGATTGTTATTGTAACTTACGTCATGTGCACGTGTTTTAGATAGTTTATTTACAGTGTCATTTATACTTTTCATTACATGTTGACGTAGTTAAATATTAGTATAGAGTAAAGGATTGTAGATGTTGTAGAATTTTCGTAGTTTATATCACGAAATGATTTTAGCGTAACTACTGAAGGTTCTGAGTTTGATCCCCAATGAGTCATGAATACGCACAGCTGAGTCCTACTCTAAGACGAAATAGTTGTTCAGTGGTTTCTGCTTTTAAAT
Source organism: Schistosoma rodhaini (assembly GCA_944470415.2). Classification (NCBI taxonomy): domain Eukaryota; kingdom Metazoa; phylum Platyhelminthes; class Trematoda; order Strigeidida; family Schistosomatidae; genus Schistosoma; species Schistosoma rodhaini. Next base: position 32,112,189 of record OX104037.1, read on the forward strand.
GGTGATCTGATTAAGAAGAGTGAATAGTCACAATTGAAATTTCTTTATCAACTTGTTTTAAAAGAACACAGTTAATTTGAGTAGTAGTGTTGTTCAATTGGATATATATTTCAATATAGTGAGATCATCAGTTTGGTTTTACTGGAAACTAATCGACTTTGTGTCGTATGCGAACATTGAGAATTAGTCTATTTTTACCACCGCTGTCGAAAATGTTTGTTTAAATACTTCCTATTTTGTTACATGTATTTTATAATTTCAAATTGAATTTTTCACAACGAATTTCCTTAAGCTATTCATCTCATCAAAATATGGTTAACGTTTTAGTATTTTGCTGTTTCACCTTATATTGAAAATATATTTATGTATAGTGGTTGCTATCCTACTTAATCGTTTGTGATGTAACCTATGAGCCAAAATCTCAATATTTGACTTCACGATTACCTGGAACTACGTAAAAATACTAGAACCAGTCTATATTCAATTATTATCAAGGATTATCAGAGGTTGATCATTTAGTTAGTGAGAAATTAGTACTTTTCAATGTTTGTTAAATAGTACATTTATATCATGGGTTTAATAAAATTGGATGTATGTTATAACTTGTGCCCGAGTGGATGCCCTGTTAACGTATGTCGTAATAAGTAGAGAACAGCGGATTATCGGTCGGACAAATGATACACAAGAACCGTACGAGCAGTCTAGAATCCTTACGGGTCCTGCTTTCTGCCTAAACCAGCCAGTTAAGTACAGAACACCAATTTCAGCCTATGCGGTATGAATCATGTATTTCAAACATACTGGGTTTATATACCAAACAGACAGACCGCATCGTACCAATAAAAAAGAAAATAACATTTGTCAAGATTCAGCCAAATGTGACTGTGAATGTGGGGGGAAGTAATTAATAGACTAGGGATAACTCAAGAATAGTAAATCGTATAATAATAATCTATAGGTTAAAATAAAGCTTATAATAAGAGGGACATGAATATGAATCGTTTAGTTATTTAGCAATTATACGATAAAAATATATGCATAGTATTGCTTCATAAATAGATCCCAAAGTAACCATTCATTATCCTTATCGGGGCATAACAATATATGAATAGGGATCGAGTTTTCGACCTAAGTAGCACCACATTATACCTATGTGTTATTGGTTGTGATCTAAACTGGTTTCGGATTAGAAGAACATATAACTTTCTGTCTTCAACTGATGAGTTAATGGTTTTATAATATTTAGCCTTTAACTGTTAAATTGATCAACTATGTAGAATTAATAACTCGAATAGTTGTAAGTGTAGCTCGTAGCTGAGTATATTAACGTACGTGTAAATGACAAATGAGTTATCTTCATAATAGATAGTCATCAGAAATAATAAGTTCTCTAAGCTTTAAAAAATTCAGGTCACCTATTTATTGGAAATAAAATGGATTTCAATCTATGAAATGTTTGGAAGGGGCTATATTTGAGTATGATTAGAACATACAAATAAGTATAATATTACAGCACCCTTTCATTCTACCTACTTTTTTGTTCTATATTATTTTGTTTTTATAAAGAACAAAAACTTGCTAAACGAGTTTGACCTTTCTCCATTGTCATTTATTCATATTAATAGTTTGTTAATCTAATTATACTATGATGATGAAACTGTCCGGTACGATAGTTCAAGCCCTTAAATCAAAGGATGTAGCCCAATGAACACATCACGTGTGCTGTAAATCATCATTATTAATGATAAGTGAAGTGAATCCTCCATATATTTCATATGTGTGTGAAACAATAGCGCACATGACATTGTGTGGAATTTAATCATCCCCTCATGACTGCCTTTTTTGTCAAACTTGAAAAAAACTAGTTCATATATTTATGAAACTTACTAACAGTTCATCATTTATCGAATGACCTTTACTACTCATTTGATTTACTATGCCGTGCGATTTTTGTTTGTTTGTTTCAGTACACTGAATACTTGTCCAGATGAAGCTTCGAAATTTGTTCATCTACTTACACGTGGACGAGCAACCTTTTTAGTACAGTCTGATTTTAATACACTCATACAAGTAAGAGCGAACGATAGACATGTTTTTTCGTCTTTCAGGGGTAGGGGTACTCACTTTTTAATATCACAAACTAAGATTTTTTTTAAAAAAAAATCCTTATTTAGGACTGTTCTGTCATCATAGTAATTTTGACAAAGGGAAGAAGAGTATGAGTTTTCCATTCATCATTCAGTTTGCCATTGTTATGATTATTGTAAATATACACATGTACACTGAAGGAGTTGACCATATTTATAGTTTCAATGTATAAATAAGGAAGGTATATTTAAAATGGTTGGGGATGCTTGTCAATATGCCCTTGACCTAGGTTGTGTTTTAGTTGGCATTTGTCACTAAAGTTTACTCGAAGTTTTGAAGGCACTAGCGCAGTATATGGGATTCTAACCCGCGTCACTCAGCTCCACAGCTTGAGTCGTCACCACTGACCTATTCAGAGTGCGGCCCGAAGGCAACAAGTGGGTTGTACTGATGAGTCCCAACTAGGACGAAGTCTGAAACTAGGGTCTTTTTGCTAATTACCTTTATATTCACTTTGCATCAAAACATAGTGCATGAAATGTCGAGCCCCTTAGACTGGTGGCCACATTACTACTTGGTAAATAAGATTCAACCAGCACCAATAATTAGACAATTAAGACAACTGATCACTATTCAGTGGTCAATCAGTGTGCAAAGATGTGTGATGTTGGATTTGTTGTGCATGTGTAAAGGCTGGAGATTGAAATCCATTATAAGATTACATTGTTTGTAACTTAATAGTATACTAGTTGCGAGACCACTGTGAACTGTTATTGCCGATTTAATTTAAAATCTACTCAGTTCTAGAAGATTATTAGGAGGTTTATTTGTGTACCTAACATGTTCTTTGGCCCGAGTCAAAATTTCGCGAGATGACTCTCCAATATAGAAGGCATCACAATCGATACTACCTAATTCATTAGATTGTTTCAAAAACGAAGTTTAGTTCATTTTCTTAGATGTGTTGCAAGAGATATAGCAGGAAGTATATGTAACGGTAATATGATGAAATTCTCTCAGCGATATAAAGGCATTTACTTTTAATGTATTCTTAACGGTATAAATATTCCAATGTTAGGATATTTATCAAATTCTCAGTATTCTTATAGTGTAGGATAAGGCATTACTTTCTCAAATTCATAAGAACATATGTTTAAATCTGAGTCAGATTATAACATGCTGGTCTGAGTTCACGAACATGGAAATAAAGTAAGTGATGGGATTCGAACTTATACTTGGTGCATATAACCTTATTTTCCATAGTTTTGTTGATTATTTGATTTTCCTTTTTTCAATCAGGACATTTTAGAGAGTCATCCTGGCTTAGCGTTTTTAGAAGCAGCGAAAGATTTTCATTCCCGTTATGTGGCAACTGTTGTAGCACGTATCTTCTTCAATGTGAATATTTCATGGTCTGGTCGTATTTCTTTAGGTGAATTAAGACGAAGTAATTTTCTTCCTGTATTAGCCAGTCTTGAAAATGAAGATGATATTAATTTGGTGACACAATATTTTTCATATGAACATTTCTATGTTATTTATTGTAAATTCTGGGAGCTAGACGAAGATCATGATTTGATCATCAGCCGAAGTGATTTAGCACGACACAATAACTATGGTAAGTTTACACCATATTGTTCGTTGCTTATTATATTTTTTCCCAGTTGATTTTTTTTTGGTCTTAACCTTAATTTAGCCGCTGAGTATCGTTTGACTAGGTAGCTTGGTGGAGCGAATAAAACATAATTCATTTTTATTCGTTAACATTTTGTGTATGAGGTAAGATATTGCCGTGTCTCGCAAATCAAACCAGGTAGTTTTCTAATGAAACCTTTATTCAAGATTTTTACCTGGTGATCTAATCTACAAGGCAGTAGAAGAACGTCGATAAAAATCGTCTCATGGTACCCGGTGGTCAGAATAGGTTTATACTCCATTCGTTTGGAGATAGTGTTTTCTAACTCCCCTAGGTGGAGCCTCAACATTCACCAACCTGATTTACCTGTTGGACGTTCGCTTTTCGTCCCCTCGATTTGATAAAAAGCACTTGTGCTACCTAAAGCCAATGTATAGTCGTTACGTACATTTACCTAACTCTATTTTCCTTTGCGCATTCATGAACATTTCTAGTAAGAATTTATCTGGTTTAAGAAGACATAGTATGTAAATTTGTGTAGAATACAGGTTCTGAACAGTGATTGTAATACATTAACTAAGAATACTACCCACTTGTATAGATTGGATAAACGGTGCGAAGTCATGGTCCCAAAACTTGTTCAATTAGTGCTTATTATCCATTTTAAGTTGACGCTTCATTACCTCTTGTGTTACTACTTTCTTCAGTATTTAAACGAAAATTTTCAGGTACATCGTTTTGTTTAATTTTTTTCCTCATACCACATGATAGGCATTTACAAGTGTATTCGATTGAAAAAAATTCATTTCAGATTAAATTATATTAGTTAAGAAGCAGATGATATTTAATAATATGGAACTAGTAATTGTGTAACTTGATAATTATTAGACTGTTCGATTCCCTCTAATTTAATATCATAGTCTGTAAATGTGTATATTGTGTTGAATTGTGAGTCATGTGATTTCACTTATTCATTAAATACTAGTCTATGTATGGTACAGCTGAATTCAAAACATACAGTTTAGACGTGATGGCGTAATCTTCATGGATATCTCTCTCTACTAGTGTTATACTTTTCATTTCAACTCGTGTTTAATTTTCCATGTGTTTAGATAATTTTCGGTGATAATAATTTGGTATGTGTTTAACATTTTTATTTATAAAAATATAAATTATAAAGGTCTGATTTTCAATACACTCGATTTATTTATGGTGACTAAGTCATAGTAGATTAATTAATTCACCAGGTAATTGAATATGACCCACCACACTTCATGTATCAGGGATAATGACACTATCTTGTTGACTAAACCGAAGTAGCTGGGGTGCTGTTTGAACTTGGGACTGAAAATCGAATGTCAAAACCCATTAAGCCATGGTTCCGCTGGCTTGTATACCTCAGAAAGAATATGATTCCTCTGTGAAAGTCAAGTAACATCAATCCTAATTAATATTATATGTGTTACCTATTTTTTAAATGAATCTTTTGAATTCCAATTGTCTCTAGACATCCGAATGCTGCTCAAGTTGATGAAATAAGATCTAAATGCATAGAAATGGTTGTATATCTGGTTTGTTTTCTTTCTTTTTTAAACAAACGACTATTTTATTATTTGGACAAGTTTCTACTTTGTTTATTTCCATGTTTACTCATTGTTACGTGTTACGTTTCAATGCATTTATATATACATATTTTTACAGCTATCTCAGAACGTATGATAGATCGAATATTTAGTGGAGCTGTAACAAGGTGAGATATTTTGAAAGGGAAGATAAATTATTACGACTACCTTTTTATTATTATTATTATTATTATTATTATTATAATATGCAAGTAGTAGCTTGGATTTGTCAATTCATCTGCCTATTCTTGTCATATTCTAGTGAGTAGGAGTAATCTGATCAAAACCGAGTAGCGGGTGCATACTAAAATACAATGCAATAGCCTGTTATCTGTGTTCCGCTCCCCTATACACGTATACATTTTTATCCCATAATTTATCTCTTTTTCCTCTGTTGAAAAATTCCACTGGCTAACCATTATTCAGTACAATTATGACATGAAATAATTTTCATTTTCTAAATTTATCTGTTTGTCTGTGTGTACGTATTGGTGAAAACAAGTAAAGATAGATCGTTATCGAGATGCCAATGTAAATTTTTTCTAAAGAAAAATGGGTTTTCAAAATTCACGTTTTTTTAAATGGAGTTAATTTGCAATGGTATCATGACAATCATTCAGTGCTATAATGATTGAAGTATGCCGATCACGGTGTTTCACTAGACTTTTATGAATTATTTTATTAAAACGTCATTTGTGACCAAATGTTTGTCATTTCGATATCTGGTGTACGCATTTTTTTCGATTTGACGAGTTTTTCATTATGAACTGAAAACATGTCGAAAACTAAGTAAAGGATTGGACGACTATTTTATCCAAGTGCTATTACTTGACTTGGTGTATCCTTGAGTATTCCATGTATGGTGGGATGCATAAGTCGATTAAAGCTAGACCACCATGGAAAACCTGGAGGCATTGGACGGTCGTTTCGTTGTAGTATGGGACTCCTCACCAGTGCACATCCACGATCGTCATGTGCTCACGAGTGACTGACTTCAAGAGGTATTTCCCGGAGTTCTAGTGAGAAGCCCTGACCATCGGAGTTCAACCATGTCTGTTGTGAGACAGTTACTCACTGAAGACAATGGTCAACGGTGGCACAATATCGTGGATTGGTTGAAGTTAGACATTAACACCGGTGGATGCCGGATCAGTAGTCTAGAGTTCAAGCGTTTGCGCACAAGATCGAAGGTTCTGAGTTCGAGTCTTGCTTTTGGGATAATGGATGCTTACTGATGAGCAGTCCCATACTTGGAAGAAATGGCCATCCAGTGCCTCCAGGTTTTCCATGATGGTCTAGCTTTAAGCGACTCATGAATTCAAATATTAAATTGCTACAATCTCCACAAACCTCTATTCTGATAATATTCCATGTATAATCAAACTAACGAACGTCAAGTATTGCATGTGTTCACATGGTTACATTTCAAAAGCAACATGAAAATAGTAAATCTTAACAGAAATTTATAGATTTCAAGATCGACGCAAGAATCCCAACCAGTGATTTCTGTTACTTATTGAGTACTTTCTCAAGAAGAAGTGTAAATCTTAATAAATGATTCGAAATGACAGTCGTTGATTTCATTAAATTTGATCCTGTTATATTGTTTCAATTTATTTTTTATAAAATACTGAAATGATCTTAGTCATAAAATTGACTCAATAATGTTCAAATATCTTGAACCTTTTTCTTAACCTTACTAACACAACTTCAATTAGTCTTGTATTTCCATTTTATCATACACACGGGATTATTCATTCACTAAATTCATTTATTGATAGGACCATGGACTGATGTACCGTCGAATTAATGAATCGATTTGTTCTTTTTCATCTATTATTATAATTATCATTATGATAAAATTCATTTATTGATCCAGTCATAATTATGTAACGTATTTTTATAACCATTGAAAATTGTACGATTTTGTTTCCTTTCATACGTCTACCTTCTAGTATAAAAGTATTTGTATGTGTTCCGCATCCTCTCTCTCTCTACATATATATGTTTGTTTCTTGTTCTTTTGATTGGAAAACTAAGGATTATTGACCCTTACACTTTTGATGTCATTTGGTTTGTCGTAATTTCCTTTTTCCCCACTAATGGTTCCAACATACTAATTATTGACTTAACAGTTAGTCACGAATAATGTCTACTAATGATAACTAATAGAATTAAATCAATAAGGATAGTTTAAACAGATATTGTTGTAATATCTGTCGATTTTCTTTCATCAATGCGTCTTTCCGTTCATCACTTGTATCGTGTTGTGCACAGTTAAACAGAAATGCATATAATGTACAAAAGTGATAAAAATACTTGGTTTGTTGTTTGAATTGCTACGTCCTTGCTGAAAATCTATGCGACTTACAACAAAACAAAAGTTACAAGAAGGCAAATGAAAATCACAATACCTGTGAAGATAATCAATCACAAAAAAGTGACTAAAACGAATTAATTTGATGCTGGTGGAGTAATTAGGGAACTTACTTCTACATGAGGTAGACGTTGTTGATGTTGTCCGAAACGACAATGAATGCTCCTTGGTTAGACCATCTGGATCAAAGCCCCTCAAATGCCCTGATACGCCTGAGAGTAGGGAGAGTCAGCTCTCTCTCAAAATGCTCTCACATGGCCACGCATATACAACCACTACCGGCGGAATCCTTCTAACTGCCTTTTCGCGGAATTACTGTTGTTTACGAAATTGAAAAGACCAAAAGCGAATGTCTGGCGCCTTAACTAGGTTGGTGTATATGGGTGATCCACCTAGGGGAGTTGGAAAACCCTTATTCCAAACCAATGGTGCACATGGGCTCCAGTGGTGCATGAACCAATTATTGGTAAACGGCTACCATGGGACTGTATCTCCTGACGTTGTTCCGCCACATTTTGGATTAAACCTTTCGGTCAAAGACTCGAGTTATGTCCCCCTAAGAAAACCACCTACTTTGGTTTGGGCACCCGAACAGTATCTCAGTCTTCACACAAATCGAATGAATTCTGTGGCGCATATATATTTGGTGTCCTCTTGTACCAATGTTGATGTATTTAAATAGTAATAATAATAATACTAATGATGATAATAATAAAATTCAATATCACCAAAATGATCCACTTAAACTTTATATATTTTACATTATCTCAGAATAAAATATTTCCATAATAACCCATGGAATATCAAAATAAACTCACTTCTTCAGTACTCTAATTTGTAAGCTCTGTATTATATCTTAGATGTATATGTCTTTAGATGCATTTTCCTGTAAATGCTCCCACATCAATATTCCAGTCATTTCAGATATATAAACGTTAGAAGTACTCTATCACAGTCGATAATACATTGATCAAAATCCGATTCAGATTACATTGTTTAGTGATTAAGAGTTTCAATTCAGTAAACGACAAGCTACTGTTCCATTTATTTAACTGATATTTTACCATTATCAAAATGTTTGTGTTTTTCATTATTAAAACAATATATGTATGATTTTTCTCAATATAATTTATAATACTATAATTTAACTGTATTTTGTTCATTAGGATTTTTTTCTATACGATCGTGTTCTTTTTTTTCAGAGGAACAGCTTTTAAAGAAGGTGTTATGACTTATCCAGATTTTGTTTGGTTTCTATTGGCTGAAGAAGATAAACATCATCCTCGGAGGTAATCACTTATGTTATACCTAACTATACATCAAGGATTTTTCCAGTTAACGTTTTATAAAACAAATTGCTTTCTTGATATTTGAAATAAAATTTCTAGTTTATGCGGCATATATATAATGTTAAAATAGTGTTTTCTAAGCCGACTGGTATAGTCATAAATCTTGAATTGTCTTTCTAGACAATATCATCTGAACATATTTCAAAACGAAGGAAACTACCAAAATGTCCTCGTCATTGGCTAACAAACAATAACTTGTTCTGTTAACATTTCATTTATCTCTTTTTCAGCATTGAATATTGGTTTCGATGTATGGATCTAGACGGTGATGGTCTGTTGTCAATGTATGAATTAGAATATTTCTATTCGGAACAATTAGCTCGAATGGAAGAAATGGGGATTGAACCTATATCATTTGAAGATTGTTTATGTCAATGTTTGGATATGGTGAAGCCAGCACTTACCGATAAGATTCGACTATCAGATATGAAGCAATGTCGTCTATGTCATATATTTTTTGATACATTCTTTAACTTACCAAAATATTTGCAACACGAACAACGTGATCCATTTGCTAATTTACGTGTAGGTTTTACTAAAATCTTTTGTAATTAGTTTTCTAAATAGTTGTTCTTAAAATTTCATTATTGTAAAATAATGAGTTTAATTCTGATGACAAAATTATTTAGTTACTCAGTCAGCCAGCTACAACGTAGCACCAGGCGCATATATGCATCGGTCCAAGTCGCCATACTTCATTAGCACAATAAGATTGAACACTAAATTCATAAAAGTAGTTAATTCAGTGGTAGTAATATATAAAAAAAGATTGCATTTAAGGATATAATACAGGAAGAAGCAATTAGCCCGAAGAAACACAGGTGTAAAGTAATTTTAATCTCACGGTTTAAGGGAAGACAAAGAGTGTATACACTTACACCATTGTGATCGGTTCTGAGTCATGTCACCTAGGGTCTCCAACCATTGGTTACGATAGTCACGCGAACCCCAAACAGGTAGTCTGCATCTACCAACATGGCTCAGACTAGAAGTTAGTAACTTCAAGCACTGATGCCACGTTTTGGTTTGGCCGCCTCTTAAATTTCTTCCAACCATCTCCAACAATAGTCAGCATAGCGCGTTGTGGTAATCGGTGTTCAGGAATACGTAACACGTGGCCCAACTATTTCAGTCGATGAAGATTCATGACCTCATCAACTGATTCACCATCATTCTCCAATACCCTGTGTCTAACCTCACTATTACTTACGCAGGGATCCCAGCAAATGTGAGCAATATTTCTAAGACATCTGTTTTCAAATATTAGTAACTTACGAGTATCTTCTACTCTTAATGGCCACGTTTTGCAGCCGTAAAGTAGAACAGAACGAACTGCTGTGCAGTATTTATTTAAACACATAAAAATTGGTACAATGAAGCACCAGATAAATATGCGCCTCACAAATCTGTTCAGTATACTCGTCGCTTAATTGATAGACGGATATCTCTCCTCCATAGGTTATGTAAGTTAACGAAAGCCAAACGACCTTACTGAATCCGTGTAGAAATTTTGTCAGACACTAACCCATTAGGACTGATCAGAGTGCTCACTGATTTTTTTTATCCATGTGAAAAATGTTTTTTTTAGGGTGACCAATTTGTCAAATTATGGCTTATAAGTTTCAATCTAATCTTATATTCTTCCCAGTTTGAAGTTGTACAGTTTATTGTCTCATTTCAATCTATAGCTTTAAGCTTTGTCTATTCAATCAATATATTATAACATGTGTCTAATGGTTTATTATCTTATACATATGTTTTGCTCCATGTGGTTTATCTACCTAAAACAAACAGTCAAATACGGTAGTTTATTTATCTTGATTGAATGGGCCTTAAATTACATTAATATTAAATACTGACCAGTATACTTGTAGATTAGACAATATTAAATCTATGGATGAATTGTTTGTTGATTTGCATCTTATCCAATAATGTGAACTTTGTTTTAATGATCTATTGTGTAGTTGTTATCAGTAGTTCAACACCTTGGGCGTCATAGTTTAAAATCATTTATTACTTTTTTATGAAGGTGCAGATATATCAATTATTTTGAAACTGTATCCTATGTGTTTGGTTTTGTTTACTATCACTGATTTTATGGTTTCGTAATTGTTTGTCTTTTATCCTAGCATTATTTTTCTCGGTATGCTGTTGATGATGTAAAGTGTGATAAGTGTAACCGATCCACTCTTGTGCCACGTTCAATGTCACTATTGATTGTTAGGTTATCACCACGTTGAGTCATTTTAGTCTAAGACTAAGAATTTTGTAATGATTTGATTTTAATTTACAAGATTTTCATATAGATTATTCCTTCTAATGATGTCTGTGGTAATCAAAATGTTTGATGTTATATTACTTAACCACAGATTCGAACTCCTCTCCTCTCCAGTTCAGTTTTAACAAAAGTATAGTATCACTAATACTCATATTAGAGTGTGACTCAAAGCCAATCAAACAAAGCTTTGTACATTGTAAATGAGTTGACTTCATGAAATGAAGAATCATACCGTTCAAAATCAAACGCTAATATGTAATCCATCTCTATAAGGTGAACAACAACAAAGACAAACTTTCTAATATTTATGTTTCTTCAATTTGCTTAATGAATACATCCCAGCTAAATAGTTTCCAATTAGTGATTTAAATCAATTAACTAGTACATCATCACCATAGTAGTAGTATATCATTAGTGATGATAATACTTTCATAAAATATAAGCCAGAATATATTTTTATTTATTTTCAGATGTTCACAATAATAAATGAGAAACAAGTTAGTCTGACTTTTCCACTATGCTATAATCCATAACAGTTATATATATATGATAGAATTATTTCAACATTTTGTTGTGATGAAAGAAACAACTGCTAATTATTTTTATAAAAAAGATTAATAAATGTTAATATTTACTGATTTCAACTAAAGAAAAATTTTTTTCTCATCTCATAACAGGATATTGAAGAAGGGCTCAATGAACTATCCGACTGGGATCGTTATGCAGCTGAAACCTATGAAATGTTAGTCAATGTTGAAGGTGGCGGTAATCCAGATGATGGAGTTGATGATGATGAAGACGATGACGAAGAAGAGGATGAAGAAGAAGATCAAGGTGGAACAGTAGATGATGAAGAAACTGTAAGTAATCAATTACAGAAAAATAACGACAGTAACAATGTAACTTCTCCCACCGCCAATGTTATTTCATTAGTAAATAAAAATGATAAAATCAATCGAAAAGATAATGTTGGATCATGTGGATTGGCTAATAAACTCGAATCAATCAATAATAGTGAATTGATCAAATTGGAATCAACTGTTGGAGCTGGGGAGTGAGTGAGTGAGTCTTAAGTTGAATATTTACCTGTTGTTATTATTATTTTGATTAATAAAATAATCACTTAGGTAGAAAAAACATCTATTTACTATGGTTGTTTTGAAATTTATCAACTTAATTACGTCTTTATGTGAGATTTGAAACATTTTTCAGTTCATCGACTTACTAATCCTTAAACATTTTTTTAATCCATGTAAGTTAGAACTATTTTAACATTTTGATATGTCTAACTGAATGTCTGAATCGGTTTCCTTAGCTTTTGTAATAACCATAGGTCAAATCCACATGGCAACGTGAAAACCGGAGAAAAAGCGCGAAGTGTTAAGTGAACGCTTTACTCCAAGGTTAGTATTTATAGTGTTCCAGAAGGCCTCGGGCTTCTGGAGCCATACTAAGCATATTAGCAGGATAGGTAATCATTCAATCAAAAATGCTACACGTGACTCTTTGCTTTCTGGGTGTTTCCGAGACACTTTTAATCAGCGCTAATTAGATACAATGCTTCTCAGCGAAGAGTACTTTGTTTTGTTAACATAGTTTAAAGGAGAGAATTGTGGATTTGATTTTATGCTGTTTTCCAGGACCATTCACTCTACTCTATGATTTGAATTTATTGAGTTATTTATAATCCATTCATGATTTTTTTCGGTTACGAGGTACCGATTCTAAACTATTATTCTCCTGATAGTTATCATGTTAGTTCACATAAATCTTGTCCTTAAATTAGTTTATTTTGTATTCCAAAAATATTTAACGATTCACTTTCCTTATCCCTCAGGCCGTCTACATTTAAAAGTTAAAGTTGGGGAATTGCAATTGATAATAAATACAAGAAAACCAGCATTTGTGTAGGAAGTCGGGATATATCACCACATCAATTGAATTTCCACCCGATCTTATCAACCAGCAAATAATTTTTAATAACCGAGTGGCAAGTAAATATTTGTGTACAATTGAAGGTCGGGGGTTGTTCCACTCGATTTTTTCTCATTTTGTATAAAAAAGCATACACATTAACTTTTTCCATCGTTTAATATGTTTTCCACATTCAGTACCTAATTGTTTCTTTTTTGGTTATTATTGACTATCATTTTCGGTTGGTTTCATAGCATGCTCAATTTCTTTAAGATATTTTAATCTCTACAGTCCTATACATCTTACTGTAGGTTTTTTGTCTGTGATAACAATTTCATTTTCAAGGACAGTTTAATTTCTTTCAACGCTGATTTAAGATATTTAATGGGTATTATATGTCAATCAATTTAAGATTGTCAACAAATTCTTTCAGTTCTCTTAATTAAAAACATTTCATTTACATTCGACTTTAGTGATCAGATTGTCTTCGACTTTCTATCGTTTAAGATTTTTAAATTTGTGTGTACTTATTCTTAATGATTGTGTGTATGAACGTTTAAGAAATCCAAACTAGAGGTGACGAAAATGTTTTATCACGTTTACATCTGACGCTGATTCTGTAACAACAACAGCGACTGGGAAAATAACAGGGTTTATCATGCTCATTTTGGTCTTGTATTTAAATAATATGTATTCACCACAATAATCTACCTGAAGATTTCATGATATCATTAACATCGTGAATTGTATTATTATCTAAGTTGAACTAATGTAGATAAAAATGACAGTCGTATTCAGTTCTGCGTGTACAATATACAAATAAACGGACGTATACCAATGAATATGTTGTAGTATACAGATATTAAACATCCAACATTTTTTTTATATTACCTTCTTCAACTGTGTTCGCAACACTTACAATTTCGTCATCGTTATTGCTTGAATAATTTTGATGACATTTGATCTCTATTCGAAGTAACTAATTGCTATTCGTAAAAAAGTTTAGCCAAAAAGCCCATACACACAGAATCATTTAAAACATAGATGTTTGTGCCTTGAATAGACACTTTGTCTTCCTAATTGTTTTTTCTCCCAAAAAGCGGATTCAAGTCTTCCCTTTCATTTTTTTGCTCGTTACTTGTTTACTGGTCACAAAGCAGACACGTACATAGTAAATAAATCTGAGAAGCTACCTTTTCTGTATTTTGAAGTATGTTAACAGATATTATTCGTATTTACTATTATTATCATAAGCCCATGACCCAATTTTCCTATCAGACTTCTTCACAAAATTATTAAAATAATTTCTCAGTGCTTTCATCTTTGGGAAAGTAAATAAAATGAAAGTTTTGTTTACTTATTTGTTTGTTTTTCTTGACTGGTTGGTTACACTCCTATTATTCATACGGATGGATTATAAATAATATAATAACGATGGAGTTTGGCTGTATAATAGTTAATAATAAACAAAGAGGGAAGGGTACGTAGAAATTTCAAAGATTCCCATTAAGTTCCCAGTGAAGTCACAAGGAATCAGCGAGAAATAAAAGGTTGACCGAACGATTTCTAAGGTAATATCTAAGAAAATAACACCTTACTTTTCTTAAACTTGATTGCACGATTGTCAAATTTTAATATTAACTTCAGTGTCCTTACTCGAATTTTCTCAGACATCAAGATCACCTGTGGCCTCATATGCACCCGACGATGAAATCATAAACATTGATAAAGCTAAGATTGGTACCAAAAATATACACTGGACTGATTCTGGGCATGAAAGTCAAGATGGAATCCAGCATATAGACTTTAAACTATGGCATTAAGATAAAAAGAATGGGTGTGGTAATAGCCACTAGATAAACATGGAAAGATATAGCTGTGAAACGTAACTACTAAAACACAGCAAGGCAGACTAAGTATGTGGCATGCTGTACATATCCAAAACTGGTTAATACAATTGTAACCGAATATTGAATGACTTGATAGAAAACTGCCATCTAAGTGGCTAGCAAAATAAACAAAAAATAAAAGGAATAATAAATCTCTCATATAAATTCGCCGATATCAATTGAGATAGAATGTTTGCAACTGTAAAAAGGGGAGACACTACATAGATGATCGCACTTTAGATCTAAGACAATTCTCAAGAAACTATATATTCCCCCTTCAATTTTTCGTTGGACATATAAAACAGTAGGATAACTTAAAAAATCAATCAAAGACGTGTCACACTAAACACGAACGAGACGCTAAGTCAACAGCTACTCCAGAAGCGCTTAAAATTATGACAAAATAATAACCTGCATAAATACCCGTACAAGAGGTGCAGAAAGACATTACCTGCTAAAAACAAGGCATAATGAATCATTACTATGTGGTCTACTGCAGCCATGCTGAACGGAAACCCAAAGAAAAATGGGTATTGCGCCCCGTTAGTTGTGTTATTTCAATGTCTCTCCTGGACAGCCAATCCGACGTGGCTGGAAGGGGCTGAAGTATACATAAGATTACCGATGTACGAGTAAGCAGCCGAGTGTTTTGCCCCATGTGCAACCACTTCAAAACAAATCGTGTATAGTGTATTTAGTACAAGCCAGTGAGTAATTCCTTAATAGTATTACTAACACACATAAATAATATGGCTCAAAGCCAAGTGCATAAACCTGCAATGCTTAGAAAACGCATTTCGATACATATTACACAAGAGGTGTATGTCTATACTGATAATATAAACTAGACGATACATAAGTGGTCATTTCACTGAAACAAGAGGAGTGAAACTTCATATTCTCCTACGATTCCAGAGAAAGATCTAATTATTTACCAAAGAAGTAATTGTAGTTGGCCTTAAAACAGATTTACTGATTAATTATATACGATTAGTTAGCTGTGTATTGAATACATTTTCCAATTGAAAATATTTAGTAGCATGAAAAAAACTGTTCATAGTCGAATGAAAATTCATTTGTGAGTGCATAGATGACGAAATTGCCACACTGACAGTTCATTTTTATTATTGTAATGTGATAATGCAAGATCCCGAAGTACAACACAGAACACCAATCAAATCACACTTGATGGAGGAACTATGGAAGAGTTGGACACTTTTTCATACCCGGTCAGCATAATCGATGAACAAGAAAGAGGAAAGGATTGACAAAGTAAGGAGCAAAGAACACACTGCTCCGAGAATTGAAAGCAGATATCAAAAGGATGAATAGCAACTGGAAAGGATTATCTAGGACAGACTTGGTTTGAGAATGTTGGTGGGCGGCCTATGCTCTTCCATGAGAGGCAACAGGCATAAGTCAGTAATGTGACAATGAAGTTTCTCAGGCTTATGTAGTTATCAATAACTAATTAAGTTTACTTGACTAATATTACATTTCATATTATAGTAACCATTATGTCAAATTATTGATAACAATGAAGCAAAGTTGTTAGCATTATTTTAATTGATAAGAATGTCAAACCATCACAAGGCAAGTGAAAAAAGGTGGAACTTATTACAGTATAAAAATAACTAAATATTATTTGTACTTACTGAAAAGACCTACAGATAACCCTGCTTTGCTGATGTTAATAGATATCAGTCCTTTTCTGTAAGGACAACGCTTTTCTGATTCATATTTTTCACAACCTATGCTGTCATTTAATTGATTCTATTCAATTCCAGTTTGCTAATTTCATTACTTCCCAAGGTCATGTAGTATTATTACTACATATATCGAGTTGTTTTACTTTAAATTTGTCTTCCTGAATGTCAAACTTGTTGAAGTATAGTGTCAAGATATAGTGATCAAGGACTTGACTGGGCAAATCGCAGGTGACATACGAAATTGATTTTTTCCAATCATCCTAAGAAGGTGTAGTTGTTTGACTTAGTAAGTCGTTTGTATCTGTTGCTTATAGAGGATTGAATTTATATTTTTTTCAATATGTGTTCACATGGTATGTCATTGATTAATAAATGTCAACTACTATTTAGTTTAATGTATACATATCTGACTGTCAATCAATGTAAATTACATAAAAATTGGTGTACTCACATAGGTATTTTGATTTATTTTAAGTGTCAAATAAATCATTATCTACTGTCTTCATGTTCTTAATGACACTATTCAACTCAGTTTCCAGTAGTAAGTATCAGTATACATGCCATCGATACAGGTCAGTCAACCAGTCTATGGAGTTCGCATTAGAAGAATTTCAATCATTCATTACTAGGAATTACTGTAGACCCTAATAAATTGAAAGTTTAATAGTATCGAGCGTAAGTAGAGTACATATACAATACTATTCAATATTTTGGATTGATTCGACTGAATTGAATTAAATACAGTGGGACTTAATTGTTGTAAACCAACAACCTATCTACATCTCTGAACTATACTTTAAATTAAAGTAACAGAATGAAAAAAGTCTTCACCATTTTTTTTAAAGAGTTTAGAAAACTGAGTATCTAGAAAATATAAATGAATATATTTCTATATACATTGATGTAAGTTAACAAGTAACCATATACATTTTGTTAAAATTTCATAAGTTATCAGTAATTCAATAATTAATCAAATAATCAGATCAACCATAAATTTCTTGCTTGAACTGCTTCAATACGTACATATCGATTGGGATCATCAACTAATTGATCTAACAATGGTAAAATATTTACATCACGATGACGATTAATCAATTGTTCCGGGAATAATTTTATAATGTTGCACAAACTACGTGCGATAATCAAACGTAAACAAGTTGAAATATTGATATTTTGTTCATTTCCTTGATCAAACATTACAGTATCGTTATTCTCCTTGAATAAATAATAAGTCAAGAGGACAACGTCATTAAGTGTTGACAAATAAATATATCCGAATGAAGTGAAGTGATTAAAAAGAAATTACAATTAATGTTGATTGGTTAGAAACAAGCACTAGTCCCTGCTTAACCTCAGGTTTCGTTCTTTTTGGTATGCGCCAATAAAAGCATATCATATAGAATGCTTGAGAGATGTAAATACTTGTCTAGTATTACAGATAGTGTTATTATCAATGAGCGGTTAGTATAGTGTTTTTACGGACTTACCGCTTCCGAGCATTTAGCGTTGAAACGAAATGTATAGGCAAAGTTGTGTCATTTAAACTAGTGATCACCTGGTATATTTGATAGTGTATCAATTAAAAGTTTTCTGTTGACAAGTACACGTTATTGGTCAGGAAATTGATTCGGTTTATGCTAATAAGTTTACTTAACTCTTAGTCTTCTCATTAAGTACGCAGTTGGAGCTCGCCTATGCGAAGTTTTGTGTATCCGTATCAGACTCGAATACTGCACGTCAAAACAAAGTTGATTGACAGAATTTATTCAATAAGGAGAGTTGGATAATTTGACATTTATTGCTATCAAGTCATAAATTAGTATACTAGGATAGTATTCATCTTATTAACTATCATCATTCAATAAAAAAAAACACTTTACTAATGTTCAAAATATTGACGATTTATAGCTTCTTCACTTGAAATCGTACAAATAACTTAAAAGTTATATGCTTAGTGATTTTATTAATACGCACGCTATGGTTTGAAGATATCAATGAATGGTGTACATATAGTATCAGTTTTTGAAGGTCTACTTTCAAATATACAAGGTAATACAGAATGGACTTTTCCTCTGGGGTCTAGAAGGTAACTGACATTGTCACACACATACTATATGATTGGACTATTACAAAGAAGTTAATTTTTCTAATAAAATCAAACTTGTTTCATTCAAACATCTAAAAATATTCTGTTGAAACTGGTTTCATCTGCAACAAGGTAATAAATGCATAAAGAAATGTGGTAGAGAAAGACAACTAGAACAAACCTGATCACTATTGCAGAAATGGATTAATTTTGGCAATTTCTCCAATAGATCATCAGCTTGGTTTTCTGAGATAATGTTGCATAATTCAAAGTTTTTTGTCAAATTATCACTTAAGATTATTGATATAAACTTCAAACCAGCTAATTGACAGTGGACATTAGATGATGTAATAGCGAACAAAGCAGATGGTATTGTCTAAATGAGAATGTAAAAGAAGAAATCGATGTGACATTTTAGGAATGAATACACAAAGTTTGTCAGTGATAAACTTATTGATTATATATATGAATAGATCACTGCAGACAATTTTGAGGCAGGTAATCAAGAATATCTTTTCTGAACTCATGGTTAATACATATATATTTTTAATAACCAATTATTTAAACTGCTTTAACGGCATAATTTTCTCAAAAGAGCCTTGAAATCTCTCCGTTCTTACGGAGATGTTGATTTCATAGTGTTTAGTTCACTCTCTAAGCATTCTAAATAAATGTCGTTTAAGGTACTATTGAAAATCAGGGAGCACCTTGGTGGAGCAATTATCATCATTGGGATCGGAAATATCGTCGAGTTATATAACAAATTGTACAACTGAGCGTTGGTCCAGTAGTTTTAATAGTTAGGGGTTCGCCGTAAGGCCCGAAAGTTATGGTTTCGATTCCTAGTGGAGTCATGAGTAAACAGAACTGTGAAGTTTTATACTAGGATGAAACAACTGTCCAGTGTTCTCTGGTTTTCGGTCGTACTTTTAATGAGATGAAACTGTGAGGAATAAAAATTACACCCTAAAACAATATCTACAAAACTCTCCTCAAAAGAATTAAATAACTAGAGATACTACTGACTTATTAGTAATAACTAAGAGCCGCGAAATCCTAGACAAATAAAGCCTTAATGTAACTAATTTCTGGTAAACGAGGTAGCTTAGCCAAACATGTCACTAGCATGTTAATTTTAAACTGTCCTAGTATTGTAATGAAAAGTCCAGGTATATAGTTGATTATTCAACATAAATGTGCCATAATTTTATAATGTAGATTAAAACAGTTTATACACTTGCACGCTTAAATAATAAATATATTCAGTTTAAATATTACTGATGTGACTGTAAAAAGTTTGGATAAGACGAGTATTTTACTTTACTCTTACTGTCAACTATTACTTATTAAGAGATGAGACAAAGTTTTGAATTATTCTCAGTGAATTAGATATATTTGCAACTCAATAGAGCTGAATTGAAAGATTAGTAAAAAAAATAGAAATTTAGTTGACTGTCAAAATTAATCAAATGGATATGAAAAAAACTACACTGTCACAAGCTGAAAGTGAGACTATTTATCTCATGATATTATTGTTGAGATGATCCTGAAAATTTCTCGCAACAGACATAACAAGTTCAGGAAACATTAAGAAGCAGTTTGCTAGAAATATCGCGAAAATGAAAAGTCACATGTAGAATTTTTGATTGGCTAATTACCACACTGCTACTATGTTTATTAGTATTCTAGAATTTTCAGGAAAACCCAAGGACTTCTAAAATACCATAAAAACCCTATATTTTTTGTGCATAAATGAAACTTTGGAGTAAAGTGCTTCTCGTATATTTTGCGCCTTTTCTCTCATGTTCAAGTCGCTGAATAGTTCTAGCTTGAGAATTACGAGACTAGCTTAGGATCTGAATATAGCGTTCAATCAATAAGATCTATCAATTATGAATTGGATGACGTTGAAAATCTCAACCATTGTATTTAAACTACAAGTCTGAAATTAACATATTTTCTGTGATATAATTATGCTGTGTACTACTGTCGTATGTGAAATAGTGTACAGAATTAAGAAAGAGTCATGAACAAGCCTCAAACATCTTATCCAGTAATCTTTAATTCTTTAAATGAAATTAATTCATAATGAAATACAATGTTATATGTAGTTTGATCAATTCAAGAAAGAAAAAAAAGATCAACACTGAAAATGAATACACCACTAGAAACATGCTTACTTTATTTACTAACTGTTCAGTGAGATATTCATTAGGCAATCGAACAGTCATGTTCAAATAAAATCTTACTATTGAGTCTAATAGCATGTAAAAAGTGGAATGGAAGAAACAGAAAAATTATTGCTAGTGATATTATTGTTATCATCATTATCGAATTATATTTTTTATTATTTAATGTTATTGGTTATTTTCTGATTATATTTCATGTTTCATAGTTTGCATTACCGACTGATTTTAGTTAAACGACTATTGAAAACCTAGTGCTGAACAGCCGTTTCGTTCCAGTATGGAACTCCCCAGCAGAGCACATCCACGAACTTAGGACCTACGGGTCTTACAGAGAGTGCTTAATCGTTGGATGACTGGCATATAATGGTTTACCTGCTTAACCTCAATCGTTTCGAGATATTGAGAAACTGACTGTAAGTGCCAACTCTCTTACAATCGGTATGGGTGAGTTCCATCGGTCACAGGTTCTCAGAAATATATATATATATATATATATATATAATGCCTCTTTCTGACATAACTTTAACCATATTTCACACTGTGTGGAATTTCCCACAAAGTTCCATGACATATCTTACTGATCAGTACGAACAATGATGATATAAAGAACGAGACAGTATATATAAAGTGAACAAACGTAAAATATGAGAAGCGTACACTGAATACATTATCTGCACATGTTTCATCAGTATTCATTTACATGCTTTATGATTCTCTCAATTATGTTCTCTTCAATTCAATCTTCTGCTGACAGACAGGTTTTATATACTACTTATATCTGTCAGCATCAGTAGCGTGCACCACGTATATACCAGTTTTCTTACGAAACAGTTGACATTAAAAAATAAAATCATAACATCTGCTTGAAATTTCCAAGTACCTACAGATATAAACGAAATATTACATGAATCACTTACTTCGAAACGATTTGAACAAGTTACTTTTTTCAAAATCTACTGATTGAGATCTAGTTACATTGATCAATAAATTAATTAGATTATAAATAGGTTCATGAATACATTCCAAAACATTTCGAATATACGAATCTGTAATACGACAATGATTGAAACTATTTAGACAGCAATCAGTTGATTTCATCCCTAAGTTTAAAAGTATTTGATCAGTTTGTTTAACACAATTGATTGAACAGAGAATACGACCATGTGATGATAATAAACTTTTCTCAAAAGTACAAATCCAATTATCATTACCATCATTGTGATAAATTGTGTTGAAATCAAGAAAAACTGATTGTATAAGGGAATGACACCACTTCTTATGATGAGAATAATTGTTGTTGTTATTTTCAACATTAGTAACACCATGAGTACTAACATTGAATGTAGCCAATAGACCACGAATTGACCATAAAAGCCAAAAACAAATGAATGTATGGAAATCAAGAGAATTATTCTGTTCTGTTATTGACCAAAAATAGTTTAAAGTAGCGGACAAATGATTAGTAATATCTGTATAGAGAGGAAAAAAACAAGAAAGGATAACCAAATTGACCCTAGGAAGTGAATGAGAGGTTTGTGTTTGTTAGCTCTTATTTATTACAGGAGCACATCTTATATAATATACAGGTGGAATGATGAGCACATGGGGTATGGAATACTCAATTTAGTAATAATAATAGCAGTATATAATAGTGTAAATCATTTATCAAGTACATTTATATATAGCACAGTCTTTGAGATTTCATTGTTTTTCCAAATAACATTAAGATATGAGGGGATGAAAAGGCAAAGCAGAGTTTTTAACTCATTGTGATTCTTATTCAACATTACTTCAATTTTTTAGCTTAATATGATGATTTTTCAGTGTACTATTTTATTCAGTATAACATGGATTAACTTTTATTTATTTATTTAAACACAAATATTGGTGCGAGGGGGCACCAGATATATATGCGCAAAACAATGAAAATGGGAAGAAAAAGGGGTAAGATGCATATATATAAAAAATTAAGAGTAACGGTGGGGGGAAAACTGAAATTTACAACCAGAAGAACTTTCTCAGTTAAGGAGGTTATGCCACTCTTTAAGCAAAAAGTAAAAGAAGGTTACAGCAGGATCGCCATTGGCTTCTATTCTGAGCCACTGTGTTGCACCATCTCTTGGACCCCAGCCAGGGAGTCGTGAAGGACCAACAGAAGCCAGCTCTTTGCAGCTTTCTTTCCTACCATGACTTTAGTGTGATGTTTATTGAAGATATATTCTTGTATTAAATTAACGTAAACTATCCTTAAAGTGTAATGCAGCGTGCGACTTCGGTATAATTTCATACATGTAACTTTTTCGCACAAAATGATCAAAATGGGTATACAAATCAATATATAAATGAATACATCTTCATCTAGGGTTGTCGTCATGTTTTGAATGGAATAAATCTTCACTTTTACCAGTCTTTGTGTTGTTATTTCGCGATGTGGGAATTATAGTGGTCGTTTGTTTGCAAGTATAAGTAATAAATAGACGAGGACATAACACATAATCAGGACAAACCTTATA
Source organism: Schistosoma rodhaini (assembly GCA_944470415.2). Taxonomy (NCBI): domain Eukaryota; kingdom Metazoa; phylum Platyhelminthes; class Trematoda; order Strigeidida; family Schistosomatidae; genus Schistosoma; species Schistosoma rodhaini. Next base: position 32,135,839 of record OX104037.1, read on the forward strand.
CAGAAGTAAGCTATTATAATTGCTAGGCGGGATTAGAAGTTGGCTTTCCAACTCTGAAGTTGACATTGATATCTATTCCGTTATTATCTGTGCTTTATTTTGATCACCTTTTTCCTTAGCCTGATTATTGACCTTATTGTTGAAATTGAAAAAAGTATGAATAACCATAAGGTCAAGAAAGAAGAAAATCAAAACAAATAAGTAGACATTGGCAGGACAAAAGTGAACAGCAATCAATCAAATTTAAGGTCAATAGAACAAGTCATTATTCTTTTGTCAAGGAATTCTTACAGCTCACTTCAATCTGGAGTTTGCAACTCGTTAGAGTGGCGAGAACTTACAACTCTGCCTTATATCTTTAAAAGAGTAATAATTACTTTAGGATTTTAAGACTAGTCAACTTCTCATATATGCCGCGATCTTTAAACAAAGCCATTATTGATGGATCACAACGTTTTCACTCTTGAACTAGAAGAATCCAGAAGTTTAAGCTTCTTAATAGAAGATTAAGAAGGTCAACATAATTAACAGGTTTAAAGTACCTTTAATCACAAACTGATATTTATAGGATAACTATTCAAAATCAAGGAGCACTATAAGATAAGTGTTTCAACATACACTCTCTTCATTTCTATCATTTTCAATAAAAATTGAACGATGCTTATTCTGTGTTTGTGGTGGACGATATGAAAAGACAACACTAATGAGTGGATAAGATACTTCAGTCGACGACGTTCAACTAAGATATATATATATATATATATATATATATATATATAGAGAGAGAGAGAGAGAGAGAGAGAGAGAGAGTTAAATCGATATCCAGACAAGATAGCATTCAGAAAAGATTGATAATTAGGTAGACAAATCCAACATATTTAGGTATATCTATAACACCTAGTGACGTACATAATAATCAATTATAACAAAGTAATCTTTAACCCTTTATTACTGTGAATGTTTAAAATCAATTATTCTCAAATAACAATTCTATTTTTGGACAATCAGTTGGCTGGCACCAACGGAAGAAGAATTCGAACCCAAGCATGAAATGTGTTTTGATGCTGTCAACTTTTCAATAAATATGAATAAATTGGAGCCGATAGTTCAGAAAGGTATATATATATGTATATATAGTATCGATTAGCAATGACCATTATTCATTTATGCGTCTATTGTTCTATTTTGTATCTCTGAAGACTGAGTCGTAAACAAATTATAATTTCATATATCTGATTCGTCTGTAATTGAAAATCACAATGAATTATTTTTCCGTTAAAAACAGATGGAAATATCAAAGAACATCTTACCTAATGCAAAAGCATCATTTGATTTATTCAATACAGAAGCATATGTTTGAGCGATAGATGACAACATAGTCTTTGAATAACAGGATAAAACAGACGATGGCATTGAAGAATTATTGGTTGTGGAGTTGAGGGTGGGGGCAGCAGAATATGTACATAGAGTCTTTGTAATATTATCCATAATGAAAGTCAACAGTTGAACTGGACTTTCAGAATTTACAAACTAAATAATGCAGATAAAAATGAGTTATAGAGTATATATATATATATATATATATATACATTCCTGGTAAGTGAGCGTTAAAAGCTTGTATTGATTAGACCCCTTGTAGACAATAACCATGGCTGCTACCGATTAAACGGTTTCGTGAATTCGTTGCAACGCTATCATTGTAGTAACTCAGCTGCTAAACTGTTGTCAAGACGATATAGCTTAATTATTTAGAAGTAGTAAAAAATTTAAAAAAGCTCCCCTAAGTGAACCTTTTTATATACATTTATGCATTCAGAGTCTAAAAATCCCCATAAAGTAGTAAAAAAGAGAAGTGTTTCAACTCACTCATTATCGGGTGTGATATTAATAAATTCAGATTTAGAGTATTATAATAGCTATAGTGATGCATACAGAAATACGTCCCATGTTAGAAACGATAAACCTTTGGATCCGTAACAGCGTAAATACATTTAAAATGTGTTGTTTAATAATTTGAAAAGGTATTTATGAAAGGGATAAGAAATGTTTTTACAAAGTGACGAAATACAATCAACATCGTAAAATAAAATACACAGTAGGGTAATTGTTATATCAAGTTAATTGAGACAATGAAACTAATAATTAAATCATGTGAATATAATATGCACTAAGCGGATTGTTTTCATAGAAATTATGGACAAGAAATATATATGAATTAACGAACAAGTTGAATAGAGTAGAGTGAAAATAGACGTAATAAAAGACTGGAAGAAAAGTCTATACGATCTGGCTTGTGTGTATGGGGTTATACAAACGTTGGCCATGGTGAAACAATGCAGCCTTAAATATACCTTTGTCGGATACACTAATTAAGTCTGCTGAAGTTCATTTCGATAGCTTCAACTACATAAAGGAACCGCTATAACCTAGATTCTTTAGATATAATATAAGACCAGGAAGGCTCCATTCATTTTAGTGAAGTGTTCACTACTCATGTTTGATTATGGACACTGCAATACAATAATTATAAATTTATGACTGATAAGCGTGAGGATGGAGTAATCGAAAACAGTCATTTGTTCGAATAATCCATATTTTTAAGTATATGTATTCAAACATCACTAAGATAACCACAATGATGATATTTCACGATAATGGACAACAAACAAATTAATATAGAAGGGATGGAACCTGGCTAACAATAGAATCCAGAATATGCATTTCGTTCTATAGCGGACCTGTCCGCTCGATGTACCTGGATCCCAGAGTTGATGTTCATCCCGGCGCTTGAGCCTTGTACCGTTTGGTTCAAACGCTAATGCGTTATTCACTTAGCCACTGAAATCAGATGGCCAATCAATTACGCAATGGGAGACGGGTGCATTCAGCTGGATAGTACCAAACATAATTAAACACGCATCCTGGATTTGACTGCAAGCAAAATTCCATTTAGTCTTTATTAACTTGAATCAAAAATGGCTATATCAAAACAACACGTTTATGGTGAACATATGCCAACCACAACTGACTAAAATCCAGTCAAAATATCAGTAAGTGGATAATCTAGACACGTTCGAACTAAATTAACAATAAAAACTTACCTCCGGTCTTAATCCACCAATAATTCCACATAGAGTTGTAAACAATCCAAGAGTTACAGGATGTATCTGAAAAAAATTAGTTAAATAACAACTTATTTAGTTTTAATTTTAAAAAACCATGAAAATCTAATTTTGCATGTTTAAGTACAAATGAACTGAATCTCAATAACAATAACAACTGATGGATCCATCAGAGATCAAAGTAAACTGAATTGATGAATGTGAACTTGATTTTTTTTATTTCCCTAGAAAAACCAGGTAAGTGAAGAGAATGGAAATTTGATAGAGATAAAATAGCTTGATGATATAAATAAAAATCACTTGATCTCCAACTTTGGAAAATAACTATGTTGCTGTTATTATCGTTTCACATTTCAATGACGAAAATGTGTTTTACTTCATTTGACAATTCTGAGCTCGGTACAGGAATGTGAAATGTTCATAGTTTTTTGGACTAATTTTTAGTGGCTTTATAGTTGATGTCAAAGTTTGTGAATAAATTTAGTTAAAAAGTTCAAAACTTTTTCATGAAAAAGTGGTATGTTTTAAAACAGATTTTAGATAACTAATTTACTATGTACAGGATTAAGTAGTCGATTGAGGATCATTACAAGTATTCTAATGAGTAAGAACAGATCTTTAGAGAGTTAATTGAAGTGGGATCAGAATAAATGTTCCATTTTTTTTACATAACTTAAATAATGATGTAGAAAGATGATTTTTCGGTGATTATATGTAGAACATTTAAAGGATATATTTCTCCCAATATACCTTCAGTCCTTTTAATAGTACCCTTGAAAATAAAATATTAATGAGTTTATATTACTTCACCATTATAAATATTTTGTATATTCCCGTAACTTTTAATTGCTTTGACTCTCGATACTACCTTAAACAATATTTTAAAAATTTTCCTTTTTTGTCCTTTCACGTGACGGAAAAATTGAATCAGAAATACAGAGGTTGATTAAGTGTTTCGTGAAACTATTTCAAACTCATAGACTACAGTTAGCTGTCAGTCAGTCACAAAATTGAAAATGTGACATGATGTATGTGAAAGCTTAAGGTATATTCATAAAATCTGTTAACTAACTAACCTTGAGGTGATTACGATCCATTTGATCAAAATAATGTTTATAAATTTGAAAAAGTTTAGTTTGCTCACTAAAAATAAAATAAAAAAAGCAATCAATTACTAGATAAAAAGATGGTGAAGATTTGTAGCTCAGGTGGATGATTTTGATGGATTTTTGTTCTCTGAGGTGGATAGTTTGGTCATGGAAAATTCATCGTTATTATGAACGACATCGTCAGCACAGCTGATGGATAAATAAAAAGAAATATATAACTGAGTTTGTCTGCAACGTCTCAATATTCTATAAGAATGTTAGGTTAAGGACTCTCAGCTATTAGCCGTTCATTTACTGGATGAGAGTGTGCAGTGAGAAATTGTGAAGTGACATGAAAAGAGAAAACTCTCAGTGATAGACAGAACTACAATTATCGAAATTAAATTTTAAAAAATAAAACAGAGTATACATAGTGCACGAAGGAAACGAAAAAGTCGAAAAATGAGAAGTATGAAATAATATTGATATAATTGAAGATTTCGAGATGGCTTAAGAGTAAAATGAAAAAAAAATGATTTTGAGCCGTTTTAGATACGGTAAAGAAAGTCAGTTATAATCAATGTCGAATCTAGTACATATGTGAATCGGTTAAAGTTGCCACAACTTGTTAGCGCAGTGAGATTACATTATCAAAACAAATATTAGAGTGGTATGAGTAGTAACCGTATTAGTGGTAGTAAGTAAATTAGGCCTAGATAAACTGATTTGGGAAAGAAGGAATTTGTGGAATAAAAGTATAAAGTGCATTTAAAGTTTGAAATACAAAAAGTGAATATATCTGACCCAGCAAGTTTGTTTATGAGCAATGGTATTATGATAATCAGAAGTATTTGAATTGTAGTGTAAACCAGTAATTCCAGGAATAACGCAATCTAATCAAGAAGTACAAGAGGAGCACAAACGAATGTATTGTATTTGGAATTCAAAATTACAACAGTCATCAATACGAAGAAGTCATTGATTTATTTAAACATCACAGGTATCTAACGTCTCCCAACAATTGGTCAAGATAATGCTCATTAGTGACTAGATTTAAGACATAACCCCAGGAGTTCTAGTGAGAAGCCGTGACCAGTGGAGTTTATTCCGTGTCGGGTGTAAGTTTGTTATCCATCGCAGGCGATTGATGAGGAGTTGTGCAATGTCATAGATTGGTTGAATTTAGACATTAACACCGTTTAATGACGGCTCAGTGATTTAGAGGTTGAGCGTTCGCGGGAGACCCAAGGTCCTGTGTTCGATTCTAGGCTGCAAGATCGTGGATGTTTTCTGCTAAGGAGTGCAAATCGGGAACGAAACAGTCAGCTCCACAACGCCCTGATACTGCCGAGGATGTGGAGGATCCGCTCTCCCTCTTGAAATGCTCTCACATGGCCACGCGCATACAACCACTACCAGGGAAGCCGTACTCACTGCCTTCTCGCCGATTTACTGTTGTCTACGAAAGTACGAGGACGTAAAGCGAATGTTCAGCGCTTTAACCGGGTTGGTGGATACGGAGGGTCCACCTAGGGGAGTTGAAAAATCCTGATTCCAAACCAATGGTACACATGAGGACCTATTGTTCGTGACTGTTACCATGGGACTACATTTTCTGACATTGCTCCATTGTCATGTGGAGTAGACCTCTAGGTCAAAGGCACAAGATGTGCGCCCACTGCTTCGGTTTGGGATCCGAACAGTCTCTCAGCCCTCACATAAATCGAGTGATTTATGCGGCGCATATATATTTGTTGCCTTCTTGGACTAATGTTTATGTGTTCAAATAAACAAATAAATAATTAATACGAAACAGCCGTCCAGGTTTTCGATGGTGGTCTTGTTAAGATTAGTTGATGATTATATATATATATATATATATATATATATATATATATATATATATATATATATATATATATATATATATATATATATATAATACTGTCTAGATATTATACTGTTACGTATTATTTTTGCTGTCTGGAATTCTAGTTTATAGTCAAAGGAAAATTAGATTAAGTTGTATGAATCCCTAGGAGATGACGTTGTGACCAATTCTCATGACTTAATACAACTTTTTACCACGTATACTTTGAAATAGCAAACAAATTCACAATGAGAGTGTTCTAAACCTTATGTTGATTAGGACTAGATGACAATTGTTTAGAAATTCAATTTTTAACGGTAATTAAACTAGAGATTATCTATTTCTCAACTAATTCATTCTTCAAATTCAACAGAATAGAAGAGCATTGAATAAAAGAGATTTACAGTTTATAGTACAATTAATTTAGCAGATATCACCATTTATAATTATTTATTTAAACACATAAATATTGGTACAAAGGGGCAGCACATATATATGCGCCACACAAATCTCATTTGACTTGTGAGAGGGCTGTGATACTGCCTGGGTGCCTAAACCGAAGCAGGTAAATTTCTTAGGGAGACACAACCGGAGCTTTCGACCTAAAGATTTGATCCACAAGACAGAGGAGCTTCGTAAGATGCAGTTCCATGGTAGTCGGTGTCCAACGATTGATTCATACGCCATTTGTGCCCTCAGGATACTGGAGCCCATGTGCACCATTGGTTTGGAATCAGGGTTTTCCAACTCCCCTAGGTGAACTTTCCGTGTCCATCAACCCGGTGTAAGCGCCAGACATTCACTTTTCGTTCTCTCAATTTCGTAAATAACAGTAATGCCACGAGAAGGCAGTGAGTAGGACTTCCCTGGCAGAGGCTATATACGTGTGGCCATATGAGAGCATTTCGAGAGGGAGAACAAACTCCCCCACTCTCGGCCGTACCAAGGCATTTGGGGGCAGATATCACCATATCTACGACATACAATTAAATCACCTCAAACACCGTAAAATCTAACAGTCGTACAAGAACCGATAATTAATGTAAATAATCTAAAAGTTCTTTAAGTAACTGAGGTATTTTTTAAATGTACCAAAATAAATGTAAAAATCAGTGACTACTTTTAAATTTGACCAATCACACTAAAGATAAATGTACGCATTCCATAATGAGGAATGTTATTTTAGTATTTTTTTTATAAAAATAATGGATAATGATTGGTTAATGACATTTCACAAGGGATATATATATATATATATATATATATATATATATATAGACTTTTTCTATTATTGACAAACTGATAGAATGAATTCAGGCCAATCGATATGTCAAAATAAAAGAAAAAAAAGAAGCAAAAAAACAAAATAATCAGGTCGATAAATAAATGAATCATCACGTATTGATATTTGAAATATGAACAAATAAATTGTATCAAAAACGGATTATATTGATTGAGAGAGAGAGAGAGATAAAGAGGTAGGAATGTAAACACAAATGAACTTACGATAAATTGCTTAGACTTGCGATAGTTCGAAAGATGAAATTCAATTGATTGATTTTATTCAGTATAGATTCATCTTGAGAATTATCATTTATCATTGAATCACTACAGTAGTGTTGGATAATATTTACGAAATATTTTACATTTTGACATAACTCAAATAAATACGAATGGATTGAAAGTGGGTTTACTGTTTCAGTATTATCATTAATAGAATTTTCAACCAAATATTCACATACAAAATACAATAACGAAATGAAGCTTTCGGCTGAAAAATAGAAAATGTAAAGTGATAAATGAATGTTAAAAGTGATATTCATTGATTGACAATGTTTATTGTCCAACAAATATTACAAATCAGAGAATATTAGAAAGTAGTATTTCATCGTTTTACAGGTCTTCACTTAACCGAATGCATCAACATTCGAACAATATAATGGAGGTAGTACACAGTTCTTAATCACTAACAACGTTGTTCATTCGAGCTCAGGACTAACACAGAAAGTATAAATTAAAGTTGAGAATTAGTAAGCTGTACTTGATTAGTGACTAATGTTAAATTCAGGGTTATTTTGTGATCCAAATCAAGTAGCCTTTCTTTAACTGAACTTGCTTCCAATCAAAATCAGAGAGAAATATGTGATGACGTTTCGATTAGGGTATACATCAATCAAATTAAACTTTGGAAGTATGGATCAACCCGAACACTCCATGACACTTGTTTAAGACTACTAATATCCAGACTGATATTGTATTATTGTATTTTGTTGGACAAACAATGTATCAGTTAGTGTATTCAGACTTTGAGTTAAACCCATTGAGAATCAAGAATGTTGTTCAAACAAAAGTAGTTGGTAGAATAAAGTAAGGATTTGTTATGTGAATGGTTATAAGATCAATGGTTGCACCTAGATTACCGAACTGCAATAGAATTTGTAAACCTAATACTGTGAAAGAATCTATCTTTCAGCTTTAATACTGAATAAACTCCTCATCTAGGCATACTGTGTGTGTGTGGCTGTGCATAAACGAAGTTTAAAAAGTTTTAGAATACTATGCAAACTGAATATTGAACAATGAAAGAAATTACAACTTTATACAACGACAGGACTCCAGCACAAACACGATAGCTCCGTCTGGAGAGTCATTTAAAAGACAAAGTGAAATGGTGAAAATGATTTGCTGCTTTAATGATAAACGAAAAAATAAAATAATTGAATAAGCCTAAACTTCCAACAACAAAATTTTGTTTTACAAAGAAAATGAGATTGTGGGAGACTAACCAGTTTGATAATAACCAATGACCAAAAAAATCCACTTTTATGGTGATTGGCTGAAACAACTCTGTTGTATACACCGATATTAAACTAACTGATATACTTAAAAAACCTAAGCCTGATGAAATATCTTCTTTTTTTACTTCGAGAAAAATCAAGGAAATCAGTACAGCTAAAATAGTGAGCACCACCGGCTATAGTAATAAAGAAAAACATCCCTAGCAATTGTTTTTGATAACTTAGGTATAGTGATATATGACTTTTCAGTCAGTTTGTCAGGAATGTATACTATGATTAGGACTTTACACATATAAAGCATAACTAGTGGATGCTCATGTGTAATCAATTGATAATAGACAATGAAAAACAGTTATTTCCGAGAAAGAAAAATTACCTCAGCTGATAAGGAGGTAAATTTGCAACGATTAACATTGTTATGACTTGTTTTTAACTATACAAATGAAAATATTAACTTAAATAGAGAGTGCAATATACAACACGATTATACTATGTTCCCTGCCTGAGATAACTGTTGATTAAGCATTCTGACTATTGAAGAGAAAAAATATCCAAAGTTTTATTAAATTTCTAGCCGATAATGATGCAGGACAGAAACGTGGGTATTGACAAAATTTTTAATGTGTGTCTTGGAGAATAAACCATTCAAATATACAAGTATCTTAGCATATGATTCGACGAGGCACCCTCAGTTTAAAAGTGTCAAAATGATGATTATATTACAAGACTTTTTTTGACCGAATCGCGTCGAATTTTAGAGCAACGAACGAATGAACAAGTGTTACTTCAACGTGATTACTAACTCCCAGGACGTATTTGATTTTTACAGGATGTAAGGAGTATTTAGATTGGTTAGACTAAAACCCAGGATGAAACCAATCACTTTATACTTTCTTATATCATCAAAATACCTCTTATTAATGCATCAGATTCACTATTTTCATTGATGGTCTAATAAATCAAGATATGTTCTGTGAATATAACAACAGCGGCTACTGAAAGGAATAAATTTCAAGAAGGATATTATAAAATGGAAATGAGTCTTAGCTGACTGTACAATAACTGACCTACAAAATTGATTTTCCTCAGTTGCTCGTGACGTCTGGTCATGCTTATTTTGTGCTAATATTTTGTATATCAGCATGTTATTTTACTACATAAAAACCTATTCTTCTGCCTAGGGTTTTTTTTCGACAGCAGTCCATTTGACATTCTGTCACAGAAGCACTCGTTATTCCATTATATCGTATCATTGCATTTTACCGATTAACCGGCTTTATACACATTCATTTTCAAAACCTCATTCGTTTGTCAAATCGTTCTACATAACAAAATAACACCTAATACCCACACAGTATAAAACAAGGATTGTTCAAAAGAAGAAAATTTCATACCTATTTTTAGAAACAATAAATGTACTAACACAATATTTTAATTTGAAAATAAATTCCGGAGAAAAATTATTCCTACCCCAATATCGAAGACTGACAAGGTTAACGTTTTCAGAGTTCGGTAACATATCATTATTATTACACTTTTCAAGAATAAATTCAATTGTTTTCTGCAGTAAACTTAAATTTTTACATGAACAATATTTGAGAATGTCCATTGTCAAGTTATTTGAATTATTCAATGTAATCTGTTCCCGTTGACAATCTAATTTTTGAGTGTGTAAAAAAATGAACACAAGAAATGAACAAGAAATGGTAAAAACTTGGGATAACATTATTATTGTCAATAAATTAACTAATCTAAAATCTGAAGGTGGTAATTGTCACAGATTGAACCCAGTTAGCACACCATTGAGACTGGAGAGCACTAGACAGCTGTTTTTTCATAATATGGTATTCTAAAAAAGCATGTACCAACGACCTCGATAGAGATTGAGGCTTTAGGGATTGTCCCATGCCTAATCATCAGACAGCTGTGTCAACACCCGATTCAACTTCATTCATTTTTTCTCAATATAATGCGACAGTTCTCGTTGGTGATAACTGTTTCAATACTGACAAGGCGGAACTCCATTGATCACGAACTCTTTTTGTGGTGATTAGTTACACAAGAAGACAGATTTGTCTGAGATCAGCTGGAAAATTAATGGAAACTAATGATGCCTGGTTCCTTAAAATAATTATTGATGACATGTAAAGTGTTAAAATTGTTGTTATGAAACAAGACAATACGTAAAGTCAATTTGGATTCTCATTTGATATTACTAAACATCACTTTATTACTGAGTGGTATCATACGACGTGAATATCGTTCGTTTAGGTGGTAAGAGAGGAGATAATTTCATCTCATCACCTCATGTAAAATATATTTGGGACTTATTCATCACTGAGTACTGACCAATGTTATGTCTATATAGTTCTCTGGAGCTGAACGATCAAGTTGCGATTTATCCATTGGTCTAGGAGCCTCAACACTGCATGAATAATACTGAAATGTTATTTCAGTGGCGGTGCTTCAGAATGTGAAGTTGTGCCATGAGGGTTCAAGCTGGATAGGGTAAGTCAGTCCCCATAGTACTGCAACCGGATCTTGTTGATTAATGTCAATTAGAGAGTAAAATTAGTCCAGAGTTTCTTACTGACTACCTCTAGCTACCTCAAGGCAAAATATAGGACAGGTGATGTCCATTCATTCAGACGAATGAACATACTGCAAATCGATCGACAAAAGTCGTTCAGTTCTCAAGAACTATCAAAACATAACATTGGTAGCTGGATGTACCTGCAACCCAGAGTTGATGTTCACTTTGGGACTCGAAACCAGTACTGTTTACTTTAAACGTCATCGCGATATCTACTTAGCTGCTGAGTCCAGATAGTCATCAGCTTGTGAACATCGACTCTCGAATGCAGGTACATCCGGCTGACTAGTCTCAAATAGGACGAAACGCGTGTCCTGGATCTCACTGCTAACTGCCATCCATTTCGGCTTGGAGTAGATCAGGGTTCAGGTCTACAACTTACTGTTGGTATATTGAATATCACTGACAACAGACAAGACACACATGAAAATTAGACTTACCTTTGAGATAGTCGAAAAGAAATTGGTCTAGTTTGCGAGTAAATAGATCGCACGATTTATAAATAATCGGAATGAATGAAAGTAACTCATCTCTGTACAGAAAATTAGAAAACAACAATAAAGTGAAGAAATGAGGGTGAGGCAACAATAAAATGGCTGACCTAAAATACAATTGTGAACAAATCCTGATGGTTCACTACATTTTGAATTATGTATAATTGACTTTGTCTAGAAAGACAATCTTGAAGCGACTAATAACCTTTGAAAGCTGTATTTACTTAATTGAACATGTAAAGAATTGGATACCGGCTCAGTATTCTAAAGCTGACAAGCTTGCCGCGAGACATGAACGTGCTGAGATCGACTTCAGGCGGAGTTATGAACACGTACTGAAAATGAGTCCCACGCTAGGATGAAACGGCTTTCTAATGCTTCTTGGTTTTAATGTTATTTAAACAAGATCACTCAGTAACGTAAAGAATAAAAATAAAATGTTGAATGACAGTTGAAAAAACTGACTTGCTGAACATACCTTATAGATTTTAAAACTTCAGAATCTACCAGCTGATTACTATTATTTGTTGAAGAAATTTTATCCAACCATTGAAAAGCTGAGCGGATTGTATTGAAAATTGAGTCGACATAACTGGAGTACAATGATGATGTGTTATCAAATAAAATGGTTGAGCTCTCGTTAACAGATGAAGATAAATCTTTTTTACTCGTAATTTTTACCAATGAGTAAAATAAACGACAAAGGCATACTGAAAAATATATGATTTTTTCATCGGACAACATTGAGACAGGAGAATGTTTCAACAGTTTAACTGAATTCACTGAACATTCTTGTAACTTGTTTATGATTGAATACATATTCATTTTTAAATTGTTTAGTGTTCCAAGTGTCTTTTCATCATAATGCAGAGCTAAATTAAGTTGTATAAAGGGGAATATTGAGAAAAAATGATATCAATAGATTGAATGTAATAAGTAAAGAAACATAACTTTACTCATTTCTCTTACTGGTTTAAATGCTAGTTTCTTAAACATGTTTGATAACTTACTTGCATGCCCTTACATTTTAAACTACATCCGTCTCTCTTATCGTGTGCTTGTTAGTCGTTTGACTTGAACTTTGGTTAAAATAAACTGTTGACACAACTTCGTTTTAACTTCTGAAAATTGTAGACCGTTGGGAAATATACTTATAACGGTTGTTAGGACGAAAAATATAAGAAGTATCAGAATAGTTCCAAAGATATTTCTTAATAATACCTTCTGGATATAGAAGCTGTTTATTTTGAGACTGTACAATGATGTTGATGGCGAAAAAAAGTATTCCTCATGTATGACACAGATAACTAATGAGTAAAGCTGAAGTCCGATGTCATTTTTTAACCATAAATCATCGATCTATGAACGACAATGAAATAGTTTGGATATGTATTGAGCAACTCAAGACTAGTCACCAACTACACCAATACAGTGCTGGCTAACATAAACGTAGATCAGAAAAAAACAGCTAAGGGCAAACAATATCAATTCATGAGGTCACTGACTGTTCTTCTGAGCTGTGTCACGAAATGCAAGGTTTCTGGTATGGGTCCACAAAATAATAATAATAATAATAATAATAATTTTAGTTAGTTTCAAATACACTCATCACTTGCTTTACTCGAATTGCTGAACATGACTATTTCAATACCTTTCATTTACTGCTGAAATTGATCTTTATTCTCCTGTTTTTACTTACAATATTAGACGAAAATTGATACTCCGACTACGTTTTTCAGAGTTTTGTTGATGTGACTTACACTGACTCAAAGTAACACACATTTTTGTGGTTGTTAAGCTCAAATTTATATTTTAAACTTGCAAAGTATGTTTGTAACTATAGTTGATCAAGTGAAAACCGATAACACTGGAAACTGGTGTTATTTTATTTTTTTTCGTCATCATCATCACGATTCACGTACGACGATGAAGCAAAGTTTTAGTGTTTCTGTTTGTTTAACGAAACAAACAGTGAATTATGATTAACCATATTCACTGTTGCGTTAATTTGATTTCATTTACTCAAATGTGGGTTATAACGAATACATATTTAATACGGAAAATTATTTTCTATTGGGAAGATATGATCAGTGAAGTTCAATCGTGTTGGCTGTGAAGCAGTTACTCACCGAAGACAATGGAAAATGGTCGAGGAATATCGTAGATAATCATTTTTAGGCTAGATGGCCAGACGTTTAAGTACACAACAAACTTGAAGTTTCCAAATTTCATGAAGGATTACTAAACACCTACTTTACTTATTTCACAAAACCGTTCATTGATGACAGTCTACTTAGTCTTACTTAATTGTTCTTTAAAATGGAAACTTAATCCAGTTCTCAACAGTATATCTGTCTATTTTTATGGGTTTTAGCTCACAGAAAAAATTATTTAGTTAAACAACTAATAAAAGTCAGAATACACTAGGCATTTATTTCATACTAGTATGGAACACATTAGCATACGCAACACCAATGAGGTTCAGACATAAAGAATTCAGGTTTCATGGGTTCGTACCCTGGTAAAGTCGTGGATATATACTTCAGGAAAATCATATACTAAGACAAAATATCAATTCAATGCGCCCTGTTTTATAATGATTCCCTAACTAAGTCAGGTTAGTGATGTAAAACCTCAAACTCAACAGTCTCCAGAAGCCTCATCACATTAACAATAATTATGCTGTTTTTAGGAAACCTATCCTATCTGTGCAAATAGAAAGTCGTTTGTACAACTAATCAATGCAACAAAAGTTCAGGCTACAAAAAAATAAATGATGAATTAATTAAAAATTAACCTGTCAAATTACCATTCATTGAATTTTCTTCAGTAATATTCTGGAAAATTTTATCCAGTAATGAAATACACGATTGCCAATTAACTAACTAGATGTGAATACAAAAATATTGGGGGAAAAAGAAGACATGAACAATATTTGAATTTCTAATCGTTTTATGTATTAAAAGTGTTAGAGGAGAAGATTTAATTGTTAAAATTGAAGTAGACAAAGCAGTGAACTGGGACTTGTGGGTGACTGGTTAAAATTATAGAGACAACGTACGTTTCGAAACTAATTTTCCTTACAAACCAGGATTATCGAACAAACGATTAATGAATATCAGGAACAATTGAATAATAATTTCAGTCAGGTAAATTTGGATCGGCAATAGTGAGGGAGTTTGTTTAAGATGAACATATACCAATAGAAACTGAACAATCGTAGTCTCGACCATCGAAAACCAGATAAGGATTAATCCTTACAAATAAATTATTTCATTCTAGTTTAAGACTTTTAAAGAGAGCATACTCAAGGCCATACATGGTAAAGAACTAGGAAAAGTTAACTCTCATGATGAATCAAGAGGTTTTAAGATCATTGGTTGATAATCTTAATTTCAATCAACCTGAGACAAAGCATGGCCACCAAACTCTACTCTCAGTCAGTTGGTTATTGTTGCACTTCTGACTCGGTTGATTCAACAGGTCACAGCTTATCAAAAGAACTTGTGAAAAACTAACTTGAAGGTTGTCGTTAGTAGTACAAGGATAATTGTTAGTTAAAAAAACAACCAACATTTCAAATTAAGTTAGTGTCTCGCTCTGAATGACTGATTTCTCACATGTTTTCTACATCTATAGTCCACTAGATTCTTGAAAGCACAATTAAAAAGCTGAAGATTTTATTTGAAAATAAGATATATGGGTGAAAATAAACACACAATTACCTGATGCATTAACACTTTAGAATAACAATATATACATCTCAAAACATAATTTATTTTGATTAGGAGAATAACATTATGACGAATGTTTACAAAAAACTGATTAGTTAAGAAGTGATATAAGTCCCAGAAATAAAACTTTATACCACACACTTATGGATTAAACTAATTATAATAGTTTTCAACTTTTCAATGGTCTACAGGTTAGATGTTCGCGCGTGAAGCAAAAGGTTTTGGGTCCATTTTCCTGTGACTGAGTCGTAAATGAGCACTAATGAGTAGTTTTTTATGTTGGATTGTTCTCTGAGCTGGATGGTTTGGTCGACCAAACCATCCAGCTCAGAGAACAAATCAACATCAAAATCACCCACCTGAGCTACAAATCTTCTCTACTAATGAGTAGTCTCATACTAGAACGAAACAGACATCCAGTGCTTCCTGATTCTAAATGATGGTCTACCTATTTCATGAAAACTCTGAAATTTTGACAAAACTCATTACTAATAAAAATGATATCATTTAAGTGCCGGGAATTTGCGATCCTCAAATATAACATATGAAGAAGAAAATTAGAATCAATTTCAAGTGAATGTAAGGTCAGCTTTTAATGCTTTTTGAACTTTCAATGCATTTTAAATTTTATTTGTTTTCGAAGACAATTATTCAGTTCATAAATTATAATCATTGTAATCAATATATAAACAGATAAGTTAAATGCAAATTCAATTCTATTGGGTTCCTCATGAATAAAGTGCTCACTAGTGACCGGCTCCATGAGGTATTTCCTAGAGTTCTAGTGAGAAGCAGTGACCAGCGGAGTTCAACCAGGTCTGTTGCGAGATATTAACTCACTGAAGACATTGGTGGATGTGTTGCTCAATTTCGTGGAACTGTTGAAGTTAGACATTAACACCGTTGGATGCCGGCTAAGTGATCTAGTGGTTAAGCGCTCGCGCGCGGAATTGATTGGTTCTGGGTTCAAATTTCGCGAGACGTATCGTGGACGCGCACTGCTAAGGAGTCCCATAATAGGACGAAACGGCCGTCCGGTGCTTCCAGGTTTCCCATGGCGGTTTAGCTTCAATTGACTCATGATTTCAACTATTAAAATAAAGTTTCTATTAAGAAGGTGAACTTCCCACTCAAGTTAGCAAGGCAGGACCAAAGAAAATAGAAGTGATCTCGTTCACTGCAGTCAGAGTTGTGAAATTATTAGCTTAATGTACAAGGTATTTATGCTACATAATGGTTGGAGGCAATCAAGAATACTCTCTGAATATATATGTCATACTGATTATTCCAACATGGATACTATTAGTGTAAATATTTGTGTATTTATTGCATCCCACAGAGAATCATTGACAATACTTTGGTATTTAGATAAGAAAAAAACATGTTGTTTATTGATTTATTGCCACTGAACTTATATTGACTTTGTCACTGAAAAGCTAAGAGATATACATTTTACTTATTTATTTAAACACATACATATTGGTACAAAAGGGTACCAGATAAATATGCGCCACACAAAATAATGAAAGTAGGAAGAGAAAGGATGAAAAGATAAGGCAGACTGAAATGTACAACCAGAAGACTCTTTCAGTTAAGAAAGTTAGAACCACTCTTTATGTAGAAAGTAAAAGAAGGTTGCAGCAGGATCGCCACTGGCTTCTATTCTGAGCCATATCTGATAATGTCTCTAGCCACTGTGTTGCACCATCTCTCGGACCCCAGCCAGGGAGTCGTGAAGGATCAACAGAAGCTAGCCATTCGCAGCTTTATTTCGTGCCAACACCATGTCATACACTGACCTCCTCTCTGCTTTTTCCAACCAGTCCCAGAGTCAGCAAATAATGCACGACGTGGAATTCTCTGGGACGACATTCGTAAAACATGTCCAAGCCACCGAAGTCGGTGTTTCAAGATGGTGACACCAATTGAATTATCGTCTCTGGTAAATCAGTTGATGAGGTGATGAATCTTCATCGACTGAGATGGTTGGGCTACGTATTACGTATGCCTGAACACCGATTACCACGACGCGCTATGATGACTAGTGTAGGGGATGGTTGGAAAAGAGTTAGGGGCGGCCAAACCAAAACATGGCATCAGTGTTTGAAGTCACTAACTTCTAGTCTGAGCCATGTTGGCAGATGCAGAGTACCTGGTTGGGGTCCGCGTGACTATCGTAACCAATGGTTGGAGACTCTGTGTGACATGGCTCAGAATCGATCACAATGGCGTAGGTGTATACACTCTTTATCTTCCTTTAAACCTTGAAACTAAAATTGCTTCATATCTCTCTTCCTTCCTGTACTATATCCTTATATACAACCTATAATTTATATACTACTACCACCACTAAATTAATTACTTCTATGAACCCGGTGTTCATCTTGTTGTGCTAACGAGGTATGGCAACTTGGACCGATGCATAAATGTGCCTGGTCCTACGTTGTAGCTGACTGACTGACTGACTCTGCGCCCGAACACACGATGCTGAACCTCTGCATTACTAACATGGTTTTGCCACTGAATGTCAGCAATCCTTCGGAGACAACGATGATCGAACACAGAGAGTCGTCTAACATACTCAACTCGGAGAGGCCAGGTTTCACATGCATAGAGCAAAACTGCTCTCACAGACGCGTTGCAGACCCGATCTTTTACAGCCAGACTAACATCACGAAGATGCCAAAGATGGCTCAGATTGGCATAAGCCGATCTGGCTTTCATTATACGTGCATCAATCTCATCACTCACGCCACCACCAGCACTTATGCAGCTACCCAGATACACGAACTTCTCAACTACTTCAATCTGCTCACCATCCAGGGTGAGTACAGCATGAGAATCCTGCCAGTCTTGTAGGAGTACTTTGCACTTTGAAGGTGCAAACCACATACCATACATACGGACTCTGATTGCCAAGTGGTTAGGCATGGATTGCATGAACGTACAGTAAAACAATATCATCCGCATACTCAAGTTCGAGAAGTCTTACTTCAGGCAACAGATCCACACCACCATTACTTACATCAATCAGAGCTGTTTTCAGAAAGTCATCGATGGAAAAGTTGAAGAGGAATGGTGAGATTGGGTAACGCTGTCTAACCACACTGCTTGAATGGAACAATGTAGAAAGGTGGTTGTATGCTTTCACTCTGCCTGAGGTGTTCGTATACAGTGCCTTTAAGATGTTAATGAACTTCTCAGACACACCCTTCTTCAATAGACAATCCCAGAGAACAGTCCTGTCCAACGAATCGAAGGCAGCCCTGATATCAAGAAACACTACGATTGTTGGCCTGCGATAAGTATGACGGTGTTCTAACATTTGGCGGAGGGTGAAGATGTGATTAATGCATCCTCGACCAGAACGAAAACCAGCCTGCTCCTCGCGAGTCAATCGTTCTCGGGTTTTAAACAACCTACGAAGAATGATAGAAGCCAATAGTTTGGACGCAATCGAAAGTAGACTTATCCCCTGATAGTTGTTACAGGAACAACGTGGACCCTTTTTAAAGATAGGGACGACTATCGACTCATTCCATGATGTTGGAACACTTTCTTGCTCCCAAACCTTTGCAAACAACACCGTCAGTTCCTTAGCCAGAAAGTCACCACCATCTTTAAAAAGAGCCGGAGGTAAGTCATCTAGACCAGGTGATTTGTAGTGCTTCAAAAGTTGGAGTTCCTTGCGGACTTCCGCTTCGTTTGGTGGATCAGTCGTCACCGGCCATGGGGGGCAGGACAAACTGGTTGATGTTGCTCAAGCAACAGGCCAGTTGAACTGCCCTTCGAAAAATTACGCCCATCGTCCAAGACGTCGAGAGATGTTAGTGATTGACATCCCGTCATCCTCGTAGATTGTTTCACTCACACCAGACTTCTTGCTGCCAGTGGCTCGGATGAGTTGGAAGAGCTTCCGGCAGTTACCAGATGCAGCTGCTGCTTCCATCTCGTTAGCACGCTCCGACCGCCAGGCTTCTCGGTCCTTACGCAAGCTTTGCCCGAATTCACTACGTAACAGCCTTCATTTGTGGTATATAAGATTTAATAAAATCTTTAAAAAAAAGAAATACGAAAGTCGAATGGACTATGGTACATATTAGCTTGGATAACATTTATTTTCCAGTAATCAAAAAATCATTAAAACATTACTTGACTTCAAAACGTTCGAATAATCTAGTTTGAAATTATCTTTTGTGTTCGTGGTTTTGAGCAAAAGGAGAAGTGGAAACGAGTTAATTTCGAAAAAAGAAACGGTTGTTATAAGTATTATTCAATAATGAAAGTATGAACAATATTCTTTTTTATTTTTTTTAAATAAAATAAATATTGGTACAAGGAAGCACCAGATATATATGCGCCACACAAATCTCATTTGATTTGTGTGAGGGCTGTGATACTGCTCAGGTGTCCAAAGTGAAGCAGGTGGTTTTCTTAAGGGATAACACCCGGAGCTGTGACCTGAAGATCTGATCCACAAGACAGTGGAGCATCGTTAAGATGTAGTCCCGTGGTAGCCGGTGACCAACATTAGCTTCATACGCCATTTGTTCCCTCAGGATACTGGAACCCATGTGCACCATTGGTTTGGAATCAGGGTTTCCAACTATCCTAGGTGGACTTTCCGTGTCCATCAATCCGGTTAAATGGCCGGACATTCATTTTTCGTCCTCTCAATTTCGTAAACAACAGTAATGCCACGAGAAGGCAGTGAGTAGGACTTCCCTGTCAGAGGCTATATATTCGCTGGCCACATGAGAGCATTTCGAGAGGGAGAACGGACTCTCTCCATTATTAAATTCAAATGATGTAAAACATTAGACAAATTACATAAATGTCACAAGGTCCAAGGATAAGTAAAATAAAAGGATACATTTTTTACAAATGATTATTTCAAAACACTTAAATCATGTATTAAAAATCAGATTTTCTTTTTGATGTGTAAATATACAAACTTTGAGTTAACACTTACAAATTATTATCATAATGTAACCTACATGCCGATAAAGAGATCACAATATTCTTAAAATTTGGTTAAGGGTAGAAAAATTTTTTTTACATACGATAACTGCAACTACCTTATATTTAATTTTGTTTCACATATGGGCTCCCCGTTTTTTCTAATTGACTGAAGATGTTTTTAGTTCGTCAAATTTCCCTGTGCTTAAATGTCATTTTTTGTCAATATTCATGAAGAGTGGTGTCATTTTGTTTGGTTCTGTTTGTTCTACTTCAAACATCATCTTTTTCAGAAATTCATTTTACTATTGTGTTAGCAGCTAACTGTTGGAGTGTTGTGTGCTAATTGTTTTTATCGATTTGAATAGTAGAAATAGTCTCATTAGAGTTGCTCAGTCGTTCTCTATTCTGTGAGCATGTTAGAACTGTACAGAACCCAAAATATCAGGACCTAACACATACCAGTTACAGGTTTATGTACTCAGCTTTGATACACACATTTTGTGACAGAACTTGTAATACTAATCAGATATTCACATTAAATTAGGCCGAGCTTTTCTTACCAACTTTAATTTTTCATAATGAACTAGATAAAGGAATAATGAGTTGACAGATCAATCAACCTTCAAAGTTATCATTGTAAGAAAACCTCAGACATTAGCTGTGTATTACATCATACTCCATGTAAAGTTTTTTTTTCCGAGCAGTCCCTGCTCATATTGTTTTACAGATTTATATGTTCAACAGAAATCAAATTAGATAAATGAGAAAAACCCTTCATAAAATTCGGATGTTTCACATATTGGTTAACCAGACTACCTTATTATGAACTGAGCGAAAAACGAAATCAATAGTCGGAAATGTTCGATGGAATGACTCAGAATTATTTACAAAGGTATAGATGGATTTTTAATTTATCTGCCTCTAGGTCATCAGTTGCGATATTCTTGCATACACATACCTTTTCATTTCGACTTTTCAAACCATTTTCTTAGTATTTAGTCTTTCTTGTGTTCATTGCTATTACATTATTTCTACTCCCCTACTATTCGTCTAGTAGCGATAATATGGTATGAAGACTTAGCTCAATGCACATTTGTGCCAGGCTCCACGTTAATTATGACTGATTGATTATCCTGTTTGTTCTTAAAACTAGTAATGAATGGCAAAATGTAGTCGTTAAGTCATAGAGTAAGTTTTCTAGTTGAATGATGACCAGCACGGGAATCCAGAACAGGTGTTATGTCCCATCAGATGGATGTACCTCCAGCACAGCGTTGATGTTCACACACATCCCAAAATAGATTGATCAAACTTAGCCCATAACATCAACAGAAAGATTAAAGTAACTAACACAAATGAAGAAAGTATACTAAAGTTGGAATAATAATATGAATAAAATCATTAAAGATCTCTTCATAAATGTTGTTGAAGATTTCATATCGTTGTGTTGATGTGATAGTGTGGCAACTCTAACTGATGTGCATATACGTCGATTTCTACGTGGCTCATGACTGATTGAATATCAAAAGAAACATAATACAAATGTATATTTTATATCAAAACGATAACATTTATCATTCATATAAAAACTTACTTCATCAATATTAAGTTTAGTTTCCTCGGCAATCCCTAGATGATCATTTGAATTTATGTAAGAATTTGACAAAAGTGGAACACATAAATATGGAATCGTGTAGTTGAATAAAATAGATAATAATAAAGCATTAGTCTGAGCTGATTTAAAACTTTCAGTAATATAATCGACAATAACACCAGGAGGAATTATTAATGGTAGTTGACGTTGGTTAAGTGAAAGTCCGAAACTTCTCAACAAGATTACTGTAAAATCTTCCAACTGAGACTTATCATTGGTCTAAAATAACGTTCACAGAAGAAAAAAAGAAAACAATAAGTAGTCCGTGAGAATCAATATAACATCAAGTACAATTCTGCATAGTCACAACACTGCCCCTCAAAATCCCGTCCTCTACCATATCAGAGAGGTGAAATTAACAAGACACATACAGCATAAGACTTTAAGTAATAGTATTGTTTAAGGTTGTGAAAAAGACAAACACAGAGGATGTGGTTGAGAAGAACGAGTGAACTCACGAAGTAAAACACATGAAATAATATTATAACTCAAGATCTAAAGGGCTATAAACAATTAATGCATTCCTGCGTCATTAACATGGAGCGCTGAGACATTTGACCTTAAAACTATAAGGAATGGAGTCACAAGGATAACACTTCAAATAGCTACCGTTTAAACTCCAGGCAAATATCGGGAAAAAATATCCATCTACTGCCATACTCAAAGCAATGATTTGCTGAAATTTCCCGAAGTACTTAGGTTAACCAAACATTGATAGTTTACTAAGGGAATAAATAAACAAATTTAAAACGAAGACATTTCAGAAAACGGAATAACTGGCCTATTCAAATGTATTATTAAGGGGTCAAAATAGTTATAAATATATATATATATATATACTCAAGATATTAAGATGAGAAAATGGATTTCAGTTGTACCACTGACTAGCCAGTAATAACCGATTGGTATCATTTAGGGAAACCATTGAAAACTAGAGGTATTAGACAGCTATTTTTTTCTTAATAATGGGAATTCTTAGCAGTGATCACTTGCAAATTAACTGAGAATCGGACAGATCAATTGCATTTTTTTGCCGTGAATGCATAATTTTTTGCTAGATCACAGAGCTGGAATTCAGGTTTTTTTTATCCAGCTTCGAATAAAGTGAGACAGAGTGACAATCATCAAATGGCGATTGCCAGTAACTGTTTTACTCTCGAATTAGCTGCACCATGATAGTCTTGGCCAATTAAGTAGAACGTTGGTAATTCATCTAGAAGCTAGTTAATAAGTGAGTAAATGAATGACAATTTTATTTAGATGTTTACAGAAATTAGTTTGCTTGTATACTATTTTTGCCCTATTTAAGCCAAATCATATCACTCATTGGGACTTCAGTTTGTACTTGTTTTTATTTAATTACATAAATATTGGTACAAAGGGGCACCAGATATATATGCGCCACACAAATCTCATTTGATTTGTGTGAGGGCTGTGATACTGCTCAGGTACCCAAAGTGAAGCAGGTGGTTTTCTTAGGGGGTCATACCCCGAGCCTTTGACCTGAATGTCTGATCCACAAGGCAGTGGAGCATCGTGAGGAGATGCAGTCCCATGGTAGACGGTGATCAACGGTTGATTCGTACGCCATTTGTTCCCTCAGGATACTGGAGCCCATGTGCACCACTGGTTTAGAATCTGGGTTTTCCAACTCCCCTAGGTGAACTTTCCATGTCCACCAACCCGGTTAAAGCGCCGGACATTCGCTTTTCGTTCTCTCACTTTCGTAAACAACAGTAGTGCCACGAGAAGGCAGTGAGTAGGACTTCCCTGACAGATGCTATATACGTGTGGCCATATGAGAGCATTTCGAGAGGGAGAGGTGACTCTCCTAACTCTCGGCCGTACCAGGGCATTTAGGGGCAGTTTGTACTTGACTAAAGAGTCGCTTTCAAATAGGATCTAAATCATTTCATTTTGCAAATCTTATAATTTTTTGCACTGTTCAAAATAATCAAAGGAACAAAATGTATAAAGTAAATTAAATTTTAATCAAAACACAAACCCTATAACTGGTATATTCATTGATGGCAAATAATTAGAATTGTACATTTAATTAATTGAAGGAATGTATGCATATATTCACATTAAAATGAGAAGTACGTCAATAAATAATTAATAGCAAGCATCTTTAAATCTGATAGATTTCAGTATTATTTTCAGAATATTTAGAAATTTAATAATTAGCTTACTACCTAATTGGATAACGATAATGAAATAAATTAGAATAATTCTTGAAGTACCTATACAGCTAAAAATATTTTCGAGAAAGGAATGAACGATGATGAACATTATGGTGGTATATTTAATAATCTCAAAGAAATGTGGTGCTCAGAGTACTGGAACTATAAAGAATCCAACTACTGATTTCGAAATAAGTAAGCTAAACAGATATATGATACATTTCATTACTAACCTGTTGAGAATAAGCATGGATAAGACCTGAGATACAAGATAAAGCAAGAGCGTACAAATCACTGTTATCGCTTGGCTTTCCAGATTTGTCAGCCTAAAATATTAAAAGTTCAACATCAAGAAAAATAATGAGAATATTAAGGAGTGACACTAGGTTATAAAGAGTTTAAAAGTTGGCAATGTGGATTATTGAAATATACTAACAACTTGAATGAGGATAATAACTATTCACTGCAGAAAAAAAGATGAGTTATAAAAAGGACAACGTCAAACACTAGCATTTACGTATTTAGTGGTTCAGAAAGGACTTCATATGTAACAGTGTACATGTATATAAACAACCAAGTAGTCGCCTTTTTAACCCTAAAAATTTTTTTCTACAAGTCTATATTTGGGTAACCTGTAAAACACCCACTGGCTATTAAAATAGACAAAGACAGTGAAGACTAGACAAAATGAACGTAAAAACCAGATGGTGAGTCACAGAAATTGCATGAGTAATGTCAAATGATAGAGAAAGTTAGAAATAGAAGTATAGTTAACGCCTACGCATTTATCGACCTGATTTTCAAACAGTACATAATTGAAACCATGGCTACGAATGGATTGTGACTAAATAAGATTAACTACGTGTATATCTGTACTTGAGTAATTCACGTTCAGCCTAATGATACTAATGGTTACTGTTAGTTCCATCTACATAATGTTTAACTAAACCATACATCGCTACAATATTACAGAGGCACTTGTGAGATGACAGGATCTATATGAGCCAATTAAGCAAGACCTTCGATGTGTCGAATATCCAAATTATATATATATATATATATATATATATATATATATATATATAGTCTATAACAAGTAAGACGAACTTGTATTCGGACAACCTCGTATTGTACTAAATATGTAATATTGAGTAAACCGATTATTTTTATCATCAACTTGAGAAAGCTTTCTGACCAGGTCTTAACAGTAGAGAAGACAAAAGAAACTAGTTGTAATACAATTCCAGCCGACGGTGATACGGTGAAAAAATGTGGTGTTTATAGGATTTTTCGATATATTTTGAGAATTAGTCATTAAGAGAGTTTCGGAGTACCATGTTGAGTTGCACAAGCAACCTAAATGTTCAGAATGGAGAGTTTCTAATATCTGATTCGGGTTGAATTATAGAGAAATAGTAGATTTATTGGTATGTACTTCGAGTTACAGAATTTACTTGAAGGTTAAGACTTTAGTATTACTATATGACGAAAATTAGTTTATTGATTGACTGCTAAGAAATGGAAGTTATAGGCATGTGTTTTAGTATTTGTTATAGACGAAAGAAGGGTGAAGGAGTATTAACTTCCAGGAAGAATTCATGAACTATTATAAAATATATTTTTATTGTATAATTATTAAGCAACTAATGTATATATATATATATATATATATATATATATATATATAACTGCATAGCAGTTCGTTCCGTTCTAATTTATGGCAGTGAAACATGGCCAATAAGAGTAGAGGATATTCGTAGGCTATTAGTATTCGATCATAGGTGTCTTCGAAGCATAGATCGCATATCCTGAGACCACCGAGTAAGTAGTGCAGTTGTTAGGAAACGGGTAATAGGTAAGGATGGCAAATCGATTGATGAAGTAGTGAAGCTTCATCAGTTGAGATAGCTGGGACATGTGTTACGTATGCCCAACCACCGACTGCCCCGACGTGCAATGTTTTATGCTGTAAGAGTAGGTTGGAAGAATGCTAGGGGCGGCCAGAACGAAACGTAGCACAAATCCATGAAGTCACTGACAAGTGGACTAAACCATGTTGGTAGGTGTAGACTACCTGGTTGGGATTCGCGGGATGATAGAAATCGATGGTTAGAGACCTGAATGACATGGCTCAAAATCGTTTGCAATCACGAAGGTGCATACACTCTTTGTGTTCTACCAAATACTAATCTTTTGAATTCCTCATGCCTCTTTCTTTGTTCTCTTTCCAAATTTATTTCACTGAAATATACTCCTTGAATAACATCTTCAAACCCTTATCTTTCACATAATGCTTATACTCATACTACTTCTACCACTAAGGGATTTGAATCGACAATTGGCTCTCTGTGCTAGCGTGGTATGGCAACTCCAACTGATGTACGCACGAACGAGGTTCTATGTTGTGACTGACTGACTGGTTTTTTGTACTCCGGATGGGATACAGTGAATCACAGCAAAAAAAAGTAAACTTTTTTGATGTGGTAGTGGGAGTAAAATGTGATCAGTCATTGACCACACACAAACAGGCACTTAGTCTACTGATCTTTAAATATTTTATTTCCTTTATTGTTATTAATTTCTACTTCGAACTCACTGAAAGTGACTGCTTACAGCTGTGTTGAGTAAAGCATTGTCTAGTGTCCATCTGGTTCTCTATACTGGGTAGCGAACCATGTAACTGATATAACGTGATCTAGTCTCTTTATTATGTAACTTCCAAGTATCCAATCTAGCACAACATAATATACTACAGAGAAAGAGAAGAATGTTTTAAGTCATCCGTTATATCACTTTTAGATGATCATAAGATCAAAATTTGATGAATGCGATACATTAAAAAAGATTAAGCTACTTGTAAGGTGGGAGGTTAGTTAGAAAGTACACATTTTGAATGAGTTTTAAAAAATAAATACCAGCACTAACTAGGCAGGATCAAATCAAAGATATTTCATATTTATATGATGAAGATATATGATTAATGAGTGAATTATATGGACTTTCGGTATGACTTCATTTTAAAATTTGTAATGGGAAAAGTTAGATGAAATGAGTAATTGCTTTAAGTGACGTCGTCCAATCAATCAATTGAAAGGAAGTATAGATTACTATTTATTGTAAATCGGGAGAACAGCAAATAATTTTTTTCCGACAATTAAAACAGTGGTATAAAGTCAGTAATAGAAAGATGAACAAACGGAAATAAGGATGGATAATTGACACATTCTCATTATTCTACTTAAAACAATTTAAGTAGTTCTTACAACTAATACAAATTTAAAATGCTTAGACTCCGAATGGTTTTGAGGTGGTGGAAAACATTTGTAGCTCAGGTGTAGTTTTGTCCCCTCAGCTGGATGATTTGGTCGTGTGTTTTAATCGTAAAGTTCCTCTCGTTAAGCTGTATGTTGAGGTTCCAGGGAGTGATACAACTGGACGTGGTTCGATGTTTTGTTTGAGTGTTTTCAACTTAACGTAGAGTCGAGGGAATGTTGGTTCATTGAATTTCATTCTCCACTGATCTTGCTTTGGTATTTGTCCACCTTTGATACATTTGTTTCAGGCCCTTGATATTCAGTTGCCTAACGTTTTGATTGGATTTATGTCCATTGGTTTATATGAGCTTTTATCCTCAAGTAGTTCCACGGCCTTCCTGATGTACTCTTCTTTGTTCATAATTACTGTAGTGTGTCACTTGTCCACTGGAACTATGACAATATCTGCCCCAGTTTTAAGCTCCTTTAAGACTTTCTGTTTTTCTGAGATCAGCTGATTGTCGTCTTTCTTCCGTCAAGTTAGTGCCTTATTACCTGTTGAGTTTCTTCATTTATTCCGGCAGTTTTGAGTGATGACTTTAGTGCGTCAAAGAATCCTAGTTTTGAGTCGTCACTTGTACTGTAGATTAATCCTTTTCGGAGCAGGTGTTCTTCTATGTTCATCGGAGGTCGCTTTGACAAGATGATCATGCAACTGTTTGTGTTTTTTCTGTGAGTAGTTTTGAAATCTTGGCTAGTTTCTTATTGAGGGTGTTTTTTCTTTGTTTTCTGTGTCGCCTGCTTGATGTCTGGATCGCTCGTGTCTGACGTGAGCATTCTTTCTAGCTTCCTCTTTTATTCATCCATGATATATTGTTATTTTTGGATCTTGTAGTGTTCATCAGTTGTGACTAGATGTAACAATTTTTCACGCTTTGTTCAGCTATTCACCATCCCGTTGGGCAGTTGATAGGTCTGTATCTTACACCTATTGGTAGAACATGCTGACGAAGACTCACGTGGAGAAAACAGAGTTGTTTTTGGGTGGAAGCTTACTTTTTGACAAAATTCTGCCATTTTAGAACAACGAGAAGAGTGCTACGCTAATATGAATTTGAGATCCAGCTCAGAGAACAAAACTTCACCTACTCCGAATAGTGCACACTAATTCAAGTTTACTAACTAATAAACAGAATTTAGTCTTTAATTAAAACGAAAGAACAGAGTAAGTGATATAGCTGGACTGTAAAGCGTCTGACTGAACCAAATAATTCGAAAGTTACTATCTCCAGAATTAAATGATTTACCTAGATCTAATGTATACAATCCAGTGAAGA
Source organism: Schistosoma rodhaini (assembly GCA_944470415.2). Taxonomy (NCBI): domain Eukaryota; kingdom Metazoa; phylum Platyhelminthes; class Trematoda; order Strigeidida; family Schistosomatidae; genus Schistosoma; species Schistosoma rodhaini. The sequence goes on from OX104037.1 coordinate 32,164,928, forward strand.
GAATGTCAACAAAAATGAAGCGTAAATCTGAAACAATTGATACAGAGAATAATCAAATGTACCATCACGCATCAAGTTTAACGAATGTAAGTAACAAACTCAAAACTACCATTTAATTTGATTAAGTGACTAAATTTGATGTCAAGAGAAAACTAGAGAAGTTACACATTATCTCATGGTTTTATGGTACATCAGATGCAAGCCTCAGTGAGTTAACAAGTTATCCGCCAAACAAATATCATTATCTGTGTTGAGTTCAGTCTGAACATCCAGTTCTAATTATGTACTACACAATATCAGCTGATTATGTAAAAACTTGACCTCCTCCTCTGACTAGTTGAAAATGTCAATAGTCATGCATTTACTAGTAGATCAATAACAACATAGTTTAAGAAGTTTATGATAGAAGAACTAATTTGAATAAAAATAACCATTTTATAAACAACCACTTACAATTTTAATTAATGTAGGAATAATTACACCAAGATAAGGAGAAATATGACGTATATCGATTGGATTTTTATCTGAGGACAAGATATGATTGATATTATCATCACCATCTGAACGTTGAAGTTGTCCATGTAAACAATCATTGAGTAAGCATAAAGCATCCAACTGACCATCAGACCATTGTGATTCAATTTTCTCGCAAATAAGTGGCATAAGATTATGACCAGTTATATTTCGCATAGCAAATAAACATTGGTGCAAGCTAGACGCTAGTAAATCACGCGTAACTCCGGAGATACCACCACCTGGAGGCTACATAGACAAGAATATATACTTATTGGACTTGAATTTAAATGACAATTAATACAAACGGATAAAAAATGGAAATCAATTGAGAAAAATGAGGTCTTGTTATCTAGAGTTAAGACATCTTTTCTCGAAAGGATCTAGACTTGCGACAATAGCAAGTAATAATCTAAAATACATTTTTTAAAAATGTAGCTTATTAAAGTTAGATAGAGCGCAACCATGGAATTCATGACATGAGTTTCACTCCATATGAGTCTAATCAGGACATGCCTGCAATATCATGTTGATGTGCAAACTAATAGTCAAACCCAGTACCTATTACTTTAAACACCAATGCTTTATCCATTGAGCAGCTGATTCCATATAATCACTAGCTTATCCAAAGAGTATGGATATTACTTGTAGAGATTTAAAACATGCAGTCGTGAATACCAACTAATTATTTGAATTATAGATACGGTGAACACAGACAACTTTTCGAAAAGTTTATTGAACAGAATTAAATGAATAACTATGATGCACAAATATGGTCATGGTATTCTCGAAAGAATGACAAAAATCATTCAGCAATTTTGACCGAGTAACAAATCATTAAGAATAAAACGTTCTTAACAGAGATAGATGAGATGAATATATTCCATACAGATTCAGTGGATGAAGAAAAAATCAGATTGATAAAAAGAAAAATACCAGAATGCTTAATGATATGGACTAATTATTGTGAGGGCGAGCAGTGTGCTACCACAAAAAGACGGATGCTTATGTTCGAAAAATTAGTAACACGATTTTCACTTGAGACTTGAATACGATTCACTGAGGCTAGGAAATAAGGTCATCTTTCAGTCAGTCAGTCACAATTTAGATCTTCGTACGTACGTACATCAATTCGAGTTGCCATACCGCATTAGCACAGAGATGCAGTTGTCGATTCAAATCCCATAGTGGTACAAGTAGTAAGAGTATCAACAATATTCCGAAAGATTAGGGCTTGAAGATGTTATTCAAGGAATATATTTCAGTGAAATAAATTTGGAAAGAGAAAAACGACAGAGATATGAAGAATTCAGAAGATTAGAATTTGGAAGGACACAAAGAAGGATGCACCTACGCCATTGCAAACGATTTTGAGCCATGTCATTCAGGTCTCTAACCATCGATTTCTATCATCCCGCGAATCCCAACCAGGTAGTCTACACCTACCAACATGGTTTAGTCCACTTGTCAGTGACTTCATGGATTTGTGCTACGTTTCGTTCTGGCCGCCCCTAGCATTCTTCCAACCTATTCCTACACCATAAACCATTGCTGATGAGACTCCCAAGATAAGTGAAGCGGTCAACACGCTCAACTACTTCACTCCCTATCATTTCATGTCAGGTCATCTTTACTTTGATAAAAACAAAACTATCATGTTACAATGGAGCTAATACAAATAAACTCAAAAACATTTATATACGAGACAAGACAACTGAAACTTTTTAGAAATAAAGATTCAGCTGGGAAAAAACTAAACTATGAACTAAATTACTTTAAATACAAAATTGTATTGCAGTTTAAAAGGTATTGAAGGTCTTAAGACTTTTTTCCTATTAAATTCATATAGAGTGGAAAAATTTCATTAATTTAGCCTTAGTTTTCTGTTAAAGAAAAGAAATGACATGCTTGTTCGGTGTATGAGTTCAAGTGATGAAAGACATACTGTATTTACACTGCAATTATAAACTTTAGTCAAGAAAAGATCAATGCTAAATATACTCTTTGACTACATATTACTTAACATATTTATTATGCATACTGTACTTTTTGTGTTATCTCGATTCAAAAGAAGGGAGAAATGATTGGGTTCTTTAAACGATTATCTCGACTCATTGATTTAATTAAGATTAACGTTTAATAAATAACTTGAAAAGTTGTATTCTAATTGTGAAGACCTCCTGATTTAATCACCATTTTCTATAGGATGTTCTATTTGTTTTGCTTATTAGTTCATTGAATTTGCAATAAATTAATACTGTCTTAAACGAGTTACGTAATCGGGAGCATCGTAATTGAAAGTCGTTCATTTATTATTCTAATTGTAATATCTATAGTATTGGATTTTTAGTAACTTGTCTTATTTATCAACATCAACTCTCTACACATTGATTAAGTAATTGAGTAGTGACTAATGTATTATCTCTTTATTCCTTAATACTTATTCAATTTTATTGATCAGTTCCACTAATAGTACAGGTACGCATCGCTGACTAGTGTACACTAGTATGAGAAGTAGATTAATGGGTAAATAACGATAACCTTCAACCATCTGAAAACAAGCTCATTGCATCTGTCTCCGTAATACCTATACACACCTCACTAGGTCAACAGATAAAGCTGAATATATATTCACCAAACTAATTATTGATTTTTAGCAGTTAATATGTCATAAGAAGGTAAGTGAGAAAAAACTAACCATTTAGACATCGTCGAATAAAATTTCAATTCATATCATTGATACACAATATACTAATTTATTACTTATTACATTATGGTACAGAAATAAAACGTACCGGTGAAAAGTCGATAGGAAAATAAACTGATATTGTTTCAAATATTTCATCCTTAAACTCGACTACTGATAGAAATATATAAAAGAAACATGATTAAAGACGATAACAATTATATATATGTATGTTCATTTTATGTTAAATATTTTGCATATACGTCTACTATTTGTATGACCAGTAATAATTGCCTTGAAGCTAGATTCCACTAAGTGTGAGGGCAAGTAATAGTATAGTATAGTAATAGTATAGTATGATGATGTCGTTCAGAAGGACGATAAAAGCTCCACGACCAAACCATCCAGCTCAGAGAACAAACCAACATCAAAATCACCCACCTGAGCTACAAATCTTCTCCACCATCTCAAAATCATACGAGCGTAGTACGCTTCTCGTTGTTCGAAAATGGGAGAATTTCGCCAAAAGGCAAGCTTCCACTCGAGAACAACTATATTTTCTCCACGAGTGCATTCGCCAGCATGTTCTGCCAACAAGTGTAAGATACAGACCTCCAATCAACTGCCCATTAAAATGGAAAATAGCTGAGCAAAGTGGAAGAAAAATGATTCATCTAATGATAACGGACGCAGATTACAGGATCCGCAAATACCAATATGTCATAGAGGACCAAAAGAGGAAGCTACAACAGACACCCACACCAGAACACTTCGAAACCTTGACAACAGCCAAATATTATGCAAATATTATGAAATATTATGCAAACGACACAGAGAAAAAAGAAGAAACACCCTTAAAAAGAAAATAATCAAAATCTCAAAACCAACTATAGAAGAAAACACAAACAACAGCGTGGTCAACCTATCAAAACAACCACTAGCAAACACAGAACAGCTACTCCGAAAAGGATTAAATTACAATACAAGCGATGCCTCAAAACTAGAATTCTACGCACCACTAGAGTCATCACTCAAAACTTCCGGAATAAGTGAGGAAACGCAACAGGAAATAAGACAATCTAAAGTACCACTAACTCAACGGATGAAGGGCAACAACCAACTGACGTCACAAGAACAAACAGCTGTGAAGAAACTCAGAACCAGAAAAGATATTGTCATCGTTCCAGCAGACAAAGGACGCACCATAGTGATTATGGACAAAGAAGAATACTAAAGATTCCCATTGTGAAAATTAGAACAACATATGTAAGCGAACAATTGTTTTCAATTAGATCGTCATCAGGCTTTACTCTAATATACATGAATATTTATATAAAAATGTTAGACCAATCAAGGCTATTTGAGTCAATAATAATCACAATGAAATAGAAATACGTTACCAAGCATAATAATAGTTAAAAATACAAGTTGATAGTGGGAAGACAGGTGTACTGATAGTAGTAAGAATAGTAAATTACGATAACAAAAGTCTTATCAATAATTAAACATTGAGAATTAAGAGGTCAAACGTGGGTAAATAGTCTGGAATAGTAATCACAAAACATTAAAATCATTACGTAATAAGAAGTATGTAAGTAAATAGATAGTGAAGAACACAAACGGAAAGAGGTAGAAAATTACAAACAAACAAAAAATGATAACAAAATAAATAAAAAAATTAAAAAAAAAATTTTTTTTTACAAATAATAATAATGTCAATTATTAAGTTATGTCCGGCCATGGAAGGGATAGGGGGGTTACGAATTTCTTCTGTACACATAAATTGGGATGGAATGTACGAATCCCTATGGCTTCTGCTATATGAAGTAGACGGGAGCGAACTCCGTTGGGAAACGATGGAGGTATACGATAGATCACTTGAAATGATTTCAATTTATCAACAGTATGACCACTATCAATTAGATGTGCCAAGATAGAACTGCGTATTGTTTTTATTTGGCCCTTTCCAAACCATGCTGGTAGATGTTCACTCATTCGTTGGTTAAGTTGCCTAGTAGTACGCCCGATATAGCTATCTCCACAGGAGCAGCTGAACTTATAAATGCACATGGAGGAGGCCAACTCAGGTAACTTATCCTTCGTTTGAGTAGACATCACTGGTCGACTCGAGAAAGTCAATGCAAGATAGGCTGCGTAGAAAGTTCTACTAATTACTTTTGTTAACCTATCTTTCAGAGTTTCACTAGCTACATCCCCGTTGAATGGTAATTTTATGTATAGAGGCTTCTTACGAACAGTTAAAATCTCCGATTTCTTCCTTGTATCATACATGTACTTTTTGATGAACGCAGCAGGGTAGCCGATCTCAGTCAGTGAGTTATAGATAAATTCCAGTTCCTGACTTAAAGTATCAACAGAACAGATCTTATTTGCTCTACTAGTGAGGCATTTAACCAAGTTTCTCTTATACTGGATAGGTGTAAAGCTATAGAAGTGAGTGTATTGGCAGGCAGAGGGTCTTTTTCTATACACGCTTCTACTTAACGAGCCATCACTTCGCCTGCTTAGTGTAACGTCAAGGAAATTCAGCTTCATGTCACATTCACCTTCACCAGTGAAACTAATCGCTGGATGTGCACTGTTGAACTGTTCTAGTAGTTCATCCTTACTGGTGTTCTGATCCACGACTATGAATGTATCGTCGATGTAGCGGCAGTATAGATCGAGCTTCTTAATAGCCTCCTTAAGTGGGCCATTTTCTAGCTTAGCTAAGAAGAGTTCAGCAAGAATGTATGATACAAGGAAGAAATCGGAGATTTTAACTGTTCGTAAGAAGCCTCTATACATAAAATTACCATTCAACGGGGATGTAGCTAGTGAAACTCTGAAAGATAGGTTAACAAAAGTAATTAGTAGAACTTTCTACGCAGCCTATCTTGCATTGACTTTCTCGAGTCGACCAGTGATGTCTACTCAAACGAAGGATAAGTTACCTGAGTTGGCCTCCTCCATGTGCATTTATAAGTTCAGCTGCTCCTGTGGAGATAGCTATATCGGGCGTACTACTAGGCAACTTAACCAACGAATGAGTGAACATCTACCAGCATGGTTTGGAAAGGGCCAAATAAAAACAATACGCAGTTCTATCTTGGCACATCTAATTGATAGTGGTCATACTGTTGATAAATTGAAATCATTTCAAGTGATCTATCGTATACCTCCATCGTTTCCCAACGGAGTTCGCTCCCGTCTACTTCATATAGCAGAAGCCATAGGGATTCGTACATTCCATCCCAATTTATGTGTACAGAAGAAATTCGTAACCCCCCTATCCCTTCCATGGCCGGACATAACTTAATAATTGACATTATTATTATTTGTAAAAAAAATTTTTTTTATTTATTTATTTTGTTATCATTTTTTGTTTGTTTGTAATTTTCTACCTCTTTCCGTTTGTGTTCTTCACTATCTATTTACTTACATACTTCTTATTACGTAATGATTTTAATGTTTTGTGATTACTATTCCAGACTATTTACCCACGTTTGACCTCTTAATTCTCAATGTTTAATTATTGATAAGACTTTTGTTATCGTAATTTACTATTCTTACTACTATCAGTACACCTGTCTTCCCACTATCAACTTGTATTTTTAACTATTATTATGCTTGGTAACGTATTTCTATTTCATTGTGATTATTATTGACTCAAATAGCCTTGATTGGTCTAACATTTTTATATAAATATTCATGTATATTAGAGTAAAGCCTGATGACGATCTAATTGAAAACAATTGTTCGCTTACATATGTTGTTCTAAAGAAGAATACATCAAGACAGCCGAGGAAATACTCGAGGACAAAAGTACATACAAACCGATGGACATGAATCCAGTCAAAAAACTAGACAATCGCATTTCAAAAACTTTAAACAAACTCGTCAAAGCATGAGAAATAACGAAGCAAGATCAATGGAAAATGAAATCCAATGGACCAGTACTCCCTCGGTTCTACGGCAAACCAAAGATACACAAACCAAACATCCCACTACGTCCAATTGTAGCACTACCAGGAACACCAACGTACAATTTATCAAGAGAAATCTCAAGAATACTGAAACATTTAGTAGATTCGTCGAACCACTCCATCAAATCAGCCACACAATTCCTTGATCAGATTAGGAACATTCAAATCAACGGCGACGAACTAATGATATCCTTCGATGTAACAGCACTATTCACTTCAATTGAACCAAACTTAGCAAATGAAACTCTGTCCTTGCTTCTAACCAACGACGAAAACCTCGAGAAATACACGAAACTTCAAAGTCAAAGCCTACTTGAACTCATAGATCTATGTCTAACAACATATTTCCAATTCAATAACAAAATCTACAAACAAAGAAAAGGGACACCGATGGGATCACCAATATCAGGAATCATCGCGGAAGCAGTGATGCAACGACTAGAAACCACAATTCTACCAGTGATCAAACCGAAATTTTGGATTCGTTATGTAGACGACACATTCGTCATCGTCAAAAAGGAGGAACTAGAAAACACCTACAAGCAGATCAACAACGTCTTCAACGACATCAAGTTCACAATGGAACAAGAGTCGGACAACAAGTTACCATTCTTAGATGTGTTAATCACCAGAACTGACACATGAAAACTAGAGACTTAAGTGCACAGGAAGCCGACCCACACCGATCAAATTCTCAACTACAATAGCAACAACCCAAGAACTCACAAAATCAACTGCGTACAAACTTTGTTCAAGAGGGCGAGAACACACTGCAATACAATCACAGCACGAAAAAATGAAGAAAAACACCTGAAAACCATTCTTCAAAAGAACGGCTATTCAATCAATTTTATCAAAAAATACCAGTCGCACACACCATCAGAAACGAAATCAAGTATAAAAATCAACAAAAGGATCACCCTACCATACATAAAGGGCATATCGGAAACGACAAGGCTGCTGAAAACCTTCGGAATAGGTGTAGCCCACAAACCAACAAAGTCCCTCCACTCAATCTTATGCAAACCAAAAGATGAAATGGCAAAAGAGGACAAAACAAACATCATCTACAAGATAAATTGTACCAACTGCAACAAACACTATATTGGACGAGGCGGACGCCCCCTGCATCTTCGCCTACATGAACACCAATTAGCAGTCAAACGCCACGACATTTCTTCACTCATATCAATACACGTGGACAACTACGGACATACATTCGACTGGGAAAATGTGCAGATTTTGGACAGAGGCAATTCCAAAAATACCAGAGAATTTTTAGACGCTTGGCACTCAGGTCAATCAGCAATAAACAAACATATTGAAATCGATCCAATCTATCAACCAATCAAGAAAATTATGCAGGAACATAGGAACAAAAACCAAACCAATAGGAGATACAACCAAAACAAAGAAATAAACAATGACAGATTTAAAGTTAATAAGGACCAATCAACATCGAGGTGCAGAGGACAAGCTGTGAATCACATGTGGAGAAATTCAAACACTTCACTTCTACCCGAAGTTTGTGCTGATGATGTCGTTCAGAAGGACGATGAAAGCTCCACGACTAAACCATCCAGCTCAGAGAACAAACCAACATCAAATAGTACCCAATTTTCTGAACTATAGTACGTGGAGCAAGATTTAAACCTGTGACCTAGTGGCTGAAAGTCATCAGTGATTCGATCTTTCAGGTCTTATATCAATCAATTTGATTTATGTGAGCAATTATCAATTGGTCAGACTAGTCATATGTATTGAAGTGACCAGTCACAAATTTACAAAATTAAACAAATGTTTCACCGTCATAACGAAATTCTATTTCATTATACCATATTTTTTGCCAACAAAAAATAACTTCATTTTTCTCACGGAATATATCTTAACAATATATCAACATTACCAAATTATATACTTTATGGATCGAGCAGTAATCAGAACTATAACAAGTTCTTCATTACAACTACTTGTAAGAAACGACAGGAAATTCTATTATAATACTCATAAAAGAATTAGTTTGATTTCATAAATGAATCATGAGATATTACCATTTACAAATATCAATCTAACTCTCAATTAGCGCAGAAGAACGGTAAATTCGCAAAAATCAAACAGAGTCCCAATCTAACCATGGATGGAGTTAGTTTATTTATTTAAAAACCTACAAATTAGTACAAGAAAGCACCAAATATACGTGCGCCACACAAATCAAATGATTTTTGTCGAGGCTGAAATACTGTCTGAGTGCCCAAACTGAAGCAGGTGGTTTTATTAGGGAACCACAACTCGTTAGACTTTTACTCAAATAAAGAAGAAAAAAAGAATGACTATAGTCTCGAAAAATAAATTGCCGTTTAATAAAGCGAACTGATTGTTTACCTGAAGGAAATTCTTTAAGAACGATTACATTCATACGAAAAATCAGATGTAAAATTTGTGGATCTTTCTCTTCATCAATAGCTACTAAATAATTCTGGATAAAATTAGATTCCATTGACTGAATACCTAGACGTACAGAGAGAGAGAGAGAGAGAGAGAGAAAAAACATGAACGAACATAAAGGTGATGTTTCGAGTAAACACAAGTGATAGAAATTACAAGTTAATGAATTTATGAATTTCATTACATACAATGTAATGTTTGCGTTACTGAAATGACAGGAATAAGTGAAATAGTACTGGTTACTTAATAAATTTCACCTTCAGTATTGATTTTAAGCACAAGTTCTCTATCTGATAAGCGTTACTAATTTGGTTGAATATTAGGGCATATTCATAATAATTTTAGTGGTATAATATACATTCAGTAAGTTGACTGATAGTGTTGTCTTCTGTCACTTTGTAGTTACAGTCTTTTAGAACAAACATAAACCCTTCTAAAAGTTGGGCGTTAAAAAGTGTTGGACCTCTTGTCTGGACTGAATTTGCATATCTATTCTAAGTAACACTATGATGATTATCCAAAAATTTAGGATCAAGAGATAATATTTCACATTAAGATCAACACTTAAAGATTTATGGACATATTGACTTGAATTTGATGGGAATTTTTGTTTCTAAGGTCCAGTGTTTTAGAATTTGGACCAAATGAACGAGTATTCTACTAGAATTGTGTGTTAAAATATTTGCTGTTTCAAATGTTTAGGAAGTTCTTCTGCAACGTAGAATCTCTGGGTAAAATTGTTCATCGATTCATTAATTCAGGATTTGATCAGAACTCTCTAGTTCAAAACATATCATCTTAATGTATTTCCATTCAGTCGAACTCTAGCATGCTATGATGCTTTCTACTACGTCTTCAAGTAGTGATTCATTTCCATACATTAATTCATAAAGTCTATGATTATCTTCGCTTTATTGGACTTTGCTACACGTATCGGACACTCATTATAAACCTTTAATATATATCTACCGGGAGTTTTAAGCTACACTAGGTGCAAGAGTTCTAGTAGCTATCCGACTAGGCCCAGAATAAAGTAGGTGAAGTGAAAATTTAGTCGGCAACTTAATGAACAAACATTGAATGATTTAAAAAGCCTATTAGTTTTTTTGAAGGACGTTTAATGGTTTAAACTGTTTCCAGGTTTATTTTGATGCTAGGAGGTATGAAAATAGAGACTGTCGTTAATTATAATAATGCTTCCATAACGTTGACCACTTAAAAATCGAAATTCTATAATCCGGCCAAGGTTTATTAGATTGTGAGCGTACATTGAAATGTTAGTTCCAGAGTAAATGATTCAAAAGTGACGTTTCTAATCAAAATACAAAATAAAAATGCAATTATATAGCATATAAGTAATAGTTCGTTTAAAATAGAACCTACCATTTAGCTGAGATCCAGTTAAAAAGTAATGTAGTAGCTGAAAAACTTTCAGCCTTCCAGATTTCATTAAATTCTGTATTGTTAAATGACCAAATATTCCATCCTGAACAATCTGTTTAGCTTGTTCTGGATTGATCAAGTTACAACCATTAGACCATGTACATTTTGTCAACCATATAAATCCATCAAGAATTAAATTTGTAATATTTGGATCAGCAAGTGCTAAACGATCCGATAGAAAATCAGTAAGGTGATCGACTAAATTACATAGCGAAAAGAAGTAGACGAGAATGATTACATTACACCAACAATAAAAACAACATGTGTAATGAGCGAAACAATTATTCCCTCAATAAATCTTGAGACAAATATATGAATTTTATGTTACGAGAAAGGTACTGGTTACGGTAGATACGAATAGTATAGGGTCAATTTTAGAAAATAAGATAACTGGGAAGTCGAGCTGTCCATCTATAAGATAAGTTGAGACAGTTTTTTAGATTATATCATAATTGAAATGTATTCTATTAGTCATGAAATCTGAGGATAATGAGTTCGATTCCTGGCAGAGTCTTAAGTTGGAGCTATGGAGGAGTTGGAAAACTAAGACAAAAAAGTTGCTGAATCCATCTTAGTTTTCAGTGATTCTCTAAAAGATACTACGCTGTGATGAAAGCTAACTTTATATTTGGGATAAGTTGATCAGGTAGGACAAAATTGCTTGAAATCTATCGGCCTAATATTCTTGAAATCTGGCCATCTTATAAAATAGAAACAACTATTTATATCTTTGGTTGACTGCCATTTGTCTAAACAATATATCAATTTCAGTTAACATAACATAACATAAGTGTACAAACTTATATTTAGGGTAGTAAAAACAGGTAGCAAATAGTTAACGTTAAGGTCAGGCAATGAGATGACCAGTATAATATGACCAAAACAAATCAAAATTACATCAAACTGTAAAAATTTGTGGTTGGCTTCTAAAAATCTATAAAATGAGAACAATGATGGTGTACAGTAAAACAACAGTTACTCAAAAATAATGCTTAAATTACATAAACATTTCACAATGTAAAGTTATGGTTGGTTGTTGCTTAATTATTCCTTTATTCAAAACACATTTATAAATGTTTGAAACAGATAATTACACTTACTCTCTTTGGATGTGATATTCGAAAGCGGAATACTTTTTATACCCGTAATGAGAGTTTCTATGGAATCTTTTTGTGATGTAATTTTTGTATCCGTTAATCCTGACCTATATTAATAAAGTAAGAGTGAGAAATCCATTTGTAATGTGAACTAATAAAGTAAATACAGAGGAAGTACTCCAGGAAGCAATAAAATTGCCCTGTAAATGCTGGGAGAATTTCTTTATTATCACTCACTTTCAGTAAAGAATTCGTGAAATAGTCAACAGTTTCATGTGCATGGAAGCGGGGGAATTCGAGCTAGTGTAAGTACAGTGGACTAGATAATTTTCAAAGTGAGAAACGTGTTAAAACCATCGAACAGCTTAGGCTGTAAGCTTTTTTTACTATATTAATTTATTTACAATATTAATTGTTAGAAAATACGTCGAAAATGAGATGAATACAGTTAAAAGTGAAGTATTGATGAGAGAGGTAACCACCTTCTAGAAACAAGTACGACCAGCAAAAGCTATGAAAAGGTTATAGAAAAGAATCAATGCTGAAGATAATATTTTGGAGTTATACATTCATGCAGAAACCAAACGACTCACTCAAGAGATTGAATTAAATCAAGCAAAGACTCCATCTGAAAGGATACAGTTAAAAACAAAACAATCACCATTAGCTAAATGTTTAAACAGATGAGAGATATTTAATAAATGAAGAATCCCCAGTTGGTGTGCGAGAATATTTTGAGCATATTGTATTATTTGTTTGCCTGTTTAATAAAGTTCTCTGAGTGGTACGTTCTGTTATTATCATCATTTCAGTGACAAAGTTTATCAAGGCTGAATTCTTAAAATAAACTAGTTACTATAGGTTCTTTATGAGCGGTATAAAGGTCTAAACTAAGTATTTTAAACGTAAACATTTTCCCGGTAGCTATTATCATTAAAACTAGTAATAATAACACAAACTAGTGACCATTGCTTACAGTTTGTGCTCCTAAGTCCGCATAATAAATCACGTATTTGTACTCCTACTGGTTTGACGAGAGTTAGGATTTCAAGTTTATCCGGGTAAATAATAGTTTTACTGAATGAACAACTTAGTTCTTTGCAAACTCATATCTAGGACTGTTGTGTCTTTCTTAGGATATCCAGTCAGTCCAAAATGGGATTTAAAAGCCGTGAGGTTGAAGGGTCAGTAAAATGTTACCGAGTCCCAGCTAAGTCACTCGCAGGCTGGACCATTACTACATTAGACAACAAATCAAAGAACAAACAAGTCTGTTGAAACATCGTCAAGGATAACGAACGTATATTATTCGACTACACGCAATGAAATGCGGTAGAGGTTCCAATCTTCTTCTCCGGCAAAAGAAGGAGCGCATATATATATATATATATATATATATATATATATATATATAACAATGAGGAAGAATCTCATTTCATCGTTTGCATTACCAGGATACGTCGAGGCCTGCCAACTAAGATATCACCGATATTCATAGCTTACCGACCCCACTGTCCGAAATATTTTATACGATGATCCAAAAGCCGATCGGACTAGAAGTGGAGAATGTAGGGATGTGGAAACATATGAATACTGTCCGGTATGTCAAAACGTACGTCCCTCATCTTGCACAACGAACCTGGAACTAAACTGTGACGTGAATTATCCTAGAAACACTATGGGTTTTCATTACATTCCAAGAGAGAGAGAGAGCAGTGAGCATTAGTGGTAAATAGACCCCATAAATAAATAGTTTTGTAAGTCTTCAACCTTAGCACCGATCTTACCAGTTTCACTGAGCACACTCCTAGCTGAGGGAGTCTAATCAAGCATCCTCATCAGATTGCATTTGGATGCACCGTGCACAGCATCTTATATGACAACTAGTCATATTAGAAAGCGTAATTGTATATCCTACACTTAGAGTTCATGAACTTTAGTCGGTACGGACCGTACAATATCCAAATTTATTTTATTTTCTAACAGACAACAATCTTTACAATATATGAGGTAACCCATTTTTCAGTTTAAGATCAAAACCACGGATAAACACGAGCTTATGTCACAACTTCACCGTAGCGATACCGCACAAGTAGCCGCTTCAGTTGGCTCAAGGTCATGTACAAAATGACGACGTGATTTGCCATTTTTAGTAGTTTAAATCTCAAACACTGCTTACGAACAACTTTTTTCAATTAATTTTCACAAAAACCTAGCATTTTATTTTCCCAAAGCAGGTTCTAGTCCACTGTAGCTGATGATGAATTATGGGGTACTAACTTCTATAGAGCCTAATATCACTTATATCAGGTTTCTTATACATTCTTTTACGGTGATGTTTATTCACGAACTAGATTATGTATTCGGAAAAGTTCTCTATTTAGTACAAGGAAGTAAATTAGTAGGGGTAATTTGGTAGAAGGGGAGTGCCCGTGCATGGTAAACTTACAAGAACAAAAGTCTAGAGATGTTCATAATAAGTCAGATTCATTAGCAACAACAAAGCGAACTGTTATACATAACCGACACATTCATACGGAGCTATTATTACATCGCGTTTGACTTGATGGCTGTACATCGGGCATTTTATTTTCGTGAGTAACTCACAACTGTGATTTGCTTCGGACGACTGTCAGAATTTGGAATCACAGACGCAAAACCTACCTGGGTAGTTACGAGGTTGTGATTATTTGCCTGACTATTTTGAAAATAGATGTTGCGTTTGACTAACTGTGTTCTGGAAGATGTCAAAGATGCTTGATCACTTTCGTAGAAGAGGTTGTGCAAGATATTAAAAATGTTTATGAGTTGCTAACGAGTTTGACTTAAGCGGTAAAATTATAAACTGAGCACTCAATCGTCACTTATTTGGAAACATTAATCGGTTGGAAATCGGGATGAGGTGGTTTATCATCCCAAATACTCTCGCGCTTAAGTTACAAAATTCTAATCCTTGTCTGCTTCACTCTCACTGAACGGTTAAGTAACCATACATCTTTAGCATGATGCAAACGACAAATACATTATCACCATCATATTTGCTAGATAATTCAATTAGGTAGTAGCATTATTGACTTGATGACAGCATGGTCTCGTTTGCCCAGAGCATCTGTAAGGCTAACTAAACGTCACTGACCGTTAGATATATCACCTCTCAGGCCTAATCACTTCTACGTAGGACGATCTATCGGTGATCGTCATACTGTCTATCAAACATCGTCAAGATCGATGACAACCAACTCGAATTCATCAATTTCACATGGGAGAATGGGTCATTGAGCTGACCAGTGTGGACCGTCACTATGCGTGATGATCGTGGTTTTCTCGAATTGAACGGTTATGGTGTGATATAGCTTACATCATAGACAAATCCAATAGTTAATACTTATGGTGTGTGACAATTTCGTTGTATATAGGCTTACATTTGACGTAGGAGTGGTTTAGTCTGACATATGGTTTTTCTGAGCCTAACAGCGTTTTGCTGGCTCCACTTACATATCAGTCCAACTCAGAACATAGAAGACATATGTTCATACCAGCCTTTCAGAATTTTCCAATGAAATAGTACGATATTTTAAGTGAGACATATGCTATGACCAAAAAATTATGCGGCGATTGAATATGAAAACTTCAAATCATTGATTATTCTGTGTTCGTTTACGTAAACAACTCTAAATGCATAACCAAGCGCGTTTTTCGTAAAGTCGTGATATATATTTTTCGTCGATTTTACTAGATCAAATTTGTGAATGAAACAAACTCGCACGGCAGTCAATACAACGATTGGTTGATACACAAGTCGATGCATTACACAATATGATCAACACAAAATACAACTCAACACCCACTGCTTTCATATGTTGTCTTATCACAACCGATCAACTAGCGTATTCTTTTTCAAATACATTTATTTTTGGACATTTATCACATATTTTGACACTGATCGTCAAGTGTGTTAGATCACCAATGTAGATGGTCTGTGTAGAATGATCAGAGGACAGCTCGAGTACGACGGGAATAGTGTGACCAACCAGTTAACGTGGAAGTCAAACCTCATGATAAATAGCCAACGTAGATTACTCTTTCGTCGTTCCCAGGTATTATGGCTGCTTTGGTGGCCGTGAAACACGAGCGATGTTACTACAGAAATATTTTAGTAAGAGTAGGTACAAGGAACAGAGTGCGGTCACCACCTCATTGGTTACTCCATAACGTGCAATCAACCGATGCGAGTTGGTTGTCCTTGACTTTGACGAAGATCGTTGAGCTGTCCGACATTCAGTGACCCGATTAACGGACGTTTTGACTAGAGCCCAATGGTATTTCATTGACCCTAGAGATTATAAGGCTGTTAGCTTTTGAAGTATAAAAACTATCCAGGATCTAAAATTGTTGATGTTGGATTCAGTTTACAAGGTTACCAGTCTATTACGAGGTGTATTTTCCGAATGAAGCCAACAGACTATTTCATTTATCATAAAGGGTTTTGAAGACTGTTGAGTTTCGGTTGAGATCATGAGTTGATCAATGTTGAACCATCACTGAAAACCTGGAAGCATTGGACGGCCGTTTCGTCTTAGCATGGGACTCTTCAGCAGTGCGCATCCAGCACTTCCTGGTCTCCAATAGTGATCTAACAATGATCGATTGATGATCTCAACTGGAATAAGATTAACAAACGAACAAGCCGTCACACGGACATGGAAATAGTATATACATAACTGTTCATAATCGGTCATGTAAGTACGCAATATTTAAGAGAAACGAAACGGTCATCCAGTGCTTTCAGGTTTCTTATGGTGGTCTAATATTGATTGACTAAGGATTTCAATCAAAATATTACTTATATACGCTGCAATAAACCTTCATGTTTTAGATGTGATTTAACGGAATAACTAAAAATTCAAACTACATATAGAGGTGAATAAATGCTCAAAATAAATACTTCTGCAAGCTCTCAACATTAGTGCTGACTTCGTTAGTTTTACTGGAAACACTTCAACTGAAGGCACTCGGTCCCACATCCGCGCCAGATCACGAGTGGGTACAGTGTGCAACGCTTCCCCTGCAACTACTAACCAGCTTACATCAAACGCTTCTCATCATATCGACAACTTTCCAAATACATCTCCAAACTTATCTTTGGCTTCTGATTTGACTGTGTTAGCATCTTTCCATCATAAAGATGTTAGGGAAAACGGTAGCGTCCAATCCTGCATAATTGCGGAATATAATATATATTTATAGTAATGAATCGGTTTCAATACATTATGACATTAAACACTAAAACGTGAAGGCAGAAACACCAAACCTATCGGATTGAGGCTTATAATTTTTATGAATGAGCCTATTGATTCTGATAGTTTAATAGTTACACTCTAATATATATAAATATTGACGATGTGGATCTGAAAAACAAAACTTTATCAGAAGGGGTTTTGTGGAGATTAATTATTTTATAGTTGAAAGCGTGAGTCAATTGAAGCTAGACCACCAGGGAAAACCTTGAAACACTAGACGGCCGTTTCGTCCTATTGTGGGAATCCTTATCAGTGCGCATCCACGACCTCACCTAGCGAGATTCGAACCCAGAACCTACCAGTCTCGATAGACCACTGAGGCGGCATCCAACGGTGTTAATGTCTAACTTCAACTGATCCACGAAGTTGAGCAACTGTTCACCAATTGTCTTCAGTGAGTTCCTATCTCACAACAGACGTGGTTTGAACTCCACTAGTCAGTGCTTCGCACTAGAACTCCTGGATGTACTTCTCGGAGTCAGTCACTAGTGAGCATATGATTATATTAATTATCAGAAAGGGTTTTGTGGAGGCTTAGTATTTTCTTTGTTGAAAGCTTCCAGGTTTTCCATGGTGGTCTAGCTTCAATTGACTCACGCTTTCAACTATGAAAACAAAACTTTATCCAGCAAACATTCAAAAATGTACTAGTTTTGTTTATTTTTCCTACTGTGTTGTCACATTTAGTCTATGGACTATACAAATTTACACAACCGTTCATATTATGACCGATTGATACGTCATCTCACACAATGCAACACAAAACATGACAGAAACCTCCGGGCTTCATACGTTTATTCTGCTGGTACAGTGTGTTTTATGTGCAATATTCCCCAACGTTTTGTACCTCAACTTTGCCT
The DNA here is from genome assembly GCA_944470415.2 of Schistosoma rodhaini. Taxonomy (NCBI): domain Eukaryota; kingdom Metazoa; phylum Platyhelminthes; class Trematoda; order Strigeidida; family Schistosomatidae; genus Schistosoma; species Schistosoma rodhaini. Next base: position 32,183,258 of record OX104037.1, read on the forward strand.
TGATATCGGTGAAAACTTTCTAAACAATGATGTTTCAACCACTTAATGATATGAAGTCGTACGGGGATGTTCCATATCGCAGTTAAACCATCATAAAATTGGTCAAAAGTCAGCACTAAGTTATTTGCGAGTCTCTCAAATAAAATAAAAATACTGCACACTGTCGGTTTGCGGTCTTTCCATAAAAGCTGTGCAGGTTTAGGCTTTGTACTTAAAGTTTCTACCGACAATTAAGAAATCCCCAAGATTTCCACACAACTACTAGAAATTACAACACATTCCGTATTATGGAGTTTAATTTATCATTAAAAATTACGAGCCATAATCACTCGCACATAATAAGGAACGTCAATTTAAATATATAGTTTTATATCAACGAGAAAGATAAACACTAGCGTTTTTACGTCTGATCAACAGGCTTTCCACTGTCTTCAATTTCATTCTTGACCCACATATAGCAACCGGTCAACAGAACCTGACACGGATAGATTGTTCTAAAATGATTATATGTTATTAATGGTGGTTTAGCCTAGATCTACAAGTGAATTCAACTATTAAAATTACTACAATCTCTGAGAATGTATTTGTGACAGAAATAAGGATTTTGGTGCAAACAAGCAAAATCAATAGTACCAACGGTGCAAAGTTTTTGACAGTCTGCAGCCTTTTAATAGTCATTTTTAGGATCTTGATGTCAAGATAGTAGATATTTATTTCTGAGAAACACACCTGTTTCCATTTAAGCCGCTTCAAACCACATCTGTCCAGTATGTAGTGAACCAAATATATCAGTTCTAAAATAGTAATAAACTTACCACAAAAAGGTTAGTTTGCTAATGTGCTGAAATACAAATTATACACAAAGAAAAATATGGGACGTTACTTAAATTGTCAGAAGGAGGAGTGTCCGAGTTCTCTTCTTGGTTTCTTATTCTTTAATTATAAGCAGTCAGTGATTCCAAATATGATTAATATGATCTAAGATGTGCATCCAGAATAACCACGTAATGAGGGCATCATTATGATCCCTGAATATAGATAGCAAATATATTAGAGTTCTATTATCGTGACAAATGATAAACGTGAACGAAAAACATGTGTATGCAGCAGTGTATGTGTGAGCGGGTAATCTATGTGTTATGCGTTGAGCGTACAACATGCGGACAGAAGATCAAAGTTTAATTTTTAACAACAATTTAACGGTCAGTAATAGTAACTGATTACAAAGTAAGTTCGTGTTAACTATTTCCACAAATCGTTATCCTAGATTTTGTTCATTTGGTATGTCTAACACTATGGATGGTTTTAACTTGAAGCCCAAACACTGGTATAATAATTAAATCCTAAAATACACGATTACTTATAAAATGAAACAGCTATGTCAATCAAATGTTGGTGCTGAGAAAAAGTGGATAAAATACAACGCTAAGTAAAATATGGAAGATGTTTTCAATAAATAAATTCTCAATGTAGATCATATAAAAGGAATGAGAGAAAAGTGCCTTTACGATTATAGAGATAAATGCAAACACTTTGGAATGTCAAAACATTACAATAAATAGACTTCATTTGGTATAAGTTCCAAGGTGTTAGATTTCAAGTTGTATATTACACAAACATGGAGAAACAGGCAGCATAAAAGTTTAAATGTGGGTAATACATTTAACACAGACCTGCCGTTTTTGATCTGTAAATACTTATCTCCACTCTCCCTTTTCTACTCTTTTCTTACTTCTTAGTTTTCTGATTTCCAGTTTTCGTCTCCACACAGTATTAAAAATAAAATTAATTCTGCATTTAATGCAACACTAATCAATCAACTTTTGTTATCAGTAGTGACATTTAAGGGATCTTCAACAGTCTGTTCACAGTTTTATTGCTCCTAAGAACTTATGGTACAATAAGATATGTATTAATTAAATATTTTAAATAATAAAAACGAATATGTGATACTGATGAGGAAGGTAATTCTGCCAGTCCTTTTTTAAAATATTACTTATAATCAGGACACAATCAAGAAATTAAGCAAGGTTGCCCATTCTCACAATGATCAATGTAAGTTAACTAGATTACTCAAGTAACTTAACAAAATAGGTTTACTGCTCTTTCAGACATCAATCATAGAGATCGCATAACCTTGGGAACATGTGACATTCGAAAGAACACCATAAAATTGTCAACAATAGATACATTAAAACTGTAAACTTTGAATAGTCATTGTCTAAAGAGGAAATTTCAACATTATACTGGATATTTCATTCTTTTACACAAAATTTTGAGATTTATGTGCATACTGTGCGTATCGCCTCGATATATCTTAAATTCACAAGCACAATTAGAGACTGACCAGTTGCAGTTCGAAAGAAACATCAATGGGAAGATTCAAACAAGCAGTACTAAGTGAATTTAAACTTCACTCCATTGCACAAGCAAGCGGCTATCAGGACTCAGTAGCCGAGTGATTAACGCGATGGCGTTTGAAGCGAAAGGTACCAGGTTCGAGTCCCAGAGTGGACATCAACTCTGAGATGCAGGTACATCCAGCTGATAAGTCCTAAATAGGACGAAACGCGCGTCCTGGATTCCACTGCTATCCAATATCCATCTTCACTGATTATTATTATTATTATTACTATTGTTATTAATAATTCAAATGTGAATGGTAAGATTACATATAGTGAAATTATTTTATGATAAACTATTCACTATCTATAAACGATTAATTTACCTATTACAACTGAGTGAGGTAAATCAGTTTAAAGGTTATCATTTAGGCATCCATGATATATTTCCTTATTTTGAGTAATCTAAATGACCTTCACTCAGTATTTAAAACCATCTGTTTTCTTTTTCGAAAAAGAAATAATTTTTTTAAGTCAACAGTTAGCAACTCCTGATAAGGCAACCATATGTTTTGTTATTATAATTATTGGTTTTAGGTCATTTGTTTATATTTGTTTATATGGTAAAATTCTCTGAAACAGCGGAACCACTCATTTATATTTATATTATTTCCAACGGAGAATACATTCATCCACAGATAATTAGTTAATGAAGTATTCAACTGGAGATACAATTTGTATCAAAGATATATTTTGACAATGACAGGAATTTAACTATGCTCAAGGTCATTGTGGTATGTCTTTTTTTCATTTCGCATAATTTTTGTATTGCTTTCTTTAGAAATGCACAATTATAGTAGAGAGAAGTGTAGCAACAAAAATTTATTCGCTAAATTCCCAGGTTAAAAGTAAGTAGTACAACCTAGAAATGATTTTGATATGAGCTAGTGAAGGAGTGGAGAAGATATGTAGCTCAGGTGGGTGATTTTGATGTTGGTTTGTTCTCTGAGCTGGATGGTTTGGTCGTGGAGCTTTCATCGTCCTTCTGAACGACATCATCAGCACAAACTTCGGGTAGAAGTGAAGTGTTTGAATTTCTCCACATGTGATTCACAGCTTGTCCTCTGCACCTCGATGTTGATTGGTTCTTATTGACCTTAAATTTGTCATTGTTTATTTCTTTGTTTTGGTTGTTGTGCCAAATCAATACTCGAAAAAAATAAAGAAATTAATAGTTCATGGATAATGCATAACAGTCAGTTTCTATAGGAATAACATTTCTGGGAAAGATTTGTATTTAAATACTAAACAGATGTATGTATTTTTGGATTGTTAGAAATTCTCATTGAGTATATTAAACATGTAATGTAAGTTTGCATGATTCCCATTTATAATTACATTAAGTTTCAGTTTAATAAACAACCACGTCAGTTGTGAGATAAGAACTCACTGAAGACAATTGATGAACGGTTGCTCAACTTCGTGGATTGATTGGAGTTAGACATTAACACCATCGGATGCCAGCTGCCTCAATGGTTTAACAATTAAGTGCTCTGGCTCGAGACTGGTAGGTCTCACATTAGGACGAAACGGTCGTCCAGTGTTTCCAGGTTTTCCTTGGTGATCTAACTTCAATTGACTCATACTTTCAACTATGAAAATACTGAAGTCTCCACCCCTCCTGATAATAATAAACAAATATTTTTATGTGGATGTTTGTCAAATTATGTTTTTACATTATTAATAGGATATTAGTAACTTACCAAGTAACATACATAATTTTCAATCCAGATCAAAGAATAAATTAATGGTGTTAACAATAAATTTTTCAAGTTTTAATGAAATATTTCATAGTTTCTAATTGTGTTATTTAGTATTGATTATTCAGGAATGCCGACAACCTAGTCAGTATCCATGACACTACAATGATTTGAATCTAAGAGTATTGATTTAATAGGAAAATGAGTAGATATTTTGATTCCTTAGTTACGATTTTAAAAAATAATGATAACGTTAGTATCCTTTTCCATAATATTAAATTACATAGCATCAGCTATCAAATGGAGTAAGTTCCCTGAAGGTAAAACAATAATAAGTTTAGAGAAATAATCACGTAAACAATTCCTTAGATTCTACAATATGTATCGATGCAGCTTTATTTTCATGTTGAATTTTACAAATAAGTGGTCTTTGAAAATAAGGAGAATTCAGCAAAGAAAATTTTATTTTCGACGAAATCATTCACTTAAGCTGTACATTCGTATTTATAGTTATATGGAAATTAAATTGGTTCCAGAATCTTATTATCAAACGAGGTTACGTAATAATCAAGGGGAAAGGAAAGAATATAGGGCTGGAAATAATTTACGGGTCAGATAATACCCCATTGACAGATATGAAGAAAAATGACAAACATAAAAGTCGTAATGATAAAAACTGAATAATAACCAAGAAAACTTGTATAAGGTAATAATAATAACTGATTAGAGTTTAAAACTAGTAGCGAGCATCCATGACCTCGCCTCGCGAGCGTGATTCGAACCCAGGACCTATCAGTCTCACGTCAGGGTACTTAATCTCTAGACCACTGAGCCGGCCGGCATCCAACAGTGTTAATGTCTAACTTCAACTAATCCAAAAAATTGAGCAACCAGTCAACAATGTCTTCAGTGAGTTGATATCTCACAACAGACCTGGTTGAACTACACTGGTTACTGCTTCTCACTAGAACTCCAGGAAATACCTCATAGAGCCAGTCACTAGTGAGCACATGATCAGTATCAGAAGGGGTTCTTGTGGAGATTCTAGTAATTTTATAACAGTAAGTATAATAATTAGAGTTGTAATAACAATTTTATAATAATTCTAAAAAAACCCAATAATAATCAAATAAAAGAGAAGGAGGAAAGGGAAAATAAACCAAAACATATCACTAAGAGGAACTAGGGCCGAGAAAGGATGAGAGGCTGAACCATTTGCAGGCAAAGTTTGAGCTTGATTTTTTGGATTTCCAATGTTTTATTAGTGCATAAAATATTGATTCGATTCTTTCGATTGTGTAGATTACTTTAAAAGAAGACTCCTTTGGAGCGAAGTATCCACAGTTGATCAAATACTCTCATATTTAACTAGAATTTGTTTTACATTCTCGTTTTAAAAGCTATAACGGTAGTGTCTTGAGATGCGTTTGGAAAGTGATCGCTTTGTGTGACCAATGTAACCTGCCCCACATGAGCAAGTAAATTTACAGATAAACACTGATGTGGCTCAAAGTGAAAGTTTATCGTTAATACATCCAAGAATGGTAGACCGGCTTGATTTATAAGAACATATTTGCATTCAGATAGGAAATATCATCATATGTGAATAAATAGCAATGTACAAAATATTCTAAATATATAAAGTATTTTTTATATATAGTTGAAATCATGAGTCAATTGAAGCTAGACCACCATGTAAAACCTGGAAACACCGGACGGCTGTTTCGTCCTGTTGTGGGACTCCTTAGCAGTGCGCATCCACGACCTTGCCTCGCGAGATTCGAACCCAGGACCTATCAGTCTCGCGTCAGAGCACTTAACCGATAGACCACTGAGCCGTCATCCGATGGTGTTAATGTCCAACTTCAACCAAGTATTGTTAAGTACTGTTAGACTTACTAAAAAGCATCTTACCTAGATCTTATTTACACTTCATTTGATTAGTCTATGAATTACTATTCTCTGTGTTATACAGGCCTACTGTTTTGTAGAATATTCATCAAACAAATAGAGATGAATTCGATTTTATGTTTGTTGATCAGGTCAACATTTTACATAAACATACAATCAAGCTGTTATTTGACAGATTGACATTAAATTTTCAATAAGCACCCTATTTATTAATTATTGATAAGATTTTATTTACTTTTATTGTTTTCATTATTCTTCTTCCTGGTTTTTTTCATTTTGTCCTTTTAATTTGTGTACACAGAAAAAACTACAAACAAAAATTGACACATAGAACAACTGACCAATTCATATTTACATATAAAATATTTCGCAATATTTCTTTGTTTTAAATTTTTTCCTGTTCCAACATTATGATACTATGGTGTGCGCTACCGACGTCGACAGATATAAGTAGTATGTATCATCCATAGAAAGTGCAGAGCCTGGCGGTAGAACGTTAAGAAGATCGAAGAAAAGAAAACGAGAACATAGAATAATTGGTTTGGAAATAAAGGAGCAATAAAGTCTGAAACGATTGATTGACATTTTGCAAATGAAGTGTTTATTTATGGGTCTCAGATTTTACTATGAGATTCGATTGTCCCCACTTGTGTTCTCGTTGACTGCAATACAATCAAATTATTTAGTTTCATATTGTCTTCCATAGAAAAATGAATGAAAAAATATTAAAATTTTATCAATCTATAAATCAGATTTATGATGATTTGTATGGTAATGAAACCAAATTTTATTAAGTAATATAAACAGTTGAATTCACGAGTCAATCTTAGCTAGACCATCATTGAAAACCTGAAAGAACTGCACTGCTATTTGGTCCTAATATGGGACTGCTTGTAGTATCGGTTACATGTTAAGCCCATATAACTTATTCTAGGTTGTGAATAGGCCGATTTATTCATTATCTAGAGTCACGTTTTGAACTAGTTAATTATTCACTTATCAAACCTGACTGTTTTTATATGAGCGAATATGTGTATACTTCTTATTCTATTCATCACATGCCTGCAATCTATTTTTTCTGGCTATAAATATTAATTAATGCATGATTAAATGTGGTTGGCTTATATGACTTCTCCACTGGGCGTCATTTCGTTCCGCTATCTTCTCTTCGCATCATTCTTCTGATTGTCTGTCCAGTTCAATCAGTGTACAAAATATATCTATTCAAAAATTTATTCTCGCATCCAATTTATTTAATTCCGTTATTCACTAAAGCAGATTAAGTCGATCATGACATACGAGGATAACTGAAATACGTATTTCAATAGCATTCATACGATCCAATTGGAGTCAGATACAGGGCCACTAACTCCTCACTAGTGTGACCCACAAATTCCCATAATGGTAATTAATACTAATCAAAAAATCGATTATTAATTATAAGATCCTATATCATTATTATTATTTAATTCATAAATGAAATGATCCCATGGTTTCTATTCACCTATTTGTTTTCCAATATACAGGTTATAAAAAAGAAGTATTAAAACATGAAAATCATAAACGTTGTTATCGCAATGATTTTTTTCATAAATATGTTATTTGATAAGTTCACTTTAAATGTGGTAATAAACCTACTGAAATTAGAATGTGGCGATTCAGGATTACATTGAGTTTAGTAACTATGGTGTTGTAAATGAGACTTGGTGGGGATAACCAACTTGTTGTTTATCAGTAAATCATATAATGGCTTAGTAAAATATCAAAATCATACGTTAAATACATCATTTATAAATCTTTGACTTTTACTTAATATACTCCATCATTCTACTAATGCTGTTGTTATTTCAATTGCTCACAGATTTCCTTCCTCTTTATTTCAATCTTCTGCTGTTAAATATTCCACTTCCGAAAGGTCCTACATACTACTCATTTCTGTCAGCATAAGTAGCATGTATCACAATAGAATTTTATAAAATAATTATTTTCATAGTTGAAAACGTGAGTCAATTGAAGCTAGACCACCATAAAAAGACCTGGAAGCACCGAACGACCGTTTCGTCCTATTGTGAAACTCCTCAGCAGTGCGCATCCACAACCTCGTCGGCTCTCCATTGCTTCCAGGTTTTCCCTAGTGGTCTAGCTTCAATTGACGCACGCTTTCGACTGTGAAAATACTGAATCTCCACAAAACCACTTCTGATAAAAGTGATTATTTTTGGAAGAAATATTTAATGATTATCAAAACTCCACGCCTACTACACAGCAGTAGTTTATGTAGATTATTCTATGATAGTTTAGTTGATAAAACAATTAGATAAATATATTATATACATTATTTTCTCTGATTGTGTATGAAACACAAGTCATCTTTACACTAAAATAGATTATAAGTAGTATATACAAAATACTTATAGTTTTGAATTGACATAAAGTAGACTACATAATAGTTCACACCACTTTTCAAAAAGTGTATATATGTCAGAATAGATCATTTCATTACTGAGAAAATGGTTAGATTGTGATGTTTAACAAAGAGGTATAAATTTTTGTTAACTGTTCCACTGTTCATTCACTGAATTGTATGTAAGTTCAGAATAATAGTAGTAACAGTGATAACAATCACTATTATTATAATCATCATGATAAGATTTTAACTGTTTGGATGAGAAAATAATCTTACAATTTAAATGAATCGATTTTCAGAATATTCTAGTTCAGTTTTTGGCTAGTTATTATTACCTTAGTAATTAAATACACTTGGAATAGTGAAAGAGACCAACTTTTGTGATATTTCGTCAGTGATCTTGATTTAATATGATCCATAGTGTTGTGAACATAAAATCAGGTGGGTACAATCGAATGTATTTAAGCACAAATTACAGACGATCTCACTAAAATCTGATAACCATACAATGAACACTTAATTTGTAAAATAACAACCAATTGTCTCAATTTTCACTGTTCCTTCTGTAAATATTAGTTCATGTTCTATAATTTTATTGTTCATGCATTTTCGTACCGATCGCGTTTCGTTTCCGTTCGCTCTTTAGCGATCTTCTGCCAAAATACATTCTATATCTAACCCTCACCATATACTACTTATATGGATATAAGTAGACCACACCACAATAGTACAGTAAAATCTCTAGAACTAACGGAAATCCTAATATAAAAATGTTTCTCAACATAGTTCAACAAGCCAAGTATTAGTATATTTATAATGAGTTCTAGTAGAACAAGTTATTGATAGATGAAATTTATCTAAACTTCAATTCTTGATAATATTTTCACAGTATTTAAACTTATTTATTACATCGTAATGAACAGGAATTTGACAGACTTAATTATCTCCTGACCTAGTTCTAACGATGAACAGTACGGAAAAATGTAATGGTGAGTTTAACCTGGCCCTTAATCTAAATATTTTCACATGACCAGTTAAACTAATGAATATTCATATATATATATATGGGAACTTTTGGTAGCCTAATTTTGAAGGGTATTAGCATTATACTATGGTTAGAAAAATGAAAGGTTTTTGCAGCAAAGAAGCGTCGCACTCATTTTGACAGTAATTCAATCACTGGATTTATTCTGGATTCCGATAGTTTCTAGTATTGATGCATGATACACTGTTTCATGGATCTAAATTCATTGTAACAAACTTTACAAATGCTTCCTCATAACCTTAAGCATGAACTGTTATTTCTTTCTGAGATGAATACCATTCATAAAAATACCTCTGGTTCATAATATTAAGTTCGAATTTTTATAATTGTAAAGTCTGATTTGAAATGTTTTTCATAAATTTCACATTAATACTTCACAGTTGGTCTGGATGATATTTTCCCTATTGAAGAATAGAAAAGGATTATTTTATAACGTGATCCGAGATTTCAATAATCAAAAGAATTTTGAGTTGTGATCGTAAGGTTAGATAATAATAGGAGGATGGAAATAATTTTTCGGATGATAAGCCATACGATCCACCTCTTATTCTACTTAATTTTTCTGGTTAGCGTTTTTTTAGCGAGTTGGTTTTCTACGGGATGGGGTCGCTAACCTCATGCCCAACCCTCCTCCTTTACCTGGGCTTGGGACCGGCAATAACTCTAAAAGAGCTACAGGCTCTAATTCCCTTCTTCAGTATGTTTTGGTCTTATTTTTGCTTTTGTTATTATTTTGTACTTTTTACGTAATAACCAGTCATTAATATGATTGTTTTGTAATAATTTCTCATAATTATGATTCGATTGTTACTATGACATTTATTTTTTTCATTTCCTCTTCGCATAAATTATTTTCATCCTCTTATTCTTCTCCAGCTTCTTGATCATTAGGCGATCTCTTTGCATATGCATTTACAATCTTGACTACTTAATGATGTAATCTTTTTCTGTTTTCCTATAGACTCAATTATTTATCAAACAACTATATATACGAATGTTCAATATCCTAAGAGCTGATAAAAATCAGAAAAGTAACATCCATTAGCCCAGCGAATCAACCGTAGCATAGATTGATAACAAATTACCTTGGTGTTTAATTCATTTTGTTGAATAAACGAGAAATATGAATTACGAAAAGAAGACTAAACAATGATTTAGACAAGAATGTATACTTGGCATGAAACAACCAGAGAAAAATAAGAAAACAAATCCAAATGAAAAAGAAGTTTTGTCGAAACATAGTTATACCCTTTCGTGATGATTTTGTAGGAAAATATAGCATACTTTAGAGTTATATCTGAGCTATTTACTTCTAATCATTCGACTCTGAGAAATGTATTATGCGAAAGTTAGAGTGAATATCATTATTTCATGTTATATTGACAGTGGTTTTCATTAGAACTCAAAGGAAATCTACATTATAAGTCTAGTGTTGTGACCACAATGCAGCATATCTGTGGTTGAGCCATTGAAGAGATAAGTTAATAAGATTAGCATTTCAGTTTTATTAGTAAGCGGTGTATACATACATAGATAAATTTTGAATATCTCAATACAATTAAAATTGCTATGTATACATTAATCTGAAACTGAATAACAGATCATTGATGGATTTTTTATTGGTAAATGTGCTATATAAAAGCTAATTCAAAGTTCTACTCGAAGATCAGTATTTGGGCGTTAGCTTAATCTAATTTTTGTAACCACCATATCCACCATATTAGCTGAAAAATATCGTAAGTACACAACAAAAAGTATTCACTTTCGTATTAGGAGTAACGCACGTACTGCATATAATTACTTCTTGGAAAAATATATTAACTTCTTAAATGAGAGAAGGAACGTAGTTTTTGAATTTACATAAGGTATGAATTTCCAGCTAAAATCATTAGGTAAGATAAAACTGGGGAAATAAATATTTGTAGGAATAAAGACGTTAGATTTTGATTTTTTGAAATAGTCATATCAACAAAGGAGGGAGTAGTTTCTATAAAAATGTTTAAAAATACATAGTTTGCATTAGAATCAGAGTTTTCGAAAATTTAACTTCACAAAATACAATTCATTAAAAGGTATTTAGTTTATATATTGCGTTTCATCAGGATACTTGAACATGATCAAAGAAAGTTCATCTAAGACTTTACCGTAGCTATAACTATCAAATACAGAAAAGATATTTTACATGCTTGAAACAAGAAAGGAACTGGTCTTTCATTGAACTAACAACATACATCACTATCTTTCGTAATTGACTATACCTTTGTTTACCGTGACCCTTTATTTAGTCAAGAAAGGGGAATTTTACAAAGATTTAATCTTATAAATGTAAAGTTGTTGACTAGTTGAATTATATAATTAATCAACCACATTTAATGCATAATGCACTTAATTTATTCATTCTACAATTTAACAACTGCTACTGTTTATTTATTTATAACTTCATATTGAATATCAAATAAGCAAATTGATAATTTAACTTGTCAAGATAATTATTACATGATTCAATATTGAACATCTTGATAACTGGTTATTTAAACTGATTAGTACATATAAACACTTACGAACAAACTAAAATAATGACAATGAATAACATCACTTTTCATCCTTTATTTAACAATAATGAATACATTATAAGCTAAGATGGATAGCAGCTAGCATTGGAATCCAGAGAGCATCTTTCGTCCTATTTGGGACTCGTCAGATGGATATGCCTGCATCTCACAATTGATGTTCACCTCAGAATTCGAACCCGATTCCGTCTGCTTCCAACGCCATCCAGCTGACGAGTCCCAAATAGGATGAAACGTACGTACTAGATTCCACTGCTAGCCACTATCCATCTTTTCTTACAATGCTTGTGAATCAAGGCAATATCGAGGCAATCCTAACAGTATGAATATATGCCAATAAGAGACTGATCAACTGAAGTCCTTAACATCAATGGGAATATTCAAGTAAACAATACCAAGTGGATTTAATAATAAATACAGACTAAGTTTTTGATTGAGTAAAATATTCATTTCACTTTTTTTCTAGTGTATAACTATAGATATGATTTTTCTTTATTATCTTCACAACTTTTTGAGGTGTATGGTGATAAACAGGGGGAGAATTGTCACGAACATTGTTCTATGCCTGTTTTTCTTTTTTTTCTTCACACTCTATTTCTTTGTTATAATGCTGAAATTTTTTCTAGCTATAATAAACATAGTTTCTAATCGTATAAATTACTTTCCTTTAAATTACATAATCGTCTATGAGAGATTGAGTGATTATTGTTGAGTGTGACAGACAGAGTACTGAAGATACATAGGCGACTATAATACTTAGTGTACCCTTGAAAATTCTCTTTATACGTTTAAATATAAATGAGATTGTTAATTATAATCTTGTCTTGTTTTTCCACATCTTATGGCTTAATTGACAGTGTTTTCTTCTTTTAAATAGGAAATTATATTTGTTTATATTTGTGTAATAAATAGATACTCTATTGAGTAGATGAAATAAATAATGTTGATGAAATGAGTTTTTAGAATATTCTGTATAATTTAAAAGTCGTTTTACCATGAACACTAATTTATTTCCATTTATTTATATTAATATGATATGGTCAGTCTGTTTGTGTTATATCCTAGTGAAGACATAAGTACTGGCAACTTCCGGGACCTATTGATTGAATATTATTCTATATATATTCTTATTGTCTAACTATTGAGTAATTAGATTGTGTATATCTATATTCATCTTATTATAAGCTTCATTTTGACCTATGGATTATTATTATACGATTTACTGTCCCTAAACTATATTCAGTTTATTGATTATTGTCTCCCAGGTTCACAGCCACATTTGGCTTGATCTTGTACAAATATTATATATATTACAGAAGCTGTAATCGTTGTTCTGGACTCAACTGGAAGGGCTAGGCGGATAAAGAACCAATAAGGACGCTGTACTGCTCATACCGGTCGAGCGTCATTGCTTTGGCACAGTGCTAAGATTGGATAAGTCATATTTCGATTGGTGAATAAATCACGTGATAAAAGCCGGACATAAAATCATAACAGTTTGAATATTTGGGCTACCTGTTCCCGCCATCTAGATATTTTAACATGTTATCTGTTTCTTTTGTTTGTTTCAACACATCATTATGCCTTTTAATCGCACAACTTATTCAGGCGCGTTTATGAAAAGTTTACGACCTTCCATTGTACAAATTATAAAAAAGTGCAATCAGCGACTTCATGATGGTTGGAAATGTGCATTGAAAAGAATCAATATTATTCAGATGTCGATTTTTGAACTGCTAGCATCTTACTGACAACCACTCAATATTTATCTTTAGGATTGGTCAAGAAAGGAAACTTGTTCAAATACTTTGTACTGAGCATTGTATATCGTAGATGCGCACTGTTGAGGAGTCCCACAATAAGAAGAAACGGCCGTCCAGTGCTTCCAGGTTTTCTATGGTGGCATAGCTTCAATTGATTCATGATTCCAGCTATAAATAAAAACTTCTATATTGTACCGAAAACATAATATTGAATAAAGCCATTAATAATAATAATGTTTCAACTTAATCTAATTATCGCTTAAGATTTGTTTAAAATTAAGAATTTGGTAAGTTATTAAAAACAGAAAGATATCGAATAAAGTATTCAGAAATCTATTACTTAGGATCATTGGTACTTATTTGTCTAAATAATTCAGTTGTGTAATTATATCATTCACCACCCTGTCAATATTCTATACTTGATTAAAACAGAATACATATACGACTACAGCACTCAAACGTATAGAGCCCCACAGTTAAAAAATCAGAAGAAAGAAGAAATGTGAAGAAGTGTTTATTGGGTAAGAATCAAAATGTACAGAAAATCAAGGGTATTTACAGATATTAGCGATTGTTATAACATCATTATAATTCAGCTAATCCGCAAAGAGGCGAGTTATGCTACTGTCCAATCGTAGCATGCCATGTTGATATTCTAGAAGGCTCCCTCACGTTCTTATTGGATGGAAACTCTTCGGCTCCTTTAGAGCCTCTGGAGGCTCTGTCGTAATTTTCAAAAGCCGTCCCAATAGACATCTTAACGAATAGACATAGTTGTTTTTATCCTTTACTTTTTACCGTTTTATGTAAACGGTCTTCTAAATTCAAAACTTATAAGTTGGATGAAATGCTGAAACTAGTTTGTAACATTTTCTTATCATTTGTATTTTCACTGTTTTATATAAGTTAGCTTACTAGATGTAAGTTGTTTCCATGAATCACTTCGACAATAGGAACAACAGCTTAACTTGTATTACTATACTTCCATAATGACTAAAATGCTTTAACAAAAAATATGCTTCATTTCCTAAAATGTATTTATACTCTAGATGTAACTATACGACATTAGACTAGAAGAGTATGACTTTCAAGAAAAATCTACATTCGTGTAGGTCGTGGTCTAGCTTCAATTGACTTATGATTTCAACTATAAAATTGCTAAAATCTCCACAGACCCCCTTCTGATATTTAAAAAGACTTATATCCTGTCATTGTCTTTAATTTAGTCTTAAACTATTTTTCTTATTATTTTTGCTTCATTGATTTTGAAAATATCCTTCTATCCTTAGTTATTTTTTCATATCCTCATTATTCTATTCATAGTTATACTTAATATCATTCCATTTCATTTAACCCTTCTAATACTGTCACCAAAATATTTTATTTAATCTTACTTAACTTATATTGTTTTCTACCGTTAGCTTGGGTAGCGAAATCCGACTCATACGTTCTCACCGTCCCTCCTGGATCATGGCAACCAACCCATATACTAACGTGAGCGGTAATGTGAGTGGTGGAGATCGGCCTAATCAACCACTCTACCTATACCCGAAAAC
Source organism: Schistosoma rodhaini (assembly GCA_944470415.2). NCBI lineage: Eukaryota > Metazoa > Platyhelminthes > Trematoda > Strigeidida > Schistosomatidae > Schistosoma > Schistosoma rodhaini. Next base: position 32,198,612 of record OX104037.1, read on the forward strand.
GATTGGGAATGCTACAAAAAGTCATTGCATAAATATTGCGGGTTGAAAAGGATGGTAAAAATAGAATCTGCCCAAAAACAAAACAAAAATACCGGATAAGAGTGTTATGTAATGGTTCTGTGTAAGCAGTGCAAAAACAGCTATTCCGCCCCGGTAGTTGTGCAGTGTTTCGATGTAACACTCTTCTCCAGAAGGGCCTTTTAGGCTTCACCATGTTCCTATGTTCCCCTTACTGTTAGCTTATTAATTTTAAAAGGATTTTATTTGAACATAACACAATCTTTGATTATAAATACATTTATATATTTGTAATATCTCAATGAGTAGAAAAATTAGATTTTCTGAAGTTCGTGACTTATTGTAAGCTACTTTCTCAGAGAATAAACAATCTTTGATTATTGCTATTCACACTATATAGTCTGGTATCATAATTTTTCTATTACATCATCACATTTATTCATTGTTTGTATTTCCTTAAGAAATTAATGTTTTCGTATACGTATACAATGGTCGAGAAAATATCCCTTAGCTTAGTTTTATGTTTTTAGTGTTTAAATGAGAATATTAAGTCTATATCTGATCCAAGCATTTTTTCAAGGAAAGATTGCCAGACAAAACGTTGGATTTACTTCAAATTCATTCACTGAGATTTTACAAATATATATTATTCCTATTTTTAATGTCTTACATCAACTCGGTGCCCAAATACTATGAAACTATTCGCTCTAATTTAGACGAAAGTTCTTGTACGAACACTTTACTGTTCTTGATATTAATCGAATTCTCAAACAAAAATGAAATCATTACCGTATACATCTCTATGGTGTTAATTAAATAAGATAGTTACTAAGCAAATAAGTTGTACTTTCTCAATGATTTTTCATCATAAATTATGTTAATCATTCTAATTATTTATTTACAATATTTACATTGTTATGATTTCATAAAACCAGGATAATAATCAAATAAATTGCACAATGATAACAGTGGAAATAATATGAATTCAGAAATCATCCGTTTATGTTAACGACCATTATATTTAGAAGGGGATTTGTGGAGATTTCAGTATTTTTCAAACTTGAAATCATGAGTCAATTGAAGCTAGACTACCATCCTCAGCAGTGCGCATCCACGAACCATAATAGAACGAAACGGCCGTCCAGTGCTTCCAGGTTTTCGATGGTGGTCTAGCTTCAATTGACTAATGATTTCAACTTTGAACGACCATTATAGTTAGGTAAAAAAAGAACAAGAATTATTCAATCATAATTGATGGAATATCGATTAGATGAATAAGATAAGGACAATCAATAGATTTGAAAAGGTGAAGAAGATTTGTAGCTCAGGTGGATGATTTTGATGATGTTTTGTTCTCTGAGCTGAATGGTCTGATCTTGGAGCTTTTATCGTTCTTCTCAACGAAATCATCAGCACAAACTTCAGGTAAAACATTTATGTACTAAAGATTTTTCGATGAAATCAGCTTTAATTCTCTTGGTATTGTTTACTTAAATATATTAAGCACTGCAGTTGATCAGTCTCTCATTGACATATGTTCACACGGTTGGGATTGCCTCAATATTGCGTTAATTCACAAGCATTATAAGCGAAGATAGATAGTGGCTAGCAGTGGAATCCAGTACGTACGTTTCGACCTATTTGGGACTCGTCAGTTGGATATACCTGAATTCTAGAGTTGATGTTCACTTCAGAACTCAAACCCGAGTGAATCTAAACTTCACCGCATTGCATAAACAAGTGGATATCAGAATTCAGTGATTAAGTGGGTAACGTGATGGTGTTTGGAGCGAACGGAACTGGATTCGAGTTCTGGAGTGGACATCAAATGTGAGATGCAGGTGTATCCGGATGACGAGTCCGAATAGGATGAAACAAACGTCCTGAATGCCACTGCTAGCTGCTATCCATCTTTGCTTCTAAACAGGTTTATATTTTTGTCTTAGTTCCTTAAAAACATTAAATATCTTTGCTTATTTAGTATGAAGTCAGAAATATTTGGGTAAAACATACTTTATTCAAGAGGAAAATGTGCATAATTCTAAATAACTTGCAAGAAACCGCCGATTCGAACAAAATGTTGAACGTTTGCTACGATACAGGTAGTTACATAAAATATTATGACACATATAAAATGAATTGACTCTGATTAGATGCATGCTCATTGATTATTTACCATGAGATGAATTTCCGCAATTCTGTTTGAGAGTTATAACTACTGGAGTTTAACCATGTTGACAGTAAGATAGTCATTGATGTTGAATGATTATAGAGTTATGTCAACAATCGATGGAAGTTTCGAAAATCACTTGATCCTAACTTTGTGGTTGGATGATCAAATGCTTGAAGTGCTTCTTTAAAGATTTTATGTTTGGTCCTTGTTCAAGAGCTGTATATAAGAACAAAATGGTTGTCTAACACTCTTTTAACAGGAGTACTATACCTAATAATACTGCCTTGCAAAAATCACCTCCAGGTTGTATTTAACACCATGGTTCAAAGAAGGTAAATTTGATAAAATTTCACTGATTGAAGTGAGAAAGATTACAAGCAAATTACCGCTTTACACAACATTTTGTTTCATTTCAACTATGCACTGAATGCTGCAGATGAATATAGAAAAAAAATATTAAGAGTTACCGTATTCATCACCATAATTACATTAGTTAATCCAGTTCCGCTACAAAAATCAATATGCAAGTCAGATTTGAATTCATCATCTCTATCCTTCACAGTTTTGTTTGGTTAAAACAGTAATGAATTTGTATTTTGTTTATCAATAATAACAAATACTCATATGAGAAGTATTGATCACAATATAAATGAAACCTGATCGTAGTTAGGTTGCGAAAATATGCTATCCATATTGAGTGATTGTTTCTTTGGTGGATGAAATATGTGAACAGCAATCCTCGTTTTTTAACACCATTGGAATAGAATAGAAACAAAATAATATTTAACTTTATTGCACGGTAAAGTTAAAAATAAAGATTGGCAAAGCAAAGGCAGCATTCCTACAGTTGAAGAAAATATGGAACTCAAAACAACTGTATACAAGCCAATATCAAAGTCGCAATCTTCAATACGAACGTCAAGACAGTCCTACTGTAAGGAACTGAAACTTGGGAACTACTAAAACCATCATCAAAAATGTGCAAGTATTTATAAATAGTTGTCTACTCAAGATACTCAATATCCGTTGGCCAGATACCATCAACAATATCCTACTGTGAGAGAGCAAATTAGTTTCAATCTAAAGAGGAAATTTGTAAAAGACGATGGAAGTGGATTGGACATATATTGCGGAAACTACCAAACTGCATCACGAGGCATTTGCTTACTTGAAATTCTGAAGATAAACCGAAAAGTGGAAGGCCGAATAACACACTGAGTCTGTAATTGTAAGCATACATTAGATGGATGAATAAAAACTGGAAACGACTGGAAAGGATTGTCCAGGATCTTGATCGAGAATGCTAGTGTGTGGCCTATGCTTCATGAGGGTTAAAAGGCTCCCACATTAGGAAGAAACGGCCGTCCAAATTTAACTTTTTTATTAAAAAAATTTACTTTATATCAAGATAATCTGTAAAACGAGTATCTCAAATAACAGACTAAAAAACCATTCAAAGCATTTTCTAGTCAAAAATAAAATGTTATATCGTGTGAAACGCCAATTGATATATCTTGTACCCGCCTATTAGAGAGCAGTGAATTTATTGATCGGACCAGTGACACACGAAACCCATACGAACAGTTTAGAGCACTTATCGGTCGTGTTTCCTGCCTAGCCCAGTCAGTGAAGTACAGAACACCAATAACAGCCTCTACAATATGAATCATTTATTTCAAACATACTGGGTTTATATACCAATAAAACAAACCACAACGCAACATAAATTAGAAAATAACATTAGTACAAGATTTAGCCAATTGTGGCTGTGAATGTGGGGAACAATAATTAATAGACTGGGGATAACTCAGGAATGGTAAATCGTATAGTAATAGTCTATAGGTCAAAAAAAGGTTATAATAAAAGGAACATGATTACGAATAGTTAAGTTACTTAACAATTATACAATAAGGAATATACTTATCATATTGGTCGATGGATGGTTCTCAAAGTTACTATTCATAATTCTCTTCGGGATATAACATAAAACAATATAGTTACACAAATAATAAAGAACTGTTTTATTTGATTAAAAAGTGGTGATTTTATATTAATTTGTTCAAAAGATAGGAATTAAATACAAAATAAATTGATTTAATATTGTTTGTTTGAATCTTCCCATTGATGTTTTAGGACTGCAACTGGTCAGTCTCTAATTGGCATATGTGCATACTGTGCGTATTGCCTCGATATAGCCTAAATTCACAAGCATGGTAAGCAAAGATGGATGGTGGCTGGTAGTCGATAACGCGATGGCGTTTGAAGCGAAAGGTACTGGGTTCGAGTCCCAGGGTGAAAATCAACTCTGAGATGCAGGTACATCCAGCTGACGAGTCCAAAATAAGAGGAAACACGCGTCCTGGATTCCATCACTAGCCACTATCCATCTTTAGATACAAAATAGTTTCCGTATTTTTACTAGAGAAATGAAACCAACAAACATTTCATTGGTTAAAATGAATTTCACATTTTGAAATGAAGGAATACTTTATTTTCTCAAGTTTGTTTTGATTATTGATTTTAGTGTACCCAGAGTTGGATGAGTTATGTTACTTGAATTCTCTATTAAAAGACTTTTCTCTTACTGATTGTCTTTAATTAATATAATAAGACTCATTTTTATAACATTTCAGGTTTCGGTAAGTCTTAACTAACAGATATTAACTTTGATATATTGATTTTCATCATAGTTAGTGGTACTTTTAAACATTAACAGTTGATCATTTATCTTTAAATGTAATTAATTTACACGTTTGTAGATTCGATGATAATCTCAGTTGTTGGCTATATACCAATAAGAGGTTTCAAAGCCTATCCGGTTTCATTCATTTTAGATCCCTGTTAGTTTTGTGTGCTTCGTAGGTTAATCTTGTTGTCTAATCAACTTCATTGGGCAATGAAATATTTAATGTCTGATATGAAATGCTTTAGGAATATATGTATTTCAGATGCTATAACCAGCAGGCCAAACTTGTAAGGTTCGAAATGTGTAGGAAGTGTGTATTGTAAATTTCGATGTGGTGATCGATCTTGTGATGTGTAAATTGATTTGTCAGTAAATGATTGACTGAATTTTTTATTAGATTTAAACTGTTCAAAATGTTAAGATTAGGATTGATTAGGTGCATGGTTTCCATGTTCCACACCACAGGAATGAAGTATTTTCAAAGTGGTTATGTTATGAATCGAGATAGGATACATGCCCGTAAAGTTGTAGAGCATCGTTTTTCAGTGTTCAATATGGGCGACACTTTTTCCGTTTATTTAGTGAATGTGCAACAGTTAAGATCATAATTTTCACGAAAGATTTCGTTTCTAGTCTTGAATTTTACTTCATTTGTTTTTCAGCAAGTCGGGTTGCGCTACAGTGAGATGTTCGTGGGAGATATATTTAGATAAATCTAGGTGATTAAAATGAAATTCTCTGCAAAACTGTGCTTTTAAATACAGAACTCATTTACTAAATAAACCGGGAAATGCTCAAAAATGTTAAGTATTGTATGTTTGGAAAGATAGTTATCGTCTCAATATGAACCCGAATATCAAGTCATTCTAGTTAAAATCTAGGAAGGAGTTTTAACCTTGCTATATTTTTGATCTGTCTTCTCACTAGTTAATTCCTTATATGCAGAGAGAAAATTGTCTCGATCTAGATTATTTAGTACAACCTCAAGATTTGTAACATGTGAGTTCTATGAAGAATGAACGGGCTTTAGGAAAGGGAAAAGGAAACCATCTCACCATTGACCTATGACCTGATGGATGGGTATGTGGATAAAGAAAACTGTAACTGTTATCCGACTTATTCTTCATTCAAACTAACACAAAAAGGCATATAAACGTATGAATTACAAGAAATGAGAAAAGTGCAATTATATCTTAATTAGGATATTAGAGTAGAAAGAAATGGGATACAAAGGTTCCGATTACATTGCATCAACTTCGGAATAGAAAAGAATATGACAGTAGCTTATACATTAAATGAAACTTCATAATTCAGAGACTAAGGCGGAGACAAAACTAAATGTTAGACAACAACACCGCTGGATGCCGACTCAGCGGTCTATCGGTTAAGTGCTCTGGAGCGAGACTGGTAGGTCCTGGGTCCGAATCCCGCAAGGCGGGATCGTGGATGCGCATTGCTGAGGAGTCCCATATTAGAACGAAACGGCCGTCCATTGCTTTTAGGTTTTCCCTGGTGGTCTAGCTTCAAATGATTCATGATCTTAACTATATAAGTGTTAGTTCTTTACAGAATATGAACTAAGCAAGATAATATTTCAAAAAGTAGATTCCGTTGTTTGTCACCTTCTTCTTTATTTCTCTATTAACATCAAGTCACTTCAAATTTTACGGATAATGGCTAACAAAAGTGGAAGGATAAATCTACAACTATATGCTAATTGATTATTAATATTTGACATCGAATAGCATCATTTTGCTTTACACCGTATATTAACATGTTAATTTGGAATTTCTACCAACATTTTAAAATATAATTGATGTTGCATGATCTTATTCATTATTATGCATTTAATTGTGATTACCCTTGAAAGTTTTATTAAAACGGAAGATAAAACTTTTATACTCTGTAACACTCTAAAATAATAAACCGGTGAAATTTCTTTTTTTTTTAATTGTTAAAGGTCATCAAAAATGATTTATAATCAGAATGGAGTTTGTAGAGATTGTAGTAATTTTAGTGGTTAAATTTATGATTCCATTTAAGCTAGACCATCATCGAAAACCTGGAAGAACTGAACGAACGTTTTGTTCTAATATGGGACTCATGAACAGTATGCATCCATGATCCAACACGTGAGACTTAAACCCAGGACTTTTGATCTCGCACAAGAACGCTTAACTTCTAGACCACTGATTCGGCATCCATCAGCTGCTGAGAAGTTCAAACTAAGACGAAACGGACGTACAGTGCTTCCAGGTTTTCAATGGTGGTCTAGCTTAAATGGACTCATAAATTTAACCACTAAAATTATTACAATCTCCACAAACCCCATTTTGATCATAATCCTGATGTGTTCACAAGTGACTGGATCCAAGATGATTTCCTGGAGTTCTAGTGAGAAGTTGTGTTCAGTGGAGTTCAATCAGTGTTTGGTAGAGACATGTACGTACCTCAGTCAATGGATGAATGGTTGCACAGCCATTCATGAATAGATGAAAGTTGGAGATTAACACTGTTCGATGCCGACTTAGGGGTCTAGAGGTTAAGACTTCACGTGCGAGACCGATAGATCCAGGGTTCAAGTCTCACACGTTGGATCGTGAATGTACACTACTTAGGAGTCCCATACTAGGACGAAAAGGCCTTCCAGTGCTTTTAGGTTTTCAATGGTAGTCTAGGTTACATGGACTAATATATTCATCTGTTAAAAATGACTTAATCACTAAGTGATAACTGGCTCTACTCACAGTTTAAAATTTCCATATTTGAACTGAAATTGGTAGCCTCAAAAAAAAGTTGAATTAAAAGAAGACTTTTCATTTACTGATCGCTTTACGATATAACTAATTTAAAAATTAAATTATTATTTAATTCTGTAGTCATATAACATCTAACTGGTTTATATATTAGAAAATTTACACTTTAACCCCAGTTAAGATTGATGTGAAATTTTAGTAAAATGTTAAAACATGACAAAGGAAAACTGATGAAACGTTTTAGTAAAATTGAGCTTCATCAGTGATTGTCTTTGAATATTTTAATAATATAAACTTGAACAGTACACGTGATCATCTTCTAGGTTGAATGAAATTGGTTCTGAGTAAATAAAAAGTTCATATTTTAAAAGGCATCATTTATTGCTTTATAATAACTAATGTGTATAATAAGTAATTTTCAGTACACGAATACTTACTTACTTGCGTCTGTTACTCGCAGTGGAGCATAGGCCTCCGATCAGCATTCTTCAACCCTACCTGTCCTGGGCCTTCCTTTTTTAATTCTATCCAACTTTTGTTCATTTCTCTCATGTCTGTCTCCATTTCTCGGCGTAATGTGTTCTTTGGTATTCCTCTTCTCCTTTGGCCTTCAGGATTCCATGTGAGGGCTTGTCTTGTGACGCAGTTGGGTGATTTCCTCAATGTGTGTCCTATCCACTTCCAGTGGTTCTTCCTGATTTCTTCCTCCACTGAAATCTGGTTTGTTCTCTTCCATAGTAGGTTGTTGATGACAGTATCTGGTCAACGGATCCGAAGTATTTTGCGTAGACAATTGTTAATAAACATCTGTATCTTCTAGATGATGGATTTCGTAGTTCTTTACGTCTAGGCCTCATAAAGTAAAAGTGTCTTGACATTTGTATTGAAAATCCTGATCTTGGTGTTGGTTGACAATTGTTTTAAGTTGCAGATGTTCTTCAGTTGTAAATATGCTGCTCTTGCTTTGCCGAACTGCGTCTTCACATTTGCATCAGATCCATCTGTAGCCCCCTCAGGGGCTACTGGTTGTCCCAAGCCCGGATAAAGGAGGAGGGTTGAGCATATGGTTAGCGGCCCCATCCCGTAGAAAACTAACTCGCTAAAAAACGCTAACCAATACACAAATATTTAGATACCAAATGTTTAGAAGTAAAACAGCTTTTCTAAATAAACAGTTAAAAAAAGCAAAATGCCTTGGTCATCATCATAGTGAATAGAAAACTGATTGATTTATAATTTAGAAAGTTTATTTGTTGTAAGTTCATTATTGCATTCAATTAAATTTTACTGTCTGTAAGCTTGAATTGTATCCTAGGTGGCCTGCTTAAACATCTGGGCTACCTGTTCCTGTCATCAATATATTTCAACCACTTATCTAATTTTGTTCGTTTTAATACATCATTATGGCTATTAATCACACAACCTATTCAGGTGCCTTTATGAAAAAGGATACAACCTTTTGCTTTAAAGGTTACAAAAGGCCTAATCAGAGATATCGTGGTTTCTGGCAGTATACACCGAAAAGAATGTACATTATTCAGATGTTAATGAACTGGACTGCTAACCTCTAACTGACGATTACTCAATATTTATCGTCAGGGTCGACGAAGAAGTAAGAAACAGAAACTTTTTGAAATACTTTGTGCTGAGAATTCTATATTGTACCGAAAACATAATATTGAATAAAGCTAATACTAATAATATATATAATTGTCATTTTGAAAATTGAAAAGAACTAACTAGATTTTACCAGCCAGTTTTAATGTGTTCTTTTTATCTTTCGTTCCGTACTATCGAGGCTTTAATTGTTATGGTTTGAATTTTACTCAACCATTTCAAATGATCAAACATTTAATAGAAAACTTATTCATTATAAAAGTGTTACTTGTATATTCATATAAGGTTAACGGCAACCAAATGAAGTGAATGTTTAGAATTATTTAAACAGGATTAAGTTCATTTAATAGTAGATTGATTAATACTATATTTTAATCATCATATTGGCTTAGTAATTACTTACATTCCACAATTACACAATTACACAGTTTTTCTACTCAAACCATTTGATTATGTCATCATTTTAACCTAATAGTAGTCATGGTTATTCTGTTCATTTGATTGGTGATATATTTCCTATTATTTGTGAAAGTATTATAGTTGAAATAGTTCGAATGTTTCGTTCAGATAATTTTGTCGAAAGAAACGTTGGAATTATTTAAATTCCAATTAATTAGATCATTACAACCATAATACTTTCACAAATAATGTCTTCCATATACTCAGCACCCAATTTCTGTCAAACTATTCGTTCATATATTGACAAATATTCATATAAAGTATATTTTTCATATTTCATAAATTTTCTCTTTCAATAATTATTTATTTAATAATTTAATTCATGAGTCAATTGAAGCTAGACTACCATGGAAAACCTGGAAGCACTGAATGACCGTTTTGTTCTATTGTAGGACTCCTCAGCAGTGCATATCCACGATCCCGTCTCGTGAAATTCGAACCCACAACCTATCAGTCTCGCACGCGAACACTTAACCTCTAGACCACTAAGTCATCATCCAACGGTGTTAATGTCTAACTTCAACTATTTATTTAAGATACTCTAGTCAAATTTCACATAACAACTAATCAAATTCTAATAGACATATGACTTATTCATTGACCTTTCATTTATCACATCTAACTAAATACGTTTGTACAATTTTGAAAATGAATTCATTCAAAAGAACCCGTTTACTGAATAAATTGTTTTTTGTATTTTTTTTGGATTAAATCGTTTATTCAAATGACTATCGAGTACTTTGTAAAAGTTTTTTTTAAAAATCAGTTTTAAAGAAAAATGAAAAATTTGAAACAGATTTTGTTTGTTTATTTTTAAATATAATCTCATTATAAATAAATAAAATAAATTTGTCTAGGTCATTCGTCTTATTTTATTATTATAATACGATTGTTTTTCTATTCAATGAATCAATAATAAATTGTAAATACTGACTCTTTGTCATTGTTAATACATATTTTTAGAAAGTAAATTATAATAAGGGGTTGTATTGTGGAGACTTCAGCAGTTTTATAGATGAAACCACGAGTTCACCATGAAAAACCTGTAAGCACTGGACGACTGTTTCGTCCTATCGTAGAACTCCTCAGCAGTACGCATCCTAGATATACTTTATTATTAAAGTTCATTTAGATAAATAGTTCATTAATCATATCATTGATACAGTACATTTTAAACAGAATAAATTTTTATATGTATCTAGTTAATACCAATTTTATGAAAATCATAGTGATAGTAAGATTCTTCAATTGTATTAATATACATCGAAATGAGTAGATAGTCGAAAAGATGAATAAGTTTATAATCGAAAATTCAGTTAGAAACTTTGTCTCAAAGTATTATGATTAAAAGTGAAAATTAGTTGCTACAATCTTCTGACAAGTTAAAAGACTTATTCACTAGAAGGAGACTACTCTTTTACTAATCCTAATTCATTCAAGTTACAGAAATGTAATCTGATTACATAATTATTATATGATGCCTAATTAACTATTCAAGTTAGAGAAAACAATTAGTCGGATTTTGTTGACTTGAAATAATAAGATTTGTCAAAATGGCAAGTATTGTAATCTCCACAAAAGTTAGATTTAAGTTAAATGTTTGACTTTTTATTTGATAGCAATAAAAGACATTCTACTTAATCGTTTAAAGATCCCTCCCCATCTACTTAGATGGCATAAATCCATTTTAATGACTATGGTTATCTTCAGAGTCATTAGAACTTAAAATATTTAAAATGGGATTAATTATGAGATATAAAGTGGTATTTTGTATTTCGATTAGATTGTCATTGTGTTCTTTATTTTGTTCATACTTATTGGTAATTACTGTAATATTAGAGAGTTGAGATCATGAATCAATTGAAGCTAGACCACCATGGAAAACCTAGAAGCACTGGACGGTCATTTCATCCTATTGTGAGACTTCTCACCACTGCGCATCCACGATCCCGCCTTGCGAAATTCCAGGTTTTCCATGGTGGTCTTGCTTCAATTTACTCATGATCTCAACTCTATAAAATTATTGAAATCTCCGCTAAACCCCTTTTGATAATTACTGTAATAATTAAGGCTACACATTGTTACCTTTTACTCGTAACATTCAGTGCTAAATTATCATTTTTATGTTAGTTTCAAACAAATATTCACTGATATAATTAGGACGATATGATTTTCTCAACATGGAGATCTAATTATCATTTAATTGTGCTGGCAAAATTTATTGTATAAGCAAAATAGCAAGTACAATACGTAACTTGGTAATAGTTATAATTACATCAATAACGGATAACAAGTTGAAACTCGGTTGTTTGCTACGATTTAAATGGTAAAAATGTTAATATTCACACTTACATACAAAATGCATTTTGCCTCGATGTGTTCTTCAACTTTTTACTATGTAATACATAGTATTATAGTACCTCACCTGCACTTAAGTCTGCTTACGTTTTATCCAGTGAAACCCTACAATCAACTTATTCACCAGTCAACGTGGCAATAGTAACAATTTTATATCATTGTGTTAGTGCTAATAACATGTTCGTGTGATTGATCACGTGTAACACGTCCCACTTACTAGCTCATATATTAGTTGTTGAAATCGTTTGATGAATCTTCGTCTTATTAATTCGTTCATCTCTTAATTCGTTTCTGTATTTTTTCGCTCTCATTAGCATTTCTGCTCAAATTCGCCTTGCGAGATTGTGGCTTATTAACGTGGCTGTTTATTAATAATCTGTAGTCGACACATCGTATTGTCTTCTGAAATTTATACACTGTTGATATTAGTTTCATAACGGTTGTCAGGACAATTGACATACGAAATTATCTTGAAGATAATCCAATACAATATTAATTGAAGTTAGAAACAGAAAAATAAACAGAAAATTTCTCTTCATCAACTAATCATTCAACTGTCAAACTGATATCAACTTTCTTTAATTTAAAAGAGATCTTTGTGTATGCAATAATTAATCATTAATATGTAATTGCTCGATTAAGGTTAGTCGCATTATTTTCATGTCCGGTACGTATCGTACTCAGCACTTTGATCACTTTTTCATTCATTCAATGAGTAATTATTGCTTAGTGAAGAATTTTGATTTTACAGTCCTAACTTTAATTATATCTATGTTATGCACCCAACCTATCTGTGTGCGCTACACTCAATATCCCCATGACTTCAAACCTTATTATTCGCAGTCTATTGTTTACAAAACATTTATTATAAATAATTAAGAGGCACTTGATAGCTTTTCTTCTAGTTTAAAACATTTGACCAGTATAGAATTTCAGCTTATTAAAATAATAATACGAAAAATACTCACTTCTCGTAAAACGAACCAACCAAGTTTGACGAGATACTTTTGTTTTATCTTCATAGTTGCAAGCGTCAGTCAATTGAAGCTAGACCACCATGGGAAACCAGGAAGCACTGGATGGCCGTTTCGTCCTACTGTGGGATTCTTCAGAAGTGCGCACCCACGATCTCGTCTCGCGAGATTCGAACCCAGGACCTACCAGTCTCGCGCTAGAGCACTTAACCGATAGACCACTGAGCCAGCCGACATCCGATGCTGTTTATGTCTAAGTTCAATCAATCCACGAAAATAAGCGACCGTTCACCAATTGTCTTCAGTGAATTCCTATCTCACAACAGACGTGGTTTGAACTCCACTAGTCACTGCTTCTCACTAGAACTCCAGCATTTATCTCTCGAAGTCAGTCACTAGTGAGGAGTCCCACAATAGGATGAAATGGTCGTCCAGTGCTTTCAGGTTTTCTTTGGTGGTCTAGCTTCAGTTGACTCACGTTTGCAACTATGAAAATACTGAAATCTCCACAAAACCCATTCTGATAATTTTGTTTTATCATTGATACAACTAACTTCCCGTTACATAATCTTCTAATAAGATATGAAGAAATTTCTTTAGAACCTATACATTAATAACTATAGAATTAATTAGTAGATGAGTGGAAATGTTTTTTTAAAAAACAAATTCCCGCCAATTTTATTTTAAATTTTATTCGAATTTTTATTGGTTAAAATTTCTATAAAGTACATTAATATGACATATAATTATATATCTTTTAATGGTTAGTTTATTAAAACAACAATTAAATCAAATATAATAATTAATTAATTAAATTTTTATGATTTTTTTTATTTCACAAACTTATCCAAGTCTTAATAATTCATGATTTTTTTGATCGAATAATTTACGTATAAAAGCCATATCACTATGGATTGATAAATCTCTTAAATCAGCACGTTTCGACATTTTTGGATGATGATTATAATAATAATAATCATTGTAATAATTAGAACGATAATCCGAATATGGATTGAATGAATCATCATCATTGAATTTATTATTTAATGTAAGATATTCATCTATTGACAATTGAGATTTAGGTAATGATGGAGATAATAACACTTTTGGCAATGATGCTGCTGATGATGACGATACCGATGATGGTGACGATGATGATGATGATGATGATGATGATGACGAGGTCGATAATGAAGGATACATAAAATTTCCATATGGATTCATTTCAATTGTAAAACAATGATGATAAGTTATACAGATACTTAAAATGAGAAAATAACATACAGAATGATCCATTCTTCGAATGAAAACCTATATCAATTAGTTTATTAATCTTATTTCACAAGTGATATTGTAAAATTAGATATGAATTGAAACTAATGTGTTTTTTTAATAATATAAGAGGGGGACTTATGAATAATAAATAATAATAATACTTAAGAATAGTAAATAGTATAGATTTAAAGATAGATAGGGGCAAAAAACTTGAAATGTTCAATATTCGCCTTATATAATTATGATTGGTAGATAAGTTTGAGTTGAATTTTGAAATTACGATTGGTTTTTGATTGGCTCATAGTGATATGACATTAATAATTTGAGTTTATAAAACAATAAAAATAAACTAGAATTGAATATCATATGAATAATAATCTTATAAGGATTGATAATTTAATCATTCTGATAAGGCTTGATCTTTCACTTTGTATTATAACAGGATGAATTGTTGTACATTAATTAAAAGATTATGTAATCACTTAAATAAGTTGATAGAATGTAGTTTGATTAAATGTAGACTGCTTACAAAACAGAAATTACTGACTCGAAATCTTTAATAAATGAATATGAGAGTAAAGAAGTGGTCGATTGAGAAAAAACTGTTTTGTGTAGAAAAGCGATGAAAAAAAACTATTTGACATCAAATAACTGTTATATCTTGTGTGCCCTTTTTAGTGTATAACGCGATGATTCCGCCAATTAGAGAGCAGGGATTTATCGACCGCATCAATGACACACGAAACCCGTACGAGCAGCCTAGAGTCCTTATGGGTCCTGGTTTCTGCCTAGCCCAGTCAGTGAAGTACAGAACACCAATAACAGCCTCTACAATATGAATCATTTATTTCAAACATACTGGGTTTATATACCAATAAAACAAACCACAACGCACCATAAATTAGAAAATAACATTAGTACAAGATTTAGCCAATTGTGGCTGTGAATGTGGGGAACAATAATTAATAGACTGGGGATGACTTAGGAATGGTAAATCGCATAGTAATAGTCTATGGGTCAAAAAAAGGTTATAATAAAATGAACTTGAATACGAATAGTTTAGTTACTTAACGATTATACAGTAGGAAATATACGTATCATATTGTTGCATAAAGAGTCCTTTAAATTTACCATTCATAATTCTCTTCGGGATATACCAATAACCATGAATAAAATTTATTTAAGATGTAAATAATAATCATAGGATAGTTCATTGAACAGTCAACAAAGTATAAACTGAATTATCAGGTTAACTTACTACTTGACTTAATATTACTTATACATACAGGTAATTAATTGACAAATGGAGAATATCCCTCAGTTAGTTCACTTTCCAAATATGATTTGCATAGTCAGTAACTCAGAATATTAGTTAGCAATTAGTTCAAGAACAGAAGAGAGTTTTTTGGAGATTTTAGTAATATTATATAGTTGAGATCATGAGTCAATTGAAACTAGACAACCTTGGAAAACCTGCAGGCACTGGACGGCCAACTCGTCCTATTGTGGTACTCCTCAGCAGTGCGCACCCACGATCCCGCCTCGCGAGAGGTTTTCCATGGTGGTCTAACTTTAATTGACTCATGAATTCAACTATTAAATAACCCAGATATATATTTTTTTCTTACTAAATATTCAGATAAATTAGTCCATATCAACCAATATTTCGATAAAACTTACTTAATTTTCTCTATTTAAGCATAATCTTCAATTTCAACTTGATTGATGACTTCTACCTTTTGAGATTTATTTTAAAGGAACAATAATAATCATAATGCGTTGATAAAATATTTCCGATCAAAATTCAATAGAAGTTAAAATTTATTAACGACCACCAACATTCTATATCCAAATCTATCCTTTCCAGTTGTTATTCATCCATCTAATGTATGCTTACAATTACAGACTCAGTGTGTTATTCGGCCTTCCACTTTTCGGTTTATCTTCAGAATTTCAAGTAAGCAAATGCCTCGTGATGCAGTTTGGTAGTTTCCGCAATATATGTCCAATCCACCTCCATCGTCTTTTACAAATTTCCTCTTTAGATTGAAACTAATTTGCTCTCTCACAGTAGGATATTGTTGATGGTATCTGGCCAACGGATATTGAGTATCTTGAGTAGACAACTATTTATAAATACTTGCACATTTTTGATGATGGTTTTAGTAGTTCCCAAGTTTCAGTTCCTTACAGTAGGACTGTCTTGACGTTCGTATTGAAGATTGCGACTTTGATATTGGCTTGTATACAGTTGTTTTGAGTTCCATATTTTCTTCAATTGTAGGAATGCAGCTCTTGCTTTTTCAATACTCGCTTTTTCATCTGCATCACATCCTTCTTGTTCATCGATCATGCTTTCCCAGGTACGTGAATGTTTCCACATCTTCCAGAGTTTCACCATCAAGTGTGATTGAGTTAAGGTTCTCTGTGTTGAATTTGAAAGTCTTACTTTTTCCTTTTTATATGTTGAGGCTTACTGGCGTAGAGGCTACTGCTTCACTGGTTGCCTTCATCTGTATTTGTTCGTCTGTATGGGATAGAAGGGTCAGGTTATCTTCGAAGCCCAAATCTTCTAAGTAATCGCAAGCTGTTCATTGTATTCCGTGCTTCCCTTGAGATGTGTTCTTCAGATCCAGCCAATCAATAGAAGAAGGAAGAAGGAGGAGAGTAGAAAGCCTTGTCTGACCTCAGTCCCCACTTGGAATACATTTGTCAACTGTCCTCCATGCACGACTTTTCAATGTAATCTGTCCTATGAATTCCGTATGATATTGATGATCTTCTTAGCTACACCATAGTGTCGCAGAAGGTTCCATAAGGTTCTCCTATCCACGCTCTCAAACTACTCATAAACAATGACGTTGATGTTTGTGACGAATTCCATTAAATCGACTGCCCAACAATGATCCGTAGTTTAGCGATTTGTGCACGACATATCCTTGTGCAATCCGGCTTGTTGATCTCAAAGTTGGATTTCTACTGAGTCCTTCATCTGGTTCAGCAACATTCAGTTGAAAAGTTTTTAGGCACCGATAGCAGTGTGTTGCCTTTTTGGCTGAATTCTCACACTTGCTCAGATCTTCTTTTTTCGGTATCTTGATGATGTGTTCTTCTTTCCAGTCCGTCGACACTTGTTCTTCCTCCAAAATCTTCATGAATAGAACGTAGAGCATGTTTGTAATTACTTCTATGTCCGAATTCAGTGATCCAACTAGTATTTAGTCAGGTCCTATTGCTTTCCCACTCCTGATTTCTCTGGTGGCTATCCTGATTCCTTCAGTTATTGGCAGAGTGACATCTATAGGAAGGTCTGTGTATGCTGCTTCGATGTCTGGTGGACTCAGTTGAGTAGGTTTATTCAAGGGTTTTTAAAAGTGCTCTGTCCACCTGTCCCTCTGTTCCTGAATCTCAGTTGTTGGCTTGCCTTCTTTGTCCTTAAGCGGTCCCTCTGGTTTACTATATTTCCCTGTCAGTTTCTTCGTTATGTCGAATATGTTTCTCTTGTTTCCTTCTCTTACAGAGTTTACCTCTGTCGTTGTTAGGTCGTCTACGTATTTCTTCTTGTCAGTTCTAATGCTCTTCTTTACTTCCTTGTTTGCTTCTGTGTAATCAGCCTAAGCCTTGACTTTGTCTATTCTTGTCCGGCTATTTTTAATTGCTGTTTTCTTGTTCTTCTTTTCCAGAGTCTTGCCAAAGGTTTCGATAGGGATCCATTCTTTATGATGAAGCTTTTGGGGTCTCAGAATCTCTTGATACGTTGAAGTAAAAACATTGTAGTAGAATAGTACAAATTCATTTATTTCATGTTTTGTCTCCAGCTACTTTTAACTTGAAGTATTTATACTACTTAATCGGAAAAAAATAGAGTATGCCTAGATTAATCAATTTTGTTGAGAGTACTAATCAAAATATGAAGTCATATAGACCAGTCCTAAAGAAATATTTTATGCTCAACACATCCATTCTCAAAGTTCTATCATTATTATCTAAGTTTGTGCAAGATTATCCATTTTATCACTGACGAAATTTAGGTTGATGAAAAGATCCACACGCGAAAGATAAGTTTTTGAAGAGTTGAGTATAAATGTTAAATTCGTTAGGTACGTAATTATAGTCTAGTTAGTCACAATGATATATAATAAATATTCCTGACTAACATCAGTTGACATAGTCACTTAAGCATTAATTAGTCATCTGTGACCTTAATTCAAGTGTTAGAATAAATAGTTCTCAGAAAAGTAGTGGAGCTGCGTGTTGATTATAGTCAAACACCAATAAGGATGCCAATTTTCAAAACTGATGACAGACAAAGATTTCATTGATATTATATTATCATTATATTATCATATTATAAACTGTACTTTTCCCTGCGTTCGCTGCTTGTAGACTGAATATATGCATCAGTTTCACTAATGTTACTTCCTGTTTTCTATCAACACCAAATGGTCATTTTGCATCAGATTTCAGAACTTTAGAAAAGTTGAAATGATTGGAAACAACTTGAAATAAAAAAGAACAATAAGTGTTAATAAATCAAATATAGATGCTTTAAACGATGGTGGTTGAATCGCCTAAACTATTGATCCATTTTAAGAATTTGAACCTGACTTTACTAACTAGTTTTGTGAAATGAGCTTGAAATATGATCAACTGGTGTCGTTTCTTTAGCTCTTAACTTTATTACAAATTACATACTACATTGGTGGATAAAATCTAATCAATTCACTATTCAGTTTTATAAATGAAATATCTCATTAGCCTCAATAACGTCTTGTTGAGAACATTCAAAAATATATTACATATAATCAACTTATTTAAGACAATGGTGGACGGTGGTTTAATTTCGTGGATCAATTGAAGTTAGGTATTAACACCGTTCGATGCTGACTTATTGGTCTAAATGTTAAGTGATCGCGTGCGAGACTGATAGGTCCTGCGTTTGAATCTCGCGGAGCGGGATCATGGATGCGCACTGTCTAGGAGTCCCATACTAGAACGAAGCGGCCGTCCAAAGCTTGTAGGTTTTCCATGGTGGTCTAGCTTCAATTGACTCACGAGCTCAACTATTTAATTTATTTATATTAAATTTATACCAAGACAGAAAAAATACACTTTTACGCACGGAGTTAAATTGTCTAGAGTATCTATCATTCTAACATTATGAAAACAAATTAGTAATAGGGTATAAGTGTATTTCATACTTCGGTGAATATGGAAACAAAATTTGAAAATAACAGGTAGTTAATTTTAATGTTCATACATCTGTCATATATGACAAAAACAAGCTTAATTTGTATTTCCAATAAAGAAAGTAACGAATTTTCTACCTCTCTTATTGTAGATTAGTTGTGTTTTTTTAACGCAATTACTTTTCTAAACATAATAGGTATACGGTTCTTTATATTCAGATTTATAAAGATCATTAAAGATCCCAGTAAATAGTATTAGTTTAATTTGGAAATATTTACATATGATATGATGTCTGTATTGAGAAACACTCGAATTAAGAGTATTCAGAGAGAAATATCAATGTTTCAAAAGCTAATCTTTACCAGTAAGTCGTAAACAATATGAACGTTGTCAGAAATATGTCTTAGTAATAACTGTCACATTTCACTTGAAGAGGAGATTGTTTAGATAAAACAGAAATGAATTAGATGAGTATTTTCAACAATAACAGGGAATAAATCATAGAAAACACAGTAGATAAAAACAATCATATGTCTGTATCACTGTAGCCTGTTTCGAATCATAGCTTCTTAGGTCTGAAGTTGGAGATTATGGTTATCCATTTTGTCCTAATCGAGTATTAGGTACTTCTCGATATGATTTAGTACAGCAGTTATTCACTTTATGGAATTGTTTTCATCTGCTTCTATACCAACATACTCTAAGATCTGTAGCAGAAAGTGACTGAACAAATGTAACACATACATATCTCATCTCAGCTGACGAAAGTCTGTAGCCCTATCAACCAATTTATTATCTTTAAATAGTAACCTTTACCATTCTCACCATTAATCCCTAATAATTTTATTATATTCGCAGTAGTTCTAAGGGATATACAATATAATAATGCTGCTTCAAAGTACGTATTTTTGAATTTATCCCTAAATGGACAGTTTTAAACTCATATCCCAAAGGTTGTTCACTATGGGACTCGAACCCAGTACCCTCGCTTCAAACGCCATCGCGTTATCCACTCGGCCACTGAGTCCTATATCCCAAAGGTATTTCCATTTAACTATCAATGAATAAATTATCAATTAACTATTCTGTAAGTATAATACTGGTGTTCATCATTAGTACTTTTATCTAGGATGTCCTAAAATGTTTCTGTAAAAGTATTGAGATAGGTTAGTAGAACTTCTTCAATCTTTGAGTTTATTTTATGAGAGAATGTGATTATATGATAATTCATGAATAACATTAATATGATAGAAACAAAAAATTTTCAACAATTCAGATCGGAGGAAAATTTTATATTAGGGAGATAAAAGCTCCAAATACGATAATCCATTACATTGAAAAAAATGAACGTGAATGCCAGCTCAGTGGTCTAGAATTTAAGCGTTAGTGAAAGATACCGAATATCTTCAGTTTCATTATCGGATGCAGGGTAGTGCATATGAACAGCTGAGAAGTCCTGTACCAGGACGACATGACTGTCCAATGCTTAAAGTTTTTAAAGGGTGGTCTAACTAAGATGAGTTCTCGATTTAAATTGTGAAGATTTGACTATCTCCATAGAATTCCTTGCAAGAATTTGTTTATTTCATCAGATGATCATTTTTCAGTTACTGATGCATTAGTGAGGTAATGAATAGCATTATGATAACAAAGATATAACATAACTTTCGGTCAGTTATAATCAATCGGTGACTTACTGCTTAATTTTCAGTTTTATCCACTTCATGGATCTTGGCTTATTATTAAGACCTGATCGAAAAAACCATTTTTAAAATGTATAACAGCCAATAAAAAACATAAGAAAAAGAAAATTTTAAGTTAACAGTTTTTTTTCATATCAAATAAAAATCCCTAAGGAAATGTACTTTCAAGAAAACAATGGTACTTATATTTGTTGCGTACAAATAAGTGTGAGATCATAAATGACTCTTTTGACTTATTTCTTAATTATGCCTCAGTCAAATCATCATTGTAATAAAGATATATTTGAGGCATAAATAAATCTTCAATATCTTGTATTTCTTCCTTAATATTATTTTCTTCAAGATTTTTCTCCATATCTAATACAACACCATTATACTTCCATGTATATGAAGCAGCGTGTGAATTAAATTTTAAATAACGAACAAGAATGTCTGTAATAGTTTCTTCAACACATACCTAATCAACAGAAAAAAAAGAAATAATGTATTTAAAATAAGAAAATGGACGAGGTTTTAGAATAATACATTGCTCAATTTCACATTCTCAAAGCATCGACATAACAAAAAGTCTGCGGAGTAACAAAAATGATATGTTTTTGAAGTAAACAGCTTAAGAAACGAAATCTTATTGTTCAGTCGGAAAAATCAAAATAGTTTGAGATTTTACATCGTAAATAAAGTCAGCAAATTTTTTACAGGTAGCATGATCAAATCAACAAGTTAGTATATATTCATTGTAAACATGTTTTAATTTTATCACTAAAGTTAGTCATGTCTTAAACGGAGGATAACAATTGGATTCGCGATCTGTGTTTAATCCTATTTAGAACTAGTCAGCTTGATGTACCTTAATCTCAGTGTTAATTTTCGCGGTCATAATTAAATTTGGTACCTGTTGCCTCAAATGCTAGAGCATTATGAACTAAGCTTTAGATTCTCAAACCAAATTATTTAATAAGTATTGTTATTGCTTGTATTGTGACTTGGAGGCGGGAACAGTGGTATGTATGAAACTGAAAGTTGCTGTGGTTTATTACAACGGAGAAGACCAACACCGTTTGCAGATGAAGATTTTTCTCGTTACCTAATACCAAAATTCTTATTCCTTCATGAGAACAAAATACACTCACTTACATGCAGGTTTACCTGCATTATTTATCAATTAACGAAAGTCGTAGTAAGTTGACACAACAAATATTACACTAGATTGATATCGATGATGTGTTTCACTGAACTGATGGGACAAAATGTCGTATGGAAATAATATAGAAATGTAATGTAATATAAATTGATGTCATAGTAGTACGTTAAGTTGCACTGCCTCACGTTGGACCCCTTCTTAATAGGTATTATCTTTTACGAATTAAGTGGTTCCTACTTTTTAGACTAAATTTCACGACATGACCTACTTGAATAGACGTCTCGATAATACCTTTGTTCTTTCGACTAATTATTATTTATCTAGCAAGTAGCGATGGAATTAGGCCACACGGTCGTAAAACCAATCCTAAATACCGACGTTTAAACAACAAAAACCATTTTGTCCATTTAAAATATCGTACCAGATGAACATCTTGGTGTTCATCACGCTTAATAGCCTAGTGGACAGTTCTATAGGGTTCAAGGCAATAATTACTGGGTTTGAATTAAGTTGGCTCCGACTTATTTTCGTCTCTCCGGCAGACATTGACTTGAACTTAGACATGTTTTTGAAAAGATGAATCGAACAATATTTTGAACCATTTTTTTCTATAAAAACAGAGATTTATCAAACAGTAATTGACCCTTGTATATCCTGTGAAGAAAATTGGTTACTACTTTTTCAATTTTTTACCATGCTAGACCTTTGTTTTAACGCAAAATAAATACTCAGAGATGTTTAATGAGCTAACTGTCTTCTTGTATTAATCTGTTTAATAAGCCACTGAATCAGGCTCAGGAAGTAGTTTATATTCGATCAAATGGAAGAGTTAGTAATTGACTTTTAACTTAAAGCACATTTGTAATGGTGTACAAAAAGGAAAACGAACCTCAATTTCGTGTTCAAGTAGCGCAAGTGTGTTGAAAATACGTACAAACCTTGTCTTCTTGGTTAAGTACCCAACAATAAGTCTTTCGTCTTTCCACCAAGGTATACCGAAATCTGTAGCCCAATCTGTCGTTGGATAAGGTGGTGGTATGTGAAGAAATCGACCATAGGGTGTGTAAGGTACGTAACAGTTCGTAACTGGATCAATGTGATGTCGAACGTCACCAGTTTTCTCATCAAACCAGTGTGATATATCTTTACCAGCTTCCTTTAAGATCGGTTGAAGAAGTATGCTGCCTAAAATGAACACAATAAATTGAATTTCAAATCTACAAAGACTGGTCAACATGAATAGCTTCAAAAACATTTGACAGTGTTTTCCCTTTACTCAATTTTTTAATCCATGTAATTTCATTGGACGCATTAAAGCAGTTCCCAGGTAGTCATTTAAAAACCCATCACAATCACCAAAAATGTTGAGATTCGAATCTCAACAGGCTGATCAGCCTGCTGATTGTCTTTTAATGCACGTGTAGTTTAGTGTAAGCTTTCCTTTTTAAGTTTTGTCAGTATTCGTCTCACTTTAATTTGGTTTCGTCTGTTCTTGGTCAGTTATTCTTGAGTGACAATCGAAATCTTGCTAGAATACTGTATTTTTAAGGCGGAAAATAGCTTCCAGCTTGTTCAAATTTGGCCTCATTCAAAATTAATCTATGACTGTTTGCCTATCCATTTTTGCCAAAGCAAACCAGAAAGGGGAAACATGAATGAACATGCTGGAAATAAATAGATATTTCCCAAGAAAGTAAAAAGTAAAGAGTCAAAAAGTTCTTTTCTTTGTCTGCCGTGTGCAAATAGTCAGACATATCCTCTTTTGTCGCCATATGTTAAAAATGACGCCGAATTTACACCGAATCATTTAATTTTCCGATAAATGTACACCGGACTGTCTACTTTTCTAGACATAACTGAACTGCATCCTACACTTAGTTATAATTGGTGAATACACTTTAGCGCATTACCAATATTTTTTCAATCATTTAGATGGACATTTATTCCTCAAAGTGCTGTGATAAATATTCCAGATAGATATTGCGGAACATAAAATCTTATTGAATGCAATCAGTACCTATTATTAATATGAGAGCTGAAATAACTCTGAAGTCAGAAAAACATATGAAATGACTATTCCAAGCTTGAATGAATGTAATTCAGATTATATTCATTTACAAAGGTCTTAAATAAAATCGATACAGTCAACAATATTCACCCTTGTTTTGTGCGCATATTGGTGTAAGATCCCAAACATATCCAAGGAACGAGACCCAACAGTCCTCAGGTGAATTATGTGCTAAAACCTCGTTTGGTGTAAAGTAGCGACTTTTCATTTCCCACTTCCAATGTTTCCATAGCTATTATTATTAGCTGATTTAAAGTAACACTACTTAAAGCACGATGTTCAGTCACAAATCTGTACAACAAACAATCATTGTTGAGCACAATTATCTGATGAGATGTTTTCACAACTTTTATTTCAAGGTATACAACATAACTTACACATGAACAGTGGAAACCTCAGTTGTGGTTAATTAGAAAAATACAAAGGCGGATAAACTTTTAAATGACTTAAAATAAAATATTTTACATAGTGACAAACAGTTTCTTACTCTGTTGGATGTCCTCATTTGTAAAGGCTTGATTTTACACTGGAGCGATTCCCATAAGATATACTGGTTACCTCGGAATAGGACAATACTGGTAGGGAATAACTTTCAGCAATTCCACCTGAGGGAATGTAATAAGGTGCTAATGGTTGGAAGTAAAGGTACGTTCGACTTTCGGAAGCCGTAGAAGAAAGTGTGATTTCCAGGCTGATTATCAAACATGTGAGGAGTTTATGATGCCATGAAAGTGCGTGATCTGATTATACTTGGTAGTGTCCTTTACAATAATTAGTGTTTATCTCGCTGCTTAATGTACACAGAACCAACTATTTTAAGTAGCTATTTACCACTACGTGTTGAGTTTTATATTTTTCCAGTTTTATGTTGTCTACTGTTCACTCAACACCGCCTGTATCTCTTCTAGAGTTACTGCCGGTCCCAAGCCCGGGTAAAGGAGGAGGTTTGGGCTTGGGGTTAGCGACCCCATCCCGTAGAAAAACCAACTCGATAAAAAAACGCTGACCAGAAAAAATAATTCAAAGTACTGTTCACTCAGGTCTACTTTCAGTCTTCAGTAATAAAGATAGGAAGTCTATTGACCTATATTAATCCCTGCAGTTTGTTACACTGTCGAGATCCAATCTCGTTTTGAATATATAAACAGGTGTTGATATTACGTCTTCTGGCAGAGAATTCCAGTAATTCACTACTCAGTGTGAGAAACGAAACTCCAGACGTAGACGATTTGATCTCGGTTTTTGGACTTTCTTCGAATGTCCTCTCAAATGATCAGCCCTAGATTGGAGGAAAAGATAGGACATGTTAGTACCAAGGTCATCGTTCAGGATACGATATGCCAATATTAGATCACCCCGTATTCGCCGGTAAGATAACGGAAATACGTTGAGGTGTCTCAGTCTGTCTTCATAAGATAGGCCAGATAGGCCTTTTACCATTTTTGTCCTGCGGCGTTGGACTCGTTCCAACATATCCGCCTCATATTTGAAACAAGGACTCGCCGCTTGAATCCCATATTTCAAATGTGGCCGTACGAAAGTTGGGTATAATAATCTAAACATTACCTCATCCAGATACCGGAAAGATCTACGAATAGACCATAATACCTTATAGCCCTTTGCAGCAGCAGCCTTACAGTGTCTGGATGTTTTGAGATCATTGCTTAGTATGACTACTAAATCTTTACAGTTTCTTCCTTTGAGTAACACAAATTCATATATTATATAGTAATACGAATCATCGTAGTTACTTAGTTGCATCACCACACTCTTGTTAGGATTCACTTCCAGTGACCACCCGTTCATCCATGCTGCCAATCAGTAGAGATCATCCTGTAATACTATTCTATCTGACATGCTGTATATGGGTCTCCAAATTTTTATGTCATCGGCGAAGAGTAGGACGGATGACCTAGCTACAGTTGGTAATTCATTTCCATAAAGTAAAAAGAGAAGGGGGCTGAGGATTGTGCCTTGGGGAACTCCACTTTTTACAGGTCCCTACGATAAGAGAGCTCCATGTATTCTTACCCTTTGGATAAAAGATATTGTCCTTCCACATAGTTTATAACAGCCATCCGAATAATTTTTTCCATCAGCTTTGCAACTGCACTAGTTAAGCTAACGGCTCGATAGTTACTAACTAAATCACTACTCTCAGCCTTATACACCGGACTAATCATCGCGTCTTTCCAGTCTCCGGGCAATCTGGACTGCCACAGGGACATATCAAACAGTATCGCTTAAGCTTTTTCGATACAATATCCTTCTAATATTAATGGATTTTCTTGTACCAAAAGTGGCGGGATTCCATCACTTCTGTGAGTTCGCCACTTTATATATGACAATAACCATTTAGGACTAAATTTACAATCCCCAACCAATTATTTTTCATATAACCGTCTAGTCTTGCTAACTAACGCCTTACAAGTATTCCTAATCTTACAATTACTGGATTTGTATGGTTCTAAGTTAGTAGAGATGAACATATTCCAGTGCTTTTTCCTGCGTCTAAAATCACCACCATCCCAAAAAATCCCGATATGGCTGTCCTGAGTGATTAAAAATGGACGGCAGTACGGAGAAAAAGAAAAGAAAAAAGTGAAAGGTAATAGGCACTTAGCTGGCAAGTTATTGGTGAACTCTCATTCCGAGTCACTCAGTGCACTACAACACTCTGATGGTAAGGCAGAACACCACCCTAGCGTGACTGAGATGAACTTAATCTCATCAAATATTATTGTGAGTAATTTGCTGGAGTCGAACGATCCAAATCCCCAAATTAGACACGCCCATGATTTGGAGGGGCTCGGAGAATATATCCGTAGCATATTACCAGATAACTCCAAAGGTGTTCAGGTCGAAAAATTGGTTAGAATAAGTAAAAGGGCTGATGGTAGTGTTCAACCCCGACCGTGTAGACTCCTTAAGGCAATCCCAGTGTCGGAGAAACAACGTGACCTCTTGTTAAGTAGCGCTCGTAGTCACAACAATTCTGACATTCGAATGCGACCGGATGTGTCTCTTGAAGATAGAATAATAGGGAAGACAGCAATAGCTGAACTGGAAACCCTTCGACAAAACAGTGAGAATAATCTCCAGTTAGCCGGTTTTTGAATAGTCATGTCTTGGAAGCGAATGCTACCAAGGCCTGTGTGGATAGGTCGTTCTCCCTAGGAGTTTCATATTCCAACGCTCGTAGTCCAATACATAAGTTCTATGAACTAGGAGCATTAGTGGACAAATTAAGGCCACTCATTGTAGCTGTGACGGAAACTTGGTTAGTCCATGACCTCGATATTACCTCAGAATTATCCGGATACCACTGCTTAAGAAGTGATCGACATAGATGTAGGAAACGGAGTGGCGTCCTTTCATACATAGACAATAATATAAATATCCGCTCCTCCGTTTGCGAATCCCATGATAGTGGAGCTTGTGAAGTCATTAGCTGTGAGCTCACTATCGGATTTTGAACATTTGTACTCGGTGTCATCTATCGCAGCCCAATTCACTTAGCTGATGACTTTATTTTAGAGCACTTTCGGCTATGGAGTGCAAATAACAAATGCTTGGTATTGGGAGACTACAATGCACCTGACATTAGCTGGACTGAGATGACCACGACAAGATCTATAAACTCCTTTGATAGTAGGATCCTGGTAACAATAATGGAGCATGAATTATTACAACATATATCCAAACCTACACGTTTTGGTGTAAACCGAGATTCTCTGTTGGACTTGGTAATCACTCATAAGACTGAGGTTATTGTCAACCTAAACACTCTTCCTTCGTTAAGGGAAAGCGATCATGCTGTATTATCATCTACGTTTAGAGCTAGGGACATGACATACGATCAGATTAATCCTCGTCCAAACATATGGAGAGCTAACACTACAGCCATTCAGGAGTTTGCTGCTAAGAACGATTGGTCAGTAGATACTAGCTATTCAGTTGAAGAATCATGGTCCATATTTAAAGTCAAGCTTAATTCAGTCACGTCCTCGTTCATACCATACTTGGTACCACGTAGACCTAATAATAGTCCACCATGGATAAATAAACAAGTCCACTGGAGATGCATGACTACTTATGTCAATATCTAGTGGTGATTCACTCCCCGTTAGTTGTAACGGAAATTTCACTTTTCTATCAACCACAGTAGTTCGTTTAACGCGTCTTGTAACAGCACGTACAAAACTGACACAGTCTTCAGTGTCAGTACTTATGTTACCAGCCCAACCACTATCGTTCTTTTTACAGGCTAAAGCTAATAGGCCCACAGCCTCCTGGATTGGTATCGTCCTATTTGTACAGCAGAATATGCAAAGCCAATTCGAGTTAGGCTCAAAGCACCTTTTGTATGCAGCGGCACCAAGGCGGGTACACATTTTGTGGAACCACTTTTTACATTCATCACACTGCATCCCTTCATCCACGTTATGAATTGTCATTTTCATCTCTACTGTATATTGTCATTCAGATTGTGTAGATATAACCGATTTAAAAATGTCGTACAAATTCATCTTGATAAATATTGTGGTCACATCGAGTGAAAGGATTGGGTTTATAAAGGAATACTAAACGAATTTCAGTACGAGGTATACAGCACTAGCTTTCGACGACGTTACACGTCATCTGAATGTACTCAAAAGGAAACTTAGTTCACCTTAGTTCAGTAATGTATGACAATACGTAGGGGCATTAGCGTCTATTGGTTAACCTTATAATGATTTTTGATGGGAACTGTGAGGCATACCAGCCTTACCTAGCAACCAATGTGTTGTAGCGATAGACAAATCCCCGAAATCAATAGCTCCGTCAGTGTTCGACATTGGATGCTGACCACACTAGCTTTAATGGAAGGCGCTCGGCCATGCATTCGCACCAGATCACGTTTCAGAACAGCGTGCGAAACATCTCCTACGATAATTAGCTAGATTAGATCAGTCACTTCTCAATATACTGAGAAACAATCAAATATATCTTCCAACCTACTCGCTTCTGACTTTTGATTTCACTGGGTGGGCGCGACTCAATTATAGAACCTGCTACTGGTCAAGTGTTGTCAAACTACAATACCTGTAGTATCTTCAGTGTAATCTGGATTATCCTTTCGTGAAAGAAAGTAAAGCCATTTTTTGGGTGATAGACGATGACTGGCAGAGTAATGCGAAATAAATATTGAAGATGCCACAGGTATTGTAGTTTGACAACACTACCAGTAACACCTATTATGAATCGAATTCACCAAGAGAAATTAAAAGAAAGAAGCGAGGAGGTTCGATGATATATTTGATAGCTTATCAATATATCGAGAAGTGACCGATCTAATCTGGCTAATGATCCCAGGGAATGTTGAGCGTCTCCACTCGTGACCTGGTGCGGATGCATGACCGAGCGCCTTCAGCTAGATGAGTCAGTTAAAAGTAATGTGGTCAGCATCCAATGTTCAACACTTACAAAGCTATTGATATTGGGGATTTATTTACCACTACAATGTCCTATCATTACTACTAAAGACTGAATTGATAATATCAAATGTTGCAAATAGGAAAAAAAGCAGGAGATTAACATGGCGAAATTCACATTCATTAGGACTGGTAATTATAATGCCAGTAGATGAATTGAACAATCTATTTGTCAGCGGTAGATGACCGACATTGTCAAAAAAACTGGGCAAAATTAAGTCTCGACAAGAAAATATGGAATTTCTCTCTCTCACATCCTAAAATGGTGTCCAGCACTCTATCAAGTTCCACATTTTCGACTTATTGTTTCAGTATTGGATACTGAATAAGGCGAATGGATGAAGGCTTCGCTACACAGGGATGATAGATTTGGTGAACGATTTTCTTACTAATACAGATAAGGAGGATATTATTAAATGCATCAAAGGCTTAGTACACTACCCCCTAAAACAGAACAGATTGGGATTCAAGGTTACTAAAGAAGATGAAAAGCTGCTCTATGACAAATACTTCCATCAAATAATGAGCCACGCTTTCAAGACTGTCAACGACTCACCAACGACTGAAATGTTATCATTGTGTGGGTATTTGACGGAGTTTTCGAAAGGCGATATTTGGCTTGAATGCGCCTGCAACATGTTGTCACACAATGTTGTACCTGCAGAAGCCAATTTACTTTTAGTTGAATTAGAAAAGTTTTTCTCAGAATTAAACAGAGTTCCAGATTTTATTTCTGCTTGCTTTGATGAAATTGTCGCAGATAGCCCACAATTCTTTCTGGAGTCACGTGCCAGGTTATTGGCTAACGTGCCTCACTATGTTGCTAACGTCAAACGTGAGAATCCCTCCTACTTCACTGATGAGAGTCATTTTGTCAAGAACATTTTGTCGGCCTTCAAACTTGTTTCCGATATATCGCAGATTACTTATCGGCTTTTAGGACTAATTGTTAGTCATCTATGTTTGGCTGGGTATTCGAAATACGTAACAGATTTTATTGTTGAACAGATACAACATTATCCTACGGACATTTGGTCTAAATTACTTCTGCATACCAGCGCAAAAAGCATGGAAATATGTTTGGCTTCACTTGCTAAGGAATGTCCAACTCCACAAAAATATTATGCGTTGTTATCAGGATTTTTTGAAACGTCATCTCCTATTTTTGACTTGTATATGAGGTTATGTCGTCGTCTGTTCTACATCCGCCAGTTTAAGACTGGAAATACCGTCAGAAACGTTTTCAACTCGTTTTTCATGGCTGTGTCAAAGTGTGAAACGCTTGAAAAATCAACCAATTTAGCTACCCGAGTTGATGAAGATTTGGGACTACCTGCTCTTCGCGTATGGTCAGACATAAACTCTATACAAACGGCTTCCTTAGAGAGACGCATTTATTTGTCCCAAATATTGATTTCATGGATTATTGATTTTCGAAACCCGGTGCGTGCTAATTTATCCATCAACTTATCCTATGACCATTTATTACCTGATGTTCTGAACGGAATCAGTAACCACCTTGGAAGTCCACGAATTGAAATTCGTACTCTTGGTATGGTTATAGGTGAGTGGATTGTGAAATTTTTCAACTGGAGTCCTGGTGATGAGAATCAGAAGTTAAAATTTGAGTATGAAGAACTAAATTTTCTTACCCATATTCGACCGTATTTTGTTCCTCTGGATGAGGCTGTCGATGTTGAGTCTGGTGATCATAATTCAGTTCCAGTGCATACACTATCAAATATAGAGTCTTCCAAAATCGCCCTTAATTCACCTGAATGTAGTAAGTTTTTATTTTCAATAACCGTTTTTGGCATAATCTCACTTGAATGGCTGCCGATTTCGATAATATTCTAATTAAGGAATAACACACCTGTGTAGTGAGTGATAATAGTTACTGATATTGACAGTCCATCCAAGTTGCGTGCAACTAGACTCATTACGTCCTACCATGACAGGAAACTTGACTATTGATTTTTCAAACCAAAAGCTGTAGATATAATGTTGTTAATTTAGATATTAGCTCTAAGGAAAATACCGTATTTATGTTCTAGGAAGGACCAGACATTATTTCACTCTAATTTTGATACTTTGTAACAAAATCCTTTTTAGCAGAGTGGAACTTGGTAAAATATAGCCCTTTTAGTCCAGGACCAAGAGGGGTAAAGAAAGTTATTTTTAATGGTAAAAAGTCATGCAGGAATTATGTGACAGTTATTATCGTTTTCACTCAAAGTTTAGAAGTACCCCAAATAGATGTCTCTTGAATATTCGTACTGGGTAGTTTATAGAGAAATCTCCCACTGTGTAAATATATGAGAAGTAACCAGTACCCAGCAGCTTACGAATATTACCCTGTTGTTTTGATATCACTTCCACCTTCCCGATTGTCATCTGTAGTAACTAACCTTTACTACTTACCATTCTCAATATTTAGCTCTGGGTGTTTGGAGTCTGTGGTAAATAGGAGCGTTGACTCCAACTTTCTGATGAAACTTCCAGTTATCTACCACTTTGTTAAACCGAAAGAAATATTTAATTTGCTCACATTAGCATCATAAGATGCGAATTTGCGTTTCTCTTACAAGTAAAGGGTCGTCCAGAAGTCATTTCCAGCTCCACTTACTGAGTGTGTTGAGTCAAGTAGTTTTATGTAAAGTCCTCCTTAGTCAAAGATTTAGGATAAGGTTTCAATAAGTACGGCGCTAACACGAAAATTACTCACAAAAAGGTCGTGTGTGACCGACATTAAGCAGTTGTTCCTTGGGCACTGCGGTCACGCTCTCAGATCACTGAGACCACTTCTAATCCGATTTGCTTTTCAGGTACCTTCAGAAAAACCCTTTCCACGGTGTGAGCAACTGCGAAGTAATAACCGCCCTCATGCCTCAAGATCACTGTATCCATAATCAATCTCCCTCTTCAATTCTTATTATTTCTCCTGCATCGATTTTCAACACTAAACTTGCTCCTCAAGTGTCACCATAGCCAACGATTCTAGTGAGCAAAGTACTGTCCGAAGTCTACTGAAACCTCGCTCCGAACTACACATTGGAGGCTTCAACGTACACATCTTATGTCAAATCGACCAGCAGACCTCCTTGGCTAAAACCCTAGAATCTTGTACCATTGATGTATGCTGTGTCTCCGAAACACGCATACAGGATCCTAGTGTGGCCATTCGCTTGACCTCACCTCGCCAAAATGGAGAGCCGACGAGATACACCCTCCGTGTATCTGGCGACCCTATGACTAGTTCTCGTGGACTTGCAGGTGTAGGTATAGCACTTAGTACGAGGGCAGAACAAGCACTATTAGATTGGATTCCCGTTAACAGTCGCCTATGTGGTGTCTGACTAAATGGCTCCGTAAGAACGCGGAAGGATAAGGACACACGTCGTTGCCTTTCCGTCGTTTCTGCCTACGCTCGCGCTGACTGCAGCCCGTATGAAGTGAAGGACGACTTTTACAGAAAGCTCTGTAAACTTCTTTAAAAAGCTAAGCGATCAGACATGGCACTCGTAGCGGATGACTTTAATGCCCAATTAGGCAGCTTAAATCAAACAGAGAGACATTTAGGTGAGTATTTTAGTATTCCGGCTCAACGAACCGATAATGGTGATCTTCTGTTGCAATCGTTTATTTTTAGCAAGCACTAATTTTAAGCATAAGGAGACATTGTCTAACATGGAAACCACCTGCACCAAACCAACGATAGACTGAAATAGACCATATTGCCACCAGTCATCATTGGAGGGGCTCGATAGAAGATTGTCTCTCGTACTGGACGCATAAAAACCACAATAATAAGATCCATTAGGATTGAACTGGGGGATGAGAAAGCCAAAAGTAAGTTCTATGAACAACTGAGTTGACATCTAGGCAGTTGTGTAAACGAGACTGAATGATGCTGCTTGGAAGGATATACGAACAGCTGTGAAAACAGCAGTAACATCTGTTAGTAATTTAAACCAAAGGGTTCCAAAGAACCAATGGATTTTCCCTAAGTCTATTTCACTGATGGATTCTCGCAAACACATCCTATCAGGCTCTGAACACGATGAAGAGCGAAGCAATTCAGATCTAGGTTAACCAAAAGTCTACGGAACGATCGTGAGCAGTGGTGGGCAACGAAAGCAAAAGAAATGGAAAAGGCAGCGGCTGTAGGCAACACCAGACAACTCTTCAGACTAAAAAAAGAAACCGAAATTAAGAAGTCGATTGTAAGCGAGACAATCTCGGAAGAAGACGACACTCTTATCTGCTGTCAACCCAGACGTTTAGGACGATGGGCGGAACACTTAAGAGAACAGTTTAGCTGGCCTTCAGCTACTCTACAGTTACCCACCATTCCTAAAGAGTCTGAATGGAACATTGAAGTAGGTCTCCCGACTCTAGTTGAAGTTCAAAAGGCTATGGCTAATTTGAAATGAGGAAGAGCATCTGGTCCAAATGGGTTGGCTCCAGAGTTATTTAAATAAGGTGGTCCAATTTTAGCGACTAGGTTGACTAATATTTTAGCTAAAATCTGGGAGTTGGACGTAATCCCATCTGATTAGTCGCAATCACTGATTGTTCCAGTATATAAAAAGGGGTCAAAATCACCATGTGATTAGTCTGACTAACATAGCATCTAAAATACTAGCCTCAATAATTATCGGGCGCCTAACTAAGACTCGTGAACCTCAAACACGAGAAAATCAGGCTGGCTCCAGACCTGGTCGTGACTGCATCGACCACATATTCACCATTCTTCAGATCTTAGAACACAAGCATGCTTATTGGCGTCAGACAATGATAGTTTTTCTTGACTTAAAAGCAGCACTTGACTCTGTAGACCGAGAGGTTCTATAGTAGTGTCTCATTGAAAGGTGTGCCTGAGAAGTACATAAACCTTGTGAAGCCTCTTTACTCGAACACTACTAGTCAACCGTTGCTGCTACCTTGACGTGGTGGTCGGGCTTGCCTATCGTGATGATCCAATCGAGCTATGCTGGCTGGAACAATCGTTCCTCAAGGTCCTACCATGCCAGACAGGTCGGTTGAAGAGCGGTGAGACTAAAAGCAGCAATCCCAAGGTTCGAAGGCGAAGTCGTACTGCTGACTGTACAGAGGTGTGAAAGCAGTAAGGTGTTTCCTTCAGACAACCAGCATGACAGCGATGCTGCCTTCCCACAAGGAGGGGTGGGGTTAGAAAAGGTCGACCCTAAAGATGCACACCTCGCCTTATCCCACGGATTTCCGTCTCCGGCGGTAAGGACTTCTGAAGAACGGAGCTAACACGTCAAAAATCCCCCACAAAAAGGCCGTGCGTGACCGGCCTCAAGCAGATGTCCCTTGGGCACTGCGGTCACGCTCCCAGGTCGTTAAGACCAACACTAATCCAACTTCTTTTTCAGGTCCCTCAAGAAATACCCTTCCACGGTGTGGGCAGCCGGAAAATGATACTAGCCCTCATACCCTTAACTGCACACAACACCAAGTTAGTCGCTTTCAAATCCTTCCTACACCTAATAACTCTGTTATCTCCACGACTAACCCTTTCCACGTCCTTTTATCACCTCGCACCGCTAGGGCAAACGATTCGAGTACACAGAACGTTATTCTTGGTCTCCTGAAACCACGCTCTAAACTACATATAGGAACTTTTAATGTCCGAACATTGTGCCAAATAGGACAACAGGCTTCCTTAGCTATGACTCTAGAATCTTACACCATCGATGTGTGCTGTGTCTCCGAAACGTGCATACAAGATCCGAGTAGTGTCATTCATTTGACCTCACCTAATCAAAATAAAGAACCATCTCGATACACGCTTCGTGTATCTGGAAGCCCTGACGCTGCTTCTCGTGGCCTCGCTGGAGTAGGTATAGCATTAAGTCCTAGGGCAGAACTAGCTCTTTTAGACTGGATCCCAGTAGACAGTCGTCTATGCGCTGTCCGACTAAACGGATCAGTAAGGACCGGGAAAGATAGGGAAACTCGTCGTTGCCTATTCGTCGTCTCTGCCTACTCTTCCACTGACTGCAGCTCAGACCATATAAAAGATGAGTTCAACAGGAAACTTTCTGACCTCCGAGAAGCTAGGCGTTCTGATGTAGTAATAGTAGCAGGTGACTTTAATGCTCAAGTAGGTAAACTAAGTGAAAGGGAAAGACACTTGGGTGGATCTTATGGTGTCATGGCGAAAAGAACAGATAGTGGCGACCGTCTGTTGCAGCTATGCTCAGATAACCACCTATTTCTTGCAAATACTAACTCTAAGCATAAGGAAAAACATCTTTTGACATGGCGACCCCCGAATTCGTCCCAACGTTGGACCCAATTAGATCACATCGCTATCAGCCACCGATGGAGGGGCTCGATAGAAGACTGTCGCTCATTCTGGAGCACATGTTTAGATTCAGATCATGCTCTAGTGTGAGCACGTATCTGTCTGCGTCTTACTGGTCGTAGGAAAGACACTGCAGGGAAGCCTCGAAGGGTTCTACTTAATGATAGGCAAGCTAAGAATATATTTCAGGAACAACTAGAAAAACAGTTAGGCAGCCATGTAAGTTGTGTCCACCCCGAGGCAGCGTGGAATGACATCCGAAAAGCTGTGGAAACAGCAGGGATATCCGCTAGTAAGGTAAACCATAACGTTAGGGAGAAACAATGGATCTCGGCAGCATCTACCGCACTGATAGATGCTCGTAAACTCATCCCACCTGGCTCTGAGCATAACGAAGAGCGGAGTCAACTTAAGCGCAGGCTAATAAGAAGCCTACGTAATTATCGTGAACAGTGGTGGGTAGCGAAAGCAAGAAAGATGGAAAAGGCAGCGGCAATAGGTAACAGTAGGCAGCTATTCAGACTCGTTAAAGAAACCGGTATTAGGAGCCCGAATATCAGTGAAACCATCTCAGATAAAGATGGGCATATTATTCATTCTCAATCCAGGAGATTGGATCGATGGACAGAACACTATAAGGATCAGTTCAACTGGCCTTCAGCCACACTTCAATTACCCACGATCCCCAGTCGTCCTGAATGGCAAATTGATGTAAGTCCTCCAACCCTCTGTGAGGTTGAAAAAGCTATAGGAAATCTGAAGCGAGGGAGAGCAGCAGGCCCTGACAGGTTGACCCCTGAGATTTTTAAGGATGGTGGTCCAGTACTAGCAGTGAGATTGACTGAGGTCTTAGGTAGAATCTGGGAACTGGACGTAATTCCATCTGACTGGTCCCAATCACTGATTGTGCCAGTCTATAAGAAAGGACAAAAGTCCTCTTGTGACAATCACAGAGGGATCAGTTTGGCTAATATAGTGTCTAAAATATTAGCTTCAATAATACTAGGTCGCCTAACCAAAGCTCGTGAAGAGCAGACTAGAGAAAACCAGGCTGGTTTTCGACCTGGACGTGGTTGCATAGACCAGATATTCACCCTACGTCAGGTTCTAGAACATAGACACAAATTCAGACGTCCCACAATAGTAGTATTTCTTGACCTTAAGGCGGCATTTGACTCCGTTGATCGTGAGGTTCTATGGCAATGTTTGTCACTGAAAGGAGTACCAAAGAAGTACATTAACCTCATAAAGGCTCTCTACTCGAACACAACTGGTCGAGTTAGAGCCTATGGCGAACTGTCATCAGAACTGATTACCACAAGTGGCGTTCGTCAGGGCTGTCCACTCTCCCCATTCTTGTTTAACTTTGTCATTGACATACTTTTAGAGATAGCACTTTCATCAGCTAAACCTCCAGGAGTTGAACTTTTACCAGGAGGCTCACTTGTTGACTTAGAATACGCCGACGACATAGTTTTACTCGGTGAAGACGCTGACAACATGCAGAGTCTTCTGACCACTATAAGCAACTATGCAGGCATGTTCGGGATGCGATTCTCTCCCTCGAAGTGCAAAATGTTACTTCAGGATTTGGTTGCAGCGACACCTGAACTAATGATAGGGAGTGAAGTAGTTGA
The DNA here is from genome assembly GCA_944470415.2 of Schistosoma rodhaini. Taxonomy (NCBI): domain Eukaryota; kingdom Metazoa; phylum Platyhelminthes; class Trematoda; order Strigeidida; family Schistosomatidae; genus Schistosoma; species Schistosoma rodhaini. Next base: position 32,236,475 of record OX104037.1, read on the forward strand.
GCGTGTTGACTGCTTCACTTATCTTGGGAGTCTCATCAGCCCTTGTGGTCTGGTATGTGACGAAATCTCAGCACGGATACAGAAGGCTCGTCTAGCTTTCGCCAACTTGCGTCATTTATGGCGTAGGCGAGATATCCGTCTAGCAACCAAAGGACGGGTTTACTGTGCAGCAGTTCGCTCCGTCCTACTTTATGGCAGTGAAACACGTCCCGATAAGAGTAGAGGATATTCGTAGGCTACTAGTGTCCGATCATAGGTGTCTTCGAAGCATTGCTCGTATATCCTGGGACCACCGGGTAAGTAATGCAGTTGTTAGGAAACGAGTACTAGGTAGGGATGGCAAATCGATTGATGAAGTAGTGAAACTTCATCAGTTGAGATGGCTGGGACATGTGTTACGTATGCCCGACCACCGACTGCCCCGACGTGCAATGTTTCATGGTGTAAGAGTAGGTTGGAAGAAAGCTAGGGGTGGCCAGACCAAAATGTGGCACAAATCAATGAAGTCACTGACAAGTGGACTGGGCCATGTTGGTAGATGTAGACTACCTGGTTGGGATTCGCGAGATGACAGCAACCGATGGTTAGAGACCTTGAATGACATGGCTCAAAATCGTTTGCAATGGCGAAGGTGTATCCACTCTTTGTGTTCTACCAAATTCTAATCTTCTGAATTCCTCATGTCTTTATCTTTTTCTCTTTCCAAATTTATTTCACTGTACTATACTCGTTCAATAATTTCTTCAAACCCTAATCTTTTGGATTTCTGATTATACTCCTACTACTTCTACCACTATGGGATTTGAATGGACAACTGCATCTCTGTGGTAATGTGGTATGGCAACTCGAACTGATGTACGTACGTACGAAGTTCTACGTTGTGACTGACTGACTGAGTCGAGTAAGAGGTTATGGCGAACTGTCATCTGATTTTATAACCTCAAGTGGTGTCCCGTAAGGCTGTTCACTACCACCATTTTTCTTAAACATCATTATAGACCTACTGCTGGGAATAATGCTCTCATCATCTGAATTTTCGGGAATCTTTCTCTTACCAGGAGGTTCACTTATCGACTTAGAATACACACATGACATAGTCCTGTTTAGTGAATACGCGGATAGCATGAATAGTCTTTGGGTAGTACTGAGTAACAATGCAAGAATTTTTGGCATGCGCTTCTCCCTCTCTAAATGTAAATTGTTGCTCCAGGACTGGCCTGCGTCAACACCTGAACTAAGGATAGGGGGTGAGTGAGTAGTCGGATGCATCGACAACTCACTTATCTTGGAAGTCTGATCAGCCCTAATGGGTTGGTGTCTGACGAAATCTCTATACGGATTCAGAAAGCTCGTTTGGCTTTCGCCAACTTACGTCATCTATGGCGAAGGCGAGATGTCCGTCTATCAATAAAAGGACGAGTATACTGAGCAACAGTCCATTATGTCCTACTTTACGACTATGTAACGTAGTCATTATTGGCAAAAGCCAAACGAGCTGCCTTCGATTCGTTGGACAGGACTGTCCTCTGGGATTTTCTATTGAAGAAGGGCGTGCCCCTAAAGGTTATCAGCATCTTAAAGGCCCTGTATACAAACACCTCAGGCACAGTGAGGGTATACAACCACGTTACTCCATTGTTCCATTCAAGCAGTGGGGTTAGGCAGGGTTGCCCAATCTCACCATTCCTCTTCAACTTTGCCTTCGATGACATTTTGGAAACAGCTCTGATGGACGTAAGTAATAGCGGCGTGGATCTGCTGCCTGGAGAAAGACTTCTCGACCTTGAGTATGCGGATGATATTGTCTTACTGTGCGATAATGCCCAAGACTTGCACTTAGTCAGTTGTCAATCAGTGTCCGTAGGTATGGTATGTGCTTTGCACCTTCAAAGTGCAAAGTACTCCTACAAGACTGGCAGGATTCTCATCCTGTACTCACCCTGGATGGTGAGCAGATTGAAGTAGTTGAGAAGTTCGTGTATCTAGGTAGCTACATAAGTGCTGGTGGTGGCGTGAGTGATGAGACTGATGCACGTATAATGAAAGCCAGAGCGGCTTATGCCAATCTGGGCCATCTTTGGCACCTTTGTGATGTTAGCCTAGCTGTAAAAGGTCGGATCTGCAACGCGTCTGTGAAAGCAGTTTTGCTCTATGCTAGTGAAACCTGCCCTCTTCGAGTTGAGGATGTTAGTATAGCTCGAATGGTTCATCACGATAGGCAAGCCTGACCACCACGTCAAGGTAGCAGCAACCGTCAGGGTCTCCACAATCACTTGACTGTAAAAGGCTATATGCTTAAACCTTCGTCACCAGTTTCTTTTTCCTAGACATATAAGATATGGCCTCTGAGCTTATGATCCTCAATGGCTGATTTCTGCTGTCCTTAAGGTTATTCGTGTTCGGTAAAACTAAGTACATTGGAGGTTTCATATTATTTGGATATTAAGAAGGTCATCATGCTATGTTAATTTATTTCATAACGGTTCCTATTAGTTTTACTTGCGCCATCTCAACAAACTCCATGTTCACCCTTGTTTATTGACTAAGAAGTTGGTGATACGGTTACTTTATATCATAGTATGGTTGCTTAGTTGAACTAACATCCACTCCTGCACCATGAATACCTGGTTAAAGTTCCAGGGGAACTATTTGGGATCGTTCTCAATGAAAGCCAATAATATTCCCTCTTTAGTTGTCTTTTGTTTTGTACATTGTTAATATTGGAAATTATTAGTAACAAAGGTTTCCTAAATATACTGTATGTAATCGCTATGTATTTGATTGATATGCTTTTCACCTTGAAAGTGTTTATCGATAGTTCACATACTCTAAATCTTGCTCATAGTTTAGTACGTGAGTCTACATTACTTTGGTCGTTGAATTGCTCTCATTCATCCATACTCATATATAATAAAGTATTGTCAGTCCTTGATAAAATATAACTTATGATTGTATACTCACTAGTATTTTACCAAAATTTGACATCACTCTGTTTATCAGTATATTAATATAATCGAAAACTCAGTCTAACGTGTAACTACCTCCCATATTAGGCTAATTTTCCTGTCTCACTCGCCTTGCTACATGACATTGGTGCATCTAAATCCTTTATATTCTTTACACTTGTCACATGAAATATATTGGGATTAATTTTGAGCTTTATTTTTCCACCTAATTTACAGTTCATTATTATTGAATTTTTAATATTACCTTTTCCAATCTACTGAGATTTTGATATCTCAACTACTTCTTGTTATTTTAGAGATAAAGAACGAAAACTGTGAAACTGCAAAACAAGCTGTACATAAACTAGACAGTGATGATGATCCAGATAGTGATAGTGACTCGTTGACACCACTCCCCTCGATTAGTTCTTCAAATTGCAATAATAAAACACCATTTTATCTTCGTGAATGTCTTGATGGAATGTTATTATCTAAGATTGAAGATAACCCAGTAAATATCGCATGTACAATGTCTGCGGAAAAGTTGATCTACGCTCATCCGGAAGCAGCACAAGAGTTAGCACTAGAATTCGCTCGTGTTCTTGTTCATATTGAACCACCTGTAACACCTGATCCGGGACAGATAGCTCGTGCCAGGCATGATGCTCTAGTAGCTATTGGTGTAGTTGCTCCCAAAAAATGCGCACGTTATTTGACTTCAGAATTTTGTCAATCAGGATATTCCATTGGTCAAAGGATGAATATTATATCATCTCTCACTGATATTGCCTGTAAGTTGTACGGGGGCAAAGAGGCACTGCTCTCTCAAAGATTCTCTTCAAATCACCAAATAACCAATAATGATGCGGTCATGGCTAACAACAATCATAAAGAAAAAACCCGTCGGTTTTGTAAAAAACGCCCACCCCCTTCCTATATTATTAATAAATTTGCTCCTTTTGCTGGAGAGTTTTTCTTTCCCTTGCTAAAAAGCATTCCACAGTTATCTCTTTCTTCTGTGAAAGGACCTTTCGCTCATCAAGATGCTAGTTTGTTGGCCAGCTTATTGGCGTCGTTGGGAACTATTTATGCTTGCTCCAGTCTCTCACCTGTCCAAACTCGAATGGCTGACGAGTTGATAAATTTAATTCCTTTATTTCATCGACATCCTGAACCTGCAGTGCGACGTGCTCTACATATAGTCGTTGGAACAGTTATCACCACTACTCCACTGGAAATCTTATCTTCTAAACCTGAACTGATTTTTAGGAAGTCAATCTTTTTATCTGGTAGTACAAAAAGCTCTATAGAAAATACTATTTCTAGCTGGTTGAAATCATGTTCATTGTCTGATGCAGATGCAGAATGTCAACTCCTAGCTTCTAATAGTCTTTCTGCACTGTGTGAACGATTTTTAGAGTTGAATCATAGTAAACAGTAATTCAGAAATAAGTTACAATACATGTATTCCACTTATCTATTGACATTCATACTTTTTGTACATAGTGTATAAATTCTTATGATCAATATACATAAATTAACAAGTACTTGATGTTAAATTCTCATAAGTGCTTGATTGAAATATCATATTATTATTATTAGTTTTATTCAATATTATATTTTTGGTACAATATAGAATTCTCAGCACAAAATAGTTCAACACGATTTCGTCTTTTAGTCCTTGGTCGGTCCTAACGATAAATATTGAGTGATCATGAAATAGAAGTTAGCAGTCTAATCAATCGACATCTAAGTTATGTACATTCTTTTCGCTGCACATATATTACCAGCCACCACGATACCTCTGATAGAGCGTTTCGTAACTTGTACAACGAAAGGTTGTGCACTTTTCAGAAACGCACCTGAATAGGTTATACGACTAATAAACATAATGTTATATTAAAACAAACAAAATTAGATAACTTGTTGAAGTATCTATGTGGAAGGAACAGGTAGCCCAGATATACAATAGCCAATGAAACTTGGTGAATGCTTGAAATTTTTTATACTGGTCGGAAGATCTTGATCCTGAAGATATGAACACTGAAAGAGCATACCAAATATGAAAGCTAAAAATTGTCCCTGTTTACCTCTTATTTATTTAAAATATATATCCAAAATTATTAGCTGACAATTCAGGGTAACTAGGCTGTAAAAAAAACAACAGTGGAATTAGATAACTATTGTAGTACTGACTGCATTCATGTACCAACTAGCCATACAAACATCCCTGAACTATGCTTTCGTGTTGTATAGAAATGAATCAATCAGATTGTTGTTCTACCGCAAACTATTAAATTGCGGCTTCAAAGTTTTCGAACATCTTTTTATTTGATTATTACAGAAAAGTTCATTTAGCATATAAAAAGGTATGATTATTTGAAATTCATGGATAGAATTAAATAAAAGAGAATATTAAGCATATTAGTGTCAATTAATAGGACCAAGTAATATACACAAATCTATTAGTGAACTACGAAATGAAATGTTTGAAACTAATGTATGATTCCTGGAAAATAACGTCGTAGGGCAGATGCCATGTATTAGTTTACGGGAGTTTACGTAATGGTAAGTATAGGACTCTACGTTGATTGTGGCTTGAACATAATGAATATTATTTATCATGAATAAACGTTTACACTTTATGCGAAACTAGGTGGATGTATGTTGGATATTGTGTAGTTAATATAAAAAGTTATCTTTGATAATTTGCAAGTAATCGGTAATTGAAATTCCAGTTTCACAAGATGTGTCCTGACTTTGCTTTTATTTCATTCAATTGTGTCCTGTGTGAAAAAGATCACATTAAAGTTAATACCGAGAAGTAAATTAACAAGTAATTGACACAATACATGAAATGGAATCGAATCATGGGTATAGAAAACAAAATTTTACTCATAATTGGAGGTTTAAGTGGTTGTAAAAGAGGGATTAATTTAAATTATTTGCTATCTGCTTGATTATACAGTTGCTATGGTACTTTCAGGAATCAAAATAATGTTAAGTTAGATTTTTTGATCAATAATTGTATTTCACCGTTCTCTCCTATTAATTCTTATTTGTTCATGTGGCATAATTATCTAGTCAAGTAAAATAAATGAAGGGTTGTTGAGTTGAGTTGTACTAATGCCTTATCTATAAGAACTAGTTCAAGTCGGTATGAATCATAAAAAGATCTAAAATCAAATAGCTATTTTTAATATGGACATATTCATTTTTTAATGGTTTCATACATTCTGTTCCCTGTTAATTTACACAGAAGTTAAAATTTTATTTGCTGAGTCACTTTTTAACGTTTTTGTATTTGCAATCCTGAACACTTAGTATTGTAGTTACACTGGTCGAATTTTTCTTACCACGAAGGACCTAATAATCCTCAAAAAACTTCAGGAGTATTTATTCATTGCATTTCGAAGTCGATCTCAGGGTGATTGTTGACTTACTCACTTTTGATAGGTATATATAAATATATAATGGTAAATCTCTTGGATTCATAGATGGTTGATTTAGCAGATATTATTGGCTGTCACAGTAATAACTGTAGACCAAAGTTCTTGTTTGGTTGGTAAATTGCATTTATATTTATCACTAAATACCTTGTGATATATTCGTTCAGAAATTTCATTTTTATTTATCATATAGTGTTGCTTATTCAATGGAAAGAGAATTACCAAACGTATTATTGAACAACTGCTTGAGAACTTCTAATGTCATTGGAATGCAACAAAACAATGATGAGAATCCGCTAAATGATAAAGAGAATATATACAATAGTGGAATTCAGTGCGGTCTAAACTTATCTAGTAGTAGTATGTGTGAACGTCAGAATTTAACATTTGATCCTTCTTTACGACCGGTTCATGCTGAAGTTTGTGTATCTCCGTATAATTGTGAAGAATTTACTGTCATTGAATCTTACGTTGTAGAATTTCTACGCCAACTTGGTCCTCGACACATACCAACTGTCCTAAACAAATTTGATAATGAACTGAATTTAGTGGCATGTAATAGTGAGGTGAATAAATTTCATCAGGTTCTTACCAGTTGTGTTGCTTCAATTAATGTAAGTTGAGTTATACAGTGTTAAAATACTTCTTAAATTCTGTTATCTTATTCTAAAATTATCTTATATACATCAACAAAGTAACCTGAGTACATACGGAAATAAGCTCCAACCATTATGGTAATTTGAAAATATCAGTGAGTAGCATGTCCCATGTACCTAACTCTCAATCCTAAACATCGTATTATTCAGAAAATCTAAGATAACCTAAGCAGTTGATTTGAACGGTACTACGATATTACAGATTGTTTGAATGATTTTCAATTTGTGAATAGTTAAAAATCATCCTGTATAATGTGCATACGAGGTAGATATGAACTTCGTCAGATTCAATATTCCTGTCTTAGCGCAGACACAATCCACGGGTGTTTCCTTATGGATCTCAGCAGAAATTCTTACAATTTGATTATCGGTAGATGAGAACTCATTTTACACATACCTAAGCATTGTTACTCTGATGTAAAATAACCGCAGAAGTGACTGAGCTGATTAAGTGTCCTGAGTGGTTAGATCAAGCACTATCATTGACTCATCAATTTACTGGCCATTAACCAATGTGAATAAGTGAGGAAATTATATAGTCGATTACAATTTTATAAATCTAGCCTTGGGATATCAAACATAACATCCTACTCAGTCCGTTATAACCAGTGTTTTGAGACGGCTCTACATACCGTAGAATAGTGTTTATCATTCTGGATTGTATGTTGCCGAACTTCTTGGTCAACATTAGGACCTGATACGGGTGTGCATCGGGTCATTTTACCACACTGTACCAACACCGCATGATGAAAATTTAAAAAACTGATAATAATAGTAATGTCCGTGATAGTAATTAGTGTGTTTCAAATAAAAAAAAGTAAAATTAAGGATTAAAAATCATGAAAAGTAATTAAGGTCCATATTCCCTAGATTATGTAATCACCGAGAGCTCTATGATCCAGTTCAAGGAGTTTCTGGGAGTGTACTTTGTTAGCACTCTGCATGGAACCCCTCTAGGGTAACTGTTGGTCACAAGCTCGGGTGATGTAGAAGGATTGAGAATGAGGTTAGCTGAGAATCCAACTAAGAAAACAACTGTAACGTACTTTTCTAACTATTTCCAGGGTCACACGAAATACATGAAAATATCCTTAGATTTTAGTGACCCTACTGTCAATGCTGATTTACTGAATAGTGTTTTCAAATAAACTTCCAAAGCTTAATAAATATTATTTGTTGACCAACAACACGAAAGTACAAAGTATTATTTTTCTTCACATGGATTTCGCGTTATTCTCCAGTTGACTTTATTGATTTGATTGGTGCTTATTGAACTTGAAGCTATCACAGTATCAAAAGTTTACAAAATTCCTTTGTATAATAATCAAAAATAATAATTTGAAATTTGTAATTATTTATCATTCATTTATCTTATTTGCTTAAATTTTAGTTAATGCTTGATGAAGCTGATGGAATTTATGATAATGATACTGGTCGATCAGTTAATCTTTGTATTACACCTATTTTAGTACATATTTATCAAATGGTTAATGGAGATGAAGCTTTACCAGTTCAAGAATTAATTGAATTCGGTTCAGAGTCAATAAATGGTGGAACTACATGGTTACTTCCATCAGCAGAAATGTCAGGTCTCTGGGAATCACTTATTTTTGATACAGACATAAAATCAAATTTATTACAATATGCACAAACAGCTCTATTATTTACTGATCGAAAAGTCAGTTATTTGCTTCGACTATTATTATATATTTATTTATAAATAATTGTTTCGTTTCTTTTACTCAACCGGTTTGAGCAGTTGATCTACGTATAATCCGATTTGTTTTTTTTTGTTCGTTAAAATTTAATAAAATACAGTTTTACTGTTTTTGAATACGATGAAAGGGAACTCATTAACTCCTCTTCCCCAATATTTTTGTCACTGGAGTGGATTGCTCCTTTTAATGAAGAAATAATTACTTAGTATTTGAAATGTAAATGTGAAGTTTGTTTTTTGAATTATTCAACTAGACCCCTAATACCCTGGTATGGCGGAGGGTAGGGAGAGTCAGCTCTCCCTCTCAAAATGCTCTCATATGGCCACGCGTATACATATACTGCCAAGGAAGTCCTACTCACTGCCTTCCCGTGGCGAGGGTGTTTTTTACAAAATTGGGAGGATGAAAAGCAAATGTCCAGCTCTTTAACCTGGTTGGTTGATATGGAACATATACCTAGGAGAGTTGGAAAACCTTGATTCCAAACCAATGGTGCACATGGTTTGCAGTATCCTGAAGGAGCGAATGGTGTATGAACTTCTTGTTGGTCACTGGCTACCATGGGACTGCATCCCCTAACGTTGCTCTACTGCCTTATGGATTAGACCTCTAGGTCAAAGGATCGGAGTGTGCCTTTCTAAGAAAGCCACCTGCTTCGGTTCAGGCTCCCGGGCAGTATCCGAGCTTTCACACAAATCGAATGACGAATTGTGGCGTATACATATTTAATGCCTCCTTGTGCCAATATTCGTTTTTAAGTAAATAAAAATGAATAAACGTATTATTTTTGTGTTGACTAATTCATGATCAATCGAATGCTCTAACTAAGTTTCATCATTCCAGATACTTCAAACCTGTAATACATATTACCTTCGGGATATGTTTCCTATTGGGATCTTGTCGACGTAAACATTCAATTATTCTTTTAGTCAAAACGTTTTTTCAATGTTTATTCTGTTACAGTGTCAGAATAAATGAATAAACTGTAACTTCAGAATTGACAATATATAGTATAACACTGGTACTTAATATATACCTGTTCATTGAAACATTTATCGGCCGAAACGTATGCTTTGCAAATGACTCAATTTAAAATGTTCTCTTATATCCCATTTCCGCTTTTTGATTTCTTGACACAACTGACCGTGCTTTTATTTTGAATCTTTCTTCTGTTTTTACTTTCATATCAAGTCTAAATAACCGTCAGATGGTGGTATTAGTTTAAGTTTCATACTGTAATAGTTTTACATAAAGATTATTTCAAACAGCTTCAAGAACATGAGTTTGTATACTACTACAGTAATAATATTCCACTTCTATATATTAATAAGTCCGTTATCACTTGATTTTTTCTTGCTGGTTTGACAGGTATCTTCCTCTGTAATTTCTTGGAATCGTGTAATTCTGTTATATGGTCCTCCAGGGACTGGCAAAACTTCACTATGTCGAGCATTAGCTAATAAATTAGCTATAAGAATGGCTGATCGTTACTCATCAGCTCAATTAATTGAAATTAATACAATGAACTTAATGTCGAAATGGTTTTCTGAAAGTGCACGTCTCGTAACAAAAATGTTTGATGGAATTAAAGAATATTTAGAGTCAAATGATCATCTTGTATGTTTATTAATTGATGAAGTTGAGAGTTTAACAGCTGTCCGAACTTCTTCTATGTCAGGCTGTGAACCAAGCGATGCTATTCGTGTTGTTAATTCTGTTTTAACTCAGATTGATCAAGTGAGTTTTACTTAGAGAAGGATTAATAAGTTTGCAAATTAAATTTTTCATTTTTTGGGTTTATCGTTAAAGTTATGGTATTTAAAACCCAATATTGCTATATATTATGTGTAAGAATTGAAATTCTCTCTGCTTCATCAATTCACAAACTATACCTTTATTCAACGACTATCAGATTCAAATCATTTTCTATTTATTGTCAGTATGGTTCCACCTGAATGACACTTCTAAATATCACAATCATATGTAAATGAAAGTTTCCAGTCGATTACCTTCACCCACCACCTCATCTCAACATAGTGCACGCGATGTTGAGTCACCTAAACTAGTGGTCACATTGCAACATGTTCGATAAAATTCGGTCTGCATTAAGAACATCATAACACACATGACATTAGTCACTACCCAGTGAATAATCAGTTATTAGTAAATTGAAGTCTGTTACACAAGCTTATAGTTTGTGAAAAAGTTGTATTCACTAGTTTAAGTGGAAAGGCTGATCAACTGTTAATCAATTGTTAACCTTACGAGGCTGTAGAAAGAAAGCGAATACAAGGAATATTGGCATTCATCACATTTATAATTAGAAATCAGTGAAATAAAAGTGTAACTGATTTATGCTTTTAATATTTCTTTTTGTGTTCTACACCTTGTTTATCATGTTGATAGTGAAAAAGGTATAACACAGTAGCTTCTCTATTAATCTATCATATTTATGTTTAATAATAAGTTGGATTACCCTCTAAGTTTCACCGATTCTGATTGCTTTGATGTAACGTTGAACAGAGCGAAGTGGATTGGCTTAAGATCTACAGGAATTAATAATTGTATTTCATTTGAAGGCTTTTTTCATAGGGATTGATATGGTTCTATCGACAAAGTTATTTAGAAAGTACCGTTTGAGATTACTTTCAATTTCATTTACAAAGTTGCATGTACCTATAGAAGAAAGTATATAGAAAGTAGTAAATGGAAAACTTCTGTGTAGTTCAGTGAGTATGATTCATCGAACTTTCATCTAAAATAAAGCAGTCTTTAAACGTAAAATTGTTCTCTACCGTATGAATTTTCATCTATATTTAGATCATTTAAATTTTTCACTCGTATTTTGTTATGCTCTACTTGTGTCTAGTCTTCCATAACCACGGTATTGCATTCGATTCTTTCTAAATCAGAACAAGAATTGAAATATATATATATATATATATATATATATATATTCCGATAACCTGAATACCAATACAGTGATAGAGACACAATAGCATCTCGATTTGTTTGTTGGTGTTGATTTTTTAAAAATTGACCAACCGACTTGTTTCAAATTAAGTCTGATCAGAGCATGAGGTAGTTAGGACTATATTTTGTCAATACGTCTTGAATGACTGAGATATTTTCATGTGTTTTAATAGTTTAGTGGTACAAATATGAGCTAAAACATTTGTTCATATTATTTCTCAGCATTTGTTTCAAAACAACAAATAAATACCATTAGTATCATTCATTAAAATTCTGGGTGTCAGTGGAAATCAGAAGTTTTCAAACAATGGATAATTAAAGAAGATGTAAAATCAAAGTATTTTTTTGAGAATTCTTACATGGTACCAAGCAGAATTGGATGAACCATGGCAGTAGCAGGGGCAACTATCATGAGACAATGATCAATAGTTGTTTATACAACTAAAAACGTTGATTTTCAAAAAAACTTGCTTACTAACTTACGCCTGTTACCCCTAATGCAGCATAGGTCGACGACCAGCATTCTCCATTTCACTCTCTCCTGGGCCTTCCTTTCTAGTTCTATCTAGTTGTTGTTCATTCTTCCCATATCTGTTTCCATTTCTTGGCATTATGTGTTCTTTGGTTTTAATCTTCTCCTTTGGCCTTCAGGATTCCATGTGTGAGCTTGCCTCGTGACACAGTTGGCTGCTCTTCTCAATGTGTGTCCTATCTACTTTCAGCACTTCTTCCTGATTTCTTCCTCCACTGGAGTCTGGTTTGTTCTCTCCCACAGTAGGTTGTCGATGATAGTGTCTGGCCAACGGATCCGAAGTATTTTGCGTAGACTACTGTTAATAAACACTTGTATCTCCTGGATGATGGCTTTCGTAGTTCTCCACATTTCCGCCCCATACAGTAGAACTATCTTGACATTTGTATTGAAAATTCTGATCTTGGTGTTGGTTGACAATTGCTTTGAGTTCCAGATGTTCTTCGACTGTAGATATGATGCTCCTGCTTTGCCTATCCGCGCCTTTACATCTACATCTGATCCACCGTGTTCATCAATGATGCTACCCGGATGTGTAAAGGTTTCCACATCCTCCAAAGCTTCTCCATCAAGTGTGATTTGATGGGTGCATGTTGTGTTGTACCGGAGAATCTTGCTTTTCCCTTTGTGTTTGTTGAGACCTACTGCTGATGAGACTGCTGCTACATTGGTCGTCTTCTGCATTTGTTGCTGATTGTGTGATAGAAAAGCCAGACCATCTGCGAAGTCTAGATCGTCCACTTGCATCCTGCCTGTCCACTGTATCCCGTGCTTCTCCCCAGTTGTTGACGTCTTCATGATCCAGTCGATCACCAGGAGAAAGAGAAAGGGTGAGTGTAAGCAACCTTGCTTGACACCTGTCTTTACTTCGAACAAGTCAGTGATCTGTCCTCGATGCACGATTTGGCAGTTTAGTCCATCATAGGAATTCCGTATAATATTGACTATCTTATCAGGCACGCCGTAGTGTCGAAGAAGCCTCCATAGTGTTGTCCTGTCCACCCTATCAAATGCTTTCTCGTAGTCAATGCAATTAGTGTAAAGTGATGAGTTCCATTCAGTTGATTGTTCCACAATGATCCGTAGAGTTGCGATTTGGTCTGTACACGATCTATCCTTACGGAATCCAGCCTGTTGATCTCGTAGTTGGGCGTGTACAGATTCCTTCATTCTGTTTAACAACACCCTATTGAAGACTTTTCCTAGTATTGAGAAAAGAGTGATGCCTCTGTAGTTTTCTTACTTGCTGAGATCGCCTTTCTTTAGTATTTTGATCGGAAGTACTTCTTTCCAGTCTGTTGGTACTTGTTCTTCATCCCAAATCTTGCTGAAGAGAATGTGGATTATCTTTGCAGTTGCTGCTACATCTGCTTTCAGTGACTCTGTCGGAATGTTGTTTGGTCCTGCTGCTTTGCCGCTCTTGATTTGTCTGATGACCATACTAATCTCTTCAGTTGTTGCTGAGCCAACATCGATTGGGAGGTCCGTGGGTGCTGCTTCGATGTTGGGTGGTTTCAGTGGAGCTGGTCTATTCGAGAGTTCTTTGAAGTGTTCTTCCCACCTGTTTTCTTGTTCTTCAATGTTGGTGAATAACTTGTCTTCCTTTCTTTTCACTGATCGTTCTGGTTTACGGTAATTTACAGCGAGTTTCTTTGTTGTGTCATACAGTTGTCTCATGTTTCTCCCTCTTGCAGCCTTTTCCGCCATCATTGCTAGATCTTCCATATATTTACGTTTGTCGGTTCTGATGCTCCTCTTCACTTGCTTGTTTGCCTCTGTGTATTCGGCTTGTGCCTTGGCTTTCTCTGTTCGGCTGATATTGATTGCTGCCTTGTTCCTCCTTTCTTCAATCTTATCCAGTGCACCAACAACGACCTATTCCTTGTGATGGTGTTTTTGTGGTCCAGAACCTCCTAACATGTTGAAATGATTGCCTTCTTGATACCTTTCCAGTTGTTCTGCATGGTAGTTTCCTCTCCATTGAGTAGATCATGAAAGGTCTTAACCCTATTGCTGAGGGCTATGTTGAATCTGTTGAGTCTGTCAGTATTTCGAAGAAAGGCCGTGTTAAACTTTTGTGATATTGTCCGCCCCGGTGTCTAGTGCTTCTTGAGTTCCAGTTTAATCTAGGCGACCAGCTAGTGATGATCTGAGGCTATATCAGCTCTTCTCTTGGTTCTGACGTCCTCCTGAACTTTTTATTGATGCAGATACGGTCGATTTGGTTCTGTAAAGTGTGACCCGGTGAAATCCATATGGATTTGTGTGTGTGTGTTTATGTGGGAATATGGTGCCGCCTATGACCGGTTTGTTGAAGGCGTATAAGTTTGCAAATCTCTCGCCATTTTTGTTCCTTTCTCCTAGTTCATGTAATTCCATGATGTCTTTATATCCGGTGTTGTCCATTCCAACCTTGGGATTTAGGTCTCCTATCAGAATGGTCAAGTCTTTTATTGGGTATTTCTCAACGATTGACTGCAGCCTATGGTAGAATTGATCTTTAACAACTTCATTGGAATCGCTGGTAGGCGCATAGCATTGGATGACGTTCATTGTAATGCCCTCTCTTTGTTTTGAAGGAGGCTTTGATGGTCCTTGGTCCATTAGATTCCCATCCTATAAGTGCATTTTGTGCTTGTTTGGATAGCTTCAGTGCAAGTCCTTGTGTGTATAAAGCATTTTCTTCCTCATGGCCGGAGTATAACAACAGCTCCCCTGAAGCTAGTCGTTGTTGTCCAACCTTGGTCCAATGTGTTTCACTGAACCCAAGCACTTCCAGGTTGTATCTCTTCACTTCTACAGCAATCTGAATGACTCTCCTGGTCTCCCACATTGTACGAACATTCCATGCACCTAAATTAATGGTTGCTCTGATTGTCAGAAGGTGCACCAGCCTCATGATTTCCGAAGGAACTCGGCTTTCACCATGAGGCGTCATAGCTCTTCTAAGTGAAGACCTAACTCTCAGGGCAGAGTTTAAATAGTTTGAATTATTTTTTCTGGTTAGCGTTTTTTAGGCGAGTTAGTTTTCTACGGGATGGGGTCGCTAACCCCATTGTCAACACTCCTCCTTTATCCGGGTTCGGCACCGGTAGTAGCCCCAGAGGAGCTCCAGACGGAATTGGTTTTTCGCTGTCAAAAAACACTGATTCAGAAAGATGTTATCCACTCGGTGAATATATGGTTATAACAATCAGCAAAATAGTCTGATTGACCTCCATCTATTCAGTCACTTTGAAACACTATAATTAACAATCGATTACACTGTAATAATATATTAATAAACTTAAAAAAATAAATTCAAGTAATTCATGAATCAAGTTATTTAAAGAAATAAAACTAAGTGATGTATAATCTATGAATTCAATAATATTTCTAATAGAATTGTAAACGATCAACTGTATATATGATATTTGATACTGCATTGATGAATCATTTTCTTATCTTTGGACAATAAATCTAGCAACTTCTTTCAGAGCACATTGAACAGTTCTTCTTTCTGCTTTCTCTATCCAACAATTTTTCAGATTAAACGTTTCCCCAATGTTTTGATATTAGCCACTTCAAATGTAACCGGTGTTATAGATCCAGCATTTTTGGACAGAGCTGATATACGTCTGTTTATTGGTCCGCCGTCTCCACCAGCTATTTATTCAATCTATCGCACTTGTTTATATGAATTAATTAGGGTTGGATTAATAAATTCTACAGAGGATAGTCGATTATTAAGTTACCAAACGTTGGCATCTGTACAATTTATGGAAAATCAGGTGAGGACTAGATTTTTTCTAAAAATATTATTAGGTGTTGTATTTTTTTACTTCAGATAACTGTATCTATATAACCGTGTTACTTCGTCACTCGAATTACAATCACATTAACAGTTTGAATCAAGCTTCATTGAATAAATATCTTTATTAAACATATTCATAGTTCAAGGTATTCTTTTGACTATCTCGGACCAATTAACATCAGAATTATAGTATATGTGATGTTGAGTCATTTAGAATGATGGACATATTGCATCGATGGCATTCGATAAGCACCAAGAAGGACTAGACAACCATGACATTAACCAGTACTCGATGATCAATCATTGTGAATTGAGTTTTTCTAGTCTGATTAAAATAGTTAAACCGGTGACTCCACTTGTAATGTTTTAAATTATGTAAATGTATTAATTTATAAGGTAAATGGATAAATGATAGAGATTTCAAAGCCTTAGATAAGATATAGTTAACAGTGAAGTGTGTTGGTATCCTGTATAATTCGAACCAAGCGGTTCTCAAGTGGAAAAAAGACTGATAGATATTTCTGTTTCAAAGTTTCAGCTCATTGATGTAACCTTTCATGTAATGACCCTGTAAAGTCTTACAAACTCGAAACAACTTTTAAAAAAATTTAATTCCCCATGTAGAATAAAGCATAAGTTGTCACACGATAAATGCAACCTATTTGCTGTGTTACATATTGATCTATACGGCTGTCATATAATTGTACTGTAATGTTGTTATTTTTCTTATAAAACAACTCCTAACCTTACATTTTTTGACATTTCAACAATTTATTAAGGAATCACGTCCATTAGCAGAGAATTTTAACGAATATTGTATAATTTGTGACTGCCGTGCATATATTGTCCAGTTGTTTTGTGAATACATTTAAATGGATAACTAGTTTAAATTTCTATTTACATAAAAGAAAACTTTAATGACTGAACAATTTTATGATAATTTGGAGAAGACCATACTCGTAGTAGGTTAGTAAGGGAGTTATGTGTCTACATTCTTATGGTTAAGTTCTTGAATTTCTCTCCACCAATTATATTGCAATAAACAGATCATACCATTGATTTCATTAGATATTAAGTGTTCACAGGTAAGTAAAATTAACTTGGTAATGCTAAGAAGCTGTTTCTTTTCCTTAATAGTTAAACTGTCTAATATACGTTATTAATTGTTTTCAATATACTTATATCTTATTGCACATTATTCTATAGGCCAATTCACTAAGTATAGAACTATGGCGTTTAGCGGAACACAGTCTTGGTTTAAATGGTCGTACATTGCGCAAATTACCTTTATTAGCGTATGCATTTTATTTGAATAAAGTAATCCCTGATATGCGATATAATTCTACCCTTCATAGTCGTCGAATTCATCTACCAGACTGTAATAAAAATAATTCCTCTATTCTAAATGAATCTTCATCATTTTATAATGTTAGCACATCAACTATGTGTATGAATGAATCGATTCATTGTTCAACGATATCAACAACAGGAACAGCAGCGGTGGTGCCAGAAGTCGAATTATCATCATTATCATCGCCAATTCTTAATTATGTAAAATCGAATAATGTTTCATTGGTTATGTTTATTAAAGCATTAAAATTAACTGTCGATGCTCAGTTTACCGAGTTGAAATCACTTGATTTAGCATCATCGGGAAAAGGACGTTTAACTGGAGTTCAACGAACAGAATCAAAGTACACTTAACCTTTTTTGCTGTTTCTTTTGTATTTACTACCTCTTTTCTACTCCCGGTTTTTTGTATGTTTATGTACACATTTGTTTCTGAATGTATTTATGTTTTCTCTGCTAGTTTGATTGCTAACATTCTTCTCTACAGTTTATTTTTTATTATTGTTGCTATTTTTATATAAATCAAATAAATACATTGGAGAGTTCTGTAGAAAAGCTCTTTGTATATTTAACTGAACATAATCGAACATTCCCGACATTTTTTGGAAGTGTTATCAAAAACAAAACAGTAGGCAGGAGGAATGTGTTTATCGTAAGAAGTTACACAGTATTTTCATAATATATATACATAGCCTCCAATCGTCCATTTGCATCTTTCGATGTGCTCTGCCATCTGCCGTCTTCACGTCTGGTCTCCAGTTTTTCTTCCAAAGCCGTGCTTTCGACACATTGAAACTCTTCACTCCGTCTGACAATTGTTACAAATTCTACGCCACATCCCGCTACGCACTATTTACGGACATCCTTATGAGTAAAGTCCACCGTGTTACGACTTAATGGCCCTGTCTAATTCAATGTGACAGAAACCTATCGGAATCCGTTTCGGCACTAATAACCTTGGATCAACGGCTAATTTCTTATTAGTCTTCGATCCAGTAAGTCACAACGTAGAACTTCGTACGTACGTACATCAGTTCGAGTTGCCATACAACATTAGCACAGAGATACAGTAGTCGATTCAAATCCCATAGTGGTAGAGATAGTAAGAGTATAAACAGTAATTCAAAAGATTAGGGTTTGAAGATGTTATTGAAAGAGTATAATCCAGTGAAATAAATTTGGGAAGAGAAAAAGGATAGGGACATGAAGAATTCAGATTAGAATTTGGTAGAACACAAAGAGTGGATGCACCTTCGCAATTGTAAACGATTTTGAGCCATGTCACTCAAGGTCTCTAACCATCGGTTGTTATAATCTCGCGAATCCCAACCAGGTAGTCTACATCTACCAACATGGCCCAGTCCACTTGTTGATGACTTCATGGATTTGTGCCACATTTTGGTCTGGCCACCCCTAGCTTTCTTCCAACCTACTCCTACACCATGAAACATTGCACGTCGGGGCAGTCGGTGGTCGGGCATACGTAACACATGTCCCAGCCATCTCAACTGATGAAGTTTCACTACTTCATCAATCGATTTACCATCTTTACCTAGTACCCGTTTCCTAATAACTGCATTGCTTGCTCGGTGGTCCCAGGATACACGAGCAATGCGTCGAAGACACCTATGATCGAATACTAGTAGCCTACGAATATCCTTTACTCTTATCGGGACGTGTTTCACTGCCATAAAGTAGAACGGAACGAACTGCTGCACAATAAACTCGTCCTTCTGTTGCTAGACGGATATCTCGTCTACACCATAAATGAAGCAAGTTGGCGAAAGCTAGACGAGCCTTCTGTATCCGTGACGAGATTTCGTCACATGCCAGTCCACAAGGGCTGATGAGACTCCCAAGATAAGTGAAGTGGTCTACACGCTCAACTACTTCACTCCCTATCATTAGTTCAGGTGTCGCTGCAACCAAATCCTGAAGTAACATTTTGCACTTCGAGGGAGAGAATCGCATTCCGAACATGCCTGCATTGTTGCTTACAGTGGTTAGAAGACTGCATGTTGTCAGCGTCTTCACCGAGTAAAACTATGTCGTCGGCGTATTCTAAGTCAACAAGTGAATCTCCCGGTAAAAGTTCAACCCATGGAGATTGAGATGATGAAAGTGTGTAGATGATTAATTGCTCTATAGCTGACTCAAATAAATAATATCCCGTTAACTGAATATTTACTGCAGGCTAAATCTCCTAGTAGAATTACGGGTTTACTCGAGATTATTCAAAAGCCTGAACACCAGTTATAGAGATAGTTTATTGATGAAGCTCGGTAAAATCCGCAAGCGTACAGAAAGCAAGCACACCGGGAAAACAAGCATGTGTGTGTGTGTTAAAAATCTATATATATTTATAAGTGTTAATGGTTGTGGATAAATTATTGATTGTCTTTGTTTACAACCAATGAGAGAAGAGATTAAGAATTGATGTGCAGGCATGCGCTCAATCAGACTCACAAATAAATTTACAAAGTGGATTAATGTTAAGATTACAGAGAGCACACAAATAATACAGTAGTTGAATGGGCTTGCTACAAGTGTTATCTCTAAAAGCATGTCAACGACAAAGTTAAACAAGAATAGAGAGAGTGGACAGCCCTGACGAACACCACTTGAGGTAACCACTTCTGATGACAGTTCGCCATAGGCTCTAGCTCGACCAGTTGTGTTCGAGTAAAGAGCGACGGATGTCTGGTTATGTCTTCCAACAATTAGTTATAACAATCACAGGGATTATACTCTACGTCTATCTCCGTCCGGATAGTTAAGATATGATCGTTGAACCATTTTCTGTAACCCAGTTAAAAGCCGGCACACTAATCCATAAACACATACCACGTTGAACTAAATTTGCTTGACTTAAAAATAAAATATACACTAGTTGTGCTGATGACGACTTGAACAAGATCTTGTAACGAATTATGTAATAAAAACTATTTTAAGGTTTAATAAACATCCGTTTCTCTTTTTAAAGTTGAATTTATTAGTTTCCATTGTTAGTAATTAGGGTTGGGTATACCAAATAATTATTTACTACTATATAAAATGGTGACAAAATTTCTAGACAGTAGGAAAGTACTGGTGATTTTGTAGTATTCTCTATCGGGAGTTTGTAAATTTCAGACAAGTAGAAAACCATTCGATTCCTAAGGTTTCAGTGGTCAACCATAACTAGTGGAGTTCAACTGTGTTGAGTATGAAAAAGTTAAACACCACTGGTGATAGATGAAGGTTGAGGAACATCGCAAATTGACTGAAGCTAGACTAAAACCTCTGGATACCGGCTAGATTGCCTGGTCTTTAAATGACAGAGCGCGAAACCGAAGGACTTCGGCTTCGATCCCCTGTAGTGAGGTCGCCGGTGTGGCGTGTTGAGTTGCCTTATATTGGGACGAAACAGTCAGCCTATCCTTCCAGGTTTTCAATTGTGGTCTTACTAAGATCAATTCGTAATTCTTCATTTTTTTTGGGACCATACTTGATGTATTTGTTGTTTGTCCATCCTAAGTGGGTTCCCTCAATTTCATCGTTTAGTTACACGTTTGTGCAAGTTACATTTTGACATGCTAATTGAGACAGGAGTGGTAAATCATTAGTAAATTGTTTTGATTTACTAAATACGATGTTAGGTTAACTAATTTATTATATTCACTGCCAAGAAAATAAATATTATTGCACAAAATTTCTTTGAATATAGATCTATAATTGATCTATACGAATGAGTGTAATTGAATACTGTAGACATATATGTCAGTTTGTAGATGGGTGCCGAGTCGCGATTGACTGTGATCACCACTACAATAAGATTACGTGCCAGATACCGACCTAGATCCATCGATAGTCCGAAAACCAGAAGGCAGTTATTGGTCCAGATAAGATATATTTATTGGCGATTTCATGGTATCGAAAGAATACCGAGACGTGCCAAAAATTACAGGCAAAATGGCAGAGCGTTCGCAACGGAAGGAAAAGTGCCTTTGGTACAGTTAAACAAACAAGTACAGTAAAACAATCACTGGTACAATTGGTTATAATAATAATTGTTTCCATTATACCAATCGCGTTCTCGTCATGAAAAGTAGGTCACTACAAGTTAAATGATAAACTGATATGGTATGCTGTAAACAACTCTAAACGCATTAATTAAATCAACCATGATGTTCACCTAGTGAATGAAGCAGTCTATAGATCATGTTTGAATTAGTATTCTTGGTTTACATTAATACAATTATCTGGTAATTATTCTTATTAAACGAAATCTCCGTATTTAATAAAAATTATTATCTCAATTAATGCAAACCACTGACACTATGATTAAATTCAGTTGTTCTGTATAAACTTTCATCCAAAATGTAGTATTTAGTTATATAGCAGACTAAATAATGGGTAAAAACGAATGTAATTAAAAAAGTAGAAATTGTTAACCTGATAGGACTATATATTTTAAGACTAACCAATAAAATTAGAAATAGCAGATCTTGGATTTTGGAGTGAAGTTCACTCATCCATATAGTCAAATATCATTTTGGTATTATAACTGATGTTAGTTCGTAACGAAAACCCTAACTCTAATTCTTAACTTCAACTTCTAACTCTAAATCCTAATTCCTCGCACTAAGTCACCTTGGCGCCGTTCATAAAGTATAAACTTGCCGTGAAGATTTATTCTCTCCAAAACACCACGACAACCGTAGTCGAAAATGCACTAATCTATACACCGATTTAATAAATAATTAGCAAAATATTACATGTATGAAATTATTAAAAAACTGCATGCTGCATGTTATCCTGAGTATGGTTCATGTTGATTGAATACAAAGAATATAATATCTTGAATAAGTATTACACTGTATTAAGTGAAGGTTTTACTGAATAAAGTATCACACTGAAGTTAAAACAAATATTTTATTGAGTAAAAAACGGATGTAATATTGAACAAGAATCATAATATGTAAAGAGTGTAATTTCATCTTCATATCCTATAATATCAAAGTCACTTCTAGACATTTGTTTTATAACGCACAAATAAAGCATAGAATGTTTTGGAATCTCAATTATGAGTTTTAGTTAGAAAGATATAGCTATGAAATTACATTGACTTCGTTGACTAAGAAATATATTGTTTTCTAGGCTAGAATAAATGCCACTTCATAGAATTACTGATAGTATAATAAAATTACACAGGAATTATTTGATACATCGAGTGGTAGTGGTAGTAGTAGCTTAATCAACCAGAGTATAACTGACATATGAAATTATCTTTCTCCAATCGTATATGACATATTTTTACATCTTAAGAAGGATTATAAATGACACCCACCAGCACTCTCCATCCAATCCTGTCCTGAGTAATCCTTTCCAGTTGCGATTCACCCTTACCATGTATGCATCCATTTCCTGACGTAGTGGGTTCCTCAACCATCCTCTCATTCGCTTTCCTTCAGGATTTCAAGTCCGGACTTGCCTCGTGAAGCAGTTTGATGATTTCCTCAATGTATGTCCTATTCACTTCTAACGTCTTTTCCTATTTTCCTGTTCAGCTGGAACCTGGTTTGTTCTCTCCCACAGTAGGTTGTTTCTGATGGTATGAGGCCAACGGATATTGAGTATCTTGCGTAGACAACTAATTTCTTGATGATGGTTGTGGTAGTTCTTCAAGTTCCAGTTCCATACTGTAGGACTATCTTGACGTTCGTAATGAAGATTTTGACTTTGATATTAGTTGATAGTTGTTTTCAGTTCCATATATGTAGGAATGCAGTCCTTGCTTTACCAACACTCTCATTTTCATCTGCATCTGATACTCCCTATTCATCGACGATGCTTTCCAAGTACGTGAAAAATTCCAACCAGCTTAACTGTCAATAGGTCACATAAAATGTGCTGTATTCGTAAATCACCTCGATTTATTTTTACAGTTGAATAAATTCTTATCACTAGTCTTCCAGCCTTGTCCCTTGTATTCAATTTACAACTATAAAATCAGAACAAGCATTCATTTAGGAGACTTACCAGCATTAGTTTTTCTGTTTTGATTCTTTCGAAATTCGAGAAATAGGTTAATGATTTATGTATGAAGTTGTTAGTAGAATAATGTTTACCATGTAACTAAACAGTTATTTTTGAACTATTGAGAAAAGTCACATTAGTTTTATGATGACACAAGGTAAACCAGAATAACAAACTTAATTCAGTAAAATATTTTAGGAAAATGTTAATTAAACGTTTATCTAAAACGTATAATTCATTATTAGAGCAACACATGTAAGCGAACAATTGTTTTCAATTAGATCGTCATCAGGCTTTACTCTAATATACGTGGATATTTATACGAAAATGTTAGGCCAACCAGGGCTATTTGAGTCAATAATCACAATGAAATAGAATGCGTCACCGAGCATAATAGATAAAAGTACAAGTTAATAGTGGGAAAACAGGTGTAATGAAGGAAAACATCGGTTATGACAACCAATTACTCATTTACAGTTACTTGATAAAATAAAGAAAACCATACTCCAATACTTCATTTGCAAAATGCTCATTAATCGTCTCAAACTTCATTGTTCCGTTATTTCCATATCAATTGCTTACTCTTCCTGTTCCTCCCTTCTCTATCTTCTCAATCTTCTGCTGCCAGACATTCTATTCCTGACTAGCGTTATATACTACTTATGTCGACATAAGTAGCACATACCACAGTATGCTTAATTGTTTTCTCTTGATTAGGGTTTTTTTAATACTCATCATATTTATCTTTATTTATATGTATATTTTGTTAGAATTTATTGCAGACTAAACAGATACATTTCTCTGTTAAGTTAAATGTTTTCATTCCTTCACGTATTCACAAATTATACATTTAAAACAACAAGAATCCTAAAATAAAAAGTTTCAAAAGTTTATCTGTAATAGTTATGTCATTAATGTATTGAGTAGGTAAACTGATACAGAATTCATCGTTTTTATTGAACTGCACTTGATTAAAAAATTTTTACCTCCAATAGCCATAAACCATTTGAAGATTAACCGTAAAGCTTAACTCAATAAATTTTTTTTCAATTTAGCACATCAACTATATTGTCAAAATATATGTTAACACATTTTCGATTTAGATTGTCTGGATGTACACATTATGCAAACAATCTAATATTGAGTGCATAAAATGTCTAAATCCATATTTTAATTTGATTGGTTAATATTTCAACCAATCAACAACTAAGAAAATTACTTCAATATTACATAATCATTTATAATATTAAAAATTAAATGTTTTTGAAAATGTTTGTTAAGTGCATAACATGGGCAAATCAATACTTTAATTTGATTGGTTAATATTTCAACCAATCAACAACTAACAAAATTATTTTAATATTACATAATCATTTACAATATTACAATTTACAATATTAAAATACTTTTTTTTGAAATGAGGAAATTTTCAAAACTCATCGATAATTATGGTAGAATACATGATTATTTACGTATATCATTAACAGAAAAATGTAATTTAAATTGTAAGTTTAAAAGAGTTATCATTTTGATAAAACAAAAATGTAGGTTCATATTGTATGCCAAATAAAAATGTTCCAAAGAATGAAACCATTTTACCGAACATAGTAACATCAAATGAAATTTTATTTCTTGCTGATTATTTTTGTCAACGTGGTATACAAAAAATTCGTTTAACCGGTGGTGAACCATTACTACGAATAGATTTACTTCAAATTATAAGTTTGATATAATTTTCTTTTTTTTCATTATTATAACAAAAAAAGAACATTTGAATGATTTAAAATGTGAGTATAAACATTTCACTGAAATAGGAATGACAACGAATGGAGTAAAATTTAAGAAATATGCGGAAAATTTGAAAATGGCTGGATTAAATTCAGTGAATATAAGTTTAGATAGTTTAAAATCAGAAAGAATTTTAAAATTAACAGGACAAGCTACATTTAAACATTCTATGGCAGCTATAATTAAAGCAATTGAAGTTGGATTTAAAAGTGTTAAGGTATGTAATTATTTTTTTATCTTTTTTGATGTGTGTCTGTAAAAAATGTACCATGAGTAAATGATTCTGTGTTGAATGAGTTTTCATTATGAAGTGGTAAGATTAGGGGAACTATAGATCATAGTATGGTAAATTTCATACTGAATTAGTCTCTTTTCAAAATATCACATTTGACACATCTAAATCATTACATCTATGTGCGGTAATCTTAATAATAATAATAGCCTTATTCAATATAACGTGCTTGAATAGAACCGAGAATTTTCAGCCAGTAGTTTAAAATACTGCAACAAAACCTTAGGCAAGGTTTCCTAAAGATTGCCTTCGACTAACTAATATTATAGGCTTTTCATAAAAGCATGTGAGGAACTAATTAAATGGTTTTAGAATTAAAATAGTTTGGAACTAAGTAATCCATTATTATTTAGAAGTGTTTTTTAATCCACGTCACCTAGGGTTAACTATTACCATAAGATATCTTAAGAGGTGATATAAAAAGGAATGAGTTGTGAACTCGTTTCAGTTTAATAGTTTTACGTGCTTACTTAGGACTGTTATTCCTCGGCGAACAAAAGCCATCAATCAGGGATCCCTAACCAATTCTGTCCAGGGCTGTCCTTTCCAGTTCCTTTTAATTGCTATTCATTCTTTCGATGCCTGTCTCTAATTCCAGAGACAATGTGTTTTTCAATCTTTTTTGGCATTCAGAATTCCAAGTTAATACTTTCCACAAAGTATGTCCTATCCACATCCAGAGTCTTTCCATAATTTCCCCTTCAGATGGGAGCTGGTTTGTTCTCTCCCACAGTACGTTGATGCTGATTGTGTCTTATCAGCAGGCATTGAGTATCTTGTGTAGACAATTGTTGATAAATACTTGTACTTTCTTGATGATGGTTACAGTAGCTCTCCACGTTTAATCTCTGTACAATAGAACTGTCTTAACATTTGTATTAAACATTTTGATGCTAATCAAAATAGTTTTACTTATAATCA
Organism: Schistosoma rodhaini; assembly: GCA_944470415.2. Lineage (NCBI taxonomy): Eukaryota > Metazoa > Platyhelminthes > Trematoda > Strigeidida > Schistosomatidae > Schistosoma > Schistosoma rodhaini. Next base: position 32,262,910 of record OX104037.1, read on the forward strand.
ATATACATAGAATAAATTACATGAGAATTTGAATTCCATTGATGAATCTAAAACAATCTGAAAATATTGACGACGTTTGAGGTAAATAAAAATGGTTAATAACGAAATGTGTTAGGTTCAAAATTACCTCTTGAGATCATGTTTATATAGAAATATTTGGAAGTAATATCTTTAGATTCTCGACTTGGTACGGCCATTAATGTATAATTAATGCTATTGTTAACATTGATATTATCACCCATTAATACAGAAAACAATTTCGCCGAATATTGTCCATGAATCACAGGGTAGCTTTAAAGGATGAAATAACTAGACTGGATTATTTTTCAGTGTGCTGTAAGGAAGAATTTGTACTAAACGGGAGATAAAAAACAAGACATCGATATTTGTTGAATTGTTACTTGTAAGTAGGAAAGAACGACATTGAAATTAAGTAGACAAGTAAAGATTTCTAAAGAACTACAGTATACGTAAACAATAATTATAGTTCTTTGTTAATTTAAATGACTGTTAGGTATTGTTATAATTATCTATATAGATTAACCACTCAGCAGTTTTATAATTAAAGTCACCATATGTTCAGAATAGCTAAATCTTATGAGATGGATATATTCATTTTAAAAAAATAGATGGACTGTGATCAATTATATTATATATGATGCTCATTTCGTCTTGTTTGAGACTCGTCACCTAGATGTAGCTACATCCCGGTGTTGACGTTCACACACCGATGGGATTCATTTACTTTCATGTCAAATGCTCTACTCATTGTCCATTGAACTGCGGACTCCAGATAGCCACTAACTTCTTCAACATTTATAAAATTTATGCCATTATTAGAAAAGGGTTAAATTCAGTAGCTCCGTAGACATCAACTATGGGATGCATGGAAATCCAGCTGACGAATCCTAAATAGAAATAAACACGTCTCCAGGATTTCACTACTATCTACAATCAATCTCTGCTTATAATGTTTGTGACTTGAGGCAATATCGAAGCAATCTGCACAGGATACATATATGTCAATAAGAAATTGATCAATTGCAGTCATAAGCACCAATTGGATGATTCAAACAACCAATTATTTCTGATGATGTTTAAGTTATTTGTTGTACTAAAAAAAGGTATACTGTGATCGAGAAATATGGTCTGAATAAAATAAATAGTTCCTAATCGAATTCAATTGTTTATTTATTCTGAAAACATGGTTCACGGTCAGTTACGAAACTTTCGGAAATACTCATTTCTATTCATTTGGATATTATAAATATATCATTGTTTTATTGTTAACGTTCTATTTTATGTTCAATTTATTTGGAATTATCAAGTCTAACCTTGGTAATAATACATTCACAGTTAATCAGATTGTTCTCAAATTCATTTGAAAACAGAATAGAACCCGACTCTCATATCAATTAAACATCAGAACAGCATTTTTTCCTTATATAAGAACTTTCGTCTAAATTAGAGCGAATAGCTTCAAAGTATTTGGGCGCCGAGTTGATGTAAGACATTAAAAATAGGAATAATATATATTTGTAAAATCTCAGCGAATGAATTTGAAGTCAATCCAACGTTTCGCTCGGCAATCTGGTTCAAGCTTTTTCAAGGAATTGGATTTAATTCAAATTCATTCGCTGAGATTTTACAAATATATTATTCCTATTTAATATTTTTTCCTTATTTTAATATACTCTAAAATTATTAGGTTCAATGCTATATTTGATTTTGTGTAGTAAATAATCGTGTACTCCTTAACTTTCAGTGGTTGTCTAACCAGTATGAGATTATTATAATATTATCCTCAAATGATACAAAGTCACCCAAAAATCTTTTTTTAATTTGTAGGTTAATTGCGTAGTCATGAAAAATTTCAATGAAGATGAATTATGCGATTTTGTTGAACTGACACGATATTTAGTAAGTGTATGTTTGTATGGATTAAATTTTATTTCTTTTCTCAGAATGATTTTATTGAATGGTTTGTAAAAACGATTAGTATCAGTTAATGATAGTTTTATCACAAACTTGTATTCAAAGATAGATAATAGGTAGCAATGAAGTCCAGGACGAGCGTTTCGTTCTATGTGGACTTGTCAGCTTGATTTGCCTGAACTATATAATCGGCGTTCACTCCATGACTTGATCCCTGTACCACTCACTACAAACACCTATGCTTTATCTACTTAGTTACTGAGTCCAGCTGGATGTTGGCTATTGCAATGGACTGAAGTTTAATTTATTTATATTGGTTTTTCGAATCTTCCCATTGATGTTTAGGACTGCAATTTGTCAATTTCTTATTGGCACATGTGCATCCTTTGGGTATTTCTTCGATGTCGCCTCAAATCGTAAGCATTATAGTCAAAGATGGATGATGATTAGCAGTAGAATCCTTATGACTTAAGGGAATATCTAGGGAATCTACACAAGATGCACTTATGTCAATAAGAGACTAAACAAATGAAATCCTAAACGTCAATGAGAAGTTTCAAACAGTCAATACAAAGTACTTTATATCTTTCTTTGATATTTTGTTGTTTCAATCATTCAATGTTTTGATTATTTAAAAGAGAATAATTATCCACGACATAAACATTTCAGATAGTTAAAACGTTTATCAATGAAACGATACATCAATCATCACATCCAACTTTTTATTACAATTTTTGCATATTATTAATATGCATGAAATAATTAGCAATGCAAATTATGCAACTGAATAAAAATCAGTCTTAGGCTGTTTATCAAAAAAAAATAAAGTAGATTTCAAACAAATAAATAATATTATCGGAAGGGGTTTTTTTGTGGAGATTTAGTATTTTCATAGTTGAAAGCGTGAGTCAATTGAAGCTAGACGAAACGGCTGTCCAGTGCTTCCAGGTATTCCCTGGTGGTCTAGCTTCAATTGACTTACGCTTTCAACTATGAAAATAAATAATAATTTATTCTGAAAACAATTGCAGAATTCATACCGATTTCACAGTCATTATCAGGTTGATACAGATAAAAAATTTTACATGTAAAGGAGAGATATAAAGTTTAAAATTGTTTAAAATTATGTAATTCAAGATTGCTTTGGTAATATATTTGTCTCATGGAATTACAACTACACGGGGGATCAGTTGAGAACTACTGATTTTTTGTAGGAGTACTAGGATATCCTACTGATGTATAAACAGTGTATTCAAGGTTAGTTCCAGTGTCAATACAGAGTTATTATTAGTCGTCAATAACTAAAAAAAAGACAAGAGGAAGAGCACGGAAAAGCAACAGCAAACACTAGTCTGATAGATTTGCCGTTATGCATATGCCAAGTCGTTTCATAATCTGTTGATCAGGTTATATGGTATTTAAATCAGTTAAATTTACCAAGGACAGTGTAAATGTAAAATCTCTTCATAAAAAATGTCTAGCGAGTGCGCTCAGTCATAACAGCCATCGAATATTTAACCTTTTTCTAATTTCAATAGTGGGATGTGATCTATTTAAAAGTGTAAATATATTTAAAGCAGTATGAAAGGGGAGCTAAATATCACAACAATAAACGAATGTTGGGAGTGATTCTATTTCAAGGACAGGTTTCAGAAAATTATTCCAGATTATCGGAATTCGAATAAAGCAGTTTTATTTATGATAATGAATTGCGAGTGCTATAATTGGGTGTTTCATCTTGTTGAATTCCAGTGCTGGATGTAAAAGATAGCTTATTAAGTATTGTGAAGAAAGATTAAATTCAGTGTAAGTCTCCTCTTCTATAAAAGGTCGAGTCTTAGTTTGTTGGATCTGGAAATATGGTTTAAGGCACAATCGTTTCCAAAAATCCGAAGTGTGAGCGGCCGCTGAATAGATCCCAGATATTTTGTGCCTTATATAAACACTATTAGGAATAAAATCACATTATACAATAAGTATTTGGATATATACTCCGTACATTAAAATGCATGAATCATTGTTATAACCCAGAAGTCACCAGGGCTTGGAAACCCATTTAACGACGATTTTTGAAAAAGACAAGGTGTGAGAATGCTTGAGTTCTAAATCAATCACTGCACGAAAACTAGATAATAACGTACTACTTATAGACAAGTTTAGATTGAGAAAAAGATAGCTAAAACGAATCTAGCTACATGAAGTAGTGTTTAGTTTCGAATTCCAGTTTGAACACCACTGGGCTACCCTATTGAGCTGCATAATGATACAGTTTTATATGTGGTTAAGCTCATGACTAGAAAATAAATACACTACCTTAAGATCATCTGCATCTAGAAGGGCCTTACTAATACAAAAGCGGTTGCAGATATCATTTATATAAGCTAAAAAGAGCAAAGGACCCAAGATACTACCTCGTATTATCCCACTTGTGACCGGGGTGGTATCCGATAAGAAACAGTTTCTCTTCATTATTTAGTGACGATGAATGAGGAAAGAATTAAGTCAAGCAAACACGTAATTACTGATCCCTTAAGATATGAGTTTGTCTGTAAGAATCTGATAGTTAATCATGTTGAAATTTCCAGAAATGTCAAAACTAGATGGTGCAGACTATTTTACACTCCTTTAAATCTTGAATTTTCATATGATTTCATGATTTTCCTACAGTGAATTCACTCATCTCTTCAAAATAAATTTACTGTTTAGTTCAATAACAGTAAATAATGTTATAAAGACTCGTTTGGCTATGGTTTTCCATTGCCCTGTTGATGAGAAGAGTAAACATTTTGGACCGATCCACATTTCTATCGTGTCTAATGTTGTTTATAATTAATTCTTTTTTATAAACATATATATACTCATTTCATCATTCTTATTAATTCAGCCTATTGAAGTACGATTTATTGAATATATGCCATTTTCTGGTAACCATTGGGAATTATCAAAATTATTTACATTTAAACAAATGTTAAATATTATAAAAAATTCTTATCCAAATTTAATTTGTTTAAATGAAAACTCATTTAATATAGCAAAAGTAAGTATTATTCAAAATATTTTAGTTTTAATGTATAAAACTATTTAAGTAATATAAATATGTTACATTAAATTATTTCATCTTCATATTTAATATTTCATGACATATATTGTTATAATGATTTATTTATTTTTTTGAACACATAAATATTGGTACAAGAGGGTACCAGATATATATGCGCCACACAAATCTTATTTCATTTGTGTGAGGGCTGTGATACTGCCCAGGTGCCCAGACTGAAGTAGGTGGTTTTCTTACGGGGCCACACCCTTAGCATTTGACCTAAAGATCTGATCCACAAGGCAGTTGAGCATCGTAAGGAGATTCAGTCTCATGGTAGCCGGTGACCAACGATTGATTCATACGCCATTCGTTCCCTCAGGTTACTGGGGTCCATGTGCACCATTGGTTTGGAATCAGAGTTTTCCAACTCCCTTAGGTGGACTCGCCATATCCATCAACCCAGTTAAAGCGCCGGACATTTGCTTTTCGTCCTCTCAATTTCGTAAACAACATGGGTGCCACGAGAATGCAGTGAGTAGGACTTCCCTGACAGAGTCTATATACGCGAGGCCATGTGAGAGCATTTGAAGAGAGGAAGAGCGTACTCTCCCCACTCTCGGCTGTACCAGGGCATTTGGGGGCGGCAAAATGGTAAAGTTATTATGTCGAAAATTCATGTACACACAAGAAAGATGTAGAGAATGTTACATAAATTTTCAGTAATTGGAGTATTCGAATTTGTTACTGTCTGATAATCTACAAATATAAGTAGTTAATAATTCCAGTTATAATTATTATAGTTCAAGATGTATATTCAGATAAGGTATATAATGAGAATATCATTGTGATCTGTAAATGTAGATGGCAAATATATGAAAGTTCTGTTATCATAAGAGTGGGTAATTGAGAACAAGAACCATATCTGTGCAACAGTCCATTTGTGAACGATAATCAGTGTGTTACGTTATAGAGGATTCAAAAAAGAAACGGAAAAAACGACTCAGACAATGAACATCTCGAACTCAACGCATCCGATAAACAAACTAAGTAGGTGACTTAGTCGACGAGTAACTCAAATGACACAATCTATAATATGGTGTATTCAGCGAAGCCAGTACAGCAGTGATATGAACATGCTAAAATCGTATTATCTTATCGGTACTTTGTCCTCGTGTCAACCCCACTCACTGATCTATTTGGCAGATTATGATTATATTAATTACTGTATTCTCATTATCACAATAATTTCATATCATCACCTGAAGTGGAATTATTATTGTTGTTCGTGTTGATATCAAATTATGACATTTACACGTATAAAATTATAATTTTATGGACAATCCGTCCTCGTATTTGACTTATTTAATCCCGTTATTCACTAACGTGGGTTGAATTGACAATTACATACGAGGGCAGCGGGAATGTATATTTCAACGAAAATTATTCATACGATCGGCAAGACCATAATTTATGAACGAACCAATCAGATTTAGAATAACAGGTGTTGGATTTTGGCGTGAAATTCATCCATCCACTTGGCTAAGCAGTGTTTGTGCATTTTAGTTGATGTCAGTTCTTGATGAAAACCCTAAATCTAGTTCCTAGCCTTAATCATCAACTGTAAATTATAATCTTTATTTTTCGCATTGGTTTATAACCCTCATTTAGTCCTAGCTAGTAGGTGGATATATATATATATATATATATATATATATATATATATATATCAGAAGACTGGTCTAGCGCATGTTTAATAATTCGTAAGCTCACTTCTATTTGAAGTGCATTTGATAATATCGTCGAGGCTGAAGATGAACGCCTCACTATTAAATCATCCAACTTTAGAAACTTAATATCACCCAAAGGTATGTGTTATTGAAATGATCTAAAATATGGGGCGAGATTCACTGGATTATAATTTCATAAAAGTCAGCTCAAGTAAACTATCTGGTTCAAAACATTTAACTTCATTGTAAGTTTTCACCATAACTAGAAATCTTCTGCATCACTACTAATAGCATTGAACACAGATCGAATAGAGTACCAAATTATTTAAAAATGGTAGATTGTCATGATAATGAGTCATAGATCTTATGTTCTGTACTCAGATCATTTTGTACATCCTATTTATGCTGGAAGATGAAGTGAGTAAAAGACATTTAAGATATGATGAGTAATCCATTCTCGTGTTTGCTATTAATGGTTCTACGAGAACCGTATTAATACGTTAATAGGTATAAAACATTGAATTTATTATAGTTTACTATATGAATAGTCTATTCAATCGTAACAGTTTAATTGACAAATAATAGTTTTTTTTATTGTCAACATTTAAATTTACTAAAGAAGAGCTAAGAATCACCATAAGTCTTTTCAAACCAAAAACGGTAACACAGATGATCCATTGATCCACGTCTTATAGTTAACTACTTCATTGGATAAGAAAGTCTGTCATATAAGCTTTAAAGACTTATTGAACTTAAATATCGGATAGTGATATAAAGTATACAATTATATACTAATGTTTATCGGTGTAATATGATGGTTGAGTTCAGTGATAGAAAACAATTTCCCTGTTAATATTCTCTGATTTAGTTCTTAATATTTTGTTTTTTTTGTAAAGCTTTTTCAAGTATCAGGATGGTTAGGTAAGATTGGTTTCATCACTTCAATGACTGAGAATTTTTGTGCTGGATGTTCACGTTTACGTCTTACAGCTGATGGAAATCTTAAAATTTGTTTACATGATAATTATGAAGTGAGTTTAGTGAAAATATTACGCAACAAAATGAATTCACATATAATTGATGAGTGGTGTAATGAAAAGTCTAACTATAATTTAAAACAATCTATGCAATTAAATGAAATCTACGATCAACTTGATCAAATTGTAGATCAAGCTTTAAGTAAAAAGTCTGCTAGTCACAAAGGTAAATATGATTGCAAACAATAAACTAATACATCATTTTATTTTCATTTATAAACGTTTTACTACTAATTTGGATATTATTTTCAGAGTCAGTTCGTTTTTTTGATTCTGGTAATAAGATAAACTACAAGAAGGCGATAAATCTAGCTATGACACACGATTTAGTTCATTGGGTTTTTCTGTAATTCTTCTAGGTTGATATCTGATCATCTACCAAATAGGTATAATACAAACATTCTGACTGCCGTATTTCATTATATGATAATCTGTAAATGAAATACATGTACAAATGTTGTTTGTTTTCTGGTAAAAGAAACTTTGTTTTAAAAATGTGAAGTCAAGATGATCAAATGAAAATGTTATTAACGATAGAATGATTTGAAAAGGAAACTTTACAAATTATCTCAATTCATTTAAGACATTAGGTTATAATATGTAATTAGGTGATTGCTCTCGCTTATGCTAGACAGCTCGGAATCAACTAGACGATTTGAACCGATGATCTGGCCTTCTTATCCCGTACACATCAACAAATGCAGATGAAGACAACTACTGCAGCAGTAGGCCTCAACATACTCAAGAGTAAAAGCTTGATCCTCAGATACAACACGGGGAACACCAACCCAATCACATTTGATGGAGAAACTCTGGAACAGGTGGAACCTTTCACTTACCTGAACAACATCATTGATGTGAAGGCAGGGATTGAAAAAACAAGAGCAGCATTCCTACAGATGAATAAGATATGGAACTCAAAACAAAAGTCAACCAATATCAAAGTCACGATGTTCAATACGAACGTCAAGACAGCTCTGTTATACGGAGCTGAAACTTGGTGAACTACCACAACCATCATTGAAAAACTACAAGTATTTATAAACGATTGTCTATGCAAGATACTTAATGTCTGTTGGCCAATCGCCATCAGCAACAGCTTATTGTGGGAGAGAACAAGCCAGATTCTATCTGAAGAGGAAATTAGGCAAAGGTGTTGGAAGTAGATAGGGCATACACTGCGGAAATAACCAAACTGTATCACGAGGCAAGTGCTTACTTGGAAGCCTAAAGGGAAACTGAAAGGAGGAAGACCAAAGAACACAATGAGTCGGGAATTGGAAGCACATATGAAAAAGATGGATTGCAATTGGAAAGAACTGTAAAGGATTACCCAGGACAGAGTTGGATGGGGAGTTCTGACGAGCGGCCTATGCTCCTCGACGAGAGGTTTTGTCTTGTCCTTTTTCGACTTACTTACTTGGCACGGTAACAAATCTTATGGCCAACGCAATATAATATGAACTTCATAATACATTTTAACTATAATCACCTTATCAATGCATCAATTAGGGTTGAACATAAGAAGAGAAAAAAGCTAAATAAAATGAGTATGTTCTACCCATATAATGTCTACGAACTTGTTACTGAACTGAAAAAATTTATTACATTCAATAAAATCACATCCAGAAAACTCATCCACTTGAATTAGTTCATAATAATGCTCTTGTCTAAAAATCAAAAGTCAATTGTCAAATTTAATGGCGAAGATAATCCATTAATACATAACCATAATAGATCTTCCGTCTATTATAAAATTTTATGAATTACCTACTAAACATTATTTTCTAACAATATTTAACCTGTAAATTGAGAATATCTGTTATATTGATTGCTTGCGTTCTTGCCCAGTTGGTATATATGATGTTATAATACCGCCAATTGAAGAGCAGTGAGTTATCGATCGCCCAATGGTACACAAAAGTTGTATGAGCAGTCTTGAGTACTTATCAGTCCTGCTATCTGCCTAGCCCAGCCAGTTAAGTCCAGAACACCAATAACAGCCTCTGCAATATGAATCATTATTCTCAAATATACTGGGTTTATATACCAAACAGACAGACCACATCGTACCATAAATTAGAAAATAATATTTGTACAATATTCGGCCAAATGTGGCTGTGAATAGGGGAAACAGTAATTAATGGACTGGGGATAACTCAAGAATGGTAAATCGTATAATAATAATCTATAGGTCAAAATAAAGCTTGTAATAAGAGGAACACGAATAGTTTAGTTACTTAACGATTATACAATAGGAAATATACATATTACATTGGTCCATAAATAGTTCTCAAAGTTACCATTCATAATTCTCCACGAGATACAACAATATCAAATTAGATATTTGTTTGATTAATACAAAATCAATCCTATATTTCACTTAATTATCCTCCACCTTAAAAGATTAATCTTTTTTCTATGCAACTATAATAATATTTTGATTTAGTCTAAAGTTGAATAAACCGTTTACTAAGTTAACTGTAATTTATTAATTTAATGACTATTTCATTGTATTATAGATTTATATTCACTTATTTAAGTCATTAAAATAGGTATGGTTATTTTATCACCAATTAGTCACGACGTAGAACTTCGTACGTACGTACATCAGTTCGAGTTGCCATACAACATTAGCACAGAGATACAGTAGTCGATTCAAATCCCATAGTGGTAGAGATAGTAAGAGTATAAACAGTAATTCAAAAGATTAGGGTTTGAAGATGTTATTCAAGAAGTATAATCCGGTGAAATAAATTTGAAAAGAGGAAAGTGATAGAGACATGAAGAATTCAGAAGATTAGAATTTGGTAGAACACAAAGAGTGGATGCACCTTCGCCATTGCAAACGATTTTGAGCTATGTTATTCAAGGTCTCTAATCATCGATTGCTATCATCTCGCGAATCCCAACCACGTAGTCTACACCTACCAACATGGCTAAGTCCACTTGTTGATGACTTCATGGATTTGTGCCACATTTTGGTCTGGCCGCCCTTAGCATTCTTCCAACCTACTCTTACACCATAAAACATTGCACGTCAGGGCAGTCGGTGGTTGGACATACGTAACACTTGTCCCAACCATCTCAACTGATGAAGTTTCACTACTTCATCAATCGATTTACCATCCTTATCTAGTACCCGTTTCCTAATAACTGCATTACTTACTCGATGGTGTCAGGATATTTCAGCAATGCTTCGAAGACATCAAGTAAGAAGTATTCATCTTTTCTACATACTTCCCTCTTAATAAACATTGACTTGATCCTTTTATTATCAATGATTTATTTGTGAATTTTCCTAAAAGTGGTTATTTCTTTCATTCTCTTTTAAATGAACTATAGGTGCTGTTCAACTTGCATCAAGTGTAAATCGTTCAATGGTTCGGATTGGTGGTTGAACAAATCTCAATGATTCTATAATTCATATATAAAATTTTTAATCAGTGTAGAATAACTTTTTATGTAAATATATTAAAACATATATTCAATGGATAATTATACTTTTTTATTTTTGATGTTGTATGTTTTCTGTAAGACTGTATGTATGTGTTGTCACTTAAGAATGATGTAAGCAAACGGAGGTCTTAATGCAGTTAGGTCATGGTCTTGACATGAAGTTATAAATTAATTGACCATTGATTTCAGTCATGTGGACTAATGTGAATTTATTAGATGGGATATTTTAGATGTTTGAAATTATTAATTGAAAATCATTTATTTATCAACTGAATTAGACGTAATTTTTATAAGTCACTTGTTGTATTAATATTTGATGTTGAGTCAGTACATGGGTAGAGTATGAGATATATCAGAATAACTATCCGTTTAACCATAGATCAGGACTTATGTTAATACAATCTAGATTAAATTCACTTATTATGATTTGTTTGTACCTTCCCATTGATGTTTAAGACTGCAACTGGTCAGTCTCTTATAGGCATATGTACATCCTGTGCAGATTGTTTTGATATTTCTTTAAGTCACAAGCCCTGGTACGGCCGAGAGTGGGGAGAGTCCGCTCTCCCTCTCAAAATGCTCTCACATGACCACGCGAATATATAGCCTCTGTCAGGGAATTCCTACTCACTGCCTTCTCGTGGAGGGGGTGTTGTTTACGAAATTGAGAGGACGAAAACCGAATGTCCGGTGCTTTAACCGGGTTGGTGGACACGGAAAGTTCACCTAGGGGAGTTGGAAAACCCTGATTCCAAACCAGTGGTGCACATGGGCTCCAGTATCCTGAAGGAGCAAATGGCGTATGAATCAATCGTTGGTCACCGGCTACTATGGGACTGCATCTCCTTACGATGTCCCCCTGTCTTTAGATCAAAGGCTCCGGGTGAGGTCCCTTAAGAAAATCACCTGCTTCAGTTTGGGCACCTGGGCAGTATCACAGCCCTCACACAAATGAAATAAGATTTGTGTGGTGCATATATATCTGGTGCCCCCTTGTACCAATATTTATGTGTGTAAAAATAATTAAATAAATAAATAAGATTTTAGTAAATAAAATACTCTTATTTTGTATATTTGTAATCGAATAAGTGAATTACATATAGATTATAGTGAACCATTTATGTGGAAACAGATTTATGGTGAAATTAAAAGGAAGCAAATCTCAGGACAGTAATATTTCTCAAGATTACTATAGACACTTTATAATTAGTAACTGATGAAATGTCGATTGAAACCTTATCACACTAATGATTTTCTTTCTAAAAAGTTTAATAATTGCTTGCCAGTCTATGTGATTCTAGATAATTTGATATAGTCATGATAATCAAGAAGATTTAAGTTTGATAGAGATATACTTAGTGAATACATTTCGGTAAAGATCACTTAGAATCATAACCTTTAATTTCATTATCGACAGTTATAGTCATTTATAATTAAAAGTGATGTGATTGATGGGTACGCTTTAGTATTGCGTAATCACGGCAATGTAGACCAATGTACTCCAAGTCACTGTTCTATAGGTAACCTTCTTGCAATGAGGTCTGGAGGTTCTGGATTCGACAACTAAAGAGGTGTGCTGTACTACAACGGAATGACTGTTCATTGTAGCCTGTTTTTCAACTTGTGATGACAACCATCTTCAAAACGGAAACTAGGTCCATTTACGTAATTTTTTACCAAAGAAGTTAATAGATTATCATTCAATACATTTTTAAATTTTGAATATGATAATCTTTTCAATGCTTTTGAATATTTAAGGGATTGTTCTTTGTTGTTTTAGAAAGTTCAAATCGTTTATCTTACATAATCATCATTTCTATTACAAGGAACCATAGAAAACTTCGTGTATATATCACTCTGTATGTACTTTTCTTTTCTAACATATGAAAATGAGCCATCATACTTTGATCAATTGTTTTAAACGTGCAATTGAACCAAATTTTTCAAATAGTTTAAAGAAATCATCAACACGATCAAGTATGACAACAGAACAACAAAATCCAGTGAGCTATCTTTTCCTTTTAAAGTTTTTTATTCAATTATAATGAAATCAATTGATCATAATCTATACAAGAGAATAACGGATAGTAATGTTGAAATAATTTGACTAATACTAACTTTCAGAAGAGGGTATTGTAGAGATTTTAGTAATTTAATAGTTGAATTCATGAATCAATTGAAACTAGACCACCATGGAAAACTTGGAAGCACTGAACGGCCGTTTCGTCCCAGTATGGGATTCTTCATCAGTGCTTCCAGGTTTTCCATGGTGTTCTAGCTTCAATTGACCCATGAATTCAACTATTTAATTCTAATTTATTTAGTTATATGGTTTATTGAAAGTATTCCACTGACTGAGATAATATAAATAAGATACAATGGTTTAACTGACTACCAAACTCGTCATTTTATATGTGAATAATCATCAAGTCATGCGGTTAGAGATGGAAATAACTAGCAAACAAACTACAAGTATCATTTAATAAATTTTACGAAACAGCTACAAGACGATGGCATTGAAAACTCATACACTAAGCTGTTCAATAACAATATAAATAATTATGTTATAGATCAGAGGGTCTAAATTTTACCAAGCATATTTCAGTTGTCTTATTATTTATGTGTTAAACAACAGGAAGTAATAACTGAACTTAAGGATACGTGTGTTTAGGATATAATTCGACTAGTTATAAAAATAATTTAGTTCTAACAGTCTATACTACTCGATCGAAAGAAAAAGAAGTAGATTTTAGTAAGAGAACCTGGACCTCAACTTATTTGCTTGTTGACACTTATCATTGAACCATAGCAATGAACTTCAGAAGATTAATGGTCTCTATGGACTTTAAACTTACATCACCAACTGTAGCAGTCTAAGCTTCGATTAAGATTCTGTAGAATTGAGGTATTTGGATTGATTCATCGATGAATAGTGACTAATGTTGATTTATTCTGTAGTGCTGATCAAAAGTAGCAAATTGTCATCAGTCAGATAGCTCGCAGAATGTTGGATCAATTAGACTAGTAGATATATTTCAGTAAAATTTGATTGATACCACAGAATTAGACAAACAGTGTATTGATTACTTCTCACCGATCAGCCAATGTACATATTTGCTATCTCTGCTAACAAACATACATTGCCTAGATTCTGTTATTTCATCAATACTATTTTATAATCGCCCTATGTTGAACTAATATTACAAATACACATTTATTTTGAAAACCTCCACAGAGATAAGTAAAAGTAGAAAAGTTGAGGAATTTTCAGCTTTTTACAGTGATTTCATAGGACAGTTACATGAACGTTTTAGTTTATTTCTTCTGGTAAGAAATTTTTAGCAAGGTTGTTTTATAGGGAATGTGAGTTGCTGACCCCATGTCCAACTCTCCTCCATTATACAGGGTTGGGATAGGTACTAACCCTAAACTTGCTACAGGCGGAGTAATGAACGTGAATTCAAGTAATTACATGATACACACTATTTCAGTAAATCGACTTGAACCAGAATTTTAGATACAACACTACGTTAAAGCACAATAAAAATCATATATCAACTAATTTAACTTGAAGATTGTCTTTTTTGTATCCCATAATATACGAATCATTGCAAGTACACTGGATGGAATGTATCCGCTGCTTCAAAATTGAGTAACGCTTTTGTTTGATAACCAAAAGGATTTCGGTCAAGGTTCCATGTATCTGTAATGCCTCATAAAGAAGAATCTATTTTAAGAGCTCGAAAGTATCAAGGTTTTTATTACGATTGGTATACTGTTCACAAACTATTATTTAATTAAATGAATCCGATCAGCACTGAGAACCAAAAGAAATATCTTGTTCACCATTTAGAAAATAAAAAACTTACATCGTTTTGAACCTACAAGTGCATGGTGATTATTTAATTAAAAAAACCATTATGAACATTTGGAGAGTTATTCGTTACATGTAACAAGAAACAACATATCCCTATCATTTTATTTTATTCATAATTTAGTTTAATATAAGATTTATTAAGCTAATAAATAGTTTGAACTCATTCCATTTTAATAGTTGAATTCATTACTTTACTTACTTACTGTTATATCCCCTGGTGAATTATGAATGGTAACTCTAAGGATTATTTATCGACCATTGTATTATGCCTATTTCCTATTGTACAATTATTACGTAACTAAACGATTCATATTTGTGTTTCGCTTATCATGAGCTTTATTTTGATCTTTGATTTATTATCATACGATTCTTGAGTTATACTCAGTTATTGATTACTTTGGTTTGTATAAAAACCCATTATGTTTGTAAATAATGATCCATATTGCCGAGGCTGTTATTTGTGTTCTGGACTCAACTGGCTGGGTTAGGCAGATCGCAGGACCGGTTAGCACTCTAGGCTGCTCGTACGGGTTTCGTGTCACTGTTCCAATCGACAATACGCTGATCCCTGTTAGGCGGTCTTATCGCGTCATACATCAACTACTCATCCACTCGGCCACAAGATATAACACTTACGCCTGTTACCCCTCGTCGAGGAGCATAGGCCGCTCACCAGCATTCTTCATCCAACTCTGTCCTGGGCAATCCTTTCCAGTTGTTATTCATCCTTTTCATATCTGCTTCTATTTCCCGGCGTAATGTGTTCTTTGGCCTTCCTCTTTTCCGCTTCCTTTCCGGATTCCAAGTTAGGGATTGCCTCTTGATGCACATTGATGATTTCCTTAATGTATGTCCGATCAGTTGAATTCATGAAATGATCCAAGTTAGATGATCATTTAAAATCTGGAAGCATTGAACGGTCATTTTCAATTTATTTATTTATTTAAAATAAATTTTTGTTTGATTTCATTCATATTTTAGATTGAAATTTGTGATGTAATAACTCGTTCACCTAAAATGATTGATATTACATCTAAAATTGTAAATGGAAATAATCAGAAACAAAATATTATGACAACAATTAGATCAGCTAAAGCACAAGTATTTATATGTATTGATGATTATATCAAACAATTTATTCATAATCAATGTTTAATTACAGATAATAATTCAGATAAGATTATCCATGATAATGATAATAATGAAAGTCATATTGATGATAATCATACAAATGAATTATATGAACTATTAACACCAAAAGGTGATGTATTTACAGTGGCACGTTTAGCTGGTATACAAGCTGCTAAACAAACTTCTAATATTATACCATTATGTCATCAAGTAAGTTATTGAATGAGTTGTTCTAATAAATAATTTAAATATATAAAAACTTTCGTTTAAATTAGAGCGAATAGTTTCACAGTATTTGGGCGCCTAGTTGATGTAAGACATTAAATAGGAATAATATATATTTGTAAAATCTCAGCAAATGAATTTGAAGTTAATCCAACGTTTCGTCTGGCAATCTGGTCCAAGCTTTTTCAAGGAAACATTTCAAGGAGATATTTATTCATAATTTAGTATAATCTAAGATTTATTAAGCTAATAAATAGTTTGAACTCATTTCATTTTAATAGTTGAATTCATGAATTGAAATATTTCAAGGAGATATTTCTTTGAAAAAGCTTGTACCAGATTGTCAAGCGAAACGTTGGATTTACTTCAAATTCACTCGCTGAGATTTTACAAATATATATTATTCCTATTAAATAATTTAAAGTTTTACATTTTAATTAATAATTTTAAAGTATGAACTTCAAGTTGTTTAGAATGAGTAGTTAAAGAAAAGAAAAAATAAACTAGTTTAGAAGATTTAAGCTCTTGGAATCTTTACATAAGGATGTTTGACTATAAGATGATTTTCAGAAGGGGGTTTTGTGGAGATTTTAGTTATTTTATATAGTTGAGATCATGAGTCAATTGAAGCTAAACCACCATGAAAATTCTGGAAGCACTGGACGGCCGTTTCGTTGTGGATTAGTTGAATTAAAACATTAACACCGTTGGATGCCAACTCAGTGGTCTAGAGGTTAATTGCTCGCGCGCGAGACTGATAGGTCCTGAGTTTGAATCTCGCGAGGCGGGATCGTGGATGCGCACTGCTGAGGAGTCCCACAATAGGACGAAACGGTCGTCCAGTGCTTCCAGGTTTTCCATGGTGGTCTAGCTTTAAGTGACTCATGATCTCAACTATATATAAGACGATTTATTAATTTAATTAAAGCATGAATAATGAACGTTGGTGAATGACATGGACTCCTTTTAACACTATTAATCACTAAGAATAGGATATACGTAGTTTATGTCATAACATAAGAAAAGTCCTCATCAATGAAAAATTATTAAAAAGACCAGAAGGCATGAAAGAATTAAATAAAAGAGTTTATATGTTAACTGATAAGAACATTTGTAGGCTGGATATACGAATATTCTAAAAGAAAAACTAACAGCTTAGAAACAGGATTCTTTAGAAGGATACGAAAGACTAATACTATGATTATGCAATACTGAAAATATAAAATAAGATTGATCAGATATAAAGTAAGAAATAATGATTGATGCTATGAAAAATTACGTAGTTAACATTTATAAATGAGGTTACCGTGGTAGAGCAAGATTGGTAACTATGTCTTGATCATTTTATGGGAACTGCTTCGGCATCCATTTTTTATTGATCATCTTGAACAACTTTGAGACGTCGAAATCACGTACACTGTCAATCAAATAGTGTACAATCACACTGTTAAAAATATGCAGTCCTTATAGCCTGAACTTCTGTGGAAGAGGTGCGGACTTTAACCCTCCTTTCTATATGTCTAATGCATATGCTTTGGCTCCTACATATAAACTAGTAGATAGTGTGAGTTGGATAGACTATTTCGAACCGATTGATTTGAAAGCCTGACTTCTGGAGACTATTTACTAGGTTTTTCCGATATAAGGCTTGAATATATTCCAATTCGAATTTGTCTCCAACACTACTGATGTGTATTGATATAATGAGCGAAATGAGGTTGATTGAGATTAATGGATGTGACAATAAGTGGGAAATTAGCTTTATCTAATCGCTAAAACCCATCTTGTAAATGATAGAAAACTTATCGTACATTTCAAATGCACTTTTTTGATCTTTTTAATAGGGAGTGAGGTGAATTGTGTTGAACATGCATTAGTGACTTTAGCAGTGTACTAGATGTATGTTGAAGGTATTCGTTTTACGAGATATTTCTGATGGTGGACGATACACCAGATAAGATCATCTCAGTGAATTCATAGGGATAAGCGTTAATGCAGATAGTGAGGAAATATTTTTTGAAGTAGATAGGAGTATTATGATAAATCTAAGCTGTTTTTTTAGTGATATGATTAGGTCTAACGATTTGGTCTTAATTGATTGGCGAATGAATAATTTACAAATTATTTTCCTCCAATCGCCTATGACATTTTATCATGTTCAGTGTTCATATTTTTTATGTAAGCATATTATTTTATCACATGGAAAAACCATTCATCTGGTTAGTGGTTTTGTCTTGATTTCTAATCATTCGGAAACCTGAGTCAATTATGCGATCTCGTCAAATTTTCATTGAGTTCATCTATCGATTAGCATTACATCAATCTATTTTAACAATGGAAATTTCGCCTCATGCAAAAACACATTCCATAACAGTAGCGACGGGGATGAGACCTATTTTCATCAACCTTATTTCTAGCTGATATGAATTCGAAATAATTTAAATTTCCTTTTTCTTCGCACCAAAATCCCCGTCGCCAATCGATACGTTCATGTACTGTGCCAATAATTGGTGACTCCAACTCCTATACTGTGAGCAAAACTAAGATTTCCTGTTCTTTCCCGTTATTCCGGTTGAACATTATTTACGAAATTTGAATACCTTCTTAGGAAAGTTTGTGTTAATAAAGATTGCTCGGTTTAAATACTTTTACCAATTTTATTGAAATGTAATAGGCAAACCTAATGTGTTTTGATTAATCACACTGGGTAAACATTAGCAAGATTCATCTGAAAAACTGGTTTTTACTCTGTTTAGTGGAGCATGAAAGAGAAGAGGATAAACTAGTTTCGCTAACAGTATCAAAATCGGAGTCACGAATTATTGGCAGAGTGTATGAATGTATAACACTCAGAAACTTGATTTCAATATAATTTCCCTGTCAATTATGCTAAGTACAGCGTGAATAGATGAAAAATATTGTTTGTGGTTGAAAGAATAAATAGATTAAGTATAATTTTACAAAGTCATGAGTTCTGATAGTTCCAGATACAACTAAGGGAATAAACAGAGACTTACATTTGGTTATTTGCCATTGAAGCTAATCATTTACCTTTAAAATAAACCACTAATAAAGGGGATGGATTGACACAGGGTGTTTGACTGTCTTAAGACCCCTTAAAAAAGCATTCGAAGAAATTATCAGCACAGTAATTGCACTAAATATGCTTATTTCATGCAATTTCAAGTATACTACTTTTATTCTTTATTCTAGGTGCCATTATCACATATTTCAGTGGACATTGGTTACAGATTAGGCAAAATTCATATACAATCACAAGTAAAAGCAGTTGGTCAGTCTACAGGTGTAGAAATGGAAGCATTAACAGCTGTTTCTGTTGCTGCACTAACGGTTTACGATATGCTAAAACCGTTGCAAAAAGGGCCAATTATTATTGAGAAAATTGAACTATTAGAAAAACTTGGTGGATCCAAAGGTTCCTACATAAAACTTGGTGCATCGAAATAAAGGAAAGAATTTGATTATCCAGCTTTGCTTAGAATTCAATTTTGTTTACAGTATTTTGCAGACTTTGATTCCTTTATTACGATATATTGCCGAAATGGTTCAACTATTAAGAACATTTTAAAGTTTATTTCACATGCAATATGAATGGGAACCGACATATCATTAAAGATGTCAGTCAGCTACAACGTAGGACCAGGCACATTTATGCATCGGTCCAAGTTGTCATACCTTGTTAGCACAACAAGATGAACACCGGATTCATAGAAATAGTTAATTCAGTGGTGGTAGTATATAAAAGATAGGTTGTATATAAGGATATAGTATAGGAAGGAAGAACGTTATGAAGCAATTTTAATCTCAAGGTTTAAGGGAAGATAAAGAGTGTATACACCCAAGCCATTGTGATCGATTCTGAGTCGTGTCACTTAGAGTCTCCAACCCTTGGTTACGATAGTCACGCGGACCCCAACCAAGTAGTCTGCATCTGCCAACATGGTTCAGACCAGAAGTTAATGACTTCAAGCACTGATGCCATGTTTTGGTTTGGCCGCCCCTAACTCTTTTCCAACCATCCCCTACACTAGTCATCATAGAGCGTCGTGTTAATCGGTGTTCAGGCATACGCAACACGTGACCTAACCATCTCAGTCGATGAAGATTCATGACCTTATCAACTGATTAAAGATGAAGTATCATTAATTACGGTCTGTAGGTAGACAACTAATTTAACTAAAAAAAGGTTGAGTATTGAGTTCAATGTTTTAAAACAAACAGTGGCAAGTTTTTAACGGCTTCTCTTATGAATGATATTGGGCTCTAAAGCAGATCTAGGGAGTCTTGTTCAGTACAGCAGTCAAAGATAAATTTTCGTGATGCTTACTGAGTTACCTTATACTCCTCTGGTTTCCATGAGCGTGACTTGTTTTACAGTGGTGTAAATAGAATAAGTGATTTAATGGTTAATGTACTCATTATAGCATACGGTGAGTGTACATTTATCAGACTGAGATAATTCGTCAAACATGTCATCTGACATTACATGAATCTTTACTAACGATAGTACAATTTAGAAGTGATGAGAATCACAGGACCGTGGTTTCTGATTAAAAGAATAAACCATACGAGATATGTGGCATTAAAGCTTGTCACATAGATCAAAGTACAGTAGTGTTTAAATAAAGCAATACCGATGTACTCAGTCACCTACGCCGAAATTTTCTGTCTTAGAAGAATTGTGAGGTAGAGCTATTCAGATTCCAATCATTATTTATTCTTAGTATGTGTTTATTGAAGATATCCGTTGAGTTAAAATAAGTAAGTAGACAGAGAAGATTAGAGGTGTTTTAGGATTTCATCTTCACTTAAGAATAACCAAACATCAACCAACTATAACTGTTATTGTTAAAACAACAACTGATGAAGGCCACTGATAAGAAATTATTTTGGATTTGGAAGGACAAGAAAATCAAACTTATTCGCTTAAATTATTCAGAAGACTATTTCATCAATAACCTCGCTTAGAATTCCGCTACACATAACGTGGTACAGAAACCTATACTAATGCATAACTGTACCATGCTTTGTGTTGATAATACCTGTCTGTCTACACATAACGTAAGTTATGAACATCTCAAGGTAGGTTAGAAAGCAGAATAATCGAAAATTGGAAAAATATAAACATTTGAGATTGATGTATTTTGTTTTTATCACTTTTAAACTAGAAGGAAAAAGATAAATGTTGCACGATTTCCCCCAGTATGATTCATGGTGTATTACATTTCATAATGTAACATTACTTTAGCACTCTTACTCAATGAGAGGAACTACCCTTCATCAAACAAATAAAATACCCTTTTCAACTTAAAGGATAAAACTGAGCGCGGTTGTAGATTAGTGTTAGACTTTTAAGGCCAAAGATTTGCCTAGTTTCTTTGAGTTTGTTGTTTCTTCTGAGCATTAGTTTGATACTGACTCAGGTAGGCTAAATCGTCGCCTAGTCTTTAAATAATGATTTTTTTAATTCGACCTCATTTACTAAATTTGTAGATCAGACCAACAATTGGTTTTACTTTGACGCGACTACTAGGATTTCTTTCTTTTATTCCTGATCGAATTTGCATAAAATAATGTTTGGGCACGAATGAAATCTCTTACTCATCTTAGGTAATACAAACTAGTAAGTTGATCAACTGCATTATTCTTACATAATAAGGACACACTAACGTGTTTAAACAAGATGAATCAAGCGGAGTTCTAAAGTATGAAAAAAATTCACTGTGCATTCTTTCTCAAATACGTTCTTTACAACATGGAGACAATAACACTATTCGAACAAAATATCACAATATTGTTGAGAGCAATAAAACATAACTGAGGATTTATATTTTCTGTCCGATTGATAATTGGATGTTTATTACTACCATATAGATTTGTTGAAACACATATTTAACAAATAATCAAAAACAGGAATTAATTGTACATTATCATAATACATTTATTGTTTTTTTTTATTTTTCTATGTGTAAACATATATAAGAATAATTGTGAAAGTGAAATCAGAATGTCTTACTACACAGTAATCTTGACCTCACAAGTACTTCAGTTGACTCTAATACACATTATATACAATGATTGGAAAATTCAAATATTTCGTATACTACTATGCAGTTAACAATAATTGATTATAGAAAAGCTTATTTTGGTTTAACTCCGAAAAAAACTGTCGGAGAAGCATACCATCGTAGTTCAGAAGGTGATTCATACAAAATTCTGTGTAATTCTTTAGGATTATAAGAATCTATAGAATCAGGAACAATTTTTAATACATGAACAGGACAAGTCCGAGGTAAACGAAATTGTAACCGAGGTAGAAACCATGAAGATGAGAAATCTTTTGATGTACATATATATATGTAAGTGCGTGTAGGAGTAGAACACTTAAAAACATTATCAAAAAACGGAACCTGTACAAGAGATTCGAAAAATTCTCTGAAAGAAACAATATCTGTTTTATTAACATTTATAGTTTTAGGATAGAAATCATTGATATCTATGAGAAATGCTCGTTTCGGACTACTTGGTAGACCACCAATCATAATCAGAAAATAAAAAATAGATTCTGATTTTGATGATAACAGATTAGATTCAACCTCCTGAATTGATTGTAAAAGTTTTACTTCCTTCGAGTGTAAACTATCCTGCTGGTAAGTAGAAAATAATAATTGTCAGTAAAAGATTGTGAAGACTGTTGAACTTTATTGAAAGCATATGCCAATGAATGTTAAACCATCATTTAAAATCTGGAATCACTGGATGGCTGTTTAGTTCTAGCATGGGACTCCTCAGCAGTGCGCACCCACGACCACGCATGTGAGATCTGAACTCAGGACCTTCGGTCTCGCGTGACAACGCTTAACTCCTGGACCGCTGAGCCGGCATCCAACGGTGTTAATGTCTAACTTCAACCAATCCACGACATTGTCTTAGGTGAGTAACTGCCTCACACCCGACACGGTTGAACTCCGGCGGTCACGGCTTCCCACAAGCACCCAAAGATTTATCACTCGAAGTTAGTCACTAGTGTGTCCAGTGCCTTCTGGTTTTAAATCGCCGTCTGACATTGATTGGTTTATGATTTCAATAAAATAATAATAATAATAATAATAATAATAATAATAATAATAATAATTGGTCAACAGAAAGTTAACATACCAATTTTATTTCACTATCTGATTCATTTTGAGGAGGATTTAAGAGTGATAAATCTGGGAATTGACCAGTAAAATACATAAACAATTTCATTATTCTACATATTAGGTTACACCGTTCATCAAGTGAAAAATGATTAACTCCAACAGGTAGACAGCAAAAGTCCATTTGTCATTAATAGTAGAATTGAAACAAGTTATGTTTGGAACACATGACAAGCTAAAAATCATTTGAGAAAATGGCGTATTACTTAAAATAAACATTTAAACGGACGCGCGTTTCAAAAAGGGCAGTGACTTTCATACTTGTTGTGATTATCGTTGCTTTTGCGTATTTGCTGTATCAAAAGCATTCTTGGTTTACTTTAACTTGAATTAATTCAGTTAAGGTTTGAAATTTTATTGAAAACTTTGTCTCCTGGTTCCTTCTTTTGCATATACTCTGACGCTTGTGCTATTATTGTGATCATATTGTTTTTTAAACCTAATCTGATTACAATGGTTGGTAGTTCATTCAAATGTGGACAGCCGAACTGTTTATTCCCCGTAGATGAAGGGATGCAGTGCGATGAATGCAAAAAGTGGTTCCACAAGATGTGTACCCGTCTCAGTCCAGCTGCATACAAAAGATGTTCTAAGCCTAACTAGCACTGGCTTTGTATGTTCTGCTGTACTAACAAGACGACATTAATTCAAGAGGCTATGAGCCTATTGGCTCTAGCCTGTAAAAAGAAAGATAGTGGGTGCGCTAGTAACGCAAGCACTGACAGTGAAGACTGTGTCAGTGTTGTAAGTGCTGTTACAAAACGCGCTGAACAACCTACTCTAATTAATGACAAAGTGAAACTTCCGTTACAACAAACGAGGAGTAAATCACCACATGGTATTGACATGAGTAATCATGTATCTTTAGTAGAAATTGAGGACCTGGATAAAACCGTCACAGTCCCCAATAGTCCCAATGCAGCTGTCCTGAATGACCAAAAATGGACCGCAGTAAAGAGGAAAAGGAAATGAAAAAAAGCTATTGGTAAAGCACACTTGGTTGACAAGCCATTGAGGAACTCACAGTCTGAGTCACTCAATGCATTATCGCACTCTGATAGAACGGCAGATCATCATCCTAGTGCGACTGAGAGGAATTTAATATCATCGAATATTATTGTGAGTAAATTGCCAGAGTCTAACGATCCAGATCCTAAGGTTAGACACACCCATGACTTAGAGAGGCTCGGAGAATATATCCGTAGCATATTACCAGATAACTCCAAAGGTGTTCAGGTCGAAAAATTGGTTAGAATAGGTAAAAGGGCTGATGGTAGTGTTCAACCCCGACCGTGTAGACTCCTTAAGGCAATCCCAGGGTCGGGGAAACAACGTGACCTTTTGTTAAGTAGCGCTCGTAGTCACGACAATTCTGACATTCGAGTAAGACAAGATATGTCTCTTGAAGATAGAATAATAGGGAAGACAGCAATAGCTGAACTGGAAACCCTTCGACAAAACAGTGAGAATAATCTCCAGTTGGCCGGTTTTTGAATAGTCATGTCTTGGAAGCGAATGCTACCAAGGCCTGTGTGGATATGTCGTTCTCCCTAGGAGTTTCATATTCCAACGCTCGTAGTCCAATACATAAGTTCTATGAACTAGGAGCATTAGTGGACAAATTAAGGCCACTCATTGTAGCTGTGACGGAAACTTGGTTAGTCCATGACTTCGATATCACCCCAGAATTATCCGGATATCATTGTTTAAGAAGTGATAGACATAGATGCAGGAAAGGAGGTGGCGTCCTTCTATACATAGCCAATAGTGTAAATATCCGCTCCTCCGTTTGCGAATCCCATGATAGTGGAACTAGTGAAGTCATTAGCTGTGAACTCACTGTCGGATGTTGTACATTTGCACTCGGTGTCATCTATCGCAGCCCAATCTGCTTAGCTGATGACTTTATTTTAGAGCACATTCGGCTATGGAGTGCAAATAACAGATGTTTGATATTAGGAGACTTTAATGCACCTGACATTAGTTGGACTGAGATGACCACGAAATGCTCTATAAACTCATTTGATAGCAGGCTCTTGGAAACAGTAATGGAACATGCATTAGTACAACATGTATCCAAATCTACACGTTTTGGTGTAAACCAAGGTTCTTCTCTGTTGGACTTGGTAATTACCCATGAGATTGAGGATATTGCCAACCTAAATATTCTTACCCCGTTAGTAAATAGCGATCACGCTGTTTTATCATTCACGTTTAGAGCTAGCGATATGATATACGATCAGATTAAGCCTCGCCCAAACATATGGAGAGCTAACATACCAGAAATTCAGGATTGTGCTACTAAGATAGATTGGTCAGTAGATACTAGCTCATCAGTTGATGAGGCGTGGTCTGTATTTAAAGGTAAGTTTAGTGCAGTCACGTCCCCGTTTATACCATACTTGGTGCCACGTAGACCGAACAATAGTCCACCGTGGATAAATAAAGAAGTTAAGAAACTCCTTAGGCGTAGAAAAAAACACTGGAACATGTTCATCTCTACTGGCTTAGAACAGTACAGATCTAGTTATCGTAAGATTAGAAATAATTGTAAAGCGTTAATTAGTAAGACTAGACGGTCATACGAAAAACAATTGGATAGGGATTGCAAACATAGTCCAAAACGGTTATTCTCGTATATAAAGAGGCGAACTCAGAGAAGTGATGGAATACCATCACTTTTGATACAAGAAAATCCGTTAAGTTTGGCAAGAAATGATACCGAAAAAGAGGAAGCTCTTTCGGAATATTTCAGTAAAGTTTTTTCTACCAAGAATGAGGAACGATCACCTATTCATTGTGATTGTGGCGACTTGTTGATGGACCCTGTAGTTATTAAGAAAGAAACTGTTTTAAGCCTACTTCAGCATCTCAAACCTGATAAGTCTAGTGGTCCTGATGATATTCATCCTCGGATTATGAAAGCCCTCTCAGATGTTATTGCTGAACCCTTAGCGATGCTGTTCGATATGTCCCTACGGCAGTCCAGATTGCCCAGAAACTGGAAGGACGCAATAATCAGTCCGGTGTATAAGACTGGGGGTAGGGATTTAGTTAGTAACTATCGACCCGTCAGCTTAACTAGTGCAGTTGTAAAACTAATGGAAAAAATTATTAGGATGGCTGTTATAAACTACATGGAAAGACATGATCTTTTGTCAAAGGAACAACATGGTTTTCGAAAAGGTCTATCATGTTTGACAAATCTTCTCATTGCAAGAGAAGATTGGGCTGAGGCAAAAGATCGCAATATTCCTATAGATGTCATTCATAGATCTAAGTAAAGCCTTTGATAAGGTTTCCCATTCCGGTCTTAAATTGAAACTAGAAAGTTTTGGAATTCATTATGCAGTCATAGACTGGCTAAGTGACTTTCTTCATGAAAGGAGACAACGGGTAGGAGTAAATGGGGCTCTCTCATCGTGGGAACCAGTAAAAAGTGGCGTCCCCAAAGGCACGATTTTAGGTCTTCTCTTTTTACTTTATATAAATGAATTACCAGCTATAGCTAAGTCATCCGTCCTACTATTCGCCGATGATATTAAGATTTGAAGACCCATGTATAGTATGTCAGACAGAATAGTTTTACAGGAAGATCTTAACTCACTAGTTGCATGGATGAATGGGTGGTCACTAGAAGTAAACCCTAATAAAAGTGTTGTGATGCAATTAAATAACTACGATGATTCGTATCACTACACAATATGTGGACTAGTGTTGCCCAAAGTAAGAAACTACAAAGATTTAGGAGTCATACTAAGTAATGATCCCAAAACAACCAGTCACTGTAAGGCTGCTGCTGCAAAAGGCTATAGGGCATTATGGTCTATTCGTAGATCTTTCCGGTATCTGGATGGGGAAATGTTTGGATTATTATACCCAACTTTCGTACAGCCACATTTGGAATATGGGATTCAAGCAGCGAGTCCTTGTTTCAAATATGAGGCGGATATGTTGGAACGAGTCCAACGCCGCGGGACAAAAATGGTAAAAGGCTTATCTAGCCTATCTTATGACGACAGACTGAGACACCTCAACTCACTTCCTTTATTTTACGGCGAATACGGGGTGATCTAATATTGGCATATCGTATCCTGAACGATGACCTTGGTACTAACATGTCCTATCTTTTCCTCCCGTCTAGGGCTGAGCATTTGAGAGGACATTCAAAGAAAGTCCAAAAACCGAGATCAAATCGTCTACGTCTGGAGTTTCGTTTCTCGCACCGAGTAGTGAATTACTGGAATTCTCTACCAGAACACGTAATATCAGCACCTTCTGTTGATATATTCAAGACGAGATTGGACCTCCACAGTGTAACAAACTGCAAGGATTAAAATAGGTCACTAGACCTCCTATCCTTATTACTGAAGCCTGAAGACTAAGATCAAAAGATGTGCCTGGTAAATTATGAACAGTTATTAGGACATGATCACTGACATAGGTTTGAAAGCTTATGAATAAACAGTGAAAACTAACGGTCTATTGTAGCTTTGGATACTAAATTATGAGACACAAGGTGAAGACCAGGAGTTATAGTGGGACGGCGATTCAAACCTATTACTAAATATGTAAAAGTGTTTATACCGGTGAGTTTCAGTAAGCATACGGATTAGAACATTGAGACAAAACAACATATAATGATATTTATTAACCTTTTAAATAACGCGTTATTCTAAGTTTGTGCGCCCGGGCAGTATTCCAACCTTCGCACAAATCAAATTAAGTGTGATGCATATATATATGGTGCCTCCTTTTACTATCTTATGTGCTTAAGTAATGAAGTAAGAGAATGTCACAACAAAAAACCAGAACATTATCGATAACTCACCTGTGTGCAGTTGCAGGTAAAGGAGACTACTTTTAAATGATCACACAGCGTTAGGCTCAAAAGTGAAGTGATCGCACACTGTTTGATCTGATTAACATTGTCTGAGTACAGTTTGCAAGAGAGCGATGTCCTTATCATTTTAAAGACATAATAAAAGTGTTTTCTTCCGAATGTGATCTTAAGCAATTACTCAAAACAGTTTTGAATAATTCCGAAGTCAGGTTACAAATTATTATAGAAGAACCCCAAGAATGAGTATGGCTTGATGGCTGCAAAATTGGAATCGGTAGAAACATCTAGAGTACCATAAAAAGTCATGTCCGTGTCGTTTTCAGTGGTGGAAAGTGGTAATGGAATATCTTAGGAAGTATGTGGCAGATGGAGTATTACTGCCGTTAGCTAACAGTATTCTGTATATGTTGATATCTACCGTTTAGTTCATATAAGAGCTACATCGTCGGACAGCCGCTGATGCCCAGAGAAGTCAGTTTCTGATGTAGAATACGATGGTCAACTCTGTCGAAGTCTTGGAAGGTTAAGCAATTGATTATGCAACGGATATTCTAGTTTTACAACTAGATACCAATAGCACCTTCTAAATTCGATTGTTCCCAGTCAGATAGAAATCAGAAGTCAGACGAGAAGAGGCAGGAAAGATATATTTGATTTGTTACCAATATATCGAGGACCTTTACTATGAGCTGGCTAATGAAACGTAGGAGTAGTGTCCCACGCCGAGTCGAAACGTGATCTGGTACGGATGCATGACTGAAAGCCTTCAGCTAAACAAGTCCACTTAAACACGTGGTCAGCATCCAATGTCGAACACTTAATGAACTATTGATTTTGGGGAATTATTTACAGCTACAGATCACTCCCCCCCTAGTGAGGTAGTGATGCCCCTAAGACGTGACCAGCCAGAAGTTTAAACCCAACGAGTTTGTCGCTGGTAAACACTCTTCTGATAGCTTGCTTCGTTTAGCAGCATCTGGTCGTCTTTCCTTAAACTATGGGACCAAAATGTACAACATAGCAATAAAGAAATATAGTACAATGAAAATTTCGGTTTCTTACGAAACTTCGTCGTTCTTTTCCAGCCGTCCTGGAAAAGAGGAAAGATGAAACGTGTGAGTGCATGTCGGAAATACACTCGTACTTGCGTAGGGACACAAGATGAGCGAAAAAAAATAATCTAATACACTTACCAACAGCGTAAAAGCGATCTGGAAAAAAGTGTTTTTTTCTGTTTTTTTATATATAAAATATATATAAATATACGCTCAAAAAAAGGGATAAAAATGTTTTTGTTTTTTTGTTTTTTTATATAAATAAAAAATTATCATATTAAAAATTTTTTTATAATGAACTATGGAAGGGTTATTCAAGATAAAGCTTATGTCCTACGTGCAATATTCGTTAAGATGTTCTGGAAATCTTACTCGTCTTCCAGAACGCGTTGTTTTAGGTTTTTCTATCGATGTTGACGAAGTATCAAGTTGTGTGTCGGTTGTCGTGTAGGGTACTACGAGTGTAGTAGCTGTGTCGTTTGCTTGTACCGAAGGAAAATCGACGTAGCTAGGGTTTTCTTCTAGGTACGCAGCTTTGAGTCGATCGATACTGATGCTATCTTTCGTACCGTTCTTGTCGACTACATAGTACTTAGGTTCGCGTTGAAGAACATTGAAGGGTCCTTCGTATGCTGATTCGAGGGGTCGTCGATGTGAGTCTCGACGAACGAAGACGTGTGTACTATGTCGTAGTTCGGGTTGAACGAAAACATCAGTTGATTGAGGTCGAGTGTGAGCAGGTTTAACTGAACGCATAGCGTTTATAAGCCTACTCATGTAAGAGTTTAGATCCATGTTCAATGAAGAAGCTGAAGGATCCACGAATTCTCCTGGAAGTCGGAGTGTCGTTCCGTAAACGAGTTGAGATGCCGTGTATCCAATGTCAGCTTTCACTGCATTGCGGATACCTAGCAAGACGAGTGGAAGAGCGTCTGTCCACTGTGAAACGTTTGAAGCTGATAATGAAGCTTTTAGTTGTCGATGAAAATGTTCTACCAACCCGTTTGCTTGTGGGTGGTAGGCGGTCGTTCGGAAGCGCGTGATTCCTAAAAGTGTGGTCAGACAACGGAAAAGTCCAGATTCGAACTGGCGTCCGCGGTCTGTAGTGATGGTTGAAGGGCAGCCAAAATTTGCTACCCATCGTTCGACGAAAGCGCGAGCCACGGTTTCAGCAGTAATGTCCTTAATCGGTACTGCTTCTGGCCATCGAGTAAAACGGTCTACGCATGTTAGGAGATATGAGTATCCGTTCGAGTCGGGTAAGGGTCCTACCAAATCTGGATGGACGTGGTCGAAACGAGCGTCAGGGGTTTTGAAAGAACCTAAGGGACATTTGTTGTGTCTGATTACCTTAGATTTCTGACAGCTTACACAGGAGCGTGACCACTCCCTCACGTCTTTATTCATGCCAGGCCAACAAAAGCGTTCGGCTATAAGTTCGATTGTTGCACGAACACCTGGATGAGAAAGATTGTGCAACGTATTGAAGACGTTGCGGCGATAGTGTTTTGGTACAATTGGACGATCCCTACCTGTAGATGTGTCATAGAGTAAGGTTTCCTTACCTGTTCCCATCTGCCTTATACTTAGTTTAAGAGTGGTCGAGGATAACTCATGCTGAAGATCAATGTCTTCTTTTTGAAGCTGAGCGAGTTTAAGAAGGTCGATTCCTTGGAAACTGTTCAAGGAGCTAATTCGAGACAAGGCGTCTGCGACTACATTGTTTGCTCCAGAAATATGTTGTATGTCTGAAGTAAACTGCGAAATGTAGTCGAGTTGTCGAGACTCTCGCGGTGAGTACTTGTCTGAAGATGAATTTAAAGAGAAGGTAAGAGGTTTGTGATCGGTAAAAAGCGTGAATTCTCTTCCTTCGATGGAATGTTGAAAATGCCGTACAACACAATACATAGCTAGGAGTTCCCTACCGAACGTGCTGTACATTGACTCTGCGTCTAGCGACCGTCTCGCAAAAAATCCTAAAGGTTGCCAGGAGTTGTTAACCCATTATTGTAAGACTGCTCCGATTGCTGAGTCGGATGCGTCTACGGCGATACTAATGGGCGCTTGATTGTCCTGATGAGCAAGCAAGGTTGCTTTAGCGATGTGTTCCTTAACTGTGGAAAATGCTTTACGGGCCATGTCGTCTAAACTAATTGATTTCGCATTTCCACAAAGCTGATCGGTCAACGGTTTCATTAGGGATGCGCATTTAGGTATGAACCGTCTATAGAAACTTACGAGTCCGTTAAAAGTTCGTAACTGCTTGATCGTGGTCGGTTCTGGGTAATCCAGAATGGCCGCCACTTTGCTCCTAAGGGGTCGGATGCTTTGGGCATCAATAGTGTGTCCTAAGAAGTCTAAGGAGTTTGTTCCGATTTGGCATTTCTGTATGTTGACAGTAATGCCATGCCTTTGGAGTCGATCGAAAACAATGTCCAGATGCTTGAGATGCGATTCTCTGTCCGGACTTGCTATTAGACAGTCATCAACATACGCATGTACGAAGTTGAGACCTCGGAAGACGTCGTCTATAAACCTTTGGAAGGTTTGAGCCGCGTTTCTTAAACCAAAGGGCATTCGCAGAAATTCGTAAAGACCGAAGGGAGTGATGATGGCGGTTTTAGGAATGTCGTCAGTTGCCATCGGGATTTGGTTATAAGCTTTAACCAAGTCGATTTTCGAAAAGACAGTTGTACCTTTCAAGGTAGCTGTCAAATCGTGAATATGAGGCAGCGGGTAACGATTGGGAATGGTTTTAGCATTTAGACGCCGATAATCACCAGTTGGCCGCCAATCATTGCTGTCCTTTTTAGGGACCATGTGCAATGGGGATGCCCATGGACTATTCGATGGTCGAATTATTCCTAGGTCCATCATGTGGTTGAATTCGTTTTTAGCCAACCTAAGTTTTTCGGGAGCGAGTCTTCGGGCTTTCGAAAATACAGGTGGTCCTGTAGTCGAGATGTGATGTGTAACATTGCTGGTTACACAAGGTAATTTCGATTGCGATTGGTATATCCCGGGGTATTTGTCCAGTACTGATTGGTACAAGGGGTCTATGGCGTGCTTAATCGTGACTGGGGATAACCTGCAACCAGAACAAGGAGTTACGCAAACGGACAACTTAGTGTTTCCGTCTATTAACCTTCGTGCGCGTGTGTCGATGAGTAGATTGTGGTGTTGTAACAGGTCAATACCAATGATTGGCATAGAGACATCTGCAACCACGAAAATCCAGTGTATGGGTTTACGTAAACCCACGTTAAGGTAGACGTACCTTTTACCGTAAGTAGCGATCGGCTTTCCGTTTGCCGCCTGTAAACTTAAAACAGACTCGCGAAGTCTGTCGCCGAGATTTGCTGGAAGAACGCTAACTTCTGCGCCAGTGTCGACGAGGTAGCGAACTTTCGTAGTCACATCCGTGACATATAAGAGGCGGCTGTGTTCGCCGGCTACGGTTGCCGTTAACGCGTGCCGGCTGGGAAGTTTCCCGAAATCTTATTCGTGTCAGTCGATTTTGAGGTCGGATAATTACAAGGTTTCCTGCAATTTCTGGAAAACTTACCGTACTGGTTATGATACCAGCACCAGTCGGGATTGTCTGTCTCTCGTGGTCGAGAGCCAGATCGCTTACGTGAGGCACTTCTACGCGGGGTTTTTGACCGACTACGGTCATTGCGAACTCTAAGATATCGTGTAAGCGTGTGACATAGTTCGGCCATGTCAGTCGAGGTCGATTGGGGTTTTTCCTTGACGGAAAAGACCTCGGCCTTAGAAGATCTAGTGATTTCCAAGATTCGATCGGCAGATGCAGCCAGTTCATCTATGGCATTGTTTTGAAATGAAACAAGCACTGCCTGCACCTGTTGAGGGAGTTTAGACAAGAAAAGTTGTCTAAATAGGCCATCATCGAAAGTTCGTTGGCCGATGACTTCTCTCATTCTAAGCAACATGTCCGTCGCAGAACCATGTTGCAAGTCGATGTTATGGAAGAGTTGGTCTAACCGTTGTCGATCAGTTAGGTCTCCTCGTTCTAAAATCGATAGCTTAAGCGTTTCGTAAGGTTCGGGAACATCACTAGTGAACATACTAGGTGTTACGTACCTGGTAAACTCGCGCGGTAACGCCTTAACTACCGCGAGGAAACGTGTGCGCGAGTCCGTGATTCCGTGCATGCTAAAATCGGCTTCTGCATAGCAGAACCAGGACTCGATATTGTCGGGCCAAAATGGCGTTAACTGAATCGAAATAGGGGGAATAGACTTAAACCTAAGAACCTTAGGAGAGTGTTCCGTCATAGTAATATAGATGTCTAATGTCTAATTAAAATATATCCGAGAAAAAAAACTGCGAAAAAAGTATATCACAATATATAAAATTCAAATAAAGAATAACAATGAATAATAATATTCCAAAATGGAACAGACTCACAGTATATTGACTTGGTGTACCAGATCACGTCGGGCTCACCAATGATGATGCAACGGATATTCTAGTTTTACAACTAGATACCAATAGCACCTTCTAAATTCGATTGTTCCCAGTCAGATAGAAATCAGAAGTCAGACGAGAGGAGGCAGGAAAGATATATTTGATTTGTTACCAATATATCGAGGACCTTTACTATGAGCTGGCTAATGAAACGTAGGAGCAGTGTCCCACGCCGAGTCGAAACGTGATCTGGTACGGATGCATGACCGAAAGCCTTCATCTAAACAAGTCCACTTAAACACGTGGTCAGCATCCAATGTCGAACACTTAATGAACTATTGATTTTGGGGAATTATTTACAGCTACACTATTCTATGTGGCGAACAGGTTCGTGTCACAGAGTCAAAGAGATAGGAATTCATCTTACAATTCCGACAAAGTGGATGTGCAGAGAAGGTAGTTACGGTAAGACTTACTAATAACGTTTTCCACGAATTCGCTACCGAGTAAAGTAAGGAAATTAGTCAGTTTGTGGTCATCAAATCAAAGCAGCAGGAGCATATCACAAAGTCTTTTTATGTAACTCAATATACTATGCAAATACTTAGTGCTAATTGTAAAAGTACTGACTTATCCAAGATTGGTGTAATTACTTACGGAAAGGCTGTTGTAGGTTTGGTCGACATTTGGGAGGCGCACACTCCTTTTTTACCAGCGTGATAACTTCGACACATGTCATAAAATACGGTAGTAAGATAATGCAAAAGTCCAAGAACTACTGTTAACAGAAAATGAACGCCAGACGTCGTATATTTCATAGAGGAATACTGACCATACCTTCTCAGTTAGCACTTTTTATTACAGATTGGTTGCAAGGCACTTCGGTGACTATTGAGGGGGGAGATGGCACTGTGGTATGGGTATTTACAAGAATTCAACTTTGAATGGACTCATCGTCCAGGATACCAAAGTGAAAACCTCGATTACCTCAGTAGCAGTTGAGTCAAACGGAGATTGACCTTGGTAAAATGAACTTAATATTCCTTGTTTTTGGCTGGCATGGCTGAGTACAAAGGAATGAAGACATCTTCAAACTAGAGCCGAAGAAACATAGTTATTATATCACGCCGTACGAACCAGCCCAACAGGATATTAAGGATAGAAGCTGGGAGGCACGGTGTCCCTGGGGGGTATATGAGACCAACTAGTTTTAGTTACATATATGCAACACGGTCAACTTATGCACAGTGGTTCACGGCACCACAATTCATGGTTATATCAGTCCTTAAAAATGCTGGTTCAGATCTGGGACATGAAAGAAACAATGTGTTTTAGGCGGTCAGGCAAAGGTGTTATTGGCCACGACAACAGTGAGACATCCAAGATTACCTTGAGAGTTGTCAGGTTTGTAGAGGGGTAAGGAACCCTAGAAGAGACATCTAGTACCGCTAGTAAATATAAAAGCTGAATTTGCCGACTAAAGCCTGGCAGTTGATATATTTGGGGGAGTATATCAATGTAAGGCACAGGTAGAGTATACTAAAAGTGTGCGCATAAAGAATTACTTGGGTTTTTCTACTCACTACAGTCGGTGGTGTGTCAATTAGAAAACCCTTTGCAACGCTAACTATAAGCCTCAAGTTTCTTACTAATTTTTATACGGGTATGACTACACTTTTTTGTCGTCAGAGGGTAGCCTATCCTTGACTAAACAACATTTGATGCAACAAGAGGGAAGCTAAGTAGGTCTGCACATTCTTGTAGGACTCCAACTTGGGTTCGATCCGGACAAATGGATTTATGTGGATCTATATGCATTAGAAACTATGGTTTTGAGAGGTCCAAACAACATGATGCTGAGACTAGCATGGGAAAACATGAGGGGGGAGGTCACTGGATAGAGTTATAGAGAACTAGGAATAGTTGGATAAAAACTCTCGAAGCAGTTTCCCAATCACCCCATTATGGGAGCTATGCACTGCATAGAAATCTCTATCTGAGATATCCAATGTGTTGTGCACTTTCATCTTTATCATCATCTACTTCATAAAGTTGGGCAAAATCTCGTTTCCTTTCCATAAAAACTAGACAAAATTGACGAGTTATTTTGTATCGTGTATGTATTGCACAATACCTTGTATTATGACTAATGTTGAAGTGATCCTAGTTGTTTTAGGCAGCTTGCTCATCTCTGATGAGTTTGTGAGTACTAGACTTCAGCCAGAAAGACGACCGAACAGATATGATTTATGACTGGGAAATGAGTGTGAATTGACAAATAGAACGATTTCCTTAGGAAGGCTCCATTATATTACCACGTCCACGAGACCTGCCCAAGATGCTCTTTCGAGGTGTAAGGTGGTGGTTGGAAGTAGTCGACAGGAAACATAAGACCTAGATTTCGTATTATTCGTCACTCACCATCTTGAAGAAACAGACGAGTCCTGGAGGACTCGATTCTGTGTCACCTAGCTTCATAATCAGGGACGTTACCAGAAAGCTGTTTGGATGACACACATGACATTAATCATTATCCAGTGATCAACCAGTTGTAAATACTCTGTTGAGGTCTAATATTGTGAAGTTTTGTACTTGGTAGTCATTTGGCAAGTCAGTAACGGTGTAGCAAAAGCATATGTGGAGCGGGTGGCTTTTTTCGAAAACGGTTGAAGGATAATCAGTCAACAATCTCCAGTACATGGTGTGCGAACGTGAAATTAAAAGAAGAGACACGGCCAGTCAGTTGTTAACAGATATTTTGAACATTTTTAGATAATATGAATCCTGAAATGACACCGTAACGTTGGATCCTTTCAAAGCCGACCGCCGTTCCGTTTCAACGACCTTGAAAAACCTATCAAGAGGCAGCCATTCCGTATTTCAACTACTGTGGGTTTGTTGGGTGTCCATAGGGTTTCATGATTATCAGGTGTTCTCATATTTAAGTGTTCTTTTGCTGCAGCAAAAGCACAAGATCATTGCAGAGAACATTGATTTAGCTCTGTCTTGTAGTTCACACGTTGAATCGATTATTACTTCGTAGCTTCCTAATCTCCCTACTTTGGCGAAACTTTCTTATGGTTTGTATAAATTTTGTGGATAATTTTGGTCAATAGGGATCGTGTTCTGTTTGCCTGGAAGCGAAACGAATTGCAAATAGGGGTAACCTGGATCATGGATAAATCGTAACATGCCGGTGTCCTTGTCCATTCCAGACATGATGATAATCACAACTGCAACCATATGAATGACATATAAAAGTTGCAATTGGACATGAACATTCTCAATCCGCTTAAGTATCTCATCAACAATAACCTCGCAGATTCCAGATCAAATGAATGACACAAATAATTTCCTGGATCGTGATGCTTCAAAGGTATTCGAAAGAATAGAACAATCTAGCATTGCAATTGTGTTTAATATACCAGACACATATGCCCACAAAAATATCAAGTCCAATCTGCTAAGGACCAGATATATGGCACATGTACCATGTGTGTGCACAAGATTAAAAAGTCACCCTGGTACGCACTCACCTATCCTCTTCAAACCCAACTCGTCTGCAGACGCCAGTGAGTTTCTGACTTCCTCCAATTCCATAAGACAGAAGTGAGTTTTCAAGGATATTAAGATTCTTCCAGATAGAACACCATACCAGCAAAAAGCAGGGAGAGATGGCTACAGACCACCAGCGTCAAACTCCCAAACGCGTTATAATTCTTATGGTCTTAAAATTAAGTTCAATTCTAGGAGGATATCTAACTTTACAAATATACCACCACCGACAAACTCTCCTGAATGTTTTAAGGTTCAAAACACAAAAGAAAGTAACCACGATGTATATGGTGTCCATTCTTCTAAAAATGTTGACTTAGATCTAAGTAGTTGTGCTGATGACGAAGCGGATAACATTATCCGAATTAGTGTCCGTGCAACACCCAGTCACAGTAACTGTGCAACTGATAATTGGAAAAATAGTTAAAAAACATTTATAAAACTGACCACACATAGACATATTCCAACCTTGCAAACCATCGCAAGTATGTTTAACAACACTAGATTCTCCTCAAATTACGGAGCTAAAACAAACCGTAAACCTCGGAAATAACCATCTGGAATATGTAACACATACGTCAGGTATAAGAAGTAATCCCAATTAAAAAATGACCCCTTGGCCGCACAAGCAGATGTAATAGCCTTTTTGGCCCGGTCCCCAATACGTTCACTATTCCACATATCATATTTCATACTCAATAGCAATCGAGAGACTTTTATGTAACCCCGCCTGCTTTTCTGCCGGCAACAGTGAATATATTACAAATGATGACGAAGTTGTTTAATCTACTTCCCCTAAACAACTCAATTCTTACCGTAACCAATCCTACAAGTATCTATGGAACTACAATTTGTGATCTATACTGTAACCTGCTTCACTATGATGCTTCTGACTTTCTTATTTTTTCGTTCAACACCTGCTTTATGTTCAATAAAATTATTCATCTTAAAACCCCATTATTTCTTGTAAATCCAACTATTGTACTTATTGTGGAACGGTGGTGTAATTCATCCATGTCTGGCCACTCCTTGCATGTAGATAACTACATTTTCTTTCCGACCGATCGACGTCATGGTATAGGAGGCGATACAATTATCTATGTCCGCTCAGGCATCCAAGCGTGTAAATTTCTGGATACATCTCTTGATGCTATAGGTGACTCCACTTGGGTCACCGTAAATTTAGGATCGCAAAATTATCTACTGATTGGTCGCGTATACAGACCATCTCATGCGGATACTATCTTTGATAGATTACTAAAAAACATATTCGTCACTGCTTCGCACCAACCGCATACGTCTAAAAACACATGAGGTTCGACTTCGGGTCGATATAACAAGTTAGTTGAGAAATTAGCACTTTGTGGATGGATCAAACAAGTCCGAAAATCGACTAAAAGGAATAATACACTTCATTCATTATTTACAACCAACATCGACTCTATATCAGTGCACGTTAATCTTGAGTTTCTTACGATTGATCATAGAGTTGTATTGAGTATAATATAAAATTGAACTCTAATGATGCAATGGTGAACCGGAGCAGACAGCTTGGTCAACAAACCTGGAAGCGCTCTGAAACTCTTATTCGATGTTTACCATGGGAACCTTATTCGGCCACAAATAAATTGACGTTGCTCTTTCCGATTCATACCACAATCTGTCACGTTGCCTCCACTACACTATCCCAATTAGTGGGCATGATGCTTATAACGCTAATAGGAACCAGACTTTAAAAGAAAGTTGAAAAACCGCCTCCACAGGTATCATAACGTGTATACACTTCAGAGTATACTTAAGTTGATCGACAGAAACGTTTCATCTAAACGCAAGTATCTTATCAATATAGAAAATAAAGCCCTACGTAGTAATATCCCAGAGTTATCAATAATTCGGCTTTTCAAATCTCGTATGAAATCAAATTCTTTTGATACAACTATTTTTTTATAGTTAACGGAAGCACTATTGACGATCCTGACACTACATTTTGAACTATTCAATCAGCACTCCTCTCAATGCCACAAGACTAAAACTGAAACCTCCATCAATACATTTCCAATGTTGTCATATCCATCCAAAATTGATTTCACAACTACCAACAACAAACAGGCCATAGCTACCCTGAAAGTTTTATGACAGTGGACCAGAGATTCCTTCATTTAATATTATTATAATATGTATATATTCTGAAAATAATTATTACAGAATTCACGCTAGTTAACAGGCATGATCAGCATGACATAAATAGTAACGTTATATGTAGAGAACAAACATGTGATGTAAGATTGTTCTAAGTTTGCTAGTTCAATGATTGCTTAGTTAGTACATTTATGACATTTATTACAACAATTCAATGAATCAGCAGGGAACTTTTAATTTTTTTCTTAAGTGGACAGCCTGTTGATTAATGAACTGTGTTATTTAAGGTTACTTCACGTGCCAGGATGAATTATTGATAATTACCTACAACTTGAGAAAGTAAAATGAAAACAGGGAGCACGGAACAACAAAACAATGATTACCAAAATATGCCTGTCAGGTTTACCACTGTTCATATTGGATATTATCCAAATAAGTTAAGGTTGCTAGGGTTAGTGTTAGCTTAAAGTGACAACAGGTAAGTGGCTTTACTTAGGGAATCTACCAATAAGACTGGCTAAATATTTAAAGTTCCCATAATCTCACTTGTGGAGTAACATGCACTTACAGGCGCTAGAACATTCAATGTATTTTCAGAGGAGCAGTATGAATCAATGAAGCGAACAAACATGGAAGAGATTTTATCGGACTGACAGAATGTGGTAAATTATTCCCGAGTTTAGAAAACTTACAAATAAAGTAATTCAAATTTTAGTACAGGTTTGTTTCGCTAGTGACAAGCAGTTACGTATGTCGTAATGTGAAGTTTTTGCACATTGAATTGCTCGGTTGGATGTAAAGGATAGTTTATTAAGCATTTTGAAGAAGAAGATAAGGTTTAGTTTGAGTCTCCCCTTCCATAAAGGGTTGATATCCTTGGCTACGTAGAGAATAGTGAAGATACGACTAGTATTCTGATTTTACAACCTGCTACCAGTAGCACCTTTTATATACGAAGCTTTCTCCAACCGAATGAAACCAGAAGTCAGATGCGAAGAGGTAGAAAAGATATATTTGATACGTTATCAATATATCGCGAAGCATTTATTTTTAACTGATTAGTGAACGTAGGAGCTGTGTCCCACGCTGGTTCAAAACGTGATCTGGTACGGATGCATGACTGAAAGCCTTCAGTTAAACAAGTCCACTTAAACAACGTGGTCAGCATCAAATGTCGAACACTTAGAAAGCTATTGATTTCGGGGATTTATTTACAGCTACAGATCACTCTCCCCCTAGTGAGGTAGTGATGACCCTAAGACATGACCAGCCAGAAGTTTAAAAACAACGAGTTTGTCGTTGCTAAACACTCTTCTGATAGCTTGCTATGTTTAGCAGCGTCTGGTCGTCTTTCCTTACATTAAGAGACCATAATGTACAACATAGTAATGAGGAAACAAAGTACAATGAAAATTTCGGTTCCTTGTGAAACTTCGTCGTTCTTTTCCAACCGTCCTAGAAAAGAGAAAAAAATAGAACGTGTGCGTGCATGTCGAAAATACACTCGTACTTGCGTAAGGACGCAAGATGAGCGGGAAAAAAATATACTGATACACTTGCTACAGCGTAAAAAGTGATCGGAAAATGTTTTGTTTTTTTCGGTTTTTTATATGAAAAAAAATATATACGCGCATAAGTAAACAAATTGTGTTTTTTTTAAAATAAATAAATAGAAATAAGCATATTATAATAAATAATGCAAAGGGAATTCGAGTTAAAGTTTGTGTCCTACGTGCAATAGTCGTTTAGATGTTCTGGAAATCTTACACTTCTTCCAGAACGCGTTGTTTTAGGTTTATTTTCCGATGTTGACAAAGTATCAAGGTGTGTCGGCTGTCGTGTGGGGTACTACAAGTGCGGGAGCCGTGTCGTTCAAATGTACTGAAGGAAAATCGACGTAGCTAGGGTTTCCTTCCAAGGCGATCGATACTGATGCTATCGTTAGTGCCGTTCTTGTCGACTACATAGTACTTAGGTTCACGTTGAAGAACTTTGAAGAGTCCTTCGTATGCTGATTCGAGAGGTCGTCGATGTGAGTCTTGACGAACGAAAACGTGAGTTTTATGTGGTAAGTCAGGTTGAATGAAAATATCAGTTGATTGCGGTCGAGTGTGAGCAGATTTAACTGATCGCATTGCGTTTGTAAGCCTGCTCGTGTAAGAGTTTAGATCCATGTTCAATGAAGAAGACGAAAGATCTACGAATTCTCCTGGAAGTCGGAGTGTCGTTCCATAAACGAGTTGTGATGCAGTGTATCCAATGTCAGCTTTCACTGCATTGCGAAAATATGGCAATACGAGTGGAAGAGCGTCTGTTCACTGTGAAATGTTTGTAGCTGATGGTGAAGCTTTAAGTTGTCGATGAAAACGTCCTACCAAACCGTTTGCCTGTGGGTGGTAGGCGGTCATTCGTAAGCGAGTAATTCCTAAAAGTGAAGTCAGAAAACGGAAAAGTCCAGATTCGAACTGGCGTCCGCGGTCTGTAGTGATCGTTGAAGTGAAGCCAAAATTCGCTACCCATAGTTCAACGAAAGCGCGAGCCACTGTTTCAGCAGTAATGTCCTTAATCGAGTGAAACGGTCTACGCATGTTAAGAGATGTGAGCATCCGTTTGAATCAGGTAAGGGTCATACCAAGGCTAGATGAACGTGGTCGAAACGAGCATCAGAGGTTTTGAAAGAACCTAAGGGATATTTGTTGTGTCTGATTACCTTAGATTTCTGGCAGCTTACACTGTAGCGTGCCCACTCCCTCACGTCTTTATTCATACCAGATCAGCGAAACCGTTCGGCTATAAGCTTGATGGATGCACGAACACCTGGATGAGAAAGATTGGGCAACGTATTGAAGACGTTGCGTAGATAATTTCTTTGTTACGATTGGACGATCCGTACCTGTAGATGTCTCACATAGTAAGGTTACCTTACATGTTCCCATCTGTTTAAAACGCGGTTTAATTGTCAAGGAAAACTCGTGCTGAAGATCAGTGTCTTCTTTTCGAAGCTCAGCGAGTTTAAGAAAATCGATTCGCTGGAAACTGCTCAAGGAACTTATTCGAGACAAAGCGTCTGCGACTACATTGTTTGCTTCAGAAATGTGTTGTATATCTCAAATAAACTGCGAAATGTAGTATGGTTGACGAGACTCACGGGGTGAGTACTTGTCTGAAGATGAACTTAAAGAGAAAGTAAGAGTTTTGTGATCGGTAAAATGTGTGAATTCTCTTCCTACGATGGAATGTTGGAAATGCCGTGCAGCACAATACATAGCTAGAAGTTCCCTACCGAACGTGCTGTACATTGCCTCCGCGTCTAGCGACCGTCTGGAGAAAAATCCTAAAGGTTGCCACGAGTTGTTAACCCATTGTTGTAAGACTGCTCCGTTTGCTGAGTCGGATGCGTTTACTGCCTGAGTGTCCTGATGCGTCAACATGCTTGCTTTTAAGATAATTCTTGTGTTGTCATCCAGATTCAAGAGTTTCGCATTTCCAGGATGTTGGTCGGTTGGCGGTTTTTATAAGGGATGAACATTTTCGTCAGAACCGTCTATAGACACTTACAAGGCCGTTAAAAGTGCGCAACTGCTTAATCGTGGTCGCTACTGGGTAATCCACAATGACGAACTACAAAGAGAACAAACAAATACACTATCACGATCGACAGACCAACATCAATCTTACACTACACTATCGAAAACAATACACAATATCTCACACTTACTACATACAAAACTAATCCATCAGTAGAACTGTTATCAACACTGCCCACTTCAGCGAGCTGGGTTAGTTCTCATCATCGTCGAGTAGTCGAATGTTAATAACCAATATGACTACTCGACATACACAACTCAAACAAACTAACACTAACCAACACTATCAACACGTCAACAGACACACTAATCACCACAAACCGACATTAGCGCACTCTGCAACACATCACATCATATCAGATCGACACATTCGACGTCATGCATAGACACACACGACAAGCACACTCACCTCACAGTCGTCATCATACACCACGCACAATCCACTTCCCTTACGGCAGCTAATGCAACCACAAAACCATTTGTACCAAACAACAACACCCGCAAACATACATATACATCTATATACATTAACTATGCGCATCAATGCATACTACACACA
Source organism: Schistosoma rodhaini (assembly GCA_944470415.2). Taxonomy (NCBI): domain Eukaryota; kingdom Metazoa; phylum Platyhelminthes; class Trematoda; order Strigeidida; family Schistosomatidae; genus Schistosoma; species Schistosoma rodhaini. The sequence continues at coordinate 32,306,730 of OX104037.1, forward strand.
AACAATTTGTCTTGTCTGTCATGATTCGCTTACCATACTTTCGAATGTTACAACTCTCCGCAGTCACCTCAATTGACTCACCATGTACACACTCCTTCATTCCGATACACGCATTTCCACCAACATCAACATCAACTGAACTCATGCGCCACAACCACCAAACAATACCTACGAAACAACAATAACAACGCCACCGTCATCATCATCATCATCTTCAAAAACAACAACAACAACCACAATTACTACTACGGTAGCACACAACTACGAAACAGCGTCACTACATTTCAATCATAACACTAATTCAATCACACTTACAACAATACCGAACACCAACAATCAGTCACTGTCATTATTATTATCAACAATATCAGTAGTAAGAATTAGCAACACAAACACAATCAAAAGCACCATCCATACACTTCTGCTTCCTATTCAATCATTCATTCTTATTTCAAAACTAAAACATAATCTTACATTCACACGAGTTAACGTAAGCATCACATGGACACATATATACTTAAGCAATATACACACACTAAATATTAGTAAACAAATACTCATCAACATACAGACACATGTGCATAGATATATATATATATATATATATATATATATATTTACACAGAATATAAATTCCTATTTCAAACATTCATACACACACTTTGACGTAGACAAATCTATCACTTACTCACTTAATCACCAAACCATCGTCAAACCATCACAGATCCCGGCAACGCCACGTACCAATCCACTTCGCTTCAATGTTACGTACAAACTACAATGAGAACAAACAAACACACTATCACGATCGACAGACCAACATCAATCTTACACTACACTATCGAAAACAATACACAATATCTCACACTTACTACATACAAAACTAATCCATCAGTAGAACTGTTATCAACACTGCCCACTTCAGCGAGCTGGGTTAGTTCTCATCATCGTCGAGTAGTCGAATGTTAATAACCAATATGACTACTCGACATACACAACTCAAACAAACTAACACTAACCAACACTATCAACACGTCAACAGACACACTAATCACCACAAACCGACATTAGCGCACTCTGCAACACATCACATCATATCAGATCGACACATTCGACGTCATGCATAGACACACACGACAAGCACACTCACCTCACAGTCGTCATCATACACCACGCACAATCCACTTCCCTTACGGCAGCTAATGCAACCACAAAACCATTTGTACCAAACAACAACACCCGCAAACATACATATACATCTATATACATTAACTATGCGCATCAATGCATACTACACACAAACAATTTGTCTTGTCTGTCATGATTCGCTTACCATACTTTCGAATGTTACAACTCTCCGCAGTCACCTCAATTGACTCACCATGTACACACTCCTTCATTCCGATACACGCATTTCCACCAACATCAACATCAACTGAACTCATGCGCCACAACCACCAAACAATACCTACGAAACAACAATAACAACGCCACCGTCATCATCATCATCATCTTCAAAAACAACAACAACAACCACAATTACTACTACGGTAGCACACAACTACGAAACAGCGTCACTACATTTCAATCATAACACTAATTCAATCACACTTACAACAATACCGAACACCAACAATCAGTCACTGTCATTATTATTATCAACAATATCAGTAGTAAGAATTAGCAACACAAACACAATCAAAAGCACCATCCATACACTCCTGCTTCCTATTCAATCACTCATTCTTATTTCAAAACTAAAACATAATCTTACATTCACACGAGTTAACGTAAGCATCACATGGACACATATATACTTAAGCAATATACACACACTAAATATTAGTAAACAAATACTCATCAACATACAGACACATGTGCATAGATATATATATATATATATATTTACACAGAATATAAATTCCTATTTCAAACATTCATACACACACTTTGACGTAGACAAATCTATCACTTACTCACTTAATCACCAAACCATCGTCAAACCATCACAGATCCCGGCAACGCCACGTACCAATCCACTTCGCTTCAATGTTACGTACAAACTACAATGAGAACAAACAAACACACTATCACGATCGACAGACCAACATCAATCTTACACTACACTATGGAAAACAATACACAATATCTCACACTTACTACATACAAAACTAATCCATCAGTAGAACTGTTATCAACACTGCCCACTTCAGCGAGCTGGGTTAGTTCTCATCATCGTCGAGTAGTCGAATGTTAATAACCAATATGACTACTCGACATACACAACTCAAACAAACTAACACTAACCAACACTATCAACACGTCAACAGACACACTAATCACCACAAACCGACATTAGCGCACTCTGCAACACATCACATCATATCAGATCGACACATTCGACGTCATGCATAGACACACACGACAAGCACACTCACCTCACAGTCGTCATCATACACCACGCACAATCCACTTCCCTTACGGCAGCTAATGCAACCACAAAACCATTTGTACCAAACAACAACACCCGCAAACATACATATACATCTATATACATTAACTATGCGCATCAATGCATACTACACACAAACAATTTGTCTTGTCTGTCATGATTCGCTTACCATACTTTCGAATGTTACAACTCTCCGCAGTCACCTCAATTGACTCACCATGTACACACTCCTTCATTCCGATACACGCATTTCCACCAACATCAACATCAACTGAACTCATGCGCCACAACCACCAAACAATACCTACGAAACAACAATAACAACGCCACCGTCATCATCATCATCATCTTCAAAAACAACAACAACAACCACAATTACTACTACGGTAGCACACAACTACGAAACAGCGTCACTACATTTCAATCATAACACTAATTCAATCACACTTACAACAATACCGAACACCAACAATCAGTCACTGTCATTATTATTATCAACAATATCAGTAGTAAGAATTAGCAACACAAACACAATCAAAAGCACCATCCATACACTCCTGCTTCCTATTCAATCACTCATTCTTATTTCAAAACTAAAACATAATCTTACATTCACACGAGTTAACGTAAGCATCACATGGACACATATATACTTAAGCAATATACACACACTAAATATTAGTAAACAAATACTCATCAACATACAGACACATGTGCATAGATATATATATATATATATATTTACACAGAATATAAATTCCTATTTCAAACATTCATACACACACTTTGACGTAGACAAATCTATCACTTACTCACTTAATCACCAAACCATCGTCAAACCATCACAGATCCCGGCAACGCCACGTACCAATCCACTTCGCTTCAATGTTACGTACAAACTACAATGAGAACAAACAAACACACTATCACGATCGACAGACCAACATCAATCTTACACTACACTATGGAAAACAATACACAATATCTCACACTTACTACATACAAAACTAATCCATCAGTAGAACTGTTATCAACACTGCCCACTTCAGCGAGCTGGGTTAGTTCTCATCATCGTCGAGTAGTCGAATGTTAATAACCAATATGACTACTCGACATACACAACTCAAACAAACTAACACTAACCAACACTATCAACACGTCAACAGACACACTAATCACCACAAACCGACATTAGCGCACTCTGCAACACATCACATCATATCAGATCGACACATTCGACGTCATGCATAGACACACACGACAAGCACACTCACCTCACAGTCGTCATCATACACCACGCACAATCCACTTCCCTTACGGCAGCTAATGCAACCACAAAACCATTTGTACCAAACAACAACACCCGCAAACATACATATACATCTATATACATTAACTATGCGCATCAATGCATACTACACACAAACAATTTGTCTTGTCTGTCATGATTCGCTTACCATACTTTCGAATGTTACAACTCTCCGCAGTCACCTCAATTGACTCACCATGTACACACTCCTTCATTCCGATACACGCATTTCCACCAACATCAACATCAACTGAACTCATGCGCCACAACCACCAAACAATACCTACGAAACAACAATAACAACGCCACCGTCATCATCATCATCATCTTCAAAAACAACAACAACAACCACAATTACTACTACGGTAGCACACAACTACGAAACAGCGTCACTACATTTCAATCATAACACTAATTCAATCACACTTACAACAATACCGAACACCAACAATCAGTCACTGTCATTATTATTATCAACAATATCAGTAGTAAGAATTAGCAACACAAACACAATCAAAAGCACCATCCATACACTTCTGCTTCCTATTCAATCACTCATTCTTATTTCAAAACTAAAACATAATCTTACATTCACACGAGTTAACGTAAGCATCACATGGACACATATATACTTAAGCAATATACACACACTAAATATTAGTAAACAAATACTCATCAACATACAGACACATGTGCATAGATATATATATATATATATATATTTACACAGAATATAAATTCCTATTTCAAACATTCATACACACACTTTGACGTAGACAAATCTATCACTTACTCACTTAATCACCAAACCATCGTCAAACCATCACAGATCCCGGCAACGCCACGTACCAATCCACTTCGCTTCAATGTTACGTACAAACTACAATGAGAACAAACAAACACACTATCACGATCGACAGACCAACATCAATCTTACACTACACTATGGAAAACAATACACAATATCTCACACTTACTACATACAAAACTAATCCATCAGTAGAACTGTTATCAACACTGCCCACTTCAGCGAGCTGGGTTAGTTCTCATCATCGTCGAGTAGTCGAATGTTAATAACCAATATGACTACTCGACATACACAACTCAAACAAACTAACACTAACCAACACTATCAACACGTCAACAGACACACTAATCACCACAAACCGACATTAGCGCACTCTGCAACACATCACATCATATCAGATCGACACATTCGACGTCATGCATAGACACACACGACAAGCACACTCACCTCACAGTCGTCATCATACACCACGCACAATCCACTTCCCTTACGGCAGCTAATGCAACCACAAAACCATTTGTACCAAACAACAACACCCGCAAACATACATATACATCTATATACATTAACTATGCGCATCAATGCATACTACACACAAACAATTTGTCTTGTCTGTCATGATTCGCTTACCATACTTTCGAATGTTACAACTCTCCGCAGTCACCTCAATTGACTCACCATGTACACACTCCTTCATTCCGATACACGCATTTCCACCAACATCAACATCAACTGAACTCATGCGCCACAACCACCAAACAATACCTACGAAACAACAATAACAACGCCACCGTCATCATCATCATCATCTTCAAAAACAACAACAACAACCACAATTACTACTACGGTAGCACACAACTACGAAACAGCGTCACTACATTTCAATCATAACACTAATTCAATCACACTTACAACAATACCGAACACCAACAATCAGTCACTGTCATTATTATTATCAACAATATCAGTAGTAAGAATTAGCAACACAAACACAATCAAAAGCACCATCCATACACTCCTGCTTCCTATTCAATCACTCATTCTTATTTCAAAACTAAAACATAATCTTACATTCACACGAGTTAACGTAAGCATCACATGGACACATATATACTTAAGCAATATACACACACTAAATATTAGTAAACAAATACTCATCAACATACAGACACATGTGCATAGATATATATATATATATATATATATATATTTACACAGAATATAAATTCCTATTTCAAACATTCATACACACACTTTGACGTAGACAAATCTATCACTTACTCACTTAATCACCAAACCATCGTCAAACCATCACAGATCCCGGCAACGCCACGTACCAATCCACTTCGCTTCAATGTTACGTACAAACTACAATGAGAACAAACAAACACACTATCACGATCGACAGACCAACATCAATCTTACACTACACTATGGAAAACAATACACAATATCTCACACTTACTACATACAAAACTAATCCATCAGTAGAACTGTTATCAACACTGCCCACTTCAGCGAGCTGGGTTAGTTCTCATCATCGTCGAGTAGTCGAATGTTAATAACCAATATGACTACTCGACATACACAACTCAAACAAACTAACACTAACCAACACTATCAACACGTCAACAGACACACTAATCACCACAAACCGACATTAGCGCACTCTGCAACACATCACATCATATCAGATCGACACATTCGACGTCATGCATAGACACACACGACAAGCACACTCACCTCACAGTCGTCATCATACACCACGCACAATCCACTTCCCTTACGGCAGCTAATGCAACCACAAAACCATTTGTACCAAACAACAACACCCGCAAACATACATATACATCTATATACATTAACTATGCGCATCAATGCATACTACACACAAACAATTTGTCTTGTCTGTCATGATTCGCTTACCATACTTTCGAATGTTACAACTCTCCGCAGTCACCTCAATTGACTCACCATGTACACACTCCTTCATTCCGATACACGCATTTCCACCAACATCAACATCAACTGAACTCATGCGCCACAACCACCAAACAATACCTACGAAACAACAATAACAACGCCACCGTCATCATCATCATCATCTTCAAAAACAACAACAACAACCACAATTACTACTACGGTAGCACACAACTACGAAACAGCGTCACTACATTTCAATCATAACACTAATTCAATCACACTTACAACAATACCGAACACCAACAATCAGTCACTGTCATTATTATTATCAACAATATCAGTAGTAAGAATTAGCAACACAAACACAATCAAAAGCACCATCCATACACTTCTGCTTCCTATTCAATCACTCATTCTTATTTCAAAACTAAAACATAATCTTACATTCACACGAGTTAACGTAAGCATCACATGGACACATATATACTTAAGCAATATACACACACTAAATATTAGTAAACAAATACTCATCAACATACAGACACATGTGCATAGATATATATATATATATATATATATATTTACACAGAATATAAATTCCTATTTCAAACATTCATACACACACTTTGACGTAGACAAATCTATCACTTACTCACTTAATCACCAAACCATCGTCAAACCATCACAGATCCCGGCAACGCCACGTACCAATCCACTTCGCTTCAATGTTACGTACAAACTACAATGAGAACAAACAAACACACTATCACGATCGACAGACCAACATCAATCTTACACTACACTATGGAAAACAATACACAATATCTCACACTTACTACATACAAAACTAATCCATCAGTAGAACTGTTATCAACACTGCCCACTTCAGCGAGCTGGGTTAGTTCTCATCATCGTCGAGTAGTCGAATGTTAATAACCAATATGACTACTCGACATACACAACTCAAACAAACTAACACTAACCAACACTATCAACACGTCAACAGACACACTAATCACCACAAACCGACATTAGCGCACTCTGCAACACATCACATCATATCAGATCGACACATTCGACGTCATGCATAGACACACACGACAAGCACACTCACCTCACAGTCGTCATCATACACCACGCACAATCCACTTCCCTTACGGCAGCTAATGCAACCACAAAACCATTTGTACCAAACAACAACACCCGCAAACATACATATACATCTATATACATTAACTATGCGCATCAATGCATACTACACACAAACAATTTGTCTTGTCTGTCATGATTCGCCTACTGTACTTACGAATATTCTGAATCTCCATAGTGTTTCCAACTCATGCCTGCGTAGTAGTCGTACTGTTTTTCCCGCTCTCGAGCTTCAATTTTTTAGTATACCGACCCTCATTCAGGACATGGAAAATTTGTATGTGGATGCTGTAAGCGATAATCTTTCGTTATTTCTGAGTGATTGTTATATAATTAGCGGTGAGAGAATTGAGGATACAGCGTTTGACATTGAATACCGTTCATTTAATTCCTAAATTGTTCTGCCTTTCAAAAGCATTTCTGTTAAAGGTAACGTCTCATCATTTTTGTTGCTCGCCGCACTTCACCTTAGTTTGGTAGTGAAGTTGTTGATAAGAATACTCTTTTTGAGGTAATAGAATTTTTTTATTGGTTCTAGGTATTTGACTTGAAACTTTTGTTCCCTATTCTCTCTGTTTTGATTGATTATCAGCTGAATGTGATTGTAATTTCGATAGGACGTGATGCTTCTTCTGAGATTCTTGCCCGTGTGTACGGCATTAATTACCAATTAAAAAGAATATGCAAACATGGTTTTAGCCCCCAAACTACACTCACCCCATCATATCCTAAGAACTTCATTGTGAGGAACTTAGTATGTGCAGTAGCATAGCATAAAAGACATTTAAATGCAAGAATATATTATTTACGGATGATGAAAAGTTCGAGTGAAAACATGGTAAAATGTTTTATCATATTAAAGATTCCTATTGTCAAAATCAGAACAATACATGTAAGCGAACAATTATTTTGAGTTCGATCTTGATGATGCAACGGATATTCTAGTTTTACAACTGGATACCAGTAGCACCTTCTATGTTCGGTCGTTCCCAGTCAGATAGAAATCAGAAGTCAGACGAGAAGAGGCAGGAAAGATATATTTGATTCGTTACCAATATATCGAGGACCTTTTCTACGAGCTGGCTAATGAAACGTAGGAGCTGTGTCCCACGCCGAGTCGAAACGTGATCTGGTGCGGATGCATGACCGAAAGCCTTCAGCTAAACAAGTCCACTTAAACAACGTGGTCAGCATCCAATGTCGAACACTTAATGAGCTATTGATTTTGGGGAATTATTTACAGCTACAGATCACTCCCCCCCTAGTGAGGTAGTGATGCCCCTAAGACGTGACCAGCCAGAAGTTTAAACCCAACGTCTGGTCGTCTTTCCTTAAACTATGGGACCAAAATGTACAACGTAGCAATAAAGAAATATAGTACAATGAAAATTTCTGTTCCTTGCGAAACTTCGTCGTTCTTTTCCAGCCGTCCTGGAAAAGAGGAAAAATAAAACGTGTGAGTGCATGTCAAAAATACACTCGTACTTGCGTAAGGACACAAGATGAGCGGAAAAAAATAAACTGATACACTTACAAACAGCGTAAAAGCGATCGGAAAAAAGGTTTTCTTTTGGTTTTTTTTTCAATATATAAATATATATATATATACGCTCAAAAAAAATAATAAAAATGTTTTGTTTTTTTTGTTTTGTTTTTTTTATAAATAAAAAAAATGAGCATATTAAAAAAAAATTTATAATAAACAATGAAAGGGTAATTCAAGATAAAGCTTATGTCCTACGTGCAATATTCGTTAAGATGTTCTGGAAATCTTACTCGTCTTCCAGAACGCGTTGTTTTAGGTTTTTCTATCGATGTTGACGAAGTATCAAGTTGTGTGTCGGTTGTCGTGTAGGGTACTACGAGTGTAGTAGCTGTGTCGTTTGCTTGCACCGAAGGAAAATCGACGTAGCTAGGGTTTCCTTCTAGGTACGCAGCTTTGAGTCGATCGATACTGATGCTATCTTTCGTACCGTTCTTGTCGACTACATAGTACTTAGGTTCGCGTTGAAGAACTTTGAAGGGTCCTTCGTATGCTGATTCGAGGGGTCGTCGATGTGAGTCTCGACGAACGAAGACGTGTGTACTATGTCGTAGTTCGGGTTGAACGAAAACATCAGTTGATTGAGGTCGAGTGTGAGCAGGTTTAACTGAACGCATAGCGTTTGTAAGCCTACTCGTGTAAGAGTTTAGATCCATGTTCAATGAAGAAGCTGAAGGATCCACGAATTCTCCTGGGAGTCGGAGTGTCGTTCCGTAAACGAGTTGAGATGCCGTGTATCCAATGTCAGCTTTCACTGCATTGCGGATACCTAGCAAGACGAGTGGAAGAGCGTCTGTCCACTGTGAAACGTTTGAAGCTGATAATGAGGCTTTTAGTTGTCGATGAAAACGTTCTACCAACCCGTTTGCTTGTGGGTGGTAGGCGGTCGTTCGGAAGCGCGTGATTCCTAAAAGTGTGGTCAGACAACGGAAAAGTCCAGATTCGAACTGGCGTCCGCGGTCTGTAGTGATGGTTGAAGGGCAGCCGAAATTTGCTACCCATCGTTCGACGAAAGTGCGAGCCACTGTTTCAGCAGTAATGTTCTTAATCGGTACTGCTTCTGGCCATCGAGTAAAACGGTCTACGCATGTTAGGAGATATGAGTATCCGTTCGAGTCGGGTAAGGGTCCTACCAAATCTAGATGGACGTGGTCGAAACGAGCGTCAGGGGTTTTGAAAGAACCTAAGGGACATTTGTTGTGTCTGATTACCTTAGATTTCTGACAGCTTACACAGGAGCGTGACCACTCCCTCACGTCTTTATTCATGCCAGGCCAACAAAAGCGTTCGGCTATAAGTTCGATTGTTGCACGAGCACCTGGATGAGAAAGATTGTGCAACGTATTGAAGACGTTGCGGCGATAGTGTTTTGGTACAATTGGACGATCCCTACCTGTAGATGTGTCATAGAGTAAGGTTTCCTTACCTGTTCCCATCTGCCTTATACTTAGTTTAAGAGTGGTCGAGGATAACTCATGCTGAAGATCAATGTCTTCTTTTTGAAGCTGAGCGAGTTTAAGAAGGTCGATTCCTTGGAAACTGTTCAAGGAGCTAATTCGAGACAAGGCGTCTGCGACTACATTGTTTGCTCCAGAAATATGTTGTATGTCTGAAGTAAACTGCGAAATGTAGTCGAGTTGTCGAGACTCTCGCGGTGAGTACTTGTCTGAAGATGAATTTAAAGAGAAGGTAAGAGGTTTGTGATCGGTAAAAAGCGTGAATTCTCTTCCTTCGATGGAATGTTGAAAATGCCGTACAACACAATACATAGCTAGGAGTTCCCTACCGAACGTGCTGTACCTAGATTCAGCGTCTAGCAACCGTCTCGAGAAAAATCCTAAAGGTTGCCACGAGTTGTTAACCCATTGTTGTAAGACTGCTCCGATTGCTGAGTCGGATGCGTCTACGGCGATACTAATGGGCGCTTGACTGTCCTGATGAGCAAGCAAGGTTGCTTTAGCGATGTGTTCCTTAACTGTGGAAAATGCTTTACGGGCTGTGTCGTCTAAACTAATTGATTTCGCATTTCCACGAAGCTGATCGGTCAACGGTTTCATTAGGGATGCGCATTTAGGTATGAACCGTCTATAGAAACTTACGAGTCCGTTAAAAGTTCGTAACTGCTTGATCGTGGTCGGTTCTGGGTAATCCAGAATGGCCGCCACTTTGCTCCTAAGGGGTCGGATGCTTTGGGCATCAATAGTGTGTCCTAAGAAGTCTAAGGAGTTTGTTCCGATTTGGCATTTCTGTATGTTGACAGTAATGCCATGCCTTTGGAGTCGATCGAAAACAATGTCCAGATGCTTGAGATGCGATTCTCTGTCCGGACTTGCTATTAGACAGTCATCAACATACGCATGTACGAAGTTGAGACCTCGGAAGACGTCGTCTATAAACCTTTGGAAGGTTTGAGCCGCGTTTCTTAAACCAAAGGGCATTCGCAGAAATTCGTAAAGACCGAAGGGAGTGATGATGGCGGTTTTAGGAATGTCGTCAGGTGCCATCGGGATTTGGTTATAAGCTTTAACCAAGTCGATTTTCGAAAAGACAGTTGTACCTTTCAAGGTAGCTGTCAAATCGTGAATATGAGGCAGCGGGTAACGATCGGGAATGGTTTTAGCATTCAGACGCCGATAATCACCAGTTGGCCGCCAATCATTGCTGTCCTTTTTAGGGACCATGTGCAATGGGGATGCCCATGGACTATTCGATGGTCGAATTATTCCTAGGTCCATCATGTGGTTGAATTCGTTTTTAGCCAACCTAAGTTTTTCGGGAGCGAGTCTTCGGGCTTTCGAAAATACAGGTGGTCCTGTAGTCGAGATGTGATGTGTAACATTGCTGGTTACACAAGGTAATTTCGATTGCGATTGGTATATCCCGGGGTATTTGTCCAGTACTGATTGGTACAAGGGGTCTATGGCGTGCTTAATCGTGACTGGGGATAACCTGCAACCAGAACAAGGAGTTATGCAAACGGACAACTTAGTGTTTCCGTCTATTAACCTTCGTGAGCGTGTGTCGATGAGTGAATTGTGGTGTTGTAACAGGTCAATACCAATGATTGGCATAGAGACATCTGCAACCACGAAAATCCAGTGTATGGGTTTACGTAAACCCACGTTAAGGTAGACGTACCTTTTACCGTAAGTAGCGATCGGCTTTCCGTTTGCCGCCTGTAAACTTAAAACAGACTCGCGAAGTCTGTCGCCGAGATTTGCTGGAAGAACGCTAACTTCTGCGCCAGTGTCGACGAGGTAGCGAACTTTCGTAGTCGCATCCGTGACATATAAGAGGCGGCTGTGTTCGCCGGCTACGGTTGCCGTTAACGCGTGCCGGCTGGGAAGTTTCCCGAAATCTTATTCGTGTCAGTCGATTTTGAAGTCGGATAATTGCAAGGTTTCCTGCAATTTCTGGAAAACTTACCGTACTGGTTATGATACCAGCACCAGTCGGGATTGTCTGTCTCTCGTGGTCGAGAGCCAGATCGCTTACGTGAGGCACTTCTACGCGGGGTTTTTGACCGACTACGGTCATTGCGAACTCTAAGATATCGTGTAAGCGTGTGACATAGTTCGGCCATGTCAGTCGAGGTCGATTGGGGTTTTTCCTTGACGGAAAAGACCTCGGCCTTAGAAGATCTAGTGATTTCCAAGATTCGATCGGCAGATGCAGCTAGTTCATCTATGGCATTGTTTTGAAATGAAACAAGCACTGCCTGCACCTGTTGAGGGAGTTTAGACAAGAAAAGTTGTCTAAATAGGCCATCATCGAAAGTTCGTTGGCCGATGACTTCTCTCATTCTAAGCAACATGTCCGTCGCAGAACCATGTTGCAAGTCGATATTGTTAAGGAGTTGGTCTAACCGTTGTCGATCAGTTAGGTCTCCTCGTTTTAAAATCGATAGCTTAAGCGATTCGTAAGGTTCGGAAACATCACTAGTAAACATACTAGGTGTTACGTACCTGTTAAACTCGCGCGGTAACGCCTTAACTACCGCGAGGAAACGTGTGCGCGAGTCCGTGATTCCGTGCATGCAAAAATCGGCTTCTGCATAGCAGAACCAGGACTCGATATTGTCGGGCCAAAATGGCGTTAACTGAATCGAAATAGGGGGAATAGACTTTAACTTAAAAACCTTGGGTGAGTGTTCCGTCATAGTAATATAGCTAACGAAAATGTCTAATTAAAATATATCCGGAAAAAAAATTCGCGAAAAAAGTATATCACAATATATAAAATTCAAATAAAAAATAACAATGAATAATAATATTCCAAAATGGAACAGACTCACAGTATATTGACTTGGTGTACCAGATCACGTCGGTCTCACCAATGATGATACAACGGATATTCTAGTTTTACAACTGGATACCAGTAGCACCTTCTATGTTCGGTCGTTCCCAGTCAGATAGAAATCAGAAGTCAGACGAGAAGAGGCAGGAAAGATATATTTGATTCGTTACCAATATATCGAGGACCTTTTCTACGAGCTGGCTAATGAAACGTAGGAGCTGTGTCCCACGCCGAGTCGAAACGTGATCTGGTGCGGATGCATGACCGAAAGCCTTCAGCTAAACAAGTCCACTTAAACAACGTGGTCAGCATCCAATGTCGAACACTTAATGAGCTATTGATTTTGGGGAATTATTTACAGCTACAATCTAATTGAAAACAATTGTTCGCTTACATGTGTTGTTCCGAACGTTTTATCAGTGAACGTATGCTTCAAAGTCCAGTTCTAGCGGATTGTACATTACGAAGGTGGGTTATCTGTCGCATGATCAGGAACTTACTCGGGTTAGACGAGAATGATGTTACCGACCGGCTAACGTCAAAATCACATCGCATGATAAGTACTCAACATGGGCTACTCTCTCGTCATATCCAGATTATATGTCTACTTAGATGACCGTACAACATAAACGATATTATTACAGAAGCATATTAGCAAGCTTAAGTACAAGGAAAGCAGTGCGGTCACCACCACATAGGCCAGACCATGACGTGCAATAAGTTCGTAATTCTCACCGTATGAGCAATCCGAAACGAGCTTAAAGTTACGGAAACTTTTCATTTTATGCTAACGGTAGGTTTCCGGAATATTGTCTTCATCGTTTGGCAACAGAATTCGAAAATTTTGAATTAGGTAAGCAGTGGTCGGAATGAAAGATATTAGTAAATAGTCCGCAGTTTGAATTGGGGTAAAATGTGAAGAAACGGGATGAAGAATTGTGTCCAGATAACTATTCAGTCTTTGCTTACACTGTCATCCATTATGTATGTAGATCGATTAAGGGCGGGGTGAGTACTTGTCCGAAGATGAACTTAAAGAGAAAGTAAGAGGTTTGTGATCGGTAAAATGTGTGAATTCTCTTCCTTCGATGGAATGTTGGAAATGCCTTGCAGCACAATACATAGCTAGGAGTTCCCTACCGAACGTGCTGTATCTTGACTCCGCGTCTAGCGACCGTCTCGAGAAAACTCCTAATAAATTCCTAGTAACGATCGGGAATTGTTTTAGCATTCAGACGCCGATAATCACCAGTTGGCCGCCAATCATTGCTGTCCTTTTTAGGGACCATGTGCAAAGGAGATGACCAAGAGCTATTTGATGGTCGAATTATCCCTAAGTCTATCATGTGATCGAGTTCGTTTTTAGCTAACCTGAGCTTTTCGGGAGCCAGTCGGCGTGCTTCTGAGAATACAGGTGGTCCTGTAGTCGAGATGTGATGTGTAACATTGCCGGTTACACAAGGCAATTTCGGTTGTGGTTGATATATCCCGGATTTATCGAGTAATGATTGATATAAGGGGTCTATGGCGTGCTTAATTGTGACTGCGGATAATCTGCAACCAGAAAGAGGAGTTACGCAAACGGATAACTTAGTATTTCCGTCTATTAACCTTCGTGAGCGTGTGTCGATGAGTAGGTTGTGGTATTGTAGCAAGTCTATACTAATGATTGGCACAGAGACATCTGCAACATCAAAAATCCAGTATATGTGTTTGCGTAAACCCGCGTTAAGGTAAACGTACCTTTTACCATACGTAGCAATGGGCTTTCCGTTTGCCGCCTGTAAACTTAAAACAGACTCGCGAAGTCTGTCGTTGGAATTTGCTGGAAGAACGCTAACTTATGCACCGGTGTCGACGGGGTGGCGGACTTTGGTACTCACACTTGTGACGTATAACAGACGGCTAAGTTCGCCGGCTACAGTTGCCGTTAACGCGTGCCGGCTTGGAAGTTTCCCGAGTTTTTATTTGTGTCAGTCGCCTTAGAGTTCGGGTAATTGCAGGGCTACCTGCAATTTCTAAAAGATTTGCCATACTGGTTGTGATACCACGAGAGAAAGATCTCTTAGGTGAAACGCTTCTTCACGTGGTTCTTGATCAACTGCGATCAACACGAAATCGCAGATATCGTGTTAGTGGAGGACATAATTCATTATTATCATTCTTGGTCGTTTGAGGTTTTTCTTTGATTGAAAAAACTTCGGCGCTAGTAGATTTGGTAATTTCTAAAATTCCATCAGCAGATGCAGTTAGTTCGTCTACGGCGTTGTTTTGGAACGAGACGAGAACTGCCTGCACCTGTTTTGGGAGTTTGGATAATAAACGTTGTTTGAATAGGCCTTCATCGAAGGTTCTTTGACCTATCACTCCTCTCATCCTGAGCAATATATCTGTCGCAGAACCATATTGCAGGTCGATATTGTTAAGCAGTTGGTCTAACCGTTGTCGATCAGTTAGATCTCCGCGTTTTAAAATCGACCGTTTGAGTGTTTCGTAAGGTTCCCGTACATCACTAGTAAACATACTAGATGTTACTCACCTGCTAAATTCGTTCGGTAACGCCTTAACGACCGCGAGGAATCGCGTGCGTGAATCCATGATTCCGTGCCCGCAAAAGTCAGCTTCTGCGTAGCAGAACCAGTATTCGATATTGTCAGGCCAAAAAGGCGTTAACTTAATCAGAAGTGGGGTAATAGTTTTTAACTTAAATACCTTAGGTGTCTGTTCCGTCATAGTATTATTAGGACGAAAAATATATAATTAAAATATACCCGGAAAAATTTGAGAAAAAAAGGTATACACAAGATATAAAAATCAAATAAAGAAAAACAATGAATAATAAAGTTTCAAAAAGGAACAGACTCACAGTTTATGCGCGTGGTGTACCAGATCACGTCTGTCTCACCACTGAAGATACGACCGGTATTCTAGTTTGGCAACTAGCAACCAGTAACACCTTCTATATTCAAAGCGTTCCCCAGTCAGTTAAAATCAGAAGTCAGATGCGAAGAGATCAGAAAGATATATTTGATACGTTATCAATATATCGCGAAGCGTTTACTCTAATCTGGCTAGTGAACGTAGGAGCTGTGTCGCACGCTGGGTCGTAACGTGATCTGGTATGGATGCATGACCGAACGCCTTCAGTTAAGCAAGTCCACTTAAAACAATGTGGTTAGCATCCAATGTCGAACACTTAATGAGCTATTGGTTTTGGGGAATTATTTAGAGCTACAGTCTGCAACCGGATAAAGAAGTTACACAAGCAGATAAGTTAGTGTTTCTGTCTACTAACTTCTGTTTGCGATTGTCGATGAGTAAATTGTGATGTTGTAGCAGGTCTATACCAATGATCGGCGTGGAAACAACGGAGATACAGTGTATAGGTTTGTGTAAACCCACGTTAAGTTACACATTTCTCCTACCGTATGTGGCGGTCTGTTTTCCGTTTGCCGACTGTAAGTTTAAAACCGGACTGTGTAGTTAAACGCTGGAATTCACTGGAAGAACAACAACTGCGCCCACGAGGTGGCAAACTGTCGTCATCACACCAGCGATGTGTGACAGACGGCGATGTTCTACGGTTACGGTTGCCATTAATGAGTGCTGGGTGGGACTTTTCCCGTTCTGCCTGTCGGTCAGTTCGGAGCTCGGAAAATTGCAGAGTTTTCTGCAATTCCTAGAAGATTTTCCGTACCGTTTAGTATATCAACACCAGTAGGGTTGTTTGTCGCTCACGATATAGAGACAGATCGTTTGCGTGAAGAGCCCCTTCGGGGTGTTTGCGACCGTTTACGGTCATGACGAACACGAAGGCAACGTGTCAGAGTATGATAGAGTTCCTTAACGTTGTTTTGTGTCGTTCGAAGCTTTTCATGGACTGAAAAACCCTCGGTGTTAGAAGTTTTGCTGATCCCTGGAATACGGCCGACAGATGCAACCAGCTTATCTGCAGTGTTACTTTGAAGGGAGAAAGGCACTGCCTGCACCTGTAGAGGAAGTTTAGACAAGAAAATTTGTCTAAACAGGCCATCGTCGAAAGTTCTTTGGCCAATTACTTCTCTCGTTCGTAACAACATGTCCGTTGCTGAGCCATGTTGCAAATTAATGTTATTAAGGAGTTGATCTAACTTTTGTCTATCGGTTAGATCCCAGTGTTTCAGAGTTTCATAAGGTCCCGAAACACCACTAGTAAACATACTAGGTGTGACGTACCTGTTGAACTCGGTTGGTAATGCCTTTACTACTGCGAGGAATTGTGCACCTGGATCGGTCACGCCGTGTTCGTAGAAGTCAGCTTCTGCGTATCAGAACCAAGCTTCGATGTTGTTCGGCCAAAATGGGATTAGCTTAAATGGGCGTGATGTCATAGTCTTGATCCTAAGTACCTTAGAATTCTGCTCTGTAATGACGAATATAAAGTACAGGAATGAAAGAGGAGAAAATATCCGGAAATACGAGAAATATCATGATATATAAAAGTCAAAGTAACGAGACGATATACAAAGTTCCAAAAAGGAATAGATTCACAGTTTACGAGTTGGTGTATAAGATTGAGGATACAACGGATATTCTAGTCTTACAACTAGCAACCAGTAGTATCTTCTATAATCGATCGTTCCCGGTAAAAGTAAATCAAAAGCCAGACGAGAAGAGACAGGAAAGATATATTTGATTCGTTGCCAATATATCGAGAGACTTCGTAACTGGCTATTGTAACGTAGGAGCTGTGTCGCACGCCGTGTTGCAACTTGATCTGGTACGGATGCATGACCGAAAGCCTTCAGTTAAACAAGTCCACTTAAACAACGTAGTCAGCATCCAATGTCGAACACTTAATGAGCTATTGATTTTGGGGAATTATTTACAGCTACAAGATCATGTTGGGCTCACCAATGATAATGCTACAAGTATTTGGATTTTGACGAAACATTAACTAGTGACAATTTCTATAGCTGAAACGTGCCCACCCAATGGAAACACAGCTAGGAGGTTCGAAGATATAATTGATAGGTTATCAATATATCGAGAAGTGACCGATCTAATCTGGTTAGCGATTACTAGGGATATTGATCACGGCGTTTTCACTCGTGAACTGGTTCGGATGCACGACCGAGCGCCTTCAGCTAGGTGAGTCCATCAAAACCAATGTGATCAGTATACAATGTGGAGGACTTACACAGCTATTTATTTTGGGGATTTATTTACCGTTACAAACGCTTATATTCTGTCCCCTTATCCTATCGTAGAACACTAAGTGACCTCATATTGGTATTCTGTGTCTCAAGTGCTGATGAGTGTTAACATATTCAATCATTTTTCTCTGTCTGAAGCTAATCATCTCCGAAACCGTTGCCATAAGGTTCAAAAACCACCATCGAACAAACTCAAGGTGTGATACCGTTTCTTTCTCATCAAGTGGTCAACGACTGGAATGTCTCACCCAAACAATTGTTATCAGTCAAAACAGTAAGCACTTTCAAGAAGAAGTCAGTTCCTTCCCGGAAAACAGGCTATAAGCACTAAGAAAAGTCAATTTACATGTAATCCTAACAACTCAAGCCTGAGGCTTTGAAGGTCAACTTTGAACTACCATTTAAAATCTTACGGGTGCGGCGTATCCCGTTGTCTTACGGTAGTTAGCTTGTCGATACATCACATCAACTAGTTATTTTACTCTTTCATACCCGCTTTACTTGTTTTACCTGATCACCCTGCCAAAATGTTCTTTTTTTGAGCACAGATTACTGTTCTGCTGGCTAATTGATATTTTTTACTTCAGTCTTCGTTTATCTACCGATTTTAACTTTATCCTTACTGGATTACAGCGACCCATCTTATCAGGGTGGCTGCATAGTACTCTTGAATGGCGAAAAGTCGTCTTTCTGGCTCTGACTCGTCGGACAGTGATGAAGAAGTGAAGGTAGGTACTTGAACAATCTGAAACATAAAATTTTATGGCATTTAAACTAACGTGTACCCAAATGTTTTTTCAGTGGTTACAATCACGTCACAAGCAAAGGAAGACCTCGGTTCCAAGCGATGAGACAACACATGATTCAAAGTCAGGTGGAATTGAGGAGGGTGAAATATCTAGTGATGACCTCGATGAAGACGAAGACGATGGCCTGGATGACAACTTAATCGGTGGGGAAGATGATAAGCGTCGGTTGGCGAAAATGAGTGAAAAAGAAAGAGAAGAAGAACTATTCAAGAGAGCTGAGAGAAGGGATGCCATACGAGCCCGCAAGGCTGTAAAACAGAAGCTAAAAGAAAGACGAGAAAGAGAAAAGGCTCAACAAGTAGCCTCTTTATCCAAGCAGCTTACTGGGGATTCAAACAAATCTAAAAGATCTGCTTACCACAACGTGTTTTCAGACAGCGACGATGCAGAAAATAGTGATTCAAGTGGTCTTGGACCAAAAGGCCTTAGACAACGTAAAATTGCTCTGGAGAAAAAGAAGGTATGTCTTCCTGTTCGCTAAACTTGATTTCAAACCGCTCAATTTCGCTTTGTTGTACAATGTCTTGATAGGTTACTAGTTATCACTACACTTAATTATCTTTGTTTTTTGCCATAAAAGTGATCATTGGGAAATTCTGTTTTAGGTGGCTAACAGGGATAAGTTTCAAGAACTCATCGAGCGTCGCAAACAACAGGCTGCTAAAAAACGTAGAACTCATACATCAGACGAAGTAGATGTATCCGCCCAAAACAGTTCTGGGAGTTCGTCTGATAGTGATGATAATAGTCCAAAGCCACGTGTCAAAATTCAAGAGAAGCATCAGTCTATGTCTCATCGTGTCTTTTCTTCGGAAGCGTCAGACTCTTCTGATTCAAGTCGACCTGATTCTCGTCCTGTAGCACGACGTCCAAGGTTGGTTGTGAAATAATTTGTAACCTAAATTCCGTTTTGTATGATCTAGGTATTATTTATACTAAGTTCTTTCTATCTCACTCCACCTAGTTAACATAACATCTTAAGCCAAATTAAGTAATACTGTTTTTAAGAACTTGCAGTTTACATTTCCACACCATTTACATTTAAGCAGTACTCACATTATAGCCTTGTTCAGGGATCTGTATTGCATTGATTCATGGCACATCCTGGTTAAAGTGAGTGGGATGGAACTTCGAATCCATGAATCTGATGTAAGCCGAAGCTTGTTTTCTTGGGAGTTTTTAATTTGTTAGAGTCTTTTGCTGTTTAGTTTTCCTCAGACTGAAGATATTTCAACGAAGAGAATCTTTATAGCGATTTCTTTGATAAAGTCTGTTAAAAGGTGGAAGGACTACACAATAGTATTCAGGCAATTTCATGTGTTGAACAGGAAGTGATGAACAGGAAGTTGATAAACGACAATCTTAGACGAAATAGGTAAAAGACAGTTGCCCACTTGACAAGGATGATGTAAAAGTGAAAATTATAGTTAAAATGTCGGGTGGTTTGAGATACTCTGTCGGAAACTCTGGGCTCAAGTTTCACGCTAATTGGAACCTTCTCTCAGGTCGCAAAAACCATCACTAATTCAGCTTTTTCAGGTCCCTGAAGAGGAAGCATCCTTCCATGGTGTGGGCGACTGTGAAGTGACAACCGCCCTCATACCTCTATCGACACCCGAAATCGTGTTGTTGACTTTCAAATCCGTCACTACTACTACTACCAACACTAAATTAACTACTATGAATCCGGTGTTCATCTTGTTGTGCTAACGAGGTATGGCAACTTGGACCGATGCATATATGTGCCTGGTCCTACGTTGTAGCTGACTGACTGACTGACACTCACCTCTAAATAATTCCTCGATCCATACGACTGATTCTTTTTGTATATCTTTATCACCATACGCTACCAATGCTAATAATTTTAGTTCACGAAATGTTATTACCGGTCTCCTGAAACCACTCCCCAAACTACATGTTGGAGCTTTTAGTGTTTGAACCTTGTTTCGGATAGGACAAGAGGCTTCTGAAACCAAGATTTTAGAATCTCGTGCCATCAATGTATACCGTGTTTCTGAAGCGCTCGTACTGGGTTCACGTACAGTCATTCATTTGCCTCATCTTGTAAATATAAGGAACCAGCACGATTTAGCCTTAGTGAAACTGTAGACCCTATTACTGCTTTCCGTAGTCTCTCTGGTGTAGTTATAACATCAAGTTCAAAAACAGGCCAAGTTCTGTTAGACTGGGTTCCAATTGACACCCGCTTGTGCGCTGTTTGACTAAATGATACGGTTAGAACTCGAAAAAATAGCGACACGTCCCGTTGCCTCTTCATTGTATCTGCCTATGCTCACACTGATTACTGCTCGGATGAAGTTGAAGATGCATTTTATACAAATCCATCCAACCGCCAAAAAGCTACACTCTAATGTTGTATTATTGGGGGGTGATTTTAATGCTTAAATAAGTAGACTGAACCAAACCGAGACTCGGTAAAAGGCTGTCGCTCATCTTAAAGCACATGTTTAGACTCAGACCATGTTACAGTTTGAGCACGTATTTGTCTGTATCTTACTGGGTGTCGAAAATCCCTTAGAGTTTAACTTAATGACAAAAAATTAAGGATATATTTCAGGAACGACTAGAGAAAAAGTTAGTCAACCATGAAGGTGAATAATTGAAATCTTAGCTAAAGTGGACGTAATCCCATGTGACTAGACCTAATCATTGATTTTCCCGGTTTATAAGAACGGATATAACTCCTCTTGTGACAATCACAGAGGAACCAGTATAATTAATATAGTGTCTAAAATATTAGTCTCAATAATATTTCGACGTCTAACTATAACTTATGAAGGGCGAATCCGAGAAAACTAGGCCGGTTTCAGACCTGGATGTGGATGTATAAACCATGTACTCACCATTCAGTAGGTTCTGGAACATTGTTAATTTCAATCAACTGAGTCAAAGTGATATTTTATTCAGAGTTTTCTAATCGTTAAGGTATGCCTATTTTTTTAAAAATTGTTTTAGTGGTACTCTAAAACTATGTCTTCACTTTTTTAGTTTTTCAAGTTTGTCGGGTTCACAGCGATCTGGTTCTTCAAGTGAAGATGACGCTCGAGGCAGAAGTCGTTCACCTGAAGAGGAATTAGTCTCTTCTGTTGAACATCTATCTCGTATTCGGTTGTCACGGTTTAAAATGGAAAAGTGGGTTCACATGCCGTTTTTCGATGTGAGTTTCTCCACATCCTACATGTATTATCACGTATGGTAAGATGTTACTGACTTTATTATGGGTATCATTAGATTCAAGGCATGACATACTACATTTATCTTAAAATAATTTTAAAGTAAAGACTATTAGCCAAACAAACTTTAAAGAGTGAAAATTTTCATCTTTTGTGCAGTCTATTGTTAATAACCTTTAAATCTTGTGAATATGTAGAAGACAAAATATGGCAACTTGGACCGATGCATATATGTGCCTGGTCCTACGTTGTAGCTGACCTGAGACAAAATATTTTAAGTATGGTTTGTGTACTTTTTAGATTGACGCCATTATTATTACGTTACTATGAGTTTAGTGGGTTGTGTGAAACTAACCAACTAATATTTTTAGTGTCTTTTTTATAGACAGCCTACCCATCATACTGTTTTCTTCGATCAGTGTTATGAACTCTCTTATTACGACCCAGCTACTACTATTGGTTAATATTCTTGGACACTACTTGACTCGACAAGTCCCTAGATCAGAACGCGGTCGAACAGGAACGTAAATATATTCCAAATAAACAGGGGGTAAATAGAAATAGGAATTACTATAAGAAAAACGTTAATATATTGATAATTTTCACGCGAAAAGATACAAAGGTCTTCTCCTAGTACCTGCTAACGCTGATTGGCTAAGAAACAGCCAATCGTATGATTCGGTGTAGGACCTGGTGTTAGGGTCCACCTGCGACCGCTTGACTGGTGTGTGCTTTCGATTTGTTCATCTACTAGTCAATAAAAAGGTGGTATCACTCCTGCTAACAATCAGTGAAGTCCATTCAGTTTTAACTGCCATCTGTCGACTGTATATTTAATAATGTGTTTAAGTGAATTATAATTAGGTTAGAGTTTGTAGCATTTATAATATATATATTTATTTGGTTGGTCATAATTTGTAAGCTTTGCTAGAATTAATCTCCATGCATGTGGCTGTAAATGACTACTACATATTTTTTTATTTTTTTCAACAGGACTTGATAAAAGGATGTTTTGTGCGTATTAACATAGGATTACATCAAGGTGTGCCGATTTATCGTTGTGCTGAAATTGTGGATGTCGTGGAAACTCCTAAAATATACGATCTTGGTGATACTCGGTACATAAATTTCCAACTGTTTTCTGCTTATATATATATATATATATATATATATATATATCATTCTTCTTGAGTCACGGTTTGACCTTGTTAATTATTCACTTATCAACCCTGACTGTTATTTATTTAAACACATAAATATTGGTACAAGGAAGCATCAGGTACATATGTGCCTCACAAATCTCATTTGATTTGTGTGAGGGCTGTGATACTGCGTACGTGCCCAAACTGAAGCAGGTGGTTTTCTTAGGGGGCCACACCCCAAGCCTTTGACCTGAAGGTCTGATCCACAATGCAGTGGAGCATCTTGAGGAGATGCAGTCCTATGGTAGCCGGTGACCAACGATTGGTTCATACGCCATTTGTTCCTTCAGGATACTGGAGCCCATGTGCACCATTGGTTTGGAATCAGGGTTTTCCAACTCCCCTAAGTGAACTTTCCGTGTCCACCAAACCGGTTAAAGCGCCGGATATTCGCTTTTCGTCCTCTCAATTTCGTAAACAACACCCCCTCCACGAGAAGGCAGTGAGTAGGACTTCCCTGGCGGAGGCTATATATTCGCGTGGTCATGTGAGATCATTTCGAGAGGGAGAGCGTACTCTCCCCACTCTCGGCCGTAACATGGCATTTGGGGAGCGTATGTGTGCACACTTCTTATCCTATTCACCATATGTCTGCAACCTATTTTTATTTGGCTATAAATATTGATTAACGGTAGGTTAAAGGGAGTTGGGTCATACGACTTTCCACTACGTGTCGTTTCTCTTCACTCTCTATTCGCTTCATCCCTCTCATTTTCTGTCCAGATCAGTGAGTGTACATAATATATGTATTCGAAATCCATTCTCGTATTTGGCTTATTTAACTCCGTTATTCACTAACGCGATTTAATTCGATGAAATATACGAGGATAGCCGACATGTATATTTCGATGACGATCATCATACAATCTAATTGGAGTTAAATCTAGGGTTACAATATATATATATATATATATATATATAGAAATAAAAAGAAACTGTCGAAAGTGAAAGAACTATACTGCATTCAAGATCTAGTAAAAAGTCGGTAATCGTGTACTTCGGTTTGAGAAACCGGGTGAACGAAGAACTCAGGAGGGGGAAGACTGATTTATTGTTTAATGCAAAATTACGGAGTTCCTTCGTAAAATATGAAAACTGTACATGAAATACATTATTTGCACATCTTCCTTCAGTTGTCTTTTACGTGCTTTGTGATTTTTTGGATTCTGTTGTTATTAAAATTACTCTTTGTTTACATTATTGTTCTCTTCAATTCGATCCTCTCAATCTTCTGCTACCAGATATTGCACTTGTGGTTAGTGTTACATACTATGTCTGTCAACATAGCATATATCGCAGTATTATTAGTCCTCACATTTAGTATGTCTCACACTGAAGTTCCTTATGAATGAGTCAGTTGTTTTTCTTCGAAGATACATGTTATCAAATACACATATTTACATCCGGCAGCTACATCTCTCACTTAATACAAAATACAGAATATACTGCATATGCATATATATATTTAGAGTAATGTTTTTTGTTTGATCTATAATCGCTACATTATGTATATATATACACCAAGGATCCTGCTTTTTGTAGAACTAATAAAGGAATTGTAGTTCGTGTTGGAAAAGATCAAAGCACATTTCGTCTGGCGTTCATTTCAAACTCTGATTTTCAGCAAGATGAATTTGACAGCTGGATGCGGCGAATACATCTTGCGAATATGAAACCTCCAACTTTGAATTTTGTCCGAGATAAAGCTGCTGAAATTACTGAAGCAATAAATCGTCCTATTCGAGATGAACGCGTAGTTGAACAGGTTTGTTTCACATGTGCCTGTATTAATTTTATCATGATGTATGATTAACGAGTTATTTTATTGAATGAAATCTACATATACGTGTTAGATATTCAACAAAGTTTTTGTTATGTTATTTCGCTTGTTTCTTGTCACTTAGGTCCACTATTAATAATGATCTCGTCCCATATCAGTGGTGAGTAGTGTAAATGTGTACTCACTTTAGAATACTTTTGATACTGGCTATCGGCATTCTGGTTCACCGAAAAGTGACTTGTATGGTGGTTTGCTATTAAGTATTTGCCGAATTCTGTTGATCCAAGAATTTAATGAGGCTAATTAGTCACAAAATATCAGCTATCACTGTGTTTATTTGTCTGATATCTCAAGATCTTTTATTAGCAATCATTTAGTATTTTTCGGTAAAGTGTGTTTTTGATCTTGTGAAAAGTTATGATCTCGAAGTGTGGAGATACTTTTATTTCTACTAGATCCTTATCAAACTTTACATTTGGATATAAAGTTATTTAATTTACATAGTAGCTGCAAACTGTTTAATTTTAATCAGTCACAATTAACTTATAACCTAATAAGAATATGCATTAGCCCAAGTCCTCATACCACGTTAACATGGTCGACTAGTCAGTCAGTTACCACGTAGAATCTGGTTCTTGTGTACATCGTTTCAAGTTGCCATACCCCATTAGCACACAGATGATATCGTCAGACAGAATCCCAGAATAGTAGAGGCATTAACAGTATGAATGATGTTTGGAAAGATTAGGCATCGAAAATATGATTTGAGAGCAAATAAATCAATGAAGTAAAAACAGAAAAATGTTATGAGGAATTCAGAAGCTCAGAGTTTGGTTGAAGACAAAGGATGGATGCACCTGTGTCATTGTAGACGATTTTGAGACATGTTCTTTAGAGTCTCTGACCATTGGTTATGATAATCATGTGGACCTCAACCAGATAGTCTACACCTATTAACGTTACTCAATCCTGTTGTCAATGTCTTCGTTTACCGGTGAGATGATGAGAAGAGGTTAACAAGGTAAATAGCAATAAAGTCTAAATAATAACCATTAAAATATTTGCAAGCTGATCAATAATAGTTGAACAAAGAGCAGGTAGAAAACTTCTATGTGCAAAATTACTTATGCTGGTCAAGAATTAAACTTGACAGTGTGTGAGATCCTAAATTATCGGCTAGTTAATGATTAACGCTACTATTAATCTCCTAATCACCCGTGAATCCCAATCATCTTTATTTTCTCGCTAATTGTATGTACTCCCGATCGTTGCTGCTACCTTGACGTGGTGGTCGGGCTTGCCTATCGTGATGAAGCAATCGAGCTATGCTGGCTGGAACAGTCGTTCCTCGAGGTCCTACCATGCCAGAC
Source organism: Schistosoma rodhaini (assembly GCA_944470415.2). Classification (NCBI taxonomy): domain Eukaryota; kingdom Metazoa; phylum Platyhelminthes; class Trematoda; order Strigeidida; family Schistosomatidae; genus Schistosoma; species Schistosoma rodhaini. The sequence goes on from OX104037.1 coordinate 32,333,760, forward strand.
AGGTCGGTTGAAGAGCGGTGAGACTAAAAGCAGCAAACCCAAGGTCCGAAGGCGAAGTCGTACTGCTGACTGTACAGAGGTGTGAAAGCAGTAAGGTGTTTCCTTCAGACAACCAGCATGACAGCGATGCTGCCTTCCCACAAGGAGGGGTGGGGTTAGAAAAGGTCGGCCCTAAAAATGCACACCTCGCCTTATCCCACGGATTTCCGTCTCCGGCGGTAAGGTTTTTTTTTGAAGAACGGAGCTAACACAAAAACTACCCACAAAAAGGTCGTGTGTGACCGACCTCAAGCAGTTGTCCCTTGGGCACTGCGGTCACGCTCTCAGGTCATTAAGACCACTCCTAACCCAATTTCCTTTTCAGGTACCTCTAGAAGAATCCTTCCACTGTGTGGGCAACCGGGAAGTGATAACTGCCCTCATACCTCTAACAGCACTCAAGACCACTGTATTCATAATCAATCTTCTTCTTCAATTCCTACTATTCCCTCTACCTTGACTTTCAACACTAAACTTCCTCTCTCGGTTTCCTCCTCAAGTGTCACCATGGCCAACGATTCTAGTGCGCGAAACGCTGTCCCAGGTCTACTTAAACCTCGCTCCAAACTACACATTGGAGCCTTCAACGTACGTACCCTATGCCAAATCGGTCAACAGGCCTCCTTAGCTAAAACCCTAGAATCTCGTACCATTGATGTATGCTGTGTCTCCGAAACACGCATACAGGATCCCAGTGTGGTCATTCACTTGACCTCACCTCGCCAAAATGGACAGCCGACGAAATACACCCTCCGTGTATCTGGCGACCCGTTGGCTAGTTCTCGCGGACTTGCAGGTGTAGGCATAGCACTAAGTACAAGGGCAGAACAGGCACTACTAGAATGGATCCCCGTTAACAGTCGCCTGTGTGCTGTCCGGCTAAATGGCTCCATAAGAACTCGGAAGGATAGGGACACACGTCGTTGCCTTTTCGTCGTTTCTGCCTACGCTCCCACTGACTGCAGCCATGATGAAGTAAAAGATGACTTTTACAGAAAACTCTCTGAGGTTCTTCAGAAAGCTAAGCGCTCAGACATAGTAGTCGTAGCGGGTGACTTTAATGCCCAGGTAGGCAGCTTAAATCAAACAGAAAGACATTTAGGTGGGTGTTTTAGTATTCCGGCTCAACGAACCGATAATGGTGATCGTCTGTTGCAACTACGCTCAGACAATCGTTTATTTTTAGCAAGCACTAATTTTAAACATAAGGAGAGACATCGTCTAACATGGCGACCACCTGCACCAAACCAACGATGGACTCAAATAGACCATATTGTCATCGTTGGAGAGGCTCAATAGAAGATTGTCGCTCGTATTGGAATACTTGTTTAGACTCTGATCACGCTTTAATACGAGCACGCATTTGTCTGCGCCTCAATGGACGCAGGAAAAGTACACTAAGAAGACCCATTAGGATTGAACTGGAGGACGAGAAAGCCAAATGCGAATTCCAGAAACAACTGAGTTCACATCTAGGCAGTTCTGTAAACGAGACTGACCCAGATGCTGCTTGGAAAGACACACGAACAGCTGTGGAAACGGCAGTAACATCTATTAGTCATTTAAACCATAGGGCTCCAAAAAACCAGTGGATTTCCTCTAAGTCTATTTCACTGATGGATTCGCGTAAACTCATCCCATCAGGCTCTGAACATGACGAAGAGCGTAAACAAATTAGATCTAGGTTAACTAAAAGCCTAAGGAACGATCGTGAGCAGTGGTGGGCAACGAAAGCAAAAGAGATGGAAAAGGCAGCGGCTGTAGGCAACACCAGGCAACTATTCAGACTAATAAAAGAAACCGGAATTAAGAAGTCAAGTGTAAGTGAGACAATCTCGGAAAAAGACGGAACCCTTATCTGCTCTCAACCTAAACGTTTAGAACGATGGGCGGAACACTTTAAGGAGCAGTTTAGCTGGCCTTCAGCTACTGCACAACTACCCACTATTCCCAGAAAACCTGAATGGAACATTGAAGTAGGCCCCCCGACCCTACTTGAAGTTCAAAAGGCTATAGGTAATCTGAAACGGGGAAGAGCAGCTGGTCCTGATGGATTGGTTCCAGAGGTTTTTAAATATGGTGGTCCAATTTTAGCGATTAGGTTGACTAATATTCTGGCTAAAATCTGGGAGACGGATGTAATCCCATCCGACTGATCACAATCACCGATTGTCCCAATATATAAAAAGGGGTCAAAATCATCCTGCGATAACCATAGAGGGATTAGTCTGACCAACATAGCATCTAAAATACTAGCCTCAATAATTATCGGGCGCCTAACTAAGACTCGTGAACTGCAAACACGAGAAAATCAGGCTGGCTTCAGACCGGGTCGTGGCTGTATCGACCACATATTCACCATTCGTCAAGTTTTAGAGCACAGACACGCTTATCGGCGTCCAACAATGATAGTTTTTCTTGACTTGAAAGCAGCATTTGACTCTGTAGACCGAGAGGTTCTGTGGCAGTGCCTGTCATTGAAAGGTGTACCTGAGAAGTACATAAACCTTTTGAAGGCTCTTTACTCGAACACTATTAGTCGTGTGAGAGCTTATGGCGAACTGTCATATGATTTTACAACCTCAAGTGGTGTCCGTCAAGGCTGTCCACTATCCCCATTTTTGTTTAACTTCATTATAGACCTGTTGCTGGAAATAACACTCTCATCGACTGAATTTTCAGGAATTGATCTCCTACCAGGGGGACCACTAAGCGACTTAGAATACGCAGATGACATAGTCCTGTTTGGTGAAGACGCTGGCAAAATGCAGAGTCTTCTGTTGGAACTCAGTAATAATGCCAGGATGTTTGGGATGCGTTTCTTACCATCCAAATGTAAATTGTTACTCCAGGACTGGCCTGCGTCAACACTCGAACTAAGGATAGGAAGTGAAGTAGTCGAACGCGTCGACAACTTCACTTATCTTGGAAGTCTGATCAGCCCTAATGGGTTGGTGTCAGACGAAATCTCAGCACGGATTCAAAAAGCTCGTTTGGCTTTTGCCAACTTACGTCACCTATGGCGTAGACGAGATATCCGTCTATCAATTAAGGGACGAGTATACTGCGCAGCAGTTCGCTCTGTCCTACTTTACGGCTGCGAAACATGACCATTAAGAGTAGAATATACTCGTAGGTTACTAGTATTTGACCACAGATGCCTTAGAAATATTGCTCGCATCTGCTGGGATAACCGGGTAAGTAATAGTGAGGTTAGACCCAGGGTATTAGGGAACGATGATAAATCAGTTGATGAGGTGATGAATCTTCATCGACTGAGATGGTTGGGCCATGTGTTACGTATGCCTGAACACCGATTACCACGACGCGCTATGATGACTAGTATTGGGGACGGTTGGAAGAGAGTTAGGGGCGGCCAAACCAAAACATGGCATCAGTGTTTGAAGTCACTAACTTCTAGCCTGAGCCATGTTGGCAGATGCAGACTACCTGGTTGGGGTCCGCGTGACTATCGTAACCAATGGTTGGAGACTCTATGTGACATGGCTCAGAATCGGTCACAATGGCGTAGGTGTATACACTCTTTATCTTCCCTTAAACCTTGAGACTAAAATTTCTTCATAACTTTCTTCCTTCCTGTACTATATCCTTATATACAACCTATAATTTATATACTACTACCAACACTAGATTAACTACTATGAATCCCGTGTTCCTCTTGTTGTGCTAACGAGGTATGGCAACTTGGACCGATGCATATATGTGCCTGGTCCTACGTTGTAGCTGACCTGACCTAACCTAATTGTATGTACTAGAAAAAAGGAAAATCCATTCTTATGGCTAGTGATCCTTTGTTTTATATCAGTCTATCAATCTGTTATATCATTATCATTGCCATTTCATCTACCAAACACAATTCTGTTTCATAGTTGAAAGCATGAGTCAGTTGAAGCTAGACCACCATGGAAAACCTGGAAACACTGGACGGTCGTTTCGTCTGTTTATTTTGATTGTTCTCATATCATAGATTATTCTTGAAATTATAATCCATTACAACTAACAATGATAAAATAAATAACAATGTTAATTCATAAAGTTTACATTCAATTAATGAGAAATCTATTGGCTGTAATATATTACCATGTATGCTTAAAGTAGGTGTTGCATTTCACTTTGTTTATAGTGACACATTGATATCTTTTTTACCATCTTTTTTTACTTCATAGATCATACAATCCAAACGTCGTTTTCAGAAAGCTCCAACAAATTTTGCTTTACGCAAAGCGGAATTAATTAAACAACGAGAGCAAGCAGAAACAGATGGAGATACAGAATTATTGAAACATTTAGATAGTGAAATAGAAGAAATTGAATCTCAAGCTGAACGAATTGAAAGACGTCGAACTTTAGGTTTTAAATCAATTACATCTATAAATCAACGTAATCGTGCACTTAGTGTACAACAAGCTGAAGAGGCTATTCGCAAAGAAAGTGAAGAAGCATTGAACTCCAAGGAAGAAGATCCATTTACACGTGTTCATTCTCAACCGGTGATTGTCACTAAGAAATATTTGGAGAATTTACGTCATAAAAGAGTAAGAATTGTATGAATTAAGTTTTTTGGGTGCTAATATTCTAATATCTAAGCTATCCTAGATCTGTTCATATGTATTTTGTGTTTAATATCTGTGAGTAAAGTGCATTTCATTTAACATTGTCTTTGATTTAGTATGTTATTTATCTAACAATTACATTCTTTTATCTCTTAATTGTTCAATCCCTAAATAACTGTTATGTAATCGAGCAACATCTATGGTTTTTCTGTAACATTTAAAGGAATGATTATTTTGAAATAGTGAAAAGAAATTCGTTACCCTTATTCATGGTTTATCTATGTGGATTAAATTATGGAAGTAGCTTTAAGGAAGCTAAAATGTATTTTATTATTCAATTATTTAACGGCATTATGTAGTGTACTCAACAAGCCTAACTGCCAAACACTATCAGATTAATTGCAACTTGCCATTTCATGTTATTTATATCAAGATTTACATTCACTGAATGGTGATCAAGGTTAAAAGAGTATCCAGATCCTTAGTGTTTCAAAAAATGGCTTCTTAATCACTGATCGGCTATATTAGATAGAAACATAAATTGATTAATCTTGAAGTTTAATAAAGATATCAATTAATCAAATATGGTTTCAGAAATTTAACACAAGAATAAAAGTCATTTTTTAGTATAATAATAATGAATCAAATTTATCTACAAGATATTAAAGATCAAGAGTTCAGACTGATTAGAATATCTCAAATTACTTTGAACTTTTCCTTCTATATATTTTTCAAACAAAAATTATCATCCCATATCTTTTTCTGAATGATTATTTGTTTTTATCTAGCTAACTTGATCATTTTTATGATCATAAGGTTGCATCGATTTACAATGATCTTAATCTATTTTCATAGTTGAAATCATGAGTCAATTGAAACTAGACCACCATGGAAAACCTGGAAGCACTAGACGACCGTTTCGTCTTATTGTGGGACTGACTCCTCAGCAGTGCGCATCCAGGTTTTCCATGTTGGTCTAGCTTCAATTGACTCATGATTTCAACTATGAAAATACTGAAATCTCCACAAAACTCCTTCTGATCTTAATCTATTTATTTTTGGATAATCATTTATACTGAAATTTGGGATTTTATGTTTGCTTCAAGTGTACATGTTTAGGAAGATAATTTCTATGAATATTGACAAAATTTCAGTCAAATCACCTGTATTTTAACTATTAGTACACTTTTTCTTTGTATTTAATACATATTTTAAATATCAATTTAAGAATTACTAATAATGAATTTATTCTAGTAAAAGTTGTCTAATGACTACTGTTTGGTTAATTTCATTACAGCTTGGAGTAGTAGCTCAATCAAATACTTCTACCTGTGATTTAAATCAAAGTTTGCCTCCACCACCAACTCCTGATTCAGAGCTAAGCATGTCATCTAAAAATTCACTGTTGAATACACCAATGGGAAGTAATAGTATACTAACTGAAGCACCTGACTCAGTATGTTGGTCATTGGGAGATGATAATAGCAATTTGTCCACACCGCATGATTCTCTTCATGCAATTCATAATTTTGAAATAAATATTGATTTAGATTTGGATGGGAATAATGATCAAGCGAATTCCAACGGACGAACAGGATCAACTAATGCTGACTTACGGCATTCAACTAGTCCTAGACCACGTGGTACTGCGAATTCTACTCATGATTTTATCAATGGCAGTCCCCAAACACCAATGAACGGTCCATTTGGAAAACCAAATCGTCGGTTGTTAAATTTACAAGAGTACAAGAAGCGTCATGGATTAATTTAATTCTTAATTAATATGAAAATATTGGTATTTTCTTTATCCAAACAATCTATCATTTATTACTATTTTTTTCTGTGTGTATGATTAGTATTATCACACTGGTTGTTTAACTTGGTATATGCATGTGTATGTATGTGTTGTATATAGACGCCTGTAAGCCCTTCCTTTATGTTTTACACTTTTTTGTGAAATGTACATAAGAGAAAAAAAATTAGTCGTAATTATCTCCTTACCAGTTTGCTTCTTACACGAATGGATTTTGTAATAGCGCTTGTAATTCGTTAGAGTTCATGGTCTGTTCATAGGTTCAAATAGGCGTGTATATTATATGTATATGATGTTGTCTTACCTTACAAGATATGTATCAATTAGTTGCGCTAATTTAGAACAGAACAGATTATTCTTTATCAATAGGTTGGAACATGCTACGAAATGTTTTACGTATCCATCAATTCGTGGTAATTGTTTTACTGTGTGGTTGAAATCGACGTATGCTTTATACAGTACACTTATAGTCTTGCTGTTTTGATCCGTATGATACTTTTTAACTAATTCGGTGATATAATATCCGAAATGTCATAGTTTTAGAGTAATTTTGCGCATAAATGCAAAAACTAAATTCCTTTAGAGTCATATGTATTCTCAAATTTCAGTCTCAAGTTTCATGCTTACGGTGGCTTGTTCAGACGTTTTAAGCCCCCTATTTCCTAACCGAGCGAATATTCTAATAAACCGAATAATAATGAGTCCTAACTGTATGTACTCATGCGGATTTTGACAGGCTTACAATTTATAACAATACTAAATACGCGAAATCTGTTACTGAGACGTTGCACTTCCTTGTTTACGTTTTGAAAAAAATGTTTTGAGATTCATGCGCTTATTATCTGATAGATGAATAAAATATAAACCAGCTGTAAACTTTTACCATTGAAGATGAGTGGCAGATGTGACTATTGGAAAAACACTAAATATAGTTTTTAAATAATTACAACTTGAATGTATGTTAAGAACGGGTTCGTTGTAATATTGCACAACAGATGTTGAGAATTTCTTGCTGTAAGAAAGTTTATAGTAATGGATAAAGCTTATAGTAATACTACCACTACTACTAATATTAATAATAATAGGACTACTCATTTTCACTTCTAATGGCATCGAAGTAACGATAAATTAGGTATCTTATTTATACTTTAGCGACCAAATTGCTAAGGTTTAGTGTGCGTATGTAGTATTCTTCTTCTCCAATAAACTCTCTTCAGACTTAGCAGTTATACTCTAAATATGTAAATAAAATACTAATCACGTTTATGACACATAGATATTAAAAAAAATAATGCGAACAATTTGTGGTTTGCACTTTCTCATGTATGCTTTATAGAATTTAACCGGTCAGCCAATAGAATAACTTTGGAATGTTAAATAATAAATAAGGATATAACTAAAAGGCAGTTTGTGTATTGTCAGAGATTGTCAGATAAGTCTCGTAGGTCATTCATCAACCTTCACTAATAAGCTTAATTAAGCTGTACAAAACTGATTTCAGTGATATCATTGTTAGTAGAAATGTGAGTTGTTGTCCGCATACCGGAGGATGCTTCACATATGTTATAACTTAAAAGAACATATTTTCAGACTTGGAATTATTGTCGTTCACTTGATGGTGGATGTGATGTCGTTGTCTCAATTTTTTTCCAGATAGTTAGCAAGCAAATGATTGGGAATTCGCTACACTTTAGTGAAGTCATTGTTTATAAAAAAAAACTAACCAAATTTATGTATCCTAAAGGATATTGGTTAATCGCGCGTTATTTTGGTGACCTCAATTTCAAGAGTTAGGTACGTAAGGCTCTTTTTCATACCCTTAGTTATAGTTCCTTTTTATATTAGCTTTATTTGACTAATCGATCTCTTGTCCTAAGTATTCCGTGACCTGGGATATTTTTCAGTTTTAAAATCCTGTCTTCATGCTTTTGTCTGTTTTACATTACGGAATATTTACATGGTCAACTTGTAGTTAAACGACTATATGAACGACTTTTGAATCCTTATTTATTAGCTTTTTATTCATATATCTATGTTTACTTCAACATCAATCAAGACATTTCGTGTTTTCGATGATTGGTATTATTGTTTTTAAGTTATAAGGAGCCGACGACAATCCACGAAATATAACTGAATTCATGTTTTTCTGCTATGATTGTTTTTAGTTTACTAAGATTTATAAAGAAGAGAAAATGTATAAAATTTTTCAACAAGTTAATCTTTCAGTTAATTCATCGTTTGGGGATTTTTGACTTTCGCCTCTTTCAGTATAGCATACAAACGATCCGGCCTATTATCACGGAACTATAAGTCAGTGATCCTTTATCATTGTGGGATTTTAGATATTTAAAGCTTTTAATAGTTTACAGAATGAAATGTATTCCATCTAATCTGTTGATATAGTCTTCTCTGTAATAACAACAATTACAGTGTTCCTTATTTATCTGTAGTTGAACTTCGTCTTTTGTTGATCTAATTTGGTTTTCTTTTAAAGTAATAGCTGATTAAACTGGAGTTTTGTGGTTCTGTTTTCGATGCAAATATTCTATATCATTTTTGGGTCATTTCCGGTTCACTTTAATCCTATCAGTTCATTTCACACATCTTGACACGAGCAATAAAATTGAGCCTGACACAATATATTCTAAAGAAATACTAATAAAGAATGTACGGCAATTAAAGCATACGTATCGCATGAAATTCATATTCGAAACTTCGAACATTATTCTACCCATTTTGAACTTGGATATCTATCCATCTAACATGATTAATACCTTTCCTCAATTAATTGGTATTAAATCAATCCAGTGTTTAGGTAGCAGTTCGACATTTTATGGTATGTTCCAGAATACAGCCCATTATCTTTTTTTAAGAAAGGAGAATGATACCATATACTTGGATTTGTTTCCAATAAAACTGATGATACGGGGCTCTTTCTAATATTGTTTTTGCGCATTAATTTTAAAACAGTCATTAGTGCCCTCACGTATATTAAGCTGTAGGTAACATGCTTTTGTTTACTACACTTAATATTCCTTTCATTGTAATCACAAGAATTTTATGAAAGGTAGTGCTACTGAGATGAATGAGCCATGCTGGACAAGTCTTTTCAAAAAGATCTTGAAGAGAAATCGAATGTCTAAAGTGTTTGATAATATTTCATATATACGTAGCAAGTTGACCATTAGTGTAAAACACCTCGAACAAATACGAAGGCATTTACCTGGTGAAAAGCTAGTGTGTGTCTGTGCAAAAGTAGATTATTATCATATATCGGGAGTCACATTCTTGTAGTACCTATATCTGACTCCATCCAGACCGTATGCTAATTGTCATCAAAATATACATGCCGCCAACCATCGTGTATTATTATAGACTTAATTCGCGTTAAAGAATAACAGAATAAAATAAGTCAAATACGAAAGTGGATTTCGAATTCGTATACTTCGTAAACTCACTGATCTGAAACAGACGATAGGAGAAACGAAGTGAGGAAAGCGAAACAAAATGACACCAGGCGGAGAAGGCGAGTGAGCCAACATGATTTAATCAAGTGTGACTCGATATTTATAGTCTGAGAAAATTAAGTTACAGACATAATGAATAGGGTAGGTAATAAACACATATACACCCAAATAAAAATAGGATTAATAGGCGACAAGGTCAAAACGTGACTTGAGAAAAATGAATAGATTTGTCTGTTCAGAAGCTAGAATAACCTGCGTGGCTTGACATAGTAACAGCCACTACAATATAATCGGCGGCCTATGCTCCATTGGGAGTAACAGACGTAAGTAATCTGTAAAAAGTACTACAATATAATATTAACAATGATGTATATTTGCCATTATACTGTACAAACAGTTATGTCTATTATTATGGCATCTACTAATACAAACTGTATCTCGTACATCTGAAGTAGGTCTCAACTACGCCCTGACTCAAATAGGAGTGGAATTCGTTGCTACCTATAATCCAGTTGTGCTAAAACAACCATTCCGAGCACGGATATGATACAAATATTTTAACTACTAATGAGTAGTAATGTTTGATAAATGTCATTTTGCGAAACATTTTATTTATGACTAAGCAAATCCTAATTCGAAGATTAACATGAGCTTTTACACCAGGTTAGATAGATTTAGTAATGATCGATAATCTACAGGGGACTCCAACAATAATAAATCTTAACCATTTATATCCGCCGGTCTTTAATATGCGGGATGCTTGAATAGATTCTTTAATGGTTCTAGCGTCTAAAAGATGTTTGTGTTTTTGATAGAGTCTAGTGGGAGAATATGGGATGCAGAATTTTTTTTACTCAGGACTTGTTAGTTTTACTCACGTAGGTCCAGAAATGTGATACAGACTATTTTGAAACTCAAGTTACTTTGTGGCTATACCACTTTAACATATTTTGTGTTTTTATACATTATTTATTGAAGACAAATTTATACTTACAAAATTGATGACTATTGCAGAATCATTCCAAAAATAATGTTTTACTCTAGAATACTGCAACCTTCAATTATGGATTTTGCATGTATCCTATGTTTAACAGCATAATCAACTCTGTGACAAGCGTTCGTTTAAAATAACTTATAAATCACAATTTTATGTGCTGCCTATCCTTTATTTTGACAATCGGAGCATGATCATAAACTGGTATGGATTCTCTAGTTATTTCCAGATGTATATATTATTGTTGGTCAGTATTGGAAATTTCTCTCAGTGGCTTCAAACTCTATTAGACTAACCAATAGAAAGGAATCGAATTCGTTCCTAAATATCAATACGTAAACAATGTAAACGTTTAAAATTAATCACAGCTTTCCCAATGGTGGTAATTATAGTGAATCAATAACCTAGAATAACTCCGCCTGTAGCTCTTCTAGAGTTACTGCCGGTCCCAAGCCCGGGTAAAGGAGGAGGGTTGGGCATGGGGTTAGCGACCCCATCCCGTAGAAAAGCTAACTCGCTAAAAAAACGCTAACCAGAAAAAATAATCCAAACCATTTAAACTCTGCCCTGGGAGTTGAAGGAATAATGACGTCTCATGATGAAAGCCGAAATTCTTCGGAAGTCACGAGACCGATGCACCTTCTAACAACCAGAGCAACACTCTTTATAGGTACATGGAACGTCCGGACAATGTGGGAAACAGGAAAGACCAGCCAAATAGCAATGGAAATGCGGAGATACAACTTGGCAGTACTCGGAATCAGCGAAACCCATTGGACACAAACTGGACAACAAAGGCTAGGTACAGGAGAGATGCTGCTGTACTCCGGTCACGAAGGGGAAAATGCGCCACACACTCAGGGAGTTGCTCTAATGCTGTCCAGAGAAGCACGAAATGCACTTGTGGGATGGGAATCTCATGGACCCAGGATAATCAAAGCATCATTCAGAACAAAGAAGCAAGGGATCACAATGAATGTTATCCAATGTTATGCACCCACCAATGATAGCAACGACGATGATAAAGATCAGTTCTATGAAAGGCTGCAATCAATTATAGAGAAGTGCTCACGAAAGGACCTCACCATCCTGATGGGAGATCTAAATGCTAAAGTTGGAGTGGATAACACAGGATATGAAGATGTAATTGGACGACATGGACTAGGAGAGAGAAATGAAAATGGGGAGAGACTTGCAAACCTATGTGCATTCAACAAATTGGTTATAGGCGGCACAATATTCCCACACAAACGCATACACACAGCTACATGGATCTCACCGGACCACACCACAGAGAACCAGATTGATCACATCTGTATCAACAAAAAATTCCGAAGATCAATGGAAGATGTGAGAACCCGGAGAGGAGCTGACATAGCTTCAGATCACCACCTGGTTGTGGCCAAGATGAGACTGAAGCTAAAGAAAGACTGGACAACTGGACAAACAGCACTACAAAGGTTTAATACAGCCTTCCTTCGAGATACTGACAAACTCCATGAATTCAAGATAACTCTCAACAACAGGTTCCAAGCTCTACAGGATCTACTGAAAGAACAAGAAACTACTTTGGAGGACAACTGGAAAGGGATAAAAGAAGCACTAACTTCAACGTGTCAGGAGGTTCTTGGTCCTAAGAAGCACCATCACAAGGAATGGATCTCTATGGGGACCCTGGACAAACTTCAAGAAAGGAAGAACAAGAAACTAGCAATTAACAACAGCCGAACACGAGCAGAGAAAGTCAAAGCACAAGCAGACTACGCAGAAGCAAACAGGGAAGTGAAGAAAAGCATTAAAGCCGACAAGCAGAAATACATGGGAGAACTAGCAACGACGGCGGAAAAAGCTGCAAGAGAAGGGAATATGAAACAACTATATGATACAACGAAGAAATTGGCAGGGAGATATAGCAAACCAGAGAGACCAGTGAAGGACAAAGAAGGAAAGACAATCACTGAGATTCAGGAACAGAGGAAAAGATGGGCAGAATACTTCGAGGAACTGCTGAATAGACCAGCCCCATCGAATCCACCGAACATCGAAGCAGCCCACACTGACCTTCCAATAGATGTCACTCCACCAACGATCGAAGAAGTCAAGATGGCCATCAGACAAATCAAAAGTGGGAAGGCGGCAGGACCTGACAATATACCAGCAGAAGCACTGAAGTCAGACATTGAAATAACTGCAAACATGCTTCACCTTCTATTCAAAAAGATTTGGGAAGAGGAACAAGTGCCAACGGACTGGAAAGAAGGATATCTCATCAAGATACCAAAGAAAGGAGATCTGAGCCAATGTGAGAACTACAGAGGCATCAGTTTGTTATCAGTACCAGGAAAAGTTTTCAACAGAGTGCTGCTGAATCGGATGAAAGACGCAGTAGACGCCGAACTTAGGGATCATCAGGCTGGATTCCGTAAGGATCGGTCGTGCACAGACCAGATTGCGACACTACGGATCATCGTTGAACAATCAGTTGAGTGGAACTCATCACTATACGTCAACTTCATCGACTATGAGAAGGCGTTTGACAGCGTGGATAGGAGAACATTGTGGAAACTTCTTCGACACTATGGAGTTCCTCAGAAGATCGTCAACATTATCCAAAACTCATACGATGGATTACAGTGCAAAGTGGTGCATGGAGGACAGCTGACAGATGCATTTCCAGTAAGGACCGGAGTCAGACAAGGCTGTCTACTCTCCCCATTTCTCTTCCTTCTAGTGATTGACTGGATTATGACGAATTCGACATCTGAAGGGAAATACGGAATACAATGGACTTCTCAGAATCAATTAGATGATTTGGACTTCGCAGATGACCTAGCCCTCCTCTCTCATACACACGACCAAATGCAGATGAAGACAGCAAATGTAGCAGCAGCCTCCGCATCGATAGGCCTCCACATTCACAAAGGAAAAAGCAAGATTCTCAAATGCAACACGGAGAACACCGACCCAATCACACTTGATGGCGAAACTCTGGAAGAGGTGGAAACATTCAAGTACCTGGGGAGCATCGTTGATAAACAAGGAGGATCGGATGCAGATGTAAAGGCAAGGATTGGCAAAGCAAGGGCAGCATTTCTACAATTGCAGAACATATGGAACTCAAAACAACTCTCAACCAATTTCAAGGTCAGAATCTTCAATACGAACGTCAAGACAGTCCTACTGTATGGCGCTGAAACGTGGAGAACTACTACGGCCATCATCAGGAAGGTACAAGTATTTATAAACAGTTGTCTACGCAAAATACTCAACATCCATTGGCCGGATACTATCAGCAACAGCGTTTTATGGGAGAGGACAAACCAACTTCCAGCTGAAGAGGAAATAAGGAAAAGACGTTGGAAGTGGATCGGACATACATTAAGGAAATCACCAATGTGCATCACGACTCAATCCCTAACTTGGAATCCTGAAGGGAAGCGGAAAAGAGGAAGGCCAAAGAACACACTACGCCGGGAAATAGAAGCCGATATGAAAAGGATGAATGTTAACTGGAAAGAACTGGAAAGGAAGGCTCAGGACAGAGTTGGATGGAGAATGCTGGTGAGCGGCCTATGCTCCTCGACGAGGGGTAACAGGCGTAAGTAAGTAAGTAAGTAATAACCTAGAATACAGTACTCTGGTATTTACAGTGATGATTTATACTAAGTGGTCGTTTGGTCAGCAACGTTGGAATGCAGGTATATCTAACCGAACAGTTCTAAATCGATTCCACTGATACTGGCAATTTATAAGGATCATTTTGGTAGTGGTCTTTAAGAAATTTGAATAATGTCTTAAAAATGAATATAATAGAGATATTTGGATGTATTCAAATATCTTAAACGATGTTTAGTAAGAAATGCCTGTTTTACACACAGTAAGCTAAGTTTTCGATGAGTATTCCATCAGTACATTTCTACGCGTACATCTGAGACTTATTCAGATATTATATCTTTTAAGATGAAATCATTTTACCATTTATTCAAATTTGGATTGATTCAATTTGTTGCACCTCACATGAGGACAGCGAAAGAGTGATAATCGAGATAAGAAGTCAAAGAGAAGAAGTAATTTCAAAATTAATGGAAATTAAAGCATGAGAAATATGTTTCACAAGGGATAAATGAGATCAAAGTATGAGATATTGGGAATGACACTTAACTCATGATCAAGTAAAATATAAAAAATATATGTAACTGCTTCGCTGCCGTGGGATTTTCGCCATATCAACATAGTGTGAACCGCAACCAAGAAGGCTGCAGCTAATCAATTGTCTTCTTGCGCTGTTTTCTGTTCTGGTGAATTTAGGTGTACTGAAAAATATATGAAGAAACAATCTAATACATTAATCAGTGTTCTAGGGATACTTCACTCTTAGGTGTTAATATTGAACTTACTGGCATTCAATAAATCTAAGGTATCATTTATGCTACGAGAAATCAAGATTGTCATCACGTTGTGCATGTTCATAGTTTGTGTATTCAATGGACGGATGTAAGTGTAGGTGTTATTGTATAAGTGATGCTAACAATCGAATTTCTTTCGAGAGTCATTAGTGGTATAATTGAGAGATTCTGTTATTTACTGTTGATGTGATGGAGGATATATTTAGCTGAAGATGTAAATTTCAGAGGCGTTGTGCTGTTCACGAAGTTTCTCACTAAAGTGTGGGTTTATATCGTTAGGAAAGGAAATGAAAGCTTTGCGATTAAAATATCCAGCTTAAAGAAAAAAGTACGTTCAAAGTGTTACTATGATTTACAAATGCATGTATTAGTAAATGAAAATTTACTCATAAGGCCGAAAAGGTCTTCAGATACCATACAAGTTCTTTAAAACTGTTTATTCCTCTGCTAATCTTTTTTGCAAGAATAATTTTTTCTGAATTACCACATTTATTATAGTATAAAGAGTTTCCGAAAATTCCACGAACTTATAATGAAGTATAATATTTATGAAATATCGATCATATAAGTAGGGTAGTAAGTAAGGTAACATTGTGGTATACTCACTCATAGTACTTAAACTATATTCTGTTAACTAAATTTCTAGCAAATGGTAAATAAACTTTATACAACTTTCATGGTTGGAATCGATGATGATAAATATTATAATCAAAGTGATTTTTGTTCATTTGTTTTCAACTAGTTTGTTTAGAAAGGATGTTATCGTCTTTTCTTGACGATCGTGTGATCATCAATTATGCACTGTTAACATTGTTAATGATCAGTTATTACAAATAAAAAGAGAAAAAAAACAAAAGAGGAGAAATCGATCAGACTATTTCATTTAACTATATAGTTGATCTCTTTTATGATAGATACAGATAAAGTGTTCAATGTTCAAAAATACAAAATAAACAATGTAATATTCTTTTTAATAAGTCTGACTTCCTTAGATGTCCAAGACTATAAATATACATAAATATTTATTCAGACATTTATGTGTATCATTGAGCAGACACCTAGTCTTGTTTATTGTCAATAGAATTCCAGGGAAATTAATTGTAGTATGATGAGTTCCTACATCATCAATATCATTAAGACACTTGAGATTTACATCTTTAGAGTTTTTAGTTTATTTTGAAATTTCTATTTTTTTGCCTGTATATTTATTCCACAGTAATCAAATGTAAATCACTCATTTCTACACTACTTCAAATGATGTAAACTATTTAAATTTCTGATATTTATTTAAAGTCTAGACTGTATACAAGAAACTATTGACACTCAAATTTATCTGCAAATAGAAGAATGTTAGCTAAATCTGAAATAAAGTTTACAGATCTTCATAAGAATTTCCCTTAGAGTAAATTTTCATGATCAACTACTGAATTGATATTAGTTAGTAGACCATTGGATGGGTTACCATACATCTGATTGATCAAATTATATCCAATCAAACTATGTCTATTCGAGTTCATGACTTTGATAGTGATCTTAATTTTGTGACTTTTGTCTTTGTCTTTTTTCGTTTCTTTTCAGGATTCCAAGTAAGCATTTGCCTTATTATGCAGTTTGATGATTTCCATAATGTATATTCTATATACTTTCAGCATTTTTTCCCCCGATTTCCTCATTAAATTGAATTTGATTTATTCTCTCCCAAAGTAAGCTCTTGCTGATTGCATCCGACCAACACACATTGAGTATCTTGGTAACAAAATTGTTGATAAATACTCGTACTCTCTTGATGATGGTTGTGGTAGTTTTTCAAGTCTCAGTTCCATACAGTAGAACTGTCTGGACGTTAGTAATGAAGATTCCTTCCAACAGATTTCTGTTAAATAAATTAGTAGAATGCATTAGTTGTATCTACAGATACTGATAGTTTAATGATTCATTCAACTGAACACCTTTCGGTATTGTGGGCTGATATAACCTAGGTTTCTTTGTCTACATTTATAAGAGATAACCATGTCAATAAAATAATTAATAATCTTTTGAAAAATTCTAAATGAATTATGATCTAATTTGTCAAATATTGAGTTACAGCCATAAAACTATCAATCTGATAGCTGATCACTGATGATTGGGGTTTGAGGTAATTTTAATCAAGTGACATTAGTGATATAAATAAAATCAGAAGGGGTTTTTGTGGATATGATAATAATTTTCATAGTTGAGATAATGACTCAATTGAAGCTAGACCACCATGGAAAACCTAGAAACATTGAATGGCCGTTTTGTCATATTGTGGGAATCCTCTGAAATTCGCATCCTCAATTTCGTGGATAAGTTGAAGTTAGATATTAACACCGTTGGGTGCCGGTTCAGTGGTCTAGAGGTTAGGCGTTCGATAGGTTCTTGGTTCGAATATAGCGAGGAGGGATCATGAATACGTACTGCTGAGGAGTTACATACTAGGACGAAACGGCCAACCTGTGCTTCAGTTGACTGATGATCTCAACTATGAAAATTAATATAAATAAAATTCAAGTTTGAATATTAGTAGCGTCAGATGTAAACTATGAGTATTTTCAATAATCCGTGACCAATGTTTATGAAAGAACTAGTATTTCTTAAAGTCATGCTAGATGGAACCAATTCGAAAAAAATTATTAAAACTGGTATATGATTAATTAAACACTAATTGTTTTATAATATTTATTTTTTCATCACAATTATGCATTTGTTAATTATTAAGTCATAAACAAGTAATACCCAGAACACTCGTGGATTGGTTCAAGCCGCCACACTGTATCGGCATAATGGAATGAAATTATCAAGACAAATGATAGTGTAGTAAAATTAGTAACTGTATCAATGATCGTAAAGAAGATTAGCCATGAATAGTATGACAAGTGAACCGCGGTTGTATTCTGTTTGCTCAATATTAGTTTATGAATAACATTTTTAGTTTTCTTATGTTTTCTTATGACAGGTCGGAAAGTGATTCTATATTTTGAAATCTATTGAAATGGGTTAGAAAAATGTATCTTGTAAACATTATATAAACTTTTCGTCTATTACATCCATTCCAGTAATACTGTTGTGCGGTCTACTTATATCCATCTAAGTAGTATATGGCGATAGTAAGACATAGAATGTATTTTGGCAGAAGACCGATAAGGAAAAAACTGAAATGAAGCGCAATTGGTAGGAAAATGCATGAACAATGGAATTACAGAAGTTGAACTGATATTTACAGAAGAAACAGTGAAGATTGAGACAATTGATTGTTATTGTGCAAATTAAGTGTTTGCTGTATGGTTATCAGAATTTAGTGAGATAGTCTCTAATTTGTGTCTACATACATTGGAGTATCCCCACCCATGTTCTGTTCACTACAATACTACTATTCACTTTATTAAAATCCCTAGTTATTTTGTTAGACTGATCAACTTAATTAGTCATTGGTGATGAACTGTTCTAACATTTAGAAAGAAATGAAAAACTCAAGCTTTAGAGACATTACATGTTCATCTTTATCATTATGACATTATTTGTTTAAAATATACCGAAAACAATTATATGCGTTATCAGTATAACATTATTAGAGTCTGTAGTATTCTCATAGTTTATATCATGAAGTGATTTTAGCTAGGCCACCGGCGAGAGCTAATGGTGTAACTTTCCAACATCAATCAATTTACGACATTGTGTGATCTACTGTTGAGGAGTGCCACACTAAGACGGAACGGGTGTCTAGGGCTTCTTGGTTTGCAATGATGCTCTAACTAAGATCAATTGAAAAACTCAAAATTTGTCAATAACATTTACTACTCAGTTATTGACTCGATTGTTAAGTGAATAACACGGTGGCGTTTGAAGCTGCCAGAACTGGATTCGAACCCCCTGCGTGAACATCAACTATGGGATCTAGGTACATACAGCTGACCATTCCTAAATAGGACTAAACATGCGCACTGGATTTCACTGTGAGACACCACTCATCTCTGCTTATGACAACTGAAAATAGTTTTCATTATGATCAGAAATTTGTTATAGGACAATTGAAATAAACAATAATCATATATTCAATGGTCAGTAGTTTAACTTGTCGTATGTTGATTCCGTGCAGAGTTTTTAGATGTACAACACATTTATATAAGATTTATCTGGGCGGGTTTAGTTCTAAAATTTCATCTACTAAATGTCTTGCGATAAAGTATATTTTTTTCGAAGAATGCAAATCTGAACATGCTCAAATAAATGATTTATATTCTGAAAATAATTACAGAAGGCAAACCGATTTACAGGGATGATCAGATTGATACAGAAAGAAATTTAACATATAAATGACAGAAATATAAAAGTAAGTAATTTGGAAAGACGTAGTTCATAAATTGTTTAGAAAATACATTTTTCGTGGAAGCAATGGACAACCAGTCTTTTCTTAGTAGATGAACTGGGACGTTATTTTCAAAAATAAACAATGTCATAAGGAGTGATTGGGATTTTGGTACAGGGTAATTATAATCACTATGCAACAATTCGTGAGAGCAAATCCGTGACGGTTAATAATATTTGACTTCATATCTAGTATATATATATATATATAGACTAATTGATGTATGTGAACAAAGAGATACAAACTTACAAGAAGCAAAGAATTATATAGAAATAGATTTTATAAACACTGAGGAGATTTCTAGGTGAAATTAGGCTATAGATTGACATAAGTCTATTATCCCTGACCTATTGTATAGTCTCATTAATTTTCTAAAAACACATTTAATACACATCATGATTTAACTAAGAAGTCAATCGATCATAGGAAATGGCGTTGCTGATGATGAATAGAGTTAGTTCTCTTTGTCATTTTCATCTTTGTTATCATCTATCATTGTTTTCTTTAAATCTTCAGTGAGAAACGCAGAAAAACAGGATTTTATTTTATATGACAAAGACTATATTGTAGAGTTGTGGTTGAAAATGTTGAACAATAAAACTAATTAATCATTCTAACGTTTTTTTTAATTAAAAGATGAAATTAATCTGTATAAAACAGTCTTGAGTTAGATAAGCAAAGATGGATAAAGGATAGCAGTGGAACGCAGTTTGACGCTCGTTTCGTCCTATTTGGGACTCATCAACTGGATGTACCTGCATCTCAGAGTTGATGTTCACTCTGTGACTCGAACCCAGTACCTTTCGCTCCAAACGCCATCGCGTTATCCACTCGGCCACTGAGTCCTGATAGCCACTTGCTTGTGCGATGAACATCAACTCTGAGATGCAGGTACATCCAGCTGACGAGTCCCAAATAGGACGAAACGCGCGTCCTGGATTCCGCTGCTAGCCACTATTCATCTTTGCTTATCATGCTTGTGAATCAAGGCTATATCGAGGCAATACGCACAGTATGCACATATGCCAATTAGAGACTGACCAGTTGCAGTCCTAAACATCGATGAGGAGATTCAGACAAACAATACTAAGTGAATTTAGTCTTGAATTAGGTTGATCGAATTACAATATTAGCAGTATAGGTAAGTAAGGAGATGGTAAGTTATGGTAACTATCAGTCAGTTATTATTTAAGTTGTTTTGTTTGAAATACATCGAACAGATTGGTATGTAATTTTGATTATTGAATAATTGAAAGTGTTAGTCAATTGAAACTAGACTACCAGAGAAAACCTGGAAGCACTGGATGACCGTTTCTTCCTATTGTGGAACCACTCAGCAGTGCGCATCTACGATGTCGCCTCACGAGATTCGAACTCAGGACCTACCAGTCTCGCGCCAGAACACTTAACCGACAGACCAGCATCCCATGGTGTTTATGTCTAACTCCAACCAATCCACGAATTGAATAATTGTATGCTGAAATGAAATATGAGAGTATCTGATTGGAAATATTTCTTGTATTATTCAGGTCTAAGTAATCTGTATGATTGTTCTTAGTTTGCATAAAATTTAATTTTATGGAAGTTATTTACCAAATCTGTTTTAAGAGACTTTAATTTCAGGATTAAAATTATATCAGAACTGAAATGAAATAGCGACAGATGTTGTTAAAACATTCAAAAAGTATTAGGAATCTTAGGATATAACGAAATTCATGTTGTTGAACGTGTAACTTTATAAGCAAAGATGAATGGTTTCTAGCGGTGAAATCCAGGACGCGCGTTTCGTCCGATTAAAGTTTCGTCAGCTGGATGTACCTGCATGCCAGAGATGACGTTCACTGCTGAAAAATAATGTCTAAAAATTATGTTTACTTGTAATAAAAACTTATATTGACATAGAGTTAAATTTTCTATAGTAAATATTTATTCGGTAAAGATAGAGATTCGAAATATTCGCCTCATTCAAAGCATTGGTTTAACTGATAATAATCAGTGATTTGTGAACTTGATATTTAATGTTTACTTCACCTTACCAAACATATGGTCGATCAATATCAAAAACTTCACACAGTGTTAAAAAAGGCTTCAAAAGTATTAACCATTGAAGAAAAATTAACATTTCCAATCAGATCGTTATCAACCTTTATATATCCATGATTATGATCTAATTGTATTTTCTAGCATATGTTGTTCTAATTTTCACAATGAAAATCTTTTAAATTTTAAAATCATATTCCCTGTTTTATTCAGATCGTATATTGAGAAAGAGTATTGACGACTTGATGAAGCCTTGTTTGCGGCTAAATAGCATTCCTTACCAGTAATTCTACTTTCCAAACGTCCGTGAACAGTTTATAGAATTATTGATTGAATACATTTTAGCTTTAAAAATAGTGCAGACAAAGACTATATATTAGACTCCTTTTCCCCTCTTTAGAAATTTCTTAGTTAATGGGCAATAATTTAGTCAGAGGAAATAAGCGTTGCTAGAGAAAGTCTATTTAGACATCTTTATAAAACTTCATTGACATATCTGTTGACTCCAGTTGCCATAGTTATTTACCCAAATGGTTAGTGAGAATATGTCTAGTTTTAAAAGAAATTGCTTTATAAAATAGCACTGAATGAAGAATAATTATAAACCAAGGTTGTATGGATTACTCTTAAGTTTTAGTGGCAGGTCATACGCAAGAAACTGGATAATGGATAAATACATCGTACAATGAATATAACACTATTCAGGTATTAAGCCTTCAAGTTCGATCCAATTTTGATGGTGGTTCAATCAGTGTTTAAAACCACAGATAATTTACAGTCTTATTCTTGGTTTTATTGACCATACTATTTATGTTATACTACTGAAATACTCTTAAATGACCACGTTAAAGTTGTCAAACATGGATTAAACAGTTAATCATTAATTTTTGGTTTCTACTTATGCTTCTGGTAGTATCAATTCTTAACGAAAGGCTACTATTTTCACTGTGCTGATTAAAAAAATTATTATACTAAAACGTCGATTAGTTATTTATACTAGAAACATTTTTGAGTATGTGCATAACTTTATAACAACTTTTTTATCCTGAGGTAGGTTGTGTTAGAGAGAACAGGAACATATCCATCAGTTTTATTCGCAATTACTATATCATCTAACAAGTATATCTACCTAACAGGTATCTTTAATTAAAGTTAAACTGAAAAGCTTATTATATTTCTGTATTAGGGTTGTCAGTGTAGCACACACCACACTCATGCTCGTTCACTACAGTGTGATTTTAAAAGATGTATATACTTTAGAATGAGCTATTACTTTTGTAACGCTAATTTGGAATAATGACTGTAGAAACTCATGACGATTTATTGAAAAGAATATTCTCCACTCAGCTCATTTCTTTGTGGAAAACTCAATTCTGGACAAATTTTCTTTAGCATTATTGTCGGCTATTATTCTGTATTCATTGTGCCAATGTTTGTCAAAGATCATTGGTACGAAACAAACAGTCTAGGCAAGTCACTCAAATTTCAAACTAGATCGAACACGTAAATCTAGTGGGCAAATACTAATTGGGATCTGATATATACATAAGGAGTATGAAGTCATTTTATTATAAAAATAACTATTGAGTTTTTGAGTCAATAAAAGAGAGGGATCTGAACCACCATATTTAAATGGTATTCCAAACATATCTGCCATCTGAAAATTTGAAGTCCAACTCTTGTCCAAATAGATTAATGAAAATAAGTAGTTAGTGTCAAACTTATGGTTCCCCCTGAAACAGATGAGTTAAGCTAAAACTGTTCATGAACTTAAACATGCTTTTATTAACTCATGCAGAAGAGTGTTTACAATGAAAAGTTACTCTCCAGGACATTTATCAATATAACCTCCTTTACAGAAGCAGTTGTACTGGTTGAAACAAAAAGAGGTGACTTATCTAGGTAATTCACTGCTCAATCTTCCTGTCATTATTCTGCAGGTAGAACAAAACAGCTGTCATTTTCCTGTTCCGTGTGACCTCGACAATGACATTATACGGCAAGCATTACCTCTAAGAAGAAGAGATAAACTTTCCTCATCTACATTCTAGACTTCCTTTTTTAAGCAAAACTTCATTTATCATAAAACCGGTTGTTCATTTTGTTTATTAATTTTTTACACGAATGTTCTTAAAGTATATGAATGAAGATGGATAGCGGCTAGCAGTGGGTTCATGTATATCCAGCTGTTAGTTTGAAATAGAACGATACATCTGTTTAAGATTTCACTGTTAACCTTTATAAATCCTAATTTAAATACCTGTTACTTAATAGTACTAATTGACTCATTCCTCTTAGGATGCACATATTTCAATTAAAGCTTACTAAATTCAAGTCTTTAATATAAATAATATGACTTTCCAAAAGCCTGCAACCAAATTAATAGAAATATTCTTCATTCACATATCTTCATTTTCACGATGATAATATTTTAGATGTCCTTACCAAGGTTTAACTGGATAATTTCCATGTGGATAGTAAGTTTGGAGATGAATGCTTTCCTAATGGAATTACATAATTCCTTTGTTTCTTTGCTACCAATAATATTATTTTCAGAAGGGTTTTTTTGTGGAGATTTTAGTAATTTTATAATTGAAATCATGAGGAGTCCCACAATAGGACGAGACGGCCATTCAGTGCTTCCAGGTTTTCCATGTTGGTCTTGCTTCAATTGACTTATGATTTCAACTATTATATTATTTATATTATTTTTAACAAAAAAAATGGTGTTTATCAAAGTTGTTTACATACATTATGTCAACTCATCTATTGAATATTGAATATACATTATTGATTATGCGTCAATTATTGTTTCAAGTCTTCCTTTATTGTTTCTCCTTATCTTTCTGATAATCCTATGGAAAGGGATAAACACAAATAATTGTTCTAAGCTTATTATTTCAAATTCTATACAAGCAATCAATGGATAATTATAAATGAAAGATTTTTCTAGATTTATTACTTATACTTCAAAAGTTTTATTAATAAATTATTTGCTCGATTGTTTAAATTCACTTGGTATTGTTTGTTTGAATTAAGGCTATATCGAGGCAATACGCACAGTATGTTAATATGCCAATAAAAGAGTGACCAGTTGCAGTTCTAACAAAATCAATGGGAAGATTCAAACAAACAATACTAAGTGAATTCAAACTTCACTCCACTGCACAAGCAAGTGGCTATCAGGACTTAATAGCTGAGTGGATAAAGCGATTGGGTTTGAAGTGAAAGGTACTAGGTTCGAGTCCCAGAGTGAATATCAACTTTGACATGCAGATACATCCAGTTGACCAGTCCAAAATAGGACGAAACGCGCGTCAAACTGAATTCCACTACTAGCCACCATTCATCTTTGCTTATAGTGTTTGTTTGTTTATTTCCAAAAAGTGAGACAACTATAATTAACTGATGTTTAACAAATTAATTCACTTAAAATCAATATCGTTTTCTGTTTTAATTTCAAAAAATAAGTTTTTCAATGTTCTTTTTGTTTACTTGGAGATTCCTTCGGGAATTTTTATAAATTTACTACTACTAATAATACTAATAATACTGTAGTGTGGGCTACTTATATCCATATACGTAGTATATGGTGATGGTCAGACATAGAATGTATTTTGGCAGAAGATCGATAATGAAAGAACTGAAATGAAGCGCAATTGGTAGGAAAATGCACAAACAATGAAATTAGAGAAGATGGATTGATATTTACAGAAGAAACATTGAAGATTGAGATAATTGGTTGTTATTTTGCAAATTAACTGTTTGCTGTATGGTTATCAGATCTTAGTAAGATAGTTCGTAATTTGTGCTTAAATACATTCGATTGTCCTCCACCGTGTTCTGTTCATTACAATATCAGTCTGCAAAATGAATAATTGTATACTTGATCAATAATTGTAATATGAAATATTTTTAATATATTTGAATGTTAAAACTGCTTCCATCAGTTATATGTAACACTATGATTTACAATATGGGGTTGTGAAGATTTTTGGATTCCATTTATATCATGAACTGATCCAACTTAGACCACTGTTAAAAACCTGGAAGAACTAGGTGGATCTTTTGTCTTAGTATGGAACTCCTCAGCAGTGCGAATCCACTATCCCACACTTTTAAAATGGATGACTAGATAATTTAACTATTAGTTTAATTACAGTTATAAAATAAACTGTCTTAATCTATGGAATAAAGAATGAAAGTTAACTAGTTCTAACCAAAAAAATCATATAGGAAAAAACACTTGTTTCACAATTGTTTAGAACTGTTCAGTGTCATTCCAGCTAACGAACGCAGTACATTTAATTTCTATGAGAAGAAGGTAGACAGTAAATTCAGACCAATGAGTTAGAGTCTAGTGGAATACATTTCGATCTCTAATTAGTTCGCATTGTTATAAAATAACAATCAATCAGTGATATCAATAAAAACTGTCTCACTTTTGACATTATTCAACTTTACCAGTCATGGTTTAGGTCTAGAACTTTCAAAATGGATTGAGAAGCTAATTAATTAATTAATTTTGTTTGAAAATAATTTTCGTTATATTCAGAAATCAAATTACAAGAACATTGAATATCAACATTAAAATATACATATAAGTGATTTTTGTTTATTTTGTCAAGTCTTGTCAACAGATCATAAGGAAACGATCTTCGAATTGAATATCTTTTTACAAACACTTCATTTATAGATAGGTCGATGACAACTCTTACTCAGATTCTCTGAAGTTTCAAAAGAAATATTTGAATTATACTTATTTGAAATGATATACATTTATACTATTTATATCGTTTAATAGTAACTTGGTCATAAATCGATGTTATTAAAATAATTTTTCAAGTTGTTAAAAGTTTCATTTGTAAAAAGTAGAAACTTCCTCTTTAATTATTATTTAGATGAGGATATTAAACAAACAAACAAACAAAAAAAGAAACAAAGAGATATTGTATGCAATGATGGATAGTCGCTAGCAGTGGAATCCAGGACGCACGTTTCGTTCTATTTGGGACTCCTCATCTGGATGTACCTGCATCTCAGAGTTGATGTTCACTCCAAGACTCGAACCCAATACCATTCGCTTTAAACGCCATCGCTTTATCCACTTAGATACTGAATCCTGATAACCACTTCCTTGTACAATAGGGCGAGGTTTAAATTCTCTTTGTATTGTTTGCTTGAATCTTCTCAATTGATCAATCTCTTGTTGGCATATGTACATCCTTATGAGCATTCTTATTAGTTATTTCATTAAAAAATATCAGATTTTATTAAATATTCACCTTTCAATTCAATAAATCTTCATCTGATTTATTTTTAATTATAAAATGTACAATTTGAATATATTAATTTAATTTGAACCTATTAAAATCATAAAGAGGAGGTCATCTAGTTTATTTTAAGTTCAAATAAAATAAATAAATAATTAATATAATTTGTAATAAAAACAAATAAACAAACAAATCAATTAAATTCATTATATAATCCCCCCCTCTTTTTAATGAATTAACCAATAAGGAGAAAAGGGTGGGGATAAGCAGATTAACCTAGTTAATAATTACTATTCTGATAAATTATTATTTATTTACTTATCTGTTTCTTATAGTTTTGTAACTAATCAACTTCAATTAATAGACCATATAGAAATACTCATATTTAAATGAAATAGTTCAGAGCAACTCCCTAAAAACTCAGGTAATAATTAATAACATAGAAATAAGCTTAATTGGATTATATTAATAAAAAAGTCATTATGGTAAATTCTTTTTATCATGATCTCAACTACATAAAATTACTAAAATCTCCACAGAACTCCCTTCTGATATGATATTGGAGGTAACTTAAGAAGAGTACTTGTTGATTACTGTAGACAATTTTTGGAAATAGAAGCATTACCATAACTTGTTGATAATATACTGACCAGCGGATTATTTAGTTTTGAGTTTATTGTTATTGTGTTACCATCAACATAATTCTACTACTTAGAGATTATTTTGCTATCATATTATTGTTTACAACTTTTAAAGTACAAATTGATCTTATTTAGGCTATCATGGAGAGCGTGGATGAACTGGAAGGTTGTTTCGTTCTGGTGTAAGTCTCCCCAGCAGAGCATATCTATGACATCACATCTAGAAATTATAACAAGGATTTTTGAAAATTTAATAATCACATAAACCTATACTAGTAATAATCGTGTCATTAGCTTCAAAATACAGCTTCTGGAGTTCTGGTGAGAAACCGTTATCAGTGTAGTTCAACTGTATCGGGTGTGAGGAAGGCTGCTTCGATATCCAGTGGATTCAATAAAGCTGGTCTTTTCAAGAGTTCCTTGAAGTATTCTACCCATCTGTTCCTCTGTTCTTAAACCTCGGTGATTGTCTTGACCTCTCTGTCCTTGACTGGTTTCTCTGGCTTACTATATTTCCCTGTCAGTTTCTTCTTTGTGTCATATGGTTGTTTTATATTTTCTTTTCTTACAGCATTTACCGCTGTCGTCGCTAGGTCTTCTACGTATTTCTTCTTGTCAGCTCTAATGCTTTTCTTTACTTGCTTGTTCGCTTCTGTGTATTCAGCGTATGCCTTGAATTTGTCTGTTCTTTTTCTGTTGCTGTTAACTGCTGTCCTCTCGTTCTTCCTTTTGTTCAAAATTTCGAAACAGTGGGTAAAATACATTTTTGTATTGGTTGCTGAATTTTCTTAATGACGTTTAGGACTGCAATTGATCAGTGTGTTATCAGCATATGTGAATCCCGTGTGGGTTTCCTCGAAATTAACTTGAGTCACAATCGTTGTGAGCAGAGATAATGGTGGTTAGCAGTGAAATATAGGACCTGGGTTTCGTACTACTCGAAACTCATCAGCTAGATGTAACTAGACAAAATATAAAATATGTTATATTTTTTTAACGAAATGTAGGTAATTTCAGCTAAATAAACTCACACGCAATAACTAAATACAATTACATTTGTAAACAAAAAATGAAATCAAATGATTGTTTAAAGGAGTTTAATACCTGATTTTGTTAAATTTCTAATCTAATCAGTTGGTTATTTATAACTTTTTTTGATAGATTGATCAGTTAACTATAAACAAACTAGTGCCATTTGTATAACTATTTTATCGCAAACACATTAGACTTTTAAGTTCAGCTTTATCAATTTCATCAAATTATTAGCTTACTTACTATCCTTTAGTACCCTAAGAAAAAGATTATTAATAAGGAGAATTTATTACTTACTTATTGAGGCCTGTTACTCCCAATGGAGCATAGGCCGCTGATCAGCATTCTCCAACCCACTCTTTCCTGGGCCTTCCTTCCGAAGTATTTTGCGTAGACAACTGTTAATAAACACTTGTATCTTCTGGATGATGGCTTTCGTAGTTTTCCACGTCTCCACCTCATACAGTAGAACTGTCTTGACATTCGTATTGAAAATTCTGATCTTGGTGTTGGTTGACAATTGTTTTGAGTTCCAGATGTTCTTCAATTGTAGATATGATGCTCTTGCTTTGCCGATCCTCGCCCTCATATCTGCATCAGACCCACTGTGTTCATCAATGATGCTGCCCAGATATGCAAAGGTTTTCACATCCTCCAAAGCTTCTCCGTCAAGTGTAATTAGATTGGTACATGTTCTATTGTATCGAAGGGTCTTGCTTTTCCCAAGGAGAATTTATTGAAGATTAATAATTTATGCATAACAGGAGAGTTGAGGATTCAAAATTTACTCATTTAGAGACAAAATCCCCAGATCCTCATTTTACTTTTGTCTTAATAATTAATAAGAAAATACGCATTTTAACCATAGAAACTATTTATTCCTTTTTTTGAGATTGATTCTTTCCTAATATTTTTCAGGTTGACAATTATCTTCCATCAATAATCGACTTTTGTACTCTACTATTTCATCTATGACATAATTATTCTGACAGTTTAAAACGCCTCTGATCTATTTAATTATAGACATATTTGTTGGGGTGATCCAGAAAATTTCTCGTAAAATACAGGAAAGACTCAGGAAACACTGAGAAGCATTTTATTCCATCAGCGTTCACTAGAAGTTTTGTCAGAAACATCAGGAAAGTGAAAGGTCATTTGTAGAGTTTCTGATTGGTTGATTACTATGCTTAGCATCATTCCAGAATTTCTGGGAAAACCTAAGGACTTCTAAAATACTATAAAAACCCTATATTTTCTGTAAATGAATGAACCTTTGGAGTAAAGTGCTTCTCCCATATTTTACACCTTTTTGCTCGTGTTCAAGTTGTTGTGTAGTTTTAGCTTGGGGTTTACGACAATAGCTTATGAACCGAGTGTAGCATTCAATTAGCAAGACTTATCAATATTTTACTAGAAAATCGTAAACAACTTTATACAACTTAAATTCATTTATTATTGTTTGTTTGAATCTTCTCATTGATGTTTAGGACTGCAACTGGTCAGTCTCTAATTGGCCATATGTGCATACTGTGCGTATTACCTAGAGATAGCCTTAATTCACAAGCATTGTAAGCAAAGATGGATAGTGGCTAGCAGTGGAATGAATTTAAACTTCATCCCATTGCACAAGCAAGTGGTTATCAGGACTCAGTAGCCGAGTGGATAACGCAATGGCGTTTGAAGCGAAAGGTACTGGGTTTGAGTCACAGAGTGAACATCAACTGTGAGATCCAGGTACATCCAGCTGATGAGTCCCAAATAGGACGAAACGCGCATCCTTGATTCCACTGCTATCCACTATCCATTTTTGCTCACAAAGTTTATACAACGTTAGTGAAAAGAAAATTTTGTTTTTGCTTAAGTAAATAACTTTGTAGAAAGTTTAAACAAAATATATTTCGACTGGAAGTTATCATAAAGCATTCATGGGTAAAAAGAAACAAACATATTGAATTAAGTTATACTTAGGTTGTTTTTTTATACAGTACGGTTCTCTCCTAGTTAGCTGAGGTATATAACATATGTTTTATTACCTCACTTGTCTGAGGAGTTTCTAATTATAATTTTAAATAACCAACACATGACCATTGATACTAACCAGACTATAAACTTCTTTTTTAACCACTGCAGTGGGACTAGTTGGATAAACCGTATTGGGAGGGTCTTATCGTTATTTTCAGTCGTCCTGAATGGCAAATTGATGTAAGTCCTCCAACCCTCTGTGAGGTTGAAAAAGCTATAGGAAATCTGAAGAGAGGGAGAGCAGCAGGCCCTGACAGGTTGACCCCTGAGATTTTTAAGGATGGTGGTCTAGTACTAGCAGTGAGATTGACTGAGGTCTTAGGTAGAATCTGGGAACTGGACGTAATTCCATCTGACTGGTCCCAATCACTGATTATGCCAGTCTATAAGAAAGGACAAAAGTCCTCCTGTGACAATCACAGAGGGATCAGTTTGACTAATATACTATCTAAAATACTAGCTTCAATAATACTTCGAAGCCTAACCAAAGCTCGTGAAGAGCAGACTAGAGAAAACCAGGCCGGTTTCCGACCTGGACGTGGTTGCATAGACCAGATATTCACCCTACGTCAGGTCCTAGAACATAGACACAAATTCAGACGTCCCACAATGGTAGTATTTCTTGACCTTAAGGCGGCATTTGACTCCGTTGATCGTTAGGTTCTATGGCAGTGTTTGTTACTGAAAGAAGTATCAAAGAAGTACATTAACCTCATAAAGGCTCTCTACTCGAACACAACTGGTCGAGTTAGAGCCTATGGCGAACTGTCATCAGAACTGATTACCACAAGTGGCGTTCGTCAGGGCTGTCCACTCTCTCCATTCTTGTTTAACTTTGTCATTGACATACTTTTAGAAATAGCACTTTCATCAGCTAAACCCTCAGGAGTTGAACTTTTACCGGGAGATTCACTTGTTGACTTAGAATACGCCAACGACATAGTTTTACTCGGTGAAGACGCTGACAACATGCAGAGTCTTCTGACCACTATAAGCAACTATGCAGGCATGTTCGGGATGCGATTCTCTCCCTCGAAGTGCAAAATGTTACTTCAGGATTGGGTTGCAGCGACTCCTGAACTAATGATAGGGAGTGAAGTAATTGAGCGTGTAGACCACTTCACTTATCTTGGGAGTCTCATCAGCCCTTGTGGTCTAGTATGTGACGAAATCTCAGCACGGTTACAGAAGGCTCGTATAGCTTCCGCCAACTTGCGTCATTTATGGCGTAGGCGAGATATCCGTCTAGCAACCAAAGGACGGGTTTACTGTGCAGCAGTTCGTTCCGTCCTACTTTATGGCAGTGAAACATGGCCAATAAGAGTAGAGGATATTCGTAGGCTGCTAGTGTTCGATCATCAGTCAGTCAGTCAGCTACAACGTAGGACCAGGCACATTTATGCATCGGTCCAAGTTGCCATACCTCGTTAGCACAACAAGATGAACACCGGATTCATAGAAGCAATTAATGTAGTGGTGGTAGTAGTATATAAATTATAGGTTGTATATAAGGATATAGTATAGGAAGGAAGAGAGATATGAAGCAATTTTAGTTTCAAGGTTTAAAGGAAGATAAAGAGTGTATACACCTACGCCATTGTGATCGATTCTGAGCCATGTCACCTAGAGTCTCCAACCATTGGTTACGATAGTCACGCGGACCCCAACCAGGTAGTCTGCATCTGCCAACATGGCTCAGGCTAGAAGTTAGTGACTTCAAACACTGATGCCATGTTTTGGTTTGGCCGCCCCTAACTCTCTTCCAACAATCCCCAGTACTAGTCATCATAGCGCGTCGTGGTAATCGGTGTTCAGGCATACCTGACACATAGCCCAACCATCACAGTTGATGAAGATTCATCACCTCATCAACTGATTTACCATCGTTCCCTAATACCCTGCGTCTAACCTCACTGTTACTTGCCCGGTGATCCCAGCAGACGCGAGCAATATTTCTAAGGCATCTGTGGTCAAATACTAGTAACCTACGAGTATCTTCTACTCTTAATGGCCATGTTTCACAGCCGTAAAGTAGGACAGAGCGAACTGCTGCGCAGTATACTCGTCCCTTAATTGATAGACGGATATCTCGTCTACGCCATAGGTGACGTAAGTTGGCAAAAGCCAAACGAGCTTTTTGAATCCGTGCTGAGATTTCGTCTGACACCAACCCATTAGGGCTGATCAGACTTCCAAGATAAGTGAAGTTGTCGACGCGTTCGACTACTTCACTTCCTATCCTTAGTTCGAGTGTTGACGCAGGCCAGTCCTGGAGTAACAATTTACATTTGGATGGTAAGAAACGCATCCCAAACATCCTGGCATTATTACTGAGTTCCAACAGAAGACTCTGCATTTTGCCAGCGTCTTCACCAAACAGGACTATGTCATCTGCGTATTCTAAGTCGCTTAGTGGTCCCCCTGATGGGAGATCAATTCCTGTAAATTCAGGCGAAGAGAGTGTTATTTCCAGCATCAGGTCTATAATGAAGTTAAACAAAAATGGGGATAGTGGACAGCCTTGACGGACACCACTTGAGGTTGTAAAATCATATGACAGTTCGCCATAAGCTCTCACTCGACTGGTAGTGTTCGAGTAAAGAGCCTTCACAAGGTTTATGTACTTCTCAGGTACACCTTTCAATGACAGACACTGCCACAGAACCTCTCGGTCTACAGAGTCAAATGCTGCTTTCAAGTCAAGAAAATCTATCATTGTTGGACGCCTGTGCTCTAAGACTTGACGAATGGTGAATATGTGGTCGATACAGCCACGACCAGGTCTGAAGCCAGCCTGATTTTCTCGTGTTTGCAGTCCACGAGTCTTAGTTAGGCGCCCGATAATTATTGAGACTAGTATTTTAGATTCTATGTTAGTCAGACTAATCCCTCTATGGTTATCGCAGGATGATTTTGACCCCTTTTTATATATTGGGACAATCAGTGATTGTGACCAGTCGGATGGGATTACATCCGTCTCCCAGATTTTAGCCAGAATATTAGTCAACCTAATCGCTAAAATTGGACCACCATATTTAAAGACCTCTGGAACCAATCCATCTGGACCAGCTGCTCTTCCTCGTTTCAGATTACTTATAGCTTTTTGAACTTCGAGTAGGGTCGGGGGGCCTACTTCAATGTTTCATTCAGGTTTTCTGGGAATAGTGGGTAGTTGTGCAGTAGCTGAAGGCCAGCTAAACTGCTCCTTAAAGTGTTCCGCCCATCGTTCTAAACGTTTGGGTTGAGAGTAGATAAGGTTTCCATCTTTTTCCGAGATCGTCTCACTTACACTTGACTTCTTAATTCCGGTTTCTTTTATTAGTCTGAATAGTTGCCTGGTGTTGCCTACAGCCGCTGCCTTTTCCATCTCTTTTACTTTCGTTGCCCACCACTGCTCACGATCGTTCCTTAGGCTTTTAGTTAACCTAGATCTAATTTGTTTACGCTCTTAGTCATGTTCAGAGCCTGATGGGATGAGTTTACGCGAATCCATCAGTGAAATGGACTTAGAAGAAATCCACTGGTTTTTTGGAGCCCTATGGTTTAAATAAGTAATAGATGTTACTGCTGTTTCCACAGCTGTTCGTGTGTCTTTCCAAGCAGCATCTAGGTCAGTCTTGTTTACAGAACTGCCTAGATGTGAACTCAGTTGTTTCTGGAATTCGCATTTGGCTTTCTCGTCCTCCAGTTCAATCCTAATGGGTCTTCTTAGTGTACTTTTCCTGCGTCCATTGAGGTGCAGACAAATGCGTGCTCGTATAAAAAGCGTGATCAGAGTCTAAACAAGTATTCCAATACGAGCGACAATCTTCTATTGAGCCTCTCCAACGATGACTGATGACAATATGGTTTATTTGAGTCCATCGTTGGTTTGGTGCAGGTGGTCGCCATGTTAGACGATGTCTCTCCTTTTGTTTAAAATTAGTGCTTGCTAGAAATAAACGATTGTCTGAGCATAGTTGCAACAGAGGATCACCATTATCCGTTCGCTGAACCGGAATACCAAAATACCTACCTAAATGTCTTTCTGTTTGATTTAAGTTACCTACTTGAGGATTAAAGTCACTGCAACGAGTACTATGTCTGAGCCTTTAGCTTTATGAAGTTCAGAGAGCTTTCTGTAAAAGTCATCTTTTACTTCATCATGGCTGTAGTCGGTGGGAGCGTAGGCAGAAACGACGAAAAGGCAACGACGTGTGTCCCTATCCTTCTGAGTTCTTATGGAGCCATTCAGCCGGACAGCACACAGGCGACTGTTAACGGGGATCCATTCTAGTAGTGCCTGTTCTGCCCTTGTACTTAGTGCTATGCCTACACCTGCAAGTCCGCGAGAACTAGCCAACGGGTCGCCAGATACACGGAGGGTGTATTTCGTCGGCTGTCCATTTTGGCGAGGTGAGGTCAAGTGAATGACCACACTGGGATCCTGTATGCGTGTTTCGGAGACACAGCATACATCAATGGTACGAGATTCTAGGGTTTTAGCTAAGGAGGCCTGTTGACCGATTTGGCATAGGGTACGTACGTTGAAGGCTCCAATGTGTAGTTTGGAGCGAGGTTTAAGTAGACCTGGGACAGCGTTTCGCGCACTAGAATCGTTGGCCATGGTGACACTTGAGGAGGAAACCGAGAGAGGAAGTTTAGTGTTGAAAGTCAAGGTAGAGGGAATAGTAGGAATTGAAGAAGAAGATTGATTATGAATACAGTGGTCTTGAGTGCTGTTAGGGGTATGAGGGCAGTTATCACTTCCCGGTTGCCCACACAGTGGAAGGATTCTTCTAGAGGTACCT
Source organism: Schistosoma rodhaini (assembly GCA_944470415.2). Taxonomy (NCBI): domain Eukaryota; kingdom Metazoa; phylum Platyhelminthes; class Trematoda; order Strigeidida; family Schistosomatidae; genus Schistosoma; species Schistosoma rodhaini. The sequence goes on from OX104037.1 coordinate 32,369,238, forward strand.
GAAAAGGAAATTGGGTTAAAAGTGGTCTTAATGACCTGAGAGCGTGACCGCAGTGCCCAAGGGACAACTGCTTGAGGTCGGTCACACACGACCTTTTTGTGGGTAGTTTTTGTGTTAGCTCCGTTCTTCAAAAAAAACCTTACCGCCGGAGACGGATATCCGTGGGATAAGGCGAGGTGTGCATTTTTAGGGCCGACCTTTTCTAACCCCACCCCTCCTTGTGTTCGATCATAGATGTCTTCGAAGCATTGCTCGTATATCCTGGGACCACCGGGTAAGTAATGCAGTTGTTAGGAAACGAGTACTAGGTAGGGATGGCAAATCGATTGATGAAGTAGTGAAACTTCATCAGTTGAGATGGCTGGGACATGTGTTACGTATGCCCGACCACCGACTGCCTCGACGTGCAATGTTTCATGGTGTAGGAGTAGGTTGGAAGAAAGCTAGGGGTGGCCAGACCAAAACGTGGCACAAATCAATGAAGTCACTGACAAGTGGACTGGGCCATGTTGGTAGGTGTAGACTACCTGGTTGGGATTCGCAAGAAGACAGCAACCGATGGTTAGAGACCTTGAATGACATGGCTCAAAATCGTTTGCAATGGCGAAGGTGCGTCCACTCTTTGTGTTCTACCAAATTCTAATCTTCTGAATTCCTCATGTCTTTATCTTTTTCTCTTTCCAAATTTATTTCACTGTACTATACTCCTTCAATAATTTCTTCAAACCCTAATATTTTGGATTTCTGATTATACTCCTACTACTTCTACCACTATGGGATTTGAATGGACAACTGCATCTCTGTGCTAATGTGGTATGGCAACTCGAACTGATGTACTTACATACGAAGTTCTACGTTGTGACTGACTGACTGATAGTTAGTTTCTTGTGAACACGTGAACGCCAGGTTAGAAAATGTATCACTAAGTCTATAAAAAGTTCAATTCTTTACAGTCTAATCGACAATGAATATAATGTAAAGACTGAAATCTCAGGTAAAAATCAAGTCCACTATAATCTAATAAACATTCCAAGATTACATCTATTGTATATAACTGATTCCTAGGATCCAGACTTATATACATAAAAGAGATGAGTTCAAGCGATTAATTTACTTTAAGCCATAGGGTCGTCCCATTCCTAGTTCAAACTTGTCAGTACAGAGTATAAGTATTACCCGTCTTTCTCTTTCACTGACATTTGTACAACCTCCTATTATATATTCTTAATCATAAAATATATAATATTTTTAAGAATAATTATTACCACACGAGCCACAAGTAAATAATTCATATTTTATTGTAAGCAAAGATGGATAGTGGATAGCAGTGGAATCAAGGATGCGCGTTTCGTCCTATTTGGGACTCATCAGCTGGATGTACCTGGATCTCACAGTTGATGTTCACTCTGTGACTCAAACCCAGTACCTTTCGCTTCAAACGCCATTGCGTTATCCACTCGGCTACTGAGTCCTGATAACCACTTGCTTGTGCGACGGGGTGATGTTTAAACTCATTTAGTATTGTTTGTTTGAACAATATGCACAGTATGCACATATGTCATTTATAGACTGACCAATTGCAGTCCTAACACATCGATGGGAAGATTCAAACAAACAGCACTGAATAAGTTTAATTCATATTTTATATTTATTTATATATAAACGATTCTAAACTATTGACTAAAGTTCACCGCCTTAAGGGATATGATTTTTTCTATTCCTTTTTTTGTAGAATCATTTCAATCAACTCACTAACTCATTTTCATATTATTTAAGACACTATGGAAGTAAAATCCACTAGTTTCTATTAAGAACACTGAGCTATTTAACTTAAACGTTTATATGTATATCCATTAGCATTTTATCTAATGTAATACAATATTTATGAATTTGTAACTATGGAGCTCTGAAGAGAAAGTTATCTTTGGAAACATATTTTTGTTAAAATATTGCCTTTTTTTAAACTGTCTTTTATTGCATTGATTTCCCATTGTTCTTAACACAATTCTTTGTATAATAAATGTTTCTATCTATTTGTAGATTGCAATTTAATTTACATATTGTTTGATAACCTTACTTTGTTAATCGTTTGAATACGTGGTTAGTTTGTTTTTAAATTCATTTGGTATAGTTTGTTTAAATTTTTTCATTGATGTTTAGCACTGCAATTGATCAGTCTCTTATTGGCATATGTGTATCCTGTATGGATTGCCTCGATATTGCCTTAATTCACAAGCATTATAAGGAAAGAGTTCGAGTCCCAAAGGGATTATCAACTTTGGGATGCAGGTACACACACGAACCCACGAACCGATATTTACTGATGTTACTAAAGATCACAGCCGAATATTCGAGACTGTTGAGTGTTTCCTCGCCTGTGTACGTGCAAAATTAGTTACTAGGTAACGAGAAGAACATTTGGCTAGTATGGGTGATAGGTTGATAAATGAATCAGTGAGACTTATTGTTATAATTCCAAATCTGGATATCATACAAACATATAAATGTATTTATTTTAGGCATAGTTGGCTGCTTCATAACTATAATGGATGTTTCTCTATTTGGAGATGCATTATTTGACTATTTGATAAAGAGTAGGAGGGCAACTAAATGTTGAATAAGGATAGAATTTCAGAAGAATAATAGTGATAGTGTTTAGATATTTAGGATTATAGAAAAAACAGAATATTACCCTGAGGACAACAAACATGTAAATAAGACATTAAAATTCTTGATTTAAATAATTCTGTAGATAAACTTCTTATGGAGTGCGACTTAATGATTGAGGTCTGGTTTCAAAAATTGTTGGAATCAATGAATAAGATGATGATGGAAAGATGAAATGAAACTGTCGATGTAGCCGAGTGACTGCTCCCCATGAAATAGGATTATTTTCATCAATACCCAAACAAGCTGATGCGAAATGTAAGAACACTAACCAGTAGAATAGATTCTAGTCAAATAACCTTGTTGCATACAAAATACCGAATGCAAGAATAAACATAATTAGAAGACTTTTTAAGGATGATGATGCCTAATAATTTCTCATAATATATCATTAGACCACAAGATGATATGGAATCCAGTTTTACAAAATTTATAAAACGACAAAACTTGACTTTTTTCGTATATCCTTCAGTTTTCTTGAAAACCATATTTTTGCTCCGTCTCCAGGCTGAAAGTGTACTACCGTCATATAACTTTAGATGCACATCTGTCATCCTCTGAGTGTTAAGAGGTCACTTACTTCTATGGTTTTAGAGTTAGTATTTAACATATGATTTGATCTGTAACGATTTGGACACATAAAGCACTTTTGTTCTACATTTGAAGACCTTAGAGCTCTCCGTTAGTTTGTTTGATGTGTAGATTTTGGAGGGTTAATCAGGAGCATATATTGTAAACTTTCCTGATTATCGTGAAGCCACAAACGAAGATTCTAAATACAATGCTGAATAATCTTCAAGAAAGTTTAACTATTATGCTACAAATAGGCTTGATTTTTAAGTGATTTAAAGACAATTACTGAACTCAATCTTATGACTGCTTTCAACAACTGGGCTCTTGCATTTATTTCTGAGCTAATAATTCGTGAGTGGTGTTTAGAAGTACTTTATCACGTTCTATTTGTGGTTGAATTAGTTTAATTTCCTTTCACGCAATGTCGTTAATATTTCAATAATCGGTTTTATCATCACTATTATGAGTTATACTTTTTTGATGGATATATAACGAGTTTAAAATTGTTAAAATGACTGAATGAAATTGCTCGATTGACCAATAAAATACACGGACGACTCAGGATGCTTTTATTTCACAGGTATCTGCTGGTAACCAGTGGGGGCTTACAAATAACTACAGAGTACATATCACAAATATTTTGAATATATTGAGAGGCACACTAGCATAGTGACAATGACAGTAGGAGAAATGGTCTTCACGATCAGAAGCGACAAAACATGTTATTAGATTTGGTCCAAGAAGAGTTTAGAAGAGGTATAACAGTGTCACGTATCCTAGTATGATACCTGAAATTAGTAGTCCACAGAAGTTTGCAGACAAGTGTCACCTTTTCACTTGTTTCAAATACAAACCAGTAAAATTACACAAAGTAGACAATAGACTAATTTGTAAATTTTATAAAAACACAAGCGACTTTAATAAATTACATTCAGTGTAAAAATGCATGAGGTTTTAAAATCACAACAAAATCACTAAACATATTAGGTGCTATTGACAGTTTTGTAAAAAAAAGATTTTCATTACAGCGTTTCTGAATAGTTTTCAATAGGTTTACATTATCCAGGATACTCGATCGATCCAAGACACTCAGCAAGTGTAAATTCTTGTAGTATAGACCAGTAACAAATTGCTCTGTATAAAGTATGAGTAATTGATCCAACCAGTATCATACAGTAATCTTCTCTGAATCGTTTGACATTACCTGTCATCTATACAACCGGATCAATTGTTGTTTTGTATGTTTGTAATCGTTTCTGATGAGTTTGTACACCTTTATCTAAACCATTACATTCAATAATATCTTCTAATATGATTACATTGACCAGTTGGTTAGGTTTATACTCATTTTTCATTTTATATTTACTTTTATTGGAGTTACGTGTCAAATTTTTCTTAACCGATGTCTCGGTTAATGATGGAATATAGGCTACTTTAGTCCATGGTGTCCATGGTGTTGTAACAGTATTGGAATTCGATAAACGATCAATGTTTTTCTTATCTAAATTCGATATATTTGTGTTATTTGATGATTGATTTGTTTGTCTTAGTGTTTTATTTGATGAATTATTTGAAAATTTATTCAATTTCCATTTGAATCGAGGGTTCACAGCCAATCGAGCTGCCGAGAAAAAAGGTGAAAAAGAAGGTTGATTGTAACACAATGTAAGTAAACTATTCAAAAAGTTATTTTCTTTCTAAATTTGTTTTCGACACCAGTTAACTGATGAAGTAAAAATAAAATTAGTCGTATGTTAAGTTTCTGTGCATAAAATTCAATAATAAAGTGACTAAATGGAATCACAGTATAGCTTAAAATTTACTCTTGTTTGTTTAATGAATATTAATAAGTTGTTTACTAAAATACTATTGACACTTGTAATTTCTCTAACATACGATCCGGTTTAATTGAATTATTTTGATAGTTTTGTATCACAAACTGGCATTAGATAGATAATAATTGAAAACTAAGAATTACTGGACAGACTTTTCGTAATAGGATGTGAATTTCCGACTGTAGGTATCCAAGACTTTTTCAATGATGGAACTCATGGGCTTCCGGTCTCGTGGCAAGCATTTGATTTTCAGACTCTTTAGTTGGAATTCAAAGGTTTGTAGGTCTCACTATAGTCACTTGACGACATTGCACGAATATCATCCTCTGCAATCAACGGTACTTAACACAGTCCCTAGGTAGTTGAATCCCAATGCCTCAGAGGAGTTCCGCGAACCCCTACTTACTACCATTTCGACAGGGAAAGCCCTCACTTAGAAATTAGCAAAAAGACGAATAGAGCGAAGAAATATTTTATTTCAATTAGTTTGAGCAAACTGTTAACTTCGGAAACTTTCAGATCATTACTTCTTCTTTTATTGTTAGTTAATCGAAATTGATTCTAAACTACTGTGAAAAATGCCAACTGGCTTCAGATAAAGTGAATTAGAATTTTGAGCTATTTAGACAAGTGATCACTTTGCAGATATCTTACACATACACTATCCCCTCTTAATTTAACTAAAATAATATCTATCGAGATTAATAGGTTATGAAACTGTCTAGCAAACATATAACGGCAGACCCATCACAGTAGCTTTTACTGTGATTGTTCTGTGCTTTGGTTTAGTTTCCGCATTCTTTTTTTTCTTTTTTTGTTATAGATAATTATTTAATTACCCTGTAATGTCACTCAAATCACCCCTCGATACATTCGATATACTGTATATTCATAATTCAACAGGATGTCTCAGTCTTTCTACTAAGAATGACTGGATCCCAGCTGCTTCCATACATTATGATCACTAAAAGATGAATATCCTCTCAAAAATGGTTAACGAAATCTTATCTTTTCAAACAACTTAATAGTATGTCTCTAAGTTTTGCGTGTGACATTTCCACATCAACATGTTCATTTGTGTGAATCGGTAAAAGATTCTATAATTATATCCAAAATATAATTTATATAGTTATTTATTATTAATTCGATCTATGGAATTGAATCATCCCTAAGAATCAAACATAAATAACATTATCATAGTTGAAAGCGTTAGTCGATTGGAGCTAGACCACAAGGGAAAACCTGGAAGTACTGGACGACCGTTTCGTCCTATTGTGGGACTCATCAGTAGTGCGCATCCACGACCTCGTCTCGCGAGATTTGAACTCAGGATGCTGGCTTAGTGGTCTATCGGTTAAGTGCTCCGGTGTGAGATTGGTAGGTCCTAAGTTTGAATCTCGTGGGGCGAGGTCTTGGATGAGCACTGCTGAGGAGTCCCACAATAGCACGAAACGACCATCCAGTGCTTCCAGGTTTTCCCTGATGGTCTGGCTTCAATTGACTCACACTTTCAACTATGAAAATACTAAATCTCTACAAAAACTCCTTCTCATAGTAACATGGTGGTTGGAGGTGGTCAACAGGAAACCCTGGACACGGGTTTCGTGCTACTTGGCACTCGTCAGCAAGGTGTACCTGTAATCTTGAGGGAACTGATGCTCCCTGGCGGATTCGATCCCGCGTCACTCAGCTTCACAGTCAGAGACGTTACCACTGAGCTATTCGGGCCGCGACCGACCTCCTGTAGGACTGAGATCTAATCACAATTGATTGATCACTGGGTGGTGATCAATCTCATGCGTGTCAGGTCCTTAGTGCTGATCGAATGCTATCGATCAACTTGCAATGTGGCCACCAGTCTAGGTGGCTCGACACTGCGGGCACTATATATATTAGGGTAACATGGTGGTTGGAGGTGGTCCTGACACGCATGAGATTGATCACCACCCAGTGATCAATCAATTGTGATTAGATCTCAGTCCTACAGGAGGTCGGTCGCGGCCCGAATAGCTCAGTGGTAACGTCTCTGACTGTGAAGCTGAGTGACGCGGGATCGAATCCGCCAGGGAGCATCAGTTCCCTCAAGATTACAGGTACACCTTGCTGACGAGTGCCAAGTAGCACGAAACCCGTGTCCAGGGTTTCCTGTTGACCACCTCCAACCACCATGTTACCCTAATATATATAGTGCCCGCAGTGTCGAGCCACCTAGACTGGTGGCCACATTGCAAGTTGATCGATAGCATTCGATCAGCACTAAGGACCTGACACGTATGAGATTGATCACCACCCAGTGATCAATCAATTGTGATTCCTTCTGATAGTACATAACATTAGTTAGTAATCACTGACTAATCAGTATACTTTACGTTCTACATATGCACATATGCCAAAAGGAAACTGATCCATTACAGTTGAATATAAAAATGAGAAGATACAAGTAAAACAACAACAAGTGACTATGCACCTTTTTTATTTCAATGTTTACTTACACTTACTTTGTACTGTATGACAAATATTTTTAAAATCAGTTCGAATCCATTCTTCATCATTTTTAATAGGTCCTTGTGTATAAAACCATGGTGTGAAAAGATCATGAAAAAATATATTTAAAATAACAAAATTTTGTCCATCTCTTTGTATTTTTAATATATTAGCTGTATTCCATCGACCATATTCAGCTTCTAAACATTTCATAAATTCATTAGCAAATATTCGACTATGAAATGTTACACCATATCGATTACCTTCATGTGATACAGTATACCAACCTAGAATTAGGAAGGAAAGGAATTAGCTAACACTCTTTTTTTAGTATAGTTATTGTTTACAGAGAATTTGACAATCTATAAACTTGGTAACAATAGAAACTAGGATAGAGTAGATGAGAATTGTTTATGATCTCTATAAATAGTTACTATTGTTCTAACTTTTTCGTTTTTTCCTCTGTTTATTGCTTTATAAGATTTATTCAATTTATATCGGAATGTTTCGATAATGTTTCAAATTGAAGTATATCTAGTTTATTAGATATATTCATCATTCATTGCGAAAACAATGGATCTTTGTATGAGTTATATGTGTTATATAGAGTAATAATAAGAATTACAGTCATATGATATTTTGTGGTTATCATTATCCCGTAGATTTAATTTTCTATGGATAATGATTCGCTAAATGAATCGAATAAAAAATGTAGAAGTTGAAAAAAATAGATGGATTGTGGTTGGTAGTAAAATTCAGAACTCACATTTCATCTCATTGTGAACATACTTCAAAAGTGCGTTATCCTTAAATAGGATGATACATGCGTCTTTTAATTCTAGTACTAGCCATAATCCATCTATTCTACATGAATAAAATAGGGGGTTTATCAGGGTTTTTGTATTTTATGATTAGCATTACTGAATGATCATAGTTGGACAACCACTGAACACTAGGAAGCAAGTTCGGTCATATTGAATGTGAGGCAGTTACCCACTAATGATTGTTCAGTATCGCTAGTTAATCGAAATAACGTATACAAACAGGTGAATAGAGTTTCAGTAGGCTAGAGGGTAAGTGCTTTCAGCTAGATCTGAATTTCCTAGGCTTGTCCCGTACTAGAACGAAGTATGTTCCAATGCATTTTGCTTTTGTAATGGTTATTTAACCAGGATCAGTCCGTGATGAACTTTGATATTTGATGAAACCTGAAACAAAATGTTTACATCAAGTTAAACGGAACAGCTTGAAAATTTTGAAAGTACTTATCAGTAGTATTCAGGACTTGCGTTTCGTCCTACTTACACCTCATTTTTAATGTTCACTCCGAGGTTTAAACCCAGCACCATACGCTTAACGCGTTATCCAGTTAACTAAAAATTTCAGTTATTCATTAACTTGTGAAACAAGATGCATTTTAACTCATTTGTAAAGACTGTTTGAATTTTCCCTTTGTTATTGATGTTAAGGGTTGCAATTGATCGGTCCTTTTCGGCATATAAGGATCATGGGCTCCGATATTGCTACTAAATATAGTGTTTTGTATTGACAGTAGCTAGATAATTTTTTTCGCTCATCAACTAATCACGGTCTAATTTTAACTGACATGTTAGTTTTGCAAATAAATGATATTTCTGTCTTCGTGAGACTACACTCAGAGATTTATCTAACGGTATAGGAACTAGGTTCCATATAGAAATAGATGTCTCGATTATTTAACAAAGTTCAATTGACAATTGAGCAGCTGTAATGTTTTAATAGACCACCATGACGTTTTAGAAATCTCCTATATTTATGAGTATTTATTTACCAGCCCACTCATTTATCCCTCTTGTGTTCTTAAACATAAATTACCTATAAGCTTGATGTGCATGTTAAAGTTTCGGCAACTTATTCACGTATTCATAAACATTAATCTATGTTTATTCATTCAACTGCTTTGCTATTCGCTGCTTGTATTGTTTGAAGTGAACAATTGAAACAAATTTTGTTCCGACTTCTAAAATATTCTTTAACGTTAGTGATTGTCATAGTAACAGTTATTTAGCGGAATTGTATACGGAATTAAAAATAGAGCGCGAAACCTTCCGCTATATATATGAGGCATTATTTTTACTGCTTCTACTCTATAATATACAGTCAGGAACTAAGACTTGTAGCGGTTTTAGAAACGAATAATAGAGATAAGTTATGGTTGACTATCAACTTTTAGCACTGATTCTTGAAGACATTGATTAAAAAGCTATAACATTGAATTTTGATGACATCATAGATATGAATGATCAATTATCATTCATTTCATATTTGTGATTTCGACTTTAATAATAAAAGTAATTTGTGTCGATTTAAAAGGTCAAAATGTTAAGAAATAATCGTGAGGATTTTGTAATGTTGAGACGTTTTATTAGATAAACAACTTCAATTCATCATTGCTACTTATAAACAATGAGGTTCTTCGCGTTTGTGCTTGTTATACTATTAAAACCCTAGGGATTCCATGTTTTCCACTTTTGTAAATGAGATTGGATAAAATCTTAACTTTTAATTAATTCAGTCCGAATAGTACGTGGATAAAATGACACTGGGTGACTATGGTTCAAATTTCACAGGAAGCATCAGTTAGCTTAACATTGCAGACATGACACTGGTTATTATTCATTATATATACTTATAGTAAGAAAAATGTTTTCTATTTACTGTAGTAATGTCATTGCAGAAACACGAGTCAAGCATGAAACTTGTTGTTGATAGCTCCAGGACAAGTTTTTATTTATTAATCAGTAATTCCTTTGGACTTTCATTAACATATTGGTTATTTTAGAAAGAATTTAATTTTTCAGCAGAAAATGACAACAATTAATATTCATCACTATGAGTCTTATAAAAACAACGAAATCAGGTGAAAAATTAGTGAAGGCAGACTTACGAGTATCCCATTGGAATTCAGCATCATCTATATCAAATGATTAAGAATAGATAATAAACACAAAGTTACTTCATTTGATTAAGTGAACAGTTACAAAGATATCTAAAAACCTATATATATATATATATATATATATATATATATATAGGTACATGAAAATAAACTGAATTTTGCAAAAATAGTTTTGTGATTATTTTTGCAGTGATAGTTCGCAGATACTACCTGTCTTAAGATAAGTTGATCACACAGTAGTTCTCGCTGTATTAAACGCCAGTGGAGGAGAACACGAGTAGTTTGTAAAATTTGGACACTTGATGTCTTTGAAGCATTTGTTGAGCATGTTAGGACCACTAAGTAAACAAGTTTGAGGTTAGGAGTTAAGTTATGGTTAAAAGCGATTGACCTTTGTCAGTATGTTACAAATGACTTGTCACTCGCTGCTTACCACAACGTATAACTCTGACTAAGACAAGAGTAGTAATAAAAAAGCTACTGGAGGAGCATAATGAATTGCGACAAGAGTTCATGAAATGACTAACTGGGAAACTAAGACGTATTTGTAGGTGTAAGTTTGCAAACTGTGGCTAAAGACTGGGTGAGATAGACCGAAATCTGTTGTACTTATTTGATTGGATTTATCAACAATATTTTTTGGAACCTGACTCTGTTTCACTCCATGTTTCTCATTATACCATCTTATTAATTTCTTTTTCACTCTCTTAAATCTATGAACTGGAATAAATATTGTTGTTTCTTCTGACCTACTTTCCTCCTTTTTTGCATTAATGTGAAGTTTGTTTATGTAGGTCGAAACGCATCCTTAGTCTTATGTTTCTTATGACTAAACTCATTGGATGAATAACAATAAATTTAGTCAATATATCAGAATTCACATAAATATTATCTTACCGAAAAGATAAAGCCAGGTTAGATACTGTTCGAGTGAATCAGATGATACAGAGAATAAAATAAGTCAACAGAATTAATTTTCTTAACTCCGCCCATAGCACTTCTAGAGTTACTGCTGGTCCCATGCTATGGTAAAGGTGCAATGTTGGGCATGGGGTCGTCAACCCCATCCCGTAGAAGAAAATCTTGCTGAAAAACGCCAACCAGATTAAACAAACTAAACCATTTAAACTCTGCCCTAGGAGGTGGAGGAATAATTATAACGCCTCAGGATGAAAGACGAGATTCTCCGTAACTCATGAAGCTAATGACTTTTTTAACAACCAGAGCAACAATTTTTATAGGGACATGGAACGTCCGAACAATATTGGAGATCGGGGTATCAATCGAATAGCTACATGAATTAGGAGACACAACTTGACGGTTCTCTGAGTCAGTGAAACTCATTGTACCCAGGTTGCTTAGAAAAGGATAGATTCAGGAGAGATGCTGCCGTACTCTGGTCACGAAGAAAATGCTCCACACGCTTAGGGAGTTGGTCTGATGCTGTCCAAAGAAGCACGAAATGCACTCATAGGATGACAGTCTCACGGTTCTAGGATCATAAAAGGATCCATCAAAACGAAGAAGGAGGGGATCACAATGAATGTTATTCAATGCTATGCACACACCAATGATAGCAAAGACGACAATAAAGATCAGTTCTATGTGAGGCTGCCATCAATCATAGCCAAGTGCCAAGGAAAGGATCTGACAATCCTGATGGGAGATCTAAACGCCAAAGTCGGAGTGGACAACACAGGATAGGAAGATATAATGTGACGACATGAACTAGAAAGAGAGATGAAAATGGGGAGAGATTTACTAACCTATGTGCTTTCAACAAATCGGTTATAAGCGGCACAATATTTCCACACAAACGCATAAACAAAGCTACATGGATCTCACCGGACCACACCACAGAGAACCAGATAGATCATATTTGTATCAACAAAAAATTCCAAAGGACAATGGAAGATGTGAGAACAAGGAGAGGAAATGACATAACTTTAGATCGCCACCTGGTTGTGGCCAATAAGAAAATGAAGCTAAGAAAATATTATACAATTGGGGTAACAACATTAAAAAGTTCAATACAGCTTCCATTCGAGAGACTAACAAACTGAACGAATTCAAGATAACTCTCAACAACAGGTTCCAAGCTCTACAGGATCTACTGAAACAACAAGAAATACGATGGAGGACAACGGGAAAAGGATCAAAGAATTATTAAGTTCAACTTGTCAGGAGGTTTTGGGTCGCAGGAAGCATCATCATAAGGAATGGATCTTTATGGGAACCCTGGACAAGATTCCAGAAAGAAAGATCAATAAGACGGCAATTAACAACAATCGAACGCGAGTAGAGGAAGTCAAGGCACAAGCAGACTACGTAGTAGCAAACAAGCAAGTGAAGAAGAGCATTAAAGCTGACAAGCAGAAATACATGGGAGAAATAAAAAAGACAGCGGGAAAATCTGCAAGAGAAATAAATATGAAACAACTATATGATACAACGAAGAAACTAGCAGGGAGATATAGTAAACCAGAGAGACTGGTCAAGGAAAAAGAAGGAAAGACGATCACTGAGATTCAAGTACAGAGGAAAAGATCGATAGCGTATTTCGAAGAACTGCTGAATAGACCAGCTCGACCGAATCCACCAGACATCGATGCAGCACACATTGACCTTCCTACAGATGTCACTCCACCAACGATCGAAGAAATCAAGATGGCCATCAGACAAATCAAGAGTGGGAAAGCATCAGGACCTGACAATATACCAACTGAAGCACTGAAGTCAGACATTGAAGTAACGGCTAACATGCTTCACCTTCTATTCAAGAAGATTTGGGAGGAGGAGCAAGTGCCACCGGACTGAAAAGAAAGATACCTTATCAAGATACCGAAGAAAGGAGATCTGAGAAAATGTGAGAATTACATAAGCATAACACTGTTGTCAGTACCAGAAAAAGTTTTCAACAGAGTGTTGCTGAACCGGATGAAAGACTCAGCAGACGCCCAACTTCGAGTTTCACAGGCTGGATTCTGTAAGGATCGTTCGTGCACGAACTGAATGGCGACACTACGGATCATCGTTGAACAATCAGTCGAGTGGAACTCGTCACTATACATCAACTTCATCGACTATGAGAAGGCGTTTTACAGTGTGGACAGGAGAACATTATGGAAAGTTCTTCGACGCTATGGAGTTCCTGAGAAGATCGTCAACGTGATCCGGAACTCATACGACGGACTACACTGCAAAGTCGTGCATGGAGGACAGCTGACATATGCATTTCCAGTAAGGACCGGAGTCAAACAAGGCTGTCTACTCTTCTTCTTCCTCTTTCTTCTGGTGGTTGACTGGATTATGAAGACTTCGACATCTGAGGGGAAGCACGGAATACAATGAACATCTCAGAACCAAATAGATGATTTAGACTTCGCAGATGACCTAACACTTCTATCCTATACAGACGAAGACAACTAATGTAGCAGTAGCCTCTGCATCAATATGCCTCAACATACATAAAGGAAAAAAGTAACATCCTCAAATACAACAAGGAGAACGCTAAGCCAATCACACTTGATGGAGAAACTCTGGAAGAGGTGGAAACATTCGCGTACCTGGGAAGCATCACTGATGAACAAGGAGGGTCTGATGCAGATGTAAAGGAGAAGATTGGCAAATCAAGGACCGCATTTCTAGAATTGAAGAACATATGGAACTGAAAGCAACCCTCAACTTATTTCAAAGTAACAAACTTCAATACGAACGTCAAGACAGTTCTACTGTACGGGGCTGAAACGTGGACAACTACTACAACCATCGTCAAGAAGGTACAAGTATTTATAAACAGTTATCTACGCAAAATACTCAACATTCACTGACCGGATACTATCAGTAACAGCGTTTTATGGGAGATGATAAACCATCTTCCAGCTGAAGAGGAAATTAGGGAAAGACGTTGGAAGTGGATCGGAGATACATTAAGGAAATCTCCAATGTGCATTAAAAGGCAATCGCTGACTTGAAATGGTGAAGGGAGGCGGAATAGCGGAAGGCCAAAGAATATATTACTCCGGGAAATAGAAGCAGATATGAAAAGGATGAATGTTAACTGGAAATAAGTGGAAAGGATTGCTTAGGACAGAGTTGGATGGAGAATGCTGGTGAGCGGCCTATGCTTCTCGACGAGGGGTAACAGGAATAAGTAAGTTAGTAGGTAGGATTAATTTTCTTGAATGTCTAAACCATTAAACATTTATGTCAACAGTTTTCTTCATCAGTTATACTATCATTCATTCACTGCTTGTTCATTTCTTGAATGTATGAATAGGTCATTATGACAATCGTAGATTTGATTCTGATGCTAATGTATCGTCTCTCTACTGGATAAATAACAGAACTGTGGTTATTCCAGTCGATAAATAACTGCATCGCAAACTTTTACCTCTACAGATGATTAGTTTTTTCATTACTTACTAGTATTAGGAAAATATGCAATTAAATTGTATGAGACATAATAATATTTCATTGTCATTCATATACATTTTAAGCCAATTTCCATCAAAAAAAGAATATCATTCTGAAAAATAATTGTAATCGAAAAACACTGTACAATTTCTTTGTTCAAGTTTGGGACTAGTTGGCATTATGCACTCATTATCTTCAAGTTTCTCAGTAAATATGATTACACTCACTGACTTGACATACAGAATTTCATATTTTTCATCTCCTGTCTATTCAAAATATGGTAAAACCTTCAATCAGTTACAGCTATGAATAAAAACGTAACTTTTAATTTAGTTGACTTTACGGTTCAAGTCTTCTCAACAGGACTTCAAGAAATTTACAATTTCAAACACGATTAATATTCAGTTTGGACTTTTTTTTTTAAAAAAAAAGACTATTGTTAACTCGATTATATTGCGTTAATTGAACTAGATAGTTTAATTAAATAAGAAGGTAACGAAGCAGAAAATATCAGATTGATAAAAAAACGTTTATTCGACTTCACCTATTAATATAACATTAAATAAGTGGTTTGTTTATTGTTTTCTAGTGTTTTGATGTGGTTATTTGTTGTTGTTTTTTCTAACAAACTGTAGAGATCTGTGAATGTGTGAATGCGTGTGAGACACTGAGAACAACAACAATCTACAATACAAACCGTCAGAGAAAATAATTAAACGTTGATCAGTGTATGATAAATTATACACCTTTTGAGTGTTTTTTGTTTATGAAGAATTTTCTTTTACGTTTAGGTTGTTTTTTATTTCGAAGGGAAATTTTAATTTATTTATTTAACTGATAAAATAAAGCAGTAACTGAATAGCAATTATTTTTTCTTTGAGATCATGAATCAATTGATATCAGACCACCAATGAAAGCATGAAATCCTCTGGACTGCCGTTTCGTCTTATTGTGGGACTCCTCAGCAGTGCACATCCACGATCCCGCTTGCGCGAGAAGCCGTGACCAGTAAAGCTAATCCATGTCTGGTACAGACAGGTTTCTACCTCAGTACCATGGAAGATGTGAGAGCAATTTGGTGGATTGGTTGGGGTTAGACATTAACACCGTTGGATACCGACTCAGTGGTCAGGAGGTTAAGTGATCGCGAGCGAGACCAAAGTACCTTGGTTCAAATCCCATAAGCGGGATCGTAGATGCGCATTGCTGAAGAGTCCCAATGCTTCCAAGTTTTCAATGGTGGTTTAATATTAATCAATTCATGATCTCAATCAAAAACTTAATAATCCTCACAAGCCTATACTGAAAATCATTTTATCATTTGATTTTTACAAGGATTTTTTTAGTCCTACAGACTTGTAAAAAATATATGTATCTTTATAACTTCTTAAGGGGATTATTATATCTACAATATTAATTCATTTCTTATATGCTTAAAAAGATTAACACAAGATTATTTAACATTTCATATTGAATAAAACAAAATAAATTTTGATTGATAGTTTCAAAACATTCGCAAAGTAAAACATTATTTCAACATTTTAATCACATGAAGTAGATTACGCATGCATGAATAACGGAAATGATAGTTGTTTCATTATGTTAAAGACAATAAATGAGCATATTTAGAGATTGAATCAGATAAATGAATAACTTCGATGACGATGATGATGACAATAATGTTATCAATAAAGCTTCGTAGAAGAAAGCAGATAAAAAGTCTCAAAGCAACAGTTTATTGGTCTTTCTTTTCGCAAAATCTGAACACTATCCCAATATTAATAATAATAATAATAGTAATAATAATAATAATGACTAATGAACTTACTTGGAGTCGGTGTAAATATTGGACATTCATGGTAACATCTATCACAAGCTCGAAATACTTGAATTGTATAACTCACTGT
This sequence comes from Schistosoma rodhaini, assembly GCA_944470415.2. Lineage (NCBI taxonomy): Eukaryota > Metazoa > Platyhelminthes > Trematoda > Strigeidida > Schistosomatidae > Schistosoma > Schistosoma rodhaini. The sequence goes on from OX104037.1 coordinate 32,386,058, forward strand.
CAAAAATACTATAACTGTGACAATTACTCCAAGTGGTATACCCCATCTTAAACCTGGCCTAGAAAAAAGAAAACAAGAATTTCGAAAATGAAATAAAATCATCAGTTGTTTTTTTATTTATACATGATTATTATGAATTATTTTCACAGTTGAAATCATGAGTCGATTGAAGCTAGACCACCATCGAAAACCTGGAAGCACTGGACGGCCGTTTCGTCCTATTATTATGGATGCGCACTGCTGAGGATTCCCATAATAGAACGAAATGGCCGTCCAGTGCTTTCAGGTTTTCAATGATGGTCTAGCTTCAATCGACTCATGATTTCAACTGTTAAAATACTAAATTCTCCACAAACCCCCCTCTGATCTATTATGAATTATCAGAAGGGTTTTTGTGGAGATTTAGTATTTTAACAGTTGAAATCATGAGTCGATTGAAGCTGGACCACTATGGAGAACCTGAAAGCACTGGATGGTCGTTTCACCCTGTTGTGGGACTCCTCAGCAGTGAGCATCCATAATAATCTTAACTTAATTACACGATTCAGTAATTTTTGTATTATAAGTTGAATACATAAACTGAATAATCACTGAAAGGTGAATGACAGAAAATTCTGTTTAGCTATAAGAAACTGAACTCAATTGATTATGTTAACAGTTTTGCCCTTAGGCTAATTATATTGATAAAAAATAATCATTAGAATTCTATGAAGATTAAGCTACTTGTCTTACCAACGTCATCATGCAAATACTCTGTTATTCTAAATGACATAAGCACTCTTTTAATGATAACCAAGGTTTATAAATTTTCATAGTTGTAATCATGATTCATTTGAAGATAGACCACCATCGATAACCTGGAAGCCCTGAACGGCCGTTTCGTCCTATTATGGGACTCCCCAGCAGTGCACATCCACGATCCCACACTTGCGAGATTCGAATCCAGGACCCACCGGTCTCGCACGCGAACACTTAACCGATAGACCACTGAGCCGGCATCCAACAAGTTATTCCTTAGACCCGAATTAATGAAGATTCTGAGTGGGACTATAATTTATGGATGACTTTTAAGTTATACTTGATTGACCCTTAGAATATCCATCTACTTTTTAGGGCTATATGAGAGTTAGAAATTAGTGTGAAGAATTAGTATTAGGATTTAAAGTTGGATGTTTGGGTTGGAATTACATCATGAACAGAAGTTAATTATAATGCCAAAATGCTATTCAGTAACATGAATGAATGGATTACACGCTAAAATTCAAGATCTACTATCTCAGATTTGATTGTTTCATTCATAAATTATGGTCTCACCAGATAATATTCTAACTCATTATTAGGCAAATATAGTCCTGACAATAACTATAAACGTAGTCCCTGAAAAATTACCTTTGATTATATAGTATTTTTAGTGTTAGATTGTTCACATCATCGTAACGTTTTATTTCAAACTTTTGTTTATGGAGAATAATTTGTTACCAACAAAAAGTCAAGTCAAAATACGACCAATAATTTTATTAAATGTATATTTGTACAAGTCTTGAATTTCCATTCTCTCACATTAAATAATTACTTTTTCTTTAGCTTTTTACTCAGAGTGATAGTTGTGTAGGCATGGAAAAATCAATCATTTTGAGAAGAAAGTTATATTCTTTGAACTAGGTGATTTAATAATGAAGCTTGCATACACTCTTTAAACAGTATTGTCACTACAAAATTCAAATAGAAGTGAGCTATTCGAATTTCTTCACATATTACTCACAGTCTGTCCTGTGGACCTTGATTTTTATTGGTTGTTGTTAACTGTTTTGCTGTTACAAGAAAAACCAATATCAAGGTCTAGTAAGACAATGGAGCATTATGATTGAATTACTCAGCTCAGTAAACCCAACTCCGTCAATACCATGCTCATCAACTTCTAACTTTCGCCTACATCTCAAGAATATTGGTGTCATTGTCTATTTAACTTAACATATTTTTCCACTTATAAGCATTGAATTTTCGTGATTATTGTATTATTATGTTGAATTTTAATGAAAGCAAACATTGATTCGCATGTGATCACTTCTGGTACCTCAAAAGTAACTTCAAGAGAAATTCTTTTAAAATTTTATCTAGGCAAGTAGGATAAATGTTCTGTCCAACTTACTCATCAAACTTAAGATGTACATTATTTGATTTTCAACATTAATAACTGTCTGTAACTTTTCTTGTACACTCTTGCTCAGTTTGGCTTCAAACAAAGAAAATAGATATGTAACATTTGCATCACTATGATGTAATTAACAAAATCCACACGCAGGTTTATGTCATGTTCACTCAGTTTCAGCTCATATTAACCGCAAAAACTCATCGGAGTACATTAAATGGTCTTCGAAGTAACGTTTTCTGATGTTCTGTCGAAGGAGATTGCAAAAATTTATTTAACTCTATTAAATGGTCGGTTCTCATTGCTGGACATATAACTAACTTGTCAATTATTGATTTTCAGAAGGGGTTTGTGTGAAGATTGCAGACATTTTATGGTTGAATTCATGAGTCAATTAAATATAGACCACCATGGAAAACCTGGAAGCATACTAGGACGAAACAGCGGTCCAGGGCTTCCAGGTTTTTCATAGTAGTTTAGTTTTAATTAACTCATGAATTCAGCTATTAAATTGTTCCTTTAACAAATTCTCAATCTTCAGTATAGAGTTGTAGAGATTGTTGAGTTTTTATTAATATCATGAATGAATCAATTTCAGACCATCGGTGAAAACCCGGAAGCACTGGATAGCCGTTTCATCTCAGTATGGAACTGCTCATCAATGCGTACCCACGATCCCGTAAGCAAGATTCGGACACAGACCTTCGATCTTACTGGGCCGGTGTCCAACAACCACTAATTTGACGAAGCTAACCGACTGTTTATAAAATCCTCATCATATTGAAACACTAATATATGAAAGAGGAATATTCTTTTCAATTAACTCCCTTCAGGTTCTATAATTATGTATCCAAATTCCTAATCTAAAATGTGGATAGGCTTAAGGCAAAATAAATCTTTTAAAATTATAGCATGTGTATTTAGGATTATGAAATAAAATGAAATTGAGATGATCAATATTCGTTGTTAGGTTGAATAAGTTCATATGTTCAGTGAAATTGTGCGATTAATGACCGGAATACTTATAGGTTGAATAGGGTAAGTGAAATGATAATACAATTACAGATTCGGTCAAGCGTTTAGTGGAAGAAATAATAATAAGGGTGAGTAGTAAGTAAATTAATCATGTATTTTGAACATAATCACAAAACTACTACTACTACTACTACTACTACTACTAATAATAATAATAATAATAATAATAATAATACAAAAATATGTGAATGAAGATAACAAAGACAAATGTATATGACTAAGAAAGATTGTAAGTACGTTAATCAAATTATGTCATTCAGTAGTTAAGACTGTTGTTGACTAATCGAACCTGAGGTTGGCCAGGGTAAGAGAAGCGGTTGGAGATATTTATTTTATACACGTAGCTCCAGTCTTTTAATCGGAATACCTACTACTTCTGCCGTTAGAAGGATTTCCAGTCTGACAGAATTTGGTGAAAAAAATACTGACGCGATGAATTATTGAGAAAGGTTGGCTTATACTGGTACTGTGACCGGTTTGCACTAATTGAGCCAGTATTGAGCTGTTCACTGTTTTCACTACACCTTCGCTAAATCAAATGACTACTTCACAATATCACTTAATAAAAATGAAAGTTTAAGATTAGGCAATTATCGAATCGTAGTTCTAGAAGATCATAAATAATATTAAGTTGTCATCCATCTAACAGCAATTCATTTCCACATCAAACTGTTTTACTTTAGAATTAGTCGCACGAGACCTATTAATTATTGAATAAATATTTATTTTTTTCACTACTGCTCAAGTTGTATTTAACTTGAATTCACTTCAGTAACTTCAATCATTGATACTTATATTCGAAATAAAGGAAATACATCAACGAATACTTAACACAATCAAATGATTTGTTTTTATTACAAAAGCCTTAAATGAATAATTACTTGAACGACCTATATAATGCTTTACATTATCTAAATTCGAAGATAAACAACAGTAATGATTAGATGAGAATTCTTTTTTTCTTGGCGTTTAATGAATAAATCGAAACTCCTAAACAAAATATCTGAATAAAGAATATTCTTCTCTTCACATTCTCATCAAGTTCTACATCTATAAATTCAAGTGAAGGTTTCAGAAAAATAGTTAAGTTTAAGACAAATAATACGACTTGGGAATATAAAAATTTTAAAATAGAATTATTCATGTTGAAGTGATTAGTATCTAATGTTAACTGGAATAATTTTATACACTAAATAAAATTATAAGGTTGGTAGTCTGAATAAAGATGAGTAATCCGGAATGAAAGAAACTATTGTGTAATTTTATAGTTGAATTCATCAGTCAATTGGACCTAGACCACCATGGAAACTTGGAAGCACTAATCGGCCGTTTCGTCCTACCATGGGACTCCTCAGCAGTACGCATCCACGACCCCGTCTCACGAGTTGTATAATTTAAAATGCATTTGTGATGTATAGTAAACGGCATCAAGTAAATGTTAATAGTTTTATAACTCAATAGATAATATGACAATGACATTCACTAAATGTTTATTTGATGATGATAAATTTAGCAAACCATTTAGAAAAGGTACATAATAACTATTAATTTATGAGCTCGTTTTATATGAATTAGATCGAATCAACTCAGTTCTTAATTTGACTTAATAATTAGTATTGAGGAATGTGCTACTGATGTCTGACAGATATAAGTAGTATGTGTTGTCAATTGAAAATGAAATATCTGGGAGTAAAAGGTTAAGAAGATTGAAAGGAAGAGAAAAAGAATAAAGGATGATTGGTATGGAATCGAAAGGAAAATGAAGTCTTAGACGATTGACTGACATTTGCAAAAAAAGAACAGTCAAGTTTGAGACAATTGTTTGATATTTTGCAAATGAAGAATTTACTGTATGATTCTCAGATTTCACTAGGATATTCTGTAATTTATTGAAATGCATTCGATTGTCCCCACTTGAGTTCTTGTTTTTTGTGGACCTATATCTGACTTTAATGTGATCGTACAAATGTTAATTATTGAATGATTGCTGTCAAAATACACATGTTCGCTATCCTCTTATATTTCATTGACTTAATGGCGTTGGTGAATAACGAAATTAAGTCAATCGAATACGAGAATGGATTTTTGAATACATATACTTTGTACACTCACTGATCTGGACAGACAATCAGAGGGACGAAGCAAAGGAACCGAAGAGAAGAGAGCAAAGTGAAATGACGTGCAGTGGACAAGGCATCTAAGCCAACTCCATTTATTCAAGGGTTACTAAATATTTATAGCCAGATAAAAACAGGTTGCAGATACGTGATGAATAGGATAAGAAGTGTACACACATAAGCTCATATAAAAACAGTCAGGGTTAATAAGCGAATAACTAACGAGGTGAAAACGTGACTCAAGAAGAATGGATAAATTGTGCTGTCTAGATGCTGGAATAAGGTATATGGGCTCAACGTACTACACGTTTTTTATTAAGATATGACACAAGCTTAATTTGACTGGAATGAAAGGTATTAAATCAAGATGTGATTTGATAATGTTTTGGGTTAAAGCGAACCAGTTTTATGAATCGGTAAGGAGAAAAATGTATTATTAAAGTCTTAGCGAATGAACATCAAATTTGATGCGATTGCAGAATGATATATAAGAATACACATTTCTTTGAAAAAGCTTGGACCAGATTTTCAAGCATGAGCTTGGGTTTATTTCAAATCCATTCACTGAGTTTTTAGAAATACATTCTTTCTCCTTAGTGTCTCACACCAACTTAGCGCCTAAGTTCTGTGAAACAATACGTTCAAATTTAGACGAAAATTCTTTTTCTTTTTCTGAATGTTTAAAATATTTCATCATTCCAGTTCAGTTTAAGAAAGAGGTTGGTTGAATATACATGAGTAGAATCAATTAAATGATTTGGACTTAGTAGATGATCTAGCCCTCCTCTCTCATACACACGAACAAATGCAAATGAAGACAACAAATGTAGCAGCAGCCTTTGCATCGATAGGCCTCCACATTCACAAAGGAAAAAGCAAGGTTCCCAAATACGATACGGAGAATACCAACCCAGTAACACTTCATAGAGAAACTCTGTAAGAGGTGGAAACATTCACGTAGCTGGGAAGCATCGTTGATAAACAATAAGGATCTGATGCAGATGTAAAGGAGAAGATTGGCAAATCAAGGACCGCATTTCTAGAAATGAAGAACATATGAAACTCAAAACAACTGTCAACTAATTTCAAGGTCAGAATCTTCAATACGAACGTCAAGACAGTCCTACTGTATGGAGCTGAAATGTGGAGAACTACTACATCCATCATCAGGAAGGCACAGGTATTTATAAACAGTTGTCTACGCAAAATTCTCAACATCCATTGGCCGGATACCATCGTCAAGAGCCTATTGTGGGAGAGAAAAAATCAGCTTCCAGCTGAAGAGGAAATTAGGAAATGGATCGGACATACATTCAGGAAATCACCAAACTGCATCACGAGGCAAGCGTTAACTTGGAATGTTGAAATGAAGCGGAAAAGAGGAAGGCCAAAGAATATATTACTCCGGGAAATAGAAGCAGATATGAAAAGGATGAATGTTAACTGCAAAGAACTGGAAAGGATTGCCCAGGACAGAGTTGAATGGAGAGTATTGGTGTGCGGCCTATGTTCCTTCACGAGGGGTAACAGGAGTAAGAAGAATGGTATAAAAACGAGCTTTAGAGTAATCAAAAACTGTGAAACTTATGCTGTTACATGATAATCAGTAGCTGACTGTCAACCAAACAATTTATAACAGTAACAATCTCTATTATTAACCAAGTGATAATCATTAAAATATGATTGGAAAGAGATTGATAAATCCTTTTCCTAAGAGTTTTAGTTATAAAGTTTCCTGTAAATTACAAACAAATGTTTGTTACACATTCTGGACACTTATTGACTGATTATATTTATAAAGATAAATATCATTTATTATTACCGTAACATTTTTATAAAAATATTCTACTTTAACATTATTCATTAAAGTGTTCATGAATAATGAAGACAAATATGAGAAGAATGAACAATAATTGAATAGAACTAGGAAAGAAGGTCTATGACAGAGTGGGTTAGAGGATGCTGGTCGGCGGCCTATGCTCCATCGAGGGTAACAGACATAAGTAAGTAATTAAGTAATTAAAGTGCTTATGAAGAATATTAAACATTAAAGAGTACTGAATAAGTAATTTATGATATCCTGAGTACGGATACATCGATCAACATTGATATCTTTAGTCAGTTTGTGAAAACGTTATTCGCTTGCATTACTGTGCACATACTTCGCTTTGGAGTGTTTTCAAATCACTTAGATTTACGAGTAAAAATAACTGCTTATTGAGTTTATTTTAATAAAATTAACTTTTTCAAGGAACGAATCGTTGTCAAGAAAAATGACCAACATCTCAGAAGTGGACTAACTAGTTAATGGGACATGACATTATCCAAAACTTAGTGTTTAAAAACAAACTCAGACTCTGACGTTTACTGAGTGAAAAAGTTATGTAGGTATTAATAATGTCAACCTAGTGGAGATATTTCCATGTGAAATAAAACTCATTGAAGCTATTCAGTATTCATGTTGTCGTGTGTGCTACTGATGTCTATAGATATAAGCAGTATGTATCATAAATCAAAAGTGAAATACCTAGCAGTAGACGGTTAAGAAAATTAAAGGAAAGTGAACAAGAACAGTGAATGATTGCTGTATAAATGAAGGAACAGTGAAGTCTGAGAAAATTGATTAACATTTTGCAAATTAAGTATTTATTGTGTGATTTTGCTATGGTGTTCTGTAATTTTGTATTCAAATACATTCGATTGTTCCCAATTGTGTTCTCGTTCACTACAATATTACGATTAGAATTTTTGCACTAAAGAATAGTGATGTAGAGTTTATGTGAACATTTAAAGAACAATAACATTTCAAAGGATCCGAAGATTTTAGAAAAGTGATAGAATTTGCTAACCCTCTGACAATATGATGTTCATGGATCAGGAAATAATAATCATTAGTATTATAAACGAATTCAGATATAATTTTTTGAGGATTATCAATTAAAGTAGATAAATCGAAATTAAATCTGAATTTTAAAAATGATTGACATGAAGCGGAAATTTCGTAGGTAGTAAAAAAAATAAATATCTACGTTATTTTATAGAGTTGAGATCATGAGTCAATTGAAGCTAGACCACCATGGAAAACCTGGAAGCACTGGACGGCCGTTTTGTTCTATTATGGAACTCCTCAGCAGTGCGCGTCCACTATCCCGTCTAGCGAGATTCGAACTCAGGACCTATCAGTTTCACGCCTGAGCGCTTAACCACTGGACCACTGACATCCGACGGTGTTTATATCCGATTTCAATTAATCCATAAAGTTGAGCAAACGTTCACCAATTGTCTTCAGTGAGTGGATATCTCACAACAGGTCTGGTTGAACTCCACTGGTCACTGCTTCTCACTAGAAGATGTCTACGTGTGTTAATCAATGAGCGAAAATTGATTCATATAAAAGTGAATTATGACCACTAAAATTGAAAGGATCCACTTATTTGCTCATATAAAATATTTACAATCATTAAAGCCTCTGTCTCTCTGTGTATATACATACATATAATTAGCCACCATATAATTATAAAGTATTACCCTACATAGATAAGCTGTTTTAATGATAATAGTAATATATAAGAACTCTAATTCCCTTCAATCTGAAATGTAATAAGTTATTATCAAGTTGCAGATTTTCCTTATTAATGAGCAATGAAGAGAATTCCATACAGTTTACGGAAAGGAAGTGGGTTAGCTTACAGATTTATAGGTCTCTAAAAACGACATTATTTACAATTATGTTGTCCAAGATCCTATAGATAGTTGGTCACTTAAGAACACGTTTTAAAAATGTTAATGAGAGAATGAAATTCGGAAAAAAGTGTTCAGAAGAGTAATAAAAGTAACAAGTTTTGGTTTCATACTGAATAAATTGTGAGTTGATATTTAAGAAGCATCTAATTTGTTCCTGGTGTAATATTGATAACACTTAATCAACAGTATGTATTGTTATTTATTTCAATGTGAATTTGATATAAGTATCATAGTTTTACGGAGTTAAGCTTCATATATGAGGGCGGCCTGCTTAAACATCTGGGCTACCTGTTCCTGTCATCTATATATTTCAACAAGTTATCTAATATTGTTTTAATACATCATTATGGCTATTAAGCACACAACCTATTCCGGTGCGTTTCTGAAAACTGTACAACCTTTCGCTGTAGAGGTTACAAAAGGCCTAATCAGAGATGTCGTGTTTGCTGGGAACATGCAGCATAAAATATATACATTATTCATATGTCGATTGACTGAACTGCTGATATCCAACTAGCGATCACTGAATGTTTATCATCAGGAGCAACGAAGAAATAAGAAACGTAAACATGTTGAAATACTTTATGCTGAGAATTCGATTTTGTATCAAATAATATAATATTGAATAAAGCTAATAATAATCCATAATCCATAATCCATCACATGCATAACATTTACTGTTACATCCATGTGCTGCACAAGGATTGGTTAAGACAATTCATAAATACATTATATGTTTAAACTACGTAATCAGTATCTAGTAACTAATATTTTATTGATATCTTAGTTCTACGGGAGGTTGACCAGGAAAACAATAGCTCATTGGCAAGGTCACGAACTAGGAAGCTGGTTAACATGACCTTGAATCAAGCAATGAGCGTAAACATCTTTGCAATTGCAGGTACACCTTGTTGACAAGTACCAATCAGAACAAAACATTAGTCAAGGGTTTACTGTCGAAAACCTTCATTCACCTAAAATCCTTTGTTTAATAGTCTCATTGTTTGATCAGTTGAGTTTCAGTATGATCACTGATTTAATTAAATTGAAGTATCAGTCGCAAACATAATCAGTAGGAAATCATAGATCAAGGTTTAATGCTAGCTGTCTTCGAAATTCCTGATTTAAATTGCAAAAACTGAATGAAATAATATACATATATGGACAAAAATATATGGAAAATCGAACAAACAGATAGTTACTGAGAGAGGAAGAGTAGATATTATTTGAGGTGTGTGGGTTGGGTCAACAATTTTAATTGTAATCACTCTATGTTAAGAGAATAGAAGAGTACTGAAAAGTGCCCCGATCAACTTATATTTTATGATGACCACCTAAAAAAATGAACTTATAGTTACTTGGCTTCCAATGTTTACTGTCAAACTAATGTAGATTTTAGGTGCTTTGAAATTGTTTGTAAGAGACCCTACTCCACCTAACTTTTGTTATAGCTGGGAAAATGGTGCATCTGAAGTATTTAAGGAATTAATGTTTCTTGGAAGATTTGAAGTCGCGTCACACAGATTTCTAATCTGCGAACTGTTCCCTGTAGGACTAAGACATTTACAATCAAACGTTGATTGAGTTATGATCAGTGTTATGTTCTCCTAATCCTTATCGAATTCTATCGGTTGGAGTGTAATAAAGCCATTAGTCTGCGTGACTCGACATCTCCTGGGCTATGTTGAGATGCTACCTAGGATCTAATACATACAGAACTAGACAATTATGACATTGGTCACTTGTGAATTGTTCATTTGTATGATAAGTTATGAATTTCAACCGCTTGTACAACTAAACAACTTTTATTCAAGTTGTTTAGTCAAAATAAATTATCAAATAATGATTTGAAATCATTTTTATGACAAAGACCATGGCCTAGAAACACCGATCAGTCATTTTCAAAACACTGAAGCATATATATATCACTATCATTTAAAAGATAATAAAATAGTGAAAATGTATTACTGATTTATTATCATCACTTTCTCTGTTATTATGTTCAAATATGCTACAAACTGTTTTTTGTTTACAGATATATTTCGACATAAATTTTCGAGCAGTTAAAACTAACTTGAATGTTGTATGATAAGAGGCAGCTAATTTTCGTGTAACTTACTGCTCCCAAATGCCCTGGTATGGCCAAGAGTGGAGAGAGTCAGCCCTCTCTCTAGAAATGCTCTCATATGGCCATTTGTATACAACCATTTTCAGGGAAGTTCTACTCACATTCTCTTGTAGCAAGAGTGTTGTTCACGATTTTGAGAGAACAAAAAGCGAATGTTCAGCGCTTTCACCAGGTTGATGGACAGGGAGGGTCCACCTGAGAAAGTTGGAAAACCCTGATTACAAACCAATGGCGTACATATGCTTCAAGATCCTAAAGAAATAAATGGTGTACGAACCTGTTGTTGATGATGGGAATGCATCTCATTACGTTGCACCACTGTCTTGTGGATTAGACATTCGGGTAAAAGGCTCAAGGTACGGCTCTCTAAGAAAACCTCCTGCCTCATTTTGGACACCCGGACAGTATCCCATCCCTCACACAAGTGAAATGATTTATGTGGCGCATATCTATTTGGTACCTCCCTGTACCAAAGTTTATGTGTTTAAATAAATAAATAACTAAATGTAGTCTACTTGAAACCGATTTTAGCCAGTAAAACTTAGTTTAATCTGATGATTATTGAAGTTTTTTTATGATTTATTTCAACTACAAACAAAATTTGACAAACGATTTATCATGAATAAACCCAAAGAAAAAAAGATACACAAAATTGTAGTTATTACGTGAGAAATTATAAAAAGAACTAAAGCGTATTCTGTTCATTTCAATACTAATTTTGAATTTCATTAATCATTTGGTAAATCCAATTCATTTTGGATGGAAAATACCAAGTACATTAGAATCATAAGCTGGTACATATTAAACTTCACAATTTTAGTAGGTATCATTGACTAACTTCGAAAAGAATCTAGGAAAAGTGGTGAAAAATGTGACTGATGAAATTTTAAAATGCCTGAGTAGTGGTAAGGAGTTATTGTTTGTCAGATTATTGATGAATTGTTAACAGTTAAACGTTCATTAATTTATATAAGAACATTTGACTAAAGTTGATCGAATACTTTCACCGTATTTGGGCACCGAGTTGACATTGTTATAATGCGTGAGTGCGTACGTTCTTGCCCAATTGATAGCGATTAAGTGCGTGCCCTGTTTATATATGAACGTGATAAGACCGCCAATCAGAGAACAGTGAATTATCGATTGAGACAGTGATACACGAAAACCGTACGAGCAGTCTAGAGTACGTATCAGACCTGCTTCCTGCCTAGCACAGCCAGCTAAGTCCAAAATACCAATAACAACTTCTGCAATATGAATCATTATTCTCAAACATACTGGGTTTATATACCAAACAAACTGACCACATCTTACCATAAAATAGAAAATAACATTTGTTCAAGATTTGGCCAAATGTGGCTGTGAATAGGGGGAACAGTAATTAATGGACTAGGAATAACTAAAGAATGGTAAATCGTATAATAATAGTCTATAGGTCAAAATAAAGCTTATAATAAAAGGAAGATGAATATGAATATTTAAGTTACTTAGCAACTATGCAATAGAAATATACATATCACATTGGTCCATAATTAGTTCTCAGAGTTACCATTCATAATTCTTCACGGGATATGACACACATGAGACCTTAAAGTGGAAGAATGTATTTGGGAAATCTCAGCTAATGAATTTGAAGTAAATTCAACGTTCCGCTTGGTAATTTAGTCCAAACTTTTTCATCATCATGTGTTCACTAATGATAGGCTTCAATATAGATTTCCCAAATTTCTAGCAAGAAGTTGTGACCAGTTGAAACCAATACGTGTCGGGTTTAAGACACTAACTCACTGAAGACAATAGTGGACAGTCGCGCAATATCGTGGATTGGTTGAAGTTAAACATTAACACCATTGGATTCCGGTTCAGTGGTATGGAGTTTATGCTTCAGACCGAAGGTACTATGTTTGAATTCCACACGTGGGATCGTGAATGCTCACTATTGAACAGTCCTATACTAGGACGAAACCACCTTCCATTTATTTCAGGTTTTCACTTGTAGTCTGGTCTACGTCGACTCATGAATTCAACTATTAAAATCAACATATACATGCATCAAGTTGATGAACGAACATAAATATAGCTTCATACTGTTAAACTACAAAAAGAAAGATCTAAATAAGTTAATCAACTTAAATGTGTACTGATTGTAGCTTACATACGTTAAAGTTTTAAAGTAGATAATAGTTCAATAATTAAAAAAGCGCCCAATCCAAATAATGTGACTGTACATTACTGAAACCAATACGTGCGTAAATCAAATTTTGAATAATATTTTTCTGAAAGAAATCGTCACAACCAAATAATATAAAGAAAATGGGAAAACAATAAGGGATGACATTATTATCCCAAAACAGCAGTTTCTTAACAGCGTAAAGTATATAATATTGATCATAAAAATAAATTAGGCTCTATTACAATCTTAATGGGCGCATAAAGAGTGGAAAATGTGTTACTATAATGTTATTTACTTTATAATTAGATGGAAGTACCGTATACTAAACTCTTTATCGTTAAAATACATATTCACCTGTAGTAGGCGTCTAGTGGAGGTTGACTATGATCACCACTACAGGAAAACTACGTACCAGTTGCTAGGTTAGACTCCTTTGAAGGCCGAATATCAGAAGGCATTTGAAGGTTGTTGTAAAATGTATTTGTTGGTGATCCCGTGGTATCGAAATAATACTGAGATCGTGCCGAAATCCACCAGCGAGACTACTGAGCGTACGACGCAATACTAAATTTCAATCGAATGGTTTGGAGATATCACTCTAACCATGAAATCAAGACCTATTAATTTAAATTATGTTTAGAGTCATGAGTATCTTGCATTAAGAAGTAATAAATCATGATAAAATGGTTGTTTATTGCTTCAACCTTTAAGTAATTGTTAGCTTATAGCAGCTCACGTACGACTGAGTTTGTTCATATCTAATTTGGTTAAGCCCTTTTTGTTAACTTATTTAACGGACAGTCATTCATACAATAACAACTTATCTATACTATTGTATCTTTATTATGTACGCTTGAGCATTGCTAACTGCAAAAGCATGTATTCAATCTGCTAGTCTTACTAATAATTGCTTAATTGATTCGATGATTCATTCATTTCACCATGTATATATATATGTACATCTTGGTCCTGTTTACTGCATTGGCTTATTCACTGCTTACTCGCTGACTCCATCATGCGACCAGTCGATCTCTCGCACGCTCTTGCAGTAGTCTTTCATGCTTACTTAACATGCCTGTGATTTTGGATGTCTGTGTGTGGTCCAATAATAAACGCAATCAACACTTCGTATTCTTCTTCTGATTTATACACCATTAGGGCGTTATCGAGTAACAGTTATCAGAACGAGTAATATACGAAGTTTAAGGATAATATCGAATATCGACCACCACAAGTTGTTCTTTTGGGTATATATCGGCATAATGAATATGTAATCGTGAGGAAGTGATTATTGATAAATTGATCTGATGTAGTATTATTTAGCCAAAATTTTTACATCTTATATGTAACCAATCAATTTTGATCATTAAAACAGATTATTGTTTTAAATTATGGTCATATAAACATATTTTTTTTCAGTCAACAGTGTTAATTATCAAGATTAGAATAAATACTCATGGATGAATTGTTTTATTAAATCAGTAAATCTTTTGAGGTATATTTATCAAACTTTTAATAAAAGATTCATTTGAGTGAAAGGTAGATGACTAAAATTAACAAGGATTCATTTAGTGTATCTTATTGTATGACTTTCATTTCTGTAATACTATGATACATATATATTTGCTCACAAATGTCATAGAAGTACACTGGAATCTATAGTTGTTCTAAAACAGTAATATTGTACTTCTATTGTAAAAGGTTAGTAAATGGATTCAATGCAGGTTTCTAGATTAAACTTCTGGCATTAATTCTACTGCAAGACTAGTGTTATTAAACATGTTTGTTAGTATAAAAATTAGGAACTTCATAACTATCTAGTTGTATTCAAATAGAAAATGGAACAATCAATGTAAAGGACAATATTCTGCTCTTCTATTAACCGTCACTAAGCTACTATTTGTATTAACATAACCTTATTTTTAGATAAATATTTTTTACATTGATTGCGTGCGTTCTTGCCCAGCGAATATATATGAACGTTCTGATTCCCGCGAATCAGAGAGGAGCGAATTATCGATCAGAGCAATGATACACAAAAAACCGTACGAGCAGTCTTGAACGCTTATCAGTCCTGCTTTTTGCTTAGCCCAGCCAGCTAAGTCTAGAATACCAAACAAACTGACCACATCTTACCATAAAATAGAAAATAATATTTGTATAATATTTGGCCAAATGTGGCGAACAGTAATTAATGGACTAGGAATAACTCAAGAATGGTAAATCGTATAATCATAGTCTATAAGTCAAAATAAAGCTTATAATAAGATGGAGATGAACATGAATAGTTTAGTTACTTAACAATTATACAATAGGAGATATACACATCATATTGGTCCATAAACAGTCCTCAAAAGTTATAATCCCTAATTCTCTTCAGGATATAACAATATACTGTTTAGGAAATAGACATGTTAATTAAACCCATACAGTCTATTTTATTTTGTCATTGTTCACAAAATATCTCGTATTTTTTAAAGTTACGTTATCAATAATACACAATTTACAAATAAACTATAGTTATATACCTATTTCAATTATAAACTTGATAACAACATAATAGAATCAGAGACCAGTTTCATCTGAATTAGACTGGATGATGGTAAACTAAGACATTTGCAAATAGAATGTAATATACAAAAGATATAATTTTGAATGAATCTGTTCAAAGATATTCTCATTCATGTATAATAATCAATAAACTGATATTGGTATTCAGATTAGTTTAATCATAAATCGGTTGATGACATCGTCATACTTCAATCATCCTGAAGAAATTCAGACAAGTTGGCTGAACGATACGCTGGAATTATTTAAATTTCAATTGCTGAGATTATTTCACATATAATAAATCTATCAAGTTTTTAAAGTTTTCAGTTAATAATGATATGAGAATAGAAAACTGTTTTTATCTAATCTAAATTCCTTTATATATATAGCAGCGTTTTCATTCATTGTTTACCATAACGACATTTAATTTTTATTCAAATGAACATTGAATCTTCACTTATCTAATCAACTAATCAATTCATTGGATGGGTAAAGAGAGATTTTGATATAGATAGTTAAAAGAAAAAAAAGGAATTCGAAATACATTTAATCAAATCATATGGGTAATAAATGCTTTTCTTGTATAGGCTGATCATTGTTTAATGACAAAATGGATTATATTTCATAGAAAACTGTACTTAATATAAAACTAACAATTGGATGGATAAAAAAAGTTTAAACTAAAAACTGAAAATTGGTTCTGATTAAATTAACTATCGTGATTGGATGAATTAAGTTTAGTTCACAGGTTTTTATAATATCAAATATGGAGTATATAGTTGCTATATTGAAAAAACAGATAGACATAGATTGTGTTGTCAGTATAAGATTGTGTAGATCGTTGAATTTTATTGAAATCACCAATCGATCCAAGTTAGATAACTATTAAGAACCTTTTAATACTAGCATTGTACTCCTCAATAGTGCGCTTCGACAGTTAACAACCAGGAAACAAACACAAGACCAACGGGTTTGCCTGTGAAGGCTAACCACTTAACCGATATCAAAGGATATGCAAGTCGAATTTCAATCAATCCACAATAGCGAGAAACTGTCTTTCAATCTATTTTATGGATACCATCCTCACACCATATACAGCTGAATTTCACTGGTCACAGCGTCTTACTACAGTTCCAGAAATTTCATATTAAAGTTTTTCACCAGTAAACACATGATGATTCCAAGCAAGGGGTAATAAATATTATTAAATTTTATGAAAATCACTAATCACTTTATACCGTGGATTCATTAAAACAAAATGGCTAAGTGGTTCTGAAGTTAGGGGAGGTTGTAGATTCGCAATGGTGGGCAGTGCAAGAATAAAAGTTGACGCTGAATGCTTCCAGGTTTTTAATGGTTGTCAGATTTACATTGGTTCGTAACTTTAATAGTTTATGTTGTTGAATGGGCTGAAATTATTTTCAACGTATTTAGTGTTTACTAAATGTGTCGTACTCATAACTTTCGGTAAATTTTACGTTGAATAAATGGATGATGACTCAAAATTAGAGTACAATTATGACTATTAGGCTTCATTTATACCCTAACTTTTGATTGTTCATATGGCTTTTCATTCTGTAACAATGTCCATAATAAGAAGTTGAAAATTAGTCAAACCCTTTAATCCTTGATCTGATCGATCATGTTGCAACATACCAATAGTGTTTATAGTCTTCATTGTGTACGATACTTATTATCACTCATTATTACTGAAATATTAGCTGATCAATAAGCTTTTATATATCTGATTATGATGGCAAATTTAAAACAAAATTATTTATTGAATTCCAAGGTTTGTTATCTATGTTTTGTTTAAAATTTTTATAGAAGTAAACATACTACTGTTTTGTATATTTATTACTTAAAATGGTCATGTAGCATTAGGGATTATTTCATTAGATTTGTTTATTTTCTACTAAAGAAATCAATTTGTCGTATTTTCTCTGTTCAATGATTAATGATACTAAATTTGAGTTCAGTAAATTATGATCGTTTGAATTTGATTATTTCAATTTTTAATAAAAGTATCTTAATATATTGGGATTAAATGGTTTGGATTATTTTTTATAGTTGAGGTTTTTTAGCGAGTTAGTTTTCTACGGGGTGGGGTTGTTAACCCCATGCCCAATCCTCCTCTTTTATCTGAGCTTGGGACCGGCATTAACTCTATAGAAGAGTTACAACTGTCAGTTAATTTCAAAGTGAGACAGTCCTACTGTACGGAGCTGAAACGTGGAGAACTACTACATCCATCATCAAGAAGGTACAAGTATTTATGAACAGTTGTACTTAATGTTTGTTGACCGGATACCATCAGAATACAACCTACTGTGGGAGAGGACAAACCAGCTTCCAACTGAAGAGGAACTTAAGAAATGATGTTGGAAGTGGATCGGACATACTTTGAGGAAATCGCCAAACTGTATCAGGAGACAAGCCCTAACTTGGAATGGTGTAGGGAACCGGAAAAGCGGAAGGAACACATTACTCCGGGAAATAGAAGCAGATATGAAAAGGATGAATGTTAACTGGAAAGAACTGGAAAGAACTGGAAAAGATTGCTCAGGACAGGGTTGAATGGAGAATACTGGTTGGTGGCCAATACTCCTCTACGAGGAGTAACAGGCGTAAGTGAAGTAAAAATATATTGGGTTGAGTTGGATACAGTTGACCTCGTGAGTTCAGATTCCAAGTAGGCAACCTTCATTTAAAGATTCCAATAACATTATAGTTTTTACTTGAATATGCTCAATCCAAACACTTTTCCAATGACCAATATGTTGATCAGTGTTCACGATGAAAATGTCATTATTTATAAGTATCTTAATGAAAAGTGTCCTTAGACCAGACTTGGTTTTCGGACGTAATATATTGGATAGTGAGATACTCATAAAAAAATAGTTTCTACTATCAACGATTCCTTCTTTTTGTATTGTCTATTTGATAAATACTGAAATTTTTCTCTTCTTCACCCTATCATGAATTGTAGTATTTAAGTAGAAGTTTATGTTTTGTCATTCAATAGGATTTTATTACGTAAACAAACTTTGTAAATATGACTTAATCAGATCAAAGGGATTAATCTAATCATAAATATCAATGTAATTTTTCTTACCAGCTTCGCAAAGATCCGAACACTACTAAATCTCAGTATATTTCTTCTGATATAAACAGAATGACGGTGATTAGTGAACAATCATGGAACTAAGCTTTATATAAATTCGAATTAGTCAATGAAGAATAATTGTAATGTTAAAAGAACTAATACCTTTTTATAAAAGTGATGTAAGACATCTCTTCATTGATCTATTTAAGTCAACAATCACACTTTTATATTAAATTGTAATTAGGCCTGATACTCCCAATGGAGCATGGGCAGCCGACCAGCATTCTCCAACCCACTCTGTTCTGGGACTTCCTTTCTAGTTCTATCCAGTTTTTGTTCGTTTTTCTCATGTCTGTCTCCATTTCTCGGCGTAATGGTCTTCCTCTTTTCCTTTGGCCTTCAGGATTTCATGTGAGGGCTTGTCTTGTGACGCAGTTGGGTGATTTCTTCAAAGTGTGTCCTATCCACTTCTAGCGCTTCTTCCTGATTTCTTCCTCCGCTGGAATCTGGTTTGTTGTCTCCCACAGTAACTTGTTGCTTATAGTGTCTGGCCATTAAACTGTAATTAGTGTAGCTTATTCAGTTGTTTGTTATCTTTAAATTTGATTAATCTGATGTCAATCTTGACAAGGAAATGACTTTTTGCATAAACTTTAATTAATGCTCATTATGTGTTTAATTAAACAAAAGGAGATTTCGAAACCGTCAATTTTCCACTCAATATTGTTCATTCATCTTATGAATAAATGTACATTTATATGATGTATGAAAACACAAGGAGGAAATATTGTAGTATCGGTTGTTATGTTAAGCCCATATACTTTATTCTAGCTACTGGCCAAGCCAATTCACCTATACATTATGAGTCATATTTTGATCTGGTTAATCATTCGCTTATTAATCTTGAGTACTTTTTATATGAGCATAATTGTGTGTACCCTTCGTATCTTATTCATCACATGTCAGTCATTCATTTTTGTCTGATTATAAATATTGAGTAATGCTTGCTGATAGCGAGTTGGCTTCCCAGCCATCTCCACTATGCATGATCTTTGTTTCGTTCGCTTACATTTGCTCATGTGCTTATAACTTTCTGGTCTGCATCATTCATCAATAAAAATGTAGTTGCTGCTTCCTTTTGCCTTCTGATTTTGTACACCGTTAAGATTGGTATAATAACGGTTATCGAAGTGAATTATTATTGAAGCATGGTGCTACAATATTATGTTTTTCAGGGTAAGTAGAAATCCTTTATCTGTAAAACTATCGTTCATTTGTTTAATCCAGGATAAATTTGTCGATGCATTGTAGTGAACAAAGAATTGATGGGAATAACCAGTTTATTGTTTAGGTCACAATCACATGGTAAAATGTGAAAATTATACATCAAATGTATCTTTTGCACATCTTTATATTGTCTCTTACAGACCTCATTGTTCCTTCATTCCTGTAGTAATCTTGATTGCTTTTAGTTTCCCTGTGATTTCAATATTCCTATCCATCTTGTAACGTCGGTTGTTATGTTAAGCTAACACAGCGTATTTTAGATTTTCGACAGACCATTTTGCTCATCCTTCTTGAGTCACGCTTTGACCTTGTTAATTATTCCCGTATCAACCCTGACTATTTTTACATAAGCGTATGTGTGTGCATTTCTTATCTTATTCATCACATTTGTAGTTTATTTTTATCTGACTGTATATATTGATTAACGCTTGATTAAATGGAGTTGGCTTAAATGCCTTGTCCACTGCACGTCATTTCACTTCGTTCTCTTTTCTTCACTTCGTCTTTTTTCTTCACTCGTTTGTCTGAACCAGCGATTGTATGAAATATATGTATTCGGAAATTCATTCTCTGATTAAATTCACTTGGTATTGTTTGTTTGAATCTGCCGACTGATGTTTAGGACTGCAATCGATCAGTCTCTTATTGACATATATGCATACTATGCGTATTGCATCAAGATAGCCTTAATTCACAAGCATTATAATCAAAGATGGATAGTGGCTAGCAGTGGAATTCAGGACTCGCATCTGGAACTGGAACCCAGTGGACAACGCAATGGCATTTGAAGCGAAAAGTACTGGGTTCGAGTCCCAATGCGAACATCAACTCTGAGATGCAGGTATATCCAGCTGACATGTCCCAAATAGGAATAAACGCGCGTCTTGGATTCCGCTACTAGACACTATCCATTTCTTTTCGTATTCTTGGATTAAGTCAATGATTATATACGATGGTAGCAGACATGAATATTTCAATAACCATCATTTACACAATCGACCTGGAGTTAAATAAAGGGCCACAAAAATCTACTCGCAGACATCTGTACTGTAGTGAACAGAACACTGGTTGGGGACAATCGAATGTATTTAACCAAACATTACAGACTATCTCAGTAAATTCTGAAAACCATACAATGGACAGTTAATTTGCAAATTATCAACCAATAGTCTTGATCTTCACTGTTTCATCTCTAATTCCATTGTTCGTGCATTTTCCTACCGATTGCGCTTCATTCCAGTTCTTCCCTCATCGTTCTTCTGCCAAAATACATTCTATGTCTGACCAACACCATATACTACTTATATGGATACAAGTAGACCACACCACAGTACCACCGACAGGTGTTATATACTACTCACATCACAGTATTTACTACAAAATAATTGTCAATTCAATAGAACCAAAGTATTTATGTAGATGCATAAATCATGTTGTTCGATTTCATAATGTGATTGCAATTAAAATGAGTAAACAGTTAATGATAGTTTGAAAGCGTAATATTTTTTCTATTAGAAGAATATTTGGAAACTATGGGAAACAATTTCACTTACTAACTAAGCATAAATTTTTAAAAAAAAAATCATTCTGTTATATCCCCTGGTGAATTATAAATGGTAACTCTAAGGACTATTTATCGACCAATGTATTATGCCTATTTCTTATTGTACAGTTGTTACGTAACTAAATTATTCATATTCGTGTTTTCTATTATTTTGATCTTTGATTTATTATCATACGATTCTTGAGTTATAATCAGTTTATTGATTACTTTGGTTTGTATAAAAACCCATTATGCTTGTAAATAATGATTCATATTGCCGAGGCTGTTATTTGTGTTCTGGACTCAACTGGCTGGGCTAGGCAGATCGCAGGACCGGTTAGCAATCAAGACTGCTCGTACAATTTCAAGTATAATTTGCTTCCGATCAATAAATTCACTCCTCTCTAATCGCACGTTCATATAAATTACGGGCCCATACGATATAACAACTGACGACAGGGTAAAAAAATGGCTTTAACTTCCGATCAATTTCAGTTGCTAATTCAGAGACAAGAGCAGCGTTTTAAAAAGAGTCAGTTGGATTTCATTGACAAGTTACACGCGACGCTGCTGAATCACCCATGCTTTGGGGGTGCAACGGAAGTTGACGCATTGATTTCTAAATTGCGTACAGAACTGGAAGTCGATTACAGAACAAATGAATATGCAGAGGAAAGCCTCTATGAATCCGCGAAAAACAGTAATTTAGATGCAGCAGTAACAGTCCTACATGATCAGCCCAGTAGTCCGGTGCTGCTGCTGTTTCAGAGACATGCCCTATACACGGTCCAAGTCCTATTAACCCCGAAAACGGTCGTGCAAACAGTGGATCAACCTGTTTACAGAAAGACAATGTTTTGCTAAGTGCTCATGGAATTACTGTAGTACCCGCCCACGAAGAAACGGGGAACAAATCGGCCAGTATATTGAATACAGTGACGCCAAATCAAACCAGTCATGATGCAAAAAAGTTTTTTTATGAATCTAATGATCAAGATTATCTAATTGTTCTGCGAGATCCCGATTATTTTGCTGATTCATATGTTCCAGTTCAAATCTCTTATAAAAATGGGAGAAAAATATCGGATGCATTAAATGATAATCAAGAATCCAATACAAATTTCATAGATACTGATTATCCTAATGATTCATTATCTACTAATGAGGTTCCGAGTAAATTCAAGGAAAGTGTTTCAAAAGAATCAGACGCCGGTGACCTCAAATCGAATGTCGTCGATCCGCACGATATAATCAGTTCTGGTGGATTCTCTGTTAAATACGACGAATATGTTTTAAATAATGTCACAATAACGGTAACTTGGGTACATGAGGATCCAACAGTCTTTCGTGGGGGAGGATGAATTCGAGAAATTTAAAATCCGGATGTCAACTCCGTATTCCTCAAAAAAGGGGAGGTGTTATATCCCCTGGTGAATTATGAATGGTAACTCTAAGGACTATTTATCGACCAATGTATTATGCCTATTTCTTATTGTACAGTTGTTACGTAACTAAATTATTCATATTCGTGTTTTCTATTATTTTGATCTTTGATTTATTATCATACGATTCTTGAGTTATAATCAGTTTATTGATTACTTTGGTTTGTATAAAAACCCATTATGCTTGTAAATAATGATTCATATTGCCGAGGCTGTTATTTGTGTTCTGGACTCAACTGGCTGGGCTAGGCAGATCGCAGGACCGGTTAGCAATCAAGACTGCTCGTACAATTTCAAGTATCATTTTCTTCCGATCAATAAATTTATTCCTCTCCAAATTGCACGTCCATATAAATTACGGACCCATACGTCATAACACATTCGTTTTTTAAATAATAGTGAGCCTGTCTGAAATAAGAAATACATAATGTACAGTCGTCTAGACTAATCACTTTACAGCTCTAAGGTTGATTTTATTAATGGAAAATTCTGATATTTATGATAAAATAATCGTATTTATCTCATTTGATACTTCATACATATTTTTATGTTCATAGAAATTAAATATTCATATATGTTTATTTCTAAACAAAACAGTGAGTCTAGGCTGAATAAATGAAGTTCCATTCGTTTAGAAGAAGGTTCTGAAGATTGTTCAATGTGTTTAAAATCACGAACTGTCCTAAGTTAGGTATTCACAGAAAATTCAAGGATACTATGCAGCTGTCTCATAACAAGCTTTTCAGAGGTGTGAGTTCTTAACTCTTTTCTCAGGTGTCTGACCATGAAACTTCGGTCTCACTCTCAAACGCTTAATTTCTAGGCCACTGAGCTTTTGCTTATGTGGTTAAGGCAGAGATATAATAAGATTTGCATGTTGTATTGTATCGGAGAGTCTTGCTTTTCCCTTTGATTATATTGAGACCTACTGCTGCTACACTGGTCGGCTTTTCCTGCATTTGTTGTTGCGTGTGTGATAGAAGATCCAGATCGTCTACGAAGTCTAAATCGTCTAGCTGCATGCTAACTGTCCATTGTATCCCGTGATTTCCTCTAGATGTTGGCGTCTTTATGATCCAGTCGATCACCAGGAGAAAGAGAAAGAATGAAAGTAAGCAACCTTACCTAACACCGGTC
The DNA here is from genome assembly GCA_944470415.2 of Schistosoma rodhaini. NCBI lineage: Eukaryota > Metazoa > Platyhelminthes > Trematoda > Strigeidida > Schistosomatidae > Schistosoma > Schistosoma rodhaini. Next base: position 32,410,469 of record OX104037.1, read on the forward strand.
TTTATCTCGAATGAGTCGGTGAGATCAAAATGAAATTAATTTGGAATAACTTATACTAGAAATCTAGATGTCGTTTTATTATGTTTGAAAATGTAAATTCATGAAAAATGTAAGGCTACATTGATTAGCTAAATCTTTTAAAAACTTAATTTTGTATAAACACGAAATCAGTAATTAATGAAATACATTTGGATCACGGAATCATTTGATCCGTTTTAAAGATTTCTCTTTATAGTTAATAGTAGATAGTTTGATGTCATAGATAATTGAGTAATCCATCGGTAGGAATTTTCTATCTACTCTACAGAGTAAATATAAAATACAAGCTGAGTGTAAAAATATTTAATTCCAATTCGTTTCTCATTAAGGCTGTATATTCATTTATAGGTCGTACAATTAAGTATAAACTCGATGCTAAATAGATGATTGTGACTCAAATTAGATTTAAGTATAAACGAATTGTCTGGTATGAAATTAAAATGAATTATTAATACAGATTGGGTAATAAAATCAATAAGCAGATTATGTTAGATTGGAATTATGAATTAAGATAGTAACAAAAACAAAGTTTGGAAAACTTGAAAAAAACATTTCGGAAACGTTACATTGGTTACATTGAAGGCCAGAATAAATTCAGTCTGTGAAACCTTTCTTTTCATACAGGGGTTAAGTTTTTGTCATTATGTGTTTTTATGACTTCTGCTTTATATAACAACCGGATTCCGGAATGACATGAGGATCTATAGGTGACTTTAAAAGTTGACTTCTTATCGATATGATGATCAACATCAACTAAATACTCCGAGATAGACCTTCTTATTACTTTTTTCTTTCCTTTAGTTGACCAAGAAACGTGTTGTCTATAAATACGATTATATATTTGCCTAGTTATGCAGCAAATATGACTGGCTCCGCAAGAGCAGTAGATACATAAAATTTACATAGATGCTAAAGAACTAGGTAACTTATCCTTAATTAGTGAACGCATCATTGTCTGGTTGAAGAATGTAGGACATCATCTTGTTGCATTCAAGTAAGCGTTGTACAGTTTTTCTTATACGTTGAATTACTTTTTCTCGGGGCTATATCACTTTTGAACTGTAATTTCGGAAATAAAAGCTTTTCTATTACTGTCAGCTATTTTAATTCCTGCTTAGTTTCAAACAAATGTTTTATTAGAAACCTTGATGGATATCCATGTTTACCTAGGAAATTATGAATGGTTTATTAATAATAAGATTACATTTTATTAGAAATATAAGAAATATCCATTATGTAACTAAGTGATTTAGTCATGTTCGCTTGTTAAAACAGTTTATCTGCTAGTACCATAACTTGTCCGCATGCATTAAGTCAGTTACTAATTTATATAAAATGCTGACTAGTTCATTGTATTCAAGTTTAACAATTGACCAGTTACGTAAATCTGATAGAAATCATTATATTTATTACATAAATGTTTGTGGGTTTTAATGGTTAATGTAAAAACTTCCTTTACAATTTAACGGTTTTATTTATACTTTGATCGGTATCAGTCTTATTGAGTTAAACATTATAAATATTTTATATCATTATATATTTTATATCAGGCCCTCAAATGCCCTGGTACGGCCGAGATGCTCTCACATGGCCACAAGCGTACGACCGCTGTCAGATAGGTCTTACTCATTGTCTTCTCATGGCAGGGATGTTGTTTACGAAATTGAGAGAACGAGAAGTGGATGTTCAGAGCTTTAACCAGGTTGGTGGACACGGAGGTTCCACTTCAGGAAGTTGGAAAACCCTGATTTTAAACCAATGGTGCACATGAGCTCCAAGATCCTAAGGAAACAAATGGCGTATGAACATACTGTTGTTGATGACCGACTACTATGGGACTGAATCTCCTGACGTTGCTCCACTGCCTTGTGGATTAGACCTTCAGGTCAAAGACTCATGGTGTGGCTCCCTAAATAAACCATCTGCTTGATTTTGGGCACTCGGACAGTATCCCATCCCTCACACAAATGAAATGATTTATGTGGCGCATGTCTATTTGGTGCTTAATTGTACTAATGTTTATGTGTTTAAATAAAAAATAAATCAGATACGTAAACTGATTAATTTTCATAACTATATTTTACATCCTAAAAATCATAACAGAAAAAGAAAATTGAATTAATTACAATTGGGTAACAATAATTTTCCGTAGCGTTATATTCTCTTATTAGATTAAATTGTTTGTATTCCTTGTCTACAACAAATCGATTTATATATATTGTCATGTTTGGCTCATAAAATCATCGTTTAAATGATTGGAAAGTTATCAGTATATCAATTATAGTTGTGATATGATTATAACTGTCTATAACTTTGTTATTCAGTGGTCTATCGGTCAAGTGCTCTGGCGCGAGACTGGTAGATCCTGGGTTCGAATCTTGCGAGTGCGGGATCTTGGATGTGCGCTGCTGAGGAGTCCCATAATAGGACGAAACAGCTTTCCAGTGTTTCCAGGTTCTCCATGGTGGTCTAGCTTCAGTTGGCTCATCATTTCAACTATGAAAAATACTGAAATCTCCACAAAACCCCTTCTGTTTGTTATTCAAATTGAATATTGACTAAATTAGATGATTAAATGAATGATTATAAATCGTGTTATGGAAACGTTACTTATTGACTCCCAAAATAAATAGTCTAGACAAAGTAAACATATTACTTATAAGATTTCATAAATATTTTCATTTTGTCAGAATTTATGAAGCGTATTCGTTGTAAAAATTGTTTGCCTTATAGACTGATTTTAATTGAATTACTAGTAAAGACTAGAACGTATTGGACAGTAATGTCGCCATGGTAATAAATGCTCTAGCAGTGTAGATTGACATCTCCTTAAAAAATTGAACGTACGAACTTTAACTCGGTATGTGATAGTTCAATCGTTACTGTTTTCAACTTAAGTCAATTCATGACAACGATGTAACCGTCACCTATTGTAATCGGTAATCGTGATATAGTTCAAGTTTACCGGGAATTTTTCTTGTTGTCAGTCACTAGATAGTAATTATAGTTGTTTTAAGAAGTACATCTGCCATAAAATGAATGAGTTACGGTAAATGATATTATTGATATTGTATTATGCTACAATATTTCGATACTGAAATATGACTGTTAAGAACTCATTGGCGAAATCGTACATAGATAACGCAGCATTAAATAATATGCTCAAAAACCGGAAGTTAATAAATGAATAGTGAAATTTTCAAACGATTTATTGATCAAGATAGAAAAAAAGAAATGAAGCCCTGAGGCCTCAAGCTAATTATTGTAGCATTTATTTAGAATTTTTAACTTCCTTTGATAATTTTGTTGGTTACAAACTTGTTTTACACCAAAAAAACACTGAATCACAATGTGGAACGAATATAATTTTTAAGAGTCGAATTCACGAATCAATCTAAGCTAAACCATTATTGAAAAAACCTGGAATCACTGAATAACAGTTTCGTCCTAGCATGGGACTCCCCAATGGAACGTATTCACAATCTCACGTGTGGCTCGAACACATCACTTTCGGTCTCGTGCGAGAACACCTAGTCTCTAGACCACCGAGCGGGTATCCAAATATAAATTTAATAACAATTTACTAGAAAACTCCCACAATTTAAAATTAAGAAACTTGATTTCCTGTTTATTTTTGACCGATACTTCAATCCATTCAATGTATCAGAGTTCAAAGAATATTCCTTAAATATCTTTCTGTGATTATTCTTCAACGTATAACGATATTACGTTGGTGAATGTATTTATTCCCTTTATTCTCTCAAATAGGCGTTTGACAGCGTGGACAGGAGAACATTATGGAAACTTCGACACTATGGAGTTCCTTAAAAGATTGTCAACATTATCCAAAACTCATACGATGGACTACAGTGCAAAGTCGTGCATGGAGGACAGCTGACAGATGCATTTCCAGTAAGGACCGGAGTCAGACAAGGCTGTCTACTCTCCCCATTCCTCTTCCTTCTAGTGATTGACTGGATTATGATGAATTCGACATGTGAAGGGAAATACGGAATACAATGGACAGCTCAGAATCAATTAGATGATTTGGACTTCGCAGATGACCTAGCCCTCCTCTCTCATACACACGAACAAATGCAGATGAAGACAGCAAATGTAGCAGCAGCCTCCGCATCGACAGGCCTCCACATTCACAAAGAAAAAAGCAAGATTCTCAAATGCAACACGGAGAAGACCAACCCAATCACACTTGATGGCGAAACTCTGCAAGAGGTGGAAACATTCACGTACCTGGGTAGCATCGTTGATAAACAAGGAGGATCGAGGATTGGCAAAGCAAGGGCAGCATTTTTACAATTGAAGAACATATGGAACTCAAAACAACTCTCAACCAACTACAAGGTCAGAATCTTTAATACGAACGTCAAGACAGTCCTACTGTATGGAGCTGAAACGTGGAGAACTACTACATCCATCATCAAGAAGGTACAAGTATTTATAAACAGTTATCTACGCAAAATAATCAACATTCACTGGTCGGATACTATCAGTAACGGCGTTTTATGGGAGAGGACAAACCACCTTCCAGCTGAAGAGGAAATTAGGAAAAGACGTTGGAAGTGGATCGGACATACATTAAGGAAATCACCAAACTGCATCACGAGACAATCCCTAACTTGGAATGGTGAAGGGAATCGGAAAAGAGGAAGGCCAAAGAACACACTACGCCGGAAAATAGAAGCATATATGAAAAGGATGAATGTTAACTGGAAAGAACTGGAGAGGAAGGCTCAGGACAGAGTTGGATGGAGAGAGCAGGTGAGCGGCCTATGCTCCTCGACGAGGGGTAACAGGCGTAAGTAAGTAAGTATTCTCTCAAATAAAATCATCAATTAACGAAGAGTATAAGTGATATATTGAATGTGTTTCTCGGTACCAATGTTAGGTGTTGAATAAAAACGGTAGGTATAGTGCATACACATGCATCTAACTGATGAGATCTAAATAAAATACGATTTTACAAAGACTATTTGTACAGAAAGTCAAAATGCTAAGTCTAAGTAAACTCTACTTAGTAACTGTTTTGTATAGCTTAAATATCGAAGGTATAAATTACTCATGTTAAATGCGTTTTATTCGTCTTTAATTTACTTTTCCATTAAATAAACATGCTTTTTATAAGTGTAATCTGAAAAAAGGGTATTTTGTTTTTTGTTGGACAGTGTGATTTATCCAAAAGTGTTTATAAAACAACTCAAGTACAGACAAAATCATTAAAAGTTCTAAAATTAAATGCGGTTTGACTAAAAGTGTACCTCTATGTTGTATCGTTAGTTCGAATCTTCCCATTGATGTTCAGGACTGCAAGTGATGAGTCGCGGAATGAACATTAACTCTGGGATGCGGATACATTCAGTTGACGAGGCCCAAATAGGAAGAAATGCACGTCCTGGTTCCCATTGCCAGCAATCGTCCGTCTTTGCCTATAAAATCAGTTTCAGTGTGACCCTTTTTCTAACCCCGATTTGATGGTATAGTGATTGCTATTGAATAGTAAATCCCTTCTATCCTCATATATGATCATAGACTTAAATCGTGTTAGTGAATAACGGAATTAAATGATTCAAACACGAGTGTATTTCATACAATGGTTGATAGGAAGAGACCATCGGGGAAACGAAGAAAAGAGGAGACATTAAGGTGAAACGGATCAGAGAAGGCATGACAGCCGACTCGATTTAGACAAACGTGAATCAATATTTATAGTCAAACGAAAATAAGTTACAGACACATTATGAATAGGTTAAGTTATTAACACACACACGATCACATAAAAATAGTATGGGTTAATAAGTAATTGAGTGATAGAGTAGCAATATAGCTTGAGAAGAATGAATAGATTGGTCTATCCAGAGGCTATAATAACCTACTTGGACTTGACATAGTACCAGTCACTACAACACAATATTTTTCCATAGTTCTGTGATATTTATGATGAAAATTATCAGTTAACCACAGAATAGCAGTTTTGTTCAATCCACGATAACTTCCCATCTATTATTATTACTATTAGCGATTTCTCCAGGTATCGATTCGATGTTTACAAATCAAATGGAAATAATATTTTCAATTTCAGAAAAATACGATAGCAGATGAAAAATGGATGACTAAAATATATAGTATTCTACGTCATAACCATTTACTATGTAGTCAATATTTATTATGACCATTACTACTGTCATTAGTAATAGCATTGATATTATCGAACACTAGTTAAGGTCATGTAACCTCTTAAGGATATGATTATTTACTCAAATATAGACGTTTTTGAAGAAAAAGATTGACATTTCTTTTTATCACGTCTCAATGTCCATCATATTATTACTATTATTACTATCATTATTATTAGTAGTAATAATATTAGTAAAAGTATTACAAAAAGAAAGGAATTTTTAGGGTCATTATGAGTAGCAACATTTTACTCATATGAAGTATCCTCTTTTCTTTGATATACAACTCTGAATGTGTCATTATCAGATTAGATGAGTTCATTAGACCATTTATGATATAAAAGCATATTTATGCTTTTTATTCAATATATGAAAAAATGTATAAAATGATAACATGATTTTGATTTTTTTTAAAAAAGAAAGTTTTTATTGGATACTATAAATGAGAAAATGTTTCCGTGAACACATCGATCTATTTAAATTAATGAGTTCACGGTTGATTTCCATGTTTATAAAAATGTTTCGGTTAACGCTTTTCCAAATTTACTTTTTTTATGAAACTAGCTAAACTGAAACTGAAAACTTTGGATTTATTTATTTGAACACATAAATATTGGTACAAGGGGGCACCAGATATATATGCGCCTCACAAATCTCATTTAATTTGTGTGAGGGCTGTGATACTGCCCACGTGCCCAGACTGTCTAATGGCAGTCCAATGATAGCCAGTGACCAACGATTAATTCATACGCCATTTGTTCCCTCAGGATACTGGAGCCCATGTGCATCATTGGTTTGGAATCAGGGTTTACCGACTCCCCTAGGTGGATTTTCCGTATCCACCAACCCGGTTAAAGCGCGGGGCATTCACTTTTCATCCTCTCAATTTGGTAAACAACAGTAATGCTACGAGGTGGCAGTGAGTAGGACTTCCCTGTCAGAGGCTATATATTCGCGTGGTCATGTGAGATCATTTCGAGAGGAAGAGCTGACTCTCCCCACTCTAAGCCATATCGGGGGCTGAAATATATTAGTTGGTTTTCTTATTGAAAATGAAACGGAATCTTATACAGATTACGAATAAATGTCATTAGGTACTAATGATGCTCACAATTTCTTTATTCGATTTTGTATACTAGATCAAAATCATTCACTGCACAGATTTAAAAGAATAATATAACATCTTTCCCTATTTCTTTTTAAAAAAATGATCGAATTTAATTGTCATAGTTTCAAATATACAACTACAGAGATCAAAACGATAGTGATGTTAGTGAGTGAATTACCTAACATATAGTAAGTTGAAACGATTTAGAAAATTGTATTCTTAAACAACAAGTATAATAGATAGTTGTTAATGTTACATGTAAATTTACTTTAATTCATTTCATTTGCTGTTTCTATGATCATATCAGAAAAATATACACTTTAACTGGTCGTAAATGTAGACAGGAAATCCATTATTTCATTCGTTTCATTACTGAGTTTAGGATCATCTTGTAAGGTTTTATTTATGATATAATTTTAGTTATATTGAAGTCATATAAATTTCATATGATGTTTTTCTAGACAAATTTCCTCTTATGAATCGTATTCTTTCCCTTTTAATTTAGATTTGTCAACATTGCAACGTTACTACGGTGGTGTTGTAGAGATTTTAGGATTTTACGCTTTACATCATGAACTGACTTTACTGAGAATCATGTACTCATTACTGATTAATTACAAAAGCTGATTTCTGCAGTTCTATTAACTGACTAGTGGAATTAAATGAACTCAGATATAAAGCAGTTACAAATAAATGGTATTGGAATGTAGTTGCCCAATACTATAAAGTTAATAAAGTCAGTATGTTTACGCTGGACACCAGTTCAGTGGTTTAAAGGTAGAAAAAACTCCAAATGATGTCTGGAAAGTCTGCGTTCAGACTCCAGTTGGGTATTAAATACTCACTAGTGAGGAGTCTCATGATAGAATTTTCTTGCTTTCAACATTTTTTTACTATGATCAGTTCAAGATATAAACTTTGAAACACTTTAATGTGTTAAAACATATTATATAGGCGATTAACTAAATTGGGAAAACATTTATTTTTGTCAGTCTGCATTCTTATTTGTCATCATTTTACCAGCGATTTAAATATACATGAAAATATTATTTACAGGGGAATGTTAATTATCGTTCATTCGTTCAAACAATTTCTAGAAAATGATATAAAACATTATGAGTTGATGTGAATGGTAAAAAATTACATAACATAGATAAAAAAGCTTGTTTGGTTCTAATGAAAATAGATACCTCGTTCTTAAAAGTTGGATTCATTATTCGATCTAAGACAGATCATCATTGAAAACCTGGTCACACTAGATGACTGTTTCGTCTTAGCAGTGGATTCCTAAGTGATGTATATCCACCATACGACACGTGGAACTAGAACCCAGGACCTTTAGTCTCGTGAGCGAATGTTTAACGTCCAAAAGACTGGGCCGTTATCAGGTGATCTAATATCTAACTCCAATCGATTCATGATATTGCGCAACTCTTGTATTTAGTAAGTTTTTATCCTAACTGCATACTGTAAAGATTACTATAAACAGAAAACTAATACATATTACAGACACTAGTGAAATTCAAGCGACTAGAAATCATGTGCCATGCAACTGAATTGAATTTTCTTTATAAAATACTTTGTTATTTTTAAAATAAAAACTTATCAAATGACATAATGATACATTAAGAGGAAAACGGTACAGTATGTATTGTGTCAAGGAAATTTCATGGGACTCATTTCTCAAAAACACAACTTAATGTAAATGTATATAGACAGGAAAGTAGAGGTTTTAAATGTTTGTTAACCATTCTACTAAATGTTGTAATTAATAAATATGAGTTGAGAAACTTTATATAGATACATACTTAAAATATCTGTTCAACCATTTAGTTGCAATGGAGTTTAATAACAAATATATCTGGCTAATCATGTGATACAAAGTTGACTATTGAATAAGTTCTACAACATTTCTGTTATTCGTATGAATAATGTCATGTATTTATGTCAGGATAACATTTGTTATATTGAATATATATATAACTCCGCCTGTAGCTCCTCCATGGGCTACTACCGATCTCAAACCTGGATAAAGGAAGAGGGTTGAGCATGGGGTTTAGCGACCCCATCCCGTAGTAATATTTTGTGGTTCATAATTCTTTTTTATTTAATGCATATAGTTTATCTTATAATTTTCCTGATGATCTAAACACCTAAGTATATTACAAAAGTAAGCAAAGTTGGATAGTGGCTAGCAGTGGAATTTAGTTGGACGCGCGTTTCGTCCTATTTGGGACTCGTCAACTGGATGTGTCTGCATCTCAGAATTGATGTTCACTCACCTCGAAACACTAGATAACCGTTTCCTCTAGTATTGGATTGCTAAGTAGTACGTATCCACGATCTGAAAGGTCGGACTCAAACCCAGTATTTTCAGTCTCGTGCGACCGCTTAACCCTTAAACCACTGAGCTGATATCCAATGATTTTAATGTCTAACTCCAATCCATTCATGAATTTATACAACCTTCATCTATTTTTCGAGGTAGATAACTATCTTACACTTGACACGGATTGAACTCTACTGGTCGTGGCTCGTAAGTTCAACTATGGAAATACTACAATACTACAATTTTTCCAATTGATTTGTGATTGAACATGAAATTCATATCTTTTGACCTGTATACATTTTGTCCTATTTATTTTAAAATATTCATTTATCTATTCGAGTTATATGCAGGTGCAAAAATGTAAACTAAGCTCATTTGAATGGTGTAACTCGTTTACCTTGCTACTCGGTACATTTCTGTAAATCAGAATCACATCATTATTCAGATAATTTTAAAATGTTTTACTTATAAATTCCTACTAGGAAGGATATTAGTTATTCTTCACATTTCATGCATAATATTTATAACCAAACTAACTCTACTTAATGAGAAATTTATAATGAAAGAAAATTTAGTTTCGTGGATTCACGTAGCACATTTTCTTTGTAACTAACAACTGATTTAGATTAAGCTTATTCTAAGTGAGATTTCAACGGAAATATTTACAAGGAAATTTAACATGCAAAGACTTCATTGGTTGTTGATACTATTGAAATTCTCTCAAACAAAAAGAGTCAGAAAAATAGTTTGTCCAATAGTTTAATAGATATTTTTTGTCAATTAGGATGATTTTGTAATTGATAATACCAGTATTCCTTGATAAGAAAAATTTACATTCAACTACTACAATCTCGAAAAATCCTAATGGTACTAGGAATCACATATTTACATGGACTTGCTCCTGGTGAGAAGCTGTAATCAGTGGAGTCTAATCCGTGTCAGGTGTGAGATAGTTATCCACCTCAGAAAATGGTTTAAGGGTTGTGTAAATTCATAAAATCGATCGACGTTTGACATTAATATCATTGGATGTCAGGTCAATGATCTAAGGGTTAAGCGTTTTCGTACGAGACCGAAAATACTGGGTTTGAGTCCCACTTTTTAAATCGTAGATACGTACTACTGAGTAGTCACACACTAAGACGAAATGGCCGTTTAGTGTTTCAAGGTTTTCAATGATCGTTTAGCTTAGATCGACTCGTGATTTTAACAGTTAAGTAACACAATCTCCACATATCCTCATACTGGTATGATTCAGATATATATTTGAAAACATTCCAGTGCGACTGAATGACCTGTAAGCAAACATATTCTGAGCAGGGACTCATCGATTTTTAATTATGCATGTAATGAGATTGTTCTATTGATTTTTGTTTAAAAGTTATCCTCATTCATTTTTGGTTAAATTAAGAATTAGTTAGATAATCAAATCATTCTAAATAGTTTCTATAAGTTCCAACTTATAATGTGTATGAGCAAATGAAAGTGATTAGCCGTTTGATAGAAATCGGTATACAGTTTTCAATCATTTTCTATTTTTGACATTAATTAAGGAGATTCAATATTGATTTAGTTGATTTTAAGATTCAGTAATCAACAAAAATAATTACTCTGAATGGGTTTTGTGGAGATTAAGTATTTTCATAGTTGAAAGCGTGAGTCAATTGAAGCTAAACCACCAAGGAAAACCTTAAAGCACTGGACAGCCGTTTCGTCCTATTGTGGGACTCCTCAGCATTGACCAGTGGAGTTCAAACCACGTCTGTTGTGAGATATCAACTCAGTGAAAACAATTAATGAACGGTTGTTCAACTTCGTTTATTGGTTGAAGTTAGACATAAACATCATGAGATGCCGACTCAGTGGTCTATCTGTTAAATGCTGTGGCGTGAGACTGGTAGGTCGTGAGTTCGAAACTCGCGAGGCGAGGTTGTGGATAGGCACTGCCGAGAAGTCTCAAATTAGGACAAAACGACCGTCTAATGCTTCCAGGTTTTCCTTGGTGGTCTAGCTTCAATTGACTCACGCTTTCAACTATGAAAGAAAAATAGAACAAAAGTCAAATAAGCTATGTCACTTAGTTCTTTTGGAAGCAGACTAATTATTCTACTGAAATATAATGATCTTTTAAATTTATAATACCCCTCCTAAAGATTACAATCAACGAATCATCATAGTTAAATGAATCAATTAAATTAATAATTAATTGTTTATACAATAATTAGATTATTATTATGGATTAGAAATACTTACGTATCTGTTATTTTACAGCATATTTGTTTACCTAATGGTCCACAACAATATTTCATATCTTCTGATTGATTAGGTTGTGGACAATAGAATTTTCCAGAGTTTATTAAAATAATTTTTTTACCAGTAATATTATTATTACTATTAGTAGTAGTGTTAGTACCATTATTTTGATTTCCATATTTATCTAAATATAACCATTTTTGTTTGGATTCATTTATACACCATATTACTCTACCAATTACTGGTGTAAGATTATCTTTCCATAAATCATTTTTTAATCCATTTGTTGTTATTAATTTATTATAAGCATTATAATAAGTAGTATTATGAAAAATGATTGAAGTTAATGATTGATTAGTAACTAATTGTTTATCATGTATTGGTAAACATTTCACAATGATTACATAATAATCAATCAATAATAAAATATAAATAAATTTATTCAAATATAAAATAAACATCTTGATTAACATGGAAAAGTGATTCTTTATGAATAGAATCATTAATTTATGGAATAGAATGTTTACATGTTTATTTGTTTGTTTGTTTTTCTTTTTCTATTTATTCCAAAAATCATTGAGCAAAATGATGAATTTAACTACTCATAGAATTTATGAGTATTCCTTTTTTCTTTTATGTTATTGTTAATATACTTTGATCGTTTTGATTTCTTGCATTTTGATTGGTGGATTGTTAATTTATAAAAAAGAAAAAAAAACAATCCTCAAATTCATATAAACTTATTTTTGATTGGTTAATTGTGTTTTTTTATTACTTCTTTTGCTTCTTCTTATTCTTCTTTCTTTACATGATTTTTGTCATTATTAGTTGAGATATAGTTCCAATCCTTTTTTTAATAAATTTATTTTAAAACGGTACAATAGAATATATATTTGAAAATTTTGTTACAGTATAAGTTCTGTGAGCACATATGAAGAAGGAATAAAATTGATGATGTAATAGAAAGATTATAATACCAGATTACGTAATGTGAGTAACAATGATTAAAGTTTTTATGTGTGTGCAAATAGAAAGCCTTGTAAAATCAACGAGTTATCAACGGATGATAATGTTGACAAAGTAAGATGGTTAAAAAGTTTTTGTTACAATAATCAAATGTTATAGATGCGTTAAATCAAATGAATAAAATCATTTGGATATTGGAAGTGATTAATGAGAGAGGGAGATATTTTTGAGTACGAAATATGATAATAATAGTTTAAGGCCAATATAACGGTAAGGATAAGACACTTCTTTTGTACTCACAGCTCTGGCTTCATTTCAGAGAATATGTTGTTTTAAGGAGTTGGATACTAAATAATTGAGGTAGATTGGATGAATTGTATAAACAATGTCGAAATCAACCGGTGGATGAGAAGAGTGATTAAAGTCGATTAGATGTTTAAGAATTTAACTTCTAACTGCTTTAAATAAATAATATATTTGTAATATACCAATGAGTAGAAAAATTAGATTTTCTGACGTTTCGTGACTCAGTGTAAACCACTTCTTCAGAGAATAAATAACCAAATTAACATTAATCCAAGTTTAAATAGTACAACGGAACAATCAAAGAATATTAGGTGATCAATCAAAAACAGGTCTGAATAAATCAATGTTACGTCATTTCATTTCGGTCAAGGTGATTCATAAGCGACATGGATGTAATTTTGTGTGTATGTATGCACTGTTAATAATGACAAATGTGTGACCTTTAAAATGAAAAAGAATAGAGTTTAATTTGTAATGTAATGTTGTGAAATTGTAAATGATATCAGACTGAGTGACTAGGATAGATGGTCCAGGTAGGATGTATGGTAAGGTGTTCCTTTCTATTGAGAGCTGTGTGATTAAGCATTATATGGAAAGCTTCAGCTACACTTCTTTCTTTGTAGTTGGAAAAACCTTTCAATTTCTACCAGTTCATAATTCTCGTGATAAATGACAAGCTTGCCGTCTATATATCTTATGTATAGATTAAACCGATTGATAATCGAGCTAGCTTGGTTGTTTTCCAGCTCAGACATTAAAAGTATGCTTATATTGGGCCCAACGGAGACCCCATCAAGATCCCATTGTTTGTCTCTATATTTCATTGTTAAAACTGAACTGGACATTCAAGGTACAACATGACAATACTTCTTCAAGTGCTCAGTCGACAGGTCTATATATATGTTATTAGAACCAATGTTATTATATCCGAAGAAGATTAAATTATGGGTAGCTTCTGAGGATTATTTGTAGACTGTTACATTATATATTCTTATTGTATAACTATTAGGTAACTATAGCATATCAATACCCATATCCCCTTAATTATAAGCTTTTATCTGACCTATTGGCGATTGTTATAGGAAGTGTTATTTTTAAGTTATTCCCGATTAATTGGTTACACACTTTCACAATCACATTCACTCTTTGGCTTGATCTTGTATGGTTGTTATTTTAAATTTTATGGTATGATATGGTTTGCTTGTATATAAACCAAGTATGTCTGAAATTTATGATTCATACAGTGTGAGCTGATATTGATGTTTTGGACTGAAGCGTTTGGGTTAGGCGAGAAGCTACTTTCTCAGAGTTGACTGTAGGCTGCCCGTACTGATCTATGCGTCATTGGTTGGGTACAGTGCCAAGGTTATATAAGTCGTGTTCTAATTGGCGATTTAGTCACGTGTTAAACTAACCAGACATAAGTCATAACAAATATAGTTATATATGTAGCATAAAGTTTCAGTTAAAATTACGCTGGTGAACAGAGAACGATGACATGAGACGACATGAGTTTCCCGAAAGTATTAAGGTCTTTAATACTATCATTGTCTAAGAAAGTATTTATTCTTCATTTCGAAATAATATCAAAAAAAACAGTAATGCTTTTATTACATTAAACGAGTGTATATGCTTTATATCGCCTTTACAGGAACGTTTTGATTGAGATTGATGATGATATAAACATGGATAAATAAAATTCCCGTATACGAATAATATCTTTAGAAACATAGTTGAAATCATGAGTCAATTCAGGCTAGACAACCATGGAAAAACTAGAAGCACTGGAAGGCCGTTCCGTCCTATTTTGGGACTCCTCAGCAGTAAGCTTCCACGATCCCGCCTCTCAAGATTCGAACCCAGGACCTACCAGTCTCACTCTAGAGTTTATAACGTACAAATAAATAACCATCCTTACAGTTAGCAAAATAAATTGTTAAATTTAATCGTTCTTATTAAATATATGCTGTTGAATGGCATCGTATAGGTTTTATGAAAGTCGTTCAAGGTGGTGAACTTGTAAGTTGCGTCTAATATGGTAGAAACATTATCTAAATACGTAAAATGCCATAACTTAATTGATGATTTTTTGGTATATGGAATTTAGATTAACAAGTGAAGTAGCTACGATATGCTTGTGTCTGTATCGTTGTGCGAACCCTCCAAACATAATTAATTGATAACTTACATTGAAATTTCATTCTTTTAATATTGTTTGGTATGAAAATGAAAATGAGTGGCAAGTTGTACGTTAGTTCATAAAATCTTGTTCATTCATGATTTATAAGATTTATAAGTTAGTTGCAGTTATGTTGATGAAGGTTATTCGTCAACTGATTGTCAACTTATTTTCGCTTAACAAATATTCCGAACAATATACAATACACGAAGATGCAGCTGCAACCCCAATCCTTTATAATTCGATTTTAACTAATTCTAATAAAACACTGTTTAATGCTATCTCTGTTGTATCCCCTGGTGAATTATGAATGATAACTTTTGAGGATTATTTACGGAGGAATGTAATATGTATGTTTCCTATTGTATAATTGTTGTATCAATAGCTTTATTTTGACCTTTGACCTATTATCGTACGATTCTTGAATTATTATCAGTTTATTGATTACTTTCCCCCCTATTAACAGCCACATTTGGTCAATTATTGTACAAATGTTATTTTCTATTTTTTGGTACGATGTGGTCTGTTTGGTTTTGTATATAAACCCATTATGTTTGTGAATAATGATTCATATTGCCGAGGCTATTATTAATGTTCTGGACTTAACTGGCTGGGCTAGGCATATAGCTGGACCGAGTTGTACTCAAGACTGCTCGTACGATTTTATGTATCATTGTTCCGATCAATAAATTGACTCCTCTCTAATTGGGCGTTCATATACTAAAGAGGGCATGCAGGCAATCTATATAACAACTGGTAACTCACACATTATAACAATCTCTATTAAAAACTTAACAATCTCCACAATTGTATACCAATAATAATCATGCACTTACTAGTGACTAGCTTCGAGAGGTTATTCTCTCAGTTGTATTGAGAAGCCGCGACCAGTGGAATTTAACCATGTCGGGTGTGAGACAATTTCACAATGAAGATAATGGGAGATGATCACACAATATCATGTATTGGTTGAAGCTGGACGTAAACACTGTTGGATGTCAATTTGGTGGTTTACAGGTTGAGCGTTCACGCGTGAGACCGACTGTTGTGGGTTCAATTCCTGATGGCGAGATCGTAGATGCGCATTACTGAGAAGTTTCACACTAGGACGGAATGACCATTCAGTGCCTACAGGTTTTCAATGAATGATCTAATGTTGATCGTTTCATGTTGTCAATTATTTTACATTTTCTGTTCCAGAACATTTTTTAACCTTTGAAATACAAGAAAATATTTTATTCAAATATACTGAACTTATTTCTAATTTATTCTGATTGGCGTCATTTTACTAAAAGTGTAAACGTTTATTTTAATTTATAATTAAGTGTATATATAAATAGATAAACTGTTTGATAATTATTGTTGGTTTTATGAATTCAGTAAACTAGGAAGCATTGAAAATGTCATTTTACAGTCACGAAATGTCAGAAATACAACACTAGTGACTGGCTCCAAAAGATAATTCCTGGAGTTCTAGTGAAAAGCAGTGATCAGTGGAGTTTAACCAGGTCTGTTATGAGATAGTAACTCACTGAAAACAATGGTGGATGTGTCGCTCAATTTCGTGGACTGGTTGAAGTTAGACATTAACATCGTTGGATGCCGGCTCAGTGGTCTAGAGGTTAAGAGCTCGCGCATGAGACCGATAGGTCCTGGGTTCAGTGCTTCCAGGTTTTCCATGATGGTCTAGGTTCGATTGACTCATGATCTCAACTATTAAAAATATATTTATTATTAGCTTTCTATCCAATGCTTACTTGGTTTGAAACTATCAAGTCAAACCTCTTTGGATCGATATCTACAAAATAATGAAGTTTAGAAAACCTTTTTTTTCATTGCTTTGAACTAGTTGATTAATAATTAGTCACTGTATTTATCATTGCAGTTGTATGTTTAATCATGTTGTGGTGTGGTCTACTTATATTCACTTAAGTAGTTTGTGGTGATGGTCAGACATAGAATGTATTTTGGCAGAAGGTCGATAAGGAAAGAACAGTAATGAAGCGCAATCGGTACGGAAATGAATCTACAATGAAATCAGTGAAGATGAACTGGTACGTGCAGAGGAACAGTTAAGATTGAGATAATTGATTGTTATTTTGCAAATTAACTGTTAATGTATGATTATCAGAATTTAGTGAGAGAGTTTGTAATATGTGCCTACATATATTTGATTGTTCCCACTCGTGTTCTTGTTCACTACAATATAAAAGAGTTAATTTGAATCATTTACGTTCTCTAATAAAGTTTTGTTAATCTTGATAAAAAAGATATACCTAATTTTACATAATTTTCAATGGTTCTTTCAATGATGCTAATTTTTCTTTTTTTTACGAAATTATTAATCAGAAGGGTTTTTGGTGGAGATTTCAGTATTTTCATAGTTGAAATCATGAGCCAATAGAAGCTAGACCACCAAGGAAAACCTGGAAGCACTGGATGACTCAGTAGTCTGTCGGTTAAATGCTATGGTGCGAGACTGGTAGGTCCTGGGTTCGAATCTCGCTAGGCGAGATCGTGGTTACACACTAGTGAGGAATCCCACAAGAAAACGTAATGACCTTTCAGTGCTTCCAGGTTTTTCATGGTGGTCCAGCTTCAATAGACTCATGATTTCCAAAAAATTAATAATCAAAAATTGAAACAATATTCAACAAAAGAATTTCATATTTAAATTAAATAATTAATTAAACAAGGTTGTGATGGTTTTATTGTTTGTTTATTTTTATCTTTATCAATTTTATTATTGTCTCAATTGAGTAACATAAAGTATTTGTGATTGTTTAATTCAGTGTTTTATGAAATAAATAAAAAAAAAAGTTGTTGCCAATTTATAATGTAAGTTACATTTAGACTGAAATAGTGTATCTACTTAACCAATGTAGTAAGTTATAATGTTTATAATACAAATTAATTTTTACATAAATTTCGTGAAAAATTCAAATGAGCAAAATGTTATTAGTGAAATGAGACAACTACTCCTCTACGTTTATACAAATTGATTACATTTGGAAACGTGGATACTTACTTACGACTTACGACGATCGTAAGCCGCCCACCAGCACTCTCCATCCAACCCTGTCCTAAACAGTCCTTTACAATTCTTTCTAGTTGTTATTCATCTTTTTAATATCTGTTTCTATTTCCAGATGTAATGTATTCTTTGGCCTTCTCCTTTTTCGCTTTCCTTCCGAATTCTAAATCAGTGCTTGCCTCGTGATACAGTATGATGATTTTCTCAATGTGTATCCCATCCACTTCCAATGTATTTTCTGAATTTCCTCTTCAGTTAGAAGTTGGTTTGTTCTCTCTCACAATAGGCTCTTGACGATTATATCCGATCAACGAACATTGAGTACCTTGAGTAGACAACTATTTATAAAAAACGTGCTTTCTGGTGTTGGTTGTGGTAGTTCTCCGCACTTCAGATCCATAAAGTTGACTGTTTTGACGTTCGCAATAAAGATTGTGACTTTGATATTAGTTGAAAGTTGTTTTGAGTTCCATATGTTCTTAAACTGTTAGAATGCAGCCCTTGCAGTGCCAATCCTTTCTATTACGTCTGCATCAAAACCTTCTTGTTCATAAATGATGCTTCCCAGGTAAGTGAATGTTTCCACATCTTCCAGAAATTCGCTATCAAGTGTGATTGGGTTGGTGTTCTCCGTGTTTTATTTGAGGATCTTGCTTTTTCCTTTGTGTATGTTGGGGCTTAGTGATGCAGAAACTGAAGCTACAGTAGTTGTCTTCATTTGCATGATAGAATTAATATGCGAAAACCTCAAAATCTTTTAATGACTGAAAGATTTTGGTTGGATTTCATTGCAAATGAAGTTAATAGGAAATAAGTAAAACAGTTATACATGTCTATTCAACTTCTAGTCTATAATCTAATAATGTTAGTTCTTGTTGACAATAACGGAAATGAAATAATATTCAAAATGGTTACTTAATTTTATCTGTATTATTAAAAACTGTGCTGATATTTTTAAATTGCACACATGAATTAACTCATTTAGTAGGTATCATTACCAAGTTTTGATTTCATAATTTTAAATAAATTGAGAATTGGGTAGATTGATATAAATAAATTAATATATTTGTAATATCTCAATGAGTAGTAAAATTAGATTTTCTGATGTTTCGTGACTCCGTATAAGCCACTTCTTCAGAGTGTTTTTAACAGTATAAATGAATTTACGTAAAAATATTTACAATATTTGATAATTAAATAATATTATCAGAAGGAGAGTTTTGTGGATGTTGTAGTAATTTTTAGTAGTTTATGTTATATCCTAGTGAAAACATAAGTGCATGTAACTCCTGGGACCTAGTAATTGACTATTTTTCTGTATATATTTTTATTGTTTAACTATAGAGTAATTAGGTTGTGTATATCTATATTCATCTTATTATAAGCTTCATTTTGAACTATAAACTATTATTATACGATTCACTGTCCCTAAATTATATTCAGTTTATTGATTATTGTCTCCCACGTTCACAGCCACATTTGGCCTGATCTTGTACAAATATTATTTTCTATTTTATGGTGTGATGCGGTTTGTCTATCTGGTATATAAACCGAGTATGCTTGAAACAAATGATTCGCATAGCAGAAGCTGTAATAGGTGTTCTGGACTCAATTGGAAGGGCTAGGCGGATAAGGGACCAATAAGGACGCTAGACTGCTCATACTGGTCAAAAGTCATTGATTTGGCACAGTGTTAAGATTAGAAAAGTCGTCTTTCGAGTGGTGAATAAATCACTTGATAAATGCCGGATATAAAATCATAACAGTTTTATTCATGAGTCGAATAAAGCTAGACCATCATGGAAAACCTTAAACCATTTGACTGCCATTTCATCCTAGTATGTGACTTCTCAGCAGTTCATATCTACGATCCCATTCGCAATATAGCATATATATTACACATTGAAAAAACTGATATGCTACAAATTCATCTACATTTATCCTATCTCGAAACTATCAAAATATTAAATGACTTTTCATACAGTCCACGAAAATTGAAATTGAAATGCAAATAGAGGAGGACAACTCAGGTAATTCATCCTTTATTTGAGTAGACATCACTGATCGACTCGAGAAAAGCCAGTGCAAAATAGGTTGTGTAGAATGTCCTACTAATTACTTTCATTCACCTATCTTTTAGAGTTGAATTGTAATTTGAATTGTAATTTCATGTATAAAGATTTCTTTCGAACAGTTAAAATTTCCGAGTTAATCTCCATTCATTCAAAATTGATTTGAGAATATAAATTATTTTGTTTGTCAATATTCTTTCACTTTATATTTGTCAATTTGTTTCAATATTTGACAAATATTGATGACCTTCAAAATCACTTCTTCTTCTTCTATAATATAAAACTTGTAAACAATTGAATACAATTATTCAAATAAAAAACATACATTAATATTCACTTGGTATTGTTTGTTTGGATCTTCCCATCGATGTGTTTCGGACTGCAACTGGTCAGTCTCTAGTTGCAGTCCGAAACACATCGATGGGAATATCCAAACAAACAATACCAAGTGAATTCAAACTTCACCCCATCGCACAAGCAAGTGGCTATCAGGACTCAGTGGCCGAGTGGATAACGCGATGGCGTTTGAAGCGAGGGTACTGGGTTCGAGTCCCAGAGTGAACATCAACTCTGAGATGCAGGTACATCCAGCTGACGAGTCCCAAATAGGACGAAACGCGCGTCCTGGATTCCACTGCTAGCCACTATCCATCTCTGCTTACCATACATTAATATGTTCAGATTGATGACATAATTGTTTATCAGAGATGGATAGTGGATAGCAGTGGAATCCAGGACGCGCATTTCGTCCTATTTGGGACTCTTCAGCTGGATGTACTTGCATCTCAGAGTTGATGTTCACTCTGAGTGTTAAACGTTTAAGCACAACAGACTGATTGATAACAATATGAATGTTCTGTAAATGATATAATGATCATTTCAATGAGTTTCATAGGGGAATAGGTTGAATAATTAAAAAAAATTGAAGTTCATCTATAACTGTTTCAGCTTCTTTTGTAATATTTTAACCAAAGTATATCCAAAATGACAAACGCAATGGAACCTGAGTTTCTTGGATTATATGTTGATGATTGATGGTTCATTCTGCAAATGTCGGGGAATCTATGCATTGTCTGATGAATACTCAATCTCATATGTAAATTGACGCCTTATTAGGAAAGTAAATGACTTCGACTATCCTTCAGATAGTGTCTGATGTTGTTTTATATAAAGAAAACTACGTAGGAGTTGAATCATGTAACCTTCATTGAATATTTAAGCATAATAATCGATGCAAACCTCATGAATATGTACGAAGTCAGTCAACTGTTACAGTGGATAAAAATCACGAGTAAAGTTAGTGGCTAACTGACAGCGATCCCTTACACCGTTAAGTATTTTATACCAGCTTTTATTATAAAATAGAAATTTATAATAATTTGTGGTTTTTTCTGCCTATGTTTATGTAGTTAGCCGAAAAGAGTACAAGGGAGTTAAAACCACAGCTACTTTGTCATTTATCGGAGAACTTTTGATTTGTGGCTAATCAAACACCTTGTAATAATAATGCTGGCTTGCAATTATTTGTTTACACAACTACGAACTTAATCCTAACTTCACTTTGACTGAGAAGAAAAACCTTAGTACTAATGGTAATTTGTTAAATATAAGCATACCTTCTGAACAAACCTGGAAATTTCAATGAAATCATGGACCTGTCGGTGTCAGATCATCACTAAAGACTTGAAAACACTGGACGGCCGTTTAAAAAAATAAGACTCCTAAATAGTACACATTCACTATACCGCGACCAGGAATCGAACCCAGAACCTTTGTTTTCGGGGAGAAACGCCGAATTCCTAGACCCCTGTATCGATATCCAATCGTGTTAATGTCTAACTTCAATCATTCCACGACATTGAGCGATATTCTTTTGTGATCTTCGATGAATTTCTTCCTCACATCTTATACAGTCAAATTCTACTGGTTACGGCTTCTTATTAGAACTCTGAGAATTTTCTTTCGAAGCTAGTTACCAGTACGTACGTGATAGTTATCAGTATACGGTTGTGGAAATGTACAACCTGGCTTAGACTACTAATACTACGTTAATTTACATAGTTTTCGGAAATTCCTTTATTTTCATTAACTAAATAGATACAATGAAGTAAAAACATACAAAGTAACTAATTTAAATTCACTTGGTAATATTTGTTTGAATCTTCCCATTGATGTTTAGGACTGCAAACGATCACGCTCTCGTTGGCACATGTGCATACTGTGCGTATTGCCTCGATATAGCCTTGATTCACAAGGATTATAAGCAAAGGGGGATAATGGCTAACAGTGGAATCCAGTTTGACGCGAGTTTCGTCCTATTTGGGACTCGTCATCTGGATGTACCTGCATTTCAGAGTTAATGTGGCTATAAGGACTCAGTAGTTGAGTGGATAACGCGATTGCATTTGAAGTGAAAGGTACTGGGTTGGAGTCCAAGAGTAAACATCAACTCTGAGATACAGGTACATCTAGTCGACGAGTCCCAAATAGAACTAAACGCGCATCTTGCATTTCACTGCTAGCCACTATCCATCTCTGCTTATAAAGTAACTAACGTTTTTATTCTATTGAAAAAAATGTTAAATCCTTTTCAAAAATCATAAGAATAAAATTTTCTGTGTACCACTTTTTTAAGAATTGAATGTTAAAGGATAATTAATCGGTAAAGTTACTTATCATCATTATCCAGAAATCATCAAGCAAAAATTAAAGTCTCGCAGATTAGGCATAAATTAAATTTTTGTCATAAATGTGAAAATTGTTTTTGTTTTGTTTGACTTCAATTGACGTAAACCAAATGATAGTTAGGGATACTAATGATGTGATTAAAATAAAAGGTTTCTTAACAAAAATAACAAAGGCATATAAATAAGGAGAAGAAATCATTCCTGTTTTATTGGTTTTTTTTTAAGAAATGAATAATTACACAATTTAACTATGAAAACACATGGAAACAATCTAGATTATTGTAATCATAAAGAAACTTTATTATCATTGAAGAGTATGATATTACGCAACACATTTTGATGATGACAGTAATAATCATAAATAATTTAAAGTTTTACGTTTGATGTTGTGTATTTCTAGTCAGTAAGATAACTGGATTGATATATCAAGTAATATACATACTATAACATCAAGAGTATACAGTTCATTAAACATGCAAACTTTTTTTTGATAAGTTCAATGTGTAATATGAAGTAACCAGTGGAGTCCAACCACGTCTGTTGGGAGATATCAACTCACTGATGACATTGTTGATTGGTTGCACAATTTCGTGGATCGATTTAAATTAGACATTAACACCGTTGTATAACGGCTCAGTGGTCTATCGGTTAAACGTGAGACTGGTATATCCTGGGTTCGAATCTCGCGAGTGCAGGATCGTGGATGTGCAATGCTGAGGAGTCCCATAACAGGACGAAACGGCCGTCCACTGCTTCCATGTTTTCTATAGTGGTCTAGCTTCAATTGACTTATGATCTCAACTCTATAAAATGTAAGATATCAAACAATAACTTTTGAAAGCAGGATAACAAAATTCTATCTAATGGGTAAAACACAAATAAATTTAGATAGATTTGAGTATTCATTATTATGCAAACAACAATTGAAACTTATAAATCAACATAGAGATTATGCCAGCAACATCTATTAAATGACTTTACACTAAAAAAAAGTCTAATAGATTTCCATTTCTAACAAGAGTATTACATAGTTTAGTTTTGAATTTGCAAAGTAAAAACTGGTTCTGGAGACCGAATATTAAAATTTCAGAGCATTTTCTACATGTGGTTCTATATGATAGAGAAAATTATTGAACATATTACTATACATATCTCATGTATTAAAATTATTTTTCATGAACATAAAAGGAGCGTGATATTCGACCTATAAATTTGAAATTGGATTATATTTCTAACATCGTTTAAGAGGTAATCAACACTAAACGTGTCGTGCTTCGGCTGGTTCCAAAATATGATGGTTTTGCCCATTTTGAGTGGTTTCGTTATTTACACAATTCTAAGTGATACCATCTTCTTCAAATTTCAAAGATATATAATAAGTAAGAGGATAAGATCTAGAAATGAATTGTACTGTTTCAAATTTCAATCGTCTTGCAAAAATGCAAGCACTAATTTTGTCACTTTGAAGGTTTATATATTATTCATTATTACAATAAAATTTGGTAAATAATATGAGAAGACCAGATAGATTTTTCATAGAATATTAATTGTGAAGTATACTTTGTGTATATCAGTGGATATATTGGTCTTTATTTAGACTGCTCTGAATATGACTTGATTTAATCTTATATAAATACAGTTAATACCAACTATTTATTACAGAAAATAGGAGTCCGTGTCGAAAACGTACCTCATTAAAATCGAATATGTAACAGACCGTTTAATTTAGCGAACCATGAAAAATCTAGAAAAAAAATGTAATAAGGCCATAAAACGGATTAATTATTTTCTTTAATCCCTATAAGTAGCTCACCTTCTTCACTTAAGATTTGATCCATTCATCATAATTCTTCTCTGTTTAATGAAGATTTTTTGTAGTAACTTTCAATTACATTGTTTATCGATAATATATTTTCAGCAGAATGATGTGAAGCTTAAATTACGGGCCTTTCTTTTATTTACTTCTTTTATGTTTTATTCGTTTATCGTATTCTTTTTTATTGTCAAGGGAGTTACTGACAAAAGTAATCAGAGAGAAATACTTTTTTCACAGTGATCAAATATCATTTTTCACAGTTCGTTATGTTTAAATCAATCAAGAAATTAACTGTATTTGATTCAAGTGAATTTCATCATTCATAAAGTTTGATTGATTTAATTAAACAATTTTATATTGTTAATAAAATGAAATGGATTTATTTATTTATACAAACACATAAATATTGGTAAAAGGGGGCACCAGATATATATGCGCCTCACAAATCTCATTTGATTTGTGTGAGGGCTGTGATACTGCCCACGTGCCCAGACTGTCCAATGGCAGTCCAATGGTAGCCAGTGACCAACGATTGATTCATACGCCATTTATTCTCTCAGGATACTGGAGCCCATGTGCATCATTGGTTTGGAATCAGGGTTTTCCAACTCCCCTAGGTGGATTTTCTGTGTCCATGAACCTGGTTAAAGTGCCGAACGTTTGCTCTTAGTTCTCTCGATTTCGTAAACAACACCCGTGGTGCGCGAAGACAGTGAGTCCGACTTCCATGTCAGAAGCTATATGCGCGTGGTTATATGAGAACATTTCGAGAGAGAGAGAGCGGATTCTTCGCACTCTCGGCCGTACCAGGGCATTTGGGAGCAAAAATTAAGTATAATTTATGTTTTTATATAATTCAAAAATATTTTATGCCCAAAACGATTAGAGTCATGGATTTAATACCATTTAACTTAAGTCAAAACAGTGATTTGAAATTTCGAAAGTACTTATAATCTCTGTGACGAAATACTCTTTAGAAACAAATTTTTAGGCTGAATTCATTCCAGCGATCATGGAGTGTATATATATATATATATATAACTTTTGTAAGTTATGAATTATCTCAGTATTACTCATGAGGAGTGTATTCTAATTAGTCTAAATATCTATAACAGAATAATTCAAACCTTACCATAATTGATTTAAAGGTTAAAACCATCACATAAGCTAGTGGTTATCTGGATTTTTTATTCGAAAGCTATGGCGTTCTATTCGCGGTGTGAATACTAACATTGGGATGCACGCAAATCCAGCTATGGCGTCCCAAATAGGGTTAAAGATATGTCTTATATTCTACTGTTAACTACAATCCATCTATCCTATGACATTATTAAATGGACATTTAATTTCGACGTTTTCAAGTCCAGGGATTCTGCAATGTAAATTATAAAGTTGACTTGGAATAACAATGTATTGAGACGTATAAGACCCATTCTTTTACTCTATTTTGACTTCTCATATACTGAATATCTGGGCAAGAAATTGATTATAATTAGGCGATTGATTTTAAGTAATCGAGTTATTTGATCACCGATGTGATTATGTAGTTGGACTGCGACATAAGATTTAGGTTCACTTATCCGACTATTTAAATTTAGCAAACCAACTTTACACTGTTTAGCTAGATTTCAGTTGTATTGTCCAAATGACGTTTAATATTATGATACTCAAAATTAATTGACACATAAACAAAAAAATATGAAATTAATTTTATACAGTAGTAGGTGTATACTTCATTCAATTGATCACACTATCACAGAAACGGCTTTTTAGATTTGATGATGAGTAACTAGAAAGCTTCGAGAATTCTTGTTTGTGGCCACTAAAACCACAATAAGCTTTGTAGTCACGTATAACACGACATGATCTTTCTCTGATACTAGGATTTGATTATAAATATTTTATTGATAAGCAACCATATCTCATTTCGACCTCAAATAATTGATGAATCATTAATTACAATTTAATGAAGAATATAAAAATAATGCCAAAAGCTTTAAATAATATTTTGAAATGTGTTAATGTTTTCCACGACTTTATGCAAATCCCAAATTCATTTAGATCTGTTCAAGAGGGTCTATTATTCAATTTGTTTACCATAGATTATGAATATCAAGTTATTCTTAGTAGTCGAAATGAAATGTCCTGTCAAAGTATGAACAGTGTATTACAGGAAAGCTTTAGCACCGTTACGATGTAAATAAAGATATCTACAATTAACGGAAAAAATGAAAATAAAGAGAGTCGAACAATAATCTCAAAAATCACTGTAATATGTACGCCAATTCACTTAGGCTAGGCTGTTTTATGACTTCCTGATCTAGATAGACATTTTTTGAATTGGTTATGTTAACTAGGGTGAGTGTTAGTATAAATTATCGACAGGTAGGGAAGTTTTATAAGCTAGATAATAACGACAAATAAAGTCTTATGACCTTATAAGGTCCCTACACTGGACTTCGATATATTTAAAGCTGTAGGAATATTTAAGGCAGTTACAGAGGAGAAGTAAACATTGATACAACCAATAAATTATAACAGTCAGTTGATTTTGCGAAAAAAAATGTGTCAGATTATTTCAGGGTTTTGAAGATTTACTAATAAATTAATTAATATCGAACGAAGATTTAAAACGAGACCACTTCATTGATGATAATGAGTTATGAACGCTTTAACTAAGTGCTTCAGCGCACATTGTAGCGAACTAAGACTTGGTGAGGATATCTAATTTATTTTTAGTGCACATTTACACGATAATTTAAGAAAATGTGAAAATCATACATCAAATACATCGTTTGCACATATTTTATGAACTGTTTCTTACAGGCTTCGTTGTTACTTTATTCCTGTTGATATATTGATTGCTTTCAGTTTCCTTTTCACTTCTCTTCACTTCAATCTTTTTAACTTTCTGCTCGCAGACAGTCAGTAAGTAACATCGTCGTCTGAATAATCATAATACTAACAGGTTGATGAACCAAGCTAACGATTCTATCACATTGTTTTTTAATTCACATTGAACTCACTGTAAATTTATGAACTAATCTAAGAGTCACGAAAAAATTTCAGAACATTTAGAAAGTCTGTTAAATAGATTAGAATTAAGTAGGTCTCCTCTTATTCAACAACTATTATGGTAATTAAATTCATTAGTCAGTTTAAGTTAGACCATCATTAAAAACCTGTGAACATTGAACGACTGTTATGTCCTAGTATGAGACTACTCAGTAGCGCACATTCATTATCCTGCATCCGGGACTCGAACCCTATACCTTCGGTCTTGCGCGCGAACAATTAACCTCTAGACTACTGAGTTGGCATTCAACAGTATTAATATCTAACTAACTAATTTATAAAATCATAAATGAATAAACTCACTTCATTTACAATCATTCAGTTTATTTTATTGTTTTAAGCTTGGTTAATTTTTATTTATAATTTCTATTGCATTGAAGAAATTCATTTCCATCACGTCCCTTTTTTCATAGTGTTCATTTCATTTAATGTTTTTTCTTTACAACAAGGTAAGTAAACCGATGAAAAACAGGAAGAAAAGAAAAAAGCCAAAATAGAAATCCAAAAAAATAAATATCAGTCCAAATTCTGTATTGATTTGTTCACTTTAACCGTAAATAAATGAAAATGCTCATGTTGTTTACCATTTAATAGATTATCAGTTAGTTGGTCAGATTATTAGGCTTAGTGTTTATTATGTATAAGAAGTTGATTTTTAAGAGAATAAAGGTAGATGAATGCGTAACTGTATAAATATTTAAATAAGTATAAATGTATATATATATATATATATATATATATATATATATATATATTTCTGTCACTTTCCAGCTGACCTATAGTGATTCCTGAACGAAAATGTAATTTAACTGTTTTGCCACATCCATGCGTAACCACGAATTCAACCTCTTCTGTGGGTAAAGCTGTATTGAAGTTAGTGAACATGTCCCTTTGGGATTAGGATGAAGTATAATCAAAATACCTAGATTGTTGATACTACAGAGTACCTCCAGCACTCAAAGGCTTTTCACTTTGTCTAAATAACTGCTTTTATGTCTATATTGGCAATAACGAAAGTCAACATGGAACGGTTAGTAAAAAATCTTGGATTGTCTGGTTAATTCAAACCATTCTGCTTCACTAGAAGCCTTCTTCAAACCTTATATGCAGTCAATGGAGTCAGCTTAAGAGAAATGCAAATGAAAAACGTATGGACAGAAGAGACTACTGTCATCCACCAGATGAAGCCTAACTTAAGCTAACGAAAATAGTAAATTCATTTGCTCACTCTTCCATGGTCTCAAATTTTCTTTCTATCTACTATAATCTACGTATTTCTTAAAACTGTAATTTTTACCCCTTTTACAACTATCAATCAGCCATTATTACAACATGTATTTGTTTTTCAACATAGCTATCAACTGTACAACTATCTTCATCTGAGCACTTTTCACAAGCAAATTATTACATAACTTGAATATCTTATTTTTTGTAAAAAATTAGTGACAAGAAACCAGTTCACGTTTTCTGTAAAATATTGCTTTAACAAACAAAATTAACTGTAAATAAGATAGTACAGCCTAAATCAATAAATTCTTACAAAAGACGATTTTATTCTTTAAACTGCCTTCATACCTATTGAGTAGATGTCTTTCGTTATATTATAACAAAACTATTTGAAATATATTTCATTTTATCATTATGAGAAAATTACTGATCCCATTCTTTGTTTATCCTCACAAACTCTTCTACTCTTACTACCTCTGTTTATCTCCGATTTGTATTTTATTGAATAGTCAGACATTTTCATAACGCTTTCATTGTTTACAAGTTCAAAAGGGAGATTATAAGAAAAAAAACCGTGTTAAAAATATGGCACTTAGACTCCATACACTTATTATTGCTCCCTTATCAAATAAACATCTGATAATAAAAACATGGTCAAATTAATCTTCAAACATGACAGTTTAAACAATATAAAATCCGTTATAATACAAAGTTATTTATAAAAAAGTTGCTCACAGGTACTAAAAATATGTGACTTTATAAGTTCAACTTTGTTATTATCTACAAGGTTCAGTCAAACAAACGTAGGAGTTTACCTCCTGAAATTTACGTCATGGAATGTTTACAGTTAAACATTCAACAAGAGAGTATTGAATATTTTATTTATCCTGGTACGGTATTCTTCACATCCATGATCCTACGCTGTTGTGATTCGACTGAAATTAAAAGGGCTAAGTACTCAACATGAGAATCCAAGGTCTTTGGTCTAATCCCGTGCAGGGTTGTGGATAATTTAGTTAATATGATTCTTTGACGAAACAACTGTAAGTACTTCTTGGTTTTCAATATTTTTGTTGCTATTATCTTTTCATGATTTGTATGACCGAAAATTCAATAATGTTCTCAAACCCTTTATACTAATGCGAGCTTACGCTTTAAACCAATTTACATTCCAAAATGTATTATGAACTGTGATTTTCTTCCTTTTATTATTAATTTTTAAGCTAAGCATCATAATTCTGTGTACATCTGTTCAGTAACTAATGAAAACAATTTATTCAAAGTTTTGGGTTCGAATTATGGCTGAATCAAGTGATTTTTGGTCATGTAACCAGGTCAGTTTCCAAGCCCGCGTAAAGGAGGAGGGTTGAGTATGGGGTTAGCGAACCAATTATGTAGAAAACTAACTCATTGAACAAACGCTCACCAGAACTGGTGGGTGGCCTATACTCCTCCACGAGGGGTAACAGGCGTAAGTAAGTAATCAGATCAGTGGTATCAAAAAATGAATCAATCTACTTTGGTTATTTCTATATAAGTATAAATTTTGATCATATAATAACTACACTAAACTGTTAAGCTCAAATTATAGATTACATTAAACAAAAAATAAATCTGATCTAAGACTTGTTGGTATCTATCACAAACTAACTCAAGCTTAGAAAATCATTTAAACGTAAAAATCATCAAAATAATGTTTGTTTTTTTCCAGCTTATCATTTATGAGCAGTAGGAACAGATAAAATTGAATTCAGTATATTCAACTCTTATGATAATCAAGTTGTAAACATATCAAAGTAAATTTATAAAAAATCATATAATGAGTTACAAAGTAATAGATGTTTAGATAAAAGACAAAATAAGCAAAGAAAGTAAGATAGGCTTTGTAATAAAGTTTGTAGTGGCTGACCCTATGTCGAGTCCACATAGTTTATTTTAACTTCCGGACAAGTTAGTTTATCCATTCTTTTGAAGCTACATTTTGACCTTGTTAACTATTTGCTTATCAACCTTGACCGTTTTTATGTAAGAGCATGTGTGTGTATATTTCTTATCCTATTCATCACGTCTGTAGTTTATTTTTATCTGACTATAAATATCTATTAACGCTTGATTAAATGAAGTTGTTTCATATACCTCCTACGCGTCATTTCGCTTTGCTCCGTCTCCTTGATTGCCTGTTCAACTCAATAATGAGTGTATGAAATATAAATATTGAAAATCCATTTTCGTATTTGGCTTATTTGATTCTGTTATTCATTAATGCAGATTAAGTCGATAATTATGTACGAAGATTAGTGACATGTGTACTTCAATAACATTCATACGATCTAATTGAAGTCACATCCCGGGACATTAAAAGTTCATTATAATTTAACAGATGTCGTGATCCTAACTATGTGTATACTTTACTGAATAATTCATTGCTAGTTAATTAAGAAAAGTCACGATAATCTGAGTAATCAGTGATAGTTTTTTTTATTGAGATTGTACAGAAATAAACAAACCATCAAATAATAAGTTGATTATTAAGAGAAAAATAGTTGCCAACAGACTTTAAGTAACTTGGTTAAAACCTGATTGTTAATTAATTTCTTAAAATATCTTTTGAATAATTAGATATGTAATTTCTAAATTCGCCAGACATTGAACTGTTTTTAGCAAATATGGTTGTAATTTTGGCTTCATTAATGTATTTGTTAATGAAACCATAGAACTATGTTTTTTTTTTAAATCCAAAAATTTCAATCCTTTAAAAGGCGTGATATAAGTCAGTCAATGGTTTTATTTGTTCTAGTCTTTTAAATTTTAATAAATCTGACTGAACGCTTGATTCAGTTTCCTAATCTCTTCTAGTAACCCCCAAGCTAAATCTACACGGCAACTTGAACACGAGAGGAAAGGTGTGACACATAGAAATAACACTTTACGTCAAGGTCATTTTGTGCACAGAAAATGGATAACAGATTTTTCAATGTTTTCAGTGCCTTTTTGGGCCTTTTTCGAAGAATTTTCCTGGACTCTTCAAAAAATTTAAAAATGATTAATCTAAAAGTAGTACCTAAGATTTTTGATGTAAATTATAAAAAATTATATATCAAAAGATAAATATTTGAACGAAGAATATTCTTTTCGATTAATTCTCTTTAGGTTCTACAATTATATATCCAAATTAATAATCCGAAAAAATGACCAGGTTAAAGGCCTTTAGGCGTATTCATGTGAGAGCATTTCGAGAGGCTGAGCTAGTTCTTCCTACCATCGACCTTAACAAGGATCATGAGGGCCAGCATTTTATTCCCAATAAATTGACGGTGGAATTCTCAAATAACCTACTGTGAATATGTTCCTTGAAACATATACGTGAAACGAGGCATTTACATTCAAAAACCATGAAAAAAGAGAGTATTCTCCAAATACACTGAAAATTATAAACAATATAACAAAAGCTTTTTTTATTTCATTATATAGAGGATGTCATAGTCTAGTTGTTTTCCTATCCAAAAAAGGAAAGAAACACCTGATAAACATATTTGCTGTGGTAGAGTTATTCACAACAAAATAATGTTACCAATCCGGTGATTTCCACTAATAATGTTGGGTTGTATTATTTTAAAGTCACTTATTTTTCTTACGATTAACAATCTATTTGGTCATATCACTTCTTTATACAACGAGATTCTAAACATCATCTTTAAGTAACAGATTTAGTACTCTGTCTTAGTATTGTAGTGAACAAAACACGAGTAGGGACAATCGAATGTATTTAAGCAGAAATTACAAACTATCTTACTAAGATCTGATATCCATACAGTAAACAGTTAATTTGCAAAATAACAACCAATTATCTCAATCTTCACTGTTTCTTCTGTAAATATCGATCCATCTTCTCTAATTTCATTGTTTGTGCATTTTCCTACTCATTGCGCTTCATTTCAGTTCTTTCATTATCGATCTTCTGCCAAAATACATTCTATGTCTGACCATCACCATATACTACTTATGTGGATATAAGTAGCCCACACTACAGTATTATTAGTATTATTGTTATTATTATTATTATTTCCTGTTCCAAAACAGAATACTCACCTATCATTTTTAGTTAATGTATATTGAATGTTTGTTTTGAATCTTAATAATTTATGCAATTTTTTATAATATATTCAAGTAATGGAAAACTTCAAAAGAGAATAAATTCATGATGTAGACAGTAAATTTATAAAAATTCCCGAAGGAATCTCCAAGTAAACAAAAAGAACATTGAAAAACTTATTTTTCGAAATTAAAACAGAAAACGATATTGATTTTAAGTGAATTAATTTGTTAAACATCAGTTAATTATAGTTATCTCACTTTTTGGAAATAAACAAACAAACACTATAAGCAAAGATGAATGGTGGCTAGTAGTGGAATTCAGTTTGACGCGCGTTTCGTCCTATTTTGGACTGGTCAACTGGATGTATCTGCATGTCAAAGTTGATATTCACTCTGGGACTCGAACCTAGTACCTTTCACTTCAAACCCAATCGCTTTATCCACTCAGCTATTAAGTCCTGATAGCCACTTGCTTGTGTAGTGGAGTGAAGTTTGAATTCACTTAGCATTGTTTGTTTGAATCTTCCCATTGATTTTGTTAGAACTGCAACTGGTCACTCTTTTATTGGCATATTAACATACTGTGCGTATTGCCTCGATATAGCCTTAATTCAAACAAACAATACCAAGTGAATTTAAACAATCGAGCAAATAATTTATTAATAAAACTTTTGAAGTATAAGTAATAAATCTAGAAAAATCTTTCATTTATAATTATCCATTGATTGCTTGTATAGAATTTGAAATAATAAGCTTAGAACAATTATTTATGTTTATCCCTTTCCATAGGATTATCAGAAAGATAAGGAGAAACAATAAAGGAAGACTTGAAACAATAATTGACGCATAATCAATAATGTATATTCAATATTCAATAGATGAGTTGACATAATGTATGTAAACAACTTTGATAAACACCATTTTTTCTGTTAAAAATAATATAAATAATATAATAGTTGAAATCATAAGTCAATTGAAGCAAGACCAACATGGAAAACCTGGAAGCACTGAATGGCCGTCTCGTCCTATTGTGGGACTCCTCATGATTTCATTTATAAAATTACTAAAATCTCCACAAAAAACCCTTCTGATAAATAATGTTATTGGTAGCAAAGAAACAAAGGAATTATGTAATTCCATTAGGAAAGCATTCATCTCCAAACTTACTATCCACATGGACATATAGATTGATCGCATGTACGTATTTGAAATTATCAAGTTAAACCTTGGTAAGGACATCTAAAATATTATCATCGTTAAAATGAAGATATGTGAATGAAGAATATTTCTATTAATTTGGTTGCAGGCTTTTGGAAAGTCATATTATTTATATTAAAGACTTGAATTTAGTAAGCTTTAATTGAAATATGTGCATCCTAAGAGGAATGAGTCAATTAGTACTATCAAGTAACAGGTATTTAAATTAGGATTTATAAAGGTTAACAGTGAAATCTTAAACAGATGTATCGTTCTATTTCAAACTAACAGCTGGATATACATGAACCCACTGCTAGCCGCTATCCATCTTCATTTATATACTTTAAGCTTAACTCATCTGTTTCAGGGGGAACCATAAGTTTGACACTAACTACTTATTTTCATTAATCTATTTGGACAAGAGTTGGACTTCGAATTTTCAGATGGTAGATATGTTTGGAATACCATTTAAATATGGTGGTTCAGATCCCTCTCTTTTATTGACTCAAAAACTCAATAGTTATTTTTATAATAAAATGACTTGATACTCCTTTGTATATATCAGATCCCAATTAGTATTTGCCCACTAGATTTACGTGTTCGATCTAGTTTGAAATTGGAGTGGCTTGCCTAGACTGTTTGTTTCGTACCAATGATCTTTGACAAACATTGGCACAATGAATACAGAATAATAATCGACAATAATGCTAAAGAAAATTTGTCCAGAATTGAGTTTTCCACAAAGAAATGAGCTGAGTGGAGAATATTCTTTTCAATAAATCGTCATGAGTTTCTACAGTCATTATTCCAAATTAGCGTAACAAAAGTAATAGCTCATTCTAAAGCATATACATCTTTTAAAATCACACTGTAGTGAACGAGCATGAGTGTGGTGTGTGCTGCTGATATCGAAAGATATACGTAGTATGTATCATCGATCGAATGTGAAATGCCTGGAAGCAGAAGGTTAAGAAAATCTAAGAAAAGAAAACGAGAACAGAGAATGGTTGGTGTCGAAGCTAATGAGTAATCAAGTCTGAGACAATTGATGGATGAAATGTCAACCAAATACATTTGGTTGAAAGCTCCACGACCAAACCATCCAGCTCAGCGAACAAACCTACATCAAAAACATTTGGTTATCCCTGCTTATGTTATCGTTCACCACAACACTATGCAGAATTAGGATTGTTACAAGCGACTCTTAATTCATAAATTCGACTATTATCAACATTAATTTACTTTAAAATAAAGTATCCATACCGATTATTTATCTAAACAAAATTACTGTAGAACATAATAAGGATTTCATAAGCTTAAATCTCACTGTTTTGCTACAAATTATCTGTGAACAAAAGCTTATCGATATTATGGTAGATTGTTTACACTTAACATTCAGCTTTTTATCACTTCTGTTGAACTAATGGAGTTACAAGACGTATTCCTTGGAAAATTTAAAACTTTGGATCTACACACCATTATAGTCTGTAGTATCACCATAATAACAGTCATAAAACTTAAGTTTGATGAATGATTTCAAAGTATAGTTTCTTTGTAAAGTAAATACATGTTTTGAAAATACAACATTTTAGCGTTTTCAAATATTCAAATGAGTAGTATACATTGTATACTTAAATTAATTTATTAAGTAGACGAACTATTGTTAATAATATTCAAAATAAACACAAGATAATTCATATAGTTGGAATTATGAGTCAATTGAAGCTAGACCACCATGAAAAACCTGGAAGCACTGGATGGCCGTTTCGTCCTATTGTAGTCTAGCTTCAATTAACTAATGATTTCAACTATATCAAATTACTAAAATCTTCACAAAACTCCCCTTCTAACAAGATAATTCAATTTGAAATGAATAATAAGACAATTACCTAAACAAACAAAATATTCCGTAAACAATTATTTAATGCAGAAAACAAACAAAGAATAGTTATATCTTAAATGTGATTATACCCCTGAATTATAACTATAAAACATAAGATGAGCCTGTTATCAAATGGATTCTTACTAACAGTAACAACAATAGTCGAACGAGTTCAACAAAACAAAAAATTGTTTATATAATATATGATGAAAATCAAATGAGATAAGATATTAAAGTGATTTGAACAAATTTATACAAGGCAGTAAATATGATTGCTTTCTTGAAGGTGTTGTATTTACTCAACTTTATCATATAGCTTTCACTGAGATGGTGAGGTAGATTTGTAGCTCAAGTAGATGATTTTGATGGAGTTTTGTTCTCTAAGCTGGATGGTTTGGTCGTGGAGCTTTCACCGTTTTTTTAAACGATATCATCAGAACAAACTTCTGCTTAGCGTTTTTTAGCGAGTTAGACTTCTTCGGGATGGAGTCGCCAACCCCATGCCCAATCCTTCTCCTTTATTTGGACTTGTGACCGGCAGTAGCCCCCGAAATATCTACAGGCGGAGTTCACAAAAAACTTCAGACAGAATTATGATGTTCGAATCTCGCCACATTGAGGTCTATAAGACAAGCTGTGAAGTTTGTGTTGACGATGTCGTTCAGAAAAACGACGAAAGTCTCACGACCAAACCATCTAGCTCAGAGAATAAAACTTCATCAAAACGTTTTCATTATTTTTCTAGACAATAATATCAGAGCATAGTGCAAGAATATAAGTGAACTAATTGAATTTCTTTATAAGTAAGTAATAGTTTATACGATAGATATTACGATTCGATTAATCAATAACCAGAGTTGTATTATTACTGTTTACAAGTATATTTGGTTGTTGTTGTTGTTTTTTCTTCTTCATCTAGATCAAAGAATTTTCGTACAGAGTAGGAATAAAACAAGAAACCGAATTTTATAGTTGATTACCCTTTCAAATAGCAAATATCGGGTTAGTAATGACATATTCTATTATTAATTAACTAATGTCCTGATATAGATTTTTTTCCACACTTCAATAATACTATTTATTTTCATTATTTGTTTTACAGTATGTTTATTAGCCTCTTTCTATTTAGAAGAACTGAAGCGAGAATATTTATATATGTATCACTATTCATTGTTTGCTCTAATTGCTCCTTATCAACAAAGGTAAATATATCATTTATTATATTTATAGTTTATATATATTCATAAAATATAATGAGAGCAAAGTATAATATTTATAGCAGAGATGGATAGTGGCTAGCAGTGGAATTGAGGACGCACGTTTTCCTATTTGGGACTTGTCAGCTAGATGTACCTGCATCTCAGAGTTGATGTTTACTTCAGGACTCCAATCCAAGTGAATTTAAACTTCACCCTATTGCACAAACAAGTGGCTATCTGTACTCAGTAGCTAAGTGGATAACACGATGGCGTTTAAAGCGAATAGTGCTGAGTCTGAGTCCCGGAATGAACATCAACTCTGAGATGCAGGTACATCCAGTGCACGATATTCAAATAGGACTAAACGCACGTCCAGCATTCAACTTCTATGCACGATCCATCTTCGCTTATAATGCTCGTGAATTGAGACAAGATCGAGTTAATACATTCAGTATGCACATATGCTAATAAGAGAGTGATCAATTGCAGTGCTAAACATCACTGGGAAAATTCAAGTAAACAATATCAAGTGAACTAATGACCATAGTTTCTATGTTAATTAATATTATACACAGGAAATTATCTAAGATATTTTGTTATTCGACATAATTTACGGTTATCAATCATCGTTACTAGAGTAAGCAACTGTATGTATTCGTAACATACTCGGTCTGAATGGTTCTGTTTTCAAGCATGGCTTATTTAACTTTGATATTTTTACTGTTCTATCTACCAAAGTAAAGAGTTTCAAAGCATAAGTACTATTTCCTTCCATTTTACCCATAGACAACTTAGCATGTTGATATTAAATCGAAATAAATTGATCACAGTGAAATTTATATAAAGAGTTTGTCGAATTTCAAAATTTCTGAAAAGTAAGATTCTCAAAGAAATAAGATTTTTGTGGTTGATTGTTGTGACTATTGTTTTAAAATACCATTATTAATTAGAACAATGGTTGATGTCGAACAATGAAATGTCAATCAATGAAATGACATAGTGTCTTGACTTGTCTAATAGTTTCAAGCATATAGTTAAATGATGTATGTCATACATAACATAGTCTCTACATATAATTTCCGTTTTTGAATAGTTTCCTTTACTTTTTCTGCACGTTACTCTGATGTGAGTTTCTCAGCAAGTGACCGGTTACATAGTTAAACGACTTTAACTTCTTTATTCGAATTGATAAATTTTAGCGGTAGACATGCTTTTAGAATTCTTGACTTTTGTCTTGTTTTACTAAGGAGTTTAAGAAATTAACATCAAAGCATTTGATATTTTCACACTCGAAATCACGAGTTGATTTAAGATAGACCACTATTAAAATACTGGCAACACTGGACGGCCTTTTCGCACGAATATGGGAAAAGTGAGCAACGTCCATTCACGAATAGAATCCAGGCTCGAGCATCAGCGCCTAGTCTCTAGGCCACTGAGTTGGTGTTCAACGGTGTTATTATCTGACTTTATTCAACTAATAATCTTGCGCAACCCTTCATCCAATGGAGTCCAATCCGTGTCAGGTGTGAGACAGTTTTTCAGTGGATGGATTGTTGCGCAAAATCCTGATTCAGTTGAAGTTAGACATTAACACTGTCGGATGGCGTTTGAGCGTTCTAGGGATTAGACGTTCTCGCGCTAAACCGAACGCCCTGAACTCAAGTTCCACGTACGGGATCGTGGATGCGC
Organism: Schistosoma rodhaini; assembly: GCA_944470415.2. Lineage (NCBI taxonomy): Eukaryota > Metazoa > Platyhelminthes > Trematoda > Strigeidida > Schistosomatidae > Schistosoma > Schistosoma rodhaini. The sequence goes on from OX104037.1 coordinate 32,449,816, forward strand.
ACCGCTGCGTAGTCTCACACTAGGCCGAAACGTCAGTCTACTGTTTCCAGGTTTTCAATGGTGGTCTATTTTAGATCGACTAGTGATTTTAACTGCGGAAACACTACAATCTCTACACATCCATATACATCTAATACTTGAATTGAAGCATGATTAAAACCGACAGAATTATGATGGAACAATTAGTGAAATTCAGTTTCAGGAGTAAAATTCTCCTTTTTTAACGAATTCTGAAAATAACATTGCTTAAAAACCTATCTTATCCTAGTAAATAGGCATTTGGTTTTGTAGTCTTACAGGCACAAGACTTTAAATCAAATTGCTTAAAATATTTTGCTGATTAATTAATAGAGAAATCTGACGAGAAAAGTTGGGAATCAGTTAACTGATACATTCCCGAAAATTTATCTCTGAAGTCTATTAAATTCTTCTGAAGATATTTTTCTACTCTGATATGAATGTAATCATGAACCAATATGGGTTGAAAGGTTTTCTAGGAGTAAAAAAGCAGTTAACGGTTATTGTCTACTAGTTTGAAAGTAATCAGTATTGTAGACACATAACTTCATGAAAGGTTGAAAGTATCATAGGCATTTCTAAACATTATAGTTTTGAAATGACTGACAGGAGGAGAACACACGACAATAAGACAAATATCTCTCTAAAAATAAAAGTACAAAATATTGTCCAAGTGTAGCGTTGCATGGATAATGAGTTTTGTTTTTCTCATCATCATCTATCTGTAAAAGTCTAAGTGGATATTTAAAAATGCTGTTGGTCGATCATTGGGTAATGACTAATGTCGTGTTTATCCAGGTTTCCTTTCAAATACTATCGGCAAACATTGGTCTTAAACAGTGAGATAATTAAAATATAAACTTCTACCAACCAATAAAGTAAACCTATAAAGATAACGCCGTTTAACTTGAAAATAAAATAAAAATTCGTTCAAATATACATTCTAACATTGTGAATTATTTCATTGTTTGTTATAATTTCCTCTAAGAATGATCAAAATTTACTGAAAAGAAAATTGATTATTATATTATAACAAATTAAAAATAGGTGGATGTTTTTTTGCAGTATAATTCAAGACGCACCTTTCACCCTGTTTGGGACTCTTCAGCTGAATGCACCCGCATCCCAGAATTGATCTTTACTTTGAGACTGGAACTCAGTACATTTCGCTTCAAACGTCACTCTATTGTACGAGCTAATGGCTATCTGGACTCAGTAGGTAAGTGGATAACACGATCAAGTTTCTCAAATAAAATGTCACGCACATCCTGGATTCCATTACTAGGCACCAACCATCTTTACTTATAATATTTGTGACTTAAGGGAATATTGAGACAATCCGCACAGGATGCATATATATCAATAAGAGATTGATCATTATCCGAAGGGGTTTTGTGGAGATTTTAGTATTTTCGTAGTTGGAATCATGAGTCATCTGAAGCTAGACCACCATGGAAAAAGTGGAAGCAGTGGACGGCAGTTTCGTCTTATTGCGGGACTCCTCAGCAGTACGCATCCAAGATCCGGCCTCGCGAGATTCGAACCCAGTACACAAAATTCCTTGTGATAAGAATAGTATACTCACTAGTGACTGACTTCAAGAGGTATTTCCTGGAGTTCTAGTGTGAAGCAGTGACCAGTGGATTTCAACCAGGTCTGTTGTGAGACATCAACTCACTGAAGACAATTGGTCAACGGTTGTTTAACTTCGTGAATTGGTTGAAGTTCGAAATTAATACCCTCGGATTCCAGTTCAGTGGTCAATCAGTTAAGTGCTCCGACTGATAGGTCCTGGGTTCAAATATCACCAGGTGAGATCATGGTTGCGCACTGCTTAGGAGTCCCACAATAGTGTTTCCAGTGCTTCTACATTTTCCATGGTGGTCCAGCTTCAATTGACTCATGATTTCAAGCATGAAGCATTTATGGAAAGATTCAAACAAACAATACAAAACCGAATTTAGAAAGGCAGTTTTCAAATAACCTCATTTTTTTATTTCTTATAAACGAATCAAGGTCATCCTCCAAGCCTAGTGGAATAAACAACATAAAGTTATGAAAAACCGACTGATAAATAGTAAATTATATAAAAAATGTCGACGAAAATTAAACTTATTTTTCTTTAAATAGTTTTTCCCATATTTCTTGACCTTGGTACGGTAAAAAAGGGAGAAAATATGTGCAAATAATTAAATTTACTGGTATTATAAGTAAATATATGGAAGTCGTATAGATTTGACTGTTACACTAGTCAGCCTCAACGGTGAACTGATCATACTGTTTTGTTCTCTTTATTTGTTTGATCTTGTCGAGTAAATGAATTATTCATTAGAAACATATAAAAATGATATTTATCATAGTAAAATGACCTTGACCGGCTAAATTGAAAAAAATCAATGAAATGGGCTTGCTTTTATTTCTGCTCTGTAGTCAGTCAATGTATTTGTTCTACGAAAACCATTCAGCACAGTGAACTATCCTTCATCTTCATGCTGGTTATATGGACATTGGCATCAAATGAAGTAAAATCTGTATAAAGGCCATCGTTGCAACAAAGAAAATCATACGTTGCATAAAAAAACTCCAGCAGATGAAGAATGTATCCGTCATTTACCGAAACCTTATTTCAAGAAATATAAATCTGATGTCTTTAGTAACAAAATATTAATAGCCTATAACTGAATAGAAATTCGCCATCGAAGAAAATATATAACATGGACGCTAAAAAACCCGTATTCACTTTAAAGTTGATACACTAACTGGCATTACTGTTATCAGCCCAGAAACGTTGAAGAATATTAGAAAAGTGACAGTGAGCACAATAATGCAACTAGTTCACAGTGCTTCCGGTGGAAATTTAAATATCGCTGGAGAATTACTCTGCACTGTATCTTAGTGTAATGTAACATTCTATCTTACAGTGAATACACCACTCAATTTACTGGATTTAGATATGAAAGAGATACTACAGACAGTGAAACTTTAGGAACTTTGTGTTACAAAGACATTGCCGCGTGTCTACAGAAGAATTGGGAGAATGCGCGAAGGCTAAAGCACTACTAATCCTCAAATCTGGAGCTTGACGCTTTAATCGGCCTAATGGACTCGTACTCTATGCAGCCCTATCTATCGTAGAACATGAATTAAACTGTCTTCAAAAACAAATCACAGACACTATGGTACAAAATATGTCAGGTGCAGCAGCCTATATTTAATCATATGGAAAGACCAGATGGATTTAGAAAAGAAGCTGGACATGGTGCTCACATGAATAACAGACTTTCGGTTTCAGTTAGTTGTTGAGAAATGAGAATACTGAATGGAAGAAGTATATTATCTGAATTTCATAACCAACATAAACGGAAAACGACCTGATTCTGAGAACATTGGAGCTACTAAGAAAGGACACAATCCGACGGACGTACAGATTTTGCGATCCTTCATGTGAATTGTCAGCCAAGACGGACCTTTTTCCTGAACCTTTATAATCTATATGCATCCCTAGATTATCTGCTGATGAAGAACGGCAGATGGATTTCGTCCAGTGAATATCAAGAAGCCTTTGAGAGAATAAAACTGCTCCTATCGTCAGAACTTTTGTTTATGCATTACGGTTCAGCCCAATCGATTTTAGTTGCTTCCTATGCTGTCAGCTATTGGATAGGAGCAGTCATTTCACATGTTTATCGTAATGGATGTGAGAAGGATATTATTCATACCGCAAGATCGCTGACACTGATAGAGCGAAACTGTAGTCAATTAAAAAAAATACTCTGTCCATTATTTTCACCGTACGAAAGTTTCAGAAAATGACGTTTGGTCGTTAGTTCACGTTATTCATCGACTACATCCCATTACTAGTATTTTTCGGGTCCAAGAAGATCATTCTAGTATATACAGTTAACCGTCTATAACATTGAAAAAATATGTTGTTGATATATGTTTTTGAAATTAAGTATTAACTGATGGATAAATTTAAACAAGCAGATGTTCTATCAAGATTAATCGGCTCCCATACAAAATCTAAAGATATATTGGAAGCAGCTAGAGAAGACAAAGCCAATGTTCACACAGTGTCAATGGATGCGGTTTCTCGATTACCGGTGACTTTTTAAACTATCAAAGAGGGCACCTAGATGGATATTACCTTAAGAAGAGTATGGAGTTATATTCTGACCGAATTACCAACATCAAAGAAACCAGGTCAAATCAGGTCAACCATCACCGGAAATTTATCTCAAAGTAATACGGTGAAAAGTTAACAAGTTGACCCCAGCAGGTAAATTCAAAAATGAAAGGTAAGAAAATGGCTCCCAGAAGCCGCCAGAAACTCTAATCACAGTCCGACAGAATTTTTCGAAATATCGACGTAAAATGCTGTGGTTGAATGATTACGTAAACTTCATGCTTGCGCATTGGGTGGATTATAATGATGTTATGGGTTATACTAAAACCTATAAATATACCTGTTTTACTGTACATTTGATATTTGCTTCAGCAAACCCTCATAATGCTTTATCCCACCTGATTTACGAAATGGGGCGTTCCATACGTTTAAGTATCGCAATTGTATGCCGTATTAGCCGTAATCAAGTAAGGAACATAACATAAACATATCATTATCAGGCTTGAGTACTCGACCTAACCAACTATGAATAGGCCACTAAGGGTTATCTAATTAGAGGAATGCTGATGGTAGTCCACCGAACATAAAATACATTTTTACATGTTTGTTGTAAACTACAAAATCATATTTATAAAACCAACATTTATTGAAGTAAGAGAGTCATATGTTACGATCATAAAGATTAAATACTTTTTAATTCATGTTTTCAGATGACTACAGATATTTTCATCTATAGTCTTCCTTAATGACAAAACAATACAAGGAACAGAATAGTAAACAACTCTGTATTTGCAAAATAGACCGTAAATCTTAAATTTGGTCAGTTTCTTTGCCTTCACAAACGTCAACTATGGGATATGATTGTAAGTTGTACAAAGATACTGTATGCAAATTAGGGCTCATTTAGAAAGGTCTTGTGGTTGCTGGTGGCTCATCATAATCAGTGGAGTAAATATGAATCATCTATAGCTTGTTCAATTGTCATCTCATTATTCGATATTAGTTACAACCGAACTTCCGTAGTATGTTTCCTTAATATAAGGAAAATAATTGCAGTTTTCCGTTAAATTCTTTAGTTCCCATAATCAACGCAAGTCGTTTTTTGCCGTATAATCAAAGGGATCTTTTTTTTAGCTTTATATGAACTACTTATCAAGCATTTCAGTAGCCATGAATAGTAAGGCACATTTTTATGTATTGAAGAAATACCACTTGCATTTATCGTCATCTCAACCATTATGTCCTACACAGCTCAAGAACATATTGATGAAGACTGTAGAGGTTTACTGGAAAATGATAGGTTTCGTTTTCAGATTCCAATGCTTGACTATCTGAATGAGTATTCTTGAGCCAAATTGATTGACAGTGTTCCTACTTCAACAAAATATTGCATTATTGGTAAAACATAATTACGTGTTACATGCACTATATTCGCGAATATATGAAAACTAGTGTAAAAATCACCTGATTTGGGAGGATCAAACTTCATTATCGCCAAGAAATTTCCGACGTTTTTCCAGAAGTATAATAAGGAAGAAGACAATCATGGTCAGTATCAATAAAGGTATATGCAATATATTTATGCATCATTAGGAGAAATATTGTCAAAGATATCACAACTCCTTGAAAACGATGAACACCTCCATAATTGTACGAAAGTTTCATGGTTCGGTCTGACAGAGCTCTAATATTCTTGTCTTATGTGTCCCAGCACTGTTTAATGATAATTCAAAAGTGACAGTCCATGGAAGTACGAATTAACAAATATTGACAACTATCGGAAATTAAATTACCGAATAGATAAAACTCCAAGAATCTTAACGAACGTCTAAAAACATGCCAACTAAGTCAGTCTGAAATAGGCAGATATATAGATGTTGATCGAATAATAGATTATTGTGGAGAAGTCACCCACCACACAGTGAGATGCCAGTTGTACAAAACGGCCAACAAGTACAGAAAAAAGTTAAATACAGTTAAAACTGTTGATGGTATTGTCATCAGAATTTACTACCTTGATGTTTGTGCAATAATTGAAATACCTGCTTTTAAATGAACCCACCCATACATGGTACTGCCCAGAGTGACAACAAAAGTTTCCTAATTAAATCATGCATCTCAAAAACACCCTTCTAAACTATATATCACATTCAGAAATCTGTGACGGTGAAGGTGCTAAAAACAGCAACGATGTTTGAAAAGTGCTTCCATTTGGTCAATTCTCTTAGGACTAACGGGTTCAGCATCTACAAAGAATGTATGCTAAGTTAACTATCGTCATACACCCATTTGCACAACTAAATAATTAACAAATAAAATTTGTCTACTTTTAAAGGATAGGTAGTACATAATAATTTGGCCAGTAAACTATGTGACGTATTTGTCGGATAATGAAAAACTCAATTTTTCAATAATACAGATAAAGATACAAGTAATAGCTGGTTTAAATATGCACTAGTAAGTCCTTGAAAAAAAATACTGAACCTCTTGACAATTTCTTTGTCCTTTCTCACGACTCTGCATAACTTAGTGCTAAGGCCTTCAATCTGCACACTCCGTGGTATCCAAGATTTTTCTCTTATTTAGTTAGGATCCAGTCATTTATATTTCAGACATCAAGTAATTTTTGCCGTAGAATCACTTTAATTAAATAGTTCTTTCAATTTAGGTTGCAGGTTGCAGATTGAATCCTTTACTGACTAAAACTACTTTTAAACTACATAAATGTTTCCATAAAAAACATGTACTGATAAACATGCGTTACTGTGTATCAGAAAGAGTCGCAAGCAGTGCATTGTAAAATTGTAACATATTTGGAATTTATCATGAATTTTTCTAATAACATACATGGGAAAACGATTAGATCTTCACCAAACTTTAATATGCAGACTAAATCTTGATGAAGATTTGATTGAAAACATTATCATTTGCTTATAAATAATGTTAGAATTTTAAAATTGTCCCGTTCATTATGATATAAATATATGAACTTATTGTGGGTTGATCATAACTCACAGTTCAATTTAGCATGGAGTCTCACTAGATTCATTTGACACCTAAAGGTTCAGATTGATATCATGAATAGATCAATGTTAAACCACCATTGAAAAAGTCCAGACACTAGTACGAAACTCCTCAGTAGTGCGCATCCACGATCCCACACACAGGGTGCGCGAACGCCTGAAGTCTAGACCACTGAACTGGCATCCAACGGTATTAATGTCTAACGCCAATGAACCCACGAAGTAGAGCAACGATTCACCATTATCTTCAGTGAGTAATTAATTCACAACAGACACGGTTAAACTCCTCTAGTCACAGCTTCTCACTAGAACTCCAGGATATCCATCTTGAAGTTAGTCACTAGTTAGCATAAAAGTTCAGAAATATTCGTGTTTCCACCTTCATTGATGTTGGAAATTCACTCAATGTAACATTTTTTACTTCTAGAGCAGAAATATTTTTCCAGTATTCAGTTAACTAAAAGTGATGATATGTGAAATTATATACTGCTTTACTTACACACCAAATACTTTGATCTTCTCAACACAGTTCATGCTATGTCCAGTCACTTAGACTGATGGTCGCATTGCAGCTTGATCGATAGAATTAGATCCACATTAAGAAACGCCTGATACACTGGACAGTGATCAATCAATCGTGAAAAGAATTGTAGTTATAATTCTAGTGAACCATAAGTAAATACCAAAGCACAAATCAGAGAAAAATTCAATTCTACAATTTACCCTGTATTTAATGTACAGTAATAAATAAATACGGGTTGAAATTCATTATTATATGGAGTAGAGAGTGAATTGTATCATTACTATTTTCTAGTCCTTGTCATACTGTTAACCAAATGCATTATCATACAGTTTATTTTTGTTGAATAACAACTATACTGTCTTTAAAGGAGGATTCCATTAATTGAAAGTATAAACCAGTTTGCTGAAATGAAGTCTCTTAGTACACCTCTTAATATCCAGTCGGTTCCATTCATTATTCTGTTGTAAATAGATTAGCTTGGCAGAGATTTAATTAGAGTACTCAACTGACTTCTTAATATGAGAATTTAAAGGATAGATAAAGTAGTAATTAAATCAATTTATTGAATCCTTAAATCTACCGGCATTTACTATATAGTAATGATGTAAGCAACTCGTTTTATGGCTGTACGCCTATCCGCAAGTTAGGAGTTCCCTCTATATAAATGCTGTTATATATATATATATTTCAAATGGGTCGAAAGTTTCATTACTTCATAATCTTAAAACTTTTTTTAAAACAACTTCAATTTCAGAATCGCTATTTGTAGAGATTTTACTAATTTCAATAGTTAAATTCATGAGTCCATCTAATATATACCATCATTGAAAACTTGGATACACTGAGCGAAAAGATCATGTATTCATTGAAGTTAGACGCTAATACCATTGGATACCGGCTCATTAGTCTCGAGGTTAATTATTAGATCGTAAGATCCAAAGTCCTAAGTTCAAATGTCTCATGCAAGATCATAAAACCCTACTGCTGAATAATCCCATACCAGGAAGAAATGACCGTCCATAATTTCCAGGTTTTCCATTGATTTTTTAACATTAATCGATTCATAGTTGAAATTGTGAGTTAATTGAAGCTAGACCACCATGGAAAACCTGTAAGCACTAGACGGCCGTTTCGTCCTATTATAGGGCTCCTCAGCAGTGCTCATCCATGAACCCGCTCTCGCGAGATTCGAACCCACGACCTACCGGTCTTGCGCTAGAGCACTTAACTGATAGACCACTGAGCTGGCATCCAACGGTGTTAATGTCTAACTTCAACTGATCCACGAAGTTGAGCAACCATTCACCAATTGTCTTCAGTAAGTTTCTATCTCACAACAGCTCTAGTGAGCTCTAGTGAGAATCAGTGACCAGTGGAGTTCAAAACCATGTCTGTTGTGAGATAGGAACTCACTGAAGACAATTGAAGAACGGTCGCTCAACTTCGTGGATTGATTGGAGTTAGACATAAACACCATCGAATGACGGCTCAGTGGTCTATCAGTTAAATGCTTTAGCGCAAGACTGGTAGGTCGTGGGTTCGAATTTCGCTCGGAAGAGTGGGTTCGTGGATGCGCACTGCTGAGGAGTCCCATAATAGGACGAAACGGCCGTCCAGTGTTTCCAGGTTTTCCATGGTGGTCTTACTTCAATTGACTCACGCTTTCAACTAGAGTAAATACTAAATCTCCACAAAACCCCATTCTGATAATTAATCGATTCATAAATTCAAATATTTAACTTCAATATCTTTAATTTTCCTTTGTGTTAAATCACTTTATCAACACCTACATTAAAAAAATCTCTTTTCTTACCAAATATTTAAAACTTGGAAACGAAAAGAAAGAAAAAAAGAAAAGGGAATTACTAATGGAATGTTTGTCCACATACCATTTTATTTTACATTTCGTAAAATCATTTATTTTTATCACCGGTAGAAATACAGTTTAAACTAATTGACAAACATTAATTGAATATGATTGACTTAGTAACAGAAAAAAAGGGAAAACAATTTTTTTTAAAGACTTTCATAAATTTAATTATTCCTATGGGGTTATATAATGAATATTGTATAATTAGTAAAAAAAAACTTTTCACGTAACCCTTTTTTTTAATAGAATTACTCTATTTGAATCGGTGATAGTAAACAAGCAAACAAAGTACAAATCCCTTCAAATACATATATAGTTTTCCCAATATACTTTGAATAGATAGATGGATGTCAGATTATATGTACATATGTGCATAAGTGTACTTGAACATGTGTTCATGGTGTAAGGTTTATAAATACCTTTGTTTACTATATTCTATTTTTTTTCTATATTCATTGTTTAATTGAAGTGAAGTACACTCGAACAAAGTTCACTAAAATATATTTAGACCACATGGAAACGTAATAAATATTAGAATCTATCATTTAACCAATCATAAATAAGAGAATTACTATGAATTAACCGGTACTATTATTATTATTATTTTGTTCTTTAACATCATTATTAATCATAATAAGGTACTTGTTGCTACTATTATTAGTATCATTGCTACTATTAGTTCAATATCCAATAATATTTCCCATGAAAATATTAGTATAAAAAAGAAGGAACATCCCTAACTACTATTGTATAAATATATAGACAATATACTCACTGAATTACTAATTATTATCATCATCATTTCAGGATGTCAGTTTTCAATGGTCATCATAATGATTATTTAAAAAAAGAAATCAATGGGCTTAGAAAATGGAAAATAAATGGTGAGCAAATAATTGAGAAATCAATTAATATACAAGAAAATGGGAAACACAGTAACAATCATGATGATAATCATGAAGGTATTTTACAGAATGAGGAACAAAATAATCCAATGAAAAATGGTTGTATATTAAATGAAAATGAAAATGGGACAAAAAATGATACTTTGAAAATTGAAAAATTCAATGATGATAATAATCATAGTTACATAAATGGTGATAATAATGATAATTTTGTACCAATATGTAAACCTGGACGTTTCATTTGTCGGTAAGCAATATACTATTGAATTTAATGTAATGAGTCTAAGATTATTTGAAGTGTTATTCATATGAAATTTCGATAGTGTAATAAGAAGACGAAGATTATCAGAACTATGTGCTGATATACTAACGCAATACATTTTGAACAATCTGATCACACATAATATACTTGTTAAGAACATTTATATATATAGAAATAAAGAGTCAACTACACTGGAAATGGGGGTAGTAAGAGTAGACAAGGATAATAATAATAATAATAATAATAATAATAATAATAATTTGAAAACGATTTGAAACCTAATCACTTTCGATAATAGGCTAATATTACCAGGTTAGGTTTAAGGTGAGAACAAACGGATTTTGAATACAAAAAGAGGGTTTGAATTTTCATATGGTTAACACATTTAACCACCCTGCAAAACCTGAAAGCATCGGACGGCTATTTCTTTTTATTGTGGAACTCCTCGACAGTGCGCAACCACGACCTCCCCTCGCGAGACTCGAACACAGAACTTATCAGTCTCGCGCGTTAGCGCTTAAACACTAGACCACTGAGCCGGCATCCAACGGTGTTAAGGTCTAACTTCAACCAATCCATGAAATTAAGCGACCATTCACCATTGTCTTCAGTGAGTTGATATCTCACAACAGACCTAGTTGTACCAGGGTCTCATTAAATCTTTCATAGTATCAGTACACAATTGTTGAAATGATAGTAATTTTAACCAGTTTATAAAGTGAATAATTCTTCATTTCTCAAATACAAGAAACATTTTCATACTTCATATTGACTGTATTATATATTTGCTTCTGTAAAAGTTTATCAGGTTATCTATTACTGATCAACTTAATAGAAGTCAAGATAGATTTCATTTAAGGATATTCATTTTTACCTTAAAAATATAGTTCTCTATATTTAAAAAAGGATATTTCTTGCAGGACATTTCAGCAACCGTAAAGTAATTAACCTAAAGTGTAATTTATATCAGAATTTATCATTTATTGATAAATGTATTTGCCTTAAGGATACATTTTGCTGATAAAATTTTGTTTTAGATTAAAAACTTGAATAGCTATCAATTTGATTAGTAGTAAATGCTTTTAGAACATTAATTAGGTGTAATTCTATTCAGTTTATAAACCAATCTAGGTTAGATAATCATTGAAAATCTGGAGGCACTGGACTGTCATTTCATACTAGTATAAGACTACTGAGCAGTTTGAATCCAAGATCTCATACGTGGGAATTTAGTCCATAATCCATAATCTTTAATATCTAGGTCACTTAGTCGGTGTTCAACAGCGTTAATGTCCAAATTCAATCAATCCATTTGATCATTTGATTAATTTCTAGATGTAGCTAAGATCACTATGTGAAATATCTATAAATCCGAATTCTGTTTTGTATTGCTTATTTGTCTCTCAACTTAATTTTGCAGATACATAATTTCTTAGTCTTTTACGCCATTTTTAATCTTATCTTTTTTCATAATTTTTGGAAACATTAAACTACCTTTTACTTTGATACATAGGCTTTTGATGAGTGATAGTTTGAGTTCAGGCACATTAAAACTCAGTTATATATTCCTTGTTATTTTTAAATATATCTTCGATTCAGTTGAATACTAAGGACGTTGATTTTGACCTATTTCAAACCAACTTCTAGAACTATCAAATAATAGTGTCTTATGTGGAGCAAAATTAAAACATTTCAAGTTAGATATTCAAAAAAGTATTCACCAGTTGATAATTGTTAACGGTTAGTATTACTTACAATTTCAGAAATTAAAATCATTAATTCGATCAGGTTATACCAATGTTTTTCATAAACGTTTAGTAAAGATTAACACTAATATCACAATGTGATGCGTTCTACTGATATCGACATGTATTAGTAGTATGCATCATCAATCAAAAGAGAAATGCTTGGTGATAGAAGGTTAAAATGGTCAAAGAAAACAGAACGTAAACAAAGAATTATTGATTTGAAGACAAAAGACCAATGAAGTCTGAGACGATTAATTAACAGTTTGCAAATGAATTATCTACTGTACAGTTCTCAGATTTTAAGATAATTCGTAATTTTATGTTGCTAAGATATTCGATTGTCCCTACTTCTATTCACGTTCACAACAACGATACCATTTTTTACAGGTATAATGAATTAATATAGCTCAATCATGTATAAGATTTCTAATTGTGTATATAATAGATATTCCAATTAAATAGTAGAAATATCTAAATTCCTGTTTCGAACTGATTAAATTAATCAACAGTAATAGAGAATATTATTGTGTCTACAGTTATTTTCATGAACTGTTGCTTATAAAACTTGTGATTTTAGGTGATGTCGAGGTAGTCTGCATAGGATGCACACATGCCAACAAGAGACTAATCAATTGCAGTCAAATATAACAATGGGAAGATACAAACAAAACAACAACACTTGAATTTATCTTCACCCAATTGCACAAGCAAATGGCTATTAGGACTCAGTAGTTAATTGAATAAGACGATGGCATTTGAAGCAAACGGTATTGAGTTCCAGTCCCAGAGGGAACATCAACTCTGGGATGTATGTACATCCAGCTGACGAGTCCCGAATAGGACGAGACGCGCGTCAAACTGGATTCCACTGCTAGCCACCATCTATCTTTGCTTATAATGCTTGTCAATTGAAGCTATGTCGAGGCAATACACACAGTATGCACATATGCCAATATGAGACTGATAAATTGCAATGCTAAATATCAATGGGAATATTCAAGTAAACCAAGTGAATATTAAGATAACATTTTAAAACCATGACCTTCATGCTTTTACTTCGGAAAAACTAAGTAAACTGGTTAACAGAATTGTATATTATATTTACTAAAATTTCACCACAAATGGATCCGTCAAAAAATAATTTCTTTTATTGTTATTATTATTATTCAATATTATATTTTTGGTACAATATAGAATTCTCAGCAAAAAGTACTTCAACAAGTTTCCGTTTCTTAATTCTTCGTCCTTCCTGACGATAAATATTAGGTGATCGTCGGTTAGAAGTTAGCAGCCCAGTCAATCGACATCTGGATAATGTACATTCTTGTCGCTTCATATAGCCAGCAACCACGATATCTCTGATTAAGCCTTCTGTAACCTTTACAGCGAAAGGTCTTACACTTTTCAGAAAAGCACCTGATTAGGTTGTGCGATTAATAGGCATAATGATGTATTAAAACAAAGAAAATCAGATAACTTGTTGAAATATCTAGATGACAGGAACAGGTAGCCCAGATGTTTAGACAAGCCGCCTGAACAATCCACTAGTGTATAGGAATGAGTTTAAATAAAGAAGTTTGTTGTATGAATGTTCATTATTTATTTATTTGAATGTACCACAGAACAGTAAAGAGTTGTATTGTCTTGTTTTGGAGTTTACTGAATAGGCTATAAACATATAGAATGATAGTGGGTTTAGTTTAGGAAGTTTATGTTTGTTGATCGATAAGATACCTTTTGTTCACTGAGTTGGAACTCACTAGTCCACAACATCAATTTATCTGTGATATACGTAGTTGATATCATTCATTAATCTATGAATGATTTTTTGATATGGTTTATTTTATCAGTCATGGTTTCCCATTGTAAATTCAGCTAAATCCATCTTTACATATCATTAATGAGAAAAGTGTGTTTTTCTATTTTATTCCCTTAATGCTTTTTCCAACGTTCCAATACATACATAAAATATAATAAGCAAAGTATTCTAAATATAAACTAATTTCTAAATGTATATGCATTAGTAAACTTTCGAATTAGTTTATAAAGGGATCATAAAACTTTACTTTTTATTTTAGAAAAAAAAACATACCAACACAAAAAACTGAATTTTTCACAAACACAGTTTTCGATATACATATACAAGCAAGTATTTTCTGGTCGTATAGTTTACAAGTTATCCCTTGAAAGAATATCAATAAATTATTTAATACGATTGTCATAATGAATCCCCTTGGTATTGTTTGTTTGAATCTTCCCATTGATATTTAGGACTGCAATTGATCAGTCTTTTATTGTCGTAATGATTTTAAGGAATCGTCGAACAATAATCTATTTTCCGATAATGATCTTATACGTTGTTGTGTTTCTTTTTTACTTTCTGTTAATCTATACTCCCTCAGTTATGTCTATGTATATTACAGACAATATTTAGAATGTTTGACAAGCAAATAAATTTGTTTATTATATATTTCCCGTTTGTTTTTAAACTAAGATATTGTAAATAAACAATATTCGTTTGATTTAATTCTTATCAGATTATACAAAAGTGTATAAAGGAATTTGTTCAATAATGGAATTTCTGAATTAGAAATTGTTTATAAACAGTAAAATGTTTAGTAGTCTAAGCAAAGATGGATAGTCGCTAGCAGTTGAATCCAGTACGCGCGTTTAGCCTTATTTTGGACTCGTCAGCTGGATGTACTTGCATTTTAAAGTTGATGTTAACTCTGGGACTTGAACCCAGCAATTTTCGCTTCAAACGCCATCACACTATCCACTCAGCTACTGAGTCCTGATAGCCACTTGTTTGTGTGATGGGGTGAATTTAAAATTCACTTAAATTCACTTCCCATTGATGCTTAGGCAATATCGAGGCAATACACACAGTATGCACATATGGCCAATAAGAGACTGATCAGTTGCAGTTCTTAACATCAATGGAAAGATTCAAACAAACAATGCTAAGTGTTTATTATTATGTTTCAAAGTTAGAACGAACTGTAAGAATGAACATAGTAAATATAAATAACATGAGGCAAAAGAAATAATATAATATTTTGATAATCAAACCAAAATTATAAGTGGTATTTGTCACAAAATAATATCAGTTAGATAACCGTTAAAAATTGGAAAGAATTAGACAGCTGTTTCACTGTTGTATGGAATTCCTTAGCAGTGCGTACCGATGACTAGAAACAAAACAGAGGAATTATAATTTTTTTATTTCCAGAACATAATTAATAGACCACTAAGTTGACCTGCAATGTTATTTCTTTCCAACTGCAGTAGATTCATGATATCGAGCGTATGGTCAGAGAAAACGTCTTTTGGGATTCTTCACTTCTGAATGATAAATATAATAAATATAAATTTTTTATCGCTGATTTTATGGACATTGTTATGTTTTTGTGAGTGCATGTTTATTTGTAAGCTTTAGTCAGTACAAATTTATCCTGAGATTTTTATACACTGTGATCATTTCCCTCCAAAATGCACTTGAAGAGCATATAGAGGTAATTTCATAGTGTAGACATACTGATTGATCTATTTTATGCTGTAAAATTAAAAAAAACAAGAACACTTGTCTGTTTTCCTATTTAACATAATGGTTTTACAAGGAACGAGTGCGCATTCCTTATAATAACAGCTCCTATAGTGACCTACTTCCCAGCTTAGCTAAAAAGTATCTACTAACTAAAATCATTATGACGAATCCATTATCACAATATTTTTCTTTGTCAGTAATGGAGTTTGAAAATGAATTTACAATGTAGACCGTTAATCTGAGCAGCGTTGTTAAATCCAGACTATAAAGTTAATATTGACCTAATTTTGCAATACATACTTGGAGATGTTCAGTGGTGTCTCTACCGCAATTATTTGAACTATTTGCTGCTGTTCTTTTTAATTTAACTTAATCAAACTGGTTCTTTGGTATAACTTGAGCTAACATGCAATCATGTCAGGCTATATCTTGTTTGTGACTGAAGTTTATGTTTTTAATCAAATCTACAAATTGGATTGCATGTTTAATAATCATTATCAAAGATTTGTAAAGTGGTTTTAAAATAGATTTAGCCATTTCGTCACAGCATAGTCAGGCAAATTTTCCATGTTTAACACCAACTTCAATGGAATACTTCGGGTAAGGCATAAAGTAATGACACGCTTAATTGTGTTTCAGGAAACAAAATATCTATAAGCTTTTGGAAGTAAATTATCTGCGTTCATGTTTTATATACATCTGAGATCTTACATCTCATGGATATCTATCACTATTCGGTAAGTTATATTACTTCTACTTATCTAAAAGTCTCTGGTCATTAGGATTCTTAATTCTTAAACTAGGGTAAAGTGACTATTATAATCCATCATAATTCACATCAGTTCATATCCTTTTAATCAACCATTTTACTTAAGCTGTAGGGAAATATTGTAAAAATGTTTTTAGTTATTGAATAAGTTGAACACAAACTTTATTGTTTGATGTTCATAACAATAGAAAATGAATATCCGATCAGTTTATTTATTTATTTGTTGATCAATCACTTTTAGGATGTGACGATAGTTTCAGATCATTAGTTATAACATTTGTCTTTTTACCATGTGATTATTGATGCATTAGCATTTACTCTTTGACTCTGCTTGGATTCTGATTTTTTTTAATGACTTCTTTTCACTATATGCATCCATTTTTTTTATGAACCATATATTCTATACCAATTCTTTTCTGTTATGATTGATACTGTTACTACTTGTACTGCTCCAGGATCTCGTTGTACTCTTGAGTAGTCGGAAATTGAATCGATATATATATATATATAAAGGGACAGTTTTTAAGTTCTATAATACTAGCTAGTAACTAACTAATGTTTTCAATGTAAAATCAAGGTCGGATTGACTATATTCCAAGATATATCAGACCATCTTCTTTGAAAAATTTTTATGACAACAAGAACTCATTTGTTGTTACGACAAGCTAATAGTAGCAGTATCACCATAATTAAAGTCAAGATTAGATTTGATGGTTTTCAATAGATTAAGAATTGGGTATAAAGTTAATAATAAATATAAGTTTGTGGTTTCCAAATAAGTAGAATATTGGTCCCTTTGTAATGTATAATTTTAGTCTTATATTGGTTATTTATTTACTCCGAAGAAGCAACCTATACAGGTCACGAAACATCAGAAATACAATTTTGTATTCGTTTGGATATCACAAAAATATATATAGTAGTACCGTTGTAATGCACAAGAACACAACTTGAGACAATCAAATGTATTTAAGCATATATTACAAACTATCTTAGTAGGATCTGATAACCATACAGCAAACAGTCCCTTCTGTGAATATATATCCATCATCTTTAATTTTATTGTTTATGCACTTTCCTACCAATTGCGCTTCGTTTCTGTTCTTCATTTATCGGTCTTCTGCCCAAATACATTCTATGTCTGACCATCACCATATACTACTTATGAAGATATAAGTAGACCACATCGCACCGTGACCTCTTTTCCAGTCAGCGTTTTTTTAATGAGTTAGTTTTCTACGCCGTGGATTTGTTAACCCCATCCCCAACACTCACAGTTTATCTGAGTTTAGGACAGGCAGTAGCCTCAAAGGGGCTCCGGGCTGGTTGAAGGATGCTGATCAGAGGCTTATGCTCCTTTGAGAGTAACAACTGTAAGTAACTAAGTAAGCAAGTACCTTGATTTGTAAAATGTGGTATAGTAGGTCTTAAAACAAATGCAATAGTAATAATAGTAAAACCATATATATTACTGGTAGTAATAGTAGTATGTGTGGAAAGGAGAGAAAATTATTTTTTTTTAAAACGGATAATAAAAGTGATGGAATGTTGAAAACTAAAACTCATACTGTTGTTTTAACTATTCGTTTCCCATGAATTAGAAGTAGTAGTAGTAGTAGTTTTTTTTCATCCTTCTTATAATTTGATCTAATCATACTGAAGTAATAAATAACCTTAATCCATTATATTCATTCTATAATAATCATAATCCTAATTGTAAAGCTTTAAATCATCTAAAACTGGAATGTTTGAAAGGGTATTAATAATGATCAAGTATCACTAATCCTCCAATTTTAATTCATGGTAGAATGAAAGAAGTAACCTTTATCTTATAGGAACGTGATAAATTTCTATACATTATGTAAACATCTATAATGTACTAGAATACAGTACTTATCATCTCATATGATTAGTGATGGTAAGTAAAATGGTAAATAATTAGTACACTTTATGAAGAAAGATTTTTTGGTATTCAAAAGAAAATGTGCTATACTTGTTTGATTTATGTTATTCCGTTACTTGTATGATGCATATGTATATATATATATATATAAGTGATGAAAGAAAGTTCTGAAATGCTTAAAAAGAATGGCATGTTCCATTCTATTCCTCTATGTCCAACATTTATATTCATGTGATAATTGTGTAGTAAATGGGATTGTAAAATGAAAATACAATAATAGTAGTTATAATTTATGTTTCTTTTTGATGTTTGAAAATCATTAAAACGAAATAACCAGCTGGAATCCCTTCAATATTTTATATTAAAATATTCAGTGAAATTAATAACTTCAAAAGACAAATACCTTAAGTCTACTACTGAATAAACAAGATTTAGATCAGTTAGTTATGTTATTTGTTTTAGTTCTTAACAGTTCACGTAAATGTATTCAAGATGGTAAATAATTTTGAACAATGAACTAAATGTTTTGATGAATTACAGAAAACTAAATGTAGTTTAGGACTGCAATTAATCAGTCTCTAATCAGCATATGTGCATACTGTACGTATTGCCTCAATATAGCCTTAATTCACAAGCATTGTAAGCAAAGATTGATAGTGGCTAGCAGTGGAATTCAATTTGACACGCGTTTCTTCCTATTTGGGATTCGTCAACTCTGAGATGTAGGTACATGCAGCTGACGAGTCTTATTTAGGTTGAAGAGTGCGTCAAACTGGGTTCCACTGCTAGCCACTATCTATCTTTGTTTAAATGTAGTTGTTCAGTGTGCAACATCAGATTGCAGTGAAAAATTTTACTTGAGATTTCAGTCTTATTGATTTTTGTAGTCATTTGTATTTCGACTGATTGAATTACAAAAGAATTAAATATGCCGCATTTAGAGACAAATCAGTGTTAATAAAATTGCAAACAATGTAACAATTAATTATATATCAGGGTTTTTTTAGTTTTCTAAACTACTGATAAGTTATATGACAGGAATGAAAAATTGTCGGAACGGGTTTTTGTGGAGATTCAGTATTTTCATAGTTGTATGCGTGAGCCAATTGAAGCTAGACCACCAGGGAAAACCTGAAAGCACTGAACGGTCTTTTCGTCCTGTTGTGGGGCTCCTCAGCAGTGCGCATCTATGAAAAAGTTTTTATATACTGAAGTGTTAGTTAAATGTAAATTTACTTTAGCTCAAATTTACATACAACTAAGGTATTGGGAATGAGCATTATAATATATGAATGATAAGATGGTTGAATAACGATATGTTATAAGTTTTCATATTCTATAAACGATACAATCAAATAAATACTGGACAACTTTTTATTGTTGGTGGTGGTATGTTTTTTAAAATATACAAGTAAGATGATTTAGATCTTAGTAGTTATTCCTTTGATTTACAAAGGTATAACTCAGTGACAGCAAAACTATATGATGCACAGTACATGGACCATGAGGTGAACAACGTAAAAGAATAAAAAAACAAAGGTTTTCTAAAGCTTTTGATGAGTTTTAATGGTTCTGAATTTACACAAGCCTTCTGTTTTAATCTACTTATATTGTAGTGAACAGATCACTGGTTGGGGACAATCGAATGAATTTGAGCAAAAATTACAGACTGTCTCAGTAAATTCTAAAAACCATACAATGAACAGTCAATTTGCAAATTAACAAGCAATTGTCTCAATCTTCACCGTTTCTTCTCTAATTTCATTGTTCATGCAATTTCCTACCGATTGCGCTTCGTTTTAGTTTTCTCTTCATCGGTCTTCTGCCCAAATACATTCTATGTCTGACCAACACAATATACTACTTATATGGATATAAGTAGACCACACCACAATATTTATAAACAGTTTGGTTTCGCTTTTTTGAAAATATCATTTCGTGAAATTATAATTTGCCTGTATTCTGTAATATATTTCATGTGAACAAATACGAAATAAGTAATAACCAGATTAATAATGCAATTATACTGTTATAGCTAAGGGTGATGATTGTCAAACAACATTTTCTTCAAATGATTTCCAAAGTCCTTCAAAGAAATCTACTCTATATAGAATTTGTAGCTGTCTCAAATAAGTGGAACAATTGTTAATAACGCTTAATTTTTACAAAATCTAAGTATAATATAAAGTTGTTGTGAGAAATGAACAGAAGGATGGTTTTAATCACAAATTGCCA
Source organism: Schistosoma rodhaini (assembly GCA_944470415.2). Taxonomy (NCBI): domain Eukaryota; kingdom Metazoa; phylum Platyhelminthes; class Trematoda; order Strigeidida; family Schistosomatidae; genus Schistosoma; species Schistosoma rodhaini. Next base: position 32,470,745 of record OX104037.1, read on the forward strand.
TTAAACTGAGAACCGCTGAAAACTTGGAATTTAGTTAAGACAGCCGGTTTTCCAATGTATACAAACACCATCAGATGACGGCTCAGTGGTCTATCGGTTAAGTGCTTTAGTGCCAGACCGGTAGGTCCTGGGTTCGAATCTCGCGAGTTGGGATCGTGGATATGCAATGCTGAGAAGTCCCATAACAGGACGAAAAGGCCGTCCAGTGCTTTCAGGTTTTCCCTGGTGGTCTAGCTTCAATTGACTCATGCTTTCAACTATGAAAATACTATTAAAGCACATTTTTTTCAAAGGAAAATCAATTTCAGAATATAAATAAAAATATAAAAAATATTTTAAGAAATATAAGATTCAAGTAAACAATACTAAGTAAATTTTAACTTCACCCTATTGCACAAGCAAGTGGCTATCACGACTCAATAGCTAAGTGGATAATGCGATGGAATTTAAAACAATTAGTACTGTGTTCGAATCCCTGAGTGCAGATACATCCAGTTGATGAGTCTCAAATAGGACTAAACGCGGATCCTGGTTTCCACTGCTATCCACTATCCATGTTTGTTTATAAATAAATTGTGGTTAGTAAATTCAGTGGTTTTCATTAATCTTGTTTGTTTGTTTTTAACAATTAAATTAGAAAAAAAATTTACATTTGGCTAAGACAACTAAATTTAATATTGAACTAATTTATGACATATTCATCAATTTAATTCTTTATTTGTATTGAATTTGTAAATGTTTTAAGAATTTCCTCTCTCTCTCTCTCTTTCTCCCTCTCTTCCTCTTTCCCCAAGTTACAATAACTATTTCTGGTTGGTTGTTTATTTATTCAGGCTTTCTGAAGTTGAAAAAGCGTAAACTAACATTTTTGTTACATGTGCTTTACGATAACCTCACTATAGAGTATGTAATTGTTTTGATCAATAAACTATATATATGCAATGTAAAGAAGCATCTATGAAACTGACCAAAATAATGAATATGCCTCGAAAAAAGACAAACACCGAAGATATATATATATATATATATATATATATATATATCGTTTAAAGATCCCGATCATATGAAAAGACTAATATCTGAACGAAGAATATTCTTTTCGATAAATTCTCTCTTCAGGTTCTACAATTACATAATCCAAATTAATAATCCGAAAAATGGCCAGGTTAAAGCCAAAGTACATCGTTTAATGCATGTAAATTTAGGAATGTCAAATCAAATAGAATAAAATTATTAATGTTGATATGACTCATATAGAATGTTAACTTAAAACTGTATATATGGTAAGTGAAAATGTAAGATCTGTGATCAGATCGCTTCAATCAGTAATATATATTTGACTACATTAATGAATTATCATCTTACGATGCAAACAAATTAAGATAAAATTATTAATATATCAGTGTCTATTTATGCATCAAAGTTTTACCTAATGATTAGTTGCCATTCATATTCATGCGTAGACGTTTACAACTAATCATACTTCCATGAGTTCCTTTTTTTTAATCACCGAATATGTTTTATGCTTGAACTGTACAACAATAAACTTTCATCTCTTCAAAAGAATAGAGGAAGTATATAAAGAATAAACCAAAGTGTCACTTCTTGAATTTCTCAATTATTGCATTCAGATTTTACATATTTTATGAAAGCACATAAGTAAGCGTGACTAAAACACAAAAACTAAGTCCTTTACTGGAAAATATATGGTAATAAATGTGTGTTTGAGAAAATGATAGCTAAATAGTTTGAATAGACCAATATGTTTAGACGTTCAAACATCAAAGATATAACATCATTACTCAAGACTTGATTTTATAATTTCAAATAAGTTGATACTGAATCAACGTTCAAAGTTTTCCAGATAATATTTATTTTATTTTATTTAAACAAATAAATATTGGTACAAAGGAGCACCAGATATATATGAGCCACACAAATCTCATTTCATTTGTGCGGAGGCTACAATGCTGCCCGGTGCCCAAACCGAAACAGATGGCTATCTTAGAGGACCGCACTCGCAGCTTTTGACCTAAAGATCTGGTCCGTAAGGCAGTGGAGCATCGTGAGGAGATGCTGTCCCATGGAAGCTGATGACCAATGATTGATTCATACGCCATCCGTTCCCTCAGGATACTGGAGTCCATGTGCACCATTGGTTTGGAATCAGGGTTTTCCAAGTCCTCTAGGTGGACATTTTGTGTCCACCAACCCGGTTAAAGCGCCGGATATTCGCTTTTCGTCCTCTTAATTTCGTAAACAACAGTAATGGCACGAGAAGGTAGTAAGTAATATTTATCTAACAAAGACTATATACGCTGGCGATGTGAGAGCATTTGGAGAGGGAGAGCGAACTCTCTCCACTCTCAGCAGTACCAGGGCATTCGGAAGCTTCTAGATAATAAATTCAATGAAAAATGAAAAAAAAATACGAACATATATAAACATTTCCCATCAACTAATTAATTTTAAACACTTGAAATGCATAAATAAGTGATGGATCAAAAAAAAAATTGTTTTCATTATGTAATATGTATGTCAGTTAGAATGTTGTTTAGTTTTTGGCAATTAGCAATGTTGAATAACACAAAACCCTAAAACACATCCATACTATATATCTAATATACTATTTTTAGGAATTATGTGTTTGGCATATAAACAGGAACAATCTTTGTTTTGTTTCTATTTCTTAGTTTAACGTATTAAATTTAGAACATGAATGTTGTTTGTTTTTTGTGTTATTTGATTGTATTTCATTTAATTTGATCAGATAATATTCATCAGTTATAGGGGAAACTAATCATTTCATTTAATAACAACAATTCCCAAAGGGCATTTAACACATCGTTAAGTACATGCATGTGATCATAATAATAATAATAATAACTATTATTACTACTTATAAACTACTGATGAATATAGAATAGAATGTGAAGAAAACAAAAAAGGAAGGAACATTTTGATTTCAATTAATGAATTGTTCTTTTAATTTACTAATTATGAAAATCTTAATCCATTTTAATTAATTAATTAATTAATTAAACAATTACAATAGGTAATAAAATGTTTATAATAAGTGAATGTTTCTGATTAGATTCATAGATTAGAATTGGATAAAAATAAATTTCGATGATACTTTTTTCTTTATCAGAAGGAGTTTTGTGGATAGTATATTAATTCTAATAGTTGAGATCATGAATCACTTAAAGCTAGACTCAGTGAAGACATTGGTGGATGTGTCGCTCAATTTCGTGCATCGGTTGAAGTTAGACATTAACACCGTTAGATGCCGGCTCAGTGGTCTAGTGGTTAAGCACTCGCGCGCGAAACTGATAGATCCTGGGTTCTAATCTCGTGAGGCGGGATCATGGATGCGCACTGATGAGAAGTCCCATAATAGGACGAAACGGCCGTCTAGTGCTTACAGGTTTTCCATGGTGGTCTAGCTTCAAAGGATTCATGATCTCAACTATTAAAATTACTTTTTTTGTTTGATTAATAAACATACAATGTAGTTCATCAGAACATGTAAACAATTTTAGACTGTTAAATAATACATCAGAACTTTCATCTAAATTTGAATGGGTAGTTTCATAGTACATGGGTGCCGAGTTAATGTCAGATATTAAAGAGGTAAAATATATTTGTAAAATCTCAGCGAATAGATTTGTAGCAAATTCAAAATTTTACTTGGCAATCTGGTCCGAGTTTTTTCAACAAAATATAATGAAACATTAAAATTATCAAATATAAAAAGGTACATGATTCATGGTTTAACTGTATACTAAACAGGTTTCTTATATATTACCACCATTAAATTAATTACTTCCATGAATTCGGTGTTCATCTTGTTGTGCTTATGAGGAATGACAATTTGGACCGATGCATATATGTGCCTGGTCCTAAATTGTAGTTGACTGACTGACTGAAACACGTCATACAATCATGTTAAAAATGTTAAGGTAAGTAAATGCTTTAGTTTCTATGAAACATGTAGTATGTAACGAAATGTGTAGTAATATAACAGATTATGTATAATTTTAAGTGGATTTGAGGTGTGAGAAAAATTTCATTCATTATTTATCCCCTTTGATCAGCATGCATAAAATGAAAATAAGTAAACAAAATAAAAACAAATTAATGAATCCACTTAGTATTGTTTGTTTGTATCTTCCCATTGATGTTTAGAACTGTGACTGGTCGGTCTCTTACTGGCATATGTGCATACTGTGCGTATTGCCTCAATATAGCTTTTATTCACAAGTACTGTAAGCAGAGATGGATAGTGGTTAGTAGTGGAATCCAGTTTAACGCGTGTTTCGTCCTATTTGGGACGCGCTAGCTGGATGTACCTGCATCTCAGAGTTGCAGTCCTAAACATCAATGGGAAGATACAAACAAACAATACTAAGTGAATTTAAACTTTACCCCATTGCACAAGCAAGTGGCTATCAGGACTCAGTAGCTGAGTGGATAACGCGATCGCGTTTGAAGCGAGGGTACTGAGTTCGAGTCCCAGAGTGACTATCAACTCTGAGATGCAGGTACATACAGCTGACGAGTCCCAAGTAGGACTAAACGCGCGTTGAACTGGATTCCACTGCTAGATACTCTCCATCTTTGCTTAAAATGAATGAATCGCTGAGATTATTTCACATATAATGACTTGTTTATATTCAGCGCCCAATTTTTTGTCAAGCTATTCGTTCTAATCTTGACGAATATTCGTATAAATGAATGTTTGTATTATTTTTATTGTTCACGTTATTTGTTCAATATATTCAAATAAGACAACAAAAATTACAGATAACTGGTGTAGACATTTTCAATATGATTGGATAAACTGTTTAGCATACAGTTAATCAAAGAATCATGTACCTGTTTATATTCAAGAATTTTGATGTTTCATTATATTTCGTTGAAAAAGCTTGAACCAGATAGGTGAGTAAAACCTTAAGTTACTTCAAATTGAATCAGTGAGATTTTACAAATACATTCTTCCTAGTTAATGTGGAATGTTACATTGATGATAATTATGTCATGATAGTCGAAGTGTTTTAGCTAGTTTTAACCATTAAAACAATTTCCGTGGCACGATTGATAGAAGCGATTGAATCTTGAGCAGAATATCGTTATTGTTACATGATGCTCTAACTTTTCAAAGTAAATTTAGTCACATTAGACCTTTCTACTATTTACTTTTGATGGCGTTTTCTTCTGTTAGGTGGATGGTTTGGTCATGGAGCTTTCATCGTTCTTCTGAACGACATTATCAGCACAAAATTCGGGTACCCACCTGAGCTACAAATCTTCTCCACCACTATTTACTTTTGTTAAAAAATTATCCGTCAAAATCAAAAAAATTATTTTTAATAACTGGATTGAATGAAAGATATTTTCATAAGTACCGTATTATGTAGAATAAATACCCTTACAAAGTGGAATCAAACCTTAGGAAAAAAATAACCTGACAAATAAAAGATAATAGAAGTAAAAATTTGAAAGCGTAACTCAAACATGACGCTTAAAACAGAAGGTGCTAGTTTCGAGTCCTATGATAAATATGAACACTATGATACTGGTACATCCAGCTGACCAACATAGAAAAAGAATGAAATAAACATTCGTGATCTCACTCCTTACCTCAAATCTACTTTATCACAACATAAACTTATTATCGAAATAGTAAAAACAAAATTGAATTTGGTAATATTCATATTGCTAATTCATTTTTTATCTAATCAATTTACATTCCTTTATATAGCTAATAAAAAAGACATATGAGATATTTCAAAGCAAAATCAGACGGTACTGGGTTCGATTTCCAGAGTGAACATTAACACTGGGATTCAGGTACATCCATCTGACGGGTCCCAAATAGGACGAAACGCGCGCCCTGGATTCTACTGCTAGCCACCATGTATCTCTGCTTATACAGAATCAAACACGTTTATATCTAATATTAAATGAATCGCCATTTGAAAGTAATTTTTAATAGGCTTTTACAATATGTAGTGTGATTTCTTATGGAGAATGTAGGTATTTTACTTTCGATTGATGATACATACTACTTATATCTGTCAACATCAGTAGCATACACCACAGTAATGGCATATATACAACTTCATTAGTTCAGTGAGATTTAAATAAACTCAGTGTGCTATTATAAGTTATAAAGACTTTTATTTTCCAGTTGTTATATATATAAATGAATACAGAAAGATATATAGACGGATACGTGGTGATTTGCATGTTATGATCTAGTAACCTAGTGAATGCAGCTTTGAGGATTAAAATAATTAATACTTGTTTAATCACATATAGGAATCTCGAAATGATATGTTAGTTAATTAGATTTACAAGTTTAAAATGTTATAAAAAATACCTCCGATATTCTTCTATAAGGTATTACTCAAAACAATAGAACTCAATTTTTGTATTGAATATTGATCGAAATAACTGAAATTAAATGTTTCCATTTATTTATTTATTTAGACACATAAATATTGGCACAAAGGAGCACCAGATATATATGAGCCACACAAATCTCATTTCATTTGTGTGAGGGCTGTGGTACAGCCCGGATGCCCAAACTGAAACGGGTGGTTTTCTTAGGGACCCACACCCGGAGCCTTCGACCTAAAGATCTGGTCTGTAAGACAGCAGAGCATCGTGAGGAGATTCTGTCCCATGGTAGCCATTGACCAATGGTTGATTCATACGCCATCCGTTCCCTCAGGATACTGGAGTCCATGTGCACCATTGGTTTGGAATCAGGGTTTTCCAAGTCCTCTAGGTTGACATTTCGTGTCTACCAACCCGGTTAAAGCCACAGAAATTCTCTATTTGTCCTCTTAATTTCGTAAACAGCAGTAATGCCACGAGAAGTTAGTAAGTAGGATTTCCCTAACAAAGACTATATACACTGGCGATGTGAGAGCATTTGGAGAGGGAACGCGGACTCTCCTCACACTCGTCCGTACCAGAGCATTTGGGAGCGAAATGTTTTAATTCATAAAGATAGAAAAGACTAATGACTTTAAGTACATATATTAAAATCAGATTACATTAATTGGTGAAACAAAGAATGTTACACAATTATTCTAAATAATTACAGACTAAATATTTGATAAAACCATAATAAATGAATTCCGATTATTCAAAAAACTAGAAAATGTCACTTGTATTTGTTTAATTAATATAATTTTTGAAGACTCCATCATGGTGTTTCATTTAAAGTTAAACATTCAAAAAAAATAAGGGAACAATTAACTTTACAGTCAAACAAAAGCCGTCTACAAATCTGATATTATTATTCCTTTGAAAAGTAAACTTTTCTTATAAATTGGCTTAGTTTATTAAAATAACTACTTAATAACTATTCTAAATGGTTTAGTCTGAAATCACAAATTTGTTTTTATGGTCAATATTTATTGTTTTTCTAACCATCATGATACTATTGATTTTTAATGGTAAGAAAAAAACACAACTGAATTTGGATAATTTTTTGTTCACTAAATGTTACCAAGTTTCTATTCAGACGGTTATTACTATGCAATTTAGTTACTTTAATAGTAACTAACATGTTGGTTGACATTTTTGTAAATATGTAACATTCATCTGGTTAAAATTGAAATGCTTAAATAGTTAAACAATTTGTTTTATTTATGATACTTAAAGCTAACTTCCTATTCGCATATATACAAAAATAGTTCACAAAGGATAACGTTTGTTAATCTTAGATTTCAATAAACAGAATAAGTAAAATAGTGTTACTAGGGTAAATATTAAACACACTTCGATAATAGAAATTACAATTGCTTGTTCCAATAAAACTAAAATGTATTATGTTACCATGGTAACGGGTAGTTGGAGGCAGTCGACAAATGTTGGACTTAGATTTCCTGTCAATTGGGAACCGTTAGCATGAAGGACCAGTAATTTTGAGACTACTACATACACAATAGAGTCCTAACTCAAACCCCATAGTTTCATACTCTGAAACGTTTTGACTAACCTTTCTAGACCACGACTGACCCCTATTGGAATAAAATATGTACATCGATCTATCACTAAATCTCAGTCAAGAACAATTTGTCTCTTTCTCAGTGCTATTCGGGTTATGTTGATCAAAGACCAAGAAAACATAAAACTGCTCATTGCTTAGTGGTTAATCAATACAAACTTAACGTTGTTTTACACAAGCAACTTATTCATTTTAAGAATTCGTCATTTACCATCACTTATTTCATTAAATATTGATTCTTACCTGCTTCAAACTTAATCATCTATGTAACGAACAGCGTATGGCATATTGTTGAAGTTTAAAACTATCTGATATGACGGACTTTCAGAAAAATTAAGTATCGATGGTGTCAAGCATCAGCATGAATTCAGTGTCTATGTTTAAACAAGCATGTACAAATACATGGTGAATATCATTCTTTTTCAAATGAGAAAACTGAATTAAAAAATAATGAAATATATTAAACTGTTGTATTTATAAAAAATAGTATGAAGAACATTTCAACTGTAAATATCTTAGGGGCCAGTTGATAGGATATATAACAAATTAAATCGAGCCACTATTTCTCTAGAATAATTCATCATCGTCGTTCATCATGGAGTTAACACGATGCTTCATTCTATATTAGGAATTATATATATGATTGTACTGTTGTGTGCACTAATTATGTGGAAAGTCCAATAATAAGTATGTAGCAGGGATTATAAGTAGAATACTTATCAGTAGAAAATTGAAATGAAGAGAATAGGAAGGAAAATAAAAAGTGATTGAGATAAGAACAGGATCGAATGAATGATAAAGTGTGTGAAGGATGAATGAAGGAGGTTATACAAATGATCTATTTAATGTATAACTTTCATATTTAACAAAGCTAAGTCTTCGTTCACTACAATACCATTAAACAATAAGTGATTCAGAGTTTTGAATTTCACTTACTGATCTATTCTCAGTAGGGTAAAAGTTCAGTTACTTAGCTTTCTTCCCGCTATGTCAATATACTTAATGTCAGAAAAACAAATGTGCAGCGACATCATTATTTATCTCAGAAAACACAATATCTCATTGGTTATCACGCAGTTGAATTACATTCCCCCAAGTTATTCGATGTATTTCTTTATAGACTCCCAAACAAATAAATATAAACAATCTATTATCCAGTCCCATAAACCTTTAACAGTTTATATTATGAGCTATCATTTGAACAAACTGTTAACGTCTAGATAGCTTAGATAGTTGAACGAATGTAGGTGGAATTTTTATACATTATATATTACCATAAAGTCTATCCGAGAGTAAGCATGGTACTTGTTTGCAAAATAAACTACCATTGCAATATAAGCTAACAAATATGATGGATTGTCTTAGTAAAATAGGAAAATCATTGAATTTTTAACAAAAATACAATTGCATACGTAATTTATTTGAATTTTTCACTATTTTCTTGTATTTTTCCCATATTTCATGATATGATCAATTAACTTGGATCTTGTTATTTCACACTATAAAATGGCGCCAAAAAAAGTCAAAATGGTGTGAATATGAAATCACATGAATTGTAATTTATACGTTTTTTTATATACTACTGATTTATCTTTTTATGTGAAATAAATATGAAATCAAACAAGAAGTTATCAAGTTATTAAAACATCAATTCAATAGTGAAATGTTTAGTATGATTTTGTTATTAATTCATAAAGCAAATTATAGAAAAGCTTACGTTAGATAATATAAAGGCTTTCTTCTAAATTAGAGCGAACAGTTTCACAGTATGTGAGCGCCGAGTTGATGTAAGACATTAAAAATAGGAACAATATACATTTGTAAAATTTCAGCGAATGAATTTGAAGTAAATCCAACGTTTCACCTGATAATCTGCTTCAAGTTTTTTCAAGGAATTGGATCTACTTCAAATTCATTCGCTGGAATTTTACAAATATAATATTACGATTTACGATAGATATGCTCTTAAAATTAAAAGAATGCTGAAAAATTATTTTAACGAATCATTTTACATTTCGGTACAAAGTATCATAGTGACATTAATAGAGATCGATACTAATGTCTCTAAGATCCTCAGTTATCATTTTACCCTTAAAAATAATTGAACCTTATTTATTAGTAAACATTATATCTTTGAAATAGGACGGTAATGATTTTCCTAACTTCTGTTGTTTAGATAATAACTATGAACAATATTTAATAAGTTTATTACGTTGGTTTGTTTCCAATAGATGACTTGTTGGAATATGAAAGTTTCATAAAAAGTATTTACTAAAAGATGTAGAGTAGGCACTGTCAAATTTGTAATTTTAGAATCCATAATCTTATCCAAAGCTTCTCAAATATTCATAATTCTATCGTATTATCTTCTAATTTTTTAAATCAAATTGAAGGTTTAAAAACTCTTCCTCTTCATATACCAATGGGATACTAAAAACTGCAAACATCCGGTAAATAATGCCTCATTTTTTAAATAATGTACATTATTTTAAATCATATGACTTGCGATACGAATTCACTCATTTCTATTTTCATGATGCAATTTAAAGAAGATTTATGGGTGAAAGCTTATTGAATAAAACTGTAGTGAACGAGAACACGTGAGGAAACAATCAAATGTATTTGAAAACAACACTACAGAATATCGTTTAAAAATCCCAATCATATTAAAAGACTAATATTTGAACGAAGAATATTCTTTTCGAAGAGAATTCTTTCCTGAAGAGAATTTATCGAAAAGAATATTCTTCGTTCAAATATTAGTCTTTTACTACAGAATATCTTGGAAAAATCATATGGAAAAACCATACAGTTAGTACTTCATTTGCAAAATATCCATCAATTGTCTCAGACTTGATTATTCCTTGATTCACATACCAATTGCTTTCTGTTCTCGTCCTCTTCGATTTTCTCAACATTCTGCCACCAAGCATTTGACTTTCAATTGATGATACATACTATTTATATATGTCAACATCGGTAGCACATACACCATAAGGTAACTATAATTAAAAGGTTAACTTGTTGAGTTTTCAATCAATACATCAAAGGTTTGAATATTATCTCATCTATATTACTTCGCGCAATCGGATAGAATCACTCATCCTTAAACAAAATGTTACAGAAAACTAATAAGCAGTCTCAGACCGTATGATATAAATAATTTTAAGTTTGTTACTAAACATTGTCTATGTAAATCATTAAGATATAATGATTAGATGTTTTGATATTCTTTTTAAAACCTCAGTTGATTTATACATCATCAATTAGTACAATTAACCATGATCATAACTTCACTAAAAAATATACATCAGCCGAGGTTGTAAGTTAGCACGGTTAATGAACAGTGAAAGTAATCGAAATTGATTCTTTACTTTTTTCAAATTTTTAATGTTTTTTTCCACCTAATGTTGGTTTGTCTTTGAAAATAAAATAAAATAAATCTATAATTAATTAGAGATTAAATTCACATGGTGTTGTTTACTTATATCTTCCCATTGTTATTTAGGACTGCAATTGATCCGTTTCTTGTTGGAATATGTGCATCCTGTGCGGATTGCCTTGATATTTCCTGAAGTCATAACCTTTGTATGCAAAGACAGATAGTGGCTAATAGTGGAATCCAGGACGTGCGTTTCATCCTACTAGGGACTCGTCAGCTGGGTACTGAGTTCGATTCCTAGAGAGATGCAGGTACATCCAGCTGACGAGTCCAAAAACAGGACGAAAGGCGCATCCTGGATTCCAATGTTAGCCATTATCCATCTTTGTTTATAATTAGAGATTAGTTTATTTTATCAAATAATTGACATATTATTAAATAAAAATCAAAAATTTTCGGTAATATTTGCCTAGTTATCCAGGAAGAATTACTTTAAGTATTTTGGAATAATGTTTGTTCATTGACTATTATTATGATAGATAGATTGAAATAGAATTAAGGTTGAAAGTATATTGATTGTTTAAATGTACATATGATTTGAATAGTTTAACTAATCCCTTCAATTAATGTCATTTTTATTACTATGATTTTCATCGACATAATCGTTCACCCCAGGATATTTTACATTATCTATATTAAAATATATAGTTTCCAAGCAAAGAATAATAAAGTTGGCTAATACTATAAGAGAAAAAGATAAACCTTTATTGCTTATAGAATATAACTGTTTTTCTTTCTGTAGTCGAATTTCAACTGATCTTATTATGCATATCATAAAAATAATCATTATTGAGCTGATTTGTAAAACACTGACAGTTGTTATGGAGTGTGATTTTAATCAGTGATGAGCACATTTTTGATTGATAAAGTCAATCTGTAGAATGCTAATTAGTAGATGAATATAATCATATGAAGTGGTTAGGCGATAGCTTCTTACAAGGATCCCAAATGGATTGAGATCAAAAATGGAACCAATATACAAATGAATGGGATTTTATCGAATATAACAACATGCACACAAAATAATCACAAGGAAATTTCATGGGATGCCATAAGAAATCAGCTTGTAGGTTACTTATTCTCCAGTCAGTTAAGACCTGATATAAGGTTTCATTCTTGAACATCTTATCAAAAATGTGATGCATACTCAAACATATGACATTCTAATTGTGGATTTTTCGCCTAAGTTAATAGTTCGTTTAATGCGAAAGACCGGAGACACTATTTTGGTGAACAGCTAAATGAATAGGCTCATAAACCAAAGAACCCGGTATTCATGGTTTCAGTCTACTAATGTTTTAACTAATATATATATAAACAATCTTAAACATCATAAAGGTTATCTGGCGTGTGTTTTGCAGGTGTAGTAGTTTATGACCGTTTTTCCATGGAAGCACGGCGTTACCAAAAAGTGAATAAATGGGAAATCAGTTTAAACAATGATATAATATCTAAGATATTTAAATTTCGAATTATTCCCCCAGTGTTCTATCAGATTATATCAATAAATATTGATTAAATGGACTCTATTATCACACTTCCTATCCAGAGTATTGTGTGATTTCATTTTAAGAGTAGATAAACCTTGGCTAACATTTTACTCATTTATTGATTGATTGCAATGTGAAACATATCTCAGCACATTCTATAGTAAATTCCCTTGGTATTCTTCATTTGAATATTCCCACTGATATTTAGCACTGTAATTTATCAGTCTCTTATTGGCATATGTGCGTACTGTGTGTATTAACTCCATCTTGTCTTAATTCCCAAGGATTATAAGCAAAGATGGATAGTGTGTAGCACTGTAATCCAGTTGAACGCACGTTTAGTCCTATTTGGATATCGTTAACTGGATGTACCTGCATCTCAGAGTTGATGTTCATTCCGGGACATAGACCCAGCATTATTTGTTTTAAACGCCATCGCGTTATACACTTAGCTAATAAGTTTAGATAAGGACTCGCTTGTGCAGTATGGTGAAGTTTAAATTCAATTGAGTTTTAGTCCCAGTGAGAAAATCATCTCTGAGATGCAGGTACATTCAGCTGACGAGTCCCAAATGGGACTAAATGAGCGTCATGGATGCCACTGCTAGCCATTATCTATCTTGTATGTGATAGTGTATTATAAAGAAATGATTACGGTGTAAATTTAGCGATATATAATACGACAATAATAGAAGTGATTTTACAAAGTCAAAAGTTTATAAAGAAGAAACAGTCATTATCCTTATGTTGTTGCATGTAGACTAAAGAATGTACAGTGAATGAGAACACGAGTGGGGACAATCAAATGCATTTGACATGATAATTATAGACTATCTTACTAAAATCTGACAACCATACAGTAAACAGTTAATTTGCAAACTATAAATCACTTGTCTCAATCTTGACCACTCCTTCTGCAAATATCAGTCCATAATCCCCGATTATTATTGTTCATACATTTTCATACATATTGCGTTTCTATTCCGTTCTCTTCTTATCGATCTTCTATTGAAATACACTCAATACACGACCATTGTTACATACTACTTATATGGATATAAGTAGTCCACACCACAAATGTGCACATTAATGCATGTTAACAATGATTAAGGAAAAATGTTTTTTTCTTCTTTTGAAACCTACATGACGACAACGGTTTATCATTCGAATAATAATTTCGGTCAAATTTTCAATTTGATTAATTAAATTCATTTAAAAATTGAATAATGAATGACATTTATTTATTTAAACAAAACTTTTCATATTTTTGACAGTTAACATTTATCTAACTGACAATTAAAATAATCTGCTAAATTGTTTAAAGTTAGATTGTAGTTTTCATTTTTTTATTACTTTCAGGAAATAGATATTCTTATTTAAAGCATATTACAGTTGTTCATATATCGATTAAATCTAGACCACCATGGAAAACTTGAAAGCAGTGATGAGGAGTTCCATATTAGGACGAAACAGGTTTCCAATGCTTTCAGGTTTTTTATAGTGGTCTAGATTTAATCAACTCGTGAATTCAACCATTAAATTACTCCAATGTCTAGAAAAAATACTTTTACCGATAATATTCATCATATGATCACTAGTGACTAGTTTCAAGATAGATTTCCTGGAGTTCTAGTGAGAAGCAGTGACTAGTAGAGTTAAACTGTGTCCGTTGAGAGGCAGTAACTGGCTGAAGACAATGGTGGACGGTCACGCAATTTCGGGGATTGGTTGGAATTAGACATTATCACTCTTGGAGGCTGGTTCAGTGGTCTAGAATTTCTGAGATCGTGCGCGAGACCGAAGATACTGGGTTTGTGTCCCGCGAACAGGATCGTGGGTGCTGACTTTTTACGAATCCCATACTAGGACAAAACGGCTGTCCAATGCTTCCAGGTTTTGAATGGTGTTCTGGCACAGATAAACTCGTAAATTCATTTAATAAAATAAGATTGTTTGTAAAACTGTAATCGTTGAAAGAATCGCAAAATGATTTACACATTAGTTATGTAAGATATGTTATGTGATAACCTAAACGAAGATTACAAAAATAGATCAGTGAAAGTTATTTCTTCCGGATTTTTTTCGGGAATCAGCAACTTTGGTTGAACTTTAGAATACAAAGTATTCTTCATGTTGAAGCCACTAAAGTAGTAAAAACTGTTCACTTGGGTCGATGAAAGTTGATCAAATATATTGTTCTGATTTTTTCAAATAAACAAGTTTTCTTAATGAAAACTTTGTAATTCCTAATGTTTACTGGCACTGAATGAACAATAGACTGTAGCTCTGTTATTTTGCATTTGAACATTGTCAAATACAATTTAAGTATAAGTTGTCTTCATGAACTCGTACATAAGGTGTGTTACGATAATTGATCAGTCTATATTTATCCACATACATTCTTTTACATTTTATATATGAATTATTCGTCAGATTGTAAGTAGTTTTATTATTAATGCACTCTAGTCGTTGTAGAATTCAATGTATATCACCTACTGTATTAAGATATGGAGATGGTTGAAATGGTTAACAATGGATGTTAAATCTACGTCTAGTTTTTCTTGTTTCATAAGAATTCACAAAATAACCAAAAACCACCTATGCTAATCTGGTAAGCACCAGTTACACTTATATTTTGAGAAATTATTTATTAGTTATTGTGTCATTCGCTTTAGAAAATACACAAATCAATCGTTCGATAAAAAAACATTTCACTTACTCTATATCATCATTTTATCACTGACCTAATAAAAAGTGTTTGATCTAAATTACTGAAGTTCATTTACAATGTCAATTGTTGATAAATGTAATTTGAACTATCTAAAGCTTAGCAGTCGGTATCTAAGTTGTTCCTGATCTGTGAATCTTATATTGATCGAAGAAAGTTATTACATACTGTAATAAAAGAAGGCTTAGTGTTGGATTGAAACATATATCAAATCAATTAGCATAGATTACCCTTGTTTGTCTGACTAGAAATTAATTCTCCTTTCACTAGGTATTTTTTTCAAATACTTGGCTAACCAACTAGTCTAATATAAGTAATAAAAGTAAATATGAATCTGATCAAGATTGCTATCTCGAACATAAAGGTGATTCCTATTTGTTTAATTCTTATTCATAATTTGATAAATTAATAAAATAACAAAGTTATTAAATCAAATATTTCTATGGAAATATTATCTTAATCGATAATAATTTTCATAAGAAATAGACGTCAGCTGAAAAACCATTGAAAATGTAATGAAGCTGCACAGTCATGTTATTCTGGTTTGAAATTTAACTTAGCACCACTCATTTGTAAGCACGTTCTAGATCAGTTCTAGTTTCATGAAACAATTCTTTGATAATCATTGGTAATGTTTGCTGATATACGTTCACTATGATAATTAATAGCCAGGCAAATTTCACTTTAGTAGTCTATCTCATATCTATATACAAGCAAAGGTTTCATTGCAAACCGACTATAGCTGAAGAACGATTAAAGGCCAAGCAAAACTCGAAAGCTTTTACTTAATAATCAGATCTTTTAGCTATGTTTATCGAAGATCGCATTGAAAATGAAACTCAGAACACTTAAGTGTTCCCTAAATCACCAAGCTGTTAGTTATTGGTTTAAAAATATGACTCCAATCATTACGCAAAATTACGCCAACATATTTTCATGTGGCACAAAGAAACAAATTACATCAACTATATTGTGAATTTAATTCGTTTACGTCAGCCATATCGAAACCATTTGCTAGCTAATTGATTGTCTGTAGTTCTACCACTTTTTTGACTTAGATAATGAATTATGAAAATTTTTTACTGATATAAACTGTGTCTAGCAAAAAAATAAATCGGTCTAATTATTCATCTAAATCTGTTTTATACAGTATTATGTATTATCACTAATCATTGATTACTGGAATCAATATTTTGTGCATTATTGATTAAAACAATAGCATCATCACAATTAAATACTCATTTTATACCGGTCAAGCAAATCAAAACTATCGATTCTTTCTTCTTCTCCAAAAAATATTTTGATAAAAATGAACCATTTGTTACTCGATTATGAAATGAATGATCCCTGAAGTTAATTATGAAATACAAGAGAATTTTGTTTGTTTCTTTTACCTACTTAATTATTATAAAGTAATATGAAATAAATTAAAGTTTTTCCTAGGTCTCATGGATATTTAACTATAACTAATTCAATATTAAAACTATGATTTTTAAGAATTTCGAAATGATAAAAAAAGAAAATTAAGCCTGTCATCATTTAATTTATTTATATAACAAGATATTTAGGTACAGCCTGATTAAATAGTTTTTAATATTATGAATCAGAGGAAATAAATAAGTCTACGATGTCTTAATTTTTCAATAAACGTGGTTATTATTCAATGAAATGAGAATTAAATTATTTTCATTATCGATATGATGAATAAGATCGTAACTGATTAGAAAAATGACTGAACTAGGATAGTTTTATTTTCTACAATACCCTATCACATATTATCATATTTTATGAAGTAATTATATAATTATATCAGTAATTTATTGATTCATTAATGTCAATCACTATTTGGTTTGATTCATTCAATCTCACGACTAATGAGTAAGAATAAAATAAATAAAAATCAGTGCATGGAAATATATGTTATAGTGAATTTTCATATGTTGCCTTCTACTTCTTCCTTGTGTCGTGCAAATCTGAATTTCTTCTGGCCAGTTTCAACTTTTTTTCTAGATTATATCAAAATTTATCATCATAATTACTTGTAGAGAATATAACTAAATGTATTCGGTGTATGTTGAATATGATGTTGAACTAGTAAAATTTTTATTTCTAAACAAAATAAACTACATTTTGAATTCATTTTACATGTTTAAAATGATTAAATTCAAAGTCGTAAATGCTAGAGGTTTATGAAATTTGATGTTGTCTTCTTCAAAAGTGAATATTTACAATCTTAATTGATTCAAGTTAATTATTTTTTAAGATTTAAAGTGAGGAAAATTTATCACTTAACTATTCTGACCACAAACGTCGTTTGACTTTTAAATGTCACTTGATTATTACTATTAGAATGGGGGTTTATGTAGATTGTAGTAATTGTAGTAATCCTGAATGCGGTATTGTGGCTGCACTCTGATGAGGAAACCCATGTCAGGACGAAACGGCCGTTCAATGCTTCCAGGCTTTCAGTGGTGGTATAGAATAGATTGACTCATGAAATCAAGTGTTAAAAAAATTGATTAAAAGTATCGAGACTATAATTTAGGGACGAGCCAATCAGCGTTTGAGGGATCTCAAGGTCACGGCTCCGATTTCGGTACATGGCGCTCATGTACGTATAGTTTACAGAGGATTTTAGATAAGATATGATTACTAAGCGGCTACAATAAATGGGACTACTAAGAAGTTCGTTTATTTTTAATTGCGGTAATTAAATGACTCGTAAACTTTGTGCAGACTACCATGATGTTGTCTTTCGATGTAATATATGTTGGAGTAATAAGTCTCCTGGTATAGGAACTGTTTCGCTCGATCCAGATTGAGACTAAGGTAAATTATATTAATTCTCGCGAACTGTATAATAAAAGCACCAGTTAGATTGGCCGAAATATTTTCAGATGTTACTGAAGCTTCAGCTGTTCAGTGGTATGAGTATTGTAAGGATATAAAATAAAAATAAAAATGACAAATGTGCTCAACCGGAGTACACACAAACAATACTGAATCTATGTGGTCGAGGCTGAGAGAGTTTTTGCGACCTTATCGTGGCTCCAGAGACCGACTATTATGGAGCCATATGGGTGAGTTCCTCTACCTTCAAAGGTCGTCCATAAGTTATAGTCTCGTCTTAAAAGTCAGCGAAAGCCATAAGTAAACTGATCAATAATATTGCTTAATCTAACAATAGTGAAATTCTGTCATGATTAAGTTAATTATTATAACAATTAATAAAGAAATACTGGATGAATGTACACATATATACGTGTTGAGATAAAAAGGTTGATCTTTGATTTGATATAACTGATATTTCCAATTTATTTCATGATTATACAAATATATAGTTACTTGGATTATTCCTAAATATGTATTACCTTATCGATTGTCAATATCAAAACAGTATTCTTTTGTTGAAAGACATACTCATACAAAATATCTATTACTCAATTCTTTAATGAATAAGCATTTAACATGATTGTACTGTTGAGACCTTCAATAGTTCATACCAATCAAGTTACATTTATGTCTTTGTATTTCTGTTTTTTTTCAAAACTATTTTGTATTAAAAGTTCAGGTCTATTTTTTTTATAACAGTTCTCTAGTCAGAAAAAATGTATTGAGCTATCCAAACATAGTTCATATTCATTTTTATACACTATATAAACTCATATTTGTTTTGACAGCTAGTCACTAGAGATGTGATTATCTGAACATATTTCTACCTATATTCATGAAACTTTTATCCTCTCTGTTATATCTCGTGGAGATTTATGAATGGTAACTTTGAGAACTGTTTATGGACCAACATATGTGTATTTCCTATTGTATAATTGTTAAGTAACTAAACTATTCATATTCGTGTACCTCTTATTATAAGCTGTATTTTGATGTATAAACTATTATTATACGATTTACCATTCTTGAGTTATCCCTAGTCTATTAATTACTGTTTCCCACACTCATAGACACATTTGGCTAAATCTTGTACAAATGTTATTTTCTATTTTATGGTACGATGCGGTCAGTTTGTTTGGTATATAAACCCAGTATGTTTGTGAAAAATGATCCATATTTCAGAGGCTGTTATTAGTGTTCTGGACTTAATTGGTTGAGAAGACGAAGATTATCAGAACTATGTGATATATTAGCGCAATACATTTCGAACAATCTGATCACACATATACTTGTTAAGAACATTTATATATAAAAATAAAAGGTCAACTAGACTGGAAATAGGGGTAAGAATAGACAAGGATAATAATAATAAAATAATGTGAAAACAATTTGACACCTAATCACTCTGGATAATAAGCATATATTACCAGGGTAGGTTTAAGGAGAGAACAAACTGTTTTTGAATACAAATTGTTTTCACATTATTTTATCATTATTATCCTTGTCTATTCTTACCCCTATTTCCAGTCTAGTTGACCTTTTATTTTTATATATAAATGTTCTTAACAAGTATATGTGTGATCAGATTGTTCGAAATGTATTGCGCTAATATATCACATAGTTCTGATAATCTTCGTCTTCTCATTGCATTATCGAAAATTAATTGGTTGAGTTAGGCAGAAAGCAGGACTGATAAGTACTCAAGACTACTCATACGGTAAAATCGTGTATCATTACTCTGATCGATAACCCACTCCTCTCTGATTGGCGGGGATCATCACGTCATACAATAACTGGGCACTAGAGCCAATCGATATAACACTATCTTTCTATAAATCCGACTTATTACATTTATCAGACTTTTGAATATATATATATATATATTTTATATCTCTTTTTTATTATTATTTCATTATGATATTTAGAGGATTGTATACAGATATACCACATTTATGCTCTGAAACTGGTTATTTAATCTGGATTGAACCAAAACAAACTATGCATGTTTTATTTACTTATGGAGATACAAATTGTGATTTTTTGTAAGTTAACCAATGAGAATTGATTTAACAATTTTTAGTTGAGTAAAACAAAATGAATTTTTGGTTGATTTAATAAAATTTTAAACATTTCTATATGTCGAAGATCAACAGACAAAGTGTTATATTTCTATCTTTTTATCTTGATGAAAATGCACCGCCCAGTGCTTCCAGGTTTTCCTTGGTGGTCTAGCTTCAATTGACTCGTGATTTCAGCCATGTGAAAATGTATCCGTTTGAAAAATCTTACAATTTTCATTCGAGATTTAAACACTTTTCTCAGAAGATGTTTGGTGAATATTATAGCTTTGGACGGCCGATTCATCCTATTGTGGGGCTCCTCAGCAGTGTGCATCCACGATTCCGTCTCGCGAGATTCGAACCCACGGCCTACCAGTTTCGCGCACGAGTGCTTAACCAGTACACCACTGAGTTGGCATCAAACAGTGTTAATGTTTAACTTCAACCGATCTACGAAATTGAGCAACCGTCTACCATTGTCCTCAGTGAGTTACTATCTCACAACAAACACAGCTGAACTCCACTGGTCACTGCTTCTCACTAGAACTCCAGGAAATACCTAATGATTGATGATCTCAACTAATAAAATTTAAATCTTTGTTATACAATATCACAGAAGCATATGGTACTTTATATGCAACTTATTTGGGAAAAATTACCAGTTTAAATGAAATATATTGTGAAATTGACGAGTTTATAGCATATTATTTCTACAGAACACTAGTAATTTCTCTGTTGCTACAGTTCATTGACACAATTTAAAATAATCTTTCCGAACTCAATGGGTAGTAACTTAAAAAAAAAAAAATATCCGCTTGTATTGTAACGAGCATCTAGATTTTATCTGAAGTGATTAAAAGCAGGAAATAACAAGATATAATGAATAGATATTATTTGATTAATGTAAGCAAAGATGGATAGTGGCCATCAGTGGAATCCAGTTTGACGCGCGTTTCGTCCTATTTAGGACTCGTCAGCTGGATGTAGCTGCATCTTGGAGTCGATGTTCACTCTGGAACTCGAACCTGGTAACTTTCGCGTCAAACGCCATCGCGTTATCCACTCGGCCACTGAATCCTGATAGCCACTTGCTTGTGCGATGAGGTGAATTAAGGCTATATCGAGGCAATACGCACAGTATGCACATATGTCAATTAGAGATTGACCAGTCGCAGTCCTAACACATCGATGGGAAGATTCAAACAAACAATACTAAAATGAATTATTTGATTATGTTTTAAAAATCTACTCTATTCAAGAGCTCTTTTATAAAGCTATAAAACGATGATCATAAGATTGATATTAATGAAAATCTTCTTAAATTAGTATTTCAAATTTCACACGTTTAAGGTTATGTCAGCATAAAATTAATCTACAATTAAAAAAAGTTGTATACTGTCAAGCTATTGAAAACTACTAATATGAAATTGTTAGGATAATTGTAAGAGTCAAGCAATTTGTAAACTACTGTAATCAATTACTCATGTCCTGAATTCAGAGACTTAAAACAACCGAGGCTTATAAACCTGATGAAGTTGTTTTTTTAATGGTATTGTAGTGAATAAGAACACATAGGTGGAGACAACCGGATGTATCCGAATACAAAATTACAAAATCCCTTATTAAAAACTGAGAACCATACAGTAAATACTTCATTTGCAAAATATAAATCAACTTTCTCAGACTTCATTGTCCTTACGTTTTCACATCAATGATTCTCTGTTCTCTTTCTCTTTTCTTCGATCTTCTTAACCTTCTGTCATCAGGTGTTCTACTTTCGGATGATGATACATACAACTTATATCTGTGGATATCAGTAGCACACACCACAGCAGTATCATTATCTGAATAAAACCAATATTCATGTTAGTATTTATACATAAGTTAAACAATTTTAACGTACATTATTCCTAATATCAGTTATTTATTTGATTGACAATCATAAAACAATTAGTTAACCAATCAAAGTATAAACAAAAAGTGATGAAAACCTATTTTCAAATAAAAGTGAATATTAAAGCATGTAAGGAATGCATAAATTATAGCATCCAACAGTCAGTACTTTCAACAATAACAAAATATCATTATGCTTTATTCCATTATTGAATATAATGATAACTAAACTGATACGTACTAAAGATAACAGCAGGTTATATTGGACTATTATAATTGATAATAAGAAAAAGAAGAAACATTCATAAAAAGAATTGAAAGTTCTTCACACAAAAAAACAAGCATAAAAAGATTCATTTAGTGAATTCATACTTTTTCAATAAAGAACCCTAACAGTAATGTGTTCAAGTTGTAAGGTAATGAAGTAAGATTTGTGAACTAAATGAATTTCATGTTATTCGACTAGAATTACTATTCCCAATTGATTGAAATTAATACATGGGTTACTGCTTACATATTGTAAAGTTCCATTAAACTGACTAATTTATTCAAATCATTATAACATATAAGTCAAATCTTAACAATGACAATTTTATAAGAAAAGATGGATAGTGGATAGCATTGGAATGCAGTTTGACGCGCGTTCCGTCCTATTTAGGACTCGTCAGCTGGATGTACCCGCATCTCAGAGTTAATGTTCATTCTGGAACTCGAACCTAGTACCTTTCGCTTCAAATGGCATCGCGTTATACACTCAGCTATTGAGTCCTGATAGCCACTTGATTGTGCAATGGGGTGAAGTTTAAATTCACTTGATATTGTTTGTTTGAATCTTACCATTGATGTTTATGACTGCAACTCTGAGATGCAGGTACATCTAGCTGACGAGTCCCAAATAAAACGAAACGTGCGTCAAACTGGATTCCACTGTTAGCCACTATCCATCTTTGCTTACAATGCTTGTGAATTAAGGCTATATTGAGGCAATACGCACAATATGCACATATGGCTAATAATAGACTGGCCAGTTGCAGTCCTAACACATCGATGGGAAGATTCAAACCAACAATACTAAATGACAGTTTTGTTTTATTTTACAAACAATAAACTATAAATTTACTTTATATTTGGATTACAAATTTGTTTATATAATTGTAGAATCGGAATACAATTTAGCGAAAACATAGAATCTCGCGACAAATACATTGGTATAAAGACATTTTCCATGTACAATTGAGAAGTAGGCATTTTGTTGTAACTTCACTGAATATGAAATCAGTAAATTAGATTATTAATGAATAAAAAAACTAACTACTTAATAATAAATAATAATCGTTCTGGTCAAAAATGTCATGTCCAGGACTTATATTATTGATATACCGAGTACAACTTGAGCACTTGAACGCTAAAAGCTTCCAAGTCGCAAATGACAAGACAAAAGACGAATGAGAAGGAATTCTATTTTAGACAGTATCAAATATGGTACAAACCTCTCAGGTATATATAGTTTTTAGTAAAAACGAAATCTTTTTAAAACAATTAGTCCCTTTGATAAATTTCGATAATGCAATGAGAAGACGAAGATTATCTGATAATCTTCGTCTTCTCATTGCATTATCGAAAAACGAAATCATCATTATGATCATCCAATCCGTATACAGTGGTTTTTAGCATTTGTCCAATAGGGAAGCTACACATCGAGATTCCGGAATGCTCTTCTAAAAGATAATTGGATGGAATGTCTTTGGCTCTTTCTGAGTTTCGTAGAGCTTTCTTGATTTCACCTGTAGGCCATCCTTACAAAAAATTATTTTGTTCTTTTTTATCCTCAAAGTATAAATTTTCATATTTTTTTCATAGATGTTATTTAGAACCAGAAGTTCCAGGTGTTGCAATAAACTATTTGGAGCCTAACAGAATAAAACATTTTCAATATTTTAATGAAAATGACTACAGACCAATACAAATTCATTCAGGATTAGCAGCATCAATAAATGGTTCCACTGGTACTAGATATTCATGTATGGGATCATTGTTTAATACATTTTCTTATGCAATCTATTCAGAAAATGCTCAATGTTTTATTGAATTAAATGTTTTGAATAAAAAACAAATGAGTGAATTAACTGAACCAATTTCACGTCCATTCAAACTTAACTTTCGTTTAGTTCTTTAGTGTAAGCAGGATTATCTTAGGAGTCTTTATTTGTTTACTTCTATTAGAAAAATATAGAATGGAGGTCTGTCATTCTGGAAATATTTGAATGATAATCTTTTTCACATACATTAGTTTATATGTCATCGCATTTTCAGACTATTTGCACTGTTGACATATGTGTTAACTAAAAGCTGTATTATATTTGGTCAAACTACTGCAAATGACTTTGTTTATCTCTAAATGTAACTTCATTTTCATGAACTATGGCTTGTTTCAAAAGTTTCAATAAAGATTTAATCAACTCATCCTTTTTTGATATATCTGGATCAAATTTCAATGTTCAAATATTTGCTTGGCTGTAAACTATTAATTTTCATTATTTTCAATCTTATTTTATTTGATGCCCAAAATAAATATTTTTTAAAAGCACTTCATTATGACCAATACGATATTATGAACTATTGGACAGTTGTCTTAAAGAGGTATTGGTTAGATTAAAATCAACTAAATCAAATGATGACAAATTAATTTAAGTGGGATCGCTACGTTTGGTAGTCTGGTATTTCTCTGTTTGTTTTGTTTCTTTACTCTATTCTCACATAAATGAAACTCTGTCCGAAATTAATTTATTTACTACTTAGGCTGTGCTAGAGAGGGAGGAAAGCTCTGAGGCTGGAGTACGATAGGAGAGATTGATCGGCTAATAAATTTTATAGTTTACCAGTAAGGATGCATTGATTAGGCGGCAACTTCATTTCAGTCAGCCTAATACTGAACTGAGATAGGTATTGGAGCAAAAGAAAGAAACTTATTACATTGATTATGATAAAATTCTAAACAGTTATTTTCCGAAGGTGTATAGAGAGTGCTGGAATTAATTTGAAAGTATCCATCAGATATAAACCCACTCGTACCAACCAATTTATTAAGGTCCATAAAGTTTGATTATAACAAACAGAGGTTTACTTATCAATAACAATGATGATGAAAGTAGATGGTATTTTCAAGTTTGGTATATGAAAAATAAGTCAAAAAGTAAGGTAGTGTTTGACTCAACCAGTGTACCACAGCTATTCTTCACCACTTTATAAAAAGCAAATGACGAACTAGTGTATTTCTTTCACAGACTATATTCAGAAGAAATCTGAATGTCTCACGGTAAATAGGAAGTGCAAAACAAAATCTAATGAAATAACTTACTTCGTTACGCCTTTTCTTCCTCATCAAGCATGGGTCACCAACCAGGAATATGTGACCTGCTTTGTCCTGAACTCTTCAGTAGTTTCCAAGTGCTTTTCATTCTTTTGATGTCTGCTTCCACTTTCCATTAAAACGCGTCTATTGTTATACCTTTTTTTCCTTTTTCCTTGAAAATTCGAAGTAAGAATGTTTTGTGATGCAGTTTGATGTTTTCGCAATTCATCATTCCGTTGAAAGCTAGTTTATTCTTTTCCACGGTGAACTGCTGCTAATGGTGTCCAGCCCGTGAATACTGTGTATCTTGTGTGGACAATTATTTACAAATACTTGTACCTTTTTTTACGATGGTTGTAGTAGGTTTCCAAGGTCCATCTCCAAACAGTGGGGCTCTCTCTATGTTTGCACTGAAAATTCGAACTCCTCAGCAAGGTACATCCCAGATTCCGCACTCAGGACTTGAACCCAGGGCCGTCCAGTGCTTCCAGGTCTTCAGTGGTGATCTAAAATTGACCAATTCATGATATTTATCCAAACTCGACAATCTCTATAACCCTATACTGGTCTTTGGAGAGTGTCAGTGTAACTCCTTGTGTGTGTGACATTCCTTTCTTCATAAGCAGAATACAACAACACCTCTTCTGAATGTAACCTCTTCTGTCTCGCCTGTGTGCAATGGATTTTCCCTGATTCTGAGCACCTTTGGCTTATATCTTTTCGTTTTCATAGCTATTTCAATGGTTCTCACGATGAACCATATCGGGCGGATATTACGTGTGCTTGTACTAACCGTTACCTTGATTGTCAGAAGGGATTCTGAGCTCACAAATGATATTGGCTTTCATCATCAACAATCATAAGTTTTGCACACAATTTGGAAGGCATATTTTGAATTTTTCCTGCATATAGTTTTGTTAAGCAACGTTATTTTCAACAGGATGTGGATCGCTAGCTCTATATTCAACCATCCCTTTTTCCCCAAACTTCAGACCAACAGTAATTGTTGGAAGGCTCTAGACATAGGTAAACCTAGTGAATAATTCGTGAGAAAATACACGAGTACTACAGTTACGAGAAAGGAATGATTTTAACAGTGAGTTATACAATGGTAAAAGAAAAACTAAGTACTTACAACATGGAAATGAAACTACATGGAAGGCTACATGTCTGTCATTCGTTCTCTCTATTTCTCTTCGGGAAGAAATACTTAATTTCGATTGATTCACGAGCAAAGTCACTTAACCTATATGTCAGGAATATGTTTACTGCTGAGGTGATGACTATTTGTACATCTCTAAAGGCTCATTCACCAGATGCTAAACAGTTTGATTGCATAAAGTTACGATTTCTTTTCATTTTTCGCGCAGTGTGACTACTACTTTCTCTTAAATTGAGAGTCCTGATACATTTGATTTGTATATCAATAAATTGTCTGTTTCGCGCCTGAATAATACCATTTAGGGGCTCACCAACGTGGTTAATTTAGTCGGTGAGCTGAAGTTAGTTTGTTTCTTAGTGTCGGTAGACAATCGAATGGGTTTTACTACTGAATTGATTTTGCAAGTAAAGTAACATGAATCAATCCACACACGTTCCAAGACCACATCAACGATTAGTCAATCTGGATTAGTTTCCTATATCTTTGACGGTGTTTAGGGAACTCATCCAACATCAGACACCTAGTCTCCTATAGTATAGATCCGTCCAGTTTGGTAAATGTTTCGATTGGGGTTCAGTGATATTTCACTGACATCACAGTGTTTGTTATAAATTCCCAAATCCTCTGTATATTTTACGCCTGTACGAATGTTCGAAAAGTATGGTAATATTTTAGATTTGAAACTAATTTTGGGATGATCAATAACTGTCTCCATTAATTAAGCTACGCCCTAATGTTGTGTAGAAACCAAATAAAGGGAGTTGCATAAACGACGGTTTCAGATTTTGTTATAAATATGAATGCGCATTATTGCCTGTACAAATATTACCACCCAGCAACTCAACCAATAACTGTTCAGTCAGTAATCAAATCAAGTGCAACAAATAAATGTTATTCTATCATTTCTAGATAGATCACATACAGATTGCTTCTAGTTCTGGAAGAGTACTGCATTTCATAATCAAAAACTGCACAAACTAAGTCAGTGCATGCAACACAATTGGAAGGGGAAGCTAACCATCGTGGCTGCTTCCACGGTTAATTATCGACTAAAACAATATTAACGCAGTTCAGGAAAAGCATGGAAACTGAGTGAAAGCGAAAGGAAAAGAAAAACTACAGAAAACACAAAAAGTGCCATCACAAATGGAATCAAAATGATCAACAAATATTCACCTGAAGGAATCAAGAGTAATAAATTACGAATGTTTATTTAGAGGGATTTTCAGATACATAACCTTCAAAAAGGGTATTGCAGTTATCACTCAACCCTTACATTTTGATAATCTTTTACGGTGAACGTTGGTCACTCAAAAGTTATCCAACACCCCATGAACTATGATCGAAACATTTATTAGCTTGCTAACTTATAATCAATCTATGTTGATGTTGGTACACTCTGAGCAGGTTGACCATTAAAAAAAATGAAAAGAGAAATTAACCCCACATCACAAATAAAACGGTATTGTAGAAAGCAGATAAAGGTAAATTTGGATCAGTCTTAATTATGTTATCCGGAAAGCACCACTTAACTGTGTTAGACTAATGCTTGACCACAATCCAATGTTGGAGAATACTACTCCTGAATTAATTTAAAAGTGAGTTATTGAAAGTCATATCAGCAGATGTAATCCTTAAGGTCATTTTGAGGATGAACCCAGCATTCTTTTGGTTGTCAATACCACTCCAAAATCAATTATCCTAGGGACATCATACATTTCGAATGTGTAGCTCCTTTCTACCATCATTTGGATTACACAGTCACAATGCAAGTTGCAAAGCACGTTTATCGTCACTGTCGGATAATTGCTGTAAACAATCTCAATTGTATCATTCAAAATTTGTTAGGTGGTCCAACAAAGCTGTGTGCCTAAACGATCACCTTTACCGTTTTGTCGTCGTCTCTTCGAGTCTCGCAACGGCAGGAAGTAAATGGACTCATTGCAAGTCAACCGGCGGTAAAGCACCGCGAAGGCAACTGGCCACTTAGGTTGCGTGGAAAAGCTCCACAGCCACTGATTGCATATTGAAGTCTCAAAAATACAAACCTGAAACTGCTGCCTTCCAGGGGATTCGTCGTTACTTAAAGAGTATTGTAAGGATTTATTCATCTGCTTTCTTCCGAGCGTTTGGTCCAAGAAATCTTCCAATATGTGGGACACAGACCTACGACTACAGAGCTCAGCTGTGTCTGTTCGTCAAGGACCTAATGAAGCACACTTAATTGGAGAATCTGAAACTGGCAACTAATGCGTTATACATGCTAAGCGTGTCACTATTGTGTCGAGAGGTATTTAGCTAACTCGACGTATCCGCCGTGAATGAATGTAGAAAAAATTCGCACACCAGTGTACATCGCCAACGTGGATGATCCGCGTCTAGTGATCGTCGGCCTACTTGCATTCGATGGCGACTGTGTGACCGGCCTGCTAACGCCGAAGTCACATCTCACTGCCAGTGCCTAATGTTGATTACCCTTTCGTCAAATCCAGGTACCATCGCTATTTTGATGACCATACACTGCGAACGACGTTATCCCAGATATATAGGAGTAACGGCAAGCCTAAGGATCTGAATGTGGTCATTACTGAATTGACCAAATCATAGCGCGCAACTGATTGATGCAGAGTAGTTATCCCTGACCTTGACAAGGATCGGTTAACCGCTCGATAATCAGTGATCAAACCGCCGGTGACATTTCACCGACCCTACAGCACCGTCAACGTTCAAGAAAATTCCCCTAAACGTGTTAAAATAAGTCCACAAATTGAAGTTTCTGTTTCCGAGATCTATTTTGACGCTACCTTTACGTGTTATAATAGCGCAAATATGATATTAATATCGTCAACTGATTTTCCCACAGACAAGTATTTTGTAGCGGTAAATAAATCACCAAAATCAATAGCTCTGTAAGTTTTCGACATCGGATGCTGACTACATTCGTTTTGTCGGACTCATCTAGCTGAAGGCTCTCAATCATGCATCCGCACCCGATCATGAGTGGGAACGCAGTGCTCCACATCCCTTGCAATCACTAGGCAGCCTAGATCAGTCGATTCTCAATATATTGATAGCTTATCAAATATATCTTCAAAGCCCCCTGATGACGACTTTTGAGTTCACCAGATGGGTACGATTCATAGTAGGTTTTACTGGTTAAAGCGTTTTCAAACTCCAAATACCTGTGACAACTTCAATTTCCAAATGTTTGTTCTCAGGTTTTGCTGCAATAATATTAGCTAGTTGGATTACTCTAGGATTGGATAACTCTAGCAAGCCGTGTGAAGCGTTGCCTTAATGATATTTCAGGGAAAGAGTTTCCTAGTAGAATGTTCATATTTCACCCACATGACACCTCGAGGCAAACGTAAATGCGAATACACTGACTGGTGAAAACAAATAGCTGGATCCACAAAGTAGAACAGTGCTGAGGACATTAAGCTATTATCCAGCACTAGAATATATTAGTAAATGTACCATCTGGTTTACACTGGGACGTGGAAAGGATATTGAAAGCTGCACGCTGACCTTGAGGTCAGGTTGTAGCCGTTTTTTTAATCTTGTCTAACCATCCAGTTTTTGGGTCTTTATTACGAAACTTAAGTAATTAGTAATTGAGAAAACATCAAAAATAAAACGAAATGTATTCTTGGTTATGTCGTTTACTTAAAATCTGTTCATTAACACCTGTGCGGTCAATTGACTTCCAGTAAAGGGCCAAACATAAACAAGTGCGAATCCGACCAAAGGTCAGCACCGGTTCTTGTTGAACAGATGGCTAATTTTATGCGATAAATGTATAGATTGATTATATTTAGGTACATTTTTCGGAAATATATCATTTTCTCGCGGACTGTTCAAAGGTATTTATCTTTGAAACCATTGTAATGGTTAACAGCTAATTCAGAATCTAAGTACCTACTATAATCGCTTTATACGAGCTTTTAGGAATGCTTGTCGGGTAATACCAGGTGTTATCGCCACCCAGTAAGTCACAGGTAATGCTGGTTTACTATTGGTAGTCCAGATTAATTGTGTATTGAATGAAGAGCTTGTTGTGTCACGACTTTTATCACAATGCGGATTGTAATGAGCCATTCACCGACGTTATAAGATTCTGCAATGATAAACTGGTTTCCCAAAAAAATGTTGCTTATCCAAGTGATTTTCAAAACATTGTTATTTCGGTAAGTTTGCATAAACGGTTATGCTATCTGCTATGTAAAATAACTTCGGATTAAAAGTCTTTCCAGTGATCTGTTTGAGTGTCTTCGAAAGCATGAGTCGTTACATTGTTTCTTTTCTAACTGGTAAATCTCTAACCATCTATTGGTCTAATTCTTTTTACCTTTTAGTAAAGTTGTAAGTCGTGCTGATACATGATGTCAGCCAAGCTGTAGACCTTTCTCTCATCCTACTCTTGATGTTATTAAAAGTCTGCAGAATAAACCGGGATTTTGCGAGAATAGTTTATCTTTTAGCTGGCACCTGCTTCTAACAGCTATAATTTAATCGTAATTTGTGACACCTCTTTATTGGTATAACAAATATATATAAGTAATGGAGTTTCCGACCCTTTATTTCAGCTGTCTACTTATGTCAACAGTGCTACCTTCATTGGATTGTCCAGTCTAGCAAAAACCAATAGTGAACTAACTTGTGGATCGCCACACACTGAACGTTAAGGTGCAATACAAACCTCTGATGTTAGTGTTGATTATCTCTCAATATATATTTGGTTGCACTCCGCAAATTTAAGTTTTCTTATCTTTATCTGTCGCTAAGTGCTGCTTTTTTGTGATTCCACATTAAGCAATGAGGGAGTCTGGCCGAATGACTAGTTACAATGATTACTTCCCTGTGGGACTGGGTCGCACTAGCTCCAATTTAAACAGCGACACCAACTTCGAATTCGCAAATTTGTTAAGTCGCTATTTTCTTAAGACAATAGGTTCTTACTGATTGCCTAACAGGAGAAATAATACTCGCTTTATCAGCTTAACTAAATATGTGATTGAAGATATAGACTAGTGGTACTGATAACTATTTACTAGTCAATTAGTAATGATAGTAATAGCCTGTAGCAGATTTTTCGACAATTGTAGGTTGGTGGTTTTAAACATACATTCGAGGGTTACAATCAATAGTTTTTGCAAATATTTGCTAACAACACTCATCACCTTTGAGGCTAGGAAATTTAACATTCACTAATCATCCGATCTCCAGACTTCAAGAAGTACGTTTATTTACCCGGCGCAATCTTTTCACCTTCAATGTTAATTAGATACTGAACCACAGAAATCTATTTAGTCAATTGTATTTATATGAAGGCAAAATTAGTTTGCTTCCAACTTTGAAACTTCAGACGTATTTACGCAGTAGCCCTACTCTCATCCTTTTTCACTGTTTTGTTTTAGAACGTTTTAAAACTTTATATTTCTACCAAAAATGACTTATCATGAAATGTACAGAAGCACTACACTGGGGACTACTCTTCGTGAAGCCCTAGATGAAATGCTAGCACATAATTTACTACAGCCTGGAATGGACCACAAGGTAACCATATGAAACTATGGTTAAATTTAAACTTCTTAGGTTATGCAGAAGTTCGACCAATGTATAAGTAATGCTTTGGCAAAACGTGTTAAAAACCGTCTTTCGCTTCGTGGTCATCTGAATACTTACAGAAACTGTGACAACGTATGGACGTTAGTGATGAATGATGTGGAAATAAAGGATTCATCTGCTATTATGACAGTTGATAAGGTAAGCTGAAATTCCCCGTTAATTTGCAAGATTTAATTCCGTTCTTGAGAGTAAGCGTATTCCGTATTCTTAATGTACTCGACACCCTCATCAATATAAGGTTTTTCTTGAGTGTTCTGCACAAACCATTAGGTAACTTCAGTGACCGAGCCAGAGCTAATTAGCTTCTCTATTGACTATATTAATTGGTTTCTTAAGGTTAGCCATCATTCGAATGAATCCCCTGGAAATGATAATACCTTTACATAATAATATGACCGATGGTTTAGAATATTTTTCTCTCAGCTATACTACGATAATACGTTAATATGATGATCAGACTAGTTACATTATATCAAATCCAGGATTCACGACCCAGAATAGATAACCATTTTAACACTAGATGATGCTTTATTCGGCACAATTGCAGGCAGTCGCACTCGGTGAGTTAGGAGCAGAAATTAATAGGGAAAAGAAATCACATTTAACAGTCAGTACACCGAGTGCCTCTTTGTCTGCGCTCAACAACCAATAATTTACTTCCACTACCACATAACTTTCCGGGAATCGATCAATATCTTTAGCAACTTGCAGTATGCAAATACAGTGAGAATACGGTCTTCCGACCACTGTGAGTAATAATACACTGATATCTATGACGTATATCCATCCCCTTCCGTTAGAAGTGCTCTTCTGTTGAAACTGAATAATAATGCCAGGATGTTTGGGATGCGTTTCTCCCCAAACCAAATGTAAATTTTTACTCCACGACTGGCCTGCGTCAACACCTGAACTAAGGATAGGAAGTGAAGTAGTCAAACACGTCGACAACTTCACTTATCTTGGAAGTCTGATCAGCCCTAATGGGTTGGTGTCTGACGAAATCTCAGCACGGATTCAAAAAGCCCGTTTGGCTTTTGCCAACTTACGTCACCTATGGTAAAGACGAGATATCTGTCTATCAATTAAGGGACGAGTATACTGCGCAGCAGTTCGCTCTGTTCTACTTTACAGCTGTGAAACATGGCCATTAGGAGTAGAAGATACTCGTAGGTTACTAGTATTTGACCACAGATGCCTTAGAAATATTGCTCGCATCTGCTGGAATAACCGGGCAAGTAATAGCAAGGTTAGAAGCAGGGTATTAGGGAATGATGGTAAATCAGTTGATGAGGTCATGAATCTTCATCAACTGAGATGGTTGGGTCACGTGTTACGTATGCCTGAACACCGATTACCACGACGCGCTGTGCTGACTAGTATTGTGGATGGTTGGAAGAGAGTTAGGGGCGGCCAAACCAAAACATGGCATCAGTGCTTGAAGTCACTAACGTCTAGCCTGAGCCATGTTGGCAGATGCAGACTACCTGGTTGGGGTCCGCGTAACTATCGTAACCAAAAGTTAGAGACTCTATGTGACATGGCTCAGAATCGATCACAATGGCGTAGGTGTATACATTCTTTATCTTCCCTTAAACCTTGAGATTAAAATTTCTTCATAACTTCCTTCCTGTGCTGTATCCTTATATACAACCTATAATTTATATACTACCACCACCACTAAATTAACTACTATGAATCCGATGTTGATCTTGTTGTGCTAACGAGGTATGGCAATTTGGACCGAAGCATATATGTGCCTGGTCCTACGTTATAGCTGACTGACTTTGGGACTACCTATTAGGATTAAAGAGCGCAAAAGAATCCAGACTGTTGACTACCTTGCTTGTCTTGAAGGTTTCAACAGTTTTCTATAGGTGGCTGACGAGGTTGAAATTAGCAATACTCGCTAGCGTTTGCTAGCTAGCATCCCCTGTGGCGCATGTGCATACATCATTTTCTTTTAAATCCAAAAGCCGTCCCATATTCTTAGCTAGCAGCTGAAGCACATCTATTAACTGGTAGATAGCAAGCTCGAACACACCTCATGTTTGCCTCGGTTAGTATCATTAGCCCTCAAACAATGCGGTCTAGAGTTGAATAGCACATAAATGTGTCCTTAGTAGATAAATTACATCATCACTAAACCGTCCACTCTATACTTAGTCTTCGTCAGTGATTTCATTATTTGATGCTTATTTTACCGTTTTCCTTTCAGTGTGAACTGTCATTTTGGACATATAAATATTGTTGTTAGGTCTAAATATCCTAGTTACTGATTGATGTAGTTCGTTATTCAGTCAGAGCCTAGATGATTTATTGCGTCAGTTTAATTTACTTAACTGTTAATAATTGTGAAATCGTGTGTTCAGCTTTGCTAGAAGTTACAGTAATTACATAAGGCAACCTTATCAATTGTCTGGACTGTTATTTTCTTTTGAATCATTACCACTCCGATAATACAAACAGACAGTGAAACAATATGACTTGGAAGCTCAAGTTAGATTTATAATGTTTCGTTGATGATATAAGAGTATACATTAAGAACTTAAATTCAGTGTTTTCTATGTGATTAGATTAACTGAAATATGGTTTCTGTATTACATTACCAGGTGGTCCGAAAAACTTGGAGAATTACTTTAAATTACGTATTGTATTGTGCATTATGTAGTCCTCCGTCCATTAAACGGACTTGTGTGCTTCAATAAATCATTACATTGAGCAATAGCTTTCCAACAGTTAAAGGACATCCTTTTCATCCTAATAGAGGCTACCGTAAACTTCCACTTGGTGATTGACATTTAGCATATGTTGTGTTTGTATGTTTAATAGCAGATAATCTTATTAGTATCCAGCGAGAAAACGTTTCGCTAACAAACCTGTATTAATAACCAATCATTAATACTTTTTGTCAACTTTCAGATAAAAATAGTTGCTTGTGAAGGCAAGAATGCAAAACCAACTTCCTCAAAAATATCCGTATCCTCAATCAGTGATCGTTCAAGGTTAGGTGCTGGTATAGGCGGTGAGGATAACGAACAACGCGAAGCTTTTGATTCTGGGGATGAGATGGAATAACCAGTGATGATTACTAGAGTAATTTATTAAGGGTGATATGAGAAACAACTTGTACAAATAATACTAAGAATACAATTTTTTATCTAAGAAATTATTTCTGACAAACGTACATAAAAAGAGAATTTTGAAAACATGATAATCCGTAGAAGTCTCTTCATTTTCTAACTAAGTAATATAGACATGATTAAGTATCACACAATTTACTGAAATTAAGCCTGATATGTAGTGGAAGCTGCTGAACCTCCATGACCTGTCCAGTCGACATGAACAAATGTGCCTGGATTGTCGGTTTTTTCAAATTGATGGGCTCCAAAATAGTCACGTTGAGCCTAAAAGTAGAAATTAGGATTATTTAATTCATGAAGATTGTTTTAAAGAACTCCAGCTGTTCGTCTTCTAAGGCTACTTCCAGTCCCAAAACCACACAAAGCGGGAGGGTTGGGCATGGGATCGACAACCCCTATCCTGTAGAAAACAACTTTGCTGAAAGAACGCTAACCATAAAAAAAAACAATGTAAGCCACTTAAACTCTGCTCTCTGAGTTTAAGGAAGAATTATGATGTCTCATGACAAAAGCCGAGATTCTTCAGAACTCACGAGGCCAATACCCCTTCTAACACACCAGAGCAGCAGTTTTTATA
Organism: Schistosoma rodhaini; assembly: GCA_944470415.2. Lineage (NCBI taxonomy): Eukaryota > Metazoa > Platyhelminthes > Trematoda > Strigeidida > Schistosomatidae > Schistosoma > Schistosoma rodhaini. The sequence goes on from OX104037.1 coordinate 32,507,135, forward strand.
GGTACATGGAACGTCCGGACAATGTGGGAGACCAAGAGTATCAGTCAAATAGCAATGGAAATAGGGAGGTACAACTTGGCAGTACTTGGAATCAGCGAAACCCATTGGAAAGAAGCTGGACAGCAAAGACTAGATATGGGGGAGATGCTGCTGTACTTTGATCACGAAGAAGAAAATGCTCCACACGCTCACAGAGTTGCTCTAATGCTGTCCAAACAAGCACGAAATGCACTTGTAGGATGGGAATCTTATGGATCCAGGATAATCAAAGCATCGTTCAAAACAAACAAGGAGTGGATCACAATGAATGTTATCCAACGTTATGCACACACAAATGATAGCAACGATGACAATAAAGATCAGTTCTACTCGAGGCTTCAATCAAAGTGAAGTGCCCAAGAAAGGATCTCACCATCCTGATGGGAGATCTAAACGCTTAAGTTTGAATGGACGACACCGGATATGAAGATATGGGACAACATGGACTGGGAGAGAGAAACAAAAATGGGGAGAGCTTTGAAAGCTATGTGCATTCAATAAATTGGTTATAGGCCTCACAATATCCCCACACAAACGCATAGACAAAGCTACATGGGTCTCACTGGATCACACCACGGAGAACCAGAGAGATTATATTTGCATCAGTAAAAAATCCGGAAAGACAATCGAAGACTTGAGAACCAGGAGAGGAGCTGACATAGTTTCAGATCACCACCAGCTGATTGTTGCCAAGATGAAACTGTAGCTAAAGAAACACTGAACAACTGAGGAAACAGCAGTACAAAGGTTCAATACAGGCCCCCAAATGCCCTGGTACGGCCGAGAGTGGGGAGAGTCCGCTCTCCCTCTGGAAATGCTCTCACATGGCCAGCGAATATATAGCTTCTGCCAGGGAAGTCCTACTCACTGCCTTCTCACGGTATTACTGTTGTTTACGAAATTGAGAGGACGGAAAGCGAATGTCCGGCACTTTAACCGTGTTGGTGGACACGGAAAGTTCACCTAGGGGAGTTGGAAAACCCTGATTCCAAACCAGTGGTGCACATGGACTCCAGTATCCTGAGGGAACAAATGGCGTACGAATCAACCGTTGATCACCGGCTACCATGGGACTGCATCTCCCCACGATGCTCCACTGCCTTGTGGATCAGATCTTTCGGTCAAAGGCTCCGGGTGTGGGTCCCTAAGGAAACCATCTGCTTCGGTTCGGGCATCTGGGCAGTATCACAGCCCTCTAGTAAATCGAATGAGATTTGTATGGCGCATATGTATCTGGTGCTTTCTTGTACCAATATTTATGTGCTTAAATAAAATAATAAAATCAATACAGAATTCCTTCCAAATACTAACAAACTCAACGAATTCAAGATAACTCTCAACAACAGGTTCCAAGCTTTACACGATCTACTGAAAGAAGAGACTACTATGGAGAACAACTGGAAAGGAATCAAAGAAGCTTTATCGAAAGCCTGGACAAGATTCAAAAACTTAAGAACAAGAAGACAGCAATTAACAACAGACAAATAAGGAAAGGCAAGATACAAGCTGAGTACACAAAAACACACATGCAAGTGAAGAGGAGCATTAGAGCCGACAAGCGGAAATACACGGAAGACCTAGCTGCGACAGAAGAAAGATGTGGGGAAATATAGTAAACCAGAGAGATCGGTTGAAGACAAAAAAAGGCGAACCAAGTACAACATGGAGAACGCCAACCCAATCACAAACTCTGAAAAATGTGGAAACTTTCACTTACCTGGTCAGCATAATCGATTAACAAGAAAGATCTGATGCAGATGTAAAGGCAAGGATTGGCAATGCAAGAGCAGCATTCCTACAGCTGAACAACATATGGAACTCAAAACAACTGTATGCAAGCCAACATCTAAGTAAGAATCTTCAATACGAACGTCAAGACAATTCTACTGTATGAAGCGGAAAATCGGAAAGCTGTCACAACCATCGTTGAAAAACTACAAGTATTTATAAACAATTGCATACATAAGATACTTAGTGTCCGTTGACCGGATAACATCAACAACAGCCTATTGTGAGAGAGAACAAACCAGGTTCCAGCTGAAGAGGAAATTAGGATAGGACGTTGGAAGTAGATAGGACACACATTGAGGAAATTATCAAACTATATCACAAGGCGAGCGGTAACTTGGATTCCTGAAGGCAAACGAAAAATAAGGTCAAAGAACACACTGCGTCCAGAATGGGAAGCAGACATGAAAAAGATGGATAACTGGAAAAGATTGCCCATGACAGATTTGGACGGAGAATGCTGGTGAGTGGCCTATGCCTTTCCATAAGGGGTAACAGAGGTAAGTTGTTTCAAAGGATACATTCATATTTGATGGACGTTATAAAAAAGTCAAGCAGAATTAAAATCTTACTTGTATTAAATTAGCAGGTAAATGTGAACATTTTATCCCATCATAAAATGATAATGCAGAGCTGAATACAGGTGTAGGAATCGCGTTTAAAGCTCCATGAGAAACCACTCTACGCCATCCATCCTAAAAAGCAAATCATAATAACACTATGAATAATAATTACTAGAAGTGTGAATCAAGCAGATCAGAAAAACAGGAGATATCACTGATCTGTTTTGCGTACTGACAAACTTCAGCAAGTTCAAGCATAAAGCTTATTTATTTTACCGAGATTATCATGGCCCGACAATAAACCTGTCTGACTCTATGCGTCCAGAAAAAAAAGGATGAATAGAAGAATTGCATAAACTCATGGAAATTATAAGTTGTATTTCTTAGTTGATAAAATAACTGGATACCGTCTTACGTCATCTCATAAATCGTAATAAATGTGCATTACCTGCAAACGATTAGTACATTTTAATCTGATTGTCTTGAAGTTCTACTCTAGGTTATGACGAAATGACCACCTTACTAGCCATTATCATTCACTCGTCATATAAAATGCAAGCAATATATCGTGACCTATGAGAAATGATTATCAGTCGCATAACAATGTGTTAATTCACCGCACATCTAAATATATGTATTCGGCTGCTGTTCATGTCTGATAACGTTTAGGCTATTCGGCTGCTAGTCAGTCTTTTAACCAGTAATCTGTTAAATAGAGGAACAAAAGCAAAGTTATTATCACAATGTTAGTGCTATCTTAATACACTATTTAGTTTAAAATGCTCATTGAATTTTGGCTTGTAAACAGAATTACTGATACTCTCTTTCTCTCTCAAAAAAAGCAATTATTTACAACCTTGTCTATTCTTCCTGTTACGTTTAAAAGGTTAAAGGTAAATCTGACACGAATAGACTGTATCATGATTCATTGCAAAAAGTAATTCAATCACGTATTTGTATCTTAATTAAGATTGCTTTAAGATAGAGTAGTTTAATAGTTCACCTAATGGATTAAGAACTACACAAAAAACATTATATTACACCTAGTATTCTGTAATTAAAATATAGTTTATCACAATCGTTAACCAACCAATAAATAGATAATTATTTATTCGCACAACTTACCTCACATTCATCAATAACTTTTTTAAAGAATGGATCTAGAAGCAAATTACTCAGATTTGGATTTTTGTCATAAGCTTCTTTTATATTTCCAAGAAATTTGCTACAAAGAAGTGAGAATGAAAATAATGATAATATACATAGACAACAAAAATATATAAAGCAGAAAGTTGTGGTAAATATTACTTTATGGTTCATACTTCTCCATAACCCTATCAAAGTAGTTGAAGTAAATCTCTGTAGATACGGTGCAACGCAATAAACAAGCATAAATTAATGTTCTTGATTACCAATGGTCGAGGTTAAACTTGACTGATCCTGTCAAACTGGATGAAGGTAGACAGACGACGATTTGATATTGTGAAGTAGTCAGTAAACAGATGAGAAGTTTGAATATATCTGAATAAAACACGCTACATGTTTGTCAAAATAATGGTTAATGACCTGAAGGACATGCAGCATAATTTTATACACGAAGTACGTAAGAGGGTACATATCAACGCTACTATACACAATACAGTATACTTGTCGTTTTCAAATATGAATTTTTATACACAAAGTTTGAAATAAATCCCAACTCTTAGTGACTATTCTCAAGATGCAACATCTTTTCTTAATAAAGTCCAAAAATCAAAGAGCGCTCTTATGAAGGTACTTCGTAAAGACAAGACTAAAGGGGAAGCAAACATTTTAACGCAGCAGACAGCAACAATATTTACAAGAAAAATACTAAATCCTAATAAACATGAGATCTTTGTCAGAAGTAAGGGGTTGGGTTTTTTATTCTAGTTTTCACAAAAACGACTGTTTAGAAAGTATTCCTGACTATTGATTGGTCTTCAGCGAGTCTTAACTTGTAGTTGCTGATGGTAGTGTAATTACCAAGTATCTCGGAGTCATTACTAAGCTAAATGACCCGGAATTTCGGTACAGCTTAATTGATATTGAGAGGGTAAAATAAAAAACTAGAATCGGTGAGTTAGTTTTATGATATGCGGACCTTAATCAACAAAGTTTATCTGTGACTATGAAAGAATTAATACACATTCAGAGGTTCAAAACAAGTACCCATGCTATAACCGACTTTCTGTAATGACCGAATTGTGTACCCATCAGTTAAACGGTCAAAGGTAACTGGTTCTGTAGTTCAGTACTTAACTCATAAGCCGTGTTCAGATTAAGATTTGTGATGTCGTATGAATTTCTCGGTAGCTGTAGATTAGGAGGAATTTTCTTTAAGCAACTTAACCACCAAATCTTGTAGATTTCATTATCAAGGTTCGACTTGATAGTTTCAAGTTTTATTCTCTACAGAAGTGGCTTACGCTGAGTAACGCAACGTCACAAATATATTGTTTTAGCTAACTAACCCCTGAGTCTTCTTTTTCCATTATATATATATATATATATATATATATATATATATATATATATATATATATATAATAATAATAATTATTATTATTATTAAGCTGATAATAACCAACCTGCGTATGATGCACCCACCACGCCACATAAGCGCTATCGCACCAAGATCCAGTTTCCAACCGAAGGCTTGATATGCCTGTTGCAATAGCATGAATCCTTGGGCATAAGAAACTATTTTTGATGCATACAATGCCTATAATTAAACGATAACAAGTTAGATGCCTGTGAGAAAGAGCGAGCAGTGTCTTCGATGTATAGGAATTTAAATTTGACGAATATTTTCATATTCTAATTATACGATAACTTGAAGTTTCGAATTTACAGTTCTCATACATCTTGACGACATACTATGATCATCCTACTTCACTATAACTGCAGAAACAATTTTGTAATAACCATATTTATTGATGATTAACCAGACAGTGAAAGAGGCGCCTAATTAAATACGAACAGACGAGAAGCGTCATTTATCTTGAGTTTAAAAAAGCCCCTTGTAAATAAACACAGAATTAAAGTTTAAGGAATTTCACTTCAATAGTTGTAGCCATATAGTATTCAACCAATTAAAACAAAGTAGCAACTTACATTAAGAAGATATCAGTTTGTAAACGCATTTTATCTAGTTCAATAAGCGGAACTTGAACATAACTTTAGCTCCCAAATTTCTAAGTTTAGTACATACATATATGTTTACTTGATAATTGAGCTGTGCACTATTTCTATGTATTTTAATAACGATTTAATACTAATCAATGGAGGTTGGATACATTCATATTGTAAATGGCTCCTCCAAAATTATTGATTGTCTGTTCATTTGCAAAGATTGGATTGTTTTTTTCATGTCATGTGGTTATTAAATAAATAACAGAATAAAAAGCAAATGCACGAAGAAAGAGCTTATCGATAAAACAACAGCTTATCAGGCTTATATTGTTATAAGTGGACAAAAAAATTGATGTTGGCTCGATACAAAAAAAAGAGAAGGTAAGGGCTACAAAGAAATTTATGGTATGCACCAATATAGTTTAAAAACTGTCTGATTTCGCTAATTGTTGTTTTATTTGCACTGAGTAACAATTATATTTGAATAAATTGAACTGGGTAGCACTACATACTTATCGGTCAACAGATTAGTATATGATCACAATTTAAGAATAAACGGATGTAACTAATTTATTGGGTTATGTACGACCATTTCCTTCTAACACTCATGAACTACTATTCAGGCAATCAGAATCCTTTCGCAATGTAAATGAAATATCAAAACTCTATCTTCCAAAATTAGATAGGTATGGTATAGATAGATCTTACATGGAAATACTTTTATCATTTTATGTCATCAAGGCACTATACACAAAAAGTTGAAGTTACAGGAAGTTTGCCCTACTTTTTTATTTTGCTTTGTTATCATGCGCTGACGTCTCAGGTTAAGCTGATGAGTAGATTCACAAAATCGATTGAGATAATTATAAGCTGTTGATCAGATTTCGACAGTGATATATGTATCTACATAGCATTTGGTCATTCTACGTAATAATTGGCGCGTTTAGGATAGTTGGTTTTTCATAGCAAGATATACATGAAAGCAGAGATTTCAGTCATGTCGAAATTTTGTGGGCTACTAAAAGGATGTCATTCATATGGAACATAGATTTGGAAGACGCTTTTTTCGGGAGCGTAGATGTATGTCAACACGAAGATAATTATTAGATATGATAACTGACATGAAATTCAGACAATCAAACGAAATGAATAGGCAAACATAATTATTATTGTTCTTTGTGAATGTTATAAAAGTTAAGGCTTTTTATCGATTTGCAGGCAATCTTGAAAATATATGGGAACATGGCGAGTGACTAACATCATAATAAAAAACACTGTTTTTCATTATCTTACAGTTGAAATGCTTATCATTGTTTTTAATTAATGAATCCATTAATCTGTTAACTCCCTACCTTAAATTTTCACATAAGCATCAATCGCATTTAGTTATTTGTCTTTTGCGGACCCAAACAACGATGTCATTTTGGATAAACAAGATACATTTAAAGATTAGCCATTTAGTTAACTGCTCTTCATGAATCCCCAATAACCAACTCATCTTACCAAGTAAAAGTTTATGCATTCGACTTTGAGTTATATTATGTGAAGGTTGATGATACTATCTGAGTATCCAAACCGAGGTGTTTACACCGGAGATCGAACCTGCGACCTATATGGTGGAAGCTAAATTTACTTACCGTATAGTTAATCATCAAGTCTTGGTTATATGCCATTACTAGTCATCTAACTTAACCAGTACTTACATCTGTATGATTTTACTAAATTTATTATATGCCTCAAAGTCGACAATTAGCTTTACATTATGCCAACTCAAAACAGTAGTAATTTTGGAGGTATACATTCAAGAAGAACAAAAAACCATATTATTGCATGATAGAAAACATTCTTCTCAAAGTAAAGCGATACATAATATGAATGAACTTACTTTCCAAATGTCATCAGTAAGCTTCTTTGCAATTTCTGGACTAGAACAACAAAATGGTTTGTCAGGTGTTGTGTTTAACACACTACATGCTTCTGAACGAAGTGTTCTCATTGATGATAACTGACGGGAAAATACTGCCTCAGCTTTAGAAAAAAAGGATAAATAAGTTTGAATAGTTATAGAGACTGGTGATTCATCAAAAATGATACAATTAGATTGCTTTATTTAAAAGTGCTAAACAACCATTTTTGTCATCAGTCCTAGGGAACACAGATAAATTTTACTTTGAACACAATTCGCTATCTTAAATAAGATGGTAGTAGCGCTATGAAATAGATAACACAGCAATTTGCAATATCTATATATTTGATGGACATATGGTCTATATGAACTGATAATTTTCTAAGTACTACGGATAGGTAGACAATTATCCACAATGGTCCGCTAAATTTTATCCTAGTCAGACCATTAGCTGTTTGTTGAGTATGAGGGAAGACATCGACATTGAAATAAAGAGTTATCTTAGTACGCTGAAATTTTATGGTTCTAAAAGAGCGGTTTTGGCAAAGCAAGGGTAGCATTTCTACAATTGAAGAACATAGGGAACTCAAAACAAATCTCAACTAATTTCAAAGTCAGAATCTTCAATACGAACGTCAAGACAGTCCTACTGTACGGAGCTGAAACGTGGAGAACTACTACGACCATCATCAGGAAGGTACAAGTATTTATAAACAGTTGTCTACGCAAAATAATCAACATCCATTGGCCGGATACTATCAGCAACAGCGTTTTATGGGAGAGGACAAACCAGCTTCCAGCTGAAGGGGAAATTAGGAAAAGACGTTGGAAGTGGATAGGACATGCATTAAAGAAATCACCAATGTGCATTACATGGCAATCCCTAACTTGGAATCCGGAAGGGAGGCGGAAAAGAGGAAGGCAAAAGAACACATTACGCTGGGAAATAGAAGCAGATATGAAAAGGATGAATAACAACTGGAAAGGAAGGCTCAGGACAGAGTTGGATGGAGAATGCTGGTGAGCGGTCTATGCTCCTTAACGAGGGGTATCAGGCGTAAGTAAGTAAGTAAGTAAAAGAGCGGTTGCATACTCAAATTTACTAGCCCAATATGGACTGAACGAACTAAAATTCTCCTGTTTAGTCAAATTTATGGTCGAATCGACTTTTTCTGACTGCATTAAAACAGTTGCTTGCTATAATAGTACTATGGTTTTCACAAAATATAATTTGATGCCGGAGAGTTTTGATTCTTATTCAATCTCCGAAAGGGACAGCGTAAGTTGTGAATACCAGTAGTATCATACTAACCAAATATAAAGTATGTTATGAACCATTACAATAAAAGGTTATCATATAAACAGACGGTATTATTTGAGTACGAGTCAATTTAGACTAAAACGTGACACGCGCAGATACAAATACGTTTGAATGTATTGATTTAGAGCATCTAAAAGCTCTGTGATTAGCAATAAAAGAATAGTTTTTTAGTGTTTGACAAAACACGTGAGCCAAACTAATTTTAGCTTTATTTACATGTCTATAAGTGGATTTTAATCTGTTTATAAGAAATATAATGAAAACTTATTGAAAGAACTAATATTACTGAGTATCGTCCAATTTTTCAAGTGAGGCACTTTACAACAATGAATTTCAGTCATACTGGATAATAAACAGATTAAATGACTACTGCTGATAATTAAGTAAAAGCTTGTAGTCTTCAAGTCAACTGATGCTGTATTTTTTTGTCATAGTTATTGGTGGTTAAGTAATGAAAGTGAATAGGTAATCGGTAATATATGTGTTGGACCTAGGATGAATTTTCATTAGCTCAAGTAGCCACAGTTTTTATCAGCGCAGAAAGAAGACAGAAAACAAAGGGGGAATCAAATTATTAGTAATATTAATGGTAGTAGGTGTGAACACATGAATGAATTTTAAGGAAGAAATAGAAAAACTCAAGATATAGAAAAAGAATGAATGTATTTGTGGTGCTTTGACTGATTAATTACCACGATTATCTAGCGAACGCCACTCAGGGAAACATGTATATGTTGTTAACAAGTTTCAGTCCAAGAGTTCATAATTTCGTTGAATGTTTTATTTTGATTTGGTTTCAACTTTAACTTTTCTCTAATCTACTTCTGTATCAAGTCACTACTGCATATTGAAAGTAAGGTATAAATAAAAGCATCTATAGTTTGAAAGATATGCAGTTTCGTTTAATCATAACTTTACTGTAAATTAATGACAGTGAAAAGGGGATTGTATTTTACTAGAAACTGGATAAAACTAAAAACTATGAATATGAGCACATATTAAGATAGTTGAAAGGGAAAAATAATAATAAATCAAAGGTAATTTTATTCGATCAGATTATGTATTTCTAAAGGAAAGAAAATTTTTAACTTGAAACAAGAAAATTATAGTGGAATATATTAAGTATGGTAGATACTAAGATTATAATTAGGCGATATAAAATAAATTCTACACCCAATTGGACCTAAATACTAATTAGTCCTGAGTTGTAAGAAATATAACACAGTACTACGGATAGGTAAGAGTTTTACAGTTAAAAGGGATCACCTACTAATTAAGTCTATTTAAAAATTATCTCAACTTTTAATGAACTTGTATAATTCTCAAAAAAATTTAATTACTATTTTCGCTGGACAGAGAACGCCCAAGTCAAGTATTATCACATGAGAAATTCCCACCATATTCAAACATAGATATATGAACAAAGAGTAGCATGGGGATTATTGGAGATTGTAGTATTTTAACAGTTGATATCACGAGTCAATCTAAGCTAGACCATCGATGAAAATCTGAAAGCATTGGACGACCATTTCGTTCTAGTATGGGGTTCAGCAGTGCGCATCCGTGATCCCTCAAGCGGGACTCGAACCCAGGACCTTCGATCTCTCACGCGAACGCTCAACCTATAGACCACTAAGCCGGCATCCATCGATGTTAGTGTCTAACTTCAGTCGACCCAAGACCTTGCGCAACCCTTCATCGATTTCCTGAGGTGGATAACTGTCTCTGAGGAGTCCCATACTACGACTAAACGGCTATCCAGTGCCTCCAACTTTTCAATGGTAGTCTAGCTTAGATTGACTCGTGAATTCGACTGCTAAAGAAGTCTTTTCAATAAATTCTCTTCAGGTTTTACAATTATATATCCTAATTAAAAGTCCAGAAGGTTGTCAGGTTTGAGGGAAAATACATCGTTTAAAAACTATAGCATCTGAATTTAGGACTATAAAATAAAATGATGTTGGGATGACTGATATGAAGTGTTGACTTGAATAAGTTCATACGTTCATATGTTGGCAGTAAAATGAAAACTTGTCAATATGCTGTGCCAATGGATAATTTTTCAGCCTGGTGAGAAAAATGTCATTCTATATGGAACCTAATAGTGAACCTTTCGCGACACCATCCATTTGTCTACATATTTCACCATTGAATTTTACGCTTATCTTCATGGTACACTTTAGTAATAATTTTTTAACGATGTCCACAGGGATTGTAGTCGTTATTTCTTGTTCCACAAGTTTTTCACAGATATATTCGACAGTCTCCCTGAATGTTACGTCTAATGACATTATCATTTGTTCTTTGGTGTTTGTTTTTAATCTCGTCGATAAACTGGAATACATCCTTAACGCTGTGCTTCGCAATGCGTTTGTGGAATGGTTTTAAAATAGTTACCATAGCATATCTATCGCACACAGACCTATTTATGTTGATATAAGTAATTGAGTAGTAAAAACTCTATGATTGGTCTGAAATCCTTAAAACTACAAAGTATGTATAATGCAGTGGAATAAATTGCCTTGAAAAAAGCAAACATTTATTGGTCGTTAAATAATTATTAGGCCAGTAGACACTTATCAAGTTTGCAAATACGATCTAGTTCACATAATAGTTTCTAAATTAAACATATCTGCTTCTGGTGTAACTGTCATGCCCCGATAAGGATAATGAATGGTAACTTTGGTATCTATTTATGAACCAATACTATGCATATATTTTTTATTGTATAATTGCTAAATAACTAAACTATTCACATTCATGTCCCCTTATTATAAGCTTTATTTTGAACTATAAACTATTGTTATATGATTTACCATTCCTGAATTATGCCCTGTCTATTATTTACTATCTCCCCTATTCACAGCCACATTTGGCTGAATCTTGTACAAATGTTGTTTCTTATTTTATGGTACGATGTGGTCAGTTTGGTATATAAACTCAGTATGTTTGAAATATGATTCATACCGCAGAGTCTGTTCTGGACTTAACTGGCTGGGCTGGGCAGAAAGCAGGAACGAAAAGTACTCTAGACTACTCGTACGGTTTCGTGTATCACTGGTCCGATCGATAATTCGCTGCTCTCTGATTAGCGGTCTTATCACGTCATACGTTAACAGGGCATCTACTCGGTCACAAGTTATAACAGTAACAATAATAGCACAGAGACGAATTCAGAATCGCACATGAATGGTTTATAATTGAGTATTTAGACGATCAAATAAAACTAATTCATACTACGAACTAATATATACACAGTTGCTACATCCGTATCTAAGATATCTTCATTTATTTCACGTCAATAGCAATTATTGTGGATGTGCTCTTCAACAATTCTGATGGATATTTTACATGATGCAAACAAATGAAAAATTACTACTAGTCATATTGGTGCGCTAGTGATCTGAACTTGCACAACACAGTCAATTGTTTTATTAAATGAAAATTTGAAATTTCGGTAATATAAATATGCCCTTTACGAGAAAGAGGTATCACTGTCTATCTGGTATTTGCATTGTCTTTTAATATCAGCGTGCTCTGATGGCCTACATCAACATTCCAATCAAATAGACTAGCATCAATCGATTATTGTGCATGATCAGGACTATATTCGTGAATTCAATGAACAAAACGTGTTCATAATAATTATAAAACACATCTCGTAAAAACACCTACGACTAAAATCCCTATTATAATATATGTTCTCAGAGAAAATCTAATATTTTAAAGCTATGGAAAAATATATGTGACATATGCATGATTGAACACAACCCAAATCAGTGCAATAAATGTATTACTGTAAGGAAACACAGTCTTCTCGTGAAAAATAAACTCAACTAAATAAATAATATGGATTGAAGTAGAAGTCAGTATACAAACTATATAACTTACCGATCAGTGTCACAGGAATACCATGATCAAGTCCACATATTGCAGTCCATTTACCAGTACCCTTCTGAAGATGAAAAATAAAGGAAACGAAATTTTTACAACTTACAAAGCTTGCAGTTTACCTGAGCCAATATACGCTTATACCAGGTTGTATATTTCTCGTTATTTAGAATATACTCGGTACTCTAAGATAAAATATGGTAGAAGTTCAAAAATCTTCACTTGCGAGTATGATGTCATTGTGACTAAAGAAATATACACCATTGTGATTTTAGTATTTATATCGGTAGTAATATGTAGTGTGTGTGAAATATCTTTTATGGATAAAATTCACTAATGTTGTAAAGGTTGTTTAGTATGCACACAGTCCCAAAGTCAATCTGTAATAATAAATTACATCTATGAAAGTAAACAATCTTGTTTTTATTTTGAAATAATTGGTTATATCATATTAGCATTAAAGGTCATTCACTACTCAACAGGATTAGGATTTCATCAACCTGTTTAATTCACTCCCGTCAAACCATGAAACGAGGGATATTTGGTCGTAGGATATATTACGTTATTTTTCCTTGCTTGTTGTAAAGTGAGTGGGGTTTTAGAACAATTTTAATAATATCCATAAGAAAATTGTTAAACTGTAAGAAATTTATTATTTTGTTATTTTTTTAATCTTTATCTGACGTGATAACATTGATGGTTCTTTGGGATAAATTTGGAACCAGAGATATTTTTGAACTAAATGTATGTGAGAGACCAAAGTTCATACACTGATTTGGATATGTCGGTTAACAGTAGATGGAAAAATTTAGAGTCCTATTTAAATTTATTTCGACTAAACAGTCAAATGACAGCTCATTGTGTTCGTTTCCTTTCCCGTACGTAAACTTGATATAAACTAAGAATACACTTATCAATTTAGAGAACATAGTTATAAATGTCTTTTCAATGATGATAAACATATCATCTACATATGTGAGTAAAATTCATGGTCTGATGGCACTGAGAAAAAATATGCCATTTGGTACATTCATATTTAGTGCAAACATTTATCTAATTTCATATATATTCCAAAGAACCATCAAATTATCACATCAGATGAAAATAAACAGAAGAAGCAACGGAAAAATTTAATGAGTTTCCCATGAATATTATTAAAATTGTATTAAAATCTTAGTGGGTTTATCAGTCAGTCAACTACAACGTAGGACCAGGCACATATATGCATTTGTCCAAGTTTCCATACGCCATTAGCACAACAAAATGAACAACAAATTCATAGAAGTAGTTCACTTAATGGTGGTAATATATAAAAGAAAGATTGCATATGCGGACATACTACAGGAAGAAACATATGAAGCAATTTTAATCACACAGTTGCGACCAGTCAGATAGGATTACGTCCAACTCTCAGATTCTAGCTAAAATATTAGTCAACCTAATAGCTAAAATTGGACCACCATAGTTAGAGACATCTGAAGCCAATCCATTTGGACCAGCTGCTCTTCCTCATTTCAGATTAGCTATAGCCTTTTGAACTTCAACTAGAGTCGGGAGACCTACTTCAATGTCCTATTCAGACTGTTTGGGAATGGTTCGTAACTGTATAGTAGCTGAAGGCCAGCTAAACTGTTCTCTTAAGTGTTCCGCCCACAGTTCTAAACGTCTGAGCTGGGAGCAGATAAGTGTCATCTTTTTCTGAGATCGTCTCACTTACATATGACTAGCTAATTCCAGTTTCTTCCATGAGTCCGAAAAGCTGTCTTGTGATACATACAGCCGCTGCCTTTTCCTTTTCTATTGCTTTCGTTGCCCACCACTGCTCACGATCGTTCCTTAGACTTTTGATTAACCTAGATCTGATTTGCTTTCATTCTTCGTCGTGTTCACAGCCTGATGGGATGAGTTTGCGAGAATCCATCAGTGAAATAGATTTAGAAGAAATCCATTGGATTTTGTAACTCTTTGGTTTAAATTACTAATAGATGTTATTTCTGTTTCCACAGCTGTCCGTATATTTTTTCAAGTAACATCTACGTCAGCCTCGTTTACAGAACTGCCTAAGTGTGAATTCAGTTATTCCTGGAATCTACTTTTGGTTTTCCTGCCCCTCAGTTCCATTCTAATGAGTCTTCTTAGTGTGATTTTTCTGCGTCCAGTGAGACGCAAACAAATGCGTGCTCGTATTAGAGCATGATCGGGGTCTAAACAGGTATTCCAGTACGAGTGACAGTCTCCTATCGAGCCTCTCCAACGATGACCGATGGCAATATGGTTTATTTGAGTCCATCGTTGGTTTGGTGCAGGGGGTCGCCATGTTAGACGATGTCTGTCCTTATGCTTAAAATTAGTGCTTGCTAAAAATAAACGATTGTCTGAGCATAGTTGCAACAGAGGATCACCATTATCCGTTCGCTGAACCGGAATACTAAAATACCCACCTAAACGTCTTTCTATTTAATTTAAGTTACTTACTTGGGGATTAAAGTCACTGCAACGAGTACTACGTCTGAGCTTTTAGCTTTATGAAGTTCAGAGAGCTTTCTGTAAAAGTCATCTTTCACTTCATCCAGGCTGCAGTCAGCGGGAGCGTAGGCAGAAACGACGAAAAATCAACGACGTGTGTCCCTATCCTTCCGAGTTCTTACGGAGCTGTATAGACGAACAGCACATGAGTAATTGTTAACGGGGATAAACTTTAATAGGACTTGTTCTACTTTTGTACTAAGTATTACGCCTACACCTGGCAGACAACGAGAACTAGCTATCGGGTCAACAGATACAGGGAGGTTGTATCTCATCGGCTCTCCATTTTGGCGAGGTGAGGTCAAGTGACCACACTAGGATCCTGTATGCGTGTTTTAGGAAACACAGTATATATCAATGGTACGAGATTCTAGGGTTTTAGCGAAGGAGGCCTGTTGGCTGTTTTGGCATAGGGTGCGTACGTTGAAAGCTACAATGTATATTATGGAGTGAGGTATCAGTAGACCTGGGACAGTGTTTCACGCTATGGTGACACTTGAGGAGGAAGCCCAAAGAAGTTTAGAGTTGAAAGTTCATGTAGGAGGAATAATAGGAATTGAAGAAGGAGATTGATTAAGAATACATTGATCTTGAGTGCTGTTATAGGTATGAGGGCGCTTATCACTTTCCGGTTGCCCATACCGTGGAAGGGTTTTTCTATAAGTACTTGAAAAGAAATTGGGTTGGGAGTGGTCTTAGTGACCTGAGAGCGTGACCGCAGTGCCCAAGGGACAACTGCTTGAAGTCGGTCACACACGACCATTTTGTGAGTAATTTTTGTGTTGGCCCCGTACTTGTTGGGACTTTGCCGCCAGAGACGGATATCCGTGGGATAAGGAGAGGTGTGTATTTTTGGGGTCGAACTTTTCTAACCACACCCCTTCTTGTGAGAAGGCAGCATCGCTGTTATGCTGGTTGTCTGAAGGAAACACCTTAATGTTGTCACACCTCTGTACAGTCAGCAGTACGACTTTGCCCTAGGACCTTGGGTTTGCTACTTTTAGTCTCACTGCTCTTCAACCAACCTGTCTGGTATGGTAGGACCTTGAGGAACGATAGTTCCAGCCAGTATAGCTCAACTGGTTCATTACGATAAACAAGCCCGACCACCACGTCAAGGTAGCAGCAACGGTCGTGAGTGGGTTTATATCAGGTTACAGAGATGGAAGATTTCAATGATAACCTCATGTAAAAAGGTGAAGGTTTCTTTGTCTCAAATTGACATTCATTTCTCAGTTGATGAGTTGGATGTACAACCTCTAATAGTATACGATATTATTAACGTCGAATACCAGAGAATACAATTCAACATGTAAGTGCAGATGTATTCTCTTTTTACATTCATTTAGATGTTAATTTACAGTATTCTTCCATATGTACCTTATCATTCCGTCTTTTTGAACTAAACGTTGGATGTTTAGACTTTCTCCTTATCATCATCTTACTTTAGTATTCCGACTTTGGATAACATACAATTGCGGCAGGGTGTACGTTGACTATGACTAACTGACTGTAAATTCATTTATAACGGTGGGACACACCTTTTGTTAGAAAGTGACACTAATCGGTTTTTAGATCGAAATGGATGAATTATGGTTCAGTTTGATGATGGAAAAAGAAGTGTTATAACAATAAAATTATCACCCAAAAGTACCAACCACCCTAAGTACAACAAAACAGAAAAGTTTCTTGTAACAAAAGAAAAGAATGTCATCAGTCACATACTTGTCCAGCAGCATCCAGTATCTGATCAATAAGGTATGAACCGTCAGGATTCTGGTAATTAAATATATGACTAGTTATTTCAATGAGGTAGGATTCCAAAGGACCATTGTTCCATTCTTTGAAAACCTTCGGGAGAAATTTGAAAATACAAAAAATGTAATCGAGTTTTTGGATGCTAATAAATATTCATATGCTGTTTTTCGTCTCGCTTGTATCTAGTCTAATGCCATTCATGTGTGATTTATCAAGTAGAAGACTTGATTTGTGGTTAGTACAGGGGCAATCTGATAAAGGTTATACACTGTACTTAATAACAGTATCAGCAGAGATAGGGATCAGTTTACTACATCTATTAACAACCAACTAACTTGGAGTCATAACAAAAACATGTAAAAGCACTGTTACAATTCACTAAGTAATAATCAAACGCGCGCTTCCGATTACTACTACCATTTTCATTAATCAAACCTGCTACAGTATATAAATAAATAATATATTTGTAATATCCCAATGAGTAGAAAAATTAGATTTTCTGACGTTTCGTGACTCAGTGTAAGCCACTTCTTCAGAGAATAAATAACCAAATTAATATTAATCCAAGTTTAAATAGTACAACGGAACAATCAAAGAATATTAGGTGATCAATCAAAAACAGGTCTGAATAAATCACTGTCATGTCATTTCATTTCGGTCAAGGTGATTCATAAGCGACATGGATGTAATTTTGTGTGTATGTATGCACTGTTAATAATGAAAACTGTGTGACCTTTATAATTACAAAGGATAGAGTTTGATTTGTAATGTAATGGTGTGAAATTGTAAATAATATCAGACTGAGTGACTAGGATAGATGGTCCAAGTAGGCTGTATGGTAAGGCCTTCCTTTCTATTGAGAGCTGTGGGATTAAGCATTATATGGAAAGCTTCAGCTACTCTTCTTTCTTGGTAGTTAGAAAAACCTTTCTGTAGTATTTTGATATTTTTGAAATCAATTTGATGACTGTTGAAAATGGCGTGAACTGCTATTGCCGATTTAATCTGAAGTCTATCTAATTCTACAGGATTATTAGGCGGTTTCTTTGTGTACCTGATATGTTCTTTAGCGCGAGTTAAGATTTCGCGAGATGACTCTCCAATATAGAAGGCATCACAATCGACACAACCTAATTTGTAGACGCAGTTCTGTGTAGACATGAATGGTATTTTTTCTTTTAATCGAACTAAAGTATTTCGAAGCGTGTTAGTTGTTTTGTAATATACTTTAATTGTGTTGTCTTAATATCCGTTGGAGTTCTTCAGTTGTGCCATGACGGTATGGTAAGACTGCAGTACTAGTCCATGGCATTTCATTCGAATTATTATTATTATTGTGTACTGAATTGTCTTGTTTTAATATACTTCTAATAGTCTTCATAGGAAAATTATTAAATTGTAAGATGCTAATTATATTCTTTTGTTCTTTTTGTTTGTCCTCTTCTGAAGAGATGATCTTGTTGGCTCTTCTAACAAGATTTAAGGCTAACGAAATTTTAGCACTGAAAGGATGTGCTGAATGGAAGTCGATGTAACGATTAGAGTGTGTGGGCTTTCGGTAGATGGATAAATTTAGAACTCCATTTATATTTCTTTTCACTAAGCAATCTAAGAACGGTAGCTCTCCATGTTCATTTTCATTCTCATTCGTGAATTTGATGTGAGATGAAAGTGTATTTATCCGTTTTGAAAACGATCTTAGATGCGTCTTTTTTATTACTACAAATGTGTCATCTACATATCTGAGCCAAATTCGTGGTTTAATTTCGTTGGAGAAAATCTTTGATTCTATGTGTCATAAAAAGATTGGCCACAATCGGGGACACGGGAGAACCCATTGCTACACCATTTGTTTGTCTGTATAACGTTCCGTTAAAGGTGAATAGAGTTGAATTTAAGCAGAGTTTTAACGATCTCATGATTAAGCTGATGCTTAAAGGACATCTGTCCGATAGAGTAATGTCATTCTCTAGTAAGCCACTAATGAATTCTAAGCATATATCAATTGGAATACTAGTATATAAAGATACAACATCAAAGCTTACCATGACTTCATTCTTTTCAATAATTAAATCCGATAATTTTGATTTAAAGTCATATGTATCTTTAATCATATTATGTACGTTAAGCTGTAGTGGCTTTAATATGTTGCTTAGATATTTAGATAAAGCATATGTTGGTGTGTTGGTAAAATCTACTATCGGTCTTAGAGGAATATCTGGTTTGTGAATTTTCGGTAAACCATAGAACCGTGAAATTAAACCACGAATTTGGCTCAGATATGTAGATGACACATTTGTAGTAATAAAAAAGACGCATCTAAGATCGTTTTCAAAACGGATAAATACACTTTCATCTCACATCAAATTCACGAATGAGAATGAAAATGAACATGGAGAGCTACCGTTCTTAGATTGCTTAGTGAAAAGAAATATAAATGGAGTTCTAAATTTATCCATCTACCGAAAGCCCACACACTCTAATCGTTACATCGACTTCCATTCAGCACATCCTTTCAGTGCTAAAATTTCGTTAGCCTTAAATCTTGTTAGAAGAGCCAACAAGATCATCTCTTCAGAAGAGGACAAACAAAAAGAACAAAAGAATATAATTAGCATCTTACAATTTAATAATTTTCCTATGAAGACTATTAGAAGTATATTAAAACAAGACAATTCAGTACACAATAATAATAATAATTCGAATGAAATGCCATGGACTAGTACTGCAGTCTTACCATACCGTCATGGCACAACTGAAGAACTCCAACGGATATTAAGACAACACAATTAAAGTATATTACAAAACAACTAACACGCTTCGAAATACTTTAGTTCGATTAAAAGAAAAAATACCATTCATGTCTACACAGAACTGCGTCTACAAATTAGGTTGTGTCGATTGTGATGCCTTCTATATTGGAGAGTCATCTCGCGAAATCTTAACTCGCGCTAAAGAACATATCAGGTACACAAAGAAACCGCCTAATAATCCTGTAGAATTAGATAGACTTCAGATTAAATCGGCAATAGCAGTTCACGCCATTTTCAACAGTCATCAAATTGATTTCAAAAATATCAAAATACTACAGAAAGGTTTTTCTAACTACCAAGAAAGAAGAGTAGCTGAAGCTTTCCATATAATGCTTAATCCCACAGCTCTCAATAGAAAGGAAGGCCTTACCATACAGCCTACTTGGACCATCTATCCTAGTCACTCAGTCTGATATTATTTACAATTTCACACCATTACATTACAAATCAAACTCTATCCTTTGTAATTATAAAGGTCACACAGTTTTCATTATTAACAGTGCATACATACACACAAAATTACATCCATGTCGCTTATGAATCACCTTGACCGAAATGAAATGACATGACAGTGATTTATTCAGACCTGTTTTTGATTGATCACCTAATATTCTTTGATTGTTCCGTTGTACTATTTAAACTTGGATTAATATTAATTTGGTTATTTATTCTCTGAAGAAGTGGCTTACACTGAGTCACGAAACGTCAGAAAATCTAATTTTTCTACTCATTGGGATATTACAAATATATTATTTATTTATAACAATCTACCCAATGCTCAATTTATTCAAAATTATCAAATCAAGACTTGGTAATGATACCTACAAACTGCTACAGTATAAATCAAAAGGTAATGATAAATTGAGTGATGAAACTGTGAAAGTTTATCGACTAAGATGGTTGGAACATTTTCGCACGTGACCGAAGACCATCTACTCTAGTGAGCAAAGAAGTTGGAATAAAGATGAAAAAAGGCAAAATAAAGTTTCCAGATGAGTTAACTATTAAACTGAGATATGTTAGGAAGCGTTGACCTCTTGGATGGATCAACTCAATCTATGGTTGGGAACCTTGACAATGCCGGGATTCGGTCAGTGTTCCAGATGTATAAGTCTTTACTTTTCACCACTTTTAGTATCCTTATTTTAACTATTGCTATTCATCAGAAATTCTTATCACCAAGCTTATGTGAAACTTGGTAATTTGGAATGATGAGGATTCGTGTATATTATAGAAGAATTAATACTAATAGTAAGGTGAGGAAAAATAAGGACAAGAAGTGGGAAAGTTGGAGGTGTTTAATAATTAATAACCTAAATAAAAGACAATATACTTAAGTGTTTAGAATAATAAACAATAACAATAAACAATAAAATACTTACTTGTGCTATTCCATTATTTTGGAAATGGCCCAAATACCGTAACAAATGGTATGCTTCTGCTATCAACTCCATGTCAGCATATTCAATCCCATTATGGACCATTTTTACATAATGTCCAGAACCAGCAGGTCCTGTCTGAAAAATAAAATGATTGAAACTCACCATAAAGGTGGACTAACGTCTGCTCTCGGGGTATTGAGTGGAAATAGAAAATAATATACAGTAATCTATACCTAAAAAGTAAAGTAGAGATCCATTTCAGGAGTCTACGCTAATAGACTGGTGACTAAACTACTTGGTCACATAATTATATTTCTATTATTATCATTACTATTAGAAAAAACTAACAAAATGTTGCTTATATTTCTAAACGACGATCAATAGAACATGATAAAAACAAATGACAATGGAAAGAAAAACGAGTCATCATTTTTAATCTATGGTCTAGCTATAAAAGCACTATTACTATAAAGCGCAGAATACTCAATTTAGATTAACCTACCCAGTCACAGCAAGGTTCACCAGATCCGGCTTTAGCTGCAATTGCCTGGAAGATTGGTTTGATGTGAGGCCTAGAAAATACAATGTATAAGTAAAAATACCATGACGAAAGAGTATAAAAGAAACAGAAACGACGTAATTCCTGCAACACCGAAACGTAATAAAAAATTTTCTTATGGAAATAATTGAGTATATTTCTGTATTAGCCAATATTAAATCAGAAAGTTCTTATAACTAGTACTAATATTTTTAATGGTGTTCAATGAATTTAGTTCGTGCAACCTCCGACTACGTGTCTCATAGGGAGAGTGATATAAAACTACACTTCCCGAATGTTAGGTGCAACAAGTTCACGAAATGTAGCCTGTATAGAAGTGGATCACATTCCATCGATAGTTAATTCGCTTGACCATCCATTGATTGTCACGAAGCGCAATGACTTAACCTAGTATATGTCGAAAAAAAGCAAAATTTTAAACCTTTCAATGGGGATTTTTAAGCCGTTTAAATTTTTCTTCAAGAAACAATTAATGCTATGAAAGTATCCATGTTTGGATGACAACGAAGCTTAACCATAAAAGTCTCAACTAAGCTTTCAACATAAAAATGTATAATAATGTCTTTGGTATAACTAATATACGCTACTGCATCTATTAGGCTTCAGTTCATTGGAGTGAACTAAAAATTTATATTGTCCAAACTTTTACAGCATCTAATCATGTTTATTTTTGTCAACACTTTCTACATAAGCATTTCATTTTATCAGATAAAAATCTTACCATTCTAGCCAGTGACCCTATCTTTTATTTCAGTTCGTTCAGGTTCGAGTCAATAAGCCGATACTGTAAGCAACCACTTAATCACATTGTATCTTTGAATATAACCTATTTTTTAGCAATTTATTCATTCGTTTTGGCAGTCCAAAAAAGTCTCACTCAAACTTCATAACAGTCAATAAGCACACACTTATCTACATGAAATATTTCGTGGGGATCCTTATTAGATCATACCGGGGTTTATATGTAAATGTAAGTTTCCGTGAAATTATTACGCGATCTGACGGTGCAAACAAGTAGCTTACTTAGTGATGTCCATCACTAAACAACTAGGCCCAAATATTTGTAATATGTTATAATAAATCAATTATTTAGCAAGTAACGCAAAACTAGTTTCCCCTTGATAACAAAACTAGTTAGAAAAAGTCAAGGGAATCTGAATTATTTTGCCAACTAGGTACTTTTTCAAGTACTACTACCTAAATGCCTAGATTAGACCAGGTGGTAAGTGGTTGCAAGACAAGTAATTTAACCACTGAACAGAGAATGATATATGAGGGGAGATTACATCCTTATTTGACTGATATATATATATATATATATATATATATATATATATATTACCAAATGCCCTGGTACGGCTAAGAGTGGGGAGAGTCCGCTCTTCCTCTCGAAATGTTCTCACATGGCCACACGTATACAGCCTCTGTCAGAGAAGTCCTACTCGCTGCCTTCTCACGGTATTACTGTTGTTTACGAAATTGAGAGGACGAAAAGCGAATGTCCGGCGCTTTAACCGGGTTGGTGGACATGGAAAGTTCACCTAGGGGAGTTGGAAACCCTAATTCCAAACCTATGGTGCACATAGGCTTCAGTATCCTGAGGGAACAAATGGCGTATGAATCAATCGTTGATCACCGGCTACCATGGGACTGCATCTCCTTACGATGCTCCATCGCCTTGTGGATCAGATCTTTAGGTAAAAGGCTAAAGGTGTGGCCCCCCAAGAAAACCACCTGTTTCAGTTTGGGAACCGGGGCAGCATCACAGCCCTCACACAAATCAATGATAACTGCTACTGGCCTCATTGTTCTTGTGTGTCAGATATGTATTTGGTGCCCCCTTGTACCAATATTTATTTGTTCAAAATAAAATCAATGATAATGAATATATTTCTAGTGATTTAGAAAACAAGTTTAGGCGTCCGTGGAATCATAACAGTATTCACGCACTACTACGATGGCCTAAGCGTTCTCGGATTCACAGTAACTACAAGATTTACCTATAGCCAGCAAGTTGTACGGACTGAAAGACTAATAATAGGGAACAGAAAGACACCGATTGGTAATGATATCGAAGCAACTTACCAAGCTTCAGGGTTACCTCCAGGCATAAGACTTGGTCCATGTCTAGCACCCTCTTCTCCACCACTTACACCCGTCCCAACATAAAGGATCCCCTGCTTAGCTAACTCTGAACAACGTCTGTCAGTATCCATATACTCAGAATTTCCTCCATCGATTATAATGTCACCTTTTTCAAGCAAAGGTACCTAAGACAGAACAAATACAAGTTTATTTATGCATGTGTGCACGATAAAACACATTACAAAATTTTCGGATGTAAAACGGTACTTCGAATTGTTAAAAAAAATTTATTACACCGAATGTCTCATAAAAAAGCTGGACATTAGAAATTTTTCTCACGATTAATCGACTAGCTTTAATTATAAATATACAAATACTGATTGAAAACGGGTTTTGTCTCAGTTTGTTTCGTCCCAAATGGTTTAATACCGATATATATTCAACGCAAGTAAATCCACATTAAAACTATTAACACGAACTTTGTTTTGTACAGGCAGCGTGAAGTTGCAAGTCGAATAAGTAGAAAATTAGGACTTTGAACAAATTTATGTCAGTTTATGTTGTTATATTTGGAGTCAGAAAAGATAACAAAAGGAAAAACCAAAGAACTAAAATAATAGCCCCATTAATTTAAAACTAGAAGAAAATGCCCAAAGACACTTGAAATTAGGAAGATAATATCATATTAATAGTTAGAAACAAGATGATGAGGTATGGCTGCATTGAATATAGACTTCAACCTGTTTTCTAACATCTAGGAACTAATTAGAACCAATCACTTGATGATGAGGAAAACCAGTGGCTCACTTTAGGCAGGAAAAAACAGAAGACAATCTTTGTGTTTAGTGTAAAACATGTACAATCCAACATGTCACCAGAGTATTCTCGGTTATCCATATATCTCCAGAAGTGAGTTATAATGATCGTGAACAACTGGATGTCTCGTAACACTGGTGACAGTAAAACGCAAATTAAAGTGAATATATTGACCAGACTAAGTACGTGAAACCATGTAAAATGGAATAAAAACAGAAAGCCTGTGCTAAATCTTGCACAAATTTGGACCCACTAGTTTCGAAATAAAATCATCGACCGCTTGACCAGCTTTAACCAAGAGCATAGCTTTCCTAGGACGTTTCAAACTATGCACAAACTCTTCTAACGACATTGTTCCAATGATATTTGTTCCTTTGGCTTCATTCTCAATAAATTCTTTAACTTTAGAAACAGTTCGATTGTAAACTGAGACCTAAAGAGGAAATAGCGAGTGAAGAAATATATAATTACGGTAAATCCATGATCGTTCATGTTTAGGACCAGATTCTGACCCATTACTGCCAGACCAATCATGCCAATATCTGCCCTGGCCATCGTCAAACGAATTAGGTTGGAAACCAAATACCCCGCTAACAGATATCCAACCGAATGAAGGTTACCACTTCACCTCAATTGATGAGCTAAAACAATGCGATGAGCAACGCAAACCGAAATTATTCTTCAGAATGATGAAAATTATGATGATTATAAGCACTGAAAACCTCTGTGCAGATAAAAGTCCAGTAATTATTAGGAGTTTTTGGAAGAATAACAAGACAGTTCCGTGTCTCACAATCTCAACCTATACCGCACAATCTTCAGTCTTTAGTAATAAGGATAGGAGGTCTATTGACCTTTTTTATTACTTGCAGTTTGTTACACTGTGGAGATCCAATCTCGTCTTGAATATATCAACAGAAGGTGCTGATATTACGTGTTCTGGTAGAGAATTCCAGTAATTCACTACTCGGTGTGAGAAACGAAACTCCAGACGAAAACGATTTGATCTTGGTTTTTGAACTTTCTTCGAATGTCCTCCCAAATGATCAGCCATAGATGGAAGGAAAAGATAGAACGTGTTAGTACTAAGGTCATCGTTCAGGATACGATATGCCAATATTAGATCACCCCGTATTCGTCGTAAAATAAAGGAAATAAGTTGAGGTGTCTCAGTCTGTCTTCATAAGATAGGCCAGATAGACCTTTTACCATTTTTTTCCTGCGGCGTTGAACTCGTTCCAACACATCCGCCTCATATTTGAAACAAGGGTTCGCTGCTTGAATCCCATATTCCAAATGTGGCCGTACGAAAGTTGGTATAATAATCTAAACATTTCCTCATCCAGATACCGGAAAGATCTACGAATAGACCAAAATACCTTATAGCCTTTTGCAGCAGCAGCCTTATAGTGGCTGGTTGTTTTGAGATCATCGCTTAGTATGACTCCTAAATCTTTATAGTTTCTTAATTTGGGTGACACAAATCCACATATTGTGTAGTAATACGAATCATCGTAGTTATTTTATTGCATCACTACACTTCTGTTAGGATTTATTTCTAGTGGCCACCCGTTCATCCATGCCACTAATGAGTTAAGATCTTTCTGTAATACTATTCTGTCTGACATGCTATATATGGGTCTCTAAATCTTTATGTCATCGGTGAAGAGTAGGACGGATGACCTAGCTACAGTTGGTAATTCATTTACATAAAGCAAAAAGAGAAGAGGGCCGAGGATTGTGCCTTGGGACACTCCACTTTTTACTGGTTCCCACGATGAGAGAGCTCTGTTTACTCTTACCCTTTGTCTCCTGTCATGAAGAAAGTCACTTATCCAGTCTATGACTGCATAATGAATTCCAAAACTTTCCAGATTTAATTTAAGACTAGAATAGGAAACCTTATCAAAGGCTTAGATCTATGAAGATAACACCTGCGGGAATATTGCGATCTGAAGGTTAGACTCTTCCGAGCGAAAATAACAGCTCCTATCATTTATTTTACGCATTTTAGTCCTCTCTACTGTCTGAGCTTGTTATGGAAAGATGACCTTTTAAGCCCAGGTATTTAGAAAGACGGCTTTTTCAAAGTATTTTTGAGTGACTATTGGAAGCGATATTAAATTGTCAAGAGATGGCAGTTGTTAGCAAAAATGAATTATTTGATGAATAATAGGTATGAAACTACGATGCTGGATATCTGCCTAATGGGAAAAGCATCTCACCAACACAGTGCCACTCAGTAACGGCTGTTACCAGCTAGATGGTTATGAGTAGTTTAGTCTTTGAAAACTAACACTGTTGCCTCCAATGATAGGTAGTTTGTGGGCTGGCCATTTTCGCGAGGCATATGTCGCTGTAATTTAGGGACCATTTATTTATTCTGTATTCATTTGAACACATGAATATTGGTACGAGGGGGCACTATATATATATATATATATATATATATATATATATATATGCACCACACAATAACAATGTGAGTGGAAAATGAAAAAGAATATGACGCGCATATAAGAGAGAAGAAAAAAAGAACAATAACGACCACAGATCACCGTGTGGAAGTGTAATAATAATATTAATAATAATAACAATAATGGGGGAAACCTAAGGTACAAGCAGAAAGAATTCTTTCAGTTAGGGAAGTTACAACCACTTTTTATGAAGAAAGTAAAAGAAGGTTACAACGGGATCGCCACTAGCTTATATCCTGGGCCATATTTGATAACGTCTCTAGCCACTGTGTTGCACCATCTCTGGGACCCCGAACTAGGAGTCAAGTAGAACCAACAGAAGACAGCCCTTTGCAGCTTTTTTTCACCATGTCATACACTGACCACTTCTCCGCTTTCTCCAGCCAGTCTCAGAATCAGAAAATAATGCACGGCGTGGAATTCTCTAGGATGGCATTCGTAAAACATGTCCAAGCCACCGAAGTCGGTGTTTCAAGATGGTGACACCAACTGAATTATTGTATCTGCGCCCGAACATACGATGCCGAACCTCTATATTACTGACATGGTGTTGCCACTACATGTCAGCAATCCTTCTGAGACAAGGATGATCGAACACAGAGAATTGTCTTACATCCTCAACTCGAAGAGGCCAGGTTTCACAAGCATAGAGCTAAAACGGCTCTCACAGACGCGTTGTAGATCCAACCTTTTACAGCCAGACTAACATAACAAAGATGGCCCAGATTGGCATAAGCCGCTCTGGCTTTCATTATACGTGCATCGATCTCATCACTCACGCCACCACCAGCACTTATGCAGCTACCCAGATACACGAACTTCTCAACCACTTCTTCACCACCCAGAGTGAGTACAGGATTAGAATCCTGCCAGTCTTGTAGGAGTACTTTGCACTTCAAAGGTGCAGAGCACAGATCGTACTTATGCAGCTATTATTATTTACAAACATCTTATGGGCACGTAAGTGTTGTAAAGAAACCATTTCGGGTTCCTTCGAAAATGTAATATAACACAAGTTTCAATAGTGTTAGCATTATATTTGCCACATTTGAAAAAGAGAAACGAAAGAAAAAAGAAAAAACAATAATAAAATAATTATAAATCAAGTGCTGTGTAATTAAGAAGAATATCGAGTTCATTTTAGAGAAGGAAAGTAAGAAACTAAGGAAATAGAGATTAAAGGATACGCGAAATGAGTAAGTAGTTTAATAAGCGTGTTTATGGACACAGAATAAGAATGAACGACTATGTATGTATCATCAAATGAGTAACAAAAACAAGACAAAATAAATAAATAAATGAATAACTTATTATTGCGGTAAGATATGACGTTAGAACAAGTGTTTGTGCAGTCATAGCTTGGAGTGATGCTATGAAAGTTTCAATTAAGTGCAAGGGTCAGTCATTGTGTATGAGTAGTATATGCATAATAAAGATGAAGCTAGTGTGTGGGGTTGATTTAAGCGTAACACAAATTGTCTTAATGAAAACTTCGTAATCTTAAGAATAATATTTATTTAGACGGAAAAAGGAGAGAGCGAGAAAAAAACACCTAATGAAAGGGTCCAACCATGATAATAATAGTATAATAAATATAGAACTCTGAAGTAAACCAACAATTTAAAAAATATATATAAGGATAATT
Organism: Schistosoma rodhaini; assembly: GCA_944470415.2. NCBI lineage: Eukaryota > Metazoa > Platyhelminthes > Trematoda > Strigeidida > Schistosomatidae > Schistosoma > Schistosoma rodhaini. The sequence continues at coordinate 32,535,857 of OX104037.1, forward strand.
AATATGTATGAGTCGTATATGCATAGTGAAGAAGTTGATTTAAGTGCAACAGCCAGAAACAGATTCTAGTCTGTGAACAGTTGAAGTAGACGGTTCCCGTTATCTGACCAGCAACCAACAAGGCCCCATCTGCCAACTAAAAGAATCTCTTCTGTGTCTAGGCGCCCGACCTGAGCACTCAAATTTCCCGCTAGTACTACAATATCTGTCGAACGCACTGTAAAATCCAGACTAAGGTTTGGCTGAAGAATAACTGTCGCTGTAGTTTAGACACACCTCATTACCTCTTTGAGTTCAGAACAAAGCGATTAGGGAAATAACGGTTCTAAATTTCATTATAAATACAAATATTCATTGTTACCTAAACAAATATTACTACTCAGTTATTCAACCGATAATTGTTCCTACAATAATCGATCTCAATTGCAATAAATAGACAAATTGATAAGGAATGTAGAAAAATTACTAAACGCGCCAAAAGAAAAGTGCTATTCTATCCTTCCTGGATAGACAATTAAAAATCCGTTCAAAAGACGATATTTTGTTCCTTTATGACACGAAGTGTTTCCAATTCTGAAAAATTGCATCAATTCATAATGAAAATGCACGATCCCAGTCAACACAAGCAACACAATCAAAAACGGAACAATCAATATGGCTGCCGCCAAGATGAAATGTAAATTAAAACAAGATAGATACAGTTCAGGAAGAAACACAGAAACTCAGTGAATGCAAAAGAAAAATGAGAAAACCATAATAAAATAAAATATTACCGTCCCAAATAGCATCAAAAAGACTAACAAAAATGTACAACTAGAGAAACCAATAAAAACAAGTTTCAGATGTATGCATAGAGGGATTTTCACACACAAAATCTTCAAAATGGATCTTACACGCACTGTCTGGAGAAGAGCAGTTAGTTGGTGTTAGAATTCATCCTTGATTGCATCCGAGCTGCAATCCGTCAGGACATAGGTGGAGATGACGAAAAGACACCGTTTCTCACGCCGATTTCTTTACACTGGTGGTTTCAGAAAAACTATTTCAGTATTCGCAATCACTGAAAACATTCGATTTTCGACCAGTCAGTTAGTTCATAACGTTTAGATAGAACAGAAATCCCACCACAGGCGAGTTGCTGTATAGTTTGAAAAGCAAAAATAAACAGGGCGACAAGGGAAGTAGGTGAACAAGTGACACAGTACAAAAAAAATAATAATTAAAGTGAATGTCACCAAATGGGTATGGGTTATTTGAATTGTAAAAAGGAGTGCGAGCACTATATCTAGTAATCATTTTCATTTCATTCTAATTGCGTGACGGCCATGATACTGCCCGGGTGCCCAGTGTTACGTCCAATTATGAGATTTGCCCGTTCCAACTATTGAAGTACTGGCCGTCGATATTCCCAAATCACGAACCCAAGTAGGCAAGAGAACCAAAACTTCGAATTAAATACCAAGTTTATTCGCAATTCACAAATAACCGACCAAAGTCGTTCTAACAACAATAATTATAACAATTACAAAACAAACCTTCAATTTTGTAGGTTCCCGGAGCAAAAACTCCCAAATACTAAACCAATGACAAAAGAAACCAAAATGTCCGAAAGGAATGACATAAACAAACAAGTCCAAAGGTTAAGTAAAACAAACACATCCAAAAACACAGTAAAATTGATGTACAGTAAAAAGGTTTTAATCAACCAAATGTCTTCAGTTCTTCCTTAACACTCCCGACCAAAAGAACTTTGTTTCTTTTCACAGACAAGTAAATAGGTAGCAGGAGCCTAAGTATATACATCACGAACTATCAGCAACAAGCATTCAACACACCAACAACCTCGTGATCCCTAGGACTTACACCAGTACGCCTAGGGATCCGCGTAGCTACTTACCATCTACAGCTTCAAGAAGACAGTTTTCTAAGTTCTCTCACTAGGATCCCCTTTCTTGTCCTCAGCTCTACCTGCCTCCCTAGTTTGTCCTTACTTGGTAACACTCTCTGTACTAGACCCAGGGGCCATTTGTTTTTCTCGGAGAACTCAGAACATATCATTACTAAGTCACCCTCCCTTATGTTCCTCTCGAGTTGGGTCCACTTGTATCTACGCTGCAAAAGCGGAACATATTCCTTAGACCAACGTCCCCAAAAAATATGTGCCAAGGAATTCGCTTGCTTCCATCTCTTAAAATACCTCCTACACTGATGGACCAGATGGTATTCCGGCTAGCATGCTAAAACGTGGAGGCGATGATATGTGTGTTTTATTACTCAAACTATTTGCGATATCACTCTCTACAGCGCATTACCCTACTGCCTGAAAAACTACACACATCATTCCCAAAATTAAAACAGGACCTGAAGCAAATGTTGAAAATTACCGACCCATAAACATAACTTCAGTGGTGTCTAGAGTGATGGGGAAAGTAGTTAAAGCGGCGTTAGTCCAACATGTAATTACTAATAATCTCATCTCGGTCTCCCAACATGGATTTCTTAGGTTCAGATCATGTGATACATGCCTAGTGGACTACATGAATGATATAACTCTGAAACGAGACAATGGACTCATTGTATCAGTCATATTTTTAGACTTTAGGAAAGCTTTTGATAAGGTTCCACACAAACGGCTTCTAGCCAAACTACTGTCCTTCGGAATCAACAACCCACTCTATTCATGGTTTGTTTCATTCTTAAAGGGACGTAAACAAATGGTAAAGTACAACGACTGTCTCTCATTACCTAGACCAATAACTAGTGGCGTCATCCAGGGAAGTGTATTAGGCCCACTTTTGTTTCTCATGTATATAAACGATATATGTAACATCATAAAATCTGGGAAACCATACTTATATACTGATGATCTCAAAATAGTATACAGCTATAAGCCTGAGGTTCTAAGTGAAAGTGTACGCCTGATTCAAGATGATCTCAATAACCTAACTATCTGGAGCGAAAAGTGCCAATTACCATTTAACCTCCACAAATGCGGGATCATGCACTTTGGAAAGCACCCCTATGAACCCCAACTTTACTTAAATAAAAGTAAAGTCCAGACACTTACTTCAGTACACGATCTAGGAATAAATTACACAGGAAGCCTAAACTTTAAAGCACATGCCTCCTTTATTATTTCTAAAGCCAGACGTCTAATTGGCTTCATAACAAAAAATTTCTTCACGACAGATGCCAAGCTTAACCTCTACGAAATATGTGTACGACCTTCCTTAGAATACTGCTCTTTTATCTTCTCTAATATGGATACCACTGACAAAATAAGAGTAGAAGATTTTTAAAGACGTTTTACACGCCAACTGCTAGGAAGTGACACCACTCTTGATTACACAAGTAGATGTAAGCACCTCTCTTTAGAACCTTTATGGCACCGTAGGTTAAGGAACAATCTGATATTTCTCTACAAAGCAATAAATGGACTGTCATTCCTAACCTCCTAACCTCCTCTTCAGATGGAATCTGGTTTGTCCTATCCTACAGTAGGCTGTTGTTGATGGTATCCGGTCAACGGACATTCAGTACCTTGTGTAGACAATTGTTTATAAATACTTGTAGCTTTTCAAAGATGTTTGTGGTAGTTCTCCGATTTTCAGCTCCATATAGTAGAATAGTCTTGACGTTCGTATGGAAGATTCTCACTTTGATGTTTGTATGCAGACATTTTTATTACAGCAGACAAGTTGAAATATTATACTAATTAACAAAGTTGTTTTTTGTTAAAATTAATGTATTTAACTGAATTTAAGCTGAATTTCTGTTTATTACCTTGAAATATAATTAAATCTGAAATAACTTGCATTCTAAAAACAGTCCATAGCGTAATTCTACCATGGTAAAACCACTAAAACAGTAGTAACTAATCAAAGAGATAGTCATCTTTTGTTTCAATACCAATCTATACAAACCCATCAATTGGTTCCTTACAGACAATAATCATATCTAAAAATCAAGAGATTGTGTATTGTACAATTTTTTGCTTCAGAACCAAATAAAACACATATGTGATACTCTAGACCATATGTCGTCATGAAAAAGAATAATATACAGATCGTCAGATAAAAGAAAACTGAAAATCCATTCATTAAAGACATCAGGCGAGTGATGATAAATAAGCAGTTCCTCGAAACGGTCAACACTTGAGTTATCACATTGTTCTCCATAGATCGATAGAGAATTCTTAAAGCTGTTACAGAAAATGAAACATTTTTAGCACTTGTTGTTAACAACGGACCATGAATAATTTAAGTGTAAATACCGAAAAATCAAGAATATCTATAAAGTGTTTACTGTTAGATACTTGTGAAAGACACTTAGCACATAGTTGCCGTACCTGCCCAAAACAATCGTTTTCATATATTAAGTAAGCCATAAATATAGCGATAGAATCCTTATGATAATTAGAAGCATTCAAATTAATGTACTAACTAAAAATTTTAATGATAGTGTTATTTAGTACATGCAGAACTGGATGAGCACAAGTGGATGTGTTGCATTTAAAATCTGTAGCAAACGCGCAATCAAGTGCAAAGGAATTATCATTTAGTACAAATACCACAAGCGAAATCGGAGAAAATTCGCCTGGTTCCTGGAGTTGTATTTGATCAACGTGTCGGTTGTGTGTACTGAAATCATTGATATCCAAAATTCCAAACATAGATTTTCCAACACTCTTCATCACAATCTACGTGGTTGGTCGAAGAGCATTCTCACGATAGTATGTATGCACGAATGTATGTCCAACCCGCTTTCAACGTCTTTTCTTAATTTCCTCTTCAGTTAGAAGCTGGTTTGTCCTCTCCCATAAAACGCTGATGCTGATGGTATCAGGCTAGTGAATGTTGAGTATTTTGTGTAAACAACTGTTTATAGATACTTGTACCTTCTTGAAGATGAATGTAGTGGTTCTACATGTTTCAGCTCCATACAGTAGGACTGTCTTGATGTTCATATTGAAGATTCTGACTTTGAAATTAGTTGACAGTTGTTTTGAATTCCATATGTTGTAGAAATGCTACTCTTGCTTTGCCAATCCTCGCCTTTACATCTGCATCAGATCCTCCTTGTTCATCAATGATGCTTCCCAGGTACGTGAATGTTTCTACATCTTCCAGAGTTTCCCCATCAAGTGTGACTGGGTTAGTGTCCTCCGTTTTGTATTTGAGAACCTTGATTTTTTTGTGTATGTTTAGGCTTATTGATGCAGAGACTGCTGCTACATTTGTTGTCTTCGCCAGTATCTGCTCATGTGTATGAGATTGGAGGGCTAGGTCATCTGCGAAGTCCAAATCGTCTAATTGATTCTGAGATGTTCATTGTATTCCGTGCTTCCCCTCAGATGTCGAGGTCTTCATAATCTAATCATTTACCATAAGAAAGAGGAAGAGGTAAGGTAGACAGCCTTATTTGACTCCGGTCCTCACTGGAAATGCATCTGTCAGCTCTCCTCCATGCAGCACTTTGCACTGTAGTCCGTCGTATGAGTTCCGGATCATGTTGACGATCTTCTCAAGAACTCCATAGCGTCGAAGAAGTTTATATAAGGTTACCCTCTCCACACTGTCAAACGCCTTCTCATGGTCAATGAAATTGATAAATAATGACGAATTCCACTCAACTGATTGTTTGACGAGGATCCATAGTGTCGCAATTTGGTCTATGTACGACCGATCCTTACGGAATTCGACCTGTTGGTCAAGCGTTTACTGCATCTTTCATCTGAATGAGCAACACTCCGTTGAAAACTTTTTCTGGTAGTGACAACAAACCGATGCCTCTGTAATTCTCGCATTTACCCAGATCTCCTTTCTTTGGTATCTTGATGAGATATCCTTCTTTGCAGTCCGTTGGCACTTGTTCCTCTTCCCAAATATTCTTGAATAGAAGGTGTAGCATGTCTGCAGTTACCTCAATGTCTGATGTCAGTGCTTCAGCTGGTATGTTGTCAGATCCTGCCGTTTCCAGCTCCTGATTTGTCTGATGGCCACCTTGACTTCCTCGATCGTTGGTGAAGTGACACATATAGGGAGGTCAGTGTGTGCTACTTAGATGTCCAGTGGATTTCATAGAGCTATTCAGTAGCTCCTCGAAGTATTCTGCCCATCTTTTCCTCTGTTCTTGAATTTCCATGATTGTCTTTCCTTCTCTATCGTTGACTGGTCTCTCCGGTTTACCATATCTCCATGCTAGTTTTTTCGTTGTATCATATTCCCTTCTCTTGCAGCTTTTTCCGCCGTCGTTGCTAGTTCTCCCATGTATTTCTGCTCTTCTTCACTTGCCTGTTCGCTTCTGCGTACTCTGCTTGCGCCCTGAGTTTATATGCTCATGTTCGACTGCTTCTAATTGCTGTCTTCTTGTTCTTCCTTTCTTGAATCTTGTCCAGGGTTCCCATAGAAATCCATTCCTTATGATGGTGATTGTTGCGACCCAATACCTCGTGACACGTTGACGTTAGTGCTTCTTCCATCCTTTTCCAGTTGTCCTCCGTGGTAGTTCCTTGTTGTTTCAGTAGATCCTGTAAAGCTTGAAACCTGAAGTTGAGAGTTATCTTGAATTCGTTGAGTTTGTTAGTATCTCGAAGGAAGGCTGTACTGAACCTTTGTACTGCTGTTTCCCAGTTGTTCAGTGTTTCTTTAGCCTTAGTTTCATCTTGGCCACAATCAGCTAGTGGTGGTCTGCAGCTATGTCAGCTCCTCTCCTTGTTCTCACGTCTTCCATTGTCTTTCTGGACTTTTTACTGATGCAAATATAATCTCTCTGGTTCTCCGTGGTGTGATTCAGCGAGACCCATGTAGCTTTGTCTATGCGTTAATATGGGAATATCTTGAGGTCTATAACCAATTTATTGGATGCACATAGGTTTGCAAATCTCTCCCCATTTTTGTTTCTCTCTCCCAGTCCATGTTGTCCCATATCTTCATATCCGGTGTCGTCCATTCAAACTTAAGCGTTTAGATCTCCCATCAGGATGGTGAGATCCTTTCTTGGGCACTTCACTTTGATTGAAGCCTCGAGTAGAACTGATCTTTATTGTCGTCGTTGCTATCATTGATGTGTGCATAACGTTGGATAACATTCGTTGTGATCCACTTCTTCTTTGTTTTGAACGATGCTTTGATAATTCTGGATCCATGAGATTCCCATCCTACAAGTGCATTTCGTGCTTGTTTGGGCAGCATTTGAGCAACTCCGTGAGTGTGTGTAGCATTTTCTTCTTCGTGACCAAAGTACATCAGCATCTCTCCCGTATCTAGTCTTTGCCGTCAAGTTTGTGTCCAATGAACTTCGCTGATTCCAAGTACTGTCAATTTGTATCTCCTTATTTCCATTGCTATTTGACTGGTCTTCTCAGTCTCCCACATTGTCTGGACGTTCCATGAACCTATAAAAATTGTTGCTCTGGTTGTTAGAAGGGGCATTGGCCTTATGACTTCCGAAGGATCTCAGCTTTCATCATGAGACGTCATAATTCTTCCTTAAACTCAGAGGGCAGAGTTCAAGTGGCTTAAATTGTTTTTAAGGTGGTTTTGTGAATGCGTTTGTGTGGTAATATGATGCCGGTAGAGTAAGATACATTATAACAAATTAAACAATAAATATAAAGATAAAATATGAATATCTTAGTTGCTATCAATATTTATAAAGTTAAATTATTCAGAATCATGTTGATGATTTCCTCTAAGATAAAGCGAGCTCTGACTAACCCTCACAAATTCATAGCTCGTGTAAAAACTCTATGCACATTTAACTTTTACTTATTTTCTATTATAAATGTTATGGTAAGTAATGGATTAATCAAGTGGAATACGAATGACATATGAAATTGACTTTTCGAATCGTAGATGACATGTATTTACATCTTAAGAAGGATTATAGATGCTTGATTACATAATATTGCAAATATGTTTTGATACAGTAAGTTCATAAAATATTACTATTAAATACAACGTATTCCAGTTTATACAGACCTGAATGTTAATATAACCGTCGTAGTGAACAAGATCACGAGTGGGGACAATCGAATGTGTTTGAGTACAACATTACAGAATATCTCATTAAAGTATGAGAACCATAAAGTGAACAGTTAATTTACAAAATAACAATCATCTGTCTCAATTGGACTGTTTTTTTCCGCAAATATCCCTTCATAGTCTCCGATCATAATTGTTCATGCATTTTCGTAAAAATTGCGTGCCCTTCCCGTTCTCTCCTTATCAATCTTCTACTGAAATACATTCAATGTCCGATCATCACCATATACTACTTGTGTGAATATCAATAACCCACACCACACTGTAAACAAATCATATACAATGGGATTTATTCTCAAATAATTTCCGTTTATTTTGAGAGTCAAATGAATCCCTATTACCGGTCTTTAGTTCTGCACTTCGCGCCTTTACACTTGTGTCTAAATTGCCGCATAGATTCAGCCCGAGGTTATTAGAAAATTATAGAAAATCTAGTCGAGCGTTCATTTCGAAGACTTACCAATAAGTTATTCATTCTTGCTATTAGCTTTCCCACTGGTTAGAAGTGGACGAAAGTTCCTCAAGGTCCTTTTAAGAACATCTTAGGAATGTTCCTCAACTTTATCTCTATCCTGTTATTATTTTTAAGACTGATCAAAATTGGACATTTTGTTTAAGCTAGTTGTAGATCCCAATTCAAGTTTTGTTTCCGTCATTTAAATAATAACTAAGTAAACAATTTAATCCTACAATATATATGAATGTATTGTGTAACGAATATGTTATAAGTGTTAACTACGTTGTGTAATCGATCAAATAATTTTTAAAAGTTGCAAAAACTTTTCCTTCACAGGTAATATCACGAACTGATCTCAGTTGAGTAGCCGTTGAAAACAGGAAGCACTAGACATCTGTTTCGTTCTGATGTGGAACATCTCAGTAAAAACCACTAACGACCACCTCGTAGTGGACCAAACTCTGAACCTTTGGATACTGAGAGAGAACGATTAATAGTTTAGTTTATAAGAAATTAACGTTGATACGTCTATAAACATTACATTGTAATAATGAATAGTGCTTACTAAAAAGTGGAGTAAGCATTCAACTAGCTTTTTAAAAATTTTCTGCCCTGAACAAATATGTTATATCAAATAAATTCATTCTCATTGGTTGATTGAATCTCCCAATTGATGTTCAGGACTGCAATTGATTAGCCTTCTTTTAGGACATGTATATCCAGTAAAGATTTGCTCGTAATAGCCTTAATTCACAATCATCATAAGCAGTAACTAAATAAATAATACAATGGCGTTTGGAGAGAACGGTTCGATTTCTGGAGTGAACATCATCTCGGATGCAAGTACATTCAGCTGACGAGTCTCAAAAGGGACGAAACTCACGTCCTGAATTTCAGTGCTAGCCACCACATATCGGTCGCGGTCCGAATAGCTCATTGGTAACGTCTCTGACTGTGAAGCTGAGTGACACGGAATCGAATCCGTCAGGGAGCACCAGTTCCCTCAAGATTATAGATAAACCTTGCTGACGAGTGCCAAGTAGCACGAAACCCGGGTCCAGGGTTTCCTATTGACCACCTCCAACCAACATCTTACCACATATCTCTGCTTATAATGCATCGAATCAAGTTTAAGGGTCATTTTCGTTAGGTTAACTAGTAAACTGATCAGTTTTTTAACGGTTCGAAAGTATTTCATAAAAAGAGATTTTCATCACATACTAGTATCAACCAAAAAAAGCAGTAACATCAAAAAATACATTGATAAAAGCTATAATGATTGACAATATTATATTGATTTAATGAATTGAAAGGAACATGTTAATCACTAGATTAAGATTTTGAATTCGATTTTATTTCAAGTAGTGAGTGAACATCGATAGAATAGGTCTAAAGTTAAAATATAACAGTCATCTATTGCCACCCATTTTCACTGGTTCACTGTCTACATGTTATTACATCAAATTAGTGTCAAAAAAACTAAAACTTTCATTTGCCTATTTCATACTGTTTTTCTCGTTACATAAAATCAGCTTTCGTGTACTAATTTGCTTGTTATGAAAACGAATTAACAACTGCGTGTACATTCAAAACAATTAACAACTATTAGTAAAAAGATTTTCAATTTAAACACTTTAGATAAATCCTTACTAGTATTACTTTTTTTTATAAAATTGTGAAATATATCAATCAAGCAAAACAATGATGAAGACTGGTTAAACAAGTGCTATCTTAGCTTAATATTGCTTAGATAAGTTTATACCCAAATATTTGCCGTAATATTCATATAGTGTAATACAGTTGAAATATAATTATTAATCCATTAACTAAATTTTTTGTTGATTAGTTACGCCTGTTACTCCTCGTGGAGAAGCATAGGCTGCACACCAGTATTCTCCATCCAATCCTGTCCTGGGCAAATAAACTAAAAGGCAATTAATTTGATTACAAAACCACAAGTAATTAGTATATTCAGAAGGGGTTTTGTGGAGATTTCAGTATTTTTATAGTTGAATTCATGAGTCAATTAAAGCTAGACCACCGTGGAAAACCTGGAAGCACTGGACAGCCGTTTCTTCCTACTATGGGACTCCTCAGCAGTGCGCACCAACGATCCCGCCTCGTGACATTCGAACCCAGGACCTACCTACACCGTTGGATGCCGGCTCAGTGGTCTATCGGTTAAGTGCTGTGGCGCGGGACTGGTAGGTCCTGGGTTCAAATCTCGCTAGGTGGGAACGTGAATGCGCACTGCTGAGGAGTCCCATTGTAGGACGAAACGGCCGTCCAGTGCTTCCATGTTTTCCATGGTGGTCTAGCTTCAATTGACTCATGATTTCAACCATGATTATTAGTATATCTCGTTAGATTAATAACGTTAAAAAATAGTGCGATAAACCTTGAAGAAAACAATTACTATGTTGATTGATTGTACCATGCATTTTGCTTTTGCTGGGTTTTTTCTTCAATATTCTTCGTTCTTCTTATCATTTTAATTCTGAAACTGACTACTTCATCTATCTGAGTGAATGAAAATAATATGTGTATATACAGTAATCAGTAAATGATAAAAACAATCAGTAATTTGAAATTAATTTATATTATGAACTAACTGTGTAAGGAAGCCGTTGAAATCATGGATGTCTAAAGAGGTGTTTTGTTTGGTAGAGGCAAATCATGAATTTCGTTAAAACTTGCCTACATCCATTGTGTGTCATTGGACAAAATATAAAGAGAGCGATATTTTGTGGACACAAGATAGTGCTATATGAACAAAAAGATAGTTATGATACTGCACAATACTTCATGATCTTCAACAATCTGATTCCTTTCACTCCACACCTTGTGCTGTGAATATGGTTACAAAATACGTTTGTTTGGCAAATTAAATCAAAAAATTACTGCATTATTTCAAGGAACAAGATGTAATCTAAGTGAAGAGTCAATATGCAGAACATTTAGTTCAACTTTAGGAATAAAAGCATGTTAAACAACAGTGTTTTTGAAAAGAGGACGAGTCTTTAGGAAAGTTAGTACACCCAGTGAATGTTTTAAATGTTTTGTGAACTGAATGATTGTGGTCTTAGACTGCAGCATCAGAAACGATGTAAAATATGTTGTACATTTAAAACATCCGCCTTTACCTTTTACTAAAAAAGTGGAGCGATTTCTTGTCTCACTCAATTATTTGGCGAAATACTATATACTGAAAAACACCTGAATTAATTTGTTCAATCGTCCTATGGTGTTCTACTGCACGGAGCTGAAAATTGGAGAACTATCACAACCATCATTGAAAAACTACAAGTATTTATAAACAATTATCTATGTAAGATACTCAATGTTCGTTGGCCGGATACCATCAGCAACAGCCTACTGTGGGAGAGAACAAACCAACTTCCATCTGAAGAAAAAGTCAGGAAAAGACGTTGAAAGTGGATAGAACATACATTGAGGAAATCATCAAATTTCGGCACCATGAAATACATTGCATCGAGGATTGGAGGCAGACAATAAAAGGATGAATAGTAGATGGAAAGGACTGCCTAGGACTGAGTTGGATGGTGAATGCTGGTGAGCGGCCTGTGCTCCTCCACCAGGGGTAAGTAAGAGGTTGGTAAATAATAGTATTTCCTATTATTAACTAATTACTGAACTAAATGATTGAAATTAGTCGAATGCAGTAGTTCTCCTGATTTAAGATAAGATACTTATCAATCTAAATTTTTTTATCATGTTGCATGCTTTTGGGTGGTTGACGGTATTCGCTGAATAGTTTTACCCATATTTCACACTCACTAGTATTCAATTGTTTATTCTTGTATATATTTATCAGTGTACGTATAAATGAATTTATCGTAACCGTTAGTGATTTGAGCATTGAGTTTTGTAGAAAACTAATATTGTTTTACTAATTCACATCGTTAAATTCGAAATTAGTGTACATCACACAGTCACATAAATCTTTTTTGAAAAAAGCAAACCATATTAAAATTGAGTCACAAATAGTTTACTTTATTTGAATAAAGTTATGTGAAGGTGCTTCGATGGTGTTTTTATGAAACAAAACGAATTACCTACCCGGTAACTAATTAGCGTATAAATACAACGTTAACATTTTACTTTAGACGATAAAAATATAAATGAACTCTATTGAAGTTGATAACTCCGCCTGTAGCTCCTCCGGGGTCTACTGCCGGTCCCAAGCCCGGGTGAAGGAGGACGGTTGGGCATAGGGTTAGCGACTCCATCTCGTAGAAAACCAACTCGCTAAAAAATGCCAACCAGAAAAAATCATTCAAACCATTCAAATTCTGCCCTGGGAGTAGAAGGAATAATTATGACGTCTCATGATGAAAGCCGAGTTCTTTCGGAAGTCATGAGACCGATGCACATTCTAACAACGAGAGCGATAATTTTAATAGGTACACGGAATGTCCGGACAATGTGGGAGACTGGGAGGGTCTTCCAAATTGCTGCAGAAATGAGAAAATACAACCTGGAGGTGCTTGGAATCAGTGAAACACATTGGATGCAGGTTGAACAACAACGACCATCTTCAGGGGAACTTCTGTCATATTCCGGTCATGAAGAAGAAAATGCCCCACATACACGAGGAGTGACATTGATACTGTCCAGAAAAGCACAAAATGCACTTGTTGGATGGGAATCTCATGGACCAAGGATCATCAAAGCCTCCTTCAAAACAAAGAGAGAGGGCATTACAATGAACGTCATTCAATGGTATGCGCCTACCAACGACTACGATGAAGACGGTAAAGACCAATTCTACGATAGGCTGCAGCCGATCTTCGAGAAGTGCACAACAAAAGACCTGACCATTCTGATGGGAGATCTCAATGATAAAAATGGAATGGACAACACTGGATATGAAGACGTCAAGGGACGACATGGACCGGGAGAAAGAAACGAAAATGGTGAGAGATTTTCAAACCTATGTGTCTTCAATAAGCTTGTCATAGTTGGCACTATATTCCCACATTAACGCATTCACAAAACCACATGAACTTCACCGGACCAAACCGCACAGAACCAAATCGACCATATCTGCATCAACAAAAAGTTCAGGAGGATGATGGAGGATGTGAGAACCAGGAGAGGAGCTGATATAGCATCAGATCATCATTTGCTTGTCGCCAAGATAAGATTAAAACTTAAGAGGCACTGGAAAACGGGGTAAACAACATCACGAAAGCTTAATACGACTTTTCTTCGGGATATTGACAATATCAACAAATTCAAGATAGCCCTCAGCAAGAGGTTCCAGGCCTTTCATGATTGTCATGATTGTCATGATATTGATATTAGGTCACATGATCGTTAACCAGAGTTGGATAGTGTCTGGTAGTAATAATCCAAGACAGGTGTTTTGTTTTATCTGTGACTCTCTACTTACAAATGCTTGTAACTTAATAACATCATTAAGACAATGTTATGAAGTTTCACATAATTCAATAGAGGCTAATCAGTTGCTGTTCTTCAACATCGTCGAAAAGATTAAATCGCTTAGAAATGAAACACAATCCATCCCTCTTATACAAGTAAATAGCTGAAAATACTGGGTTCGTGTCCGTTAGTGGATACCAAAACTGGAATTCCGATACATTCACCTAATGGTTATTAAATGGGACAGAACATGAATCTTATATCCTACTGCTGGCTATCATCCTACTCTCCTTAAAACGGCAGTAAGAAAGACCTATGATTCAAATTATTGCTTTTCATTATCGTCCCCGTAATAGAGTAAGCTAAACATGATCAACATAACATGAAGGGGGTTTCAATGTTATTTTATGGCAATCTTTGTTGGGAAAAACTGACAAATTATTCTACCGTGCTAATTTGGTTAAATCTTCATAAATTTGATTATAACTCTTTTAAATTTAAAAACCGATGTTATTGAAAATTCTGTTGATCATTTTATATTGTACTATCATCGGTTAATATTATTCACTGAGTTAGTCTCACTCTTAAATTACCTAAATTCATCGGTTACAGTTTTCTACTGGAACGTTATGATATCTATCTTGATAAATAAAAAAAATGACGGAACTTTATAAATCATGACATTATCACTAGTAGCTGTCTGGTGAGACTCTTATTGAGATTTATTTTCTAATTGTGGAATTTTTGCAATAAGTTTCCTCATCCTAATTCTCTCTTAACTAATTTTATGCATCCAAACAGAATGTGTTGATAAGATTTTATGATAGTTAGTATAATATGACATAAAATACTCTAAAGCTCAAAGGATACATCTTCCATTTTATCAGACTTTTGGAGACACGATTATTCTCAGCCGACTGCCCAGAAGTATCTAACTTATCAATAAAGTGCATATGATGTCAGGTCACTTAGACTAGTAGCTACAACACAACTTGAACAATAGAATTCAATTCGTCCTTAAAAATTAAACAGACAACAGTGGGTAGTACTCGGCTGATTAGTTGGTTGTAAGCATCTCAATCCTATAAAATAGGTTAATTGAGGACCTAATAGCTCAATGATAACTACTGAGACTGTGAGTCTGTTCGAATCCTCCAGTTCGCAATCGTTTCTTTCAATACTGCAAGCATACTTTGCTGATGAGTGCTTAGGTATAGAATTTCTTTTGCACTATCTTCAACCATGTAATTTTGAAATACATTGGCCAATATTTTCTGAGATAAAATTACATGAAATAGGATAGAACTCGTTGAAACTGTTTGAATGAATTACTGTAAATAAATTTTAACTTATATTTTCGATTGGTCGATTGTTACATGAACAATAAAAAGAGTTTTGTTGTAATATAATGAACTCCTCCATTTAAAAAAAGAAGATAAATCAGACTTATCTAGTTCGAATTAAGGAATGAAATGAACATTTTCATGGAATAATAAAATCTAACTACAGAACTATGTTCTTTTATTCTAGTTTGAATTTTTTTTGTATTTTATTGAATTTAGCGTATTGTTTTTATTCATCCATTTATTAGTTTTGGTAAACATCGGGTAGTACATCCTAGTTTTTGCCTAATATATTTTTGTAAACATACAATTTCATTGACTATTATTAATGTTATTATTATTATTGGACGTAGATCATCTGATAAGAGATTGATCAAGATCACATATTTTATTCGCATAGTTTTTTAGGTAGTGAACAAGATTTGATAAGAAATAATGGTTAGAAAGGCAATCAACTCTCTCTCTCTCTCATATATATATATATATATATATATATATTGAGGTGGGGGTATCGATGTCGGAGGTCAGGTAAGGACGATGAAAACACATTGAAGAACCCACTGGGGATCTTCACTTCGTAACGTGAAAAGGACGACTGGTGTTTCCCGAAAGCTCTGTGGTCTTTACGTTGGCTAGGTGGTGTATCATGGTAACGTTTCTCCTGACTTCGCCCTTTTCGCTGACCACGCTTACCATCAAGGAAATCATCTCGTCGATCTGATCATCTGTTGTACTTATCTTCTTGGTATCCACCGTAAAACGGCTTAGCAACCGGGGCAACGTTATAAGGTCTGCGATCATTTGGGGTAGACCCACCCATATAGAAGTCTGCACTAGCAACCCCAGAACCCATGTAACCACTACCACCACCGCCTGCTCCACTATAAGGTGCATTTCGGCCCCAATGATTCGCCATTTTTGCCACAATATATATATATATATATATATATATATATATCACAACAAAGATTAAATAGTAGAAAAATACATATTTCCGTATCTATCAACTTCATTTCGGTGACCTATAAAATTGGATTATTTTGGAATACCATACAATACGAAATTTCAAATAGAATTAGTTACAAATAACATTTGAGGAAGATTAAATCATTCATAAGTTTTTCTACTTACATACTAAGAGTTATTGCAGATGAGCTAAAGCGTTTTTCCTTGTCTTACTTAACTATTGCAAACACTCATGATGCTACCGAATTGAATAGTTTTAACTAGACAAAGACTAGTTCTTTAAGAAAATTTTATCATCGGAGAGAGTAATACGCCATATGTTAAGGAAAGCGTTCCAATATTCAATTTACCAATAATTACAGTAATGTTTATGTATATCATCCTAATTATAAGCTTTCATTTAACGTATTAACTATGGTCAACTAATTATTCATGTATTGTTTCTGGTTGACATCCCCTGTGAATCAATAGTGTGCACATTATAATTTTTTATTCTCGTTGATGTGTGGCCAGGCACTTGACGTATATTAGACTGAAGTTATTCGTTACTTTCAGTGCCCGGGTCTTGTGTCACATCTATGACTTTCGTGCATTTTGTAGTTTATTCAGTGAACCACTGTTGTATTTTACTACAATTTCAACCATGATTTCATTTAAACCCCCGACTTTCACAAATTTTTTGGTTTTTCATCCTGTATATTGAACTGCTCTGAGCTGACCTATTCACGAAGGACAGTCGAGGATAACTGTAAATTCCTAAAGTAAACTATGTAATATAGATTACATCCTAATATGCAACACTAATCTACCGAATGAACGGAAAAAAGGAGGAAGTACTGGACATAAAATATTTACCGAAAATGAAAAATGACATTTTTAACCTCGGCTCCATATTTTCATTTCAGTTTTTGATTTAGAAAGACAATCTAAGAAGTTTGTTTGTTAACTTTGTCTCCTGATTTGACGTTGCCTTAAAAAAGTTTGTAAACTAATAAACACTAAGATTCTCAGGTCTTTATTCACTGTTACTATATGAATGGTAAACTAGAAAGTCATTGATCCGAGATGAAATAAAGCCGTATATTCGGATTGTGATCTGATTAAAACAATCACTTCAATAATTATACATGTGTCTACGTGAATATTAGCAGAAAGAGAAAATTTATTCACTTCTTTGAGTTCACAAATTTGCTTTACTAAAATCCTTGTTTTATTTTTATTGCGAATTTAGTCCTATTTCATGCTCACAATATCTTGTATAGTTAAATTATCTGGTCTCAACGCTGAGACCATTATTTTAAGTTCAATCTTTTTAATCAACGTCATCTTCTAAACTACATAAGACAACCGCTAAAAGACATCAAGATTATTGTAATTAAACTTGATTATACAACTTAGACCAGTTAAAAATATTCCTCAGGTTTATCTATTTTCTTTTTCTAATGTTATTCTTTGATATTTCATAATAATTTATTGGTACTGTAGTGAACGGGAACACAGGCGGGAACAACCAAATATATGTTAATACAACTTGACAGGATATCTTGGTAAAATTTGAGAAGCATACAGTAAATAATTCATTTGCGAAATATCCATCCTTCTCAGACTTGACTGTTCCTTCGTTTACGCACCAATCACTCTCTATTCTCCTTCTCTTCTCTTCTATTTTGTCAACCTTCTGTTGTTAGGCATTCCACTTTTGACTGATGATACATACTACTTATATCTGTTGACATCAGTATCACACACCACAGTACATTTAAAATTTAACAAATTCCACTTCATTATGAATTGGGGCATTATTAGATAACGTTTTATAAATAAGGATAAATAGTGGTTAGCAGTGGAATTCAGGGTTCATGTTTCATCCTATTTGAGACTCGTCAGCTGGATAACCAATTACAGTCCTAAACATCAATTAAAAGATTCAAGTAAACAATACGAAGATAGTATTTTGTTTAAAATTAATTCACAGTAACCATTATCAAAGTGAAATTCTTAGTCAATATGAAATAACAATACTATAAATAAACAAATGATCTAATTCATTATTTATGAAAAAAATATATTTGAAATAGTCTCAGCGATTGAAATTTAAATAATAATTCCAACGTTTCGTCCAGTTAACTTATCTGACCTTCTTCAGGGTAATAATGAAAATCATCTAATTAAGAATATGATAATTCAAAATGAAGCTTTTGTCTATAAATATATTCAGTATACATTCATACTGTTTTTAATACTATCTACATGTAATACAGTATTCATTTAAATATATTTAACATTGAATATACATTAAAAAATAAGAAAAGTTTACACATTACAGACATAATTTTTGAAAAAAAAAGAAAAATATTGTAACATACTACTAGAATAAAGAAAAGAAAATAGAGAAAAAATTAAAGTGAAATGAAAAGAGAGGAAAATAATTGATTTTCTTAGAAATTGTTCTAGTTTTTTTATTTTTTATATCTTGGACATTAAATGAAAAATGATACTATCAAACTATTCGTTTGTTTGTTTGTACGTATCATTACCAAGTTTTGATTTGATAATTTTGAATAAATTAAGCATTGGGTAGATTGTTATAAATAAATTAATATATTTATAATATCCCAATGAGTAGAAAAATTAGATTTTCTGACGTTTTGTGACTCAGTGTAGGCCACTTCTTCAGAAAATGTTTTTATTTATTCTCTGAAAAAGTGGCTTACACTGAGTTACGAAACGCCAGAAAATACAATTTTTCTACTCATTTGGATATTACAAATATATTAATTTATTTATATTTGTTTGTTTGTTTGTTTGCTTGTTTATCTTCTTTTTTATTTATCCATACGTACTGGTATAACTATCCCTTCTAATAATGCTTCTTTATCTTTAATAGCTACTGGTGTTGTAAATGATATAATTAATCGATTAATTTTAGGATATTTCATTAAACAATAATCTGAACAACATATACAATTACAACCAGTTGTATATATAGTTGATTTTAATGCAAAATTTGTATGATATGCTGTCATAGCAATTAATATACCAGTACCATATATATTACGATATGGTTTTTCACTTAATCTAAAACCAATTGATGTTAACATTAATACAAACATTGGAATATTTAATAAAATAAATGTTACATAATAACATCTTAAACGATATGTCATTTTTAATTCACCATTTATTTGTTTTTTACTTAATGATGAATAATAAAATGCTATAATTAAAGAAATTGTTGGCATGGTAACAAGTACAATTAAATCATAATAGAAATATGAACGACATATTGTTGTACAACGTGTTAATATCATACCATCTTCTTCAATTGGTTCAAATGCAGTAATTGATGGTAAAGTAATAATAAATGAAATGATATAAATACAACCTGGTATTATGCGTTTACAATGATATAGAAATTGTTTCGTTGGTAATGGAACTTCAATTTTACTTTTTGTTTTAATTGTAGAAAATTTTTCGGATGCATCATTGATTGACGGTTTATCATTATTTATTGTATTATTTGTAGTATCTTTAGGAATATCAGGACTTATGGCACCATTCATAGGATACATAAAATTAGGTTGATTATATGCATTTACTTGATTAATATAATTATTCATATTCATTGTCATTCCATAACCCATTCCATAACCCATATTCATTGCATATGGATTAGCTTGTTGTCCAAGTTGTTGTCCTACTGGTCCATTATTGAACATATTATAATTATCAGGAGTAACCATCATATTTTGAGGAATCATTTGACCATAAGGATTCATTAAACCGCTCAAATTTGGCATCATTCCAGGTAATTGATTAGGTGGACCTAATACATTATTCTGATCAATAAACAATGGTTGTGCAGCAATTAAATTTATCCCACCAGAGTTTGCAACTTGACTCGTTAGATCATTAATTTCATTCGTATTAATTAGAGTATTGATCGACGATGAATTAGGTGTAGCAGCTACAGTTTCAGTAGTTCCTCGAACACTTTTATTTGACCTTGATTTTCTTCTTTTATCAGTATAACCCCATTCCGAGGTTCTTCCCCGACCAACAGGTTGTTTACTATAACGTTTGGGTGATGTTTTTGCAGTTTTCACCGCAGTTTTTCTTGCTGCCGCCAATCTCTTAGTTTCATCACGTAATTTATTACAATGTAGTTTGCAAATAAAACATATGTGCCAGATTAAATTTATTATTGGTGTACGGTAAACCCAATAGACAAGATGATATATCGAAGCGGTTCTAGTAAAGAGGTCACAAAAGAATCGTGTTTGTGCCATTCCCCAGCCTAAGATGAAGTATTTATGCGTAGGTGATAATGGTGTGAATAGAGGTCTTGATAGAACGCTAAATACTAGTGGTAAACTTGAACAGGTGAGTACAAAAAATTCTGGTCGTTTTGGAAAACTAATTCCAGTACGTCGTAAGTCAAATATGTTGAGTATTCCATGAGCGGTCAAGCATTCTGAAAATAAAGAACAGCAATATGTAAGAACCATTTCCCCATTTGACATATAAGTTAAAAAATAAATCTACAACAATAAATTAATTAGAAGGTGATTATTTGACTAATAACCAAACTTTATACTGAGATCTGACAATCTTACTGTTCCTTTTATGGATAAATGTGCTAAAATAACATTTATTATTGTTATTATTAGCTTTATTCAATATTATATTTTTGGTACAATATAGAATTCTCAGCCCAAACTATTTCAATACGTTTTCTTTCTCTAATCTCTTGGTCGATCGTGATGATAAGTATTAAGTGATCACCAGTTAGATGTCAACAGTTCAGGAGTCGACAACTGATTAATATATGTTCTTTTCGGTTTATCTTGTCAGCAACCACAGTGTCTCTGATTGAGCTTTTTCTAAACTTGTACGGCGGAATGCAGTAAACAATTCATAAACGCACCTAAATAGGTTATGAAACTAATAGGCATAATGATGTGTTAAAGTAAACAAGATAACAGATAACTTGTTGAAATATCCACATGGCAGGAACAGATAGCCCAGATATTCAAGCAGGCCACCATGTTATAAACAACTAACATATTAATTTAAAAGCTGTATATTTAAGCACATATTTCATAGGATTTATTTCTAAACCGATAGATACTCTTAGTGCTCTTACATATGAGTTAGCATTACACATAATTCCCTTATTTTATAACTATTTGCAATCAAAAATAACTATCTGAAGGTTTAACGATAAATGGGGACATGTATTATACACTGATTTATGAAACTGAATGCTTTCCTCTTGGAGTATTTCGCTGAATCTGATATATTTAGAAAAATATAAATAAATAAAGTAGAATCTGAGAAAGGATTCCATCTAATCAAATTATTTGCACAAATATGTGAGTACAGACGAGCGGAAGTCGGATATTTATTACGTTGGGGCATTTACAATATATGATTGCTCAGATTCAGAAATTATCAATAAAGTTTACATGATTTTTGGAAGTCTTTGTTACCATAATGTATAACTACATAAATGACCTTGTCTCTGTCGTTAACTGCTCCAATATCAAAGCTTCCAGATTGATGAAAATCCGGAAGTAAGCTGGTGAACTACATTACAGTTATAAGCTGTACTGACTTTGTAATATGAAGTATATTTTTTACTGACAGATTAATTCTCTTAGTTAAGTAGTCATAACAGTTACTCTATTATACATTTATAATTTCAATGAATATAAAAACTATGCTTAGAATTTTTGATTTGTGACTAGAAGCAAGAACAGGAAAGTGTATTTTACAATTAACATCACATAACCCACTAGGTATAATGTATGAGAAATGCTATACAATAATTAGAAATGTTAGTTAAATAATATCAATATCCAGGCAAACAGTACAGGATGTACATACGCCAAAAGAGACCGATCACTTGCATACCTTACCATTAGCAATAACAGAATCTAAACAACCTTTAAGAATGAATGAAAAGTGTAGTAGTGTGGTGCGTGCTATTGATTCGGATAGATATATGTAGTATGTATCATCGATCAAAAGTGGAATGCCTAACAACAGAAGGTTGACAAAATAGAAGAGAAGAGAAGGAGAATAGAGAGTGATTGGTGTGTAAACGAATGAACAGTCAAGTCTGAGACTATTGATGGATATTTTGCAAATGAAGCATTTACTGTATGGTTCTCAAATTTTACCAAGATATCCTGTCAGGTTGTATTAACATATATTTGGTTGTTCCCACCTGTGTTCTCATTCACTACAGTAGTATTATCAAATGGAGAATTTTGAAAACTCAGTATACTAACTGACTATTACCTTCGATTTAGTATAAATATTACAAGTAATGCAAGGTATATATTAAAACTTATAAACAACTAATTTTTCCAAAAATTCAATTCATCTTCTTGTATAGAATAGTTTTCATTTATCCTTTAAATTTCAATCAATATCGCTTTTTCTTATTTTTCTATTCTTTAAATTGGATAATTTATTGGTTATGCATAACAGAAAAACCTATTTTAGACGATTTTTTTAAATTTTGCGCAGTTACCTTTTATTGCTATTTCATATTCATATTTCGTCTCAATAGTAAGTAGTATATATAACGAGAATTGACTGTATTAAAAAATATGAATCGTTATAAGTTGTTAGATGATTGGAAATAGTCAGCAGAAAACCCTCAAATTAATTTTCGTATTGCTTACCTGTAACATTGAGGGAATTGGTAAACCGTATGAAATTCTAATATACATCTGTGAGGATGGTCCACAGGTGAAGTCGAGGAGGCTCTAGGAAGCCCAGGAAGAGCCGCAGACATTCCATCCAATCAGGGCTAGGGGAATGTTCTAGAAATGCCAACGTGGAGCTTCCCCGTTGGATGGATTAGTTTGATACCTATGTGCTTATTGGTTGACCTAAATGATAATTTACTTTCAGCCAAAAACTATAAATACACGAGATTTCTGTGCTATATTTTGACATTGTTCGGGGCAATAAACTTCCTGCTTACCAGTCTTTGTCTTCTCTCTTTGCGACGTTGCGGGTTCTATCGTTCAAGTAGTCAAGTAGTTCGCGGCATATTAAGAACCAAGGCTCTAGATATAACAACATCATTCAGCTTGATAATCTGAGATGTAACCACTGAACTATTTAGATCGCAAAGGATTCATTATTAGACTAAATTATTTATAATTGACTGATCCATAAGTAATGACAACTGTGAAACTTGTCGAGTCATTCATTGCTGACCGAGTTCTGTCGATCAAGTTGCTATCAGTGTGAAGTGCAAATTTCTTTCTAATATAACGAGACTGTAAAGGCTTTTGATAAAGGGGTTCAAGGAATTCTAAAAGATTTGATCCTATTTCGATTTTTTCTTTCAAGTTAGCTTCATTCAGTTGATAAAAATTATTTCAGGACTGATAAAATTCTACTTAGACTTCTTCTTAGTGCACGTTTGTTTGGCTGTTTAAAAAATAGTGGTCATGTGGATAGTTTTATAGATTGTTATTTACCTAGTCATATTTAGTTTTCAGAAGGGGTTTTGTTAGGATTTCAATAATTTTATAGTTGAAATCATGAGCTAATTGAAGCTAGACCACCATTGGAAACCTGGAATACTGGACAGCCGTTTCTAGTGAGAAGCAGTGACCAGTAGAGTTCAACCAACTCTGTTATGAGATATCAACTCACTGAAGACAATGATGGATGGTTGCTCAATTTCGTGGATTGGTTGAAGTTAGACAATAACACCGTTGGATACCTGCTCAGGGTTCTAGAGGTTAAGCGCTCGCATGTGAGACTGATAGGTCCTGGGTTGGAATCTCGCGAGACGGGATCGTGGATATGCACTTGGGAGGAGTCCAATAATAGGATGAAATAGCCATCCAGTGCTTCCAGGTTTTCCAAGGTGGTTTAGCTCCAGTTGATTAATGATTTCAACTATATTTAAGTTTTCCTAAGGTTTATGTCATTATAAATTTATTTGATAATTATTTCCAAAATTAAATAATCCATAAACTTCATTTTAGAATAGTTACAGAAATCGACAATTACATTTATTCATACACAACAATGCTATTGACTTCACAATCGTAACTTTAGGATATAGGTATAATAAGTTCTTTAAGTGTCACTTAAATAGATTCAGTGACGAATGTTTTAGACGGTTTAAGCTTATATATTGAAATGTGTTATGGTATTGTTTCAATATAATGAATACATGTCAAATACGTCCATCACTAGTATCCAGACTTACATAATAAATTACTGAATTTTGAATGGTGAATTCGACAACGCAGAAATCTCGTTTTTAATCTCGTGTAAGTTTAAATTGGCTTCCAGTTGGAGAGCATCAAACAGAACGAAGAATTTATCTAGTGCTTCTTTGTAGTTCTACAGCTGGTGTCAGTTAGTAGCAACAGCTAGTTTTGAGTTAATAAAACGTCCACAAATAGCTTTCTGAGTATCAACTTTTATCAACTGTGAGTATAATTATCCTTTTTTAGAAATTAGTCAATCAAAGTGAATATATTTCTTTATAATTACTGTAACATAAAACTTAATCTTATTTTAGTACTATTATTATCATCCATATATTGTTGTATTTCTACCATAAGTATTATTATCATTACCAACCTTGTAAATACATTAGTATCACTCTATACACTACGTAATCTTTGACCAAATATTTGATCTGATGTGTAATTTAGATTATTATTTCTCTCACTCTATACTACTTATATTTGTTTTCATTAGTAACCTCACAATTTTAACTGACGTTTAAACCTTTACAAGTTAAATCTACATAGTAGTAACTTAAATTATACTTAATTTCACTAAACCTCCTTAACTCATTATTCTGTAGCATTGCAAAAGACATATTTTCTTCAAAGTTGACTGTTTCCTTAAAGTCTAGATTTATAACTGGAGAACTTATTGAGAGGAATATTGTTTTGTTCATATGATCTTTGGTTTACTTTAAGAAAATCAACTAATTTTCAATCTACTTCAATCAATTCAATATAACAAAGTATTCCACTTTTTATTAAAAACAAAACTATATTTCTAATAAGGTTACTTTTATGTTTCTACAATCATTTAACAATGTTATAATTAAGCAAAAATGGATAGTGGCTAGCAGTGGAATCCATGACGCGAATTTCGTCCTTTTCGGGATTCGTCAGCTGGATGTACTTGCATCTCAGAGTTGATGTTCACCATGGGACTCCAACCCAGTAGCGTTCATTTCAAACTCCATCGTTCTAAATAGAATGAAACGCGCGTACTGGATTCCACTGTTAGCCTCTATCCATCTTTGCTTACAATACTTGTGAATTAAGGCTATATCGAGGCAATAAGCACAGTATGCACATATAGCCAATAAGAGACTGATCAATTACAGTCCTAAATAACAATGAGAAGATTCAAGTAAACAACACCAAGTGAATTTAATGTTATTATTAGTTAAAGATCTTCCAAAACGTCAGTTGGAGTTCTATTACATGTGTCATTTAAATAAAATATATTTGGTAGATATTGAATGAAGGTAAAAATATTTTAATAAAACACTAACATTTCTATATAAATATATTTTTTATTATATTTCAACGAGTAGAAAAATTATATTTTTAATGTTTCGTGACTTAATATCAGCCACTTCTTCAGAGTAAGTAAATGATCGAAATCAAATTAACACAAGATTAGATAGTATTGTTAAATAGTACTCAGAAAAAGTGGCTTATATTAAGTCACGAAACATCAGAAATACAAATTTTCTACTCATTGGGATATAACAAAAATATATTTATTATTAACTGTCTACCCAACGCTCAATTTAGTTGAAACTAAACATAAGAACCTAGTACTTCACAATTCTTGAGAGTTTTAAAATCAGATAATTGTCATGCAAAGTTGTTTGGATTCCCGTTATTAAGGAGAAAATTATAGATAGCTAAGGTCTCTCGAAACTTTTCACCACCGATTCTCAGTCAATCAAACTCAACGTAGGATATGATGGAAATATACATTAGATCGAGTTGCTATCGTCGACTTTAAAAGTGACTAATGGTTTATTGAGTGACCTAGAAGAGATTTATCTTCTTTGATCGAATAGTTCCTGAAACGTTTTTGATAATCGGACTAGAATGGGAACAAACTCATTGTTTATATTATGTTTGTTTGAATTTAATATTTTTATACAAGAATTCGAAGATTCATCTCCATAATTTTAATTTACCTTGTTTGTTTACTTTGATTAGAAGAAAACATAAATCAAGAAGAAAATGTATTCAGTTTTCTTGGTATACCATTATCATGTAAAATGTGTGTTATTACTTATTTGATTGATTTGTCAATTTCCAGATTACTAACATATTACTTAATTTATCTTTTATTTAATGAATACATTTCATTGGTGACAGATAAGTTGCTAACCTTTCAAGGAACAATATTCCATATCATATGATCCATTCAGGTGATTTCATGTCATTTAACAAGGTGAACCACCAAATTCTGTTACCAAAAACGCAATAGGTGATTACAATAATTATAATTTTAGAAAGATCTATCAGAGAGGGTTGTTTTTTAATGAACGTTAAACTATGTATATTGATCATATGGTGAAATTATTAAATACTCAACTTTTCGATTTGCCTTGATGTTTATTAAGATTAGTTTATAATGGAGACAGCCTTCATCATATACTTATACAATAGGGAGAATAATAGGAAACATCGACGAACTAGTCAGTTTTGTTTTTTATTACAGGATCATAAGTTGGATAAAAACCCTGCCTATAGCTTATCTAGAGTTACTGCCGGGTCCCAAGCCCTGGTAAAGTCGGTGGGTTGGGCATAGGGTTAGCGACCCCATCCCGTAGGAAAACTAAATCGCTGAAAAAACGTTAACCAGAACTTGATCAAAATGGATTGAGTAAAGATTATGCTTTTGTGAAGTAAAAGTAAAAAGTTGGATAAAGTTATGATCTCTAGAAATGTTAGGTTAAATATTTTCTTATCATCATTCCAATACATAGTTGGAATATATTGATTCTTATTATCCAATTGCATTTATTTTGTATCTATTATTTACTTTCATGTGTAGTTAGCCAAAATATAATTACTATTTTAGTGATTTAACTGAATCTTATTTATTCTATGCTTCAGTCTACCATATTTCGATTTGAAACTCAACTAAAATCTATTCAATTATACAAAATCTAATCATTGTTGAAAACTGAAGCGAAAGGTACTGAGTTCGAGTCCCAGAGTGAACATCAACTCTGAGATGCAGGTATATCCAGTTGACGAATCCCAAATATGACGAAACGCACGTCAGGCTGGATTCCACTGCTAGCCATTATCCATTTTTGTCAACTAAACTGTTAACAATCATTTCGTTATTACTTATTAAACAATAACAATACTTACTTATAATTCCAAATATACTCATTGTTACCAAAAAGATACTTGCAATCCATGATGTAATTTTACTACCAGAACATGCATACAGCTGAAAATCTGGTTCAGATAATTCACTACGAACACAAGCGAATTCTGAATATACTGTTGTGTGATCATGATGAATGGATAATGTTGTTAATGTACTAAATGTATCTTTCAAGCTTGATGTAACAATATTATAATAACTTTCAGTTGTTATCATGTAAGTGTCATTTGTTGGGATAGACTCTGTTAATGACTGACTGAATGTACTAGCAGTCGTGAAATTAGTTGTTGATGAGGTTGAGTATTCAGTAGATTGCATTTCTTTTAAAAAACTTTCACTTGGTAAAGAATTATTCAACAGAATTAATTCGATGGTTATCAATATCTATCCAGTTTCATTTAGTCTGTTTAGGTTTGACTTTAAAAATGAAATCTTTATTATATAAACGCAATTAATAACAGACTAAATGATCATAGTGATTAATGCAGTTTAGAAATACTAAAGTATTTGCCAAAATAATTTTTCTATGTTAAATAGAGGTGTGTCTGATTGTATGTCCGTCATAAAAAGCATATACGCAGGAAAAAATGCCCAAATGAATACTTAAGTATGTGTTTGTATGTTTATCTGTATACTGAAGGTATACAGAACACCTTATACACTTGAACAGTTTACACACAATAGAGGTAT
Source organism: Schistosoma rodhaini (assembly GCA_944470415.2). Lineage (NCBI taxonomy): Eukaryota > Metazoa > Platyhelminthes > Trematoda > Strigeidida > Schistosomatidae > Schistosoma > Schistosoma rodhaini. The sequence continues at coordinate 32,564,203 of OX104037.1, forward strand.
ACAATTATGTGTAGGTGTTCTATGTTATCTTATAGAAACATGTAGATTTAACTGATTTCCGAAATACAAGACCCATTCTATTTATTAATTAAATTACTACGTTTTATATTAAATTATTTTGGTTTCATCAAACCTGTACAGAGCAATCTTTAAAAGTATAAAAGACGTTAAGTTATATACTAGAACTGTAATAATTAATAGATTACTGGAAGGTCATTTCTGAATTTGACTATCTTAGCTAAAGTTTGTGATTACTTTAGTTATTTTCAAATTCCATTTCAAGCAAGTTTCGTTGTAATGCAGTATCTTCATAGGAAATAACCTGGATATCACTAGTATGTGACAAACTTACTAATAACGTAAAGTACTGATTTTTTTATTGAAACATCCGTTTACATAGATTTGCGAAAGTTTACTTTCACAGTTCTAGAAAATATCCTTAGATGAATGGTCAATTCGCTCAGTAAAATGTTTAAATGAAGTTTATTCAATAAGTCTTGTAACATGAGATTTTTGCAATAGTTCTAATAGAAATAGAAGTTTAACAGTTAAAAAACTTTCTCCGCTACTACGAAAAAATATATAAATAAAATAGTCGATTAACTAGATAAAACATTCAATTCTTAAAGATTCATAAATCAAAGTTATTCTTCTTATATAGACAAAATAATTTATTTTTTTATTTAAACAAAAAAATATTGGTACAAAGGGGCACCACATATATATGCGCCACACAAATCTCATTTGATTTGTGTGAGAGCTGTGATATTGCCCAAGTGCCCAAACCGAAACAGGTGGTTTTCCTAGGAGGCCACACCCTTAGCCTTTGACCTAAAGATCTGATCCATAAGGCAGTGGAGCATCGTGAGGAGATACAGTCCCATAGTAGCCGGTGACCGATAATTGATTCATACGCCATTTGTTCCTTCAGGATACTGGAGCCCATGTGCACAGTTGGTTAGAGATCAAGCCTTCCCGACTCCCGCAGGTGGACTTTCCGTGTCCACCGGACCGTTTAAACTACCGGACATTCGCTTTTCGTTCTCTCAATTTCGTAAACAACAGTAATGCCGTGAGAAGGCAGTGAGTAGGACTTCCCTGACAGAGGCTATATACGCGTGGCTATGTGAAAGCATTTGGAGGGGAAGAGCGTACTCTCCCCACTCTCAGCCGTACCAGGGCACTTGGGGGCATGGACATGGCAAACATTTGCACTAATCTGTTTAAAAGAAATTAATAAATATGTCATTTTAAGTTATTGATTTTATAGCAAATAAATAACAGAATATTGTGATCATAATAATAAAATCTCTGCCAGCTAAAAATGGATAGTCAAGTAATTATCAGCTATACATTGTATGAAGTAGATAATAAGTGAAAAATCATGGGAATCATTGATAATTTCAATGTTGAAATACTTATTTTCTAACGGAACCTAGAACATAGTAATAAATAATAAAATTGTAAATGTGTACCGATTGATAAAAAGGATGTAACGTGACTACTGTTTTCGAAACTTCATCAGATAACATCATAGATTTAAATTGAAATATCACTAAACACGAGTACAATTGATCAATGAGTATCGTAAGGCGGGTTGTGGATGCACGCTACTGAGGAGACCCACAATAGGACGAAACGGCCGTCTAGTGCTTCCAGGTTTCACATAGTGGTCTAGCTTCAATTGACTCCTGATTTCAACTATATAAAAAATTACTAAAATCTCCACAAAACCCCCTTGTGGGAATTTCAGGATGTTTAGTGAAAGCTAGGCAACAGTAGTATATACATAGAAATTATGTTAGAGTCAAATAAGCCAAAAGTTGGTTTTGATTTATAGTAGTCTGTAGTAAAATAAGTGGGGAGAGGAGGGATGTTTCAAGTGTATCAAAGATGATCAAGCTTCTTCAATTATTGAATATAGAAAAAGTTATTTTACATAATTTCATTAGGAAATCAAAGATTATCAAAATATTTTACATATTAGGTACTACAATTTATGAGTGCGTGAGTGTTATTTCAAAATAATTCAAGAAATTAGCAGAAGATAAGGCTTCAAAGAAATTTACGAATAGGCTATCTAGAGCTCTGAGAATGACATTTAGTTTTATGAAGTTCCGAGTTGCTTTCTTCACTGAAAACTTCATTTAAGGAAGTGTCAGGAATAAACTGCTAATGTGGACCACCTCATTGTTTATTTATGAGTTTACTAGCCTTCGTGAAGTTTTACTAGATTACAGCCATTCAGTTTTATAAACAAACGTACAATTACTACCTTATATGTCTATTGGAAATGGGATTAACAACTTAATCTCTGAACATTGAGTCAATTCAGCTTATATGTTGCCCTGTGAATCTTCATTCAAGATTATCTGCAAGATTAAAAGAACTGGTATGAAGAAGATTTTCACAATAAATTTGTGCGCAGTTGCAGATTTAGCACTTCAGTATTTCAAAACTGACCTATGAGTACATAAGCGTTGTATTCGATCCTTTTTTCCAGTGACTTTAGAACACCTCAAGATTTTGCATATCGTAAGCACTTCATATTCCTCATTTTGTAAAGTGTAAAGTTGTCTTTTTCATTTGTTGCACAAATTATTAGGTCTTGTTACTTCTCTAATTATTACATAACTTACTTTCTTGTTAATTGTTCGATCATTTTGCTAAATAATTGATTGTCTATTTTATTTAATATTTAATAACTTTCAATAACTCTAATTACTTTAAAATGATACAATTATATTAAATGAATCTTATTTTCTGTACTTTAAATCATTAATTTCTCTATAAAATGATGTAATATCAATTCATTTTTATAGTCGTTGATATTCGATACTCGTAAACGCTTGAATATCTGACCCTGAGATGCATGTACATCCAGCTGACGAGTCCCAAATAGGACGAAATGCGCGTCAAACTGTATTCCACTGCTACCCACTATCCATTTTTGCTTATAATGCTTGTGAATGAAGGTTATATCGAGGCGAAATGCACATTATGGACATATGGCCAATAAGAGACTGATCAATTGCAGTGTTAAATATCAATAAGAAGATTCAACCAAACAACACCAAGTGAAGTTATCTTTGATATACTTTTAACTCTCTTCTATTTAATTATCGGATACTTGAAATAAAATAAAAAAATTATCTATACATACGATTGTATAGTTTAAGAAACTGATATCATTAAAAAGAAAGATTTCCTTCCGTGAGAATTCTTCATTTACTTTAATGAGTTATTCAATGTTTTCATAGTTGAAATCATAAGTCAAATGAAGCTAAACCACCATGGGAAACCCTGATGCACTGGACTGCCGTTTCTTCCTATTATGGGACTCCTCAACAGTGCGCAACCACGATCCCACCTCTAGGGATTGTGGATTCTCACTACTGAGGAGTCCTACAATAGGACGAAACGTCAGTCCAGTGCATCCGGGTTATCCATGGTGGTCTAGCTTCAATTGACTCATGATCTCAACTACTGAAATAAATAATATAATTAAGAATATCTAAAGTTCACAATGGAGATGTTGTTTTCTTTGGACGGGCTACTTTTACATACTCCAAAAAAAGAAAAGTGAGTTATTAGAGTTACTCCATAGTTAATACAAAATGTTATTAGTGAAATTCTAACAATTAATTTCTTTATATGGCATGTGCTGATGATTTTGTCTAAAAAGACTATAGAAGATTAATAACTGAATTAGCTAGGCCAGAGAACACAACACTTTAAAAATAAGTTAAAATGACAGGTTCGGTATTTTTTTATTCTGAATTAATAATAAATTAAGATGAATCAACATAGACCATTTTGTTTCAAGTGTCATTAAAATGAAGGACTATATGAAATCTAATGAAATTATGTACCATGGATCTAATCATTGTAGAATGGTTCAATGGTTCATTCCATCTGGCTATAAATAGTATTTTGGAGTCCAATAATGAAGAGAATTTTATTATTTTAATAACTGGGTTGAGGAAAAGTCTAACCATGAGTCTATAGTACCTTATGATTAACGCTTACGATTCACAAACATATGTCATGAAGCACAATAACTTACAAAACATTAGACTAAACAGTGGCCTTCTCGATGAGTAATATACATGAAGAAAATCTTTAATTCCTAATGACACTATGAGGAAAAACATAAGATGTTTGATAAAACAACAAATATTTAGTTCTATTTTGATATTCATCACTAAAGTAAACCAATGACTCTATATTGGATTAAAACTATACCATCACAAAAATACATTTAAGGCATTCCAAAGTTTAGAATATTATTGTAAGTTCTCTGCTGATGGTTCGATGATCAAAATGTTCCACTGATTTCTTAGTGTTCATTTAAATACGTAAAGTTTCTACCTACAATGAAAAATAAGCTTCTTCAATTATGAAAACGTGAATGTATATATAAATAAATAAATAAATAAAATCAACAACTTCCAGTTGGAAATATATTTTCTCAATATGAACCATAAATCTGATATAAAGCTTTGCATTGATTGATCACTGGGTAGTGATCAATATCATGTATGTCAGATTGTTTTTTAGTGCAAATCGAATCCTGTCGATTAAGTTGCAATATGGTCATCAGTCTACGTGACTCAACATTGCGTACACCTTGCTGACGAATGCCATGTAGCACGAAACCTAGGTCCGGAATTTCCTGTTGAATACCTCCAACCACCATCTTATTGTTTTTGTATAAAATTATTAAATCCATCCAAACATAGCAGCTGTTAAAACAAACAAAAAAGAACGAAAATTTTAACCACTTTATGAATTGAAAATTAAAATCATATGAAATCAACCAGATGAACCAAATGTCTTATGTTAACAAGAATCAAATGTGAACATTCAATTTTTATTACTTTTTATCAGTTATTTTAAGGTTTACATATTGGTTGATTAACAGTCAGATGATTTGTATCCATGACATTTTTTTTCACTGATGTTTGTACCAGTGAATTTGGTAATTTATTGGATTCAGTTTAATGTATAGTTAGAAAAAAACACTTAAGCAGTAAGGTACTTTCTTTAAGATATTACTAACTTATTTTATAAACAATTTTATTATTGATAAGCAAAGATGGATGGTGGCTAGCAGTAGAATTCATGAAGCTCATTTCATCTTATTTGGAACTCATCAGTTGGAATGTTTGTGATTTAAGGCATATGCCAATAAGACATCTTGCGATTGTAGTCTTAAACATCAATGGGAAGATTCAGACAAGCAGTACAAAAATGAATTAAAATTTTATTACTTAATGAAAATCTAAAATTTAGACGTCTTACAATCTTAGTTGAATATTGCTTTTTAATGACAAATGGAAGTTGTTTCCATTATTGCTGTGACTATGTATGAATCTAAAAGCTCAGTTTAATAAAAGATGATCTATTCTACTCTACTCATATAGACTATTCATTGAGTTTATTGTTTAAACCAACAATCAAGAAGTGTAGACTATGTTACCGCTAAATTTGGCACAATTCAATCAATTACAGCAATGTACTGACGAGTGTGAATTGAAGCCAACTGGGCGATAAGAAAGCAGGTAGATGTAGTTTTGTTTAATGATAAACAATGTCTTCATACAAATTCTTTCAACAGATATTTGATTGTATTTTAAGTAAACAATGAAAATTCTCATTCGTTTATCTTATTGAGAGTAATAATTCAGTTTAAGAAAACACTACGAGATATCATGAAAATACAGCAGAATGACCTTGAACGACAGTGTAAAGAATGTTGTTTACACATTTAGTCTGAATGGAGAAAAATAAGTAACTTGGATAACTGTTAGCATTCCATTCAAATGTTTTATAAAAGTAGATAACAAGTATTATGTAGTCTATAATTAAACAGACGTTTCTAACTGTTTTGTAAACTCAGGAGTAAATCCATCAACTTACACTATAACGAGTCTTGAACTATTCATTCACCTGATACCGGTAAATGTCAAAAAAGGTATTATACTGTGCGACAATATGAAGCAAAGTCTGTTAAATATTCCAAGCTATACATCATCAGCCGGATATATATGAATGGAGGCTATGTGGTAAATTAATTTTCTAAGACATTAGTAAACTTTCTAACCTTGTTTTAAAACGTCTCTTGGTGCAAATATTATGTGTTTACGTAAAAAGTTGCGTTTATTTATTTTCTGCTACAGAACACCTAAAAATAAATACCAACTTATCTTTGACTAGAAAAATAATCTCTGTTTATTTGTTCTGTAAGACGAAAACTAAGCTAAAGAGTAAATATGTAGAATGTCGATTAATTCTTCGAAAAAATTGCGAAAAAAATCAATACGAAGCAGGCCTGACTAGACATTGCGAGAGTAGAATGAGAATAGGCTAAAATATTAGATCAATTAGTGCAGTCGTTGGATATTGGTCTACACAAAGAACTGTCAGAATATTGACTACTCTCATATAAGCAAAGGAAACCCAGAATTTTCCAGATGACTTTCAGACTTGTGAAGTCAGATTATAACAGAAATTAATATGCTAAATTTTGATGGCATACCATGATAGGCAGTACATTTTAAAAAGCAAAGTTAGACATAGTTGATACTAGATTTTACAAATCTAGAAGTGTCTTTCCTTCATTATGAACGTCATTGAGAGGTCTAGCTATTTTTTGTGAACTTACATTTTCTACAGTGTTTCAACATTTAGCAAAGTACGGTGAGTCAGAATAAGGAGGTGAGCGATATTAAAATTGAATGTCAACTATTTATCATTCAGAATATAATTAAAACATTTGTTATCAGCATAAGGTTCTAGAGATTGTTGAATTTCATCGGAACTATGGACAAATAAATTTTAGGCCACCATCAAAATCTTTAAAGCATCGGACATTCATGCAGAATCGTGGATTGATTGGAGATAGACATTAACACCGTCGGATGCTAGCTCAGTGGTCTAAAAGTTAAGCATTCTCCCGCGAGACCAAAGGCAACGACATTGATTGCAGCGTGCATAGTCGTGAGTGTGCACTACTGACGAGTCTCAACGCAGTACGAAACTATCATCCAGTGTTTATTGACCGTTGATCAGTCAATGATTTCAATGAAAAACGTTTTATTTTGCCTTATTGACAATGAATAAAACATTGGCTGATTTTATTTCAGATTAATCATTGTGAACTATTTTGAATAGTATACAAATTGTGTCTGATAATAAAAAGATATCTAGCTTTTAGAAAGCATGTTATTTAATAGGAAACAATCAAAATCTGATCATAATCTTTCGGTGGTCAAGATTACTAGATATTCTTCAAATTTTCAAACAATAAATGGTTTTTTAAGAAGATTAAATACAATAATCCAAATATTTTTTCTGTTGGTGAGATCTTATTGTAGTTTGATTAGTTAAACAAAATTGCTCATATAGTTTAAAGAAATTTATTTAATTATCCTAAACATTCAAGTAATGACAAGGTGGCAATCGTCGTGTACAAACAGATATACTTATTGTGATTTACTAAGCAAAAAAACAAACACTTTATTACTGTTGTAGAGGTGGATTTGGGTGAAAGCTTTTTGTATTGCCGAAATGAATAAACAAGTTACTGAAATGCATTTATGCAATTTGACCAAGTAATGCCTGCCGATGAGAGCAGATTATCGATACGAATCTTCAAATGAACTGATATCAAAAACAAGACCACTAATCACAAGTTGTTTTCCTTCTGAAAAAATATCACAAGATGGTGGTTGGAGGTGGTCAACAGGAAACACTGGACCCGAATTTCGTGCTACTTGGCACTTGTCTGGAAGGTGTACCTGTAAACTTGAAGGATCTTGTGCTCCCTTACAGATTCGATCCCGTGTCACTCAGCTTCACAGTCAGAGACGTTACCACTGACCTATTCGAGCCACGAACGACCTCCTCTGGGACTGAAATTTAATCACAATTGATTGATCGATAGCATGCAATCAGCACTAAGGAGGACTTGACACGCATAACGTTGATCACCACCCAGTGATCAATCAATCGTGAAAAAACAGCATGTTTATAAACAAATTATTAAATCATTAAATATGATTCGATATCATAAATTATTGGACAAACTCAGTTTCGTGAGTTATTCACCATTTAATGAGTTCAGGCCTAACTGTTAGGGTCAATTTATATACACATGATCAATTAAAGATAACTATTAAATTAAGAAAACCAAATTACGTAGCTGGAAATGGGTACACAAAATCGAAATATACAATTCACGTTATTATTTAGCTGATCAGATGACAGATATTTCAATTACTTATCAGGTCAGTAAATTTTTCCCAAAGCTTGTCTGACTTAAAATTCTTCAGGCGGCTGAATCAGTAGCCATCCGGATTAAGAAACTGGAGCTATGCACACAAAAGAAATATTTTCAAATGCTTCTCCTCCCTTGGTCAACTTCAAGGCCAAATAATCAGTAGTACTCTTAGCTATTGAACGACCTAATTTGACTGTTTTACTGACGACATTTCGTAGTCAAACGTCTCTGTTATCTTTAATCGCAAATCTCTGTATTATGATTAAATTTATCATTATAAAAATTACTTAATCTCTCCAATACATGATTTAATTATTTCTCATTCATCTCACCTTATTATTGTTTTACTAATAGTTTCTTACATAGTACAGTCTTCCATTAAACATTTGATAGAATTGTAATTGCATTACTATGGATCTTAAATTTTTACTTAACATATAAACTCATTGAAGTTAACATTCCATATGAGTCAAATCAGAATTAACAATTTTATTCTATTTTGTTTAATAATCCTAAATTCACATGCTTTCAAGTTAAACGATACACTTTGCCCTTAACCTGGCCATTTTTCCGATTATTATTTTGGATTATGTAATTTTAGAACCTGAAGAGAATATTCTTCTTTCAAATGTTAGTCTTTTAGTAATGATGGGGATCTTTAGACAGTGGGTATTTCTGTTTACATATTTTCATATGTTATGTAGATTGTGAAAGGATTAGGCTGGAATAAACTCTAAGTGATCAGTCAATAATGTGTCTAGTAAACATTAGGGCAGAAATAATATTACTAAACCATCTTATATATAAACCTAATATTTTCAGTACATCCACTTCATATATAAAGTTTAAGTTTTACATTATATGTGACGTTTTTCTTTATAAAACTTATTTTGTCATACAAGACCTATCATTGTCAAAGTTCTCTAGACAGATTGAAAAACAAGAAGGCTTTTCATATTAGATTGAACAACTTTATATTTCGCTGTCAGCTGACTAGAATTACACAGCATACATTATAGCACACTGTTATCGATAAATTAAATAACATGACATTTTAGAGTATTATCATATTATTGTTTCAGACCAATTGATTTTATGTGTTTACCAAAAGTTTCTCATTCTGTAATGTTATTTATTTATTTAAGCATATAAATATTGGTACAAAGAGGTACCACATATATATGCGCCACATAAATCTCATTTGATTTGTGTGAGGGTTGTGATACTGCCCAAGTGCCCAAACTGAAACAGGTGGTTTTCTTAGGAGGCCACACCCGTTGCCTTTGACCGAAAGATCTGGTCCATAAGGCAGTGAAGCATTGTGAAGAGATGCAGTCCCATAGTAGCCGATGACCAACGATTGATTCATACGCCATTTGTTCCCTCAGGATACTGGATCCAATGTATACCAATGGTTTGGATTCAGGGTTTTCCAACTCCCTCACCAACCCGGTTAAAGCTCCGAACATTCGCTTTTCGTCTATCGATTAGACCTTAACATAATTTTGATTAGACTGTCCATCTCATGAAAATATTGTCAATATCTATGTGTTTGAAGTATACAATTGATTAAGACTTAGTAGGGTACGTTATTTATCAGAGAAAGATTCTAATATTACAAAGATTAATTACATTTTAAGAATTGTAAAGTATAATGTAAGTACTAAGACTTTATAATGTAATGGTAATAAACAGTTACCTCCGATATTTTTGTAGTAAGGAGTATGTCGATTCCAGATCTCAAAACGGTATGATATGACATTAGCTTTAAAAAACCTCACTTATCTTGGTGACTTTTATAAACATTTTAGTAAAAAAGTATCCATGATATTCATAGAGATAACTCTATAAATTCCTTAGTCAGCTTCAGTCTAGTTCTTCTTAAAAAGCGAAATAGTATATGATAAACTGTATCATTGTGATGTGGTAATTCATCGGGTTGAAGAAATCGAATCATAATAAAACGAATTTTTCCGAGAATGTTCATATCTCGTTTTAGCTGTATAAGTCATTTACATAAGAAAAATTTTCATACCATTATTTCATAGACGGGGAAAATATCCTTGATTGTTAGAATCTCTTTTAACTAGATAAAGTAGATACTGATTCACATCAATTGATTGATGACTGGAAAATTGAAAAAAGCAATCTGTCGACAACCGACAGATTCGACCGACGTATATTTACTTTGACTTATGAACTCATGCTAAAGATTTTTTCAAATTGTAATGAAAAAACTGCTCACATATTTTCATTAAAAAATGATCGAAAGCTTCTAAACTATGAGATAACATAATATAGATTTAAAAGTTATCTTAGTTATTTACGCCTGTTACTCCCGAATGAGCATAGACTTCTGACCATCATTATCCAACCCACTATGTCCTGGGCCTTCGTTCTTAGTTCTATCCAATTTTTGTTCATTCTTCTCATATCTGTCTCCATTTTTGGACGCATTATGTTTTTTGGTATTCCTCTTCTCCTTTGACCTTGAAGATTCCAAGTAAGCGCCTGCCTCGTGATGCAACTTGAGGATTTCCGTAATGCGTATCTTATTCAGCTTCAGCGTCTTTTTCTAATTTCTTCCTCACCTGGAACCTGGTTTGTTCTCTCCCATAGTAGGTTGTTGCTGATAGTGTCTGGCCGACGGATTCAAAGTATCTTGCGTAGACAACTGTTAATAAACACTCGTATCTTCGGGATGATGGCTTTGTAGCTCTCCAGGTTTCTTACCCACACAGTAGAACTGTCTTGACATTTGTATTAAAGATTTTGACTTTGGTGTTGGTTGATAGTTGTTGAGTTAACTTCCAGATGTTCTTCAATTGTAGATATGCTGCTCTTGCTTTGTTGATCCGCAGTTTCACATTTGCATCATATCCACCGAGTACATCAATGATACTGCCCATTATTCATTTTCACATTTTTCATTTGATTAATTACAAAACAAAAGATAAACAATTTTTTATAATGTTCAGTGTTCAGTCAAAATGTTTGATCGGAAAGGTTATTTTTTCCAGGTAGAAATATATATTAATCGCTAATTTAATTGCATTTACATTTGTAATTTTAAAACAAAAGAAAACCATATTTATTTATTTAGTAGGCAGGAAAGAATGTTACCATTTTAATAAATGTGATGTCCTATATATACATGAAAAATAACCGAGTTATACACAAAGATAAAAGTGAAAATATTTTCGGTATAAAGAATAACTGGGGTACAGAAATAATCTATTTCTTTTGAAGTACATATAAGGCTTGACTACTTACATTTATAAGATGGTGTTTGGAAGTAATCAATAGGAAACCATGAATCTATGTTTCGTGCTACTTGGCACTCGTCTGCAAGGTGTACCTGTAATCTGGAGGGAACTGATACTCCCTGATGAATTTCGATCCCGTATCACCCTGAACTCAGATTGACTTGACAAACATGGCATTGATCTCAGTAAATTCTGATAAACAAACAATGAACAATTAATTTGCAAATTAACAATCAATTGTTTCAATCTTCACTGTTTCTTCTCCAATTCAATTGTTCATGCATTTTCCAAACGATTACGCTTCACTTCAGTTCTTTCCTCATCGGTTTTCTGCCAAAATACATTCTATGTCTGACCCACACCATATACAACTTATATGGATATAAGTAGACGACACCACAATTGTAGTCCTTAAACATTGTTAGAGTAATAAAATATGTAAAATACAATGAACATATATTTCAGTTAAAAGCTTCTCAACGTCAGCTATAAACAGCCTACATTTAGAAGGAGTATTCGTTTTAAAATGTACGTCATGTAAGTTTCTGGCGAATGTGAATCCCTTTACATTTTAAACATTTAAAATTAGATGAGTAAATACCAGGTACGAAAACATTGGGAGCTTAAACTAGTAGCCAAGAAGATAAGTGGTTATTCTTGATACTCAAAGGAAAAAATTATATTTACAAACTCTGAACAGAATCAGGAAATATTTCTATCCAAATGCCTACTTCTAAATAAAATAATTTCATCTTTGTCTAAACCTTCTAAAAAGGTTAAGCGGTAAAATAGGTGTTCAACTAATGAAACATCCATTAAGGTTATTCATTTGCCTTTCAATTAAGTCAGATGTTTTTCATATTCCTAAATTAATAATAGAGACGAATCAAGTTCTAAAACGTTTTTCACATCATGTTTATTTATTTTTATGTATTTAAACACATAAATATTGGTACAAAGAGGTACCACATATATATGCGCCACATAAATCTCATTTGATTTGTGTGAGGGTTGTGATACTGCCCAAGTGCCCAAACTGAAACAGGTGGTTTTCTTAGGAGGCCACACCCGTTGCCTTTGACCGAAAGATCTGGTCCATAAGGCAGTGAAGCATTGTGAGGAGATGCAGTCCCATAGTAGCCGATGACCAACGATTGATTCATACGCCATTTGTTCCCTCAGGATACTGGATCCCATGTATACCAATGGTTTGGATTCAGGGTTTTCCAACTCCCTCACCAACCCGGTTAAAGCTCCGAACATTCGCTTTTCGTCCTCTCAATTTCGTAAACAACAGTAATGCCGTGAGAAGGCAGTGAGTAGGACTTCCCTGACAGAGGCTATACACGCTTGGCCATGTATGAAATAATAGTAATGACTCAGATATTTTATTCTAATTTAATGCTTCATGACCAATCCATATGCTTGTCTGGATGATAAGCTTGAGAACTTCTATTTTTGAGGACTTGTTAAATGAGGTAATCCATTCTAATAAACCGTATGATCCACAACAACTGAAATCAATACGTTTTAATGAATTGTAATAAAGTGTATAACTTACCTTTGTTTCATTACAGCACAACTGAATATTTAAGTACAATTTTGTCTTGTGTGAGTTTGGCAAAAATTTATATTTGAAAGCCAAAGATGTAGTCAAAACGGTCAAACCAAGGTAGGTGTTTCTGTTTTGAACATGAAACTTCATGAATAAAAATCAGTTACCATTATCATTAAGTATATAATGGAAACACAGATCTTTCATCAGTAAATCTGCACGAAAACTCTCAAACCATACCAATTTACTTACTCCTGTTACCCTTCATGGAGCAATATAGGCCACTCACCAGCAGTCAAACCATAAGGACAAATTCTATAGCATGAAAAAGATTTTACTGGGTTTTTTTTTCTGGTAAACTAACACTATTATTGGCGATCATCATTGTCCTTTCAGTGTTTAAATCAACCTCATCACATTGTCTCACACCAAATCACAACTCATTTATTAAGCGGGACAGTATGCATATCTCACATGTTTTCAATCCAACGTGTAGACTTGTATAGATTCTAAAATAAATTAATCACTAACTGAACGACTCTATATGTTTCTTTAATTATGATTTACAGATCCACAACGTATTTAATACCAAAGTTCAATGTTGGAAGTGAATTTAAGGTTTCCGTCGATGTTGTGTAATCAAAAGAAGAAAAAATAAAAACAAAAAACTTATGATGATAGTCAATCAAAAATAAAGCCCTTAAAACAAATCAATGAAATGATCGCCGAATGATTGAAATATAACGTCAGTTCCCAAAAGGCTGTCGAGAATCCCAAAGAAAACACAACCATATTATCCATCTCAGAGAACACAACATCTCCAAAATCGTTCTTCCCTATAAATGCAAGATTCAAAGTATTCACATTTCTAGTTCCTAACACTTATGAGATTATTTCATAGGAAGGAAATTACATTAAATTGAACAAAATTAGGTTTGAAATTCAAACTTATATCATCCACCCTAGCGAATTAGTACAGACAATCATTTCTTTTTCCTTTTATTTACTTAGTACAAATATCTTATTGTGATTATTATGTTCCATCTATTGACGTTACTGTCTATTCAACAGGTACTTAAGGATAAATTAAAAAACATATTGTACCCTTTTGGACAGAACTTACATAATATGACATTTTATTTAAACAAAACAGTTTGAAAGAAAGTCAATTTATTTCCGTACAACAGTTTAGCCAATAAGTAATCAATTAATATGAAACAGCTAAAAACAGTTTAACTAATCTAAATTGATATTTACAACAGTGAAATCTAATAATAAGTGTATATGAATGTGATTATTAAATATGCAAGAGTACAATCTACGTAAAGTAAATCTAACTAGTTCTAAGAAGACATAATATCTGATTGTTTTAAGTAGTAGCTAGATTTTATTTTCAAATTTCAGTTCCTTACAATGGAACTGCCTTGACGTTTGCATTAGAAATTCTGACTATGATTTTCAATGACAGCGGTTTAAGGTCTTAGAAGTATTTAGTTGTAAGAATCTGTCCTTGCTTTATCAACCTGTGCCTCCAAAGAAAACACAATTATATTATCTAGCTCAGAAAACACAACATCTCAAAAAGCTTTCATCTCTATAAATGCTTTACCAATCTATGCCTCTAAGTCTGCATCAGATCCTCTTTGCATATTAGCGATGCTCCCAAAGTAAGTAAAACTTCTCACCGCTTCCAGAGCTTCACCATCAACCGTGATTAGGTTGGTGTTCTCTGTGTTGTAGTTTAGGATCTTGCTTATACCCTTGTTTATTTTCAGGCCTGCTGATTCAGAGGCTGGCGTTACATTTTCTATTTTTACTTGCATTTGTTGGTATGTATAATTTAAAAAGTCTAAGTCATCTTTGAATTCCAAATCTTCTAGTTACATTCAAGCTGTCCATTTTATTCCGTGTTTCCGCTCAGATGCTAAGGTCTTCATAATCCAGTCAACCAACAGAAGGAAGAGAAAAAGTGAATGTGAGGAGTCTTGTTTGATACTGTATATAAACTATTCCTTATCAAAATGATACTCATTTACGCGTATACAATATAATTTCTAGTTAAAAACAATTGCTTACAATTTGCGATAATTTTTATTTAGTTAATAACTGTTTACTAATCTTCAGCAAATTGAAAATCAAAAATCGAATTTTATAGATATGAAGTTAATCAGATGTTAATATAAGTCAGCATCAGTAATAAGAAAACTCCGACTGTAGCTTCCCCGGGGGCTACTGTCAGTCCTAAGCCCACACAAAGGAGGAGGGTTGTCATGGGGTTAGCGACCCCATCCCGTAGAAAACCTAATTTGTATGTATTCAACATGATCACAGTTATGAATTCCTTCAGTTCATTCTCTCTTATCGACATAATCCAAACATTATATCTTTCACCTGTACGTATAATTACATAATATAAACAAATATATTAATGATAAGAACTGTATATATTTAATCATAATCAGTCATCGTTTGTAAAGGGGGATTAATTTATGAATTAAATGGTCAGTCAGTCATACATTACATATTATGAACAACCGTATACAATGATCATACTTGTCCAAGATTTGTATCATATTCACATATTTGTTTGACATGTATCCAGAAATTAGAGCAAAATGCTTCTTATATTAAAGTAATTTCGTTAATTCTATGTTTAATGCTCAATAAAAGCATTTGAGTAGGAATAACAGTTTGACGGTATGTCTTTAAACAACATAACTTGATCAATCAAAATAGACGTCTACTTTATCAATATTTCCACAATTATATATAATTGAGATCATGAGTCAATTGAAGTTAGACCACCATGGAAAACCTGGAAGCACTGGACGGTCAAACCAATTCATCCCAATCATATTTGCATTATGAGAATAGTTTTAGATTTTATAAGTCAATTTCGACTATGATATTTAAATTTTTCCCGTCTTCTCATAATATATCTGAAGATAAAAGTTAATTAAGCGAAGAAATATAGTGTATGATATAATGAAAAACATATGCTGTTAAAAACCATTTCTTAGAAAATCTGTACAAAAGTGAAAAGAAACTTATTCAATATAAGATGACCTGTATGTTGATTTGATCCTTAAACTACAGATTGTGCTTACAATTCATCATTTAAGTTCGTATTATATTTTTAGTCAATTTTTTGAGTTGATGTTCATTCTGGGACTTGAACCCAGTACCTTTCGCTTCAAACGCCATCACGTTATCCACTCAGCTACTCAGTCCTGGGTTGGAGTCCTAGAGTGAAAATCAACTCTGAGATGCAGATACATCCAGCTGACGAGTCCTAAATAGGACGAAACGTGCGCCATGGATTCCACTGCTAGCCACTATCCATCTTTGCTTATAAACAAATATTCGTACACTGTCTAAACTAAACATTTTTATACCATTTGAAATATTAGGAAATACACACTAAGTATTTAACGACATTGAGAATATTATGAATTTATTGTAGTCTCAGGGAAATACCTTATGAAGATTGGATGTAGAAAGATAATATCATTGATAAACAAACCTCCATCAATCGGTTATGCTTTTCAACTAAGTTAATTTCCAACATGTCTTTTAGAAAATATCATGTAAAAAACTATAAAACGAAAACAAAGCAGAAAAAGCTTCATATAGTGTTGAGGAGATGCAGTCCCATGGTAGCCGGTGACCAACATTTAGTTCATATGCTATTTGTTCCCTCAGGATACTGCAGCCCATGTACACCACTGGTTTGGGACCAGGGTTTTCCAACTCGCCTAGGTAAACTCTTTATATCCATCAACCTGGTTAAAACGCCGGACACTCGCTTTTCGTCTTCTCATTTTCGTAAACAAAACCCCCGCCTCGTGAAGGAAGCGAGTAGGGCTTCCGTTGCAGTGACTGTATATGCGTGGCCATATGAGAGCATTTCGAAAGGGATAGCTGACTCTCTCCATCATCGGCCATTCCAGGGCATTTGGGGACAATTATCTTTAGAAAGTTATAGAAAGTTGTCATTACTTTTCTCATTTATTAAAGAAAAACATTTTTTTCTCAATAAATCATCGTTTCTACGCTGTGGGATTAACTAATATTATGTTCAAAGTGAACAGCATTTTTGTAGGATCATAAACGATTAATGTGATATTGAATCTTGTGTATGTTTTGTCGTCAAACGAACTTTCAAACTATTTATCGTATGTTAGTTGTTCAATTTTAATCTAAATTGGTATTAAGCCCTACTAGGTCCTTTTACTCTATTTGAAGGAATATCTTTTTCCATTTGTAAGTTTCTTCGTATTCACTTATGTCGTATTACAATTATTCATCATTGTCTTGTTATTATTATAATTATTGTATTAATGAGATTTTTCAGCAACTGTTCATTTATCGATTTACAAATACAGGAAATTACATTTATTTCACTATGCATGATAACAAAGAGTGCTGAAATATAAAGCATACCTATTAGTTCTTTTTTTAAAAAAGGGTATTTATGTACAGAATTCTTAAAATTTGATGACAAACTTCGTTGAAAAATGGACATTTTAAAAGGCAAGCGATAATTGTCCTTAAAAATCTGAAATTAGAATAAAAGCAGAAATCAGGTGTACCTTAGTTTAGAAATGTATTTGCATGTTTTTATTATTATGAAGTCTTACTACAACACATATTTTTTTACCTGTAGTGTTGATCTTTGCGGAATAAAGATAGTTACTTCCCGACTATATGAGATATAGTCAAAAGCGACTGAAATTTGGGTCCTGAGGACAATCACATAAGTGGTAGGGCCGCATTCAATAGAATTCAAATTCAATCATTCTTTGAATGATATTCATCTTTAAGACCCAGAACAGCAAAGCTCCATCCTGTGATCCAATCACATAGTTACCAAAATCCCTGATGTTTCTTCACGGGGGTAACAGGCGCAATGAAGTAAGTAATTAGTTCACTTTCATCTTTAAAAAAAATAGATTTTCTATTTAGAGTATCATTTGCTGCGACGTATCTAAGCCTAGTTAAACAATAATCTTAATTTCGAAATTAAAATCCATCTTGCTTATAATTAACTAACTTTAGAATGGCGGTAAATATTTGAGATACATTTCCAATTCTTGCCTTTTAATGTGTTTACATTTCCCTTGTAACACAAAAAAATGTTTACGTCAACTTTTTATATTTTGATCGTGGCAGACAAACACATTCAATGGTCAGTAGAATACATTCGATTTCGTGTTAAAAAGTTACAAGTTCAACGTTCTAACTAAATGATATGTTATTAACACAGGATACATAGAAAGGTGGATATAAGGTAGTTGGAGGTATTTAGAAAGAAACTCTAGACTAGAGACCATGTTGCTACTTGATCAATTCTTTGATCATTCCTTATTGACGAGAAATATACGACACAATTTAATACTCAGTAATCTATCAACTTACAGCGAAGTGTAAAACTTGAGTTATCTGACTGACAAAAATATAATTTCCATATAAATTGAAGATTATATAAGGGATATTAAATGTGTTGCCATCTAACTGGTGCTGTGACAAAATCATCCTATATCATTTTATGAGTGGGGGTGCTTAGTCTACAATTGATTGGAAAAGAAAACTAGCCTAATGACAGGTAATCTTTAATTGTTTTGATATATAATCATATCAATTCTAGTGTCAATATTACAAATACATGTTGATTATTTTATCAGAAGAAAATATTTTCAATCTCAGGGTATGTTTATCTGATGGTTTACATTAATAATTCGACCTCATGAGTATTTATACCTTAATCAAACTGTATTATTACATTTTGTTCTATTAAACTGCATTATCAAAGGTAAATATGATATTCTTAAACTTCTGAAAGTGACCATCCCTCTAATGTTTAGTATTAATTAAAAGTTTTCATTATTAAAATTTTAAACATGATGTGTTACCTTGGCAACATTCAAATACTATTATCAAAATGAATAATAAAAGAGATTGTATTTGTAAAACTGTATGATTTTCATGACAAGCCTAAATGGCGAATTGTTTACACCAATTTTTTATATTTTGTTGATATAAATTTTAAAGATAGAATTCATAACAAATAAATTTGATACATTGATTGACTACTGTGTTTTGAAAATAAATGTTTAACTCTTCAACAAAGTTTATATGGTATTGGTGACGTGAATAGGATATGCATTTGTTGATATATAATACATTATCAGAAGGGAGTTTTTTTGTGTGGAGATCTTAGTAATTTTATATAGTTGAGATCATGAGTCAACTGAAGCTAGACGACCATGGAAAACCTGGAAGCACTGGACAACCGTTTCGTCCTATTGTGGGACTCCTCAGCAGTACGCATCTACGATCCCGCATCGCGAATCTCAACCCAGGAACTACCAGTCTCAACTATATAATATAATACATATGTTGTATAAATAACAGACTTTGAGCTGTACAAAAAATATACCCAAGAACATTAGCAGTCTATCACGATATATATGGACAAATGTTGTATAACTACAGTAGGCTATTTTATTTTACGTCACATAGGATACAAAGTATTCATGTATTCTAAGATTAAAGTAGTATATAATTTGTTTGTTAGAAATTATCTACTTTATATGGTTCCATGTATTTATTACTAATGATGACGTTTTCTATAATTGGAGATTCATTTATGTAGGCCAAAATAAATGACATCGAGTAAACGTGGTTTAAGTTAAGTAGTAACTTATTGTAGAAAACGACTATTAATCATTTTAATATGTATACATGTGCTTAAAATTTCAATTTGCTTGTTAAAGAACAGTATAAATGTATTGAACATTCAGACTTTGACGTTTAGGTCTCCAATCTGTATGGTCAGTACGTTAATATGGCACTTTTCTACGAATAACTGTAGCCTCTCATAAAATTAATCTTTATTGTCTTGATTTCAATCATTGATAAATGTGTAACATTGGATAGCATTCAGTGTAATCACTTCTTTATCCTGAAGAATCCTTCAAAGATTCTTGCTCGTGCTTCTTTGGACAGTATCGAAGCAACTCCATGTGTGATAAGCATTTTCTTCTTCACAACTAAAGTAATATTTCCTGTCCACCTTAGATCTAATACTTTTAACTTATTCTGAGAACTACAAAGTTATATTACCTCATTTCCGCAACTATTCGATCGCTTCTCCCGGTCCCGCACATTGTCTGGACATTGCACCTACTTTAATTGTTGTCCTGGTTGTTAGAATTAACATCGGTTTTGTGATTTCCAAAGGATCTCAGCTTTCATCATAATAAGTCATAATTCTTCTAAATAAAAATTCTTCAATTGTCAAGGTAGAGTTTATACTAGTTTCGATTGGTTTTTTGATCCACATTTTTTTTGCAAGATTGTTTTCTAAGAAAGATGGAGTTGCTGACCTTAAATTCGACACTCCTATTTTGTCGTGCCTTGGTACCATCAGTGAACCTAGAAGAGTTACTGATGGATTTATATTTTTTTAAACCTATTTACTTTTGGAAAGTATTGATCTATACATTTTCATCAACCGTATTGTTTACTTTACATCTCGGTAGTCTTTTTCAGCATTGATTTAAACCAAGAAGTCAAACTGTTATTCCTACTCAAATGCTTTTATTGAGCATTAAACATAGAATTAACGAAATTACTTTAATATAAGAAGCATTTTGCTCTAATTTCTGGATACATGTCAAACAAATATGTGAATATGATACAAATCTTGGACAAGTATGATCATTGTATACGGTTGTTCATAATATGTAATGTATGACTGACTGACCATTTAATTCATAAATTAATCCCCCTTTACAAACGATGACTGATTATGATTAAATATATACAGTTCTTATCATTAATATATTTGTTTATATTATGTAATTATACGTACAGGTGAAAGATATAATGTTCGGATTATGTCGATAAGAGAGAATGAACTGAAGGAATTCATAACTATGATCATGTTGAATGCATACAAACTAACTAGTAATGTTTGGTTCATATAATCCGGATAGGGTTGTTTTACTTAATGAATTTAAATAAACTTAGGACCATTGATTGATGTCCTAAACAGTTTTTCGAATACTTCTGTTATATAAAATTTCTGCTAACAACATATAATTCTATCCTTGATACTTAAATCGAGTATTTGCTTACGTATTACTGAGTAATTTTTCTGGTTAGCGTTTTTTTTAGCAAATTAGGTTTTAGAATATCTAGAAAGTGTATTTTTTAAAAAGAGCACTCAACTGTGCTGGGTAGTGAGTATAGTTCCTGTGAATATTTTCAATATGAGAATGTTTCTATGAATTATTTTTATTAAGAAAGCAAAGCAAAATAATTACCTTTTTTAATAATCATACTTAATTATACTAATTACTTGATGTCCCCAGACAAAGCTTATTTCAACATTTATGTTAGTATTGACATATAAGTACCTAGTTGGAGTTAAAGTGTACTTTTAAGATTCAGTAAAAAAAATATAGTTTAGTGCTTAGGTTTAAAGCTGGAAATCAAATCAAACTGATAGTACTAAACACTGACATTTTACAATGACCTATATCACACTAGGAACTAGTCCATACCATAAAATTGTTTTTTATAACATAATATAATCGATTCGGGAGTTATCTTTTTAAAGCTCCTAGATTTCCACATTCAATTCCGAAGGAATATGAAAATTTATTTACATAATCTATGTGACTTGAAATGTAATAAACTATATTTTATGTTTTCTTTGACAAACTACTGTTATCTGTTAAATCTTTCCACTTTTTAAATTTGGCTTTTCGGACCAATTTTTAAGCAGTAATCACACGGTATGTCTTTAAACAACATAACTTGATCAATCAAAATAGACGTCTACTTTATCAATATTTCCACAATTATATATAATTGAGATCATGAGTCAATTGAAGTTAGACCACCATGGAAAACCTGGAAGCATTGGACGGCCGTTTCGTCCTAATTTGGGACTCCTCATCAGTACGCATCCACGGTCCTGATTGGTTCGTCCACAAATTGTAGTCTCTCCTAACTGTGAGTTCGAAACCCAATACATTTATAGCTGTGTTTATAAAGTACAGTATTTCAGAAAGATTTTATCATCTTAATTAAGTAATCATTATATGAAAACCTAAGGTAGATGTATATATATTTTATTGATAGAACTAATATAACAAAATTAAAAGAATGCTGAAAAATATTTTCAAGCAGTTTCCTTATAGACAATCAAAACAGGAATTTTAATAAGCAGAAACCGTTTTCCATGTACTATTAATGTTTAATCATGCTTTAATGATATGAAATACAGAGAGGTTTATAATACCACTTTTTTATTAAAATAAACAAATATCAATCTGAAGGGGGTTTTGTGGATATTTTAGTAATTTAATAGTTGAATTCATAAGCCAATTAAAACTAGACCACCACAGAAAACCTGGAAGCATTAGATGGTCGTTTCGTCCTAGTACAGGACTCCTCAGCAATGGGCATTACTTTTCATTTTTCTAATTTCATGTTAAAAACATTTTTTTCAATTTAATGATATAACCTAAAAGGTAGTCTGATCTCCTGTTACTTTACAAAATAAAAATAAGTCATGATTAGCATTTATTTCAATACATAGATTACAATCCATTGTAGTATTTTATGTCTGGTTTAAGTATTATTAAATGAACTGTATTTCAAATTCATTCAATATATTAGCTGCTCAGTTAATTAATAGACAACTAAATTTCATAATCTTTTACGATTTGGGTCAGATTTACTGTTGCACATTGAACTAAATTTTAAGAAATAAAATAGAGACTGGATCTATCAAAACAATCTCTTTTATTTATACATCCAAATGTTCTACTTTGTAAGTGTTGAAAAACGGTTGATGATCATATAGATGAAATTAAATATAAACTAATTTATCAGAAGGGATTTTGTGGAGATTTCAGTAATTTTATATAGTTGAGATCATGAGTCAATTGAAGCTAGACAACCATGGAAAACCTGGAAGCACTGGACGGCCATGGATACGCGCACTGCTGAGGAGTCCCATAGTAGTACAAAACGGCCGTTCAGTGCTTCCAGGTTTTCCATGGTGGTCTAGCCTCAATTGACTCATGATCTCAACTATATAAAACAAACTAATTTGTTATTATATTTCCATATAGACTTTCTTATATCATTGTTGGTTATTACTTATAATTAAGAAAAAAAGAACGACTGCAGCTTCCACGATGCGAAGTAATAACATCAAGACAGGTAAAATTGAAGATTTATAAACTCCAAAGCATGATGACTATCTTAGTCGAAAATACACTTGTTTATATATTGATTGTAAACCAATTTTAATTATTAATTAAGATTAAATCAAATAAATAAAAAAATAACCAGAGTTATAACAAATCACATGCTGCGTGTCACGCTGAGCCTGGTTCATGTTAATTTAAAACAAGAATATCGTAAGCAAAGATGGATAGTGGCTAGCAGTGGAATCCAGGACGCGCGTTTCGCGTCCATCTTTGCTTATAGTGCTTGTGAATCGAGGCAATACGCACAGTATGCACATATGTCAATAAGAGAGAGAGTGATCAATTGTAGCCCTGAACATCAATGGGAAGATTCATATAAACAATACCAAGTGAATTTAACAATATCGTATCTTAAACAAACATCACACTCAAATGAATCAACGTTATACCGAATAAAATATCACTTTGGAAAACAAAACAACTACTACACTGAGAAATCATCACATTGAATTAAAAAAGCAGAAGTAATGTTGGAACAAATCACAATGAGTAAAAGAATGTAATTTTCCCTTTATAATCCCGTCGCATCAAACTTTTATAGTACAGATAGACAAGATCTAAAAACGTTTTATTGTGTCAGATGATTAATTTATCTATTATTGTTTCTTAAAGAAAGCAAAAACAAAGATTGGTACAGAATAATAATAATAATAATAATAATAATAATAATAATAATGAGGCATGGCTGCATATGTGTGCCTGATCCTACGTTGTAGCTGACTGACAGAATAATATGAATTCATTTTATTTCGTTAGGTTCTCATCAGCTGTTTATAATCTATAATATTTTAAAATCAAAGTTACCATAGATATTAACATACTTAAAAATATAAAAGTGACTAGAGATCAATATATGTTTCATGATATAGCGATGATTTCAATAGAATTAATAAGGTCATAAAAATTTTGTTTTGGATGAATAAAATGTAAGAGGGAAAGTTCTAGGACATCGAAATTACTTCCTTACGCCTCTTACTCCCAATGGAGCATAGGCCGCCGACTAGCATTCTCCAACCCACTCTTTCCTGGGCCTTCCTTTTTAGTTCCATCCAACTTTTGTCCATTCTTCTCATGTTTGTCTCCATTTCTCGGCGTAATGTGTTCTTTGGTCTTACACTTTTCTTTTATTCTTCAGAACTCCATGCGAGGGCTTGCCTTGTGATGCAGTTGAGTGATTTCCTCAATGTGTGTCCTATCAACTTCCAGAGCTTCTTAATTTCTTCCTCCTCTGGAATCTGGTTTGTTCTCTCCCATAGTAGGTTGTTGCTGATAGTGTCTGATCAACGGATCCGAAGTATCTTGCATAAACAACTGTCAATAAACACCTGTATCTTCTGGATGATGGCTTTCGTAGTTCTTTAGGTTTACACCCCATACTGTAGAACTGTCTTGACATTCGTATTGAAAATTCTGATCTTTGAGTTGGTTGACAATTGCTTTGAGTTCCAGATGTTCTTCAGTTGTAAATATGCTGCTGAACTAGTGATTAGAAATCATAGAGTTAATAAACATTGGACGATCGTGTAATAAAGTATTTGAAAACAGATTAATGGTAATAATGTAATGTTATAGGAGCAATGGAAGATTTATTATTGTTTGTTTTTGGACATATAGATCTGTTTTTAGACGTTTGATTGCTATAGCTTCTGCAAATTTCAGAAGATTGAAGTTAATTTGTTTAATAATCACCTTGGAAGACTTCAATGCATCCATTTGATGTCCTGCAACAAGGAGATGTCTCGAGATGATATTAATGAATGTTTTTAATCCACTTGACCTTAGACGTTTTCGAATATGTTCTTTGAAGTGGGCATAGCTTTTCCTTTATGTCCTACCAATGTAAATGCTTTGACAGACACATGTAAATTTGTATACACGATTTGTAGTAACGTGGAAGGGATACCTAATGATCTTTCATGATGTAGAAGAACATGTTGCTTTGGACAAAAATTAAAATGAATAAAAACTACAGAAATTGTATTTGCTTTTTCATTTTATTCAAGCTTTTTGTAAAAATCTAAGCTTATTTTTGCACGTATTCACACCTTGAAACTAAATATATAACATACATGTTACGATTTATTTCATAATTTAAATGAAGCTTCAACACTTTTATAGTGGCGTATTTCAAAACAGCTGTTGTTTTACCATGTTTCTGATAATTAATTAAGTTTTTTTTTCTAAAATAAGTATAAGGACACATACATAAGTGTTAGAGTAACAATTTGGATTCAATAATGCTTGACTTAAATGAAATATGTTATTTTATGGGTTCCTATAACATTTTGA
This sequence comes from Schistosoma rodhaini, assembly GCA_944470415.2. Classification (NCBI taxonomy): domain Eukaryota; kingdom Metazoa; phylum Platyhelminthes; class Trematoda; order Strigeidida; family Schistosomatidae; genus Schistosoma; species Schistosoma rodhaini. The sequence goes on from OX104037.1 coordinate 32,589,889, forward strand.
ATATACTCACTTACTTACTAACGCCTGTTACGCCTCGTGGAGGAGCATAGGCTACACAGCAGCATTCTCCATCCAACCTTGTCCTGGGCAATCCTTCCCAGTTGTTAGTCATCCTTTTCTGGACGTAACAATAAATCTGTTAGTAAATATGTATTTAGCTAGTCAGTCAGCCATGCACAAGGTTGAACCTAATGCACATATATGTATTGGTTCAACATGCCATACTATATTGGCACGAAGAGAGAAAATCATTTCAAGATAAATCTCAGAATAGTAATAAGAGACGATTTGCATATTGTTCAATGTAGTGCTTCTCGAAATTGACTCAACCTATCGGTTAACTGATGTCTAGCCACAGCGCAGTTTATTCTAAAGTCATTGTATAATAAAACGTTCTTATAATATGTAATAACAATAATCAATTTCAATGTAGTAATTTGATCTGACTCAAATATTATAACTTACCTTAATTTTATAATGTGCGAATATGTAGTTAATACTGTGGTGATTGTTTCTTATAGTTATGTTCGTATTATTTCAGATTTTATATTCAATCCTTGAACCCTTAAAATTTATATTGGTTGATATAAAATAGGTGAGATAAAAAATATGAACAACGCAATAATCTAAACTATTTCAAACTAATATTGTATTATTTGTGGAGATTTTTAGTAACTTTTTATATATAGTTGAAATCATGAGTCATTTGAAGCTAGACCACCATGGAAAACCTGGAAGCACTAGACGGCTATTTGGTCCTATTGTGGGACTCCTCAACAGAGCACGTCCACAATCCTGCCTCACGAGATTCGAACCCAGGATGTACCAGTCTCGCGCCAGAGCACTTGACCGATAAACCACTGAGCCAGCATCTAACAGTGTTAATGTTTAACTTCAACCAAACTATGCAGTTGAGCAACCATTTCACCAGTGTCTTTAGTGAGTTGATATCTCCCAACAGACCTGGTTGAAATCCACTGGTTACTGTTTCTCACTAAAACTCAAGGAAATACCTCATGAACCAGTTACTAGTCAGTCACTGTTACCATATGTGAATCCCGTGAGGATTGTCTAGATATTAGTTTTAAATCACAAGTGCCATAAACAGAAATAGATGATGAAGTGAACATCAACCCCTGAGACCAAGTTCATTCATCTGGCGAGTCCCAGATGGAACGAAACACACGTCCTTATTTCTACCCTTGTACAGTTAACTACACTACTATAAACAGAAAATCAAATGGAATACAATCAGAGAAATTCCAGTATTTACCAAAATCTCCGTTTCTTCTTTATTGTTTATTATACATTTATACATATATAAACATTAATATTCAATACAAAACCATTTGATAAATATTCTCTTTACTTCGATATAATGCAACATTTTCAAAAACAAGAAAAACAATGTCAATTAGAAAGGTTAATTACATTATTTTACATCGTTCCCCCTTATCTTTTGATAAAATTTGAAGTTTACTAGGCTGTACACATGTTTATTCATTTACATTCCTATAGATAAAAGCAATTATACTTTAATCCCTATAAATCATAAGTAATCTTATCCAAAATGTTTTTTTTTGGGAATAAAATGTAAATATTTACCTAGAAGCATGATGTGAACTGTAAACTTTATTAAAAGCTTAACTATTTATGAAAAATCCATTAAATATTGTGATTCGTTGAAAAAAATTACGTTGAAGGCATATAAGACGTTCTTTTATGAGATATATAATATTGTACAAATGATAGTTCGAGATGAACAAGTCGGATTCCGTAAAGATAGGTCGTGCACCGAACAAATCGCGACACTACAGATCATCTTTGAACAATCAATTGAATGAAACTCGTTACTATATATCGACTTCCTTGAATTTGAGAAAGCATTTGGTAGTGTGGATAGGAGAATCGTATGGAAACTTCTCCAATACTATGGTGCACCTCAGAAAATGCTCAACACCATTCGGATTCCATATGGCGGACTACACTGTAAATTCGTGCATAGAGAACAGTTAATAGATGCATTTCAAATGAGGACCACAGTCAGGCAAGAATGTCAACTCCCACCCTTTTCTTTTCTTCTAGTGATTGACTTAATTATGAAGGCCTCGATAACGGAGAAGAAGCATGGAATACAATGGACAGCTTTTATGCAACTACACGATCCGGACTTCTCAGGTCACCTAGCTCTTCTATCCTATACACACCAACAAATGCAGGTCAAAACAACCAGTATAGAAACAGCCTCTACATCAGTAAGTCCCAGCATACACAACGGAAAAAGCAAGATCCTCTAATGCAACACATAGAGCACAAAACAATTCACACGTAATGGAAAAGCTCTGGAAGATGTGGAAACTTCCATATATCTGGGCAGCATCATCGATGAAAAACAGGATGCGATGCGTACATAAAGACAAGAATTGGTAAAGCAAGAGCAGCAATCCTACAGTTGAACAACATATGGAACTCAAAACAATTGTATGCTAGCCAACATCAAAGTGAGAATCTTCAATACAAACATCAAGACAAATCGGAGAACTACCACAACCATCGTTGAAAAACTACAAGTATTTATAAACAATTGTATACACAAGAGACTTGATGTCTGTTGACCGGATACCATCAACAACAGCCTATTGTGGGAGAGGACAAACCAGATTCCAGATAAAGAAGAAATTAGGAAAAGACGTTGGAAGTGGGTAGGACACACATTGAGGAAATCACCAAACTGTATCACGAGGCAAGCGGTAACTTGGAATCCTGAAAGGAAATAGAAAAGAGGAAGACCAAGAACTACATTGCGTCAAGAATTGAAAGGAGATATGATAAGGATGAATAGCAACTGTAAGGAGCTGGAAAGGATTTTCCATGACAGAGTTGGATGGTGAATGCCTGTGTGCGGCTTATGTTCCTCCACGACGGAAAACAGGCGTAAGTAAATGATAAAATACAAAGGATAATGATCAGAAGATTTTGGATATATAAATTTAACAATACTTTTAGAAGTGATTTACATTCACACAAAAATTCATATTCATACACATTAATGTATTAGCAACAAGATTTGTTGAATAGAATGAACTAATCCTATTTCAAGGCTTACCATCATAAACTATAAACAACTTAAAATTACAAACATTAATATAATTATAAATAAAGACTTGACATAATACATTTAGTAGAATTGTGATTTATGCTTGAAATACAACTGAAAACCCTAATCGAAATAATAGGACACAAAGTATGTGATTAAATATGATTAAGATAAGTGTACATTTATACCTTGGAAACTAGTAAGAAGAAATGATATAATAGCTACTGACAATCTTTTTCATTCGTTTATTATAGTTAGTGACGATCGTAATTCTAGCTTTCCTTCCCTCTTTATTACTGTTTCCTATTACAAAATAATCCACTGATCTTAACTATATTTAATCATATATTTTAAGTAGTATTCTTCGTATTATGACTTTCAGTTGCATTCAAATCATCAATAACAACTTCGCTAAACAAAATTAGTTAAACCTTTAGTTAGTAGAATTACTTTACATATCATTATTTTATTCTGTTAGTAGGTGATTATTGAAGAGAATATGAAGTAGGATAAATTCATCATATTCTGCAAATTTTTGTAGTTCTTGAATAGCTGAAATTTATAAATTTATTACATTGAATAAAACTGTCATATTACTAGTTTGTAAAGCTTGATTATATTTTGTTTATTCTGTTCTGGGTTCGAATCTCGCGAGGTGAGGTCGTGGATGCGCACTAGTGAGGAGTCCCACAATAAGACGAAACGGCCGTCCAGTGCTTCCAGGTTTTCCATAGTGGTCTAGCTTCAATTGACTAACTCTTGCAACTATGAAAATATTCTGTTTTCATTAAATTCATATACTTAGTAAATTTCGTTTGTCTACGGTTTATATTACTTACGCTTACCGATATAAGTAGTATGTAGCAGTAATTGAATGTGGAATGTCTACTAGCAGAAGATTGGAAACAGATAACAATTTTAGTAACAACAGAACTGAAAGAAACATGAAACATGTAAAGAATAACTGGAGGAAGATGTGCAAATAATATATTTAATGTAATGGTTTTCATACTTTATGAAGTCACTCTGTAATAATGCCTTGAATGATAAATGGGTTGTCTTCGCCTCCAATAGGTCCATACATATAAGTAGTCTGGTAATAAGATATTTTAGCTAAAAGACAGATATTATCCCCGAAGTAATAATGACAACTTTGATGATAAGTGGAATATTACTTCTAGTGACTCTAAATATAATCAACAACTTCGATACATTATATCTTACGAATGTTTTATAGTACAATATAAATTATTTCTGCAGATTGGCTAATCATACAAGTCTGTTGATATTACGTCAACGTTTAAAGGCATAGAGGCTGGGTTCGATTAAAAGTATGGATATACATTAATCCAGTTAAAGGATTCTTTATAAAACGGAATTCGTGTTCCAGACTTAATCTCTAGCCACAGTCTAAATACAGTAAAATTTGTAATTAAACAATAATAAATAGAAATCCACTCAAACTAAAACTATTCCAAATTACTATTGATCAGTTTTCGTTAAGAGACATCAACAGTGTGAAAACAACAACACTTACAAATTGAAAGAAGACAAAGTATTTTTCAAATAAAAATTGATGGTACTAATAAACTGGTAGTCTATTGATAATAATGCAGCTAGTAATCTATATGGACGATATTAGGTGGTATGTTCAATAGAATGCTGGTGAGAGGACTATGCTCTTCCACGAAGAGTAACAAGAACAAGTGTTCAATAGAAATTCAAAGAACTTGGTTGTACGAAGTAAAGTTTATGCAAATTATGATCCCATTTTCTCGATGTTCTCTAGTAAAAACTAAAATATTATTTGTAGCCCATAGTAATGGTAACTTAAATTGAGCAAACTGATTTAAATCCTTACAAATCCAAATTTCAGAAAGTTGAAAGGGTGGTAATAAAGTTTATTGTAATTCCTGTTTTTTCGATACCATAACGCTCATAAACCTGGAAGTTGATTTCGTTCGAATCACTTCTAAACAGAGATATGCAACTGATTTCCTAAATTATTTGAAATGGTGTGGTTGAGTAACCAATGCTGAAAAAAAGAGAATTATTGGCCTAAAGCGAACATCGAACGTATACCAAAAGGCGGGAAACATAATCAGCTAAGCGAGTCGTACATATTTGTGGGAGATCTAACACAAGAAATGTAAACGATTGTTGGATCATCAAGTGACAAATGTGAGACTTTTGCATTAATTCTTACTTGTCATATCAACCAGAGCTTGTCATTTTTATTGAGTCAAAGAAATCGTTTTAAGTGGACAATGTTTTTACTAGGGAACTTTATATCGTTAAATTAATTTTTGTATTTCATTTCAACCCTTTATATAAATTTATATTACTTATCATTTACTAGGAAACATAAATCACTAATGAAAATGAGGATACACATATGTGAGAACACATTTCTCTGTCTATAAACTAAGAAGCCATCAAATCCTGATTTTCATACATGGCCAGCTATGATACTTGATTAAAAGGGTCAACTTTAAAGCTGAAAATAGAAATTTCAACAACAAAAAATAAAAATAAAACTGCACAATTGTATATATATATGAAAATGTTTTGTTAAAGTACTAATTCCGTGAGGAAATGTGAACACATATAACCTAGATGACGTAATAGAAAGATAATAATACTAGATTACGTAATAGGAGTAATAACAATAGATTTAGTGAATATAATAAGATGATTAAAATGAATAAATTATTTTTTTATATAGTTGAGATCATGAGTCAATTGAAGCTAGACAATTATGGAAAACCTGGAAGCACTGGACGGCTGTTTCGTCCTATGGTGGGGCTCCTCACCAGTGCGCATCCACGATCCCACTCTTGCGAGATTCGAACCAGGACCTACCAGTCTCAACTATATAAAATTACTAAAATCTCCACAAAACCCCCTTCTGATAATGATAATATACTCACTAGTGACTGGCTCAATGAGGTATTTCCTGGAGTTCTAGTGAGAAACAGTAACCAGTGGAGTTCAACCTGGTCTGTTGAGATATATCAACTCACTGAAGACACTGGTGAAATGGTTGCTCAACTGCATAGTTTGGTTGAAGTTAGACATTAAGACCGTTGAATGCTAGATCAGTGGTCCATCGGTTAAGCGCTCACGCGCGAGACTGATAGTCCCTGATTTCGGATCCTGCGAACGGAATTGTGAGTGTCCACTGTCGAAGAGTCACCTACTAGGACGAAATGGCCATCCAGTGCTTCCAGGTTTTCCATGGTGATCTAACTTCAATATACTCATAATCTCAACTAAATAAAATTACTAAAATCTCCACAAAACCCCCTTCTGATAAAATGTTTTTGTTACAATAATTAATGATCATTAAAGGTCATAGAGGTGTAAAAATAAGTAACGTGATATGATGAGTATTCATGAATAAAATAATGAGAATATAAGACATAAGTAAAGGGGAATGCAGTAATAATAATAATAATAATAATAATAATAATAATAGAATGATAATAATAATATTAAGTCCATGGTAACGATAACGATAAGATATACTTCTTTCGTACACATAGTTCTGGTTTAAGCTTATGGATGGTAAGAGCTTTGGTTACTTTTTTAGGAGGTGGATACAAAGGGATCTCTTTTCAACGAATTTATTATCAAGCTGTACAATCGTATCACCACCTTAAATATTTACACATTATTTACATTAACTATATTATGCGTTCAGATATCATAAACAATTTCCTTTTAAATAAGATGATAAACATTCTCTCTAAACTGATAAAAATAAAAATGATAAGATTATATTAAAATGACAATATTCTATTTAAAATAGATAGTATCTAAGCTATTTAAAATATCCTTTCAATATCATATAAGTAGAGGGATGTATAGTTTCGTTTAATAAAATGATATTGATATAATCATCAATGATATGTGTCCATAATACCAATGACAGATGTTTGTTAATGTTGATTTAGCATCCTAAGTAACATATCAATAATACTAACTGTTATCTATGGATAAATTATGTAAATCTTTTATTGATCTTAACTAGACTACCATTAAAACCTGAAAGTTTTGGATAACTGTTTCGTCCCAGAATAAAACTTCCCAGAAATGGGAATCTGAGAGTCAAACGCAGGACCTTCAGTCTCACATACGAATGCTTAACCATTGGATCACTGGGATAACATCCGACGGTGTGAGATCAAAGGTCTTCGATTAGACACTGGGAAGCAGAATCGTGAATGCACACTTATGAGGAGTTACATACTAATGTGAAACGAACGTCCAATGGATCTAGGTACTTAATGGGGATCTAGTTAAAAATCAATTCATTATTTAAACTACGAAAAAGCTACAGTTTTTTTAAATATTATTGATGAAATATTGAGATTCTTTAAGTACAATCCATCTGTCATTTGCTTCATAGAAGTGACATTTTGAATTTACTTGCTGACTTATTTTAAAATTTCGTTTGTATGTTTTGCAGTTGCTAATATCAGATTTATTCGTAGATCATCAACTTTAAAAAAAGCTGTAGTACTGTGTGATTATACAGGTTGGAGAACGAATTCATCATTGAGTCAGTTGCTTATTAGTTTTAGTTTATTTTAGTGTAGGTTTCAGTGTTTATTCCAAAGAGATCCCTACTAATAATCAAAATCTCTCTATTTTTATATGAAATATAGGAATATGTAAAGATCTATTTCATGGTAAAAACTCTCCAGTCATGAGTTGAGAAAATAGTAATATTCTAGAGAGAATAACTGTAGGAGAAAGAAGTCTAGAATGAAGTCATTTAACTGATTGTAAGGGATTTTATGCGTGCAGAAATTATGTACTGTGGGTAGACGAAAACGACATTGATAATTGATCTCATGTAGTCAAAACGTCCGGTACATTAAAATTAAGAGGTCAACGTAATGTGTTCAATACTTATGTTCTCTAAGTTCAACGAAATTGTCCTTCTGAGATCCACATCTTCTCCTTACATACATTATTCAGATTTATAAAAAAATAGCATCTTTGAAGGACAAACTGTGGTTTGGGTTGAATTTTGTTTGAGAGATAAATCATTAATAAAACCCTCCTATTAATGACGAATGTGGCTTTTCTACTGCACTTTATTTAACTTACCTTTGATAGCACGTTTTAATCACATTTACTTCATTACTAACATATTGCTTACCTAAGAATTAATCTACAGAACTTCGACGTTATCAATGTATTTGACTTTTGATGATTAGGTGTCGTGGAGATTCGTCTGATTGGTCGATTATATTCTTTACAGATCAGCTTTAGTTAGGTTACTATTTCAATAAAGGAGCATTATACAGTTATTTCATTCTAGTTTTAAACTTAACTGTATTGTGTACCCAATATCTAAACCATGCCTATCAAATCTGTCACCATTATTTTTTGCTCCTTATATTGCATAGCAGCATCGTTCTATGTATATTGTTTGTTTATTTTATTCTTTAGTTTTATGTAATGACTTTAGAATACGAAAAATCAACCGAATTTTCAATTTTGCATAGTTCAACCTTGCATAATTGTTTTACATAATTATATCTTAATTTTATTATCGTTCGTTTCCTTCTAAAAAAACACGATATTGGACTGAATCAAAATTCCCTAAACAACGCAGGCTGCGTGTTGTTAACCATATGTTTATCGATAAAACGATTTGAGAGATAAATGTATAACAGAAATCTAATGAACTAGTAACTACATATACATTCCTTTATTCTGTGGAATTATATTTTTTGAGCTGGGCATTTTTAATTTCAAAACTTATACCTCACTTATATCCAATGTTTCTGTGAATAATTTTGCCCGAAAAGACAATGAAAGGTTGACAATAAAACCTTATAAAACCTTAAAAACAATATAAAAAGCCGTCGCCAATTTGTTGTGGTCTTATGACCGGCTTTTTATGACGTGAGTTATCCACCTATCGGAATACGACTTGTCTAATCTAAACACTTTGCCAAATTAATGACTTCGACCAGTATGAGCAGTCTAGCCTCCTTATTGGTCCCTTATCCGCCTAGCCCTTCCAATTGCGTCCAGAACACCAATTACAGCTTCTGCTATGCGAATCATTTATTTCAAGCATATTCGGTTTATATACCAGACAGACAGACTGCATCGCACCATAAAGTAGAAAATAATATTTGTACAAATGTGGCTGTGGACGTGAGAGACAATAATCAATAAACTGAATATAATTTAGGGACAGTAAATCGTATAATAATAATCCATAGATCAAAATGGAGCTTATAATAAGATGAATATAGATATACATAATCTAGTTACTCAATAGTTAAACAATAAGAATATATAAATATAGGATAATCGTCCATTAATAAGTCCCGAAAGTTATCCGTACTTACTTCTTCACTAGGATATAACAACTCAGATTACAGAATGTAATTCTAATGAAATTATCTTACTATATTACAAATTTTCCAAGTCAACCTTTAATCGTTTCTGATGAATTTATTCCTCACATTCTAATTGACTCATTGTCAAGAAGTTTTTCCAATCATTTTTAACTACATTATCATATTACTTAAAGTAAATCTAAAATAATGAGATGTGTAGATTTTTCAATCTGACATTATTTTCCATCATAGACAAACAAAATTTCAACGATCATTAAAGACAAAGATTATTAAACAGCTAGCTTATCCTGCTTTCACATTTCCCAGAATTTCGTTTATTAGCGATGTGAGTTATACCGAAAGCAGATATTCATTGAGCCACATTTCCAACTTCTCTCAATCAGAGTTGATGTCCAGTTTTGCAACCGATAGCACTGTTGGTATCCGACTTACTTCTGGCAAGGTCAGATTTTACCAATCATAATTTGTTTCAACGTTAAACACCAATAAGTACGTAGTTATCAATAACGTAGCAGGTTTTATCGAAATTATCCTATATCAGGTAAGTTTCATCTGCGATACAAGATAATATCACTGAATGATTTTCACTTTGATGAAATCACAGAATTCATCAATTATTTCAATTACTTTATACATAACCAGAAATTCGTAAAAAGTTCCATATTTTCGACTGTTATTAGAATAAGTTCACTGCAATTTTCTATTCCATATATATTATATGTGGTACATTTAGCGTCATTTTATTTACAAACGAAACTATTCTTTATGGACAATAATCAGTATTGTTGTCCAATATTTAATACCAAAGTATATTGATTAGTTAACAATGGTTACAATAAAGGTTGTAATATATTTTTGTATTTTTCTTCTTAGTTATGTACTTTACAAATGAAAAGTTGACATTTACAAACAAAATATGGAATAGTGACCTTTTAAGACAATCATTATCAATATATTTCAATCATTTATATTTAACATGTGATTTAGTTAGAAGGTTCAGGGTCATAAATATGTACACTAAAGTAATAAGCAGATTTTTTTAAGGTGAATAAACTTAGTGTTCAATTTGGTATGTTTGCACTATAGTGTCCCGATAACAATAGTGAATGGTAACTTTGGGATCTGTTTATGAACCAATACTATGCATATAATTTTTATCGTATATTTGCTAAATAACTAGACTATTCATATTCATATTCCCCGTATCATGAGCTTTATTTTGACCTATAGACTATTATTATACGATTTAACATTCTTGAGTTATCCATAGTCTATTAATTACTGCCTCCCACAATCACAGCCACATTTGACTAAATCTTGTACAAATGTTATTTTCTATTTTATGGTACGATGTGGTCAGTTTGTTTCGTATATAAACTCACTATGTTTGAAATATAATGATTCATACTGCAGAGGCTGTTCTGGACTTAACTGGCTGGGCTAGGCAGAAGCAGGACCGACAAGTACTCTAGACTGCTCGTACAGTTTCGCGTATCACTAATCCGATCGATAATTCGCTGCTCTCTGATTGGTGGTCTTATCACGTCATACATTAACAAGGCATCCAGTCGGCCACAAGTTATAACATGCACCCATCCTAAAAATAATACATAACTTTTGAAATGTGATCAAAGCCATATCTGCGAGAATCGAGGAAATAGAAGATAGTAAACTTAACTCGATGTCCCTGTAGTCTTAAAATAATGGAGCTTTATTTTTAGTTATGCTGAAGGATTTTGAACATGTTATATTCCGTAGGTTTAACAATTCAGTCAAAAAGCTTTCATTATCTGGACAATGATGTCAGTACATAATTCATTCTTAAGCCCTTTCTGATGATATTGACCATAATGACAATAAAAGCTGGATAATCAGACAGTACAGTTCAGAGAAGGACAATTTATAATAATGAATGATTCAAAAGTGCGAATTCAAAACAGGTAAATGTCGAAGACGGGTAATAGATAGCCCGTCAAAACTGTCAGTATAGGTGTATTCAATGAGATATTGACAGTGATGTCAGTTGATTATTCAAGAATAGAATATTCATTTATCCTAGCTAATCTTACATTTATAGAAACTATTAAACACATCTCCATTCTAATAAACAAATACAGATGTTACATTTAGTTTATGGCTATTTATACTACTCTGTTGCCCACATGGAAGTAAGTGAAGAATGTAAAAACTTACGACGTAATGATTGAAAGTTGAATGTGATAACTAACGATTATATATGTGTAATTCATATAATTGCTTTACAAAAAGAGAATTATTTCCCTTGTTACTTTTTGTAAACACTTCTTTTGAGGCTTAAATTAGGTATTTCTAAAAAAAACAGAATAAGATAATCCATGACAAATTTTATGCCTACTTGAATACTGAATTAAAGGAATTAGCCCGTTTCAGTTTTAGTTGTATTTGTTCATACCCATTATATGTTTATTTGCTGAAAAACATGATAACCGATTTTACTAATTCCTTATGAAGCTGATATTCGATCATCACTAGAAAAAGTGTACATATAAATCAGCTAGTCGATTTCTTGTATGATGTAAATAGATGATCAATAAAAACTGGATTAGGAGTACAGTAATTTTAAATAAACCAAATGAACGATGCAAATTGTGCACAGGTAACTGATGTGGAGAGCCATTCAGAATTAAACTAATCAGAAGGTTAATAGATGGTAATCAAAAGTCACCTAAAGCGCAGTTGCATTTCATTGGCTAGGAAATGGGTACGTTTCCTAAGGAGTAGAGTGGTTTATATATGAATGAGTCTCTGCTCATTTTTCCCTATAGTTTAATACACTTCCTCACTCACTCTTGTGTTCTTACTCAAGTAGTCAGTTGGGGGGGTTAGGGCGTAGCACACCGTGCAACATTATTAGATTTGGACACCGCCACAACAGTAACCCAATCTATAGATTTTACTTTCTGAAATGATAATCTTCATGGGTTATAGAATGATATTTGCAAGCACAAAACTAATTAAGTAACTCCTGAAAATTTTTACTTTGTGTTATAACGGTCTTTTTCCTTTTTACACGAATGAGACATTAATTTACCTTAGACAAATATCTACACTAGATTCCCTCCCAGTGTCTACTCCACAGGACTTCGGCACAAATAAGATCAAGAACACGTGATTAGCCTGACTAGAACGTAAATATATTTCCACACCGAAACCGACACAATCCAACAACAAAATGTACAATCAATCGATAATCATAAATAATAAGTATAAGGGAATATATAACTCAACTGACACCTGTCAGACCATCTACATGTCTGACTGAGCAGACAACCAATCATTATCAATTTCGCCCACATGTCACTTAGATATTTCCAGTTTCTTTCTGATAAAGGTAGAACCAGCTTATTCATCCCAATCGCACTTTTCTGATCATGTACATCCCTGATTGTTTTTGAAACAATAACTTCGGAGAAACTACTGAATTTGAACTTATCAAATTATGGTAGCATTTCGGGGCTATGGAACAAAATTCAGATGAGTCTACAATGGTTCAAAGACCTATCCAATAACAATCTTTATTAATATGAGGGGAGAGATGATAACTCTGTACACAACTCACAAATTTCATAGCTTAATATTAAAAACGACACAGACGATTTAATACTTTTTACCTTCAAGTAAGGAAAGCTATTAATGTGAAAAGTACATTATTTGGGAATAAAGTGATGATTATTATATTCATATTTAGGTTATAATAATATATATTCACATTTTACATGTTCAAACCAATATTTTTTTTTAATCACTCATAGTTTATATCACGGACTGACTTAAGTTAGAAACCAATGATAAGCAGGAAGAACTGGACAGTCGTTTCTTATTAGTATGGAACTCAGTAGTGCTCAACTATGACCACACCGAGGATCACTTCCTGTTTTAAATCCGTAGAACAACTGGCGAAGTCGTTCATAACCAAGATGTTGTACTTCCAACAGTAATTAGTTGAGTTTTTCAGCGTATCAATTCAGGAGTTATCCCACCGAACCGTCCACCCTGTTGTTCCATCCCGATTGGAGCAAACTTGAGCAAAAAGATTATGTAACTTTGAAAATATGAACGGTACACTTCTTCAATCAAAAAGCCAAAACAAGTGATTTTTTACCCGCTGCTATAAAATTCATAAAAGGTTGGTCCTTTTTATATTTTGAACAAACTCATTAATCAAAGTGTAAATAATCTTCATTCATCAGTCAATTTTTCTTTTTAAACGTTGAGATAAGACAAAAACGTTAACTATTTTTGGTGTAATTGTTTTACTCAACGTTTATTCGCAGATTAACATGATACTAGCCCTTTTTATAAACCGAAAACAAATGGTTAAGAAATTTTTAATGTCCTGTAGAAGTAATGAAAATGTACATATTTAGGGCTTGAGTCGAATTGTGAATTGTTAGTTGAATTCACGAGTCCGTCTAAGCTAGATCACCATTAAATCACTGGGAGCACTGAACGGCCGTTTTGTCCTAGTATCGGACACCCTAACAGTGAGCGCCCATGTCCCCACACGAGGGACGCGAACCTGAACCTTCGGTCTCGCTTGTGAACGCTTAGTCTCTGGACCACTGAGCCGGCTTCCGACGGTGTTTATGTCTAACTCCATGATCTTGCTGAAGTCCATTTCAATTTTTAATTTTATATTTCAAGCTGTGATATAAAAGCATTCGTTTGTCTCTTCATCAACACGCATCATTTGGTTGAATCTACCAAACCAAAATAAAACTTATTTTTCAACAAATAAAAAGATGTCAAATTATATAGTGAAAATTCATAGAAAAAAACGTCGTGTGGAATTGTGAACAATTTATTAGTCAAAACAAATACTTGAAGTCCGTAAACAACACTATCAGCTAGACATTGATGGATTTTTCCCATTTAAAATCTTCATTATGTGACTGTAAAAGCAACATGAAGTCTCCTAACTTTACAATACAAGAAATTTTAATAGGTTAAACTTATGGCGGGGTATAAACTCTACGTTGCCAATTCAACTAAGCGTATACGAAGTCAGAGATCACAGTTATGTTTTCGTTTGTTTAATCACTAATTTTCACAGTCGCGAGAGCGGGTTCGTGGATGCGCACTGCTGAGGAGTCCCATAATAGGACGAAACGGCCGTCCAGTGCTTTCAGGTTTTCGATGGTGGTCTAGCTTCAATTGACTCATGATTTCAACTGTGAGAATACTAAATTCTCCACAAAACCCCCTCTGATCTATAATCACTAATTGTTTATATCCTGAAATAACTCCTATTATAGAATTATTTGGAAGTATGACTTGCTATGTTGTAATTTTCCACCCATAATGACTGACTCCTCTACACTTGACACGTTCGTAGCATGATGTAGTGGTATTTTCACCATACAAAACTTCAAAATTTTCATGTAAGCTACCAAAAATGACAGAGAATGAAACACGCCCTCCATAACAGATTACAATAATGTCGATAACAACCCTAGCCTCATTTTCGTTGATCGCCAGGTGAAAGGTCGAAATTACGAACAACAATGGAGTTTATTCTCGCCCCATCAAACACATCACTCAACTTACATACTTACACCTGTTACCCCTCGTGGAGGAGCATAGGCCTCACACCAGTATTCTCCATCCAACCCTGTCCTTGGCAATCCTTTCCAGTTAACATTCATCCTTTTCATATCTGCTTCTGTTTCCCGGAGTAATGTGTTCTTTGACATTCCTCTTTTCCGCTTCCCTTCCGGATTCCAAGTTATGTCTTGCCTACATCACTTAATAGTAGGATAAACTCTTTTGTACAAACTCTGAGGTTATAATATTTTATCTGTAGCAGTAAATATAGAAGGTCGTATTTAATCTGAATAATTAAGGTATCAACTATTTTACTGGTGAAATTGAAATTATCTTTTTCTAAAGATCAATTCTAAATCTAAATCTAAAATCCAACATAAATTATCATTGAACATTGAGTAATAACTTCTGTTCAGTAAAATTCTGGATCATCAAATTTCATTTCAATATCAAATAGTTCGAATGATATTGATTTATCACCAAAGAAAAACTAAACATAACTGACCACTCACTTAGCTGACTATTTGATACATTTACAAAACAAATGTTCAATTCCCCAATCGTTCCTGTATATTATTCCATATTAGTAATACTAATTATTTTAACTTTCGTCTAAATTACTGCAAATAGTTTCACAGTATTTGGGCGCTACTTTGTCTGTAAAACGTATTTTTAAATGTCATACAACTAACATTTACATATTGTCTACATAATGCAAACAAATTATTTATGGTATGTATAAACTAACATTGTTTTTCTAGACTATATATACTTGTAAATGAAATGTTAAACTATCATTAATTGTACGATTTATTATGTCAGGCAATATTTCGAAAGATAACGAAATGGTTAAAGTGTGAGAACACATGGTAGATTGTATAGTTTAGTTGTTTTTTAATTAGCAATTTTATGCAACCTACGGTAGGATAGTGTACATTTTTTAGGATGATTATCTCTTGTGCATTTAGACTGGAATGTTTTATCTAATATAATATGAAATGGATCGAAAATTCACTCATATTAATCATTTTGTTAGCAGAATAAAATTAATAATATCTATTCGGACCAAACTGTTTATTCTGTTTAGCGTGTTTTGACGAGGTTGTTTTCTATGTGGTGAAGTTGTAGACCGCATGCCCAAACCTGCTACATTACCCAGGTTTGAAATCGGCAGTGACCCTAGAAACGTTACAGGTGTAGTGGATCATTATCGATAAACAAGAAGGATCTGATGCAGAAGTGAAGGTAAGGATTGGCATAACAAGAGCAGCATTCCTACAGTTGAACAACATATGGAACTCAAAACAATTGTATGCTAGCCAACATCAAAGTGAAAATCTTCAATACAAACGTCAAGACAATTCTACTTTATGGAGCTGAAAATCGGAGAACTACCACAACCATCGTTGAAAAACTACAAGTATTTATAAACAATCGCATGCACAAGACACTTGATATCTGTTGACCGGATACCATAAACAACAGCCTATTGTGGGAGAAAATTAGAAAAAGACGTTGGAAGTGGATAGGATACACATTGAGGAAATCACCAAACTGTATCATGAGGCAAGCGGTGCGTTGGAATCTTGAAGGGAGACGGAAAATAGGAAGATCAAGAAATACATTGCGTCGAGAATTGGAAGCAGATATGATAAGGATGAGTAGCAACTGTAAGGAACTGGGAAGGATTGTCCATGACAGAGTTGGATGGTGAATGCATGTGTGCGGCCTATGTTCCTCCTTGAGAGGTAAGTAGGAGTCAAGTAAGTAAGAAGTAATTGTGACCAAATAAGTAAAATGTTATGAGCTCTGTATCTTATCATTGTTACTTTTTTAGTATATATTGTAAATTTATTGTGTAAAAGTACATCATCTGTAGTCTTACCAATGCGTTTATATACCATGTGATTGACATTTCGCAAGTGAAACACATTATACTAGGACTAGAAACATCACAACCTGTGAACTAAAAATAAAACATTAGCGTGTTTAGAATAGAGAAATTTCTTTCATCATTTCAGTGTCTAGTATATAGGTTAGTTGTATAGTTTTCAAAGGGTTGTCATTCTCTGGGTTAAAATAAAAGTATACGGTTGGATCCTAATATTATCATTAATGAAAATGCTGATTTTCAGATTTCAATCTTATTCAGCTTATTTTTGATATAGATCTAGAAAACAGAATTTGTTTCAATGTGACAACTTACTAAATAGTTACTCATACAATGACTTTTGAGTTATTAAAAGTTCCACTTAATTTCATGTATTCACTATAGTGATTCCGTTGAGTTATCATTTTCAGATAACAAGACTATTTCAAAAATCTGATATGAAGTATGTTAGGAATAGATATCCTTCAGCAAACCAGTTAAACAGTCCTCATGTATTAAGTACAAAGATCACCAAAAATAAATTGTTTGTGGTTGTACTATATGAACTGATTTTGCGATCGACCTTATGGATGGGCGGATTGGTGCACGGATCAATCAGAGCATGAATCGTCGAGTGGTGTTATGCGGCTTGAATCGATAGTCTATACGATAGACAAACAAACAATCAAACCAACAGAAATCGCACATGGATTAAAACTCAAAATTAATCATGTGAATAAGTGCAAACTACATAATAGGGTTAAAAATAACACTATAGTCACACGAGTTTAGTACCTTATACCTGTTTAAACTAGCGTGAACTTGAATAGGTATATGTCCGCAATGATCCACGAGAATAGCGTGAGTCTACTGTAGATTATGTAATTTTAAGCTGCTTGTATATTGATTAGTTGAAAGTGGTAAGAAATACCCATTCTGTAAATACTACTTTTAGCTTCAATATTAGTAGTCATATAATTATGTTCTACTTACTAGTATTAGATGAATATGGTATCATACACATATGGAATTGTTAAACAGTCAAATTCTGAAAACACCTATGCCAAAATGAACTAAGATGAGGGTAAATTTCAGTTATCTGTGAGTACAGCTCATTCAAATTAAACACTTCTCGAATGTTTTGTCGTTTACGTGATCCCATATGGTGTGACTAGACAAAATTCTGGAGATTAATTATTATGTTATTGGTAATCATTAGTTTATCAAGCTATGTTTGGTGTTTAGATCCGGGTTACCTGAAATTCTAGAGGAAGGTTTATATACATTTAACGACAATAACTTTAAAAACTACTCTTCCCTATAAATACAAACCATTAGGTACCGCTCGATTTCTTGCCGACTGGTTCAATCAGTCCAGCATGTTACCAACCATTTTAAATCACTTGAGCTATTGATTATTCGTGCAGACTGTATGTGGATATCATCAACTATCGTCTACCTCGACGCATAACCATTTGTAGAGTGTGATTAAGGTAGAAGTACATTAAAGTTACTATAAACTTTAATCAGCCGTTTGACGACTTATGTGATATGGCCCAGAAATTATCACAGTGGCACAAATAGATCCACTCTTTATATCCTCTTAGATCTTGAGCCCCAATATTATTTCTCACCAACATCCCATTATTGAAAACCATATTCCCCAAAGTTTGATCTTTTGCATTATAATTCATCATACTATCATTTTGACTCCTTTGCTATTCGTCATGTTAATTTCATCCCGACATATAGATGTGGTATGGGATTTCAGGCAGACTTTCATTTGTGCGGTTAAAAATTTTGTAGTTCTTATGAGTAAAAAAAGTCGGGATCTTTACCATAACAGCATAACTACTCACTAGGATAATTTGAACGTCATTTTAATTTGAAAACACCATTACTATTGTTATACTTAATAATGGAAACTAGATATAATTTACTCTTGACTTTGTTCCCCCTTTCCACAATTAACAAAATAATACTATTCACTTTAAGGTTCAGATGTCTGTGTGTAGAAATTAACATTTACAAAGACTTTTGAGGACTTGGAACAGCTACTGAGTCCTGATAGCTAAGTGAATAACGCGATGGTGTTTGAACCGAACGGTACTGGGTTGGAGTCCCAGAGTGAACATCAACTCTGAGATGCGGGTACATCCAGCTGAAGAGTCCCAAAAAGAACGAAACGCGCGTAAAACTGGATTCCACTGCTAGCCACTATCCATCATTCCTTATAAAGCTTGTGACTTCAAGCAATATCGAGGCAGTCCTCACAGGATGCACATATGCCAACAAGAGACTGACCAGTTGCAGTCCTAAATAACGATGGGAAGATACAAGTAAATAACACCAAGTGAGTATATATATATATATATATATATATATATATATCATTAGAATAAATTATACCGAATGCTTCAATGGTACTGTTTGCACTATGCCTCATGCCGATCAGAATGGGCTTGATGTTAAGACAAGAGTCATCTCCCAACTTATCATTCATTATAACACTCAATTAGTATCCAAAACATATTTAAACATCAGTATATTCTAGAGTCACATATCTTTGAACATCACTTTTCACACTTTTATTCCAAGTTTAAAGAAATACAACCTTTAGCTAGTACACAAAATCAATGGTTGAATGATGCAAAACAGGAGGCGTTTTTTTCCCATCTTTAAAAGCGCTTACAAGTTTTTATTGAACAACAAATGAAATTGACTTTTAAAAAACTTCATTTTTTTAGTTACAGTTCTGCAATCCTACAAAATAGTAATAAAACTATAATTTTCTTTTGCTAAACAAATTTTCTTTCTTAATAATAAAATATCAGTTTTTAAATTGATTAATTTTGTACCATACACTTATTTGAATGATATTATGATATTTTTTATATATAGTTGAAATCATGAGTCAATTGAAGCTGAACCACCATGGAAAACCTGAAAGCACTGGACGGCCCTTCCGTCCTATTGTAGGACTCCTCACCAGTACGCACCCACGACCTTACCTCGCGAAATCCGAACTCAGGACCTATCAGTTTCGCGCGTGAGCACTTAATCGATAGACCACTGAGCCGGTATCCAACGGTGTTAATGTCTAACTTCAACCAATCCACGAAGTTAAGCAACCATTTCACCAATGTCTTCAGTGAGTTGATATCTCACAACAGATCTGCTTGAACTCCACTGGTTACTGTTTCTCACTAGAACTCCAGGAAATACCTCATGGAACCAGTCACTAGTGAGCATATAATATAACAACTGTCTAGTTTTTAACGTAAATCATCTTATTACTTAAGTCAAAAAAGATCCATTTTATATGATGTAATTCAAGACAAATAATATGATAAGAAAAAGTCGTAATATTCGACTAAATCTATGATTATAGTCATAAATCATTTTTTCTACTTATATGTACTTTATTATCACTATTAATTATGTATAATTGGCGCCAGTACCTATAATTAGTTAAACAAACGTTAACTAATATAACCATGTAGCAAATTAAACGAATAGTTTGGTTGTAAGTTTAATTTCTTAACTGATATTATAACGTGTGTAGATGGTTAGTATGCTATTCAACAGTCTGTTCATTTTAACTTAATTCAATAAATGTGAATTAAGATGTTACCGGTTTTATTTTTTTGTTGGGTAACAGTGGGTTTCACCACTTCGTTTTTGTTCCCTATGAGACTCACCAATTGAATGATGTTTCATTATAATTTGTATCGCTGATCATAAAGAGACTATTCATTTTAATATCATTTGCTTTGAAAGTCGGTGTTACCTTCTAAATTACGGAATAATTTTATCTAACGACTTTCAGCTAGGATTTAAGAGAGCAGTTTTATTGCTAGTTTATGGAAAACCCTATTTCTTAGTGAAATTATGCTTATTACCCCCAAATTTTTAAAAACAAAATTGTCATTGGTAATATTCGGCTATCTCCATAGGGAAACGTTTCTCACCGGCTGCGTTGGATTACTGTTTCAGTTTTTCAATATCATTCCACTTAAAAATATTAGGCTTTAACTGAACAATCTAAAGGTGACACATGAACAACCTGGTTTTATTCTTATAGGAGGTTGCGGGTAGGCACTACCGAAGATTTTTATAAAAAGGACGAAACAAATGTTCAATGATGCCTGGCATTTTTACTTGCTCTTCCATTAATATTAATCCATATCGAAAAATCTCTTTAGATTTTTCAGTTGCCTAATCTTCAGTTACCATTAGATCAATTCATAATCTTCAAATTACCGAATGTTTAAGGAACTTTATCTTCCTAAGATTTGTTCAAAATTATATTAAACCCTGATAAAAGTGAATGATATTACTAATTTTTATCTCATTCACTTGGTGATTATGCATAAACCATACTATAACTGCGATGAATAATCATACTACACGGTCGCCTAAACCGAAGTAAATGAAGCGGAGATTAAGTCTACCACTTATCGGATTAAAGTCGAAAGCCTAGTGATCAAGACATTCGACTTTTAGTCAATGGGGCTCACGCCCGAAACCCTCTCCACTTCAGTTTGAGCAACGAGGCATTATCATCATCATCCCTTATACTTTGGTTCCAATCATTATTGATATTTGTTCGTTTCAGTTAGTATGTCGTTTATTTTTTGTTTTGAGAATGGATCATAGAAGTTAAACTAATGCCTAGTTTTAGATGAGTTTACAAATCTGAAGGGAGGTTTCACAAGTAGTTAATTTGAATCAATAATAAAAGATCTATGATTGTTCCCGTTTACAATATGAGTGAGGCTACAAGCACAGTTTTCAATAATTGTTGAGTCTTTACATCAATTTCAATACATAGTTATGTTTATTCCATGACACCACTGTTATGCGTTTAAAATAGTAACATTAGTGAAAATGATACGAAGTTGAATGTCATAAAACAGAAAAATATTGTTCAGGATCCAACATCTAAATAATTAGCGAAAATAATAAAATACTATACAGTGCAAGTGAGTAAATAAGTAGTATTTTTATTTACCCGATTCCCTAAAAAATTAGTATAAGTATATATATACCATTTTATTAAGTACTGATTTTTATCACCTAGTGATAACAATAATCATCATAATTACAGAATATACACTATTTCACAGGTACAATCAGCTTGATACAAATGGAAGCAAAATTTGAAAGAAGTAATGGTACATTACTTGAAACTACTTTGATTCATGATTGATGTTAATTTAATAATTGTCATAGGGTTGTTACTAATAGGAAGAATATCATAAACGCAAAATGCGTAACCAAGGATGGTAACATTTCATGGTACAACATTGTTATCAGAGTTTACATTGTAATAGTAGTCAATCTTGTAAGTACATTGTTTTATTTCATAAGTATACTAAGCAAGTAACATAGCTTCAATGTTCTAAACCTTCCGGAAGCATAGGGTGCTGTAGTGAACATAACATGAGTGCGGACACTCGAATGTATGTAAGCACAAATTACAGACTATCTCACTATATTCTAATAACCATACAATGAACAGTTAATTTGCACAATAACAATCAATTGTCTCAATCTTCACTGTTCCTTCTGCAAATATTAGTCCGTCTTCTCTGATTTCATTGTTCACGCAACTTTGTACCGATTGCGCTTCATTTCTGTTTGTTCCTTATCGATCTTCTACCAAAATACATTCTATGCCTGACCATCACTATATACTACTTATATGGATATAAGTAGACCACGCCACAGTACAACACACAATAACCATCATTTCCTTAATCAAAAGAATCAGGTTTAAAAAAATTATGATAGTTAACAAACTATTTTCTAAAACATTATACAAAATTACAAAATTATTGATCATTTAATTTACATTTATTTTTCCAAAGTGACTTTTAAAAACAAAATGTTGGCGCCTATTCCAAAAAAGAATCCTTAGTCCAGATGTACAATTATTTTATGACTTTCATGAAATAAAAAAACAAGGTTAACTTGTGCTTTTATGAATTGAACATTGTTTTCTTCTTTTCTTTTTATTTATCAAAACATTGTGATATTTCTTAGAAAATACAAATGGATTTATTAAATAACTGGACAGATTTATTAAATTAAATGGAAAATCCTAAAATAGGTTTATCTACCCATAATCATTATTTAAATAAAGAGATTGATTATATTAAGGTTAGTATTAGATGCTTTAGAAGTATGCTTTAGAAGAAACTGAAAAATTGAAGATCTTGTAGGGCCAGCGAAATGTCACTGAACCCTAGCCAAATCATCCAGCAGTTGGGTCACTAAATATCGAACAGATCATCGATCATCGTCAAGGTCGAGGACAATCAGCGCGCATCAGTTAATCATACGCGATGGACTGGCCCATGCGGCAGTGGTTCTACTTTCGCTTGTATCTTTTTTAACTAATATATTCCTGTTATAACGTCCTTTGTGTTGTACAGTCTCCAGGGCATCTATGGTCCCTTGATAGGTTGACGGGGCAATCCCCGTAAGGTGCTGGTCGCGAGGTATGACTTCGAAGTTAGCTTGTTCGTTACACCGTTCCCGTCTAACTCGAGTAGGCCTCCAATCATTTGACATAGATCATCAACGTTGATGGTCTACAATCTCATTCATAGGCTCTAATCAATAATTAATTAGTGGAGCAGTGATATGACAGACTTGTGATGTGAACATATCACATTTAATTTTGTATAGGAAATGCACTTTGGCAGTTCTACACCATAACCAAACACATATATCTGTATCTGCCCTGCTTACAGTCAATTTCTTGATAGTTTCAGTTCATGATGTAAGTATTTTTGAAGTTATCAAAAATACAATCATTTTATATAGTTGAAATTATGAGTCAATTGAAGCTAGACCACCATCGAAAACCTTGAGGCATTGGACGACCGTTTCGTCCTATTGTGGGACTCCTCACAAGTGCGCATCCACGACCCTGCACTCGCGAGATTCGAACCCATGACGTATCAGTCTCGCTCGTGAGCACTTAACCGATAGACCACTGAGCCGGTATCCAACGGTGTTAATGTCTAACTTCAACCAATCTATGAAGTTGAGCAACCATTTCACCAATGTCTTTAGTGAGTTGATATCTCCCAACAGACCTGGTTGAACTCCACTTGTCAGTCTTAAATATTATGTTTAGCATGTTGTTTTCTATTGATATAAAATGAGTTAACATCATTCAGTAAACGTTTTTCTTCTCGTTTTGTTTAAATTGACATAACTTTATATTATGTCAACCAAACAAAATTATCATAATGAAGTTACAGTCTCATAACCATCATAGGTTGATTTACTGTAAAGTCAACTATGAAGTTCAATACTTATGAATTTCATTTAGATATATGGGTGGGATCATGAAGACGTCAACATCTGGAGGAAAGCTCGGGATACAGTGGACAGGCAGGATGCAACTTGACGATCTAGACTTCGCGGATGATCTGGCTCTTCTATCACAAACGCAACAACAAATGCAGGAGAAAACGACCAGTGTAGCAGCAGCCTCAGCAGCAGTAGGTCTCAATATAAACAAAGGGAAAAGCAAGACTCTCCGATACAACACAATATGCACCAATCAAATTGCACTTGACGGAGAAGCTTTGGAAGATGTGGAAACCTTTACATATCTGGACAGCATCATTGATGAACACGGTGGATCAAATGCAGATGTGAGGGCGCGGATCGGCAAAGCAAGAGCAGCATACTTACAACTGAAAAACATCTGGAGCTCAAAACAATTGTCAACCAACACCAAGGTTAGAATTTTCAATACAAATGTCAAGACAGTTCTACTGTATGGGGCGGAGACGTGGAGAACTACGAAAGCCATTATCCAGAAGATATAAGTGTTTATTAACAGTTGTCTACGCAAGATACTTCGGATCCGATGGCCAGACACTATCATCAACAAGCCACTGTGGGAGACAACAATTCAGATTCCAATTGAGGAAGAAATCAGGAGGAAGCGCTGGAAGTGGATAGGACACACATTGAGGAAAGCAGCCAACTGCGTCACAAGGCAAGCCCTCACATGGAATCCTGAAGGAGAAGAAGAAGACCAAAGAACACATTACACAGAGAAATGGAGACAGACATGAGTAGAATGAACAAAAACTGGATAGAACTAGAAAGGAAGGCCCAGGACAGAGCGGGTTGAGTAATGCTGGTCGGCGGCCTATGCTCCGTTGAGGGTGACAGGAGTAAGTAAGTAAGTTCTGTGATATGTAGTCGATACATTGTAACCGACAAAGATTACCGTCATCCAATAATCTGTAAAAGTTGTAAATATTATCAGTCAATGTGCACTATATGGTGTATACCAATCTTTGCAAAATTATTTAATCAAGTAATACTGGTCTTAACATGCAAGATAGTCTTTTCTATTCATCAAACTGTATTTATATATTTTCAAGAAATTATACTGTACATTAAAAAACAAACAGAATTTATCATATAAACAAAATACAAATTTTTTGTTTATGTAAGCATGAAACCTCGTTTTAAGACATTTACCTAGTAACTTCAAACAATTTATCACACTGATTTTCAGCTGAACAAGCTTATCAAATTGTAAAAATCATTCGGTTCAAAAACTTTAATGTAATTAAATGAGGTATACTAACACAGAGTTTTAATTTTAGGACTCTTTTCTAATGTATAAACAATTGCTCCCTTAATTGTAATGTAGTGAACAAATCACGACTGGGGACAATCAAATGTATTCAGGAACAAATTACAAACTATGTCACCAAGATCTGATAACTATACAATGAATAGTTAATTTGCAAAATAATAATAATAATGTATTCTGAAAAGAATAATTACAGAATTCACACCAGTTTACAGGCATGATCAAATTGATATAAAAATCAACATTTAATGTAGAGTGCAAACATGAAATATAAGAAAGTTTTATGTTTGCTGGCTCAGTAATTGTTAAGTAGTTTATTTATGACATGTATCACGGCAAGCCAATGCAACACCAGGGAACTTGTCATTTTTTATTAAGTGGATAGCCTGATGATTAATCAACGTTGTTCTGTAAGGTTATTTCCAGTGCCAAAGCGAGTTATTGATAATTATCTACAACTAGAGAAAGTAAGATTAAAGCAAAGAGCACAGAACAACAAAACAATGATAGCAAGTAAGAGGTTAAACACTTAAAGTTTCGATAATCTCACTTCTGGAATAAGATACACTTGCAGGCGCTAGAGCATTTAATGCATTTTCAGAGGAGCAAAACGCATTAATTGAGCGAACAAACAATGGGAGAGAGTTTAACATACGGATAGTTTGAGGTAGATTATTCCAGAGCCTAGAAAACTTACAGGTAAAGTAATTCATATAGAGAGAAGATCTAGAATATGTTTGTGTTATAAACGTATGTATGCCGTCGCCAATTGTTATAAACGTAGAGAGAGAGAGAGGATGCTGGTTATAACTTTAGGGGTTTCTGGTTATAACAGTCCTTTTACTTCTTACACGTATGTGGGACGTTAATTTATCTTAGACGAATATCTACACTAGATTCCCACCCAGTGTCTATTCTACAGGACTTCAACAGAACTCAGATCAAGAACACAATATTAGCCTGACTATAACGTCAATATATTTCACACCAAAATCCGACACATGGAACAGTCAATCAGTCCATACATAATAAGGATAGGGAAATATATATATAACACATAACACCTGTCATCCCCTCTAATATCTGACTCATCGAGACAACCAATCATTGACATTCTCGCCCACACATCAGTTTGTTTCGCTAAAGACAAGGAGTTACGAATGTCGTAATGTGAGGCTTTAGCATATTGAATCGCCTGGCTGGATGTGAAGGAGAGTTTGTTAAGTATTTTGAAAAAGAAGATAAGGTTAAGTTTGAGTCTCCTCTTCCATAAAGGGTCAAGCCCTGATTTACTACACCTCGAATTATATGTCAAGACACTATCAGTTCCAAGAGTACGAAGTGTAAATCGTCTCTGTACTGATTCCAGTCTTAATTTATCCTTTATGCGCGTGCTACTAAGGAGTGGTCGAACACAGACTTTGTACATTAAAATACGAGATTCGCTGTTATGAAGGTTTCGAGTTATGTAACCTATAAGGCGTTGAGACTTGGACGTTTGTTCCATTATCTGTTCAGTAAACGACAAGTCGTCGGAGTACCTAAGTCCTAGATCTACTACTGTGTGTAACCTAGATAACATTTCACCATTTATGGTTAGATCGAGGTTGATTGATGTATCACCGAAGCATAACCATCCACATTTAGCTGTATTAAGCTCCAGTTGCCATTTCGAGCACCACTGTGCTACCTTGTTAAGCTCCGTGCTGATACAATTTTGAATATTGCTCAGCTCATGTGGAGAAAATGAGTACACCACCTTAAGATCGTCTGTAAACAAAAGGGACTTACCCACACTAAAACACTCACAAATATCATTAATGAAAACTAAAAAGAGCAAAGGACCTAAGACACTACCCTGAATTACCCCACTTCTAACAGGGACGGCATTCGACAATGAAAAGTTGATTTTAACCATTTTATGTCGATTGCTGAGGAAGGAATTAAACCAGGCTAGTAACGGGTTTTGGACCCCATAAGATGCGAGTTTATCTATGAGAAGTTGGTGGTTGACCATGTCGAAGGCCTTAGAAATGTCCAGGTATAGCACTAATACTAGATATCCTTGGCTACGAAGTGAATAGACAATCAATTGTCTCAATCTTAGCTGTTCCTTCTGCAAATATCAATCCATCTTGTCTAATTTCATTGTTTATGCATTTTCCTACCGATTGCGCTTCATTTCAGTTCCTTCCTTATCGGTTTTCTGCCAAAATACATTCTATGTCTGACCATTACCATATACTACTTATGGGGATATAAGTAGACCACACCACAATATAAATAAATTTCTATTGTTTTTTTTGTTAGTCAACAAACTTAATTCTGTAGAATGTATATAACAATAAGAAATGATAAAGCTTTTTACAAGAAAATTCGTTGATAGGAAATTCTATCATAAAATGAATAGAAATCAGATAGCACTAAAAAACCCACCATCGAATCCATCTAAAATTATTTAGGTCTGTAGGGCCAGTGAAATGTCACTGAGACCCATCAAAATCATTTGGCAGCTGGGTCACTGAATATCGAACAGATCATCGATGCCTGTTAAAGTCAAGGAAAACCAACGTGCATCAGTTAATTGTATGCCATGTACTGGCTCGCAAATTTATTTTACTATATTTAAACTGACTACTATAATCTTTAAAAGTAGTCACTTAACACTGTAGAAAACTTCAAGCAATCCTAATTTTCATTTTACTATGATGTAATAAAAAGAACATGATTGAAAATATTGGGAAGTTTACAAACTTGATTCTTTTACAAAATATTTTGGAATGATTACCAAAGGAAATTTCATAACATTTACTCATCTTAACTTAGATCATAATAAGTCAGTAATCCACATTACCACAGAGAGGTACAGCTAACAAGACAAATACCTTACTAGTAGTTGTAGAGATAATAATAGTATCTGTGATAGTAAAAGGAACGTTCGAGTATAGGAAAAAAAGACAATAAGAGTTTGTTACTTGGGAATTAACATAAGATAAACGGTGAATACATCCACTGCATTAATAAAGGTTCATAGCCATATCATCCGAATTCTTCAACCGCTGGTTATGATAATCAACAGACCTCAACTCCATGGTCTACTTCTCCCTACATGGCTCAGTCTAATAGTGATTTTCTCCGTGTACTGTTACTATTTCATGTTTGCCAGCCACTAGCGACCTTTCAACCCACTTTTCAACAGACAGCATTGTCCTCCGTGGTTGGGCGAATATCAAGAGTACTTAAGACATGTCCCAACAACGCAGTTAGTGAAGATTCACTACCTCGTCAATAGATTTGTCATATTTACCTAGCACTCTGTGCCGAATTTTAAAACTTCACACTCAGTGGTCTCAAAGTATACTGGCGATGCTTCGAAGACATCAATAATCGAATACTAGTAACCTACAAATGTATTCTATTTTTAATGGTCATAACTGACAACCGTGAAATAAAAGTGCTGTGTCATATACTCATCCTTTGTTCGGCAGACGGATATCTCGTCTACGCCACAATTGATGCATGTTGATAAAAGTCAAATGAGCTGTCTGAATGAGTTCAGAGATTTGGTTAGACACAGACCCTCTAGGTCTGAGTTATCATATCTTAGACTTAATCAATGAATTAAATGCTGATATATGGAAATCATAACTTAAATGAAATCCTTACTTAGTGGAATAGAATGTTCGATCTCAATGATACTTAAGTAATCCGAATGGTGGAAGTAACGTTACAGTCATACACCAACTCACAACCAGAAATTTCTGTGATTACCCTGCATTTTTTTGTTGAACAAATTAATCTGTTTAGACGTCATGCCAGAGAACTAAACTATACTTTGAAATTCTTGAGGCATACATAGGAGTAATATCTTCAAAAACATATTCAAACTCAACTGAAATCGATGAAGTACTGTATTCATTATTTTAAATACAGGTAGGTTAGAAGATAATGCGAGGAAATGTTACTTATCATTTATTCATGAATTTTGCACTTATATGCTGTGTGTTGTATTCCCTTGACTCATCATACATCCTATAAGTGTGTAAACACTAAACATTCTCAACAAGTTGATTTAATCATTTCCAATCAACTAATAAACAAACCATGTCCATAGATCTTTTAGAAATCTTGTCGTTTAAAGATAGCGAGCGTACACAATACACATACATTTAATAAGGGAAACAATAGACAGAAATAACACCAGCCTCAGATTATAACAATTTGGAAATTGAAACTTGAAGCGGATAGTTTAACCCGCTACTCTCTGTCTTAAACAACATGATCATGCCTTCTACTAATCTATTTAACTGAATCAAACTTCATAACACACTGATGAATAAAAGGAGAGTTTTCTTTCCAATATATTGTCATTGAAATATATGGTTATAAGAAAAGGTTATTGCTTAAAATAATAGTTACATTTCAGGCAGATACAGTCTTGTATAGAGAATCTAGAGTTTTAAGTTAGAAAAATAATCTAACTAATGTTAGTAAACAGTGAAAGCTCAAAGTAATTCGTAGATCAATTTGGAAGACTGTATTTCTAGTTAAAATCAATAAAGCAGATGCAATTTAATAGAAAATTATTTGTTCACTGGAGTATTAAGTAATCTAAGAAACGTTAAAAGTGAAGCAGTAAAAGGAAAAAGGGAAAAGGAGTCACTAAATCCATTAACAGCGCCATCCTTTCTCACTTGGTAGACAGTGAACATCATACCAAAATAGAGGAAGCCTTCTCTGTTTTATATCAAATTCCGAAAAGTTTTCCTCAGAGAGCTAGATTATGATTACTTTACACAGCCGAAGCCATCTGGATCAACTCCAGAAAACCAAACTTATGCATCCAGAAAAAGTATATCCAGCCACTATGTTTACCTTGGCCTACGGCCGGATTCCTTAACTAAATATTATAAACCTCCCTTTTTTTTCTTTCTTTTTTTGTTGATAACCTCTATCTTAATCTTCACATCCATCATTCCCAATTCCTTTATCGTAATTATCTTGATAACATCCCCTTTTATTACATATTATATTCACACAACAATCTTATTACTATTTATCATTATTATCTCAATTAACAAGATGAAATTCTCCTACTATGAATTTTATTTACACCGTTTTTGGGCATTTTCATTTTCCCTAAGTTACTATTATATTGATTATGACTAGACACTTGAGTACAAATCATTTTACACCTTTATTAAATGACCTTTCCAATTGACAAATAATACAATTTTAAAGTATATATGTCGTAATAGCAGATGCAAACGTTTACCATTTTTTAACATATAACATTGTCCAATTCATTAATACATGCCTCATTTTGGCCTTTGTAAAATATCATAATAATTATGGACTTATAACTTTAGAGCCTGATGATGAAGTAATTGAAAACAATTGTTCGCTCAAATATTGTTCATTTTTAAAAGGAAAAAATAAAGGTGAATTACTTGAACTAACGACTTCCCATTGTATCTGTCAGTTTAACTTCTTAACAGTACATTGCAGTGCTTGGAGTTTTAAGAATTTACCTTCCCACTCTGATCAATATCACTTATTATGTCTCGATAAAGTCACATTTAACTGTAGTTATTTCGAAAAAATATGCGTGTATTGATCAGTTGTTTACTGTAGTAAAAATAATGTAAAGAAATTGTGTGGTGACAAAATCCCACAAAATGATCATATTATAGTATTCACAACACAAAAGGTAGTGCTAGAATTTCTCGTATTACAAACCAGCTATTCCTACTGCTTGGTATTCTTGGACGCCAATTCATTCAACAAGTCCCCAAATCAGAACATGGTTGGACAGGAACGAAATTATATTCCGAATAACAAGGACAGATGGAAGTAAGAAACTCAATAAGAAATACGTTAGTATATTTATAGTTTTTACGCGAGGAGATTCTAGAGTGTTCTCCAAGTATCGACTAGCGCTGATTGGATAAATTTTGACCAGTCAGCATGCGCCAACGCAATCGTACACGAAACATGCTTTATTCAATCTATGTCCCGCTAACAGGTTGATTGTATCTTCTACAAATAACTTGAGCACTTCGACTATATAACTGTTCATTTCAATTACAAAGTAGATATATATTTGATTTAGTGTGGCTGGCTTACTTATTCCCCTCCTCATCAAATATCTTCACAACTGAAATTTATCATGATTACACTCGTTTTATTCCAGTTTGAATATCCATTGTGCTGGTCAGTTTTAAAAGCATATCAGAATTAAGCCCAACTATTATTTTATTACTCTCTTACCAATGTTTTTAAACATCATAAAGATGCATCGCTAAACTAAAGTTGAAAACTATTTCAATATCCGCAAACCCTCATTAACTTGTCACATTAAATCAAAAACATAAATCTAATATCTGTAATATAAAGCTTTATTTCCCAGAAATGTAATTATTATTTTAACCAATAATTTTAGGGATATAACTGTGGAACATCATATGAATTCATTAAAAAAAGAATTCTCCGTTCAATTATCCTTTTCCTATGGATTGTTAGAAGTATTAACTATCTCACAAATAGCCAACAGACAACTATCTGTACTCAGATCGGTTATCTAAACAATTGCCTAGGGATAGTATGACATTATGGTCTAAAGTGTTGAAAATTTAATGTAGTAATTCTTAACCCAAACAACATTATTACCACCGATTTGCTAGATATAATTGTTTACTCTTACATGGAGTCAATTGTTAGAAGTCAATGTACATGCGAAATTCACCCTTAACAATGAAAGCAACTCACTTCTGGATACTCGAGACCATATGATTTAATTTGACCA
The DNA here is from genome assembly GCA_944470415.2 of Schistosoma rodhaini. NCBI lineage: Eukaryota > Metazoa > Platyhelminthes > Trematoda > Strigeidida > Schistosomatidae > Schistosoma > Schistosoma rodhaini. The sequence goes on from OX104037.1 coordinate 32,622,271, forward strand.
TCAGAGACTTTATATCTCAGTCATTAAGATTAAAAGTGAATTCTGTTAATTTTGAATTATATTTAACTATTGTTCCCTAAGTAATAATTATTTCTAGAAATCAAAAAATCGAGATCAAAAGTCTTATACTAACAGCTGGTTGACCACAAGATAATGACCAATGTAATGTTTGTCTACTTATTTAGTGCTTATCAAATTCTATAAGCCAAGTTACAATGTGGCCAATCGCCTAAATGACTCAACATCACGTTCACTACATCGAGATATATATGATGGGTGAAAGGTAGTGCAAAGTAATCTATACCCCTAAATTTAACAAGGCGTACCTGACATCTCACAGTGAGTGTCATTTCCTTCAAGTTTACAAGCACACATTTCTGATAAGCACTGAGTAGTATGAAACTTGAGTTCAGAGTTTCCTATCAACTACTTTCAACCATCTGACATATCAGAGTTTCCTTCTAGTTGATCACAAATATTATACACTAGATTTATCCTTTCATATAACGTGTAAAACCTAAACAAAATAATTGGTCAGAAGGGGTTTAATGGAGATTTTAGTGATTTTATAGAGTTGAGATCATGCGTCGATTGAAGCTAGACCACCATCGAAAACCTGGAAGCATTGGACGGCCGTTTCGTCCTATTATTGGACTCCTCACCAGTGCTCATCCACGACCCCACACTCGTGAGATTCGAACCCAGGACCTACCAGTCTCGCGCCAGAGCCTTAACCGATAGACCAATGGTGTTAATGTCTAACTTAAACCGATTCACGAAATTGAGCAACCATATCGGTTTAGTGCTCTGGCGCAAGACTGGTATGTCCTGGGTTCGAATCTCGCGAGTGTGAGGTTGTAGATGCGCACTACTGAAAGGTCCAATAATAGAACGAAACGGCAGTCCAGTGATTCCACGTTTTCCATGGCGGTCTAGCTTCAATTGACTCATGATCTCAACTCCATAAAACAATTAATCATTTTAAAGAACTATCAAAATACCAATGAAATTATTAAACATTCATTAGCGTTTGATTATATATAGTCATATGGTCAATAATAATTATGTTTTATTGTGTAAAGCACACTAGAAAATCTATGTTTGTAAAACAAGCTTTAGGTCAGTAAATTCCAGATTAACACAGTCACAGAATTCGACAAAATATTATTGATCATATTTGTAGTTTTTTTGTCAAAGTTACGTTGGTCTATTTATATATATATATATATATATATATATATATATATATATATATATAGATAGATAGATAGATAGATAGATAGATAGATTGTACGGTTCATAGGTTATAAAGACACTATTCTAATGATAGAGCTGAAAAAACTTGTTCTTAAGTCAATAATAGTCATTTGTATTGGATATATACTACGTTGTCTTTTGAATACATCAACTAATTCATCATTTATTTACCATGTTAAATCATCCATTGAATTGAATGATCAACTTATTACCAATAAAAAATATGGAAAGTTAGAAAAAATTGATTTGATAAATTATAATGGTCCTGAAAGTTTAATTTATCATAATGGTAAGTAATGTAACTTTTTTGGTTTTTGTATTTTCTTAATTGGCAAATCATTCAATAGGTTCATTGTATACCACCGTAATTCAAGGGAAAATATTAAGAATAAATGATACTGGAATTTATATTCATGCAACACTTGGTTCATTGAATTGCAGTAATTTTTTGTTCTTTTGTATCTTGTTCACTAATATATACCAAAATTTCTGTTTAGTTGGTGTACATGAATGTGGTAGACCATTAGGTTTAAAATTGTTCAATAATTCGGAGAATTTCTTGGTTACGGATGCTTATTTAGGTGTATTATCTGTTTCGGTAAAAGATGGTCAGTTCAATAAATAATAATGATATTGATTATATTTTGGAATATTTTAGGTAGTGTGAAAAAATTATTCCCTTTAGATGAAAATTTCAAAGTTACATTTTTTGATGATTCTGTAATTTTACCAAATGGTAGTCTTATTATTACTGAAGCTAGTACAAAAAATACATTACAACATTTATGGACAACAATTTTAGAGGGATTACCTAGTGGAAGGTAATGATAAGTTTTTCATAAATTATTTATATTTCAGTAGTTTAATGCATACCTACTTTTAACTAGTTGAAATTTACTCAGTATTGTTTGTTTGAATATTCAAACAAACAACACTGAGTAAATTTCAACTTCACCCCATTGCACGAGCAAGTGGCTATCGGGACCCAGTGGCCGAGTGGATAACGCGATTGCGTTTGAAGCGAAAGGTACTGGGTTCGAGTCTCAGAGTGAACATCAACTCTGAGATGCAGGTATTTTTAACTAGGCTCAAGATGATACTCTTTTTATGAATTTCATCCTGTAATATGTAAGCATTTAGTAATATTATCAGAAGAGGTTTCGTGGAGATTCAGTATTTTTGTAGTTGCGCGAGACTGGTAGGTCCTGGGTTCGAATCTCGCGAGGCGAGGTTGTGGATGGGCACTGCTGAGGAGTCCCACAATAGGACGAAACGGCCGTCCAGTGCTTTCAGGTTTTCCATGGCGGTTTAACTTCAATTGACTAACGCTTGCAACTATGAAAAAACATTTAATACTAATTCATCAGAGCTAATCAACGGAAACTCATCGACCTACGTTGTATATTAGTTGGGACTCGTCAAAAAGACGCAACCGAAGTCTCGAGCAGCCAATTTTTCAAAGAGAAAGTCTTACAAAAGGACAGTCGCAAACACTTGTTCAGTAATGGTACTTTTGACTGTAATACTCGGTGATACAGTTTACGAAAATGTAGATAGAATCAACTATGTCGAAAATGCAGATATAATGCGATGAGTTCCGACTAACACAAATTACCTGATATTAGACAAGGCATGGAACAAATTCAAATCATCTAGTCTAGTGAACATCTTACAACTTATTGACAAACCTGTTTATCACTAAGATCTAGACAATAAAATATTGTATACTAGTCCATGATCGGTTAGTGTTAATAAAATAAGAAATATTCTATTTGATTTGGTATATTCCGTTTAGTCGTAATAAGCATCTGTTTATAATTAATTTCTTAACTGCAGAAGTTCCCATTGAGTTATAACCAGAAGACAAAAACAAAACATTCAGCGTTTACCAATAAATTTTCTGACAAAAATTAGACCCCTAACTCTCAAGACAAAATCATGTTACACAGTACTAGGCATTGGTAAATGTATCCTTTCAGTCTTCCGTGTTGATTTTTCTAGAGAAATTCAGCACAACTGATTAGTGTTTACTAGACGAAAACTACTTTTAAAAGATTAAGAGAAGTATACAGTTGTATTACAACAGTATTTTGATAATGAGCCAGTTGGATACTTCTTTTCTAAATGTTTAGAATTAAGTCTTTTAATGCTGCTAAATAACAACTAAATAAGTTGGTTTGGATACAATTAAACATTATTCTAATGACCATCGGGAACCAAAATGTTGTATACAATTATCACATTCTTCTTAGTAACGACGATATCACCATTATATTCTGAGAAGTAAACCTAAAAATATACAAACTTACACAAAACAGATATGGATGAAACAATAGACTTCAATAACTGTTAAAGCTATAATAAGATCAGATTAATGTGATGTACTTCAGAACTTTCATGAAATAAAGCTTGGCTATGCCTACCAATTATTTTGTATTTCCAGAACACCAATCCTTATTGATGTGTTTTTTCTCTAAACATTTTTTAGGCTAACAATGGTTGATACACGAACTGGTCAGTACAGTCACATAATGGATGGTTTACGCTTTCCCAATGGAATCGAACTTTGTAATGACGGCAAATCCATATTAGTCGTTGAAACAATGAAACTTCGAGTTTTACGAATTCCATTGGACGGAGGTGAAGTGACTATGTTTAGTGATGGACTACCTGGTTATCCGGATAATATCAAAGCTAGTCCACGTGGTGGTTACTGGGTTCCTGTATCAAATCTTCGTGATGAGCCTCTATCTGTACTTCTACTCAATCATCTACCAGCTTATCCACGTATTCGTCAATTAGCTTCTAGTGTATGATTATTAATCTTCCTGTATTTCTTGTACTCAATATTTTTCATTCAATTGTCACTACATTTTTGAATTCATTGGCAGCTGAGTAGTAAACCTAAAACAGTGGACGTGGACATTTTCAATATCAACTAACTAATGATATAGTGCTACAATCACACAATATTATTGAGGATGACTGTCTTATTACCAGCAAGGTTGTCATTTATCAGTCATAAACTTCCAATAAAACCTACAGAACTCATTTCAGAGAAAATAAACAAAAGTCAAACGATTCTATATCGGTTCTTTAGTAGGAGCAAACTTTGAGGGGTTACGTAATGGGATGGAACAAGTGAGAAATGTCCCCTGGTTTCCACCTGTACCTTAACTGATGTAAATCTGTAGCTAAATCTAATTACAAATTAAACTAGACTTCACAATACCTTCTAAATGAATTATGATACATGTAGATCAGAGAATCTAGTGACACACATTTAACTTCTGTGTAATTTCCCACTAAACTTAGTAAGAGTTCAATATTTCATTTTTTTGTGTTTACAATAGATTATCTCCATGCTTCCATTCAAACCAACACCAAAAGGAAAATCATCAATGTTAATTCGTTTAGATGAAAATGGACAGATAATTGAAATTTGGAAAGATTTACAAAATGAATTACCGAATGCTTGTGAAGTACTAGAACATGATGATATTTTATACACTGGAAGCTTCTATTTACCTTACATTGGTCGTTTAAAAAGATTATCAAATTAATTTTCATAAAATTTAAAAATTCTTAAATTCAAAAGATGAATACCGTGTAATTTGATGGACATAATTAATTTGTTGTTCTTCATTCAATACGTTGACCTATCTTTAAAACATACATCACTATCTTGATTTCTTATTTTCGTTGTTGTTGGTAGTTTGACTTAGTTGCTTTTCTTAATGTTTAGTTATTCTGTACAAATTTTGTAATGTGTAAATTAGTTAATCAATAATAAATGACACAATACCACTTACATTTGTTAAATCAATCAGGTCATCTTTTAATTATCTTCACATAGGGGTTTTGTGAATTTTATAGTAATTTAATATTTAAATTCATAAGTCAATCGAAGCTAGACCACGATGGAAAACCTGGAAGCACTGAAGAGAAATTCCAACTTATTATGAAATTATTGAAGTTAGGTAGACTATATTGAAGTTATGGATTTGGGTTTGAATAATTTACCCTGCACAAGGTTTTAGGTGTTTGCTTTGGAAGTGAAAATATTTAATTTTTTCATATAAATTTAATGGGTAACAATTTAAAATGTCAAAGAATAATTGTCTGCATTCACCACATAGAGTCAGTAGTACACTTTTGACTGAAATCATCGCCTATCAATAATGAAGTGACATTTAGCAGTTGAATTCACACTGTAAGATCCATTTTGAAGGTTTTGTGCGTGAAAATCCCTCCATGCATACATTTGCAACTTTTTCGTAATGGCTTTTTATTTGTACATTATTGTTAATCTTTTTGATGTCATTTGAGATTGTAATGTTTCATTTCATAACAGTTTTAGCAATTTTTCTCTTTCGCTTTCACTAAGTTTCTCTGTTTCTTCCTGAACTGTATCTATGTTGTTTTAATTGATATTCAATCTTGGCGGCAGCCATATTGATTGTTCCCTCTTTGATTGTGTTGCTTGATTTGACTGGAATCGTGAATTTCGGTTGTGAATTGGAGCACTTTCCCAGAATTGGAAACACTTTGAGTTATAAACAACAAACGATTACTTTTTGAATGGATTTTTACTTGATCTATCCAGAAAGGATAGAATGACACTTATTTTTTGGTGCGTTCGGTAGTTTTCTTATACTTCTTATCAATTTGTATATTAATTGTAATTTAGGTCGATTATTGTCAAAACAATTATTGGTTGAATAACTGAGTGGTAATATTTGTTTAGGTAACATCATATATTTGTATTTATGATGAAGTTTGGAACCGTTGTTACCCCAATTACACGCGTTTCTTTTCTTACCAGACAGTTATTCTTCGCCCAAACCTAGATTGGATTTTTTACACACCAACAACGTTGGTGTACATGCTATGATGGAATAATAGGTGAAAATACTTTTACATTGATAGACCTTTTTATGTGATTGGTTTACCTACAAAATTCTCGATCGATCTCCTTGAATGGATTCATCAACCAGAATCTGGATTTATAAGTCTCTGGTCTGAATATAAAATTTCATCTGCAAAATAACGATATGCATTTGACCAATAACTGGTCTAAACTGGTATAATCAACCTTGAGAGTTGACGGCATAATCTAACACCTACTGATCTGCTAAGAGGAAAAGCGAAGAACACACTGCGTCAGAAATTGGAAGCAGACATAAAAAGGATTGACAGTAACTGGAAAAGATTGCCCAGGACAGGGTTGTGTGATGAGTGCTGGTGGGCGGCCTACGTTCCTCCATAAGGCGTAACAGGTGTAAGTGAGTAAGTAATGGTCCTCCAAACTCACGCATTCCTTGTATCCCCATACTAAACTCAGAACGAGAACAAAGCAGACGGCCTTCTATATTTCAAAGAATCATGGTTACTATATTGGAATCATCAGAACACAACACGCCTAAAGGAAAGAATCCTACTGATATATATAAGGTGTTTTTCCCCTCACTTCATAAGATAAGAATACATAGGAAGGTACCGAAAGATGAGCCACAAATTCAATTTGACCCATGAAATTAAAAATCACTGAATCTTTATCTATAATAGTAAGGCGTCGCTGAGGAGACCTTTCAATTAGAGAGACACACTGTCGAAGAATTGACTGTATGAACACATTTTATTTTTAAGGACTTGTCTTATTCTGGAATTGCTGGCTTGCTGAGATGGTGCAAGCGACTTCCCAGAAGTCCAAACAACAAGATACCAAACCTAGACGGCCTGGAAAACCTGGGAAATCAATTACGGTTCGTGACGACTCTGTCGTAATAGTGAACCTTATTAACAACCCCGACCTTCCTCTCAGTTTGCAGGACAAAAATGATAAGATGCTCTGGGGAGAATTAAACAAGAGGCTTGAACTCCCTAGAACAGAGCCTTTGACCGTCACACGGCTCACTCAGGGGAAGGACTCTGACCATCTAAACCACCCGAAGGTGCTTCGTGTTACACGTAATAATGCCTCCGACGTTGAGGACGTCCTGCTAGCCAGTCACTTACTGAAATCCGATGGGAACGTAAGTATACTGCCCGACATACCGTATTCTGAACGAAGTCTCATCCGGAACATCCCTAAGGAATCTCGCGAGGCGCTTTTCCGTTGAACTGAGTGCTGACCTGGTGCTCCGTAAACTGCATCACCTAAGAAAAGACACTTCTCCTGATCCGGATATGGTTCATTCTGCTGTTTTGAGGGAAGCAGCTACAATCCTGGCGACACCACTTAGCGTGATCTTTGCACACTCGCTAAGCAGAGGCAAACTACCGGAAATTCGGAAGCTGGCCCACATCACACCAACTTTCAAAGGAGGTCGACGCAGTGAACCCTCAAGCTACCGACCAGTGGCCCTTCTCTCCATACCTTCCAAAATTATGGAATCCCTAATATACGACGGTATATAAGAATACTTATCATCCTCAAAGTTCTTCTCACCTAAACAGCATGGTTTCAGAAAAGGTCATTCTTGTATGACCAACCTGCTGACTGAGGTGGATAGATGGACAACCATCCTTGATCGCAAGGGGAAGGTTGACGTCATCTACCTGGACTTCTCTAAAGCTTTTGATAGGGTCAACCACGCATGTCTTATCAAGAAGCTTGGACAATTGGTTATAAAAACCCCTTTGATTGATTGGCTCTCTTCATATTTAGAAAACCGACACTTTAAGGTCAGGGTTACCTTCACTCTCTCTCAGGCTATGGAATGTTCTCGTGGGGTCCCCCAGGGCTCAATACTAGGACCTCTTCTCTTCTTGATTTACATTAACGATCTTCCACAACAAGTTTCATCTGACTTATTGCTTTTAGCTGATGATGTGAAACTTTGGAGAGAGATACGTAACCAAAAGGATATACTAGCATTTCAGGAGGATCTGACTCGATTTCAAAGTTGGGCAGACGACAACGGACTTACCTTCAACACTTCAAAGTGCAAAGTAGTCCATCTGAGACATGTTGCAGACTATAGTTATAACTTAGGTAACTCCCCTCTAGAAGTTTCCCAAGTTGAAAAAGATTTAGGAGTGTTGATACCCTATGACCTGAAATCGTATGCGAACTGTAACAAAAACGCCTCCCAAGCAAACCTTGCACTGGTAACATTGAAGCGCATTTTTGGCCAGTTTAACGGTAGAACCTTCCACATAATCTTCAACAGTTTTATTCGTCCCCATTTAGAGTACGGAAACATAGTATTTCCTCCCTCCAAGAGGATATGGACACTCTGGAACGTACACAACGTGGAGCCACGAAATCAGTTCGGGGACTCAAATTCAAACCTTACGAAGAGCGTGAAGATGCAACGGATGTTCTAGTTTTACAACTAGCTACCAGTAGCACCTTCTATATTTGATCGTTCCCAGTCAGATAGAAAATCAGAATTCAGACGAGAAGAGGCAGGAAAGATATATTTGATTCGTTACCAATATATCGAGGACCTTTTCTATGAGCTGGCTAATGAAACGTAGGAGCTGTGTCCCACGCCGAGTCGAAACGTGATCTGGTGTGGATGCATGACCGAAAGCCTTCAGCTAAACAAGTCCACTTAAACACGTGGTCAGCATCCAATGTCGAACACTTAATGAACTATTGATTTTGGGGAATTATTTTCAGCTACAGATCACTCCCCCCCTAGTGAGGTAGTGATGCCCCTAAGACGTGACCAGCCAGAAGTTTAAACCCAACGAGTTTGTCGTTGGTAAACACTCTTCTGATAGCTTGCTTCGTTTAGCAGCGTCTGGTCGTCTTTCCTAAAACTATGGGACCAAAATGTACAACATAGCAATAAAGAAATATAGTACAATGAAAATTTCGGTTCCTTGCAAAACTTCGTCGTTCTTTTCCAGCCGTCCTGGAAAAGAGGAAAAATAAAACGTGTGAGTGCATGTCGAAAATACACTCGTACTTGCGTAAGGACACAAGATGAGCGGGAAAAAAAATAAACTAATACACTTACCAACAGCGTAAAAGCGATCAGGAAAAAAGTGTGTTTTTTTGTTTTTTTTTATATATATAAAATCTACGTATATATACGCTCAAAAAAAAAATAAAAATGTTTTGTTTTTTTTGGGTTTTTTTATATAAATAAAAAATTATCATATCAAAAATTTTTTTTATAATGAACTATGGAAGGGTAATTCAAGATAAAGCTTATGTCCTACGTGCAATATTCGTTACGATGTTCAGGAAATCTTACTCTTCTTCCAGAACGCGTTGTTTTAGGTTTTTCTATCGACGTTGACGAAGTATCAAGTTGTGTGTCGGTTGTCGTGTGGGGTACTACGAATGTAGTAGCTGTGTCGTTTGCTTGTACCGAAGGAAAATGGACGTAGCTAGGGTTTTCTTCTAGGTACGCAGCTTTGAGTCGATCGATACTGATGCTATCTTTCGTACCGTTCTTATCTACTACATAGTATTTAGGTTCGCGTTGAAGAACATTGAAGGGTCCTTCATATGCTGATTCGAGGGGTCGTCGATGTGAGTCTCGACGAATGAAAACGTGTGTACTATGTCGTAATTCGGGTTGAACGAAAACATCAGTTGATTGAGGTCGAGTGTGAGCAGGTTTAACTGAACGCATAGCGTTTGTAAGCCTACTCGTGTAAGAGTTTAGATCCATGTTCAATGAACAAGCTGAAGGATCTACGAATTCTCCTGGGAGTCGGAGTGTCGTTCCGTAAACGAGTTGAGATGCCGTGTATCCAATGTCAGCTTTCACTGCATTGCGGATACCTAGCAAGACGAGTGGAAGAGCGTCTGTCCACTGTGAAACGTTTGAAGCTGATAATAAAGCTTTTAGTTGTCGATGAAAACGTTCTACCAACCCGATTCCTTGTGGGTGGTAGGCGGTCGTCCGGAAGCGAGTGATTCCTAATTGTGAGGTCAGACAACGGAAAAGTCCAGATTCGAATTGGCGTCCGCGGTCTGTAGTGATTGTGGAAGGGCAGCCGAAATTTGCTACCCATCGTTCGACGAAAGCGCGAGCCACGGTTTCAGCAGTAATGTCCTTAATCGGTACTGCTTCTGGCCATCGAGTGAAACGGTCTACGCATGTTAGGAGATATGAGTAACTTTTTTTATGTTGGTTTGTTCTCTGAGCTGGATGGATGGAGCTTTCATCGTCCTTCTGAACGACATCATCAGCACAAACTTCGGGTAGAAGTGAAGTGTTTGAATTTACACGTGGACAACTACGGACATACATTCGACTGGGAAAATGTGCAGATTTTGGACAGAGGCAATTCCAAAAATACCAGAGAATTTTTAGAAGCTTGGCACTCAGGTCAATCTGCAATAAACAAACATATTGAAATCAATCCAATCTATCAACCAATCAAGAAAATTATGCAGGAACATAGGAACAAAAATCAAAACAATAGGAGAGACAATCAAAACAAAGAAATAAACAATGACAGATTTAAGGTCAATAAGAACCAATCAACATCGAGGTGCAGAGGACAAGCTGTGAATCACATGTGGAGAAATTCAAACACTTCACTTCTACCCGAAGTTTGTGCTGATGATGTCGTTCAGAAGGACGATGAAAGCTCCACGACCAAACCATCCAGCTCAGAGAACAAACCAACATAAAAATCACCCACCTGAGCTACAAATCTTCTCCACCATCTCAGATATGAGTAACCGTTGGAGTCGGGTAAGGGTCCTACCAAATCTAGATGGACGTGGTTGAAACGAGCATCAGGGGTTTTGAAAGAGCCTAAGGGACATTTGTTGTGTCTGATTACCTTAGATTTCTTACAGCTTACACAGGAGCGTGCCCACTCCCTCACGTCTTTATTCATGCCAGGCCAACAAAAGCGTTCGGCTATAAGTTTGACAGCTGCACGAGCACCTGGATGAGAAAGATTGTGCAACGTATTGAAGACGTTGCGTCGATAAGGTTTTGGTACTATTGGACGATCCCTACCTGTAGATGTGTCACAGAGTAAGGTTTCCTTACCTGTTCCCATCTGCCTAATACTTAGTTTAAGAGTTGTCGAGGATAACTCATGCTGAAGATCAATGTCTTCTTTTTGAAGCTGAGCGAGTTTAAGAAGGTCGATTCCTTGGAAACTGTTCAAGGAGCTAGTTCGAGACAAGGCGTCTGCGACTACATTGTTAGCTCCAGAAATATGTTGTATGTCTATGTCGTCTAAACTAATTGATTTCGCATTTCCACGAAGCTGATCGGTTAACTGTTTCATTAGGGATGCGCATTTAGGTATGAACCGTCTATAGAAACTTACGAGTCCGTTAAAAGTTCGTAAGTGCTTGATCGTGGTCGGTTCTGGGTAATCCAGAATGGCCGCCACTTTGCTCTTAAGGGGTCGGATGCCTTGGGCATCAATAGTGTGTCCTAAGAAGTCTAAGGAGTTTGTTCCGATTTGGCATTTCTGTATGTTGACAGTAATGCCATGCCTTTGGAGTCGATCGAAAACAATGTCCAGATGCTTGAGATGTGATTCTCTGTCCGGACTTGCTATTAGACAGTCATCAACATACGGATGTATGAAGTTGAGACCTCGGAAAACGTCGTCTATAAACCTTTGGAAGGTTTGAGCCGCGTTTCTTAAACCAAAAGGCATTCGTAGAAATTCGTAAAGACCGAAGGGAGTGATGATGGCGGTTCTAGGAATGTCGTCAGGTGCCATCGGAATTTGGTTATAAGCTTTAACCAAGTCGATTTTCGAAAAGACAGTTGTACCTTTCAAGGTAGCTGTCAAATCGTGAATATGAGGCAGCGGGTAACGATCGGGAATGGTTTTAGCATTCAGACGCCGATAATCACCAGTTGGCCGCCAATCATTGCTGTTCTTTTTAGGGACCATATGCAATGGGGATGCCCATGGACTATTCGATGGTCGAATTATCCCTAGGTCCATCATGTGGTCGAATTCGTTTTTAGCTAACCTAAGCTTCTCGGGAGCGAGTCTTCGAGCTTTCGAAAATACAGGTGGTCCTGTAGTCGTGATGTGATGTGTAACATTGCTGGTTACACAAGGCAATTTCGATTGCGATTGGTATATCCCGGGGTATTTGTCGAGTACTGAATGGTACAAGGGGTCTATGGTGTGCTTAATCGTGACTGGGGATAACCTGCAACCAGAACAAGGAGTTACGCTGACGTCTATTAACTTTCGTGAGCGTGTGTCGATGAGTAGATTGTGGTGTTGTAACAGATCTATACCAATGATTGGCATAGAGACATCTGCAACCACGAAAATCCAGTGTATGGGTTTGCGTAAACCCACGTTAAGGTAGACGTACCTTTTACCTTAAGTAGCGATCGGCTTTCCGTTTGCCGCCTGTAAACTTAAAACAGACTCGCGAAGTCTGTGGTCGGGATTTGCTGGAAGAACGCTAACTTCTGCGCCAGTGTCGACGAGGTAGCGAACTTTCGTAGTCACATCCGTGACGTATAACAGACGGCTGTGTTCGCCGGCTACGGTTGCCGTTAACGCGTGCCGGCTGGGAAGTTTCCCGAAATCTTATTCGTGTCAGTCGATTTTGAAGTCGGATAATTGCAAGGTTTCCTGCAATTTCTGGAAAACTTACCGTACTGGTTGTGATACCAGCACCAGTTGGGATTGTCTGTCTCTCGTGGTCGAGAGCCAGATCGCTTACGTGAGGCGCTTCTACGCGGGGTTTTTGACCGACTACGGTCATTGCGAACTCTAAGATATCGTGTAAGCGTGTGACATAGTTCGGCCATGTCAGTCGAGGTCGATTGTGGTTTTTCCTTGACGGAAAAAACCTCGGCCTTAGAAGATCTAGTGATTTCCAAGATTCGATCGGCAGATGCAGCTAGTTCATCTATGGCATTGTTTTGAAATGAAACAAGCACTGCCTGCACCTGTTGAGGGAGTTTAGACAAGAAAAGTTGTCTAAATAGGCCATCATCGAAAGTTCGTTGGCCGATGACTTCTCTCATTCTAAGCAACATGTCCGTCGCAGAACCATGTTGCAAGTCGATGTTATGGAAGAGTTGGTCTAACCGTTGTCGATCAGTTAGGTCTCCTCGTTTTAAAATCGATAGCTTAAGCGTTTCGTAAGGTTCGGGAACATCACTAGTAAACATACTAGGTGTTACGTACCTGTTAAACTCGCGCGGTAACGCCCTAACTACCGCGAGGAAACGTGTGCGCGAGTCCGTGATTCCGTGCATGCTAAAATCGGCTTCTGCATAGCAGAACCAGGACTCGATATTGTCAGGCCAAAATGGCGTTAACTGAATCGAAATAGGGGGAATAGACGTAAACTTAAGAACCTTAGGAGAGTGCTCCGTCATAGTAATATAGATAACGAAAAATGTCTAAGTAAAATATATCCGAGAAAAAAAATTCGCGAAAAAACAGTATATCACAATATATAAAATTCAAATAAAGAATAACAATGAATAATAATATTCCAAAATGGAACAGACTCACAGTATATTGACTTGGTGTACCAGATCACGTCGGGTTCACCAATGATGATGCAACGGATGTTCTAGTTTTACAACTAGCTACCAGTAGCCCCTTCTATATTTGATCGTTCCCAGTCAGATAGAAATCAGAAGTCAGACGAGAAGAGGCAGGAAAGATATATTTGATTCGTTACCAATATATCGAGGACCTTTTCTATGAGCTGGCTAATGAAACGTAGGAGCTGTGTCCCACGCCGAGTCGAAACGTGATCTGGTGTGGATGCATGACCGAAAGCCTTCAGCTAAACAAGTCCACTTAAACACGTGGTCAGCATCCAATGTCGAACACTTAATGAACTATTGATTTTGGGGAATTATTTACAGCTACAAGCGCCTCCAGTCACTTAACCTTTACCCGTTAGTGTACAGGCGTCTTAGAGGTGACCTTCTTATGACTTGCAGCATCCTTATTACTTCTGGTCATTCCCTTAAACATCTTCTTAAACTTAGTCATAACACTAACCTAAGAGGTAACACCCAAAAATTGGAGACCCTATATAGCAGAACAGACTGCAGACACAACTTCTATTCCGTTAGAGTTGTCATGTGCTGGAATTCTCTGCCGACTGAGCTAGTCCAAGCGACCTCCCAGGAGTCCTTTAAGAGGAAACTTGACTTATTCTTAAGGACTAAGGATAACATATTATTATGATTTACCAAATTCTTTTTTCCCCTCTATTATCGTTCACATACCTAGGTTTTTGCCTGGAGGTATTGGTGATCCACTGATACTAGAAACGGAAGCCCGTTAAGCGAAAGCTTTTTCTATTCCGTCCTCAACCATTTGAACCATTTACATCTATTGAACAGGTTTGAAAGGCGGCTTTTACAAGTGAAATTAGTATTCCAAGGTCAGTCCCAAATTTGGTTCAGAAAACAAAATGGGTCCAACACTTTGAACTTCGTATTATGTAGTTATAAGGACAATTACTCTGCGTCAATCTTTTGTAATTATTTCTGTAAAGAAGTTTTTTTGAAAGGTATTTGGCGCTCGTATACATGTTTGGATAGTGTTTCACGCGTTGACAGCTAAATCTGTAAAGTGAAACTTTACCGTGCATTTTCCAAATAGATTCTTATTAAATTTTCCATGACGGCTTCGAAATTGTTTAGTCCTAGTATAAGGGCTAACATATCTTGCCCTGAGGCGTCGAATGAGAACTTCTTAGGTATACAGGTGATAATAAACGAACCCGTTAGTTTTTGAGAAAAAATAACTGTTTGACGTAATAATGTAAAAATGAAGTGTGGAATTCGGTGTTTATGTTCGGGGAAATGTAGGTGATTTGGGAAAAGTAAAGGTGTTAAACGAGATATTTATCCGCATTGTGGAAACTTGATGGTATGTTTGCACTTTATTCCTCGGGCTTGGGAAAATAATGGCAATGTGTCATGTTTTAACATCGGATTTAGGTAATCTATCCTTTATTGACAACACGTTTGTCTTTATTTCTTTTTTTTGTTTGCTAGCAATTCATGGAGTATTTGTATTTTTGTGTGCTTCGTATTGTATCTTAATGTCACTAATTCCTCTAACACAAGAAGCGTTTAAAATCCACTATTCTGTTTGGTTTGTTGCAGTTTTAGTTGTTTCTTCATACTCAATCTATGCGCACATTTGTTTGTCGGGAAGAAAATCTGTAAAATACTGCTTTTCTCCTGAAAACTTTTTTAAGCGTTTTGCCTTATTGTTAAACAAATGATGGTTGTCTTTGACTAATTGTTCCAATTTTAAAATAATTTTCTTTGAAATAATGCTATAATATGCATGCTTTACTTATAAGCCTTTTACTTTCAGGATAATTATTTATACATCTGTCAATATGGCTTTTACAACAAGTATGATTCCGGAACAAGCTCAAGTTAAAGATCGTGCTGATGAACTTCTATCTTTATGTAAAAAAGCAGTTGTATGTTTTATCGTACGTAAACATGACTTTTATAGGCTGACTGCAATAACGTGAAAACAACACTTGATTCACTTGACAAGTTACGTTGTAAACAACGTTGTTCCAAAGGTTAGTTAGTAGGTTATGTCAGTAATACTGACAATTAAAGTTGTCAAAAGTCAATTGAAGTCCCTATACACACAGGCAATTAGTGAAGCTGAACATCAAAAAGCGTAAGTTAGTCAATGGACAGTTCCTTATTTTTCACAGTACTCTTATGGCTGCTCTAGAAAAGGTATCGGAGATTCGTGCTATAGAATATAAGTTGAGTAAGTCGAAATAAAGCTAGCCAAATTTCTTAGGAACACATGTTGGTCCGAAAAGTTTTCGCCGCGGTGTCCTAATGTCAGTTTTGCAAGAAAATGCCAAATCGATACCACTTTGGATAGGTAAACCCGGTGAGAGGTTAGTTTGACGCATAGTTAATTATTCCCACTCAGTCCCCCTGCTCTGTGTGGTGCAACAGCACCATCACCAGATATTCCCGCTGATCCTGGTGATCATGTTGCTGCCCTTGTTCCAGAACCAGACGTGGCAGCTGCTGCTTGTAATTTATCTGAAGGTTGTATATTGGCTGAGGTTGTTTCGTATAATTCTGATAAAGAAATCTATGAGGTAGAAGATGTTGATGCCGAAGAAGGAAAGATGTAAGTTACCGAAAAAACCAGCTTCATGGTTATTGTTTTGTACCTCTTGTTTTTAAGCATCAGATGTCCTGAAATGTAGTTCCCAATTGTAAGTGAAGTAATAAGTGGTGTATGCTCTTGTCGTTATTTCTTGGGATAGTGACTGATGCTAAAAGAATACATTGTCAAGGTGTTTCCACCTAATATCTACACTAAAAAGCGATCAAAAAGACTAATTTGTTTGTTTACAATGCTTTACCACTTGTGTAAATCAGATTCGTCTACTCCGTGCTTTGTTAGTAGTGGATTTATTTTATTTTATAACGTCATTGTAACCTTATTGATTATTCCGGCTTGTAAAGTACATCTCAAAGTGATAAACAATTGTACTAGTTCGTAGACTCTTTACTTTCTTTTTGTCTGTGTTAAGTTCTTTAAGCTGGATAGCATATTTGCGAAACCTTCATTATTAGTATAGACACCATCAGCACCTACTTGATGATGCTGTTCATGCCGTCAAAGAAGGTTTCGCAATTAAACTGTCTAGTTCAGAGAACATCATACTACCGAAGTATCTACAAAAGCTGTGAATCTCTATCATTTCAATATCTGTTTGTAACATGCTTCGATCAGATATCTTTCACTAAACGTATTGGGTCATCTAGTAAGTTGTTTACTAATTTAACAAGTATGCTTTTTAGTGTAAATTTACTGGTGCGTTAGTGGGACAAAACCTCGAAGTTGATATTAAATCCAGTCAGTAATTGTGTTATATACTTCCGTTGATACTGCAGCATGTCACTATTGACCATAATTCTAGTTTGATTCCTATCACAATCTAAGTTTACTTCTAGCTTCCATTGTTGTCCGTATACCAACCAAAACTACCAGAAATAATATTAACCACTATTTAATCATATGTGTGAAAAGACTAGGTATTTGTTTTGGGTTTTTAATTTAGTATATGTTGTTTTGTCTAATAAGCCTTTGATCATGGTTTCTCCAAAGCATTTCTCGCTTATTGTGGAACAACACAGGAGCAATGGTAAACTTAAGCGTAGGTCACTGTGCAGATATGCCAATTCAGTTAATGAGACAGAATCTCCATCAATTCAAGTGTTTGGGACATATGTTATGGATGGTTAGGTACCGCCTATCCTGACGTTCACTGGTGGTCGAGATAATAATAGGTTGAAAAAACCAAGTGTAGTCAAACCGGAAAATAATATCAGTCCATAAAGCCATTGGTTGTTTGATTGAATCATGCCGATAAGTCCAGACTATCCTATTGGAACTTTCTCGCTAACCATGTGCAGTAGTTAGGGTTGAAATTTATTTAAAATCGATAGCAGCGATACAGACTCATTCATTATTTTCTTTCACTTCTCTCACTTTTTCAAAACGTGTTTTTAATGTTTAGTCTTTAGCATCACCATTGATTCA
Source organism: Schistosoma rodhaini (assembly GCA_944470415.2). Lineage (NCBI taxonomy): Eukaryota > Metazoa > Platyhelminthes > Trematoda > Strigeidida > Schistosomatidae > Schistosoma > Schistosoma rodhaini. The sequence goes on from OX104037.1 coordinate 32,640,028, forward strand.
CTATTATATGAACTTTCTTGATATTTATTTTGTTAATTTAATGCCGCCTCGCTAATGTGATGTCACATGTGGGGCCACGTGAATATGTCCAAGAGTCAATGTCGACTACGATTTCATCTATAAACGACACATTTCCAGTGAGAAGTCGTTAATAGATGAACTGCACTAACGTTTGTGCAACTGAATCATTAGTTATATATATATATATATATATATATATATATATATATATATATATATATATACTTAAACTCGTAGTTATTGCTATGTACATTCCTTGTTCTTTCAAAACGGATCATGAACCCTATAAAAAGCAAGATATATTGGTTTACATTCCGTAATTTGCAGGCCAAAGTGAGTATTACAAAATGCAAGTATTTCCTGTGAAATGTTTACGTATAAACATCATTTTATAACTTAATTGCAAGTAAATAGTGTTCTGTTTCCGTCACAAATGTATTCAACATTTTTAGCTTGCTCATTACTATTATCATTAATCACTAACGTTGTGAGGAAATCATTTTTATATGATTTTGTCATTTCTATTCATCACATTATTACGTCATTCTTATTGAAACCGAAAATAAATAATTTGCATGCTTCGTAATATTTTATCTGCACCTATTTGACTTGACCTTGTCCGACTACAATTCATTGTATGAGCAACAAAACACAATTTAGTGTGACCACTTTTTGAGTTTCATCTGTATGTTTGTATAACATCACACATCTGACTTGGCTTCATAATAACTTATTCAACATTGCTTCATATCATCCATGTGTTATTATTCATTTAATATGCATTTGTACTTTGTCGAGGAGAAAATCGCAACCACACGTCTCATTCTCTGAACAAAACTAACACATTTTTAAGTGAACTAACTCGTGCTTCCTTTCGTTTTCCATACTTTTGTGTGCGCACGTATTTTATTCACACTACAATTTAAGATTTCATTGAGAAAATTGCATATATTTTTTATGTCAAGGCGTTACTCTCTATCCCGTTCTAAAGTTATACCTTTACCAAAATGGAAAGCCAATCCGATTACAAATCCTGAGGCAATATTCAATAAAGGTTCTGTAAGTCAGGCCCATTTTGCTTACTATTTAACCAGTATTATTATATTTATTTAATTTCTAAACTTATACGCATCGTTAATTAGCATGTAGAAAGAAAACAATAGGTTATTTTCTCGGGTCCTGTGTGATTAAGCTGTATTTATAAGAAAGAAGTTGTATGACCTATCTCTAGTCAATGTATCGATTGGTTTACTTGATAGTGCCACTTAGACCGGTGACTTTTTACATAATACCTAACACATTCACCAATAAATAAGATGTTAAAGTCCATTGGTCTTCGAGCTCCTAATCCAGTGGCCAATCAGAAGATAAAGGTGTCATAACTTGTGGCCTAGTGGTTGCCTTGTTAATCTATGACGTGGTAAGACTGCCAAATACATAGCAGCGAATTATCGATCGGACCACTGATACGCGAAACCGTACGAGCGGTCTAGAGTACTTGTCGGTCCTGCTTCTACCTAGCCCAGCCAGTTAAGTCCAGAACAGCCTCTGCAGTATGAATCATTATATTTCAAACATACTGCGTTTATATACCAACCAAACTGACCACATCGTACCATGAAATAGAAAATAACATTTGTACAAGATTTAGCCAGATGTGGTTGTGAATGTGGGAGGCAGTAATTAATAGACTATGGATAATTCAAGAATGGTAAATCGTATAATAATAGTCTATAAGTCAAAATAAAGCTTATAATGAGAGGGATGTGAATATGAATAGTCTAGTTATTTAGCAATTATACGACAAAAAATATATGCATAGTATTGGTTCATAAACAGATCCCAAATTTACCATTCATTATCCTTATCGGGGCATAACAAAAGACCAGTTCTGTCATACCTAGTTCAATCATGACTCATAACTGATACAACAATATAGAGTAAAATCGTAACCACACAAACGTAACGGTGTAGTTACTCCATAAGTAGATAAGCCCTGAGTAATAGGTCTGTAGCGAATTAACAGTAACTTAAATAAGGTATAACGAGTAACGACAGTTTTATGTATCACGAAAATGTTTATAGTCAGGTGAACACAAAATTACAATAATGTTGCACTCAATAATTAAAGAACAGAAATAGAAAAACTAACTTCAGGTAGGATAGTTCCGGAAGCTCAACTTTTCTAATAATCGTCCCGTTATAATATCAATACATTAAGACTAGGTTTCCTAAAGTAGGAAGTGTTTTACGTATTTTAAACTGGTTTAGACAACTGATTCTACAGTGTTTTTACAATGATGTAACCAATAAGAAAAAGATATATAATTATAGCTTATTTAAAATAATCTGAAATTACTATATTTTAGGATGTATTGAACAGAACAATGTAGAATTCTCATAAAACAAGTGTTTTGCTTTAAGTCGATTAGTTTTATAAATAACACTTAAAACGAGAAATCAGAGGTAGAAAAATTAGAAAAGTGACTGCATAGAGGAAAATATGCATAGCGCAATAAAATCTAAAAGGATTGTATGATTTATGATGTTAGTTGGTTGGAGGTAGCCAACAGGAACCATAAACCTAGGCTTCATGCTTATGGCCACTCATCAAGTCGTGCTTCAAATCTTTAGGAAACCGTTGGTCCCTGTGGGATTGGAACCAACCTGTCTTGACTTCACAACTCCATTTATAGCTCCTCTAGAGTTACTGCCGGTCCGTAGTCTACACAAAGGAGGAGGGTTGGGCATGGGGTCGACAATCCCATCCTGTCGAAAACAACCTTGCTAAAAAAATACGCTAACCAGGACAAACAGTTCAATTCATTTAGACTCTCCCTTCCAAGTTAAAGGAAAAATTATGACGCCTCATGATGAAAGCCGAGATTTTTCAGAAGTCACAAGGCCGATGACCCTTCTAACAATCAGAGCAATAATTTTTATAGATACATTAAACGTCCGGACAATGTGGAGACCGAGAGGACCAGTTAAGTAGTGTTGAGGACAATAGATCCCCAGAACCTACTTGGAGAAGATCCTAATTTTGTAATTTTATTCTGAAAATTTGAATTTCATGTTTTTGCGCCAAGAGACGCTTAGTTGACCTACAGCTTATATGTCCCACTCGTAAATCCTTGACTTCCATTGTTTGACGGATTTTTTAGTACGCTAATTTGTGGCTCTCCCAATGGCGTTTCTATCTTTGTATAAATAAGCTTGGTTTGTGTTCTTAATGACCTCGTCATCTCAAAAAAATGTCTATGACGAAGTCAAATGAAATGCAGAAAGCAGACGAACGTGACCAACATCACTTGACGTTGGAAGAAAACTAAATAAATGGACCAAGACAGCATCCGTCCATGCAGTTATTAGCAGTCTGTTTAAGCACCGCGTGTAGAGGAGCATAGGCCGCCTACCAGCATTCTTCATCCAACCCTGTCCTCGGCAATCCTTTTCTCCGACCATCGTCAAAGTGTTGAACACTTTTGCAAGCGTTTCGGTGTCGATTTGTTGGACAGATCTGTTCTCAAAAGTTGTCTGTTGAAATGTGATATATCTGAAGTTATAACTATATTGTCTCCTTAGAACGCAAACGGTACTATGATATGCACTCTCCTATTTTCGCAAATAAGCAGGGTGTTTGATAACGTTGCTTACTGACCACTGATATTTTGGAGGTAGCTTCAAAAAAAGTACATAGTGTGAATGTGCATTGATAATCTAGAGATAAACTATTGCATTTTAAATAGAATAGATGAAATGTGGTTAGCGTTGTGATTCAGGAGGAGCGTTTCGTCCTATTTTAGACTCATCGGCTGGGTATACTTGCATCACAGAATTAATATTTACTTTGGAACTCAAACCCAGTATCGTTTAGGATAACCCAAACTATTCAAACTATCATTCAATTTTGAGTTTTCAAATCATATTGTAATCGTCATCAACAAATAGGTATTTATAGTATTTATTAAGCAGTTAATTAGTGGCTGCAAGTTTAGTGTGTAATCTGCGTCCCTAGGAAATTACTACGGATGATTTTTTTGAATTATAGTATACAAAAATACATAAGACAAATTCACCCTCCATATAAAAGCGGTTTTTATTTTTTGTTTACATCACTCGTATCAACTGACTCTGAACGACAGTCACTAGTTGTATTTTAATTTTTTCTATAGACTGTTTTGGCTCTTTATCCACAAACAACATGTTTCTACAAAGCAATTGTGGATGAAATCCCAACTCATGTAAGTTATTCATAGTGTTATCTTAATACTTTCTACATTTCGAAAGGAATACATAATAATTAAAGAACAGAAACTCTGGAAATACTGGTCATCTACATTAAAGCGGTTCATTGGTGCGTCATATTATGTTAGCAGCATTGTGTACATAAAACTGTCACCATTACTCATGAATATACATACTACTACTGGCACAAAATAAGTAATGAACACGTTTAATATTATTTTAGTTTTGTCTAGGATATGAAAGTAGAACTCTGATGCTTTAACAAACATGTATTCACGTGAATAAATACAATTCATTCTGTGCACTTAATCATTTGATAATACCTCTATATTTTCCTATTCTAGATACATGATGAGTATTCCCTTTATTTTGAAGATTCATCCTACCCTGAAGGTTATGCTCCAGCTATTAAAATACCACAACGATATGTTATTCAATGTCCTGACAAAGAAGCAATGACGAGTAAACATTTAGACAGATCTAAAAAACGTGGTAAAAAACTATGAAGTTATTACTTATAATCTTAACTTCTTCCATCTTGCAGTTGTGTAAATATAACTACTTTCTTTGTCTCTGTGTCTGAATATGGTAATGTGGATTTTGAAAACAGATTTCAAATAAGTAGTTTTTCGGTCATTCATTCAAACTTACGCTAAAATAATACAAGCAGATATGAAGTAGTACTGAGATATCTACTTATTGACTCACAAGACAGTAATGTATCTTTTCGAAAGTTAGCTGCTAAAGATACTGAAACTAGAACATTAAGAGTATTGGTTCACTGGGTTATTTCCAAAACAAAGGATATTCGGCCGAACAATTGATTTCAGTAACTTCGCCAGTTTGAACATATAGCATTGTCTAATTCACTAATACATGTTTTATTTTGGCTTTTGTAAAAATAACACAATAATTATGGACCAATAACTGTAGAGCCTGATGACGAAGTTATTGAAAACAAATATTTTATTGGAATTCTTAACGGTTTTAATTTACGTCACTCAAACATGATGCCAACAAAGTCTTCGCAGTGATCTGCTTAGTCAGGAAAATATATGTGCGTAGAATTGTGAAGAAATATATTCCAGAGAAAATTGAAAATCTAAACATTTATTTTGACTGTTTAAGACTTTAGTCTATTGAAGCAGAAATATAACATACAAACCCTCATATATAATTATATATGACTACTGGAAAAAAGTTAGGAGCAGCCCAGTCAAACATAGCTTTAGTCCTTCAAGTCACTGGTGATTATTCACTTGAAGCCGGTCTTACAGTAAGCGACTGAATAACTTTGGGAACGTCGATTGCTTAGTTCAGTAATATGAAAGAGCAGTATACTTAATTCCGTGGGTAAAACACCACTAGATTTTCGGCATGTATTGTAGGGTTGGTGTACACCTCTATGTATAGTAGCTTGAGATATTTGAATGTGTCCACTGCTTTACCCTCTACGACAGATAAGTGCACTTTGTTTGGCTGACTGTTAGTGAAACATCGATAGAAGTTCAGAGATTTCGAAAATACACATTAGCGCATGTCACATTAGAGATCGAGGTCAAAATTAGAAGTTTACAGTTCGACGTATAGCCCAGATGTATTTTTTTATGAAACAATCTTCGGCATTCAAACACTTGTTTCCAAGGTCCTAGTGAAACCTATAAGTGACTGATGCTAAGATATTCATAATTTGCACTACTTATCTGTAGAATAGTGCTAAAGCAAGAAATGATTACGAAGTTTTCAACTATTGAGATGAGAAGTGTTGGCAGTTAGATGGAGTAGATTAGTGGCGACTTTAATGATAGTAAGACAATGAGACGTCTACTGTCACAGGACCAGAACTATAATTATTTATCTAAGTTTGAGCGTACCAGTTTCATGCATAACTTATAATTACCATACGTCTTCATAACTGCATTCTCGTGTCCCCAATATCACCCACAAAACTACTATTAATTGTCACTTTATTAGTAGATAATATGAGATTACATGAACGGGGAAAATTACTTACATTTTCATTACGAAATTATCTAGTTTTAAAGTGTTAGAAATTTCTGAAATAGATCGTTTTAAATTTCGAACAGAACGTTTCTGGCAACCGCTAGTTTCCGTTTTTAACACACAAGGTTTACATATTTTCGACAGAGTTTTATTGAATGGTTGTTGAAATTGAAGAGTATTCGAATAATTTGGCATTCTATAGCTGTCAGCAATCTTGGCATGTTGACGCATAATTGACATTTGATAAAAGCTTGATGGTCGACGCTGATTGGCCATAATATTATTTAATGGGATTTTATTATTAGTCATATCTGTTTCAGGAGAGAATAATAAAGTACCATTGTATGCTTGTGAAGTAGATACAGTTTGTTTAGGTGAATTACTAGTACTTGATTGATTCCGTTTCATACGAAATGGATTTGCAGGTGTCAAGTTCGTCTAAAAAAAAATAATTCAACCATGATAAATCAGTTAAATGTTTAGTGAGTTTGTCTAAAAAGTCTTGGAAGGACTCGAATGATTTATCTGTGTTATATCCGAGAAAGATTAAATAGATAGCTTGTGGGAACTATTTGTAGACTGTCATTACATGTATATTCTTATTATATAACTGTTGTAACTAAATTTTCCAGGGGACTGTAAGCAGTATGTTTCTAACTTTCCCTTCGTAAATCTCGATAGGACTCAACTAGAAGTTTTATCATTGGGTCCTAAGTTTTACGATAGTCGTAGACATGTGGGTCATCTGAAAACTGATGTTCAGTTTGAGAATCTATTTACCCAAACAAAAAACTTGATGCCCATGACAATGGTAGAACATAAAAGATTCAAAACCACGCTGTTTAATTGCTGTAACCAATTTAAAAGCAACAAGCATTACACAAATAGTATATTGACTGATGAACATCGCGAAGCTATCCGGAAAATAAAATTGAATGAACACATTCTTATCACTTAACCTGATCGGGCACCGTAATTTTAAACAAGACAGATTACATAGATAAGATGAATGCTCTAGAGTGATCAAAATAAATTCCAAAAGCTTGGGTCAATCAAAAGACCGAACGTCAACTAACTGCAGCATTAAAATTTTTAAAACAATATTAATACATCTCTGAGCATACCCATAATGGGCCCAAGCCTTCTGGAACACATACCCCTCGACTCTATGGCCTACCGAAGATTCATAAACCTGAGGTTTCTTTACGCCCAATTCTGGAAATATCAAACTCACCATACCATTCAACAGCGAAATAGTTAGCAAAATTATTAGAGCCATTACACCAAGAACTGATTAGGCGCAGTGTTGAAGACGTATTTGAATTTGTGGATACGATAAAAAAAAATATGGATGATAAAACCGTGTTATCACTAGGCATAGCATCTTTGTTCACTAACATCCCCCTGGCTGAAACTATCTATTACATATGTGAATAATTACCAGAAAAGAAAATAGGGATGCCGATTCCATTAAGTAAAATGAAAAAACTGTTGAAATGTACTATGAATATCTACTTTAAGTTTAACAATGAATTATACAGACAAATAGGTGGAGTAGCAATGGGACCATCTCTAGGCCAGATCCTTGCTAATATTTTTCTGGCCAAACTAGGAAATGGACCGTTAAAAGACATCCTAAGTAAGCTAGATTATTACTGTCGATACATAGATGACACACTAATCGTGTGTGACGAAAATATCGACAAACAAGAGATGTTGGACTTTCAATAATGTCCACCCAGCTGTCAAATTCGCCAGCGAGGAGGAGAAAAACAATAGTATAGCTTTCCTTGGAGTCCTGCTTTCTAGAAGGATAGACGGTTCTACAAAACGAAATATATTTAGAAATACATGAGTCAGTATGTCCATTTCCAAAGCATTACATTTCTTCAATATAAAATAAATTTTGTTAAATGTCTCAGCCACAGAATCAAGCTATTATGTTCTGAGGACAGTGTCGATAGCGAAATAGATAAACTAAAGAACACATTAAGAAATAATGTCTATCCGGATAATTTCGTTCAAAAATCCCTAGTAGAAAGTATTAATGAAAAAAAAGAAATTTTGACTCAGTGAGTAAAAACTCCCTACATCTGAGACTGGACTTTAAAGGGGATATAGCGGGTGATATTTTGACACGTTGACGGAAAATATCTGTTGAAAGGACGTTTCACGCCGCCAAGCTACATATAATTTTCTCAACCAAACCAGTACTCACACAACGAATCAAGCATAGGTTACCGAAGATGGGCTACTTTATGTGTGTATACCAATTTAACTGCTCCTGTGGAGCTAGTTACATATTATTTATTTATTTGAACACAAATATTGGTACAGAGGGGCACCAGATACATATGCACCACACATATCTTATTTGACTTGTGTAAGTGCGGTGATACTGCTCGGGTGCCCAAACTGAATCAGGTGGTTTTCTTAGGGGGCCACACCCGGAGCATTTGACCTGAAGATCTGATCCACAAGGCAGTAGAGCATCGTTAGGAGATGCAGTCCCATGGTAGCCGGTGACCAACGATTGATTCATACGGCATTTGTGTCCCTCAGGATACTGGGGCCCATATGCACCATTGGTTTGGAATCAGGGTTTACCGACTCCCCTAGGCGGACTTTCCGTGTCCACCAACCCGGTTAAAGCGCCGGACATTAGCTTTTCGTTTTCGCAATTTCGTAAACAACAGTAATGTGAGAGCATTTCGAGAGGGAGAGCGTACTCTCCCCACTCTCGGCCATACTAGGGCATTTGGGGAAAAAAGTGAAAGCCAGTCGCCTTCCGGAACCCGGGATCGAACCGGGGACATTTAGACCTTCAGACCTATTGACTACTATCATACGACCTACCATTTTTAAGTTATTCCCAATTTATTAGTTATTGTCCCGCACAAACACAGCCGCTTTTTGGTTTGATTTTGCATTTTTATTTTACGGAGTATTGCGGTCTGATTTGCTTGTATATAAACTGCGTATATCTGAAATACATTATTTATACAGTGGAAGCTGAGATTGTATTTTGAACTCAAAAGGACAGTGCTAGGCGAGGAGAACTCAGAGTTGACTCTAGACTGCTCGTACCGGTTAACACGTCATTAGTTTGGCACAGTGCCAAGGTCTTATAAGTGGGTGTTCTGATTGGCGATTAAATCACGTGATAATTAACAGGGCAAAAGTTATAACAATTTCAATGTTATAAAAGTTTCTTTATATCTACACAGGAGTTTTCCTATTATCTACATTTTTAGAAAGATATTTTAAAGTATGAAACAAGCAATCAGAAAAAGCAGTGCACTTCTATACGAATATTAACTAAACAGATCTAATCGCAGATAATAGACTTTAAGAATAATACTCAAATGAAATTTTGATTTATCAAATCAAATAATATGAACTATATTTTCCTTTAAAAACACAGTTAACATTTTCGCTCAGATGCTTAGCGAAAAAAAAAACCAAGAGTGGCGTATTAATTTATTGAGATCACTTTACAATAGTAACATTGATGATCGTATGGAGTGGATTTCGATAATGGTGTATTCAATCTTGATGCGACTCTCTGAAGACCAACTGTATCTTATTTTTACTCACCAGTTGATGTTATATTTATTGAGCCACTCTTTATTGTCTTATCTCTCTCTTCTGTTATTTATATTCATGCTCACCACAGTATTTATTGTCCCTATTTTCTCACTATAGATAACTGTATTCAATACGTTTCTCTACGAGCTAATTAAAGTTATTTGTGAATCTATTTGATAAATATATCGAACTTTTGAATATTTTTTCAACACATTTTTTCTAGAATTATCATTCTTTTCATGAAATCATGTAAGCATTTTTCAAAACCCTTTTTTTCCTGTTTATTAGTGAGCCTAAAATATTAATTGGGCTATTGTTATTGTTATATTTATTTGCATCAATAAACATATCCAGTAAGCGTACGTTTTGATATCGGTGACTGATTTCCATTTTAAATATTGATGTTCGTTAGTGATAGTGCTATTGTGCTTATGAAAGCCAGAATTTCACGAAATATGTCACATCACTTACTCAACTATGAACCAAGTTTATGCTTTTAGTCTGAAATGTCTTTTTCTGGCACATAATTAATCACCATTTAAATTATCATAAAGAGATATCAATTGATAATTAATTAGAAATAAAATATAAAGACTAACCCTTGGAGTGACATTAGCTGGTTGTTCAAATGGACTGAGTAAAAGTAAATCAGGTGTAGATAATTCCTTAGAAATCAATTTTGTCGGTGTTGGAGTGACAAATGAACTATCATTCATGGATATTGAATGCGCAGGAGTAGTAGAAGTAGATGGTTGAGAAATAATCATTGATGTGGGAGTTTTACAAGTCAAATGCTCTTGAGAAATATTTCCTTCTGTCTTATTATTATCTGGGTGAATTTGTCCAATTAAATTGGATAATTCATTTTCTAATTGTTTGACACGTTCCTTATATTCAGCAGCATTAGTTTCAGCACGTGTGATTTTTTGATAAGCAGAAGTCTGTAGTTTACGTACTCGAGACAATTCTGTACGATAACTCTTTACTTTTTCACGAGTAGCAGTTAATTCTGATCGCAAAACAGAAGCCCATTTACAAAGAGATAATAGTTCACTATCGTTTTGATGCTTAATTTGTGTTTCCTTTACATTTTCGAATTTTGATGTATATCGAGAAAATAGCTCACGTGCATCATCCTCTGAAGCTATAATGTTAGAAAACGAGTTTCATAAGAAATAAGAGTATTTGATTAATTTTCGTCTTTTGAAAAGGTTGAAATTTTAAAACAACGATGAATCCTCAAGATAAAAATGTAAATACTTTGTATGCCGTAGAACCTTTCTAACTAGGTTTTGTCGATAATCGTCTTGTAAAACCAGTTACCTTTTACAGTTTACTGCTACAGCCTGATGTACATCAGAATTTTACCAAGTAGTTTGAAAATAAGTCACACTTTTGACAACAAATACTGCCTACGATACACAGAAGCGTGTTGTTTCCTTATTAATTCATGAAACAAACGAATACTTGGTACAAACAGAGCACCAGCAAACACTCCACAATAATTAAATGGATTAAAACCAGCGTGAAACTCGGTACCATAAGAAAAGCCACGAAGAACAAAGCCAAAGTAGAAATTTGGTCAAGATGAACTTCGTTGAATAAGGAGGTGTATCATAGTGTTTAGGTCTGATGGAGTTGGGAAGAACTGTAAGACTGCTACTTGTTTTCACTTTAAATCATGTCTGACGTCTAATGCCATTGAGTTGTATGAGCATTAAAACTCTCCAAAATGAGACGAACCAGTTTAGGCTAGCCCAATACAGTATATCATTTCATGACACGAACTAACCGCCTCTTCGTTTCCTACATCCAATCCTAGTGTTGAATACACAACACATACATGTATACAGTGTTGGAGAATTAGGGAATTTATACTCTACCATAGTTTTATACCAGACCAATCACTACAGTCATATCAATTAGTTTTAAATTTAACCAAAAATGAGATGTACCACCTCCTGCTTTTGTCAACAACAGAAAAAAACAAGAAAATTAACAAGTCTCAGTTACGCAACTTGTCAACTCAAGGATTTCATCATAATTTTTTTACATGATCCGGTAAGATCAACAACTAAAGACTTCCTATTCTACTTACGTTAACATAACTCTAGTAAACGTACGATAAACCTAAAAGACTATCTTCAGTCGATAGTAGTCGGTCATTTTTGGCATCGACTTCCTAAACGAATACGGAAAAGCAATAAAGGTTTCTACTTATCAGTGACTCAAAGCTAGAAGAGATCTAGACAAGAGTTGATATTTATATACAGACTCCAACTAGCAGACTATTTTAATAACCTCATGAGTTAATCACACGTCCTTAATTTACTCCAACGTCTGGCTATTAAGTCGCTCAATAAAGCTTTTTTTCTAAAAACTCACACTAACTGAGATATTGTCAAGTTGGACGAGCTACAATACCTATTGATACCCTCCCCCATTCCTTTTATGTTGTTTAGATGTGTTTTGTTATCAGATAATCTATAAATGAGATACCAGAGAGAATAAGCAACACTTACAGGATATTAGCTTCTTCACATTTTCCATATCTTCTGTTTCCTTTCGAAGTTTAATAGCCTCAGCTTTCATGGCTTCGGCTTCTCGAAGGAACCGTTTCAAACTTGATATTTCTGTTCTGATTGATATGAAAAATACGTCTTTTATCAAGCAAATAGCTTATTTAACAAATGAATAACATAGAAATTTTTTGAAAGGTCACTACAGCGACTAAAGGACACAATCATCTATGCATACCAGATCAGACTAGAGACAATAAAGTAATGATTTGAACGATTGACAATTAGTACTTGAACAAACTTCGAAGATGAATTGACGACTATGATTTGAACACCTGGCAAGATTATGTCTATTAGAAACGGTTGTTAGATGAATAAAAATTGAAAATAGGAGAACACTGTATAGTTGCTTCGTCCTATAATACAACATAGTAGTGTGCATTCTTCCACAATGAGAGCCTTAATTCAACATCACCTGGTTTTGTAGTGAATATTTTTTCCGTGCAGACTAAAGGTTGAAACTTGTCTGTTGAAAACTTCTAGAATTTATGATAGTGTAGCATTGGTCGCTAATCTCCCAATACTTCTACAGATAGCACCTTAAAAGTAGAACTTTAAAAGTTCCTATTCAAATTTCAATGTTGATTTAAATATTAGATTATGGACCGAATCAGTTAGAATATATTTTCATCAGCTAAAATTTGTCACTAAAAAGCATGAAAATGTTTGGTCGGAGAACGTGATGTAAATCGACGGTATGCAAACCAGAACACAGACAGTTCAAAGTTCAGTTGATTCTTAATAGATCTTAATTTGTTATGAAAGTTATTTGTAATCAAACTAATCAACTTCTTAAAATATATTAACATTATATCAGATTAAACAGAATAAAATTATAAGAAGTACCTTAAATCTCGACAACATTGTCTTTCTTTTTCGTATAATTTATCTGTTTCACTGTACAAAGTTGATAGTGCTGATATCTCTTTATCGCGTGCGTTTAATAGTTTGGAATTTTCTTCCGATTTTTGAGACAAGTTTTTACATAATAAGTCCAATCTCATATTTTCTGAACGTAATCGATGTAGTTGAACGCTTAAGGATTTTATTGATTTGGAATCCTTCAACTGCTAGAAAATAACAAGATAAACAAAATTATTTGAGTAGAAATATGAGCATTAAACCAGTGATCTATGCAGAGGTAAGCATTCATTCGATTTATCTTATATTAGAGTGAGAAACACGAAGATGTATATTTAGATCCGGTACTTGTTAACAGTCTTAAAGGTTTATATAAAACATTCATGGAATGGATGTTTTAAAAAAAAAAAAAAACTCACTTCCGTTTAACAGTAAGTGATTACTTGTAAAACTAGATAACAGATAGAAACTGGGCATCAAATGTCGTTGTGATGATTTAGTTTTATATGTTGATGTAAGTTAAATCAACTAGATTTCAATTTTAATAAATAACATTTTAGTTCCATCTTGATTAGCTTAGTCGTTACTTCACAGAGATCACATAAGCGAAACCCATAGTGCAATAGCTGGTTGCCCAAGCACTGATAGACGGGCAAGATTCAAATTTCTCCCATTAAAGTTTGGTAGATTTGTTGACCTTAAGTATAATTTTTAGTATAGAAAAACCTAGACGATAGATTTATATATGTCAAGTGACTGAGACACGTGTTGTACGTATTGAGCCGTCAATTAAACTTGGATGGACAGCATTTATAGACTTTACACAATATGTTTGGCCCAAAGCCTATTACATGAACTCGTATATGGTAAATAAACTGTGCAGCTGAGTTCCTATGCAAAGTGAATTAAGTCTTTGAGTGAAGAGACAGAGATGAATCACAAACTTGTGATTTGAATCACACAGCAAAATATATTCTAGGTCAACTATGTGTTGGTAAAAGCTATTAAATTTAATAAACAGTTGGCTTAGAAATCGAACGACATGGCGGAGATGCATTCATTTTATGAAATAATGCAATCACTGTCCTTTTTATTTTTTAGTGAAGATCCAGAGTTTAAATAATGCTTTTTCTAAAGAAGTAAACTGATATAAAAGCTAGGAGTGGATGAAGAAAATCGTGAGATATCTCAAAAATAGAAAATCATTTTCTCTTTTCCTATCTACTTCAAAAATAATATGGATTACCGAAATCCTATCTATCTCATCGCTATATTTTATTACTTATTATGAAATCTACTGAACATGTCACTGCTTGTTAGGAGAGTAAATTACACAAACTGTTGAAAATTCGAGATGAAATTTTACAGAGCTACTGATCCGAAGAATACTATATTGCAGATTATTTATATGATATTATATGGTACAACTAAGTAGGCATATAAATTTTACGAATAAACAAACTTACTGAACCTTCTGATACTGAAATTTCTTGTTCAAATGTCGTAGAATTGACAGGTTGTTCGTCTGAACTGTAACTAATCATATCAAAGTATAATTTAGAAATGACAAATGTTCTTTTGATGCCTATCCTGCATTGTGGACATGTAGAAGATGTTTTGAACCAAGTATCAATGCATATTTGATGAAACACATGACCACATGGTAATGCTGATATATTACATTCAATTGCATTTGTAAAGCATTCCTGACAAACTGGACACTGAGCAAGTAACATTATTCTAAAATTTTAAAGTTAAATGGATTAAATACTAGATGAAATAACATAAGGTGGGACGTTGTTACTAAAATAAGACTTACTGTGACGATAGGCTTAGAAGTTATCAAATCATACACTAACCAAAACGCTTAGAACAATAAGGCCAATCAAATATCTAGAAAATTAATTATTGACAGAGATTTTAGACAAATTATACTCGTAGACTGTTGTGGTGTAGTGAAGGATACCTTAAAAATACAAAAAGGTCACTTACATTTCTGTAATAATAAAATTTGAATATAGACAGGAACCAAAGATGTTTATTTTTTGAGGAAAATTTATTTACCGGAACTGCTGGATTGAATACAGGTCACAAACGAACTAATAACTAGGCAATTTCGAATAATACACTTCTTCATCTTTCGTAGCTGATTAAAAATGAAGGTTATTGGTAGGCATGCCTTAAGAGAGTCAAATCTTCCCTATTAACCTCAAAATTGAAAAAGAAACGAGGAAGCGGCAAATGGATCTAGTCACGCGGATAATAATTACACGGTTGTAAGTACTCTACAAACCATAAAGTGAGGTGAGTATTTAACGGCTAGTCATTTATTTATTATTTATTTAAACACATATATATTGGTACAAAAGGGCACCAGGTACATATGCGCCACACAAAATAATGAAAGTAGGAAGAGAAGGGATGAAAAGATAAGGCGGACTAAAATGTACAACCAGAAGACTCTTTCAGTTAAGAAAGTTAGAACCACTCTTTATGTAGAAAGTACAAGAAGGTTGCAGCAGGATCGCCACTGGCTTCTATTCTGAGCCATATCCGATAACGTCTCTAGCCACTGTGTTGCACCATCTCTCGGACCCCAGCCAGGTAGTCGTGAAGGACCAACAAAAGCTAGCCCTTTGCAGCTCTCTTTCATTCCACGACACCATGTCATACACTGACCTCCTCTCCGCTTTTTCCAACCAGTCCCAGGGTCGGCAAATAATGCACGACGTGGAAGTCTCTAGGACGACATTCGTAAAACATGTCCAAGCCACCGAAGTCGGTGTTTCAAGATGGTGACACCAATTGAATGAAATGAATGAATGAAATTATGAACGGCTAGTCATATCATTCAATGAAGACTACTGGCCAAGCTGAAATGGCCTAAACGCCGAAAGACGACTCTTCTTGGGTCCAATTTAACTGCTTTTTTGCTTCGAAATCTGGTTATTAAAAAAATCGACTCAAGATTACCCACTTACTCCTCGTGGAGTATAGGCCGCCCACCAGCACTCTCCATCCAACTCTGTCCTGGGTAATCCTTTCCAGCTCCTATTCAGTCCTTTAAAAGTAAGTGTGATATATCGTCGAGGACTAAAAACACCACTTTATTTGTTCTGGCAATAGTATTTTTATTTGTTTCCTTTATATATCTAGGTCCCTACCTGGATTTATCAGTGATCCATTGCTTAACAATGCACATGGCGTACTTAAGTGTGACGAAGAAATCAATCAATCTATGGATAGATTTCTCTCACAGAAGACTTGGAAACATGAACAAATTTGTAAATAAGGATATTAATTAATTTCATATCCAGTTATGTCGCAAGTACTGCTTCAGACTTTCAACGTGTCAGACACTAGACTTCGTCTCAGTATGGAAAGTGATAGCGTTGATTGTTCCTTCTGTATTTAGGTCCCGTAATCCTCAAAAATTGTTTACCGAAACCGTTGTACCTGAATTTCAAGCCTTTACCATTAACTGCGTATTTGTTAGCGCATCTCAAATTACATAACAGCGCAAAAGATTTGGTCAGAAATGATTTACTTAATTTTCTTAAGGAATATGAATAGTGTTATGGACTTGAAAACTTAGTTTATGATGTGCATTTGTTGAAGTACCTTCTTGATGACGTTCGTGCACATAAAGCTTTAGATTCTTTTTTCTCCTTCCCGTTTGAGTCATATATATGAAGCAGATTAAGAAATAGGTACATAGCAAAGCAAGCAGCTCAGCTCTATGCAGAGATATCCTTCTGTGATAGGCTGCGAGCTAGCATATTCGCCACTACTTTACAAACATTTGTTAAGCCTGACCCTGAGAAACAATTAATTATACCTAAGAATACTAAAATAACTTCATTTAAGCCGGATAATGTTATAGTAGTACACGGAAAGCCTGGGCTAGTCACTGATATAGCGGGAAAACAGATTAGTGAGACTTAGACCATTCATAAACCCACGTGATTATTTATCTGAACCATTTCCTTCTAATAACATAGGAATACTTATGTGCTCGGTAGTTAGTCATGAGGACAAATGGGCATTGATTAAGGATGTTGACTGTAACTTTATTGTCGTTAAGTGTGTTAATAATGTAGTAATTGTTCCATTACTAAATACGTTCATATGGGTATTTTTTTTAAATTCTTGATGATGGTATTACTTCACACTGTTTCCTTACCTTTTAAATACTGTTTAGTCGACTAATAATCAATCCCTACTTATCGACGCACCAAGCAGGAATCAAGTTCTTATAGCAACTAAACAGTATATTGTCAGTGAACTTTTTCTGTATCATATGGACGAAGAGAATTTACTATTTATTTTCATTTCAGATGGCCATGCTAACGAGGTTAATGGATAATAATACGAAAACGTTCAAGCGCCATATTTTTTCATACGTCATGACATCCGAAGTTGACAACCATCCACATTACTTGGCACTTTACAAGTGCAGGTTGTATGGCTGCATAAAAAGTAATAATTTTTTCAGCGAGACTATAATTTTTGGACGAACCAATCAGGTCTTAGTTTTTGGTGAGAAATTCACCCATCCATTTGGCGAAATAGAGTTTTGCATTATAGCTGGTGTCAGTTCGTGATGAAAACCATAAATCTAATTCCTAACTGTTATATCCCCTGGTGAATTATGAATGGTAACTCTAAGGACTATTTATCGACCAATGTATTATGCCTATTTCTTATTGTACAGTTGTTACGTAACTAAATTATTCATATTCGTTTTCTCTTATCATTAGCTTTATTTTGATCTTTGATTTATGATCATACGATTCTTGAGTTATAATCAGTTATTGATTACTTTGGTTTGTATAAAAAACCCATTATGCTTGTAAATAATGATTCATATTTCCGAGGCTGTTATTTGTGTTCTGGACTCAACTGGCTGGGCTAGGCAGTTAGGAAGGACCGAATAGCAATCAAGACTGCTCGTACGTATTTTCTGTATCATTGCACGTTTCATATACAATAACGATTGTTATACGAGACATAACAATTGGCGACGGGGATTCTGGAAAAAAATACAGCAACCCAATACTGTTCGTACTATTTCAAGTATCATTTGCATTCGATCAGTAAAATCCACTCCTCTCTAATTGCACGTTCATATATATTACGAGTCCATACGATATAACAACTGACGACGGGGTAAAAAAAAATGGCTTTAACTTCCGATCAATTTCAGTTGCTAATTCAGAGACAAGAGCAGCGTTTTAAAAAGAGTCAGTTGGATTTCATTGACAAGTTACACGAGACGCTGCTGAATCACCCATGCTTTGGGGGTGCAACGGAAGTTGACGCATTGATTTCTAAATTGCGTACGGAACTGGAAGTCGATTACAGAACAAATGAATATGCAGAGGAAAGCCTCTATGAATCCGCGAAAAACAGTAATTTAGATGCAGCAGTAACAGTCCTACATGATCAGCCCAGTAGTCCGGTGCTGCCTGTTTCAGAGACATGCCCTATACACGGTCCAAGTCCTATTAACCCCGAAAACGGACGTGCAAACAGTGGATCATCCTGTTTACAGAAAGACAATGTTTTGCTAAATGCTCATAAAATTACTGTAGTACCCGCCCACGAAGAAACGGGGAACAAATCGGGCAGTATATTGAATACAGTGGCGCCAAATCAAACCAGTCATGATGCAAAAAAGTTTTTTTATGAATCTAATGATCAAGATTATCTAATTGTTCTGCCAGATCCCGATTATTTTGCTGATTCATATGTTCCAGTTCAAATCTCTTATAAAAATGGGAGAAAAATATCGGATGCATTACATGATAATCAAGAATCCAATACAAATTTCATAGATACTGATTATCCTAATGATTCATTATCTACTAATGAGGTTCCGAGTAAATTCAAGGAAAGTGTTTCAAAAGAATCAGACGCCGGTGACCTCAAATCGAATGTCGTCGATCCTCACGATATAATCAGTTCTGGTGGATTCTCAGTTAAGTACGACGAATATGTTTTAAATAATGTCACAATAACGGTAACTTGGGTACATGAGGATCCAACAATCTTTCGTGGGGGAGGGTGAATTCGAGAAATTTAAAATCCGGATGTCAACTCCGTATTTCTCAAAAAGGGGAGGTGTTATATCCCCTGGTGAATTATGAATGGTAACTCTAAGGACTATTTATCGACCAATGTATTATGCCTATTTCTTATTGTACAGTTGTTACGTAACTAAATTATTCATATTCGTTTTCTCTTATCATTAGCTTTATTTTGATCTTTGATTTATGATCATACGATTCTTGAGTTATAATCAGTTATTGATTACTTTGGTTTGTATAAAAAACCCATTATGCTTGTAAATAATGATTCATATTTCCGAGGCTGTTATTTGTGTTCTGGACTCAACTGGCTGGGCTAGGCAGTTAGGAAGGACCGAATAGCAATCAAGACTGCTCGTACGTATTTTCTGTATCATTGCACGTTTCATATACAATAACGATTGTTATACGAGACATAACACTAACCTTAATCGTCGACTGCAAATCATAATTTTAATTCCCCGTACTGGTTTATAAGCTTCATTTAGTCCTATTTATTAGGTGGACACTCACAATGTCATTCTGGCATCGCTCAAAGGCCATCCATAAATCATAGTCTCACCTTTTTTCTCTGATCATTGAGCCTACTAACACTTCAGTTTTTGTCTTTATCCGTCAACGATAAACAACTTGTTAGACTATTGAATATCTCAACGCAAAGGTATTTTCATGACATGAGAGACAAAATACAAAAGCGTCACCAAAGAAAGCATGAACATGAATGTACTTATTTGAAGTTATAACTATTAACTGCTATTTTAAGTGGAGTGTTCAGTATTAGCATACATAGCCGTAAGTTAAAATACATGTCGATATTTGTTTAACAGATCACAGAAGTTTGAAATCGTAAATTTTCGCGTCTATTAAATTTCAGAATTCAAGTGAAGATTATTTTGGTTTGTAATAGTAACACTGCAGTTGAAGCAAAGCTTTATCATTGAGATGTTATCTATATCTAGCTTAATTATTAATAAAGCTTTTCCTTACAATGTGCTAAGTTTCCGACCTGCATGAAAAACTCGTGAACTAATGAAGTGTATGTTGTGTAAGCCTGTTTGACTGCATATACGCTCGTAAATAACAAAACATCTTTTATTAGTAAATTTACAAGATTTAAATCTTGCCTATAAATTCTATTGAAGTTTTCTTAAATGACATTTGGACCTAACACTTAAAATGAAAATGCATAACGATCGTTGCTAGAGAATCTGTTTGTTACTAATATTCTTGGACAGTATAGTATTTTTGCTTGTCAATAAATGTCTTTAAACGTGCACCATTTTTAACGTCGTCGACTGCACTTGTGTGGTTTGTTATGAATGTAAAGGCAAACATAGAAGGTACTTAGGGTTAGGCAAAATGTAGACAATAAAGTGTATAATCAAGCGTGCATTAAAAAAGTAGGCGAGTATTTTGTTGGAAAGTAAACAGTTCTGTCCGTATTCAGGCGTAAGGCAGACAATTCAGAGATATTTGAAACAAAGTGACAAAAAGGGGGAAATTCCTGCATTGCTTTTCCATAACAGGCAAAACTGAAAACATTTTAGCGCGTTTCATCTTTATCTTAGGATATTCCTTAGCCCGTTCTTTATGTGACACAATGTAAAAAAGAGGACTGACATACTTAAACATAAATTTGTTTCACGAGGCATTAATAAATCAGCATTATTTCAGATACGTACAGGCAAGTGAATACGTATTCACTTCGTACGAAGAAGATATACACAAATCTTTGAATTATTGTAAACTCTTATCTTATCATTTTTAACAGGAAAACCGTATGTAATGAAATCAGTTTATGCCCGTTTGTGAGTTTAACTCATGGCTGGAATTAATGAGAAACCGCACAAAAACCGTTAAATGTGCCAGGAAACTTAAAACTGCCTAACCTTGAGGTGACCTACGCAGTTCGACGTTTGCACAACAGCTGGTAAAGCATAACTCAGTGCATCTAAACAAAAAGCATTGATCAGTTGGGATCCGGAAAGACATTCCAATACAAAACCTTTATTGTCCACTAGGTACAACTTACTGATATTTTTCAGTTTGCTCGAAGTTAAAAGTAAACACGTTGTCACTTAAATCTGCTTGGGGTAAATTGCTTCAAAAGCCTATATGGCCAACGAAGTACGGTGTACGATCACTAGAAAAGACGGCGGGCATGTCCACTTAACAGTCTGTTATAGGATGCGTCCATCTTGTAGGTGAAACATACACGTTTAATTTTGTGACTGAAAGGAAATAAATGTTATCGATACTCCTCATGTGTTTTGAAATGTGACTACTCGGTGTCATGTTACATCTATGATTCCCAAATCCTGGTTGCTATTAACGTAGTTATCTACATATTCGTCCCATTGTTTGATCATGAGGTCATCAACAGATTCTTATCGAATTTTTCATCTGAAACACACAATCATTCACCTATGGTTTTGTCTGTTCTCCGCTAACAGTAAGAAGGCAAAATAGCATGGCGACGACATTGAGGCGATGTAGGATAAGTTATGCTTGATATTTGTAACCTTGACGTTGGATTATGCGAGTTGTGATGACACACTGTTGCACATCCGCTCGAATGAATTCAGTCTGTTACTAGAACGAATAATAAAGGCTTGTTTATAATAATGATATCCCCACATCTGCACATGCATGATTGTTTTTCGAAGTGGTTAGCAAGCACACTTTTCGTCTCTATTTCAGGACGGACAAAGCTATAATACTTTTGAAAAAGCATGGTGTTTATATGAACTAATGATTCTTTTGTACTTGATGACTGCTTAATTTCGAATTCCAAATGCAATACATTCGTTTACCTTCATCTAATACTTCTTGATTAAATTGCGCTACTTCTGGGGTTCCTAGTTTATATTATAATTCAAATACCCCTAATGATCACATCGACCTCGCGATGGCGCCTATGATGGAACGGTTGGATAT
The DNA here is from genome assembly GCA_944470415.2 of Schistosoma rodhaini. Lineage (NCBI taxonomy): Eukaryota > Metazoa > Platyhelminthes > Trematoda > Strigeidida > Schistosomatidae > Schistosoma > Schistosoma rodhaini. Next base: position 32,662,355 of record OX104037.1, read on the forward strand.
AAATTCAGATTCGGGGGTTACATGGAAGTGGCTTACACTGAGTCACGAAACGTCAAAAGTCTAATTTTTCTACTCACTGGGATTTTACAAATATATTATTTATTCCATGAAAATGTTCGAAATCTGGACTATGGCCAAAGAAGTTGTTGAGGACCCATTTCCTTACATTCATCGGAAAAGAAGCATACACCTCAATAAAGACTTCGACATTCCAGACAAGCCGATTTCACTCCCTTTCGCAACTCTCGAACAACTACTACTGGACCATGTGAAGCATACAAATTCCGAATGAGGTGAAGGAGAAAAATTCAATGAGATGGCTCGCCAGGACATCATGAATCCGATTACTTTACTACGTAGCAGTCCAATACGTAATCAAAGTTATTCAGATAACAATTCATTGAGTTATGAAACAGTTCGCGAAGATGAGCAAAGATGAGTAAAGACTTGCTCTATGGTAAGTTCTTCCCGTGTAATTCATATGTATTTCTGAATTCTAAATGCCTTAAATGTGGTAAAACTGGACACATTCAGCCAGTGTGTCATACTACGGTTAATTCCTCTGAAACGAATGCTAAAATCTGCAGTTGTGATCCCCTTAAGTTGGTTTTTTTTAATGGTCACTTATGTTTATTAAAGACTTCGAGAAGCCGTGCAAAGTCACATGGTAGTACAGAGTTGAATGAAACACAGAATCATTGTGAGACAAAGGTTTCTAATCAACCAACATCCTATCAGATTTCTCGTGTTATTGTTATTGTGTTATGGTTTGTCATAATGAATCACATATTTTTGATGAAATTTCTTACAACTTGAGAGCAAAATGTTGAATGAGTCAAAGCATGATCAAAAATCAGATTCAGTTTTGGTAGATGCTGATTTTCCTAATGATCTATTGTTCTCTAATGAAACTCCTAATGAATTCAAGAGAAATATTTCGGAAAAATCAAATTCTGATGTCATATCAAATGTTATTCGTCGTCACAATGGATTTATCTCTAGCGATATCCCTAGTGAATGTAGCAAATTATGATAATCGTAAGTATTTGAACTGTAGTATAAACTAGTAATCCAAGGAATAACGCAACTTAATTAATAGGTATTAGATGAGCACAAACGGATGCATTGTATTTGGAATTCAAAATCACAACAGTCGTCAATAACAAGAAGTCATTGGTTCATTCAAACATCACTTCTTCCACAGATCAAATTGGAGTGTAAATGTCTGTAATCGATTTTATGTCTTCTTCTTAAGTTTATCTTACGTCTGTTCGACGATGTATTGGATATAGACTCTATATTATCTAGTATGCACTCGTTAGTAATAGGATTAACAACAGAGATTGGAACAGACTCACCCGAGTTCTGGAACTGTATACAATCATCATGTCGGTTGTGTAGTGAAACAACTGATATTTAGAATTTGCATCATAGACTTTCCAACACTATCCTCCTCCACGAAATAATGTAAGGGCCCTTACGTCGCAATGTTTTAGCCAATATGACGTTCCCAATTTGCATTATCTTCTCAAATCTCACGCATCGTTTACTGTATGTGAGTATTCGGGGATAAACACTGATATATAATTTGAGGTATTCCATCATGTGACTTTGGCTTGAATAAAAATTATGATACATATTCTTTTTGTTATTCATATTAGAATACACAGATGGATATGCATTAATATACGTAGTTAACACATGTGATTCATCTAGGCTTGATTCACCTGCGAAACCTTAGAATGGAAAACATGCATCCGCCTCATACTCATTAGGATAATGTTGAATTTCATTTGGATTCTCTGCCTATGCAAACTCCATATCTGGGCAAACTGGTTCTATGATTGCTTCAGGTAAACTTAATATTCCGTCTGATTCATTGTACCACTGACCAGGGATTTTACTCGACGCACATTCGTTCGGAGAATGTCCAACATGTGGTACACTAACATCTGAAATGTGATTAGATTTCGACTGATCCGGAGTATATTTGTGTGATATTTGAATGAACCAATGACTTCTTGATATTGAAGACTGTTGTGATTTTGAATTCCAAATACAATACATCCGTTTGTGCTCATCTAATACTTATTGATTAAGTTGCGTTATTCCTGGGATTCCTAGTTCATAATATAATTCGAATACTATTAAACATCACACAATCCCACTGAATTTGATATCGAATCAACGTCACGTTGATTCTGGTGAGAGAGTGGTGTGGTGGCATTGGACTCTAACCACACGACTTTTGAAGTCAAGAATATAAGCATTGAATTGACTTAAGTCATCAATCGACACTAAGAGAAGGTTAACTATGGAGAACGCGAGGAACAGGAATTGAAATAATCGGATGACATGACTCAGCCTTGAAGGCGAGGTCATTCTTGTGCAAGGTATCTTTTCTATTCATAGTAAATAAATATTTAAAAAAATCTCCAGCCTAAATGTGTTTTCCATCTTATATTTGGTGGTTCTAATAATAAGACGGATCATTGTAGACAAGGACATGACTTCCACGTATGATCTTATGGATTAGGGAGTCACATCACGAAAAATCTACAATTTTGGGATTAGGTCTATTATGAGATTAGGTTACTAAACGAACAGACTAATTTCCCTTCAAACCTCCTAATTATATGTTTTGATCTATCCGTAACGCAGAATCGATTACCAGAAGACTGGGAAGTCGCCGTATTATGTCCTGCCTTGAAACAGGTACGAAACACAGACCTGGTAACTACGGAACCGTTAGACTAACCGGCATCATTGTTAAAAATTTTAGAAAAGATTATTCAGATGGTGCTGTTAACATATGTAGATGAGAACTGGATCCTTTCGGAAAAGCGGCTTTGGTTTAGAATAGGTTATTCCTGTCTCACAAAATTATTAATGGCTCGTGAAAGCTGGTTCGCTCTTAAAGACCAAATGTTACCTATAGATATTAAAGCGGCAAATAAATCCTCAAAATCTATAGCTCTGTGAGTGTTCGACATTGGGTGCTGACTACATTAGTTTTATTGGACTCACCCAGCTAAAGGCGCTCGGTCATGCATTCGTACCAGATCACGAGTTGGAACGGCGTTCTCAACGTCTCCTGCGATCACTAGTCAGTTTAGATCAGTCACTTCTCAATATGGTGATTAACTATCAAATATATCTTCAAATCTCCTCGCTTCTGACTTTTGATTTCACTGGGTGGGCGCGATTCAATTACAGGTGTTACTGGTAAAGTGTTGTCAAACTACAATACCTGTGGTATATTCAATATAGTCAACATTGACTTTAGCAAAGCTCCTAACAAGGTTGCTCACAACTGTCTGTCATATAAGTTGAGAAGTGTCGGGGTTGGAGGCAATCTATTAATGTTGATAAAAAACTTACTATCAGTCACCAACAACGAGTACGGGCGAACTCCAGGTTGCCTAGCTGGGAAACCGTGCTTAGTGAAGTTCCTCAGAGTACAGTTTGGGGCCATTGTTATTCCTCTTTTATGTCAATGACCTTCCAAGTTTCCAGAAACACAATGACTAAGGAACCATTGTTAGCCAAGACTTAAATTCTATTGTACACTGCCGTGCAATAATCGTCAAAGGTTTTAGAACCCAATGGCTTTTAGCCATATCGACGACATAACTTTTTTGACTCTGTGCGTACGGCATATAAGTGGCTAGCCCTTGCTTAAAATACATTGAGCTCTTGGAAGAGGTTCAGAGAAAAGCAACATAGCTGATTCCCGTAATAGCGAAGCACCCGTATAATGCTCTATTGACTAAGTTAAACATATTCCCATTGTCATATAGAAGAACTAGGGGTGACGATTACAGTTTCTAAGTTGATTAGTGATAATATCGTATCTTATATACCCTCATTTTTTTTGTCTTCCGAAGCGGGGGATTTAGGAGGACACTCCGAAAAAGTTCACCACCCCTGAACAACTTACTTGTCAGCTGACTAACGACTTTCTCATCGAGTCATCAACGGGTGGAATTCATTAACTCAACACGTGATTGCTACTCTATCTACCTACCCTTTCTAAAGGAAGTTAGATCGACTGAGAAACCATCATTACCAGGACCAACGCGGACCGCCTTGCATCCAATCCTTTCCAAATTGAAACTGAAAATCACTCATCTGTCATAAAACCGATCGACCTACTTAAATAAATATGGTTGGGTAATTAACTTACCACGTCAAGTAGTTTCACAGTCTAAACACATTTTTGAAGGCATAAACGAGATGACAGTTTTCCATATTGTATACATATTGCTTTCGGATGACTCAAGGGCGATAGCTTAGAACTTCAAAACGACCTGGAGAGATTATCTGAATGGTCTCAAATCCGGCAATTGCCGATAAACACATCCAAGTGTATTGTGATGCATATTGGCCACCAGGGTACAGATACATACACGATGAATAACACTGAGTTACCTATTGTCCAGGCACACAATGACTTAGGCGTCATTGATAGTCAAGACTTAAAGACTACTGCACACTGCCGTGCGATAGCCGCCAAAGGTTTTAGCACCTTATGGTCCATACGCATATCTTTTATGCATCTCGACGCTAAAACGTTCCTAACTTTGTATACAGTGTTCGTACGCCCTAAACTTGAGTACTACATACAAGCAGCTAACCCCTGCCTAAAAAAGACAGTTAACTATTGGAAAGGGTTCAGAGAACAGCAGCTAGAATGATTCCCGGAATAGAGAAGCTCCCTTATGGTACTAGACTGACCAAGCTAAACCTATTCCCGCTGTCATATAGAAGAATCAGAGGCGACTTGATTACAGTTTTCAAATTGCTTAATGACAAATTTGCACCTGATATGACCTCATTTTTCTTCTCTTCTAAAACAGAAAATCTACGAGGACACTCCAAAAAAGTTCACAAGCCCAGAACGAATCACTTGTCAGCTGACTACCGACTTTCCCATCAAATAATCAACGAGTGGAATTCATTACATCAGCACGTGGTTGAGGCTCCATCCGTCTACTCCTTCAAAAGAAATTTGGATCAGCTGAGAGACCATCATTGCCAGGACTAACACAGGCCATCAAGCCTCCTGTCCTTTCCAAACTGAAACTGACGTTCAGCATTTGTCCTTGAAGTCTAGTGCGGATGATTTGGTTTTCATGTTCTATAAATCTTGTGGTGCTTTGTGGTTTACTTCTGTTAGGATACAAAAATCAAGCTAGACTCGCCTGAAGGTTCAGATGACGACTGTCATTTCTAGACACACGTCCACCGTTTCTTTAGTTTCACAAAATTCGGTACAACTGGAGGCTGGGTTGTTAGTTCAATGCCTTAATCGCCACAAGGAATATCTTGAGTGCGGTTGTGAGAAGGTCTTGAACTCCAAATTTTTGAAAAAAGGAACAGGTATGTAGTTTCAGCCCCCACAGTATAACTTCGTAACCATTGTCATCTTTCGAGATTGTTGAGGTCATATTATTAACTAAAATCACTACGATGTGCTAGCATTGGGTGTTAGTTTTAAAATCAGGTTTAGCTACAAGAGGATTTTAAAATTCGCATTCCTATGGCTCCAAAAGTGAGTTTTTGCCGAGAAGTCTTGAAACAACTTGAGTGACTATAATAATGCGTGTATTAGATTTCTAGTCTATCAGTCCTGACTTTATTATGGTTATCCACAATGCATCTTGAAATTGACTGCATTGTTAAACTATCGGCTACATAATGTACATATTGTGTATAGTGGATAGAGCAACCGAGTTTCCACACCGGTCTATCTATGTTAAGTCCTTAACCATGTCAATTCTTGTGGTATTTAACATTTTCAAACTGGGTAGGATCTAAAAGAATTTAAAAATATGTTAGGTCACAATAAACGATTATTTCAGTTGATGTAAATCGACCAGAATGTTGCATTACGTGAACTCAACTTCCAAAGCAAGGTAGAAGCAGCAGGAAAAACAATGAGATAAGACTCATTGTATTGTGCCTCCCCACGGAAATCTTTAGTAAAAGGCGAAAGATTTATCCGCAAATGTGGAAACACCAGAGCAACCGATGGTTAGAGACCTTGAATGACATGACTCAAAATCGTTTGCAATGACGAAGGTGCATCCATTCTTTGTGTTCTACCAAATTCTAATCTTCTGGATTCCTGATGTCTTTACCTTTTTCTCTTTCCAAATTTATTTCACTGTACTATACTCGTTCAATAATTTCTTCAAACCCTAATCTTTTGGATTTCTGATTATACTCCTACTACTTCTACCACTATGGGATTTGAATGGACAACTGCATCTCTGTGCTAATGTGGTATGGCAACTCGAACTGATGTACGTACGTACGAAGTTCTACGTTGTGACTGACTGACTGAAAAGCAGCAGGTGCTTTAACCGTTGTACATGACTTGGCAGAAGTAACTTAAAATAAATTATCCTTTGGAGTTATATGATGGCTTATTACGGTATTTCTTAGCATGTTTTACTCTTAGTTGACGTCCCTATAGATTTCTGCTCAAGGTGTCCACACAGTCACAGACGTTATACTGTCAATTCTACTTGTTCGTAACTGCCAAGGTTAAAATGACTTGGCTGCTAGCCATTCTTGTTAATTTTGAAGTGAGAAAACAATCGGGCCATATAGATAATAACAATTTCTTATGCTGTTTCAAGTGATCTAGTGAAAAACCAAGACTGTATCATAAGTAGCCTGTATTACTGACCACATTTTCATTACCATGTCAATAGTTTACTCGCTACTAAAATATCTTTTTAAACATTTATGTGAATTCGGACCTTCAGATATGTTCACACAAGAGAATTAGTGAAGCCTTGTTAGTTCTAGATAACGAATTACCAACATCTGAATGTTCAGGTTACAGTTCACTTGTTTACATTGTACTTCTGAACATATTCGGGAAATCCATCATAAAACTTTCATGTCTGCTCTAACATCGAGATATTTCTTGATCTCATAGTCGTAAACAGTTATTTTCAGTTTGCTGTTGTGACAATAGACCGTTTCTTTTAGATTTGAGTAGTGGTTTAGTGGGTAAAGCTCAGCTTACAATCATTAAACCATATTCTAGCCATAGTCCACGTAGCTCCACTGGTATCAATAATCCTCACTAAATATATCTCAAAATCAAAAATATTAACTCGTACTTCGCAAGACATTTAAATTAATACCTATTTTATGTGGATAGGACCGTATACGAAATTCCTCAGTTCATATAGCCACTTAAATCGAAACAAACCTGCTCGATTTTTGCGTCCGATGTTCCTTCATACCACGCAACCAACATGCCAGAAGATTAAGATATAAATTTAGAGTGTAAAAGTTTTGGTGCTGATAATGGTAATTATTGAAAACAATAGCGCAAAATAGAAGATAAAAACAGGTCAAGATGCATAGAAAGATAAGGAGTGGCAGATTTTAACTACTGTGGTGAATCTTGAGCTTTAATATTTAAAGTCGCTAACCATAAGTTTTATGGGAACAAGTACTTCTGCCTGACCATTGTGGACAACATTTCCTAAATACTTCAGTTGGTTTGGGTAAAAACATTGTCAGTTTTCTTACTGTTCTTACTCATAATATCATCTGACCCTAACTATAATCACCATAACGTTTCTCTACACAAAATGTTATGCAAGGACCCCTGTGGTCAAGTACTTTGACTTGTATTGTACTTCAGTAAACGTTTCAAAAGTGTGTCCAGTTATCACAACACTATATTTGCTTTCTTTCTACAAACAAGGGTGTCTTTTTATAATAGATAACGTGATGACAAGTATAACAAATTGAGTTTGTGGTTTAGTCACTTAACTTGTAGCTGTTGAGGCACAAATGTAAACCCAACACAGCTGGATAGCATCATTGAGTTCCACATAATACGTATTCCTGCCAGCCTCGTACTCTGACCTCCATGCGGTTAGTCAGCTGCTTAAAGGCAATCATAGTCCTGTTTCACGGTTAGCTGCATATATATATATATATATATGTATAATTTCAGTTTTGTGATTTTTCCTCCAGGTTTAAATGGTTTGAACAATCCAAATCCATCATTCGGCGATGACACCGCTGATACAGCATTGTCAAGCATTTCAAGCGGTGCGGGTTTCGAAAATATCACATCTTCAGTTGTTCGAAGACTCGATGCTGGAGCACGCGAGAGCCTAGGCCAGCATTTAATTCAATTGTTGGCCACTATTGTCTTACCTGATCCTCCTCAATCTATAAGCGAAGTAGATACTCGTTTAGTAGATGGTTTGCCAGGCATTCCGGATAAGTTAATGCCATCCGATAGCAATATGGAAAGTTACCGCAATTTAGCTGAAAAAGGACGCAAAAAAATGTTGAACTTACCATTTGATAAAATATTTACTGCCTTAAAAGTATGTGTGCCTATATTTTTTATTTGGTTCTATTGATTACATTCTACGGTATATATATATATATATATATACTCTTAGATGTCAGCTGTAACTAATTTGATTGTATTCATCCTAAGTGATACGATATAAAGGAAAATATGAATCAAGGATAAACGAGACTACGATTCTCTGTTTTGGGTTGTAATTTGTTTAGCTTAATTTTATTGTCATGCATTTCTCGAACAGATGAAAAGCATGTATAGTGTAGAACAATAGTATACAGATTTGAGTTACCACCATTTACGAAGTTACGCTATTGGGAGGATTGGCCAATTATCAACGATTAACCTTTTGTATTGTCGACTCATACACCAAGTAACAGTTTAGGCGTAACTTAGTATTTGTTTCAACTTAGGTTCACAATCTCAATATCCGACTAACTCTACCTAATTTCAGTAATGCTCATGTAGGGACTCTACAACACACGTGTGCTTATACACCTGTACACATTTACTTTAATATACCTGTAAATTGCGCTCCCAGCTTCTACTGCCTGTTTTCCTATCAGCTTAACAGTATAAGGCCTGTAGATATAGAGTATACTTGGTCCTCATTAACGATTCATATACCTCGTCTTTGATACAACTTACCGGGTTTTAAAAACATACCAACTAGTTTTTGTGGTGTTCGTTATGACTGATTAACTGGGAAAAGAGATTCTGTAGGCATTTATCATAGTTTCGAATTGATCTTACAGCTATCTATAAGTAGCTTATCTGTTTGGTTACTTGTTTTGTTTTTCCTGTTGTTTATGCGCATGTATTCACATATGTTGATAATTCACGTGATTTGTATTTTTACGTGTTCATACATTCCATATTTAAACATGTCTTATTACTGAAATCGCGTGATTGTTTAGACCCTAGAGAAGTGAAATCAAGAGGAGGGATGATATTCGTCTAAATATTTTAATCTAATTAACTAACTACTAAATTTTGGCATTCGAATATTTATCTGTTACTCGCTATTTTATTTGTCATTGTCATCATTGCGAACAACAATAATAATAGCAACAATACCAATAATAATAGTAATAATCGCGACAATAACAATAATAGTAATCGTCCCAACTATTATCTAAAGCATGTTGTAAATAACTCTTCCTTTTAAGTATTCCATGTTTTTATTTCCTGTTTATTTTTAGTCTTATAGAATCAGCCTGATAATTGAGCTACTTAATTAATAAATATCGTTAAGGTTCGACATAAGAACAGTTGTGTATGACTTTGGAGATGAAAGCGGTAACTTCGAAACCTTTTGGCACTAGGCTAATTCAGATGATACTAATGGACAAATGTTTCTCTATTTTGAAGCCTTGATATAGTAGTCAAGAAGCAGTCGACTTAAAACCAGGGAGCCTCAGGCTTGGATCCTTCCTTACCTTGTTTGCTTTCGAAAACCCTATCGCGTTTCTAGTCCTAACTCAAACAAAATGATTTACAGACGACTAAGCAAAACTCGTAGTTGATAAGTGAGTTAAATTTAATCATTTATGTTGTCACCAGATTAAAGCAGGCTTTTTATTCACCAAATCCTGAGTTTGCTTTATTTCTTGCTCTTAAAGATCACTATTATTTCTGTAGTTTGTAAGTGATCCAAAACATCAAACCTAAAAACCTTAAGTTTTTGTTTTAAAATATCAAATTGTAGTAACACTAAGTGATAAATTATTTTGTCATAGCTATTTAAAGTTGTATTTATAACATTTTAGTAATGTAAAATATTACTGGTATAATTTAGAGTTAACATATTATGTGGTGGAAGCTCTTAATATGGTATCTCTCCGAGTTATCGATCTGTAAAACGAGGTTCCTTAGCCCGTGTTTATCTCAATAAAAGTTGAACTAAAGAAGTGTTATAGACTGAGTAGTGATAGTGTTTGTTTATATTGAATATCGAAGTTGCTATTGATTATTATAGTGATAAAAGTCATTGAATAAATAATTTTGATTATTTCAATTTCATCTATACATAGGAATTCAGTGGACGTTTCAACTTTAATGTATGCATTTATATCGTTGCTATAGCTGAACATGTGATCGGAAATTTTTTGCAGGTAAATTATTCATTAGACTATTTCATTATAATATTTATAATTTGTTGATACTGTTTCTCAATACAGACTCCGTAACTGCTTAAAACTGTTCATTTCGTGCTAAAACTAACTAGACATCTACTAATAATCAAGCCAACATTTTAGTCGTATGATAGGATTTTCCAACTGTATGGAGCTGTGGTTCATTGGTACAAGGATTTGATTTCTAACGGGTGGGTTGTGGTTCGACAATTTTGCTTTTGTCTGAACTTGGATAACCTGACAGTATGTGTCGTTATCTCCCACGAAGTTAACTCAGCTTATAGCATTGTATACATAATTGTACACGTGGTTGCCATTAGATATCTACACATACATTCGCTATGTATATGATTCAAGCCCCATGGCGATTTGTAAAGATTCAAAGTTTTGAGTAGATTCATGTTTCTGCCACATCTTTTTTCTAAGTACTTATAGTCCTCAAATATTTTCTGCTAGTCAGTTATGGATAACCCAGGGTCTGTTATAGATATGTATCAGTTCAATGACCACACTTCACATCTGTACGACAACATAGAATCAACAAAATGGAGAACAGTGATAACAATAGTCGTATCGATGGTAAGGGAAGAGTAAATGTCCGAGATGTAGTTTAAAACGAACTGATACGATTGAAAAATGATAAGTATTAGATAATACCAAACACGTAAAATGAGGAGTGAATACTTATATGTCAGTACAAGTGGTTTTGAGTCATGTCACCCAAGGTCTTCAAGAATTGATTACGGTTACCACGTGGACATCACCTAGGAATCTACATTTTCCCATGTAAATCAGGCTAACAGACTTTTAATTCACAGTCTTGATTTGATCACTTCTATCTTCCTTCCAACTTACTTTTATGCCAGCCCAGTATAGAGTATCGAGGTAGGCTATGGCTGAGTACCATTAAACGTGTCTCATTCACCTCGATAAATATAGGTTTACTACCTTGTTTACGAATTTATTTAAAACTTTAAGTTTAACATAAGTAGCTCTACCATACATATGAAATGCTTTAGATACCTTTGATGCTACTTAAAAAACTACTGTTATGTTTAAGAGAATACTATTGCTCTGTTTACTCACTTTGTCAGACAGATATTTCTATTGAGCCTGGGGTACATTGAATATCATTAGTGGGTTTGCTGAAATCAGATATCGTTTAGTCCGTATAAATGCTCTCTGTACTTGCATATTTCTGTTTCAGGCCGCTATTTGCTACGAAGATAAAGCTCTGACTGAAAATGTTATTCGTGCATCAACTGTCGAGGTGATTTTTGTATTGTTATTATTAACATTATCATCATTATAATTGGATTTTTATACATGGGTAACTTTTGAAGTATCTTTTTCCACATTTCTCCAGTACGTTAGTGCTAATCGAATTTTATTTATTTATGTACATAATCTCGTTTAACCGACCTGCAATATTCACAATCATCGTCCACTTTCTTTTAAAATGATGAATTGATCACGAGGAGAGAAATGTGATGAATCCAAGGACGTTTGTTCTAAGATGACAGTATTTAATTGATGAATTGAATTACTTATGGTTTCACAGCAGAATTACAGGTTTTTCGGTTAATTTCTTCAGTATTATAGAGTCACCAGTTAAATTCATCAAATATTTTAGCCTCAGATGCTGCTTCCTTATTTTTATTCACCCTTTAACAATTTTCGTATCATACTTATAGTTGTCCCATCCATTCCTTCGCTACTTCATTTTGCCTATCTATTTGGTTTTGTGTATGTTTATCCTCTCGATGGGTAGCTAGATTATTCATTTTTTAGAAAAGCACTTTGTGTCTTGAGAAAAATCAACTGGCATATATCCGAAATCACTTTTCAAACTTTTAAACTGTGCCCGTAAAAAGACGTTTGATCTCATAAAGACCACTTCTTAAGTGGTTAGCCTTCAAAACCATCATATAGTCCCTTGAACAACTGGAAGTTTTATCATACAATCATAATTAGTATCAATTAGCAATAAACTTGTTCAATATGTATTCATCTCAGCTTACTGCTCAACTGTCGGTGGCTGGGATGAAAAGTGATTCCAAATAGATCAAATTTGATTTCCAGCTTCTAGTGAGCTGTTTAGTCAAATCAGCGTGGTAGTTATTCTGTACTTATTATGCAGGTTAGGCATAAGATTTGCTACTCAATAAAGTGTGGTATTGAGACAAATAGAATTATGCTGCTATTTTCACATAACCTTACAATTCATATGGCTTTCAGTCCAATCGTAATTTGATCGAGTTTAGCTAAATTAAAATATTTTTTTCGAATTCAGTTTACTACTTTAACACAGTATCCTATTGTTATAAGCTACGGTGATTGAATAAAAACTAACAATATCATTTGGTCACAGGAACTGAAATTATTATGGGAAACTTTTAAAATTATGATCTAATACAACAAATCATGATCATCTACCGACGTTATATATTTCTTAAATTGTAAACAAGGTTATTTTTTCTCTCAACAAATAACTGAACTCATAATTCATTCAAATACAAGTATACTTGTATGATGATTTTATTTATTTATTTAAACACATATATATTGGTACAAAAGGGCACCAGGTACATATGCGCCACACAAAATAATGAAAGTAGGAAGAGAAGGGATGAAAAGATAAGGCGGACTAAAATGTACAACCAGAAGACTCTTTCAAATAGGAAAGTAAGAACCATACTTTATGTAGAAAGTAAAAGAAGGTTGCAGCAGGATCGCCACTGGTTTCTATTCTGAGCCATATCTGATAACGTCTCTAGCCACTGTGTTGCACCATCTCTCGGACCCCAACCAAGGAGTCGTGAAGGACCAACAGAAGCTAGCCCTTTGTGGCTCTCTTTCATTTCACGACACCATGTCATACACTGACCTCCTCTCCGCTTTTTCCAACCAGTCCCAGGGTCGGCAAATAATGCACGACGTGGAAGTCTCTAGGACGACATTCGTAAAACATGTCCAAGCCACCGAAGTCGGTGTTTCAAGATGGTGACACCAATTGAATTATCATCTCTGCGCCCGAACACACGATGCCGAACCTCTGCATTACTAACATGGTGTTGCCACTGAATGTCAGCAATCCTTCGGAGACAACGATGATCGAACACAGAGAGACGTCTAACATCGTCAACTCGGAGAGTCCAGGTTTCACAAGAATAGAGCAAAACTGCTCTCACCGACGCGTTGTAGATCCGACCTTTTACAGCCAGACTAACATCACGAAGGCGCCAAAGATGGCCCAGATTGGCATAAGCCGCTCTGGCTTTCATTATACGTGCATCAATCTCATCACTCACGCCACCACCAGCACTTATGTAGCTACCTAGATACACGAAATTCTCAACTACTTCAATCTGCTCACCATCCAGGGTGAGTACAGGATGAGAATCCTGCCAGTCTTGTAGGAGTACTTTGCACTTGGAGGGTGCAAAGCACATGCCGTACCTGCGGACACTGATTGCCAACTGATTAAGTGCGGATTGCATGCCTTGAGCATTATCGCACAGTAAGACAATATCATCCGCATACTCAAGGTCGAGAAGTCGTTCTCTAGGCAACATATCCACACCGCCATTACTTACATCCATCAGAGCTGTTTCCAGGATGCCGTCGATGGAAAAGTTGAAGAGGAATGGTGAGATCGGGCAACCCTGTCTAACCCCACTGCTCGAATGGAACAATGGAGAAAGGTGGTTGTATGCCCTCACTCTGCCTGAGGTGTTCGTATACAGGGCCTTTAAGATGTTAATGAACTTCTCAGACACACCCTTCTTCAATAGACAATCCCAGAGAAGAGTCCTGTCCAACGAATCGAAGGCCGCCCTGATATCAAGAAACACTACGATTGTTGGCCTGCGATAAGTATGACGGTGTTCTAATGTTTTGCGGAGGGTGAAGATGTGGTCAATGTATCCTCGACCAGAACGAAAACCAGCCTGCTCCTCGCGAGTCAATCGTTCTCGGGTTTTAAACAACCTACGAAGAATGATAGAAGCCAATAGTTTGGACGCAATCGAAAGTAGACTTATCCCCCGATAGTTGTTACAGGAACAACGTGAACCCTTTTTAAAGATAGGGACGACTATCGACTCGTTCCAAGATGTTGGAACACTTTCTTGTTCCCAAACCTTTCCAAACAACACAGTCAATTCCTTAGTCAGAAGGTCACCACCATCTTTAAAAAGAGCCGGAGGTAAGTCATCTGGGCCCGGTGATTTGTAGCGCTTCAAGAGTTGGAGTTCCTTGCGGACTTCCGCCTCGTTTGGTGGATCAGTCGTCACCGGTCATGGGGGGCAGGACAAGCTGGTTGATGTTGCCGGAGCAGCAGGCCAGTTGAACTGCCCTTCCAAAAAATTCCGCCCATCGTCCAAGACGTCGACAGATGTTAGTGATTGGCATCCCATCATCCTCGTAGATTGTTTCACTCACACCAGACTTCTTGCTGCCAGTGGCTCGGATGAGTTGGAAGAGCTTCCGGCAGTTACCAGATACAGCTGCTTCTTCCATCTCATTAGCACACTCCGACCACCAGGCTTCCCGGTCCTTACGCAAGCTTTGCCCGATTTCATTACGTAACAGCCTTCGTTTGTGGTCAAACTCACGGTCACCCGGAGTAGACCGACGGACTTCCATCAGTTGTAAGGAGCCAGAAGAAACCCGGTGCTTGTAAGCGGGACGTTTCGCGAAGCCGCAAGCGGTTTTACTCGCCATTTTCATGGTGTCGTGAAGATGCAACCAATGCTCATCTATACTTTTCGGTGGGGTGGTAGCTAGCCTAGTGGCTAGCTCCGCTCGATACTTACTTGCAACAGAAGTTGCAGCCAGTTTACTAACATCAATCCGTTGGTGGTGGTCAATCCTTCGGCCACTGAAAAGTAAGGTGAGATTGGCGCAGACCAGGGCATGATCAGACTCCAGATAGGTACTCCAAAAGGAGCGACAGTCTTGTACACAACCACGCCAGCGGTAGCTGATCGCGATGTGATCAATCTGAGTCCAGGCTTGGGATGCAGAGGGAGGACGCCAGGTGGCACACCGGCGATGACTGTGCCGGAAGTTAGTGCTGGCCAGAAACAGGTTATGGTCGGTGCACAGTTGCAGCAAACGGTCCCCGTTATCTGTCCTGCGACCAACAAGTCCCCATCGGCCACCTAGACGACTCTTCTGTGCCTAGACGCTCGACCTGTGCATTCAAGTCTCCGGCTAGTACTACAATATCTGTCGAACGCGCTTTCTGGAGAAGAACTGTTAACTGATGGTAAAACTCATCCTTGATTGCATCCGGGCTGCAATCTGTCGGGGCATAGGCGGAGATGACAAAAAGACACCGTTTCTCACTCCGATTTCTTCTCACTTTGATGGAACTTTCTAATCTAACAGCACATAACCGACTGTTAATGGGGATCCAATCGATTTGGTTCTGCCTCAGCCCTAACGCTCAGTGCGACACCAACGCCAGCAAGACCAGACGAAAATGCCACAGGGTCCCCGGATAAGCGCACGTGGAACAAGCTTTTCGAGGTGACAGATGGAGAGCGGATTTGTAGTACTTCACTAGAGTCTTGAATACGGGTCTCGGATAGACAACAAACATCAACATTAAGACTTTTCAAAGACATAGCCAGCCATATCTGTTGTCTGATATGCATTAGTGTGCGAACGTTGAAGGAAGCCAGCTTGAACGGCGTACGTTTTTTTCAGAAAGACTGCTTCAGTATTCATAATCGGTGGAAGCATTCACTTTCAACCAGACAGTAACTGGAGATCGTTTAGATAGGACAGATTTTCCACCATGGGCGAGCTGCTGCATAAGTTGAAAAGTAAGGTTACACAAATTGAGGATATAAGGGGTGAGTTAGCGATATGGTGAATAATAATAATAATAATAATAATAATAACAATAACAATAATAAAGGTAATAATAATAATGTAAATTGTCTTGCTTCTAGTATGAGCAGGAATAGTATCGTCAATAGAATTCATCATTTCATTTATTTGTGTGTGGGCTGTGATACTGCCCAAGTGCCCAAACTGAAACAGGTGGTTTTCTTAGGGGGCCACACCCGTTGCCTTTAACCTAAAGAACTGATCCATAAGGCAGTGGAGCATCGTGAGGAGATACAGTCCCATAGTAGCCGATGACCAACGATTGATTCATACGCCATTTGTTCCCTCATGATACTGGAGCCCATGTGCACCATTGATTTGGAATCAGGGTTTTCCAACTCCCCTAGGCGGACTCTCCGTGTCCACCAACCAGGTTAAAGCGCCGGATGTTCGCTTTTCGTCCTCTCACTTTCGTAAACAACACCCCCGCCACGAGAAGGCAGTGAGTAGGACTTCCCTGACAGGCTGTATATTCGCTGGCCATGTGAGAGCATTTCGAGAGGGAGAGCGGACTCTCCCCACTCTCGGCCGTACCAGGGCATCCATACCTACGCTCATTGTTGTTTTGAAATTTCAGACTTTGGTCCAATCTCTTTAGTCGTATGTTGTTTTTTTTAGGTCATACAGGGCTGTACTTTTGTTTAATTTAAATTTATCCGAGTAGTAGCCAAATTTTCTATTGATTGGCCTCAGTTCAGTTACGTAGTGTTTATTTCGGGCATCTGAATGTTCTTTTGTATCCCTTGCATTAAAATTTCTTTTTGTAAATAAACCATGCAACTATGAATATCATACAACCTATCTATCTACTTACTATGAAAATAAAATACGTAGTGCATATTTTTCTCACAAACAAAACTAAAATCCATCTTCAACACTATTTATAGTTAAATTATTGCTTTGAAAGCATACTACTCTAGTTTTTAATTACATTTGATAAAATTACTAACTTTGTTACACTCCTTATAATCAAAGCACTTCACGTTAACCAGAAATACTTATTATGTCCAATAAAGCTAGAAGAATGCATCGAAGTACTTTCACCTAATTAGTGCCTTGAGTAAATTTTTAGTAAGATTTAAAAACTTGTATTTATGTTGTTTCTTAACCTAATCAATGGAAATATAAATTATCACTAATATCAAAGACATTGGTAATTGTAAAGCATAACATTTTATTTGTATAGGTGTCCTAGATTTGAAAGTAAAGCTTGTTTTACATTTCAACTTTCTGTTTTTGTTAGAAGTCCAAGGGCTTTTACTTTACCGAAATTTAACAACCAGTTTAGATGTCTTGGGCACAAGCGTTTTGTGCACTCAAGTTAGCACAAGTTTAAGACTCTGTTTGTTTACTAGTTCATACCTTATTTGGTATTTCAGTACGGAACGTGATATAGTGATTCATTATTCATGCTTTAGATACCTGAACAATTTTATTCAAGAGTTTATAAATAACTAAATTGTGTAAAAATTTAAGGTATTTTTATGTGTTTGACGTTTATTAACCATATTTACGGATTATGTGATTATTTTACAGAATGAAGGTGGTCCAGTGAGGGAATGATGACGCAACAGATAACTTTTAGTTGTTTTAAAATCAATTTTCTGCGAACATAAATTTAGTTATGTATATTGTATATAGCTCCTCTGCATTTCAACAGTATAACATTTTAAATGCTTTTAATCCGCGTCTGAATAGTTGAAAAGAGATATATCTTTAAATATCTATTAAATTATTACGTGCAGATTTGAGTATAAGATATTTAAGGAGCGAAATTTGAGTTATTATTACTTTGCACTTTGAAATGTTTCGGGAAATGGCTCCTTACAAGACTATTTCTAGCATAAGTTGATGGAATTCTTTTTAAAAATGCAATAATTTAAAATAAATTAAAACATAAATTATTACTACTTTTATTACTATATTTTATTTTCTGTAATGTAGAAATTGTTTATCTTGTATCGAGATCGTGTTAAACCGCGTCGTAAAATGTTTGAACATCGTTTAGCAACAGCTAATCTTTTTCCTCAAGACTATGATAAGTAAGTTGAATTTGAATCATTCCTATTTATTCACTTGGTATTGTTTGTTTGAATCTTCCCATTGAATTTTAGGACTGCAATTGATCAGTCTCTTATTGGTATATGTGCATCCTGTGCGTATTGCCTCGATATAGCTTTAATTCAAAGCATTATAAGCAAAGATGGATTTTTATTGACAGTGATTTTTGCCACAATTTGGTCTTAGTTATAAAGGGTCATTAAAAGACAATTTATAGGGTCAAAATAAATTTTAAGCTCTGCCTCAATATCAAGTATTTTAAAATCAGTTTGGATCTGAACAATAGTTACTTAGTTTTACTCGTTGTATGTGCAATAAATGATAACAAATAAATTAACTCATTCATCAAGCACTTGGGTTTAGGCTACAATTATAAGAGCTAGTGATACTACCCAGTTTCCAAACCGAAGTAGGAGGAGAGGAGTTCGAACCTAGACCTTAGTGTCTGGAAGCCAAACGCCTTAACTACTAAACCACCACTTCGCATTGTGTGTGTATGGTCTAGAGGAATTGTACAGATTTTAGTACTTTTTATAACCTGTTAATGCAATCCCCAATCTGTTTAGTGAAACAATTTTTTAAAATTTTTCCAATGTCCTACACCTTAAATTGAGTGCTAGATAATATATATTTAAGGTATTAAATATTTCAAAAGTAGTCATCATCACAAAAAGTGGTTTGCTTTGTAATATGATCATTTACAGTAGAGAATAGTATAGGGAGCTCATTTTAATGATCGTAATTATTTATTAATTAGTATGAATATGATTTCGCTATCCTGATATAATGCAGTAACTTTACCCTATATATTTGTCAAATACAATATGATGGACTAATTGACTATGGTTTTATGAATTAGCAGATTGTTCATTGAAATTGTTCATTAGTTAAACATATGCATTTCCCATTCGGTGTTATTAAATACCAAAACACAAAATTTTTGGTAAACTACAAAATATCTTTCTGATGCTCAATCAAAAACTAGAATGAACTTATTTCTCATTTAATTTTTTTCACATTAGCGGTTTTGGCACTCCACTTTCAAGCTACGGGTTCTAAGTTCAAACTTTCACTCTAATTATTACAGTTTGAACATCCAGGTAGTACCACTACCCTTGTGTACATAAATCTGTACCTGGTAAACTAGTTACAACCTTACTATCATTTCTTTCTATCAGTGCATCCCATTGTCCTAGTTTTGTCTATATTCTGTTTGTATTTTTTAATAGCAAAATAAGATCTAACATTAGTCCATGAATTCATTGACTTTCGAATTGAGTTGTGTAAGTAAATCCAGACTTAATAATCGGAAGTTCGTGCAATTTTCATCACCAATGTTTGAAGACGTTAGGTAGTATAGTTTAGAATCGGTCGCAATGTCACAGATGCACTCACTATCTGCCTTGAAATACTTATAGTTTTTTACTATACAAATTCACTCTCTGCTTGAATCCTATGGTCTATACTTAATGTTTTCGACTACCGCTGGTACTGATACTCGCTGTTTCTACCACTACTACTACTACGTCATTTGTCTTCATAGTTTCATCTTGTGCTTATGTTGTATGGCAACTTGAACTGATTCATATAAACACTAAGTTCTATTTTTTGTACAACTAAGTGTTTGTCTGTTTATTTGTGATTATAATCTGAAGTAGTTTGATTTAATGAAATATCGGTTCAAGTTCTTTTCTATTCCACTAATTAGTTGATTGAAGACCATTTACATTTTCTGAAGATTGCAACTTGTATTATTTATTTCTTAAGTTAGTCACATCTTTTTGGGTTTTGTCAATTCTGAACTGAATACTTTGATAAATATAAATGTTTACTTAATTTAAAATAATTATTATTATGCATGAAATGTTTTCATTGACCATTATCTACACACACTTTTGAACGAAGTGTACAATAATGTTGTAGTGTCATTATCGTCGTTATTAACGCATCGATAACACAAACTATTCACTGCATACTAATAACAGCGTAATAAGTTCATTGTCATTTTAATCAGTTCAACGTATTTAATCTATTGTCTTAGTTGATTCACTACTACTACTGCTTACTACTTACCACTTACTAACTACTATTAGTGATGATGATAACGATAATGATAACTTGGCAGTTAATATTAACAGCAGAAGTAAATTTTAGTGTATATATGTGTTTGTTGGTTTTATATTTAAAAATAAAAGTGTTTTAGTCACAAAAATATCATCTACTGTTAACTGGTAAATGAAATTAACAGTCGAAAGTGGATGGGTCATTATTTGCTTCATTAGATCTCTTTTATTATCTGATATTCATTTTGGAATATTTATAGAAATGACAGTTTGAACTCTTTGTTGTATTCGATCAATTGGTCATTGGTTCCATTTTATAAAGTCATTTCTGTTTCGAAATTTGCTCCAGTCGATAACCTTTGGAACTAGAAAGCATTTGACAGTGGTTTCTCTTTTCTAAGAGATTCTTCAACAGCGCCTATCCACAATCCCACCGGTGATTAGGACTGGCCTTGTGTATCCGGGACCAACCATATCTGATGCGAGTCAATTATCGACCAATGACGTCAGTATTACGAATTGATTGAGGTTAAAAATGTAAACCAATGGATGCTAGCTTAACGGTCTTTGCGTTTATTGCTCATTGTTAGACCTAAGGACCTTGAGTTCTATCCACGGGGGATCATGGATTTACACTTTTGAGGAGTTTCGTACTAGAGCGAAGCAACTGTTCAGTCCTTGATTGTCAATAGTCAGTTTTTAATGTAGGCCATAGGATTCAACAATCTCTACAAGTCTCTGGACTAATATTGTATACTTTATTGATTACACACAGCTCATTTTTTTAAATAAAAAAAACGATATTGGTCTAATATATTGGATGCGGTTTAACATTATTATCTGGTTGTCCAGAAAGATTCAGTTGATTTGTATTCAGACTTGTGAAACGATGTTTGCTAATCAAGCAATTAAATGTTTCAGTTAAAGTTCATGGTCTGCTTTTAGACACCGTATGATTTGTCTCACTAGAAGTTTTGCGACTTTGCTTTAAAAAAGGTTTATTGTAGTTAAGATGAAGATGTCATTACAAATCATGTCCATCATTTACACTAAGATATGAGTTACATCATTTGAACAATTATGAATTCATGCGAGCTTTTGTTTCAGATTATTATGAACCTTTCCTTTTAAATAACGAGGAAGGTGGTATGGATTGCAAAAACTAGACATTTTAAATGTATATAATGCACTAGCGTTTAAATTATGCAACTATTGTTGCAAATAGTTTCTTTGTTCTCTTTGTCAGAAGTCGGCTGTTTAAAATAATAAGTTAAGTACCTGTTGTTTAAATTAAACCTAAAATTTCCATGTTTCGGAATCAAATAATAGTTTACTAGCAAAGAATCTAATTAAGTTAATTAGTCTGTAAATTTTCTCCTACACTGTGCACATAAATCATATAGTTTCTGTTCTCGAATAGAGGCTGATGGTTTAAATATTAAAGCAGTCAACTTTTAACGATAAACTATTTAGTCTACTTCAATTTGCACATTGTAACTCCCGAGGTCTATAATTAATTATTAATATATTGGATTCAATGAAAATTTGAGACCAAAGTATTCTCACATGTAGCTTTAAACAATATTTATGCATGTTTTGTCTTTTATTTAAATAACCTAACAGTTTCATGTGTGTATATCATAAATCTTTATATATGACAAAAGGGATTTCAATTTGTTCCCAATTGCTAATTAATTACTAAACTCAACTTAGAATTGTAGTTAACTTGTTAAAATATCTCTTTAGCTATATGTTTTTATAAAATCAATCCAGTTGATAATTAATTGTTTAAGAGTATTCTTGCATGATTGCATCATTATTCGTTCATTTTCAGAAATAAGCATAAAACATTAAATGTTTTTCCACTTAGTAGCTGATTAGATAACGCGATGGCGTTTGAAGCGAAAGGTACTGGGTTCGAGTCCCAGAGTGAACATAAACTCTGAGATGTGGGTACATCCAACTGACGCGTCCCAAAATAAGACGAAATGCGCGTCTTGGATTCCACTGCTAGCCACTATCCATCTTCGATTAAATGTTTTAGTTTATTTATTATAAGGTTCTATTCTATTTAGATTAATTATTTTTATAAAACAAACTTCTTATGATATAATGACAAAATCAGTTATGATGTATTTCACTTTTCAAGTGTAAAATAGCTTTTTCAAATTCAGCTTTGATTTTAACGACTGTGTAATACAGTTCGTTCTCTCAAAAAGGTTTAACTTAAAAGCTATTAGATGAGAAAGTTTAGTGGTTACTAGGCGTTGTTTTTACAACACAATATTCTAGTGGAGCCAGTGTTGATAAATCTGTAATTCATGAAACTATTTGATGAAAAACTATTGTTTATTATATTTATACAGTTACCAAATATTTGTATTATTGTATCATTATATTCCGTTAACTGCAAACTTTTGTTTAACTTATAAATTACTATTGTAAGTTATGTCTTTTTCAAGTTATTAGTTGTTAATTATTAACCCATTATTTAGTTCAGTTACATTTACAGCCAATGTGTACGTACATTGTAATTTCCTATTTATGTTGATGTGTTGTGGTCAGGAAATTACGCTACATTCTTTGAGTTATGTAAACGACTGCCTAACAATAAGCTTTCCAACCTCTTCTTCTGATTATACTTTGTGTTGGAACAAGTTTGAGGACCAGTAGGCGTTAAAATTTCAGTCAATATTCATTTGGTTAATGCATTATTAGTAAATTAGTTTATCGGTCTTACAGGCGAAATATTTAATAAGTGAACCTGATAATTATCTGTTGCTACAATAAGTAACATAATCACACTCAGGGACAACATTAACTAATACAAAATCAGTTTATTTTTTCGAGGTTATAACCCACACATTTCTCGAGTATCTTGATACATCGCTTTCTGTTCGCGTAGTTTATAACAGATATAGCTGGACTTTATACAGAAATATGACTTAAAACCGTGTATATGCACTTTCACTTAGTTATATAATTCGTTATATCAATAAGTATATGAATATCTTTTATTATTTGTTTAATGACTTTTAAATTCCCTTCAGATGTGTTGATGAATTATGCAGTTTTCTACATACGTGTTTAGAACAAATGAATTTATTGATACGGGTATTTCGTGAACCGATATTATCAGTGAATCCATCGTCATCATCAGTATCATCAACGGCAGGAACGTCATCTTATGAACAACAAACAACAACATGTACACATACCAATGAAGATAATACACAAGTATTATTTGGTAACATATTAGATGTGTATAATAATATGCGTATTTTACTGGATACTATTGAAGCAGAAGATGAAGATAATTATTCGCCAAATATTGTTAAATCTAAAAATAATTGTACATTGTTAACATCATCAACAACGCCATCATCGGGAATGTTGAATATTGTTAAACCCCTGAATACTTCTAATAATAGTACTCTTATTACTAGTGGTAATGATAAAACAACTTTAATGGATTCATTATCTGAAACACTTACTACACTTGAATCAATACCGGAAAAACGATTCCCTAGTGATGATGATAGGAATGAAATGAAAAACAATATTGAACACAATAATGAGTGCAGTCATAGAAATATCAGTAGTAATAATTCATCAGGATCAATATTTCATTCACCCACTTTAACTGATCATACATTCTCAAATGATGATAATTATGATGATCGTTATCGTCACCATAATAAACCAGATTCATCGATCAACAATCATAGTAATAGTGGTAGTGGTAGTAATAATGATAATAGGAATAAAACTTATCCTAGACGTTTAGTTGGTATTTGTTTAATTGAATTGGCTGAAGATGATTCGTTGCATGCATTCAGTCGATATGCTAATATTGTGCTAGATTCTAACTCAAGAGATCGTGTTTGGAATTTAATTGAACATGAAAATTATGCACAAGAATTATGTCAATTAAGTAGAACTATTGTGCATACAGCTTCATTAAATAATAAAGTAAGTTTATTTTGAGTCTTGTTAAAAAAGTGTTGATTTATGTACGATGTGTATGTTGGTGTGTGTGATTAAAATCAATCAGTCAACATCAAACCTGACACAAAAGAGCGAGACTTGACAAAACTGAAATCAAAGATATTGAAATGACTGTATAAATTACGGTGGAAAGTTAAAACATAAGTCTCAGAAAAAAATAAGTAAGGATACCGCATCTGTGTAGATGGTGGCTGAGAATGGATAGCACATACCACATCAACCTTAATTTATAAGTTTTATAAACTTCATCAACTGATTTATCAAATGTGCTTGATCCTCAGTTTAGTCTTAGCATTATTCACTCGGTGGTTTCATCTTATACGAGAAATAATTTGAAAACATTTATGGTGAGATATTAACAACCTTCACATAATCTGTAATTTCGGAGACTGTTTCACAGCCGTACGAAATACAAACGTAATGTTGTGCAGTATAATCTTTCTTTGTTTGATAAATAAATGTTTGGCTTGCACTGTAGACGAACTTTACAAAATTGAAACAAACTTGTTGCGTCCTTGATCTGCCTACCCACTAATATGCAGAGGATAACTTGTTTAGATCTGGAAGTGAGACTAAGTACGTGGGGTAGAGAGACGAAAACTATCCTATCACCTGATTGTCTGATAAGCACGCGATAGAGAGAGAAGACAAGTCAACGGGAACACTACTCGATTTATTATCAACTCTGATTTTGAGTGTAAAATGTTACATGAATAAATAAATGACTAACCAGTTACTATTCATCCTTTTCATGTCTGCTTCCGGTTCCTGACACAATGTGTTCTTCAGCCTTCCTCTTTTCCGTTTTCTTTGTGCCTTGACTTTCTGTGCTGTTGTTGGGCTGTTGTTAATTGCTGTCTTCTTGTTCTTCCTTTCTTGAATCTTGTCCAGGGTTCCCGTAGAGATCCATCCTTTATGATGATGCTTGTTGCGACCCAGAACCTCCTGACACGTTGAAGTTAGTGCTTCTTTGACCCCTTTCCAGTTGTCCTCCATAGTAGTTTCTTGTCGTTTCAGTAGATCCTGTAAAGTTTGGAACCTGTTGTTGAGAGTTATCATGAATTCATTGAGTTTGTTAGTATCTCGAAGGGAGGCTGTACTGAACCTTTGTACTGCTGTTTCCCCAGTTGTTCAGTGTTTCTTTAGCTTCAGTTTCATCTTGACCACAATTAGCTGGTGGTGATCTGCAGCTATGTCAGCTCCTCTCCTGGTTCTCAAGTTTTCCATGGTCTTTCTGGATGTTTTACTGATGCAAATATGACCTCTCTGGTTCTCCGTGGTGTGATCCAGTGAGACCTATGTAACTTCGTGTATGCGTCTGTGTGGGAATATTGTGCCGTCTATGACCAGTTTATTGAATGCACATAGGTTTGCCAATCTCTCCACATTTTCGTTTCTCTATCTCAGTCCATGTCGTCCTATGATATCTTCATATCCGTTGTTGTCCATTCCAATTTCGGCGTTTAGATCTCCCATGAGGATGTTGAGATCCTTTCTTGGGCACTTCGCTATGATTGATTGCAGCCTCTCATAGAACTGATCTTCATTGTCGTCGTTGCTATCATTGGTGTGTGCATAACATTGGATAAAATTCATTGTGATCCCCTCCTTCTTTGTTTTGAGTGATGCTTTGATAATTCTAGATTCATGAGATTCCCATCCTACAAGTGCATTTCGTGCTTGTTTGGACAGTATTAGAGGAACTCCGTGAGTCTGTGGAGCATTTTCCTCTTCGTGACTGTAGTACAGCAGTATCTTTCCCATATCTAGTCTTTGTTGTCCAGCTTGTGTCCAATGGATTTCTGTGATTCCGAGTACTGTCAAGTTGTATCTCCTCATTTCCATTGCTATTTGACTAATCCTCTCGGTCTCTCACATTGTCTGGACGTTACATATACCTATAGAAATTGTTGCTCTGGTTGTTAGAAGGGGCATCGTTCTCGTGACTTCCGAAGAATCTCACCTTCCTCATCATGCGGCGTCATAATTCTTCCTTGAACTCGGCGGTCAGAGTTTGAATGATTTGAATTGTTTATCCTGGTTAGCGTTTTGTTTAGCAAGGTTGTTTTCTAGGGGATGGGGTCGCTAACTCCATGTCCATCCCTCCTTTGTGTGGGCTTCGGACCGGCAGCAACTCTAGAAGAGCAACTGGCGGAGTTGTCCTTAAATATTTCCATTTAAAAAAATAATTCATGTATTATTCAAAACTATATTGGTAATATGTTTGCGAAATGCAAATAAACACAGAGATGAGAACCATCTCAATTATGTAGGCTTATTTTAAACAGTTTAGGAAACTTAATAATTTCACTTTAAACTAAATAGTTAATAAATTTTAATGTAATTTATCATAGTTATATTTATAGTAAAGATCGTTTTCATTTTTTTCTTTTATAGTACCCTGGATATAATTTCTTTTCATCTTCAACAACAACTCCAGTGGTTGACTTTCATTCATTTACATGTTTGCATTGTCAGCATTGGGATACAGTTGTTAGTAAACCACGTAAAAGATCCACTTCAACAACTGCTACCCCTTTAAATGATGACAATAATTATTTCAATGTGCATAATAATAAAAATACTATGTCCACTTCTGTAGATTCAGCAGATAAATTTGATTTGACATCGAAAATGTCATTAAATCGTCATCATCATCGTTCACCTCATTTATTGGAAATGAATACTACATCTTATGCAATTAATTGTAATTATTTAGTAAATGCAACAAGATATTTACTTCCACGAATAATTCTACTGCCAATATTTCATTTTTTTTATTTTCATGAATTAATCGAGGTAAGATAAAGAGAATAAAATTTATGAATAACTTTGAAATGATTTTAATCTATTTTCTTGTCAAATAATGATTAGAATTATTTGACAATAAATGTAATCCAGTTACTACTTATTAAGGCTTAAGAGTAATAATAATTCCTTAACTGATCAGTGGATAGAGGATACTTTGAACTCACAACTTTCGTATGTATATAAACAAATTGATTCTGATCACAGTCAGTGCTGTGATTATAATACATTCAAATTTTTAATAATTTTTGGTTTAGTTCATAAGTGCTTTGTACTAAAACCTTGTTCATTCGTTGGTTGAGATTTCAAAATGTGTCCCTAAAACAAACTCCCAAGCTACCAAATTATTTTTCGTTAATTGGGACCTTTGTAAGTCTCCGTTAGTTTCTCCTATCGTAAATTCACGATGATGACTGAAGTCATTTGCAATTATAATTGTAATTATTGTCATTATTTTGTGTTAGAATTGTTATCCAATCCTCTTTAAACTAACTTTTATTTCTTGCATGCCAAAACTATCTTTTTATTCATCTGTTTTCCAATCATGTAATTGACGTAATCTCTCCAAATCTGGTGTGCGTAACCCATCTTTCGAGTTCTAGAGAATCACCACTTCATCTATGTGTTTTCTGTATCTATTTTCAAGTGATCTGAAATTTATGTAAACTTTTCATATGTATATATAATTAGAATAGAAGTTTGCGGGGACTTATTAATTTTATGGTTGAATTCATGAGTTTATCTAAGCTAAACCATCATTGAAAACCCGTAAGCATTGGACGGCCATTTCGTCCCAGTATGGGACTCCTCAGCAGTGTGCATACACGATCCCACACACGGGACTCAAGCCCAGGACCTTCAGTTCCACGCGCGAACGCTTAAACTCTAGACCACTAAGCTCGCCGTCATCCAATTGTGTTAATGTCTAATTTCAACTAGTGGCGTTCAGCTCTGTCTGTTATTAAGCAGTTATTCACTAAATATAATAGATGATGGTTCCTCAATATCGTGGATTGGTTGATGTTAAACATTAACACTGTTGGATACCGGCTCCGTAGTCTAGAGGTTAAGCGTTCGTGTGAAATTGCTTGTAGGATAGTTGCTATAGTGTTTACAATATCAATATCACAAACATTGACTTTACCAAAATCCACAAGTTAAACACTGAGAATTTCCTAAACTCCAGTGTGAAATAATCTATAAATACATGGTCTTAATAGTATTAAAATGGTTGTAGCGTCTTTTTACGGTACTCGCAATGTGATTTTAATCTAACATTGACGTGCGATTAGAAATACTTTTGCCCAAGTAGATGAATTCGATTAAAGGAGATCCTAGTTCGAATTGCTTTTTCGCAAATGAGTAATCGATATTTAATTGTTTAGTTTTACTGAGATCACTAGCCGATAACCATTGAGAAACTGGACGACTGCTTCGTTTTAGTATAGGGCTCCTCAGCAGTGCGCACTCACGACCTCCCTACAGGGGATCGAACCCAGGAGTCTCAGCGTCGTGTGCCAGCACACTGTCCTCTGGGTTACCAAACTGGGACCCAATAGTTTACAACTCTCATTTCAATTAATGCACAACATTGCACGATCATCTTCCATTGTTTTCGGTTTTTGATCTCAATAACATTCAACAATCTACACAACTCCCATACTAACTGACTGTCATTAAATTTTATTTTTTTAAACTGAAATGACTTTCAACCAATGTTCTGCGTTATCTTTTCTCAGACGTTACATCGGTGTGCTTATGATGAAGTTGATCGGGCACGTTTAGAAGATGTGCTTAGTATGTTGAGAAAGACACGGGCAACATTAGAACGAGATTTAGCTAAACATCCATGGGTTGCTTTGCATTTAGTACGACTGATATCAACTGGTCAGTTGACTGACCGTTATCGTTCATTATATTTAAATGCTGTTTCTGGTGCCTCTTGTCCACCAAGTCCTGTGAATTATACGGCTCCACCATCACCTGTTGGTCTTTCAAATCAAATTGGAAATCATGTCTCATGTGCTTCTATGTCCAGCACCAATTGTAATGCTTCGTCTAGCAATATATTCAATTACCATAATACTCATCATTCTACACCAACAACAGCGATAACGACAACATCAATATCGATTAATTCTACTGATCTATCATTCACATATGGCAATACTGTTCAAAATAAAGCAGAGGAAATTGAAAAACTCTTAAGTAGTAAAGATAAGTTAATTATGTCAAGTAATTATCTTAACACACTTGGTGATTTTGTGATGGGTAAGTAGTTTAATTTCAAGTAGTATATTCTGTTATATTTCTTCCTATATGAATCAGTTCTCATTTTTCGACATTCATTCTACAAAATTATACTGTTAACATTGCAGACTTACCTAGGTGAGATAACTATTGAAAACCAAAATTCACTAGACATTTGTTTCGTTATCATAAGTGACTTTTCAGCAGTGCTTTTCTGCGACTCCAATAGGGATGAGACTTAGGACTTTCAGGGCTCGTGGGGATGCTTAACTTTCGGACCACCAATTTTGTATTGTTATCAAGGTTTGATTTGAGAGTTTCAAATGAAATGAATTGCTTGTAGTGGTGAAATATATTTTCGTAAAATCCTAATGAGTTGAAAATTGAATCTTCGACGTTTTGCGACTTCTTGTAAGTTGCCTTTTCGGAGTAAATAAAAATGTAACCGGATTAAAATTATCAGAATTTTAAACAATACAGAGAAACCATTGTTTAGTTATATTAAATATATTTTGATTTGTTCCTCTGTGCCATTTAATTTGATGTTAAATTTTATTTGGTTATTTTTTCATTTCAACCTTCTACTTATTGATATATAAGGATGTATTATTTCCTTATACAAACCACTTAGTTAACGTCTAATGGTTTAAAATTTAGTTTTCAATACTAGAGCTCCAAGATTCTTCACTATTAGTGATACCTATTTATCACTTAGCATAATTGAACTCCACTGGTCACAGCTTCTTAATAGAATTCTGGGGATTTTTCTTCACTGGTAATAAGTGGATGATTATTGTTAGCATGGAATTGACTGAAGCGATATTACTTGTTTGAGTTGTATTTATTGCTAACAGCTACAACAGTCTAGTTATAATGTTTTTCATATGTGGTCAAATACATAACATCATTTACATTGTTACTCAATTACGCCTGTTACCGCTCACGGAGAAGCATAGGCCGCTCACCTGCTCTCTCCATCCAACCCTGTCCCAGATAATCCTTTCCCGTTCTTTCCAGTTGTTATTCGTACTTTTCATGACTGCTTCCGATTCTCGACACGATGTGTTCGGCCTTCCTCTTTTCCACTTCCTCTCGGGATTCCAAGTTAGGGATTGCCTTGTAATGCACATGGGTGATTTCCTTAATGTATGTCCTATCCACTTCCAACGTCTTTTCCTAATTTCCTCTTCAACTGGGAGCTGGTTTGTCCTCTCCCATAAAACGCTGTTGCTGATGGTATCCAGCCAACGAATATTGAGTATCTTGAGTGGAAAATTGTTTATAAATACCTGTACCTTTTTGATGATGGTTGTAGTAGTTCTCCACGTTTCAGCTGCATACAGTAGAACTGTTTTGACGTTCGCATTGACTACTGTGATTTTGATGTTAGTTGACAGACAGTCGCTTTGAGTTCCGTATGTTCTTCAACTGTAGGAATGCAGCCCTTACTTTGGCACTTCTCGCTAAATTACAGGTTTGAATTTCATGTCACTCTCTGTTTAAATACTTTAGTGGTACCAGTAGCACTCAAACTTAAAACGCAGCTTAAGTCTGAGTTCAAACATTTGTCAATGTGCTACTTTATTGATCTTTATGATGATTATAGGTAAGGTTAACTCTTAATCATAGAAAACATTGATAAATTGAATTTCAGTTTAACTAATCAAAGTATACCATCACTGTCTTATTTCTTTTGTGAAATATTTCAGGCATTATGAATTCTAGTGCAGTGACAACTTTTTTACTATTATTTCCACTTTTTTTCATTTCAGAAAGTCGTGTACATTTACGTACAACTGATTCGAAAAAATCATCCAGTGAATATATCGCCTATTTATTTACTGGTCTCTTATTAATTTGTAAATGGCAAGAACGTCGTTCAACTCCATTAAATCCGAATTCTGTGCAACAGTCTATTTTACGTATTAAATATCGCATACCACTTGATTTAATTCATATTACCGATTTACCTCCAATAGTCCAACCAAATTTAATTGGTTATGTTGGTCATAGTGGTCCAATGACACCGTCTTTAGTTGGCGCTGCTGTTCTAGCTGCGACATCTTCAAATAATAGTTATTCACATAATAATAATACTGCATCTAATATGAACTCACATGAAGAAACGCCAACTACTGGACTATCAGCATCAAGTAAGATTTTGCCATGTTCATTTAGTTATTTTTTATTATCTGATAATGATGACGTCATTTTGATTGTCTTCTTTTAAATTCCTAGTGAATGAAAGGTTTGTATGATTTCGATCAAGTTTTTAATTGTCCCATGAAACAAATTGTTATGTATAGGTATTTCTCATTTATTCAATATCTTGGTGAAACTTTATTGTAACATTTTGTGGCCCTGAATCTGACTTGAATTGGATGAATGATTGTTATTGAGTGATTGTTGTCGAAATATATATGTCGCCAATCCTCGTATATAATCATCGACTTGAATCACGTTAGTGAATAATGCAATTTAATAAGTCAAATACGAGAATAGATTTTTGAATGCGTATATTTTGTACACTCGTTGGTCCGGACAGGCAATCAGAGGGACGAAGAAAAGAAAGTGAAAAGAAAGCGAAGCGAAATGACTCGCCGTGGAAGTATGTGAGCCAACTCGATATAGTCAAGCGTTAATTGATATATATATGTATATAGTCAGATAAAAATAAGTAAACAGGATAAGAAATGTACACATACGCTTACATAAAAACAGTCGAGGTTGATAAGCGAGTAAAATTAACAAATGTGACTCAAGAAGAATGAATAAATTGTCCTATCCTGAAGCTATGTGGGCTTAACATAGGACCAACTACTCCAAAAAATTACTGAATAATTACAAACCTAGTCATCTCTGAGGTTGGTCATGTTTCATTTTAATGTTTTAACTCTTATTCTTTTGTCGATCAAGACTACATTTAATCAATTAGTTGTCATCTTTTAATGGTTTAGTTTTCGATGGAGTTTTGTTCTGTGAGCCGGATGGTTTGATCGTGGAGATTTCATCGTTATTCTAAATGACATCACAAACTCCAGATAAAAGAACTTCACGACCAAACTATCCAGCTCACAGAACAAAACTCCATCAAAATCATCCACTTGAGCTGCAAATCTCGACCACCTTGGTTTAGTTTTAGTACATGATGATCCCCATCTTTTGAACATTTTAATTCATTAAAACATTAGTGTTACCTATATCAGAGGGAATGAACGTGGTTAATTTTAAGCTACCATTATAGTAAAATTAAATATACAAAAGTTTGGTGAATTGGTATTACAATTTTATGGCCCATTAATCAGATTCGTTTGAAAGAATGAATGTGCCATGATTATAAATCTTTTATTTAACTTCATATATTACACCAAGGCTAACCGTGTTTGTGCAAAGATGGTAATAAAAAGCCATATACGGTTTAAGTTAAATGAATTTATTTCAAGCACTCGTTTATTCAAACAGACATCAGGAGTAGGAAGCAGGAAAGCTAAGCGGATGTGATAACCGTGCCAACTCAGTTTGACAAAGCGTGACTTAATATTTGTAGCCAGACGAAAAACGCTGAAGACATTTGATGAATGGGGTAAGCGATGGAAACACGCTCATATAAAGACAATCAAGGTTGATAAGCGAGCAATTGATAAAGGCCATGATGTAACTCAAGAAAAATAAATTGGTCTGTCCGGAAGCTAGAATAACTCATGTGGGCTTGGTGTAGTACTAGACATTTCAAGAGGTCGCGTCTCCATGTAGAAAGTACTTGCGATATATTTTGGCTGTATTCACCTTTGTCATGATAATTAAAATATAGATCACTCAACGTTGCATTTTGTAACCAGATTTCTATGACCATTCATTGTTCGATTGGTGTTGTCACCGCAAATTCTATTGTTCGTTAGTAGATGTTTTTACTTTTGCTTATTTGATAGATTTGTGTTGGGATTTTTTGCTCGTAATGCTAATACTTGCATAGATTCTGTGTTTCTAATGTGATTATACCTATTACATTTGATAATATCATTTGTAGATTCTAGAGTTAAATGAAAGACGTGTTAGTTATAATGCAGTTGCGGAACTGGGCGAATCATCTGAGTACCATCCTGTTTTTCATGCAAAATAATTGCGTAAAATCAATGAGTCACATTTAGCATTTTAATATCAAAATCTGTATAATTTTCTACCATACTAGATTCCTAGATTGAAATAAAATATCCATTGTCTTGGTGTATGATAAGTCTTGCTAATTGAACACCATACTTGGATCATAAAGTAGTCTCGTAACCCCTAAGCTAAATCTACTCAGTGACTTGAACACGAGAGAAAAGACGCAAAATATGCGATAAGCACTTTAATCCAAAAGTCCATTTATGTACAAAAATATAGGGTTTTTATAGTGTAGTAGAAGTCCTCTGGTTTTACTGAAAATTCTGTAATGCTACTAAACATACTAGCAATGTAGTAATCAACCAATCAGAAACTATACATGTGACTTTTCACTTTCATGTTGTTTCTGGCAAAACTTCTAGTGAACGCTGATTGGATAAAATGTTTCTTGAGCCTCTCTTGTCTTTTGCAAGAAGTTTTCTGGATCACCCCGACAGTGTAAACAACTGACAAAAACAATGAAGCATACCTTAGTTACTACCTTGTTACCGTACTCTTCGCAGAGTATAAGTTCCCTACTCAGTTCTTTAATGCGGAGTGATAGTACATTTTTACATTCATTAACCGTAATAGTTTTGTTTTTGCTAACTTAACTATTTTAAAGAAAACTCATTTGATTGTGATAATAATCAGAAATATCCTAGCCTAGCTGAGTTAATCGATAATAAAAATAAATTAAAACAAACATCCATTGATTAAATAAACATCAAAAGCGGCACATTATGGAAATTAAGAAATTAGGCCAAATTGATAATAGTCGTCAAAAGTTTGAATGTGTTCTTTTATTGTTTTCAATTGAATGATAAGACATAACTTGGTGTAATGTTTTAAAACCATGTGTGTAAACTTTCCTGCCTGGACCAAAACCGATACAATGAAATGTCCTAAAGGTTAGGGGTTGGTGTAGTTATACTAAATGATGAACATTGTACTAAGACGTGGAAGATGACAAAAATTTTAAAGGGAAATCGTTTAATAGTCGCGCTACTACTATGATTTTTTATTGTAAAGAAAAATAACTTTTCCAGCTCACTCCATGGGAATTTCTGAATTGTCGTTTACTAGAATAAAATCATTTATCTTGTTTTTATGGTAGTCCCGACATTTTTACCTGCTTTTTCTTTGCAAATGTTTGTATAAAATTCTGTTCTTAGTCTCAAAGCAGTATAAAATGTTTCTCACTCTTTTCATGATGAAGGTATGCTTGGTTAATTGATATCAATCTGTAGTGAAAATCATCTCTAAAATCTACTTAAGCTTCTGTTAGGGATCCACTGGAATCCCTCGATAATGTCTTCAGAATCCAGTTAGGAGTTGCAAACGTTTCGTTCAGTCAGAATACACGAAAAATTTTTATTTATTTTATTTAAACACATATATATTGGTACAAAAGGGCACCAGGTACATATGCGCCACACAAAATAATGAAAGTAGGTAGATAAAGGATGAAAAGATAAGGCGGGCTGAAATGTACAACCAGAAGATTCTTTCAGTTAGGAAAGTTAGAACCATTCTTTATGTAGAAAGTAAAAGAAGGTTGCAGCAGGATCGCCACTGGCTTCTATTCTGAGCCATATCCGATAACGTCTCTAGCCACTGTGTTGCACTATCTCTCGGACCCCAACCAGGGAGTCGTGAAGGACCAACCGAAGCTAGCCCTTTGCAGCTCTCTTTCATGCCACGACACCATGTCATACACTGACCTCCTCTCCGCTTTCTCCAACCAGTCCCAGGGTCGGCAAATAATGCACGACGCGGAAGTCTCTGGGACGACATTCGTAAAACATGTCCAAGCCACCGAAGTCGGTGTTTCAAGATGGTGACACCAATTGAATTATCGTCTCTGCGCCCGAACACACGATGCCGAACCTCTGCATTACTAACATGGTGTTGCCACTGGATGTCAGCAATCCTTCGGAGACAACGATGATCGAACACAGAGAGACGTCTAACATCGTCAACTCGGAGAGTCCAGGTTTCACAAGAATAGAGCAAAACTGCTCTCACCGACGCGTTGTAGATCCGACCTTTTACAGCCAGACTAACATCACGAAGGCGCCAAAGATGGCCCAGATTGGCATAAGCCGCTCTGGCTTTCATTAAACGTGCATCAATCTCATCACTCACGCCACCACCAGCACTTATATAGCTACCTAGATACACGAACTTCTCAACTACTTCGATCTCCTCACCATCCAGGGTGAGTACAGGATGAGAATCCTGCCAGTCTTGTAGAAGTACTTTGCACTTGGAGGGTGCAAAGCACATGCCGTACCTGCGGACACTGATTGCCAACTGATTAAGTGCTGATTGCATGCCTTGGGCATTATCGCACAGTAAGACAATATCATCCGCATACTCGAGGTCGAGAAGTCGTTCTCCAGGCAACATATCCACACCGCCATTACTTACATCCATCAGAGCTGTTTCTAGGATGTCGTCGATGGCAAAGTTGAAGAGGAATGGGGAGATCGGGCAACCCTGCCTAACCCCACTGCTCGAATGGAACAAGGGAGAAAGGTGGTTGTATGCCCTCACTCTGCCTGAGGTGTTCGTATACAGGGCTTTTAAGATGTTAATGAACTTCTCAGGCACACCCTTCTTCAATAGACAATCCCAGAGAACAGTCCTGTCCAACGAATCGAAGGCAGCCCTGATATCAAGAAACACTACGATTGTTGGCCTGCGATAAGTATGACGGTGTTCTAACATTTGGCGGAGGGTGAAGATGTGATCAATGCATCCTCGACCAGAACGAAAACCAGCCTGCTCCTCGCGAGTCAATCGTTCTCGGGTTTTAAACAACCTACGAAGAATGATAGAAGCCAATAGTTTGGACGCGATCGAAAGTAGACTTATCCCCCGATAGTTGCTACAGGAACAACGTGAACCCTTTTTAAAGATAGGGACGACTATTGACTCATTCCAAAATGTTGGAACACTTTCTTGCTCCCAAACCTTTCCAAACAACGCAGTCAGTTCCTTAGCCAGAAAGTCACCACCATCTTTAAAAATATGTTTAGAAATTTGACGAATTTGACCGATTGACTAAATACTTATTCTGTAGCTAAATTTAATATGTTTCTAGAAGTTATCAGATGTCAGAGGTTACCAATAAACTTACAGATACTGTTGTCTTCTGTACTTATTTGTTTATTTATTTAAACACATAAATATTGGTACAAGGAAGCACCAGATACATATGCGCCATACAAATCCCATTCGATTTGCTTGAGGGCTGTGATACTGCCCATGTGCCCAAACTGAAGCAGGTGGTTTTCTTAGGGGCCCACATCTGGAGCCTTTGACCGAAAGATCTGATCCACAAGGCAGTGGAGCATCGTGAGGAGATGCAGTCCCATGGTAGCCGGTGATCAACGATTGATTCGTACACCATTTGTTCCCTCAGAATACTGGAGCCCATGTGCACAATTGGTTTGGAATCAGGGTTTTCCAACATCCCCTAGGTGGATCCTCTATATCCACCAACCCGGTTAAAGCGCCGGACATTCGCTTTACTTCCTCTCAATTTCGTAAACAACAGTAGTGCCACGATAAGGCAGTGAGTAGGACTTCCCTGACAGAGGCTATATATTCGCTGGCCATGTGAGAGCATTTCGAGAGGGAGAGCGGACTCTCCCCACTCTCGGCCGTACCTGGGCATTTCAGAGCATCTCAAGTCTGGGGACGAAGAAAGCGGCTAGTAAGTTCGTATCTAGTGTTCGGATAGCAGATTTATCCGCTTTCATTGTGGGTATTCACAGCAAATTGATTACAGAGTGGTTGTTGACTTTCATGTCTAATGTCTTAGTGTCGACTGAGTTCTGTCAACGAAGTTACAACGTGATTTCTAGTCTGATTAATTTGAAATTGTATGAACTATGTTCAGGTGTTAGGTGGTTAGAAGTAGTCAACAGGAAACCCTCGATTCAGTACTCGTCAGTAAGGGATGTCTTCAACGAATTTATTCTCCGTGTAGGATTCCAACTTAAGCAATCGAGCTCCATGGTCTGAGATGTTACTGTGGTTCAAGCTTTTTATGCTGACGGATATAAGTAGTACGTGGCGACAATAAGAAGTGGGATACCTGTCTGCCAGCAGAAGATTGAATTGAAGAGATCAGGAAGAGAAACAGAACAATTGTAGTCATAACAGAATTGGAAGAAGCGTGTAAAACACAAGTGAAGGAAGATGTACAAATAATTTATTTAATTTATGGTTTTCACATTTTCTGAAGGCGCTGTAATTTTGAATTAAACAGTCAATTGGTTATCCCCACTAAGTTTTCGTTCACTACATTACTACCGAGCTAGTTAGGACGCGACCGACCTTTAGACATACGTTTTAATTGGTAGAGTCACATGGTAGTATTCCTTTTTTTCTGTTTAGCACTAAGTCTGCTCATTTCCTTTTTTCTTTCAAAAAAACCTATGGATTCTTCCCAAAGGTTTTTTCTCGTCAAGTTTTAATGGATCTATTTCAAGTCATCCAAGTTCTAGTGGCTCAGGAGGAATCAGTGCATTTCCATATCTGTTCGAATTAGAATATGTTGATTCGAGTTCATGTAGTCCCTCAACACTGCAGAAATCGTTAAATCATTCTTATAATCGTCATCATCATTATATGTGTTATCCTGGTTCACAAAAATCACCCGTTGGAAGAATAAACTACAATGAAGAAATAACTACTGCTACTACTAGTACTACTATTGCTACCACTACTATCAATGGTTGTAACGAAGGGAATTCAACCCTGAATAGTTTCTCTTCATCAAATAGTGCTTCTGAAAAATTCAGTTTCACTAATTTATCATCTAGTATCAATGTTAATCATATTCGAATATTTTTACGAACACCAGAAGAGAAAGCGGATTGGATAGCTAGTTTACTAAGTATTCAAAGTTATCGGTAAGTTTTCGTATAATTTATTGCTTCGTTGTTTTGACATATTGATTGAACTGTTAGTTTGATTGCAGCATTATTATTATCCTCCGTTAATAAGATATAGTTTTGTTTTATTGTGCTATATTCACTTGAAATAGGAGCAAGTTAACAAACACTTTAGTAGTTTGTTGGTCATAGTGAACGTAGAGCCTGGCGCTAATGTGGATCGGACCAAATCTCCATACATTAATAACCCTATGAGATAAAGTTAACTAAATGAAAGGCCAAATAGGTCGAAATAATATAGTGGAAATGATAATGAGGTAAAATACTGGTTGAGAATGTGTTTCGAAAGGACAGTGAAAATGTGTACTGAAACTCAAGATCCGGAGTAAACAAATGCATCTGCACCATTGTGACTGAACCATTAGACGTCTCCAGCCATTGATCGTGGTTATAATGTAGACCCCAACTAGGTAGTATGCATCTACCAACATTACTCAAACCAACAGTCAGTGACTTCATGGACTGACGCCAATTTTTGGTTTGACTTCCCGTAGCTTTATTTCAGCTAACTCTCGCTAAGGCTTTACTAGATAATTTATTCATAACAATGATTATACCTTTATAAAAAATGTATATCATGTCTTTTCACGAGAAGCTTTTATTCAGAGGTGTAAGTTTCTTACTGTTGAAATGATTTAGGGAAGCATAGTAAACTGCTAAATAAGTATAGTACACTGCAAGAAAATATTTGACACTTAAGAATTTGAATTAAAAACCCTCAATAAAATCTATTGCCACGTAAATTTTTGTAGAATATCTTATAGTTGAGTATACAATGATTAATTGACTGACTGTAGATTTTTGTTTTGTTCTATCAACAGATTATAATGTAACACTATGAAATAGGAATGCTCCAAAAACATGAATTAATTATTTTTAATTAAATATTTTTTGGTTGATATCATGAATGGATCAATGTTAGACTACCGTGGAAAACCTGGAACAATCTCCACAACCGTATACTGTTAAATATTTTTCTATTTATCAATTTCTCTTTTTAAGCTCCAAACGATTTCCCATAAAGATTAAAATCATAAAATTCGATCCTATATACAGCTCCGTAACTGTAAATAAAGTTTCGTATTATTTTTGTTAATTTTTTCTGTTTAAATATACTCAAAACTCTTAAATAAAATATTATACCATCCCTAATATTGTGGATATTCGTTTATTTTCATGATATGATTAGGAAAAAACAACTAAAAACCATATTTTCTTCCAGTTCAGTCGTAATAATGTGAATTTTTCCGTTTTTGATGTTAAGAACTGCAGTTGATTATTCTCTTTTAGAATGTGTGCATTGTTGGTGGATCGCCTCGATATTAGCATTAAATCACAAAGATTTCAAAGAAAATTTGGATTGTGGCTAGCAGTGAAATCATGAATGTAGTCTTCATCCTAATTGAGATTCGTCAACTGGATATGCATACACCTCAGTGTTGATATTCACACCGGGACAAACGAATGGCTATCTGGACTCAATAGCTAGGTAGATAATGCATTGAACATTTCAAGACAAAAGCACTGGATTCGAGTGCCAGTGTGAACAGTAGCACTGGTATGCCCATATATCTTGTAGAACAGTTTCAGTTAGGACCAAATGCGCTCCCTGGATTTCACTGCTGGCTACAAACCTATCTGTTTTATCATAATTCGTTGTTTGTTTATTTTTTTCATTTTACTCATTTTTAATTTTAACATAATATTTACTTTTGTGTATTAGACTGTTTATACGGTATATACGAACGTTACCCAGACTGGAAGTCTCACTTCGTTTGCCGTCGTCACAGATTTACAAGTAATTATTATTATTTCTGTCATTATTTTATTATAATTGCTTAGCTGTTGACTTATATTTCAGTAATTAAAATTATTATTTTTGTTAGAAATTTTCATATGATTACATTTTTTTGAAGATAAAATATTATAAACAAGCATCAATCTGTGTTTCACTTGCCAATATGTGCGAGTTCCATGTAGACATTTTGACGTTTAACTTGGAATAAACGCTATGAAATCTCATTGGGAGTTTCTGTAATTTGTGTAATTCATTCATCAACGATTGACTTTGAAGGTCTAAGATTTTACAAAGCTATTTTGACCATTAAACAAATCAATGTGGGATCTGTTAAATTTCTGGAAACGCTTATGAATTGGGCACGCGATTATTTCCTAATTACTAATGACTGTGATTTATCTAATACGACCGTAATTTATATAAACTCGATAATACTGTCAATGACATACAACGCTTTAACAACAGTTTTCTGTAAACGGTGGAATTTAGGAAAGAATAGGGACTGTAGTGAAAATATGATACTTAATATTAAAACGTGACAACTCTGTTTATGTAGTAATATGCAATCATCTTGACAAAAAAATTAGTACAATAAAGCTGAAAACAACCTACCGGAATGCAGCAAAGGTTACTGCAGAAGTATGAATGGGGAAAATGTGATCGCGATTATCCTTACCACCTGGAATTATCATTACCTGTAAATTGGCATATGTTCTATAATTATTCCAGCGCGTCCATCTAGGGGAGTTGGAAAACCCTAATTCCAAACCAGTGATGCACATGGGCTTCAAGATCCTTGCAATGCGTTTGAAATACTCTTTATTAAATGTTTCTACCTAATAGTTTATTTTTTTTATGTTTCAAACTTTTGTTGCACATAGCTAAGTGCCCTGTTTATCATTTTTTTAAACTCAATTGTATGAGCTGAATTCATTGATAATAATGTTTACACATTGGTAGATTTCATTGAAATTATGAACCGTTCAATGTTAGACCAGCATTAAAAATCTGGAAACATTGACCATTTAATGATTTCAATGAAACTCAACAATCTTCGCAACCCTATACTTATAATTAGTAGATCGGATGTTTTTTGAAAAGTAAAGGATGTTTTTCATTATTAAGAGTATACCGCTGAGTTGTAATTTAGTCAGTGTTTAACATTTACTCCATTGCCTTTTCTGATATTTCATAAATACCCCATGATAAAAATTCACTTCTCTAAAGTCAAGAATCTTAAATTTTACAAATAGCTTACCTGAATTATATTATGTCGGTTGGCTTCATAAATTTACGTAGAGCCGTAATGAAAATGATCGTAGGATAAATTCTATCCACTATAATTAGTTACTTTCTCTTTCGCTATATATAAACTAATAAATGTGGGTAGGTTTCAATTCATAACATAATTTAAAATTTGGAAAGAAAATATCCAATAATAAATAATGTTCATTGAGATCACGAACCGATCAATGTTAGACCATTACTCATAATCTGGATGCATTGGACGGCCGTTTAATCATAGAATGGTACTCCTCAGCAGTGCGCATCCACGACCCCGCACGCGGAATTTGTACACAAGAACCCCGGTCCGGCTTCTACGTTTCCAATGGTGGTCTGACATTGATAGGATCATGATCTCACTTTAAAACTCAACATTCTCTACAACCCTATACTGATAATGAATTATGTGTACAGAATATAAATGTAATTTAGGATTAAGTTTTTAGACAGGGTTTTATAAATTCTAGATGTGACAGCGCTAGAATATTTTAAAATAATTTTCATTACGTAATGTAGCAAAAATCTAAAAAGTAAATAGAAAAAGCCTATGAACTAAACTTACTAGATTATCATTATAGTTAACTGAATAATAAACTAGTGTAAATAGGTCCAATTTTTTTTGTGATCAACGCAGATAAAGGTTAATTGCTGACTATATTCGAGGTACCGGGTTCAGGTTTAAACCTACTTGCTAGGGTTTGCTCAAATTTCGATAATGCAGAATTAGATTGACTTTCGATTATTTTGAATGCTTTCATTCCATCTACTGTATACTTACTTACTTACTGACGCCTGTTACTCCCAATGGATCACAGGACGCCGACCATCATTCTCCAACCCACTCTTTCCTGGGCCTTCCTTTCTAGTTTTATCTCCCACAGTAGGTTGTCGCTGATAGTGTCTGTCCAACGGATCCGAGGTATTTTGTGTAGACAACTGTTAATAAACATATGTATCTTCTGGATGATAGTTGAGAGTAATCAACCTTGCCTGATACCGATCTTTACTTTAAACAAGTCAGTGATCTGTCCTCCATGCACGATTTTGCAGTTAAATCCATCATAGGAATTTCATATGATATTGACTATCTTCTCAGACATACCGTAGTGTCGAAGAAGCTTCCATAGTGTTGTCCTGTGCACGCTATCGAACGCTTTCTCGTAGTCAATGAAGTTAATATAGAGTGATGAATTCCATTCGATTGATTGTTCCACAATGATCCGTAGAGTTGCGATTCGGTCTGTACATGATCGATCCTTACGGAATCCAACTATTGATCTCGAAGTTTGGCGTCCACGGAATCCTTCATTCTGTTTCACAACATCCTGTCGAAGACTTTTCCTGGTATTGAGAGAAGAGTGATGCCCTGTAGTTATCACACTTGCTGGGATCGCCTTTCTTTGGTATTTTGATCAGAAGTCCTTCTTTCCAGTCTGTTGGTACTTGTTCTTCATCCCAAATCTTGCTGAAGAGAATGTGGAGTATCTCTGCAGTTTCTGCTACATCTGCTTTCAGCGCCTGTGCTTGATTGTTGTCTGATCCTGCTGCTTTGCCGTCCTTGATTTGTCTGATGGCCATGCTGATCTGTTCAATTGTTGGTGGGTCAACATCGATTGGGAGGTCCGTGGGTGCTGCTTCGATGTTGGGTGGGTTCAGTGGAGCTGGTCTA
The DNA here is from genome assembly GCA_944470415.2 of Schistosoma rodhaini. NCBI lineage: Eukaryota > Metazoa > Platyhelminthes > Trematoda > Strigeidida > Schistosomatidae > Schistosoma > Schistosoma rodhaini. Next base: position 32,705,798 of record OX104037.1, read on the forward strand.
TTCAAGAGTTCTTTGAAGTGTTCTAACCACCTGTTCCGTTGTTCTTCAATGTTGGTGATTACCGTGCCTTCCTTTCTTTTCACTGGTCGTTCTAGTTGACGGTAGTTTCCAGTGAGTTTCTTATTTGTATCATACAGTTGTCTCATGTTTCCCTCTCTTGCAGCCTTTTCCGCTGTCATTGCTAAATCTTCCACATATTTACGTTTATCGGTTCTGATGCTCCTATTCACTTGCTGGTTTATTTTTGTGTATTCGGCTTGTACCTTGGCTTTTTCTGCACTTGTTCGGCTGGTATTGATTGCTGCTTTCTTGATCCTCCTTTCTTCAATCTTATCCAGTGTACCAACAGTGGTTCATTCCTTGTGATGGTGCTTCTTTAGGCCCAGAACCTCCTGACATGTTGAAACGATTGCCTCCTTGATACCTTTCCAGTTGCTCTCCATGGTAGTTCCCTCTCCATTGAGTAGATCATGAAAGGCCTGGAACCTGTTGCTGAGGGCTATTTTGAATTTGTTGAGTTTTTCAGTATCCCAAAGAAAAGCTGTATTAAACTTTTGTGATGTTGTCTCCCCCGTTTTCCAGTCATTCTTAAGTTATAACTTCATCTTGGCGACTAGCAAATGATGATCGGATGCTATATCAGCTCCTCTCTTGGTTCCCACATCCTCCATCGTACTTCTGGACTTTTTGTTGATGCAGATATGGCCGATTTGGTTCTGCGTAGTGTGATCCGGTTAAGTCCATGTGGTTTTGTGAATGCGATTTTGATCATCATATCGATTGACACACTGTTTCTCTTTCTGTAACTTTTTGTAATTTCAGATAAAATTAACCTATCATTTATATCTCTGATGGTATCTAGCTTTTACCCAACTCACATCTGTTCGTCATAAAAATAAAACTGTTTTGCAATTTGCTTTCTTAATATTTTCTGGAGAAGATCCAGCTACTACTTAGTAAACCCATATTACCCTTCACTTTTCTTTTTCTTTTATGCTTTATTTTTCTCTCTATTGCCTGGAATAGTTACTTATCTACGCCTTTCGTTCTTCGTGAAACATAGTATACCGATCAGGAATCTCCAATCTACTCTGTCCTGCTAGGACATACACAAATGTACTATAGGATTCTCTTTACATGATGTAGTTGATAGCTCTTTTACAAAAGTTTAGTATTATAGGATGCTGTGTTGAATATTTTCGGAAGTGTTACTACAAACTTCATGGATTGGTGCCCTAATTTCAACTGATGGTTACTAGTTTGAATCCTATTCCATCTTTTTCAGCTTTCATTGCCCGGTAATATCAATAGCCTTCGCACAATTTATGCAACTCAAGTAAACTACAGAAACACATACCTGCTAGATGAATTACTGATTGAATTTTATTAAGTCTATAATATTTGTGCTAGTTATATTTACTCACTACGTGGTTCGAACTTTCTCTCTCAGTTGAATAAATATAATTTTGAATAGATCGAATTTTCCAAATTAAACATTAGAACTATTCGATTTTTCCCACTCATATGCATTTTTTTTCCAATTGTGTTTCACGACTAGATTTAGTCAACCTGATAGCATGGACAATATTATATTTGAAACAAATATGCCAACATCTATGTTATATCCTCATAAAAATAGTTCCATTACGAATCAACAGCAACAATATTCACATGAACAACAGTCTATAATTCAATCAGCTGATGTAACAAATCATTTTGATTCTGGTAAAATACGTTGTTTCAATGAATCAACTAGTTATTTACGTACAACAGGTGATACTAGTCCAGATGGTGAAAGGGAAGTGGAAGAAGCAGAAGAAAAAGATGATGATGGCGGTGTTGATGAAGATGATGGAGTATTGATAGGATCACATTCTTTAACGTCTTCTAGTATTGTTGTTAATTCTTCACCTCTTTCATTAGGAATTGGTCTATCATCGCAATCTTCACCGATAACAATTACATCATTATCATCAAATATTGAAAATTCTACTACTACTCATAATAGTAACTTTACCGGCACTGAACGTAGTGATGATCGCAATGAAGAGATAATATCTGAAAGCCATAAAAAGCGAGATAATACTAAGGTTATGATGTCAATGTTGAGTGACAGTGGTTCATCGAGTACACTAACACTGACCAGTCATGGATCATCTAATGATTGTTATAATAATAATCACAACCAAACTCTTACAAATGGTCCTACCAATGCAATGAAGTCTTTGCGTGTTTATGCTTTTCAACGACAATCATCGCAATCCCCTAATCGGTCTACTGAAATTGTCAATATGCACACTAATCAACGCTTTTCTCATTCATCCAGTTTTCCACCACAAATACGTATGGCTACATTAGATAAACTAATTGAACGACTCACCTATCCAACTTATTTTGATACACGTTTAGTAAATTGTTTCTTACTGGTTTATAGACGTGTCACTACATCAGATGAGTTGTTAGATTTACTCATTGAAAGGTTTCGTATACCTGATCCGGAATTTTTACCTGAAGAATGGAATATTGAAGTAGAGCAGGGTCAATTGGAATCTCCGGCACAGCATATGTTGAAAAGATTTCGCTCAGGATATAAAAAGCGTATTCAATCCAGGTAAAGTTTTGAAAGTAATATGTTTTTTACATATGGGATAATTTCTATCCCATTGTTATATATGAGACCATTATTAAACTATTTTCGTAAGAAATTTAACTATGTATCATCTATTTTCTTGGATTTATTCGATGACAGCTGTATGATTGCTCTTTAGTGCATACTGTTTGTTAGTCCTTTGATGCTTCATATTATTATTATTTTTTACCTGGGACATTATTTTTACTACAACTAACTCTGGCGTTCTACGTACTGGCTCAGTTGATTCCTTTTGTAATATTTCTGTTATCTTTATTGTGTAATTGAGTTAGAAATACTACCAGGTAGGGAAATTTAATTTACCCATGCAATGATGAAAATTTAGTAATTATACTGTATGAGTCCCCTACCTTCAATAATGGTCGGGATTACCCATTCTAACATTCCAACTAGGCCTTTATTAGGATGATTTGCCAACAGCGGAGTCTTACTGCTGACTGTACGCGCTATGGCAGTCATCTGTATTTATTTGTTCCGCTTTAAAAAAACCCACTTTATTTACGATCTTAGTTCTTAGGGGAATCTCCATTCAACTTGCTTAGCGTACTATAGGCTTATACTCATTCAGGCAATAAGTAACTTTTAGCATAATCTGCTATTTTAGAAATCGATCAATGACAACGTTTACAGTTTATGAATCATAATAATTTTAGTTTTTTTCTCTCTCAATCCTGATTTTATTTCCAGAGTGATAATGTTCCTATCCCGTTGGGTTCGTAATGCACGCTATTATCAGAATGATTTTGCTCCTAATCCTCGATTACGTCAGAAACTGTTAGATTTTTTATCGAGTATACAAGCTAGACATTTAATTTCATCGGTTGAACGTATTAAACATTATTTACAAAATCCTCCAATTTCAACACAATATCCTGAAGCAATGACGACAACAACAATAAGGACTATGGAAACAAGTAAAGATAATGCGGAATTGTTGTCACTATTATCATCGTCTGACCCAACATCTGTATCATCAATCGAATCAAATCAATTAAGAAATTTTGTTAGTCGTATAACCTTAAATAATGTGAGTTTCTAGTTTGTGTGTTATTTTCTTTGATTACTTCCCATTTTAATATAATTCAGCAAAAAGTTACAATCCATTTTATTATCGTTGAGGTAAACTTATTATCATATGATGAATAGATATTACTACTTAACTAAATGGCAGTTCTGCATTTTCAAATATGTCTTGGAATCGATCGTTTATGGCATTCAGAAACCTGACAGTTTTTAGAATTCTAGTTATATCCGAACGAAGAATAAATGAATGGTAACTGCTAGGAATTATTTATGGACTATGATTACGTATATTCTCATTGGATAATTATTAAGTAACTATTATAATATCTATATACCTTTTATCATTAGCTTTCATTTGACCTATTGGCTACCGCCATATGATTTACCATTCTTAACTTATTCTCAATCTATTAGTTACTATCTCCTATACCCATAACCACTTTCGGCGTTATCTCGTATAATAATATTTTTTTAATTTTATTGTGTGATGTGTTCTATCTGCTTGTATATAAACTACGTATATCTGAAATATACGGCTCATATAGCGAAGGCTGATGTTTGTTTTCTGGATTGGGTCATTTGAACTTGTCTACAGCCCAAAAGTTGGCTTAACTAATAGTACAGGTAATAAGGGTTGGTAGGATTTATATCAATGCTAGTGCTTGATGAAAACTCTGAATAAGATTACTCATTATTTGGTAAATTCATTAATTTTATTTGTCTTCCTTTCTATTTGTCGTAATCATATATTTTCTTTAAGTGTCTGTTTGTGTTTTTTTTGTTAATTACTGTCTATTCACTTTTGTTTTTAATAGATTCATCCTTTCAAATTAGCTGAACAAGTTACATTATATGAATGGGAATTATATCGACGTATACCATTTTGGGAAGTTGAAAGTCGTGATCGTACTGGTAATGCTGTACCTAATTTAAACAAATCAAAGTCATTTTCAAATCGTGTAAGTGTTTCAATGCATTCATCGCTGATTGTACCTATTTTTTTCTTTTGATATGTTATTGATAGACATACCAGAACAATATCATTGACTTACTGCAAAGTCTCAATCAAGTCACAGTTTAAGGTTAACTATCAACTAATTTAATTTAGTGTTTACTATAAATATCGACGTTATTCGTTTTTATTCCATTATTGATAATATTCTGGAAGTAACTATTTTTTGGTTTGACATTTCAAGAAATAATTGCCTATCCGATCGTTTTGTTGTTGAGTATGTATGTATGTGGAGTAGTAGTGCACAGACAACATATGCCCTGATACGGCCGAGAGTGAGGAGAGTCCACACTTCCTCTCGAGACGCTCTCAACTACTATATACCCACTGCCAGATAAGTCCTACTCACGGCCTTATCGTGTAAGGGGTTTATTTGCGAGATTTAGATGACGTAAAGCAAATGTCCGAAGCTTTAACCGGGTTGGTGGACACGAAGGATCTCATTTAGGTGAGTTGAAAAACCCTGAATGCATATCAATGGTGTACATGGGCTTAAGAATCCTGAGAGAACAAATAACGTATGAACCTATTATTGATCACGGGCTACAATGGGACTGCATCTCCTTACATTGTTTCACTGCTTTGTGGATAAGACCTGTAGGTCAAAGGTTCAGGATTCAGCTCCGTAAGAAAACCACCTACTTGGTTTTGGGCACCCGGACAGTATAGTATTGCAGCCCTTATACAAAACGATTGGTTTGTGCGGCTCATATATATTTTGCTCCTTCTTGTACCGATGTTTATGTGTTTAAATAAATGAATAAAACTAAAGTTTTGATATAGACGCCAAATGAATGGAGTATCTTTTATGAATATAATTTTTGATAAAAGAAGTTTTAATTCACTTTCCTGTTTATTTTTATCATCACAATAAACGTTTTCTATTTTCTCTCATCGTTTTCGCGAAATTATTTCTATTTAATGTTAGTATTTACTCATATTGCTTTCAATGAAATTTTTTTTATCGAATAATGAGTTGTATTATGAAAGAGGCTTAATTGATTAGCGTCAGTGTTTAGAGCTATTAGTTGTTTCATTCGTTTGACTAACTGACTTCAATACCGACTTCTCGATTCACAATAGTCATTTTTTCTTTCTTTTAAAATTACTAAAATAAGTAGTCTTTTTTTAAAGATTGTCAATCATTTAAGAGTATTTAATTTGTTTAAATATCTTATTTCATAAAGTTGTATTGTACTATCTGTGTTACGCGATATATTTGTTTGTTAATCCAGTTTTATTTACTTATCTATGAACTAATTAATTGATGAATACTAATGCTTAAAATAATCTACAGTGCCGTTAGTTTCAATATGATTACTACACTTGATAAGTTGATATTGTTTACATGATAATACAGAAAATTATTTTCGACCTACGTTTGATGCTTGCTAGCAGTCATTAACATTGTGTCAGCTCATTTGATGCTTGAGCACATGCTTAATCATTTCTTTATTTAAACACAATGGTTCGAAGAGGCATTAAAATATAAATGCGTCACACAAGCAGTTATCGTTTGTGTGTGGTTAGGGTGCTGCCTGGATTCCCAAACCTAATAAGGTGGATTTTTATTACTACTCACTGGCACTTTGACATGGAGGTCTAATTTACAATGCAAGGGAGCAATGTAAAGAGACGCAGTCCCATTGTAGCTAGTGACCAATAATAGATCTTACTCACTGCGTGAATCAATCGGTTCTAGTTTCAATTCACTCTTTTTTATAGTAAACTTCCCAAAAAATAATTTTACTAATGGTTGTATGTGTGTAATAAACAAGTGAATGAAGTATGATTGCTAAAATAGGTGCCAATTTTCACACTTGACGTTTTCATAACACCGCGACGATGACTGCTATGAGTCTTCGTAACCCTTCAACACATTTACTAATAATAATATTTTAATCGGTGATGAATTTTCTGTAAAACTATATCTACAATATTAGGACAAGAAAACTTATAATGAACCTCGAAAAATAAAAAAAACATCCTGGAAAAACAATAATTTCTAAAAAAATTTGGTGTTTTTTTATCATGAAATACTTTTACGGCCTATGCTCCATTGGGAGTAACAGGTGTAAGTAATTAACTTTTGCTTTATACTGACTCTTTATTAAAAAGTAATTCAAAATAAATCAATTATTTTAAGAATCGTTATAGCTCGTCCTCATTTTGACCAATTTTTTCAAGTTCAAAAATATGTTAGTTTTTCGTTTTAACCAAACAACAACAACACAGGAAAATCAATATTCAAAATAATATTTCACATTAAATTCTTTATTACTACTTAGAAGTTTATATAATCCTACACATTTTACCATACAACCTTTCGTCTTTATCATCATACGATATTTATTACAAGTCCATATAATAATAATATGAACAGTGATTTCCTGTCATGTGACCTTGGCGTGTATTTATTATTATTATTAGTAGTAGTAGTAGTTGTTGTTGTTGGTGGTGGTGGTGGTTATGGTGGTGGCGTTAAATCTACTATTGTTTCGGATATATTTGAATACTTTAAAACATCTCATTAATTACACATCGTTTGTGATGATATACTACTGTAGCGCACACGCCTTTGATTCCATTAATCTATAGGGATATTTATTTTGAACACTAATTGATCATGGATTTAAAAAAACATCGTACCATATCATTTTAATTTGTACATTCTTTTTATTTCTTATTTATGTCTTATCGCATCATAGTACAAAGATAATTTGCATTAACTAAACAACGCATTCGATTTACTTCTAATTAGATTATTCTTACTATGAAGTGATATCAGTTAAAAAAAAACGATTTGAAATCTAGGAATATGGAAGAGGTGTTTCTCCTTAATTTAGAGTGTTGTATATACATGTACTTTACCGTACATAGACTCGGACAAAATACCTTCGGGTTTCTCCTTAAGCATGTTAATAACAATGATAATATTAGTTTCGAACTCACATTGTATGTTGAAAAATTTAATTTTTTAACAATAACTTAGTTTAATGGTAACATTCACCAAAATATAAATTATCAGTCAAATTTGAAAATGATTGTACATTATGTTTCTTTTAATTGATTAATTTAAACAACTGCTTTCGTATCCCCTAAAAGTATAGTTTTTGTGTGTTTGTGTGGATAAGTGTTATTTTTCATTTATTAGTCACTATTATTTTTATTGTTTATCTATGCCAAATCAAACTACGAGTAGCATTTTTTGAGGAAATAACAACTATTATTCTATAGTCAAACTCATTTAGTATTGTAATTCATCTCTGCTTATTATTCTATAGGTTTTAAACTGGGTTTAAAAAAATACGAACTCAATTTGCATACGCAGTGGTTAATATTTAGAATCGGGAGAGTAAATAAAGTTGGAAAAACAAGTTAACAAACAATATATACTATATTTATCATCAGGAGTAAAATAAAGTGGGAGAGAGGAGACAATAAGGAAAGAAAATCCAAATTTATTACAATACTACTAGTTATCAGTTACCTTGTTCTTCTGTACAATTGACATCAAGTCTATCCGCTTTTTAATATTGACTAATTTTTTGAAAATATAGGGGATATCCGAATTTCACGCAGTTTATTGAGAAATGTATTGTAAATAATACACGTTGCTAGTTTTCTTTTGTCCAACATGGCCTGCAACCTTTAAATCATATATATATAAACTTAAGTCATGGCTGACTGATTACCACTTAGCCCTCAATAATTTACAGTCAATTAATGGATAAAACATGTTTCATATTGACTAAAGCCTTTAATACTTATACGACGTAAAATTGATATTAGTTCATTTACAGCTAGTCTATAGTAAAGTACGTGGATCGTCTTTCAAACTGTTACTGTTACACTATCTACATTCGATTAAGATGAATCCTAATTTAGCTTTTTCTGCTTTGACTTATTCGATCAACTCTAGGTTAATGATGTTCAACTCATTTCTCCATAATGTAAAGTTGTGACAATTAAATATCACTGATTTCATATAAAAGTTTACTTAAGTCGATTAGTCAGTTCGTCACAAAACAATGCACGAATGTGGAGCATATGTGAGTTCAAGTTAGCTCATCACATTAACATAGAGAGATGAAATTATCAAGCCAAACGACTGAGTAATAATAATAGTAGCGGTATTTCTATTATTGGTACTGCTAGAAAAGATTCGTTATAACGGGATAATTTTAAAACTCAAGATATAAAGCATTTCAAAGAGTGTATGCTGCGCCACTATGATCAGCTCTGATCTATTATTTTCAGCCATTGCCTACGATTACCGCACTCACCCCAACTATGTAGTCTACACCTAACCAAACAGGCAATGACTTCATGATTTGATGTCACATTATGGTTTGACCGCCCTTAACTTTCTTTCAAACTACTCCTACACTAGCTAACATATTGCATCAGGTTAGGTTATGGTCTTGCATAGGTAATATGTCTCAACTACTTTAGTCAGTAAAAATTAGCTACTTCATTATCCGAAATATCGTGTTTATTTGGTACGATGTGTTTAACTTCATTGTTAAATCGATGGTACCAGGATATTCAAAGGCCTGCATTCAGATTTATGTACTAACCACATAGATGACTCTTAATAATTGGCAAACTCCAATTCAGTACGTGGTGTTAACTGTTCTCAACTATCTAAAACAAGTGTATTAAACCATATTGTAAGGGATTTAAACTCAATAGAAGTTATTTCCTATAATTTATTTTTTATAGACTTCTCCAGTCGACGGATTCCTCAATGTCTGTAAGTCCGCAGCGCTCAGATTTGTGAATAGGTTTTAGAACTCCAAGCTACTCCAGTCACTGAGTAAAATTGTGAAATATGTAGTTTTAATGTTTGGATTCAAGATTTACAAGAAAACAATTAATGGTATGCAGAGATGGATAGTGGTTAGCAGTGGAATCCAGGACGCGCGTTTCGTCCTATTTGGGACTCGTCAGCTGGATGTACCTGCATCTCAGAGTTGATGTTCACTCTGGGACTCGAACCCAGTACCCTCGCATCAAATGCCATCGCTTTATCCACTCGGCCACTGAGTCCTGATAGCCACTTGCTTGTGCGATGGGGTGAAGTTTAAATACATTTAGTATTGTTTGTTTGAATCTTCTCATCGATGTGTTAGGACTGCAAGGTACATCCAACTGACGAGTCCCGAATAAGAGGAAACGCGCGTCCTGGATTCCACTGCTAGCCACTATCCATGCTTGTAAATTAAGGTATATCGAGGCAATACACACAGTATGCACATATGCCAATTAGAGACTGACCAGTTGCAGTCCTAAAAAATCGATGGGAAGATTCAAACAAACAATACTAAATGAATTTAAACAATTAATGGATTTTGCGTGATAACTTTTGATTTAAGGGATTTTTCCAAACACAGATAGCAGTTATTGCTCTGCCATTTACCAGCGAGTTTACAATTTCTCAGTTGGTAGATCAGGTAAATTAAGTCAATGGATTAATTATTCCACGAAGTCACGAATAAATTTCATTTTATGTTTTTAGTGCTTCAGTTCGGGCACCTGGGCAGTATCGCAGCCCTCACACAAATCGAATGAGATTTGTGCGGCGCATATGTATTGGTTGCTTCTTTGTACCAATATTAATGCGTTTAAATATAATAAATAACAAAATTTAGTTTTAGAATGATTTGCTTTATTTATTTAAACACATAAATATCGGTACGAGAAAGAAAAAATGTACATGTGCCGCACAATCCGATCGTTTTCTATGAGGGCTGGAGTACTATACTGCCTGGGTGCCCAAAACCAAGTAGGTGGTTTTCTTACGGAGCTGAATCCTGAACCTTTGACCTACAGGTCCTATCGACAAATCAGTGGAACAATGTAAGGAGATGCAGTCCCATTGTAGCCCGTGATCAATAATAGGTTCATACGTTATTTGTTCTCTCAGGATTCTTAAGCCCATGTACACCATTGGTATGTATTCAGAGTTTTTCAACTCACCTAAATGAGATCCTTCGTGTCCACCAACCCGGTTAAAGCTTCGGACATTTGCTTTTCGTCCTCTAAATCTTGCAAATAAACCCCTTACACGATAAGGCCGTGAGTAGGACTTATCTGGCAGTGGGTATATAGTAGTTGAGAGCGTCTCGAGAGGAAGTGTGGACTCTCCTTACTCTCGGCCGTACTAGTGCTCTAGGGGCCCATTGCTTTACAATTGAAACACTAGTTAATTCATTTTTCTCCATTATTATAATGATGATGATAATAACAAATAATATTATAATATTTTCGTATCCATCCGTTTTCTTAAAACCAATGGTATATAGTTTCGCAGTTGGTTAATCTATTCGATACTTAGTGAAACACATCCAGATGATCGAATAGTTGGCATTCAACGTGTTATCGACTTGATGTTAATTATGGAGCATATGAATAATTTACAAGGAAGTCAGGAAGCCAAGTCAGCATTGATTAGTGCAGCTGTATATCGTTTGAGAAAGTCATTTCAGGTAATCAATTATATATATATATATATATATATATATATATATATATATCGTGTGTGTTTTGTATTACCCAGCAACAATAGACATATTTTTTATTTAACCTGTTGTTTGTTTGCTTTTGAAAAGAACAATTGAACCATTTAATGTAATCTTCTTATTCTGTTGTAAACAATTACGTGACACAATGTTTATAATGTAAGCTAAGAAGTATCGTAGTTCGGTCATCAAAATTTTTCGGATTTTAGTAAAGTCTGTTGTACAATGTAGGTATCAATGAATCATAGTCTCATCTTTCGGTTGGTTGATTTGATACATTATAGTGTATCAGTTGTTGATCTCATTGTGCATGCAGATTGACTGGAATCAATATTGTAAACACTTGAATCCCTAATATGTAGCTCAGTTAGTCCCTTTAGTATAGCAATGTTTGTCAAATACACTATTGGATACCGGCTTCTCAGTCTAGGTGTTAGCTAGCGAAATCGATGGTCTTTTTTCGATTACTATGTGTCGGACCGTAAGTGTCAACTACTGAGGAGTCCTATACTAGGATGAAACTGTCAGTCGGTGCTTCTAGATTTCCAATAGTGGTTTTATTTAGATCGGTTTATGATTTAAATGAAATTCCACCTCTGCAACCTTATACTGACAATTTTATGTGCTTCCTGATTGTATGATTTAACTTGGGATTCATAAAATTTTGATGGCATTTAAAAGCGATTCCTTATTTATTGTTGTACTCGAAAATTGTCGGTATAACCTTTTCGGATTCAGTATGATTGCAGGACCATTCGAACTTGTAAATAAGACAATATAGAAAAAATCTGATGCTTAGATTCTGCCTTTAATCATATGTTAATACTATGCTAATTATTTCCTATTTACTAAATCAGCTTCTTGTTAACTATCTTACAGCAATAATATGTTTTTATCTTCAATTCACTCTTTTTTTGTTCAAATAATAATGATTTAGGCTATTCGTCGAATGCGACATTATCGTGAGATAGTTGATCGTTTAAGACGTGAAAGTATTCACAATCCTAAATGTCAACGAACATCCTCTTCAAGCTCATCATCGTTATCACATCAAAACAATCCAATGATCGATTCAAATCTATCAGCGAATCATTCTATTCATAATAATACTAACAATACTACTATTAACAATAATTCAAGTAATCATTTTTCTGGTTTCGGTTTACCATTTTCAACTGGAACAAGTAAATCACATGAACGCCGTATACGTGTACTAGAAAAACAACATGCATCTGGTGAATTATGTCATCCATGTGTTCCTTATATAGCTGCTGGAGTAATAACACGTCTAATACACTTAGATTTACGTCATCCAGATACAATTATAAATGATGCTGGTAATGTAATGATTAATTGTTGGAAACACCGTCAATTAGCTGATATTGTTGAACGTTATTTAGCATTTCAACGTATTCCATATACATATAATGTTGATGATAATGTACGAGTAAGTCAAGGTTTGTTATTTTTATTTTTGAAAATGAATGCAATTTCGAAAGAAAAAGATTGTGTGTCCACTGATCTCTGTCTTTTTCCTATTCATTTCCAGTACTATTTCTTTACATATCACTATCGAAATGGATTTGTTGGTGAGACTATAATTTATGGAGCGACGCTAAAGTGACCTTCAAAATGTTCACATACTAGTTAGGACTAAATGATGGTTATAAATCAGTGTAAGGAATTAGAATTGTGGTTTACAGTTGAGGGTTACGATTAGGAATTAAATTTAGGGTTTTCATCGTGAACTAACACCAGCTAAAATACCAAATAAATTTAGCGTCAAGATCCAAAACCATGAGATTCATATATTTCATTTATTTTCAATCAAACAGAAACTTCGTATTTAATAAATCAACTTTACATTGTTTAAAATTTAATGATGATTGAAACACTAAGATATGATGTAACACATCCTGACGACAAATTAATTCCTTCTATCTTTGTAAATGGTGGTTTATGTTGACCCTTTCTTAAAAACTATAACAGTATACTATGTTATTTCATTAATTTGATTGCAATTGTCGTTTGTTGTTGTCGAACAGTAATTCACTTTTGCAATCCTTAAAAAGCTGTAGATTTAAATAACAATGTTTTAAATCGTTCACTTTTTTACTTGAAAAAAAAACAACAACAAAGAATCCAATGAAAGTAGGTAAACGCAATCGGTTGTACATTCGTCTGTTATTCCCTTTCATTACCTCAGTCTTCACTATATTTTACATAAATAAAAATCAATGTTTGATTGTTTTCCGTAAGCAACCTTTTGGTGGTGCTTTCAACTGGAATAAATTTATATTACATCATCGAGATGGGTTATATTTAATCGTAGCATTATTCAAACATAAATAAAGCCTTCATGAAAAATCTTTATAGGGTGAAAAAAATCATTGCCTAGATTTCTTCGGCTTTAAAATTAATGTTCTTAAGAACATATTTTTATCTGATTTTCCTTGTTTTAAATTCAAGCATATATCATGGTTCACGCTAATATATACGTTAATTGACATTGTACTTGTTATTGAATTATAAGGTTGGTAAATGGAACTATTTTGAACAGATGTGCACAAACTATGAAAATATTCTTCTTAGGATTGATACTGAGATGGCGAAGATTTGTAGCTCAGATGGATGATTTTGGTTAAGTTTTGTTCTCTGAGCTGTATGGTTGGGTTGTGAAGCTTTCATCGTAATTCTGAACGACATCATCAGGTAGACGTGAAGTGTTCGAATTTCTCCACATACGACTCACACCTTGTCCTGTAGACCTCGATCTATATTGGATATTTTCGACATTTAAGCTGTCATTGTTAACTTGATTTTGATTGCATCTCCCACTAATTAGATTCTTGGTCCTATATACCTTATTACTTAAGTGTTCAATATTTCAAAGCATCTAGGAAATTAGTTTCCGCTTGATGTCAATCCTAATGAAAGTAGTTGGTCACCAACTGTTACATTTTTTTTGTACGAAATAAATGAGTACTTCTTTGTTAAAGGCTATATATATATATATATATATATATATATTAGTATGCAAATATTGAAAAAAAATCATCCCACAATTATTTTCACAATTTTTCTACTAGGAATTTTTAGAACATGTTGATCCATTTAAACTGGCTGGCGTTTCGTCTGAGGCAGAATTTGAAAGCAAAATGTATCAGTTATCTGAGTCTTATGAACCAAGGGATACTGAAACGGTGAATGAACCAATTATACCTGAGGTAAATGTCTTGAAATGTATCACATTTTTTAATGCCTTTATAATATTTAATTGCTATGCGTTGAAATACTTTTTTTTCTTTCCATCTTAAAGAATTTTTCGAGAGATTCCTCAACTTTTTTATCGATCATATCATTCAGACCAATCGTAGATGTCTTATATGGGATCAGTAGGTCAGTGGGTCTATGTATCAATCTAATCATGTTTATTTAGACACTGGATAGTCTTATATATATATATATATATATATATATATATATATATATATATATATATATACCGTGATAACAATCATGGAGCGATCCAAGTTAGACTACCATTGAAAGTCGAGAAGCACTAGACGGTCATTTCGTACTCGTACGAGACTCTTCAGCATTGCCCATCTACAACCTGGCGTACGTAAATCGAGTCCAGGACCTTCCATGCGTGAACATTCAACTATTAGACCTCTGAGCCAGCATCCAATTGTTTATTGATTGGAATTTTCGTGCGAGATCATATTTCCTAGGTTCGATTCTTGCGTGCGGCATAGCGAATGCTCACTGATAATTAGTTCCATACCATGATGAACTGACTGTACAGTCTCTACGTTTTTAATGATTGTTTGTTTTTGATATGCTTGCTGCTATTACGAGTTCATTTTAATCGGTAAACGGAACGATGGTCAAAGACACATTGACACGATAGGCTATTCTAATCCATTGTCCCTGACCCTGCTAACTAAATCAAAAAGTCTTGATGAGGCGTAGAAAATGTGTTCTACAAGTACCAAGAAAATACAAGGTCACTATGCACACAAACCAAGCTTATTTATACAATGGTAGAAATGCCCTTGGAAAGCCACAAAATAGCGTACTAAGAAAATCCTTCAATCAATGACAGTCAAGGATTGCTGAGTGGGAAATATAAGCTTTAGGTCAACTAAGCATCTGTTGGTGCGAAAACATGAAATTCCAATTTTTAGAATAAAATTTCAAAATTAGGATCTTCTACAAGTGAGTTCTGGGGATCTAGCGTCCTCAACAGCTTTATATGAGTTCAGAAATTCACTGAAGAAAGTCAGGAATTTCCAGTAATTCATACTATTTTATGTATATATATATATATATATATATATATATATATATATATAAGACGGTAATTTCATTTCCAATTTTTCAGTTGTTTATGTTCTGTCTTGAACCCGGTTACTTATAAGGTGACTTATTCGCCATTCGGAATATGACTTACACAATTTTAGCACTATGCCAACCCATTGACTTATCGACCAGTATGAGCCGCCTAGCTCCCTTATTGGTCCTTTTATCCTTCTAGCCCTTTCAGTTGAGTAAGGAACACCAATACCAGCTTCCACTATGCGAATCATTTATTTTAAACATACCTGATTTTTATTCTAGCCAGACGGACCATATTGCATCATATAATAGAAAATAACATCTGTACACGATTAAGGTGACTGTAAATGTGGGAGTCTGCAATTGATAAACTGAGCATAATTTAAGAATAGTAAATCGTATCATAATAGTCTATAGGTCAAAATAAAGCTTATAATAAGAGGAATATAGATATACATAATCTAGTTACTGAATAGTTATACAATAAGAATATAATATTAATAATAAGAATATAATATTAATCCATAAATGGATCCCAACAGTTATCATCCATTATTCTCGTCTGCATATAACAATTGACAAGAAAATACCGGTTTTCTAAAATCAGTAAATAGGTGAGTTAAAGCTTATCCAAGCTTTTATAAAGTTGTATTGTTAATCTTTTATAAACATTATTAGCAAGGATGTTCCTCCGTGAAACTACTTTTTTTCTGGATATTGTTTGTTTTACTTTTCTGTAATCTTTCTGACTAGATCTTTCTGATTTCATACTTATAATTTATTAATTAATGAATTATTATAATACTGTTTTTCATAGGAACGTCGTATGACTAAAGAAGAAATACAAGCTGCACAATTACTCAGTAACGCTCCATTAAAAGAACGTATATCAGTTCCATCTGTACTTCAATTTAATAATTTACTCAATTCACCTAATAATACTGCTAATGCCAATAATAGTAATGTTAATAAATCACCATTACTATTTTTATCATCATCGTCATCTGCATCATTCACTACCAATGTTTCTACCGATAGTACAAATGAAAATAAAAATCCATTAAAGAAATCTAGTCATCATCCCTCGTCGTCGTCACCATCATCACAAATCGGTGTAACTTTTATTAATAACGATAATAATAGTAGTAAACACTCTCATAGTGAAATACAAGAACGTAAATATTTACGTATTCCTAATGCATTTTCTGTATCTTCACATATATCCAATACAACTGTATCAGGTATGTGTATAATTTATAATATTCATTAACTTATATTTGTATGTCTATAATTATGTATCATAGTTACTAAATTGTTGTTGTGTTAAGATTGCTGACAATAATAAAACTTACCTGGATGATGACGATGGTGATGATGCTAAACAGTTGTGTCGGCATGTTGTAGTGTTTTATTATGATAAGTTGTAAAAGTTAATCAATGAAATAAAAATGAAGCGAACCTTTTCTTAACTTCAAAATAATTTATTAGTGGAGAGAGATACCGTGCATGCATTAATCTTTCTCCAATGACTATAACTAGTTATATGTATATTTTTTTTGAAAAAACCAGAACTAACGTTTGATGCATTAGTTCGAATTTTGTTTTCCTCACACGCTTTATAATCTGCAAATAGTAGTAGTATATGAATGTTTTTCGAGCGTTTTACTCTTCAAACGTTTACTGGTATACAATTTGTTGCGTACATCAAAAGATTGACTCAAGTGTTCAATAAACACGATTTATTATTGATTAGATATGCCGTGATTATTTACATACTTTCCCCCCTTGTAATTATTAATATGCAAAGGGGATCTGTGCAATACTGTATTTTATCAACCCTTCTCTATAAGTGTCACTGTAGCACGTCAATATTAACAGAAGTTAAACAGATATTACATAACCCCTAGGTTTCTCAATCAATGATGCGTTCACAAAACCATCTACAGGTTTACTATTTTCACTTACTACTCGATATTTACTATCTAATAACACTTAAGTAAATTAATATTAAATGGATTTGATATACCATAGTAGATAAGTATTTAATTAAGTTTCAGTTGAGAAACTCATGTGTTCGTTTTTCTTTAAAATCTAAACTTCCCGGTCTTATAATATCATAAAAGAACTAGTGTGTAATCATTCTTGATTATATAGCATGCTACTGATTAAAAATAAATATTATATGTTGCACAATATGTTAATCTCTTAATTTTTCAGTGAATCATCATCTCAACTGTTTATTTATGATTATAAGTAATTTGCATTTGAGTTAAACGGTTTCATTAATAAAACGTTGTCACATATGTCACATGGTTATTCTCAATTGATGAAGTCGATCTGTATAAAAAAGGGTAAAAGATCATGAGTTTTGTTTTAGAAATGTTGATAACGAATGTTAATGATTGTTTAGTATTGGTAGAATATTATTTGTTCAAATGTACATGTAAAATACATATTACGTCTACTTTACTTGAAATATTATTTGGTTAGTAAGCAGAGATGGTTAGTGGCTAGCAGTGGAATCCAAGACGCGCGTTTCGTTCTATTTGGGACTCGTTAGCTGGATGTACCTGCATCTCAGAGTTGATATTCACTCTGGGACTCGAACCCAGTACCCTCGCTTCAAATGCCATCGCGTTATCCACTCGGCCACTGAGTCCTGATAGCAGTCCTAAAAAATCGATTGGAAGATTCAAACAAACAATACTGAATGAATTATTTGGTTAGGTTTTCAGTATTAATAATGGTTGAAAACTTTGAATGTTATAGCTCATAATCAGTCATAGTGGAGCAGATGCATTTATTGTTTATCTTCCTGTAGATCTAACTATCAGTATTCCGTTATACACATACCTTTTGATTATCTTTTCTTATATCATAATCTCAGTGCTTAGTTTTTATCATCATATTGCTTACTTATTTACTTATGCCCGTTGCCTCTCGTGGAGGAACATAGACCACCCAGCAGCATTCTCCATCGAACTCTGTCATGAACAATCATTTCCCCTTGATATTCATCCTTTTCATGTCTGCTTCCAATTCCTGACTCAATGTGTTTCTTGGTCTTCACCTGTTCAATTTCCTTTCAGGATTACAAGTTAGGACTTGCCTGGTGATGCAGTTTGATAATTTTCACAATGTTATGTCCTATCCACCTCTAACGTCTTTTCTTAACTTCCTCTTCAATCGAAGATCGTTTGTCCTCACTCATAGTAAACTGTTACTGATAGTATCCTGTCAATGAACATTGAGTATCTTGAGTAGACGATTGTTCATAAATACTTATACATTTTGATGATGATCGTAGTTCTCCTCGTTTTAGCTCCGAACAGAAAAACTGTTTTGATGTTCGTATTGATATCATGTAAAGAAAAACAAAATAATCAGTCACTCTGACGATTTCGTTTTTGTTACATTGTTATTCATCTTATTAATTTCATCTCATCATGCTATTGTTTTGGGGCAAATGTGATCAGCTTACATTTGTCCTAGAATTTGCGATATCTTAATGTTCAGAAAGTTTTATTATTGTTTTTCACTTTTCTTTCTCAGGCGCCAAACATCAACACAGTATGTCTGACAGTCATGTCATTTCTCCGATAATTTCTCCTTGTCATCAAGCAACAAATTCGATGATTGGCGTAACAAGCGCTTACTCTGCTACCGCTGGGTTGTCGCCGCCATCAACCCCTTATCCTTCTTCATGTGTTGGTTGTTCACATCAACCACCACCTCCACCATTACCGCCTAGACAAGGTCGTCAAATTTGTAATTGTTGGAAACATTCTAAAACCCCGAATCCCACTGGTACAACCCTCCACAGAATACCTACTCCGCCATCTTCTCTTCATTCATCAAATACTTCATGTATTTTCTTTTCAACTATTGAAAATTGTAAGTGTTTCCCACCCCCACCACCACCGCCACCTTTACCTCCAAAGTTAAACTGCTCTATTCGTTCGACTGCAGCAGCAACAACAACTCCTGTCACCTACAGTCGATCTCCCGATGAGTCTTCTCCTAAGCATTCGAATTTTCTTCAATCAGTCACATTAAGTTCAGATACGACTACTATTAATACCACCACTGAATGTAGTATTGCTGAAACAGCACCACCATTACCGCCAAGAAGAAGTGCTTTCAATAATACCAGTACTATTACTACTAATACAACAGTATGCAATACATTATCGGATCACATTAACGGAATACCTGATGCATGACAATATACTGTATAGTTTCAATATTACTGCTCACTTTTTATGCTGAAAATTCATTCCTTCTCGAATCATACACCCTAGTTATAATCTATTCTTTACTGTACTGATAACACTATCATAACTTTTCTGCTCTTCTTGTCTATTTCCTTTCCTACTATGTACTGATGTACATTTGTACAGAATCCAATATTACTTATGGTTGACTGACTTTTCAGATATATATATATATATATAATGCATACTGAGAGTGGAATCTCATCCCAGCTATGTAGTTTATGTCTGTTTGTGTAGACTATCTTTTTTACTGTCATTATCGTTCTAAAGCATTATTTATTGTCTTCCTTCCATTAACAAAGAATTTCAACTACGATATTGTTTTTTTCTTTTCTCAATTCTTCTGTTCACTCGTATATCATTAGTATGCATTTAGTGTAAACTTTTCTCCACACTTAGCCTGCCTTTTTCCCGTATAAGGAGACAACTTGTTCAGAATCAATCACTCACAGACACATTCTTGTTCTTTTTTTTTTTTTAAAAAAAAACTTTCATTCGCAAAATTATTCCAGACTTTTTATTCCACATATCGATTCTTCCTCTTGGAATTATGTTCCTCTTGCTTAATATATTTTTTGTTGCTATCGCTTCTGTTAATAATCCATAGTTTCATCTTACCATGTTCTAGAATTAGAACGTGTCCGAATCTGAGTATATTTGTTAAATCTTATGTTCCTCATGATTTACTGATATAGTAACTGGTAAATCTATGGTGCAATTCTCAGTCTAAATGAGTGTACAATTACTTCTTCTTTCTTCTACGTTGATTTCATGTTAAGATAAGCAAAACAAAAAATTAAAAGAAGAACATCAAAACCATAAAAATATGAGATCAATTATTTCAGATTTCTATGATTTTTTACCTGTCTTTACGATGGTTTTCTCCGCGTTTTAAGTTTCTTACTCGCACTAATTTTCATTTTCCTACCGGTGTTGGAACATGGATGATTCATTTCTAACATAAATGCATTTGTATGTGCACTAACTCGAGTGGTCCAAAACATCAAATCAAGTCATTGAGTTATACTTACTTCTAAGTTTATTTATTTATAAAACTATAATAGACACGTATGTATATGATGTCGGTGATGATGATACCTTTATTATCCCAAAAATTGAATTACTTGTCTTATTGTTTTCTTTACTTACTATTCAATTATATTTCTTAATAATCTTTGATTTGTTTTTTTCCCTTTTCGATCTGTTTTTTGTTTCATTTTTCATCTCCATTTTGTACGTTTATCGGTCAGAAGAATGTGTGTTTGTCAGTTATTAGTAGTCTATTTGCTTTTCATTTGCAATTTTATCCCTATTTATAGAGGTTGTGAACAATTTTCGAGGTGTACCAATAAAATGAAGCTTACATATATATTTAGCTAAGTTCAGCTTACAATCTAACTGTAATATTCATATTTTATATCTGTTCTGATTTGAAATTTACTACGTGAACCATAATATAAGCTTCTACATATACATAATGCACAGATACCGATTGCCTTTTCTTTGATAAATACTAAGCAATGGATACAACGCACGTGTTTACGAGTTATTCTACGAATTTCGTTATTTCAGTAGTTTAACAGTACGAGCTGTATATTTTATGAACAATGTTTTCTACGTGGAACTAGATATTGTATTTCATCCGTATGGAACAGTTACTCGAGACTGGTAGGTCCTGGGTTCGAATCTCGCTCGCGAGAGCAGGTTCGTGGATGCGCACTGCTGAGGAGTCCCATAATAGGACGAAACGGCCGTCCAGTGTTTCCAGGTTTTCCATGGTGGTCTAGCTTCAATTGACTCACGCTTTCAACAATGATAGTTACTTAAAGGTTAAGGCAACCGACTTTCAATTGTTAATCCTCCGTTTTGAATTTTTCTTCAATTTTGGAATCGGGTTAGTATCGCTAGCCCTCATACGGGAAGTGTAACTTAATAGCTGGGACATAATTCTTTGCTTGGTTGCTGAACTAAATTGGTTACACTATAAACCGTAGTAGTCTTGTGTAACTGTCCTACATTCAATTGTCCAAAATACGGAATTGGTTACCCAGTAGGATTATTCAAATCACATTAATCATTAAATAAACATCTGCTCATATTACTATATGAATCTTAATAGCAACCAAAGGTTGGCAGTCACATAGTTAACAACTAACGTCATCTTTCTGTATAATTATCGACTTCATTTTTTCATGCAATATGTATTTCAAATCATCCTGGACGTACCTTTTCCTTCTGTTACGATCCATGGTCGATCAACCGCATAAATATTGCTAAAAATTATCTATAAAGTTCGTAACCTCTTCAGACCATTAGTATATTATTTTGCATACAACTAATAAGGCTTCACTGTCTGTATTTTTAATGTACTGTATTAATCTTAAGTGAATTAAATTAATATGATACAATTTAATGAACTCATCGTTTATAAGTAACCATCAATTGTAAAACACGTATTCTTACCTTAATATTTTCTAGCCAGTTATTCCAGTTTTTATTGTAAAGACAGGATTGATAACATTGTTTAATGTCATGAATGACCTAATGATACCGTAGAAAGACCTAATACCTTTATATTGAGTACTTGAAAAGCTAATTTATTGGTGACTAGTAGTAATTAAGTGCTATATTGTAAAATCTCAGTGTTGATACGATTCTATTGAACTAACAATAAATCCCCTATCAAATTCATTTAAACAGATAATAGACCGAATGAGTGATAATGAGTACTTTTATTATTGGGATTAATAAATCTTGTAGAAAACTATGACAAAGGCCATCACAATGTATATGTAAATTAGACGAAAAGCTGAGTAGCATACTCTTAGTTAAATGTAATCTATAAATGGTAACACATCACAATAGTTTATTAATCGTAAGAGAGATTCCATATAAAACCATAGAATTTTTATGAAATATGCTTGACGTGTAATCATGAAAAATATACAGACGGATTCGTTAGAAAATGAGCACTCAAACGTAACATTAAGTTTTTTTCTTACTTCTTATTAGCTGTTTGCCATACACACGATTCGTTATCATAGATGGATTGTATTCGTCACTGGTATGTGATTATTGTTATAAACGTATGTATGCCGTCGCCAATTGTTATAAACGTAGAGAGAGAGAGAGAGGATGCTGGTTATAACCTTAGGGGTTTCTGGTTATAACAGTCCTTTTACTTCTTACACGTATGTGGGACGTTAATTTATCTTAGACGAATATCTACACTAGATTCCCACCCAGTGTCTATTCTACAGGACTTCAACAGAACTCAGATCAAGAACACGAGATTAGCCTGACTATAACGTCAATATATTTCACACCAAATCCGACACAAAGAACAGTCAATCAATAAGTATCCAACATCAAGGAACAGTCAATAGGTCCATACATAATAAGGATAGGGAAATATATATATATCACATAACACCTGTCATCCCCTCTAATGTCTGACTCATCGAGACAACCAATCATTGACATTCTCGCCCACACATCACCTCCCTCGCGAAGTTCGATCGTATGATTTCACTTTGGGGTCTATTTGAAAAAATTTCGTTTGTTTCCGTTTCCTGAATGACCTTCGTCTAACTTCTGATTCTAGATCATTTTTTCTCGTTTCAACTTGTGGTGGTGGAATATCAAATGTATCACATAATACTTCGATTGGTAATGGTTTGAGTTTAGATGACTCATAAACACATTTTCTATCTCGCAGTTGATTTACATGTCTAATAATTAGTGTATTTTCGACCATCACTTCATATAATACTGTACCACGTCGTTTTTTTATAAACCCAAATATCCATTTTGGCTTGCCAGGCCGGAAATCCTGTGCATAAACTGAGTCACCTACTTTGAATTCTCGAATTTTCAGGCAATTCCCTTTCTTATTTTTTTGTAGTCCACTGATTCTGTCTTTCGGGTTCAAAACATCAAAAAATGTTCTAATCGGTCGGCCAAACATTATTTCGGCTGGAGATTTCCCATCTTGACAGTTTGGACTTGGCGTAATTCTATAAGAAATGAGAAATTGTTGCAGAGCCTCTTCTACGTTGCCTTCTCCTCCCATCTTTAAGAGAGCTCGTTTAAGAATATCAACAAATTTCTCTGCCTGCCCGTTCGACTTAGGGTGATACGGTGGAGTTCTAACGTGCTCGATTCCATTCTGTTTACAGAACTCCGCAAACTCTAACGACGTGAACTGCGTCCCGTTATCTGAAACCAAAACATTAGGTGTACCAAACCTACCAAATAATTGTCTCAGATGTAGCAGTGTTTCAGACGTAGATGGTCTTCGTACCACATAAATTTCAGGCCACTTCGAGTATGAGTCAACCACCACCAAAAAATATTGTCCAATTATCGGTCCAGCATAATCAACATGTAGTCGGACCCAAGGCTTTTTCGTTTCTGGCCATGACTGGGATTCTGCTTTCGGCACATTCAACGGTAAATCCCACAAACCAAATTTATCAATCCAATCAATACCTAATAGATTGGTATTACAGTTCCCGGATACGTAACATTTCCCGGTCATAGTCTTTTCACCAAACGTTAGAGGTAGCTGTATTACTCCAAGAAGAGTAATATTAGTTCCTGATGCACTCTTGGCATTATAACATGTAGGTTGATATCGGGGTCGACCAATTTTAATCCAAGTTTCTCTAGAAATTAATGTTATGTCAGACCCAGTATCGACTTGTAGTTTGACCGGTTTGCCATCGAAAAAAATAGTTACATACTTCCTTTTAGAGAAGAAATGCTCACATTTTGTAGCCAGAACAACATTTGAGTTATGCGGTATTGATTTTGAAGTCTGCATCTTATTTCGTTTACGGAACTTATGCTCACGGTCAGAAACCTTCGGCCTACTTTTACAACATACTTGAGCATGACCATATTTACCACATTGAAAGCATACTCGTTTTTTAAAATAGCAAACATTGGCAGAATGACACTTACCACATCGCCAACATGACGTTTTGTGTTTCACTTGATTCGGGATTTTCTGGGAGTTCGAATCTTTATTTCCTTTAAAAGATTTACGTAAAGCATTAACTCCAACGTGTTCACTGTTCCTTTCTACGAGTTTCGTGTCATGCTTCAAATTAATCATTCTTTGACACTCTTCAGATACTGATTGTAGACTGATATTAGGATCTTGTTCGATTCTCGCTAGAATCCGTGCTCTAATATCTGCATCTACTGGAGATTGTAATCCACATACAAAAATAAGGCACTTGAACTGATCTGAGGACATTTCCTGTAGTCGGAACCGCTCACATTCCCGGTTCACGATACTTGCATACGTTACGTAATCGTCCTGTACTTTTTTTACAAGTTGAAGACACTGGTATCTAGTGTGAAAAATTGATGACCGTTCACCAAATATACGAGTCAGGCATTCAACTGTTTCTTTGAACGTTATGTCGGATGGCTTCTTTGGGAGGATAAAATTACAGAATTTTTCATGTTCGGACACTCCGAGCTTTCGTAATAATAATCTCAATTTTGAACTTTCGTCCCACTCTTTACATTCATTAATAAATAAATCCTCATGGCGTTTAAACCATGCCTCAAAAGTAACTCCACTTTCTGGATCAAATCTAAATTCAGTTATTGAATTTGCAATAGAATCCGGAGTCATAGTGGAATTAGACACATCAGTTCTTGAGGATATCGACATATTTTTGACTAATAATTCGATAAGAGTATTTTGCTGTTGCAATAAGGTTTTCATATCATCCATTTTCTTGATACAAAGTTCACTTTAACTGAATACGTAAGCGTAGATCCGTTTTAATCACCGTCGCCAATGTTATAAACGTATGTATGCCGTCGCCAATTGTTATAAACGTAGAGAGAGAGAGAGAGGATGCTGGTTATAACCTTAGGGGTTTCTGGTTATAACAGTCCTTTTACTTCTTACACGTATGTGGGACGTTAATTTATCTTAGACGAATATCTACACTAGATTCCCACCCAGTGTCTATTCTACAGGACTTCAACAGAACTCAGATCAAGAACACGAGATTAGCCTGACTATAACGTCAATATATTTCACACCAAATCCGACACAAAGAACAGTCAATCAATAAGTATCCAACATCAAGGAACAGTCAATAGGTCCATACATAATAAGGATAGGAAAATATATATATATCACATAACACCTGTCATCCCCTCTAATGTCTGACTCATCGAGACAACCAATCATTGACATTCTCGCCCACACATCACCTCCCTCGCGAAGTTCGATCGTATGATTTCACTTTGGGGTCTATTTGAAAAAATTTCGTTTGTTTCCGTTTCCTGAATGACCTTCGTCTAACTTCTGATTCTAGATCATTTTTTCTCGTTTCAACTTGTGGTGGTGGAATATCAAATGTATCACATAATACTTCGATTGGTAATGGTTTGAGTTTAGATGACTCATAAACACATTTTCTATCTCGCAGTTGATTTACATGTCTAATAATTAGTGTATTTTCGACCATCACTTCATATAATACTGTACCACGTCGTTTTTTTATAAACCCAAATATCCATTTTGGCTTGCCAGGCCGGAAATCCTGTGCATAAACTGAGTCACCTACTTTGAATTCTCGAATTTTCAGGCAATTCCCTTTCTTATTTTTTTGTAGTCCACTGATTCTGTCTTTCGGGTTCAAAACATCAAAAAATGTTCTAATCGGTCGGCCAAACATTATTTCGGCTGGAGATTTCCCATCTTGACAGTTTGGACTTGGCGTAATTCTATAAGAAATGAGAAATTGTTGCAGAGCCTCTTCTACGTTGCCTTCTCCTCCCATCTTTAAGAGAGCTCGTTTAAGAATATCAACAAATTTCTCTGCCTGCCCGTTCGACTTAGGGTGATACGGTGGAGTTCTAACGTGCTCGATTCCATTCTGTTTACAGAACTCCGCAAACTCTAACGACGTGAACTGCGTCCCGTTATCTGAAACCAAAACATTAGGTGTACCAAACCTACCAAATAATTGTCTCAGATGTAGCAGTGTTTCAGACGTAGATGGTCTTCGTACCACATAAATTTCAGGCCACTTCGAGTATGAGTCAACCACCACCAAAAAATATTGTCCAATTATCGGTCCAGCATAATCAACATGTAGTCGGACCCAAGGCTTTTTCGTTTCTGGCCATGACTGGGATTCTGCTTTCGGCACATTCAACGGTAAATCCCACAAACCAAATTTATCAATCCAATCAATACCTAATAGATTGGTATTACAGTTCCCGGATACGTAACATTTCCCGGTCATAGTCTTTTCACCAAACGTTAGAGGTAGCTGTATTACTCCAAGAAGAGTAATATTAGTTCCTGATGCACTCTTGGCATTATAACATGTAGGTTGATATCGGGGTCGACCAATTTTAATCCAAGTTTCTCTAGAAATTAATGTTATGTCAGACCCAGTATCGACTTGTAGTTTGACCGGTTTGCCATCGAAAAAAATAGTTACATACTTCCTTTTAGAGAAGAAATGCTCACATTTTGTAGCCAGAACAACATTTGAGTTATGCGGTATTGATTTTGAAGTCTGCATCTTATTTCGTTTACGGAACTTATGCTCACGGTCAGAAACCTTCGGCCTACTTTTACAACATACTTGAGCATGACCATATTTACCACATTGAAAGCATACTCGTTTTTTAAAATAGCAAACATTGGCAGAATGACACTTACCACATCGCCAACATGACGTTTTGTGTTTCACTTGATTCGGGATTTTCTGGGAGTTCGAATCTTTATTTCCTTTAAAAGATTTACGTAAAGCATTAACTCCAACGTGTTCACTGTTCCTTTCTACGAGTTTCGTGTCATGCTTCAAATTAATCATTCTTTGACACTCTTCAGATACTGATTGTAGACTGATATTAGGATCTTGTTCGATTCTCGCTAGAATCCGTGCTCTAATATCTGCATCTACTGGAGATTGTAATCCACATACAAAAATAAGGCACTTGAACTGATCTGAGGACATTTCCTGTAGTCGGAACCGCTCACATTCCCGGTTCACGATACTTGCATACGTTACGTAATCGTCCTGTACTTTTTTTACAAGTTGAAGACACTGGTATCTAGTGTGAAAAATTGATGACCGTTCACCAAATATACGAGTCAGGCATTCAACTGTTTCTTTGAACGTTATGTCGGATGGCTTCTTTGGGAGGATAAAATTACAGAATTTTTCATGTTCGGACACTCCGAGCTTTCGTAATAATAATCTCAATTTTGAACTTTCGTCCCACTCTTTACATTCATTAATAAATAAATCCTCATGGCGTTTAAACCATGCCTCAAAAGTAACTCCACTTTCTGGATCAAATCTAAATTCAGTTATTGAATTTGCAATAGAATCCGGAGTCATAGTGGAATTAGACACATCAGTTCTTGAGGATATCGACATATTTTTGACTAATAATTCGATAAGAGTATTTTGCTGTTGCAATAAGGTTTTCATATCATCCATTTTCTTGATACAAAGTTCACTTTAACTGAATACGTAAGCGTAGATCCGTTTTAATCACCGTCGCCAATGTTATAAACGTATGTATGCCGTCGCCAATTGTTATAAACGTAGAGAGAGAGAGAGAGGATGCTGGTTATAACCTTAGGGGTTTCTGGTTATAACAGTCCTTTTACTTCTTACACGTATGTGGGACGTTAATTTATCTTAGACGAATATCTACACTAGATTCCCACCCAGTGTCTATTCTACAGGACTTCAACAGAACTCAGATCAAGAACACGAGATTAGCCTGACTATAACGTCAATATATTTCACACCAAATCCGACACAAAGAACAGTCAATCAATAAGTATCCAACATCAAGGAACAGTCAATAGGTCCATACATAATAAGGATAGGAAAATATATATATATCACATAACACCTGTCATCCCCTCTAATGTCTGACTCATCGAGACAACCAATCATTGACATTCTCGCCCACACATCACCTCCCTCGCGAAGTTCGATCGTATGATTTCACTTTGGGGTCTATTTGAAAAAATTTCGTTTGTTTCCGTTTCCTGAATGACCTTCGTCTAACTTCTGATTCTAGATCATTTTTTCTCGTTTCAACTTGTGGTGGTGGAATATCAAATGTATCACATAATACTTCGATTGGTAATGGTTTGAGTTTAGATGACTCATAAACACATTTTCTATCTCGCAGTTGATTTACATGTCTAATAATTAGTGTATTTTCGACCATCACTTCATATAATACTGTACCACGTCGTTTTTTTATAAACCCAAATATCCATTTTGGCTTGCCAGGCCGGAAATCCTGTGCATAAACTGAGTCACCTACTTTGAATTCTCGAATTTTCAGGCAATTCCCTTTCTTATTTTTTTGTAGTCCACTGATTCTGTCTTTCGGGTTCAAAACATCAAAAAATGTTCTAATCGGTCGGCCAAACATTATTTCGGCTGGAGATTTCCCATCTTGACAGTTTGGACTTGGCGTAATTCTATAAGAAATGAGAAATTGTTGCAGAGCCTCTTCTACGTTGCCTTCTCCTCCCATCTTTAAGAGAGCTCGTTTAAGAATATCAACAAATTTCTCTGCCTGCCCGTTCGACTTAGGGTGATACGGTGGAGTTCTAACGTGCTCGATTCCATTCTGTTTACAGAACTCCGCAAACTCTAACGACGTGAACTGCGTCCCGTTATCTGAAACCAAAACATTAGGTGTACCAAACCTACCAAATAATTGTCTCAGATGTAGCAGTGTTTCAGACGTAGATGGTCTTCGTACCACATAAATTTCAGGCCACTTCGAGTATGAGTCAACCACCACCAAAAAATATTGTCCAATTATCGGTCCAGCATAATCAACATGTAGTCGGACCCAAGGCTTTTTCGTTTCTGGCCATGACTGGGATTCTGCTTTCGGCACATTCAACGGTAAATCCCACAAACCAAATTTATCAATCCAATCAATACCTAATAGATTGGTATTACAGTTCCCGGATACGTAACATTTCCCGGTCATAGTCTTTTCACCAAACGTTAGAGGTAGCTGTATTACTCCAAGAAGAGTAATATTAGTTCCTGATGCACTCTTGGCATTATAACATGTAGGTTGATATCGGGGTCGACCAATTTTAATCCAAGTTTCTCTAGAAATTAATGTTATGTCAGACCCAGTATCGACTTGTAGTTTGACCGGTTTGCCATCGAAAAAAATAGTTACATACTTCCTTTTAGAGAAGAAATGCTCACATTTTGTAGCCAGAACAACATTTGAGTTATGCGGTATTGATTTTGAAGTCTGCATCTTATTTCGTTTACGGAACTTATGCTCACGGTCAGAAACCTTCGGCCTACTTTTACAACATACTTGAGCATGACCATATTTACCACATTGAAAGCATACTCGTTTTTTAAAATAGCAAACATTGGCAGAATGACACTTACCACATCGCCAACATGACGTTTTGTGTTTCACTTGATTCGGGATTTTCTGGGAGTTCGAATCTTTATTTCCTTTAAAAGATTTACGTAAAGCATTAACTCCAACGTGTTCACTGTTCCTTTCTACGAGTTTCGTGTCATGCTTCAAATTAATCATTCTTTGACACTCTTCAGATACTGATTGTAGACTGATATTAGGATCTTGTTCGATTCTCGCTAGAATCCGTGCTCTAATATCTGCATCTACTGGAGATTGTAATCCACATACAAAAATAAGGCACTTGAACTGATCTGAGGACATTTCCTGTAGTCGGAACCGCTCACATTCCCGGTTCACGATACTTGCATACGTTACGTAATCGTCCTGTACTTTTTTTACAAGTTGAAGACACTGGTATCTAGTGTGAAAAATTGATGACCGTTCACCAAATATACGAGTCAGGCATTCAACTGTTTCTTTGAACGTTATGTCGGATGGCTTCTTTGGGAGGATAAAATTACAGAATTTTTCATGTTCGGACACTCCGAGCTTTCGTAATAATAATCTCAATTTTGAACTTTCGTCCCACTCTTTACATTCATTAATAAATAAATCCTCATGGCGTTTAAACCATGCCTCAAAAGTAACTCCACTTTCTGGATCAAATCTAAATTCAGTTATTGAATTTGCAATAGAATCCGGAGTCATAGTGGAATTAGACACATCAGTTCTTGAGGATATCGACATATTTTTGACTAATAATTCGATAAGAGTATTTTGCTGTTGCAATAAGGTTTTCATATCATCCATTTTCTTGATACAAAGTTCACTTTAACTGAATACGTAAGCGTAGATCCGTTTTAATCACCGTCGCCAATGTTATAAACGTATGTATGCCGTCGCCAATTGTTATAAACGTAGAGAGAGAGAGAGAGGATGCTGGTTATAACCTTAGGGGTTTCTGGTTATAACAGTCCTTTTACTTCTTACACGTATGTGGGACGTTAATTTATCTTAGACGAATATCTACACTAGATTCCCACCCAGTGTCTATTCTACAGGACTTCAACAGAACTCAGATCAAGAACACGAGATTAGCCTGACTATAACGTCAATATATTTCACACCAAATCCGACACAAAGAACAGTCAATCAATAAGTATCCAACATCAAGGAACAGTCAATAAGTCCATACATAATAAGGATAGGGAAATATATATATAACACATAACACCTGTCATCCCCTCTAATGTCTGACTCATCGAGACAACCAATCATTGACATTCTCGCCCACACATCAATTATAGTCAGTCATAAAAACTTTATCCCAACATAGGTTTTTGTTCATTGAGATAAACTTCACCAATAAAGTCAAGAGTTTACTGTTGAGTAATTTCAGTAAGTTATCAAATAAACTAATTGCACTGTCGCATAATATGCTTTGTTCCTAGTTATATCATAAAAAAAGTCAGTAAGCTTTCACTTTAGTTACTCACCTAATAAGAAAAGTCTGTTGTAAATATTTATAAGGGTTCATAGTTTCATTTTGTTGATACTATTACAGAATAATGCGTTGGCATTTGAAGTAGTTAGATACTGGATTTGATTCTTATTGCGAACAACAACACTCAGATGAAGAGACATCCAGCTGACAGGTCCCAAATAAAAATAAATGCCCTGGTGCGGCCGAGAGTGGGGAGAGTCTACTCTCCCTCTCGAAATGCTCTCACATGGCCAGCGAATATATAGCCTCTGCCAGGGAAGTCCTACTCACTGCCTTCTCGTGGCGAGGGTGTTGTTTACGAAAGTGAGAGGACGGAAAGCGGATATCCAGTGCTTTAACCAGGTTGGTGGAAACGGAAAGTCCACCCAGGGGAGTTGGAAAACCCTGATCACAAACCAATGGTGCACATGGGCTTCAGTATCATGAGGGAACAAATGGCGTATGAATCAATCGTTGGTCATCGGCTACCATGGGACTGCATCTCCTCAAGATGCTCCACTGCCTTGTGGACTAGACCTTCAGGTCAAAGGCTCTGGGTGTGACCCCCTAAGAAAATCACCTGCTTCAATCTGGGCAGTATCACAGCCCTCACACAAATCTCATTTGATTTGTGTGGCGCATATTTATCTGTTGCTTCCTTCTTACAGCTAATCGCTAGCTGCGACCAAACTTTTACTTATAATAAGTTTTTTATGTCATGATTAAACCAAATAATCATCGTGGAAACTGTTTTTTGATTACAAATATCTTAGATAAATAAACATCTAGTTTTACAATTACATTTTGAAGAAAATGTTATCATTGATTGCGAACTAACTGAAAGGATATTTTTACATAAGGACGGATACTGAATAGCAGTAGAATCCAGGATAAACGTATCGTCTTAATTAAAGATCGTTATCTGGATGTACTTGCATGCCAGCCTTGATACTCACTGCGGAAAT
Organism: Schistosoma rodhaini; assembly: GCA_944470415.2. NCBI lineage: Eukaryota > Metazoa > Platyhelminthes > Trematoda > Strigeidida > Schistosomatidae > Schistosoma > Schistosoma rodhaini. The sequence goes on from OX104037.1 coordinate 32,738,498, forward strand.
TTGACCTCATGGATTTTACATCAACTCGTATCATAAAGGCTATAGAGAAGACTCGCATAGTAAGCTAATATACTAACTAAAACTAACCAAATTTCAGTCAAAAAATATCAACAACGGGATAACCCGAACCATTTGAAATTAAATGAAACAGAATAAAGCAAAAAGGAATTATTGGAAGAGGGATGGAGTTTTCAAGTTTCAGGTTTTTTTCGACTATTCAATGCTTAATTTACACATAAATACAGAATTATGCGACTGATTTAAGTTCTCAATACAATCATTTCAGTTAGATCTACAAGATATGGAATCAATATAAATTAGCTTCAAGATGGATTTCCTGAATTTCTAGTGAAAAACTGTGATCACTAGAGTTCAATCCTTGTCGGGTGGAGAGAGTTATCCACCCCAGACAATAGACGAAGGGTTACACGTTCGTGATTAAAGGTCCTGGGTTCGAGTCCCACATGCGACCGTGTATGAAGACTGCTGAAAAATCTCAAACCAGGATGAAACGGTCATCCAGTGTTTCTGTTATATCCCCTGGTGAATTATGAATGGTAACTCTAAGGACTATTTATCGACCAATGTATTATGTCTATTTCTTATTGTACAATTATTACGTAACTAAACGATTCATATTTGTGTTTCGCTTATCATGAGCTTTATTTTGATCTTTGATTTATTATCATACGATTCTTGAGTTATACTCAGTTATTGATTACTTTGGTTTGTATAAAAACCCAGTATGTTTGTTAATAATGATTCATATTGCCGAGGCTGTTATTTGTGTTCTGGACTTAACGGGCTGAGCAGGAGTGACAAGTAATCAAATCAGCTCGTACGATTTTAAGTATCATTTGCGTCCCATCAATAAATCTACTCCTCTCTAAATTGGCGTTCATATATTAAATTGGGCACTCGTACGTTATAACAGTTTCCGAATTCTGATTGATTGTCTAGCTTACATCAACTTATGAATTCAACTATCAATATAAACTTGTCCATTAGCAGAAATTAACTTTTATTATTTTTATTTCAGAGTCTTTGACAGAATTCATTACATTTGATCAACTTACTCATCATTACTGTTCATTATTATCTTAATTAATAAGTGTTTCTAATAACTTATTCAAATATATAAAAGATAATTTGAGAGGTATCAACAATAAATATGTATTATGAATTTTACTAGTTACTTACTTACGCCTATTACCCCTAGTGGAGGAGCATTGGACGCTCACCAGCATTCTCTATCCAACTCTGTCCTGGGCAGTAACTCCAGAAGAGCTACAGGCGGAGTTAATTTTACTAGTTATTAGATAATAATGTTTAATATTCGACTGAATATTTTAAGTTGATCTTAAGAAAATTTTTTTATATAACTGCATTATTCAATCTTTTTATTTGGTTATTAAAATTAACTGTTTCAATAAAATTATGGAAATATAAAATACCTTTACATTTTTTTTCCAGCAGAACATAATTACATGGTTACAGAAATTATTAACTATTGATTTCTGATCTGTTTTTTGTTTTGTTTTTTTTCCACTTTATAACTATTCATTTTTAAACAGAGTTACTTTTCATACGAATAGGTTAATGTGACATAACTTAGTTTAAATGAAAATCCAGGGTTAATACCACCTAAAATCTTATTGATTAACTGACCTAGAATATTAATAAATGTGTGACGATTGAAATTTAATCAATAATAAATAGTAAATAAAAAAAACTAGTGAAATGTGGCCAACTGGGGACTTAAGTATTTATATTTGTGTGTATGTGTTTGTGAGTGGGTGGGTGTGTTGTATGTTCCTATGCGGCTATTCGATACATGGGTATATATATACACACACACATACACTAATGGTGTATCAAGATTATAGAGAGAAAAAAATGACTGCAAACAAAATCGTACATGTATATGTAACCTAGATAATGTAGATACTATTTTAGAAATACAAATACCATATATAAAATTGCAAAATAAACTACGTGATTACACATACAAATGGAATAGAATGGTTAATTGAAATAGGTGGTAAATAACACGTGACGTACACAAAAATTATAATTTAACGTAAATAATAAAAAAAAATGACTTTTTTTTAAAATGAAATAAAAGTAATTTCATCATAATTTTTTTTTAGTTTGACCCATAATATTATTTTTAATTAGACAAAATTTAATTGAAACTGTATTGGTTTAACCTAGACTGTGAATTATGTATACACAGTTTCTATAAAGTCTTGCTTGACCGATAGAACTGTTAATAAAGAAATATACAATATCAGAAGGCGGTTCGAATCTCGCGAGGCGGGATCATAGATGAGCACTGCTGAAGAGTCTCACAATAGGAGGAAACGGTCGTCCAGTGCTTCCAGGTTTTCCATGGTGGTCTAGCTTCAATTGACTCATGATCTCAACTATATAAAAAAATAAACAGTATGTTAGCTGGGTATAAATTACACTATCCGGTTTGACATAGCTTTTAATGCAAACCAACTACATACTGTGGAGATTTCTGTTAAAAGATTGTTGTAATTACGAGAGCGCTGCTGTTATAATTAACAATAGAAATTGTAGAAAATTTCATGATGTAAATAAGAAGATTAAAACAGACTTTTTTAAATAACGAAATCTGTCTTATCCGACAAAGACTGTCAACGGTTGTTATCACGTCAAATAACTGGTATTTACTCCATCGATCGCGCAACACTAGTAAGAACATGAATATGTGTGCTCAAGGATTTATTTAACAATTGAAATTAATCAAAATAAATAACGCTATATATTAATTTTTCTATAATTTGCATAGAATAATGGTCAGATTTGTATGCGCTGAAAGAATTAATACTTAACATCACATTCATCACTTATTAAACACAAATACAGAACATCATAAAATTAACTGTCTATGACTGATAGATATATTTAATATGACTATTACTTCTTAACACGTGACTGATTATCATAAATGACTAGAAAAAGGAAGTCAGTTTTATATGTTACTGATATTCCAGTCAATTAAATCAGTATTATGGTTAAACATATTCATCATGACTAGTTTATTTACTATTGTGGTGTGGGTTACTTATATCCACATTAGTAGTATATTACGATGATCGAGTATTGAATCTATTTCAGTAGAATATAGATGAGTAAAGAACAGGAGCGAAGCTCAGTCGGTAAGAAAATGCATAAACAATAATATTAGGTACCGACGGACGGATATTTACAGAAGCAATGGTCAAGATTGAGACAATTGATTGTTCGTTTGCAAAATAACTATTTACTACATGGTTCTCATATTTTACTGAGATGTTCTGTAATTTTGTGCTCAAATACATTCGATTGTTCCCACCCGAGTTCCGTTCACTACATTATTACAATGAATTCTAGTCATTGGCATTGTTTGGGTTTTATTAGCATTTCCTTAACCATAACTTCCTTGTTAATTGACTAATTATCATAGAACAAAATGTATCCAATAAAAAAAGCATCTGAAGAAGATTGGGAAAAACATTTTTTCCTAACTTCAGTTATGCGGTTGTTTCAGATGGTTAGGAAGGTTTATTTTTCAACCATTAACGTAGTAAATCTTCTATTGAAGAATGAAATTTATTATACTGATGAGTTTCTTTGAGTAAAGCAAGAACAACAAGCATAGCAGTTTATTCAGATTTATCAATGGAAAAATTTCATGATAGACTTCTGAAGACGTAAAGCTGATATTATTGAAGAATAAATAGTTTACCTGATATTATTTCCGTCATTCTATTCGTACGATATATCAGTAATAAAGTGGCTTAACCAAAAGAAGTGGTGACTCAATGGTGACATAATTAGCTAAAGAAAATGATATTTCCTAAAGTTTACATAAATCCTTGTGCTCACTTGAGATTGAGATGCCAATTTTTCCTGAAAGAAATTACTGTCATTAATTCAGCATCCATTAAGTGCTTTTCTTTGTGTACAGTTGTAAAAGAAAACAGTACAAAGCTCACTACTTAGGGACTTAAAAGACAAGGGTGTTTTCTTCATTAGTGCCTCTATCAGTTGTTCAAATAGTTACACTACAAATGAGTTGTGAATCTAAGTATTTTATCAAACTATTATTCTTCAAGTTAAGTTACCTGATAAACGTAAAATCAAGCAATAGACATTTAAAATCAGAGTAATCTGATAAAGATCATTGTGGTTTTCAGTAAATATTACTTGCGTACAGATTCAAATATTTTCATTCATGGACAATTTATTATACTTAAATTATTACTGACAAAACTGTAGTCCTTTTTTCACCATCAATGATTCCTGAAATAATTTATGAATGAGGTACTAGGATTAACATTTTAATGGGTCATCTATGAAACCTGATGATATAAATTAGAAAAGAATACAATTATGTAGTGGAAAAGTAGCAGAGACAGCATTCAGTATTATTTAATGATCTGTAATTTCCCGTTGTTGAAATTCAGGAATGCATTTGATTAGTCTCAGGTGTTATTTGTGTGTATCATCAGAAGATTTTCTCGAGGTAATCCTCATCACAGGGCGCACTACATTCGCATTATCACTGACAGTGGAATCCATTGTGTTTGTTCCTTCCTATTTGACACTCGTCAGCTAGATGTACCTGCTTGTCGGCACTGATGATTAAATTGAGATTCGAACCTGGGACCAAGAGTGTCTTCGTAACTTCACTAATGGTGCGAACCCAAATGTACTAAAATGTCTACTGATTCTTTGTGATTTAAAAAATATATTAAAGTGTTTGATAATTAGAAGACGAAGGTCTAGCTGATAAACAAGTAGTTCATTCTGATGAATCAAACGATTTGTCATATAATTCAACCTTAGACTCTAACCAAATGTTGTTATTCTAAGCGTTCATGATGTGCCGTTTAAACCGACGTGAGTGAAGAGCGGCATAGATAACCGATTTCTTAACGCCAAGCGGAGTGCCTTAATCTCTATGCCACTAATTGTTAAAACAAACATAATAAGTGAAATTTAGAAAAAAAGGTCAATTCTTATAGAAGAAATAAGACATCACTTTCTTATAAGGACGCCTTCTAAGTAAAATATTCATGTTTAATAAAGATCCAAAATGTCACTCACAACAACTTACACTGATTTTCAGTGATTATAAATTCAGATGTCGATAAATTTTTAAATACTTGTAGTTTTGGGGCTTCTTTAGCATATGACAAATTATTTGTGATCATTAAATAGATAAGTTGATTATATTCTGCATCTGATTTTTCTGTATACTTGTGAAATAACTTATACGAAAGCAATACGGAATATATGTCTACAACAGAGCCTACAGGATTTCTGTTCACACCAAACAGGTTACCAAATGTAGTTTAATTTATGATAGAATAGTTTATGGACGTGAACGAATTGGAGGACAATGGAGTCCTTAGGTTACAGCTTAGGAAATCTGTAAGCTTCCCGACAATTATTATAATATTTACTTTGACTACTTATAAGTAGCCTAAATAATACAAAATTAATATCATGATCTTTAGGTAAACGACGAAGTATGTTAAACATTGAAAGTAACATTTACATTCAGTTTTCCTGGAAACATTTGATCTGAGACATATCGTCCCGCATATTAATTGCTGCGTTGGAAGGATGGATGGTGGAATTTCCACAGTTTTAGCAAAACACTAGGGAGTAATAAAATATTATTGCCAATGATAAGTAGAGTCAGATGGTGCATACGAATCCTGCTGACATTTCAAGTTTACATCACAGACCTTATTGACTAAGCGTTAATATTGTTCTTGAACAGGACATAGCATGGCTTGAAATTTATTTTCTTTAATAAAACTATTCGCTGTTCAAGTTAAATCTCGTTACCACCACCAGGTTTTATCAATCGGTGAAGTTCTGTAAAACAAGAAGTATTGGGAATCTTTTTTATCCTAGTCTGGTACTTTTTTAAAGTTTACAACCACAATCTATCCACAGCCTTAGCCTGTATCGTATTGATGTCACTAAGGAAGCTCACTACCATTATGCAGCTAAATTCAAGTATAATTGACCGTAGCAGTCAATTCAACTCCGCCTGTAGCTCTTCTAGAGTTACTGCCGGTCCCAAGCCCGGGTAAAGGAGGAGGGTTGGGCATGGGGTTAGCGACCCCATCCCGTAGAAAAGCTAACTCGCTAAAAAAACGCTAACCAGAAAAAATAATCCAAACCATTTAAACTCTGCCCTGGGAGTTGAAGGAATAATGACGTCTCATGATGAAAGCCGAAATTCTTCGGAAGTCACGAGACCGATGCACCTTCTAACAACCAGAGCAACACTCTTTATAGGTACATGGAACGTCCGGACAATGTGGGAAACAGGAAAGACCAGCCAAATAGCAATGGAAATGAGGAGATACAACTTGGCAGTACTCGGAATCAGCGAAACCCATTGGACACAAACTGGACAACAAAGGCTAGGTACAGGAGAGATGCTGCTGTACTCCGGTCACGAAGGGGAAAATGCTCCACACACTCAGGGAGTTGCTCTAATACTGTCCAAAGAAGCACGAAATGCACTTGTGGGATGGGAATCTCATGGACCCAGGATAATCAAAGCATCATTCAGAACAAAGAAGCAAGGGATCACAATGAATGTTATCCAATGTTATGCACCCACCAATGATAGCAACGACGATGATAAAGATCAGTTCTATGAAAGGCTGCAATCAATTATAGCAAAGTGCTCACGAAAGGACCTCACCATCCTTATGGGAGATCTAAATGCTAAAGTTGGAGTGGACAACACAGGATATGAAGATGTAATTGGACGACATGGACTAGGAGAGAGAAATGAAAATGGGGAGAGACTTGCAAACCTATGTGCTTTCAACAAATTGGTTATAGGCGGCACAATATTCCCACACAAACGCATACACACAGCTACATGGATCTCACCGGACCACACCACAGAGAACCAGATTAATCACATCTGTATCAACAAAAAATTCCGAAGATCAATGGAAGATGTGAGAACCCGGAGAGGAGCTGACATAGCTTCAGATCACCACCTGGTTGTGGCCAAGATGAGACTGAAGCTAAAGAAAGACTGGACAACTGGACAGACAGCACTACAAAGGTTTAATACAGCCTTCCTTCGAGATACTGACAAACTCCATGAATTCAAAATAACTCTCAACAACAGGTTCCAAGCTCTACAGGATCTACTGAAAGAACAAGAAACTACTTTGGAGGACAACTGGAAAGGGATAAAAGAAGCACTAACTTCAACGTGTCAGGAGGTTCTTGGTCCTAAGAAGCACCATCACAAGGAATGGATCTCTATGGGGACCCTGGACAAACTTCAAGAAAGGAAGAACAAGAAACTAGCAATTAACAACAGCCGAACACGAGCAGAGAAAGTCAAAGCACAAGCAGACTACGCAGAAGCAAACAGGGAAGTGAAGAAAAGCATTAAAGCCGACAAGGAGAAATATATGGGAGAACTAGCAACGGCGGAAAAAGCTGCAAGAGAAGGGAATATGAAACAACTATATGATACAACGAAGAAATTGGCAGGGAGATATAGCAAACCAGAGAGACCAGTCAAAGACAAAGAAGGAAAGACAATCACTGAGATTCAGGAACAGAGGAAAAGATGGGCAGAATACTTTGAGGAACTGCTGAATAGACCAGCCCCATTGAATCCACCGAACATCGAAGCAGCACACACAGACCTTCCAATAGATTTCACTCCACCAACGATCGAAGAAGTCAAGATGGCCATCAGACAAATCAAAAGTGGGAAGGCGGCAGGACCTGACAATATACCAGCTGAAGCACTGAAGTCAGACATTGAAATAACTGCAAACATGCTTCACCTTCTATTCAAAAAGATTTGGGAAGAGGAACAAGTGCCAACGGACTGGAAAGAAGGATATCTCATCAAGATACCAAAGAAAGGAGATCTGAGCAAATGCGAGAACTACAGAGGTATCAGTTTGTTATCAGTACCAGGAAAAGTTTTCAACAGAGTGCTGCTGAATCGGATGAAAGACGCAGTAGACGCCGAACTTAGGGATCATCAGGCTGGATTCCGTAAGGATCGGTCGTGCACAGACCAGATTGCGACACTACGGATCATCGTTGAACAATCAGTTGTGTGGAACTCATCACTATACGTCAACTTCATCGACTATGAGAAGGCGTTTGACAGCGTGGATAGGAGAACATTGTGGAAACTTCTTCGACACTATGGAGTTCCTCAGAAGATCGTCAACATTATCCAAAACTCATACGATGGATTACAGTGCAAAGTGGTGCATGGAGGACAGCTGACAGATGCATTTCCAGTAAGGACCGGAGTCAGACAAGGCTGTCTACTCTCCCCATTTCTCTTCCTTCTAGTGATTGACTGGATTATGACGAATTCGACATCTAAAGGGAAATACGGAATACAATGGACTTCTCAGAATCAATCAGATGATTTGGACTTCGCAGATGACCTAGCCCTCCTCTCTCATACACACGACCAAATGCAGATGAAGACAGCAAATGTAGCAGCAGCCTCCGCATCGATAGGTCTCCACATTCACAAAGGAAAAAGCAAGATTCTCAAATGCAACACGGAGAACACCGACCCAATCACACTTGATGGCGAAACTCTGGAAGAGGTGGAAACATTCAAGTACCTGGGGAGCATCGTTGATAAACAAGGAGGATCGGATGCAGATGTAAAGGCAAGGATTGGCAAAGCAAGGGCAGCATTTCTACAATTGCAGAACATATGGAACTCAAAACAACTCTCAACCAATTTCAAGGTCAGAATCTTTAATACGAACGTCAAGACAGTCCTACTGTATGGAGCTGAAACGTGGAGAACTACTACGGCCATCATCAGGAAGGTACAAGTATTTATAAACAGTTGTCTACGCAAAATACTCAACATCCATTGGCCGGATACTATCAGCAACAGCGTTTTATGGGAGAGGACAAACCAGCTTCCAAGTGAAGAGGAAATTAGGAAAAGACGTTGGAAGTGGATCGGACATACATTAAGGAAATCACCAATTTGTATCACGACTCAAACCCTAACTTGAAATCCGGAAGGGAAGCGGAAAAGAGGAAGGCCAAAGAACACACTACGCCGGGAAATAGAAGCCGATATGAAAAGGATGAATAGCAACTGGAAAGAACTGGAAAGGAAGGCTCAGGACAGAGTTGGATGGAGAATGCTGGTGAGCGGCCTATGCTCCTCGACGAGGGGTAACAGGCGTAAGTAAGTAAGTAAGTAAGCAGTCAATTCAAATTATACCGTCACTGTTAATGCACTGTCATAATTACATTCACGTAATATCTTTGGAGTTAGAGTATACTAAACACATTCATATATGTAGTCGGAATTCACCAACATAACTTTCCGTACATTATTGCCAGTCTCACAGTTGTGAAGATTATATTGATTATAGAGTTTACACTAAATAATTGAGCTATACGTCTGATGATCATTTGGAAATACGAACTGAATAGATACAAGTTTTTTATATATTCTTATATCGACACACATATAAACTTCTAAAGCTGTCGCATACTGCTTAGGCGAAAATCATTGTTAGTTCATCCAGTTACTAAGTTTTGGGAGTATTTACTGACTATAGCAAGTTCGTTTGACGATAAATTCCATTTTCTGATGTACAATATTGTCAGTTTATTAAATCAGCTAGGAATTTCTTATATTAAGACAACCTACACAACATGGTTTAAAGTACTGTATAGAACGGGTATTAATTAATTACTTTACTTACTTACTTTCGCCTGTTACTCCCAATGGAGCATAGGCCGCCGACCAGCTTTCTCCAACCCACCCTGTCCTGGGCCTTCTTTTCTAGTTCTTTCCAGTTCTTGTTCATTCTTCTCATGTCTGTCTCTATTTCTCGGCGTAATGTGTTCTTTGGTCTTCCTCTTCTCCGTTGACCTTCAGGATTCCATGTGAGGGCTTGTCTTGTGACACAATTGGGTGATTTCCTCAAAGTGTGCCCAATCCACTTCCAGCGCTTCTTCCTGATTTCTTCCTCCGCTGGAATCTGGTTTGTTGTCTCCCACAGTAACTTGTTGCTGATAGTGTCTGGCCATCGGATCCGAAGTATCTTTCGTAGACAGCTGTTAATAAACACTTGTATCTTCTGGATACTGGCTTTCGTAGTTCTCCACGTCTCTGCCCCATACAGAAGAACTGTCTTCACATTTGTATTGAAAATTCTAACCTTGGTGTTGGTTGACAATTGTTTTGAGCTCCGGATGTTTTTCAGCTGTAGGTATGCTGCTCTTGCTTTGCCCATCCGCGCCCTCACATCTGCATCTGATCCACCGTGTTCATCAATGATGCTGCCCAGATATGTAAAGATTTCCACATCCTCCAAAGCTTCTCCGTCAAGTGTAATTGGATTGGTGCATATTGTATTGTATCGGAGAGTCTTGCTTTTCCCTTTGTTTATATTGAGACCTACTGCTGCTGAGGCTGCTGCTACACTGGTCGTCATCTCCTGCATTTGTTGTTGCGTTTGTGATAGAAGAGCCAGATCATCCGCGAAGTCTAAATCGTCAAGCTGCATCCTGCCTGTCCACTGTATCCCGTGCTTTCCTCCAGATGTTGACGTCTTCATAATCCAGTCGATCACCAGGAGAAAGAGAAAGGGTGAGAGTAGGCAACCTTGCCTAACACCGGTCTTTACCTCGAACGAGTCGGTGAGTTGTCCTCCGTGGACGATTTGGCAGTTTAGGCCATCATAGGAGTTAATACATACACATGACATATTTAACAAACGTATCACTTCTGACTGGAATCACTTTCGTCAGTCATGTTGGAAAAAGTCGAACGCCTAACTCAATTAAAGTAAAAGATAAATAACAGATAATTATCATTACAACAATTTAAAAACTAGGGTAAAATGTGCCTTTACATATGATTTAAAATGGTTTACAGGATAATATTTATTTAGAATAAAAGACAAGATAATGTTAGACTACAAATCATGCACTAGATTATTAAGATGAATTAAACGATAATTAGAAGCAATGAAGTCTTCTTTGTAATTTATAAGTTATGATTAAATAAAATGATCAGAATGGGGTTTGTGGAGATTCCAGTAATTTTAATAGATAAATTCATGAGTTAGACATTAACACCGTTGGATGCGAGAGTAAGGGTCTTGGGTTCGAGTTCCAGGTGAGGAATCGTGGGTGTTCATCGCTGAGGAGTCCTATACTAGGAAAGTGTGGTTTCCCAGTGCTTCCAGGTCTAGCTTAGATCGACTCATGAGTTCAACTATTAAGTGAAATTGAACAGGGAACCATTACCAGTGAAATAAAGTCAATGAATCACGAGAAATTATTTAATGAAAGGTAAATATGTTTGAAAATAAAAAATTATTGACTTAAATATAAAAGTATGTTAGTAATAAGGTTTTGCAGACAAAATTTAAGTTTTAATGAATAGACGATTTCTTCAGTGTTTTTTTGAAGAGTTAAAAATGAAGAAAGGTTCAATGGTTTGAACAGATTCTAAGAATAATTCAAAATTTATTTTGTGATTTACTTGATACGAGAGTTTGATTAAGTGTTGTGAAAAGAAAGTAATGACAACTTTCCTACCATCTTTCTTATACAATAGAGGAACTTATACTCGTTCATATTAGATAAGGAGCTTAAACGTGACAAGAACAAAACAAATGGTTATTCAATTATTTTAACTATTTTTAAAGATGACCATTTCAATGAAAGTTCTTCTAGGCAGATAGTTAATGAACGTACAATACCACAAGTAAAACGGATTGTGTTAGCTTGTAATAAGTTACTAGACTGAAACTAATATGGAGCAAAAAGTATAACTTAGGGAATAATATGGAAGCCCTCAGTGTTTTAAATAAAACTGGAATTAAAAACTAATGAAATTGTTTGATACTTGATTCCTAACTAGTTTCAGGACCTCAAACAATGACTTACAAAATCAAATGAATAAAAACATGATCGTTTGCTAGTTTATAATGTATTGTAGGTTATTTGCTTTATTCCTACTCCAATCTAACTAAATCTGGTAGGCAAGAATCAGTAGTAATCTTATAACATTTGATTTTCATTTGTGAATTGAATTAATTTATGGTGTGATAGGTTTGATTTCTATCCTGAGACACTTTTTATGATATGCATTACAAAAATACGAAGGTAAACACTTAATGTTCACTGAAACTATATATTTATATCATTAAGAATGTTTCATCACCACATCTCATGACAATATTAGCATTAACTTCATAAACTTATTACCATATTTAGCCTGAGTTACAAACCATTGTGAAATTTAAGTTCACTAAGTATTGTTTGTTTGAATCTTCCCATCGATGTTTAGGACTGCAACTGGTCAATCTCTAATTGACATATGTACATGCTGTGCATATTGACTCGATATGGCCTTAATTCACAAGCATTGTAAGCAATGATGGATAGTGGTTAGCAATGGAATCCAGGACGCGCGTTTCGTCCTATTTGGATTTCACTGCTAGCCACTATCCATATTTGATTACTTTGTGAATAATGTTTTTAGTGTAATTTATTGGATCTAAAATAGAATTAAATGACTACATCGAATGATCATATAATTAATAGTGTTAAATATCAATTATTTAAATAAATAAAATCTATTATTAAACTCTATTGTGAGTCAATTCATCAAAGGTATACGTAAACAGAACAATGTGAGTAAATAATATAATTGATAGAATCAAAATCTTTACAACTACTCATATTGGTTAGTAGTATGTATGTAACTTCAATCAAATAAATTACATTGTTATTTTAAACCAAGCACTAGTAAGTATTCGTTAAACAAGGATTTTCGCTTTTAAAATACAATTATACTCAGTGACGTAAATGGAGTAATAGGAATTTTCTTCAGATATTTTAATAAAATTTCACTCTACTTATTTTAAGAAACTTGTGAAAACCAGCAAATTTGCTGTGTTATTTGTCTGTGAAATTAGCTTCTAATTAGCCTATTACCAACGAATCGATGAATTCTTATTGTAGTGAACAAGAAGACGAGTGTGGTCAATTGAATGTATTTAGGCATAAAATTACAAAATATCTCAGTAAAATATGAGAACCATATAGTAAATAGTTAGTCTGCAAACGATCAATCATTCGTCACAAGCTTGATCGTTCCTTCTGCAAATATCAGTTCATCGTCTCTGATTATTATTGTTCATACATTTTCATACCAATTCCGTCCCGTTTCCGTCCTCTCATTATCGATCTTCTACTGAAATACATTCAATATCCGACCATCGTAATATACTACTTATGTGGAAATAAGTAGCCCACATCACATTATGACTTATCTGTTGGTTGATCTTGCTTACCAAATAATTATGGAAAAATTTTGTCGACTTTGTCTGTACAAATTATTATTATCATCATTATCGCACTTTCATTTTACTGATTATGTCAACTTATAAAGTCTATATAATTATATTTTAAAGTTGTTATAAAATCAGTTATTGTCCAAATAAATAATAATATTAATAATAATTCAACATGTTTACCCTATACTGGTTTCTATATTAGCTTTTAATCCAAAATGTTTGTGTGAAAACTAATGAATTATCCAAACTGAAAAGAAGTTGAAGAAAATTCAAACGTGCGATCTAATAGTTGAAAGTCAATGGTTCAGTGATTAAAACACTTGAGTAGTTCCAGTAAGATGGTGGTTGGAGTTAGTCAACAGGAATCTCTGGACATAGGTTTCGTGCTACTTGGCACTCGTCAACAAGGTGTGTTCGTAATATGAGGGAACTGATACTCCCTGACGAATTCGGCCCCGTGTCACCCAGTTTCACAGTCAGATACGTTACCACTGAGATATCCGTGCCTCAACCAAACTCCTGTAAGACTGTCATGTGCCAAGTAGCAAGAAAACTAGGTCCACGGTTTCTTGTTGACTACCTTCAAGTACCATCTTATCTCAACAAAGTGAAGGAAATTTCAAGTCACCTAGACTAGTGGCCACATTGCAACTAGGTTGATAGGGTATGATCTGCACCACATAAGGACCTGATATACACGACAATGATCATCACCCAATGATCAATCAATTTAGTAGCTCCAAATTATCGATGTAAGCGAATTTCACTAATTCGTATATTGTCTTGTAGGCAAAAATTCTTTCCATATTTTTAGTATTTCTGTCAACGTTTACATCTTTCATTCTGTACCTTGATTGTGATACTTGTGTTGATTACCATTTAATGTTATCATCATGGTTGCTAAATTAGTATAATTAATGTAAAAGAACAAACATTAAAAGCTTGTAAGTTGACTGATCAACTCATATATAAGGTAGGTAAGTATAAACATTCAGAAAAAACTGTAACTTTCTTCTCTCCACAAGTTCATTTTTATAAAGATATTTTATATACAAAATTGATAGATCTAATATATATTTCTTTTATACAAATCCTGCCTACAGACTTATTCTATCATAGATATACAACTAATTTGGTTTTCCTTATGTCTACTATGATTCTTAATTCTAATAAGATTTCAGTTGAAAATTCATTTGTGTTTCTTTTTAATATTTTTCTTCTTAAAATAGAATCTTTGAATATTGAACTATAATGTGAATAAGAATATTTTTAAGCTAATGAATCATTGTTAAAATAATTATAATTATTAGGATTAAAAAGAAAATATAAACTGTAATTGAATATAGGCAAAGATGGATAGTGGGTAGCAGTGGAATCCAGAAAGCGCGTTTCATCCTATTTGGGATTCATCAGCTGGATATATCTGCATCTCGAAGTTGATGTTCACTCTGGGACTCAAACCCAGTACTGTTTGCTTCAAATGCTATCGCGTTATCCACTTAGCTACTAAGTCTTGATAGCCACCTGTTGGTGCGATGAGGTGAAGTTATATTCATTTGTTGTTGTTTACTTGTATTTCCCCATTGTTAGTTTGGATTGCAATTGATAAGTCTCTTGTTGTCATATGTGCATCCTATGCAGTAAGTTACTAGTGTTTGATCACAGATGTCTTAGAAATATTGCTCGCGTCTTCTGGGATCTCTGGATAAGTAATACTGAGGTTAGACAAAGGGTATTAGGGAATAATGGTAAATCAGTTGATGAGGTTGTAAATCTTCATCAACTGAGATGGTTGGGCCACGTGTTACGTATGCCTGAACACCGATCACCACGACGCGCATTGTTGTCTAGTATTGGGTATGGTTGGAAGAGAGTTAAGGGCGGCCAAAGCAAAACGTGGCATCAGTGCTTGAAGTCACTAACTTCTAGTCTGAGTCATATTGGTAGATTCAGATTACTTGGTTGAAGTCTGTGTAACTATCATAACCAATGGTTGGAGACTCTAGGTGACATGACTCAGAATCGATCACAATGGCATAGGTGTATACACTCTTTATCTTCCCTTAAACCTTGAGATTAAAATTGCTTCGTATGTTTCTTTCTTCCTGTATTATGTACTTATATACAATCTTTCTTTTATATATTACCATTATTAAATTAACTACTTCTATGAATTCAGTGTTCATTTTATTGTGCTAACGAGGTATGGCAACTTGGACCGATGCAAACACTTATATACAAAATTTTTGATTCAAAAATAATCACACTTATACTTTGTTCAGAATGTAAATGATTATAAAACAAAAAAATTATGAAAATCTTTCATTCAATCTAAATCTCACCTTGCAACTATATCTCAGTTTCATCTGTTATATAATCTACTTAGAAATATACAACATTATCCACTTACGCTATAAATCTCTTTCATTAACTAAACTATTTATTTACTACTTATTAAATTATAATTTGTCTACTTATTTGTTGTAGATTATAATCACACAAAAAAAAAATCAAACACAGTTTCATTGAATTCAAGTTCGGTTTTTCTTTTTCCTTTTTCTTTTTTCTTTTTTTCTTTTTTGTAAATAAAATGGATGAATTATTTAGTTATCATGATCAAGTAGCAAAAAAACGTTTACATTTAATTCTTAATCTTTAGTTAATTATTTACAAAGATTTATCAATTAGATTTATACAATTAATAGTGTCTACAATTTCCTTTCCTTATTGATAATAATAATAATAATAATAATAATAATAATAATATGATGATGATGATGATGATGATCAATAAGTAGAAGAACATTTTCCGGATTAATCAACTTGAGACGTTTTGTTTTACTTATAAGGAATTAAAAATATCAGAAGGGGTTTTTGTGGAGATTTAGTATTTTCATAGTTGAAATCATGAGTTAATTGAAGCTAGACCACTAAGGAAAGCCTGGAAGCACTGGACGGCCGTTTCGTCTAGGTTTTCTATGGTGGTCTAGTTTCAATTGACTCATGCTTTCAACTATGAAAATGATGATTTGTAAATTATGACATATCAAATAAGATATATGTCAACCCTATTTGAATACAAGTCGGAAAACAGATCTGGGTAAAGTAATTTGGAGAACTGGTCAGCCAGTCTGTAAATTAATTTGCAAATAAATTGGCATTATGTATTCACAGTTAATGCATGATGAAATTTCTGAAGTCACGATGTCCTATACTTCAGTCAGAGTGTTCCTCGATTCTCATATCTCTTAGGTTTTTCCGTATGACTGAACGATAAAATGTTGTTCAACTGAAGGTCATGACATCGTTTATCATTTCAAACAGTATCGCTAATGGAAAATGTACAAATACAGTAGAGGAATTATGAACATTATGAACCATATTATCTGAGAATAATATGAGTTGTATCCATTCGCTGAACGTTCATTTAATTGTGATTAAATATGTTGAAATTTGTCTCTTTATAACTTGAATTATATGTAACAAACTATTGATGTATTTCAACAAACATTTAAAATGAAAAGCCACCAACTTGCATTAATGAACTGAAGAAGAATTTCTGGTGGACAATTAACAAACATCACGAATATTCTAGTATAAGTAAGAGTACAAAAGATGAAGTGAGTTTTGAATTCAATAATTTATCATATATCTGAAGGGAATTTGTGGAGATTTCAGAATTTTTCAAAGTTGATATCATGAGTCAATTGCAGCCAGATCACCATGGAAAACCTGGAAGCACTGGACGGCCGTTTCGTCCTATTATGGGACTCCTCAGCAGTGCGTATCCACGATCCCGCACTCGCGAGATTCGAACCCAGGACCTACCAGTCTCGAGCCAGAGCCCTTAACCGATATATCTATTGTTCATATTTGCAAATATGATAAATCATTACGGTGATACGTTTGACACATAGTCTTGAAGAAACTAACGAACAAGTAAAGGTGGAGCTTGAGAATTTTATTTTCTCTGTGAATATTTATATTTATCTGATTGGATGGTTTAACTAAATCTGTGTAAATCTCCAACAGGAATAGTTATGAGATATGCTGAATATGTGAAGGAATGTAAATTAATTGTCCCACTAATTATTACTTTTCCAGCTACTTCACAATTGTGTAATAAAATACAAACAACCACTGATTACTTACATCGTTTATTTAGTCGCTTTGATCGTTATATCTGCTTATATTGAATAGGTTATTCAAATGTTCGACGACATGAAGCGCAAATTGACGGGATTATTGTCTCAAGGGTCATGGAGCAGTGAAGATGACAAGCGGAAAGCAATCTCAACGTTTGTCTTGTTTCTATCGATAGTGTGAACATCAACGGATTGCAATATTCAGGTTTCCAAAATCAGTGTATCTATAATCGATTCAGAATCCTTGAGTGAGAAATATGACAACCGAGATGTAATACTCAAAGTATGTTCCACAAGTTTAACACTGAATATTTTATTATTCCTTTACTCAATCATAAATTTCTTAGTTAAATAAATGACTTACTGTATATAATTGAAAAAGATATTAGTTTTACCACCAATCTGTTCATCATTTGACTCACGTACTTGTTTTCAACTTACGAATAGAACAATATAGATATAAATAATCATATATTAATAAATTATGGTAGTGTTTAGTTTGTTCCACTGAGCCATTCTGCCTAATATACCTCAGATCTCCGAACGGTTTTTGATCACTGTTCATGAAGTTCATTGGGTACCCATTCTTTCGTGCTGCAATTGTGTTTAAGTGAGTCCTCACCCTCTTGAACAAGGCTTGTATGCAGTTGATTTTGTGAGCTCTTTGGTTGTTGCTACTGTAATTGAGAATTTGATCTGTGTGGTTCGGCTTCTTATATACTTGAGTCTTTAGTTTACCTGTGTGGCTCCTGCAAATTAATACATCCAAGAATGATAGCTTGTTGTACGACTCATCTTCCATTGTCAACTTGATGTCATCGAAAACGTTGTTGATTAGCTTGAAGATGTTTACCAGCTTGTCCTCTTTGACGATGAAAAATGTGTCGTGAACATAATGAGTATAAATTTTTGGCCTGATCATTGGTATGTTCAAGGCTTCTAATCTCTGCATCACTGATTTCGCGATAAGTTCTGATATTGGTGGTCCCATTGGCTTCCCTTCGGTTTGTTCGTCGATTTTGTTGTTGAATTGAAAATATGTTGTTTGGCGAAAATCGATAAGTTCTAGTATACTTTGACTAGAAATCAGGTCAATCAGCAATCAATACGGACACTGAAATCGAACAAATTTATCAACCGATCAGGAAAATTGTGGACAAACATAGGAGCACAAATCAAGCCAATGGGAAATGCAAGCAAAACAAAGACGTAAACAGTTACAATCAAAATTGAGGTGTACAAAACAATATGTGAACTGAATGTTGAGAAATTTGAACATTTGACTTCGACCCGAAATTTTTGCTAATAATGTCATTCAGAAGAACGATGAAAGCTTCACGATCAAACCATCCAGCTCAGAAAAAAAACCCATCACAAAACTACCTCCGATTCCCAAATTCTATGTGGATCACCCTTCATAAGAATAAAATGTTTATGGTTTACACAATAGCTTTTACTGTTTTCTTGCCATCTTGAGGACTGATGCTACCACTGTCATGAGATCCGGGTTCTCATTGTTTACATTTCAGTAAAATCAACCTCTCGTCGATACTGACATAAACTTAACTGATTGGCTTTATTTTTTTCTTCAATTCCATGTAAGATGTTGGCACATACTTCATTCCAACTTTTTGCAGATGTAATATCTAGGTTCATGTTTGTTCAGTGTATGTTATACTTTCTCCAACAGAGTATCAATTATTGGGAAAATATATAGAACCTACCAACCATTTTGGAAGGGACTATTTTTGGTATGCATCATTTTTCACAAAAAGCGTATCTAATGTCAGTATTGTTTTAACTGATATTCTAAGAAGAATGATCTGTCATATCCGTCAGTTAGTCGTCGTCATAAATGTATCTACCATGGGATTGGGGAGAGATTACTTCTTCTACTAAAGAAATGAAAGTTGGTGGGTTGAAACATCTGTACGATAACAATTTCTTTTGTTTCCCAAACAAGTAATTGTAAAAGTAGTTAACAAATTCATTTTATTTCTGTTTCAGAATGATATTTCTAAAGATAACTACTTTATAAATGAGTACTACTCTCAAAAAGCTGATTTTCCACAATCAATAACAGAAGTTCCCCACAGATAATTTTTGTGAGTTGTACTTTGTTATCATGTGTTATAATCACTACACGCTTTCGTATAAAATAAACCTAATGTTTATAGGACAAGTACTATTTATGACATCGTGATTCAAAACTATTTATGTTTCAGATAGTGATTTAATGATTATTGGTAAAATGGGTCACATTATTCACTTTGTTTGCAGTCAGTATTCAAATTCTCTTTCATTTAGAAAATTGTCGTAATAGTAGAAGAAAACGAAACGTGTTTGTCAAGGTTTCAATGTACTGTAGTGACGTGGTATTTCGGGTCATATCTGTAGATTATTCAATTTACTTTGATCCAATGTAATCACACAGGGTAAATTTATTAATGATCAATTAAGATGTAAACACATTTAATCAAGTGATCACATATGGCAAGAGAGGTTTGATTGTTATCATTATGTGGGACTCAATAAGTATTCATTCTTAAGTAATTGATAGATTCTCGTTTCAAACCCACCTTAATTAAATTTACTAATATATATTTAACTTACAAAATAAGTACGTCAACAGGATCGAAACATAAGGCAACACTTTTTATCCTATTCATCCGACATTCCTTCTTCTGCACTCGACACACAGATTATGTGTACTGTGTTGACACTTCAAACTTAAGTTTTTTGACACAAACACTAGTGTATATGTAGTGGTATTGGCCCTTACCAAACAATCCTGAAAGCTGAACATGAGATAACTGTGAAAATGATATTCATCATTTCACATGGAGAGAAGGTGAACAATGGTGAACGCAGGAATAATCATTCAATCTAACGGCAAGGCTCAGCTTCTCAGACGCGGTCATTCTGGTTAACTTGTCTTTATGCGCGTTAATTATATTATCCCTTCTTCAGACTAAATTTGTTCTTCAGAAGTACTAAGTATCACATCGGTAGTTGTAACGACACTATGAGTCAGTTTAGAAAACTATTTGACTTCCATGTAAGAACTTATAGATAAGCATTCTCATCATGCCATATTTTCATGAAGTAAAAGTTCATTAATCATTCTGAGTAAGTTATTGTTCGTTGTATATTTACAAATGTTTAGACCTAGATCCTTCACTTTCCTACCGTACACATATGACGATGAAGGTACAATTGTTATGCCTTCTGGATTATTACATCCACCGTTTCTAAATGCATCTTATTCTATGTCTGAAAAGCATGGAATTCTCGGTTGGCTTATTATATATCTATAGGTAAGTTTAAAGTTATTTCTTTTTGTCCCTGAATCACAATGGTATCACATTCAGGCAATGATAATTTGTCCCGAACAATTGAGAAATTTTTGTGTATGTGAAATGTTTCTGTGAACCTGAAAGATCTGTTTGAACTGTGACGAATGGTGCTTAAAGTAGATATTTTGGTGCAATTTAAATTCTGATGATAATGTGGCTTTTCTAAACTATTCATCCAGATGCCTACAATATTAGTGCAAATGTGTAATTCACATATATTCTATCAAAATTCACAAGATAGTGGTTCAGTCAAGTTACTAAATCGAATTTAAACAGTATTGAGAATGCATATTTGTTATTCAGACGACATTTGATTTCTGGGCAGATTAGAAGATTTTATTCTGAATAGTTCACATAATGATAGTGAAATCTTTTCAGATGAATGTGGTGAGTGGAATTTAGGTGTAATTATTCTGACCTGATATGAAGGTGATTGTATCTGTAATGTGATAGACACTAAGATATTGATAAAGAAATCTGTTATCGATGGGTATAAATATAGGATTGTAGATCATCAAAAGTTAACTTATGGAATGGAATGGTTTTCGTTGAAATGTTATCATGTTAGCTAGTAATATATGTAATGCTGTTAACACTTGATGCCAATACACTAAAATCAATTTCAACCTCTACAACAGTCGTCCTATTTGAAATTCACGTTTTGTTGCTTCGCAAAAACCTAGTGTGATAAACGGATATTTTCATTACAGTTTTTGGTGATTACCAGTCAAAAGAACAAACACAATATCCGCCAAAGTGTGAACCAACTACTTTTACACCGTTTGGAACTCAACTGTGTTGTTTATCAGGACAAATCAACTCTGGAATAGTTCAGAAAGAAGTAAGAAAAATTTAAACAAACTTTAATCCGAGTATTGTTGAATCTTCACACAGTTTTCAGCATTTCAATTTCTGAATTGATTTTTGAGGAAAACATGCAGAAAAATAACGTATATAAAAGATGTTATTCACTCAAATTCTAATGAATATTCTGGTAAAAAAGTACATAGATATATTACATTTGTCATCTGTACATAGTTCCGAAATAGTATATCAATCAGTCTTTCACAAAGATTCAAAAATTGTAAAAAGTCGATGTGAATATTAATACCACTAACGTGCTATAAATGCCATGATAAAGAAAAATATAAAACTTTTCACTGTCGATACATGATTTCAGTTGAAATTCAGACCGAAATGAAATTATTTAACAGTTCATCACGTCTGTTTTCTTACTCTTGTATTTGTTGATCCTCGTGAGATAAATGTCAATAATATTAAAACCTTCAATTGAGAAAACACTTTACAGTGTGAACGTTCCCTCACAATCATAAGTTATGAGGACTTAGTACAGTGTCATGCTGTTACTTGAGGAAAGACGAGTACTGCTACTTAATCTTATGCAGGGATCCACAAAACTTGATAATTTGTGACTCACTCAATTCGTTGACCTAACAGTGTTAAAATCACTTATCTTTGTTGTGCTTCAAAGCTCCAACAAACGCAGCGAATCGCATGTATGACCAGTTTTCAGTGAGGTAGTGATCTGACATACTACATACTACGTCGACATATTCAACATCTTCTCTACAATGAAACTAGAATTATGAAGGTAATTAACTGAAACCTTTTGATAGTACCAGAACTACTGACAACTGGTGAAAATTCATAAGTAATCACATTGTATTTCAATCTACACATAGGTATCTAATGCTTCAACATCCTTTGAATGTTCTTCAAGCTTGATATTTATATCTCGCTTGCTAACGATATTATATAAGTTGAACTTGAAAACTTGATATATATGTAACAAACGTTAAACAATTTTTATGTAATCTCAATCATTCTCATACCAACTAGAAATTGGAACAAATGTCAGCTGGCATAAATGGTCTTATGTTATCCTTTGAAGTGAGTGAATTTAAAAAGTATAATGTTCATTTTATTCCTCAATCGCCAATATTATCAGCTCACATATGCATTCTACATATATTCCCTAGATTCGAATTATGCAAACTCATTGCTTGAATTTGAATTTCAGTGAATGAATTTTGAATGTGATATACAGTTGATAACGCTTGATAAACAAATCAATGTAATTTTAGTAGACCTTTGCTAGTGCTTGACCTATTGCCTACCACCACGAAATAATGATTTATTTGTGACATTCCAGAGAGCAGAGCATAGATTATTTGGTTTTCCAAGATCTAATATCCTTTATTGTTAATCTATTCACATTTATTGCAGACAAACAAGGAAACTTTGACTGGAAATCTTGAAAGCTTATGTGAGAAGAAGTTGTTTTTCTCAGCATTTGCGAAAGTAAGTCAAGCACAGTGCTGGAATTTCATTTGAATGAAAACTCACTACACAGTGATCCATATTAAACATGGTGAGCTTTAGTAGTTATTGGACAGAATATCAGCACACTAGCATTTCAACTATCTTGTGAGTAAAAATGATATGCAGGGAAGAAGCTCACTATAGAAATAACTTTGAGTAAACGGAGTATACCATTCGAAAAATAAAATTGTGAAAGCTCAGTTTAGCAATTAGTTCTTGCTCTGTCACATATATCTGCAAGTTTTGCTAGCCCAAATACAGAATGATGACAGAAACTCATAATGTTGATCTTTGCGTAAGCTCACTTATTTGAATGAATAGCAATAAAACAGCGTTTCAGTGTCTTCGTTTTTTAAGTGGTTAATCTTAAAATGTAGGAAAACGTGGTCCAAAGTATCTCTCAGGTTTTCTCGAAATAACTTTCTTGTCTCATGACATAGTGAAATGATAGTAAGTTATCTTCATTGAATTATATCTACAATGCACCAATACACTTTTCATTATTCTCTCCGTTTTCGCCTATCCTTAATAACTGAAGATGGTGAGCGGCGGCTTATCATCACATATTGTTGATGATCGTTTACAGTCGTTAATTCGTGACTACGGATCCAGGTAATTTATGTGTTTTCACAAGTTCATCCAAAAATGTGATCATAATATTTGTTTAAAATATTGGCAGTCAGTTGCCAGCTGATAAAACTATCATGGAATCTATGATTTTCACTCGTTTATTTGATACAGGCAAGGGTAATACTGAAATATATACTTTTACTTTAACCGTAGTCCCGAAAGTGCACATATGGTTGTGAGCGTCAACTAATGCAAATGTTTACAATCGCTGACATCGAAAGTATTTCAGCAAATACTGTCAACATTTGTGTAATGTGTTTATGAATGAATTATCATAATAGCACATTATTTTATCTATTAATAGTTCCTTATGTTTCATTCTAATTTTCTTCATTTTCAGTGTGAACGATGTTGTGAAACACACTCAAGGATTTTCAGAAACTTACCAGTGTGAAAGTGCTTCGATAATGAGTCCTGTGCGCAAATGCATTCTTTAAAAGAAAACATTAATTGTGTTTTTTTGTGTAAATATATTCGTTTGTCTGTCTAATTGATTCTGTAATGAAAATTATTGCAATGTTTCACTCAAATTCTTCAAATAATGAACATTTTAATACTGTTAGTTAAGTCGGATATTTGATTGTTGCTGTCTTATGAATAGACTCTGAAAAGTCAACTAACGGGAGCATCATGGTTTCAATCCATTTGAAGAACTATTCAGAAATATTGCTTCTACAATATCTGTATTATTATGTAGATCAGATAAACCTATTGTAAGTTGAAATCTCTGAGGACTACAATGTCGATATATTTTTAAGGAAAGTGGTTACGGAAGGGAGGAACACTATCAACCTTGTTACTTGAAGGAAGAATTGTCCCGTAACAAAAGCAAAACGCTTTCTACATATTTGCAACAATCCTAAAACTGTGATAGTAAACCTGATTTGTCTAACAATAATGTCTATGTCACAGTCAAGTTATTTGGACCATGAATGTTGATACACGAGTTTTCCAAGTTCACCAAATTTTTTGACTGGACCGTATACAGAGTAGCATCTAGAGTAAAATTCATTAGGAAAAAATGGTGTTTGCAAACGAATGTTTTTCGCATAGAGTTAGGATGTGATTAAAGTACAATTAAATGGGTTTCTGAAGTTGAGCGATTTTTCAACTTACGTGACTGGATTTGATGCAAATCATAGATATACGATGCGACTGATTGGTCTCATGATGAATCCTAATAGGTTGTAAACATTATGTAACTCATTAATTGTACTTCACACTTGAATAGCTGCACATAAAATTCTCTCAACTAATACTCTTTCCGTATTGAGAAAAATCGTGAAAGCATGTGTCAACATTTCGTCCGCAGTTCCAGTGGTGCTATAGAGGATCTCGATAAATCATCGTTATTTGCGAAACATTTTTTTGAGACTACAACTATTGTGAGCACTGCAATCTGAAACGTAGTGCATTAAAATATGTGTTTGTAAGTAATGGAAAATCAGTGATTTCCCAAGCTTACAATTAGCATCCAAAAGTGACGACGTTTTATTTGGTATAAGTATCAACGATGAATGACGAAGGTGAAGGCTAGCCAAGAGCTGATGAGCAGTAGTAATAAATAAACTTAAACCTGAATCATCTTTAGGAATAGAAAGTAATTAACTTTTTATAACTTTGATTAATTTCATCTGGAATCATTATTTCTTCTTATTATTATTATCATTACTGTACTTTTATAAGTATCTACTTGTTTATATAGTCTTCGTCAAACTAATTTCATGTGAATCAAAATCATCTTTTCATTCATCAATTGTTGCTTTTTCATTTAATTAATTTTGTAAACGCTTCAAATTTTATATAGTTGAGATCATGAGTCAATTGAAGTTATACTACCATGGGAAACCTGGATTCAGTATAGCGCGCGAACGCTTAACCAATCAAACACTGAGCCGGCATCCTGGGTTCGAATGTCGCGAGGCGTGATCGTGGATGTACACTGCTGAGAAGTCCTACAATAAGACGAAACAGCCGGGTTTTCCATGGTGACTCATGATCTCAACTATATAAAATTACTGAAATCTCCAAAAAACCCTTCAAATTTTTTCAATTGTTATGTAACCCATTTCATCTATTTCTACGCCTAGACAACTATCAACTCATAACTGAATGTCTTTTATACCTATTTTCAAATAGTTTGAATCTTGTGTAATTTTTTAAAAATCTGTTTCCGGACTTCATTTAATTACTCCTTCACATGGCTTCTTATGTTTTTAAACTCTATCTCCAAATGACCTCACACTTATTCAAACACTGATGGCTATTATTAGTAATGCATGTCATTCTTTCCGTCGTCAATGTCAGGTGATTCACATTATATCATAAACAAAAGCTATCATAAATTTATATTGTTCTGCATCAATCATTCTTTGACTTTATACAACTGAATCGTTTTAAATCAACTGTAGCGCTACTTAAGGTCAGTATATGCATTACTAATGTCTAGTTAATATTAATTAATCTATGAATAAACAACTGGGAGGTTTAACTTGGAGTTATTGAACATATAACTTTTAATACCTTACTATTCACTTCATTTTAAGTAATCAGAGTTATTGCCTATTCTATAGAAAGTGTAGCTAGAAGATTACTTGAAACTATTTTTTTAAGCTCAATTACTTAGTATCGTTCTGAAGTCTGTTTAGTGTTAGAAGCTATGCGGTTTTTGGCAAGTTGTTTGATTTTAGACATGATTTAAATATTCGAAGGCTTTAAGCTTGTGGAGTTAAATTGTTCCAAACTTGTGCTCAAATTTCAGTCCCAATTTCATAAAAGAAATTTGAATCTATCTCTCAATACTTTTCTGTAAAATATTAAGACTTAATTTCAACAGGACAAATTTATACAGATATAATGATGTTCAGTATTTTATGTACACTACCGCTCTTGTTAATTGTATAGTGGAAATTTACAAAAATGCTTTTTTATTCAGTCAGTTAGTTGCAAAGACGGTTACAATTCATGAAATTTCTGCTGAACCATTTGAGAAATCTATGTGTTCGCTAATGTCTGAACATGTAAATGAAAAACTCAACAATACCCGTAACTCTATAGTGATGATTATCATGTGCTCACTAGTGACTAACTTCGAGGGATAAGTCCCGGAGTACTATTGAAAAACCGTGATCAGTGGAGTCCAATCCATATCGAATGGAGACACTTATCTGCAACCGTATACTAATAAACAGATAAATAGAGGGTGTGATTGAAAGTAACATGTTGAGTAATCAATAGGTTAAAATGATATTTGTGGTTAAATAAATTGAAGAATTTATAATCCGTTTATCCAGGTCCCATAGAAATTATTTGACGTGGAATCATGGAATCAATACCTAAAATTTATTAAATAAACAATTGTATAGCCTAATATTAAATTCATTGAAAAGAGAACACTGTATTAAATTTTGTATTATTAAATGTGTAAGCAATTGCATAAGGATTCAAAGAATATGATCAGCTGATTTGTACCCTGTCTACCTTAGACAAAATTATGAAAAAGGTAATTGAATAATGACGTGACTTGAACTCTATTAGTTCTACTACTATGATTCTTTATGGTGAATAAAGACTATTTTTCAAGTTTGTGTGTATCTAATCGTTTTTATTGCTTAACTGTTAATTTTCCTTCATTCTCTTGAAATATCATTTCTATTTTTACCCTGGTTACACTGTACTCAGGGTAACGTATATCAATTTATGTAATCCGATTACAATACTATGACGTAATTATTTTGTTGTCTTATGCAGTCATTTATTTCAACGATTCTAAAAATAAATTACAATTACATCATACCTGTGTTCTATGGTCACTTTACTAAAGGTTTGTTTAGTTTTAATTGTAAGCTGTAATGAAATTCGTTAGTTTATAAATGGTAATTTAGTAAGCTCCATTGTTTATCGTCTATAGATGTACGACGTTTTATACGTATTCAATAACACAGCGGTTATTAACATCATTTTATCATATTTTGAAGTTAGTTGAAGATTGAATACTTAAGAATTGCGAAAGATCTAATCTAAAACTCGTCATGTGAATGAATCTGTATACTTTTTCTTTTATATAAATTGTCCTTAAAACCATAGTTTGTCATAAATTGTTCCAAACTTAGAAGGATTATCCTGTATACTATTGCATCCTAAGGCTATTCTTTTGGAAAGCATGTATAAGTTTTTATAGTAGATAATTTCATAGCTTATTGGATAACATTAACCTCTAAACTGATACACTCAAAATTATGACGTATCAAGTTAAAATTATCTAGTGTATCATAAGTGAATGGAAATCAATAATCTATGGGGCATCATCAATTGTCCAATTGTCCAATTTTTAAATGCTTTCTTTTGATCAATTTTAGAAACCAATTCTTTTTTTATTCAGGATTGTATCTTTAATATTACACATGTATCTGTTATATAACGTAAATTCAAGAATTTTTGAAATGTAACTTTTAATAAGTACCAGTTAAAATCATTCAATGTATTGAATAATGAAATAAACATTTCTTGTCCATTTTCCTGAACAATCGATATCAATTGCATAGTCTTTGAAAATCAAGAAGTGTTCATTGATTTTGTTGTTCTACTTTAGTTGTTCTTAGCTGTGACCGTCAATATTTACACAAAACCTCAAGCCCCAGATTCATAATACTTATGATTTACATCATTTACTTAGTTCATTAAATTTGGATCCGATAGTTTGATTCTGAACATTGTCAATTTGTGCTCAATCAGCATGGGCTAAAATTAATAATAAGTGGTATTCGGTACATTTATTTCAATTTTTATTTGTATACTCCCTTCAGCTTTGAATAACACTTTACCAGTTCACATGAATGATTATTTACTTCAGAAGGGGTTTCCTGGAGAAATTAGTATTTTCATAGTTGAAATCATGAGTCAATTGAAGCTAGACCACTATGGAAAACCTGGAAGCACTGGACGGCCGTTTAGTCCCATTATGGGACTCCTCAGCAGTGCGCATCCACGATCCCGCACTCGCGAGATTCGAACCCAGGACCTACCAGTCTCGTGCCAGATCCCTTAACCGATAGACCACTGAGCTGGCCGGCATCCAACGGTGTTAATGTCTAGCTTCAATCAATCCACGATGTTTCAGTAACCGTTCACCAATTGTCTTCAGTGAGTTGACGTCTCTACAACAGACTTGGTTGAACTCCACTGGTGACTGCTCCCCACTGCGCACTGCTGAGGAGTCTCATAGTAGGACGAAACGGTCGTCCAGTGCTTCCAGGTTTTCCATGGTGGTCTAGCTTCAATTGACTCATGATTTCAACTACGAAGATTATTTTTTTATCATTTATCATTTGAACAAGAACATTCTTGAAAGAAACATGTTTATTCGTCATTCCAGTTACATTTTTTTACTTTTGTTCAAATGATTTCAATTAAACTTTACCGGAGTAATGTAAAATTTGAAAACACTGAGATATAATCCTTTTTAAAAGTCTATCAGGTCGTTCCATTTTATCCTATGCAATATGTCATTCATTTATGCTGATTTCGGTGCTTTATATATTTATAAAGGTTCATAGGAAATACTTCCAATTTTAAACTAACCAGATTTATGAAATTGATGATCATTTTGTTTTTTTGTATTGAAAACGGAAATATGTTTATATCCATGAAAGTATTTGTGTTTTTTTGTTTTAAACTTATTATTCACAAAATAGTTTGGGTATTCTACTTCAGTAAAACTGTCAATAAATATAATGACAGTTGAATACAATTTCGCGTTTCTATTCAAGGTGATTTATAGAATAAATTGAATACGATCATATAATATACAAACCAGTGGTACTGTGGTGTGTTCTACTTATATCCATATAAGTAGTATATGGTGTTGGTCATACATAGAATGTATTTTGGCAGAAGGCCGATGGGGAAAGAACGGAAATGAGGCGCAATTGGTAGGAAAATGCATGAACAATGGAATTTGAGAAGAAACAGTGAAGATTGAGACAAGTGTTTGTTAATTTGAAAATTAACTGTTCATTGTATGATTATCAGAATTTAGTAAGATAGTCTGTAGTTTTTGCATGAATACATTTGATTGTCCCAGCCAGTGTTCTGTTCACTACAG
Organism: Schistosoma rodhaini; assembly: GCA_944470415.2. Classification (NCBI taxonomy): domain Eukaryota; kingdom Metazoa; phylum Platyhelminthes; class Trematoda; order Strigeidida; family Schistosomatidae; genus Schistosoma; species Schistosoma rodhaini. The sequence goes on from OX104037.1 coordinate 32,768,472, forward strand.
TACATTTTTTTTATATGAACTATTTATTGTTTAGGTGTTATGAAGAAAAGATAAACGTTAAAATAGTCTTCATTACGGACTGATACCACCTGGAAAACATTAAAAACTAGAAAGTACTGGACTGTTATTTGAACACAGTTTAAGGATATCCGGTTATGAACAATCATTATATTACACGGAATCGAACTTTGGAAATTCATACCAAACGTTAGAAAATCTCAAAAACATTAACTTATTATACTACTCCGATAGTTTATAAACTGATACCCTATAATATATGCGATATAAAAAAGATTTCAATACAAACGAATAACAATGGACAGCTTAATTTAAAAGGACTGAATAGTTTCAACTTGGCTAAACTAGCTTTATAACTAACAAAAAAAACTTAACAATAATGTTTTTCAGATGTGAATATTATTTTAATGCTTACAGACAACTCAATGTGTTTGACCGAATTCACGAGGTTAAATTAGGGTCAAATTGAAAATGAAAATGCAACTGACATATTGTGGGTGTTCAATAAAATGTCCACTTTAGAGATTGACAAGAAACGTTCGACTAGAACGAACTCAATGTTAAACCTAAAATCTTGGATCTATATTCAAATTATTGCAAATTTTATCATAATAATTTAAAAAATATCTTTTTTGACATATTGGGGTTGAAACCAAGTTAAGTTATGATTATTTTAAAATTAGTACGTTGTGTACAAAAACATTATTTGTATTAATCTGTAACGGATTCTCACAAATAATAAAGAATAAGTAGAACATTAATTCACAAGCATGGTAAGCAGAGATGGATAGTGGCTAGCAGTGGGGTCCAGGACGCGCGTTTCGTCCTGTTTGGGACTCGTCAGCTGGATGCACCTGCATCTCAGAGTTGATGTTCACTTTGGGACTCGAACCCAGTACCCTCGCTTCAAACGCCATCGCGTTATCCACTAGGCCACTGAGTCGCACAAGCAAGTGGTTATCAGGGCTCAAAGGGCAGAGTGGATAACGCGATGGCGTTTGAAGCGAGGGTACTGGGTTCGAGTCCCAAAGTGAACATCAACTCTGAGATGCAGGTACATCCAGCTGACGAGTCCCAAATAGGACGAAACGCGCGTCCTGGATTCCACTGCTAGCCACTATCCATCTCTGCTTACCATGCTTGTGAATTAAGGTATATCGAGGCAATACGCACAGCATGCACATATGCCAATTAGAGACTGACCAGTTGCAGTCCTAAACACATCGATGGGAAGATCCAAACAAACAATACTAAATGAACTTATTAAGTAGAGCATTTCTTACTGTTGATTTTACTTCTTGATTTAATTTCAATCTCCGAGTCTTACAATAAATGCGTTGTTTAAGTACTGAAGATAAATTGTATCAGTACAGAGAAAATCACAAAATACTTAAGTGAATGATCATTTTTAAGAAATTTTGATTGATTAAGTTTATTCAGTGTTAAGGATCAGATTACATAACATTGATCATTAATTAATCATACATATATTACAAAAGCATCACCCATGAACAAGGACAACCTGATTCAGACGTAAAGGCGAGGAATGGCACAGTAAGGGTTGTATTCCCACAAATGAAACTCAAAACAACTGTCTGTCAATTAACATTGAAGTCGTAATCTTCAATACGAACGTCAAAACAGCTCTAATGTACGGGGCTGAAACTTGCAGAAATACTATAACCATCATCATAAAGGTACAAGTATTTATAAACAGTTATCTACATAAGTGACTAAATGTTCATTGACCGGATATCATCAGCAACAACCTACTGTGGAAGAGAACATACCAGATTTCCGTTGAGAAGGAAATTAGGAAAAGACGTCGAAATTGGATAGTATATAGATTGAGGAAATCATCAATCTGCATCACGAGGCAAGCTATTACTTGGAATCTTGAAGGGAAACGAAAAAGAGGATGACCAAGAAACACATTGCATCAGGAACTGGAATCGGACATGAAAAAGAAGAACAGCAACTTCAAAGAACTAGAAATGATCGCCTAGGACAGAGTTGGATGTTGAATGCTGGTATGTGACCTTTACTTCTTCGTAAAGAGTAACAGGGGTAAGTCATTAGGTAATATTACAAGAGAAAACCTGAGAGCAGTGGATGACCATTTAGTCCTATTGTGGGACTCCTCAGCAGCGCGCATCTACGACCTCACCTCGTGAGATTCGGACCCAGGACCTACCAGACTCGCACTTAACCGATAGACCACTGAACCCGCATCCGATGGTGTTTATGTCTAACTCCAACCAATCCACGATGTTTGAGCAACCGTTCACCAATTGTCTTCAGTGAATTCCTATATTTCAAACATACAGAGTTTATATACCAATCAAACTGATCACATAGTACCATAAATTAGAAAATAATACTTGTACAAGATTTTGCCAAATGTGGCTGTGAATAAGAGAGATAGTAAATAATAAACAGGGCATAATTCATAAAATGGTAAATCATATAACAATAGTTTATAGTTCAAAATAAAGCTTATAATAAAGGGGGCACGAATATGAATAGTTTAGTTATTTATCAATTATACTATAAAAAATATATGCATAATATTGATATGGTGGAGAAGATTTTTAGCTCAGGTGGGTGATTTTGATGGAGTTTTTTTTGCCGCTCAGAGAACAAACCTCCAGCATAATATTGGCTTATAAATAAATCCCAGAATTACCATTCATGATTCTCTTCAGTATATAACAATAAGAATTTTAAATTTTAACTGATATCTATGGATATATTTTGTACTTAACTATCTTGACATTGATTACTTCTTAACAATCTACCGGTACTTAAGAGTATTCTGCTCTTCAATCTACAACTAAATGACAAATAGGTGACATGAAATCTAGAAAACGGAAAACATGAAAATTTAAAAGATATTTGACTGTGAAATTCTAGAAGCTTCATTAAGAAATGCTTAAACTAGTAACAATCATAATGTTAATAGCATAATTCGTAGTTGTCAAGATTTATCTTATGGGTTTATTCTCTTAAAAGAACAATTGTTGACAAAAGTATTTTTGGCATTTACCAGCCTACTAAAGAATTTTGGGTGGAAATATTGAAGGTTTCTAATATATTTTAATTTATTTGAATATTCTGTAAATAACATTTTGCTTTATAAAAATATAAGTTTTAACAAAATATTCAGTTATTAATTATGATAATGAATATAAATGATTTGCATAAGACATGCATTGAGGAAATCACCCAACTGTGTCACAAGACAAGCCCTCACATGTAATCCTGCAGGTCAAATGAAAAGAGGAAGACCCAAGAACACATTACGCCGAGAAATTGAGATAAACAGGAGAAGAATGAGCAAAAACTGGATAGAACTAGAAAGGAAGGCCCAGGACAGAGTGGGTTTGAGAATGCTGGTCGGTGGCCTATGCTCCTTTGGGAGTAACAGACGTAAGTAAGTGATATAAATGATTACTTTTTTATTAAGAATAAAGAATAAAATAAAACTCTTTAATATACTAGAACTTATTACAGTTGTAAGTACCTCCCATAATTCTTATTTTCATTGATGCATTTCTGTCAACAATGATATTAAATATGCACTATTTCTATTGATTTTTTTTCAATTCAATAAGGATCAAAGACCATTATACTACACAGGAGAGACATTAGACGTTCTGAGGTTGATAATCTAAATATATAACCACAATAATTAGTCTATTCGATAAATTGTCCTCGAATTTGTTTCTTGGTTCCCTTTATTTCTATTTTGGCTAGTTTTCGCGAGGTTTCAATGAGATTGTTTGTACGATTTCTTAGTGTGACTGAATCGCTAACTAATCATTTTACATAGATAGTGTTCTACGATCGGGTTTATAATCCTTTCACACAATTCACAACATACGTGAAATGAGCACAATGTTACACTGATTTTTCGTTCTGTTATTTCTACTGTGGATTTTATCGACTGTGCACAATCCATTATAAGCACTCCAATTTTTATACCAACTATTATGAGTTTAAACTCTTCCAGTATCTGGAACGAGAAAACATTACTAGGCGGTTATTGCTATATGTCTAAATGCAACGACACGCTTTTCCTGTCTTTGTTTGTATTATGTCGATAGTCAGTGATAATTACTTCAGGAAACCTTTTGTGATCCTTCGTTTGCTCATATATAGTATTGTGTATTCCAAGAAACCAACTAACACTTTCCCGTTAACTATCTTACGACATTTTGAAATGCCTTTCATCTCAGATATCAAAAAGTAACAATAGCTTGTATGCAAGGACGATTTGGACTTCGCAGATCACCTATTCCTTCTATCCCATACACACGAGTGAATGCAGGTCAAGACAAACAGTGCAGTACCAGCCTCTGCATCAATAGGCCTCAATATACTGTAGTGTCGGCTGCTGTGTTAAGCCCACACAACTTATTCTAACTTTTGGATGGGCTATTTATTCATTCTTCTTGAGTTACATTTTGACCGTATTAATTACTCGCTTTTCAACCGTGACTGTTTTATGTAAGCGTATGTTTGTGCATTTCCTATCCTACTCGTCACATGTCTGTAGCCTATTTTTGTCTGACTATAAATAGTGATTCACGTTAAATTGAGTTGGCTCACTCACCTTCTCCATTGTGCGTCATTTTGTCTTGCTTCGCTTTCCGATCAACGATTGTATGAAATACACGAAATCAAAATCCATTCTCGTATTTGACTTATTTAGTTCTGTTATTCACTAACTCAAGTTAAATCGATGATTTTATGCGAGGACTTGGCGGAATGTATATTTCAATAACAATCAACATACAGTCTGTCTGGAATGACATCTCGAGCCACTAAAATACAAGAGAAAAAGCATGATCTTCAGCTGCAATACGGAGAACACCAACCCAATCACATTTGATGGACAACCTCTGAATAAGGTGAAAACATTCACGTACCTGGCCAGCGTTATCGATGCAAACGTAAATGCAAGAATTAGCAAAGCAAGGGCTGCATTCCTACAGTTGAAGAACATATGGAACTCAAAACAACTATCTTTTAATTTTCAATACGAACGTCAAAACAGCTCTAATGTACGGGGCTAAAACTTACAGAACTACTGTAACCATCACCGTAAAGTTACAAGTATTTATAAACGATTGTCTACATAGGAAACTAAATGTTCATTGACCGGATATCATCAGTAACAAACCAGTGTTAAAGAGAACAAACCATGTTCCAGGTGAGAAGGAAATTAGAAGGAGAGATTGAAAGTGAGTAGGATATAGACTGAGGAAATCATCAATCTGCATCATGAGGCGAGTGGTAACTTGGAATCCTGAAGGGATACGGAAAAGAAGAAGGCCGAAGAACACACAGTGTCTTGAAATTGTAGTAGAAATGAAAATGAGGAATAGCAGCTGGAAAGAACTGGAAAGCATTGCTCAGGAACTGGTTGGATGGGGAATGCTGGTTTGTGGTATATGCTATGCTATTGTAATTGCGTAGGCATAGCATAAGTTTAAACAGTGTAGAGATATATTTCTGTGTCATAAAATGGTCAAACAGATGTAGATTGTTGAAAAAAATTGACAAGAAATTCTGGAGATAACTTTTCATTTTTGAATGTGGTTTGTAAAACAAGTACTTATAAACAAGTATTTATAAACAGTTGTCTACGCAAAATACTCAACATTCACTGACCGGATAATATCAGCAACAGCGACGAACCAGCTTCCAGCTGAATAGGAATTTAGGAAAAGACGTTGGAATTGGATAGGACATACATTACTGAAATCACCAATTTGCATCACAAGGCAATCTCTAGCTTGGAATCCGGAAGGGAACAAGAAAAGAGGAAGGCCAAAGAACACATTACGCAGGCAAATAGAAGCAGATATGAAAAGGATGAATGTTGACTGGAAAGAATTGGAAAGGATTGGTGAGGACAGGGTTGGATGGAGAATGCTGGTGTGCGGCCTATGCTCCTCGACGAGGGTCCACAGGCGTAAGTAAGTAAGCAAGTTTTGAAACAATATAATATTTATAAGATTTGTTAAAATCGATTGTTTTCTAGTCGATCATATTTGGATCCGTATCCGAATAGTCTTTGCTGGCATGTACAACCTCCCTTACCAAAACTCTGGATATTGTTTGTAATCAGAGATCTAATTAGGATGGATTTCATATACAGAACTCTGAAATTCAAAAATGTGCATGGTATTTCTTGGAAAACTTATCAACAAAGAATGTACCGCTGTTAATAAATGATTAAATTAGATCCGATTTAATTAGATTTTTTAAATACATATTAAATTCTTAGCCAGCACTTATCAACTAATGGCTGTTGATTTATATTGCAATCATAAGAGGGTGGTATTTTTTAGTTTGACAATCAAAACTTTTCGACTGATTTCTCTATACTCCTGCAATTGGTTTCGCATTAATTTTGAAAGGCTTTAAAATTATGAAGAAGGTTTTCAGTGAAAATCAGTTTCAGACGTATGTCGACACTTTCTACATCCGTTCTCATGGTGTCATTTCAAATTACAGTTATTATTTATATAAATGTGTAAAAATAATAACTAGAATTATATTGATTTATTAACATAAGCTGTAGCAAATCGATAACCAATATCTTTCTTCCTGAATAGATTTAATATTTTACTAACTGATTATCGCAATCGTCATGATATATGTCTAGAAATGTTTTAGTCTGAACATGGTATGAGCTTTTATATTCTTCTTTAAAAATGTGGTCATATTACTTACAGTATGCAATTCGTTCATTGATAATATCTGATTATTAGCTAGTGTTCTTGAATGAACCTAGATTGCAGACTAGTGAAAATATTTAACTTTCGTGAGAAAAGTAATCTAAATGGTGTGTTAGTATAGATCTACCATATTTTGAGTCACAAATCTCATCTCTTTTCTCGGTCTTTTTTCTTATTCTTTATTACTGCAGAGAATCTTTAAAGATTCTGGGTGTAAACTAACTGAACCGAATGAATGGAAGATGGTCGCATGATTTTGTGAGTTGATTGAAGTGACTCTTGTGAACTAGTGTGGTTTATAGGTTAATCATTCAGACGAGAGGTCCAAGGTCATAGGTTCGATTCCTTGTTGTGGGGTCGTAGATGAGTCTTGCTGAGAAGTGCTATACTATAACGAAACTATTATTCAGTTTTTATGGTTTTTAGTGATAGTCTAGCCAAGATCATTTCGCTATTTAAACCGTTCTACAGTCTCCACTAAACACTCCTAAACTAATAACCGAACAAATAAATGTACAAAATGAATTGTTCGACAACGTATATTTTCTCATTACATACTTGGTACAATGTCATTTATAATCAAGATATACACTTCTGATGAGTTACATACTATCAAATAAAGACGTATCTGTGGCCTTATCATATACAACGATATCATAATGTTGATATCATCTGTATTATATATTTCGCATTTGCAATATCACCTATGAATATTATTTAAATATTCGGTATGTAGTACAGTTTGTATATCTATGCCAAAGTTATTTTTGTGCTATCTTCTTTTATAGACTGAGCTGAATGAATATTTATTTTCTCATTAACTTAAAATGAGCTATCACCATCCAATGTCTACAAAGGAAAACCATAAACACTTTTTAATCCTATGAAATTTTGTTTCTTTTTTGTTTGTTCATTCATAGAATGGGATGATGTTTTACAATTGGAAGTATAATTTGATTGATGTCAGAATTACCTACCAAATGAGAAATTACACTGATTTGATTTAAAATATTAGTTGAACATATCAGCTCTATTATACAATAGTCCATATAAAACGTTGATTGAATAGCTCTTCAATATGTTATATCTTAAATGAAGCAACATTCTATTTTTTTATCATTTTATCCTGATTACGTCACCTTTTCTTTTGAATGGCATACATTTCATGCTTACTAATTAAAACACACATAGTTGTTGTTTCTTTCTTTTTTTCTCCCTTCTAAATAGTACTTCGATACTTTCAGACAGTTTTGAGAAACATATTTCTTCTAAATACCTATATGATACCTTTTACCATACTTCATCATTGTTTTTCTTTACTTTTAAAACTGTAAATTGTTTCTGAGGGGTTACATACCCACTGATTCATTAAAACGACGTCACTAGCTGATTCGTCTCATTTGTTTATAGCATAAATATTTTTATTAATAATGAATATGGTAGATAAACTATGATGGTTTACATTGCAAGGGATAAGTTTTAATTTCAACCGATTGTTATTTTCCAATTAATGAATAGTGAAATGCGTGTTATTTATTTATATATTTAACTCAATTTAAATTTCGCGCCAAACCAAACATCATTTAATAAGATAGGTAAAATCAAAAATTAATTATTTTCATATATTCTACTATCTTATTTAATTCTTGGCTGACTAATCAACTAGTAACAAATTACTGTAGATTACTGCTATAGCAACTAAAAACATAATAAATCTGGTTGGATAGTTTGAAATAGAATGAAAGTTGTATGCGAGAATAGTAATAGAAATGACCGAAATTATGCACATGAATACAGGAGCAAAATTTACTGAAACGATGAATTCATATTAGGTCTTTCAAATAAGTATCATCATCATCATCTATTCAACTAGTGGGTATTATTTAAATGTGATGACAATTTAAAATTTACAATCAAGAGTTTAGTCTACTCATTAGTAGTTACAATCTACTGATTAGATAATGATCATGATTTATTTAGCGTTCATTTATCATTTTCATAATAATTAGTTAATTTTATGAAATAATGGAGAAAATTTGTAGCTCAAGCGGATGATTCTGATAGAATTTGACTCTCCAAGCTGGATGGTTTAGTTGTGGAGCTTTCATCGTTCTTCTGAACGATATCATCAACACAAACTTCAGGTAGACTTCCGCTAGAAGCGTAAACCATCCAGATCAAAGAACAAAACTCCATCAAAAAATAAACTTATATAATTTCATTATTAAACAATTACAAGTTTGAAAAAGCTTACTGTTTGTTTCTAGTACAAATGAAAATGATTAATTCATAATAACAGTGCCAAGATATTGTAAGCAAAAATGGAGTCCAAAATAGGACAAAACGGTCGTCCTGGATTCCACTGCTAGCCACTATCCATCTTTGTTTACAGTACTTGTGAATTTAGGCTATATCGAGGCAACACGCACAGTATGCATATATGCCAATTAGAGACTGACCAATTACAGTCCTAACACATCGATGGGAAGATTCAAACAAACAATACTAAATGAATTTAATGCTAAGATACTTCATCATTCATTCATTGAATGTGTTGAACGTTCAATGTGTTTAAGCTTATAATAACTTATTTTGAAACTTTCATACAAAATAATGAAATTTTTTAAATAACCTCTCAACAGTTTTCCTTCTCTTAATTAAAAAATAGAGGCAAACTTTTTATTTTTCAATGTTTATAATCTACTTAAGCTTAATTTATTGTTACAATTATCATTGAACTTCATCTTTGATCATGATAAACAGAATAAATCAAAATATCCCTATTTCTTCTTCTCACAAACTTACATACTTAAATAAACCGATTTTCATGAAGTGGGATTTGTCTCTACTGCATTTTGTTATAAAAAGGTAGTGATTAAAGAATAAATAGGCAAAAGCAAAATAATGAAGAGTGATTATGCTGTTTCATACATTAATTCGATACTGAACGCTCAAAACTTTCGCTTCATACGCGACAACACAGCAGTAGGAATCTAGCTAAGTAGGCTTTATCTAGTAGTTCATCGAACGTTTATACACTGTCATACAGGATAGATAGAATGTGTTTATCAGAGGAATCAAGATTCATTTTTCATCCTTTTTGAGGCTCGTCACATGTAGGTACCTGTGAAAACTAGTGCAATCCCTTCATATACTGTGATTATCATACATAATCAAGATATCAAATAATACCTTTCATCCATTTTACATTACTGTTGTTGGATTCATGTAGTTAGTTAGCTAATGTTAAAAGCTATCTGTCTAATCCGTGGTCTAACTCATTCCGTGAACTACTATTTAAGTAGTCGAATCTGCTCACTAAAAACGAAACCTAAATAAACGAAACATTTCTTTAAAACAATCAAAAACGACTAATTAGTAGTAATTAACTAGGTATTCACTAGACAAAAGTAATATACTACTGATTAACCGTATTATTGATGCTAATTTATTAAATTTCATACATCTTGTTTATAATGACGAAAATTATGAGTTAGATTGTAACAAAAAGGTTTTTTGTTAATTGATTATTCAAAAAAATACCGATATATAAATAGCTGTAATTTGTAACGATTACGTAATATTTCCCTGAAGGTCGATTACATTATGGACAAACTTTTATTGTATAATCATTAAAAATCAAAATTCACAAAACAATTGTTGGAACATATTAGATGTCTACATCTAAGATCCTAAAAGTGATCGAATCTAGAACTTCCAGGTTTGGTAATATGTGCCTTATGTTTACATCAATAACTCGTAATCTTATACTCCATAAATGTAATATCATTTAAATCTACATATAGAGCAATAACCATTGATTGTTTTCAGGTATTTATCTAATACGTACACTATGCTAAAATTAAATGATTTTCATGAATCTCCTATCAAAATAATATTTTAAAGTGAAGAATAATTGGGCGAACAATTGTTTTCAATAACTTGTAGGTTCCTAATTATGATATTTTACTTGTTAGGTAGTGAAAATCATATTCAAAATAGAGAAAACATTTTCTGTTTTATATCAAGTTCCAAGGAATCTAACTCAAGGAGCTAGATTACGGCTACTCTACATAACCGATAAACTCCAGTGAATCGACCTTATGTGTCCAGAAAAAATACATATAGCTTCTATGTTTACCTTGACCTACGGCTGGATCACTGGATAGCGAAACTGAGTATCACAAACCACTTGCCCTCCTCCCATTTTTTTAAAAATACATCTAACTAAATCTTCACATCTATCTTTCCCAATTCATATGAATTCCTTTTTTATCGTAATTACCCTGATAACACCCCTCTTACTTACTTACGCCTGTTACCCCTCGTCGAGGAGCATAGGCCGCTCACCAGCATTCTCCATCCAACTCTGTCCTGAGCCTTCCTTTCCAGTTCTTTCCAGTTGCTATTCATCCTTTTCATATCGGCTTCTATTTCCCGGCGTAGTGTGTTCTTTGGCCTTCCTCTTTTCCGCTTCCCTTCCGGATTCCAAGTTAGGGATTGAGTCGTGATGCACATTGGTGATTTCCTTAATGTATGTCCGATCCACTTCCAACGTCTTTTCCTAATTTCCTCTTCACTTGGAAGCTGGTTTGTCCTCTCCCATAAAACGCTGTTGCTGATAGTATCCGGCCAATGGATGTTGAGTATTTTGCGTAGACAACTGTTTATAAATACTTGTACCTTCCTGATGATGGCCGTAGTAGTTCTCTACGTTTCAGCTCCATACAGTAGGACTGTCTTGACGTTCGTATTAAAGATTCTGACCTTGAAATTGGTTGAGAGTTGTTTTGAGTTCCATATGTTCTGCAATTGTAGAAATGCTGCCCTTGCTTTGCCAATCCTTGCCTTTACAGCAGCATCCGATCCTCCTTGTTTATCAACGATGCTCCCCAGGTACTTGAATGTTTCCACCTCTTCCAGAGTTTCGCCATCAAGTGTGATTGGGTCGGTGTTCTCCGTGTTGCATTTGAGAATCTTGCTTTTTCCTTTGTGAATGTGGAGGCCTATCGATGCGGAGGCTGCTGCTACATTTGCTGTCTTCATCTGCATTTGGTCGTGTGTATGAGAGAAGAGGGCTAGGTCATCTGCGAAGTCCAAATCATCTAATTGATTCTGAGAAGTCCATTGTATTCCGTATTTCCCTTCGGATGTCGAATTCGTCATAATCCAGTCAATCACTAGAAGGAAGAGAAATGGGGAGAGTAGACAGCCTTGTCTGACTCCGGTCCTTACTGGAAATGCATCTGTCAGCTGTCCTCCATGCACCACTTTGCACTGTAATCCATCGTATGAGTTTTGGATAATGTTGACGATCTTCTGAGGAACTCCATAGTGTCGAAGAAGTTTCCACAATGTTCTCCTATCCACGCTGTCAAACGCCTTCTCATAGTCGATGAAGTTGACGTATAGTGATGAGTTCCACTCAACTGATTGTTCAACGATGATCCGTAGTGTCGCAATCTGGTCTGTGCACGACCGATCCTTACGGAATCCAGCCTGATGATCCCTAAGTTCGGCGTCTACTGCGTCTTTCATCCGATTCAGCAGCACTCTGTTGAAAACTTTTCCTGGTACTGATAACAAACTGATGCCTCTGTAGTTCTCACATTGGCTCAGATCTCCTTTCTTTGGTATCTTGATGAGATATCCTTCTTTCCAGTCCGTTGGCACTTGTTCCTCTTCCCAAATCTTTTTGAATAGAAGGTGAAGCATGTTTGCAGTTATTTCAATGTCTGACTTCATGCTTCTGCTGGTATATTGTCAGAACCTGCCGCCTTCTCATTCTTGATTTGTCTAATGGCCATCTTGACTTCTTCGATCGTTGGTGGAGTGACATCTATTGGAAGGTCAGTGTGGGCTGCTTCGATGTTCGGTGGATTCGATGGGGCTGGTCTATTCAGCAGTTCCTCAAAGTATTCTGCCCATCTTTTCCTCTGTTCCTGAATCTCAGTGATTGTCTTTCCTTCTTTGTCCTTGACTGGTCTCTCTGGTTTGCTATATCTCCCTGCCAATTTCTTCGTTGTATCATATAGTTGTTTCATATTCCCTTCTCTTGCAGCTTTTTCCGCCGCCGTTGCTAGTTCTCTCATGTATTTCTGCTTGTCGGCTTTAATGCTTTTCTTCACTTCTCTGTTTGCTTCTGCGTAGTGTGCTTGTGCTTTGACTTTCTCTGCTCGTGTTCGGCTGTTGTTAATTGCTAGTTTCTTGTTCTTCCTTTCTTGAAGTTTGTCCAGGGTCCCCATAGAGATACATTCCTTGTGATGGTGCTTCTTAGGACCAAGAACCTCCTGACACGTTGAAGTTAGTGCTTCTTTTATCCCTTTCCAGTTGTCCTCCAAAGTAGTTTCTTGTTCTTTCAGTAGATCCTGTAGAGCTTGGAACCTGTTGTTGAGAGTTATTTTGAATTCATGGAGTTTGTCAGTATCTCGAAGGAAGGCTGTATTGAACCTTTGTAGTGCTGTTTGTCCAGTTATCCAGTCATTCTTTAGCTTCAGTCTCATCTTGGCCACAACCAGGTGGTGATCTGAAGCTATGTCAGCTCCTCTCTGGGTTCTCACATCTTCCATTGATCTTCGGAATTTTTTGTTGATACAGATGTGATTAATCTGGTTCTCTGTGGTGTGGTCCGGTGAGATCCATGTAGCTGTGTGTATGCGTTTGTGTGGGAATATTGTGCCGCCTATAACCAATTTGTTGAAAGCACATAGGTTTGCAAGTCTCTCCCCATTTTCATTTCTCTCTCCTAGTCCATGTCGTCCAATTACATCTTCATATCCTGTGTTGTCCACTCCAACTTTAGCATTTAGATCTCCCATAAGGATGGTGAGGTCCTTTCGTGAGCACTTTGCTATAATTGATTGCAGCCTTTCATAGAACTGATCTTTATCATCGTCGTTGCTATCATTGGTGGGTGCATAACATTGGATAACATTCATTGTGATCCCTTGCTTCTTTGTTCTGAATGATGCTTTGATTATCCTGGGTCCATGAGATTCCCATCCCACAAGTGCATTTCGTGCTTGTTTGGACAGCATTCCATGTACCTATAAAGAGTGTTGCTCTGGTTGTTAGAAGGTGCATCGGTCTCGTGACTTCCGAAGAATTTCGGCTTTCATCATGAGACGTCATTATTCCTTCAACTCCCAGGGCAGAGTTTAAATGGTTTGGATTATTTTTTCTGGTTAGCGTTTTTTTAGCGAGTTAGCTTTTCTACGGGATGGGGTCGCTAACCCCATGCCCAACCCTCCTCCTTTACCCGGGCTTGGGACCGGCAGTAACTCTAGAAGAGCTACAGGCGGAGTTAACACCCCTCTTATTACATACTATATTCACACAACGATATTACTATTACTATTACGACTGCTATTATCATTGTTATCTCAATTAACAAGAAGGAATTCTCCTATTATTCGTTTTATTCACACGATTTTTGCATTTTCATTTTTGCTTTATTATTTTGACTGACTTTAATCCAAGTCATTTTGACCTTTATTAAATGACCTTTCTAACTAACAAATAACACAATGTATAAGAACTCTCGTCTAAATTAGAGCGAATAGTTTCACCGTATTTGAGCGCCGAGTTGATGTAAGACATTATATAGGAATAATACATATTTGTAAAATCTCAGCGAATGAATTTGTAGTAAATCCAACGTTTCACCTGGCAATCTGGTCCAAGCTTTTTCAAGAAAATAACACAATGTTTCAGTTATTCCTATCGTAACAGATGTAAACGTTCATTATTTTTAACACATAACATTATCAAATTCACTGATTATTATTATTATTATTATTATTATTATTAGCTTTATTCAATATTATATTTTTGGTACAATATAGAATTCTCAGCACAAAGTACTTCAACAAGTTTCCGTTTCTTACCTCTTCATCCTTTCTGACGATAAATATTGGGTGATCGCCGGTTATAAGTTAGCAGCCCAGTCAATGGACATCTGGATAATGTACATTCTTGTCGCTGCATATTGCCAGAAACCACGATATCTCTGAATAAGCCTTCTGTAACCTTTACAGCTAAAGATCTTACACTTTTCAGAAACGCACTTGAATAGGTTGTGCTATTAATAGGCATAATGATGTATTAAAACAAACGAAATCAGATAACTTGTTGAAATATCTAGATGACAGGAACAGGTAGCCCAGATGTTTAAACAGGCCGCCAATACATGCCTTTATCACAATAATTATGAACTTATAATTGTAGAGCCTGATAATGAAGTTATTGCAAAAATGCTTATTCGCTCAAATATTCTTCATTTGTTTTTAATAGACTATGGGGACTTTTAAACTGTTAGAATAATATTTATTGTAAAATATTTATTATATGCCACTTATAATCTGAGTATTAGGGAAATACTATAAAAGTCTAGAGGTTAAAAGTTGGCTTGCAGGACTGGTAGGTCCTGGATTCGGATCCTGATGGCGGGATCGTGAATGCTCACTACTGAGGAGTCCCATACTAGGACGAAACGGCGTTCCAGTGCTTCCAGGTTTTTCATGGTGGTCTAGCTTCAATTAACTCGTGAATTCAACTATTAACTTACTAAAAAATGTGTTTATAGTATCAAAAACTCAATAGATTTTAGATATCAATAAATAAAACATTCAGTTCACTTATATTTGCTTTATGAAACGCTAATTAAGTATGACTTGTCTGTTCAGTTTTATTACAATGATATGAATAACTATAAGAAATGAAAGTTTTTTCCATTAAGTTTGTGTGCTGTCAAACTTTATTTTAGTAAATAAAAACTGTACAAAAGTTTAGTAATAAGATTTCCTTCATTTCATGATTAAATGAAACTTTCATACCTTTTGGATTCACTAACTTTAATGTTACTACTCTTCTGTATGATGTATGTCTGATTTGTTCTTCGAAATTTTGTAGTCGATTATTTTTTGAGTCATTAAAAGGTTATACTAAGCGTCCTTGAATTTGTTTGTATGAATACATAAGGGAATGGTAATGTTTATTATCCACTTCATAATCACTTATATATAAGATATTGTTTACTTTAGAAGATATTATATTTCATTTAACAGTTGAAAAAATTGAATAACTAAAGCGTTTTCTCAAATAAAATAGCTGTTTTCTCAGCATAATTTTAAAGATGTTCATGGGATGATGTGGATAGCTTTTGAAATTGGTACATGTTGACTATTACATGGGTTTACAGAATGATGCACTACAAATATTATTTTAGATAGATAATTTTACCAATTGAACATTATAGCTCATTCATTATTTAACTGTACCAAGATACTCAAACTATTTTGAACTCAATACGTACATCAACATGATGATTAAAAAGTCTTATATTGTTGAATTCATGGAATATACCTCTTACACACAAATGCATCTTGTATGAAATTTAATAGCATAACTACTTAAATCGTAATAAAACCAATTCAGCTTAGTAACACAATAGAATATAAAAATGGTTACTTGATATTCATTACTATATTTTGATATTCGTAGTTTGAATAACTTACATAATGAATAGACATTGAATATACTTATCTAATTTCACGATAAACTAACTATATCGTACGATTGGAATAACAAATAAATCCACATGGTGATATCAAACTTTTGAATCTACTAAACATATTCATGGCTAAATTCAGGTTTATACATACTACTTATTATCCATAAAACAATATCAACTATTTAATAAGTAGTTTGGTAGATACTACACCATGTCACATATATATATATATATATACCCCTACATCTTGTAGTAAGCGTTAACAAACGTAAAATATCAGATCGTTGTGTTTTACTATCTTATTATTAAATACATTTCATCACAATGCATTCACCATCATTCAACTAACCATAACGATGCGTTCTCGATACCATTACCCATAGAAACATGTATTACTCAACAATAAAAGGAACATAAAAGTAGTTTAAAAAATAATCAAAATTTTTAATATTTACGAATAGTGAATAAGAATTATTCTTGTAGTAGATATATATTATTAGTAGTAGTGATAATAGTTAGTCACTTTTTAAAATTATATATATATATATGTATATATCATAATATAGGCATTGGTATATAATCTTTGTAAAGATTAAATTTCATCTACCTTCTTTGCCTTACAATCACAATGATAATGATGTCTTTGTAATGTTTACACAACAGAAATATGTTGATTTATTGTTGTTAATATTTATACTACTAATAATAATAATTATTACTGTGATTTTGCATAAAAATTTCACTGTTTACATAATCTTCTATTTATTCTAACTAACCATATCTCATCACATTAGGTAATCCTCTTGGAGGTTCCGCTTTCAATTTTCTTAATTCTTCATCAATATTTCTTTGAGGTTTTAAATATAAATATGATTCAGACCATGTTGGATAATAGTCAACATCTGGTGCAATAAATTGTCCTCTTGATAATATTGATGAGGATGATGATGGAAGTGCTGAATTTGAAGCAGCTTCTGCAATAGCTGCCTGTTCAGCTAGAACAGCTTCTGATAAAGTTAATGGATTAGGCCAATCAATTGTTTTCAAATTTGTATAATAACATTGAATATCACGTTTACATAATAGAAATATCAAATAGAATAATGATAATGATTTTAAATAGGTAAACATAATTATGAAACCAGTGAATAGTGTATACTTGTTACTAATTATAAGATAAGTAATATACTTGAAGAACCTTCTTCATCGAATATATTTAATATTTATATTTTTTAATTATCATTAATTAATAACACCCACGCATAGTTTTATTCAATTAGTTTATTTTTTCTACTGGTTCATTAAAATTTAATAATAAGCCAATAAAAATTTTTTAAATTTTTTGGGACTCATTTTCAAATTTAAAAAATAACCTAATCATATTAAGTACTTGTAAGTTTTTTCATATTTGAAAGCGTGAGTCACTTGAAGCTCCACCACTAGGGAAAACCTGGAAGCACTGGACGGCCGTTTAGTCCTACTGTGGGACTCCTCAGCAGTGCGCATCCACGACCTCGCCTTGCAAGATTTCGAACCCAGGACCTGCCAGTCTCGCGCCAGAGCACTTAACTGATAGACCACTGAGCCGGCATCCGATGTTGTTTATGTCTAACTCCGACCAATCCATGTATGTTTCTTTAAAAAATATTGAACTAATTACAGATGAGGAAATATCATAAAGTTAAGTAAATACATTTGTATAAGATAATTAATTTAAATCGTAGGCCGATTAAACCAAGATAACCATAGAACACATCAATGGTCATATTGGACTATTGTTTTGTCTTAATCTCATAAATTGGATATGTTAACTGTTAAATAACAAATTATGACGAGACTCTAATTTATGGACAGACCAATCAGAAGCGTTTGTGGGATTTCAAGGTCACGGCGCCAATTCCAGTACCTGATGCTCATGTACGGTCGGTTCACAAAGACAATTTTAGAAAAGACATGACAATTAAGCGGCTACAACAAATGAAGCTACTAAGAAGTTGCTGTATTTGTAATTACGAGTATTAAATGACTTTTAAACCTTGTACAGACTGCCGTGATGTTGACCTTCGATATAATATATGTTGAAGGAAGACGTTTGCTAGAATAGGAACCTTTATCGCTCGATCCAGATTGTGACTAAGGCATATTATAATAATTGCCGCGAACTGTATAATGAAAGCACTAGTAACATTGGCTGCAATAATCGCAGATTTTGCTGAAACTTCGGCTGTTTAGTGGTATGAGTATTGTAGGGACATATCCATAATAAAAATGATATACTTACACAACCGGAGTACATACAAACAATAATGAAGCTATGTGGTCGAGGCTGAGAGAGTTTTTATGACCTTATCATGGCTCCAGAGACCAATTATTATGGAGCCATATGGATGAGTTCCTCTATTTTATGCATTACGATTTTGGAACCTTTGAACCTTTTGCTAACATTGACAAGTTTTTGGACCATATAAAAAAATTGTATCCACTTTAATTATTTGGTTTTGTATAATATATTTTTACCCTATGCTGACTGTTTACTAATTGACCAACATTTCTCAAGGTCACTTATGATTCGTTCAAAGATCGTCCATAAATTATAGTCTCGCTCAAATTATTTGTTAAAATGCCACATCCTAGCTATAGTATCTGAAAGTCTTATGTTGTTTTTTTTAATTGCCAAGGTTATATGTTGTTCAAATTACTTACAAGAATCATACATGGACGAAACTGTTATTTGATTCGTTTTGTACTTCATTAGTTATTTAACATCAATCTGCCAAGTAAACAGGTTTCAAATAGACAGAAGTGTACGAATCTTTTCGTTTTCCTAATTAAGCTGATGATTAACACCAGTGTTTTTGTAACAGTGAGAAATGAATAAATGATGAATGAAATATGTAAGGTAGATCATTTATGTTTTAAATGAAAATTACAAAACAATTTTTATAAATATATTTTGAAGCAAAATAAACAAACGTCCATGTGACTATAAAACAATCATTATTTTACTAATAGAAGCTCTTTTTCAAGTATTCTGGTATTTTTTGTTAGACTGTGTTATTGATGAAATTCGATTGATGAAGTATAAATTGCATGGAATCTTTTACCGTAACATCTAATATATACTGCCTAAACATTTTCAGATTTACATTTTGAAGATGCTACAAGTATTTGGAGTTTGACAACACCTTAACCAGTAACATATTCTACAATCAAAACGTGCCCAACAAACGAAGAGGTTCGAAGATATAATTGATAGGCTATAAGTATATCGAGAAGTTGTTGTCAAACAGCGAATACTTGTGCCATCTTCATGAGTGAGCTAACGTGATCTGGTACACCAACTCGTAAACTGTGAGTCTGGTCCTTTTTGGAACTTTATATGTCATTACTTTACTATACGTTTTATATACTGTGATACGTTTTTGCATTCTTGGATGTTTTTTCATTCGTAGACTACTACATTACCCTCATTCCAGCTAGGGCCTATTAAGACAACTTTTATTGTCTAATCTTCCTCAACAAGTGCAGGCAGTGCTTGTCTAGTTTCAAAACAACCCTGTAGACAAGCTAGCTGCATCTGTTAACCGCATTCTAGAGATCTCAAAATCTTATAATGCCGAGGTTTTTCAAACGATACGAAATAACGTTACGGAATTATGTCATACACTTACACGTGATCTTAGATTTAGTTATGACCGTAAATGGTCACACACCCCGCGAAGAAGCACTTCACGTAGGGGATCTGTCTCTAGACCACGAGAGACCGATAACCCCTACCGGTGCTGTTAACATAACCAGCGAATTCGACCACACGGTAGATTTAGAAATCACCCGACCCATGGGCACCTCCTTTTTATAGGGTCCCTAAAAAGGATAAAAACGATTGGCGTCCAACTGGTGACTATCGGAGATTGAGTGCGAAAACCGTTCCTGATCTTTACTCGTTGCCTTACATTCACGATTTGACAGATACCTTGAAACTTACAACTGTTTTTTTTCGAAAATCGACTTGGTTAAAGCCTCTAACCAAATCCTTACGGCTTTTGACAATATTCCGAAAAAAGCTATCAAAACTCATTTCGGACTCTACTAATTTTTGCGAATACCTTCCGGCCTAAGAAATGCTGCCCGAACTTTCCAAAGGTTCATCGATGATGTTTCTCGAGTCCTCAACTTCGAACATGCGTATGTTGATGACTACTTGATTGCAAGTCAGGACAGAAAATCTCATCACCAGCATCTGGACCTTGTCTTTGAGTGACTGAAAAAGCATGGCATTATTGTGAATATTCAGAAATGTCAAATTCAAACTCATTGTACTTCTTCAAATGAAGCCGACATTCGTTTACACACTCCACTCGAGATCTCTATTTCTGAGGCTTTCATCATAATGGAACAAAGGATTGTCACTTGATACGAATGCAGATACGTCTGCAAACCTCATCGCTCTGAAGCATGGATGCTTGAACTCCTTCAAAAAAGATTCTGGGTGTTACCCCTTAGGTTAGTATTGTGACTAAGCTTAAGTAGATGTTTAAGGAGATGATCAGAAGTTTTAAGGTTACTGTAAGCCATAAGAAGGTCACCTCTAAGACGCCTATGCTCTATCGAGTAAAGATTAAGTGATTGGAGACGCTCTTCATAAGGCTTGAATTTGAGTCCCCGAAATGATTTTGTGGCTCGCCGTTTGATACGTTTTATAGTGTCCTTATCCTTTTGAAGAGAGGAAGGAAATACTATGTTTCCGTACTCTAAATGGGGACCAATAAAACTGTTGGAGATTATATGGAAGGTTCTACCGCCAAACTGACCAAAACTGCGCTTCAAGGTTACCAGTGCAAGGTTTGCTTGAAAAGCGTTTTTGTCACAGTTAGCGTACGACTTCAAGTCGTAGGGTACCAACACTCCTAAATATTTTTCGACTTGGGATACTTCTAGGGAGGAGTTTCCTAAGTTGTAACTATAGTCTGCAACATGTCGCGGATGAACTACTTTACACTTTGAAGTGTTGAAGGTAAGTCCGTTGTCGACTGCCCAACTCTGAAATCGAGTCAGATCCTCCTGAAATGCTAGTATATCCTTTTGGTTACGTATCTCTCTCCAAAGTTTCACATCATCAGCAAAAAGCAATAAGTCAGATGAAACTTGTTGTGGAAGATCGTTAATGTAAATCAAGAAAAAAAAAGAGGTCCTAGTATTGAGCCCCGGGGGACCTTACCAGGACATTCCATCTCCAGAGAGAGTGAAGTTAACCCTGACCTTAAAATGTAGGTTTTCTGGATATAATAATAATATATTTCTGCAATAGCAGGTACACGCCATTTTTACAGGCATGATCTACAATTTACAACATATACTGGTTAACAGTATGCATCCCAAGCGAGGTTGTTTAGTAATTATAATCTATAAACATTGATAGCAGTTCATTCGTTCAGATATAATGTGTTTTCATAAGAATAGTTTCCAAAGAGGCATAGGCGTCCACGTTACATACCAGATCCAATCTCGTTAAAAAGTGTAATAGGGTTTCGGTCGTGCAAAATATTTATGTAATGCAGCTTTTTAAGTTCATTGTTGTTATAAAGTAGGCTTGTGGAGCGCCTGGTTCGAGCTATGACCTTGGAAAAGCGCGTTCGTCGAGCTTGTCCCAGATGTCCGAAGTTACATAGCTTCACCCTCAGAGCAAGATTCTGAAGAAATAAAAAGAGAAACCGAGGAGCGGCAAGGTATTTGGATATGAACGATAACCAATGCTTAACATTTATTAGTGGAACAGATGGAGGTATGATAAATTATTAGATTAAATTGATACTAGCTCATGGTGCAAGAGTGAACTGCGATTAGGGGCTCCAGAGGAGAGAAAGCAGTAATAAAGAACAAGGAGTTGTGATATTTATCAAGGTGGAGTAGGTTCCAATGAAGGAGGGAAGTCAAGGTTGGAGCGTAGGTATAGGAAGCATGTATTCTTTTCAACTCGATCATACTTTATTCGACGATTGGTGTTTGCATATTTGTGGATGAACTTCTCTGGATATACATTTTCACGTAGGCATTTGATGATTAAAGCTATTTCTTCCTCAAGACACTCATTGGAGCAGATTTTGCGTGCGCGGTCGAAAAGGGTTCGTACAATACCCTTTTTGTAACTCATCGGGCAGAAACTGTAGTAATTGAGATACAGTCCACTCCAAGTGTTTTTGTGGTGAACATATCTTTGCAATGTACCCGCTGGTGTTCGTCTAATTCCAATATCTAGGAAATGGAATTTATTTTCGTCTTCATGTTCCATCGTAAATTCTATATCCTTGTGTGCTTTGTTAAATAAATTGAGCAGATTGATGGAGTGTTTATGATTGTCGCAAATAAGAAAGGTGACGAAATCGCTGGAATAATTAACCATAGACTTAATTCCGCGTTGAAAGTGACCTACCCAGCAGCTAAATTGACGACGGTGTGGGAAACAAATTGCTCACTCAAACAAACCAAAATCGATAAGTCCTCTTTTCTCGGTACCTCCAACTGCATTTACCAATTTACATGTACGTGCCGAAGCACATACATTGGAAGAACCGAGAGAAGAGTGCATATCCGCATTTCTGAGCATATTCCAAAGAAACTGAGGTTGCAAGGGTCCAGGGCTCTCAACAGTGCGATAGCTCGGCATTTACTCGACACCGGGCACAGCATCGACATTTCTAATGCCTTTAAAATCATTAGTAAACAAAGAAGTACAACTGCTCTCCGGTTTGCTGAGGCGATCGCGATAAAAAAACTCAAACCGGACATATGTATTCAAAAAGAGACAGTGATAAACTTATTACTACCTTGGTAACCCATTTTTGTTTTGTTTCAGTTTTTTTTATTAGTTCAATTTTGGTTAATATTCAGTTGTTTTTTATACCCAATTCTTAAACCACCCTTTCTCTCACACATTTCCGCTCATTTGTCTCTCCTAATTATATGAACTATCCAAATCTTATTCAATTATTACGTAACCCACCCTAATTGTTTTCAACTACGTCTATAAATTATTCAATCATTACGTAATCCCATCCTAATTGTTTTCAACTACCTCTAACATAATCACATTTTGATTTTATCTGTCTCTTAACTCCACTCAACTATTACGCCACCCTTTATCCTAATACCTAATAACCTCTGACCTTTCCTTGACCATAGATATATATATATACATATACATTTATCATCGATGACTTTTGTTATTCCAATCCTTTACATTCCCTTATGTCAGTTGTTCCATTCTATTTATTACCCTAATGCTAAAACTCTAATGCATATTTGGTTGTAAGCAGCTGATGAGAAACCACGAAATATAATGAATTCATATTATTCTGCATCAATATTTGTTCTATCTTTATTTAAATTCATAAAGGGAACTAACTGCAAGAAAAATAGAGATTAATATTAGTTACAGATAAGGTAAAACAACGAGTGGTGAAATAATATTAATGGCAAGGCAACATAGTGTACAGATGAGTAAAAAGCTGATAAATAGACAAGAAGTAACTCACAATAAAAATGAAGTGAGTAAGTCAATCAATGATGGTTTAACACCCAATCGTTTAAGCTTATTGATGATACATATATGGTTGACCCTATCAAAAGCTTTTGAGAGTTGAAGGTAAAATATGTCAACTTTCCTCTAGCGATCAAGGATGCTTGTCCATCTGTACATCGCAGTAAGCAGGTTGATTGTACAAGAGCGACCCTTCCTGAAACAATGCTGTTGGGGTGAGAACATTAAGGATAATAGATAGTCGTGTATACCGTCGCACATCAGGGACTCTATCATTTTGGGACATATAGAGAGAAGGGCCACTGGTCGGTAGCTTGAGGGTTCACTGCATCGACCTCCTTTGAAAATTGGTGTGATACGCGCCAGCTTCAAAATTTCTGACAGTTTGCTTCTGCTTAGCGGGTGTGAAAACATCACGCTAAGTGGTGGTGCCAGGATTGAAGCTGCTTCCCTCAGTATAGCAGAGTGAACCATATCCGGACCGGGGGAAGTGTCTTTTCTTATGTACTGCAGTTTACGGAGCACCAAGTAAGTGCTCAGGTTCACTTCGGAAAGTGCTGTGCAGTTGCAGACGAAGCATTCATCAGTGTAGTTGATGTGAGTCGGTTGAAATGTCCGAGAGTATTGTTCAGCCAAAAGGTTAGCAGCATCACCGCAGTGATTGATCGACCCATCAGGACCTAGCAGTTGGGAAACTCTAGTTCTGGCTTGTCGAAGAGAAGCTATATAACGGAATGAGCATTTCGAATTGGAGACAAATTTATCAATATGCTTTATCTGATATTGAAGCCTGTCTTCTCTTATTACCTTTGTTCATATGTTCTTTATATGTTTGTATTGCCTGTACGCGCGATTATCAGTTAGTTTGTATTCTGCTCAACAGTGCCTTTTGCTGCTTAGTAAACGGAGAATATGGCTCTTGATGACTGTAGGTTGCTTGTAGCTTTTGGGGGCTGCTTGGGGAACTGAATGCTTTGTACCACTTAACAGCATGTGGAGTAAGAAATCCAAATGTTCATCTACATCAAGTTGAAGGTGAACATCCCAATCCACCTGTTGTAGGTAGTCCTGTAAAACTGATATATTCAACCGTTTGAAATTCCAGCGCCTGTTGTTGGTGGGATATCTTAACTCAGTTTAGCTGACAAAACTGAAGGATATGATGGAGTGATCGCTTTTCCTCAGGGGAACCAGATATTCCTATCGGATGAGCGTTATTAGTGTTGCCAAATTCACGTAGCTCATCCATTTTATTTGGTAAACTCGCGGCGTTCATGTATAAGCAGTTTATGCTTTCAATCTCAAACGCGTGGGCTTCTTCCTGTTCGTCTTTATGAGTCTTATGTAAATGGACCGGTAGCCTACCTATACGAGGTTTACCAAGTTGATAGACTTTGTTCTTCGCACTTTTCTTATGATCAAGACAGTCCACAAGTGGAATCATCAGCTCCAACTTGCCTTTGTGCTTGATCCTGATGTTGTGTGATCTATCCGGATGCATATAGATTCCAGTTGGCAACCGACGTTTGTTGGCACAAAATACTTTCAGAGTTGCAGCCGCCATATGAGAAGATTGGAAAGTTATCTTCATTAGCTAGGGTCTAGAATCTCCATCCTTCTTGGCTAGTATCGTCATATGTTGAGTCAGAATGTTTTTGAACTCCAAGGGTTGTCCGATGAATTTCCATTCCCTAATATCAGAGTTTGCTTGACCTGGGTCCGTATTTTCCGGTACACTTTGCATAATGATATTTCTTCCGTGGGAAAACTTATCGTGAGATTCTTCAGGGATGTTCCGGATGAGTGTTGCACGAAGTAGCCTCAAATGATTTTGATGGTAACATCTCTTTCCTCGAGAGAGCTGTGTAACCATCAAAGGCCCTATTCTAGGAAGTTCAAGCTTCTTATTTAATTCTCCTCAGAGCATTCTGTCATTTTAATCCTTCAAACTGATGGGCAGGTCAGGGTTGTCTTTACGGTTCATGATTATGGGAGGGTCATCACGAACCGTTATTGATTTACCAGGTTTACCAGTGCGTCCAGGTTCAGCACCTTGTTGTTTGGAGGTCGAAGCGCGTTTCCGATTCCTAAGCTATTTGATAACTAGATAGACATTCCTGGGGGTAGACTGTGAGGCCAAGTCATCAGTTGATTTCCTTACAGTACTTGGAATGTTCATCTAGGACGATGACACATGGTCCTTTTTAACCCTGTTAGCATAGGTCCAATCACATACAGAGATTTTAGAAACCACCGTCGCATTCAAGGACCCTGTGCAGGGAGACTCAAGTTTGTTGAGGGAGTCTAGTACCATCATCATTATGATGGTGCTGAGTTTCAGTGTGTCATCACAAGCGCTATTGTTTGGTCCATCGATAGTAGACCTGCCGATATCTCTCTTCTTGTTTACACTGCGCGTCCTTGTTTGTCTACCCGTTTTATGACTGTCATTTTCCAAGTTTCCAGACAACTTGTTCCGCAGACCTGTCAATAAGGCAATGATGCTACTCAGCTAAACTACAGCATCCGTGTTGCACATAACAAATATCCAATAAGATCCGACTTGCTGAATCTGTTGTAGGCAGTAACTATGAGGTCTGCGCACGCTTAGTGGAACCAACTTCTTCCTTATTCGCCTAAGGAAAGTCTCTGTGGTCGATACTCAGTTACCAGTATTTTAAAGTCCCAAATTGCACGGATCGTCTTCAAACAAACTAGGTGTATTCCACAAGAGTAGCTGGATCAAATACTCCAGAATCTTTCTGGGATCGAGAATTGCATGGTAATGATAACGTTCAAAAATAAATAAATCAAATAGTTCACACTATATTATAGGTATTGAAATTATAATGCAGTTGAAGTGAGGCATGTATGAGAAAAATTAATAAACTTGTTGGTATATAATTCCCATTTAAACATTAAAATCAAAACACGGAGTTCAGTGAAAGGATCTCTTTTCAACGAATTTATTATCAAGCTGTACAGCCGTATATATATGAATATGTTTTATTAAAGTAGTAATTCCGTGAGGAAATGTGAACACTAATAACCAAGATTATAATAAGGTGGTGAGAATGAATAAAATGTTTTGGATAAAATAATTAAAGGTCATAGAGGTGTAAAATAAATGAGATGATATGATGAGTATTCATGAACAAAATAATGAGAATATAAAATATAAGTAAAGAGTAAATGGAGTAATAATAATAATGTTAAAAGAATGATAATAATAATATTTAGGCCATGGTAACGATAATGATAAGACGTACTTCTTTTGTACGCGAAACTAGAAAACGACGAACTTAGTTCAATGACCAATCTATTTCACCTATACGTAAGATACATGAACGACACATTTGTCGTTTGTGACGATAATATTGATATAGATGATATCTTACACACTCTTAACTCATGCCACCCTTTTATAGACTTCAATTTGGAAAGGGAGTGAGACCAATCAATCCCTTTTCTCGATGTATGTCTAGTAAGAAGAAATAATGGTTCTTTAAAACGATCCATTTTTCGAAAGCTAACATGGAATGGCCAACTAACCAACTTCTATAGCTGGGTTCCGTTAAGTAGCAAGACAAACCTCATTAATTCTTTATCTTATCGAATACATCGGATATGTAGTACGGAATGCATTAACGAAGAACTTGCATTCCTCAAGAAAACTTTGATGAAAAATGGCTACCCAGACCATTTCATAGAGAAGAATATGAATAGAAGTAGTTTGGATAGGAAATCTAGTTGCTGCGTCCCAAAGAAAAACCTTTATATAAGTCTGGATTTTAAAGGTGATCGAGCATCAGACATAATAAAAAATCGTCTAACAAGAAAGATTAAAAGAACATTTAATGCAGCAAAACTACGAATAACCTTCACTGATAGGAATTTATTTCCTGTATCCATAAAAGATAAGCTGTCGCGTCTGGTCACCTCCATATGCATCTACCAGTTCATCTGCTCTTGTGGAGCAAGGTACATCGGCCGTAGCCAACGCTCGGTTTCAACTCGGATACGAGAACATATCCCAGTTTGATTCTACAAGGGTGAAAAGAAAGCAGTTAGGAGTTCTATACTTCAACACCTAATCGACTGCAATCATTCTACGGAACCACAGTTTGATTTTAAGGTTGTTTATACGATTCGTTTAAATCTATCTAGATTTTTTCGTATCCAACTCTTAAAAATAGCCGAAGCTCTTACCACCCATGAGCTCAAACCAGAACTATGCGTACAAAATAAGTACGTCTTATCATTATCGTTACCATGGCCTAAATATTATTATTATCATTCTTTTAACATTATTATTATTACTCCATTTACTCTTTACTTATATTTTATATTCTCATTATTTTGTTCATGAATACTCATCATATCATCTCATTTATTTTACACCTCTATGACCTTTAATTATTTTATCCAAAACATTTTATTCATTCTCACCACCTTATTATAATCTTGGTTATTAGTGTTCACATTTCCTCACGGAATTACTACTTTAATAAAACATATTCATATATATACGACTGTACAGCTTGATAATAAATTCGTTGAAAAGAGATCCTTTCACTGAACTCCGTGTTTTAATTTTAATAAATTTGTGTCTAGAAGTTGAGGCGTTGCAGCATACTTAGTTCCCACATTCCTGGCGGTTTTTCAATTGGATGGCTACAGTGAAGGCCGTTCGAACTAAAAAGGGTAAAATAGAGCTAGATGTTGAAAGATACCGGTCTGAGGGTTCTTGGAATAAGGCCTTAGAAGTAATACTGGCTCATGGCTCCGATCGCTCCTCGTCTCTCCGTAGGGAAATTTAAAAACCTAATGTAAATTTTATTTGTAATAGATATGTTAAATCAACTAATACTTTGTGAGAATGAGCTAGAATTTAACGATCAAGGTGAATTACCATTAGAAAGTTTGTCAAAAGCAAAGAGGTATGCGGAAGAAGTTATGAATGGAAATGACGAGCAATATAAATTTGAGGCATCTGTCCTTCTTGGGAAAATATACTATCTACAGGGAAATAATGAAAAAGCTCTAAAACTTTTAAGTTCTCTAAACTTGTTATCCGCCAAAATGGATCCTATTACACTGCGTTTCAATCGCATCGTAAGTGAGGGTTTGGCTGTTTTGGGTATGCCTCTTTTACTCAACTAGTTTTGACTTTAC
The DNA here is from genome assembly GCA_944470415.2 of Schistosoma rodhaini. NCBI lineage: Eukaryota > Metazoa > Platyhelminthes > Trematoda > Strigeidida > Schistosomatidae > Schistosoma > Schistosoma rodhaini. The sequence continues at coordinate 32,797,462 of OX104037.1, forward strand.
AGGTTTGTGCAAAGAAGAACAGTTAAATCTGAAAAGCCCACCCGATATATCAAAAGAGAAAGACAATATTATTGTTTCATTCAACTTGGCTTGTCACATGTGTATAAAACATCTTCAGGAATTAGATCGAACTCAACCAGAGCATACCAATTTGTCTGTCAGTGTACCACCGATTGTAGAAAAAGTCATACAAAAGATTCCGGAAATTCTGATTAACAAGGGGTAAGAAAGTATTTTTATTTCGCCTTCTAAGTTTTTTTGCATATGACATGTTTGTGTGTACCAGACAAAGCAGTTGATGTTTGCCATTGTCAGTACGGTCTGTTAATCATATTTTGTATCACTCTTAAGTAATAATAAATGTAGTCAACCAATTTTTCGGTGCTGTTCTGATTTGTGGCAATTCTCAACAGTCCCGTTTTGTATGGAGTGGTTTTGATTGGTTGTAGATTTGTATCTAATTTGGTGACATGTCATAAGAGGAGTGTGGATAATATTCTTGTAGAAATCTAGAAAAACAGGAGAAGGTTCAAACTGATGAGCTAGAAAGCTTTCAGAATTCCAGCCAAACATTGTAATTCTATCTCTTGAAATACAAACATTTAGGAGAGCTAGGTTATTGCCTAAATTTCACCTCATGTACAACCTAGCCAATTAAAGGAAAAATCAACTGTCAACAAACAGAAAATGATCTCATTGTTATTGCACTCTTATGGAAGGTGCAAAAATTTAGAGGTAAAGACAATATATTTTATGCACTTGACAATGCAAAAGGCAAGTATTTCTAAGCCACTCCTGTATATTCTAAGTCGCTGACATTTTCCTTCTGGTAAATTGGATTTGAGAATGCTATGATGCACCATTTAATAGTGACCACATATAATGTCACTAATTACTATAATATCCTAATCCTTGATCTTTCGTTTTTAAACGGACAGTGGTTCAGTGTGTCCACTTCATGTGTCTACTGTAGTGTATACCATCGTTTGTGTTGCTTATTCGTTTTACAGTTCTCTTCTGCCATAGACCTTTTCTTTATTATCACGTTTTTTGAGATTTTGTCATGCACCTCCGATAACCATTTCCTGGCTTTTCACTATGATTTAGCATACTACACTGCAGACTGTTCCTTACAAGCATCACTTCGTCACACTTGTAGCGAGTGATGTAATTTAGAAATACCGGATCAGCATTTTGTAATATTTCGTAATGTTTAGATTAAGTCGAATACTTACAGAGCTGTCATGGTATAAACCAGAACGGAGGTTTATCAGTTTACTAAACTATTTTGCATTCAAATAGCAATATTTTAAAAATTGGTTCTCAAGGCTTCTCATTAACACTTATCTTTCGCAAATCTAACAACAGTGACAACTAATTCTGCATCGCGAGTTCGTAGGTCCAGCAGGTACAGAGTATATCTGTAACCCATCCTTAGTGTTTATAATTTACTAATGTCGTAAACTTTCCCATCAATGTCCCTAATCAAATCTCCAGTTGGTTATTTCTTTGTTAGCTGGTACTGGTTGTAAGTACCATTCGGATTTTTTAGTGATGCCTCACTATAGGCTTTCAAATTGATACGGGCGTTCAAGGATTGAGTAATGTGACTTCCTTTTAAAAACAGAAGTAGGATCTCTGTTGAAGGGCTTAGATGCCACTTTGCAGTCTAAATTAGATCCTCATATAGTACTAGTAAATGAAACTAATTATTTTTCAGTTGTACGCGACGTAAATCCTGGGACATGATCATCATTTCAAATCGCCGTTTCCCATTAGCGTTTGGTTTGACAGCGTACTTCGTATTTCAATACCATATATACTATAAAAATTATGTTTAAAAAATAAGATCCAGCTAGACATTGTTCTTGTATGATTTGTAGTGGCAGATTAATTCTTGGATTTATTTTATTAAGATCCGGATTCCGAACTCTCAAAAGATAAAGATGGTTACCATTTGGCCGTACAAAATAAAAATATTTTTGGCACTTCCGATCTCGATTGACACAAATGTTTTGCTTCTAAATTTTTATTTTCTCCAAGTGACATACCTGGTGCTATTTCGAAATATCGAACAATTCTTGGGTACTGTGAGTTGCCTGCTACGAGGTCTCTCAGACGAGCTTTATCTTTACGGTTTTCTGAACTGCTGTTACGGAGTGTATGCACAAAAACATATCACAAGTATAATACATCGATGGATCAAGATTCGTTAACAGATAAGGTTTGCTATTAATTTAAACCACCCGTTTTTCTTTTGTTTCAACAAATTCGCCCTTCTGTATTCTCATTGTTTTGGAGAAACAAAATTTCCAAGTGATTAATACTAAATATATATACCCTCAATTTTCAACCACATGCAAGAAGACAAAGTATGAAATGCCTTCTCGAAGTCCAGGTTCCTTAGGACTAAAGTATCATTCATTGTAAATCATTCAAATTTTAAATAGCTATCCTAGAGGCTATTTTTTCAAAGTCATGCAAACAATCTTATTATTAATACTTGGTCTCCGTAAATGCTACTGGTACTTAATGTAGGAAGTCTAGTTACCGTAGCGAATTCATATGTCTATCCAATTCATTGCAAAACCTAGGTGTTGTTCAAAAATTACGAAGTAATAATCTGCAGTACACGGACATAAAAGTAGTTATGTGCGTACGTATGTATAGCCTCTGATTTGCTTAGAAACTCGTTTATCGTCGCCGATTAACAGTTCTCTTCTATTACCTCATCCTATCTCAAAAAAGGCAAAACAATTGATAAAGACTCACCTCATTTTCCCAATTGTAAACGCGAATCATGAGCAGTAACTATCCGTATCGTAATATCTCTACTCGTCAGTATAACGATTGCATCATTTAATACTGATTAGTATGAGTTATATGACCAAAGTAGATTTATGCTTTTCACAATCCCTCCGTCCATTAATAAACGAGAAGTTGCAAAACAAGCCAGTCTTTGCTAACCTCTTGTTTCGTTTGATATATTTACCACATATTCAAATGGTCACTTCAAAATTACAAAACAGCACTCAGTAGATCCATCTTCACAAAAACCATGGTCGCTCTGTTAATCAACGTGCCAGTTGGCTGAACTATTTCTCGACTAAGTCAGTTGAAAAGTATCCTTTGTTTAGTTTTCCTAGGTTTATGTGAAATATGCGATTATATCCTGAATAAAAGTGACATACTTGAACGTATGATTTGGATTTATTACATTTTAAGCTACTAATTTGGAAATTTGTGTTGTATGTTGTCAGTCGTAAAACTTAACAAGTGGAATCACTAGTTGATAATGTGGTGTGGGGTGGTGAGTTAATGGTTAAGGCGTTTAATCCCTATTCACTGAGTCCCAGCCTTGAACTCCTCTCTACCTTCGGTTTGAGCAACCTGATAGTATCACTAGCCAATCACACACAGAGTATGACTCAAACCCAAAGTACCGTGTGAATCAGTTGATTTTTTCGTTTTTATTTGATATGATGATTTATTAAGTTACCGTACATTTCCATAATGCTATCTACATCTCGAATTTAATGTGTTTAACTCAGTTTGTTGATAAAGTATTTTCATATCAATAGTCTTGTTCTGAATACATAATATGAATTATCATACTTTATTCAGCACTATTCGTGTTCGACGCTTATTTCTCCATGTTTTTCTTATGCACGTTGTAATTCGTGATTGAACAGTTCACAGAAAATCACTTATATTTTGTAGTATTTCGCTAGTTTCTTTTCATTTTATATTTTCCTTGATATTAGGATGCACAACTTATTCCATATCGATATCCTACAAATAGATATATTCCAGACAATCGAATAGAAGAAGCAATTTTTTCGTTAATGATTTCTGAGCATATAGTAAGTCATATTATATATATATATATATATATATATATATATATATATATATATATATATATATATATATATATTCGTGTTGTAAGCTTTCCTATTTTGACACTAATAATAAAAATGATAAAGAAAGAAACCCTTGGAGTCATTAAAGAAGAATGAAGACTGTTTAACGTAGGAAATTTTCTTTTCGACGATATCACCTACTCAATCTGTGTATTCGTATTTACTGTTAATACACAGATAAAATAATTTATTGAAAGATAGGAGGAAGATTGCATCATATCATGTATCAAAGAAAGTTTCTTAATAATCGAGAATTGAAGAGAGACAATAGAATGCAATCAGATATGAGGAGAATAACTGTCAACTTGACGAGTACGAGAAGGTTGAAGTTTAATTTATAAACATGACGATGATAGTAACTAATAATTAAAATTAGGAATATTAAAAACATCAGAAGGATTACCGTTTATGAAAATTAAGTGTTAGGGTCATAGAAGAATGATGGCATGCACGTGTCTCATTTGTACATCGAGTTCAGGTTTGAAATGATGGGTTAATAGCGCTTCTTCAGTGCATAAATTATCAATTTGTGCTCTTTTTCGAATTTATGATCAATGTATTCAGTATTATATGTTTGTGTTGAGGATACTATATCTTCAAATACACTGTTCGAGATAAAAGTCAACATTAATTTTTCATATCGCCTTAAGTTATTTTCTACTCAGTCAACTTCGACGCATCTTCATTAACTTTCAATGTATGGTCTGTTGTATTTAGGCTTATTTGATTTCTCTTGTACTGATTATTTCATTATAATTTTGTATCCAGTGAAAATGAGTCAGTTTATAAACTCTAATTAATAATCACTAGATTGATAGATAATTAAATCAGCTTAGATGTCAAACCAATGTGTCCTTTGATCTTGTCCAATAAATCTTCTTAACCAAAACTTATCTTTTCGATTAGCTCAGGAGTTGGGGACTAAACGTGAGTAAAGCTGTTGTAAAATGCTATCGCAGTTGTTCCATTATAGGCTGTCTATCTTACTTATATCCTGAAATGAGTCAAATCTATTACATAATGTATTTTTATACCAGATTTCCGTATATGTTGAGATTTTATTCAAATCAAATGTGTTATCAATACCTACTACTTCCAACTTAAAAATACTGAAATGATTTCATCACCAACTCGTAATAACTGTGTAGCATCACTCATGTTTAACTGATCATCATATACTATTGTAAAAAACTAACTATGGAAGTTTCGTCACTTGTAATTGAAGCGTTCTTAAACTGTCTAATCGTTAAATCTGTTCATAGTATCATTGAGGTGTCATGGGAATACTCTATAATGTTATGCCCTTATTTTCACCAATTAATTACAATCAGTTTCTAAATATACAACTCGGATTTATTAAAGACAAGATAAACATTCACTTGGGGTTCTTGTTTTATCATGTTTATTTTCGTTTGTATAAATTTGTAGGCTAGTCAAGATGTTATACTTAATCGACCATCGGAATTATCTGAACCACAAATAGTTCGATCATTTAATAATGCAGCTGCTGTCTACGACTTACTTGCCATCCTTCTTACTAAAGTTAAACATTTCAAATTTCTTTCTAAAGTGAGTTATTTTGAACTGTTATGCCTTCTAGAGAAAAAAACTCAGTATGTGTATGATGCACGTAATCATTGAAAATTGAAGTTGCTTGTGCATATGTATTCACGATATAGCTATAATAATGGAATAAAGTTTTGATGTCAGCTGAATTTAAATCATTAATTGCTTAAACTTTTGTTAAGTGTTCTACTAAGGCGAATCGACACAACATGATACATGTTTTGATAGCGTAATTGTTCGTATCACACTTCGAAGAAACCTGGCAATAATAAGCTGTCAAAAGAATAAAATCTGTAAAATGATAACATTTAATGTACATTTGCTCCACTAGAACGTTTTTATAAAATATGAGACCTTCGGCCGTCGATTTCAATTATCAAAAAATCAATATTGTTTGGCTACTTCAGACCAATCAGACAAGGCTGTCTACTCTCCTCCTTCCTCTTTCTTCTGGTGATTGACTGGGTTATGAAGACCTCGACATCTGAGGGGAAGCACGGAATACAATGAACGTCTCAGAATCAATTAGACGATTTGGACTTCACAGATGACTTAGCCCTCCTCTCTCATACACACGAACAAATACAGACGAAGACAACAAATGTAGTAGCAGCAGCCTCTGCATTAATAGGCCTCAACATACACAAAGGAGAAAGCAAGATTCTCAAATACAACACCGAACACACCAACCCAGTCACACTTGATGACGAAACTCTGGAAGAGGTGGAAACATTCACGTACCTGAGAAGCATCACTGATAAATGAGGAGGATCTGCTGCAGATGTAAAGGTGAGGATTGGCAAAGCAAGGAAAGCATTCCTACAATTGAATAACATATGGAACTCAAAACAACTGCCAAGACGTTGGAAGTGGATCGGACGTACATTGAGGAAGTCACTAAACTGCATCACTATGCAAGCCCTAACTTGGAATCCGGAAGAGAAGCGGAGAAGAGTAAGGCCGTAGAGCACAATACGCCGGGAAATAGAAGCAGATATGAAAAGGATGAATGTTAACTGGAAAGAATTGGAAGGGATTGATGAGGACAGGGTTGGAAGGAGAATGCAAGTGTGCGGCCTATGATCCTTCATGAGGGGTAACAGGCGTAAGTAAGTAGGTAACTTCAGACCAATAGTTACTTAGTCACGATACGTTTTTGAGTGGTCTGTCTGTTAAGTTGCCAGACACTGCTATCATTCATCAGTTTTTAATTTTGATCCGAATTCATGACGTTCTATGTTTAATTGTTGCATAAGTGAGGGATATTCGCTTGCTCTCAACTCAAATCCATTTCAATCCAGGTCAATTAAGTTTTAACCAACAAATTCCAGCATTATGCTGGTATTATAATCCGAGTTAAATGTGGAATGATATCGTGATTGAACAGAATGATCTTTGTTGATGTTTGAAAGCTTAATATGTAGACTGATCAGCGAGCATTTTCGGCATTTATAATTGTCATTTTCATCGTTTCCATGATTAGAATCTTTGATTTTTGCTGCTACCTTGACGTGGTGGTCGAGCTCGCTTATCGTGATGAACCAATCGAGTTATACTGGTTGGAACAATCATTTCTCAAGGTCCTACCATGCCAGACAGGTCGGTTGAAGAGCGATAAGACTAAAAGCAGCAAACCCAAGGTCCGAAGGCGAAGTCGTACTGCTGACTGTATAGAGGTGTGACGGCAGTAAGGTGTTTCTTTCAGACAACCAGCATAATTGCGATGCTACCTTCCCACAAGGAGGGGTGGGGTTAGAAAAGGTCGACCCTAAAAATGCACACCTCGCATTATCCCACGGATTTCCGTCTTCGGCGGTAAGGTAACAACAAGTACGGAGCTAACACAAAAATCAACCACAAAAGGGTCGTGTGTGACCGACTTCAAACAGCTGTCTCTTGGGCACTGCGGTCATGCTCTCAGGTCACTAAGACCTCTTCCAACCCAATTTCATTTTCAGGTACCTCTAGAAGAACCCTTCCACAGTGTGAGCAACCGAGAAGTGATAACTGCCCTCATATCTCTAACAGCACTCAAGACCACTGTATTCATAATCAATCTCCTTCTTCAGTTCCTATTATTCCTCCCACCTCGACTTTCAACACTAAACTTCCTCTTTCGGTTTCCTCCTCCAGTGCGTAAAACACTGTCTCACGTCTACTGAAACCTCTCTCCAAACTACACACTAGAGCCTTCAACGTACGCACCCTGTGTCAAATCGGCCAGCAGGCCTCCTTGTCTAAAGCCATTGATGTATGCTGTGTCTCCGAAATACGCATACAGGATCCTAGTATGGTCATTCACTTGACCTCATCTCGTCAAAATGGACAGCCTACGAAATACACCCTCCATGTATCTGGCGATTCGATAAGTATTTCTTGTTGTCTGCCAGGTGTAGGCGTAACACTTAGTACGAAAGCAGAATAGGCACTATTAGAGTGGATCCTCGTTAACAATCGCCCATTTGCTCTTCGGCTAAACAGCTCCGTAAGAACTCGGAAGGATAGGAACACACGTCGTTGCCTTTTCATCGTTTCTGCCTACGCTCCCGCTGACTGCGGCCCGGATGAAGTGAAAGATGACTTTACAGAAAGCTCTCTGAACTTCTTCATAAAGCTAAACACTCAGACATAGTACTCGTAGCGGGTGACTTTTATGCCCACGTAGGTAGCTTAAACCAAACAGAAAGACGTTTAGGTGGGTATTTTATTATTCCGGCTCAGCGAACAGATAATAGTGATCGTCTGTTGCAACTATGCTCAGACAATCGTTTATTTTTAGCGAACAATAACTTTAAGCATAAGGAGAGACGTCGTCTAACATGGCGACCACCTGCACCAAACCAACGATGGACTCAAATAAACCATATTGCCATCAGTCATTGTGGGAAAGGCTCGATAGAAGATTGTCACTCGTATTGGAATACTTGTTTAGACTCTGATCGCGCTTTGATACGAGCGCGCATTTGTTTACGCGTCGGTGGACGCAGAAAAACCATACTAAGAAAACTCTGTAGACCGAGAGGTTCTGTGGCGGCGTCTGTCATTGAAAGGTGTATCTCAAGAGTATATAAACCTTGTGAAGGCTCTTTACTCGAACACTACTAGTCAAGTGAGAGCTTATGGCGAACTGTCATCTTATTTTGCTACCTCAAGTGGTGTCCGAAAAGGCCGTCCATTATCTCCACTTTTATCTGACTTATTCGTAAACGTACTACTAGAAATAATGTTTTCGTCGAGTGAATTTTCGGGAATCGATCTCCCACCAGGAAGTCCACTTATCGACTTGGAATACGCAGATGATATAGTCGGTATAGTTGGTATAGACGCTGAAGAAAAAGCAGTCTTTTGGTAGCACTGAGTACTAATGCCAGGATGTTTGGGATGCGTTTCTCCGCCTCTAAATGTAAATTGTTGTTCCAGGACTGGCCTGTTTCGATATCTACGCAACTATCGTAACCAATGGTTAGAGAGTCTGTGTGAAATGCCTAAGAATCCACCACAATGGCATCTGTGTATACACTCATTGTCTTCCCTTAAACCGTGAGGTTAAAATTGCTTCATATCTTTCTTCCTGTATTATATACTTATATGCAATCTTTCTTTTATTTATTACCACTATTAAATTAACTACTATGAATTCAGTGTTCATCTTGCTGTGTTAATGAGGTATGGCGACTTATTTATTTATTTATTTAAACACATATATATTGGTACAAAAGGGCACCAGATACATATGCTCCAAACAAAATAATGAAAGTAGGAAGAGAAAGGATGAAAAGATAACGCGGACTAAAATGTACAACCAGAAGACACTTTCAGTTAAGAAAGTTAGAACCACTCTTTATGTAGAAGGTAAAAGAAGGTTGCAGCAGGATCGCCACTGGCTTCTATTCTGAGCCATATCCGATAACGTCTCTAGCCACTGTGTTACACGATCTCTCGGACCCCAACCAGGGAGTCGTGAAGGATCAACAGAAGCTAGCCCTTTGCAGCTTTCTTTCATGCCACGACACCATGTCATACACTGACCTACTCTCCGCTTTTTCCAGCCAGTCCCAGAGTCGGCAAATAATGCACGGCGTGGAAGTCTCTGGGACGACATTCGTAAAACATATCCAAGCCACCGAAGTCGGTGTTTCAAGATGGTGACACCAATTGAATTATCGTCTCGGCGCCCGAACACACGATGCCGAACCTCTGCATTACTATGGCGACTTGAACCGATGCATATGTGTGCCTGGTCCTACGTTGTAGCTGACTGACTGAGAATCTTCGATTTTATTTATTATTTTTCTCGAATTCCACGTATTTAGTTATCATGAACAGTATGCTATGTGACAACATTATGCCTTGTGTTCAATTAAAGTAGTCATTATTTATAAATTTCACTGCCATTTGCACTCCATGTTTTTGAAACTATTGTATATGTACTAAATGACGAATTAAGACAAATAAACACAACAGCTCTAAAGTAAGTGGTTATGATGACTATCATTAGTCAACTTAAAAGTTACATAAATTAAACTGGTTAGTTCGACTTAGCAATTTAAAGAGTAACCTAATGGTTAATCATTCAGCTGTCACTCAGCAAATCACTGATTCAAAGCACGCTTCTGTATAATTTGTAATAAAAGGACGTATGGAGTTTGTTGAATTTGTAGATGGCGTCGAGTCGCGATCGACTATGATCACCAGTACAGGAAGATTACGTGCCAGATATCGAGTTGGATCCCTCCAAGGGCCAAAAACCAGAAGGCTGTTGACGGTTGAAATAAGATAAATTTTTTGCCGATCTCATGGTATTGAAAGAATACGGAGACGTGCCAAAGTTTACAAGCGGAATTACCGGACGTACTCGCGTTCGTGCTAGGTCACAGAAAATGGAAGAAAATCTGTGTGGTACACTTAAACAAACAAGCACAGTAAAACAATCACTGGTACAATTGGTTATAATAATTATTGTTTCCATTATAGCAATCGCGTTCTCGTCACAAATGTAGGTCACTACAAATTAATGAATGAAACTCACCAATCGATTGGTAATATGCAGTGATATAGTGAGGCCGAGTGATAGTTGCTCACGAGATCAAATTAGTAACGTGAGCTCTCAAATGAACTGATATAAGAAGTAAAAACCTCTGGCCAGTAGAATAGGGTTTTCATTTAGGAAAATAAACGTTCTTATATACAAACTGTCGAGCACAAAAATAAATATGATTAGCAGTAGTTTAACAACTAAACACTTGAAGGGTATGACAGCCATAGGTAATTCACTCTTCAACAGAATTAATCCTTAATTAACGAGGCTTAATTCTTCCCTTTCCACATCAACACTAATCAACCACTGAGTAGTAACAAATGTCATGATATCTAGTTCCCCTAGTCTCCTAATCGTATTCTGTCGATCAACTTGTCAGGTGTTCATGCGATTAAATCAATTAATGTGCTGCTAAAAACCACTAAAGTTTTGATTCAGATCTTTCCGCTGGTTGACTCAAATCATAGAATTTCGGAGAAAGATTTAATTTGTGTTTGTGTTAGGACTACATCTAACATTATGAAGGATCTAAAGTGAGCTACCGAATAGCGATTAATTCGAAGTTTCCCAGCCTTAATTGTTGACTGAATTCTGGTATATTTGTATTGTTTCTAACTGTGATGTTTACTAGTGTATTTTAATCTCCTAACAAAAAAGTTGGATATAACTAAACATAGTTTCATACAACTCTCTAACGACCAGCATTGACTATTCCATATATATTTGGTGAATTTACATTATGTCAATGATTATAATGTCGACAATAAATACTCCATAAATAAATATGGTCATATTTCACGATTTTCTTTTGATCTTTACATTTATGATTATATATAGTGTCTTGAAAAAGCACTCAAGTTTTCTTATCATCAATTTCATATCTGGTATCAATTCGCTTTATCATTAATCAGTTCTAAACAGGTATGTTTTTATCTCCCTTATTATCATCTGCGATTAACAGTCATTTATGTGTAATTATTATTGTTTTTATGCATACTAAAGTATTTAAATTTGCTGAAGTTATTACATTTTATTAATAATATAATTTTGAATGCCTTGTTTACTTTTATTGCTTTCATATTTTACTTGGATTGGAAACTGTCTTTATGGACTAAGAAAAAAGTATAGATCAAAGAGTATATTGAATAACGTACAGTAACAATAATTTGGCTTAGTAGTTAGTGAACCTCAATTGTAGCTATTGGGTTACTAGTTTGTAAACCATTACACATATTTTAGATACATTGAACAGCTAACGAGTAATATTGGCGCTTACATGTTGAATGTGACTTAAAGCCGAGCACTGCACATTTATGGAATTGTTTATTAAATGAATAACATGAAACAGATTTTAAAAACTTTTATTGTAGTTAGACCCTCAGGAAATGTCAAACCATGTACTCATAACTAAATTGACCCTGAGATTGTCATATTTCACGTAAGCACTTTAAATTCAACCATTTGATCGCGGTCTGTGTTATCAGAATTCAGTTCTAACCATATTTCACGAGTGAATCGCGGTCAAATCTGGATATTCTGAATAGTCCCTGGTCCATTTTGAACCAGTCATATTTCATGGCCAAATAAAGATTGCGAAAAAATGTTAATTTAATTCTACATAATCTTTAGTGTTTCTTACTGCTATATCTTTGTCATTCAGATTTATTGGAACATGCATTGTTCCCTCTCAAATCTCTTATAAAAGCATTGCCTATAAAAGCCAGTGGCTTGACATGAACAACACATCTGTTAACCATCGTTTGACTGGTATGTAAATAAAGTATGTTTGAAATAAATGATTCTCATGGTGGGAGTATTATTGGAGTTCTTGACTCAACTGGACGGACTTGGCGAACAAGAACAAATAAGGACGCTAGGCTGCTCATACCGCTCGAACGGCATTGGTTTAGCACAGTACTGAGATTGAATAAGTCGTATTTCGATTGGCGAGTAAGTCACGTGATGACTAGCCGGGCCTTAAAGTCACAACCCCTATCTACTGTTTATCTTTAACTTAGTGTTATTCCTTAGTTTTGGTCGTTCTTTCTGATCTACGTTCTCTATGTTTATTCTTCAATATCATTGATATGGTTATTTCCTCTGTTCTGTTTTTCATTTTGCTGAGTTCACCATAATGTATTCTTGTGAGTTGATTTAAACTGGGCCGACAAACATTTGTACTACCTTTTTTATGATTGACTTGAAAAAAAAACTCGTTAAAATTCATTACACAGTTATATTATTTAAAAACGGATACAAATCATTATGCATCCTATTCATAAATTCCCCAAATTTCGTATCTGTTTGTTCTGGAAATTATAAACACTTTATTATCAGGCTAAATGGTTATATATACCAGTCTGCACTTTGAAAAAAGTATTATTTATAGATGCTTTTAATGCGTAACCCTCCTAATTATAATGTAACGAGGAAGATAAACTAAATATTAAACTTCCCATTTCATCTATATCACTTACATCTCATGTGTATGTTTGTATAAGTGATCCGAATAGCCTAGATAGAAAACGTGAAAATTATAACATTTGAGAAGTTAGATTATACAATAATTCATTAAGACACGTTCACATTTGTATTCAACGTTATTATACTTTCTTGACAGACTATGTAACTTAGCAAATCCAGTCTACTTTGCTCCGTGTATCGTGACCATAGCTACCCCCAGATAGTATGAGAAGAAAGCCTTATATGACACGTCTTTTAAATAACTTTGTTATACCAAAATACTTTATATTTTATAAATAAATAACAAAGCTTTATTTATCTGGTTTCTGTTTCTAATTCCTTACTTTTCAGTTGTTTTTTTCTATAGCTTCTTCAGCTTTTATCCAATATAGAAGCAAGTATTTTTAAATAATCCAAGTTCTATAATAAGCATTAAGCTTTATTCTTGTGTCTTGTTTATCATTCAATTCTCTATAGTATTATCGTGGTTATTTGGCTCTACGTGAATGTTTACGAATTGATAATTCTAAAACATCTGTTTATCTATTCGCTAGTTCATTATGTTTGGGTCATTTAAATTTAATTGAAGAAGGCATGGAATTAGCTTCACAGGCAGTAGAGGTAATATTTTTATTCCTGCCTATTTATAATGTGTATTTTCATCAAATCTATTCATATATAATTTCTATTTCTACTAGTTTAAATTAATCAGTTTCAACTGGATGAATAAAATGGTTTTCCGAGTGTTTTAAATATTAATTATGCAATTTAATGATTATCATTACCTAGATTAATAATTTCAGATAAATTGATTATTGAATAGAATGTTGATAATATTGTAATAAACAAGAACACGGGCGGGGACAATTGAATGTATTTAGGCACAAATTACAGACTATCTCACTAAATTCTGATAACCATACAGTAAACAGTTAATTTGCAAAATAACAATCAATTGTCTCAATCTTCACTGTTTCTTCTGCAAATATCTGTCCCTTCTCTTTGATTTCATTGTTCATGAATTTTCGTATCGATTGCGCTTCATTCCTGTTCTTTCCTTATCGATCTTCTGCTAAAATACATTCTATGTCTGACCATCACCATATACTACTTATATGGATATAAGTAGACCACATCACAACATAACCATTTTATACTTGTAATATTTCATTAAGATATCAAAAACATTACTATATCACAAAATATTACTATGTAGTTTATTATAATGTTCTGTAATTGTTAGCAATGGAATTGATCATCTAGTTTTAAAATTTATCAATTTCACTTGTCTACATTGGTTTGAAAGTCTGTGCTTCCAATAATACTGAGATTTGACATTCACTAATTCATAAATTCTCATGGTCACTAACATTGAAAAAGCTAACCAACTATCTTCTTGATCATATATATTGTTCATGCTGAACTCTTCCTGTTTAAATACAAATATATTGTGTACATAAATCTTATTTTAGGTTTCTGCACAGTCTGAAACAGCCTTTATGGCTCGTGCTCATTTACTAGTTGGTTGGGGTTGGTCTATATTAGCCAGGTCATGTTGTGTTGTGGATAAAAAAAGCGAATTGCGTAATCGTGCTGTAAAAGAGTATAGAATGTAAGTGCCCTTTTTTATAATCTAAGGTAATATGATATTTTATACGTCGAGTCATCTCACTTATCACAATGCCTCTCGTATTCTGATTATGTCAAATGTAGAGAAAATATCTATAGCAATGAATAACTGGTTAAACCTATACAGTGTGAAGGAGAATAGAAATGGAAATTTCATAATGGAGAAATATGTGCATATGCTTCTTCAATTTAAAATATTAAAATCGTACCATTTGATCATTTTTATCAGGTCATTATCAGTCTGGTTACCTCAGTCACACTGAAAATTGTGTCAGCTTATACTGTATATGCATTAAGTCCGTTTATTCTCTTTCAGTCATATGCAGTGTTATAGTCTGGTACGTATGTACATCTCTTCAAATTACCACACCACATTGTGACAAGGATGATGAAATCATAAAGCCAAAGTCCAGAGTAGTAGAATTAATAACAGTACCAGCTGTAATAAAAAAGATAAAATGTAAGATGAAAAGTGTATGGGGAATTTACGTAAATCAGGATCTAGGGGAAAACAGAGAACAAAAGTACCTCCGGCGTTGTGAATGTTTTTGAGCCATAAAACCCAAAGTCTCTAACCATTTGTTACAACAATCTCACAAGTAATCTATGTGTGCGCTAAAGTTAGGTTCTGGGTTATATTTTCCCATTTACCATTCACAAAGCTTACATTAATGATTTTCAAATTTTGTGCATATTCCATTTTATTACTCAAAGAAGCTTTAAGAACTATAACTAAATCATTAGAAGTCATACGTCTATTGAGTTACTTCAAAAGATAGATTGTTGTTGATACAAAGCTCTGATGAAACTTCACTTTATTTTTAACACTGATTAATCGATACATTGTTTACTTGGACTGTAAGTCTGTTTACCACTTGTTTATATAAATTCAGTGAAGAAAATTTTCTTTTCGACGAAACTAATAATTCTTTCATGCTATTTAAACCTTAATTTTTTATGGAATAAACACTAATACAGTAATCAGTGAATTCATGACCTTATTCTAATAGTTAAGTTGAAATCGTTTGTATGCATTAGAGAAGTTCACTGTCTACTCATCGTGTATGGATATCTTTTGTGTATAATTTATTTTGTCTTTTTCTTCATTTCACTAAAGTGCTATTCAACTAGATCCCGATGATTATTTAGGATGGTATCATTTAGCTGTTGAATTAGCTACACAACGTCATCTGGACGAAGCCTTGTCAGTTTGTCAACAAAGTTTACAATTAATGCCAATACATTCCAATACATTGTATTTATTAGCATTATTGCATACTGCTGGAGGGAAACGTTTAGATCAAGCTGCAAAAGCGTTATATGTTGGTTTAAGTGATAGACCAAATGATTTTAATTTATTGTTTTTATTAGCTAAAATTGAAGAAGCTAGAATTAATCCTAAAGCTGGTTTAAAAATCTATCGTCAATTGTTAAAAGTATGGCGTGATACATTCTCGTTAGGTTCTAATTCCAAGTAAGTTTATATGTTACTTTAAGTTTCTCATACTATCAATAAACTTTATTACAGGTTTTTTCTTTTACATCAGTGTATACCTATATGGACAATATTTGAGCGAACAATTGTTTTCAATAACTTCATCATCAGGCTCTACAGTTATAAGTCCATAATTATAATATAATAATACCTATATATTGATAGAATCTAAGATAGATTTTCTGTTGAACATATTTGGCAATGAATTTATAAACTCATTATAACAAAAAACTATGAATACAAAATAGTACGTTTTATGATATACCAGTCAAACTAAAAGTATCTTTATTAAACTCACAAAAGTAATTCCTACGCAGTGTGATCGCGATAGAATAAAGCTGTGAAGTGATTGGTTACAAATATATCGACTGGTTTGCAGTGGTTGTTTAATAGTTAGACCACTGGACTTTCAATTTGGCAACTGGTTAGTTTCACTCGTTCTCAAATTTAAAACGTGTCTTATCTGAGTACAATAATCTAAGAGTCTTAAACGTATTGAATCACTAGATTGTATTATATGGAAATATTGTTCCATATAATTCCATCTATTCATCGTAGTACACAGTGATACAATATAATTAGTTAGATGATATATCAAATATCTATGTGATTTCTCACAATTATACCGTCTTCACGATCAATATATGTTTGTGACAAATCCTAGATTTTTAATATTTGTCTGTCGACTAAGAAAACTCGTTTGAGAGTTCTCATGGTTAATAGTAGTCTGTATTTCGAGTCAATTACATATAACTAAAAACACGAAGTTCAGCGAAGGGATCTCTTCAACGAATTTATTATCAAGCTGTACAATCGTATATATATGAGAGCTTTTTGTTACAGTGCTAATTCCTTGAGGAAATGTGAACACTAATAACCAAGATTATAATACTAGATTACTTAATACGAGTAGTAACAATAGATTTAGTGAATATAATAAGATGATTAAAATGGATAAAATGTTTTTGTTACATTAATTAAAGGTCATAGAGGTGTAAAAATAAATGCGGTGATATGATGAGTATTCATGAATAAAATAATGAGAATATAAGACATAATTTTAAATGGAAGCAAAGATGGATAGTGGCTAGCAGTGGAATCCAGGACGCGCGTTTCGTCCTATTTGGGACTCGTCAGCTGGATGTACCTGCATCTCAGAGTTGATGTTCACTCTGTTAAGTGTTTTTTAGCGAATTAGTTTATCTACGAGATGGGGTCGCTAACCCCATGCCCAACCCTCCTCCTTTACACGGGCTTGGGACCGGCAGTAACTCAAGAAGAGCTACAGGCGGAATTCGTTACCACATCAACTTCATTGACTACGAGAAGGCGTTTGACAGTGTGGACAGGAGAACATTATGGAAACCTTGTCAGCACTATGGAGTTCATCAGAAGATTTTCAGCATTATCCAGTACTCATACGAAGGACTACAATGCATAGTCTTGCATGGAGTACAGCTGACAGATGCATTTCCAGTAAGGACCGGAATCAGACAAGGCTATCTACTCTCCCCTTTCCTCTTTCTTCTGGTGATTGACTGGATTATGAAAACCTCGACATCTGGGGGGAAGCACGGAATGCACTGGACATCTCAGAAACAATTAGACGATTTGGACTTCACAGATGACTTAGCCCTCCTCTCTCATACACACGAACAAATACAGACGAAGACAACAAATGTAGTAGCAGCAGCCTCTGCATTAATAGGCCTCAACATACACAAAGGAGAAAGCAAGATTCTCAAATACAACACCGAACACACCAACCCAGTCACACTTGATGACGAAACTCTGGAAGAGGTGGAAACATTCACGTACCTGAGAAGCATCACTGATGAATGAGGAGGATCTGCTGCAGATGTAAAGGTGAGGATTGGCAAAGCAAGGAAAGCATTCCTACAATTGAATAACATATGGAACTCAAAACAACCGTCAACTAACTTCAAAGTGAGAATCTTCGATACGAACGTCAAGACAGTTCTTCTGTATGGAGCTGAAACGTGGAGAACGACTACAACCATCGCCAAGAAGGTACAAGTATTTATAAACAGATGTCTGCGCAAAATACTCAACATTCACTGACCGGATACTATCAGCAACAGCGTTTTATAGGAGAGGGCAAACCAGCTTCCATCTGAAGAGGAAATTAGGAAAAGACTTTGGAAGTGGATCGGACATAAATTAAAGAAATCACCAAACTGCACCACAAGGCAATCTCTAGCTTGGAATCCGGAAGAAAAGCGGAGGAGAGTGAGGCCGAAGAGCACAATACGCCGCGAAATAGAAGCAGATATGAAAAGGATGAATGTTAACTGGAAAGGATTGATGAGGACAGGGTTGGATGGAGAATGCTGGTGTGCGACCTATGCTCTTCGACGAGGGGTAACAGGCGTAAGTAATAATAATAATAATAAACGCTACGGTAACAATAACGATAAGACGTTCTTCTTTTGTACGTATAGTTCTGGTTTAAGCTCATGGACGGTGAGAGCTTCGGCTATTTTTAAGAGTTGGATACGAAAAAATCTAGATAGATTTAAACGAATCGTATAAACAACCTTAAAATCAAACTGTGGTTCCGTAGAATGATTGCAGTCGATTAGGTGTTGAAGTATAGAACTCCTAACTGCTTTCTTTTCACCCTTGTAGAATCAAACTGGGATATGTTCTCGTATCCGAGTTGAAACCGAGCGTTGGCTACGGCCGATGTACCTTGCTCCACAAGAGCAGATGAACTGGTAGATGCATATGGAGGTGACCAGACGCGACAGCTTATCTTTTATGGATACAGGAAATAAATTCCTATCAGTGAAGGTTATTCGTAGTTTTGCTGCATTAAATGTTCTTTTAATCTTTCTTGTTAGACGATTTTTTATTATGTCTGATGCTCGATCACCTTTAAAGTCCAGACTTATATAAAGGTTTTTCTTTGGGACGCAGCAACTAGATTTCCTATCCAAACTACTTCTATTCATATTCTTCTCTATGAAATGGTCTGGGTAGCCATTTTTCATCAAAGTTTTCTTGAGGAATGCGAGTTCTTCGTTAATGCATTCCGTACTACATATCCGATGTATTCGATAACATAAAGAATTAATGAGGTTTGTCTTGCTACTTAACGGAACCCAGCTATAGAAGTTGGTTAGTTGGCCATTCCATGTTAGCTTTCGAAAAATGGATCGTTTTAAAGAACCATTATTTCTTCTTACTAGACATACATCGAGAAAAGGGATTGATTGGTCTCACTCCCTTTCCAAATTGAAGTCTATAAAAGGGTGGCATGAGTTAAGAGTGTGTAAGATATCATCTATATCAATATTATCGTCACAAACGACAAATGTGTCGTTCATGTATCTTACGTATAGGTGAAATAGATTGGTCATTGAACTAAGTTCGTCGTTTTCTAGTTTAGCCATGAAACAGTCTGCTAGAATCGGACCTAATGAAGACCTCGTTGCGATCCCATCTCTTTGTCTATATATTTCATTGTCGAAACTGAACTAGACATTAAAGGTACGACATGTTCACATTTCCCCACGGAATTAGTACTTCAACAAAAAATTTCCATATATATACGATTGTACAGCTTGATAATAAATTCGTTGAAAAGAGATCCCTTCGCTGAACTTCGTGTTTTTAATTTTCAATGTTTAAATGGGAATTATCTGTCAATTACATATACTTACCTTTTTTATAATAGACCACTAGAAGTACTTAAAAACTGCTAAATATTCGTTCAATGATGATGTAGTTTCTTTTTCAGGCCATATAAGAATTGGGATGCATGCATTCATAAAAACACGTCAAACTAAGACCAGATCAGTTATACCTATACTTGTTTTTTCATTGTTTGTTCAACTGATTCCGTTTGATGCATGTTTAAGTCTATTTCCGGGTTATAAACCGCTTCAAAGCTTTCATGTAATACAAATTTTATACATTTTACATTCTCAAGAGTACTATTCAATCGAATGCGAAAAGCTGCCGTATCAAATGACAACGATATAACTAATTCAAATACTACTGATGACTTAACACTTTCTAGTGCTTCTTCATTTAGTCCGTCGTTAGAATTAGACGATGATTGTTCAATATTAAATGTATGGGAAGAAAAAACTAACATTAGCAATTACCTACAGTCTGCGCTATCTGATATAGCGATTGGTTGTGTTGGTCAAACTGGTGCATCTATCGTGCCGCTTTCAAGACAATCTCGTCCGAGCAATCAAAATCAAACCACTGCTTTGAAAGTGCAAATTAAAATTTACCAAGGTCTAGGTAAGTGTTATGTGAGTGCGTTTATACTTTCTCCCTGTGCTCACGTTCTTTCTATCATTCAGCGCTTTCCAAGTTCTGAGTTGCACAGTAAACAAAATTCTTCATTACTCTGTCTGTTCACTGAGGGTCTGAATTTTGCTTTTCATTTTATTGAAACCTAAGAGATGCTTCAGAGGATTACAACTTGATAATTGAGTGACACATGAAGTCTGAAAATCATTGCAATAAATTTATTTTCAAAATAAGTGTTATTGATATAAAAATAACAAATAGCCGGGACTACAGGTCTAAAATAGTGAGCTATAGTATTAGCAGAACAAGGCCAACGATAGGGTGCTTCTTTCAAACAAGTATCTGAGAAATAATTCACAAAACATAAAGTGAATGACAGTTCAGTAATGTTAGCCGATACATTGAAATTAGAGCTATTCAACATCAAATATAGAGGTTTATAAGAATAAATAAATTTCCAATGAACAACTTAAGACATGGATACAAAACTCAGTTAAATGGAAAAGGAATGTAATAAGATGGGAATAACTGTTGAATCAAGTTACATAAATTAGAGTAAATAGACATTATGAACTCTACGTTTAAAAATGATATCAGATACTGAATAATAGTAAGTAATGGTGCATAATACACAAAAAGAAACGGAAAATGTAAAAAACTGTGAATAGGGATTAGCAAAATAAGTTCAGATTAAGCTGATTGTGAGTGCGTATCAGTTGACTTTAGGATTATTAGTGCCATATCACTTGATTCTGTAATCATTGGTTACAATAATCATGCGGACTTCGATCAGGTAGCCCACACTTATTAACATGACTCTGTCGAGTTGTCAGTGTCTGCACAAACTAGTGTCACGTTTTGGCTTTACCGCCCCCAACTTTCTTTTAGCCTTCTACGCGAGACAACATCTTCCGTGGTGGTTGAACATTCATCCAAAATGTCCCAACCACGTCACTGGATAAAGATTCACTACCCCATCAACCAATCTTCCATTTTTATGAAGAACACTGTCGAATATATCTAGTTTAACCTTGAACAGCAATATATTATCCTACTTATTTTAGATTTAGTAAATTTCAACACACTATTGATCTTCAAAATCTATTTCAGCGGAGTCATATTTAGACAATAATCAATTGTTTGAAGCCAAAGAAGCATTAGATGAAGTAATGAAAATTGGTGGTCTTGATAATCAAACATTATATCTTGTATGTCCTATTTTAATGTTTAGTAGTTAATAATTATAAATATTTTTCGATCTTGTCGAAAAAACTGACATTCAAACCTAACGCATCCCTGCCTTTTTGTGTCGTAGAACTCTCACTTGGCCTCCGATGCTAGAACGTTTTATTAAAACCTCTAAAATTGTTCGGCTCAGCTGTGTTGAAAAGTATTGTCTGTTTGTATTGATGAAGTACAGTCATTGAATTGCTTTATCTGTTCTCTATAAACTCTTAGAATTAACGTTCTGGATCATAAAAATAGCTATTCTTGGTTTACTACTCAAGATTGTCAAAGCAGTACTAAATAACTGCTCAGTAGGTCTCGATTTCAACTAATTTATTCACTGTCAGAGTTGTTTACAGTCGGACGAACAAAGTCTTGATTTCCTCGTATTGTTACAACTAGTTCAGTGTTTTGAGTGCTAGCTTGATTAACTTTTGTGATGCAAAGCAAAGGGTGAAGTGCACATGTTCGTATTGTTTCTTCTATTCTATAAACCCAACCAATATTAACAACTTGGATGTAATTATCGAGCTTATCTCATATAATCACCCAACCAAGCTATATTGCCTCGAACATTTGTTGTTCGAGGTCCTAGTGTGCCAGTTTAAGAGCTGTTAAGACAAAGTCGTCACATTTAAGTTCGGAGGATGGAATTGTATTGCCGATTATTTGAGAAAATGCCAGCAATATGTTTCCTAAAAACAATCATGATACTACTCTTCTAAAATAAGGCTCCTCCCCTCGTACCACGGATTTTCGTTTTTTGTGGTAAAATTTGAAAGCGTACCGTCAGTCCTTCAGAAAAAAACCACTTAAGAAAACGTCACTCATAACCGATCTAAATGAATAGATAGATACAATCCCAATCCAACAAGTCTTTAAATACTAACGCATCTAAAAATTTCAATCCTCTAACCTCATATCCCTGTTATCACTTAACTTATGGTTTCATCTTCTCTGTCATGTACAACCAATTCTAACGTTTTCATATACATGTTGAAGTATTCAATGTTCCAACCCTTTGTCATACCAGAATGGTTTTCACTAGCCACGGTTCTAAAATCGTGTGGCATGGATATATGCTGTGTTTCTGAAACCCGAACTCCATTACTGGATTATAGGTGACCATAAGCATTTCACTTGGATAGCGAAACTATCGAGGCATTTTGCTGAGTTTAAATTTAGGTAGTGATGGTAAATGGGTTTATGCTACTAAAAACCTCTGTCGATTAACGTTGTTGGAACATATATCACGTATTTTGAAGTCATGTATTACCTATAGGTGTTATTCTGACCAGCGAGTAGATTAGAATTGTAAAACGAAGATAATGACGTCAGTTTACGATTGTCGAATTGAGCCTTGTTGGAAGGTTCAGTTTTCCTTATTAGACCCTGCAATATATGTAGTCTTTTGCCAGTGATTCCATCTCATCTTTTTCTTCTAAATTTTTAGCATAGTGTTATCCAAAACTTCTACTTCCAATAGTTTGTTTATTAACAGTGTTTATTCTCTAGTCGATATTAATACCTTCATTTCTTTGTTTTACGTCCGGTTAATTTTTCTTCTAGCTGTGGTGGGTTAAACTGCGTCGTAGCATTTTGTTCATAATTGACTGATACTGCATTGTATAAATTACATTTTGAACCAAAATACATTTGGATTGTTGACACATGTTTTTCAACATACTCATTTAGTCTACAACTTGTTAGATCTCTACTCCATAAACCAGGTCTATATTATCACCGACGCCGTCAATTGATCGATTTCTATGTAAAGAGTATTTCCTAAAATATGTTAGGTTTAAGACCAGTCACAATTCCTATAGGACTCAATTCAACAGTTAATGCCGACTACCGGCTATATTATGTATTGGTATGATTCCACTTCTTTATCCAACTAAGTCCTACGACTGTAATCACCATACATTTCTCCCATAAGATTTATTATCATCCATATGTATATTTCGAATAATTTATTGATGCAAATTCATTTCCTCTTCGAATGAGTTGCCAATTTCAATGGGGTTCACTAAAAGTTATATGAGGTTTGGGGCATAGTTATGGCTTAATAGTATTAATACAGTACATTTGAAATACTTAGCATCCAAAACGTTTTCGTTAAATCGTAGTTTTTGATTTTCTTACTGGTAAATACATATGACGATGATTTCCTGCATTTTGTATGACATTCATTGTCATCACTTATTGGTTATTTCTTCTTTGAGTGACTCACAACCATACTGCTTTGCTTTGAATAAATAAACAACTGTTGTAACTCACTTATATATACTCCGTTGACTAAGATTCTGCCTCCCTAAATCCATCCATTTAGGAATTGCGGATAGATTCTGTAAAAAAGCTTGATCTTTGAAATACACAATTTTACCATTTGGTTATATTGTCATAGCAAACTTATAGTTACTCAGAATTATTTAGTTATAATGTATATCTATACTTGTGTTAAAAAGAGCTTTATCAATCTGTTCTGACTCGAATTTTGATTAGCTGTTCAGCTCTAATCCCAATAAACTGGGATATAAATATAATTCATTTGTATTGGTTGTTTGAGTTTTCCCATTGATGTTTAGGATTGCAATTGATCAGTCTCTTTTTGGTCTATGTGCTTCCTGTGTGGATTGCTTCAATATTCTCATTGAGTCCGCACGAAATACTTATGCCGAAGAGACTGATCAATTGCGGTCTTAAACATCAATAAGAAGATTCAAGTAGCTAATACAAATGAGTTAAACTTCACCCCATTGCACAAGTCAACATCCATTTGAACTCAGTAGCTAAGTAAATAATGAGATGGGTTATGAAGCGAATGGTATTGGGTTTGAGTCTTGGAAGGAACGTTATCTCCATGATGGACGTGCATCCTGATGACAAGTCACAAATGGGACGAAGCACGCGTCCTGGACTCCACTGCTAGCTACCACCCATCATTGCTAATAATAAATATGATTATGTCCACAAATGAGTTTTGTCTGTGTTGTAATGTTGCAATTGGAGCTGGCTCCCTGTGTATGAAGAGTTTTTCTTTTTTCTGTTTGTAATTATGCAGCGTGGACGTTTAGCTGAAGAACGAGGACTCGTATGGATAGCCCGATCTTTATATGAAAGCGTTATTGCATTGAAACCGGATCATGTACAGGCACTACTCTCTTTAGTAAGTTAAATATTTCTTGTCATTTGGAAGAGCTTGTATTTCCCTTTTTGTTGATATTTGGGACGTCTTTACTGACATGTTTACGTAGCAAGCACATGTCTCATTGAGAAAGTTGGTAGCTTTAGTGGAGACCGTATTGGCTCTTAAAGTGATAGGTAAGGTACCACCTAGTTGGCGACTTCTGAAGCTGTAGCATTTAGTACTTTTCACGCTTACGTAGTTTTTGGATAAAACAATTAACTTTTCAAGTCATTATCTACACATATATTTTACCTTGTTACTTATTCGCTTGTAATCCTGATTCTTTTTACATGGATGTATGCGTTTACCACAGACTCTCTCTGTCACATCTCTACTTTTTTTCTATATCTAACTACAAATATTAAGTCACGTTTCAAATTGGGTTAGCACGTTTACTTTTTCTGCTTTTCATTTGTGTTGTTTCTATGGTTCACTCATAATTAAAAAGAGATATCGGTGCACCTTGGGTTTTTCAAACTCGGGAGCTGCTTGGGATGTTTTATTCACTGAAGAAACGTCAAATACCAACGTTTGGGTCGGAACAATTTAAATAAATTGATCAACTGATTTCAACAGCCTTCATTGACGTTCAAAAGTTAAAATTAAAGTGTCACGATAGGTATCATTGATAAGGAACACATAGTTCTTATTCCTTAGAAATGCCATCGAAATAACTGTTGTAGGGTGCTTTTCGTTTTATTTAATAAGTCAATTTAATTTTGCTAAAGATAATCATTAAGGTTGTCCGCCAGAAGACATTTGAATGGCTTTTATTTTTTATTTTGTTTCAGTGTGTCATTTAACCCATTATAATAACGATCTTTTTTTTTATCAGGCTAGTCTTTTACATAAAAATAACCAGACAACCCTGGCTGAACGTGTAGCACGAGATGCAATGAATGTGGACCCAACAAGTTTTCGTGTATGGCGTTTACTTGCTGACATATTGGGTTCTTCAAATACACCGGAACCAGCATCTGAAGCTGTTGTTACACGTGCACTATTAACAGCCATTGAACTGGAGCAAACTGAACCAATTGAACCATTTTATTGCTTACCACTTGGTGTACGATGTAATTAAATGTGATACCCTTCCATCGCTGTTAATCCTTTATATTACTTAACGCTGTAATTATACACACCTATATTCCTTGTAATTATATTTCATGATTTTTTTAGCTTATTTATACACTGTCCTATTTGATCAAGAAACTTTGGGATTCTTTCAAATGTGTATACAAATGAAATATGATATAAAAGTTGTTTTTATGCTTTTGATACCCACTATTAGTGTTAGGTACGAATATATTTAATATATATGTATGTTGAGGTCGGGTAAAAAAGTAGTTTAATGAAATTACAAAACCAATTTCAGGTCATTGGTTTGTGCTGTGTACAGGATTCATAAACTTCCTCATTGCCTAAGGGTTGGATAGTTAAAGTCTAGTTGTAGACTAGAAATATAGGTAGTGGTATACTACTAGTATGATGGTCCTTTCCATTTCATCACTATACCAATTCAATAGTTTAATAAACTCTCTGATAACAACATTGGTTTTATCTTTAAAAAGTGACCATAACATCCGCATTGAAGGAAAAGACTCGATACCGACATGATTGGCCTCAGAGTTTTTGACTTTTGTATGAAAATAAAAAAAGAAATCATAAAATACTCAGCTAAAAGAAGTTCACTTTAAAAGTAATTATTTCAGATCACAATGTATTGTTTCATGGAAAAATCTGTTCATTCAACAAATTATGCATTAAAAAATTTAGAAGCCAACTTTTCCAAGTCTTTCGTCAGTTTTTGGATCTGCTGTCAATTTTTGAACATGTACTATGCTAGCATTTGCTTGGTTTTGTAATTTTCGTAGCCGATCTATATTTAACAATCTTAACGCAATAGCCGCAGCCTTTACAACGGGATCTTTAACACTAAATCCAAGACATACATCATCAAGCTTTAGCATATCAATCTAAACGATGCAAAAAAGATCGAATAAATAGAAAGTTTGCGAGGATTTCATAAAAAATTTAAATTTGGATAAACTTTAAAAGCGTGAAAAACGCTATATTTAGACTGTATATTTTCTCTCTCCCAAATGTTATCATTACGAAAAATGCGGTTTCCTTTTAGAAACAATCGTACAAACTTACCTTATTTTTCGAGGGTAGTACTTATTTTAGTACAATCGTTTTTTACAAAAGGATGTTTTTATTTCAAATTATAAAACAATCTTACCAACATGAACGAAAATAAGTCTGGGAACCCAAACAGGCCATCCTATCATATATGTGAAGGACATACGACAAGTCACAAGTTTGTTAAGACCGTTTGGAATAGACACACAACACAAACCAATCACATTAATTTAGTCAATCTTATGGAAACTAAAAAGCATGAAATGGCGAAGGTAAAAAAGTCAACATCTATCCGCTTTAATTGTGGTGACACTATAACTTATGGACGGACCAATCAGATTCCAGTTAGCAAGTCTGGAATGTTGGCCTTTTGGTATTACAGCTTATGCCGGTTCGTGATGAAAACCATAATTCCTAACCCCAACGTGCAACTGTAAACGCTGATTCTCATGCACTAACTTATGACCCTCTTATAACCGTAGTAAGTGAATATCCTGAGATGGTGGAGAAGATTTGTAGCTCAGGTGGGTGATTTTTATGTTGGTTTGTTCTCTGAGCTGGATGGTTTGGTCGTGGAGCTTTCATCGTCCTTCTGAACGACATCATCAGCACAAACTTCGGGTAGAAGTGAAGTGTTTGAATTTCTCCACATGTGATTCACAGCTTGTCCTCTGCACCTCGATGTTGATTGGTTCTTATTGACCTTAAATCTGTCATTGTTTATTTCTTTGTTTTGATTGTCTCTCCTATTGTTTTGATTTTTGTTCCTATGTTCCTGCATAATTTTCTTGATTGGTTGATAGATTGGATTGATTTCAATATGTTTGTTTATTGCAGATTGACCTGAGTGCCAAGCTTCTAAAAATTCTCTGGTATTTTTGGAATTGCCTCTGTTCAAAATCTGCACATTTTCCCAGTCGAATGTATGTCCGTAGTTGTCCACGTGTATTGATATGAGTGAAGAAATGTCGTGGCGTTTGACTGCTAATTGGTGTTCATGTAGGCGAAGATGCAGGGGGCGTCCGCTTTGTCCAATATAGTGTTTGTTGCAGTTGGTACAATTTATCTTGTAGATGATGTTTGTTTTGTCTTCTTTTGCCATTTCATCTTTTGGTTTGCATAAGATTGAGTGGAGGGACTTTGTTGGTTTGTGGGCTACACCTATTCCGAAGGTTTTCAGCAGCCTTGTTGTCGTTTCCGATATGCCCTTTATGTATGGTAGGGTGATCCTTTTGTTGATTTTTATACTTGACTTCATTTCTGATGGTGTGTGCGACTGGTATTTTTTTGATGAAATTGATTGGATAGCCGTTCTTTTGAAGAATGGTTTTCAGGTGTTTTTCTTCACCTGACCGTGAAAACGTCAAAATCTTTGGTACAGGTAATGCCAAGATTCTTGGACTTTCGGAAGCTTTGCTCTAAGACTCATTGGTAATAAAAAAATGTATCAGAATCGATCCCATCATCATCCAGCCAGGTCGAAAATCGAGTTACAGGAAATGAAAATCAAAATAAATGTGCATATAACGACAGAACGGGTCAATCAAACAGTCAGAACGTGAAACCTAGTACTTATATACATCGGTCCAAGTTACCATATCTCACATTAGAAAGGAGAAATAAATCCCAAAATCGTAGAGGTAGTGACAGTATCGCTGGTAACAGGAACAAACAATCAGGATAGACAGAATGTCATAGTCAAATAGTGGGGTAATTTAAAAATATCGGTATTAACTTTATAACTGACGATGCCAAACAATGCGAGCTTGAATTTCTGAAATGCCGTGAGCTTTATTGAGATCATACACCCAATTACTCCGCACATGGTCGTATACTTGAAACCTAAAACTAAGAATTCCCTCGAAATACTCCTAAACACTAAAATCCAAATTGAATTCACTGTTTTATCATTCTATCCGCATAAATGGTTATACCATACTTTTGACCGATAGGAATCAACTAATAGCAATAACTTGATCACCACGTAGTATGAACCAGTGAGGAGAGCGAAAAACGTTTCCTATTTGATTTGGTGCAGAAAATAATTCTTAAGTCAATCTTATCTGTTGTATTTATTTATTTAAACACATAAATATTGGTACAAAGGGGCGCCAGATATATATACGCCGCACAAATCTCATTTGATTTGTGTGAGGGCTGTGATACTGCTCAGGTGCTTAAATTGAAGTAGATGGTTTTCTTAGGGGGCCACACCCGGAGACCTTGACCTAACGATCTGACCCACAAGGCAGCAGAGCATCGTGAGGAGATGCAGTCCCATAGTAGCCGGTGACCAACGATCGATTCATACACCATTTGTTCCTTCAAAATACTGGAGCCCATGTGCACCATTGGTTTGGAATCAGGGTATTCCGACTTCCCTAGGTGAACACCTCCGTGTCCACCAACCCGGTTAAAGCTCCGGGCATTCGCTTTTCGTCCTCAATTTCGTAAACAACAGTAATGACACGAGAAGGCAGTGAGTAGGAATTCCCTGGCAGAGGCTATATACGCGTGGTCATGTGAGAGCATTTCGGGAGGGAGTGCGGACTCTCCCCACTCTCGGCCGTACCAGGGCATAAAACATCTAACATATAAGTTATGGAAAAACGACATCATATTTAGCCTTATGCTTCGATACTAAAAAGAATAGACTGTCACAAACAAATATACACTGTCACACGGGATTGTATTATAAGTGATTGTACTAAAGTTTGCTGAGAGAGGAGAACTGTGTACAAAATAATTTTCCTAATTAAACCACCAATAAGAGGATACTTTTAAAGCTGATGAAAGTGTACATAACTTTACTTGAGAACAACTCACTTTAGATGTCCCATAGTCCTTTATAGCATCATTCAATATATTTACCTCAAGTTTTTGTTCAATAACCAAACAGACGGCCTAGGTAAATGGAAGCATGAGTAATCTGCATAATTTACCCTCACCTTAAATAATATTCTGATATCTGGATGAACAGGTATCTGCAACAGCTTGGCTATCTTTAAAACGTTTTCCTTAAATTCATCACTGTTAACTAAGAGGATTAGAAAAAACAAAACGAAATCACCATCTATGTTATTAAAAGCGTTCGTGGAAAGAGTAGAGTTCTCAGATATACTGTTGACTTGAGTATTTCTAGCTATAAGTAAGATATAATGACGTCATGGTGGAGATAGTTACATGAGTTGTATTCCAATAGTAGTGCTTTGCTAAGAAGCCAATCCAACATAGACCAACAATTAGATTCATTAAAAGGGCACTTTACTGCCTGGAGATACTAAAAGAAACAAACTAGGGAAATATATTGAAAGCACAAACCTTATTTAAATAGCTTGTCCATTCCAAAGATTGTACGTCACGCAATCTTGCTTCAGCAGGAAGAGCTCGAATAATTCTATCCTCTAGCCATACGATCACATTGCGTACATTGATCAAATCTTTTGTATTAATAATTAAACAGATGAATTTTATGGCGAAAACCTGAAACATCGAAAACATCGTGCACGGGATAGTTGACAGAATGAAGCTTGAAACGTAGTCGTTCATTAGCCAACATTGTAATAATCCGACGAGGGAGAGAAATATGAAAGAAATCAGACTAAGGGATCAAAAGTCTCGTAATCTGAAAAGACAGAAAGTAAACATGAATTGGTCCAATATATAATCGTAAGCATATAACAAATTGTTGCTTTAATTAACCAATTGTCTGTACAAAATAAGACTGTCAAGTAACTAGCGACGTCAGCTGTATTTGGGAACACTAACAAAACTGTTCTTCCAATCACCCTGAGCAACGATAAAAGCATACTTGGGATGTGATGTACTCCCTCGGGATGTAAAATGTTGTTTCAGTACTGGTCTAAATCGATGTCTGGGTCAGTGGTAGGCAGCGAAGTGGTTGAGAGCGTCGGTCACTTCCCGTATCTTGGAAGGCTTATCAGACTTAATCAACTGACGCTCGATGAAAGTTTGGACTATTTAAAACTCTTGATTAACTTTTGTCAAATTGTTACTGATGGCGTAGACGTGATATTCGTCTACCAACCAGAGAGCGAGCATATTTTAGAGCAGTTTGATTCGTTTCAATTTATGGCTATAAAGCAGTTTTAGGAATGGAAAACGCTTATACGTTACTAGTATTTGGTTATGAATGTCTCTGAAGCACGTTTTATGTACTTTGGGACCCTGAGTATAAAACTCTTAGACTAGATACAAAGTAGTGGATAACGGAAGTACATTGACTGATCAAGCATTGGATCGGGAACAAATAAGGTGACTGGGACTTGTATTACATATGCTTAACTACCACGTAGCGAAATGACGGATAGTGTAGGAGTAGCCCACAAAACAGCTACGGGGCAACCAAAAAAACGTGACATTGGTTCACGGAACTATCCACATGTCATTTCCCATCAAATATTAAATTTCAGAATCGCTTCGTACGTTCTATATGGAGAATTCGTTTTTCTTGAGGTATACTGCCTATGCTCAATCCTTTATTCTACTAATGATTCTGTACAGGATAAGTAAATTACGTAATTTACATATACTTCATTGACATCTCACTTTGGCGAGGTGCTATGACGAAACCGTATATGTCAAAATTTATGGTGCTAATGACTGATCAAACCGTAGTGTCCTCATTATCTTAACTACGAATTCCTAAAAATACCGGATGATTCAGTCACATGGACGGGTTACTATATATATAGCAACAATGCTGTTGCTACAATTGTTGCTACAACAATTATAACCTAAATTCAACTCAGTATTCATGCAATGACCTTATTATTCAACTTTAAACTTTGGAAAAATAGTCATTCACTAGACACCATTATCACGAATTCCCTCACTGATTAAAATTAAATTTCTGACTACGTAATGTGAATGCAAAATCTCTAATTTTAATCGGTTGCTCACATGATTTACGTTTACCGACTTCAAGTAAGAAATTATGGGTTAGTAATACAAACCGAAAAAAAACTAAAATATGAAATTACAAGAAAACGTAAAGTGGCGCACTCTTTAATTTGTTGCATTCAATATTAAATGAGAAATACTATGGTCAAGCTATACAAACGACTAACTAAACTTACTCGATCCATGCTGTGGTTACTTTTTATGTTGCTCAAATCACATTAGAAGTATGTGTTCTGACACGTACTTACAGTTCACACAGACAATTAAGTTGTGTAATATACTTCTAAATTCTCTTACATTTGAAGAGTCAATTAAACGGCATTAAAAACGGTACCAGATTATCTCTCAAAGTCTCGTATCTCCGATGTAAAAGACAGATCATAAACTCAGAGTTTCTGACTCTAGGTCAATGTCAATGAATACGTAAGGTGTTGCCTAATAAGCACTCTGTCCTTGTCCCGTTGTAATATTTGGATTAAGAGATAATTCCTTTGTACCTGATCTCGCACTTATTAGGAATTACAAATATAATTCGTTTATTTGTTCTCAATTAGCTTTGCCTGCCGTAAATTGCACTATTTCGGGGATTCATAGTTAGTAAATTAATGCACATACTTCTAAATACCTTGCGCGTGCAACAGGAAGATCACATAATCTGGACACGAGTTCTTGTTGAAATCTTTTTTGTATTAGTACTGCTACTTTAGGGTAGCGAGAAGAAAATATCAGTGTGTAAAGCCAGTAAAATATCATTGAGCCCTGGTGAAATCATTCGTCAGTTTGGTCGCTGGATGTCGAACAGACCAAGGTCAAGGACGACAATGGCCCATCAATTAATTGTACGAGATGGATTGATCCATGCGATAGTAATCACACTACCTTCTCCATACTTATTCTTACTAAGATGTTTCCGAGATAACGTCTTTTGTGTTATACTGTCTTCAAAGCAACCATAGTACCTTGATATGACGAAGAGGTAATCCACTTTAGGTACTGACCACGTGGTGTGACTTCGAAGTTTGCTGATTTGTCACACCACTTCAATGTAACTTGAGTAGGCCAACAATCATTCGATAAAGATGATCCACGTTAGCGATCTTCACTGCTGAGCAAGATTTCGAACAACGTAATCTTTCATTGTAATCTCTAATATTTCGTCCCATACTTGTCTTTCATTGTTTCTGATCATCAATTACTGTGAACATCCGCTGCTTTTTATCAGTGTAAGTTAGTATTTAGACAGGGCTGTGATCACTACCTGACTAATTTTCAATCGCCGAGCTCCGTTGTCAAACAGAAGTTACGAATGCCAGGAATTTACTGTGAGTTTGAACTATAAGCTTCCTTCAACCTCAGATTTCGATTAGATTGCTCGTTAGGTAATGCTACGTATTTGGCTTAGATTATTTCTCGACTTATACAAACTAAATCTTTGAAGCTATTCTAAACTAAGGGTTAAATCAGCAATACCTGGTCTGCAGTTCAAATTCGAACTGCTGTCTTTTTCATAATCATCACTACTTGGAAGCGAGAGTAATCCAGGGGAGTTTCATAGTTGCATTAGATTATTTCTTACTGTATTTATGTCCAACACCATTCCCTAGTTACCTTCAGTTTCAGTTTCAGCTTGGAAAGGACAGGAGGCTTGATGGCCTGTGTTAGTCCTGGCAATGATGGTCTCTCAGCTGATCCAACTTTCTTTTGAAGGAGTCGACGGATGGAGCCTCAACCACGTGCTGAGGTAATGAATTCCACTCGTTGATTATTCGATGAGAAAGTCGGTAGTCAGCTGACAAGTAATTCGTTCTGGGCTTGTGAACTTTTTTGGAGTGTCCTCGTAGGTTTTCTGTTTTGGAAGACAAGAAAAATGAGGGCATATCAGGTGCAAATTTGTCATTTAGCAATTTGAAAACTATAATCAAGTCACCTCTGATTCTTCTATATGACAGCGGGAATAGGTTTAGCTTGGTCAGTCTATTACCATACGGGAGCTTCGCTATTTCGGGAATCAGCCTAGTTGCTGTTCTCTGAACCCTTTCCAAGAGTTCACTGTCTTTTTTTAGGCAGGGGTTAGCTGCTTGTATACAGTACTCAAGTTTAGGGCGTACGAACACTGTATACAAAGTCAAAAACGTTTTAGCGTCAAGATGCCTAAAAGCCCTGCGTAAAGTCCTAAAACCTTTGGCGGCTATTGCACGGTAGTGTGCAGTAGTCTTTAGGTCTTGACTGACGATGACGCCTAAGTCGTTGTGTGCCTGAACAATAGGTAACTCAGTGTTATTCATCGTGTATGTACCTGTACCCTGATGGCCAATATGCATCACAATACACTTGGAAGTGTTTATCGGCAATTGCCAGGTTTGGGACCATTCAGATAATCTCTCCAGGTCATTTTGAAGTTCTAAGCTATCGCCCTTGCTTTGTATCGCTCTCCATATCTTGACATCATCAGCATAGAGTAAGACCGATGACGATAGTAGACGAGGGGGATCATTTACGTACAGGAGGAATAACACTGGCCCCAAAACTGTACCCTGGGGGACTCCACTAAGCACAGTTTCCCAGCTAGACAACTTGGAGTTCACCCTTACTCTTTGTTGACGCCCAACTAGGAAGTCTTTTATCCACATCAATAGATTGCCTCCAATCCCGACATTCCTTAGCTTATACAACAGCCGGTTATGCGGAACTTTGTCGAAAGCTTTGCTGAAATCGATGTAAGCTACGTCTATAGGTAATTTTTGGTCCTTAAGAGCGCACCAGCTTTCACGAGCGACTAATAAGTTTGTGAGACAAGAGTAACCTGTTCTAAAACCATGCTGCTTTTCGGAGAGGATCCGGTTTTCATCGAGATACTTTAACAGTTCCTTCCGAATAATCTTTTCTAAGATTTTAACAACCACACTAGTTAGGCTAATTGGTCGGTAATTCTCAGGCTTATGTTTTGTACCTGTTTTGAAGACTGGACTTACTATGGCGTTCTTCCAGTCTTTTGGTAGACGACCCTGGGTTACGGATAGATTAAAACATACACTTAAAGGGTTCGCAACAAAGTTAGCTAATTCCTTTAGTAACCTAGGATGCAGTTCATCGGGTCCAGTGGATTTACCTATGTCAAGCCTAACTAGCAGACCAAAAACATCGAGTTCTTTAATGGTTACGCTGTCCAGTGCTTGTGTGGGTGGATTTTCATGGACTGGTGAGAAGGGTGTTTCTATGGTGTATACATCGCTAAAGTATTTAGAGAATACTTGAGCTTTGCCAAAGTCATCCTCCACTAGTGATGTGGCAGTACTGTCTCCCCATAATGAAGGAACATTTCTTCTTCTTTTTGTCCTTTGGTTTATATACGAATACAAGCGTTTAGGACATTCTATGGATTCCCTAACGATTTTTTCTTCGTACAGCTTTCTGGCCTTACGGAGGGTCGAGGCACAGGTATTTCGAGCCTTTTGATACTGAGATTTCGCCTCGTCAGTCCCCAGTAACCTAAATCTGTCCCACATTTTCCTTCTTTTACGGAGAAGGATGCGAACCTCCCTACTGAACCACGGTGGGGAGTTTCTCGGTCTCTTAGGTGTAGTCCAAGGGATGTGGGGGCGGTAACTTTTAAGTATAAATTCCGGAATACGTCCCAAGCCGTTTCGATTGATGACTCTGGATCTAATTTCCAATCTACTAATGATGCTGATTTCATGATGTCTGCTATGTTTGCTTTCCAGACGTTAGGTCTGGATTGAGCTGAAGCGTACTCGTGATCGACAGTTATATGGAAGTCAAAGCTTAAAACTGCATGATCACTTTTGCCTAGGGGTGGCATGTAATCCAGGTTTGCAACATCATCCTCATAATGAGTCAATATAAGATCTAGTAAGGATGATGCAGAACCCGGGTCGTACCTAGTTGCTTCCTTCACGTGTTGCACTAGAGCACATGTGATTATCGCCTCAACTAGTTCCTGTTCGAAGGAGTTTGCTGACGATTCAGTCCGCAGATCTCCCGAGTCCACCATGGGTGCATTAAAGTCCCCTAGGATTAGACATCGGTCACTTCGTGATAAAGTGTTGAGACTGCTTAGCAGGACCTCGTTTGCCTCACAGCTTGGACTGCGATAGATCAAACTAAGTAGTAACTCTTGTCCCCTGCATTTCAGGCGGCAGCAAACTAATTCATACGTCCCACTCTCATGGGATACACTGTCGATAATGGTGAATGGAATAGCATTCCTAATGAATAGAGCTACTCCCCCTCCTTTACGCGTTTGTATTCTATCGGCCCTTACCAATGTAAAACCCTCGAAATCAAGTTCCCTACTATCTATAGACGGCGTCAGCCATGTTTCTGTGACTGCGATTATGTCTGGCCTAGTTGAGTCAATCTGTACACCTAGTTCCGGTAGCTTATTTAGTAAGCTCCGGGCGTTGGTATAACAGATCCGAAGCCTATTTAGGTGGCCTCGTGCTTCACCCAGAGTGGCTTCGGCATCATCCTCTGTCGAAGCCTCACAACCCGAAAATTTACAATTTTCAGGTCTTTTTCGCCAGCGTCTAATCTGAGCTGTAATTCCTTTTCGGCTTCCCGTCTTTTAACACGGTCCGCCAACGGTAAGTCCTTACGGAGAAAAACTCCTGAACCCTTTAATTTGTGTCCATTTTCTAAGATAAGGTCGCGTTCGTTTGAGGATTTGAAAACGACTTTGAGTAGTCTAGACTGATTTGGTTTCAGATGCGCTAGATTTCCTAGTCTATACACCTTTAGCAGGGTGACTCCGGGGATGTTTTTGGGCATAACTTGGTTGAGCAGTTGTTTTATCAACACAATGTCATGCTCAAAACGAGCTTTCGGTTCTAAGTTGTCACTCTCCTTGACTCTATGGAGAATGACTGATCTGTCGCTGTGATCAGACCTCGGCTTGTCGACCCTTTTGGTGGGGGTGTGATTTCCTTTTACGTCATTTTGGTGTTTTTTCTTACGACCCGTACCCAATCGCCAACGTTCTTTGGAGTGGTAACCACATTCGCGTCAGGCGTACTGTGGGATTCCGGAAGAGTCAGGACGACTTGGGAGATCGGGTCATCTTTCGCGCTGGAAACCGATCGAGCCTTGCGGTTTCGGCTTTCTGAAGTTCTCTTCTGGGTACCATTTTTGATACGAGGGACAGAAGAGACTTTTTTGTGCGAGTTTCTGGTTGTAACAGTCCTCTTTGGAGGATGTTCTTCCTCCTTAGTAGGGTGTGGGTCGGCAGTTTTTGGACTCACATGGGCCTGCCTTGTGTCAATCTGCGTGTCGACAGATTGAGTTCTGACTGATGTATCCCGACCGCGCTTGCCGAGACACTTTTTTGCGGCATTTACTATTGAAATGGCCTCGGTTAGCAGGCTATTAGCATCCAAACAGCACTGTTGACATAGCCATACACATCCATTTTTACTAAACCGCTTGAAAGCTGCAGGTGTTAGATTCGTGCAAACATCGTGGTACCAACCTTTGCACTCATCGCACTGCATGCCGCTATCAACAGGATATCGACATCCTGGGCGGTGGCAAATGCTTTTGTTGCATCTTCCAGTCATTTTAGGATGCGAAAGTGAGTGTTGACTATAAGTAGAAAAAAAAACTATAAACAGTTAGTACCAAAGTACTAACAGACACAATGGAAAAAAAGGTACTCTGGAGTACCGACGATAAAACTATTTAGGATACCAAAGTTGATACTCTAATAGAATACTTTAACTGAAAGAAATTCAATCAAAGTATAAAAACAGTAGTCTTGATACGTTAATAACGATCAAAACAATAGAATTTACTCAACGAGGAAAAATACCACTGTCCTTTTTAAATAGCTCGCATAGAGTAGCCACATATTTTATGACTCCTCTCTAGTTTTAGTTCAAATCATGTATATTTATTCCCCACAAGTAGACCTACTGTGGAAAAGTGTATTGCATGTAAGCAAACATATTCATTCTAAAACTTAACTAGGCATTCCGTTATATTACCGCACGTAATATGTTAGTTAATGCCATACATGCTTGCTATACTAGCCTTTAACTAAACGGGGACGTTTCCTACAGCTCGTAAACTTTGCTTACATTGGTGGTTACCAATTGTACTGGTGTTTACTATGTGCTTGGCATTTTCTGTCAACTTACACGGTAAGTGATCACTCGACTACCTCTCTAAACAAAATCGATCCTGATTCCTTTTTTGGTTTACTGACGTGTAATACGGGTCTAAACTATCTCTTGAATTCTCCACGAGCGCCACCAAAGTATTCGTATATGTTCGTATTTACACGTTAGATTGTTATGCCAACAATACAAAGACGAATGATTGGTACAAATGTCAGTTTACGTAAGACCATGATCCCAAGACTATTACTCCCAATGGAGCATAGGCCGCCGACCAGCATTCTCAAACCCTCTCTGTCTTGGGTCTTCCTTCCTTGTTCTTCCCAATTGATATTCATTCTTCTCATGTCTGTCTCTATTTCTCGACGTAATACGTTCTTTGGTCTTCCTATTCTCTTTGACCTTCAGGATTCCATGTGAGGGTTTGTTTTGTGACGCAGTTGGGTGATTTACTCAATGTGTGTCCTATCCACTTCCAGCGCTTCTTCCTGATTTCTTTCTCCACCGGGTGGAATCTGGTTTTTTCTCTCCCACAGTAAGTTGTTGCTGATAGTGTCTGGCCAACGAATCCGAAGTGTCTTGCGTAGACAATTATCACTAAACACCTGTATCTTCTGGATGATGGCTTTCATAGTTCTCCACGTCTCCTCCCCATACAGTAGAACTGTAGTTATCACACTTGCTGAGATCGTCTTTCTTTGGTATCTTGATCAGCAGTCCTTCTTTCCAGTCTGCTGGTACTTGTTCTTCATCCCAAATCTTACTGAACAGTATGTGGAGTATCTTTGCAGTTACAGCTGCATCTGCTTTCAGTGCCTCTGCTGGACAGTTGCCGGGTCAAGATCAACTGGGAAGTCTGTGGGTGCTGCTTCGATGTTGGGTGGGTTCAGTGAAGTGATACTGAAGTAACTAGTTCTCATAATTCCAAAAGTAGATATTGGCATTCTTGCACTTTGACTTGCTGTTTTTCACATCTTCCCCTCAACTCTTTTAGAAAGAATTCAGGGAAACTAGATGCAAACATTTTCGAACACATTTGCTGAAATGATACAGTATGTTTAAATGAATACAATGATCAGAAATATAGTATTACCATTTGAAACAATTTATGGCTTTCACAACATGATGCGCTGCATTGAACCAGTTTCTGTTAGCTCTATTCAAATCATTATACATCTAATATTTCACTTCAAGTTTCACCCTAATGTAAACAAAAACTGAAAGTAAAGACCAGCAGTCTGCACATTCATTAAAGACCGAATATTGGAGACCATACAATGGCCGAAATGTATAAGATAATTTCATGCTGCCTTCTGGTGTTATGTACTGTTATTCATAAATTAGAGATTCAAAGAACTGTGTGCTATATTTTGTTAAGTTGTTCTGATCGGAACTCGAGAAACATTGTATCCCAACTGGTCTACAAAGTACTTTGGTGATAGATTATCTATTCGTGAAGGCGTGTGTTCAGTTACGTGACCAGTTTCACTGTAACCATTATCTGTGGGACATACAGTAATTCTTCGAAATAACTAATAATAATAACTTATTCACAAATAACAGTTGAAGATCTGTATGAAAAACAAGATGCATCTGAAACATCGAATTGAGTGTTGGAAAACGAAAAGTACTGGTGAACACAACAACATTAAAATAACAAACTGCTGAAGTTTGTATGCCTAGGTCTCACCAACTGGATTCAGCATACCCTTTTACATATATAAACGTTTTGACTGATATGTGAAATAGGACCGGCTCATTAGTCTAACCGAAAGTCTTAAGCCAAATTTTATGGAGCAGTTTACAACAAAATATCATGTCATGTCACGAATCACACTCGTATCAATGTAAATATCTAATGAATGGATAACCATAACTAAAACCTATTTGACTTTACTAATTTATGGATTTCTTTCACTTTTAGTGAAAAGTACAGAATATGCAAATGTACAGAGTAATAAAGCCGCCAAAAATTTTACGAAACGTGCACGAATACCTCTTCGATGAAAGGCCCGTGGATAAAGTCAAAATTTGGTGAAATCAAAGAAGTACTGGCTGATATCATCAGATCACACACATTAATTCACTATCAAAGAAAATGTTCTTAGCAGTGATAAGTTCAGCCTGAACGCTCTAATTTTACCACTGATATTTCAAGGTTGAGGAACAATTTTGTTTTTCTTAGACCTACGTCGATTTTCTTAACAAACTGATTGATTCATTTTTGCAAGATTTCAATCAACATATGTTTTGTTTATTTTCATGCACTATGGAGTTCTCATTACGTAGTTTAGATACTCTGGTCAACTTAGACTGCTGGCGATTCTGACATTCCCTTGAAAACCAGTAAAATGACTGAACGGGTTATCACGTATGTGAGTAAACCTTTAATAGATTTTCAGAGATTTAGATTCTTCTGTGAGAAATTTCTCATTCAGTCAACTGAAGAGTTTGGCTACGTTACTGTTACATACGAATCTAAGTATATTGTTTTAATGATTTATCCTAAAGTCCAAGTTGGAGTATTTCTTGATGTTCCACTGTCACTAAAATTTATTTATAAAGAAGGAATTCACTTCAGCCTATTGATTGTTTCCATTACTTTATTAAATCTGTGTTGATAGCACAGTTGAAAATAATCACACACGTAATGAACGAAATCAGTGCAAATCAGTAGCACTGTTTCGGATATCTTCAATCACATCGTTGAATTCCTTATTTTTACTGACTTGGATGGGATGGCCACATTAATATGTACAGTTAAGGAACGAAATGTGTTTGCTGATATTCAAAATCCGTGTATCTATGTTCAAAAATGGAACACCATTGTATTTTACAACTGATGTTATCTAATTTAACAAATCAGACATGTTAATTCTCTTCATAACGTGCGAAGTTATCTGTCAATGTATAGCGTACGTTGAATGAAATATTTTGTAAATGAGAACTTGATGATTTCTGACACCAACTTGCATTTTTGAGACTTTTCATTTTGACTACTTCTAAAAGTGAACATAACTTTGTTCTTCTAGATTAAACTGGGATCGCTTGACGCATTTGACAAAATGGTACAATGAAACAATCATACCGATTTAATCATATTTATTGCACTGGTTAAATTTTTTTTATTGATTTGTTTATTTCTAATATCTTTCTAGTTGTGATAAGCATCATACACAGTAGTTTATTATTTCGATTTGAACAACCAGATGAGTATATACAGTCAAGAGAAATTCATAAAATGATTCTACTAAGGAAATGTTGTGTACACATACGTTCTCTTGCGCGCCCAACGAATCAACGTTATTATCAAATGGATAAATCCTTGAGGCGACTAATTATAATTACTATTTAAGATTGATAAAGTAAAGAAGAACGAACCCAGTAAACACTCCCACAGGTGTATGAAAGTGGATTTGAAAAACAGAATCTAGAACTTCGAATGTCAATAAAGTCATGTTTGGTAAAAAGAGTTATCGTTATTGTACAATGGTCACAAACTGAACATCGACAGTCAAATTTGTACTGAGATCTCGGTTCAGGTTGATGCTGAGTGTTATTCATATTTATGAAATCTGCCCGTAATTTTGCAACCCTGATTGTATTTTTGTCTGTTAGTTTTCATTTTGCTTCAAATATTCCCAGATACAACATCCGTATGGTGTTTTACAATGTCTTCAAAGTGTTTTCATAAATTGCTCCTCAATTGATTTTTTGTCTGTGGTCTATCACAGTAGGTTATTTATGATGGTTTACGGTCAATGGACTGTCAGTATCGTAAGTAGGCGGTTGTATATATAAATCCGTACGTGGTAACACTATGCTCAACATCTCCTGCGATCACTAGCCAGATTAGCTCAGTCACATTTCGATACATTGATAGTCTATCAAATACATCTTGCAACCTCCTCGCTTTGGACTTTTGATTTAACTGGTTGGGCGCGATTCAATCATAGAGGGTGTTACTGGTAAAGTGTTGTCAAACTACAATACCTGTGACATTCTCAACATGTTTCTCACTGTGTCAGACAACATAATAACGGTATGATATTGTGAAAACGTATGAAATTTATAATATCAAAAATAGCGCACTTTCCCAAATCTGTTGGTTTCTTAATTTGTTAAATCATTCCAAAATATTTCTTTCGAACAGATTGATTGCATTTTTTTATTCAACTTTGTATTCGTCTATGAATCTTACACCGATTTGAACGTTGTTATCCGGAATCAAGATGCCTTGTCGAAGACTTGTAATTTTCTCAGTTCATTAGTGAACACGAAAAACGAAGAAATGTTAGTTTCTCAAAAGTGAGTTTTATGCCGTTGAAACTAAACTTTGATTTTGGCACGAAATCCACTTTTGCTATTTTCTCAAAATTCAGATTTTTGTTTTCAGGGACAAATTGTTTCTGTTAATAGAATGTGAACATTATATATATATATATATATATATATATATATATATATATATATATATATATATACGAAAACGGAATACTATATTCTTATTTTTGTACTTATATTAATGTATGTTGTTATATGAGGAAAGACAAGTACTACGGTGGCGAGACTATAATTTATGGACGAGTCAATCAAAAGCGTCTGTGGGGTTTCAAGGTCACGGCGCCAATTTCAGTACCTGATGCTCATGTACGATCGCTTCACAGAGAATTTTAGAAAAGACATGACAATTAAGCGGCTACAACAAATGAAGCTACTAAGAAGTTGCTGTATTTATAATTACGAATATTAAATGACTTGTAAACCTTGTGCAGACTGCCGTGATATTGTCCTTCGATGTAATATATGTTGAAGGGAGACGTTTGCTAGAATAGTAACCTTTATCGCTCGATCAAGATT
The DNA here is from genome assembly GCA_944470415.2 of Schistosoma rodhaini. Lineage (NCBI taxonomy): Eukaryota > Metazoa > Platyhelminthes > Trematoda > Strigeidida > Schistosomatidae > Schistosoma > Schistosoma rodhaini. Next base: position 32,840,339 of record OX104037.1, read on the forward strand.
GAGACTAAGGCATATTGTAATAATTGCCGCGAACTGTATAATGAAAGCACCGGTAACATTGACTGCAATAATCGCAGATGTTGCTGAAACTTCGGCTGTTCAATGGTATGAGTGTTGTAGGAATATATGAGTAATAAAAATGACAAACCTACACAACCTGACTACACAAACAATAATGAAGCTATGTGATCGAGGCTGAGAGAGTTTTTGTGACCTTATAATGGCTCTAGAGACTGACCATTATGGAGCCATATGGATGAGTTCCTCTATTTTATGCATTACCATCTTAACACCTTTGAACCTCATTCTAACCATGACAAGTTTTTGGACCATATAAAAGAATTGTATCCACTTTAATTCTTTGGTTTTGTATAATATATTTTTACCCTATGCTGACTGTTTACTAATTGACCAACATTTCTCAAGGTCACTTATGTTTCGTTCAAAGGTCATCCATAAATTTCAGTCACAAATATGAGCAGTTTCCAGTGAAGCAGTTCTCATATGCTGGTCACAATATAGCCAATATTTTCTTTATGTAACTTGGATGAAAAACGTTGGTACTCAAAACCTAGTGAACGAGTCAGAACTATCGACAAATGGCCAGTCGCGTAAGTAACCATGTTGGATTTCAATAGACATATAGGTACCTAAAATATTAACATTCTTTGAGTGTTTGTTCTTCTACATCTTCAGATTTCAGTTGCCAACAATATTTATGTTCCGTCAACGTCACTGATGCCATATTTTATAGTCCGAAACACAAGTCGTTCTGATATGAACCAGGATATTTTTCTTCGTCTTATTATCAGAAATATATCTTTCTTGTGACATACTTTGTTTCCTCCAATTGTATTTAGGGTAGTGTTTTCTGGACCTACGGGAGTCAGAGTATGTATCTATTGAGCAATGCGAATACAGTACAAATTATGTGTGTTCAGTGGTTGAATCACTTTGGTTCAACTCCAGTAGATTGAAGCTATAAGGCGATAGATTTAGTTTAGTTTATGCTGCTAGTTGTAGTTGGACATCCACACTTTTAGCAATTCATCATAACATTTTAAATCTGACATTTTCTGACTAAACTCAACTTAGCTTAACGTTTTATTCGTAACTAGATTGATTTGTAATGTAGATAGTAATTTTCTTGACCGAAGTTTATTCCTACCTCGTCGCACTGAGCTTGCTACACACGAACTGTATTGTCCCTTCAATGTAAATATGTGCCACCTTGATGTCTCTTTGAGAACGTAAGTCATTAATAAATGTCAGTTTGTATGATCTCGCGAATGCAATTCACTAAGAAAAATTATTTTAAAAAAATACTTAGTGCGGAAATGAAGCCCACCCATTGACTTTTAATTTGTCAAACGTGTTTCAATCTTGTTACTCTTCTCATCGAAACGTTGAGAAAACGCCTTGTTCTATTAATCATAAAGTTTATTACATTTAGACGAATCAACTGAAGCACAGACTAACCTTTTTCAAAAGTGAAAACGACTTGTCATCCAATATAAGAAAACAAGAAGTTATATAGCCTGCATCTTAAACAATAAATGCACACATAGTCCAATTTTCTATGCACATTTAATTGGCGAACTTGTTTTAACATTTGTGTTTAAGTGCGAACGTGCTGATTTTACATTTCCTTGTTCTTTTTTATGAAATATTGTTTTTATATCAACAACTTCTCTATCGTATCCAGATTAACCTTAATAAAATCAAAATTTTATCGTTGAACATGTGGATGAAGATGGCTTAAAGCGGTGATTGCGTTATCGAAATAAAAACGATGGATTTAGACGAAACCCAGTTGTTTTACTAAAAGTGTTAATAAAAAGTGGAATAATAGGAAATAATATATCAGGAACATCTACCAGCTTAATCACACAGGAAATAGTACATTAGCTAGATTTTATTATTCTTCAATAATGTACAGGAAAACTTAAACTGTCAATCGACTCAGTCACAACACATCATATAACATTACTCAGTAAAGGAAGTTCACATCGAACTATGGAAACGTTCACGTCACCTAGCCGTACCATCTATGTACTTTTCGGACGGTATAATTGGAATGGTGTTACGTGTAAAAGAGTTGACAACAATTTATAAGACAGAAGAGATCATTTATTCTACATTACGTATCAAAGCATATATCATTCGTAGATAATTTTTGAAAAGTATGTGTAATCATTCTAAGAAGATTTTACAGGTTATATATAATGACGGATAATGGAGGGAGCACGTGCAATAGAAATCAGTGGAAATTATCCATTAAATGAGACAAATAAATAAATAAACGAACAAATATTCATGTGTTTTATGTATAGAGAAGCAAAAAAAAATAATTATGACAGATAACCGGAAGGATATTAACAATGTTATGTTAAAATTTAAAAGTTACTGTTTAACGATGATTTGGTTTGTGATGACGAACATGACGAAGTATATCTTTTTTAGTTAATACACCAAGAGGACATCTAGGTTGGCGGAGAAACACAGAAACAAACATATTGAAATACAATTCAAAACAGACAGCATATATATGTATAGGGTTTAACGAACTACTAGTCATGTAACTCAGCTTGTCACTATACTTCAACCAACCACTAGATATGCTAACTTCCTGCAAAAGGTGAAATCCAAACGCTCTTAAGTGATATATTTTCTTCATGTTCGAAGACACCGAACCAGGATAAATTTCTTAACGTCACAGAACAAGCTATCAATCTCCAAGTGGCCGAATTTTATTTACTGATAATATGTTTTATTTAGTTTATTTGCATTTTCACTGATAACGTAAAAGTGCATGTATGGAAATTCACAATAATCAAAACTTTATTTACATATTACATTCAGACTAATAGTTTTAAACTAATATTCATTAAATTGAAATAGTTTTCAATATAGAGTAATACCGTAATGTGATGGTTAACGAAAGGCGATTCCAATATGATGGAAGTGACTGTCAAGATTGGTGAGTGGATCCAAATAGTACACCAAATATGAAGTTACGTGGATGTAGATTCTCAAACTTCCCAGCAATAAAATGCAGGGTAAGTGAAACACAAAAACATCATAGTAAAAATATAAGGCTATGAGTATAAAAACTAGAACATATAAATATGGATAACACCTTTTGAGTTTTCGAGATATGAAACGGATATACTTGTGAGACTACTATGCGTTTTCAATCGTATAAATCACTTCCCTATTTGAACGTTCCTAGCTTCAAGATTCAGAATAAAAGCAAGCAATCATGTGATTGATATTGCGTATTAATCAAGTGATTCGAAGCTTTTTTTAATCCATATGAACACTATGTAACACAATATTTCGAGGAAGAATTTGGTTTTATCTGCATAACGCAATTTAATTGACCTCAATTAGTGGATGTTAACTAGCTCACTGACTACTCGCAGTAAATTTGGCGTTCAGCATTATTCGTTATTTATGACTGATTATCTAACAGCAGTCTCAAACGTAGCTGCTACCTTGACGTGGTGGTCGGGCATGCTTGTCGTGATGACCCGACACTTTTACTACCTCCACCACTACGAGATTTGAATCGACAACTGTATCTCTCCAAGTCTATCACTACTACTGAGTAAAGTATTTAACAATTATTAAAAACTTGATTACACATAGTAAACAAAATAAAAACATTTACTAACCCATTACGTGTAACAATGATTTGTCGGAGACCTAACTTTTTAAAGAAATCCAGAACTGTTTCCATTGGTGTATGATCCGATACCGTTGTAGGAGACTAAATTGTAAATTTTAAAAAAAATATTGGTGAAAGAAACACAGAAATTGCAAATAATAGTGAGTTAGAATACAATTAATCGGTTTGAAATTAGAATGAGCTACAAATGATACACACTCTCTGGACCAAAATGCAAATACATATTGTACATAAGATTTACTGTAGACAATTAATCACAATTGAAGAATGTGTGTATTTTAACGGGTAGTGATATATGCAACCTTGATCGTTTTTGGTTAAATGAATAAACTATCGACTTTTCGTAGCCGGTCCACGGTGGTAATCGATTTACTAGCTTACCTCATAGTTTCCTAAACCCTGTCTGTTTAGCTTGATGCATTGTATAAGACAATAGAAAAGGAGAAATATGATGGTAGGATCTTGTATAGAAAAACAAGTCAGAATTATTTATGAAAATATTTGACAAGAGAAATTGAGTGAAAAACTGTTCACCTACACTTATTAAAACATTGATTGCAATACATCTACAGTCAATAAACAAATATTAATAATGTTAATACAGGGGAACGAGAGTTCCTAAATATATAAGATTATTTATACCTGTAAATAACAAAATGAATCGTGGAACAATATAACGTTAACAATAGAACGTTAAAGTCACCATGAAACGGTTTTACTGTTAACTGAAAAACTGATAAACTAATAAACATATCGTAAACAATAGATTTAATAATAGCAATAATGATAACCATAACTTATTACGGGATATTATATTACAAAACGTACCAAATCAACAATATTTTGTAAGTTGACAGATGTCAATTCCTGACTATCATCTGCATATACTTGCTGAAATGTGGCAAAATGAACCGGCGAATCATCGACAATATTTGAATCATATTTCCTTTCACGATCTGCTCATTAAACAAATAATAAAGAAGTAAGAATAATATATATCTATATGATAAAGCGAACCATTAAGATGAACGTATAGCAAAAACCGTTTCTCAATCAAGCTTCATGACAGAAATGAATGAACCAAATTACAAATAAGTGGAATGACGTAAAAACTATTCACCTAACTAGCCATCCCAAAAAATAAACAGTTGGTATTTTAAAATTGATTTGCAAGGAAAAATGAGTCAAAGGGATAATAGATTATAATGACTATGTACAACTAGATTTTAATTATTATACACTATTCTACTGACTGAGCTACACAAGACGATTTAAACAAACTGATATTTTCGAGATAAATATCTACTATAATTAATAGAATTAGTCAACGAGGAATTATTTAAATAATGACGTTGGTTAGTTGGAGGTAGAAGAAAGGAAACATGAGATCTAGTTTATAGGCTAGTTTATTACTTGTTAGCAAAGTATAGTTGCAAACATGAGGGGAATAATGTATCTCTTGAGGTGCCTGTTATGTTATTGCGACTGAAATCTTGTAGCACTACAATATTTACAAACGAAATGGGATTCGAAACCGCATTCAGTTAAGATCAAAAATTAGTATTTTATAGACTTAATTCTGACTGAATTGTTGCTGAAAGTTTCACGACTTATTCATCCAGCTCAGACGACGAAACACCATCAAAATCATCCATCCGAGTTACAGGTATCCATTAACTCACAGTTGCAAGTTGTAACTATCAACAGTCATAAGTTATATAAATATCTGACAAAAGATTTAAAAGATGTTTTGTTTAACCTCGAATGAATAAGTATTTATTAAATACAAAACTTTATTTAAGGTTAATCTGGATCAACATTTAATTAATTCTGTAATCAACATTTGCTTCTGACAAAAATAGTTTACACAATAAATCAATTACGTCAATCAATCTACAAACATTTAGGTAATCGAAAAGATTTGTAATTAAAATTGTTTTAGAAAACTCTTACATAGGAATTCTACTTGTACCTACTGAACATAATAACGTTAACCTATCAACGTATATAAGTAGATATCAACAAGTCACCAGCAAAAATATAGTTTGCTAATAGCTTACCCAAAGCCCAACGTAACTCTCTTCTTGAAACCCATCCAAATAGATATGGGGAATCTTGTGAAACAACAACAGGAAATCCTTTAACATCACATCTACTAACTAATTGGTCCAGATCGCCAACTGTCATATCATATTGTGTAACAACATATAGAGGAGAATTAGAATCTCTGAAAAAAACAGATGGAAACAATATAGACAATAATAAGAAAGGAAAAATGAATAATAATTATAGAAGGGGTTTTGTGGAGATTTAGTATTTATTATAGTTGAAAGCGTGAGTCAATTGAAGCTAGACCACCATGGAAAACCTGGAAACACTGGACGGCCGTTTCGTCCTATTATGGGACTCCTCAGCAGTGCGCATCCACGAACCCGCTCTCGCGAGCGAGATTCAAACCCAGGACCTACAAGTCTCGAGTCAGAGCCCTTAACCGATAGACCACTGAACTGGCATCCAACGGTGTTAATGTCTAACATCAACTGATCCACGAAGTTGAATGCCAGCTCAGTGGTCTATCGGTTAAGGGCTTCGGCTCGAGACTGGTAGGTCCTGGGTTCGAATCTCGCGAGAGCGGGTTCGTGGATGCGCACTGCTGAGGAGTCCCATAATAGGACGAAACGGCAGTCCAGTGTTTCCAGGTTTTCCATGGTGGTCTAGCTTCAATTGAATCACGCTTTCAACTATAAAAAATGAATAAGACAAGTCAATTAATGAAATCGTATTGAAAATGTATACATATAAACGTGTTGCTATTTCACGAATACAACAGAAAAGTCTAATTTCAAAAACAAAATTTACGAGCAAATCATGTGACATGATGACACAGAACGTCATTTTTTCAAAATGATTAAATATCTAATGGAAATAATATTAAGACCAGCAAAGTGGCTTACCGATAAGAGGAAATCGACAATTAAACAACGTCTTCTGTGTTAGAGCTCTATTCTACCTCCTTCAGTTTAAACAATCATTGACGTATCACTAGTTCTCAAGAAGTGTTTATTTTGAGATCATTTGCACAAGCATGTACTTAATTGCTAAGTTGCACAATATGTTTATTATTTACTTAGGCCTGTTAACACATGTGAAGGAGCATAGACCGCTCACCAGGATTCGCCATCCAACTCTGTCCTGGACAATCCTATTCAGTTTTTTGCAGTTGCTATCGATCATTTACATGTCTGCTTACGATTTCCAGTAGTGTGTTCTTCAGTCTTCCTTCTTTCTGTTTCTCTTCAGAATTCGAAGTTGGCGTTTGCTTCATGATGCAGATTGATAATTTCCACAATGTATGTTCTATCTACATCCAACGTCTTTTCCTAATGCATCTGTCAGCTGTCCATTATGCACGACTTCGGGGTGTAGTCCGTCGTATGAATTCCAGATGATGTTGACGATTTTCTCGTGTACTACATAGTGTCGAAGAAGTTTCCGCAATATTCTCCTATCCACACTGTCAAACCCTTTTTAGTCAAGGAAGTGTGATGTCTTTGTATGAGTTCTCACACTTGCTCAGATCTTTTATTAGTATTTTGATGAGGTATCTTCCTTTATAATCTGTCGGCACCTGCTTTTCCTTCCAAATATTCTTCAATAAAATGTGGAGCATGTTCGCAGTTACCTCTGTATCTGACTTTAGTGCTTCAGTCTGTGTATTGTCAGGTCCTAATGCTTTCACACTGTAAGGATTGGAGCCAGTGTCTGAGAGTTATCTTGAATTGGCTGTTTGTATCTTGCAGGAAGACTGTATTGAAGCATTGTAATGCTGTTTCTCCAGTTGCTCCGTGTTTCTTTAGCCTCAGTTTCATGTTGAGAATCACCAGGTGGTAGTGATCTGATGCCATGTCATCTCCTATCCTGGTTCTCACATCCTCCATTGACCTTCTGAATTTGTTTACTGATGTAAATATGATCGATGCGGTTCTTTGTAGTGTGATCCAGCGAGACCTATGAAGCTTCGTGTATGCATTTGTGATGAAATATACTGCCACGTTTAAAAATTTGTTGAATGCACATAGATTTATGAATCTGTCACCATTCTCGTCCTTTTCTTTCAGTCAGTCTGTAGTGTCGATTACTGTATTAAGCCCGTATAACATATTCTAGATTGTAGACAGTCCAATTTATCCATTCTTCTTGAGTCACGTTTTCACCTTGTTAATTATTCACTTATCAACCTTGACTGTTTTTTATATGAGCGTATATGTGTGTATATCTTATCGTACTCATTACATATATATAGCTTATTTTTCTGTGGCGATAAATATCGATTAACGCTTGAGTAAATGTAGTTAACTGACACGCCTTCCCCACCGCGTGTCATTTCACTTCGTTCCTCTGCTGGTCTGTCTAGATCAATGAGTGTACAAAATATATTCAAAAATAGATTCTCATACATGGCTTCTTCAACTCCGTTATTCACTAACGCGGATTAAGTCGACAAATTTTTACGAGAATAACAAGGATGTATATTGCAATAGCCAGTTTTTAATAAGCTGTATGCTTCCTTTCTAATGGATGTGAGTAAATGTGCCACAATATTAACATCTTCAACATCTTCCTTCGTCATAGCTCAGATTTCGAATCTTTCCAAGTAATCCTCAAACACACCACAGTTTTTTTTAGTTTCAATAAGAACCTACGATTGTTGCACAAACATTTAAAACAATGGAGAAATCGATTAAAAGTTTCACTTTATATTTAATTCCAAGTTATCGTATTATCGAATGATTTGAGCACGCAACTTTCGATAGTTAGATGTAAGAGTAAAAGTTGTTAGACATGCTTCCCCATATATAAAACAAGAGGAATACAAATGAATAATCATATTCTGCTATCAATTTAAATTATCATATTTTTATGGTTATAATTAATCACTCTCAATATAGCATATTAATTGAATAGTTTGAAATAATAATAAGGTAACAATCTTTTCATTAGTTTGATAAAATTCACGTAATCTACACCTCAGTGACTTTATGAACCGATTTCATATTTTAGTTTGATCACTATTAGTTTCCGTCCAACCTAGTATAAGACAAGTTGGTATTGAGTGTAGTTATGTAGAACTTGTACACATTTGAACTAAGCTTTAAATTAAATTCACTAAGTATTGTTTGTTTGAATATTACCATTGATGTTTACGACTGCAACTGGTCAGTCTATAATTGGCATATGTGCATACTGTGCGTATTGCCTTGATATAACCCAAATCCACAAGCATGGTAAGCAAAGATGGATAGTGGCTAGCAGTAGAATCCAGGACGTGCGGGACTCGTCAGCTGGATGTACCTGCATCTCAGAGTTGATGTTTACTCTGGGACTCGAACCCAGTACCTCTCGCTCCAAACGCCGTCGCGTTATCCACTCGGCCACTGAGCGAAAGGTACGGGGTTCGAGTCCCAGAGTGAACATCAAGTTTGAGATGCAGGCACATTCAGCTGACGAGTCCCAAATAGGACGAAACGTGCGTCCTGGATTCTACTGCTAGCCACTATCCATGTTTGCTTACTAGGCTTTAAATTGTTTATTTCTATCTAATTCATATTTATAAACTGAACAACATAAGTTAATTCCAAATGTTTTAGCCAGTGTGATGAATGAAATTCAACACAGAGTCAAATCGAAAATAAAAGAGATAAAAATAGAAGACTGACGAAAACATTGTACAACTAAAAGTAGTCTAACACGTACACATGACTATACATCGAATAATAATAATCTACTTCAGTTAACTTAAATTCAATAAAATATGCATACACTTATCATCACTAGTAAATCTCATTAACATGAAAAACTCCTGAATGAACAACGACAAAATACAACTATCACTTAGTCATAATAAATAATAACATTATTTATAGAGACATTTACAATAAAGTATTTTCCGATATTTTCAATATACTTAGAACATAAAAACGATTATAATCATTCGAAATGATTAGTAAATTCAATGAGACTATAATTTATGGACGGACCAATCAGTTATAAGATAACAGGTCTGAAATTAAGGCGTGAAGTTCATCCATACATTTAGTTCAATAGTGTTTTTAGCATTTCAGCTGATATCAGTTCATGATGAAAACTTTAAGTTTAATTCCAAACCCCAACAATTACCTAGAAATTCTAATTCTCATTCATCACATTGGTTTATAACCATCATTTAGTTCTGGTTAATAGGTGAACGTTCTCAAAGGTCGTCCATAAATTATAGTCTCACTGTAAATTCAATAAATGAATAAATTATGATCTCCAATTGAATTAGTTATTGACTGTTTTATCTAGAACAAACAAAGTTAGAAGGAAGATACCTAAGTTAATTATTACCATTAGTCGATGCTAAAACTATTCAACACTAAACATTCAATGGTAACCTACACTGATCACATACCGTTACATCAATCCGATTCAATGAAAATTTAACCAGATAAATGAATTAAATTAAATTAAATATTACTTATGCGTTCTTAATTGTGACTTTATTGTTAATGAAATCATCTTTACAGTAAATAAGTATTCAATTAAAGTCACAATCTTGAGAATTTATATAACGTCACTCATCTATCTAAGTAAAAATTCGTTTAAGCCATAGTTTGTGTATATGTTCTAGTGATGCAATCCAGATACACCATCCCATCCCTGAAAAATGAAGTACATAAAGAAAAATTCGAACCTAAAACTTAGTAATTCAAAATCGAACACCCTTATTTCACATTGTTCCATGACATCTAACCACAATAAGAGTTGCTATATCTAGAGCCTTGATTGATAATATGCCGCGAACTATTAGACTACTTGAACGATAGAACTCGCAACGTCGAAAAAAGAAAAGACAATGACTAGCAAGTTAGAAGTTTATTCCCCAAATCAGTGTCAAAATATAGCACATAAATCTCGTGTATTTATAGTTTTTAAGCTGAATGTAAATCATCATTTCGGTCAACCAATAGGCACATAGGGGTCATGCTAATCCATCCAATGGGGAAGCTACACGTCGACATTCTAGAACATTCCCCTAGCAGTGATTGGATGGAATGTCTGTGGCTCTTCCTGGGCTTCTTAGGGCTTCCTAGAGTCTACCAACGAGCCATCCTTACACCTCCCCTCTTTAAAGTTTGTGACGTATGACTTTCTTTTATGATCTACTTGAAACATTGCTGTTGCTCTCCTTTTTCTGCTCAGCACCCTTGTCGGCTGTGCGATTTCACTTTTACGTTTTCTAAGTCGTTGGTTTCGGCATTCTTCCGGGCTTTTCTGCGTTATATCCACCAGCATGTGGAACGGTAGTCGTGTATCTGTCGCTGTTCTATGATCTTTCCTAATCTGATTAATGTGTCTGATACACTTTCCGTCCCTACTCCGGACTAAATAAAGTACCTTCCCGATACGCCGTTCTATGACGCCTGGTTTCCATTTCTGACCACCTTGATACCACTTTACAAGTACTTTCTCACCCACCTTTAAGCTGCGGTCACTCGTCGGATACTCGTGTACAGGCTTTGTTGTTTTCTTGGGTGGTAATATTCTGTCGAATATCGTCCGGATTTTCCTTCCAAACATACATTCTGCTGGTGACTTCCCTTCTGGCACCACCGGGTTAGGTGTGACTCTGTAGGTCATTAGGAATCTTCTGACCACCTGTTCCGGGTTACCCTCTCTTTCCCCCTTAAGCAAAGCTCTTTTAATCGTATCTACAAACCTCTCAGCTTGTCCATTGGATTGGGGATGGTATGGAGGAGACTGAAGGTGCCGTATACCATTTTCACCGCAAAACCGTTTGAACGTTGAAGACATAAATTGAGTGCCATTGTCCGTTACTAAGATTTTTGGGACGCCGAAACAAGAGAACAGACTGGATAATATGGAAATTGTGTTCTCCGACGTCGTACTTTTCATTTCATATACTTCCGGCCACTTTGTGTAGGCGTCCACAATGACTAAAAAGTTCCTGCCTTGTATCGGGCCGGCGAAATCCGCGTGTAATCCTTGCCAGGGACCATCTGGCTTCGGCCACGGTTGTGGTTTTACTTTCATTGGGTTCTTCGCCGCGTCTAGACATGATTCGCAGCTGTGGCACAATTGTTCTATATCTTGATCCATAGAAGGCCAGTATGCGTAGCTTCGTGCCAGTGATTTCATTTTTCTCATTCCCGGGTGCCCCATATGAAACTGTTTGAGTACTCCAAAGGAACGGAATTATAGAACCAGTAAATTTTTCTGATTGGGCAGCACCAATAGTGATTGTTAAGAAACTTAACGGAAACATCCGGCTATGTGCAGATTATTCTACAGGACTAAACGAAGCACTTGAAGCACACCAGTATCCATCGCCAGTACCAGAAGACTTGTTCGCGAAACTGAATGGAGGAAAGTATTTTGCAAAGCTGGATTTATCAGAAGCTTACTTACAGATTCCAGTTGCTGAAGAATGCAAGCATTATTCGACGATAAACACGCATAAAGGGTTATTCCGATATAACAGACTTCCCTTTGGAGTAAAGACAGCACCCTCAATCTTCCAACAAGTCATGGATACCATGTTAAAGGACATTCCTGGTTCTGCTGTCTATTTGGATGATATACTTATTATGGGTACAGATTATACAGACTTGGATAAAAAACTGGATACGGTTCTGAAACGGATAGAGGATTATGGTTTCAGATTGCGTGCTGAAAAATGCGATTTCTACATGGAGCAGGTACATTACTTGGGATTTATAATTGACAAGAACGGAAGGAGACCTGACCCAGAAAACGTTAAAGCGATTAAGACAACACCTCCACCAACTGATGTAACAACCCTGCGTTCTTCCTTGGGAATGATTAGCCATTATGGTGTTTTTCTCCCGGATCTGCATCGTTGGCGTGTACCGTTAAATGATTTGCTAAAGAAGGATACCAAATGGATCTGGTCACGAGAATGTCAGGATGAATTTTCAAAGTTGAAAAAGCTACTCTCCTCAAACCTACTGCTTGCACATTATGACCCAGCACTCCCTATCGTACATGCAGCAGACGCATCGAACTATGGAATAGGAGCTGTGATCTCACATATTTACCCTGACCGGTCCGAGAAAGCCATTGCCCACGCATCCAGATCACTGACAGGGACAGAAAGAAACTACAGTCAAATAGAGAAGGAGGCACTAGCCATTATCTTCGCGGTTAAAAAGTTCCACAAGATGTTATTCGGTAGGCAGTTCACATTATTAACAGACCACAAACCCTTACTGACAGTCTTTGGGTCCAAGAAGGGTATTCCTGTTTATACAGCTAACCGCTTACAGAGATGGGCAACAACGCTCTTGGGGTATGATTTCAAGATTAAATACCATCCTACGACGAATTTTGGACAAGCTGATGCACTCTCAAGGCTGATTGGTTCCCAGGCAAAACATGAAGAAGACGTACTGGTCGCCGCAGTAGAAGCTGAAGCGGAAGTTCAGGTTGTGTTAACAGATGCAATTACTGCCCTGCCGATCACATTTGAAAATATTAAAAAAACAAGCAAAAAAGATAATACCTTGAAGACTATCCACCATTTTCTACTCAATAAGTGGCCCTCAGGACGATTGCAAAGAGAGATTTTACAATACTTCCGTCGACGAGAATCTCTCACAATTGTTGATTTATGCATCATGCTTGGCCAACGCATTGTTATCCCCAGCAATCTCCGAAGACGAGTACTCAAACAGTTTCATATGGGGCACCCGGGAATGAGAAAAATGAAATCACTGGCACGAAGCTACGCATACTGCCCTTCTATGGATCAAGATATAGAACAATTGTGCCACAGCTGCGAATCATGTCTAGACGCGGCGAAGAACCCAATGAAAGTAAAACCACAACCGTGGCCGAAGCCAGATGGTCCCTGGCAAGGATTACACGCGGATTTCGCCGGCCCGATACAAGGCAGGAACTTTTTAGTCATTGTGGACGCCTACACAAAGTGGCCGGAAGTATATGAAATGAAAAGTACGACGTCGGAGAACACAATTTCCATATTATCCAGTCTGTTCTCTTGTTTCGGCGTCCCAAAAATCTTAGTAACGGACAATGGCACTCAATTTATGTCTTCAACGTTCAAACGGTTTTGCGGTGAAAATGGTATACGGCACCTTCAGTCTCCTCCATACCATCCCCAATCCAATGGACAAGCTGAGAGGTTTGTAGATACGATTAAAAGAGCTTTGCTTAAGGGGGAAAGAGAGGGTAACCCGGAACAGGTGGTCAGAAGATTCCTAATGACCTACAGAGTCACACCTAACCCGGTGGTGCCAGAAGGGAAGTCACCAGCAGAATGTATGTTTGGAAGGAAAATCCGGACGATATTCGACAGAATATTACCACCCAAGAAAACAACAAAGCCTGTACACGAGTATCCGACGAGTGACCGCAGCTTAAAGGTGGGTGAGAAAGTACTTGTAAAGTGGTATCAAGGTGGTCAGAAATGGAAACCAGGCGTCATAGAACGGCGTATCGGGAAGGTACTTTATTTAGTCCGGAGTAGGGACGGAAAGTGTATCAGACACATTAATCAGATTAGGAAAGATCATAGAACAGCGACAGATACACGACTACCGTTCCACATGCTGGTGGATATAACGCAGAAAAGCCCGGAAGAATGCCGAAACCAACGACTTAGAAAACGTAAAAGTGAAATCGCACAGCCGACAAGGGTGCTGAGCAGAAAAAGGAGAGCAACAGCAATGTTTCAAGTAGATCATAAAAGAAAGTCATACGTCACAAACTTTAAAGAGGGGAGGTGTAAGGATGGCTCGTTGGTAGACTCTAGGAAGCCCTAAGAAGCCCAGGAAGAGCCACAGACATTCCATCCAATCACTGCTAGGGGAATGTTCTAGAATGTCGACGTGTAGCTTCCCCATTGGATGGATTAGCATGACCCCTATGTGCCTATTGGTTGACCGAAATGATGATTTACATTCAGCTTGCATTTTTCTCGCAAGCGGCATAACAAGCTCAGGGGTCATCAAGGAGCATTTCTACTCATCAGCGATTAATTAGAAGTAATGTGAAGTTATGTTACTAAAATAACGTAAATGGAAAAGTCACATGTGGAGATCCTGATTGGCTGATTTATACACTGCTACTATGTTTAGCAGTATTCTAGAACTTTCAGTAAAATCTCAAGGACTCTTAAATTACTATAAAATCCCTATATTTTCTGTACATAAATGAACGCCGTAGTAAAGTGCTTCCCTCATACTTTGTGCCTTTTCTCTGGTATTCAAGTCTGTGTATAGTTCTAGCTCGTGGGTACGGAACTAGCTTAGGGAAGCGAAATAGCGCTACAATCGGCCAGACGTAACAAGAATATTATCACTAAGTTATAATTTACAAATAAAGAAAAAAAAGAATAAAAATTAGTTGAAAATTAAAATTGTATACTCACCTACGTGGATGCATTACATCAGCTGCTACTAATGTATTATCTAATTCATCATACGATCCAAGATATGGATAATCATTTAATCGTATATGCTCTTCGTAAATACTACCATTTGTCAATCGATCACCAGTCCATTTACTAACCATAGCTGCAATCATTAATGGAATTATATAATTTAAACTAAAAATTGTATGTTTTTTTTATTTTAAAAAAAAGAAAAGAAAACGAACATAATTATTATTAATAGCAAGATACTTAATAGACAATAATAACATAACGAATAAGATCATGTTGCAAGCAGTCAGCAGGAAGACTTGAATCTAGGTTTTGCATAGGTAAATATGCTTCAGCTACTCATACTTTCATTCATGAAAAAAGTGATGCTTTACGTGAAACCGCTTGTTTGTTATCTTGAACGGATGTGAATTTGATGAAGTATCATCTTACGTATTTTAATATTAGCAGAGAGAAAACACTACAATAAATTAAGAGCCAATAGAAAATATGTTTATGGAGTTTGCTTAATTTGAAGTTTATTGTCATCAAAGATTAGCATCAGTAAAATACTAGTTCATTTTAATTTAAAACACTCACAACTCATCAAGAGAATAAACCTATGTGATATGATACTGGATGATCAGAGCATGTCATAATTTGGTACAATGTTGATTACTGTTGTTAGTAGTATTGTAGTGAACAGAACACTAGTTGGGGACAATCGAATGTATTAAAGCAAAGATTACAGACTATCTCAATAAATCCTGATTACCAAACAACGAACAGTCAATTTGCAAATTAACAACCAATTGTTTCAATCTTCACTGTTTCTTCTCTTATTCCATTGCTCATGCATTTTCCAGACGTTTGCGTTTCATTTCAGTTCTTTCTTCATCGGTCTTCTGCCAAAATACATTCTATGCCTGACCCACACCATATACTACTTATATAGATATAAGTAGACCACACCACAGTATGGCTATTTCCTACAGCTGTTGAATAATTGCTGTTTGTTACTTACTACAACGAAACGAGACTGTTATACCATCTCAAGGAATTAAATAAGACAGTAAGTGAAAATTTATTTATTCAATAATTGCTAACTGAAACAACATCAAAAAGATACCAATGAAATGTATAACATTTTAAATATTCAGTCAATGTCTTGATCGAGAAGTAGTCGACATTGCGTAGAGAACGATCCGATGTGTGTGTGTATATAATTTACAAAACCAATAAATTAACTCTCATAGCCAAGAGATACAACTCATCACTGAATTACGTATTTGCTTTCTTCGTAACACTGCACAATTTGGTTTTCCTATGTTTTAGTGATATTGAAGAAAGTTTACCGTTCGATCTATATAAAAGAGCTACATGATTTTGATATTATTCAATATTTACTTTCATAGTTCGTAAATTTGTGTGCATTACCTATTACTCTTAAACATGTTGCTAATTAAAAGTTGTAGATCTTCTCATGTTCCTGAAAACATTTCATTGAATTGCAGATAGTATGTTTACTCATTTCATAAATATATATATATATATATATATATATATATATATATATATATATATATTGATGGTTTCTTTTTCTTAAGAAAAACTTATTGAAATATTTTGTACTGAGAATACCATACTGTACTAAACATATAATACTGAATAGAACTATTGACAATAATAATAATAATGTCTCGAATCGACTAAAGTCGGACACATAGATCACTGGATTCTGATATGGTTGTCTAGAAGCAACATGTTGGTCATAAAAACCTGAAAATCATAAGTTCCGTCGTCCTAGTGAGACTATTAGAGGACACTATCACTGAAGAGAATTAATGAAGAATAAAAAGCTTCTTTTTAATGCTTAATGGTTTCCGCTCATTCGCCAACTGATATCAACATATGATGATAACTTTTAAACTTCAGATTGACTAAGTATAATTTATAATCAAGAAAACGTTATGTTTACACATCAAAAGTAAAATCAATTTGTGTTTCATGTGAAGTAGAATTAACTAGATACTGTTAAACTTCCTGTTGAAATCCATGCTTTTAGTCTAAATAAAATTGATTATTACAATGACAATTATGAACACCATACAGGACAAACTTGGCATTCTTGGTAAATCCAAAATCAATGGAATAAGTTTTTAATTAAAATTAATATCAGAATAAATCAGACCTTTAAAACATACGCAAATCTCCACAAAACTAACTAATTTCTCTTAGCTAATTACCGAATCCTAAAAATCAGTCAGTCAGCTACAACGTAGGACCAGGAACACATATGCATCGGTCCAAGTTCCTATACTTCATTAGCACAACAAGATGAACACCGAATTCATAGAAGTAGTTAATTTAGTGGTGGTAATATATAAAAAAAGGTTGTATATAAGGATATAGTATAGGAAGGAAGAACGTTATGAAGCAATTTTAATCTCAAGGTTTAAAGGAAGATAAAGAGTGTATACACCTACGCCATTGTGATCGATTCTGAGCCATGTCACCTAGAGTCTCCAACCATTGTTTACGATAGTCACGCGGACCCCAACCAAGTAGTCTGCATCTACCAACATGGCTCGGACTAGAAGTTAGTGACTTCAAGCACTCACGCAACGTTTTTGTTTGGCCGCCCCTAACTCTCTTCCAACCATCCACAACACTAGTCAGCATTGCGCGTCGTGATAAACAGTGTTCACGCATACGTAATACGTAGCCCAACCATCTCAGTCGATGAAGATTCATCACCTCATCAACTGATTCACCATCATTCCCTAATACCCTACGTCTGACCTCACTATTACTTACTCGGTGATCTCAGCAGATGCCAGTAATATTTCTAAGGCATCTGTGGTCAAATACTAGTAACTTACGAGTATCTTCTACTCTCAATAACCACGTTTCGCAGCCGTAAAGTAGAACGGAGCGAACTGCTGTGCAGTATACTCGTTCCTTAATTGATAGACAGATATCTCGCCTTCGACATAGGTGACGTAAGATGGCAGAAGCCAAACGAGCTTTTTGAATCCGCGAAGAGATTTTGTCAGACACCAACCCATTAAGGCTGATAAGACTTCCAAGAGAAGTGAAGTTATCGACGCGTTCGACTACTTCACTCCCTATCTTTAGTTCGGGTGTTGACGCAGACCAGTCCTGGAGTAACAAATTAGATTTAGAGGGGGAGAAACGCATTCCAAACATCCTGGCATTATTACTCAGTGCTAACAGAAGACTCTGTATTTTATCAGCGTCTTCACCAAACAGAACTATGTCATCTGCGTATTCTAAGTCTATAAGTGAACCTCCTGGTAGGAGATCGATTCCTGAAAATTCAGTCGACGAGAGTGTTATTCCCAGCAGTAGGTTAATGATGAAGTTAAACAAAGAATGGAGATAGTGAACAGCCTTGTCGGACACCACTTGAGGTTGCAAAATCAGATGAAAGTTCGCCATAAGCTCTGACTCGACTGATAGTGTTCGAGTAAAGAGCCTTCACAAGGTTTATGCACTTCTGACGTACATCTTTCAATGACAGGCACTGCCACAGAGACTCATGGTCTACAGAACCTTAAAAATAGAGTAACAATAAAGAATATTACATGGTATGACGCAGTAACCCAATCAAATTGTTATAACTTTTATAGAATTGTGTCAAGAAGAAAACAATTTATTAATATATTTCTCATTTGAAAGAGTCCAGTTATAGATTTTTTTAAATCGTACGCATAAAATGAACTATTGATTGAGTAATGACAACACCACTGGCAATTCGATACTAATGACATACGTGTAATTATAATTGTTTATATCGTTTTAATCAGTTATGAATTATTGGATCAATCTTACTTTCCTTATTTGCAGTCATTAATACCAGTCTTTATTTCATTGAAATAAGTAAGGTAGTAGCAGGTATCAGCAATTCGACAAATAATAACAATAAAACTAAAAAAATAGTAACAATAAGTTTACCCGCCAGTTAATTCAAGCATAACTACAACTAATGATATAGTCATTCTAGTCACACCGCCAAGAGTAGCTGCTGCTCCAACCATAGCATAAAGTCCTGGATTAATACACGGTTGAGATGATTTACACATTTTAACAATAAATGGATGTGATGCATACGCTACAACAAGTTGTTCAGTAGCAATACCTAACATACGACCCATAATTGCACCAGCCTGAATTATATTAAAAGAGAGAAAAAGTAAATAAAGAGGTGGAGAATTTAGATAAAAAAGAAATCAATAAACCATAATTCACTTCATTAAAATATAAAATAGATAATATTACATGAGAGTTATATGAAAAAGACGTAGATATGTGCATATATACATTTGTAAGACTGATGACCTTCAGGATTTTAGGAGTTAGCATTATATAATACATAGGTGTATAAATAAAACACTTTCTAAGAGCATAAATCCACTTAATTTCCTAATATAACAGAGGATACATCTGATTTCAACAGTATTTTACATTGTAATGTAAATAATAAGTTTAAAGCAATCAGTCCCTTTGATAGATTTCGATAGTGTAATAAGAAGATGATGATTATCAGAACTGTATGATATATTAGCGCAATACATTTCGAACAATTTGATCACATATATACTTGTTAATAAAATTTATATATAAAAATGAAAGGTCAACTAGAATAGAAATGGAGGGTAAGAGGAGACAAGGATAATAAAGCAAATAATGTGGAAACGATCCGAAACCTCATCACTCTGGATAGCAAGCTAATATTATAGGGTAGGTTCAGGGTGAGAACAAACTGTTATTACATATTCAAAAATGCAGACCTGAAAAGGAAGTTGGATTAATGTTGGTTTTAACGACCTGGAAACGTGACCTCAGGGCTCAAGGGACAACTGCTTGAGGCCGGTCGCGCACGGTCTTTTTGTGGGAGGTTTTTGACGCGTTAGCTCCGTTCTTCAAAAAGCCTTACCGGCGGTGACGGAAATCCGTGATGTAAGGTGACGCGTGAGATTTTTAGAGTCGACTTTTTCTAACCCCTTCCTTCCTTGTGAGAAGGCAACATCGCTGCAGATGCTGATTGTCCGAGGGAAACACCTTACTGCTGTCACACCCCTCTACAGTCAGCAGTACGACTTCGCCCTCAGACCTTGATTTGCTGTTTTTAGTCTTACCGTTCTCTAATCGACCTAACTGGGATGGTAGAACCTAAAGGAACATATGTTCCGGCCAATATAGCTCGGTTGGGTCATCACGATAGGCAAGCCCGACCACCACGTCAAGGTAACAGCTACGGTCCACAATCAACAAAATATTACACCATCAACTAATACTCAACTGTCCTCACTCCATAAGTCACCAGTCAATCAGTCAGCCACATCCTTTCAAGCTTTATTTCACAGTATTTACAATCATTCATCTATCAATTATGACAAAAACACTGTCACATTACCACACACAACTATACTACAACATAGATCTACTCACTTGACAGATAGTGAACATCGTAGCGAAATAGAGGAAGCTATCTCTGTTTTATACTAAGTTCCGAAAAATCTACCTCAAGGAGCTAGATTACGGTTACTCTACATAGCCGAAGCCACCTGGATCAACTTCAGAAAACAAAACTTATGTATCCAGAAAAGGTATATCCAGCCTCTATGTTTAATGTGGCCTACAAGTGAATCACCGGACACCTAAACTGAATATTATAAACCTCTTACCCCCTCTTTTTTTGGTTACCTCTATCTTAATCTTTACACACATCATTCCCAATTTGTTTATCGTAATTACTTTGATAAAACCCTTCTTATTGCGTATTATATATATATATATATATATATATATATATATATATATATAATTATTATTATTACTATTACCACTATTTATCATTATTATCCCAATTGACGAGACGAAATTCTCCTGCTATGAATTTTATTCACACAATTTTTTTGCATTTTCATTTTTTCTATATTACTATTATACTGATTGTGACTGGACACTACTCCAAATCATTTGACCATTATTAAATGACCTTTCTAATTTACAAATGACACAATTTTGAAGTATATATGTCGTAACAGATGCAAACGTTCACCATTTTTAACATATAACATTGTCAAATTAACTAATACGTGCATCATTTTGGCCTTTATAAAATATCATATTAATTATGGACTTATAACTATATTACCTGATGATGAAGTTATTGAGAACAATTGTTCGCTCAAATATTCTTCATTTTTGAATATATACCATGGGGATATTTAAACTGTTGTTTTCGAATACACAAAGGGGGTTTGAACTTTCGTATGGCTGAGGCTTCAATAAACCTCAGTATACGCACTTTCACACTTTTATACAACACACAAAAGCCCAGTTAAAATCAATTTTATGGCCTGTTTCGATTATATGTTTAGCACTTAACTTATTAATGACTGAACTGTAAAACTTCAAGAATCAAGAAGTACGATGGTGTTAAATATCCCTAAAAGAAATAATTTTATTTAAGAGAGTATTTGTGGTGTATTCTACTTATGTCTGTCGACATAAGTAGTATGTAACACCAATCAAAAGTTGAAAGCCTGGAAGCAGAAGGTTATGAAGATGGAATTGAAGAGAACGAGAATGTAAACAAAGAGTAATAGCAATGAAGGAACAATGAAGTTTGAGACAATTGATGTATAGTTTTCACATTTTACGAAATAAATCTGTAATTGTGCATTAAATAGTAAACCGGTTTTTCTCACCCGAGTTCTCGTTTACTATATATACACACTGTAATAATTAAACGAATAGAAAAATTCCCGTTGAATAATTGAATAGTGAAAATGATGATTCCTTGAGAACACTGTATGTCCGAAATATATACCTAGCTGATAAGTTTGTTTGGTAAATTCTTCATAGTTTCGCAATTTCATTAGCTACAAACTACCAAGAATTTTGGTAGTTTTCCATAACTTTAAAAACTCAAAAAATGACTTGTGATAGAATAAATTCCTGCATTCTTTGCTGGTAATGAGAGCTCAGGTAACTTAGTTTTCGGCATTATATATTAGTGTTTTCTGTAAAGGACAATCTCAATAACAACTCATAAGTTTATAATCCAGCAATGGTCTATGTTATCACCCGATCGGCTTCAACCATTTTTAGTTTGTTAGCCTTGTTATGCGTCCTAAGGTCATTAGGCATTACTATATAATCAGAGCTGCTCCATTTCAACGTAACACTTCTGTTAAAAATACAAAGCTAACCTGAAAGTCTCGTTTTTCCTAGCGCATGTTAACGTGTGGATGGATTAACGTCGAAGTGGTGTTTTGCACAACAGATTTCATTCAATCGAGTTCGACAAAGAACATGCTCGTATCAGAATAAGCTCAATGATTCCGCAATTAACGACTACCTAGGCACAAACTGATTCCAATTTTAGGAGAAAATATTTACACAAACTAAAATTGAAATAAAGTTTAAGCTTTATTTGTAGGATGGTGGATGTATGGAAATCAGTTACTAAGTCATTTAGGAATCTACTGGATCCGGAATTCAGACAATTCTAAGATCATTAACATAGATTTAGCAAATAAAAAAAGCAATGCATTTTTACTAGTAACTGCCAGAGAAATGACCAAAACAAGGAATACGTACTGCTAACGATGGAATAAATAAACCAGTCGGTACTTTAATACCAAATGTGAAAACGGTTAGAATAAGCTTTAAAACCAATGCGATTGCCAATAATACCATTGCTGTAGATAATGATGGTCCGGCAGGATAATTCTGATATACTTTAGTCATTGGGTTACTTGTATTAAAATGATAATCACTGAAGAAAACAAGGAGAAAAAACAAAACAAGAGATGGAAATTGTAAGCAGAATTTCGATTACATCATGATATAAAAAATGATTATTTATTCTAAAGTAAATAAAAAATAAGTACATGAGAAATTGATATGATAGATTATTAATAATATGACTTATTCACTCTGTACATTTTTGTGCACTTAGTTTAGAGAAATCGTATGAGGACAGCTGTAATAAGTGTATGCTTATTGGCCCGAGTTGCCACACTATATTTACAAAATGATATAAGTTAGCAAAGATTTGCAAAACAGTTTAAAATGTATTAGTATAAAAGATAATAAAGATTAAACACAGTTTACCGTTCAAAATGAAACGGAGAAATAAAAGGTACGGAACAATATTGAAGCTAGAATAATGATGAAAGCATCTGCAATAGGAGTGATTTTCAAAAAAGTCAAATAAGATCTCCAACAATTGCTTACGATACTTGTGTGGAGCTCAACCAGGTGATCTGTAGCCAGCGACACTGCTCAAATCAACAGCCACTGTCACAATGGATCGGTGGCGCGCCGTTACCTCACCACTCACAGCTGTTCTTGAAACTAGTCCTACCCAAGCCAGAATTATTGAAAGGGGTGTACAATACATTTGTCGCATGAGCGATAGATGGATTAACTACTGCGCCACAGGTGGCTCAGGTTGTTAAAAAGAGATGACAACATTCCCAAGATAACTGAATTGGTTAAAGCTCATGACTACTCCATCCTAATAAGTTGTAGTGCGCATCGACACATGATAATCTTGAAACATTTGTTTATTTAAACGGTGGGTCATACTACTCGAGAACCTCAAATTGATTCAAGAAAAACGGAGTCTGGACACAGAACCTACTGACAGAAATCAAAAGAGAAATGTTACAAAGGTATTCGAACGTACAGTTAGTAGAGAACCAGTATTATTATTCAAAATCTTAATTATTGCTTTTTTTAAAACCACTAAGTATTGTGAATTGTACAGAGATGTATCAGACCATACCAAAGTATATTAATAGTTACTAATTACAAAGAAAATAAAATCATGCTGATGATGATGACCAGTGTAATTCTTGCAATTTAAACTATGAGTTATCATGTAACCGCGAAGAACAACAACTATTGTTTGATAAAAAATATTTATTCTATGTGTGTTGTAAGCCATGTAATATTAAATATATATAAGTTCATATAATTGTATGAGAAAATCAATGATTACTCTCTTATCAGTAAACAGAATCGCTTTCTAAACAGGTTTGCCCCCAGAAAACCATAATTGCAAAATATCTTATTGATAAAAATTAGTTAATGTATATGAGTGTACAAAATATTGAGAACACACAAAATGAAAGAAATTCATTGAATTCTATGTGAAGTTTATTTGTTATTATCAGAGGAAAGATTGTCAAAAAGACTGAAAACATCCCGAACTCTATGTGCAAGCTAAGTATTATAAATGCGTTTAACTGAATCGTATAAAAGATTTTTCAATTCAAGGTAATACCTACGTTACGAGTATTTCTATCTTTATTAGTTCTGTAAAGTTGACAAAGTAAAACGGTTCATTTGCTCAGAAAAATAAATTTGAATTTAAAGTCCCTAGGTGTGTTTTGTTTTTTGCTAAGTGAAAGATGAGAAGCTAACAAACCAAAGACTGTTAATGTTTATTTCAATATCCAATTAAGATATTATATATGCAGTGATATCGAGATGACGAGTCCCGAACAGGACGAAATGTGTATCCTTCATTACATTTTCTAATTAACTTCCATTTATTCTATACCAAGACATAATGTTATTATCTACAGTTATTTTGCAGATATCATAAAGGATTAACTGAAACATTATACTAACTTTGATGGTCTTGAATTCAATATTGTGAAGATTCATGAGTAGCCACTGCATTCAAAGTCTCCAAAACAAACAGTAAACATGGTTTATTAAGGCTGCTAAAAAGCTTGAACATTCTAACTTTTACATCAGTAGGAAATTATACTTTAACACTACTGTTATCATTACCCTAAAGTTAAATAAAACTAAACCTCCACTTCGTACGTAGTGGATTAACGATGAATAACTCTTACTAACGACTTCTATCGGCCATATCGAGCACCTAGTTAAACAAAGTCGATTGAAGCAATGAGTTGATTTGTTTGTTATTCTTTAAGTAAAATCCACCAATACAATTCAGATGACGAGAAAGATTTGTGAATCAGGTTGGTGATTTTGGTGAAGTTTTATTCTCTGAGCTCTGGATAACCTAATCAGAACTTCAGATAGATGTTCAGCCTGTTGTTATACAAAAGAAAAATAAACACTTCACAATTAAACAGTCCATCCCAGAGGATGAAACTCCATTAAAGTAAAAAAAACTATGGAATTAATTATATGTAATCAATAAGTATCATGTCAATAAGCATAAATGTAATTTGTATTCTTACCACAGAGAGAAATCAGATCCTGGAGAACAGCGACTCACTAAAAGTTTAATCAGTTCACTGGTATTCATACGAAGATAAGTATGTGGAAATGATAGAATAGCAGTAATTAACGTAACAACAAGTACTTCACGAACAGGATATTTACCTAACCAGGTGGTTTTACGCAAACGACATATATACAGATTTGCTCGATTGAATACTGTACCAAAAATTCCCTGTAATATGAATAAATTATTTCTTTTAAAGTCAGAAACAATAACAATTAAATGATATCCACCGGAACGGTTGAAAAAAATATTGATTAGTCTCAAATTAGGCTGTTGAAATGTCAAAGACATGTTGACCTAAACGAGTGACAACAGTATATTCTGGTAATCAATGCAATATATGGAAACTAACTCTATCACTAGATTTGAGAGGATCAAAATCGGGAAGGTTGAAAACAATAAATCACGAGTTCTACAATTCATCATAATAAAATAATGCACAAAACTGGAGATCTCAATTAATTGACGCCACTCTGAACCGTCCACAAGTATACTACCTACTCAATAATATCGCGTTTTCTACAGTTTAAGATATTTACACAGAGTTTATGTTTCCCAAGTTCAATTTTACAATTCAGTTTTGAAAGTTGTCGTTTCCCAGTGTTACATAGAATCCCCTTACAGTTGTTCTGTAAAAGCTATTCTACTGACAAAATTCCGGTATCAATAAAGTCTCATTTGTCACTCAAGTGTATTTCACAGACTCAAAAGTGTCAATCGGACATTTAGATGGAAATTAAAGGGTTCCTCCATGAATAGTAGCAAGCGTAAGTAAATAGGACAATGAGAATCATCTGAAGCTCTGTACAGATAATAAAATATCAGTGCAAAGACCATCTGACACAAAGACTGCTGAAATAACACTTATTAACCGATCTATAAAAGTCTAGTTACAACTAACAGAGATTACAATCCGGATACCTATTCATGGTGAGGAGATAAAAAGAGCATCTGTTTGATTTATAGAGCTTCCCCTCGAATGCACTGTGCTGATTGATGAGTTGAATATATTCTCGATCTCCCAATTTTCTCCCACGTTCTTCTGATTATAAGTCTTATATCGGAAGCTGTGTCTCACTGTAAGCGCTCATCACATTCATTGATCTTGAGAGAAACATACTTTCTACGATTATGGGAGCTGATTCTGTAACGAGCTACCGGTACCTTCGCTGTTCGTGGTTTGAATCCTCTAGAATACACTTCCGGTTGACGGTGCTGTCGGTTTTGCAATAACTTTCTTTGTTCCCTTTTCTAGAACATATAGTACAACGATGATTTTCAAGCAGACAAACCTTAAGAAATGTCAATCGCCACATAACCAGCATGAGGAAGATGGTTTGTTGCTGTCGTTACGATAATTCTGTGTGCTGAGACCTTTTAAAACTTTTCTCTCGACTGTGTTGACGTGCAGAAACCGGTAATTGTTCTCTACCATTGAGGTATCATGCTTCAAATTCACTAACCTTCGGCATTCAGTAGTTAGTTTCTGCTGGGTCATGTTGGGACAATGTTCAAGTTTGCTTAGGATTCTTGTTCGGATGTCAGCATCCTCGGGTGAACGCAGGCTACACACAAATACCAGGCATTTAAACTGGTTTTCTGTCATGGAAGACATTTTGAACCTCTCACATTCTCGGTTCACAATTCCTGCATGTTTCACCCAGTCATCTCCTCGCTCTTTCGTTATCTTCAAGCACTGATAACGGATAATAAATAGAGATCACTGTTCTCCAAAGATTTGAGACAGGGTTTTAATTGTTTCATTAAAACTAAATAGAAAATAAACTAATCTTATATTTATCCTAATTTTACTGTTAAGTAAATTATTTTATTATTGGTGAAGTAAATAATAAGCAATTTGTGCCAAGCAGACGTTTAAACAGTTTGGGATGCTTTCGTTAAAATAGTTTTCCAACTAACTGGTATATTATATAAAAGTCAACATGGAATATGTGTGAAATCATATATATATATATATATATATATATATATATATATATATATATATATATATATATATACATATAACAGCTGTGTAGGGTTACAGTTAATGCACATTAACAGATAACCGTGTTCTAGGTTGACATTGTCTTTAGTTAACCGTTGGGATTAATATCCCAGATATATTTTCTTGACACGTTGTCTATATTCACTAGAAGCTGGAAAATTATATTTAAATATTGACATCATTATAGCAGTCATTTTCTTGATCATGGGTATCGTTCGTTGTCATTTAACTCACCCGTACTGTGGTGTGGGCTACTTATATCCACACAAGTAGTCTATAACGATGGTCGGACGTTGAATGTATTTCAGTAGAAGATCGATAAGGAAAGAACGCAATTGGTATGAAAATGCATGAACAATGATAATAATAATCGGAGACTATGGACTGATATTTGCAGAAGGGATGGTCAAGATTGAGACAGTTGGTTGATGGTTTGCAAATTAACTGTTTACTGTATGGTTGTCAGATTTTAGTGAGATAGTCTGTAATTGTCGTCTCAAATACATTCGGTTGTCCCCACTCGTTTTCTTGTTCACTACAATTGGATAAAATGTTTTACAGAGTTTCCAGAGCCTCTGTTGGCTTTTTTTAGTTTTCTGGATCTCCCCAACGTTTTTACATGACAAGAAACTACCTTTAAGCATGTGTAAAAATGAAAATGTGAATTAATTAATATGTGTAGCGGTAGACTGAAACCGCACACAACTTACTCCAAGTAAACCGAGTAAAGCGAATGGAATTAATTCCATTACATGCCATTGTGCTTGATAATCGACATAGAACATAATCATATTATCACTACCATATGGATTTAAAATACGCAAAACATTAGCTGATACCATGGCACAGAAAAATGATCGAAACATTGTTTTCATCGGAAAATAATAACTAGCTTCTTCTAGTGAAAAAAGAACACCACCAATTGGTGCACCAAATGCAACAGCAACTCCAGCAGCTGCTGAAGCTGAAAGGATCTAGTGTTTTTGAAGGTAGAAAAAGAAGAAGCAGAACCAGAATGTAAAAACAACAACAACAAATGGAAATCAGTAAAATACAGTTTGATTTCAAGGAAGTTGTTCAATTTAAGGAATGATGATAAATAATAATAATAATATTCACCACGAAGTGATATTCATTAGGAAAATACTGAAAACTACACAATTAAGATCGATAGACAATTAGTAGCATGCTTTTTGTAGATGAAGACTGCCTAGATAGGGTCTGTGCAGTAACTGTGACCAGAGGTTAAAATCATTGAATGAGATGGCTCAGAATCTAGCATTGTGCCCCGGTTGGATTCACTCCTTATCCCCCTTAAGACATTAAGTTCCAATATTTCTTGACAAATATCTTTTCTTTCTGTCTATCATATTATTTCGATTTCTTCACTATACATTTCGCTAATTTTATCCCGTTGTGATAATGTGATATGGGTAACTTGGTTCAGGGCATATTTGTAGCAGATTCTATGACTGACTGACCTTTTTCGTAATCTACATTGAGAGATCAAAGTTGAGACTTGTGGTGAGAAATTTACAGTGGTTTAAACAAACTATTTTCAAAAAATTCAAACAATTTTGATCAAATCATTCCTTAAATCAATTTTGACTTCGATGTGACGCTTAGAGTAAATTAAGTTGAAACAATAAAGACATTTAATGTCTATGAAGAGTATCATGTGTATATCAACTAATAGACTTATCTCATTAGCCTAAAAGTAATGATGGTGGCCTAGTAAACCCAAAGAAACGATTTTGGTTACGATTTTTCTGCAGTAGGAGGTTTACTCATGATGCCTTATTTGTTCTTTCAAAACATAATATCAGCAAATTCGTTTTGAAAAAGTGGGCCATTAGAATTTTATCGTAGGAACAAAACTATTTGTCCAATGATAAATGACAAAAATAGTCGCTAATGACAACTATGATATTAGTATTTAAACAAAAACTTAGAGTAGTTATAAACTGACGCGACCTTTGATATTGTTGTCACGTGAATTTTACCCGTTAGTTTGAAAATTGGACTTATGACATCCCTGTTGATTTCGGAGCGTACATATAGACAAGTTAATATATGCCATCAGATAGAATAGCTAATGATTGTCCACGTGAACGAAGATGGCAGCTAGGTTGTACGGTAGTTTTGTGGTTGTTTTTTAAAAACGTGTTGAGGTTGATTTTCTTAGTCACTACACCCTACATTATGTGTAGTATAATGTTGTTAGATATTATTGACCTTTGAACTGAATTATTCGCAGAAACCATACACAGATTGGTTGTAACAACTGCTTAGATGGTTTCAAGTTATCTAATCCTTGTTACTAAATGTAAATGGCTTTATCACAATGATTAACGTAATAATATTTTTGTTAATTCGTATTTGCGCATGACTTTTTTCTGATTTTTGATTAATTATTGACACTTTGAGGAACGTCATTAACTTCTATTCTGAGCCATTTCTGACAACGTCTCTAGCTAGTGTGTTACATCATCTCTAAGAACCCAACCAGGGAGTCGAGAGTGAGTGCTGAAAATCTTAAATCCTAAGCTAATAATTTCCATTGATTGTTGACAACCGTCTAACATAGACCACAATAAGTTCGTAAAATATTATTTCTCAACAGCTTTTATCTTAGAAAACTTGCCTCACGTTTTTTAGCTTCATTCTGACCATATTTGGGAAAAAAATGAGCAAATATATTTCCAACACAGGCAGCCATATGAACCATGGGTCCTTCTTTACCAAGATTTAAACCAGCACCTACTCCAAGAATCATACCAACCGATTTTATCAGAAGAGTCCATTTCCCTAAGTAACCACGTATAATGAATCCACCAAGAATAGTCTTAATTTCAGGAATACCGCTACCTAAAATCAAAGTACGGAAAAAATAAAGCAACAGATTTCCTTAATATAAAAAACAACACATTAACTAAATAGTTGGTCTAGATAATCTGAGATATACATATAGTGAAGGCTGGAAACCGAAATCAATGACCAGATACCATCAGTGACATAACGCAGTTTTTGTATACAGCACAAACGAATTAAAATATTTCTTATCAACACCTTTAATTTATGTTTTCCATAAATTTGAAGAGTATTTCAGATAACATTATACATTGAGGATACTCACATATCACAGTACTATTTGAAAAGAGAGGAAACATATTAACGTAGGTTTTTTTAACCATTTCAATACCACAAAGAGCACACGTTTCCTCAAGTGTACAAATTTAAAACGAAATGAACGAGAATGATCTGTGGTCTGGGAGACCGGTATTAAATACGCTTCATTTCTACTATTCAGAATGACATACCGCTGATCATTTAATATATTTTCCAGAAAACCTTGTAGTAACAAAAGCGTATTCCTATTACGTAAGCTTTTTAAAACATGAACATTCGTTCTAACTGAACTTATCGTGATTAGATAAAAGTCCTCCTGTCCTTTATTATATATATAACTACCATGAAATATTTTACTGGGTGCTACAAGAACATGTAAAAAAAACAAACAGTTACACAAATAAGATCATTATAGATTCACTTGTAAAACAATTTGTTCTTATTTATCCAAATAAAAATTTGCATTTCAGTTAACTAATACTCCAAATTTGGATTGAGACATCAATAGACACGCAATACAACATTAATTAATCTACACAACGAGAATTTAATAAGAACATAATGAAACTTAAAAATCAGACTGAGGTTTACACACCGTACAATGAGAGCATTAATATTAATGATAATAATAACGATATATTCTGAAAATTAAAACGAAATACATGCTAATTTACATGCACGTTATGGTTGATACAAATTGACAGGTACCAACAACAATAAAAATAACTTAAGCTTACACTTTCCGAAAAGATTACGTCAGAATGAGCACTCGAAGTGATAATAATGTAGAGTAATGAAGAAGAACGTAGGATGCAAAAGTCCAAGTGAAATGATTTAATAGTTTTTTTATGGAGTTGTATTCTCTGAGTAGGATGGTTTGGTTATGGAGCTTTCATCGTTCTTCTGAACGACATCATCAGCACAGATCATCCAGCTGAGCTACAAATCTTCTACACCATGATCTTATAGTACATCATTAGTCAGTGTATAAACTCCATCGTAATAATATATTAAACAAGCAACGAGTTGTTTCATTACTAGCATATACAGAAATACCAAATAGGACTGACATTAATGAATCATTATATTAGTTTTGGTGTGGAAAACACTAAACATTTGTCATACAAGACACATGAAATAAACTTAACAACCCACGTCATGGTATATTGTTGACTGACGGCAATGCAATCTTGTTCAGAACTTAGAGATAGTCAACGAAGAATTTTCTATTGTGATTGAAAGTCAATACACTCAGATAATTAACTCGTAAAAGAATGACAAATGAAAATCGCGGAAATCCAAACGACGGTTTGTCATGTGTATATTTAAAATACTGAGACTGGTTACAACATAATTTAACGCTATTAATTAAATGGAAAGTAAATTTCAAGCCTGATAAATCAGTTAACACAGACAGCTCCTTGACACAGAGGCTTTTCCCACACTCTACATAGAAAATCACAAACTATTAAAAGCGACTTGGAGAGATGCACGCCAAAAACAATAAGAGATTTATGTAGAAGGAAAAGCATGTTTAGAAGTAGGCAATAGCAATGGTTTTTAATCAAATAATAATATTTAAAATATCTAGGTAATCTAGTCTTTCAAAAAAGATTGCATCTACAAATGATCCAAAGGCATTATAGGTCAATTTAAAAAAAAGAAATCTTACAACTCTTTCAAAAGATGATAAGAAACCAATCAAGAATAAAATGATTGATTTTTGATAGCCGTTCAGTGCAATATTCGATTATAATATTATAGCAACCAACAATTTCGATTATGGTTAATTTTGGTTAAGCCTTTTTATTAACTTACTTAACAGACATCATAATTTGAATAACAATCTGCATATTCTTTGTACTGTTATGAACACTAGAGCAGATGACACTCAAGCCAAAATGTTGACTGCTTAAGTATCATTCGATGACTCATAACCCTCCCCATATATGTATGCACGCAAATCCTATTATCAGTTTTTGTTTTGTTTTGCTGTGCCCTTATTAAATTTGACTATAAATTGCCTATGTAATTGCTTGTTGCTAGCTCGCTCGCTGATATTCGCTCAGGTGCTGGTAGATTTCTGGCCTGAGTTATTTGACAATAAACTGTAGTTGCTGCCTCTCATTGCATTCTGATTTTATGCACCGATAAGATTGGAATTATAACGGCTATCAAGCTGAACGATTAACGAAGCAAGCTGACTATTTCAGTTATTAGTTATTTTAATATATTATTCTGCTATATTCTGATAATTATTCAGTCAGGTTTAACACTTATCCAACATGAAATTCGCTAAGAGCGATCATAATTTAGTGAATATATATTACTCAGAACAAACGAGGCTATCTTCTTACTAGTTAAGCATTGCCTCAATAATAGTGAGGGTAAAGTGTTGAAGAGTCAATCCGTTGAGTTCACTCAGACCAGTCATACTTGCATTAAGTAAATCTTGTATGCTATTGTGTTGATATTTTCAAATTATATAACAAAGAGCAGGTTATAAAAGTAGTTCATTTTTTGTGAAATAACGTATGAAAGATGTTGTATTCTTTTGAAAGTGATTTTTGACTGTCATAAAAAATAGTTATAAAGGAAGCCGAATGGTTTCAGTTCAAGTTGGTACACTGGTGAAATATAATTTTATGTAATGGATAAGTCGACTGATAAGGAACTTAAAAGGAAGCTCTAAAAGTGCACGTTTAAGGTATCTTTGACTGAATAAGTTGACTGGTGAAGGGTACAAAGACCCATAGTTTTCCAAACCTATGACAAACTGATAATCCATTTTATTTCGTTGGTTCTCGCTAGCTGCTTACAACCTGTGATATTTAAAATCATAATTACATAATGTGTTTAAATTACTTACACGAAAGGGTTTGATTGAAAGTTATATTGAAGACACATTGGTATAATATAGCGAAGGTGTAAATAAATTTAATAGACTGAACCAACAAAATAAAATGAATTCACGCTATTTTGCTCTTTTCAAAATGATAAAGGGAACTATGTGTATAAGACTGATAATCCTCTGACACTACTTATTTCAACACTTAGAAAATTCAAACGCAGTTCAATGTATTAGAAATTAGACAACTAAGTAAAAGCACCAGCCCTTAGCAGTGATAGTTCACAATTTACAACATATTTTTGAATTGAATAATCAACTTTCTATTTTCAATAATTTCTTTCGAAATTTTGTTTGATAACCACCTAGTATTAACATTGACTCGGATAATATAATTAACAATGAACAAGTACTCAAAAATAATCATTCAAAGAAGTAGGATTTAAACTACATATTTATAGGTTAACTAGTGAACAACATTCTGATTCCTAAAGAGATTGGTAATGAGTTCAAATCTCAGTCTGAACATAAACACTTACATGCACATACACATCAAATCGCTGAGTTCTGAAGTTAGGAAGAACGCGCATCTTGGATTCCAACATTAGATATTACTCTAAAAACAATTGTTACTGAATTTAATTAGTTACTAAGTACAAGTTTATGGAATAGTCTCACATTAGCTCTCATATCTAATGTGATACTGCTTATCTATCTAAATCAAAGTAGATAACTCAGGATGTACAAAGACAATTTCTAAGCCATTATTAAGCTCTGTTTAATGACCACGAATAACGGAATTTAGAAAAAAAAACGACCTTTTGCAAACTAGAACATTTTAAGCACAAGTAGTCAAATGTACAAAACGTCTTACTTACCACAAGCATAAGGAGCAAACATACGAACAAGAAATACACAAACTAGAGCAAATAACACAGCATAAATAATGTAGAACAGGTAACCAACAAAGTAAGCATCTGGATATTCACCCGTTGGATCTTTGTTCATAAAAAGACGAGACCATGAATACCACTAAAATTGAAAGAAGTGAAAAAAGAACAAAAACAATTACAAAATAATTACACATTACATAGTAAAACTTTGATCACATTTCGAAACATTCAGTATTAGTGTGTCCGAATCATTTTTCAAATTGAATCTATTAGTGCACATCTATGAATCGACTATTTAGTATATCGCTTTTTAACTAAATTTGTAAATAAAATTGCATAATCCTAGGGGTGTAAACAACATAACTGAAACTCATTAGTTCACTTAGCTAATAATAAATAGATATAATAACTCATTTAACAAGTACAAATTTATGTACTTGACTCTGAGCTATTGATACATGCTGGTTGGCTTATTTATCTGATGTTTTGAAGAAAATCAACAACCAAACACTTGTAATTGGCATTTTATTGAAGAATAAAAAAATATAATGAACATACTTACTTGATCACAGACATCATCCGCTTGACTTGATGACCAACAACACTGTTCACGGTTGAACCAAAATGCATCTAGACAAACACCCTCTTTTAAATCAGACATCCAAGTACAACCAATATCAATGATACAAGCAATGAAACCTGTTAACAAACCGACACATAATACACAAAACCATCCAGAGGCAGAATCCCAACAGGCTTTAATTGAACCACAGCATGTTTTCTAGATATTGTAAAATTGATAATGAAAACACAGATAGGAGAAGCATAGAACCAGTTTAAATATTAGAGAATAAAATTCGTACTTGACCAAGCTTACCTTAATAAAAGGAGGAAAGATGACAAGATGAAATGGGAACCATGCATGATCTTAAGAGTGCTTAGAAAAGGCAAAGCATTTACAAATAACCGAAATGTAACTTCTTCGCTAGATGAAGGCTTATGAAGATAGCTTCAAACTTCACTGTTTGACTGAGGACTGGTGGTAATACTTAGACTCAAGTAGATAAAATAGGCTTCGAACTATCCATATACTGGTAGCAAACCACAACGATACCACTCGAGAATAAGTTTAAAGACTTTCTATATTATGAATGTCTGGATTCTAAATTGGTCATATAAAAAAATAGCCGTAAAACGATAACACGGTGGAAATACTAAAAATGTAATAAGTTTTAAATAACACACTTTGGCAAGTTACTTATTGAATTCACAGTTATATTCAACTATAAACTCTGACTTAGTGACTAAAGGACTTCATTTTCAACCATTCAATGATGTATTCAAACTCCAAATGAAACATTCCAACTGTCACTGGGTAGTATTACTGATCTTCTTGCAAAAAGAATGGTTTGGAGCCGAGTACCGCGTACAGGATACACGAAATATAGAATAGAAATCAATTAGCAAGATAAACGACATGAAAAACTGTGCAATATGAGCTTATTGAATTTACGAAAAAAATCATCATAATTGAAAGCTGAAAAATAATTAAAATAAGACATATTTCGAAAATATTCTAAAAATGATATCAGTGACAAGATAACTGAGAATAAAACGAATAAATCTATGTATAGAGTATGATATCAGACAAATTAGATGCATGTGATAAGCATGTGACGACAGATACTGACTATTCACTTAGTATTGTTTGTTTGAATATTACCATTGATGTTTAGGACTGTAACTGGTCAGTCTCTAATTGGTATATGCGCATACTGTGTGTATTGCCTCGATATAGCCTTAATTCACAAGTATTGTAAGCAAAGATGGATAGTGGCTAGCAGTGGACGAAACGCGCGACCTGGATTCCACTGCTAGTCACTATCCATCTTTGCTCACAGATACTAACTATAATGGTTTAGATTTCATAAAATATCATATCATAAAACGCAAGATAGATACTTTGTCTACTGAACTTAACGAAGTCAAACACACACACACTAGAAATGTAACATGAAGTCTTCTCTTGATCTATTAACATTTGAAAAATTTTTATAACTCTCCTAGAACAAGAGATTTTCAAATATTTTAAAATAATGTACATCGGATAAACAATATGGTAGATCATAGGATATAAACAGAATAAAGCATTGCCGATTCATTCACTGCGACAGATAATGATCTAGGATAAAATAAAATATTCCTATTGCAAACCTACATCATTAGAAATAATCATTTATAGGTTCGGTTTGTCATGTGAAACAATAGTGAAAAGAAACGATAAAGATAAATTTACAAAACAGACAAACCGACCGACTTGGAAGAAAAGTATGACATGGTGAGTCTGTGAGAAATCACGATGTATCTCAAACAGATTATACAATCAACCGACAATTTTTTTATAATTTTATGAATCTCATTCAGAAGGTCTACACCAAATCATACTAATTTAAACAATTGCTAGTAATTCACAGATCTATACTATTTATTTGTTTTTCAATTATCTTGAATTTCCTAGAATAAAGAGCCGCGAACATTGTTGCATTGGTAGTTCTACACCAGGAACCGAATATATATAGACAGTCTAAAAAAGCATTAGTACGTGGACAATAATGAGGAACAAGTAAGAATATGACCGTTTAATAGATCAACATTTTTTCGAAAAACATAGCTTCCTTAACCAATTTTATCTTGTTATTCTATAAACATGGAAATACATTGTCAACGGTTTGGAGATACTTAAAATATAATCAAGCGTATAGCACCTAATACTGACCGAATGACTTGAAGAAGATTTTAAGGCTATCTGTTCAAAGAACATAAGATGAAAGATAAGGAAGTATTCACTCATTAGTCGCATTCTATATCACTAGTCTACAGAGCATACTAGAAACAACCATTTGATATAAAATCAAGAATTTTCGTAACCGGCTTAATCAAGATCTAGAAGTTTATCACTTCAATCAATCGGGAATCAACAAAAATATCGAGGTAAACGCAATCCATCGACCAGTACGAAAGAAAGCCAATCAAACAAAAAACCCGACGAAAATTAATATAATAAAACTTATGAAGGCAATCAATCAAAGATAAGGTCACTAGAACAAACCAATTTTAAGCTTATAGATAGATGACTAAGGTCACTTTTTCTATATAAAGCACACAATGATATTCTCAAGAATTTCAATCGAGGCTCCGCAATGAAACAATC
This sequence comes from Schistosoma rodhaini, assembly GCA_944470415.2. Classification (NCBI taxonomy): domain Eukaryota; kingdom Metazoa; phylum Platyhelminthes; class Trematoda; order Strigeidida; family Schistosomatidae; genus Schistosoma; species Schistosoma rodhaini. The sequence continues at coordinate 32,877,895 of OX104037.1, forward strand.
TATCTCAGAAAACTTGACAAAATCAAAAGCATCCTTTTAAGTTACAAATGTTCTCCGCCATTTTAGAACTAGAATAAACTATACATTGAGGAGATTGACGGTGAAAACACAAAAAATATGGGGAGTAAAGGAAGATATAAAAAATACACTGACTTTATTCAAATGAAGTTCTCGATGACGACATCGATCGCGTGAAACATCTTTGACCCAGTCGATAGTTTCAAAATCTTCATAATGTTCAACGTTCGATATTGTTCCAGTAGAATGACTATGAATTGAATTAATATTTTGATATGATAAGAATTCACCATTTCGACCTAAATTATGGATAACAACAATAGAAAATACCTGGATTAGTTGTAATAATTTATTTTATTATCATGATCATAGATAAAATAGTCAGTGGATAGTTTTGATTAAATACATATAACTTAAACAAATAGAAAAACTAAAACGAGGAAAATATACTAACTAGCTTAAAGGACCAATCAGATCTAATATTTTGGATGTTTAATATTAGCGAGAAGTTGAAACGCCTTTTCAAATAGTTTATGCTGGAGATTAGGATTCCGAATAGGGTTACTATTTTGGATTGATTTTTTTTCGGGGGGGGGGTGAAGTGTTACGGATAGGAGTAAGAATCAAAATAACAGGGTTAGGTATTATGATTTCGTGTTAAAACACTAGATCCTTTGCAATTTTATTACTTTTTAGTAATATGGAACCTTATGCAAAAGCTGTATTCTGATTGGCTGATTTCCGAGTCAAGCTCAGAGTGGCTTTTGAAATCTATCAAGGAATTCAGCACATATCACAGTTGAGTAGTTGAATGAAGTGAGTTTTGACCATCATACTTCACTTATTACTGAAGTACAAAGTGTAAAATCGATAACTAATCAGTTGTCTACTTGTAAACACAGTAATAAAAGTAAACACAATTGACTCACGCTTTCAACAATGATAAACACAAGTTTGAAAATGAAGCATACTTCAGTATTACTTATAGCTGAAAACAAAGTAATGATTGATGGTCTGAAAATAATATCAGTTCTGTTTTGTAGCAAAAAGAATCAGCACTTACAGCCCATGGTTCTTCGTGAATAATAGTTTATTTATCACTCAAAAGAAAAATAATATCAAAAAGAAACACAAAACAGAGTAGTCGTTAAGGCTAATCGTGTTCACCAACCCAGTTAAAGCGCCGTACATTACCTTTTCATTTTCTTGATTTCGCAAACAACACCCTTACCACGAAAAAATAATGAGTGGGACTTCCATGGCAGTGGCTGTATACGCGTGGCTATGTGAGAGCATTTAGAGAGGAAGAGCGGACTCCCCTCAACCCCGGGCATTTGGGAGCGAACATAATCGAAACCATGATGATATGGAAAACACGTTGGGCATTTATAATCTCTAAGCGAATTTATGGAGGGATGTTTATAAATAAGGTTCATTCCGATCTTTTGAGGCTGTGGCACAATGATAGTGTAACACGAAACAATGATATTGTAGTGAATAAGAACACGAGTGGGGACAACCGAATGTATTTGAGACGACAATTACAGACTATCTCATTAAAATCTAACAACCATACAGTAAACAGTTAATTTGCAAACTATCAATCAATTGTCTCAATCTTGACCATTCCTTCTGCAAATATTAGTCCATAATCTTCGATTATTATTGTTAATACATTTTCATACCAATTGCGTTTCGTTTCTGTTCTTTCCTTCCTTCTATTGAAATACATCCAACGTCCGACCATCGTTATGTACTACTTGTGTGAATATAAGTAGCCCACACCACAATATGATCTCTGAATGAGTCAAAGAAGTATACTATTGAGGAGTTATAGATAAAAATGAAATAAATGTCCAGGGATTCCTGGCTTTCAATAATTGTCTAGCAGATATAAGCTGATTATTTTTAAATTATACAAAATAACTCTACAAAACTATTTAATAATGATAAGACGTAATTCATAGCGTGCTTTACATTTTTTGAGATCAGAGACTAAATGATATCAACTATATAAGAAAGAATTGTATGGTGTAGCTGACTTCGTTTACGAACAATATAAATCAGCGATGGGCAATGACGATTAATGAACATGTAATATATCTTCATTTCTTTAGGCTTCGTGGTATTTTAAACCACATATATTTTTGGTTAAAATATCAGTGTCACCTATGAACTATTTTACATACTGTTATGTAGTATTAAGTACAGTGATGGTTTACTGGTTAGGGTTTTCCGGATTTCAACAACCAACAACCTACTTTGGATTCAGCAACTACGTCGTGTTATTGACCTTCACATTTGCAGTATGGCTTGAAGTCAAGTAAACAAATCTATACTTGTTAAATGAATTAAAAATGTCAACTTTATTTTTATACTAAAAGGAAGAATTTGAGAAATTGTGGGATTTAAACTCAATAGTTATCCTTTAAAGCTTAACTCCCGATATGTAAATTTGTGCTTTCACAACTATAATTTTATAAAAACAATCATAATCCGTGAAAGTACTAATAATTATCATTACATTATTCACCTTTTGTTATATTTGGGAATAGAGAATGAAGAGACAACCCACGATTGTCACCAATATCAAACTTAACATTGGAATTTGCAGTGAGCATTTCATCATTCAATATACCATCTTTTTCATCAATTAATTTAGACTTATTACCATGATCGTTTTCAGTTAGTGTAGATGAAGTAAGTCCAGGAACATTACTATCAATATGTTGATTAGTACTGTTAGTAAGTTGTTGACAATGTTGTGATGAATTATTTAATGTAGTAGTAGGGTCTGCAAATGGATTCAACGCGTCTGATGAAAACATGTTTAGTGGATAGAACGAAGGGGTACTTCCTAAAATTCAAAATAAGAAAAAAAGAAATACACACATAAACGTATAAAACTTCAGGCATTCAATGAAATAAGGAACAAATATGGATTACTTTATGTTATACATGTCGAATAACTAATAACCTTGGGATTTCAAATGTGCACTCGAATGTATTGGCATCCAAGTGTTGAATTTCACGTCGAGATTCGGACCCAGTACTTTTCAAAAGTTTTCAATTTATTCACTGATTACTTTTAGTCATTAAATTGTTCGATGGGCATGGTTTACATTTTTTGAAATGTATGACATGGATACCACTTTCACATATGATTTTATTCCAACATATTTATTTTAATCCAATTAATTCGACTATGGATTTTTAATTAGTCACTTACACTTGATTTTTTCACAGTAATTTTATATCACTTCTATGTAATCTCAAAAATAGGACTACATAATTGCATTAAAAAAGTAACCGTTTAAATAAATATGACACCAGCTCCAATTGACTCATGATTTCAACTATAAAATTACTAAAATCTCCACCAAACCCCTTCTGATAATAATCATATGATCACTAGTGACGGGCTCCATGAGATATTTCCGGGAGTTCTAGTGAGAATCAGTAACCAGTGGAGTTCAACCAGGTCCGTTAAGAGATATCAACTCACTGACGACATTGGTGAATGGCTACTCAATTTCATGGATCGGTCGAAGTTAGATATTAACACCGTTGGATACCGGCTCAGTGGTCTAGAGGATAAGTGCTCTGGCGCGAGACTGGTACGTCCTGAGTTGGAATCTCGCGAATGCGGGGTCGTGGATGCGCACTGCTGAGGAGTCCCATAATAAGACGAAACGGTCGTCCAGTGCTTCCAGGTTTTCCATGGTAGTCTAGCTTCAATTGACTAATGATCTCAACTCTATAAAATTATTAAAATCTCCACCAAACCCCTTCTGATAATATTTATTTATTTATTTTAAGATCTGTACAAACACGTTTTTATTCCTCATTAGTAGAATAAAAATTATTAAGTTGATTAATCCGAAAAATCTTTTTACCACTATCATTGTTAGTATTAGTATTTTTATCATTTGAAAAAGAAAATTTTAGACATTATTAAAAAAATAAAACTATCTAACTGATAATTCAATATCAATCTGATCATGCCTGTAAACTGGTGTGAATTCTGTAAATATTATTTTCAGAATATATTATTATTATTATCATTAAGTAGCGAACTACCTTAAAGATAAACAAATATATTCCAATCGTTTAAAGATTCCCATCATACTAATATATTTCATTCATGAAATTTATATGGTAGTGCAACCTACTAGAATATGAAATATACTTTTTCTCGGTATGCACCACCGTGAATAAGACTTATTTTATCAAATGAATATCTAGTTGTTAAAAGTAAAGAAAAGAAAATTCAAGAGTAGCAAGTAATAAAGTACAACAAATGTGTTGAGAACAATTACATTATTAAGATAGGAGGCTAGGAAATAACCAAACTGGATTTTGTTACTGTTCACCATGATGATTTAAACACAAACTAGAAGTGAGTTTTTTCATATCAGTTAACAAACTGAATATATATAACCATTTTGAATTATGACGCTATGTTAATTAGAGTGATTGGTTGATTAGGTTGATTAGGTTGAACATCCGATTAGAATAAAATTCAGAGAGAATTTACTGGACATTAACTGAAATCAACCTCTATCAATTAATACTGAATTGGAATCGATGGAAATTCAACTTTATATACGTAAAGGTAATTAACGGTACTAAATATTTCATAGTATATATATGTTGGTCAGTTACCATTTCATTGGTCAGATTAAAAAAGTAGCGAAATTTTGTGCGACAATTCTTTGAATTTCCCAAGTAAACCAAGAGATTAACTAAAATACGTTAATTTTTGATAAGAAACAGGTTTATTATCAAATCTAATTTCACGAGCTTTACGCTATGAATTACAACAAGTGTTGTGTTACTCATTGTCCTTGTTAGTGAATTCAACTTCAGCAAACAACTCTTTCAGTCTTCCATAAACGGTATGTGAGTATTCTATTTAAAAACAGTTGTGAGAAATACTTCTTTTAGATAAGTACTCCATCATAAATCAATACCAGTATATATATATATATATATTATAAGCTGGTTCAGGTTAGAATAATATCATTGTACACTGAAACATTGATTCTAATGCTCAGCTCAAGCGTACAATGCGAGACCTGAAGGCCCTGACTTTGGTCTCTGACGAAGTCACAGGTTCGCACTGTTAGGAAGTTATATACTGGAAGAAAAGTCGTCCGAAAATCCGTAGCGTTCAGTGGTACTCTAACTGAGATCAATCTGTGAATAATCAAACCTATAAGCCATTAGAATTTCCAAAATATTTAAGTAATGTAATGATAAATCACTTGAATCAAGAGAATAACAAATTAATGGAATGTAATGAAGGACAGTTAAGGCTAAAAATTGCATTTTCTTTTACAGATTGTATTCTATTCAAAAAAAGAGAGTAGGAGGAAAAGAATTTGTCAAACGATTATATGCCATTTACTCCATATAATAATTTTATGAAACGAAATAGTGTACGTCAAACGGCACGGGGGAAGACATTCTCACATAGCTTATGCCTATTGATTGAGAACGTATCAAATGCTCAATACTTTCCTTTTAGGTTGTATTATTATGCATACCCATACTATCTTTACATACTCCTCATCAACTTTTAGTTCCGAAACAAACACTAACTTGGTCGCTCTATATTTTATGGATGGACTAATCAGATACGATCTCTTAGATCTTTGAGCGAAATTCACTCATCTATATCGCTGAATTATAGTTGATGTTAGTTCGTGATCAAAACTCTAAACGTAACCCTAAATAAAAACAATATAGGGAATTTTAAAAGTCTGTCTAGGTCCTTTAGATTTAAAGATGGGAATTTTCTATTCAGAATGACGACCCTATATATTGTTGATTTTTCGATATAAAAAAAATTTAACATGTAGAAAACATTATTAAATTTTCTAATTACTTAATATCGGTCTACATTTTTGCTATATTATTGTTACGTTTTTCCACAAACTATCCATTTACAAAAGCTGTTTTCTGATTGGTAAAGAATAGACTGAAAAATCATTGTAGTTATTTTAAGCTAGTCCCTATACAATACTTGTACCAACAAATTCGTTATATTATCATTAATGCGATGGTTCAACTTGTGTGCGGAATTAAGTGAATTAGACAGTTTTTATTATATGCGAAAGGTGGAGTATTTAAAGTATGAAGTAGACTACAAAGATAGGGATAATATAAATAATTAAAGGATTCAGAATGGAATACGGTCTAACACTTATTGTAAAACTTATGACTGTTAATTTATTTTTTTACTAAATTGTTGAGAATTATCACTTGACATGTTGATAAAAAGTTAAAAATATTTAGTATTTTAAACCTACTTTGTTAAAAAAGCATTTAGACATGTTATGAATACCAGTAACTTCAGTGAAAAGATTTTTAACAAAACACTGTATATAAAACAGCTGCAGTTAACTAATAGTTTGCTAATATATAATTTAGTTTGAAGTACAGAAAACGTCCCCCCAAAACGGCCCCCGAATGCCCTGGTACGGCCAAGAGTGGGGAGAGTACGCTCTCCTTCTCCAAATGATCACACATGGCAACGCGAATATATAGCCTATGCCAGGGAAGTCCTACTCACTGCCTTCTCGTGGCATTAACGCTGTTTACGAAATTGAGAGGACGAAAAGTCAATGTACAGTGCAATAAACGGGTTGGTGGACATGGAAAGTCCATCTAGGGAAGTTGGAAAACACTGATTACGAACCCCGACCGTTGCTGCTACCTTGACGTGGTGGTCGGGCTTGCCTATCGTGATGAAGCAATCGAGCTATGCTGGCTGGAACAATCGTTCCTCGAGGTCCTACCATGCCAGACAGGTCGGTTGAAGAGCGGTGAGACTAAAAGCAGCAAACCCAAGGTCCGAAGGCGAAGTCGTACTGTCGACTGTACAGAGGTGTGACGGCAGTAAGGTGTTTCCTTAAGACAACCAGCATGACAGCGATGCTGCCTTCCCACAAGGAGGGGTGGGGTTAGAAAAGGTCGACCCTAAAAATGCACACCTCGCCTTATCCCACGGATATCCGTCTCCGGCGTTAAGGTTTTTTTGAAGAACGGAGCTAACACAAAAACTACCCACAAAAAGGTCGTGTGTGACCGACCTCAAGCAGTTGTCCCTTGGGCACTGCGGTCACGCTCTCAGGTCATTAAGACCTTTACTAACCCAATTTACTTTTCAGGTACCCCTAGAAGAACCCTTCCACGGTGTGGGCAACCGGGAAGTGATAACTGCCCTCATACCCCTAACAGCACTCAAGACCACCGTATTCATAATCAATCTCCTTCTTCAATTCCTACTATTCCTTCTACCTTGACTTTCAACACTAAACTTCCTGTTCCGGTTTTCTCCTCAAGTTTCACCATGGCCAACGATTCTAGTGCGCGAAACGCTGTCCCAGGTCTACTTAAACCTCGCTCCAAACTACACATTGGAGCCTTCAACGTACGTACCCTATGCCAAATCGGTCAACAGGCCTCCTTAGCTAAGACCTTAGAATCTCGTACCGTTGATGTATGCTGTGTCTCCGAAACACGCATACAGGATCCCAGTGTGACCATTCACTTGACCTAACCTCGCCAAAATGGACAGCCAACGAAATACACCCTCCGTGTATCTGGCTAGTTCTCGCGGACTTGCAGGTGTAGGCATAGCACTAAGTACAAGGGCAGAACAGGGACTATTAGAAGGGATCCCCGTTAACAGTCGCCTGTGTCCTGTCCGGCTGAATGGCTCCGTAAGAACTCGGAAGGATAGGGACACACGTCGTTGCCTTTTCGTCGTTTCTGCCTAAGCTCCCACCGACTGCAGCCATGATGAAGTGAAAGATGACTTTTACAGAAAGCTCTCTGAGCTTCTTCAGAAAGCTAAGCGCTCAGACATAGTACTCATAGCGGGTGACTTTAATGCCCAGGTAGGCGGCTTGAATCAAACAGAAAGACATTTAGGTGGGTGTTTTAGTATTCCGGCTCAACGAACCGATAATGATGGTCGTCTGTTGCAACTATGCTCAGACAATCGTTTATTTTTAGCAAGCACTAATTTTAAACATAAGGAGAGACATCGTCTAACATGGCGACCCCTGAACCAAACCAACGATGGACTCAAATAGACCATATTGTCATCAGTCATCGTTGGAGAGGCTCAATAGAACATTGTCGCTCGTATTGGAATACTTGTTTAGACTCTGATCACGCTTTAATACGAGCGCGCATTTGTCTGCGCCTCAATGGACGCAGGAAAAGTACACTAAGAAGACCCATTAGGATTGAACTGGAGGACGAGAAAGCCAAATGCGAATTCCAGAAACAACTGAGTTCACATCTAGGCAGTTCTATAAACAAGACTGACCCAGATGCCGCTTGGAAAGACACACGAACAGCTGTGGAAACAGCAGTAACATCTATTACTTATTTAAACCATAGGGCTCCAAAAAACCAATGGATTTCTTCTAAGTCTATTTCACTGATGGATTCGCGTAAACTCATCCCATCAGGCTCTAAACATGACGAAGAGCGTAAACAAATTAGATCTAGGTTAACTAAAAGTCTAAGGAACGATCGTGAGCAGTGGTGGGCAACGAAAGTAAAAGAGATGGAAAAGGCAGAGGCTGTAGGCAAAACCAGGCAACTATTCAGACTAATAAAAGAAACCGGAATTAAGAAGTCAAGTGTAAGTGAGACGATCTCGGAAAAAGATGGAAACCTTATCTACTCTCAACCCAAACGTTTAGAACGATGGGCGGAACACTTTAAGGAGCAATTTAGCTGGCCTTCAGCTACTGCACAACTACCCACTATTCCTAGAAAACCGGAATGGAACATTGAAGTAGGCCCCCCGACCCTACTTGAAGTTCAAAAGGCTATAGGTAATCTGAAACGAGGAAGAGCAGCTGGTCCAGATGGATTAGCTCCAGAGGTCTTTAAATATGGTGGTCCGATTTTAGTGATTAGGTTGACTAATATTCTGGCTAAAATCTGGGAGACGGATGTAATCCCATCCTACTGGTCAAAATCACTGATTGTCCCAATATATAAAAAGGGGTCAAAATCATCCTGCGATAACCATAGAGAGATTAGTCTGACCAACATAGCATATAAAATACTAGCCTCAATAATTGTCGGGCGCCTAACTAAGACTCGTGAACTGCAAACACGAGAAAATAAGGCTGGCTTCAGACATGGTCGTGGCTGTATCGACCACATATTCACCATTCGTCAAGTTTTAGAGCACAGACATGCTTATCGGCGTCCGACAATGATAGTTTTTCTTGACTTGAAAGCAGCATTTGACTCTGTAGACCGAGAGGTTCTGTGGCAGTGTCTGTCATTGAAAGGTGTGCCTGAGAAGTACATAAACCTTGTGAAGGCTCTTTACTCGAACACTATCAGTCGAGTGAGAGCTTATGGCGAACTGTCATATGATTTTACAACCTCAAGTGGTGTCCGTCAAGGCTGTCCACTATCCTCATTTTTGTTTAACTTCATTATAGACCTGTTGCTGGAAATAACACTCTCTTCGACTGAATTTACAGGAATTGATCTCCTACCAGGGGGACCACTAAGCGACTTAGAATACGCAGATGACATAGTCCTGTTTGGTGAAGACGCTGGCAAAATGCAGAGTCTTCTGTTGGAACTCAGTAATAATGCCAGGATGTTTGGGGTGAGATTCTCCCCATCCAAATGTAAATTGTTACTCCAGGACTGGCCTGCGTCAACACCTGAACTAAGGATAGGGAGTGAAGTAGTCGAACGCGTTGACAACTTCACTTATCTTGGAAGTTTGATCAGCCCTAATGGGTTGGTGTCTGACGAAATCTCAGCACGGATTCGAAAAGCTCGTTTGGCTTCTGCCAACTTACGTCATCTATGGCGAAGACGAGATATCCGTCTATCAATTAGGGGACGAGTATAATGCGCAGCAGTTCGCTCTGTTCTACTTTACGGTTGTGAAACATGGCCATTAAGAGTAGAAGATACTCGTAGGTTACTAGTATTTGACCACAGATGCCTTAGAAATATTGCTCGCATCTGCTGGGATAACCGGGTAAGTAATAGTGAGGTTAGACGCAGAGTATTAGGGAACGATGGTAAATCAGTTGATGAGGTGATGAATCTTCATCGACTGAGATGGTTGGGCTACGTATTACGTATGCCTGAACACAGATTACCACGACGCGCTATGATGACTAGTGTTGTGGATGGTTGGAAGAGAGTTAGGGGCGGCCAAACCAAAACATGGCATCAGTGTTTGAAGTCACTAACTTCTAGTCAGAGCCATGTTGACAGATGCAGACTACCTGGTTGGGGTCCGCGTGACTATCGTAACCAATGGTTGGAGACTCTAGGTGACATGGCTCAGAATCGATCACAATGGCGTAGGTGTATACACCCTTTTTCTTCCTTTAAACCTTGAGACTAAAATTGCTTCATATCTCTCTTCCTTCCTATACTATATCCTTATATACAACCTATAATTTATATACTACTACCACCAGTTATTTAATTACTTCTATGAATCCGGTGTTCATCTTGTTGTGCTAACGAGGTATGGCAACTTGGACCGATGCATAAATGTGCCTGGTCCTACGTTGTAGCTGACTGACTGATTACGAACCAATAGTGCATATGGGCTCCAGTATCCCTATGGGACAAATGGCGTATGAACCAATTGTTGGTCACCGGCTACCATGGGACTGCATCTCCTCACGATGCTCCGCTGCCTTGTGGACTAGACCTTCAGGTCAAAGGCTCGGGGTGTGACCCCCTAAGAAAACCACCTGCTTCAGTCTGGGCACCTGAGCAGTATCACAGCCCTCACACAAATCAAATGAGATTTGTGAGGCGCATATTTATCTGGTGCTTCCTTGTACCAATATTTATGTGTTTAAATAAAATAATAAAAAAAACAGAAAACGTCATAGTTACTGAATATAAGGAACTAGCCAGTCAATTAGGTGATCGAATGCAAAGTAGAGCATGGGACCTATGCACGTCGCTCCAAACTACTCGACCTCATTAGCACAGTAAGATCAAATTGTCATGCCAAATCACACAGTAATTGAGATAGTGGCAGTATTAGTGGTAACAGGAGTGATTGTGGATCGAAGGTTGGAAATAAAAAGAAAATTACGAGGAATTTAAAAACTTAAGGTCTAAGCAAAAAGAAAGAGTAAATGCACCTACTCTAATGCAAAAGGTTTCGACCCATTTTACCCAGTCTATTACCATTGGTTACGACAATCATGCAGACCCCAACCAGGTAGTCTGCACCTACCAACATGATTCAGTCTAGTATTCAGTATCTTCATGAACTGATACCATGTCTTGGTTTGGCTATTTCTATCTTTCTTCTAACTTACTCTTACATCAGCCAGCATGATGCGTCGTAGTAGTTGGTCTATAGATGTATGTTATTCATGTTATAACCATCTCATTTGATAAAGATTCACTACGTCGTCAATCGATCTGCCATATATGCCTAGTGCTCTGCATCTAACCTCAGAATTGCTAGCTCAATGGTCCCAAAATATAAAAACTGCCATCGTTTCAGTTTTCTGAATTGAGGACGGTTACATCCTGACGAAGAATAAATGAATGGTAACCGATAGGAATTATCTATGGACTATTATCACATATAGTCTTATTAGGTAACCATTAGGTAACTATATTATATGTATATTCATATTCCTTTTATTACAAGCTTCCATTTGACTTATTGACTACTATTATACTATTTACTATCCTTAAGCTATTCACAACCTATTAGTTACAGTCTCTTACACTCACAGTCATTATTGGCTTGATCTTAAACATTTTTTATTTTTTATTTTATGGTATGATTCGGTCTAATTTGATTGTATATAAACCAAATAAGTTTGAAATATATGATTCATACAGTGGAAGCTGAAATTATATTCCAGACTCGAACAGAGAGGGCTAGGAGAGAAGAATCAATAAGGACTCAGAGTTGACTCTAAGCTACTCGAACTGGTTGATGCGTCATTGTTTTGGCACAGTTTCAAGTTCGTATATGTCGGTGTACTAATTGGCTATCTTATCACGTGATATAAAAGCAGGTTCGTAGGACATAACAAGGACGAAACACTGTCTCCTCTTTTTTGGAAATAGTCTCACTAGCTACCGCATTTCTAATACCTGGTTTTTGATAAATTTGAAAAGTCATCTACTGTTGCCTATCACCGCTGACTCTTTGAATGTCCACCAATGCTCGCAACCATCGGGTAGACTTTTTATAAGTTTGAGTTTAAGATTTTTCTGATGCCCATTGACAACTACTACAACTGTTTATAGGTCAAGAATTAATGTGTTAGGTTTTAAGAAATTCCACACAAGCAAGATTGACAGCTTACATGTTTATGGAAGCTTACCAATGTTGTCCGGTATTTGGGACTTGACCTCAACATGATCTATCACTGATAAGTTTATAAATAACTAAAAACTGTATAAGGCTTTTCGAAAGCGTTTAAAAAATGACTAATTCCAGCTATCGATCAATGTTTAACCAAGAGTAACAACCAATAACGACAATAAAAATGATAATGAGGACTCTCTTTAGGCAAACATTCTCAGTACCAGTAATTGGAATGAAAAAACATGACAAGAAACATTAACCGAATGTGACTTGGAAGAAATCGGTGAATTGAATTATTAAGAGAGGGAATCCAATACATTGCAACTTACAGAAAGAAACAGTGAATAAGTGCATTTTTGTGTTCAAGAATTGTTTTAAGCTATCAGCTGTTGAATGGACTCAATCAGAAACTAATCAATCCTGTTAGAAATCAGTGTTATATGATAAAATGGCCAAACTAATGTTATTTCAGCACAAAAAGAGCAAAGCGGAAAACTGATAGTGAGTAAAAGAGAAATGAGAGTAAAATAAAAAAAAACTATGTTAGACGATGACTTAATTACCTACTTACTTTCGCCTGTTGCTCCCAATGGAGCATAGGCCGCCGACCAGTATTCTCCAACCCACTCTATCCTGAACCTTCTTTTCTAGTCCTATCCAGTTTTTGTTCATTCTTCTCATATCTGTCTCTATTTCTCAGCGTAATGTGTTTTTTGGTCTTCCTCTTCTCCTTTGACCTTCAGGATTCCATGTGAGGGCTTGTCTTGTGACGCAATCGGGTGATTTCCTCAAAGTGTGCTCATCCACTTGCAGCGCTTCCTCCTGATTTCTTCCTCCGCTGGAATCTGATCTATTTTCTGGCCATCGGATCCGAAGTATCTTGCGTAGACAACTGTTAATAAACACTTGTATCTTCTGGATAATGGCTTTCGTAGTTCTCCACGTCTCTGCCCCATACAATAGAACTGTCTTGACATTTGTATTGAAAATTCTAACCTTGATGTTGGTTGACAATTGTTTTGAGTTCCAGATGTTTTTCAGTTGTAAGTATGCTGCTCTTGCTTGCCGATCTGCATCTGATCCACCGTGTTCATCAATGATGTTGCCCAGATATGTAAAGGTTTCCACATCCTCCAAAGCTTCTCCGTCAAGTGTAATTTGATTGGTGCATATTGTATTGTATCGGAGAGTCTTGCTTTTCCCTTTGTTTATATTGAGACCTACTGCTACTGAGGCTGCTGCTACACTGGTCGTTTTCTCCTGCATTTGTTGTTGCGTTTGTGATATAAGAGCCAGATCATCCGCGAAGTCTAGATCGTCAAGTTGCATCCTGCCTGTCCACTGTATCCCGTGCTTTCCTCCAGTCGTTGACGTCTTCATGATCCAGTCGATCACCAGGAAAAAGAGAAACGGTGAGAGTAAGCAACCTTGCATAACACCGGTCTTTACCTCGAATGAGTCGGTGAGTTGTCCTCCGTGGACGATTTGGCAGTTTAGTCCATCATAGTGTAGTGAACAGAACACTAGTTGGGGACAATCGAATGTATTTAAGCAAAGATTACAGACTATCTCAGTAAATTCTGATTACCAAACAATGAACAGTCAATTTGCAAATTAACAACCAATTGTTTCAATCTTCACTGTTTCTTCTCTTATTCCATTGCTCACGCATTTTCGAGACGATTGCGCTTCATTTCAGTTTTTTCCTCATCGGTCTTCTGCCAAAATACATTCTATGCCTGACCCACACCATATACTACTTATATAGATATAAGTAGACAACACCACAATAGGAGTTCTGTATGATATTGACTATCTTCCCAGGCACGCCGTAGTGTCGAAGAAGCCTCCATAGTGTTGTCCTGTCCACGTTATCAAATGCCTTCTCGTAGTCGATGAAGTTGATGTAGAGTGACGAATTCCATCCGATTGATTGTTCCACAATGATACGTAGAGTTGCGATTTGATCTGTGCACGATCTATCCTTACGAAATCCACCCTGTTGATCTCGAAGTTGTATGTCAACGGAGTCCTTCATTCTGTTTAACAATACCTTGTTGAAGACTTTTCCTGGTATTGAGAGGAGAGTGATGCCCCTGTAGTTATCGCACTTGCTAAGATCACCTTTCTTTGGTATTTTGATCAGAAGTCCTTTTTTCCAGTCTGTTGGAACTTGTTCTTCGTCCCAAATCTTACTGAAGAGGATGTGGAGTATCTTGGCAGTTGCTGCTACATTTGCTTTCAGTGTCTCTGCCGGGATGTTGTCTGGTCGTTTTTTAAAAAACGCTAAAAACGCTAGACGATGACTAGCAATTAAAATTTTATGTTACATCATTTAGTTCTGCCTAGTTAAGAAGTGAACGTGATGAAAACGTACTTGTGCATAAAAATCAGTTATTTAGAAAATATTTCAGTAATGTAGCGAATTTTCGAAAAACGGGAACTCAAACTGGTAGTTTTTTATATCATATACATACAGCATTCAAAAGATATAAGCGAAAGGTTTAGATTAAGTTAGGACGCAGAAACTAAAAGTATCAAGTTGAACGATACAACAGTAATAATAATAGTGCACTAAAGAAATCGACTGCTTACCATAATGGTCGTCTTGGGATTTATGGATTGGATGATAACGCATTGTTTAAA
Source organism: Schistosoma rodhaini (assembly GCA_944470415.2). NCBI lineage: Eukaryota > Metazoa > Platyhelminthes > Trematoda > Strigeidida > Schistosomatidae > Schistosoma > Schistosoma rodhaini. The sequence continues at coordinate 32,892,929 of OX104037.1, forward strand.
TTAATAACTATTATATAATATGTAACATAAAATGAGAAAAGGCAGGATACCAGAGTGTTTATTTTTAACACATGTAAAATAGGAAGTGTAAAATATGACACCCAGATTGGTGTTGACAACAGAAACATCTATAAATATTAACTGACTGAAGTAAGCCAGTTAATAATCACATACCCATGTACTTGGCTTTAAATCACGCAAATTATGTGCGAGGACTAGTGGGAGTGGGAGTCGAATCTGTGGCTTATAAGTTAAAAGTTGAACGCCCTACGCAATTATTTGCCGTTGCTGGTTATTTTCTTTCTGAAACTAAACTTAGGCAAATGAAAGGAAGTTTCAGTGTCAAAATTAATAGATAATAGGATTTGAGTATAGTTGGATAGTGATTAACAGTGGAACCTAAAAAAGATGCAATTTATACTAGATGGGAGACCTGTCAGCTAGATGCGCCTGTAATATCAACAACGGGAAGACACACATATTTATGAATAAGATAAAAAGAATAGTGCAAATTCGCAAGATGAAGTGTTACACTAACAATGTTTGATGTAATTTTAAAAAAGTATCCATGCATTTTGATCACATCAAGAATTTAAAACAAGGTCAGTTGTGACAATGAAAAAATATTACAAAGCCAATAATGTATGGTCCATGACCATCTCTTAACACAGATACACAAAGAGATGGATTGTGGATAACAATATACAACAGCAGATAATTCATAGATCTTAGTTCCAACACAAATTGCCCACCACATTTATAAGAGTTGAAATAATAATACGTAACAACCAGAATTTAAAGTCACAGAAATAGTAAAATTTAAATGCTTACTTTCTCAAGACTAATCACGTAAATGATACAGGATACATTTATTAAGGACTAAATAGGATTATTATTGCCTTATAAACACCTGAAATCAGTTTCCTTGTCCCAACTTCTGAACAACAATGGGTACAACTTAAAGATTATGACAGGAAAACATAAGTTACTCATTTAACTGAACTGCTCAAAAAAATAAATTAAGATCAATGAAAATTTATTTTCAAGTTCAATTACTGTTCAATTTAGTGATGAAAAACAGTACATGGGAACAACAATATATCATGTTTCAAAGAAAAATGAACATACCTCAGTTTTAAATCCTCAATTCCAAAAATGACCAAATGATGCTAAATGTTACAGCACCATTAAATGGCAGGAAAGATTCTATTCGCCTTTATCTATAAAAAAATGTTCATTGAAAAAAAAAACAACTCAATTCATATTGTGAATTTTCAAAGAAAATAAATAATTCAAAAAGGTGATATCGAATTTACATCAAAAATCCCACGATCGAAAATCGAAATAAAAGAATATTATTCAATCAGTGGTCACATTTATTAGTTATTTAAAGGTCTTTAAAAAACAGAAGACAATAAGACCTCAAGCTAAACGTCACGTTAAACGGCTAAAAAAAATTACTATGCTTATCTAATTGTAATGGATAGAATGGAATTCATTGATTGTTCGTTCAAACGTTGAATGTATGAATACGAGTATACAGCCACTGCCAGAGAAGTCCTACGCACTACCTTCTCGTGGTATTACTGTTTTTTACGAAATTGAGAGGACCAAAAGCCAATGTACAGTGCAATAAACGGGTTGGTGGACATGGAAAGTCCACCTAGGGAAGTTGGAAGACCCTGATTCCAAACCAATGGTGCACATGGGCTCCAGTATCCTGAAGGAACAAATGGCGTATAAACCTATTGTTGGTCACCGGCTACCATGAAACTGCATCTCCTTACGTTGCTCTACTGTATTGTGGACTAGACCTTTAGGTCGAAGGCTTGAGGTGTTATGTTATGTACCCACCAATGATAGCAATGACGACGATAAAGATCAGTTCAATGAGAGGCTGAAACCAATCATAGTGAAGTAATCACGAAACAACTTGAATATCCTGATGGGAGACCTAAACGCTAAGGTTGGAATAGACAAAATCGGATACGAAGATATCGTGAGACGACATGGACTGAGAATGGTGACAGATTTGCAAATCTATATGCACTCAACAAATGGTTATACGTGACAGTATATTTTCCCACAAACACATACACGAAGCTACATAGGTCTCTCCGGATTACGCTGCAAAGAACCACATCGAAAAAATTCAGGTCAATGGAGGATGTGAGAATCAGGAGAGGAGTTGGCTTAGCTACCGATCACAACCACCACCTGATGTTTGCCAACGTGAAACTGAAGGACCGGAGTCAGACAAGGCTGTCTGCTCTCCCCATTCCTCTTCCTTCTAGTGATTGACTGGATTATGAAGACCTCGACAACTGAGTGGAAGCACGGAATACAATGGACATCTCAGAAACAATTAGACGATTTGGACTTCACAGATGACTTAGCCCTCCTATCTCATACGCACGAACAAATACAGACGAAGACAAAAACAGCAGCATCTGCATCAATAGGCCTCAACATACACAAAGGAAAAGGTAAGATTCCCAAATACAACACGGAACACCAACCCAACCACACTTGATGGAGAAACTTTGGAAGAGGTGGAAACATTCACGTACCTGGGAAGCATCACTGATGAATGAGGATCTGCTGCAGATATAAAGGTGAGGATTGGCAAAGCAAGGACAGCATTCCTACAATTGAGTAACATATGAAAGTCATAACAACTGTCGACTAACTTCAAAGTGAGTATCTTCAATACGAACGTCAAGACAGTCCTACTGTATGGAGCTGAAACGTGGAGAACCACTACATCCACCGTCAAGAAGCTACAAGTATTTATATACAGTTGTCTACGCAAAATACTCAACATTCACTGGCCTAATAGTATCAGCAACAACGTTTTATGGGAGAGAACAAATCAGCTTCCAGCTGAAGAGGAAATTAGGAAAGGACGTTGGAAGTGGATAGGACATACATTAAGGAGATCACCAAACTGCATCACGAGACAAGACCTAACTTGGAATGGTGAAGGGAATCGGGAAAGAGGAAGGCCAAAGAACAGAAGCAGATATGAAAAGAATGAATAACAACTGGAAAGAATTGGAAAGGATTGCCCAGGACAGGGTAGCAGGCGTAAGTAAGTAATAAAGTTTGGACAAACAAATCCAGTTAATTTATAATTATGAAAAATGCATGGTATTTTATGTAGATTTACTTCTTTATCAAAAAGTACCTTCAGTTCTTCAAAAATAATAATTATTATTATTATTAACGCAGTCCCAACAGGTCTGAACGTGTCCATTTCAATAAGTAACTAACTGACTGTTTTTTTTAATCGCTTATTGGTTCACCACTCTTAATGATAAAGCTAAGTTGACGGATGGATGGATGGATGGATGATACAACCTAACAAATTTCAGTGCTTAGCTAATTATAGCAATAACTTTCTGATAAAAAGAACATGCTGTAAGTCATTTTCTTCAAAACAATAATCCCAACCAATAATACCATTACATAACATTGAGAAACATACAACATTCAATCAAACAGGAATAGTAAAAAGTAACAAATATATGTTGAAATAGTTTCTTTCTTTCTTTCCATCTTCTTCTTCTTTAACAACGCATATATAACAAAAGGCATTTATCATGAATTACAAATTGTAAAAATGATTATTCACAATGTAGAAAAAGAATGCATCATGTTATGTATAATATATACATATACAATAGAGATGACAAAATTATTTATTATTGTTAAACTTATAATTTACAGCTAACTACAATAGAGCGGCCTATGCTCCTCGACGAGGGGTAACAGGCGTAAGTAAGTAAATAAGTAACAACAGATTTGATGACAGACATGGGTTTGTTTTTGTTTTACGTCCAGATGGAAACAAGAAAGAGTAAAACAAACAAATAAAAAATTCAGTTGTACTATGGTGTTATTTTTATTTCATAGAATCTACTGTAGCACAGTGGAGATTGTACATATATCATAGTTTTATCTATCGATGAAGAATATGGAGATCAAAATCAACACAGTGGTAAGTAAATATGAACTTAAAAAAGAGAAGGAAAAAAACAAAAAGGGAAAATTAATTTTTTTTGAAAAATAGAAATAAAGGTAACTTAATTCATTTTAATAAATCATTCTGCTGTAACGATATTGCAGTGGCATCGGTTCGACCTATAAATGTAAAAACAATAGATTTATTAAGCGAAAAAACCTTATGAAATAATAGTGATGAATTTACAAGAATTATGCGAATTCTATAGGTTGAGTTCGTCACAGATCGATCTCAGTTAAAGTATCATTGAAAATTAGGGAGCATTCAATAGCCATTTCGTCCTAGCACGGGACTTTTTGATAGTGAACACCCGGAACTCACCTTTTACTTCGTTCTTTGTAAACACACATACAACCAAGACTAGGAACTTTAGGTTTCGGAACACGCAAGAGATTCAATGGTTAAAATTTTTAACTTCAATTATTAGTTTGCTGCAATTATCAAGATAACTTTAATAAACACTAATACTTACATCATTCCAATAAACAACACGAACAAATTTCAATACATGATCGCGACCAAGAAAAGTACCATCTTCATTATTTTGTATGAAAATATCAATCTCCAAATATTGAATAAAAACAGAACAAGGGAAGGAAAAAAACGGTGAAGATTGTGACAAAAACAATGTTAAACTAGAAGAATAAACATGGGACTTAAATCATTAAATTTAGTGCATACCGAGAATGGGAAAGATCATATAACAATATATGGAATGTTTAGGTTCTGTGCTTATTATACTATCCAGCAATTAACTGTGACCTTTTAAAAAAAGGTAGCAACGAAGTAGTGAAGATCGGTGGAATGTCCTCTAATAGTTTAAACATCTAATGTTCTGACATGGCAGGAAGGCCAGTTGGAGAGAAGTAATTCAAGGTTGAAGGGAGAGGTCGTACTGCCAACACAGTAAGCTGTTCCCCCCAAAACACCATCTCCAGCGATCCTGCCTCATAGTGTAAAGAGGTTTACAAAAGTTCGCCCTATAAAAAGCACACCTCACCTTACCCCCAAGGCAGTTAGGCCTCAGAAGCACAAAACTAACTAATCTAAGACTCCACACACAAAGACCCTGTAACCAGTCACAAATAATTGTCTTTTGGGTGGTGCAGTCAAGCTACCAGGACCTCAAGATCACTCATAACCTAGTCTCTTTTACACGGACCTCAAAAAATGTTTTTCAACGACATGAGAAACTCGGAACTGACAACTCATCACATACCTCTAACTGACTGACACATCTATTTATCAAATACGAAATTTCTTCAGAATAAAAACTTATCATTTGTTCATATTGTGTACAATGAAATGCAAATAAATGGAGAGAATGTACAGTCTAATAACTAAAAAATACGTCTTCGTTAGAATGTTCAAATACTGAAATATAGAAATCATTAACTGTAAAAAAAATTTTAATGAGAGGGAGAAAAAAATAATGTAACCTACTTCATGAAACTTAGATATATCATGAAGAACTTGTTGTGCAACATATTTTCGTAAATGTGTCACTGTAGCCCTCGATGAAAGTCGTAAATATTTTTCAGTTAATGGTTCCAGATTATCAGATCCCGGTTCAAGTTGTATATTGACTTGTTCATCTTTACGATGATAATCTGGATCAAAATTTGAAGTTAATCCATCAGAATCAGATGGAACTCCACCCGTGATATTCTCTTTACTGACTAATACATGAGTTTCTTTGCCTAAGTCTGTTGAATTTTCATTTAAATAATCACAAACAAATTTGGAAACATCAAAATAAGTACAAAAATTTATCTATTCAAAAATATCCAACAAGCAATGAGTTAAGAAGCTTGATATAACCTACAGAATTCTTAAAATATATTTAGGACTCAAACATTATTTATTAGCAGTTATCAGACTGTAAACATTTAAATCAATTTAAGTTACTATGTAATGTTAATGGTGTTATTTTTGTCTACAAACTTAGTAACTTAAGTGCCTAAACGTGAATTGTTATACAACAACTTCAAGCCAACCATATATATAATTATTAAATCCATTTACATACTAAACCTTAATATGGCATTTGTGATTTACATTCTTGCAATCTACAAGAGACGAACATAAGCGTATGAGTACAGACACTTTTTGAGCTATCCTAACCATGATCTTTCCAGTTCTTTACTCGAATTATGATGAAATCAATGAATTGTTTATATATTATAATTACAGGTGGATGCCTAAAGTAGAAACACCAAAAAGCATTTATCCGAAACTAGTACTACAAAAACGAATACAAAATCTATTTCCATGAAACTACAACTGTCGTATTGCATGAGAATATCTAAACACAACTTGTATCTTGATGGTGTTCGGCTTTTTTGATTACATCTTCTGATTTGAGTTATTCCCTAGGGGAATTAAATCAAGCATTATTTTTCTGTTCTACGGTTTCTTGCATGGATCTAATAATTCAGAAAAACTAATACAATATACCTCATTAGATGGCATATTTAGCAACCCTGAAGGGTAGAAAATATCAAATCTAAACTGATTGCTGCCAGTATGTGAATAACACAATGAATCAAAACAATAAAGTAATTCCCTGCATTTATAACAATACACTTTCATCCCTAATTTTTATATTGTTACAGGATACATATAAGTAAACCTAATTTTTCAATCATGGATGATAAAATGACCACAAGCTGAGAGTGATGGTACTGTAGTAAACAAGAAAACGAGTGGGGACAACCGAATGTATTTGAGACGACAATTACAGACTATCTCACTAAAATCTGACAACCATACAGTAAACAGTTAATTTGCAAACCATCAACCAACTGTCTCAATCTTGACCATCCCTTCTGCAAATATCAGTCCATAGTCTCCGATTATTATTATCATTGTTCATGCATTTTCATACCAATTGCGTTCTTTCCTTATCGATCTTCTACTGAAATACATTCAACGTCCGACCATCGTTATAGACTACTTGTGTGGATATAAGTAGCCCACACCACAGTACGGGTGAGTTAAATGACAACGAACGATACCCATGATCAAGAAAATGACTGCTATAATGATGTCAATATTTAAATATAATTTTCCAGCTTCTAGTGAATATAGACAACGTGTCAAGAAAATATATCTGGGATATTAATCCCAACGGTTAACTAAAGACAATGTCAACCTAGAACACGGTTATCTGTTAATGTGCATTAACTGTAACCCTACACAGCTGTTATATATATATAAATATATATATATAGATGATTTCACACATATTCCATGTTGACTTTTATATAATATACCAGTTAGTTGGAAAACTATTTTAACGAAAGCATCCCAAACTGTTTAAATATCTGCTTGGCACAAAATTTCTTATTACTTAATTCACCAATGATAAAATAATTTACTTAACAGTAAAATTAGGATAAATATAAGATTAGTTTATTTTCTATTTATTTAACCTGTAACTACAACCGTTATGTGAATACGTAAGTAATTCATATTTAGTAAAACGGGAGACATTTGGATGGGAAACATTTATCCACATTTCCATCAGTGCATAAATTTATCAACATTTTTGTCTTACCAGTTCCTCCTCATTGATATTGCCGTCTCACAAATATGTCCCAATTAGAAATAAAGGCGAGACTATAATTTATGAACGGACCAATCATATTTAAGATAACAGGTCGCGGATTTTAGCGCGAAATTCATACATTCATTTGATTAAATACTATTTGGGCATTATAGCTTATATAAATTTGTGATTAAAACCCTAAATCTAATTCCTAGCCTTAACCACCAACTGTAAATCATAATCCTAATTCCTTACACTGCTCTATAACTCTTAGTTAGTTTTAGTTAGTAGGTGGACATTTTCAAGGTCATTTTAGCGTTGCTCAATGGTCATCCATGAATTATAGTTTCATCCTATTTGTTTTTTAATATAAAATTCAAAAGTACCAACCAATACAATAGTATATTCATTAGAATTCGCACCTCTTAATGCATCCTAATTACAAACTAATTAAACTCCATAATACCACTGATTCTAATATTTTATCTAATGACCAAGGCCTTAACTAACGCTTAACAATCGTGATAAGCTCGAATTATTAAAACACGTATTTAGAAGAATATGCTAAACAATAATCATGACTGATAAATACAAAAACTTGCATAAGTCATGCCGTATATAGTGTAACCTCATTTCTCTTTATTTTTACGTAAACAGTGGGTCAAGTCAGTATGGTACACTGACTAATATGAGCTCTACCAGCTAAACCTAATGGACCCTCTGTTTCAAGAATGTGGTACGGTCATACCAAAAGCAGTAAACCTAGAAATAGAGATTACCATAGGACGGGAAATTAATTTTTCATACGGTAGAGATCTAATTAATACTGTTTAGTATTCTGAGTGTGACCTATGGTGTTATTTTTCATACTAATATTTTCACTATAAGAGACTGTTCCTTAAAATACACACTCAAATGAATCCACCTTAATGCTATTGCCAGCTATAAAGTAACTAAGAATACGAAGAACGTTGGAAAGACAAATAGAAGCTACACGTGGGTAACCAAGTATGAACGTTCGCTGAGACCTGATAAAATTAGCACCCATACAATTAACGATTCCGAAAAAACATTACACTGGACTACTACTACAATTATAACAACTACATAATTAGGAAGGTCACCAACTAACATCTCTCCTTTTCCTAAGTTGAATAGATCAGTCAAAGTGACTCAATGGGTATACCATGACACATTTAATTTATTTATAAATTACTGCACTAATGTTACCTTCTGAGGGGGGTGGGGTTTTTCCAAGAGATCTATAGAAGACCTCACGACGTTTTCTCTCTTCTATATAAAGTTTTGTTACACAAAGCGAACAGCGCACTTACTTTGTTTTAAATCTGGTACAATTTTATAAACAATATCTTGAAGAGTACGATCAAAACTATTGTCATATGAAAATAGAAAACATAAAAATCTATTAAATGAAACAAACCTCATATAATTTAATGGATGACTTTGATGGATGAGAATCCCACAAACAGGGCATTCACGTTTTTCTTCTGAATACTTTACTATACAAGATTTACAGACTAAAAATTCAAATGTATATTACACGGCAAGAAATATTCCACTTACATGGATGAAGACATTCAGTTATTGAGACAGCATCAATTAAATAACCTTTACATAATTTACATGTTATGAATTCATTTAGATCGGATAACTGAATAGCAGGTAATTCATCCATGTACTCATACATGTATGTATATTATGTAGTAAACAGTGATAAGACATCGACACTGAAAAATAATCACAAAGGAAATAGCTGAATATCCAATTATGAGACGTAAACGCAGGTGCTTGACAATGGAATAAATCGTAAGATAAAAATGATTATCATTCACCCAATGAAAATGAATGCATAATTAAATACGATTCAGAATTACCAGCCAGTTAAAAGAAAGTAATTTTTAATGGAAAACTTTATGACTAGTAACCGAAATACTAAATGAGTGTTTACATACATGTATATGAAGTCTTAACCTGATTTGATATAGAGCACAAATCAGAAAAACGTTGCAGAAATAGGCGAGACTTGATAACTACATTTATATTTAATTCACAGAACTGTTCACATAATTATGGCTTAAGAATATAACTTGATTGAGAAACCTCTAAAAGCTACCCTGAATAAGCGGCTGATAAAAGGTCTATAAAAAAAGTGTACGGCCTCATAATTTATTACCGTACTGAGTCAGTCAGTCATAAGTAAATATAGGACCTCGCATATGTCACACCTCACCTTGCATTATAAATTTCAGTCACCGGTGATGAAGTTTTTTGAGGCACGAAGACATTACATAAAGAACTCATAGGAAGTCCGTATGTAACCGGCCTTGGGTTGTTGCTCAGATTCAGGAGTCACGCTCCCAAGTTGCTACGACCAGCAATAATCCAATCTCTTCAAGGAGAAACATCTCGTCAAAACATTTGAATGCTCGGCGAAGTGACCATAACGCACGATAACCTTTGGAAACAGCTGCGTTGCAGTGCGTAGTTGTTTTCAAGTCGTGACTATTGTTACTCCTAAGTCTTTACGTTCTTGAACTCATGGAAGAGATATACCGTCAATAGTATAATGGTAATTCTTACCGTGTCCGATGTGCATGAGCACGCTCTTCATGGAATTAACTTTTAAGCCTCAATCATTAACCCATCTAACTAATTCGTCTAAGTCAGCTTGGAGATGAAAACGATCAGCCTCACTTCTTATTGTTCTCCGGATTTCGACATCATCGGCAAAGAATAATGTCAACCATTTAAGCAAAAGAGGTAATTCATTAACATACAGAAGGGAAAGTAGAGGGCCTAAGATGGTGCATTGGGGTACACCACTTTTGACAAGCTTCCATTCGGACAGCGTTCCACTGGCCCTTAATCTCTGTCTGCGGTCACATAAGAAGTTTCCTATCCAATCCCGTATAGCATCTGTTATTCCAAAGCTCGAGAGCTTCTGAATAAGACCTAATTGTGAAACCTTGTCAAACGCTAAAATCTATGAATATCACATCGACAGACAGGCCGTTTATCTAGGGCTGCTGTGCAATCCTCTCTCGCAATTGGTCAAGAATAAACGCTTATTACGAGACCCATGTTGCTCGGGAGTTAGCAGATTGTACGATTTTATGTGACTTGACAACTTAACCCGAATTATCTTTTCAAGTAACTTAACGACTATGCTGGTTAGGCTGACGGGCCGGTAGTTAGATACGGTCCGTCTCTGATCATCCTTAAATATAGGACTGACTATAGAGTCTATTCAATCTCTAGGGAGTTGAGAGAGTGAAAGGGGCATGTTGAAGAGCTTCGCGAGCGGTCTTGAAATAATGTCCGCAAGCGATGACAGCATGTGTGGATGTAACCCATCGGGGCCCGTTATCTTAAAAGTTTGAGGTCAGTTATCAATGGAAGAACAACTTCCTCAGTTACATGTACAGATCTTATGGCTGGTATCTTGGTGTAAATGGGACAAGTAGTTGTAACACTACAGTCTCAGCTTTTGCTTGATCGTATGTCGTACGGAATTTAGCTATGGTCTTTTGACATACATTTCGAGTTTTATTATATTCGCACTTAAAGGATACCTGCCCTGTTGATAAGAATAAGTCCCAGAAGTGTTTCCTACGCTTTAACAACTTCCAGGTTTTCTTATTAATCCATGGAGGGCAATGTGATAGCTTACGTGTTGACCAATGGTATTTAGGGGCTCCAAGATCCTGATGTAAAAATTGGTGTATGAATCTATTGTTGGCCAACAGCTATCATAATACTGCATCTTCCAACGTTGCTCCATTGTCTTGTGGATTAGACAATCTAGGTCAAAAGCTCTGTGCGTAGCTCCCTAAGGGAACCACCTTCTTCGATTTGGACACCCCGGCCCTCACACAGGTCGGCCTCATTGTAACTGTGTAGCGCATATATATTTGGTGCCCTCTTGTACAAATATTTGTGTTCAAATAATAAATGAACTGTTTTGAGTTTTGAGTCGAAAACTCTACGGCGCATTAAAAACAGAAGTCCGAAAGTTCCCTAAAGTTTTGGACATAAAATGACAGTCTTCATCTGAAAACTAATCTTACAATATACTTGTGTAAGTTATCACACATGTAAACAAAACACAAACTATTGTGAGCGGTTTTTATCCTTTAAAGAAGTCAAAACATTCAATCGCATTGAAAACATTGTAATAAATGAGCGAATATCAACAATGCATACACATAAAACAAGCAATTTTGCACAAAACATAAGAGTTTATGGGGGAATTCATTCATGAATCACCAACTAGGAACTTACGTTTACTTTTGAGTGCCGCGGCTCATCATATAACCTTCAACATTAAACCTCAAACTTACGTGATTATTTTTGAAATATGCTCCTGAAATAGTAATGTGTAATACATCCTGAATGTTTGTGACCAGTTAGTTTGAATAAACTGACACTAAGCCTTCAAAAGCTTGAACTCCGCTATGAAAATCCTTTAAAATTTACTGAGTAGAATTAGGGAACTGTTGCTTTTTGTGGATCTGAGTTTAGGTAATGGTAGATGGGGGTTGTTCATGGAGAAACATAATATTTAATTTAATCCAAAAGATAACAGAAAGAACATCATTTCAGTTCATAATCAGAAGAACCGTCTGATGTAAAACATAGGATTATCTTCCTCTTTGAGTCTGATTTTTCCCAAATTAATGTCAACTTCAGGGTACGATAACGCACCATATGGTTCCCGTAAAATAAAATCATCCAGAATAACAAACTAATTCAGCCAGGTTATCATTTCTTTAGGTCTTGTTCAATAAATATACAACTTGTAGCTGTAAATAAATCCTCAAAACCAATAACACTGTAAGTGTTCGACATTTGATGCTGACCACATTAGTTTCAGTGAGCTCATTTAGCTGAAGGCGCTCGGTCATGGATCCGTACCACATCACGTTACAGAACGGCGTGAAAAACATCTGTTACGATCATTAGCCAGATTAGATCAGTCGGTCCTTGATATATTGATCATCTATCAAATATATCTTCCAAACTCCTCGCTTCTGACTTTTGATTTAACTGGGTGGGCGCGATTCGATTATAGGTGTTGCTGGTAAAGACTTGCCAAACTACAATACTGATAGTATCTTCAGCACATTAATGAAAATTACGTTTTTTGGCAGTTGCAGTAGGACAGCTTGCTGTTTCGATACATGATAGTCAGGTGGTGCAGATATTTCAAAGACTGAGGGAAAAAGTATCAAGGGTTCTGTTGTTATGTTGGTTTATAAAATCGTGGTATTGTTTGACCCGTTTTATCAGTACTCATGAAGATATTCCTTGGTTAATTAGTCCTTTTGCATACTCGAGAACTGTATTCACTTCGGTTTTCTTTTCCTCATTGATATTTGTAGACCGTGCATTACAATTTGACGAGTTGAAAGATACCACCAGTATTGTAGTTTGGCAAGTCTTTACCAGCAACACCTATAATCGAATCGCGCCCACCCAGTTAAATCAAAAGTCAGAAGCGAGGAGTTTGGAAGATATATTTGATAGATGATCAATATATCAAGGACCGACTGATCTAATCTGGCTAATGATCGTAACAGATGTTTTTCACGCCGTTCTGTAACGTGATGTGGTACGGATCCATGACCGAGCGCCTTCAGCTAAATGAGTTCACTGAAACTAATGTGGTCAGCATCAAATGTCGAACACTTACAGTGTTATTGGTTTTGAGGATTTAGTTACAACTACAATGCAATGCTTTGCAGTTATTTTTGCCACCATTTTGAATGGAAACGCCTTTTTATACCGAGGTTTAATATTCTGAATTTTCATGTACCCGAATATTCACAAACCTGGTGAGTCGGTTTACATACATCTATGCCACGTGAACTTCTCTCCCTACTGCTACAGCGATTCCATGTTGTGAGAGAAATCCTGTATGTATGTGTGAAGGTCCCAGTACGTATGGCAAAGTTACCTTGTCTTTTTTATATAACTTTTCTTTTGTCATCATCTGTAGTGAAGTATATTACGTACATATCTTTTATTTGTTTGCACATATCTTGTCGTTTTAGTGTCTATAATATATGGAATTGATTAAATACTTACTGTTACTGTGTCTTTTAGAGTTATTTCATCAGCAATACTGTGATAATTAGAAGTATTTGAATTATAGTACAAACTAGGAATCCCAGGAATAACGCAACTTGACCAAGAAATATTAGATGAGCACGAACGAACGTATTGTATTTGGAATTCGAAATAAGACAGACATTAGGTACAAGGGAATCATTATTTCATGTGAACACAACACATACTCAACTATATTTGTTTACACGTTTATCTGTTTCATATCACTCGTGTACATTACTTTTCACAGCTTTCCTAGAAATTGTAAAAAATTATCATCCATTATCAGCTTCTTTGAAATGTTAAACTGTTTTGTGTTTCTATATCTCTTCCTATCCATGCCTATCTGTATTACCAGGAATTTCGAATTCGATATTTTTCCTCCCTCTTACTCCTTCAAATAAGGCTATATATATATATATATATATATATATATATATATTCGGCCCTATTATATAAAATATTTTTTTATGATTTTGAACTGAGAAGAGCTTCTGCTGATATGCACGCACTGCTTAAGTATATGGGATACCTGTTTCTACCATCCAAATATTTCAACATGTTATCTGTTTTTTTTTTGTTTTGTTTTAAAACCTCATGTCTATTAATCGCATATACGATACAGGCGCTTTTAGGAAAAGCTTACAAACTTTCGCTGTACGGGTTGTACATAAGTACAATAACATATATCATGGTGGTTGGAAGTATGCATTGAAGAGAGGGAACAATAATCATGTGTCGATTCCCAAGCTGCTAAATTCTAACTGCTGATCACTAATTAACAAGGTGGACTATCTCCAATTTCTATTCAGCCAAAGCATATCTCATAATTGTGATGTCATCACAATCCAAGAATTTCGGTTGACTATTATACAGGATGATCGCCTAGTATCATTATCTTCAGGGTCGATCAAGCAAAAAGAAGGTGTGATGGTCGTGTAGCTGCGTTTGTAAGCGTAAACTGGTGTCGAACTACCTTTGCACGTCCCGAGCTTGACAATGACTTTGTCGAATGTTTAACTTCAAGATACTGTTCAAAATACTTGAACAAATACAAATATGTTTATGTTATGAACAACTACATGACTTCAGACTGCATGTGGTCTGCACGATCTGCTTCCGCTGATGAATACACTGAACTTGCTGTTACTGTATTCGGGGGTTCACTTTCAATTGTATGTGGTGATTTCAATTCATGTGACTGTAGCTTTCTTCATTACTAGGTCATCAAAATGTAGTAGATATTCCCACTAGTTTGGATGCTTATTTAGAATTCGTCCTCATTTTTTGTGCGGTTACATATGTGACTCGTAAACGTTCTCCATCATCTAGCTCGGATCACTATATTATTCGTGTTCTACCTAAAGTATATGAAAAGCATGAAAATAGTACACTCATACATCGGACCAAGAAATTCAAATATAGGGAATACTCAGAAGAAAATATTCAAAATCTGGAAAACATGTTTCGCACGGCTGACTGGGAGTTATTTACAGATGACTCACTGGAAAAGTGATATTATAACTTGTTATATTAAATTCCGTTTTGGTGTTTATTGTTACTGCTATCAAAGAAAGTTTTCCGTCTGACTCATTACATGAAGAGACGGAGTGCTTTTGAGATTACTCGACATTTACTCCTACGATTTGTAAGTTCCTGTATATTATCTATTATTCTTTACTGTTCCCCATTATTTTTCCCGAGCTTTTGAGAAAAGATTTTACTTTATTGAGGATAGTGCTCACACGTCATCTAAAAACGATTCTCTGAGCCAGCAAATAAATCTGTGACATCAACTTTTAGATTAGAGCAATATGATATATTGTTAACTTATCAAGTGATGACACCATGACTGTGTTTGTTCAGCCATATAGCGCACCAAACAACTTCTGTTCATTATATGCCTAAATATAGTGCGCCAAATAGTCTTTTGAATAATCCCTGTACCTTTGGCTGTTACTTTCGTGATGGTTTCCATTTTTATCCAGTCAGTAGTACGTATCATATTCCATATTGTTTTGTCAGGCCTAATTTTCCACTGTGCCAGTTAAAAACGTAGACTAACATATTCAAATAAGTCAAAAGTACTTCTGTCGGATAAAGAACCATTCTAGATACCTTTAACCAGTTCTTTCAGACAAAATGTATAAACATACGAATAATACATCACTCAAGATAGCCTTTATCCAAGAATAATTTACATAGTCGTATCTGAGAGCACCGAATAAAATAAAAGCATTATCTAGACTTATAAACAGCTTGTTCCTAAAAAAGAGTGAGAGTTGATAACTTACAATTCTTCACTGACGTCACCAGCATTTCCTACTTCGTTTTCGTATTCCTTACGAAAAACCCAGGCTGACAGTAAGGAGGATAATATTTCTTCAGGGTATTTCTATATGAAGGCATCGTCAGAAGAAATTCAGCTTACGAAATGACCTTAAAAATTAGAACTAATGTTTCCGCAACGAGTGTATCTTGTGCTTCAGCCAAAAACTGATCGTATGGAGCAACTTCACATCAGCTGGGCTATATTTGGCGGTAATCAGT
Organism: Schistosoma rodhaini; assembly: GCA_944470415.2. Classification (NCBI taxonomy): domain Eukaryota; kingdom Metazoa; phylum Platyhelminthes; class Trematoda; order Strigeidida; family Schistosomatidae; genus Schistosoma; species Schistosoma rodhaini. The sequence continues at coordinate 32,909,182 of OX104037.1, forward strand.
ATCACGCGACGTCAAGAGGGCTGGGTTTTAAATTAATGATCTTGTTTTGTTGTGCTAACATCCCCCAACTTCGCATGTATCTATTCTCGACCATCAGTTGTATGCTGCAACACTACCTCCATAAAGTGCGCCAAGTGTGATATTGATATTGACATGTTTCTTATGAAATCCATTTACATTCATATCTTATGAAATATCAACCCAGCTGAGTAATTTTCAACAGTGAAAATTGTAACTTCTTTAACGATTTGATCTTGCCTGTAAACCGGCATGCCTCATGTAACAATCTGTTATTTGAGAATAAATTATTATTATTATTATCTTTTTACTGTGGTGTTATTCAGTGTTGCATAGTATGGGACTTTCAGTCCGTGATTGGATTCCAGAGTCAGCGAGAATATCTGACTAAATGGTGGCAGACATTTACCCTATTGATAATGTTAAGACTGTTTTCATTGACATCTTCTCAATGTTTCTATACCAGTGAACTATATCTGTGTCATTGTAATTGGTTTTGGTTTGACAGCTGAAGAAAGATTGTAACGCTACATTTTATTCTCCACGAGAAAATGGACATTTCAGCTATGGCAGCAGCTCCTTACGAAGTTTTTTTTATTGCGTACATTATCATCATAGTCACTTTGGTGATGAATGTTATCTGAGCACAACTCATTGTGACCTACACTTTATCATCAATATTTAACAGAGAACATAAAGTTAGGTCTCAAATCTTTTGTAAAGTGCTAATCTACCTTTAGACAAATCGTTTCGCTTTAAGAATTATCCTCAGTATCCAATTTTTTCTCACCATCACTTTTACGGTGATGATTGCTCAACTTGCAGAACTGGTGTGGCTTCTTTTGTCGAAGGCCTGGTTACAAACTTCGATTGACGCAACAAATTGGTTGACATTTGACCACGAATGCAAGCCTCTGATCGACTCCCATGCTATAAAGTGGGACACTTGATTTTGGGTGTGCCTCTTGGGCTGATGCATATATCTGAAACATTGTGTATGGCATGACTGACTAGACATGTAGTCGACATCTGACTCTACTGAGTTGCGTACAGTCTATAGCAGAACGATCACATCTGACCGCTTTTTAATTTAAGGACCCATCAAATCCATGGACAAATAGCAACTCTGACTGAAGAACATCTGCCATACGCTTGTGAACCATATCTAATTACACTGTCACAAGTTTAACGCTCAAATTAAAAAACTAAGCTTTGGGAAGGTCAAATCGATCTGAGATACTCATATAGAATCTAGGGTTAAACTTTTAAGTTCGTTACATTTCATGTTGAAATTGTTATTTATTCCTACTGTGTGTAGTGGTATTGATTTCTTACCACACGATCTTCGAAGCTGAACACATAATTCCAAAGAAGATTCAACTTCGGCATGTAGCACTAAAAGAAGGTCAGCAAAAGTGAACGTGGAACCATTCAGACGTATGTCATGGCCCAGCCTCACAGACATGGTGGCTCCGTATTATTAGTGCTTATTTACACTAAATATATTATTTTTTCTTCAGTCTAAATATGTTATCCAGAAATATTAAAGGTTATATTGCTGATTCTTACGACATGACGAGTCAGTGTGGACAATGATGGGAATTCCGCGTAAGATCCCATAAATTAGGTAGTCACATCTTGACAAACCCGCAATTTTAGCAATGGGTCTAGTATTATAGTAGTATTAATAACATACTAGACCATAATTCTACAAATGAACAGGTTTCGGCGACTTGCCCAACAGGTATACAAAAAGCAAAAATTCATTTCAGCAACTATAAATTTTCTGTAGTAATGTGGATTAAATATTCCCGTGTCACTTGTTCGTTGACCGTCTAAGCAAATGTTAGCATGATGTAGTTACGTTAAGCCTGCTAGTACTCAGAAGGAAAACTATTAGTTCCTACTTCGTTCATCTTGATTGTCTCTCCTCTGGGTACTATTTTGTTCTAGTATCAATGTAACCCGTACAACAAACTGCTTGGTTGAATAATACACTCTGTTCCGTATCGCAGCTCTGATATTATTCTTAATAAAAGGCAGTAAACTGGCCAACCTGATGGACGTCAGAAACATGTTCCTATTGTAGTGTACGAGAACACAGGTGGAGACGACCGATTGTATTTGAACGCAAGATTCCAGAATGTCTTAGTGAAATCTGAGAGCATTACGGTAAATACTTCATTTGCAAAATGTCAGTCACCTGTCTCAGACTTCATCGTTCTTTCGTTTCCACGCCAATCCTTTGTTCCTTTCTCTCTTCTTTGATCTTCTTCACCTTCTGCCTCCAGGCATTTAACTTCCGATTGATGATTCATACTACTTATATCTATCAACATCAGTAGCACACGCCGCGCTATATATCACTATGACACAAGTATGTAAATTGACAAGCAGATATAAGACCTAAGTGTGTTAAATGAACTCAACCGGTAAATACCATAAACCATTCGCAGGGCTAGGACAAACTATTAAAATATGGAACTGTACTGACTCAGCCAATATTACAAAACGCACAAAAGGAGTGAGTTAATAGAACACAAAAACAAATATATAAAATATGAGTTACCTGCTATTTTTAGAATGGTGCTGATTAGTAGGTTCAAATAAATATCCGTAAGTATGATGGCATGGGACAAATACTTTCTTGGAATATCAGATATATTGATCCCAAACATTTGTGTGTAACTGACAGGGATCATGCTAAAATATGTGCAGCTCGAATCCCCTTAGGCTCATTCAAACCTTTTGACACTCGTTTCGACCATATTCATCTGGATTTGGTACGACCCTCACCAGATTCAAACGGATACTCTTACCTCTTAACATGTGAAAATTGTTTCACACAGCGGCCAGAGGCAGTACCCATCAAGAACACTACTGCTGAAACAGTGGCTTGCGTCTTCGACGAAAGACGGGTAGCAGACTTTGCCTGCCCTTCAATTATCACTATAGAACGTAGAGGTCAGTTCAAATCTTGAGTTTTCCGTCTTCTCACTACACTACTTGGAATCAAAATATTCCGGGCGACCGCTTACCACCCACAAGCGAACGGGTTGGTAGTACGATTCCACCGACTGTTGAGAGCTTCAATCTCAGCTGCAAGTGTTTCATAGTTGACTGACGATCTTCCATACGTTTTACTTAATATTCTCAACTCAGTGAAAGCTGACGTCCGATAAACCAAACAACAAATCGTTTATGCAACGAAACTCCGTCTCCTGGGAGAAATCGTTGATAATTCATCTTCTGAAAAAGAATATGGGTCTGGACTCCTGTACAAGCAGGCTTAAAAACGTTGTTCGTTTACTTAAACCTGTTTCCAATGACCACATTCAACTGATGTGTTCACCCAATCCACCCTGTATTATATTACGGGTGTTTTCGTAAATCGCGATTTATTACGACTGCCCCTCGAAACGACAGCTGATATTGAGTAGCATCCCTGGAACACATCTAGAGGAGAAGAATACATCTCATAACAATAATTTACTTCAAAGTGGTATCAGTTTGAACTGGGTAAACGACTACCAAGCATCAATATCTGTTACCATGATGAGTCATATTTAATAGTTTAGTGTCCAGATGTAATAAACTGGTTAAAAATTTGCCAAACAAGTGACTTGATTCCCACCTCATCAGAGGACCTAGTCAGGTTTAAGACCACTTTAGTTGACAGCAGCCAACAATATAAGAATAGTAAAAGTACTACTAACTGCCTACTTACCAAGCAGCACCGAGACTGTTTAACTAAACTAAGAAAGGAGGTAACCTTGATTATAAGCAAACCTGATAAAGGAGGAGGCATAGTGCTGATGAATAAAAAGGACTACGTTGAAAAGATGGAACCAATGCCTAATGATCCCATCAAATTTCAAAAAGTCACCAGTCATTCCGATACCAATAAAAAAGTGGAAAACCAGTTGACTAACTCTCTTAAGGATTTAAAGAAAAAGGGAATAATTACAAAAGAGATTCTTGATTCTATCAAACCGTCTGGATCTTATACGCCACGACTGTATGGTTTACCCAAAGTTCATAAACCAGGTCTTCCACTGCGCCCAGTCCTAGATATGTTCAATTCCCCTTATCACAAAATTGCAAAGTGGCTAGTACGTATCTTAGAGCCCTTGCACAAATCAATTGTTAGTACGAGTGTAAAAGATGTATTCGACTTCACTTCCAAAGTGGAAAATATGAATGTTAGTATGAAAAATATGTTCTCACTAGATGTAGTATCCTTGTTTACTAACGTACCACTTATGGAGACTATTGAGTTCATATGCGAGCAAATAACTGAAAAACAAATCAATATTGGCCTGCCGGAAGATTGTTTGAAAGAACTGCTTTTAAGATGTACACTGAATGTTCATTTCGTCTTCAACAATTCCTATTATAGACAAATAGAAGGAATAGCCATGGGCTCACCTCTAGGCCCGATTCTTGCTGATCTCTTCTTAGCTAAGCTAGAAAATGGCCCACTTAAGGAGGCTATTAAGAAGCTCGATCTATACTGCCGTTACATCGACGATACATTCATAGTCGTGGATCAGAACACCAGTAAGGATGAACTACTAGAACAGTTCAACAGTGTACATCCAGCGATTAGTTTCACTGGTGAAGGTGAATGTGACATGAAGCTGAATTTCCTTGACGTTACACTAAGCAGGCGAAGTGATGGCTCGTTAAGTAGAAGCGTGTATAGAAAAAGACCCTCTGCCTGCCAATACACTCACTTCTATAGCTTTACACCTATCCAATATAAGAGAAACTTGGTTAAATGCCTAACTAGTAGAGCAAATAAGATCTGTTCTGTTGATACTTTAAGTCAGGAACTGGAATTTATCTATAACTCACTGACTGAGATCGGCTACCCTGCTGCGTTCATCAAAAAGTACATGTATGATACAAGGAAGAAATCGGAGATTTTAACTGTTCGTAAGAAGCCTCTATACATAAAATCACCATTCAACGGGGATGTAGCTAGTGAAACTCTGAGAGATAGGTTAACAAAAGTAATTAGTAGAACTTTCTACGCAGCCTATCTTGCATTGACTTTCTCGAGTCGACCAGTGATGTCTACTCAAACGAAGGATAAGTTACCTGAGTTGGCCTCCTCCATGTGCATTTATAAGTTCAGCTGCTCCTGTGGAGATAGCTATATCGGGCGTACTACTAGGCAACTTAACCAACGAATGAGTGAACATCTACCAGCATGGTTTGGAAAGGGCCAAATAAAAACAATACGCAGTTCTATCTTGGCACATCTAATTGATAGTGGTCATACTGTTGATAAATTGAAATCATTTCAAGTGATCTACCGTATACCTCCATCGTTTCCCAACGGAGTTCGCTCCCGTCTACTTCATATAGCAGAAGCCATAGGGATTCGTACATTCCATCCCAATTTATGTGTACATAAGAAATTCGTAACCCCCCTATCCCTTCCATGGCCGGACATAACTTAATAATTGACATTATTATTATTTGCAAAAATTTTTTATTTTTATTTTTATTTTGGTTATCATTTTTTGTTTGTTTGTAATTTTCTACCTCTTTCCGTTTGTGTTCTTCACTATCTATTTACTTACATACTTCTTATTACGTAATGATTTTAATGTTTTGTAATTACTATTCCAGACTATTTACCCACATTTGACCTCTTAATTCTTATGTTTAATTATTGATAAGACTTTTGTTATCGTAATTTACTATTCTTACTACTATCAGTACACCTGTCTTCCCACTATCAATTTGTACATTTAACTATTATTATGCTTGGTAACGTATTTCTATTTCATTGTGATTATTATTGACTCAAATAGCCTTGTGATTGGTCCAACATTTTTATATAAATATTCATGTATATTAGAGTAAAGCCTGATGACGATCTAATTGAAAACAATTGTTCGCTTACATATGTTGTTCTAATTTTCACAATGGGAATCTTTAATATTCTGAACTAATAATGTCTTACCCCTGCCTAGATGTTTGGCTAACCTTACTTACTTGTTTACTTACGCCTGTTACCCCTCGTGGAGGAGCAAAGGCCGCTCACCAGCATTCTCCATCCAACTCTGTTCTGAGCCTTCCTTTCCAGTTCTTTCCAGTTGCTATTCATCCTTTTCATATCTGCTTCTATTTTCCGGCGTAATGAGTTCTTTGGCCTTCCTCTTTCCCGCTTCACTTCACCATTCCAAGTTAGGTCTTGTCTCGTGATGCACTTTGGTGATCTCCTTAATGTATGTCCTATCCACTTCCAACGTCCTTTCCTAATTTCCTCTTCAGCTGGAAGCTGATTTGTTCTCTCCCATAAAACGTTGTTGCTGATACTATTAGGCCAGTGAATGTTGAGTATTTTGCGTAGACAACTGTATATAAATACTTGTAGCTTCTTGACGGTGGATGTAGTGGTTCTCCACGTTTCAGCTCCATACAGTAGGACTGTCTTGACGTTCGTATTGAAGATACTCACTTTGAAGTTAGTCGACAGTTGTTATGACTTTCATATGTTACTCAATTGTAGGAATGCTGTCCTTGCTTTGCCAATCCTCACCTTTATATCTGCAGCAGATCCTCATTCATCAGTGATGCTTCCCAGGTACGTGAATGTTTCCACCTCTTCCAAAGTTTCTCCATCAAGTGTGGTTGGGTTGGTGTTCCGTGTTGTATTTGGGAATCTTACCTTTTCCTTTGTGTATGTTGAGGCCTATTGATGCAGATGCTGCTGTTTTTGTCTTCGTCTGTATTTGTTCGTGCGTATGAGATAGGAAGGCTAAGTCATCTGTGAAGTCCAAATCGTCCAATTGTTTCTGAGATGTCCATTGTATTCCGTGCTTCCACTCAGTTGTCGAGGTCTTCATAATCCAGTCAATCACTAGAAGGAAGAGGAATGGGGAGAGCAGACAGCCTTGTCTGACTCCGGTCCTTCAGTTTCACGTTGGCAAACATCAGGTGGTGGTTGTGATCGGTAGCTAAGCCAACTCCTCTCCTGATTCTCACATCCTCCATTGACCTGAATTTTTTCGATGTGGTTCTTTGCAGCGTAATCCGGAGAGACCTATGTAGCTTCGTGTATGTGTTTGTGGGAAAATATACTGTCACGTATAACCATTTGTTGAGTGCATATAGATTTGCAAATCTGTCACCATTCTCAGTCCATGTCGTCTCACGATATCTTCGTATCCGATTTTGTCTATTCCAACCTTAGCGTTTAGGTCTCCCATCAGGATATTCAAGTTGTTTCGTGATTACTTCACTATGATTGGTTTCAGCCTCTCATTGAACTGATCTTTATCGTCGTCATTGCTATCATTGGTGGGTACATAACATAACACCTCAAGCCTTCGACCTAAAGGTCTAGTCCACAATACAGTAGAGCAACGTAAGGAGATGCAGTTTCATGGTAGCCGGTGACCAACAATAGGTTTATACGCCATTTGTTCCTTCAGGATACTGGAGCCCATGTGCACCATTGGTTTGGAATCAGGGTCTTCCAACTTCCCTAGGTGGACTTTCCATGTCCACCAACCCGTTTATTGCACTGTACATTGGCTTTTGGTCCTCTCAATTTCGTAAAAAACAGTAATACCACGAGAAGGTAGTGCGTAGGACTTCTCTGGCAGTGGCTGTATACTCGTATTCATACATTCAACGTTTGAACGAACAATCAATGAATTCCATTCTATCCATTACAATTAGATAAGCATAGTAATTTTTTTTAGCCGTTTAACGTGACGTTTAGCTTGAGGTCTTATTGTCTTCTGTTTTTTAAAGACCTTTAAATAACTAATAAATGTGACCACTGATTGAATAATATTCTTTTATTTCGATTTTCGATCGTGGGATTTTTGATGTAAATTCGATATCACCTTTTTGAATTATTTATTTTCTTTGAAAATTCACAATATGAATTGAGTTGTTTTTTTTTTCAATGAACATTTTTTTATAGATAAAGGCGAATAGAATCTTTCCTGCCATTTAATGGTGCTGTAACATTTAGCATCATTTGGTCATTTTTGGAATTGAGGATTTAAAACTGAGGTATGTTCATTTTTCTTTGAAACATGATATATTGTTGTTCCCATGTACTGTTTTTCATCACTAAATTGAACAGTAATTGAACTTGAAAATAAATTTTCATTGATCTTAATTTATTTTTTTGAGCAGTTCAGTTAAATGAGTAACTTATGTTTTCCTGTCATAATCTTTAAGTTGTACCCATTGTTGTTCAGAAGTTGGGACAAGGAAACTGATTTCAGGTGTTTATAAGGCAATAATAATCCTATTTAGTCCTTAATAAATGTATCCTGTATCATTTACGTGATTAGTCTTGAGAAAGTAAGCATTTAAATTTTACTATTTCTGTGACTTTAAATTCTGGTTGTTACGTATTATTATTTCAACTCTTATAAATGTGGTGGGCAATTTGTGTTGGAACTAAGATCTATGAATTATCTGCTGTTGTATATTGTTATCCACAATCCATCTCTTTGTGTATCTGTGTTAAGAGATGGTCATGGACCATACATTATTGGCTTTGTAATATTTTTTCATTGTCACAACTGACCTTGTTTTAAATTCTTGATGTGATCAAAATGCATGGATACTTTTTTAAAATTACATCAAACATTGTTAGTGTAACACTTCATCTTGCGAATTTGCACTATTCTTTTTATCTTATTCATAAATATGTGTGTCTTCCCGTTGTTGATATTACAGGCGCATCTAGCTGACAGGTCTCCCATCTAGTATAAATTGCATCTTTTTTAGGTTCCACTGTTAATCACTATCCAACTATACTCAAATCCTATTATCTATTAATTTTGACACTGAAACTTCCTTTCATTTGCCTAAGTTTAGTTTCAGAAAGAAAATAACCAGCAACGGCAAATAATTGCGTAGGGCGTTCAACTTTTAACTTATAAGCCACAGATTCGACTCCCACTCCCACTAGTCCTCGCACATAATTTGCGTGATTTAAAGCCAAGTACATGGGTATGTGATTATTAACTGGCTTACTTCAGTCAGTTAATATTTATAGATGTTTCTGTTGTCAACACCAATCTGGGTGTCATATTTTACACTTCCTATTTTACATGTGTTAAAAATAAACACTCTGGTATCCTGCCTTTTCTCATTTTATGTTACATATTATATAATAGTTATTAATTTAAACAATGCGTTATCATCCAATCCATAAATCCCAAGACGACCATTATGGTAAGCAGTCGATTTCTTTAGTGCACTATTATTATTACTGTTGTATCGTTCAACTTGATACTTTTAGTTTCTGCGTCCTAACTTAATCTAAACCTTTCGCTGCTGTTTTTGTCTTCGTCTGTATTTGTTCGTGCGTATGAGATAGGAGGGCTAAGTCATCTGTGAAGTCCAAATCGTCTAATTGTTTCTGAGATGTCCATTGTATTCCGTGCTTCCACTCAGTTGTCGAGGTCTTCATAATCCAGTCAATCACTAGAAGGAAGAGGAATGGGGAGAGCAGACAGCCTTGTCTGACTCCGGTCCTTACTGGAAATGCTTCTGTCAGCTGTCCTCCATGCACCACTTTGCACTGTAGTCCATCGTATGAGTTTTGGATAATGTTGACAATCTTTTCAGGAACTCCATAGTGTCGAAGAAGTTTCCACAATGTTCTCCTATCCACGCTGTCAAACGCCTTCTCATAGTCGATGAAGTTGACGTATAGTGATGAGTTCCACTCGACTGATTGTTCAACGATGATCCGTAGTGTCGCAATCTGGTCTATCTTTACGGAATCTTGAAGTTGGGCGTCTACTGCGTCTTTCATTCGATTCAACAGCACTCTGTTGAAAACGTTTCCTGGTACTGATAACAAACTGATGCCTCTGTAGTTCTCACATTTGCTCAGATCTCCTTTCTTTGGTATCTTGATGAGATATCCTTCTTTCCAGTCCATTGGCACTTGTTCCTCTTCCCAAATCTTTTTGAATAGAAGGTGAAGCATGTTTGCAGTTATTTCAATGTCTGGATTCAGTGCTTCTGCTGGTATATTGTCAGGTCCTGCCGCCTTCCTTCTGATGGCCATCTTGACTTCTTCGATCGTTGGTGGAGTGACATCTATAGCAAGGTCAGTGTGGGCTGCTTCGATGTTCGATGGATTCAACGGGGCTGGTCTATTCAGCAGTTCCTCGAAGTATTCTGCTCATCTTTTCCTCTGTTCTTGAATCGCAGTGAATGAATGATGCTTTGATTATCCTGGGTCCATGAAATTTTTTTGTTGATACAGATGTGATCAATCTGGTTCTCTGTGGTGTGGTCCGGTGAGATCCATGTAGCTTTGTGTATACGTTTGTGTGGGAATATTGTGCCGCCTATAACCAATTTGTTGAATGCACATAGGTTTGCAAGTCTCTCCCCATTTTCATTTCTCTCTCCTAATCCATGTCGTCCAATTACATCTTCATATCCTGTGTTGTCCACCCCAACTTTAGCATTTACATCTCCCATCAGGATTGTGAGGTCCTTTCGTGAGCACTTTGCTATAATTGATTGCAGCCTTTCATAGAACTGATCTTTATCATCGTCGTTGCTATCATTAGTGGGTGCATAACATTGGATAATGTTCATTTTGATCCCTGGCTTCTTTGTTCTGAATGATGCTTTGATTATCCTGGGTCCATGAGATTCCCATCCCACAAGTGCATTTTGTGCTTCTTTGGACAGTATTAGAGCAACTCCCTGAGTGTGTGGACCGGAGTACAGCAGCATCTCTCCTGTACCTAGCCTTTGTTGTCCAGTTTGTGTCCAATGGGTTTCGCTGATTCCGAGTACTGCCAAGTTGTTTCTTCTCATTTCCATTGCTATTTGGCTGGTCTTTCATTTCTCCCACATTGTCCAGACGTTCCATGTACCTATATAGAGTGTTGCTCTGGTTGTTAGAAGGTGCGTCGGTCTCGTGAATTCTGAAGAAATTCGGCTTTCATCATGGGACGTCATAATTCTTCCTTGAACTGAGAGGGCAGAGTTTAAATGGTTTTAATTATTTTTTCTGGTTAACGTTTTTTTAGCGAGTTAGCTTTTCTACAGGATGGGGTCGCTAACCCCATGCCCAACCCTCCTCCTTTACCCGCGCTTGGGACCGGCAGTAACCCCAGAAGAGCTACAGGCGGAGTTTTGGCTAACCTGATGAACACGATAAAGAGTGACAAGAAAATCTCGAATATTTGAAGAAAAAAGATGTGGTGCCCCCAATTCCAGATGACTCATTCAAGAGAATATTAAACAGACACATAACGTAACCAGAAAAGAAGCGATATTGGCCTAAGCATTCTAGCCTTAACTGACGAACTTGAAACGGAACTTACATTCTCATGTTCACAGGTTCTATTATGTTTTATTTCTACGCAAAATGCAACGGTTTTGCAATTTACATATATTTGCAATTCATATATTAAGGAATGATAACTTAAAAATTAATCAAGAGTATAAAAACGGAGGTCAAATCTCTGAACACCACTTAGAAAGGCGCGTGATCCAAGTGGTAAAAATTGGCGGTTCAGGTTAGTTATTTAATTAGTGTAAGGAATCGCACATCACAATGTTGGTCTCGATTGTCAGCTGTCTTGTTTTAAAATTCATTAAAATACGAATGAGTGCTCCAGAATAATGTTCAAAAACTTTTTACCAGGTCAAACTTATGTTATTTGTGTTTTTTTGCAAATGCTTATATAAGCATTACAGTTGACATATGTCAACTGTAGGTGATTGAAATTCTTACTTTTGTGCGTTACGACAATTTTGTCTTGATATTCTTTAATTCACAAACCTGATGTCGGTCATAAAATATCAGCTGGTGACTAGCCTTAAGGTTTCGTATCTTAGTTTCGAGCTGTATATGAAATTCACATTTCCAATAGTTCCACTTTTCAACCTCTGGCAATAGGTATAGCAGGTCAGTTGACCTGTGTCCATCCTTAGTTGTCTTTGTTAATTCCCCTAATATTCTGGTCGTCCTTATCACTTTATTTCTGTCACTTGAGCTTCCATGATCGTGGATACTAGATAGGGTTTTACTGTTAAACATAATGCGGTTATGTAATTCAGGAAACATCTAGCTTTCTGAAATATAGCTTCTCAACAAAATTTGGTTTTTTAGTCGAGCAAAGGTCACTATCTTACCCTGTTGTCCATATAGTGGCACTGGTTTTTCTCGAAATATTACAGGAAAACAAAAGTGTGATCGTGAAATCTGTCTCCTTTGTCCTTATACATCTAGGATTTTAGGGAATAAAATATATGTTCATATGTAAAAAGAAAGCCTTTAGTTATCGTTTCTTAAAGCTTGACACCATTCGCGGACCATAAGAATGAGCCAAACTCATCTCAAGTTAAGTAGTCATTCTCCTTCCTCAAGCCAAAAACGAAATCGCATTATTTGTCTCGCTTTCTAATTTCACTCGTCCGATTTAAATTCTTATGTCCAGTACTTTTTCACCGTCTACATCAGTACTTTTTATTGATTTCTTGTACCATGCTAATATAGGCTTCCGAGTTTGATGGGAATAGTGATAACCTGAATCGTTTTGAGCTCATGCTATGTTTTGTCTTGATTTTCATGTGTCCTGTAGAGTAACCAGTGTAAAAATAGCTTTCGCAACTGATGAAATTAAATTTTAGAACTAAGTCCTACCGCGTATGTTCCATTTGACAGTTTTGTCAGGTCCGTCCATATTTATGATTGTGGTATTTGTTTGGGTTTTTTCACATTTCAATTGTCATTTACGACAAGAAATCTGGCGAAAATGTAGAACACGCTCATAGCGCGTCGATCCGCTCATTCGAACTTGCGACTGCAATCGTCAAATAAGTTCAGTCATAAATGATGTGTTTGTGAAGTCACAGTCCTTCGAGCAAATAAGTGGTTGTTCTGTACTTTTTCACTCAAATAATCACATCTTCTTAAACGGCTAGATCATTGAGGTTGCTGACTGTCGTAATAGGGTTAACTGGATTAGTTACCCATTCGAAAATACCAAAATTGGTTTTGACTTCATAACCAAGTTTTAGATGATCACATTCATGCAGTCTGATCATTAAGTTTTGAAATTTGGTAAGCATGAGCAGAATCACACAACAAGATTGTTAGTATTTTTTGTAATTACTTACAAATTACTATGGTAATTCCAAGGGATTGTGCGTAGCCAGATATACGCTTTCGTAAATTAAAGTCACAAAAATATAGCATGTTATTTAACGCCATCATAAAACGCAGTCATTTTATTTATTTAAACATAAATATTGGTACAAAAGGGCACCAGATACATATGCGCCACACAAATCTCATGTGATTTGTGTGAGGGCTGTGATACTGTCCGGGTGCCCAAACCGAAACAGGTGGTTTTCTTATGAGACCACACCCGGAGCCTTTGACCTAAAGGTCTGATCCACAAGGCAGTGGGGCGTCGTGAGGAGATGGAGTCCCATGGTAGACGGTGACCAACAATTGGTTCATACGCCATTTGTCCCATAGGGATACTGGAGTCCATATGTACTATTGGTTTTGGAATCAGGGTTTTTCAACTCCCTTAGGTTGACTTTCCGTGTCCACCAACCCGGTTAAAGCGCTGGACATTGGCTTTTGGTCCTCTCAATTTCGTAAACGAAAGTAATACCACAAGAAGGCAGTGAGTAGGACATCCTTGGTTGAGGCTATATATTCGCGTGGCCATGTGAGAGCATTTGGAGAGGGAGAGCGTACTCTCCCCACTCTTGGCCATACCAGGGTATTTGGGGGCCATAATTAAATTTAGAATTGAAAACCTGCATGCTTCATTCACAGTGTGTTCTTTAGCTAGATGAATAAATTTAATTTCTGTATGTTAGGTTAAACTGTAGACGACCACGCATGTAAATCGATTATCGTATATTAACTATTTTGAGTTAATCTATTTGTATAAATTGAAGGCAGTATTCTTACCAAATATGATTGTTTAAGACTAGATTTAGCTTTAATACTAAGATCGTGGAGACAAGAAGAGTAGCTCACTTTTTTTATTCATGCACTATATGAATCTGTAGTTCAGTGATAGCTGTGGCGTATTTTACCTTGCCAATAGCTGTTTGCTTTTTATTAGATTATTGGATCCACCTGTTGGTAATTCGTCGGCTTTATTACGCGATAGTGTTCAAGAGGTAAACGAATTCCTCGCTCATTACTGACGTACTGTGCAGTTTTCGCCATATGTTCAGGAGAAAGAACTTTTCAAAGCATGTCCCGCACATCTGCCCGACAGCAGCGTATGCGTGAGCAGACACTGAATGAAGAATGCATTGTACATGAAGAATTGGGACCTAGAACATCAAGTGAATGTCGATCAAGAGGATCCAAACTGATCATTAGTAGTCCAACAACAACATCGCACCCATGTCTTAATCTTCTTCTTTCCGGTTCTCAAGCCTCGACGCAGCAGATTGATGATAATGTCAAGTTAGCTAGTCAGTACAACCGAGGATTTGGAGCTAGTGCTCTTTTGGCTTCTTTAAATGCAGCTGATCAGCAGAATCAGACGGAAGCTTATCAAGTAAGCCACTAATAAGATGTCACTTCACTGTGGCATTATTCCCTATTTTCCATTTTGATCAAATTTTTTTGGTTCTCATTCTTTCCTAGAAGTTTGAACTGGCATAACGTTTAAATTTCACGTCTTTTTATTCAGCTTGCGTGGTAAGAGGAGCTCCAATCAAGATAAAGTTTTGTGCTCATGTAACTGAAGATTCCATAAACTCGTGTACCCTGTCAACGTGGTCTTGAAGGTTATGTTTTATAAATATATCAGAGCAAAAAGCGAGAGCAGATATTTCATGTGCACAAAGTTTCTTACAATAATACAATAAAAATTATTTTGTGGAGATTAAAAATGAAAAATAAGACAGAACAGTTTGAATTCTAACAACCCTTAATTCTTGCTAATAATTTACCAACCTTAGAATAATTTTCCGATCGAAATACATGGTAAATATTCTTTATCGCTGGTCGGTTTCATATTTATTGATTGGAAGTAAAGATAACATCAAGTCATTATAGTTTGAACCAACTGGGTTGAAATAAACCAGGATTGTCTACATTCATTATTATTTATTCACTGGTCAGCTAAATAATAAAATCTCTGTATCAGCATTGATAGAGAAAACATAAAAATAAAACAATAAAAATTCTTTGGCAAATTATTTCCATTATTTGAGTTAGATGGTAAGTAGACGGTAAGGAGGAGAAAGAGAATTTTTTTTCCTCTGAGTTGTGAAATCTTTTCAACAAAAGTCAGCGTGTTAACATCAACTTACTGAATAGTTATTTTAGACAATTCTGATATTATCGGCTGGTTAACAAGCAGCAAGTGTTGCTATATGATATCGATTGCTCCAGCCAGTGTAGCTCGATTGGTTCATCATGATAGGCAAGCCCGACCACCACGTCAAGGTAGCAGCGACGGTCGTAATATTATAGACTGGAATCAAATGTTACTTTATTATAGTCACATTCTGTCGTAAGAACGAATTTACACGTTATTGGTTCTTTTCATCTCGCTTGCTTACAAACAGACTACAGTTTTCAATAACTTGAAGATTAAAAGAGCGATTTGGAATCTGATTGCATCAAATAATGTAAGATTAATTTCTAGGAATTTAAGCTACACACAGTCAATCAACTTACTAAAGTTACTGGATCAAGTTAAAGTTATTGAAGATTTAATTACTAACCTAGCCAATCCAACTCAGTTTTAAGCAATTTCTTTTGAGTTATATGGTTACATTTTTTCTCCAAAACTTTAATCTGGGTGTGATATCCCAAGGTCCGAGAGTGAAGTTGTACTGCTGACTGTACAGAGGTGTGACGGCAATAGGGTGTTCCCTTTAGACAATCAGCATTACAGCGGTACTGCATTCCCACGAAGAAAGGGTGAAGTTAGAAAAGGTTGACCCTGAAAATAAACACCTCGCCTTATCCCACGGATATCCATCTCCGGCGGTAAGGTCTCAACAAGTATGGAGCTAATATAAAAAGGTCGTGTGTGACCAGCCTTAAGCAGTTGTCCTTTGGGCACTGAGGTCACACCCTCAGGACCAACTTTAACCTAATTTCCTTTTCAGGTACCTCTAGAAGAACCTTTTCACGGTGTGGGCGATCCGGAAGTGATAACCGCCCCCATACTTCTAATAGCACTGGCGACCACTGTATTCATAATAAATTCTCCTCTTCAATTCCTATTATTCATCCTATCTCGACTATCAACTTTATACTTTTCCCTTAGGTGTTACCAACGCTTCTAGTGCGCGAAATACTGTCCCAGGTCTGCTGAAACCTCGCTCCAAAGTACAAAAGCTAAACACTCAGACATAGTATTCGTAGCAGGTAGCTTAAACTAAACAGAAAGACACTTAGGTGGTTACTTTAGTATTCCGGCTCAGCGATCAGATAATGGTGATCATCTGTTGCAACTATGCTCAGACAATCGTTTATTTTTAGCAAGCACTAATTTTAAGCATAAGGAGAGACATTGCCTAACATGGCGACCCCCTGAACCAAACCAACGATGGACTCAAATAGACCATATTGTCATCAATCATCGTTGGAAAGGCTCGATAGAAGATTGTCACTCTTACTGGAATACACGTTTAGACTCTGATCACGTTTTAATACGAGCACGCATTTGCTGCCGCCTCACTGGACTCAGAAAAGCGATATTAAGAAGACCCATTAAAGTTGAGCTCACCGATGAGATAGCCAAAGGTAGATTCCAGAAACAACTGAAGTCACACTTAAGCAACTTCGAAAATGAAACTGACCCAGATGTTGTTTGGAAATATATACGAACATATGTGAAAACAACAGCGTCATCTACTAGTGAATTGAACTAAAGTGTTACGAAGAACCAATGGATTCCTTTAACATCTCTTGCACTGATAGACTCTCGTAAACTTAGCCCATCAAGCTCCGAACACAATGAACACGGAAACAAATTAAATATAGTCTAACCAAGAGTCTACGGAATGAACGTTAGTAGTGGTGGGCAACGAAATCAAAAGAGATAGAAAAGGCAGAGGCTGTGGGTAACACAAGACAGCTTTTCAGACTAATAAAAAAATCGTAATTAAAAAGTCTAGTGTAACTAAGAAAATCTCGGAAAAAGATTGTACTCTTATCTACTCTCCGTCTAGACGTTTAGAATAATGAACTGAATACTTTAAGGAACAGTTCAGCTACTCCACAACTAACCACCATTCCCAAATAGCCTAAATGGAACATTGAAGTAAACCCCCTGACTCTAATTGAAGTTCAAAAAGCTATAGCTAATCTGAAACAAAGAAGAGCAGCTGGTCCAGGTGGATTGGCTCCAGAGATTTTTAAGAATGGTTGTCTAGTTCTAGGGGTTAGGTTGACTAATATTTTAGTTAAAATCTGGGATTTAGACGTAACCCCATCCGACTGGCCACAATCACTTATTGTCCCAATATATAAGAAGGGGTCTACACCATCCTGTGATAACCATAGAGGGACTAGTTTGACCAATATAGCATCTAAACTACTAGCCCCAATAATTATCGGGCGCCTAACTGAGACTCGTGAACTGCAAACACGAGAAAATCAGGTTGGCTTCAGACCTGGTCGTGTCTGTATCGACCACATATTCACTATTCGTCAGGTTTTAGAGCACAGACATGCTTATCGGCGTCCGACAATGGTGGTCTTTCTTGAGTCAAAAGAGACATTTGATTCTGTAGACCGAGAGGTTCTATGGAAGTGTCTGTCATTGAAAGGTGTGCCTCAGAAGTACATAAACTTTGTGAAGGCTCTTTACTCGAACACTACTAGTCAAGTGAGAGCTTGTGGCGAACTTTCATCTGATTTTGCGACCTCAAGTGGTTCCAACGAGGCTGTCCACTATCCTCTATTTTTGTTCAACTTCATCATAGATCTACTGCTAGAAATAACGTTCTCGTCAACTGAATTTTCGGGCATTGATTTCCTACCAGGAGGTCCACTTGTCGACTTAGAATACGCAGATGACAGTTTTGTTTGGTGAAGACGCTGATAAAATGCAGAGGCTTTTGACAACACTGAGGGGCAATGCCAGGGTGTTTGGGATGTGTTTCTCTCCTTCTAAATGCAAGTTGTTGCTCCAGAACTGGCCTGCGTCAATACCTGAACTAAGGATAGGCAGTGAAGCAGTCGAACGCGTTGACAACTTCACTTCAGCCCTAATAAGTTGGTGTATGACGAAATCTCTGCACGGATTCAAAAAGCTCGTTTGGCTTTTGCCAACTTACGTCATCTATGGCGAGGGCGAGATATCTGTCTATCAATTAGGGGACGAATATACTGCACAGCAGTTCTCTCTGTTCTACTTTACGGTTGTGAAACATGGCCATTAAAAGTAGAAGATACTCGTAGGTTACTAGTATTTGATCACAGATGCCTTAGAAATATTGCTCGCATCTGCTGGGATCACCGGGTAAGTAATAATGAGGTTAGACGCAGGGTATTAGGGGATGATGGTGAATCAGTTGATGAGGTTGTGAATCTTGATCAACTGAGATGGTTGAGCCACGTGTTAAGTATGCCTGAACACCGATTACCACGACGCGCAATGCTGACTAGTATTGTGGATGGTTGGAAGAGAGTTAATGGTGGCCAAACCGAAACGTGGCATCAGTGCTTGAAGTCACTTTCTTCTAGTCTGAGCCATGTTGGTAAATGCAGATTACTTGGTTGGGGTCCACGTTACTATCGTAACCAATGGTTGGAGACTCTGTGTGACATGGCTCAGAATCGATCACAATGGCATCGGTGTATACACTCTGTCTTCCCCTTAAACTGAGGTTAGAATTGCTTCATACCTTTAATTCTACGAACTAATTCCTTCTCCCTATACCAGTGAAGTAACTGCTCCTATGAATTTAATGTTCATCTTGTCCTAATGAGGTATGGCAACCTGGACCGATGCATATATGTGCCTGGTCCTACGTTGTACCTGAATGTCTGATATCCCTAACAAATGTTATATGTTATGTCCAACACACCAATGACTAATATAGTCAAACTCTCATATTCCAAAGCCTTGACAGTATTTCTGTACGTTATTTTGTTGCGACAGATACACAGGTTTGAACGTTCTGAAGATTACTGATAATTTAAGTTTTTGCTCGCATAGTGACTGTTGATCTGAAGTAGTAAATGAAGAACGTTGTATCTTAATTGATTTCTTGTTGTCTATAATGTCATTCTGTTGAGAAGCCAAACCTTTATGATTTATTTTCGCCATCGGAAACATATTAATTAAAATTACCTGACATAACTGTACTTCCGATGAATTAAATAAATTACTGATTCGATCGCAAACAGTTTTAGTAGTGTATTTCAGTTATCTCTGAAAAGTGTGGTGTGACAAGTGATTAACTAGTTTATGGTTCAGTTTTGTAGTTCATGAGTTTTAAATTTTAAGTACTGTAAAAGCACGAAAACCCTAATGATTTATAAATCTGGTATATTTAAACAGGTGTACCCGAACATGTTTCTAGATTAACGACTATCATTTCTTTTCAGACTAAACATTTTCAATCAATTGGAGATTCACAACAAATGATATCGCAACTACCTGAAAGAAACTGCCAGCAGAGGAACTCGACTTTCAGTAATTGTGGCTCATCGCTTATAGCTGAAAACTCTGCTTCTACTCAAAACTTTAAAGATATCAGTCGAAGTTCATTGTACGCTATGTCTACTTCTAACAGAGGACCTAATCAATCATTACCTATGCATTTCACACCTCGTAATTTACCACATGGTCAAGCAAAGCAAATACAGTCTAAACGCAGCAGCTTTGACGATGGGACATCTCCAAATACACAAGTAAAATCTAATTCAGAACTAAGTATACTTGAAATGGAATCTATTGAGTCACCAACCCCTTCTGAAATGAATTCTGTACGTTAAATATTTTTGATTATCTTGCCACATTAATGTAATGATACACTGAATTAAGTTACTTTACATAGTTATTGGCTGTTCCTGATAATTTTATTTTATGCTTAGTGGTAGTAAAGAAAATGCCTAACGCACTAATTTAACATACTATCTCAAATTGTTTCCTAAATTAGTGTCGTGAAATAATAGATATACATACAACTTTTTGCTTAAGATTGCCATGCATGCATATCATACGAAACTTGAAGTTTCAGACAAATTCTTAGGATATATCATAACAATATATAGTTTACGTGTTAGAGGAATGCATTATTCTGTTTTCTTATCAAGTTATAAGTCGATACTGAGCTCCACAATTAATGATTACCTTTTTTCCCAGTCTGTCTCGAACATCTCACTTTAAAAATTTATAGCATTCTTATTGCACTGGTTTATAGCTAGGTAAATGTTGTTTTGTTTTCATAAGTTTCCTTCTAAGTCGTTAGTGCTTTTACAGATTATAGCAGCTCTCCTACGATCAATTTCGATTACGGTTAATTTTTGTTAAGCCCTTTTATTAACTTACTTAGCAGACAGTGTTATCCGAGCAATAACTCGTCTATTTCTTTGTACTATTATGATCACTATCTTTCGGTATAATTGTGTACGCTTGGTTACATGACAACCTACACACATTTCTCTAGCTTAAATATCTCTGGGTAAATCATTCTCTTCTCCATGAATATATATGTACTCGAATAACTATTGATAGCCTTTGCTTTGATGTACCCTTGCTCGATTTGACTATAAATTCGCCTCTGTATTTGCTCGCACACACATATTCGCCCCTCTTCTTCGAATTCGTTCGATGTGATTATAGCTTTGTTACCCATGATATCCTCTAACAAACTGTAGTTGCCGCTTCTTATTGCCCTCTGATATCAAACACCCTTGAGATTTATGTAGTAACGGTTATCAAGGTGATTGATTAACGAAGATAAGTCATTATAAGAGCATATTATATCATGAATTGATACTAGTAGGTAAACGATTTAGCAACTATTGTAGTGGACGCTACTTACAAAGATATTTGTGAGTAGTGTGTAGCAGGACGTGGCATCAAAGTTTTGCAATAGTTTTCGGATAGAGTGAAGAGTTTCAGTGCATCGGAAGCACGGTGTTGGCAGAACATCTGGAGAAGACAGCTCAGATTTCAGAACACATCTAAAGATGCTTACAACTAAACATGTTATAATCCATTTCGAACTGATGACTTGTTTCAGAGCAAATTTTTTAAGATTGAGATTTTGGAATTTAAGATTTCGATAAGCTGAATATATCTTAAAATACTGTTAGATTGATTGCTTTTGAGTCCCAGAGTGTTTAATACATACTAGTTTCAAGTCGTTGATCTGTACTTTCAACTTGATGAATATCATATTTAAATTAACCCATTCCTTATAAAAAAATAATTCAAGGTATTTGATGAATATTCTGCCCAAGTGAACAATGTTAAGGGTTAGACATACATACTAGTTAAATGTAAACATTAAAATAAATTTGAGTCAAGAAATCAAAAATTAGAATGTTTTCTCTCATAGTTGTTTACTACTTTAAGGTAGACATGCTCCAAAATCTGTAGTAAATGAATGAAGTTCGTTGAATCCTTTCTGTATTTGAAAACTGAATATTTGCTGATTAGTTATTAACCAACCAATAGGATGACCCTGTATACAATGTTCACATATATCACAACAAAAGTGTAATTGAACCCATATTTAAAGACCTCTGGAGCCAATCCATCTGGACCAGCTGCTCTTCCTCGTTTCAGATTACTTATAGCTTTTTGAACTTCGAGTAGGGTCGGGGGGCCTACTTCAATGTTCCATTCAGGTTTTCTGGGAATAGTGGGTAGTTGTGCAGTAGCTGAAGGCCAGCTAAACTGCTCCTTAAAGTGTTCCGCCCATCGTTCTAAACGTTTGGGTTGAGAGTAGATAAGGTTTCCATCTTTTTCCGAGATCGTCTCACTTACACTTGACTTCTTAATTCCGGTTTCTTTTATTAGTCTGAATAGTTGCCTGGTGTTGCCTACAGCCTCTGCCTTTTCCATCTCTTTTACTTTCGTTGCCCACCACTGCTCACGATCGTTCCTTAGACTTTTAGTTAACCTAGATCTAATTTGTTTACGCTCTTCGTCATGTTCAGAGCCTAATGAGATGAGTTTACGCAAATCCATCAGTGAAATGGACTTAGAAGAAATCCACTGGTTTTTTGGAGCCCTATGGTTTAAATGACTAATAGATGTTACTGCCGTTTCCACAGCTGTTCGTGTGTCTTTCCAAGCAGCATCTGGGTCAGTCTCGTTTACAGAACTGCCTAGATGTGAACTCAGTTGTTTCTGGAATTCGCATTTGGCTTTCTCGTCCTCCAGTTCAATCCTAATGGGTCTTCTTAGTGTACTTTTCCTGCGTCCATTGAGGCGCAGACAAATGCGCGCTCGTATTAAAGCGTGATCAGAGTCTAAACAAGTATTCCAATGCGAGCGACAATGTTCTATTGAGCCTCTCCAACGATGACTGATGACAATATGGTCTATTTGAGTCCATCGTTGGTTTGGTTCAGGGGGTTGCCATGTTAGACGATGTCTCTCCTTATGTTTAAAATTAGTGCTTGCTAAAAATAAACGATTGTCTGAGCATAGTTGCAACAGACGATCACCAGAATCGATCACAATGGCGTAGGTGTATACACTCTTTATCTTCCCTTAAACCTTGAGATTAAAATTGCTTCATAACTTTTTTCCCTTCCTATACTATATCCTTCTATACAACCTTTCTTTATATACTACCACCACTAAATTAATTACTTCTATGAATCCGGTGTTCATCTTGTGCTAACGAGGTATGGCAGCTTGAACCAATGCGTATATGTACCTGGTCCTACGTTGTCGCTGACTGACTGACTGAATTGAACCCTCTACAGGAAGAAAGCTATGGGTTTTTTAATGCAGTAATCCACACTCAGTACTGTTAATATAAATACAATTACTGTGTTGTTTAGAGTTCAATGTTGACTGGATCCCATCTATCTTGTTAGTTATTTTTAAAAGTACACCTTTGTGTGTCATTGTTTTGCATGTATAAAAACATTTCTTAGTGATATGTTGTTACCCAGTAAATCATTCTGTATGCAAAACCAACAGCACCATCAATCTTTTATGTATATAAAAAATGCTGACATTTTTCACCTCTTTGTTATTTTAGCCAGTTGAATCCTGTTTTGCAAATATAATGGAAGATCAAGGAAGTGATAGCTTTGATTTGAATAATATTACACCGTCCATAAATCTTTCATCATCTGTAAGTTCGGTTGACACATATATTTGTTGTTGTGTCTGTCTGAGTTTTGTAACAAATTTATCATGATAACTGATATCTTTTAGCACTGCTTTTCTTTCTCATGACAGTATTCTGTTTTTCTTCTTCGTCTTATCTCTCGTATTGCTTCGGAATTTATAATTAATAATTTACTTTATCATTACAACATGTATGTTTTTCCCTGTAAGATGTTCTAGTAACTAACAAGTCTATTCAATCGTAAATTCAGTATTAGTTAAAGAGTTTTATAAGATTATTCATGAAATACAAGTGAAGTGTATTTGGCTCCTGTTCTTTGAGTTGTGTTAACACTAAGCTTCTGTGATTTATTCATAATTAATTAACCGTAGTTTGCCAATGATTATGACAGCTTTTATGGATCGTTTGTGCTCGCCTTTTAGCTTTTTTATCAATCCATTGTGTTGTAACTTGCCCTTGGGTAACTACGGTTATTTACTATTCCAAAGGTGACAATTATCTTTAATTCACTCACTAAGCATAATAATATTAGCCGGTACATAGTGATAAGGTTTACGTAATTAATTACTTATGCTTGTTACTCCTCTTGAGGCATACGCTATCGACCTGAGATCTTCAAGTAATTCTGTCCTGAGCTCTCCTTCCCAGCTATCTGTTTCCAATTCCCAACACCATGTATTCTTTGGTTTGTTTCTTTTCTTTTCGTCCTGAGGATTCTAGTTCAAAGCTTACCTTATGATTCAGTTTAATAATTTCTGTAAGGCGTGTCCTATTCACCCTTAAACTCTCTTCCTAATGTTGTCAAGTGGCAGATGATTTTTCCTCTCTCAGATTATGTTATTGCTGATGGTTACTGACCAATGAATCTTGAGTATCTTCCATAGGGAGTCGTTTACAAACACCAATACCTTTTCGACGGTTCTGATAGTTCTCCAGTTTTAGCTCCGTACGATAGCATTTGACAGCGTGGATAGAAGAACCGCCGACACTGTGGTGTACCTGAGAAAATCGTCAACATCATCCGGAAATCATAAGGCAGACTACACTCCAGAGTCGTTCATTATGGACTGTTGACAGATACATTCTAAGTAAAAACTGGGGTCTGACAAAGCTGCTCATCCTCCTCCTTTCTGTTTCTTCTAATGATCGATTGGATTATGGAGACTTCCACACCTAAGAGGAAACACTAAATACAATGGACGGTCTTGATGCAACAACACGATTTGAACTCGCAGATGACCTAGCTACTCTATCCCATACACATCAACAGACGCAGATGAAGACAACCAGTTTGGCATCAGCCTCTGCATCAGTAGGTCTCAAAATACACAGGTCAAAAATCAGGATCCCCAAATACAGTGCAGAGAACACCAACCCAATCATACTTGATGGAGAAACTCCGATAAAGATGGAGACTTTGTCGTACCTGTTCAGCAGTATCATCGATGAACGTAGAGGATCTGATGCAGACTTAAAGGTAAGGATTGACAAATAAAAGATAGCATTCTTACAATTGAATAACATACGAAACTCAAAACAACTGTCAACCAATATCCGTAAGAATTTTCAATACAAACGCCAAGACAGTTCGACTGAACGGAGCTGAAACTTCGAGAACTACCACAACCATCATCAAAATGGTACAAATATTTCTAAACAATTGTCTATACAAGACACTCAATGTCCGTTGACCGGATACTACCAGCAACAGCCTACTGAGGGAGAGAACAAACCAGCTTCCAACTGAAGAGGAAATTAGGAAAAGACGTTGGAGGTGGATAGAAGTCAAATTTCGGAAATCATGAAACTGTATCACGAGGAAAGCGATAACTTGGAATCGTGAAGGACACTGAAAAGAGGAAGACCAATGAACACACTATGCCGGGAATTGGCATCAGACATCAAAAGGATGGATAACAACTTGAAAGGATTGCTCAGGACAGAGTTGGGGGAAGAATGCTCGTGGATGGTCTATGCTCTTCTATGAGGAGTAATAGGCGTACGTAAGAAAGTACAATAGGTTAGCGCTTACAATTCTGACTAGTTTTAGGTGAAAATTCTTTTGAATACCAGTTAT
Source organism: Schistosoma rodhaini (assembly GCA_944470415.2). Taxonomy (NCBI): domain Eukaryota; kingdom Metazoa; phylum Platyhelminthes; class Trematoda; order Strigeidida; family Schistosomatidae; genus Schistosoma; species Schistosoma rodhaini. Next base: position 32,934,575 of record OX104037.1, read on the forward strand.
AGGACTGTTACATTTGCTTTGACAATTCATGCCTTAACATCTACATTTGCTGCCGTTTAAGCGATAGCAGCTTTAGGTCATTCAACTCTGTCCAAGGCTTTGGCTAGATTCCTTTCTTTTCCTGAATTTTGGAGGTCTTCATTATCCACTCAACAATCACAAGGACAAGTAAAGGCGAGAGTAAACTGTCTTGTCTGACACCAGTCTTAACTCTGAATGAATTGCTGAGTATTTATGTGACATAGTCAAATCAAAAAGATATGTTGTTACTGTCTTTGACGAGAAACAAAAGTAATTTGAATAATATATATCTTTTTATCTTGATGTACGTTATACATGTTCTTATTACAGTTTAAACATAGTGTCTGAATCGTCAGTACTGTCTGTCAGGCTTAATCCATGTATCTATATAAAATTGAATCCTACAGCGACATTTAGTGTACTTTCTTATAATTTGACTCATTCTGTTGTGATAGGGATACATAATTTTTCGTCATATAATGAACTATATTACGCTCCAGGGTAATCTGAACAATTGGACTAGCATCTGATCTACGTTCTGTGTACATACAATATCGTTAGTAGTAAAAAAGTCTATAAATTATCCACGGTTAATAAGTGTCCTGCTTCCAAACTCTAAAGTGTAGACTGACTAGTGCTTGGATAAAGAAGCTAGGCAGGCCCCTTTTTTCAGAAACTTATTGTCCCATGGATACAAGTAAAACGTTCTAACTTGAAGAGATATAATCAAATCGAAAGATCATAGTTTATTTATGTTTACTTAGATGACGTAACTGTCTGGCAAAATCTTATGGCCTCGTTAATTTTGCAGTAGTTTGTCCTATTTGTTATACATGCATATGACTGAATAGACAATACAGATTATATAATTCGGTACAATTTAACATCGGTTTAAATTGTATGTCAGTTTAAGTTGAAAAAGAAGGGCGACAATAATAATATCGACAACTTTTTTGAGCAGAGATGAATGATGGCTAACAGAAATAAATGAAATAAAACTCTATAATTTACATAAAGTAAGTGAGAAAATAAGCAAATAAGAATTATGATAATCTTAGTTTTCATTCTACCAGTTAAGAACTATTTTCATCACATGAATTAACTAAAGATTTTTATTCTGTTGATCTTTCGTATTTTCCTTCGTAAAAATGATGTAAACCGGTGAATCATATATCTAATTATGTATCATAGAGCTGGAAACCAATATCATAAACACGAAGATGTATCCCTTGATTTACTCTCGCTTGTTTCTATCATCTGTTTACTATGTGCAATCACAAGTCATTTAATTAATTGAATTCAAGTTATTTTATAACTTCCTCGTTTCATTTACATATTTTTCTAAAATGGATCTGGTTTCATTAATGCGATCACCAAATATTTAGTCTCATTTTGCTTTGCTTTTCCGTCTTTAATTAATTAATTATTGTTTGATCAACAACTCATAGTCATTAGTGTCTTGGTCGGATATTTTTAACATTAGTGGTAGCCATAATTACTTACTTACGCCTGTTACTCCCAATGGAGCTTTATTTATTTATTTAAAAACATAAATATTGGTACAAGGAAGCACCAGATAAATATGCGCCACACAAATCTCATGTGATTTGTGTGAGGGCTGTGATACTGCCCAGGTGCCCAGACTGAAGCAGGTGGTTTTCTTAGGGGGCCACACCCGGAGCCTTTGACCTAAAGGTCTAGTCCACATAGCAGTGGAGCATCGTAAGGAGATACAATCCCATGGTAGCCGGTGACCAACAATTGGTTCATACGCCATTCGTTCCTTCAGGATCCTGGAGTCCATGTGCACCATTGGTTTGGAATCAGGGTTTCCCAACTCCCCTAGTTGGACTTTCCGTGTCCACCAACCCGGTTAAAGCTCCGGACATTCGCTTTTGGTCCTCTCAATTTCGTAAACAATAGTAATGCCACGAGAAGGCAGTGAGTAGGACTTCCCTGTCAGAGGCTATATATTCTCGTGGCCATATGAGAGCATTTCGAGAGAGAGAGCAGACTCTCCCCACTTTCGGCCGTACCAGGGCATTTGGGGGCTCCCAATGGAGTATAGGCCACTGACCAGCATTCTCCAACCCACTCTGTCCCGGGCCTTCCTTTCTAGTTCTATCCAACTTTTGTTCATTCTTCTCATGTCTGTCTCCATTTCTCGGCGTAATGTGTTATTTGGTCTTCCTTTTCTCCTTTGACCTTCAGAAATCCAGGTGAGGCCTTGTCTTGTGACGCAGTTGGGTGATTTCCTCAATGTGTGTCCTATCTACTTCCAGCGCTTCTTCCTGATTTCTTCCTCCACTGGAATCTGGTTTGTTCTCTCCTACAGTAGGTTGTTGCTGATAGTATATAACCAACGGATCCGAAGTATTTTCCGTAGACAACTGTTATTAAACACCTGTATCTTCTGGATGATGGCTTTCGTAGTTCTCCATGTCTCCGCCCCATACAATAGAACTGTCTTGACATTTGTATTGAAAATTCTGATCTTGGTGTTGGTTGACAATTGTTTTGAGTTCCAGATGTTCTTCAGTCGTAGTTATGCTGCTCTTGCTTTGCCGATCCGCGTCTTCACATCTGCATCAGATTCACCGTGTTCATCGATTATGTTGCCCAGATATGTAAAGGTTTTCACATCCTCCAAAGCTTCTCCGTCAAGTGTAATTCGATTGGTGTATGTTGTATTGTATCGGAGAATCTTGCTTTTCCCTTTGTTCATATTGAGACCTACCGCTACACTGGTCGTCTTCTCCTGCATTTGTTGTTGTGTGTGTGATAGAAGAGCCAGATCATCTGCGAAGTCTATATCGTCCAGTTGCATCCTAGCTGTCCACTGTATCCCGTACTTCCCTCCAAATGTTGACATCTCAATGATCCACTCGATCAGCAGGAGAGAGAGAAAGGGTGAGAGTAAGCAACCTTACCTGATACCGTTCTTTACTTCGAACGGGTCAGTGATCTGTCCTCCATGCACGATTTTGTAGTTTAATCCATCATAGGAATTCCTTATGATGTTGACTATGTTCTCAGGCACGCCGTAGTGTCGAAGACGGCTGTATATTGTTGTCCTGTCTGCGCTATCTAATGCTTCCTCGTAGTCAATGAAGTTGATGTAGAGTGATGAATTCCATTCAATTGATTGTTCCATAATGATCTGTAGAGTTGCGATCCTTACGAAATCCAGCCTGTTGGTCTCGAAGTTGTATGTCAACGGAGTCCTTCATTCTGTTTAACAATACCTTGTTGAAGACTTTTCCTGGTATTGAGTGAAGAGTGATGACCCTGTAGTTATCGCACTTTCTGAGATCGCCTTTCTTTGGTGTTTTGATCAGAAGTCCTTCTTTCCATAATCACCTAAGATATGTTCACTCAGTTAATCGATGATTCCTCCTTTCGTACTGTTGAAATTCACGGATTATTTTGATCACAACTCTTGCTTCTGCATTTTGCCATCTATAAGGTAATGAATCTTTATCGACTGTTGTAGTTGGAACGTGTATTATATCTGCTGAAACACTACTTACCTCGACGCGCGATGTTTACTAGTATAGCACTAAGTTAGTAAAACGCTAAGGGCAGCCAAACCAAATATGTGGCGTCAATCCATAAAGTTATTGATAATTGAATTGAGCCGTGGAGGTAGGTATAGACTATTCGGTTTGGAATCAGTATGATTATCATGGTCAAAAGTTAGAGACATTTGAACGAAATATAGAATCGGTTTTAATTTCACAGATCCATTAACTTTTTATTTGCTTTTAAGTCTTGAGTTCCATAATTATTTCAAACTTCCTATTCAACGGATTAATTCTCAAATCATACTGTCTATGAATAATCGTTTCTATTATTCTATCATTTGTCTCAATAATTTCTTCGCGCTATGTTGATTTGGTGTGGAACTTGAACCGATGCACATATTTACCAGGTTCTAAGTAGCTTATTACTGACTGAATGAATCATTTCTTACTCTTTATGTAAAATTGTTGAAATAAGTGTCGGAATAGTTCATGAACAATAATCATGTTGTTTAGAGCACTATTCTGTTTGTTTCATTTGGAAACTTTTCAAGTTTACTTCTTATGATTTTATATACTTTTTTGCTGCTTATTAATTAGTGATTTATTTATTTACTTGAACACATTAATATTAGTACAAAGGGGCAATCGATACATATGCGCCACACAATAATAATGAGAATGTGAAGATATAAGGAATGTAAGGTGCGTATAAGAAAAAAGAAGTATAACAATGTACAGAAATTAGTGTATGATAGTGAAATAACAATAATGAGAGGGGCAGATCAATTAGCAAAAGTACAGCCACAGGGAATTCTACTTAAAGTGGTTACTTCCTTTTTTATGAAGGAAATAAAATAAAGTTATTGCAGCTTCGCCACTGGCTTCTATTCTGAGCCATATCTGGTAACGTCTCTAGCCAATGTGTTACACCATCTCTAGGACCGCAACCAGGGAGTCGTGAAGGACCTACAGAAGCCAGTCCTGTACAACTTTCTTTCATACTACGACACCATGTTATACACTTAACGGAACAAAATGCTGAGCAGTAAACTCGTCTTTCAGTTAGCAAATGAATATCTCGCGTACGTCATAATTGACGCAAGTTGAAAAATGTCTGCCAAGCCTTTTGAAACTATATGGGGATCTTGTCTGGCAGTACCCTCGTAGGACTCATGGTATTTCTAATATAAGTGAAGTGATCAAAACACTCAACTACATGCTATATCATTAGTTCTTGAGTTAACATCGACCATTTTCTTAAGTAACATTTCTCATTTTGATGGGGAGGAATACATCTCAAACCTTCTTGCATCATCGCTTAAGGCGGTCAGAAGACTGCATTATACATATATATATATTTACATCCCTTTTAACACAAACTTTTATTTGATCTATTGACGACTATTATACGATTTGCTATTCTTAAATTATTCCCAATTTATTGGTTACATTCTCTCATAATTATATCTGATTTTTGGTTTGATCCTGTATAATTGTTATTTTTATTTTATGGTGTGATGTGGTCTGGTTCGCTTGTATATAAACCAAGTATGTCTTAAGTATATGGTTCATATAGTGGGTGCAGATATTGGCGTTCTGGACTCAACAGTCAGGACTAGACGACGGTGTTAAGATTGTATAAGTCGTATTGTGATTGGCAACCCTGTTATGTGATAATTAACAGGGCAAAAGTCACAACAATATTTCTTTCAGATGCATACCTTTTTATATTTTCTTGTAAATCAACGCCATTGGTGATACATATGTGTATGTATAATTTTCCTCACAACAGCTGGAAAGGTTCTTGGAAGTATAGAAATGTAGCCATTATACATATCTATTTGTTGATTTTGTTGGAAATATTTCTCAAATTAGTTAGTTTAATTGATTTGTAGTCTGTAGAAACGTACTCTTGACAGAAAGTTTTGTACGATATCGATGGATGATAGTGAATTTTGATTTCAACTCAAATTTAGCGTTCTGTTAACATTTTCGTCATTTTATTGCTTACTTGTTCAATTAATTTTAGTTGGGTGCTTTAGTAAATATTAGTTTAGTTTGAAGAAAGTTCTCATTGTTATCGTCACGGACATTGACTTCTGATCTTGCCGTATCACAAATCAAGGGAAGTTGGCATTATGATTCTTATTAGATCTCAACTCGGTTGCTTAGGAATGAGACGGCCACCGGGGATCTAGAAGTCCCTGGGTCTAATCCGCGTAATGTCCATGATTGTACACTGTGAAGTAGTCCTAAAGTGGGACAAAACTATTCTTGATGCTCCATAGCTTTCAATGTTTCTCTCCTTGAAGTGAGTTAGCAACGGAAAAATGTTTCATACCAGACTAAACTTTAAAAATCCGTAAATACCAAGTGACTTTATATTATAACACGATTATTTTAGAATATTCAGCGTTCAAACTTATATATGCTTATTTCGCGTGAAGATATTATATCTATATAATTTGTTTATTACCCTTAGAAGTTAACACTCTATCATAAATCTGTGTAGCACAATATTAGTGGGGATTGACATACATAATAAAGATATTAAAGAATCATGATTTGATTAAGTTTTAAATAATTTAATATGCTCTTCTAAACTATTAGTTTAACTAATTACAATGTTTGCTTTGAAACACAATCCCGTCACCATCAAGGTGTGTTATAGAAGCGTTCTATTCAACAATCTCAAATGAAATAAATATTGATATTTTTATGTCTTGTATTTGTTATCACAATTCCAGTGATTATAATAAACTTATGAAATAATTAAGAACAGATAAACTGAACTAATACCCAATTTTCTTTATCTAAACAGATTTCAACAAACATAATCTTTTGTTAACTGAGGGAATATAGTTATTTTTCCTGTATGCTAATATTCAGTGAAGGTTCTATGAATCATCTATTACTTCGTAGTTGTTAAAAAAATACTTTAGAATTAAGAATGATTTTTTTTTTTTTTATTTATTTAAACACATAAACATTGGTACAATGAGGCGCCAAAAAATCATTCAATTTATGTATGGCTGGGATTCTGACCACGTGCCCAAACCGAACCATGTGGTTTCCTTAGGAGGCCACAACCGATGGAGCAACGTTAGGAGATGCAGTCCCATGATAGCCGTTGACCAACAATAGATTCATACTCCATTTGTTTCGTTGAGATCCTGAAGCCCACGTTCACCACTGGTTTGGAATCAGGGTTTTCTAACTCCCCTAAGTGAACTCTCCATGTCCACCAACCCGTTTATAGCGCTGTACATTGGCTTTTCGTCCTCTCAATTTCGTTAAAAACTGTAATGCCACGAGAAGGTAGTGAGTAGAACTTCCCTGGTAGTGGTTGTATGCACGTGGCCATGCGAGGGCATTTGGAGAGGGGGAGCTGACTCTTCCCGCTCTCGGCTGTACCAGAACATTTGGGGGCATGAATGAAAATCACACAATAATTACTAATCTGCCATGATAGTTGTGCTCTACTCCCTCTGGTTGATATAAACCCAGGATAATAATATTTTCAAAACCATACGGTTGAAGTTATCATTTTTATCCAGATCTTCCAAAAAAAGTAACCTATCATATTGGTTGCGTAGGTGCTACTTGCTGCTAACTAACGTGAGCTGGTTTCAATTACTGTGGCGGACAGTGAACAGCTGTTACAGTCATTGCATCTAGCTGCGTGTATACAGTGTTATACAAATCAACAAAACACATTGTTTAACATAATAAGCTTAATTTGCTTCAAATAACTGAACAAAGTAATGCTCATAATCTTAGCTCTTATCTGATTAGCCAAGTGCTAGCTGTGATCAAAATTTGGTTTTTATTAGTAGGTGTATTTTTAATAATGTACTTATCAGATAATTGGTGTGCGATTGAACTTGTTCTCAAAAAAAACTGCACGTTTTTCTGTCTCCGTTTAGGTATGCTTAAACGTGCATTGTGAAGAATTAGTTGTATTAGTGCTAGATATGGATTTATTTTACAAATGATGTATGTTTGACTTATTATTGCAAAGTAGCATTAAGTTGGGTCATAAGAACAAGAAAAAACTTTGTATTTGTTATGCAATCATTTATTTTATAGAAGTTTTTTCAGCCAAATTATTAATTCCAACGTATATTTGGTGTAACCTAACCGTATATTTGAATATAGCATTGAACTATTTCATTGTTCTAATTCTTTTTTTTGCGAAAGAAGCTTGTTTTCCGTCTAGTCGCGCAAAAAAACTTAGTAATCATGCAAAGCTTTCCTTTGAAGTTTCTAGAATATTGCATACATAATAAAAGTTGATTTTGTGTGTGCGTATGTGTAATTTGGTCCACGTTTGTCGACAGTGATAGACAGTGCAATATTTCAACAAAATCATACAAGTATACGTGAAAAAATCAGATATCCTTTAGAAAAATGATGTCAATTTTTCGTTTGTGCAGCTTAAATTGTCGCTTTCTAATTAACAGTCAAATCTAGAATGTTTCATTTTATTATACTTTGGTGTTAGATTTTTTGATAATCAAACGTTTGGAATGCCAGTTTTGTCAGTTATATTAATGCGGTGCAAAACTGTTGTTGGCTTATCCCAGTGATTTAATATCTTTTTCATATATATATATATATATATATGAAGTTTTTGCTATTGGATGCTTTCGATGGTCGGTGATAAAATCTTCATATTTTTCTCTCTGTTAACTGTTTGTTTTGTTTATTTGTTTTACAAAGGTTGGTGTGTCTGGTTCTACCATTGATTTTCCATATCAGACACCGGATTCTTCTGAACGTTTACAGCGTACTACATCATCATCGTCAGCAACAGCAAAATCAATGCTAAAAACAGGGAATAAGCTGGATTCTTTGGTACAAATCAGTCCTGTAGATATGAATCCTTTTCTACTGAAAGAAAGTACTAAAATCAGTCGAGATGACACTGGCATGACAGTATCGTCCTCATGTCCAGCTACTGTACCAGATGACTTATGTACAACAGATAATAATACTAGTCCATTACAGTCAGGATCAAGAGCTGCTCAGTCAGTGCTAAGTGAAAGCGGTAGTAGTCCATTGGGTGGTTTAAATAGTACACCGGAGGCTACTAGTCTTCCGGTAAGTCATGGCACTTTAAGCATTGGAAATATATCTTCCCCAACGAATGGGCGAAATGTAGATGATCAACGGGTAGCTTGGATGAGAGATCGATCGAAAAAAGATAGTCATAATCGAAGTAATTAATACTTGTTTTTATTTCCATTTTCTCATTGGTTGTTGTTTTTCCCGATATGAAAATAGGGTTTATCAAGTTTATGATTTTTTCGGTAAAGACTGCTTGAATAGTCTAATACTTAAAGTAATCGATCATTCGTTTAAACTGTCACACTGAAATAATCAAAATGAATGTCCAGGTGGTTTTAAAATCGACTTATATTCCACAGAAACAATCTTGCGTCAAATTGTTTTATTTTTCAAGAACGTCATTTTCGTAACACTTTTCATTATTATAGATTTCTTAAATTAAGCAGTTAGATTTCTTCTTTTAATAGGTATCATACCTAACCTACTTTTTTCCACAGTTAAAAAGGTGTATTTTGTGTTCACTTGTATGGTTTAAATACGCAGTTAGCAAATTCCTAATGTTTGCTATATTTACATCAAGTCCCACCAATGCTTTTGTCTACCAATTGTCTACCATACACATTGAAGTAAACAATTGCTGCGTAAGTGTAACACATGCTGTAATAATGACAGTTAATACAATTCAGTTTAAAAAATCCTTTCTGTTTGTTCAACAGTTTCTGCTTAATAGTAGCGCTTTATTCAAGTAGCAGTCAACCTTATAAGTTCCTCATCTTCCAAATTTTCGTTGAATATTTATATTTACAACGAAATTCTTATTAGAAAATTAAGTTATCCTCTTCGATAGAAATATGTTTATGTTTGATTTCTTAATAAAGTTAGTTTTATTCACCTCTAGTAGCGTTCACGGCTAGTTTAAATGTATGTGTAATAGCAACTTGAAAGGATACGCGTTGAATGTTTTAAATTCAACCTAAAAGAATATTTATTTTTTCCTTTCACTTTCTCTCTCCCTTAGTTGAACGTAAGCGACGAGATTATATTAACTGCCAAATTGCTGAACTTGGAAGTTTATTACCTGAAGATATGTTCAGAGATGGGTATGAGATCTCAGCGTTTTTTTTACAAAACAAATTTCACTCATACTTATTTCTTTTATTATTTCAGATCATTCATTATTATTATCATCATACTTTATAACACAAATTTGTTACATTTACCAACGTTTTAAATTGTTGTACTAAATCCCATTCTAACTTATTTTGATTATTTTATAGCCAAACTACTGTTATTTCACTCTTAATATTCATAAAGGTTGAATTGTAAACAAAGCACATTAAACAACCTATAAAATCTTCAAAAGCGAAACCAAGATAGATACTGTAAACAGAGTACACCAACCAGAAAATTAACTAAACGTAATTATTGAAGTGAAGTAAGAAAATAGTTTTTATTAACATAGCGTATCGCAGATGTGATTGGTAACGTGATTAAAAATTATATAAACTTTTTGATATATGAAATAGTGGGAAAACTTCAAATAAGAGTTCTGTATGAACCCTAGATACTTTATCAGACCTTCCATACAAAATTCCAGAAAAACGTATATTGAGTTTCTGTTAGGGGGTCTTTTACTTTTAACAAAATTAACACTTACGCAATTATTAGCGCTATATATGTCACTTTATCATCAGTAAGATGAATCCAAATGTGTATAGTTTTCCATTAAATGGTGGTAATCACAAGCCGTTTTGCTTGTTGTACCGCCTGTAGAATTGTATTCATTAGTTTAGATCTTAATTTCTAATCATTAAGTTCATACATGGCAACGCTGGTCCATAAATTTAATTAGGCCTCAAAATGGGCATTTTACTCCAAAACGTTTTTTGATTATGAAATATATCTCCTGTCAACAAGGAATACCATTCCACCAGTGTTTGAAGCGTTTAAGTAAACTGGTATCAGCTTGAGGGTCCACTACTCTCATAACAATGTTGTAATTGGCTATCTTAACATCAAAAGAAAGTTAACCAATCGGTAAATTAAACTCCTGTTTGAACACTGTGATGCCTTAGAAATGTTATGAACACTTAAGCGTAGAAATTACATTCCTAAACAGATTTCAATGAGGTCCCTTTTTGTGGCTAATGTCTCAAATGAAACGTAGTTAAGTTCCTTATATTATCTAGACAGTCAATTAAGTTTGGTTTCTGATACTATTCTTACTTCTGCATACAATTCAGGTGCAGAAATATCCTTATCCTGCCCTTTCTTATTGATTTCATTTAGTATTTCAAGAATATCAACGATTAATGCAAAATCTGAGAGGTACTCATTTGTTTTAAAACTATATAAGAACGCATGTCGTATTTTAATTTTCAAGAATATTAAGATTTATTCCGCCAGATTCCGAACTCGCTTCAGTTTTTCCATATTTTTAAATGATCTCAAATCGTAGTTTAGCTACCGTACTGCTCAGACCAATAGTCAATGGTTATAGGCAAATATCATTTGGCTAAATTAAACTATCCCTATGTTTTTAAGTAGACGAGACTACAAAGAGTAACCAGTGTCTGATTCAACCTAGACAATCTATAGGGATTCACGGATTCGCAGTGTAATTGAATGTGAATATCATCCCCCGTCTTCACATAATATGCATATAGACCTCATTATATATGTATCAATAGGCTGATAAAGTGTAGCACTTCCCATTATACAAACAGTCGTTAATATTTCACAGAAGTTTATCGTTCAAACCAATTTGCAGATTGAAAAGTTAAAACTAGTTTAATATTCTCTATGTATTTCTTTGTTCGTTAAGAATAAAACCTTTATCATTTAATAGCTTCAAAATAAACATACTGTATCCCTCCTAATAAATTCCTTTGAATGTTTTGTAGTTGCGAAGATCACTTTTTGTAGCCATGAATAGTTGTCAACAATTGATTGATATCTGAGTAGTAATGACCAATATTATTTATTTATGGGTGTCCTGCCCTTTATCACTAATCGAATTCTATTGACCAAGTTGTCACTGATCTGAGTGCACTAAGTTTAGATTTTATGGGGTGATTATGTATGTTATCAGCTGGGAACTCTCTGCTTAAATTTCATGCTAGTTGGTGCTTGTCAGTAAAATGTGCCTTCGATTTCAAAAGAACTGGTGCTTCCTGACGTTTTCCATCCTGTCACCCAGCTTCACATTCTGAGACGTTACTACTGAGTTACCTAATCCATGAATGACTTCCTGTCGGATGGTCATCTCTTAAAGAAAATCACTAAAATCCAGGAGTATCATATAACCCCTATACTTGTCATCTGTTTGAATTGGCATCATCTTTATATGCATATATGCATGTATGTATTTCTTCTCTTTCATTTAAAGTGATGGTAAGAAGAACAAAGGAAATATATTGAAGAATTCAGTAGAATTTATTTGTTTATTACGTTCGGAATTGGCACAAATACCGGAAGTTCGACGAGAAACTAGTTTAGCTGCAAAAGTTATCGGACAATTGGTCAAACGCATTCAGGTAAGCGTTAAAGTAGTTTGTTTAGTTAACATTTTCACTTTCATCATTAAACAGTTATTTTTCATCAATAATAAAGTAAGGTATTTTTATTGCGCCAATTATTTTGCGTTGGTATGATTTAGAATGTTTTTTAAAAATATAAAACAGATGGAATGTGGTTAACAGTGGAATCTAGGACAACCGTTTCGTCCTATTTGGGGCTCGTCGATTGGTTGTGCTTGCACCACAGAGTTGATGTGTATTCTTATTGTGTAAATCAGGTCTCTGCTTAATTTAGGTGGTGTTGTGGAGTGCAGTGAGGAAACGAAATTAATTAGAACTGTGTTGTATCAAGACAGTGCATATCGAACAATCATGTAATCACATGTTAACCTATCGAGATATTAAGCTGAACGACGAACAGGTTGAAATAAATAAATGGTAACAATTTTAAAACAAAGAAAGAATGAAAGGCTTTATTAACACCAACTCTTGATATTAAAATGTTTAAATCAATATTACAATGGTATATTTAATGTAAATACAAATTGTGTTTCTAAATACATTAGGGAAATTAAAACAAACCTAACAGCTTGTTACTAATCTATGTTTAGTGATAAACAAGGATGGCTGCTTATCATCTATTTTTATTAGTTTTCTTACAACCATTCCGATATACGTCTAACAATCCTTAGTCTTATATTATCCTTACTCTTGTCTATAGTTACGCCTACATAGACGTGTATATTAATAAAAGCAATGGGATGTAATGCAATTGTTTTTATTCGAGTACAGATTATGCTTTTTATTAGTAGAAATGACATCGATTGAGTACTACATTCCATAAGGTTCTCTAACGCAAGCTGGCGTTTGAACATGATGCTATGTATAAATTGTAATTTGATACAATACTAAAAGCGTAGTAGGTTTCAACATATTACAGTCTTCCCATCAATTTATTAATTTTGGTAGACTTTCTCTCTATGTGAATATTTCATTTAATATCTTGACTTCACCTTGTATAGTTTATTTTTTTACAAATATGTTGAATCTTAATAAGTATACTCTTTATCAGACTTCGTTTGCATTTAGAGTGAACCTCAGTAATTTTGTTACTTACTTTTTGAGGTAATCAACACATTAGGCTGTGGAGAGTTACATGTTTTGAGCTATTCAGAACCCTTTAAATGATAAGGGTTTTAATGCGAAAAAAACTGAAATCAAGTAACCAGAACACCGTCTTCCCTTACGTATGGTGCTACTAAGAAATTAACTTAATTGAAATTTTCTGATAACAACATCGGTATTAGCTCAACTGCGAACCGTTAAATTACTGATACTTGATTAGCAAAATGGAACCCAAATACTACTCATGATTTTTAGTTAGTTGATAGAATTATATTAATCTTAATACCTTACCCGATTGTCTGCTTCTTTGTCTAATGTAATTCGGGTTATCAGCATGAGTAACTAGCACTGGACTGATATTATCAACATTTACATTTACAATTCATAACCAATTCATTAATTTCACACACCCCAATCATTTTATAGTATATATGCTTATATATAATTGGAGTTTTTTTTCATGAACTATCATTTGCTTGCGATGGTATTAAATATTGTTACATAGTGTTGTAAATTATATTGATTATTAACTTTTAGGTTGTAAACATTTTATCCTATTTACGGATTGTTCTTTGTTTACTGTCTTTTCTGATACCTTTGTCCTCCTGCTTGTAGTTTCGTCTCTCAAATATTCTTTGTTTTTCGTTTGTTTATCATTTATTTTGTTATTATTATCATTGTTAACGTCAAATAATTATTAAAAAAAACCAAATAATTTATCAGCTACTTGGGTATGAGCTACTCTATAGTTTTTAGTAGAGGATTAATAATACTACTCGATTGGCCAAACCGAAATAGGTGTGGGAAGAGTTCTAACCTGGAACTTGATGACTGAAAGTCGACGTTCATTTTCATTCATACTTTGACAGTTGTTGAGCTCAATGAATACATTGAAAAAATATTTATAAATTACCATTACTGTTTTTTTTATCCGACTCACTCGAGTGTTAAACAAACGATAAACAGTAAAGGTTATTTTGTTTATTGAACAATGGAAAAAGAACATGTAACTCTATCTATTAGTTTGTTATGTTGTAAATTGAATGATATTTTACATTTGGAGTTTTTCATGCAATGTGTGGATTTATAAAATAACTAATTTAATGTTTCCTAAATATTTTAAGTGATAATGAAGAACGAGGGGAATGAGGAAATTATAATTGACCAGGACAAAATTTGAATAGGCTATACCAGTGGGTGGTAGGAGTCATATCAGAATTTAGACGAGCTACGTTCTTTGAATTAACCATTCGTGGCTTATAACGGAATTATTTTTTTCTGTCTACATTCCCGAATTACTGATGCAACAAGTTTAAATTTTTTTATTCAAATGTAACCCACACTTTTGTTGTGTGACGGGCTTTTAAACCGGAGTGGATTGGGTGAAATTTAAACATGCAACTTACTAATTATTAGGCAAACACGTTAGCCAGTGGAGAAGCAATCGAAGGGATTTGGTTACAACGACAATGTAACCCAATAAAAACAGAGTGGATGAATACTTGAATTCGAGATCGAGAAAATGATACATATAGAGTGCACCTCTAACTAACCTCTGATTATTGCAAATAGTCATACTGCGCTCATAATCGATATACGTTTTTAACGATGACCATAACTATGCTTCTTCCTGGATGCGTAACAGTAAAGACTTGTTGTAAGTGAACTCTGTTGACAAAAAAGCAAGCACTAGGCTAGCCAGTTTTTTATTTTAAATTATGTTGATGTGTTTTCTGTTATAACCAGGTTATATATATATATATATATATATATATATATATATATATCCACCTGTAAATCTCTAATTATCTTGTAATGAAAAAAACCCACTTTTTCACCTTTAAGGAATTAGAATCAGTTACAAATGTAGCATCTATGCAAACTTCACATGCAAATCGAAATAATCCGGATTATCAAAATCTGTATCAAGAATGGAGTATATTACATGAAAATAATTTACTAAATTCAGTACCGATTTGTACAACTAACTCACCAATCACAATATCATCATTTCCACAGTCTACAACAGCTGGTGGTTCATCACCCGGCCTATCTTCTGTTGGTACAGATGAAATGATTAACAGTGATACAAAAGTTGTTTTCGCAAGTAAGATATTATTATTATTATCATCCTAACAATGTTGGAATTTCTCTAATAAATCTTATGAATTCTGTTCGTGTATCATAGTGCATAAAATTTAAGTTTATATATGGTTATGATCACGTAAATAGGTCTAGAAAAATAGTTGATTCGTTTATATAATTTAATTAGTTAAATGTTGAATAGTGTATATTGTTTCACTGGGATTCAGTAATGCGAAATAAATTTTTCAATTAACTGAGATTCCAAATATTCTTCATGTATGTCATAGTGTAGTGAACGAAAACACAAGTGGGGACAACCAAATGTATTTAAATACAAATTATGGAACGTCTTATTAAAATCTGAGAACCATACGGCAATTACTTTTTCTGCAAAATGCCAGTCAATTGTCTTGGATTTGATTGGTCCTTCGCTTCCACACCAATCAATCTCTATTCTCGTTCTCTCTCCGAAGTTTTTAACCTTCTAAATCCAGACATTTCACTCTCTGTTGATGATACATACTGTTACTAGCACACACCATAATAATGCTTGGGACAATTTCAGACCAATATCTATAGGAGAAATTAATTCAAGAAAAAAAGAATAACCATACAATAAGATATTTTATGAAAAGAAGGGATATTCCTTGTGAGAATAATTAGTTTTTCTACGTGATGTCAGCCATGGTGAACAATTACATAGCATTGCAACAAAGGATCATACAAACTTCCCCATCATTTTAACAGTAGAAATTTCATGATGGACATCACTATTTGTTGTGCTAACTTAGGTTACTTCTTTTCGCAACTCACTAACCCAATCTCTGTTCAAGCAGGAAAGTCTTCACATTAATGCACAATATATCTTCTGTCCAACTAAGAAAGTGCTAATTAACTTGTCGTTTCGCTTAAAATACTATCTAATTTTCAATCTATACACTGCACACAAGTTAAAGAGGAAAAATAATGCAAATTCGTATTACTCTTTTCACAAATTTTATAAATGTATACATTGTTTAATATTGTCTAATCGACTTGAGTAACAATCCAATCTATATTGGGGATATGTTTCTTTCCCTCTAAATACGAAATGTTTTCTCAGGAATTGTCTAAATCAATGAAATATTTTTAGGAGATCGACCATTTCACTTATCTTGGAAATCTGATCAGTCCCAGTGGGTTGATATGTGATGAAATCGGGGTTTACTTTTGTAAATCTACATCACATTGGTAGTAGACAAGATGAACTGCACAAAAGTTCATTTTGTTAAACTTTATGATTATGAAGTATATAGGCAGCTAGTATCTGATTGCAGATGCCTTCGAAACGTTGTTAGCATATTCTAGGAACTACTGAGTGAGTAATTTGTGGTTAAACGGCTAATGTTTTTTACTACCACTGATCCTGATACAACTAATTTGACCTTATGATAGCCTCGTTGTTCTGATAACAGTATAGGAACTTGAACTGATCCCAATATGCTTCAGGTTGTACACTACTTGTAACTAACTGAATAATAGCAATAATAAAGTACTTAGTAACAAACTCATGTATGAAGAACCGGCGGTTGGTGATAAATATGCTTGAAACGCATCACACCTCATTCATTCATTGTTTTCTTTCTTCATTTTGGAATATGATGATTGCTGTACAACGTTTTCAACGTTTGAATGACACCAACCACTTTTACTTTACTTTTAATCTACTGATCATATTTTTATTATCACATTGTTGTTTTTCACCTCGTACTAATCTTCCTCAACAAAGTTATCAATCAATGTGCTTCAACTACTAGACCTAAAGAAATAAAATGTTAATAACACAAAAAGCCAACAAGTGTCCTATTTCTAGGTTAATTTCTGTCTAGTTGGCAAGTGAGCTAGAAATTCTTTCTCAAAAAAATAACTATATCCATCCTACCGTGTAGTTGTGTTGATTGTCATTGTTTATTTTCTTCATGGTGTTCTTTTTCTCTCTTAAAGGTTTTACTTTGATATTGCTTACTTGTTATATGATGTTGTATTTATTAAGAGATACATCACATGTTTTATTCATAATATGCGAATCTAAAGCAGTGGTCATTGTCGTCTTAGTAGTCCATTTTAGTGCTTGGTTTTTCATGTATTTACGCATAAGTATTTGTGAATTCTTATCTCTATTAAATGAGTTTATTTATTTTGAAAGAAATTTCTGTCGGCCATCATGTCGTTATAATATCAATAATAATAATAGTAATAATATTGGCGGTTCAGTATAAAAATTTCTTTCCAAACAATTCCATTTACTAAAGCTGTACAAATATTATTTATGCAATTCTTTTGTACATTATCATTTGTAATAAAATAGAAAATTATGGTATCATTGTGACAGTTATCAAAAGTTAGTGAGAAATTCCCATGTGTACTGAATGAAATTACGTAATAATCAAGGGGGGGTAATATAGATGTAAATAACATATCAATAAAAAATTATTACATAGCTGGTTTCATTCGACTTATGAAAGTGTTTTCGATTAACTTCTGATGACTTTGTTAATGACACCTGTTAGCGGGAAATAAACCAGATTAAGGCACGTTATGTGCATGATCGTGACGGCGCACGCTAATGGGCTAATTCTAAACCAATCAGCTCTGGCAGATTATTGGATAAGCATCTAGAAGTTTCTTATGTATGTACTATAAATATGTGAACGTTTTTCTAACCATTGATTGCTGTTCACCTACCCTTGTTATTTTGAATGCAATTTCGTTCCTGTTCAACGTGTTCTGATTTTGGGGTCTTGTCGAGTGTCATCGTATAAGAATACTAAACAATAGGAGTAGCTGGGTCGTTTATAAGCAAAACAATTATAACAACACCACAAATTTCTTCTTATCAAATAACTATATAAATATGATTGTACAGTTTTATTTAATGGAATATTTTGGGAAATTTTCTTGACTAAACCCTAATTATTTTGTCTAATGATGCCACGGGTTGCTTTTCTAGTTCTTTAATTATCATGACAATAATCACATAACCGTCAGTCTACTTCTAATCAATTAAATTCAGCCGTAACTTTGTCAAATACTCTCAATTTCATACTGTTAATACTACAGTAGGCAGTATGCTTAACCTCTCTGCATCAGTTCATGTCTGGCTATGTTAATGGAATGAAATGAATATCCAACTGATTTGTTGTACTATTTTTGTGTGTGTATTTTGTATGTATGCGCTTTTAAGTTTTACTCATTTATTTTTCAATTCGTATAGTAATGGGTCTCTTCTCTCTGTATTATATATATATATATATATATATATATATATATATGCTAGTCACTCTAGAGTTTGACTGTTCTCACAAACTTATATCGCCATACGTCAAAATAGAAAGACGACTGAAATATTTTATTCATTATCTTTAGTACATTTGATAAATTAATACCGTACTTTGTTTGTTTACGTATTTATCCGTAAATTAAAATGAGATCAGGAATGTATTTATTGATTTTTCTTATATTGAGATCATTTAGCAATTGTTTACTTGGAAAATATATTTACATTTTATTGACTGTGTTGAATGTTTATTATTTTAATAGAATATTATAGTAGGGTATTAGCTAAAGTGAATGGCTTATATGTTCAGTGAAACGTAAATCTCCTACTTTGACGCACTGATCTTATATTAGGTCAGTTTTCACTAAATATGAATGTTTCAACTTCAGTGTAACTAAAATCGTTGACCGGCTCGATTAAATATAGACTTGGAGATGTTGCAGCCAACTGTTTTTTTTCACGTACTTACCTAATCGTTCCATGAAGATTCATTTTCATACATTTCATGGAATATTGACACTGTGATAGGAGTAATCGATTCCTTCATCTTAGTCGTTGGTTTAAATTGCTTACTCTGTCTTTAGCCACATATTCAAAATCGGATATCCTTATGTGTATATCATCGCACTTTGTGAATACTTACTGATAACGACTAGTCTTGTTTTTGGACAACTCTGTTTATGGATATTCTATCGTCGAAATCTCAAGTGTAGTGCGAATTTATAAACCACTAGTAAATGTGTCTGCTGTCAATAAGACCGAAATTATAAGTTATTCCGTTCTTAATCCAATAGCTTAAAAATTGACTCTCTCCAGTTAAATTTTAACTTAGTTGTTACTCTCCGTTTGCTGGTAATTAGAAACTTTCCAACTTCCAACTAGTAAATGACATCGTTAATTTTTTATTGATAATTATTTTATATTTTTTACTTCTTCCTTGTTTAGATTCTATGGCTTCACCGATTGTTGGATCTGCTCCGGTACGCAGTAATCCATTAAGCAGTTTTCCGAGGATAAATTCGCCTGTTTCTAACACGAATTTCTCCACCCGACCTACTGGGGGCGGTGGAACTGTCCTAGACTCACCTTTAAGACTAATACGTGGAAGGTGTACATCGTTGACAGTGTCTACAACTGGGGTTAATAGTTCATCTAGTGATGTAAATATGCCTTGTGTACGGCTTCATGCCCCAGAATATCAACAACAGCAGACTAATAAAATGAGAAATCAACGTAATTTTCAATCAAATCAATCTCCTCAACCACGCATTTTCCAGTCCGGCAATCAATCACAGTTATGTTGTTCACAGTTCCAGTCTCAACCTATATCACAATCTCAACATCCTTCATCTTCGTTATCTCCTCAGCATCATTTAACTGTCCAGCATCAATTACAGCTATCTAGTCGTTCAGGAATGACTTTTGGATCGATTCCAAGCCAACAATACATTAATTCGCACAATATTAGTGCAAGTTTACCGGTGAATGTTAATCCGTTACTTTGTGGTGTACAAGATTCTGATAATAATGATTTTAACGATGATAAGGTAAATTAAATCCACGACTATATTGCTTATTATTACTATGTTATTTTTTGTTGTTGTTGTTGCCAAATACTTTCAGAATTAACGGGGACAGAAGACCCTGTTGAGCTTAACTCTAGTCCAACTTTATGAGAAGATATGATGAATGTAGTATAAGTGGGAGCTAGGTGCTTCGGTATCGATCTCATCACTCACGCCACCACCAGCACTTATATAGCTACCTAGATACACGAACTTCTCAACTACTTCAATCTGCTCACCACCCAGGGTGAGTACAGGATGAGAATCCTGCCAGTATTGTAGGAGTACTTTGTACTTGGAGGGTGCAAAGCACATGCCGTACCTGCGGACACTGATTGCCAACTGATTAAGTGCGGATTGCATGCCTTGGGCATTATCGCACAGTAAGACAATATCATCCGCATACTCAAGGTCGAGAAGTCGTTCTCCAGGCAGCAGATCCACACCGCCATTACTTACATCCATCAGAGCTGTTTCCAGGATGTCGTCGATGGCAAAGTTGAAGAGGAATGGTGAAATTGGGCAACCCTGCCTAACCCCACTACTCGAAGGGAACAAGGGAGAAAGTTGATTGTATTCCCTCACTCTGCCTGAGGTGTTCGTATACAGGGACTTTAAGATGTTAATGAACTTCTCAGGCACACCCTTTTTCAATAGACAATCCCAGAGAACAGTCCTGTCCAACGAATCGAAGGCCGCACTGATATCAAGAAACACTACGATTGTTGGCCTGCGATAAGTATGACGGCGTTCTAACATTTGGCGAAGGGTGAAAATATGATCAATACATCCTCGACCAGAACGAAAACCAGCCTGCTCCTCGCGAGTCAATCGTTCTCGAGTTTTAAACAACCTACGAAGAATGATAGAAGCCAATAGTTTGGATGCAATCGAAAGTAGACTTATCCCCCGATAGTTATTACAGGAACAACGTGAACCTTTTTTAAAGATAGGGACGACTATCGACTCGTTCCATGATGTTGGAACACCTTCTAGCTACCAAACCTTTGCAAACAACACAGTCAGTTCCTTAGCCAGAAAGTCACCACCATCTTTAAAAAGAGATGTAGGTAAGTCATCTGGGCCCGGTGATTTGTAGCGTTTCAAGAGTTGGAGTTCCTTGCGGACTTCCGCCTCGTTTGGTGGATCAGTCGTCATCGGCCATGGGGGACAGGACAAACTGGTCGATGTTGCCGGAGCAGCAGGTCAGTTGAACTGTGTTCTCGATCCTTACAACCAAGCCTCACATTCGAGTACTTAAATATATACTTTCAAAATGAAATAATTTCAAGTAGTCAGCTAAAGAATAAATATACCTATTGAAAAACCAAACTAAATCCTATAGGCTATTATTTTTTTAAATCAATAAAATTGTCTGAAAATGTCTGTCTGAGGCCTATAAACTTACTACCCTTGGTTTAAATAAATATATGATAATAACAAATTTAAAACATAAAATGTTTGATTGCTTTGATAAATGAATAGCTTCGATTGACTCACGCTTTCAACTATGAAAATAGTAAATCTCCACAAAACCCCTCCTAATAATTAATATAATCATATGCTCACTAGTGACTGACTTCGAGATGTAAATCCAGGAGTTCTAGTGAGAAGCAGTGACCAGTGGATTTCAAACCACGTCTGTTTTGGGATATCAACTCATTGAAGACAATTGATGAACAGTCGCTTAACTTCGTGGATCAGTTGAAGTTAGACATTAACATCGTTGGACTCCGGCTCAGTGGTCTATCGGTCAAGTGCTCTGGCGCGAGACTGGTAGTTCCTGAGTTCGAATCTCGCTCGCAAGGCGGGATCGTGGATGCGTACTGCTCAGGGGTCCCATAATAGGACGAAACGGCCGTCCAGTGCTTCCAGGTTTTCTACGGTGGTCTGGCTTCAATTGATTCACGCTTTCAACTATGAAAATACTAAATCTCCACAAAACCCCATCTAAAATATTTTTTTTTAAACGTAGTCGCCTAGTTTATGTTTAAAAACAAAAAAAAAGAAATATGAATTAGACTCAGATCATATAGGTCATTTATTAACAAATATATAATACCGTTCACATATACATAACATAAGCTGTATTCTCATTATAATCAATATTTCACTTCTTAACCTGATCCCATCAGATCTTTATTGAATCGTCAAGTGAAATTGATTCATCAAACTATCTGTTTATTATTATTATTATTAAATTAACTATTTTTATATGTACATTTATTTGCGTTAATCATAAGCCATGTAGTAGGTTGAATTCATATGAATAATCATAATAGTGATATCTGTTTTTTACATTGATAGACTCATCGTCATAGTTTGTGTAGATTGATTAATTGTAGAAGAAAATGTTTATGTTGTGTTCCGCATCATATTCTCATTTATTCGTTCGTAAACAATGTAGGATGCTATACAACTATGTATTGGCTCAAAATAAAATACATTGTTTTTATTTACTTCTTATTACGGCTGAATTTACAAATGTAAGCTTGTACACAGCCTTGAGTCACACCTTGTGTGTGCGTGTGTGTGAAGGTTAGTAACACTATATACAATCCTAAATAGATGTTGGTGAGGCGGGATTTGATCTATTAACGTGACAACTTTAAACAGTTTCTTTTAAAAACTAAGTTGCCACTTCATAATAAAATATAGAAATAAAATAAAGAGAAAGAAGACGTTTTATGATAAGAACTTCAAGTGTATGTCGCCACTAGAACAGATCTTTCTCCTTATCACCTCAACTTTCTAACGACAACTTCCATTTATGACAGACCTTAACCTATTTGTCCATATCTACCGAAAGGTCTCAAAATAACTATTGACGAATTTATGGAATAATGCCATTTCTCAGTGTGGGTACCCTACTAGCTAAAGAAAAGAATGACATAGGCGATGGCTGAACATGTAAAATGGCATAGCCAAATAAAATCTCAATAATTATAACAGTGTAATATGTATTCATTTTATTTCAGCTACGTACAATTTAAAACAACTCTAATATTGAAATAGACTCAAAATAACTATTTGCTTTATCGGGCTTTACCAAGACTTATTGACTTCAAAGTACTATCTTACAGCAAAAACACATCAGTGTAATATGGGTTTAGATTATCCACAGCATTTTTGACACATTCACTAATTGTATCATACTCAACACTTTTGACCATCTTTCTATCCATTCAGTGTGTGATTAGTACGTAGTATGGTATGGTTTTCATCCAAGATTTCACTTCAAGTCCAAACTTCTGCCATAGTTATATTTTTCAGCGGTGATATTGAACTTGAACGCTACGCTGACATGTTCATAACAGACGGTTGTGGCTATCTCCAGACGCCTGAAATGAAATTTTCAATAAAAATCACACCTTATTATGCAGTATTCACTCACTAAATCAACAGAAAATATAAATAAGTGTTTGGGTACGACGTAGTACTGAACATTGAAAATGTTGCTGTTAACCTCAGCCTTTAAATTGCTTCATAATTCTCAGCAAGACGTTTATAGACTACACATTTTGCAGGAGTAAAAATTAAGATTCACAAACAAATATTATATGTAACACTTCGTGAAAAAAGTGCAAATTCATCTGTTTCTACTGTGGATAATTACGTATCTCAAGTAACTCATGTAAAAGAAGCTTGTACAACCGCTCTCGCTACCTTGTTTATTGATGTAGGTGTATGTTTGTAGCTGAGATTTGATGAAACCCTTTCCTTCAAAAAAAAAGTATTTTATAATTTCTCCTACGTTTGTATTTTAGCTATTCGCAATATTTATCCCTTGATTCTTATGTAACTACTATAACAACTCTATCAGTACTATATTGCGTAATTCAATAGTGTTTTTTTGTTGTTTTTTTTTACATTTTTATCCGTAATAGATTACACAATTATATTCATTTGATTCGTCAAATAGTTCATTTATTCCTCAATTAAAATCTGAACCAATTTGTGAAACAGATTCAAATTACAATTCAATTCACTCATTAAGTTTAGATTTATGTCATGGTAACATAAATAATACAATTTTAGAACCGGTCACACATTTTGATCCATTAATTGCATCTGTTGTGCAATCATCAAATCAACATTGTCAACAACACCATCGACACGAACAACAATTGCATCAACGTTACCAAGATCAACAACACCGACAACATCTATGTCATCAACTTCAACAACAACGTTCTTTATTGAATCATAGCGGGAAATCATCTTCAAAAACATTAGATTTATTTCCACCACCAATAATTGGTTTAGATATAGATGAATTTCAGTTTGATGATGTCCCCATGGAATAGCAATGCTACTACTAATTAAATACTATCAGTAACAAAAATGCATAGATTTACCGATTCACTATATTTAACTATTCTTATTTTCTACTATTTATGTATAAAAACTATTCATCATATAACCTTTTAGAAATATCATTTTAGTTTAGTAGTTTCACTCTTCTATTCTCTTATTTTCTTATTCATTGTCAAACAAATTGGGTTGATCTTTCTTTTCCGAAAAAGGTGGATAAAAAAGCACCGTTTCATTTTTTTTGTCGTGTACATCTCTGTTTGTATGTCTACTTACTACCTTGTTCGTTGTCCTTGTTGTTTCCCTACTTGTTTGCCTCTCTTCTGTGTGTGTCTGTATTTTTTTCTCCTCGTTTTTCTTCATATTATTTCAGAAATGCACACACGCACACACAGGTGACAGTATGTTTAGGAGAGGATACGGATCAGGCACTAGTTTCATTTACCATTATTGTTACCATTATTATTTGTTTTAAGTAATATTTCAAGGTAGGCACAATTTAGCGCCTTATCTCATTCGAATAATGAGATTAGATGGTTTTCTTACTTGTATACAAAAATATAAAAAGACAATTGTTGGCATTTTCCCTCCTCACACTCTGGTTACTATTCAAAGCAGTTATTATTAATCTAGTCGCATATATACATATTGTTCACATTGCTTATAAAATTATGTGCCTTTTGTACGATCGACTATTAATTTATCTTTACATTATCATTTTGTCAAAATGGATGGTGATAACGTTGGAATATTTCCTGTGCTTGTCTTGTTCACATTTTGTAGAAATTTTCTTGCTTCAGGTTAGAAGTAAATTTCATTCAATTATAAAATCACCCACAACAGTTAAAAATTCCACGTTGTCATCATTATAATCATTATATTTTGTTTGTTGTTATATCCAGATATTCTTTGTTTATGGGTTTCTTCCTTCCCTTAATTCTTTTCATGCTGTCTGCACACAACTAACATTTTGTGTTGTTTTCTTTTGTGGTTGTTATATTCATGTTTCATTTTATTTTCTCATCATTAGCTTTATTTTCAGTGAATACTAGGGGGTTATTCAACAGCGTAGATATTTTAGGCGGTTGTCTGTTTGATATTCCAGTTTTGCATTGAGTAGTTCTTGTTTGTATATGTTCAATCGATAACTACCGTTGTTATCTTTTGTTGAGATGTACATATACTTATGAATTACTTTTTGTCATGCTATCCCTTTCCAGGAATTATAAACCGATAATGAAAAACAGACCGACATGTGTATTGTAAAATTGCATAAAACTACTTCCTTCATAAAATATCTATCATCTACTATGATTTTATCTTCAAAGTAGTCTTTTTTGTAGATGATTTTACTTTTATAGTCACTTTTTCAACAGAAATCAATAAATATCCAGTCTTTCTTTTTTTTTCATCAAAATTTCTATTTTTCCTTATTTTTGCTATTATACCAACCCTTGAGGAGACATGTCGTCTTTTCGGCGCCATTTATCTTTATTTTGATTTAAACGAAGTTGATTTACTACACTTTACTCTTTTTCCGTGCACATTTAAAATTCGCGCAAAAACCTGAAAAGAAAGATGATTTTCACAAAAGGAGATTTGTTGTACAATGAAAATTTACTATTGTTTACACAATTAATTATGGGCATTAACCTAACGTTTCTATCCTCTTTATGTTGTCTACTTCGTTACACGGATTACGCGGTTATCTGAATAAATGACTGACGATAAGTATGAACGGAACAATAAGAATAATGGAAAGCCACCCGTTAAATTGTTGTTCACTTATCTATATCATCATATTATTATTATTATTTCTGCTTTTTTCCCGTCATAGATCTTAAGAACATATATAAGAATATATTACAATTTCATGTATCATTATTTATTTATGGAGATTTGATTAGGAATAAATGATTCATTTAATAATGATGTCTTTGATGATTATCTGTCACAGATCATACGTAATGGGTTTCCTTAAATCTTCCTACTTTTTTTTTACTTCATTACTTGTTAACTGCATTGAGTTTTCCCTATTTCTTACACACACACATTGGAGTAAATGTCAATCAGCTAAATAATGAAATCTCTTTCTCCCTAACGTCATTATTTTTCATTATGGCTGTATATCATAGTCTTATTATAATCTGTATAGTTTTGGATCCACACTAAATCTCTATAGAATGTCGTTTCACTGAATTTATTTGTGTACATCATTTACTTATTTCCGCTTATTCTGATTGTCTGCTTTTGCGTATAACACACTACAAAATCATAAGTCGAATCCCAATCAGCTTTCTTCGCTTTTTATTTTGGTACGTGTTTTTCGCCACCTCTTTTTTATTCGTTTTTCCAAAGATCTTTTCTCATCGCTTTAATTGAAATTATTATTATCACTACCATTATTGTGTTCATTTACATTTGCGTCGACATTATCTATCTCTTTGGACTTAAGATTTGCGTGTCTAGTTATTTTTCATCGTCTTAGCATTTCCCCCATCTCCATTTGTTTTTGTGTGTCCTTGTCACTTACACTTTTTTATATTTCATTTTTATTGCTTTTTATATTTTACGGAGGAAAAAAATCAGCCATGAAATAAAGAAACTTGTACTTGCGTTTGTCTCTGTACTTCATGATAATATGTCATATATGAAATGGGTAATTATCAGCTGATTGATTTCAGTTGGAAGCAAACTGATGTTAACCTAATGTGTATTTTGAGACTGTAACATGTCACAGCAATTTAGCATCTGGTAGGTTCAGCCATTAAAATAGGTGACAACCAAAGCTTCTGCTTACCGAATCTTACTAAATGTTAGTTGAATTGACTGTGTCTCCGATATCGTCAAATGTTATATATGAAATCAAAATTAGCTTCGATCCTGTGTTCTATTAAAGCTTTGCATCTTTAATCCATGAAATTGCCAAACATATTTGCTCTACTTCTATATCCAGAATAGATCATTAATTTCGTCTTGTAAAATTGCATTAACTTATCATTCTGGTCATCATTTTAGAACATTTTGAACAATTTGAAACTCAAATTGATCCAAATAAATGGTATTGCTACATGATTGATGAAGGTTCAAAATCCTACTATTTTGTGGTTCTACCGCGATAAAGGATTGTTCAGACAATAATAGTCTGTAGTTTTATGTCCACTCTCAAATCGCATTCCACTTGTCACCCTTGAGCTTCAAGACATAAAGCTTTTTGTGCTGTTGGCAATCCAGTTTTACTTCACTATGTATATGTAGTTGGTCACATCGACGAATATCCATTTCTAATTGATTTTATGAAAAGTTCCGTTTAGATAACGTCTCTATGGAAGATAAGTTTTTTAAAAAAAAAGCTGTCTGACTAGATTTATTGTATACTGTAGTGAGAGAAGTTTCAAAAGTATCATTGCTAAATCTTCCATATATTTACGTTTGTCGGTTCTGATGCTCCTCTTCACCTGCTTGTTTACTTCTGTGTCTTCAGCTTGTGCCTTGGCTTTTTCTATTCTTGTTCGTCTGGTATTGATTGCCTTCTTGTTTCTCCTTTCTTCAATCTTATCCAATGTACCAACAGTGATCCATTCCTTGTGATGTTATCGATATATTGACTTAAAGAGGTCAGTTTTTTATCGTTTCACCTAATTATTTCATTTTTGGGACATCTAGAGAAGTGATGCGTTGTAAAACACGACAATAGGCTGGAGAAATATATATTTATTGAGAGAAGCTACTTAGTACTTACCTGATACATATACATGACGTTTAATCTGTTTGCATCTTCTGGTGTGTTCTGCAGTCTGAGCTGTTTTCTTGGCTGACATTCAAGTGTTCCACTGGCACCGTGCTTTTGATGCACTGAAACTCGTCACTATGTCCGACAACTACTTCAATATTGATGTCACGTTTCACTAGACATTACTTACAAACATCCCTATGGGTAGCGTCCACTGCAGTACCATTTTCCTCTTCCATCTAAAAATTGGTGGTTTGGTGTGGACACTGTAGATTTCAGTTTGTTATTTTTCTGAAACTGAACGTATCATTCACGTCGTAGCAATAAGCTATGTAGCTCACTATCTAATTTAGCCAGAATGAAATTGCTAAAATTTGGATCTAGTAGTAATCACATAACAAAATTTTCAGTCTTGATGAAAAAGATGGTTTATTCTTACCATGCATTTTGGCGAAAGCTTTTTTGCTGAAAGATTGAGAATTCTTATATGATAGATTATGCATTGATGTAAATATGACTTTCGTAATTATAACATTAATTTGTAATGATTAATCTATCGTAGTTTTTTTTTCCACTTGTCTAGTATAATGCTTAGTTGTATTTCACTGTGGCTTTGTGCTTAACTGACAATTGTTCAGTTTGGCAAGATTAACTGAACTCGATCGATATATAACTGAATGAACTCGAAAGAAGCTTAGTTCTTCTAATGTTTTTATCATTGAATCTTATCAGATTTACGTTTTGGATCAGTCAGGGTTAAGCGAAAAAATTGTTGTATATTAGTTTGAAGAGCTGTTAGCATTGTATCTGGTACCAGAAATCATAGAGTGAAATCAGGGTTTTTCTTGTTTAAATTTTTTTATTCTAACAAGAAACTACCCTACATTGTGTTTAATGGAAGATTTTTAAAGTTTCGCTAACCATTTTTTTCAGTTGTATGTTAAGATCGATTCAATATGTTTAAGACTAAACAAATCGTTAACTCACTTTTTTAATAGTTGAAATCATCAGTCAATTGAAGATAGACCATCACGGAAAACCTGGATGGCCGTTTCGTCCTATTGTGGGACTCCTCAGCAGTCCGTATCCACGGTCCCACCTCACGAGATCCGAGCACAGGACCTATCAGTCTCGCGCGCGAACGCTTAACCTCTAGACCACCGGCGTTAGTGTCTAACTTCAACCAATCCAAAAAATTGAGCGACACATCCACAATTGTCTACAGTGAGTTGATATATCACAAGAGACCTGGTTGAACTCCACTAGCGGGATCGTGAATGCGCACTACTGAGGAGTCCCACCATAGAGCGAAACGGTCGTCCAGTGCTTCCAGGTTTCCCATAGTCATCTGGCTTCAATCGATTCATGAACTCAACTATTAAAATTACTATAATATCCACGAAAATCCCTTCTGATATTAACTCACTTTTTACTTGTAATTTTAATGATTATCGATTAAATCAAATTCACTTAATCTTTGTTTCAGATCAGTTATGAAGTTTCATCTTTTAATGGGAACATATGAAATCATATCGAACATACAGTATATATATATTCATTTTATCTACGTTTGACAGTTATCATTAAATGAAATCTTAATTAAGTAGAGATGGATAGTGGCTATCAGTGGAATCCAGGTCGCGTGTTTCGTCCTATTTGGGACTCGTCAGCTGGATGTACCTGCATCTCAGAGTTGATGTTCACTCTGGGACTCGAACCCAGTACCCTCGCTTCAAACGCCATCGCGTTATCCACTCGGCCACTGAGTCCTGATAGCCACTTGCTTGTGCGATGGGATGAAATTTAAATTCATTTATTATTGTTTGTTGGAATCTACCCATCGATGTTTTTCGACTGCAACTGATCAGTCTCTGATTGGTATATGCGCATATTGTGCGTATTGCCTCGATATAGCCTTAATCCTACTGCTAGCCACTATCCTTCTCTGCTTATCATGCTTGTGAATTAAGGCTATATCGAGGCGATACGCACAGTATGCACATATGCCAATTAAAGACTAACCAGTTGCAGTCCTAACACATCGATGGGGAGATTCCAACAAACAATACTAAATGAATTTGAAATCTTAATTGTTTGACTGAACCACTAGCTCAAGATTTTTATGTGAAAAACCTTTTCGAAAAAAAATCCAGAAAATTTTTGTTTCTTTCCTAATTTTCATTTTTATCATATCAAATGTTTTTATTATTTATGTTATTTGATCTTTTGGCAGCTTAATTTTCGCCTCGGTGTATACATTTCAGTCTTTCTTATTTGTAATGATAAATAATTGGTCGTTAAATTAATTTGAGTTATTCAACTAAACGTTTTCTTCATCACAAAATCAGGCGAATGAAAGTGTGTTATTCTTATAACAATGTTATCAATGTATGTTTATTAACTTTGTAGGTAACTCATTATACACACATTTATTTGACATTAGCAGACGTAGTGACCAGAAATTCGATAGAGATACCTTAAACTCTAGAAAATCATATACTTTGAAAAGATTTCAGGTGTAGAGCTGGTTTCTTCTTCTTTAATAGACATTATAAAGGAACTTGAAAGGTCAAAGTGAATTCGAAACAGTACACCGAATAAATCCCTGTATGTTGGAAAAAAGCTACCTATCATTAATTTACTAGTTATTGTGGATAACATTTACAAGAGGTTCCACTATAAGTAGCTTAATTTGTAAAAATTTCAATTTATATATTTAGTTTCTCCTAAAGTGTACTCTGAGTACAATATTACGTGGGTATAATTTTCATGCAACATACATATTTAATAGAACTCATTTTGTTTATGAATTTAGGTAGAGCTGAGGTGATAATTTACTCGGAAAAAAACATGAGTTTTGTTATATAATTACTTGCTTACTTACGCCGACGACCAGCATTCTCCAACCCACGTTGTCCTGGGCCTTCTAGTTCTATACAACTTTTGTTCATTCTTCTTATGTCTATCTTCCTCTTCTCCTTTGACCTTCAGGATTGCAAGTAAGGCCTTGTCCTGTGATGTAGTTGGGTGCTTTCCTCAATATGTGTCCTATCCACTTTCAGAGCTTCTTCCTGATTTCTTCTTCTACTGGAATCTGGTTTGTTCTTTCCCACAGTAGAATGTTGCTGATAGTGTCTGACCAACGGGTCCGAAGTATCTTGCGTAGACAACTGTTAATAAATACCTGTATTTTCTAGATGATGGCTTTCATAATTCTCCACGTCTCGGCCCCATACAGTAGAACTATCTTGATATTTGTATTGAAAATTCTGATCTTGGTGTTGGTTGACAATTGTTTTGAGTTCCAGATGTTCTTCAGTTGTAAATATGCTGCTCCGTGCCCTCATTTTCGCATCAGATCCACCGTGTTCATCAATGATGCTGCCCAGATATGTAAAGGTTTCCACATCCTCCAAAGCTTCTCCGTCAAGTGTAATTCGATTGGTGCATGTTGTATTGTATCGGAGAATCTTGCTTTTCCCTTTGTTCATATTGAGACCTACCGCTACACTGGTCGTCTTCTCCTGCATTTGTTGTTGTGTGTGTGATAGAAGAGCCAGATCATCTGCGAAGTCTATATCGTCCAGTCGCATCCTAGCTGTCCACTGTATCCCGTACTTCCCTCCAAATGTTGACATCTTAATGATCCACTCGATCAGCAGGAGAGAGTGAAAGAATGAGAGTAAGCAACCTTACCTGATTCCGTTCTTTACTTCGAACGGGTCAGTGATCTGTCCTCCATGCACGATTTTGTAGTTTAATCCATCATAGGAATTCCTTATGATGTTGACTATGTTCTCAGGCACGCCGTAGTGTCGAAGACGGCTGTATATTGTTGTCCTGTCTGCGCTATCTAATGCTTCCTCGTAGTCAATGAAGTTGATGTAGAGTGATGAATTCCATTCAATTGATTGTTCCATAATGATCTGTAGAGTTGCGATTTGGTTTATACACGATCGATCCTTACGAAATCCAGCCTGTTGGTCTCGAAGTTGTATGTCAACGGAGTCCTTCATTTTGTTTAACAATACCTTGTTGAAGACTTTTCCTGGTATTGAAAGAAGAGTGATGCCCCTGTAGTTATCACACTTTCTGAGATCGCCTTTCTTTGGTGTTTTGATCAGAAGTCCTTCTTTCCAGTCTGTTGGTACTTGCTCGTCATCACAAGTTTTGCTGAAGAGAATTTCGAGTATCTTTGCAGTTGCTGCTACATCTGCTTTCAGTGCTTCTGCTGGAGTGTTGATTGTATAATATAACTCTGAAATAGTTAATTCACTTATGATACAACTCTGAAAGATTATTTAACCTTTATATATGTATTTTTTTCTTGGTTCAATCTCTAGAAATATAAATAAATTCACTGTCTACTTCACTTGGTTGACTCAAGTATGATTGATGTACATATTGATTTATTTTTTAATTTTTTATGACATGTAATCACATTTTAAGGAGTAGTAATTATATTAGTTATATTTGTTAGTTATAAGCGTGTTTTATTTCATTGAACACATAAACATTGGTACAATGAGGCACCAGATACATACAATAAATATGAGACCAGTAGCAGTTATCATTGATTTCTGTGAGGGTTGTTATACTGCGCGAGCGCCCAAACCGAGCCAGGTGGTTTTCTTAGGAGGTCACAACTGGAACCTGTGACCTAAAGATCTAATACACAAGGCAATGGAGCAACTTAAGGAGATGCAGTCTCCCGGTGACCAACAATAAGTTCATACGCCATTTGTTTCCTTTGGTTCCTGGAGCCCATATTTACCACTGGTTTGAAATCAGGGTTTTTCAACTTTCCTAGGTGGACTCTCTATATTCTTTAACCCGGTTAAAGCACCGGACATTGGCTTTTCGTCCTCTCAATTTCTTAAACAACAGTAATGCCTTGAGAAGGCAGTGAGTAGGACTTCCCTGGCAGTGGTTGTATACGTGTGTTCACGTGAGAGCAGTTTGAGATGAAGATCTGACTCTCCCGACCCTAGGCCGTATCTGGTCATTAGGAGGTGCTTAATTTTATGATATCGCATACACTTATATTTGTCCAATAAAATATTAATTAATCAAGGTCAAATAATACTCAGTCTAATGGATACAAATCTAACTTAATTGGTGTCATATAGAAATTCAGTATTTATTTATTTATTTAAACACATATATATTGGTACAAAAGGGCACCAGATACATATGCGCCACAATAGAAATTCAGATATTCGTTTTAGTCGTCAAATTAAACTCTCATACAGTGTCTTTATGTTTTTACTCACATCTTCCGATTCATAATTTTCCTGTTGAAGTATAAAGACATATTTAAGAATCTAAAGACTACCTCTTTGTTTATAGAAACAGTTATATAACTAATACCATACAGAATCCAATTATAACGGCTTTACAAAAATCCCATTTGTTTAATTAAAACCAAATGATATTTATTAACTGAAATATAAATAAATATTTTCATAGTTGAAAGCGTGAGTCAATTGAAGCTACACGTGGAGAAACTGGAAGCACTAGATGGGCGTTTCGTCCTTTTGTGGGACTCCTCAGCAGTGCACATCCACGACCTGACCTCGCGAGATTCGAACCCAAGACCTACCAGTTCCGGGCCAGAGCACTTAACCACTAGACAACTGAGCCGGCATCCGATATTGTTTATGTCTCACTCCAACCAGGCAGGTCCTGGGTTCGTATCTCTCGAGGTCAGGTCGTGGATGCGCACTGCTGAGGAGTCCTACAAAAGGACGAAACAGCCATCCAGTGTTTCCAGGTCTAGCTTCAACTATGAAAATACTAAATCTCCACAAAACCCCTTCTGAAATATAAATAAAAATTTATCTTTTTTTAACTCATTCTAAAATGAATTGAATTATCTTGTTGTTGACTGAAATTTCATTAGTCTTAATTGACATGTATATGTTACAGTTCAGCTATTCTATTCTAGTTTTCTTTTTGATTAATTAACACGTATATCATGTATAAATGTGTAAGATAATTCTAATCAAAACAAACAAAAAATACACTTTTTTAGGTGTGTAAATGAACGTGTTCATAGTTTAAAAAAAAAGAAAAATAATCATGTGTTTATGACAATCGTTCATTTTTATCTAATTGTAACTAATCAATAAATAAATACCCAAGTTAAAGGAATTAAAAAGAAAAAAAAATCAATTTACTGACTTACCTCTAACCCCTGATATTTTTTCTGGTTTTACGTCACATGATCAATCTACTAAACGAGTTAGTTAAATATGAACAAAAAAGTTATTTTTCCAACTTATAATTGTTGTTTGAATTTTATGTTAAATTAAGTTTTATTGGATCGAAATGAGAAATTTTTGAAGTCATGGTATTCTATGAGCTGAATGTTTAAGTTATTAGGCGTTCATTATCTTTCTAAACAAAATCATCACCTATTTCAAAAATAGGTCTTCTTTTTTGAAATATAAGCTGAGCAGGTTGTCAAGATGGACAGTTAAGGCTTAATTGTCAAACCATTCAGCTCAGATAACACAACAACTTTAAATTCCTCATTCTGAGCTACGTCATACTTTTAGATCACTGAGTAAAGGTTCGAAATTCTATAGCTTTTAAACCTCTATTTTAGTAAGATTTAGATGAATGATCACAAACTTGACTGATTTAATAGATGCGTGTAAATTTCACTTTATGTTAGAGTAGAATCTAATGAAAACAGTGTTATTCAGTAAGGATATGATGTTAATATGGTTTTGAATAGAGCAAATATGTCTTGAAGTCCAATGCTACACATTACTCTCACTGACACGTAATTATCAATAACATTAAGTTTCTCATAATCAGGAGTCAGTCAATCACAACGTAGAACTTAGTACCTACGTACATTAGTTCGAGTTGCCATACCACATTAGCACAGGGATGCAGTTGTCGATTCAAATCCCATAGTGGTAGAGGAAGTAAGAGTATAAGCTGTAATCGGAAAGAATAGGGTTTGAAGATGTTATTAAAGGAGTATAATCCAGTGAAATAAATTTGGAAAGAAAAAAAGGACATGAAGAATTCAGAAGGTTAGAATTTGGGAGAGCACAAAGACTGAATGAATCTGCGCCATTGCAAACGATTTTGAGCCATGTCATCCAAGGTCTCTAACCATCGGATGCTATGATCTCGTGGATCCCTACCAGGTAGTCTACACCTACCAACATGGCTCAGTCCAGTTGTCAATGACTTCATGGATTTGTGCTACGTTTTGGTCTGGCCACCCCTAGCTTTCTTCCAACCTACTCGTACACCATAAAACATCGCACGTAGGGGCAGTTTTACAATTTTTACATTATTTCAATCCCATCCTTGATATTCACTTCATTCATGTCAAGCGTAAACTGGTTATTCTTCAGTTACGTAGGATGGTCATGACCTAATATCACGAGTTATCTGAAGTTGAAAATATGGACTGTTGAATTTCGGCTGAGTGATTTAAATGTAATCCACTTGCCACATACTTTGAACGTTTTTGACCATATCCTACTTGAAGCCGTTGATAATTTGTGTTGAGGAACCCCAGAATAGTACGAAACAGCCATCTAAGCTTTTTAGTTTCTAATGACACTCCGAACTGATGTCAATATGTAATGAAATTCAGCTTTATGTATTTATTAGGCCGAGTATCTGTTCACATAACTCAGTAATAATGTTTCGAACATGTTCAGGTAGCCCAGATATTAAAGCAGGCCATCTTTTAACCCAATCATCAGCCGATCTTAGACACCTATTAAAAATATGAGAGCGCTGGACAGCCGTTTTGTTCTAGCATTGATCTTCTCGGTTCGACCCACCCCAACAGGGAAACGAATTCAAAACCTTCGTTCTCACAAGTATAGGTAGTGTCTAGACCATTGATCCAGGATCCAATGACGTACAATTCGAACTCCAATCAATTCACGATATTGTGTGACTATTTTCTAATGTCTTCTGTGGGTTCAATTTCTATACCCGGTCAATATGCAAACTTTCTTAGTTTTGTTCCTTTACAATACAAAAGGAACCAGATTAAGACATTACACCATAAAGTCAAGACTATGTGCTCTCGAGATACGGTTGAAGATGAAAAAAGGCATCATACACGCCCCTGAAAGAAAATGGATATCCGGAGAAATTTTATAAATAAATACATAGCCAACAAAAGAGAGCATGAAGAATGCCTAACTATGAATAAAAATTCTCTGTATATACGCCTACAATTCAGAGGCGATGCACCTAGTGAAATGCTAAGACTGAAGTTATGAAGATCAATCCAAAGAACTATTAATGCAAACAAACCACAACTAATGTTTTACACGCGTCCAATAATCACTCCGAAGTTGAAAGATAAATTGCCTAGACTAGCCACTTCTTTCTGTATTTATCAGTTCAACTGCTCTTGTGGGGCACGTTATATAGGCAGATGTTCTAGGAATTTGTATATTTGAGTTCGTGAGTACCTCCCAGTGTGGTGTAGTTAAAACGGTTAACATCTCCGTTTTAGCCCATTTGATTCAGACGGGACATGGAGCAATCTTTCGCAATAATATATCGTGTTATCAACAGTCTACCTAATTCCGTCAGATTAAGAATCTTGCAGACGGCCGAGGCAATTGCTATCCGGGTCAAAAAGCAAGAGCTTTGCATCTAAAAGAAATATGTTCATCCGCTCCTTTTACACTGGCCAACTTCAGGGTCAACTTGTCAATAATCAATTTTATAATATGGTGACATTAATTTGATTAATGTTCAAACAAACAATACTAATTGAATTAGATTAATGTTCATTTTTATCAGAAGGGATTTGTAGAGATTTCAGTATATTTCATTTTTATATTCTAAACTTATTTTACCTACATATCTTATCATTGTCATTATTATTATTATTACACTTGCTAACCTTCTAGAAAACATTTATTCGGCATCCACCCCTATCTACTATATCTGACCTAATTCATATTATTCTAAATATTACGTAATTTCTGATTTGTAATCCCATTGTTCTATCTCATCCTATATCAATTATATTTATTCTGATCATTTATCTTACGATTTTATTTCACCTATAAACTGATTCAAGTTATAAGCAAAGATTGCTGGTGGCTAGTGGTGGAATCCAAGTCGTGCGTTTCGTCCTATTTGGGACTCGTCAGCTGGATGTACCTGCATCTCAGGGTTGATGTTCCGCCTGGGACTCGAACCCAGTACCTTTCGATTCAAACGCCATCGCGTTATCCACTCAGCTACTGAGTCCTGATATTTATTTACTTATACATTTGAACACATAAATATTGGTACAAGGAAGCACCAGATAAATATGCGCCTCACAAATCTCATTTGATTTGTGTGAGGGCTGTGATACTGCCCGGGTGCCCAGACTGAAGCAGGTAGTCTTTTTAGGGGGCCACACCTCGAGCCTTTGACCTAAGGGTCTAGTCCACAAGGCAATGGAGCATCGTGAGGAGATGCAGTCCCATGGTAACCGATGATCAACAATTGATTCATACGCCATTTGTTCCTTCAGGGTACTGGAGCTCATGTGCACCATTTGTTTGGAATCACGGTTTTCCAACTCCCCTAGGTAAACTTTCCGTGTCCACCGACCACGTTAAAGCGCTGGACATTCGCTTTTCGTCCACTGAATTTCGTAAACAACAGTAATGCCGCGAGAAGGCAGTGAGTAGGACTTCCCTGTCAAAGGCTATATATGCGTGGCCATGTGAGAGCATTTCAAGAGGGAGAGCGGACTCTCTCCACTGTCGGTCGTACCAGGGCATTTGGGGTCCACTTGCCTGTGCATTGGGGTGAAGTTTAAATTCACTTTGTATTGTTTGTTTGGATCTTCCCAATGTTGTTTAGGCCTGCAACTGGTCAAGTTAATACTTCATTTTAGTCACCCAAAGATTAACGATTTGATTTTCTATGACAAACAACAATCCTTGATTCCCATGTTACAATTTTAAATGATGGACTCTGTCTTAAACTTGGCCAATTTTTTATGGATTACTAATTTGGATTTATAATTGTAGAATCTGATGAGAAATTATTGAAAAGAATATTCTTTGTTCTTATTAATTGTGTTTTAATATGATGGGAATTTTTCAGCGATTAAAATCTTGTATAAGGTAATGATAATAATAACTGATTGATTTTTAAAATTACAAAACAACAATTTCGAAAATCAATAATAATCAAATAAAAATGAGAGAAGGGAAAAATAAACTAAAACATACCACTAAAGGGAATTAAGGACAAGGGAGGATGAGAGGTTGAATGAATCGTTTTTGCACGTAAAGTTCGGGCTTGTGTTCGTGGATTACCAATGCCTCAGCAGTGCATAAAATATTGATTCGATCCACTTCCTTTAACTGTTTAGATTGCTTTAAAAGAAGACTTTCAGAGCTATGTGTCCACAGTTGATTAAATACTCTGTATAGAACTAGTAATTGTTTTAAATTCTCCTTTTAAAAACTATGCCGAATAGTATTCAGAGATGCGTTTGGAAAGTGATTTCTTTGTGCGGTAAACGTAACCTGCCCCACATGAGCAAGTAAATTTATAGATACATATTGATGTGACCGAAAGCGGAAGTTTGTCCTTAACATATCCATGAACAGTAGGCTAGCTTGAGAAAACAATTCGTAGCTTAGGTGCGCATAACCTTTTATTCAACGATTTTGAAATCCGTTTATTTAAGATTTCAACAGCCGTACCTCCTTTAAATTCCATATTCATAAAAAGGGTTTTCTTTTGTACCGTCGGTGCTTTTTAGTATGATGTCTAGGTGTTAAGTTGCCATCGACAAGTCTACGTGGATA
Organism: Schistosoma rodhaini; assembly: GCA_944470415.2. Taxonomy (NCBI): domain Eukaryota; kingdom Metazoa; phylum Platyhelminthes; class Trematoda; order Strigeidida; family Schistosomatidae; genus Schistosoma; species Schistosoma rodhaini. The sequence continues at coordinate 32,973,666 of OX104037.1, forward strand.
ACCATTACCAAGGAGAGTCTGTTGAAGTTGAAGTAGTCCTTCATCTATAATGTCAGTAGAACATATTCGTTTGATCCTTGAGGATAAAGAGTGAATTAAGTTTCTCCTTCTACTCAATGGGATCCAGCTATGGGAATTTCAAGGGGAATTCGAACGCCTATCACTTAGTATTATAGTCAGAAAAGTTACTACAGGATTATTTGAGCTGTGGACAGACTCTTTTAGAATTGGGATATTCGAGTTCACTTCTAACTGAGTAATAATAAATGTTGTACTTCGTATTGAGATTTTGTTAATTAACCTGCTATCTGCTTCTAACTAATGCAGGTACATAAACCGTTGAACAGCCAATTAGTATGAAACATAAATCTTAGACATCCTTCCGGTACCTTCCACCTACTTCATATTAAGCACAGTTCACAGCGATGTTCAATCACCTAGACTAGTGACCATATTGCAATCTAATGTTTAGAATTGCATCAATACTAAAAATAGACGACATTATTTTTTGTTGTAATTTATTCAAACACATATATTGAGGTAAACGGGTGCCAAAATAAATACGCGCCATGCTATTTAAAAAGGTGATTATAAAAAGATAGAGAAAGGAAGGTGAATATAATCAGCAAAATAAAGTAAATGAATAAAACTAAGTGGATGAAAGTTTTAAAAAAAATAGGAGAAACAGTTCAGTTGAGAAAAAGACAATCCGAAAAAACCCTTTCGGCTAAAGAAGTTCATCTTACTTAAATAAAGAAATTAAAAGAAAATCAAAACAGGATTACCAGTGACTTTTATCCTGAGCCATTTCTGGTAACTTCTCAAGCTATTGTATTAGATTACATCTAGGACTCCAATTAGAGAGTTGTGAAGGACCAACAGATGCCAGTTATGTGCATCATTATATCAAGTAAATAAATAAACTATCTAATGAAATTATGATATCTTTGCGAGATTATTATTAATATGAAATAAAGTTTTCGATTTTTCGTTGCCTTATATAGGTCACTTTTTTGTTTTTATTCTCTGAATAAGTGGCTTACACAAAGTTACGAAACTTCAGAAATTTTATCTCCTACTCATTGGGACCTACATATTGTCTAAAAATTCTGTCATTTCACTTCTATGTAGACATAGACCAAATAATGATATATGTGGTAACATTCCTGAGTAAAGATATGTTTATGATACAAAAATGGATCAAAAACACTTGAGAAAATAGGATTTACTTCATTATTACAAACAGATACGGGAATTATAAAGAATTATCAGAGCATGATTCTAAAACAAATATCTATATGTGGATAATGATGGTTATGTAATAGTTTACTAAGTTGAGTCATGGAGTTTTCTAACGATTTTTTATTAGAATTATCCGATGGCTTTTACTCAATAATTCGTATACGGATAAAGAATCTGAAACAATAAAATTTCCTGTAAACCAGTATTAGAACATATCGAGGAAGTTCATTTGTTATAGAGCAAACTACTTACAATGTTTTCAGTCTAGTTATATTTCAAGCACTATTTTAAAAGTTAAGAAATGTAATCTTGAGTTAGGGTTTATTAAACAATTTATCGTATAGATACATTTGTGAAAATAATTGGTTAAATATTTGAGTTCATGTGCTCAAGTTGTAGGCGCTTTAGCAAAAACATCAAGTTCTAGGTTTAACAAATTTATATGGTTTAACTACATGGAACAAAAAGTAAATTCATTAATGTGTAATTATTGTAAAAATCTATTTAATTTCTGTCACGAAATGAGATCATAGATTTATTAATTCTAAGCTTATCTTAAGTTGTAAATAAACCTCCAAAAATAAACTGCTGTGCATGCATTCGACATTGATGCTGACTATGTCAGTTTTGCTGGACACACCACTACCTGACAAGATTAAGTTCCAACTGGTTATAAGGAGTAGGTCCTCAGATAACTAATCAACTTAGACATTATACCCTACGATACCACTGCCTACATTCTAAATAAATCTTCCCATTCGACCATCATTAACTTCCTATTTAGTTGTTAATTTTGAAAAATAATCAGTCTGCTGTATTAGTTATCAATTTTAACCGTCTTACACCTACTTCATAATTGATCAATAAAGGAAACGTCAAAGTTTAGTTGGTTTTTGTCAGTTGAATATTTCTCCCGTTACCAATATGTAAGTTTTTTTTATAGTAATAAATTAGATTTTAAGATATTTTGTATCACGGATTGATCTTAGATAGATAAGCACTGGAAAAGATGAGAGAACTGGACGTCCATTTCATCCAAATACGAGAATTCTCAATTATGTGCATCTATAATCCTAACACGGACCAAGTTCTAGATGTTCAAGGTTCGTAGAGAGTCCAATGCAACTTAAACTACAAAATTAACATCCAATAATTCACATTTCTGACTTTAATAAATTCTAAATGTTATTTTACAAGCTTCTCAAAGCATTCTTTCGACTAAGCAGAGATGGATAGTGGCTAGCAGTGGAATCCAGGACGCGCGTTTCGTCCTATTTGGGACTCGTCAGCTGGATGTACCTGCATCTCAGAGTTGATGTTCACTCTGGGACTCGAACCCAGTACCCTCGCTTCAAACGCCATCGCGTTATCCACTCGGCCACTGAGTCCTGATAGCCACTTGCTTGTGCGATGGGGTGAAGTTTGAATTCACTTAGTATTGTTTGTTTGGATCTTCCCATCGATGTGTTTAGGACTGCAACTGGTCAGTCTCTAACATGCAGTCCTAAACACATCGATGGGAAGATCCAAACAAACATTCTTTCGATTGTTTTTTTTATCTAAAAAGTTAAATTTTGTTTATCATTACTGTAATGCGATTAGATGTAAGAATCGTAAATATTTCCTTCTTTCCTTTCTTTCTTGGATATCTTGTGTTAGATATTTCAATAAATCATGAAAAAACTTTTCATACCGATGATGTTCATAAAGAATACCGCATAAATCATTCATGCCTAGTTGTGTTTTTTTTGTCTTTTTAGAAAGAATGTTATTTTTATGCATTATTAGTTAGATCATAAGACAAATATAATAGAGAGTATATATACCTGAATTATCAAGACTTAGATGTGATAAATTGATTAACTGATATGTTCTAATGTGAAACTAAAATTCATTGATAATTACATCTATTGAGTAATACTTGGATTCCCAAAAAATGAAAATACATCTGGATTTAGTATTGTTTGTTTAAATCCATCTGGATTTAGTTTCCTCTGGACGATTGTGAAACATATATGAGTATTTTGTAAAGGAAGTTTGCTTAGAAGTAGATGATGATACTCATTTAATATCAGCCGGTTAAGTGGTTCTTATCATTAGGTAATGGTTAGTCAATCATGGGATATCGGTGCCAAGTTATTTTATTTTAGCTTGATATTCCTCAACAGTACTCAAGTACAGTCCAATATGAGATCAAACTCATTATTCTAATATGGTACAACCAGTATAATACTATTCATATACTAAATCAGTAGAAAATAGTCCATGTTTTAAATATTAGCTAATCCGACTATTATTTCACACCACTAGTTAGTCAGTGACACAATTCCAATCCAATTGACGCGACAGGTCACAGCTCCTCACTAGGATTTCAAAAAGGTAGTCACAAAACAACTTACTTATTATTCTAACATTTAATGTATTCGAATAATAATTTGGAGACTTTTCATCGCAAATTGACATCAACTGAAGAAGCATTGTTTAATATTGTAGTGCCTAATATTATGTTGAGCCCACCTGAGTTATTCTACCTTCCAGACAGACCAATTTATTCATTTATCTTGAGTTACGTTTGGACCTTATAAATTGTTCCTTTATTAACCTTGACTGTTTCAAAAATCAAGTATAATAGGTTCATTAACATAGTGAAATATTTGCACGCTTCGTACATAATGGAAGGTTTGTCTCCATTCGGATATTTCTATGGCTATAAAGTCAGCTTTTTTTTAAAAAAATATGAAATTTATGGGTATGTTACCATTTATAACTAAGACTTCAAATCGGAACATTTTTAGCGATAATCTAACTATCAATGCCTAAACTTCTCTGATGGATGACGAAACAGACATATTGATAGATAAGTAAATTGATACAATATGTTGATGGAGTTTGCTAATTTTCATGTATTTTAGCGTTGTTTTAACAAAGTTTCATGTCTGAATTCACGTCTTAAAACTAGGTACGTATATGCCATTTTTCAACGTGTTAAATTATCCAGACAGTATATTCACATTGGCATGTGTACATTGATAAATGCCTAGTCAAAAATAAAGTGAAGTATATTTATGTTTATGCATACATTTCGACTATATCGTGCTTGTCTAAGTTCTGAAATTCTTGATTTCTATCTCCGATTAAAGTTCACATAGGTGAGGGTTTACAAACAACTCCGAAACAGTCGTCTAGTGCTCCCATAAACTTATCATTTTAGGAATACAACTTCTAATGCACCTATCTCGGACAAAATGAAGTAGATATGATAAAGGTATTGAGTGACTAACATTGATTGATCAAGCAAAGATGAGAAGTCTAATAAAATTTTTCACACACCTTAACATTATGATAATGACTTAATCAATCTCAGTGTTACATTTGACTCGAAAATTCCCTTTTTTCGTTCTATATTTTTCATATATTAGTGAAGTTATCACTGTATATTGGATTGGAACCTAATGGAAATCTAATCGTAAGGAATATTGTACCCTTATATATGTTGTGTTAATGTCAACCTTTACAAAGGTGTTATAACGTGTGAGTGCGTGCGTACCCTGTTTGATATGTGAACGTGTTGATTCACGCCAATGAGAGAAGAGTGAATTATCGATCGGAGCAATAATACACGAAAACAGTATGAGCAGTGTGGAGTACTTGTCAGTCCTGCTTTCTGCCTAGCCCAGCCAGTTAAGTCCAAAACACCAATAACAGCCCCGGCAATATGAATCATTATTTTCAAACATACTGGGTTTATATACCAACCAAACAGATCACATCGTACCATAAAATAGAAAATAATATTTGTACAATAATTGGCCAATGTGGCTGTGAATAAGGGGGGAACAGTAATTAATTGACTGGGTATAACACAAGAATGGTAAATCGTATAGTAATAGTTCATAGGTCAAAATAGAGCTTATGATAAGAGAAACACGAAGATGAATAGTTTAGTTACTTAACAATTATACAATAGGAAATATACGTATTACATTGGTCTATAAATAGTCCTCAAAAGTTACCATTCACGATTCTCTTCGGGATACAACAAAAGGTCAAAAGTTAAAGAATATATTTATATTATGTTTTCAATATAGAGGATTATGGAAACTGTTGAATGAGTTACTGAAATCATGAACTAAGCTAGGTCAGCAACCTCTGGAAACATAGGGGCACTGGAGAGCAGTTTAGTCCTAGTATTGGACTTCTCAGTAGTGCTCATCCAAGATCCTACTAGTGCATGAATCCAAGACCTTTGTTCAGCACACGACAGCTTAAACTCTAGAGGTTTGTTGTCGAACTCTCTTTGATACTAAAACCTAAATTAAAGACACTATTTCGCCCCATAAACAAAAGTACTAATATAAAGACTAAAAACAACAGATTACAACTTAATTATTACTCGTTAGAGCGACAACAAATAACCTTTCTTACCCTCACCCGTTATGCAAAAACTTGGCAAGAAAGAACCAGTTTCATTTTGGTAAAAAGTAGATATGCAATGAAGAAATCAAATTTCAAGCAACTTGAACGATAACCGTATTTGAATGTTCACTGGATATTTGAAGCTATTAGTCTCTTTGATATATATTTTGACAGTTTAATAAAGAGATGAAGATTATCGAAACTATGTGATATACTAGCGCAATACATTTCGAACGATCTGACCACACATATACTTGTTAAGATTATTTATGTATAAAAATAAAAACTCAACTAGACCAGAAATGAAAGGTAAGAGGAGACAAAGATAATCAAGTCAATAATGTGAAAACAATTTGAAACCTCATCACTCTGGATAATAAGCTGATATTACCAGGGTAGGTTTAAGGCGAAAACAAACCGTTTTTGAATACACAAAAGGGGCATTAACGGTGGTAATGTCTGACTTCAGTTGATCTATGATCTTGCGCAACGATCTTTCAAAGTCTTCTGTGGATAATTGTCTCACATCCGACATGGATTCAACTCCACTGGTTATTACTTCTCGTAATCTCCATAAGCCTATACTGACAGTCATCAAATGAATAGCTTTGATAAGTGATTCTAGTTATAGTGAGAAGCCATGACCAATGGAGTTCAACTGTGTCCGGTGTGAGGTAGACAAATGAAAGGTGGTCAAATTTCAATATAATTGTTTATATGTTAATTAAGTTTACATTGAATAGCAGTTTAAACTTTAATAGATTGGAGCTAGGTTCGCTGACTATCAACGTTTATTTGCAACAAATCAACCTGCTGATTACGAATATATAATGATTATAGCCAACAAAGAAAGTCTTCAATAAACAAACTATAATTATTCAGGATCGTTTAACAACAATCTATTCTTTTATCACACCTAAATATTTATCAATCAATGAAACTTTGATTCAAATGTATCAAATTGATGTCATAACATAATTAACCTTTACACTATTAACTACTTTGAATATGTCAAAAAGTTATTGCACTATAATGATGAAATTCATAATTGTGAACTTTACCTATTTAAGTAATAGTTTATTCATAAAGTGTTCTGAACTGAACTAATCCATTTGTTTCTTTACATAAATGATTATTTATCACGTTCAATAAGTAAACTCATAAGATATATTAATTTCAGTTATTAAAATTATATCTAATTCAATTGAATATATAAAGCGTTACGTAATAAGTAAGTATGTTGATAAATAGCATATTCAATATTGAAACATTTACAAATACTAGGGTTTTACTACATGAATATCAAATATCAATGTACATTTTAAACTATAATTAAAAATTCGTAAGATAAAATCATTTATAAGCAAAGATGGATAATGGCTATCAGTGGAATTCAGGACGCGCGTTTCGTCCTATTTGAGACTCGTCAGCTGGATGTACCTGCATCTCAGAGTTGATGTTCACTCAGGCACTCGAGCCCAGTAGCCTTTCGCTTCAAACGCCATCGCGTTATCCAATCAGCTACTGAATCCTCATAGCCACTTGCTTGTGCAATGGGGAGAAGTTTAAATTCATTTAGTATTGTTTGTTTGAATCTTCCCATTGATGTTTAGGACTGCAACTGGTCAGTATGTACAGTATGCACATATGCCGATTAGAGACTGACCAGTTGCAGTCCTAAACATCAATGGAAAGATTCAAACAAACAATACTAAGTGAATTTAAAAAGATAACTAGTTCGATACAGGAGCATTTAATTAACTGTGGACACATCGCTCCAAAAGACTTTTCTTATAAAATCATTTACATTTTGCTGAAATGATCGAATAAAGCTAAGCAAGAATAGTGAAACTACTGAAAGCATATAATTATAGTTAAAATTAAACTCATTATGATTGGACATGTCGATGAAAATTCATTTTATATAGTAGAAATCATGAGTCATTTAAAGCTAGACCACCATGGAAAACCTAGAAGCACTGGAAGTCCGTTTCGTCCTATTGTGGGACTACTCAGCAGTGCGTATCCACGATCCCGTCTCGCGAGATTCGAACACAGGACCTATCACTCTTTCACGCGAGTGCTTAACCACCAGACCACTGAGCCGTCATCCAACCGTGGTAATGTCTTAGTTCAACCAATCCACGAAGTTAAGCAATACATCCACCATTGTCTTCAGTGAGTTGATATCTCACAACAGAACTGGTTGAACTCCACTGGTTACTGCTTCTCACTAGAACTCCAGGAAATATCTCATGGAGCCAGACACTAGTGTGCTGAGTCTCACAATAGGACGAATCGGCCATCCAGTGCTTCCAAGTTTTCCATGGTGGTCTAGCTTCAATTGATTCATGATTTCAACTATATAAAACTGCCAAACAATTCACTTGTTTATGAGTTTTATGTAAATATTGGTGATCTTGAATGATAAGTTAAAACAAATTTTAATGAGTCAATAATTTTACTATTTTTCGATATTAACAAATCACTGTTTTGAATAGATTTTTTTCACTGGATAATTTCAGCATAAATCTAATGCTTTCTGTTATTGTGATACACCCTGTCAATAATCAGTAAGACAACAATATTTCGATAGTACTAATTGTTTTCTCATTGAAGTACTATTCATCGAAGATTTGATGATAGATACTTGTAACTCAAAAGAATAATTTTATTGAAAGCTTGACATTCACTTAATAATCAGTTAACATATTGAACTAGACCTAATTTATCCATCAATCAATCAAACAAATTTGTAGACAACTATAAGGTTAAGAACCAGGTGATGGGAAAAATAGTAGAAATAATTATGCGGACAATGACAGGATAAGTGTCAAAAAGTTAGTTAAGGTCAACGGAATAAGCTGCCAACCACTGGTGGAGAAATCTTCATAGATCACTTCTATCTGAAGTTTGTGGTGGTGATATCGTCTAGAAATACAGTGAAATCTCCGTGATGAAACCACCTGGCTCAAAGAAAACAATCATGTTATGTGAGCTTAAAGAAACAACTTAGGTTTGTTATAGAACAGAACAGCAACAAAAAAGAGAAACCACAAATGTACAGTATCAATTCGTTATATGATATAATCTAAGAACTGGAAATCGATAATTTTGTTGTTTCACCAAAGAAACCAACAATTACACACACTAAACTACATCACTTATGATTTGATTAATATATAATACCAAGGTACACACTAAATAATCTATGTAATAGGGAAGTAATTTGGAGATTTGTCTAATCATTAGGTATTGATTGTAATGAATTAACTACAACTGAGAAATCATTGGGAAATGAGGAGCAATGTGCAGATAACCGGTTGACAGACTAAAATTGAAATAATCAATCAATATTGTTGACGGTAGTATAATTACATCTTTCACCACTACAATTATAAACATTACAGTAATATTTGCCGATTATGCCACAAAAAACAACTCGTCGGGTATAGATTTTTAATACATGCATGAATCCCATATTCAGAAATCCAATCGTAATCAAGTTAATCAAAGACTAAAGACAACATGTTTGGTATGTGCAGATATCAAGATTTTATACTTTATCAACAATACAGTGGTCTAGGTTTGTGATGTTGTTGTCTACTTGGTACTTTACTCAAACATTTGGCTAATAGGGATACATATTTTCTTCCTATGTTCTTCATCTTGTTTCAACATTGTAAAAGTTCAAAGTAGAGTCAATAATCATTTCAACCACGTATACTGAATTATGAACACATAGGAACGAAGTGAATAGTTACAATGTGGTGAATAGTAAAACGATGTTGCTTGCTATAAATATGTAAACTGCCACTAATATTAATTAGTTATTGAACAGAAAATAATGTCTTCTTGCCTAAATATTGGAGTGAATAGAATACTGTCGATGAGGTTTCCGATATGACCATTAGGTCCAGTTGGTCAACTTCAGTATACGTTTTGATGCTAGATGGTTATAGCCAATCAATGTCTTTGATAGTTTTGTAACGGTTAGCAGTTATCAGCAATTTTAATCTACCATACTAAACGAATTGATAAACACCTGAAGACACTCAAACTTGCATCATTCGGTGAAGCATCTGAAGACGCTAGCACCGACCTTAAATAGTAAGCAATCTCATCAAGGACTTCCAGCCGATTGTCTCCTACCATCTAACAAAAGGTACTTCAAATTCAGTCTTTTAATCGATTGTATATGTAACCGTTTCTGTAGAAATGACAGGAATCATTTAATATGATTATTGCTTAGTGTATAAGTATTGTATCTAAGGTCTATGACTGACAAAGCTCGAGGTAAACATTCAAACTTCTTAATCGCTTAGATTCTTGTACAACATAATAATGTAATGTGAGGAGGGATAAAAGCAGGCATGAAAGCAAAACAGTTTAGAATCACTCTATTGTAGATTCTAAAGAATATTTAGGACAAATAAGATGGTTTTAAAAAACCCTAGATGAATGATACGCAATTGTCATAACAAAAAACCCTTTGCTTCCTTAAGGAAGATATCTAATCATAGAAAGTGATACTATATTTAGTGTGACCGAATGATAGTTAATCATAACAACCCACTTATTGACCCAAAAAGCTGAAAAGATAAAACGGCTAATTAAAAAATAGAACTAATTTTTCTTAAAGAAACAGATATCTAAATATCCACATAAACATTTATTCAGCAGACTATAAAATTAATATCGAATCATCAGAAATACTTATCACACTAACAACACTGGTTGTAAAATGTCTTCCACAGGATGTATCTACAGTTTGGTGTTAGGAAACTGTAAATCATCATAGTAATATTCATTGAGATTCTTAATAACTGAATCTGTTGCTTGAGTTGTCTAAAACAAGATCATTTATGCTACAAACTCATTGTTGTAGCTGTTCGTTTACAGAAACATCAATCAAAGTTGAACGTAAACAGTTAATCAATAACAAAATTCAAATAAATCGCGAAGGTGGTTGAAAAACTATGATGATACTATCGTGGACTGATTAAAGTTATAAGTTAGCGGTTAAGCATTCTCACGCGAAATCGAAGTTCTTGAGTTCTAGTCCCACGCGCGGGATCGTGGTTGTGCACTGCTGAGGAGTCACGTACTAGAAATAAACGGTCAACCAGTACTTCCAGGTTTTCGATTATGGTCTAGCTCAGATCGATTCATCAATTCAAATGTTAAGGATTTGGGATTTTTTCTCGTCATTGGATTTTGGCTCAGCAGTCTAGATGCTAAGCATTCTCGCGCCAGACTGAAGGTTCTGGGTTCAATTGTCACTTGCTAACGAAACTTTCGTCCAGTGCTTCCAAGTTTTCAATGGTTGTGTATCTTTGACCGGTTTGTGGTCTCAATGATAACAGGATAATTAGAAGATCAAAACGAATGACAATTTAGTATTGTTTTACATATTACCGCACAAGAAAATTTCCAAACTATCCAAATAGCTGAATAATCATAATAATATTCGAAAACACATTTGGAAATAAAAAAATAAATGGATTTTAAAGTGATGAATCTTTTTATTATAAGGAAAACTAGTAAACCATGCCATATATTATATTAAAGTAATTTTCGATGAAAGCCCCTGCTTAATAAGGTTTGATTGATCGTGATAACAACAAATACCTAGATTATTATGTTTTTGACAAAGATGTAAATGAAAACTTCGACATTACCAAGTATTGATCGTAGACTTTGACTTTATGAATATCATGTGTTCATTGTATGGAAATAATAACAATTAATTTGGATTATTTTTTATAATATCAAAATCTATTTGGAAAATAATTTATACAAACTAACAAATATAAACAATATATTATTCTGTTTTTGGCAAGTATAGAAAAAACGATGAACGGTTATCATCATTGAATGAAAACTCTGGCAGGTTGTTTCATTTTATTTTTGAACTTCTAAGTGCACAGATACAATTTCATAAGAGATCCAAAGTAGGAATTTATATATATCTCAGGGAGTATAGTGTGATACATCCTATTTTGCATTGATATTTCAGTTGACATCAGAAAATGTCAATTATTTTAAAACCCAAGACCTATCAGTCTCGCGCGCGAGAGCTTAACCACTGGACCATTGAACCGGCATCCAACCGTGTTAATTTCTAACTTCAACCAATCCACAAAATTGAGCAACCATCCACCATTGTCTTCGATGAGTTGATATCTCACAACAGAACTGGTTGAACTCCACTGGTTACTGCTTCTCACTAGAACTCCAGGAAATATTTCTTGAAGCCAATCACTAGTGAGCATATGATTACTATCAGAATGGGGTTTGTGGAGATTTTAGTAATTTTATAGTTGAAATCATGAGCCAATTGAAGCTAGACCACGGTTGCTCAATTTTGTGGATTGGTTGAAGTTAGACATTAACACCCTTGAATGCCTGCTCAATAGTCTAGTGGTTAAGTGCTCTGGCGCGAGACCGATAGGTCCTGGGTTGGAATCTCGTGAGGCGGGATCGTGGATGCGCACTGCTGAGTAGTCCCACAACAGGTCGAAACGGCCATCCAGTGATTCCAGATTCGATTCAATTGACTCATAATTTCAACCGTAAAATTACTAAAATCTCCACAAATTCTTCTGATAATTATTTTTGAATAAAAATACAAGAAATTTCCTCCAACACATAAATGAATATTAATCCAGACATGAATGATAACTTGCTAATGAACTAAATATATGTAAACATAGATAAGCGTTCTTATTTGTTTTAATCCACATCTCCATTGTTTATATAAACAATCGTAATTTCATTAGAATGTATTCACTTGACATTTATAAATACATACATTTCAAGAAACATATGTTTAAGTACTCAAATTTTGTTTGAATAAGCTTATATATTTTTGCAGCATTTATATCAAAAACATTAGAGAATATACGAACAAACTCTGAGATTCGTGTTTCAGAAAATGCGTTTTACTTATAACTTGATAGTATATATAAACCACTGAACGGGCATTCAACAGTGATAATGTATAACTTCAATCAATCCATGATATCGCTCGACCATCTTCCATTGGATTCTGTAGGTAACTGCCTTATACCTGACGTAGATCAGCTCCACTATCCAAGACTTCTCACCAGAACTCCGGAAATATCTCATGATCTTAATGGAATATCATGGTTTATTAAATTAAAAACTTAAAGAATTAACCAACATTTACAAAATGAACAAGTAAAAATGTAGAGATCATAGTATTTTAACACTTGAATCCATGAGTCGATCCAAGCTTGACCATCATCGGGAACCTGGAAGCACTGGAAAGCCATTTAATTCTAGAATGGGACTCCCCAGAAATACGCGTTCTCAACCCCATACGTGGAACTCAAACGCAAGACCTTCGGTATCGCTCGCAAACTCTTAATATCTAGATCATTGAACCGGTATCCAACTGGCTTCAAGATAGATTTCCTGGAGTTCTAGCGAGAAGCTTTGACCAGTGGAGTCCAATCCATGTCGGGTGAGAGACAGTTATCCACCGAAGACTGTGAAAGATGGTTGCGCAAGATTATGGATCAACTGAAGTTAGAAATTAACATCGTGGTATGTCACTACAATGGTCTAGAAGTTAATGGTTCGCGCGCGAGATTGAAGGTCATGGGTTCAAGTGATGTGTGAAGGATAGTGATTGAGCACTCTTGAGGAGTCCTATACCAGTAGTAAACGGCCGTCTAGTGCTTTCAGGCTTTCAATAGTGGTCTAAAAGTGATCAGTTCATTATCTCATTTATATAGAAATCCTTTCTCGTGATTAAAACGACTGTCAGTGTTCCTTAATCAGTGATCATTAGTTGAAAATATTCTCAGTTCTAACAAGACAAGTAAAGGAATGTATAATCCCTGAAAGAGAAAATAAAGATTTCTCTTTATCGCTGAAAAATTCCCATCATATTAAAACACAATTATATGAACTACTCTACAGTCTCTCTAAGTGGGACATTTGTGAACAATGATGTTACGTCAAAGGGTGTTTGTGAAGTGGTTTTAAAACGGTTATTAACCATTTTGCTACCATATGGTAAGAAGAATTGTACATGTCTTTATATTATCAAAGTAACATTTTTAAGTGTAAAACAAAGTACAACAAACTTGATACAAAATTCTTGAGGAAATGAATTAAGAAATAAAACCAAATTAACTAATATCGCTTCAAAATCCTAGTGGAGAATTGGAAAAATCAATTAACATGATCGTGTTATTTGTTCTTTTCTTCTTATCAATTCTTTAGACGCTGGATAATCTGAAAATATGACATTGTAATAGCCTAGTTTTTTTCTAAGACACTTAACTGATTATTATAAGGAGAATTTCATATGTACTTCAGCAAACAAAACAAACAATCATAGTAATCGATAAACAATGGGATGAACAGAAAAAAGTATACATATATATAGATATATATGTTATGCTATAAAAAGGGTTTATATTGAATTTTGAATAACATATTAGATATTTTGTGAAATATATACTTTATTTTATATCCATAACCATTGTTTATATGATCAATAAGGATATACGATTACATCAATAATGGGAACATGGAAACCTTTAACAATGATATTCATATTGATTATACAAGCTATTGGTTATTTAGACTCAGTAGCTCAGTTGGTACTATATAATCTCATTCACAGTAACTGAATTAACTTGCTAATTATCGAATTAGTTGCAGTCCTTATCTTTTTTGCTTCTTTAGGAAGAATGAAGAGTTCAAAAAGTAATTATGATGTATGAGTTTATGTAAATTTTATCGATCAAAACAAAGTATTTCTTAGCAATAGATAATTATAAACTAGAAATAAAATACAACAACTAATATTGCAAATATTGATTTTCTCAGAACTTAGTACAATGAAAGGATACAGATAATTATAATATCAATCCTAACTGTATTTTTGAGCCTAAAGAGAACTGGACAAATATGCAATCATTTTTCTCTAATTATAGTTTGATTCAAAGGTTTACGTAAATAGTTAGTTCCTTCTATTAAATGTGCAAATCACTAACGTAGATGATGTGTGTCGAATGATTGGGGGCCTACACAGATTAAATGGGTTTTGTGTGACGAACTAGATAACTTCGAAGTCACACCTTGCGATCAGCACCCAACGTGGATTACCATTTCGTCGTATTAAGGTACTATGGTTGCTCTGAAGACTGTGTAACACATAAGACATTTATACAGAAATATATTGGTAAGAGTAGGTACAAGCAAGAGTTTGCAGCCATCACCACACAGGCCAGTCTGAGGAGTGCGATTAATTGATGCGCATTGTTTGAACTTCAACTTGACAAGGATCGGTGAACTGTTTGACAGTCAGTGACCCGTCTGCTGAGTGATTTAGCTAATGACAAATGACATTTCACTGACCTTACGAATGTTTTTCATATTTCAAACTTCATCTTACCATTAGCCGTAACCAGTTAAATATTCATTCTAATTCACACTAAAACAGTTCTTCAACATAATTATTTTAATGGAAAACCAAACATGTTTCTTTTAATACAGTCATCTGCATTGTGTTATCCTTAGACGTGACTACTCATAAAAATGTAGAGATATACACTTACTTACTTACTTACTTGCTTACTTACTTAATTACGCCTGTTACTCCAAATGGAGCATAGGCCGCCGACCAGCATTCTCCAACCCACTCTGTCCTGGGCCTTTCTTTCTAGTTCTATCCAACTTTTGTTCATTCTTCTCATGTCTGTCTCCATTTCTCGGCGTAATGTGTTCTTTGGTCTTCCTCTCCTTTAGCCTTCAGGATTGCAAGTAAGGCCTTGTCCTGTGATGCAGTTGGGTGCTTTCCTCAATATGTGTCCTATCCACTTTCAGAGCTTCTTCCTGATTTCTTCTTCTACTGGATTCTGGTTTGTTCTTTCCCACAGTAGAATGTTGCTGATAGTGTCTGGCCAACGGATCCGAAGTATCTTACGTAGACAACTGTTAATAAATACCTGTATTTTCTAGATGATGGCTTTCATAATTCTCCACGTCTCGGCCCCACACAGTAGAACTGTCTTGATATTTGTATTGAAAATTCTGATCTTGGTGTTGGTTGACAATTGTTTTAAGTTCTAGATGTTCTTCGGTTGTAAATATGCTGCTCTTGCTTTGCCGATCCGTTTCTTCCCATCTGCATCAGATTCACGGTGTTCATCGATGATGCTGCTCAGATATGTAAAGGTTTTCGCATCCTCCAAAGCTTCTCCGTCGACCAGAAAAATTATTATATACTTACTTTATAAAAAATAAATGCAAATGATCAGCATAGAAATTTACCCATCAATATTTGTGCAGCAATAATTTCACATAATTCCTAAACATAATGAAGCGAATAGATTTTTTAAATTCTATTTTCAGTCGCATCATCAGTTGAAATGATGATCGTTATGTGCAGATTTGATTTATATTTTAATTATCTTGTATCATACACATAAAATTTATGGTTAATTAATGATATTCAATAAACTTTTTGTGAGTAGTTAATTAATTTGAGGGAAAAAAATGTTGTTATTTTGATAGAAAAAAAAGGAATTCCTTCATTACGTTAACAATGATAGTAAAGTAACGATCAGTTAATTTGTAAATGTCACTGGTATAACACTGTTTAGAACATATGTTAATATATGTAGGTGATATTATTTACATATTGGAGCACCAGGAAGGATGGGACAGCCGTATTGTCTCAGTTTGAGATTATTCAACACTTCATACCTATTACTCATTCAGGGATCAAACTCTTGACCTCCAGGTTTCCCAACGAATGCCGGAATTATGAAATCACTGGTTCAGCATCGATTATACTTTTTTTCATTATTAATTACCCTAAGATTAAAGACATTTTCACTTGCTGTTCTGCTGAAATTATTTCATTTTAGTAATTATGTTATCATACTCCTTCATTAATTTCACAACACTGTCAGCTAAGTAAGCAAAGATGCATAGTGGATAGCAGTGGAATACAAGAGTCACTTTCCGTCCTATTTGGGAACTCGTCAGCTGGATGTACCTGCATCTCAGAGTTGATGTTCACTCAGGGACTCGAACCCAGTAATCTTTCGCTTCAAACGCCATCGCGTTATCCACTCAGTTATTGATTCCTGGTAGCCACTTGCTTGTGCAATGGGGTGAAGTTTAAATTCATTTAGTATTGTTTGTTTGAATCTTCCCATTGAAGCTAAGTCAGCCAAGTTACAATTTATAAGTAAAATACTAGATTTATTAGTAGTTTAATTAAGAAGTTCAGAATAAGCGTAACTCTTAAAACCCTAATGCACTCATAATGATGTTAATAACATAAGTAGATAATTAAAACTGACTTATATCTTTCTTAATTGTCAATCATCACCTTTAATTATTTGTAGTCGACCTATCAAATAGTTCATAAATAACTTCTTAATAATACATTAAATAGGAATAAGATATATTTGTAAAATCTCAGCGAATGAATTTTTTAAATTAAATCCAACGTTTCGCCTGGCAATCTGGTCCAAGCTTTTTCAAGGAATTAATTCCATTACTTTAAAATGAAACTATAGAAAATTCCTTTTAAACTATCGCATATCATTATGATACTGCAATTAACCTTTTTTTATTATTATTCTTAATATTCGATAATTATTATTGATAACTGTAAGCATTCATGAGCTCTTATAAAATGGGTTATAATTATCACCATACTAATTACTGAAAAGCTTAAATCCATCCTTTCATAAACCAAGGAACTGATATATTGGAATTCAGTCACCTTAAGGAATTAATTCCTTGAAAAAGCTTGGACCAGATTGCCAGGCGAAACGTTGGGTTTAATTTAAAAAATTCATTCGCTGAGATTTTACAAATATATTATTCCTATTTAATGTCTTACTTCAACTCGGCGCTCAAATACTGTGAAACTATTCGTTCTAATTTAGACGAGAGTTCTTATATACTTCTTAATAATAGTTTCATTCAAAACGATTAATTTTATTATGGTAAGAAAATTCAGGAACCAATTGTGTTATATCCCAGCAATTTTCTGTTAAATACCCTTTCAAACTAAAATTATTCAAAACACATTTGCTTATAAAGGTTGTGACTTAAGGCAATATCAAGTCAGTCTGCACAAGATGAACATATGCCAACAAGAGACTGATCAATTGCAGTCCTAAACAACAATGGAAAGATACAAGTAAACAACACCAAGTGAATTTAGAACATTTTATAAATGTTGTAACGGTCAATATCTACTATTCAGCCATAAATACGAAAGTCTTTTACTATTTCTAATGTCCTAACTATCTATACATCTATCATATATAAGGTGACTGAATTCCAATATATCAGTTCCTTGGTTTATGAAAGGATGGATTTAAGCTTTTCAGTAATTAGTATGGTGATAATTATAACCCATTTTATAAGAGCTCATGAATGCTTACAGTTATCAATAATAATTATCGAATATTAAGAATAATAATAAAAAAAGGTTAATTGCAGTATCATAATGATATGCGATAGTTTAAAAGGAATTTTCTATAGTTTCATTTTAAAGTAATGGTTTGTGAAGTTAATCAATCTTGGAATTTAACCAGATAGTCACCAATTCCATCAAGTTGTAGTAGAATGACCGTAGAGTTAAAGCATAATCTAAATGATAATAGTAGATATAATATCAAACTCAATTCGAAAGTTGTGAGCATTGTTGTCATATCTAGTCATGGATGTATACAAATTTGGACAAAATCAAATGTTTCAGTTTGATGGTTGAGATCATGAATCAATTGAAGCTAGACCACCATGGAAATCCTGGAAGCACTGGACAACCGTTTCGTTCTATTGTGGGACTCTTCAGAAGAGCGCATCCACGATCCCGACTAGTGAGATTCGAACACGGGACCTACCAGTCTCGCGCGCGAGCGCTTAACCACTAGACCAATGAGCCGGCATCCAACGGTGTTAGTGTCTAACTTCAACCGACCCACGAAATTGACCGATACATCCACCATTGTCTTCAGTGAGTTGATATCTCACAACAGACCTGGTTGAACTCCACTGGTTACTGCTTCTCACTAGAACTCCAGGAAATACCTTATGGAGCCAGTCTCCTAGTGAGTATATGTTGATCGTTATCAGATAATAATCTGATAAAAACTGTTCATTGTTCATTAGTTTTCACTGTTTTTTCAATTTATGTCAGTTAACAACCAAAATTATCAAGATCTAAGAACTTAAAACTCTGTTAAACTTTAGTGAATTTTCTATTATAAAAACATCAACAAGACTAAGATTAAATTCACTTAGTATTGTTTGTTTGAATCTTCCCATTGATGTTAAGACTGCAAATGGTCAGTCTCTAATTGGCATATGTGCATATTTTGCGTATTGCCTCGATATAACCTTATTTCACGAGCATGGTATGCAAAGATGGATAGTGGCTAGCAGTGGAATCCAAGACCCGCGTTTCGTCCTATTTGCAATATGCAGTATGCACATATGCCAATTAGAGACTGACCATTTGCAGTCCTAAACACCAATGGGAAGTTTCAAACAAACAATACTAAATGAATTTAAACTTCACCCCATTGCACAAGCAAGTGGCTACCAGGAATCAATAACTGAGTGGATAACGCGATGGCGTTTGAAGCGAAAGATTACTGGGTTCGAGTCCCTGAGTGAACATCAACTCTGAGATGCAGGTACATCTAGCTGACGAGTCTCAAATAAGACGAAACGCACATCCTATATTTCACTTCTAGCCACTATTAATCTTTGCTTAAAAAACTAAGATGTTTCCCAAAACCACAAGAGGACGAAAGTAAACATAAACATTTCTATTAGTTAACAGCTAGACAATGTTTATTCTAAATGCAGGACATAGGAAGTGTTTTTCACGAAAACTATCTCCAATGAATTTTAGGCAAATAGTTGAAGACTCATATAATGAATAGTTATAATATGTAACAAAATAAAGTTATTTTGGTCGATACAAATGTTACCAACTAGTAGAAATATTTCGTATATAAAATTAATACTTGAAAAGTAGAAAGGAATTTTTATTTCCCCTTCACTTTTATTGAAGCATGTATACTAAATGTTTTGATAACATATATGATGATGGCCAATACGATTTTTACAAAACCTACAATACATAAATATTTACTACTGATTGATCACCATGTAGTGGCAAATATCTTGTGTGTCTAGTCAACCCTACATACCTATAATCGTAAAGGAACTGATGTTCTAGACCGTATTAACCAGTTTCATAGTTTAAGACGTTAACCCTGAGCTAATAAAGCAGCGACTGACCTCATGAAGAACTGGGACATATACAAGTGATTGATCACTGAATAGTCACTAATAAGTATACTTCAAGTGATTTTCAATGTCAACAAGAAATGAAAATTACCATTTATTGAGCATATGTTATCTTTTTCTCAAAATAGTAGCCTATAGATTGTGTCAATGAGAAATGGATATTAGTTTGTTTATTTACAATACTGGAATAATTTTAATATAATAAGTCACAAAGTAATGGAGGGTTAAGTTATAAGATAGAAAATAACCAATCATAATCTAGAAAACTATTTTTTTCTAAGCATTTGGGTGAAGTTAAATAATGAATGAGTATAATCTTATATCACATAAGAATGTATTAGATATACTTTTGTATAGCGTTCAGGTTGTTTAAAATTATTAGATAAGTCTCAGCCATTATAATGGTAAGGATAGATTTTAGATCAGAGGGGGTTTTGTGGAGAATTTAGTATTTTCACTGTTGAAATCATGAGTCAATTGAAGCTAGACCACCATCGAAAACCTGGAAGCACTGGACGGCCGTTTCGTCCTATTATGGGACTCCTCAGCAGTGCGCATCCACGAGGAGTCCCATAATAGGACGAATCGGCCGTCCAGTGCTTCCAGGTTTTCGATGGTGGTCTAGCTTCAATTGACTCGTGATTTCGACAGTGAAAGGATAGATTTGTTTTGAAATTAAAACACGAAGTTCAGCTAAGGGATCTCTTTTCAACGAATTTATTATCACGATGTACAATCGTATATATATGGGAGCTTATTGTTACAGTGCTAATTCCTTGAGGAAATGTGAACACTAATAACCAAGATTATAATACTAGATTACGTAATACGGGCAATCACAATAGATTTGATGAATATAATAAGATGATTAAAATGAATAAAATGTTTTGGTTACAATAATTAAAGGTCATAGACGTGCAAAAATAAATAAGGTAATATGATGAGTATTCATTGATAAAATAATGAGAATATATGATATAAGTAAAAGGGGAAATAGAGTAATAATAATAATAGAATGATAATAATAATAATATTAAGGCCATGGTAACGATAATGATAAGACGTACTTCTTTTGTACTCATAGTCCTGGTTTAAGCTCATGAATGGCAAGAGCTTCGGCTATTTTTAAGAGTTTGATACGAAGAAATCTAGGTAGATTTGAATGAATCATATAAACAACCTTAAAATCAGACTGTGGATTCGTAGAATGATTACAGTCGATTAGGTGTTCGAGTATAGAACTCCTAACTGCTTTCTTTTCACCATTGTAGAATCAAACTGGGATATGTTCTCGTATCCGAGTTGAAACCGAGCGTTGGCTACGGCCGATGTACCTTGCTCCACAAGAGCAGGTGAACTGGTAGATGCATATGGAGGTGACCAGACGCGACAGCTTATCTTTTGTGGATACAGAAAATAAATTCCCATCAGTGAAGGTTATTCGTAGTTTTGCTGCATTAGATGTTCTTTTAATCTTTCTTGTTAGACGATTTTTTATTATGTCTGATGCTCGATCACCTCTAAAATCCAGACTTATATAAAGGTTTTTCTTTGGGACGCAGCAACTAGATTTCCTATCTAAACTACTTCTATTCATATTCTTCTCTATGAAACGGTCTGGGTAGCCATTTTTCATCAAAGTTTTCTTGAGGAATGCGAGTTCTTCGTTAATGCATTCCGTACTACATATCCGATGAATATGATAACAGAAAGAATGAATGAGGTTTGTCTTGCTACTTAACGGAACTCTTAACAGTTCTTATAGTCCAGGTAACTAACTAATAAATAAAATATAGAACAATGAGACTGATACTTTACGGGTCAATAAATGATATTTGTCGTTGATGTGTCGCATCAGCTAATGCACAAATCTGACATAAACCTGACATATCAATTTTATAGAAGGGGTTTTGTGGAGATTTAGTATTTATTATAGTTGAAAGCGTGAGTCAATTGAAGCTAGACAACCATGGAAAACCTGGAAGCACTGGACGGCCGTTTCGTCTTATTATGGGACTCCTCAGCAGTGCGCATCCACGAACGCGCTCTCGCGAGATTCGAACCCAGGATCTACCAGTTTCGAGGCGAAGCCCTTAACCGATAGACCACTGAGCTGGCATCCAACGGTGTTAATGTCCTGGGTTCGAATCTCGCGAGAGCGGGTTCGTGGATGCGCACTGCTGAGGAGTCCCATAATAGGACGAAACGGCCATCCAGTGTTTCCAGGTTTTCCATGGTGGTCTAGCTTCAATTGACTCACGCTTTCAACTATAATATCAATTTTTATTTACAAATAACCAAAAACTGCTCAATTTTACATTTTCATTTATTCAACTAGATCATCATTATATTCTCAGAGATAATCAATAACTGTAGTTAGATCTCGTTTAGATGATTCTGTTAACTTTTTTTCAGTGATGAAATAGATTGTCTATTTCTCATAAACGTCAACTTGATTAATCTGTGGTATTGTGGCGTGGTCTACTTATATCCATATAAGTAGTATATGATGATGATCAGACATAGAATGTATTTTGGCAAAAGATGGATAAGGAACGAACACGAATGAAGCGCAGTCGGTACCGAAGTGCATGAACAACGAAATCAGAGAAGACGGACTGATATTTGATTGAGACAATTTATTGTTATTTTGCAAATTAACTGTTCATTGTATGGTTATCAGAATTTACTGAGATAGTCTGTAATTTGTAATTCGATTGTCCCTACTCATGTTCTGTTCATTACAGTATCAAAATAAAACCTAGGAAGTTGAATTTTATGAATTATTTTATTTGGATAAAATATTATAATGCTTAGTTACGTCAGGTTCTAACTGTTTGGCTAACAATTCTATTCACAGAATACTATGAAAATAACCACTGCATTATGACCATTCTATTAGTTTATGTCAAGCGGCAGTATATATTCTGCTGACTGGTATAGATATGTTAATAATAATATATGTGTAAAATATCATTTTCATATATTACCCTCAAATTCTTTACAGATATTTCGATGATTTCATACATACTCCATGTTGACTTTTATATAATATACCTGTTAGTTGGAAAACTATTTTAACGAAAGCATCCCAAACTGTTTAAACATCTGCTTGGCACAAAATTGCTTATAACTTACTTCACCAACAACAAAATAGTTTACTTAACAGTAAAATTAGGATAAATATAAGATTAGTTTATTTTCTATTTACTTAACCTGTAACCACAACCGTTATGTGAATACGTAAGTAATTCATATTTAGTAAAACGGGAGATATTTGGATGGGAAACATTTTTGAGCATTTCTATTAATGAATAAATTTATTCACAACCTTGTTATACACATTTCGATTATTTGATAGCTAAGTTCATCAGTCAACTAAACTTAGACCACCATGGAAAATCTGGAAGCACTGGATGGTCGTTTCGTTCTAGTGTGGGAACGCTCAGTAGTGCGCACCCACGACCTCGCACGCGGGATTCTAACCGAGGGACTTCGGTCCCACGCTCGAGCACTTAATCTCTAGAACACTGAGCCGGTAGGCATCCAACCGTGTTAATGTCTAACTTCAACCAATCCACATTTTCATTAGTGTTCTCTCTTTCGATATATAACTTATTATCATCTTCATCTACACTGCCGCCTCAGAAATATGTCTCAGTTAGAAATAAATGTTAATGGTATATTAAAACTGTACAACAATCGAACCAGTTATTCATTGCAGGAATTTAAACAAGTGCATATTTATTTGTGGTGATTTCTAAATTACGTTTTGCAAATTACCATTAGAAAATAATTAGAACAAGCGAACAATAGAAAAGAACAATAGAAAAGAAAGAGATAAGAATGATCTAATTTTTTGTTTAAATTTACTATATTAATAATTGATAATGATTGAAAATCATGTAATTGGTTGCATATGGTCATCAGTAGATTGTGAGTGTGTATAAAATCAGGACAGGTGTTATCATTTAAACAATAATAAAAAAGCATCGTAAGCAAAGATGGATGGTGGCTAGCAGTGGAATACAGGATGCACTTTTCGTCCTATTTGGGACTCGTCAGCTGGATGTACTTGCATCTCAGAGTTGATGTTCACTCAGGGACTCGAACCCAGTAACTTTCGCTTCAAACGCCATCGCGTTATCTACTCGACCACTGAGTCGTGATGGTCACTTGCTTGCGTAATGGAGTGAAGTTGAAATTTACTTGTATTGTTTGTTTGGATCTTCCTACTATCCATCTTTGCTTACCATGCCTTTGAATTTAGGCTATATCGAGGCAATGCGCAAAGTATGCACATATGCCAATTAGAGACTGACCAGTTGCAGTCCTAAAAATATCAATGGGAAGATCCAAACAAACAATACTAAGTAACCGATAGACCACTGAGCTGGCATCCAACGGTGTTAATTTCTAACTTCAACTGATTCACGAAATTGAGCAACCATTCACCAATGTGATCAGTGAGTTCCTATCTCACAACAGACCTGGTTGAACTCCACCGGTTACTGCTTCTCACTAGAACTCCAGGAAATACCTCAAGGACGAAACGGCCGTCCAGTGCTTCCAGGTTTTCCATGGTAGTCTAGCTTCAATTGACTCATGATCTCAACTCTATAAAAATACTAAAATCTCCACAAAACCCCTTCTGATAATAATCAGGTGCTCACTAGTGACTGACTCCTTGAGGTATTTCCTGGAGTTCTAGTGAGAAGCAGTAACCGGTGGAGTTCAACCAGGTCTGTTGTGAGATAGGAACTCACTGATCACATTGGTGAATGGTTGCTCAATTTCGTGAATCAGTTGAAGTTAGAAATTAACACCGTTGGATGCCAGCTCAGTGGTCTATCGGTTAAGGGCTTCGGCTCGAAACTGGTAGGTCCTGGGTTCGAATCCCGCGAGAGTGGGTTCGTGGACGCGCACTGCTGAGGAGCCCCATA
Source organism: Schistosoma rodhaini (assembly GCA_944470415.2). Taxonomy (NCBI): domain Eukaryota; kingdom Metazoa; phylum Platyhelminthes; class Trematoda; order Strigeidida; family Schistosomatidae; genus Schistosoma; species Schistosoma rodhaini. Next base: position 32,998,598 of record OX104037.1, read on the forward strand.
ATAGGACGAAACGGCCGTCCAGTGCTTCCAGGTTTTCCATGGTAGTCTAGCTTCAATTGACTCATGATCTCAACTCTATAAAAATACTAAAATCTCCACAAAACCCCTTCTGATAATACTAAGTAAATAATAAGAAAGAATTAATCACCAATCAGATATGCAAATAGTGTGAGAAAAATGTCAAATTATAAAATTAAATTAATGCTGACAATCGTGAGAATAGAAGTAAAGATGTTAATTATTAGGATACACATTTACACGAATGTATTTTGTTGTATAGGAAAAGAAACGCTTTATCGCAATTGAGTGATGGACAGAAGTTATGAAAGATAGAATCACGTAATTATTTTCATAAGCTTGTTTGGAAGATTTTAATTAATGATTTCTTTGTTGTGCTTAGTAATTCGAACACGGATAGATCGTATTTTAATATTAGTTGATTTGATGACAATCGTTAGGAAATCTTGAACGTAAATGTTGCGTTATTCAGAGGAAATGGTACTATCTGTGGAATTCTAACCCTAATAACCCAGTATTCCACTCTGAAAGACTATCAGTTGGCCATCAAGCTGGCTAGTATCTCTTAGCGGAAACAGCCAACCAACTCGAAACCTAGGTTCAGTGTATCCTGACAACAGCCCTCCAATTAATTAACATCAAACCATAGTGCCCACCAATCGAGTCATTAAAATTAGCTATTACACTACAACTTGATTTATATAATTCCATCATCAATACAAAATAGATAAGCATGGCATTGGTTATTACTCGGTGATCATTCCGCGCCGCACAACTTGGAAGTTTCCTTGAAATAATATGTATTATAGTGGAAGCTAATCTTGTGCACATTTTATGTTCAACGTCCATTAAACGAAACAATATTAAATCTTTTATGTATTTTATTGTTTATTTATCTGAAGAGTGTTCGAAATTTATTTACTTAATTAATTTACTTCCAAATAGATTCACTCAACTGAAATAATTAGATAATACTAACAAGTATGTTATCATTTTAACCAATCAATTGTCCAGTTGATTAAGAATCATTAACATTAACAATTTGGTTGTGTTCGTATTAGTGAAAAATGTTTATTTCGTACGTTCATGTACGTGTAGGCAAGTGTGGATTTCAGAAGGAGTTTTTTGTGGAGATTTAGTATTTTCATAGTTGAAAACGTCAGTCAATTGAAGTTTTCCCTGGTGGTCTAGCCTCAATTGAATCACGCTTTCAACTATGAAGTGTGGATGTATTTTTTGACTATTGTGGTCAGTTGGTACTGCTTTAATTAAGAGAAAATAACACTTCAGTTAGCTGAATAATTAAATGTTTGATTCAGTATTTGGATATATACACGCATATATTTTTAAACTAGAAATGGAAGATTTTAGAAAATAAATTCAACCGTTTTTTTAATGCTTAGAATGCTTCGATTCTTCATTGTGCTGTTATTTGTAATTCATTTTAACCAACATTAGTGAGACAATAATTTTTGTGGACAACCTTTGAGCGGCGCTAAATTGACCTTCAGAATGTCCACCTACTAACCAGAACTAAACGATGGTTATAAACTAGTATGAGAAATTAGAATTATGATTCACAGTTGATGGTTAGGGTTAGGAATTAGATTTAGAGTTTTCCTCACAAACTGACATCAGATGAATGGATATCCTGCCAAAATTCAAGACCTGTTATCCTAAATCTGATTGATTTGTCTATAAATTATAGTATCGCCCCAACATTTAACAAACAAACAATAACAGAACGAAAATAAATAATCATCTATTATATAATATTTCTTATTCTTTGTTTTTATCCTCTTTGGTTTCTAAATCAACTGTTACTGGGGTTTTTAAAAGATCCTTATAGATTTCAAGATTATCAATGTTATCTATGTCTTTGTCAGAAATTTGTAAAGACGACTTTTTTGAAATTTTAGTAATTGTTTCAGGTGAATTGTATAGATCAAACTCAGTAGTATCAGTTATACTAGGACTAATATTGACAGTAGTAGTTTTTGTTGTCGTTGTTGTTGTTGTTGTGATATTAATAGTAGTACTAGTAGTAGTGAAGTTAGATAGATGAGATAAATCAGTGAAACTACTTATTGAAGTCGCCTGTTCACTACAGTATGAAGGCGAGAAAAATTCAGCTTCTGATGCAAATTTCACATGATTCTGACGTGAATTACGCTTTTCTTCATTATTTTCATGATTGTTATCGTCATCATTACCATTGATCAAGTGATTTTTTGCATCTACAGGATCATATTGAATCTGCAAATTATTAAACGCTTCATTCGATTTTGTTTGTTGTATTATCTTCAGTGAATTGACGGAATTATTATTTGTTGCAATAGTTGAATTGGTGGTAGTATTAGAAACCAATAAAGCATTAAATTGGTTATTTAAAGTATTTTCATAATACTTTGTGTCTCCATTAATCTCGTCTTCTAATTGATGTTTGTGATATGCTTCATTACATTCATTATTAGTGTCATATCTACGAAATAAATAAAGGAAATTATAAAGAATTAATTCAAAAAGAAGAACTCAGTTAAGAAATAATTGGGTCAAGTGTTTCATCCATCAGGTAAGTGATTCATTTACACAACTACACTCGACTATACCGTGCAAATATGAAGATGGTTAAAATGAATGCTTAAGCTGGCTGAAAAAAAAAAGGAATTAACACCACCATGAAGCTAGACATATAACATTTTGTGAACAGCTTCTAATTAAATGAATACGCTAATTAGTATTTTGTATTCTGTTCATGAGTAACTTTATTGGGAACTTCTCACCCAATTCATCAGCTCACATGTTTATAATCCCTATCATCACGTAATAAAGTATCTGAAATACAGGACGATAATCGATCAGAAATTTCAAATCTAAATGGACAAATAGCCAAAACATTTTTACTACAAAGCTGAACGATAAATTTATAGTTGACTGACATCAATTGATTAACTATAATAGATATGGTAATTAATGAATCCAAATGAATCTATAATTAATATCTTATAAAAAGACATCAAAGTAACTGTCAATTAAGGGAAATTGAAATGAAATTTTGTGGAATTATACTTAAAACGACAGTTACAAGTAGTGGACTCTATATGTCATATTGCATGGAATTTGGGTTTTACAATTTAACAGACTCTGAGTGTATCCATCAGTTCACCTGCTCTTGTAAAACAAAGTACACAGTCTGTAGCTAACCTTAACTTTCAGCACATACACCAGAGTACTTTCTAGTTTGATTCTCAAGAGATAAAATTAATATGGTTAAATGTTTGATCTTAGATTAGTCAATTGACCGATCTACTGGTGATAAGTTTACCTATTACATATCTGTTCTCTATATTTAATATTGCTATCAATATCAAGCTGATCATACCTGTAAACTGGCATGAATTCTGTAATTATTATCTTCAGAATATAAATGCATACACATTATTATTACTATACAATTTATCCAGTTCCTCTTGATTCTTCTGATAAACAAGGAGATAAGTTTGAATATTTAAAATGATTTAACTTTACATGTTCAATATTCCCACTTGAAAACTAAACTAAATACCATGAGAGACGTCAATCACGAATGAAGAATGAAACATCAAGTTGATTTTTTTTATTTAAACACATAAATATTGGTACAAACGGGCACCAGATATATATGCGCCACACAGAGCGTCATTTATTTGTGCGAGGGCTGTGACACTATCTGGGTGCCCAGACCGAAGCAAGTGGTTTTCTTAGGGGACCACACCCGAAGCCTTTGAACTAAAGGTCTGATCCATAAGGCAATGGAGCATCGTGAGGAGATGCAGTTCCATGGTGGACGATGACCAACGATTGGTTCATATGCCATTTGTTCCCTTAGGGTACTGATTTCATTTGCACCATTGGTTTAGAATCAGGGTTTCCCAACTCCCCTAGGTGGACTATCCGTGTCCGCCAGCCCAGTTAAAGCGCCGGATATTCGCTTTTCGTCCTCTTACTTTCGTAAACAACACCCCCGCCATTAGAAGGCATTGAGTAGGACTTCCCTGTCAAAGGCTATATATTCGCGTGGCCATGTGAGAGCATTTCGAAAGGGAAAGTGGCCCCTCATCACTCTCGGCCGTACCAGGGCATTTGGGGGCCAAATTGAATACTTAAACAAGTAATCAAAAACATTCATGAAACTATCGGAAACTAAACTGAAAAGAAGTAATAAATTATTAATCACTAAAGAGCATAAAGGGAATGTTCGTACAATATTGTGATCAGTTTTGAATTATATCTTATGGGGTTTTAAATTGCTGGGGTTATTTTCCAAACAAATTGTTGTATCGAGTAGTTGTCCAAGTTCTGATATTTGAGTATAAAGGCCAGTGGTGAGTAGTAAGCTTTAATTAGCTAACCCAAAACGAACTGACTTATAAATAAATGGTTACTCAGAATTTCAAGCCAAACCTTGGCCAATAACATTTACTTGTCATTTGACCTTTCAATGGTGTAATCGGTTGACCCAACTTATCACAAAATCCCGAACCAGATTTAAACTTCTTCACAAAATCCAGACAGTGACTTTCTTATCTAATTTCATTACGTTTAGACTGCTTTATACCAACTTAATATTACTTCAGGAGGAAACCAATGTGTTAGTTAAACAGTTTTGGGACATGTGTAATACAACTATTTGCTTCGGTTAGCAAACGTTTGAGATTTCATCGGCAGACTTAATATTCTTTCATTTAACTCTAGTGTTACCCACTTTATGGTTCCATAATACCTAAAAATAAAAACCTATGTTCATTTAAATTCACTCAGTATTGTTTGTTTGAATCTTCCCATCGACGTGTTAGGACTGCAACTGGTCAGTCTCTAATTGGCATATGTGCATACTGTGCGCATTGCCTCGATATAGCCTTGATTCACAGGCATGATAAGCAAAGATGGATAGTGGCTAACAGTGGAAACCAGAACGCTCGTTTCGTCCTATTTGGGACTCGTCAGCTGGATATACCTGCATCTCAGAGTTGATGTTCACTCTGGGACTCGAACCCAGTACCCTCGCTTCAAGACTCAGTGGCCGAGTGGATAACGCGATGGCGTTTGAAGCGAGGGTACTGGGTTCGAGTCCCAGAGTGAACATCAACTCTGAGATGCAGGTACATCCAGCTGACGAGTTCCCAAATAGGACGAAACGCGCGTCCTGGATTCCATTGCTAGCCACTATTCATCTTTGCCTATGTTCATTTAGTTTTTCCTTTAACCGTTTAACTTATAGGGAAAATAATTGTCATTTTATCTATCACATGCTATTCTATGCAAGTCGACTTTGAAGACAGATGGTCTCTGACTAGACTATAACTGTTTAACATATCAAATTTATGGTTGTCAAAACATTGAAGTGTCTTTTTTTGGTCAACTAAAAATCATTTTCGTAACTTCATTGTGAAAAACAACTGATAACAAGTTATTATGATTTTTCTAAAAAATGTCGGCATACTTATAAGTGTATTTATACGTGTAGGGGACATGTAAAAACGTGATAAGAATTAAACAAATAAACATTTAACAATGAAAAACTACACATTAAAACAATAGAACCATTCACTCATTTAAGTATATATATGTATATATAGAACTACCAGGTCTTAAAAATATCTGCTGAGAAGACAAGTCTATATTAAAAAATCATCATCGGGAGAAAAATTATATTCGTGACGTAAATGAATAGTAGGTCAATGACACTGTTGACTGTAGAAAGTATACCTTGTCGATGTTTGCTTTTGTCTTTCTATTTCAAATAAGAAACAGAAGTGAAATATTCGCACAGCTAATATTTATTTTTAGAATGGATATATGATTAAATAAATCTGACAATTTCTTAAGCATAACATTGGATAACATTAGTTGTGATCCCCTTCTTCTTTGTTTTGAATGATGCTTTGATTATCCTGGATCCATGAGATTCTCATCCTACAAGTGCTTTTCGTGCTTCTCTGGATAGCATTAGAGCAACTCCCTGAGTGTGTGGAGCATTTTTCCCTTCGTGACCGGAGTACAGCAGCATCTCCCCCGCACCTAACCTTTGTTGTCCAGTTTGTATCCAATGGGTTTCGCTGATTCCGAGTACTGCCAATTTGAATCTCCTCATTTCCATTGCTATTTGACTGGTCCTTCCGGTCTCCTACATTGTTCAGACGTTCCGTGCACATATAAAGAGTGTTGTTATGGTTGATAGAAGGAGAATCGGCTTCATTACTTCCGAAAAATCTCAGCTTTCATCATGAGGCGTCATAATTCTTCCTTGAACTGAGAGGGCAGAGTTTAAATCGTTTGAATTACATTTTTTCTGGTTAGCGTTTTTTGTGGCGAGTTAGATTTTCTACTGGATGGGGTCGCTAACCCGATGCCCAACCCTACTCCTTTGTGTGGGCTTGGAACGGGCAGTAACTCTAGAAGAGCTACAGGCAGAGTTTGGGTAATTCTAGAGTGATCTTAAATCCATCAATTTATGTGCCTTGAAAATTGGTTTTCATAGCAGTTGAGTTCGTATAAAGTAATGTCATTATTAGCTATTGTTATCTGAGTGTGTTTGAAAGTACTAATTAGAGGAATATATTTTACAAAGTATAATCTGATTTTAATGCCCTTTGAATTTTTGTTCACAATACCAATGGGATTAATTCAAATTATGATAGAATAAAATGTAATGAACTGTACTAAACTCAAATTTAAAAGTATTTACTTCGCATTTAATATATTCACCGTAATAAAGATGGAACGCAAATAATCCTAGTAAGAGTGAATAAAAACAAAATGAAAGCCACGCCAATAAAATAATAATAATAATAATAAACTAATGGATATATATAACTTGTCCTGAAATAAGAATTTCTATGTTTCAAAACATGCTCTACACATTGAGTGATTACTATACTTTAGATTATAGGATATTATTCTTTAATCTAACTTACTAATAATCATTCAACCGAAATTACTAACATGTTTAGTTTCCAGTTGAAAAATATGTGCTAAATTGTAAGTAAAAATGGATAGCGGTTAGCAGTGGAATCCAGGACGCGCGTTTCGTCCTGTTTCGGACTCATCAGCTGGATGTATCTGCATCTGAGTTGATGTTCACTCTGGGACTCGAACCCAGTACCTTTCGCTTCAAACGCCATTGCGTTATCCACTCGGCCACTGAGACTGATAACCACTTGCTTATGCACATATGCCAATTAGAGACTGACAAGTTGCAGTCCGAAACATCAATGGGAAGATTCAAACAAACAATACTATGTGCTAAATGTTTTCTTTTTTTAACTAACTAAACATCCCATTTGTAATTCTAAATGTTGATTCAAATATTCATCACAGAGAAACTGAGTAATTAGGTGAAAATGAGAGAGATCTTAGTGGTAAGAAAATATCAAACAAAATGAATGAATAAGTAAATAAATGAGTAAATACCACTATCCTTGTTTGTCAATCGAGATGGTTATGTTTATCAAGTAATATCACATGGAAGTGCGATGTTAGCTGATGTAAGTTGGAAGACAGAGGGAGATCGAACAGAGACGTAGTATCAGTCTTTAAGGCTTTTTGACAGTAGAACTGAGTCATGTTATGAAGTGCAAAGACAACCTGGATCGGGTAGGCGTGATTATCATAACTAATCTTTGGAAATGTTAGATGAGACTACTCAAAATTAATCACAAGGGCGTAGATTAAATTATTTTTTATCATCCCTTATATGTCAAGTTTTAAATTATCTTATATTTTTCTATTCTGAGAATTCATTCTATCTTCTCGAACAATAGCGCTTACGTCTGATGTTTCATAGTACCTCTGATACTGTTAACAAATCTAATACTCCAAAACTTTTCCTGAAAATTTCATCTAATTGTGCTAATATAAAGTGGTAACTTAAGCTAATGCATATATATTCCAGGTTCTATTTTGGGAAAATACCAAAACCATTATCAACAAGATACAGGTATTTGTAAACAGTTGTCTGCACAAGGTAATCAATGTCTGTTGACCAAACATCATCATCAACAACCTACTGTGGAAGAGAACAAACCATCTTTCACCTAAGGGAGGAACTAGAAGACGCTGAAGGTGGATAGGACACACATTTCGAAAATCATCAAACTGCATTACGAGATAAGCTCCAACTTGGAATCCTGAAGGCGAATGAAAAAGAGGCAGACATCAAAAGAATGAATAGAACCTGGCAATAACTGAAAAGGAGAGTCCAGGAAGGAGTAGGTTGGAGGATCCTGATAGATGAACCATGCTTCGGGAGGAGCAACAGGAGTAAGTAGGTAAGTGGATCTGCTATTTATAACTGACGAATCGAATAACTATTTTATTTCACCCTTACACAATGTTTAATTATTGTAAAAAAACATAATTACCTTACTCCGTTAACATTATGATCCATTGTTGACGTATTAACTTGACAAGGTGTTTTATTCCCATACATGGAATCTTTTATTATCGTTATTTACACTACACAATCTAGGATTGTAACTTTTCTTTTGCATCACCATGTTTCTTCGATGTTCATCTATCATGACTCAGTTAATAATTAGAATTATATATATATATATATATATATATATATATATATATATATATATATATATATATATATATATATATATAGAAGAATCAAATATCTGTGTTTTGTGAGGTCGAATTCTTCACCCAATGACCCGTGAATTATTGAGATTCTCTGACAGCATTTGTGATACAAATATGTGTTAACCTCTACTTTGCTGGGAAATGCATAAATCTTTATAAGCCACCTTACCCATTAAAAAATATCTGAAGAATGATAGGAAAAATGTTTTAATACAACAATTGATTGCCACTTAGTGAACAACTAAAGAGATACAAAAACACCTAGATAATGAGTAGGCATAGAAATCGTAACATCAGATTAATTCTTTCTCAAGTTTTTCGTTTATTCTAGTTGTTAAAATTTGAAAGGACGAATAAACTCTGAACTAGCTAATTAACCACTGTTACTGATGAAAAATAAAGTGAAAGATGAATAGGGATTAATGGTTCTTAAATCTACTATTTTGAACTTTCCTCAGGCAGTTAAAAACACTTTCAAACAACAGTCCGAGTAAAAGTATATTCTGAATGAAACTATGATAATAAACCATTTTCTAGTAATTATTGAAAATGTTTTCCATTGACAATTATGTAGCTCCCATTACCAATAATTCAAGCTCGACCAGTAATCCTAATCAGAAACTTCAAGTCTTATGAAGATAATATTACCTTTAGACTACTTATTTGGCATCTAATAGTCTATATTTCCATCCTTAGTAAATTAGCGATATGGTCCAATTGTCATTCATTGTTTTGTTAACCTAAGTGGTTCTATTTTCTTAATTGCCATTCAGTAGCTGAATGGATAACGCGATGGCGTTTGAAGCGAAAAGTACTGTGTTCGAGTCCTAGAGGGAACATCAACTCTGAGTTACAGGTAAATCTAGCTGACGAGTCCCAAATAGGACGAAACGAGCGTTCTGGTTTCCACTTCTAGCCACTATCCATCTTTGCTTACAATGTTTGTGAAATAAGGCTATATCGAGGCAATACGCACAGTATGCACATATGCTAATTAGAGACCGATCAATCGCAGTCCTAAATATCAATGGGAAGATTCAAACAAACAATACCAACTGAATGTGATTGTACAGTTTGTAATAAAAACATAGAAGAGATAGAATAGCCAAATAAAGTTCTTTGTTCTAAGTTTATAAAAAAATCCAAGAACTTATTGAATAAACAAAATAAAATTTTGTTTATCCAATGAATTTATTGATTGGCAATAAAAATTATTTATTAAACATTTGCAATTACATGCAATGAGAATCATACAAGTTAATGTAGTAAACTACAATTTACAGCCAACTACAATTACTCAGATAACTGACATGTTTTAGATAGGAACTTCGAATAACATTTATACATTAATGATAACAACTTAATCATTGGTCAATATTTGCTCTCTTTTTTCTCCTAATTGATATATGGATTTGCAAAATTAAAGGATTATTAATGGTTATTTTGTATTTTTCATCAGATAAATAGTTTAATTGTTCTACATTGATTGAATATATTTGTATACAACTTTATTTGAATACAATATTTTTATATAGTTAGTCAATTGAAGCTAAACCATCATGGAAAACCTGGAAGTACTGGACGGCCGTTTCGTCCTGTTATGGGACTTCTCAGAAGTGAGCATCCACGATCCCGACTCGTGAGATTCGAACCCAGGACCTATCAGTCTCGAGCCAGAGCACTTAACCTCTAGACCACTGAGCCTGCACTCAGCGGTGTTAATGTCTAACCTCAACGCCCTTGGGACAATATTTTTGGTCGAATGACAATGTCTATCCTCTAAAAGCTGTTCAATGGATAGCTAAGAGGAGGGGATAGGCTGAGGTGTTTGTTTTCTGAGCGATTTTGAAAAGTTACACAACTATAGTCATTTCATTAGTCTGATTTAATTAATTATTCTATCAGAATAATAATAATAATAAAATAATTGGAAATTACTTAAGGCTGGAAGTGATAAAAGTAATATAAACCGAATAGAAAGTCAAGATTCTAACCGTTCAGTGTGTCAAATTTAATAACAGTTGTTACTAGAATAATTCTTTTCTCCAGTGTTAAATTAATTGTTCTTTATGTTACTCATGATAGACGTTGTGAATGTCGACTTAAAGTGTTAAATACTCTCAGTAATAACATGAGTTCATGCGAAATGACAAAAATAAAAGTAAAACATAGTATCAGAATAAAATATCACATCTCATTATGTGTTACCGACATTTATGATGTAACAGATAAAGAGACTAGTTGACTCACTTAATCGTTAGTAAGAGAAAAGTGTTTAGGAATTCGGGGATAAAATGTAAATTACAACTATCCTACTTCATATAAAGTACAACTCAAAATAGATATGTCGAGCTATTTTAAAATTGACAATTGAACTTTTTGAGGCAAAACATTAATAGTTTATCATGCTTTCACCTATATGCAAATGGATATGATGAGCACCTTAAATTTCTAAGTAATCTCACTTTCAATCACCAGTTTTCTTCACCATTAAATATCTTAAATTAATTGGTATATTCCTACTGCATCTCGAACCCATCAGCGATTTCCACTCTTACAAATGGTAATAAACTCAGGACCTGCATGTTTCATGACGAGCATGAAATTGTAGGTAGATAGGGAGTTAACAAATGTAGGAAAAAGTTGGGTACAAGAAATATAGAATACTTAGCTAATACTTATAACACTTTTTAATCATCTGAGTTGGTTTATGGGTACCACTAATAAGTTCTTTACTAAATTTCAACTTAGTGCAACTAAGTACATGTTTGTTAAACCGTGAATACTATTCCATTTACCTTGATTCACATTGAAAGTGACTCTGATATTATCAGCCAATAAGTTTACAGACCGTCAAAATAAGGACTATAGATAAAAAATAAAGTAATGAAAATAACATACAAGTAGTGGTTTTACTTAGCTATTGAGTTTTTCAATGTCCATAAATAAATATTAAAGAAAATCAGTGTATATTTAGGTTATTTATCACACAACAAATAATTTTACGAACAGATCCACATAGTTTTAACAATATTTGTGCACAATTGCTGAATTGTTGAAAAAATGATATTCAATCAGTGGTCTAAGAACCACCTAAATGAAATTCGTAACTTGTGCAAGTAATCTGTATGACCCAATCGAACTAGTAATAAAGCGATTTATTTGAGGATTTGATTCATACAAAAATAAAGCAAAAAACTATAACATTTTGTCATTTAGTGTTAAGGTTAGGGGCATTGAGTTAGTACTAAGATTTGAGGTTATGAGTAATGATTAAGAATAAAGTGACAACATACTTCTAGGTATATCAATGACTAGAAATATCAAGAACCTTAGTTATCCTCAAAACTTCATAAACTATGGTCTATATTGCATTAATTCCCCGATTTTTATCAATTTTACGAGTCTTATTAACCGAATATTAGTAGGTATTACTTAGCTATAAATAAGCTGTAATTTTATCCATCCGCTTTCTAACATTCAATAAGTATGCAGTCTGTGTTTTCGAGCACTTTTCGAGCATGTGATGCCTATAAATATGTAACGTGCATTGAAGATTTCATTTAATGCCCTAGCTTTCACAATATTTGTGTTTTTTGTCCACTGTGTTGAGATGCGCTACACAGTCGCGTTCATAGAAGATAGATATGAATACTTACAGGTGCTTGTAATATAATCTCCAGTGACGATTGTGCTCTTAAATACAGCACTCATCCACTGAATGAACGAAAATATCGCACAATGCACGATCGTTGGACAGCGAGGAGTGGAAAGATAAAATCTACGATTTGAATTTCGCCCAGAAATTTAAAAGCCACTTTTGATAAATCTGACTAATTTATCAACAAAGTATACTTTTACCGAGGTTGAGTCATAAGGAGTATGTGTTTTGTTTAATTTTGCTGTCACATCATATTATTTTCTTTTTAGTATGATACACTTGGTTATATTACTCCTAAGCTATCATGCGTTAAATGCTTTAATTTCCACCAAAGACTTGAAATCCCCAACATTGATTATAATTCACTTGGCAGCATAGCAGTTTTTCCTTGTATACTCAGGTTTAAAAAAACTTCGTAAACAAATTCTGATGACAGTAATCTGGTGGCTAAACTGACGTAAACAAGAGTTGGAGTGGTCAGTGTGCTAAAAACCTTCATTTCACTGGTGATAAAACAAGTCCATTTAACCAATAAACCACAGATTCTTATTACTATATCAAGAACAATGATGAATAATAGTGATAACAATATTTACGAATCAAATGAAATATCTTGCCTGTTTAATGATAGATTCTGTTTACCAACCAATTTTTCTACATTAACATTTTGGTATTGATTAACTGAATATTTATCTTTTTGTAATTCATAATCATGTTGAAATAATATATTATTATTTATTCCATCCATTGCATCAGTGTCATTTGTATTCATTAAACGTTGGAATACTTCCTGAGCATCTATTGGTATGTTGATGCTTTGATTTGGTCTAATAGTTATCGAAGTTGTCGTTGTTGTCGGTGTTGTTGACTGGTGACTTTGATTGCAAGGTACCGACAATAACGACGAAGTAGATCGACATAATGGTTTAATATCTAATATGGTCTTATAACTGACAGTTGGTTGGTTTTGATGTTGTCGTTGTTGTTGTTGTACATAACTCTTTTCATTTTCAACATTATATATCATCGTCTCATTACCATGGGACAATAATCCTGAAGAACTGGAATTCAGTAAATGACTTATGTCAGGAGTAAGTGGGGTAGTAGTTGTCACTTCATTCGTTACATTTAATTGTGTTCTAATATGTTGAAGTGCTTTTTTGATTTGATCCTTTACAATATAATGATTATACATAAAAGATATAAGAACAAATAATTTTTATAGAAAAATAAAAGATATTCAAATTAGAATATAGGTTCACTATTTAATGAGATGGGTTCTATTCATACTACTTTCAGTAGTATTCTTCATAATATTTTGCGAAAATAGATTTCGAAATAAACTATTATTTTAAACGGCCAATAGAATATATAAAATTAAAGTATAAAGATATTCATTTCCTTTCACAACAGAAAATAAATTTAGGTGACCAATTAAACTAAGAAATATATAAATAATTCACCATACAAACACGACATTAACAATAGGTAATCAATCCACGACTGGTTGAAGTCAGACCTTAACACCATTGTATGCCAGCTCAGTGGTCTAGAGGTCACGCGTTTGTGCGCTGGACTGCAAGTCCTGAGATCGAATCCTGTGTACGAAATCGTGGGTGCGCAATGCTGAGGAGTTCCACACTGGAACGAAACTGCAGTCTAGTGCTTCCAGGTTTTCAATGGTGACCTAACATTGATTGATTCAAGATCCCAATCAAAAACTCAACTATCTTTACAATGCCATACAGATACAAGTAATCAGTTTAATAGTGGGAAGTATGCAGTTGCCAGTTATAGCTCATTTCATAGAATTATTGGTTACAGATCCTTGAGATTATACTAAAACAAACGCTTATCATATTCAACAAATAATGTTGAATCAGATATATTCAATGTCTGGTATTTAGTATTTTCTTATATTTTCATTCGAACTAATTACTAAAACTTACACAAATTAAATAGTCAGATTAATGTTCTATATTTCACAAGACTCAATCTATGTTTCACTATGATGTTGAAAATACTAATGAGTTTCAACTATGAAAATACTAAATCTCCACAAAACCCATTCTGATAGTTTCATTTAGCTTTCAAAATAATGAAACGGAACTTTGAACTTTCAGTACAACAAAATCAGACTATTTTACCTTAAAGTAAACAACCGTTCTCTGTTACCATCTTCAGTACATCATAAAAACTAGTTACAAATAAATTGATTAACTTATACACACAAATGAGGTTTAAAAACCATACTGAAAACACAAGCAATAATGTGTTGATTTGATTAAAAATTATTGTTTAGGATTATAATATCACTGAGTAACTGGGGGGGAATAAGTTTTGGTTTTATAAGTTTGTGAACTATAAAGTTTCCATGTTTTTATGTAATCAAGCTTCGTCATTCCAGCTGTCTTGATCGATTACACGATTTGAACGACAGATATCAAAAATCTCGACAGAGTCTGATAAATGGAATGAAGGTGAAGCAAGATTTAGTTGATCAAATGATAAAATCCCTAAAGAAAATAGCTAAAAAATAATGAGTTATCGTCTGATATTAGCAGTCTACAACGAAATTAATCTCATAAGCGAGTTTATTTCATTAGTGTTTGAAAATAATCAGCAAGATAATTAATTATGTGCTGCTCTACTCAGAACCCATTATTTGAGGAAATGAATATTATCCAGCTCTAGTCAGTCAGTTATCAGTCATAATTAACACAGAGCACACATATGTCTGTCTTAACTCAAATTCCCACAACAGATCAGCAGAGTGGGGTGAAATTATCAAAATGAATACTATAATACCAGAAGTAGTAAAAGCATCAAGGATAGTGAAAGAGATTAGGCATAAAGGCTAAGATCCAATAATGAAGAATGAATTCGCGGAATAAAATCTATAAAACAATCTTGAAACTGAGGATCCAAGGGAAGATCGCAAATGAATTAATCTGAACATTTTTTATCCAGTCAAACACCATGTCTTCCAAATCTACTATTTACGTCTGTTATCCCCCGTGGAGGAGCATAGGTCTCATATCAGTATTCTACATCCAACTCTGTCTTGAGTAATCCTTCCCAGGTGCTACTCATCCTTTTGATATCTGTTTCCCATTGCCGGCTCAGTGTGATCCTTGATCTCCTACTATTCTTTTTCCAAGTTAATGCGTCCCTCGCGATGCAGTTTGGTGATTCCATTAATGTGTGTCCTAACAAATTCCAGCATCTTTTCCTGATTTCTTCTTCAACTGGAAGCTGGTTTGTTTTCTACCACAGTAGGTTGTTGATGATGATATCCGGCCAACGGACATTCAGTATCCTGCATAGAAAATTTTTTATAAATACTTGTACTTTGCTCATGATGATGGTTGTAGTTTTTCTTGAAGTTTCAGCTGCGTACAATGTAACTTTATCAATATTTGTATTGGAGACTCTAACTTGGATGTTTGATTGACGGTTGTTTTGGGTTCTATATGTTCTCAAATTATAGGGATGCTGCCCCTTCATTGTCAATCATTGCCTTTACATGTGCATTAGATCCTCTTTGTTTATAGAAGATGCTACCCAGGTAGGTGAAGGTTTCCACATCTTCCAGAGTTTCTACATCAAGTGTAATTGTGATGGTGTTTTTCGTGTTTTATTTAAGGTTCTTGCATTTTCCCTTGTGTATGTTAGGGCCTACTGCTTCAGAAGCTGGTGCTACACTGGCTGTCTTAATCTGAATTTATTGGTGGTTTTCTGTAGTGTGATCCGGTGAAATCAATGTACCCACGTGTGCGTATTTGTAGGAGAATCTAAGGCCACCTATAACCATTTTGTTGAACGCACATAACTTTACAAATCTCTTGTCATTCTCGTCCCTTTCTTCAATTCTATTTCATCCCATGATATATTCATACTGAGTGTTTTTTATTCCGACCTTGGCGTTTAGTTCCCCTTCCAGAACGATCATGTCCTTTCCTGGGTACTTCGCCACGATCGACTGCATCCCCCATAAAACTGATCTTTATCATCGTCATTGCTACCATTGGTGGGTGCATAGCATTGGATAAAATTCATTTTGATCTCCTCCTTCTTTGTTTTGAACGATGATTTGACGATTCTGGATCCATGAGATTCCCATCCTACAAGTGCTTTAAGTACTTCTTTGGACAGCATCAGTTCAAATTCCTGCTCGTGCGGGGCATTTTCTTCTTCGTGACCAGATTACAGCAGCATCTCTCTCGAATCTAAATCCTTCTTGGACTGAGCTATTTACGTACATGCAAATAAAATGTTGCGTTCTACACGATTATATTAACCAATGGCTAAAGACTTTAGGTGATGGATGAAAATCTATTGCCATGGCTCTTTAGATTCTAAGTTTCTTAATAATATTTGCACTAAAAGCGAATTTTATTAATCCATCTTTTTCTCTCTAGCCATATTTCCGATGTCTAATTTTTTCTACTGCTACTCATGCTGTTCTGACATATATTTATGCTAATAAGGTGTGGCAACTTGAACCAATGCACATTGTATCTACTTTGCATATAACTGACTAAATAACTAACCACCTGCATATTCCGTGAATACTCATATGACAGTAAATTACAAATAAACAGTTAATCATTTGCAAAATAACTTTAACTTACTTTTGACAGTCCATATTCATTTTTAGTTTCATGTTCATGTAGAATAGTATTGACATTTCTAAATACAGAAACCATTTGTCATTTTTACAACTAACTTACTTATCAGTAAGAACGCCACGTGTTAATACATCGTCCGTAACAGAAGATATAAACTTCAAATAGTTGACTTCATTCTTTCTGTTTGTGTTATTTTTTTTTAAAGAAAGAATCAAAGACAAAAATAATAATGTCTTAATGTTAATTAAACTTGGGAACTGATTATCATATAACTCAAACATTAAGTGAAATAATCAATGGCGGACTTCTAGAATATCTGGGCTACTTGTTCCTATCATCTAGATATTTTAACAAGTTATCTAATTTGGTGCATCTATGAAAACTGTACAAATTTTCGTTGTACAAGACACAAAAGGCCCAATCAGAGATATCGTAGTTGCTGGCAATATGCAGTGAAAAGGATGTCAACTGACTGAACTGCCAACTTCGAACTGGTGGTCACTCAATATTTATCATCAGGATAGATCAAGAAATAAGAAACGGTAACGTTTTGAAATACTTTGTGCTGAGAATTCTATATTGTAGCAAAGATATAATATTGAATAAAGCTAATAATAATAAGTTATACTGAAGTTTATTTCTTATTAACCTGCAATGTTGTCCATTATGAAAATGAATATTAATTTTAAAGAAAGATTTTGTTCTTACAACAAATTCAAAATGAGAATCCACTTAATTATACGAAAGAAATTTGTCAAAGTTCATGCCAAAACTTACTAACTAGATAAAACCTTTATTTTTCAAAGAAAAACGATATTAAGTCGAATATGGAGCAATGAACAACTGCTTTGTTCTAGTTTAGAACTCATCAACAGTATCTATCCGTGACCCACTCCCTGAGTCTAGTAATAAAGGATGATACAACAGATCTACTGGTTTATATTTCAAACTTTACCGAATTCCCTATTTTATTTGGTTGTTATTTGAGATCTGTGAATTACTGTCTTACTTCCGACAGTGTTTAACTCTTCAGGTAATTGCTGTTAATGTTAATCAGTGTTAATGGACCTTTAATAATTGGACAATCCCCATGAATCTATTTTTTGTAGAAATGTTGTGAGAATAATGTTGATAAGTATGATTATTTTATTCGTATCAGTTTAATACCAAAGATTTTTTCCGAATATAACACATATTAGTAAAGTGAAAAACTGAACAATAGGTTAGCAAATTGCCTGATGAGTTCTTGACTCAAAATGTTCAATTCGCAAGACATTCAATCTATACATTTTTTTGTAATAGAGTTTGAACTAATTTATGCTAGGGGAGAGACTATGAACTTATTTATCCGTCAGATATTACATTTTAAACTGTAAATCATCCAAGTTTTTATCTCTGAGACTTCTGATTAAAGTAGTTGTGATGAAGAAATTTCTAATCTTCGTGGATTACTGACTGTCATAATAAAGTCAGAAAATAAAGAGCTACTTTCCTGGTATCACGTTGGATATTTCCATTTAACTTATGAGAATTCACGATTTTGGTCCCAAGTAAATTTGAATAAAAGTATGGATCGAATAACCAATTCATTCATTTATTTGATATCATTAATTATCATTTACATTTCAGAATTGACTCTATCATTTGTAACTCAAAATAACTGGGCATGCAATAAATGAGAAACTGTAGTAAAAAGATTGAAATTAAGACCCTAGTTTAATGAAACATTTGTGATTATGAGATAACACGGAAAACCAATGTCTTTTGACTATTCATGATGACGAATTTTGTTTAAATTCTTTAAGTTGTAAAAACAACGACCTAACGTGAGTATATTAATGTCAATTTTAACGTTGAATCTATGTAAGCAAAGATGGATAGCGGCTAGCAGTGGGATCCAGGGCACGTGTTTCGCCCTATTTGGGACAAACAATACTAAGTGAATTTAAACTTCACCTCATCGCACAAGCAAGTGGCTATCACGACTCAGTAGCTGAGTTGATAGCGCGATGGCGTTTGAAGCGAAAGGTACTGGCCTCGAGTCCCAGAGTGAACATCAACTCTGAGTTACAGGTAAATCTAGCTGACGAGTCCCAAATAGGACGAAATGAGCGTCCTGGATTCCACTACTAGCCACTATCCATCTTTGCTTACAATGTTTGTGAAATAAGGTTATATCAAAGCAATACACACAGTATGCACATATGCCAATTAGAGACTGACCAGTTGCAGTCCTAAATATCAATGGGAAGATTCAAACAAACAATACTAAGTGAAGTTGAATGTATGTGTTTATTTGTATTTAGCGATGAGGAATGAAGTACTTTACCAACAGAATCCTTTAGAAATAATGAAAACGTTTTTTTATTTTTTTCTCTCTCATGACCAAAGATTTATTTCGTTTCATTTTGAATAAACTGTAAATGATAACTATTTCTTCCACTAATAAAGTGTTCACATCTCTAAGCTCATTATTTAAAAACTGAGACTGAAGTAGACATCCCTTCAATAGTTCTATCACCTGTCATCTATTTGACAGTGGATATGACGTTGAGATTTCAAAATCACTTAAAATTATTAGTGAACAAATTATTTCAAACTTATTACCTTTAGCCGAAGCTATCGTAATCGAAAGTCTTAAAATGGATTTATGCATTTTAACGGTTAATTATTGTCACTCTTGAATTACCCTGGTGATCTCAGTCTTCAACGTATAATAACATAAACTTCTATGTTTACAATGGTGAAGTCGTTTCCTTCATAGATTCTTGCATCCTGTTTGAACTTCACTTATTTAAATCTTTTAATCAATACTTTATTATTATTAGGTATTTTTCAATATTTTTTTAAATAATCTGTCCCATACAGTTTAAGATTTTATTTAGAATTTTCAGACATAAAAATATTCAACTACTCAAACGTCTACCTTTTCCATATTTATTATTTTTTTACAAGGTGGTGGTTGGAGGTGTTCGACAGGAAACCTTAATTGACTTAGGTTTCATAGTGTTTGGCACTCGTCAGAAGAGTGTTCCTATAACCCTGAGGAAACCAATTGTTCCCGACGGGTTTGGTCCCGTATCACCTAGCTTCATAGCCAGAGAAATTTCAATTAAGCATCCAGTCCCTAGCTGACCATCTGTAGAACTGAGATGTATTCGCAACCGATTGATCATTGAGTAGTGACTAATGTCATGTATGTGTAGTCCTTCTTAGTGCTAACCAAAGTCCATCGGTTAGGTTTCCACTGATCTAGGCGACTAGCCTAAGCAGCCTGAATACCTCAGCAGTCACATCACTGACTGTGAAGCTGGGCAACAAAAGATCGAATCCTTCAGGAAGCAATAGTATCGTCAAGATTACAGGCACACTTTGCGGAGGAATATGAAATTGCATGAAACCTAAGTTAGACAAGGTTTCCTGTCGACTACCTTCCACCCGTACATTACATTTCAACACAGTGCGCCCGAAGTTAAGTCGTTTAAAATGATGGCGACATTGGGACTTGATCGGTGGAGTTAGGCTAGCATTTAGAAGGACTAAACATACATGACGTTAGTCACTAATCAGTAATCAATCAACTGTGAATATTGATTTTTTGTTAATCTTAATAGATGAGAACATTTCTGATATCATGATATCAAGTATGTAAACTGTCTTGTTTGTAAGTTTGTAAGGTTGTAGACAACTAAAGAGAAAATACAAAATAAAATGAATCCAGTTACGTCCATTTTCCATGTTCAATTGAACAATATACTACTAGAAACTAATCAGGTTTTTTGAACTACGGTATCTCTATCTTGACATAAATTATCATTCGTAAATTAACATACTAAAATTTCTTTTCTACATTTCTTCAAAATTTACATTAAAATGGAGACAAATTTTATGATTTATGAAGCTAAAGAAACTAGTTTAATTATATGTAGGTTGGTTCAGGACAAATGAACAAGCAAAGTATGTATCTCTTTTGGGTGCACAGGTCTGAATTCAGTTACACGATGCTAATTACTTTCACCAGATAAATGACATGTAATATTGCACCATTTGGTAAATTAGTTCGGTTCACTGTCTATCAACTAACAAAGAACGATGCAATTCATATACTTGAAGACTCGTGTTCCTGGCCAAGGTAGTACGTACTCTCAAGCACTCAATGATAAAGGCTTCTGAGTGACTAACTTCAGGGGGAGTAGTTAAATAGTTAAGCATACATTTAAGAGAGACTTTCGCTAGTACATTTTCCAGAACTAATTGTGTCAATATATTCTTTTGTTAAAGAGACGTGAAAATTAATGTCTCTTCAACAAATCTATTTAGTCCAGTTAAACTATAATAAAAGTAGTATCAAGTTGAACTCTAGCAAAATACTCATATTTTGTAAAAAAAAATAACTCGGAAGTTTGTTATACAATGTGACATTTTTTAACTAAGACAAGCGAGAATTTATAAAGTTCAATCCAGGATTATACAAAGTAAACTAATATTTAACAGACCGAAACGGTACTATTTCAAACAAACTGAGCATATGTGTGATCAGACTATTCTAAATGTATTAGTCAAATATATCACATAATCTTGATAAACTTTGTTTTCTCATTTCATTATCAAAATTGAGCATAGGCAATATTCTTTGCCATTCAATGGCAACAATATACCACATTGTCTTTCTGAAGATTGAATATTTACAAAAATGGAAATTGATTCTATTCAAAGAATCTAAAGATGTTAAGTTGGGAAAATTATATGAATGTCACAGAATCGTTAAAACATTTAATCATTAGAAGCGGTAGTATACATTAGAAATTTTATCGACAAAAAACAAAATCAGATCGTTAGTTCCAAGTCAAATGAATGCTTATTTAATAATTATGGCTCTGTTGATTAACAAACGATCATGACAAGATAATCTGAGTGGAAAGATAACTAATTAACGTATGCATCCTGAAATATGTACCTTTCCAACTTTCTTTATGAGAAAGTTGTAATATTATTTTAATCGACCGAGACTATATCCAGTACCATCAGAATAGCCTATTTTAGCAGCATATAAATATTCTGATTATTGAATAAAATATAATGATGATTCACCGACATTCATTTTCTAATTCATGTTTAATATAGCGCATCTTTCTATAAAAACTTATTCTTAATTATTCATAGTTTGATACAATTAAATTACGGACACATACTGCTATTAAACTTTTGTCCGTGGGGGTAGTAGAAATCGACACAATTGTCTGATATTTATCCCTAACTATACACATAAGCATCATCTCGAAAATATAAAAAGCTTTACAAGCAAAGATGGATGGTGGCTAGCAGTGGAATCCAGGATGCGCGTCAGCTCGATGTACATGCATCCCGGAGTTGATGCCCGTTCCGGGACTCGAATCTACAGCCACCCGCTTCAAAGTCATGTCATCCACTTAGTTACTGAGTTCTGATATCAAGTTTGTTTATAATGCTTGTGATTTAAGGCAATATCGAGGCAATCCACAGAGGTTGCACAAATGCTAATAAGTGACTAATTAACTGCATTCGTAAACATCAATGGGAAAATTCAAGCAAACAATACCCAATAAATTTAATAGAAAAAGCTATTTAAAATTTATTTCTTATGCTATTGAGTAACAAATTAAACAGTTTATTAATTCCATTTGTATGATATTGAGTGACTTTCCCTTTTGTATATAATATTTTCACATATGTTGATAAAGTTACATCTAGTTTTATGACATTATTTAACACAACGCCATTCTTAGTATGTTTATTGTATTTATTGACATGATCTCAACTATATAAAATTACTAAAATCTCCACAAAATCCCTTTCTGATAATGATCACCTGCTCACTGGTGACCGGCTCCATAAGGTATTTCCTGGAGTTCTAGTGAGAAGCAGTAATCAGTGGAGTTCAACCACGTCTCTTGTGAGATAGGAACTCACTGAAGACATTGGTGAATGGTTGCTCAACTTCGCGGATTGGTTGAAGTTAGACATTAACACCATTGGATACCGACTCAGCGGTCTATCGGATAAGTGCTCGCGCGCGAGACTGATAGGTCCTGGGTTCGAATCTCGCAAGACGGGATCGTGGATGCGCACTGCTGAGGAGTCCCAAAATAGAACGAAACGGCTGACCAGTGCTTCCAGGATTTCCATATTGGCTTAGCTTCAATTGACTGATGATCTCAACTATATAAAATTACTAAAATCTCCACAAAACCCCCTACTTATTGACATTTGTCAATAATAAATAAAGTCAATAAAATTACAGACATAATAATTTTTGGTAGATCATTTTATACTACTGCAAGTAGGCAAAGTATGGATTCTAAATTTTGTTTTAAAAATATTGGATACAGAATATTGTAAAACAACGGAATGATGCTTAATTTCTTACTTTATATAACCCCTTATATGTAAATTTTAAACAGTTTTATCTATCAAATTAAAGTTCACAGAAACATTGAAAGAAGAAAAAATCGTTTTAAAAGCTTTTCGGGAATTAAGTTCATTTAAATTCGCCTTATTATTTCTAACAATAAATAAATAATCACATTTTTGTGAATATTCACAGTTAATAATCAAAGTGCACCAAAGTTCTGTACTGTTGACAAACTAGAGGAAAAATTCCTCAGATTTGAAGATTCCTGAAGGTATCGCACGTTTTGATGATAATCAGAAAACAAGAAGTTAATACAACTACCTATGATTTTAAGGGGCAGAACGCACAAACCACTTACAAATTTTCAATCGATGCTTCATTCTCAATCGGTTTACTCAACATTTGTTTATCTGTATTATCTATATAAACTTTTTTCTCAGCAACCGACTTCTCCACTTTCTCTTCATCACATTGCGTAGATGTAACAATCTAAGAAAGAAGTGACCAGAGAAATAAAATGAAGGCGAGTTGAAACATTTAACCAAGTATGATTTCACTTGACTAACCATACTGACCATCATTCCAAAAAGATAAACAACTTACTTACTTACTTACTTACGCCTGTTACTCCCAATGGAGCATAGGCCGCCGACCAGCATTCTCCAACCCACTCTGTCCTGGGCTTCCTTTTCTAGTTCTATCCAGTTATTGTTCATTCTTCTCATGTCTGTCTCTATTTCTCGGCGTAATGTGTTCTTTGGTCTTCCTCTTTTCCGTTGACCTTCAGGATTCCATGTGAGGGCTTGTCTTGTGACGCAATTAGCTGATTTCCTCAAGGTGTGCTCAATCCACTTCCAGCGCTTCTTCCTGATTTCTTCCTCTGCTGGAATCTGGTTTGTTCTCTCCCACAGTAACTTGTTGCTGATAGTGTCTGGCCATCGGATCCGAAGTATTTTGCGTAGACAGCTGTTGATGAACACTTGTATCTTCTGGATAATGGCTTTCGTATTTCTCCACGTCTCTGCCCCATACAGTAGAACTGTCTTGACATTTGTATTGAAAATTCTAACCTTGGTGTTGGTTGACAACTGTTTTGAGCTCCAGATGTTTTTCAGTTGTAGGTATGCTGCTCTTGCTTAGCCGATCCGCGCCCTCACATCTGCATCTGATCCACAGTGTTCATCAATGATGCTGCCCAGATATGTAAAGGTTTCCACATCCTCCAAAGCTTCTCCGTCAAGTGTAATTTGATTGGTGCATATTGTATTGTATCGGAGAGTCTTGCTTTTCCCTTTGTTTATATTGAGACCTACTGCTGCTGAGGCTGCTGCTACACTGGTCGTTTTCTCCTGCATTTGTTGTTGCGTTTGTGATAGAAGAGCCAGATCATCCGCGAAGTCTAGATCGTCAAGTTGCATCCTGCCTGTCCACTGTATCCCGTGATTTCCTCCAGATGTTGACGTCTTCATGATCCAGTCGATTACCAGGAGAAAGAGAAAGGGTGAGAGTAAGCAACCTTGCCTTTCACCAGTCTTTACTTCAAACGAGTCGGTGAGTTGTCCTCCGTGGATGATTTGGCAGTTTAGTCCATCATAGGAGTTCCGTATGATATTGACTATCTTCTCAGGCCCGCCGTAGTGTCGAAGAAGCCTCCATAGTGTCGTCCTGTCTACGCTATCAAATGCCTTCTCGTAGTCGATGAAGTTGATGTAGAGTGATGAATTCCATTCGATTGATTGTTCCACAATGATACGTAGAGTTGCGATTTGATCTGTGCACGATCTATCCTTACGAAATCCAGCTTGTTGATCTTGAAGTTGGGCGTCCACGGAATCCTTCATCCTGTTTAACAATACTCGGTTGAAGACTTTTCCTGGTATTGAGAGAAGAGTGATGCCCCTGTAGTTGTCGCACTTGCTCAGATCGCCTTTCTTTGGTATCTTGATCAGAAGTCCTTTTTTCCAGTCTGTTGGTACTTGTTCTTCGTCCCAAATCTTACTGAAGAGGATGTGGAGTATCTTGGCAGTTGCTGTTACATTTGCTTTCAGTGCCTCTGCCGGGATGTTGTCTGGTCCCGCTGCTTTGCCACTCTCGACTTGTCTAATGGCCATGCTGATCTCTTCAATTGTTGGTGGGCCAATATCGATTGGGAGGTCCGTGGGTGCTGCTTCGATGTTGGGTGGGTTCAGTGGGGCTGGTCGATTCAAGAGTTCTTTGAAGTGTTCTACCCACCTGTTTCGTTGTTCTTCAATGTCGGTGATTACTTTGCCTTCCTTGCTTTTCACTGGTCTTTCTGGCTTACGGTAATTTCCAGCAAGTTTCTTTGTTGTATCATACAATTGTCTCATGTTTCCTTCTCTTGCAGCCTTTTCCGCCGTCGTTGCTAAATCTTCAACATATTTACGTTTGTCGGTTCTGATGCTCCTCTTCACTTGCTTGTTCGCCTCTGCGTATTCGGCTTGTGCCTTGGCTTTTTCCGCTCTGGTTCGGCTGATATTGATTGCTGCCTTCTAGTTCCTCCTTGCTTCAATCTTATCCAGTGTACCAACAGTGATCCATTCCTTGTGATGGTGCTTCTTTTGGCCCAGAACCTCTTGACACGTTGAAATGATTGCCTCCTTGATACCTTTCCAGTTGCTCTCCATGGTAGTCCCCTCTCCATTGAGTAGATCATAAAAGGCCTGGAACCTGTTGCTGAGGGCTATGTTGAATTTGTTGAGTTTGTCAGCATCTCGAAGAAAGGCCGTATTAAACTTTTGTGATGTTGTCCGCGCCGTTGTCCCGTAGAAAATCAACTCGCTAAAAAACGCTAACCAGAAAAAAAAGACAAACAAGCCAACAATCAATTCACAACAGCATATATAAGCGAACAATATTGTTTCTGATTAGATCCTTATCAGGCTTTACTCGAATATACAATAATATTTATATGCATATACGAAATCATTAAACCAATCAAGGCAGTTTAGGAGTAAGTGATAACAGTGGAATAGAATACACAAGTAAACATAATAAGTGAAAAGTCCAAATTGGTAGTGTGATAACAAATGTACTAGTTATGATAAGTATGATAAAGGCTTGAATCAATGTTACATAATGGAAAATAGGTTAATAATTTAAAAAATATAGACACTGAAATAAGATTACGCAATAAGAAGTGTTCAGATCATTGGACAGTGAGCCGTATATTTTAGAAAAAAAATGGTAGGAGGGAGTGAAGAAAAATAAACGAAGAAAGGGTAAGGAAAACGCTAATAAATAAAATCATTTATTAAGGCCAAGGGAGAGATAAGGGTGTTACAAATTTCTTATGAACACAAAGACTTGGATTGTTGACTCGAATTCCTATAGCTTCCGATATGTGTATGAAACGAGATCGAACCCATAAGTAAAACTAGTAAGAATACTATAAATAACTAAGTAACTTATTTCTTTCTACTACATGATCGCTATCGATCAAGTGTGATAGAACGGAGCTGCGTATTGTCTTGACGGTACCTTTTCCTAACCACGAAGGGAGGTGTTCACTAACTCTCTGGTTCAGTTGTCTGGTAGTGTGCACATTATAGCTTTCTCCACAGGAGCAGCTGAATTCGTAGATACACATGGAAGTGGCATAACCAGGTAACTTATCCTTTAGTTGAGGAATCACCATAGATCGGGTCGAGTACGATAGACAGAGGTTAACTGCATTAAATGTTCTCTTCACCACTCTAGTTAGTCTATAATGTAGTACCTCGCCAGATACATCTCCATTAAATTGCAGCTTCGGGAAGGGAGGTTTCTTACTAGCTATTGATGTCACTACTGTATATTAGAGTAAAGCCTAATGAGGATCTAGTCGAAAACAATATTGTTCACTTACATATATAGTTCTAAATCACAATATGGGAATTTTTCAAACAATCAATTCGCCAAAATTAATATATACTAATCTATTTTGGATTTGTTTAGAATACAGATTAATTTTGTTGAAAGACAGGGAACTTTGACTATGTAGCTTCTTTGATATCCATAAAATGCATTCGACTTTCGTTTAAACTACTTCCTATATTTTTTTTACGTAACCGCATTTTTTTCAAATGCAGTTAGCATAAATGTTATGTATTAAATGTAAGAACAAATTACATTAGAACACAAATATATGGAAACAATATTCTTCGTTCATTTATCTATGTTTTAATATAATGCGAATTTTTCGGAGATTAAACTTATATTAGGTCGACACATTTGAAAGTTCTACGGATAGTTCATTAAATCAATTTCCTTACATAACCGTTTATAACTTTAATTGTTACTATCGTTTTTGGTAGAAAATCTACCATACTGAACTAATTAATAGTTTTTTTCAATTGAGTTGATAAAGATTTTATTTCCAAATTGACAGATCATTGGATAATGGCCAATCTCATATTTGTCCGGACCCTAGTGCCGATTAAATCCGTCCGACCAATTTGCTATGTGACCGTTAGTCTAAGTGACTCGACATTGCGTGCACCAAGTTTTGATATAAGATGGCCCTTATGGCCTAGTGGTAATGTCTTAGACTGTGAAACTACGCAACTCAATTTCGAATTCATCAGAGAACATCGTTTCCTTCAAGGTTGCATAAGCCCCTTGGTGATGAGTCCCAACGAGCAAGAAATCTTGTTTCAAGAACATGTGAAGGCATAGTTTCCTGCCAACTTCCTTCAACCGTATAACATCGAAACGCTGCACCGTGTCGAGTCACATAGACTAATGGTCACATCGCAACTTCGTCGAATAGGTCCAGTCGGTACTAAGGAATAGAAAACAATGACACTGGTCACTATTCAGTGGTCAATCAATCTAAATTTTAATTCTTATTGATAACCATAAGCTAGATGCATCTGAATACTAGTAAATGTTTTAAATGAAATCGGTCACTGATAGAAGTAGGATATCCTACAGCAGTTAAGATTTTTATCTACTGTCTTTTGAAAGTACAGAACATAAAGTGGAACACAGATAAATGAAAACATTCCACAACATGCGATAGTGATTTACTTGCCCTGTATAAATAATCAACTGTCATATATATATATATATATATATATATATATATATATATATATATGAAAAGTTGTAGCACATTTATTGGTGGGTATGAATTTTGCCCTTCTAGCTCTTCGTATGAGTGAATAGCACTATCGAGGTTATCCATCCAGATTCAACTAATTTAATCGGAATCAAAACTTTGATGCATAATTGTAACACTTTTAATTGTCATAAAAAATACAACTTCACAAGAAAATAAATCAATATAACACGACATAAGTTTGGAAAACTATAGGAAAATTGACGTCTGATGAGCAAAAATAGAAATCTAAGGTAGACATCTTAATATAAAAAACATTTTTATATCTGTTAATAATTACCTTTGGTTCACAATTATTCTACCATCTGATTATATTACAACTTATGAAATGAATCCAATTACGGCGCGGTAACTGTTTGAGTCTAATACTCCATCATATAAACTATTTTCATATTAGGAATAGAATTCTTAAACAAAAAATAGCCCTTTCATAAACAAGAACTGCAAGTATAGACATATATAAATATTACCTCTGGTTTATGAACAGCACTATTACCAGGTAGTGTGTTTAACCACTGTTTAACTTTACCAAAATTATTCAGTCCATCAATATTCTCAGCAGGCATCGATTGATTTTGTCGATTTCTCCGTGAAATACGTCTGTGATGAGATGGCAGAATATTTTTAGGGGAATAATTAGACATTCTCCTGTTTAAATGAGAGAAAGTGGTTTCTTCTCTAAGTGTATTCGATTCTTCGTGTTTAGCACTGTCAATTGCTTCCAAACCTGATATTTTTTAAGCACAAAATGGAGTTTCAGCTTATCAATAAACAATCTAAATACATAAATTTCATTCAAACAGCTTTAGTATCAAAGTGCTAATATGCTGTGGAAAAGAAATAAATTGAAAATTTCTTTGAAATAAACAAAATACACTGTACATTATTGAACCTTAAAACGCATTAATTTGCTTTGAACAAATTTCTATAAATGTTTCTTCGATCCAAATGTAGTGAAGGAATTTTTAACATTATAGCAAAATATTGAGAGTTTGGAGTAATTCAATTTCATATTTAACGTGTACAGGCAACAGGCACAAAGCTGTAGAATTTACCTTTCCGCTCCTCAAAAATATCGTGTTATTCGACTTAACAGTGTAAGTAGTCATAATTTAGAGAAAGAGCCTTCCAAATAGTTTTTCCATTTGCAACTCAAGCGTTAGGAACCTTAGTTAGTAGCTTAGGTAGATTAGATAGTCATATCAAGTCATTACAATGTGAATGAAGTCGACAGACTTTGATCATTAATAGATTAACTAAAATAGTGATGGTGGTGGGGTCGAGGATGCACACTACTGAGGGGTCCCATACTAGGACAAAATGGCCGTTCACTGCTTCCAGGTTCCCAGTGGTAGTCTGACTTAGATTGGTTCACAATTTCAATGAAACGCATTAGTCTTCACATTTTCATGCGGTAAAACAATACTAATTAATGCATTAGTCTTGGGCTTTATAAGATCAGCATGAGTTTGAAGGATATGACTTTTGGCATTAAAAACACACTAAGCAATATTAATGGTGGTGGGTGTTGTAAATTAATCCTAAAACACGTTGAACAGTCGACGCGAATATATATATATATATATATATATATATATATATATATATATATATAACTTGATTGGTTATTACCTATAACAGTGTTGTCATTGTTGATACAAAGTTATTTTTCGTGTGTAGGGAAATTCTAATAGCTCATTTATTTATGAAGTATTGTGGTGTGGTCTACTTATATACATATAAGTAGTATATGGTGTGGGTCAGACATAGAATGTATTTTGGCAGAAGACCGATGCGGAAAGAATTGAAATGAAACGCAAACGTCTGGAAAATGCATGAGCAATGGAATAAGAGAAGAAACAGTGAAGATTGAAACAATTGATTGTTAATTTGCAAATTGACTGTTCATTGTTTGGTAATCAGAATTTACTGAGATAGTCTGTAATCTTTGCTTTAATACATTCGATTGTCCCCAGTCGTGTTTTGTTCACTACAGTATATGTTAAAGATAATCTGATGGAACAATACAAGCCTTGAATATAAACTGATATGCTTTTGTGAAAACAACTCCTCTGAAGACACTAAACGTTGAAACGGTCATTCCCTATTTTTAAAAGTGTTATGACTTAGTCTACAATAATGTTGAAAGTAGAACAATAAAACAGTCAACTGATATAACCATTTTCAAAAACTTTGCGTGAAAACCGCCTTCGATTGCTGACATTTAGTTCAATGACGTTTTAAAATCTATCTAGTCAAATTAGTAAATTTATGGATATAAATGAATTCTTTCCATCCTAACTTTGGTGATATTCAGGACTGAAATAATCAACCCATAGTTTAATGGCTAATCTGACTCGGTAATCTAAAGCATAAAGTTTAAAGAGGTGGGTAAGTTTTTTGAATCCCAATAGGAACATTAACATGATAGCTCAAACTATACTAAAGCACTAATTTAGGTTGAGAATATGAAAAATTTTGATACCCCCTCAGTAGATAGATAGTGGTGTACTCACTTCAGGACCCATAGTTTTTGAGCTCAACAACGTTTGAAGTATGGCCACTCACTATTGAAACGTTTCAATCTCGTAGAAAATACCTGTTCAATACTCTCTAATTGTCAAAACTTACTATCTAATGTCATATTTTCAGAAAACGTATTCAATGAACACCTTTAAAAACACAAGTAGCATATATTATTGAATATAGAATAAACAAACAGAATTTATTTGGCAGAAAACCAATGGAAATCAGTTTTTTATTAAGCTTTTTTTTGTACCAACAATTCATTACTAAATCTATGTGTAATAAATAAAGATTTGTAAGGAAAAAGTCCAATGAATTACCTGAATTTGTTTTACAGGCTTCGGCTAGTTTTTTAGAGTGTATTACAGCTTTAACATCCAAATGAACTTTTGAATCAGGCTGACGACGACCAGTCCTTTTAGGTGGATTGTAACATCGTAGACTGATAAGTTTAGACGGGACACTTGATTTCATTGTTCTTGGAGAAAATAGTTTGGGACTGGTAAACTTATCCCGGTAGATATCTAAAACGTCATTGCTCAATGATTGCCTTCGATGAGAAGTCTGTAAATGTATTTTTATTTATTGTAAAGAAGATTAACAATTTCAAACCAATTATCTCTGTAATAAATTAAATTTTTATATAAATAACAATTATCATTACTAATCAAAATTTAAAATGTCTATGTACGTTTCCTACTTCTAATATCAACTGGATCTTAATTAAATGTGTAACAACTCAACGCTACCAATATCATATATTTACTTGCCATTTGATATAGCTTTAAATCATTGATTGTGGTAAATTCATTCTTTATCCTCCTCCAAAAACCCTGAAATAGTGATCAAAAGATTTTCAGAAACTTTCCAGGAAAAGTCTTTTAGAGATAAACGCCATGGTTGGCTTCACAGAAAAATCGAAGACTCAGGCTTAATTTTACACTTCATATACAATATATGTTTAGTCGAGGATAATGGGGATAACTATGGTGAGACATCACTACGTTTTAACAAAGATTATCTTTCAAAATATGGAATTTGGGAATACTCTTATGACCAATAACTTAAACAATGCATAGTTTAAGGAAGCCTTCATCAATTTTCGGCATGCAGAAATCAGAAGATAACGTCCGAACAAAACACGAAGTTCACAAGAGAAATGTATTTAGAACAAATCGATTATACAGAAACTCAATAAGATTTGTAACACATAAACTTAAATCAACAATATATATATAATGAGAATATCTTGGTAATATTAGCTCTAGTTTAAGTACTAATAGTAATGCGATAAAGTTTGCTTTCTCCTTGTGGTTGCAGTTTCTATCCTGTTTCTCAATGTTCCAACTGATAGTTCTGATTTAAGATATCCTGATAAGCTCAAAAGCAGTCAGACAGCATAAAACGTACAGGAATTATAATATAGTTTCGCCTTCTTACTGAACTATTCAAACAAAATTTTATTATTGTTATTCTACTGATCCTGAAATACCATACATGATAGTCTCTTGTAGTAAATGTTTAAAAAGAATAGCGCTTGCACCAATTGATAATTTCTTCACACATGATTCTTTGTCTCCTCCAAATTTCAAATAAATACGTCTGATTGGGCTTACTGGATTCTCTTCGACTTTGATACTGGCTAACACGTGACTACTAGAGCACGAATTGAAAGGTTCTGGGAATTAATTATTAGCGTCCTGAATTCGTTTACTTCTGATTTATCACAAAATGATTTACAAACTGTAACCCTTTGTGTTAACACTCAGTAAGATTATTTGTATTCTCGAGACTGTGTACTGTGTATAGTAAATCTTGACTACCAATGTCGTATCCCTAGTGCATTTCAATCTTGTTGATTGGACAGTGACCGTCACAAAATATCACATAAGTTCCACTATGTCTATCAAAAGCATATTTTTACTACCGTAGGAATTTGAACATGTCTGTTGAAACATAAATGTCACAAAAGCATTTACCTCAAGGATAAGTATCTTTGCGCAATTAAATACAAAACAAAAGGCAAAAAAGATCTCTAAAAATTAAGTATATCAGTTTGTGACCTATAGTGAATAATTACCGAGTATCTTGTATTTATACATTAATTGATTTGTGAGTAAATTTGTGTAAGAAGTCGAGAGAGCGCACTATAAACATAAATAAGTATAACCTGTACAGAATAAATGAACTGAGATCAAAGGTTTAGGGACCTATACATTTTTGTTATGAAGTACCAAAGGCATAAGACAAACAAAAGTGTTCGTCTTAGCATTCAGAATAAAATTTATACTAACTTTAGTGCTAAGGCAATCTACATCCAATTTTCGCAAGATTATAGGCTCTCCATCTGAACAATTACATTTTTCGCATGTACTTTTATTGCCGACAACTTCTGAATGATGCTCACCTAATCCAAGTGGTTCCATAAGTTCATCGCAATTACCCAGCACAACTCTGACAATCTCATCAACTTCAGGATTATCTGAAAACGTGTTTATCTAAACATATGTGACAAAACTAAAAAGATTTTACAGCAATCGAATTACAGCGACTATTTGTTTCTGGTCTGGTTGAAAGTGGTCTTTTATCAGCTGCTTTGGATGACTTTCGATAACCCTTGGCTGAGACGTGAAAAGTAAAGTGAACTCACTGGTTGGATTGTGTGAGAGTGAGTAAGGTGCCGTATTGTCGACGTATGCTTTAGAAAGCTGTACTATATGCAGAAATTTACCTTTTACGGACTGAATATTCCTGTAATGGGCATTCAAATGCTGTTTAATTAGGATTTTTGAAGACACTTTACATTTTGGTGGAAAAATACCTATGAATTTGAAAGCTGGTAATTCACATAAATTCACAGACCATCATGATAGGCTTTCACATTGGCGTTATTACGAAAACTAATTTCGGGACTTGACATAAAGGATTTATATGAAGCGCAGAAACAGTATCTTTCACAATATCCACAGACGCCGAACTTGATCAACTTAAACACGTTTATAATGATACTTTCAAAATAGACAAAACAGCTTTACGGCCCGTATTATTGGTGTGAAATACAAGTCTGCTCATTATTGATGCTGTATTTTAACGTGGACCTCGCGTATTTTGTTCGTGAAATTGTTATATATTTCTATTTATTTACGAAATACGTCTGAAGTGGATTTTCTTGGGCAAATCAAATAGGTCTCTAAATGGTGCCCTGTCAGAATATTCAATCGCTAATGAACTACTTACTGATGCTTCTGAAATTGTATGGATAATCTCAAGCATGTTCGAGCTGTTCATCCCAGTAATAGGCTATATATGCATAACCATTACATTCTGCTCAATTTTGTGATAAGAAAGCTCTGAAGCTCGATATGAAGTTTTATGGACTTAGTGTTTGAAAAAATATATTCTGAGATTGAGAAAATCGTACAAACTTTCAGTTAGAACATTCTGTGATAGTCAACAAATCCTTACTGAAAAAAGGTCATTGAAGAGAGGACTATTCATTGATATACCCAAACAGCGGTCAGCACTGAGGACTCTTAAGCAAAATTATAACAACTAACTGCCGTAATATTTTTGCACTCTGTTTAAGTTGTATTTATATAATCTTATCTCTAGTTAACCATGACTATACACACTAACCCCTTGATGACTAAATCTAAAGTGGCGATAAATTGTTAATCTGTATGATTCCTATGTAAGTATATTCACGTTAAATGATAGCACGATTTCGCCCAATTTCATTGTTTTTTTAGATTGATGTGATTTTAGCCCCAACCATTATAGCACTCTCCTAGGACTTCCTTCAAATCTACTGTGAATTGTCACGATATGCATCGCTGTCAAAAAGTTGTGGCATATCAACATATTAATCCCAAAAAGCGAACTTATACTTGAAAAAGAAACTCACTTGGGTTTCTGGAACCATACAGACGCTGTATATTATTAAATTCACCGTGGTACGAATCTTACACTCATAATGTTCCATGAGTTCCGGTAGTTCAGTACAGCGAGATTAATTTAATCGGAATTAAACATATCAGTATTGCTGGTTGATATGACTTCATATCATACATATTTTTTGTTTCCATGAGAAGATAGAGTGCATCCATTTCATTATTGGTTTAAAAATATTTCTTTTGATTGCAGATAGTATATTCACTAATTTTGTGCATATATGTATGCAGTTATTGATTGGTTTTGTGTTTGCAAGAAAAGATTGTTAAAATATTGTGTGCCGGGAATTCTATACCTTTCTAAACATATGGTAATGGATGACGTGTCTGATAACAGTAATAAGAACAATAACGAGGTATTTCGATTTAAAATGTTAAATATTCTTAAACTTCATGACTGAATGTGGGTAATATCTGTTTCCCATTTTACATGCAGGACTGCTCTACATAGGATATACGAAGGTAAATTTTAGGCTGTGAAAGATGTAGAAGGAATTGCAAACATGGTTTTTGTATTATAGATGCAGTGTAAGACGTTCCCGAAGAAAATTTATAAACTATACGCCTTACGTAACATTATATGGAGAGAAATAAGCTATAAAGTCCATGATAATCTATTTTATATGGATTGGATTACGTATATATTTGCATGTTAACTCACATATATTATGCACTTGTCTGAAAATTAGTTCCAAGGTTTACATAAGGTTTCTAGAAATCGAAGATTATGATTGAATAAAAAACGAGTTTTATAATATATAATATATACATTATATAGTGCATATATTATTTATATTATGTATACGTGATAGTCATTGGAAATCTACTGACATTAGATAGTTAAGTGTGCCGACGTCCTGTCTCAATTTTCTCGGTATTAGTAGAAACCTCGTGTTAGCAATGACCACAGAGAATTTCAAGTTTGGTTAAGGGAGTATTATGTAATTTAGTTTACCAATGTAATTGCACTATAATAAAATGCTGAAGGGATGATATTTTTAAAGAATGTGACAGAAATGTCATATTTAGCATTATGATAAATTCTGATGTGATTGATTCCACATAAAAATACATTGGTGAAATTTGTTTGTTAATAAAGAAAATTGTCATTAATTCCGTATCTTACACGTAGCTGGGTAGGAGACATCTTACGGGAAGTCATATGTGCGAGGACTATTTGAAAGGAATGACTCCAATGTTAAGTCAAGCGGTTGATATTTAAATGCACTAGGGACTTTGACACGACCAATAAAAAATTGAATAGGCGTCACATAACTTTTCCAATCTTCCGACGCTTTGTACAATAAGACCTGGATCAAGTTCAAATGGTTTGATACGGAACAGCAAGAGCTTTCGCTTAACGGGCTTCCATATCAAATAAAAGTAGATTACGGATACCTCCAGGCAGGAACCTAGATATATTAACGATAATAGAGGAAAAATTTGATAAATCATGGTAAGATACTATCCTTAGTCCTTAAGAATATCCCAAGTTTTCTCTTAAGAACTCCTGAGAAGTCGCTCAGACTAGCTCAGCCGGCAGCGAATTCCGGCATTTGACTACTCTTAAAGAATATAAGGTGTGTCTAATGTCCGTTCTGTCATGTTGTGTCTCCAGTTTCTGGGTGTTACCCGGAAGGTTTTTGTTGGAACTATGTTTGAGTAAGTGTTTAAGGGGATGTCTAGGAGTAGTTAGAATGCTGTAAGCCATTAGGTCACCTCTAAGACGCCTATACCCTAACGGGTAAAGATTTGGTGATTGAAGGCGCTCTTCACAACGCTTGAAGTTGAGTCCCCTAACTGATCTTGTGGCTCGCCGTTGGATACACTCCATAGTCTCCCTATGTTTTCGGATAGAAGAAGGAAATACTATGTTTTTGTACTTTAAATGGGGACGAATGAAACTGTCTAAGAATTTGTGGAAAGTACTTCCGTCAAACTAGCCAAAAATGCGCTTCAATGTGGTTAGTGTAAGGTCAGCTCGAAAAGCATTCTGTCACAGTTAGTGTGAGACTTAAATCGTAGGGTACCAACAATCCTAGATCGTTTTCCACTTGAGATACCTCTGAAGGGACGTTTCCTAAGTTGTAACTGTAGTCTGAAACATGTCTCAGATCGACTACTTTACACTTTGAAGTGTTAAAGGTAAATCCATTTTCATCTTCCCAACTTTTAATTTGAGTTAGATCCTCCTGAACTGCCAGTTTATCGTTGGTTTGCGTACCTCCCTACGAAGTTTCATATCATCAGCAAAAGGTGATGAATCTGACAGTGTCTGTTGTGGAAGATCGTTTATATCAAGAGAGGAAGAGGTCTTAGTACTCAACCCTTGGGGACATTTGGACATTCCATAGCCAGAGAGAAAGTGAAGCTAAGCCTGACCTCCAGATGTCGGTTTTGTAGATATGAAGTGAAATGCGTTCCACTATCAACTACATTGTATTGACTGAACTTGTTTATTTGATGATGGCTAGCCAGGTATTGATTGTTGACATGAAACTCTATGGTAAGTAACCTGCACTTCCCATCAAGCCTGTCGTGCATTTTTTGACGTTCAGAGTGAAGATGCAAATCAGTGTATGGTACGTAAAATGAGATCAAGTTTAAACAACAAATAAAATTTCTAGCGAAATATTTCTTGATCTCTGTAATATGACTTTGGGTCTAGAAGCCCGATAAGGTGAACAGAATATGACGATTTGTTAACAAAATTCCAATACGGTAGTATGCAACCGAGAAATTAGTGTATGGCACACAGTTCCTAATTGACTTGTGTCGCTTAATGTTCTGATAATCTGACTGCCTTGAGACCAGATTCATAAGAAAAGCTGATTGCTGTGTCGATAATTAAGAACAAAGTCCATAACATAGCAATTTACATTTCTGACATGTCGGGTGCACATCATTTTTACAGGCATGGTCAACAATTCGCAACATGGAATTGCGGATAAGATACCAAACACTTAATATCAACTAACTCTAGTTGTTTAAATTCCCAAGTGACTCTATCACCGTAGCCTTTATTTATTGTTGCTTTCGCTGTTATTGTTGAATGCCAACGGCTGCATCCTTGCTCAAGAGTCCAGAAATACAGGATATAGGACAATTTAGTGACCGTCATAAAATGGATAACATGAGTCTAAGAAGCAACAAAAATGGAATAACCTTATAATCATTGAGTAGTTGTCTTCTTGTCGGTTATAAAGAGATAGAGACAACTGAAATGTTCCTCTTCACAAGCCTGAATGAATTGAAATAATCGTTTACACCATCAATGTTCCCTGGTCAGTAACTCTACTCAGCCTTATATTTTGATGACAGGTTTTTTTGAAGTTGCACTTGGAATGCAGCTATCTCTTTCACGCCCAAGCTCTATGTTTTACACCCTGTTAAAAAACGCTAACTTTACGAATGCCATATACAGACATATCAGACAGTCTAGCTGGTAGATGGATGATAGAAAATCGAAAGAGTATCATAAAAGACCAGAAAATATAGGTTCTTGAATGCTCTGAAAGAAGCTATTGATGTATTTTTCTGATGTGATAGCACTGTTTAAGGTGCGAACAGGTTTTTATGCCACTCCATTGAAATGAAGATGTTGTGGAGTCGTAAATGGACAACAGTATCCATTTGCAGTGAGCCAGATGCTAAACTCTTTTTGCAAAATGCGTTCCATCATCAGCTACATTGTATTATACATTGTATTCCCTCCATTGCTTGCCAATCAGTTCCTGATAGGATTGTTCATCAGCATCACTTCTGCAAATTTTGAATATGAGTCAACAATAACTAAGGAGAAATACGAGTTTGAATATTAGCCTTAGTAATCGGCATGAATACGTAGTCACGAATCATGGGATCCAGGCACTGTGATCTTTAATTATTGAGTTAGTATGAAAATTACGACAAAACTGAGATATCCACAAACTGCGTGAGAGTTACAATATTCATGAGTGACACTGTAATGAAATAACCTCATTATTAACCAGGCTATCAAAATAATGGAAGATGATTAGCTGACAGGCAGATAGATAGACAATGGTTGGTTAGAACCAGTCATACTTGTTAACCAAGAGGATTGAGCAAATGCGTCCAGTTGTCACATAAATAGTCTGAGTGTTATTTTGTGAGAATTTTTAATTCATATGTTAAACACCACAGATAACTCAAGTCTGACTGTTCTTTTACGACATACCTGACACACTAAACTCCCGAGATTTACGATAAAAAGATAATCTTTAAATCTGGACAAATATATAAAGTATCCAGTGTGTGTACAGCTTTGATGAGACTTGGGCAAAAACAGTTATTGACCTGCTGAAAACTTCCTCCCACTTAGCACTAGCAAATCTAAAATATTGAGAGTGAACTATGATGTATCCAATCCTTACTTATTGTCAAATCCAGTACATTCCCTCTTCACCTTGGTAAAGAACCAGTGAATCAGCCCATGTAACAGATTAGATTTACTTATTCATTTACAAACTATGACGACCAAAATGCCAATTTTCGGTCTGAACGCATGGGACAATCCAATGAACCAAATTTTATTCCAGTTTACTGAACTACTTTCTTCTTTATAGCATACAGTGCTTTGATTAGTCAACTGTATAGGTTCTATAAAAATAAAAACTTTGTGCTCGATTTAGTTTATTCTAATTTAAAGAAAACACATTATATCTACATTATACCTAATATGATATAGCTTGTACTTTACAGTTAAACCCTTTTCTAACACAAAAAACCATAATATGTAGCAGAAACATGATTAGAAAATGTGCATTATGCACCGGAGAATCAATAAGCGCAATCATAGTAAGATGGAGACAGATATCTATCTGTGGGAATGCAAATAACATTTCCAGTAGGCGGCAGAAGAACAACAGTGATCGACCAAATTACACCGTTACCTTGAGTGCAGTCAAACATGACATAACTGTCAACGCCTCAGAATTATGTAACAACAAAAGTAATGATAAGCGTAAAGCCTAGTTAATTTCAGCCAATGAATATCCACTCAAAGACCGAAAAGTATAAAACTAAGGTTAAACGTATCGTGGGTGAATGTTAAAATTTGGGACACGAAAGATCAGGAAAATAACAATTTGTAATAAGACAGTGTGGAGGGATTTTCAGGGTACTTCATTTTACATTCGCACTTTTGTGGTGAACAAGAACACAAGTGGGGACAATGGAATGTACTGAAGCACAAACTACAAACTATCTCACTAAATTCTAATAACCATGCAATGAACAGTTAATTTGCAAAATAACAATCAATTGTCTCAATCTAAACTGTTCGTTCTGAAAATATCAGTCTGTCTTCTCTGATTCCATTGTTCATGCATTTTCGTACCGACTGCTGTTCGTTCCTTATCGATCTTTTGACAAAATACATTCTATGTCTGACCATCACCATATACTACTTATATGGATATAAGTAGACCACAATACACTTTCATCAGATTTACTTCGAGAACATTAGGACTCCTGACCCCCTTAAAATCATTTTCATTGACCATCAAAAAAAATTTAACAGAATTCTAATTTATCTCAAGAATGAAGTATTTGACTTGGAACATGTTCAAGGTGAAGGTGCCACAGATATTTATGGCTTGACAACACCCTAACCAGCAACACCCTTTATAATTGAATCGTTCCCATTCAGTGAATTCAAAAGTCAGAAGCTGGGAGGTTCGAAGATATATTTGGTAGGTTATCAATATATTGAGGACTGACTAATCCAAACTGACTAGTGATCGCAGGAGAAGTTGAGCACGGCGTTACCACTCGTGACCCGGTGCGGGTGCATGACCGAGTTTCTTCAGCTATGTGAGTCCACTAAAACCAATGTGGTCATCATCAAATGTCGAACACTCACAAAGCTATTGATTTTGGGGATTTATTTACCGCTACAGATCACTCCCTTCCTAGTGGGATAATGATGGCCCTAAAACGTGGTCAGCAGGAAGTTGTTCAACACTCTTCTAATAGTTTGCTATGTTTAGCAACGTCTGGTCGCCTCTCCTTATTATATGGAGCCATGTAGTACAATATAGTACTAAAGAAAAAGGTACATTGAAAATTTCGGTTCATCAAAACACGAAATTCAGCGAAGTGATCTCTTTTCAACGAATTTATTATGAAGCTGTACAATCGTATATATATGGAAATTTTGTGTTAAAGTACTAATTCCGTGAGGGAACGTGAACATTAATAACCAAGATTATGATACTAGACTACGTAATACCAGTTGTAACAATAGATTTAGTGAATATAATAAGATGATTAAAATGAATAAAATGTTTCGCTTACAATAATTAAAGGTCATAGAGGTGTAAAAATAAAAAAAGGTGATATGATGAGTATTCATGAATAATATAATGAGAATGTACAGCTCGTTAATAAATTCGCTGCAAAGAGATCCCCACGTCAAACTTCGTGTTTTAATTTTTATGTTTAAATGGAAATTATATGCCATATTAAAATTGGTTGCTTATATATATATATATATAATTCAAATAAGAATCGAGACGAAACAAAATGTTAATAAGTGTCTTACGTGCAATGATCGTTCAGGTGCTCTGGAAAGCTTATCCTGCCTCCATAACGGTTTGTTTTGAGTATGTTTTTAGATGCCGCCAAAGTATCACCGTGAGTGTTGACTATCGGATGAGTTATCGTAAGTTTAGAACTCCTGTCTTTCGATTTCATCGAAGGAAAATAGACGTGGATAGGGATTCCTTCTAAATACGCTGCTTTGATTCGATCGATTCTGATGCTACCTTTAGTGTGGCTCTTATCGACTATATAGTGCTTAGGTTTGCGCTGAAGAGCTTTGAAGGTTCCTTCGTTTGCTGATTCGAGGGGTCATCGATGTGAGTCTCGACATAAGAAGGCGTGTATACTGTAGTATCAGTTTATATGTTAAGCCCATATACTTTATTCTAGTTGCTGGCCAAGCCAATTCTATTACGCATCAAAAATATCTGGTTACTGCAATTAGTATTCTATTTCCATTGCATGTTATACAAGAACATATAGTTTAGAGCTGGTCTCTCAAACATACACTCCTGTTCGTCACATCTAAGTCAGTCTCACTTGCCGTCATCGATAATCATATGTATTGGTATTTTTGTTGTGCCTTAATACGGTTTCGTAACAAACGACGTTGAGCGCATATCCCTCTAACTACACAAACCACGATAGGCTGCATGACCATAAAGGAATACGACTCCGCATATCTCGTTTCAACAGTCACTATCCTGTTCCTCTGGTCATTCTACTAATACATATTTAACGATAACTCAGCGCAAGCGACAACGCACACTGACTTCGCATTTTATTATCATTATCAGTACAGCAATGAATATCAACCGTTGATGCAGTCATCATCCTACGACTCGATTATTTTTACCACACACGAACTCCAGGCATGCGAATTCGAATCTACTAATCGATTATCGACGCTACAGAATTGGAGGCCTTGCCGAACGAGCACGACGCAATATAATTGGTTGCCTCGCCGAAACGAACACGACGCAATAATACTATATCGTAAGTCAGGTTGAACGAAAACATCAGTTGACTGCGGTCGAGAGTAAGCAGGTTTAACTGAACACATTGCGTTTGCAAGCCTGCTCATGTTGGAGTTTAGATCCACATTCTTTTAAAAAGACGAATGACTCACG
This sequence comes from Schistosoma rodhaini, assembly GCA_944470415.2. NCBI lineage: Eukaryota > Metazoa > Platyhelminthes > Trematoda > Strigeidida > Schistosomatidae > Schistosoma > Schistosoma rodhaini. The sequence continues at coordinate 33,041,219 of OX104037.1, forward strand.
AATTCTCATGGAAGTTGGATTGTCATTCTATAAACGAGCTGACCTACAGCGTATCCAATGTCAGCTTTCACTGCATTGCGAATACCTAGTAAGGCGAGTGGAAGAGCGTCGGTCCACTGTGAAACGTTTGTAGCTGATAGAGAAGCTTTTAGCTGTCGGTGAAAGCCCTCTAACAATTCGTTTGCCTGTGGGTGGTAGGTAAACAAGCTTACGTATATATGTGACTCAGCGCGATATTTCATGTTAGTTCTCCTTCCTAGTATGACATCTTGACATTACTTTTGTTCTCAACGCAACATTCGAGTAAGTGTGGTATTGAATTTGTATTTTCAAATGTAATATAGTTTTAGATCAATGTTTTTCATATACATTAAGCATACGTTTTGTATGGTTTTGTAGTTGTGAACTCTCATCTGATTTGACGATTATACTATTTCAATTGACACGTGTAAACTTTGTACGTTGTGTGAAGTAAGCAAGTGTATCTAATTAGTTGTATGACGGTTATTAACATGTAGCGTTAAGTAAATCTGCAAAATAAATAATTTCACAAGTCTTCGACATTGATGCTAACCTCAATAGTTCTGATAGACACACTCAAGTTGACGGTGCTCACTCACACATCCGAACGAGATCACTGGTGGGGATGCAGTGCCGTACATATCTTCCAAACCACTAGCCAGATTAGACCAAGTGTTTCTAAATACACAGATAGCCTCCAAATATGTCCCGAAACCCCTTCATTTCTGACTTCTGATCTGACTGGTCTGGTATCCTTTGATTATAAAGGTGCTATTTGTTAAGGAGTTGTTAAACTCTGAACACTTATGGTATCTTCAAACGAATTGTTAAATGTCTGTATAATTGGCATATAGCTGACTGTATTATTTTTAATGCTGTCTCATTCTTTGGAGAGTCAAAAAATCTTAATTTATACCAGTCTTTGTGTTTACCCTACTCATCCTGGGGATCTCATTACTCCCTGTTTCTAAATATAAGTCGTAAACAACGAGTATAAAAGCGCCTGGACTTCCCGTTGGAAGACGTTGTAGTAGAATTTCCTGCTGACAATTTCGAGAAAGGGCAGGAGATTAATTCAATTCCATAATCACATGTGTAGATCACTCCATGTACTACCACTGGGTTACTCTCCACCATGATTAATTGGTGTTTTTCCTGTTTTCATAGTAACATACCTCCATGTGTCCATAGAAACTATCTTTCCACTCTGATGTAGAATCAAATAAACAAAGCTGGGAAATCCTTCTTAGCAAAGTTCAAAGATCCTGGGTTTTGTGCCCCGAGATTTGACTCCCATTTGAATGAACTCCTCAATATCCCATGAATATAAATCTTGTTTGATTCCGTAAACTATACCATGACTAAACGTGTTTAATGGACGGTGGCTATAAAAAGGCAGATACAGATTGACAAAAATGAATTTACTTCGGGACATTTGTTTACTCAGACAGACGTGCTACTCATTACAAGCATCGATATAATTTGAAATAGATAACGCCTAGTGTGACGGAGATATAGCCATTTGATGAAACAATGAGTGGCAGACACACAAGTACACACAAGATGCATAAGCGTAGAATTACTAGGACAAGAACATAAGACGTAGACTTGCTGATGGTTTCAATTTACGTATGAAAAATAGTTATTGTGAAGGTGAAAATGACTCAACAGTCATATGATGTATGAGTTATTAAAGTCCGTCCAAATGTTAGGATGGACCCCCTTTAATTGACTGGCTCACTTCATATTTAGAAAACCGACACTTTAAGGTCAGAGTTAACTTCACTCTCTCTCAGGCTATGGAATGTCCTAGTGGGGTCTCCCAGGGCTCAATACTAGGACCTCTTCTCTTCTTGATTTACATTAACGATCCTCCTCAACAAGTTTCATCTGACTTAGTGCTTTTTGCTGATGATGTGAAACTTTGAAGAGAGATACATAATCATAATGATATAGTAGTTCTTCAGGAGGATCTGACCCGACTTCAAAGTTGGGCAGACGACAACGGACTTACCTTCAACACTTCAAAGTGCAAAGTAGTCGATCTGAGACATGTTTCAGACTATAGTTAAAACTTGGGTAACTCCCCTCTAGAAGTTTTCCAAGTTGAAAAAGATTTAGGAGTGTTGGTACCTTACGACCTGAAATCGTACGCGAACTGTGACAAAAACGCCTCTCAAGCAAACCTTGCACTGGTAACATTGAAGCGCATTTTTGGCCAGTTTGACGGTAGAACTTTCCACATAATCTTCAACAGTTTTATTCCACCCCATTTAGAGTACGGAAACATAGTGTTTCCTCCCTCCCTCCCACGAAAAGGATAAGGACACTCTGGAACGTATACAACGTGGAGCCACGAAATCAGTTCGGGGTCTCAAATTCAAACCTTACGAAGAGCGCCTTAAATCACTTAACCTTTACCCGTTAGAGTACAGGCGTCTTAAAGGTGACCTCCTTATGACTTACAGTATCCTTAATACTTCTGGTCATCCCCTTAAACATCTTCTTAAGCTTAGTCATAACACTAACCTGAGAGGTAACACCCAGAAATTGGAGACCCTACATAGCAGAACAGACTGCAGACACAACTTCTACTCCGTTAGAGTTGTCAAGTGCTGGAATTCGCTGTTAACTTAGCTAGTCCAAGCGACCTCCCAGGAGTCCTTTAAGGGGAAACTTGACTTATTCTTAAGGACTAAGGATAACATAATATTATGATTTACCAAATTCTTTTTTTCCTCTATTATCGTTCATATACCTAGGTTTTTTATAGTTCAAAGCATGAGTCAATTGAAGCTAAGCCACCATGGAAAAACTGGAAACACTGGACGGCCGTTTCCTCCTATTACGGGACTCCTCAGCAGTGTGCATCCACGATACCGCTCTCGCGAGATTCGAACCCAGGACCTACCAGTCTCGAGCCGAAGCCCTTAACCGATAGACCACTGAACTGGCATCCAACGGTGTTAATGTCTAACTTCAACTGATCCACGAAGTTTAGCAACCATTCACTAATGTCATCAGTGAGTTCCTATCTCACGACAGACGTGGTTTGCACTCCACTGGTTACTGCTTCTCACTAGAGCTCCTGGATGTACTTCCCGAAGTCACTAGTGAGCATATGATTATATTAATTATCAGAAGGGTTTTGTGGAGATTTTGTATGTTTCATAGTTGAAATCATAAGTCAATTGAAGCTAGACCACCATGGGAAACCTGGAAACACTGGACGACCGTTTCGTTCTATTATGAGACTCCTTAGCAGGGCTCTGGCTCGAGACTGGTAGGTCCTGGGTTCGAATCTCACGAGAGCGGATTCGTGGATGCGCACTGCTAAGAAGTCCCATAATAGGACGAAACGGCCGTCCAGTGTTTCCAGGTTTTCGATGGTGGTCTAGCTTCAATTGACTCATACTTTCAACTATGAAACATACTAAATCTCCACAAAACCCCTTCTGACCTAGGTTTTTGCCTGGAGGTATAGGTGATTCACTGCTAGTAGACACGGAAGCCCGTCAAGCGAAAGCTTCTTCTATTGCGTCCTCAACCATTTGAACCATTTGAACATACTTGTAGCAGTATCAAACTCTTCAGGCGGTTCCTTCGCCTTTAGCGTTGCTACGTGAAGGTTACATGTGTATTTGGAGAACTATTCTACTGCCATGTGATGGGAATAACTGGAAGGATATAAAGCACATACTTACACGTATAATTCGGGAAAAATTATGTTTGTCCGAATCTTTGCTTTTGTTAGACGTCGTTAGAAACTTGTTTCATGGCTCCACTGACCCAAACGAGCTTACGAATATTTTGCCTATTCACAGGGCATACGTAGCCCTGGGGAATTTTATTTTCCTTCGTATGCATCAAGAAGAAAGGAAACACTTCGAGACATTTGTATTCCCTTTTATTATCCACTGTATAGTAATTAGTGAGCAGTTAACGTTTAAATATAGATCTTTACAAAGTCTCCAGAACCAAAGTAATAATTGTTCACTCTACTAACTAAATTATTTTTTAGAATGTATGTTACTACCTTATGACCTCGCGTCTTCCATCATTGCAAGTTCGCTCCTTTGTCTTTTGCCTGTAAACCCTTTATCCAACCAGTGGTTAGATGATGTCAACTTTACATACGTGTTTTTAAATATTTTAAATAGGTATGCTTATGATTTATTTAAGTTTTTTGTAGTCAATCCTCCGAACCAAACAAGTTGCGGTGTGTAATTTCCTATCTTGATTACTGTCGATCTTCCAAGCTACTATCTTCAAAAGGCCTTCTAATATCACGTCGTGTCTGGTCACATTTGGATCTACTAAAATGCATATCAGCAGATCTTACGACAAATCATGACTTCGAGTCAACGTGCGATCATTTGATGAACGTCCTATCGTCTACTCACCTTCCATATTTATTAGTTGATAACACATTAACAAGTGATGAAATGGCTTTTAAGACACATCTTCCAGTGGTGAGTCCAACTATCATTATTGCTTTGGGACTGGAAGATTAAAAGGTCTGGAATTTTATGGTATAATAAGCGTGACTCAAACTGTGGTAACAGTTCGTTTTTGGGTCCGTATGTACGAGCTAATTCAATGAATACCAGGTAGATTTCCCACACATTTGGGAATGTTTGATAAATATTAAACCTAATAACAGAATCTCAAGTACTAGTTGTTGGTTGCATATTACCTGTAACATAGTTTTCTACCCCTAATAGTTTGTTGGGTAAATTCATTCCTGCAGATGTATACAAAGTATTAACACTATGAACACCATGTATATATACCTTTTCCTAAGTAAATTCATAACATTTTGTCCGATCCTTCATAATTTGTATTATTAGATAGAGTTGATAAGTTTGTATCATTTCTCCCTGACGTTTCCACCATTGATATTTCTAAAAACTCTTAACGAAATGCGTTTTGATCTCATACAAGAGAACAACTTATGCTGTTTCCTACTAAAAGCCATTTTTTATTAACCAAAAAAGTAATACTTATTAACCAAGCATACTTTTATGTGCTTAGTTTTGAGTTAAATATTGTGTAATGATTTGTAATACCTTAGAAATCAATATAAGTTTAACTGAGTTCCAACCCATTGTCCGATATTTGAAGACCACATGGTCTAACCACTAAGCCACTCCTCCAAATACAAGCAACTGAAATGACATTCATTCAACTGATAGTTATTTTCAGTAAATATCATCCCTGCTCCTCATCTCAAGATATCAAGTACTACAGCTATATTCTCAGAAACCTCCATGTACCTTGGTACTAGACTTAAACCTGGTGAATGTAACAGATCAGACCAGTTAGGATTGTGCATGCTTATTGAAGCCAGACAATGTTTTATAAATTTGCCTTCCCATAGAATATTAAGTAATATGGCGCATCTATAAGATCAGTCCTGATTTTTATAACATCCGGCATCTTCTAGCTGACAGCCTTCGATGACTCCGTATCCAGTTTACATTGTTTATCCAGAATTTTTATTAGTATCTTCGTCTAAATACTGTTTATGATTTTTCCATAATAACGTCACCTTATCACATAAGATTTGTCGGTTGGAATAAATCCAACTTACTCCAATATTTTCCACATCGAGCGTTGCCTGGTAATCATTGAGTAGGTCCCTAAGTCTTGAAGCGAGAGGTTGATTTACAACATGTTTATATTAGATGACAGAAAGTTGTCTCAAGTCAATAAATATTAATCTATTTTAACTCCTTACAGGGAGTCATAAATATCACAACCGATTGTTTTTAGTTCCCTAACGTAACCCTAGCAACAATCATGCCTCAATCTTTTTTTAAACTTAATAAAGATTCCCAAGTCTCCCTTAACATTTCTAATTGGTCATAAAAGTTTCGCCTTATCTTCGTAATCTCACCGTGATTTCTGTGGTTCTACTTTTTCATAAGATTTCTATGTTTCCAAGTAGAGTGACTAACATATTTTTTTAATGTACGATCCTGTCTTCTAAATTACAGGTTCATTTTATGGGTTCTCGTGTAGGAGGGGAATTATTGAGTGGGGGCATATCACAAACTGCGCATTTGTTCTCAAAATACTCAGATCTAATCGCTGTTATTCCCTTATGTCCTCGTTTGGTAGATGGTGAAACTCTTTGGGTGGATCATGTTCGAGGACCGTTCCTACCTCAAGCTCTTGGGCTTTCTGTGAAAACTGATTACTCTTTTGAAAAAGCTGTTAATTGGAGTCGCTTTATTTTGCTAAACAGTAATCAGTATCCAGCATGGATGTCTGAGGTCCAATATTCTGCCCAGTGTTTGGTTAGAGAGATTATTCTAGTCTCCTCTGGTCTCTTTCCCAACGAACTAAAGTATAACAGTGACGTAAGTCTTTATGTAGTTGAGACCGTATAACTGTTACTGGATGGTGCTTATCTGTGCATAAAAATTGTACAGTAAAGTTAATAGTCATATTTGCACTTTTTGCAGTAGCTGAAATTACGAGATATCTAATAAGTCAGTAGCTTTTTGGTTAGTTGTATGAAATTTCGATAAAATTCTTGATTTGTGAAATTAGGTATTCTAACTAATCTTCTTTTATCATACGTATTTCATTCCATAACATAAATCCACGGACTTTATAAATGCGCATACGTCTCTATACTTATTAAAACAACTTACCAAGAACTGTTAGTAGAGTTGTTTGGTCAAGTGTGAGATAGGAAAAAACGAATTATGACTTTACCAGATAATGTTTCGTTGTAGACATATATTCAGTTGGAGAAAATATCACTCTTCAAATTACCTATCTCATTTGGTAGGATTTCAAGAAATAAGTTTCTCAGCTAACATATTTTGCTTGAGTTATTACATTAGTCAAGTTCGACTATAACACCGAAATGACAGTTGCATTTTGGATATGACTGGAGACAACTAATCTTTTGATTATTCATTCACTTTAAAATTTAATTGCAAAATCTCAGTGCATATTACATCATTTTTCCTGTTTGTTTTCAGCTTATCCGCCCCAGTCTTTTCAGTCATTTATGGTGGGACTATCTTACTTCCAAACCAGGTAGCTCAGCTAGTCCTTTTTTCTGGAAGTTATCTTTTTATTCTCACAAAGTATACCCGAACGATATAAAGAATATTACATTACATCAAGCTGTCAGTATTCCGGTTCCTAAAACTCAACCAATTGTTTATTGATAGACAAGTTTGTAATTAATTGAGGTGTTTATATTCCTAAATGATTATCTCTATTAATAACTTCTAATGTAAGGATTCACGTCATTGAAAACAACACATTTTTCATATGCTTATGTTAGTGTAACGCCATCATTAGAGACAATTTAAATATTTATGAAGGAACTTCTGTAGAAAACCCGGATTTTGTAGTCCTTTCCTCTAGGACCGTAAGTTCACACTATCTATTAAAAAAAGTAGCGTCTTGTTTGTTTTTTGATGTTAAGGGATTTCCTTGTTATTGTAAATCCGTAATGATAATTAGTTGCAGTTTATGGTAGCATACATTAAACTGACTGTTATCGCAAAAAATCTAGCATATTTCGATTACTGACGTTGGGCAATATTCCAAAGGGTTATTATCACAATATCGTATAGTAACTAACACAGTTTAGTAATCGTGTGCAAATTTGAATGTTAGCTCATAGATCGCTTCTTTTGTATCATTATCAAAAATACTACCTGGAGAAATGCCTTGGCTGATTACCTACAATTGAACGTCAATTTTTTAATGCAATGAACCTTAACTGCACCTTAATAGCATTTTAAAGGGGGTGGTAAATATTTTTGTTTTCAGGAATGGCGTAGTCTTTTTCCATACACTTCAGAGAATTCTGCAATAATTTCATTGACTTTCTGCATTAAACATCTTTCGAATTGATCTCTGCAAAAAACTTAAGTGTGTATATATATGTGTGTGGTTTTTTTCATCTTCAGATGTCCAGTCCCAATATGTAAAGAATAGGTCAATCGAACCAAGTAATCCATCAATTTACTTTTGTAACACCGAAATAAAATGGATACAAACCAATATCACTAGTGATATGTTAAAATTTGTTGATAAATTCGTCTGCGGAATTATGCGTGATATTCAAAATACCATAAAAATGATGCAAGTCAATAAATCATCTCGTAATACAAACAAACCTGATTCATTATCACAACAATCTCAAAATACATATGAACATAAATCATCAGTCCAGTCCACTTTAAATGTAGTAAACTCCCTATTAGATATAAGCAAAATCGATAACAGACTATACGGCAATTTTGGTCGATTTACCACAAATCGTCCCGATTCTGGGTTTGTTAAATTATTTTATTATTCTTTTGTAAATCATGAATTATGCATCGTGTTTAACTGAGCATTTTGTTGAACATTATAGACCATCTTAGTTAAAATGAACTTTTTATACAGGAAAGGAAGATTGGTCAAACTGACAAAACTCAATGTTGTTGGTTTCGTGTTTGGAAGAATGTCACAGTAATTTTAGGTTCAAGGATAAATCAATTGTCTGATAGACTATTGTTTAGTGTAACGATGTTAATGTTTTTTTATGAACAGTCGTTTTCATTGATTCTCTTATTTCATATTTGGAAAGAAGTCAACACTAATACAGCATTTTATACTGTCAAGTGGTAAAGTATAGACAGAATTTTACTATTTATATATTTTCAAAAATATTATCTGTAAATATTTTTTTAGTTTTATTGTCATTCATTTTTATTTATTTATTTAAACACATATATATTGGTACAAAAGGGCACCAGGTACATATGCGCCACACTTCAAGCAATTCGAAACCGATTCTGTGTCGGTAGCAGTAAACTTTCGTTCACGTACAAAACCTTTTGTTTTAATGTCATTAAACGTGTCCCGCTAGTTTTTATTTGTATTTACCATGTCCTAATATCTATAGTGCCTACATCCGATGTTGAGAATTAAAAGTTAATAATTACCTCTAGTTCCGTTATACTAGGTTTTCAAATCATCAACATCAGACTACATGTGTCGCTAACCAAAACTACCTTATATGTATGTATATTTTGCATCCAAGTCATTTTTGTGTATATGGGACATTTTAACTGCATAACATCCAGTATTCTTAGATGAAGACTCGTTACTTTGTGAGTTACCTAAACTACATAGAAACATTCAGTTATAATGGTTATGGGAAGTCTTTTAGAGTCAATCCTTGCGTGTATGTTTTTTGTTAATCTCGAACGAACGACGCCGTTTTTTTGTAAAGTATACTAATGGTACTTTCGTTTTGTGTAACAAGAAAAGTCATCCGAATAAGATGCTTAAAGCTTAAAGTAAATTTCATCCTAATAATACATTCATACGGAGATATAAAAGAAAATATCTAGGTGTTTCTCAGAAATGAGGCATACATTAGAAATAATCCTAGATTGGGCAATACCTAAGCCTTCACAGATTCTACCTTATAATCCATAAATACGGACTGGGAACAGCGCTTTACCATGAATTTATAAAAGTTCAAGGCCCCCAAATGTCCTGGTGGGGCCGAGAGTGAGGAGACCCCCCCTCTCAAAAATGCTCTCACACGGCTACGCGTATACAGCCTCTGCCAGAGAAGTCCTACTCACTGCCTTCTCGTAGCATTACTGTTGTTTACGAAATTGAGAGGACGAAAAGTCAATGGCCGGAGCTTTAACCGGGTTGGTAGACACGGAAAGTCCACCTAGGGAAGTTGGAAAACCCTGATTTCAAACCTATAATGCACATGGGCTCCAGGAACCTAAGGAAACGAATGACGTATGAACCTATTGTTAGTCACCGGCTACCATAGCACTGTATCTTCTAACGTTGCTTCACTGCCTTGTGAGTTAGACTTTTAGGTCAAAGGCTCCGGGTGTGACCCCTTAAGAAAACCATCTGTTTCGGTCCGCGCACTCGGGCGGTATCACAGCCCATACACAAATCAAGTGACTTGTGTGGCGCATATGTGTCTGGTGCCTACTTGTACCAATATTTATTTGTTCAAATAAATAAATAGAATACAGTAACGAATAGTCGTTTTTCAGAAAGTGACTACCCTTAAGCGTTCATCAAAAAACATAGTACTACAAACTTACATAATCACATTGTTTCTGATTGACGTTAAAAAGTGACTAAATCATCATTATTATTTAACTTTAACTATTTACTAAATAAAGAAAGCATTCCTTTCTACGCTTTTCCTTTTATAGAAATATGACCACCTCCAATTGTTCACCTCAAGCCAACTGTTTTGAACATCCGGATGTTGATAAAACAGTTGTTTATCATTATGCTGATGAATTAGTAGGAGAACATTTAGAATATGTACGCCTTTTCTATTTATTTATTTATGTAATCCGTGTATATTTTTAATATCAACAAGAATAATTATATTTCATTGGTTCCATGAGATATACTTCTAAAGTGATTTTCATCACGAATTAATTCCAGCTAGAAAACGTGTTACTACCGAGTGGATTGGATTTGAATGGCATATAAATCTATTTTCGTCACTGGCTACCATGGCATAACACTATCTAATGTTATTCCACTGTTTTATGATTTGGAATCTTGCTCAATAGCTTGGAGAGTAGTGAGAACTACCTTCAGTTTAGTCGCTTTGAAATCTTTCTACATTTCACACAAACCATAACTATCACGACAAACTGGATGAAAAATATATAATCACTCTCTTCAATCAAGAAAAATCAACAGTTACGAAAAATGCATTTGTATTGTTTGTTTAAATCATCCCATTAATATTTACGATTGTAATTGATAATGCAATAGTGTTTAAAGTAAACGGTACTTGATTTAAGTCTCCGAATGAACATCAACTCCGAGATCCAGGCACATCTAACTGATAAGTATCACGTAAAACGAAATGCGCGTCCTGAATTTTACTGTTAGCCACCATCTATCTTTGCTTATAAGTTATGAAAGGTTTAAAATTATAACTTGTTATTTGCAATGTGAGTTATTGAACTAAATACCTTAATGAGCTACAGACCTTTATACTTTCAATCAGAAAGTAGTTTAGGCAAAATCCAATCAACAGTATTGTGTATTACTTCTTAAAACAAGATTTAGTGTTTACTTAGTTTCTATATAAGTACGTATTTTATCTCTTGGTTTGAACTTTCTTCTAAATTTTCTTTTAATAGAGCCAACAGCTATCCGCTTTACATACTCATCATTTGTATACATATGTTGATAAATTAATTTCCAATGTTCTCCAAAATGCCAACAAATTGATGAGTTGGTCGAATCTACTGTCTAAGCAAATACTTAGTGAAGTCAAATATTCATGTATGTCCCATGATCGTAATAATGGTTCCAATATGATGAAGTCAATGAACGGTGATATGGCTGTTGAATTTAATAAAACAAATTCTATTATTAATGTTGCCAATAACCGGTTACATGAAGATTATCATATAGATGAAAAATCTCCACAACATCAGATAAATCAACAGAATGGTTCTTTCAAATGTGAGAAGAAATGTCCCACAGATTATCTAGATGAAAATCAGTCTCATCAAATCTTAAATAAGTATCCATCTCCAGAGTTATGTCATATGTTTTCAACACAAACAAATAATTCTTCATTAGTTAAGGTAATTTTGTTTGTAAACAATCACTTGACGTTCCGATATATTTCGTTTTGAATGGGTTAAACTATAAACTGGAGACCATTATGACTGTATCCCGACCGTTGCTGATACCTCGACATGGAAGTTGGGCTTAGTTATTGTGATAACCCAACCGAGCTATGTTGGCCGTAACACATGTTCCTTTACGTCCTACCATGACAGCCAGGTCGGTTGAAGAACGGTAAGACTAAAAGCAGCAACTTGAAGCTCGAGGGCGAAGTCCTACTGCTGGTTGTAGGGGAGTGTGACAGCAGTAAGGTGTTCCCATTGAACAACCAGGATCTGCAGCTATTCTGTCTTCTCACAACGGGAAGAGGGAGTTAAAATAGGTCGACCCTAAAAATTTCATATCTCATCTTACCTCACAGACTCCCACCTCTAGTGATAAAACATTTGGAAGTGCGAAGTCAACACATCAAAAAGCTCTCATAAAAAGGTTTTGCGTGATCGGCCTCAGGTAGTTGTTCCTTGGGATCTACGGTCATGCGCAAAGATCCCTAGGACCACCACTGTAAAGAGATGTGTCAAGAACTGTTTTCAGTTTTGGGTAGGGAGTTGGTTAGTTTCACTTGTTAATTAGAGTTCCCACCAACCATTACCGATTGATCTCTTGCAAAATGTATGCTTGGTACAGACTGTACTATGTGTAACACGAAAAGCATCATCAATTGTGTCAGCCGAAGAGTATGCTGTCTGTCAGTTTTCTCAGACCTGATCTACAACCTTAAAACATGAGTCTTTAAGTGAAAAACATAAAAAAATTTCAACTATTTATTGTTGTCTAATTCCGGCTACTGTCGAAACGTTATTCATGTATGCTGAAGCAATTTTTAATTTTAACCATAGGGTTTACCGTAATATACATAAACCATGTCGATAAATTCCTTCGAATAACCTTGACAAAGTAAAGTGATGAAAATTCTATTATTTTTATTGAATAATACTGTTCTAACTGCCTTTCACTCTTTTAGGATACTAATGAACAATACATGAAGACACATTCGATTAAATACTCAAACCAATCAATATCAAGTTGTATAAATTCTGAAAAACTGCTGTCTACCCAACCCGATTCCATTACGAATGATCTACCTCATGTTTTCATTTCAGAAAGACTCTTCAAATTTTCCAATAGTATAGCTGTACAATGTCTTATTTCAGCATTTGGGGAAATTTATGTCCAAAGAATGTCTTATCATTTGAATAAAGTGGGTTTTTTTGCGATTGATTATCTTCTCTATTATGTTTTTTTTAAATTATCTAAAATTAAAAATTATTTTTATATTTTTAAATTATTTTTAACAATAGGATTTAAGAATCATGTTCCACTATATTTTAAACTCGTTTACTGCTGCCCAATAGTGATATGCTTGAGCTAAGTCGATTTTCTCGGTAACGAACGAAGGCCAATGACACGATAGGCTAATGTAATCCGTTGTCCTAGGCCCCGCTAACTAGAGGAAGAAGTCCAAGGCGAATTAGGGGAATATATATTCCATAAGCAGTCGAGTACAAGCAAGTCATAAGGGGAAACAACTCAAACGTATATATACAGCGATAATTTGTCCTTAGGGAGCATTACAAAATAGCACACTCAAAGATACAACAGACCAATAGCATTTAAGATATTTTACAAATGGGAAACACGACATGAAGATGAAAAGAGCGCCTTTGGCGCGAAAACAAGGAAATTCAAAATTTCAAAATAAAATTACAAAATTAAGCCATTTATTAAGTAAGTCCTGGGGATTTGACATCCCCAACAAACAATTGACGTTCTGATCCATCAAACTGACAAATGAATACAGTGGAAGGTATTGTTATTATTATTTAATTTGTACAAAATCATTTATCTAGTATGTCATAGTGAAATATGAAAGTATATTGTTGCTGTCTGTTAAACCTTCTTTTGTTATTCATCAAGTGAAAGTACTACTATACTAAATACATTATTCATATAGTTAATTTTACTACGTGACTAAGTAAATACCAGTTGTAGTAGTTAAGATTGTAACTCTTAAATAAGTTTCATAGCTCTGTCAATAAAAACTTCTGATCGAGAACCTGAAATTCTCTAGTTTGAATTTGGTTCTGATCTAAGTTTTCTTTGAACTTCAAATCTAACTTTTACACAGATACATAAATATAAAAACTGAAGTTGAAAGAAAAATTGGGTTATAACCGAATTCGGACAAAACGATTTCAGGTTATTAACCAGATGTTTTTATCAATACAACAAATCTAACTTTGACACAGGTACATAATTATGAAGACTGTTGTATTTTGTTATCAGAAATCCACTGGCTATATATTCACATTAAAATTACTATTATTACGACTTAACTAACTAATATGCAGCATGTTGCTGTATGCTATAACTTACCTATTTGACTTCGAACTATTGAAAAAAAACACTTGGAAGCTACATTGTGTAGCTCGGACTCACTAAGGATGCGTATATTGTATATAACTTGGTGTATAAATGTACAAAGAGCTGTTAAGCTGCCTACTGTTTTTGTCATCAGCATAATGTCTTATTGGGATGAATTTCTACTGAAGATCATTAGCTATGTACAGTTTTATGTAATAGACATTAAAGCTTATCCATAGCATTCGTGTATGCTCCTTTATTATCAGAAGGGCTTCATGTAGATTACTGAGTTATAATCCAGCAAATCACCTTTCTAACCACATCACAGGTTTGAGTCTCACTCTTTCTCTCTACTTCGGTTTGGGCAACTGAATAGTATCACTAGCCCTCATACTTGGAATATGGTCTTAAGCCAAATAAACGAATCTGTGCCTGGAAGATGAATCAAATTTAACGTCAGTTTATATTTATTATTGACTTCTCAGATGACTGGATAATATCACTACTTATTTATCGAAAGTGTTTATCTTTTACTCTTTTCTTTATACTTTCAAAGAGTCCTTCAAGAAATACAACTCCTGACTTAATCATGATCAACAATAATCAAGATCCATCGAAATTAAATCAATACAATCATTCGAACATACGACCTCCAGGTTTAATATTAGATTGTGGGCTAGAAGAATATTCCTCCAACTATTACGCAGATCCACAACTACGTATTTTAATCCAATGGATATCAGCTACACTAGTTTATAATTCTCCTTGTTCTAAATTGAGTTATTTAGGTAGTAAAATGAATTCATTATCGGACGAGAATCAAAATAATGATAATAGTGATTTAAACAAGGAATTAAAAAATCTCAAAGATGAAATTTCTATGGAGCACTCATGTTCACCTTTGGTTTGTTGTACAAATGGTAATTCAAAATTAAAAGAGGTAAATTATTTACAAATATTACTTATTAAATAATCAGTTATAAAAATGACCTAGTAGTCATATAGTGCTTGAGTTCTAATTACAAAGTTTCAACTTAAAAACTCCGTTCCGTTCACTTTAGTTTGAACAGCCTGATGTTATCATCATCATGGCAGTTTGTGATGTAGTCTTAGAAACTACAGTGGACAATCAACTTGATGCTTTGATGACAACCGTATCTTGTGAAAATCCACTTGATATGCTTCAAGTCTTAAATTCTCACTACTTGAGTATTCAGTTTGAACGCTTATTGTTACTCCTTTAAACCGGTTATAAATTTATGCGGACGTTGTTGTCGTCAATGGTAACAAACACAGCTTCTAGTGACGGAGTTTTTGAGTCGATGAATCAGAGAGTACTTATCACTCCTGCAAACACGAACAATGTGATTACGAAAAACGTGATTTACAAACTAGTGATTAATTTTTGGTTATGGGAGACAACTACCCATTTATTAACTAGCTTAGAAGGGTAGCAGTAAGTGCTAAACAGGAAGAATATGGCCTTGTTAGATGAACAGACATTATAACATCGAAAGGATTAATCAGTAGAGACATCTATTGAAAGGAGCGGATGATTCAGGAATCAAGAGCAGAAAGACTCACCAAAGCAACTGTAGCAAGAGAAAAATGTGCCATTTTTGTATCTGTGTGTTTTCAAACTGAATACCTAATTAATGAGAGTACGGGAAGACATACTGTCTTTGTGGGGTGGTATTAAGTTCGCTTACATTTTGTCCTTTATCCTCTCCTCATTCAACTTATTTTTCATACATTATTTTATATTACTTGCTAATATTCAGTAACCAGTTTCGTTTATAGTAATCCCAGGACGTATAATGTGATGTGCGCTTTTCGTTGTGAAATATTCTCAAGTATTTACATAAACCAATAACATTTACTTTATTTCTCAATATAATCACACTCTATCAGCCCTTGTAATAGTTGATTTCAGTTTTCGTGTGTTCGTTGGATCATTGTTTAGACGCAAAAACTTTCATATTTGTGAGTTCCTAGCCCCCATTCTGCTTGTTCATGATCATTATTGACTCTAGATACAGTTACTGACTGTTATTTATGTTATCATATGTTGTAATAAATGTTTTTGTCATAGCCACGAGAAGCCTCTTTCTTTTCAGATGTTTAGACACGTTAATCTAAATCGTTTAGTTAGGCACTTCGATAGAACTAACACTAACTCTGAGGACAGCGGTTTTATAATTCACACTTCCCTGAATGTTAAAATTGTATCATGAACCAAAGTTGAAAAGCTTGGATAATAAAATTTAAAAAATTGAAAATAAAAATAAGGGAGAATCAACTTTGTAAGAAAATATTAGATATTAGACGAATATCGGTCTCCTCTGGAATCTGATTTGTTGTCTCCCACAGTAACTTGTTGCTGATAGTGTCTGGCCATCGGATCCGAAGTATCTTGCATAGACAACTGTTAATAAACACTTGTATCTTCTGGATAATGGCTTTCGTAGTTCTCCACGTCTCCGCCCCATACAATAGAACTGTCTTGACATTTGTATTGAATATTCTAACCTTGGTGTTGGTTGACAACTGTCTTGAGCTCCAGATGTTTTTCAGTCGTAGGTATGCTGCTCTTGCTTTGCCGATCCTCGCCCTCACATCTGCATCTGATCCACCGTGTTCATCAATGATGCTGCCCAGATATGTAAAGGTTTCCACATCTTCCAAAGCTTCTCCGTCAAGTGTAATTTGATCGGTGCATGTTGTGTTGTATCGGAGAGTCTTGCTTTTCCTTTTGTTTATATTGAGACCTACCGCTGCTGAGGCTGCTGCTACACTGGTCGTTTTCTCCTGCATTTGTTGTTGCGTTTGTGATAGAAGAGCCAGATCATCCGCGAAGTCTAGATCGTCAAGTTGCATCCTGCCTGTCCACTGTATCCCGTGATTTCCTCCAGATGTTGACGTCTTCATGATCCAGTCGATGACCAGGAGAAAGAGAAGCGGTGATAGTAAGCAACCTTGCCTTTCACCAGTCTTTACTTCAAACGAGTCGGTGAGTTGTCCTCCGTGGATGATTTGGCAGTTTAGTCCATCATAGGAGTTCCGTATGATATTGACTATCTTCTCAGGCCCGCCGTAGTGTCGAAGAAGCCTCCATAGTGTCGTCCTGTCTACGCTATCAAATGCCTTCTCGTAGTCGATGAAGTTGATGTAGAGTGATGAATTCCATTCGATTGATTGTTCCACAATGATACGTAGAGTTGCGATTTGATCTGTGCACGATCTATCCTTAGGAAATCCAGCTTGTTGATCTTGAAGTTGGGCGTCCACGGAATCCTTCATCCTGTTTAAGTCAATAATGTCTTTAAGTCATATTAGCAAGTAATATAATATCATATGTCTACAAAAATGCAAAGGAATGACAGTGAATAATTAATCCAAAGGCGTAATTAGCAATATTATTATACCAAAACTTCATTTTTATTTTAGATTGATCTTATATAAACTTACTTACTTACGCCTGTTACCCGTCGTGGAGGAGCATAGGCCGCACACCAGCATTCTCCATCCAACCCTGTCCTCTCCAATTCTTTCCAGTTAATATTCGTCCTTTTCATATCTGCTTCTATTTCATGGCGTAACGTGTTCTTTGGCCTTCCTCGTTTCCGCTTCCCTTCCGGATTCCAAGTTAGGGCTTGCCTCGTGATGCAATTTGTTGATTTCCTCAATGTATGTCCTATCCACTTCCAACGTCTTTCCCTAATTTCCTCTTCAGCTGGAAGCTGGTTCGTCCTCTCCCATGAAACGCTGTTGCTGATAGTTTCCGGCCAGTGAATGTTGAGTATTTTGCGTAAACAACTATTTATAAATACTTGTACCTTCCTAACGATGGATGTAGTAGTTTTCCACGTTTGAGCTCTCCGTACAGTAGGACTGTCTTAACGTTCGTATTGAAGATTCTGACCTTGAAATTGGTTGAGAGTTGTTTTGAGTTCCATATGTTCTTCAATTGTAGGAATGCTATCCTTGCTCGCCTTTACATCTGCAATACTATTGTACTAAAACTTCCTTTTTATTTTAGATTGATCTTAGTAACACTACACTTAATTCATACTAAAATTAAATAGTGACAAGTTTATGATATTCATAAATGCTCATTGTCACAATCCTAATCCAAACCGTTTTTGAAAATATGAACCAATCATAGTAACAATTAGGTTATTATTTAAATGATTTCTTTGTTTAAGTAATTTTTTTGTATTTTCAATGAATATATATACCTGCTTCATTTTGGGCACCTGAGTAGTATCACAGCCCTCACACAAATCAAATGAGATTTGTGTGGCGCTTATATATCTGGTGCCTCCCTGTACCAATATTTATGTGTTTATATATATATATATATGATCAAATTTATATACATTATGTATTTTATTTTTTTAATTTCTACCTTCATAATTAGCTTCAAACAGTTGTTTCACTAGTATACAAAGCTTCATGGACTGGTAAAGATTTATTCAATGCCATATTGAACTATTTTCATTATAGATCTGAACATTTAAAACTTTCAAGTAATAATAATAATCATGGTACTTATTTCAATTTTCGAAATATATCAATACCAGAAGAACAATCTAAAAGAACCATTTTATCTTTATTTGATTATCTTATTCAACAGTTACCTCACAGTGTTTCACAATAAATGTTCCCTCGTTCTTTCTCTTTGAATATATTCAATGTGTACATATTTCTGCATTAAACTATGCAAAAAAAAGATCTTTGAAAAACTATGATTATTTTCATTTCATTTATTTATTCATGTTAATAAATTAATTTTGATATAAATTTTTTATTATCACTTATTTTCACAGTTGAAATCATTAGTCAATTGAAGCTAGACCACCGAGGGAAACCCGGAAGCACTGGACAGTCGTTTCGTCCTATTGTGGGACTCCCCAGTAGTGCGCATCCACGATCCCGCACTCGCGAGATTCGAACCTAGGACCTACCAGTCCCGCGCCGGAGCACTTAACCGACAGACCACTGAGCCGGCATCCAACGGTGTTAATGTCTAATTTCAACCAATCCACGAAAGTTGAACAACCGTTCAACAATTGTCTTCAGTGAGTTCCTATCTCACAAGAGACGTGGTTGAACTCCACTGGTTACTGCTTTTCACTAGAACTCCAGGAAATATCTCTTGAAGTCAGTCACTAGTGAGTATATGATTATAATCAGGAGTTTTGTGGAGATTTCAGTATTTTCATAGTTGAAATCGTGAATCAGTTGAGGAGCCCCACAATAGGACGAAACGACCATCTAGTGTTTCCAGGTTTTCCTTGGTGGTCTACCTTCAATTGACTCATGATTTCAACCATGAAAATACTGAAATCTCCCCTTCTGATTATTATCACATAATTAATTTTTTAGGGAATAGTAAGCTAGGTGACTTGTGTTAGTCTTGGCAATGATGGTCTCTTAGTTGATTCAACTTTTTTTTTGAAATAGTTAACAGATGGAGCTTCAATCATGTGTTGAGGTAATGAATTCTATTGGTTAATGATTCGATGAGAAAGTTGATAAGTAATTAGCCCTAGGCTTGTGAACTTTTTTTGGAGTGTCCTCGTAAATTCTCTGTTTTGGAAGACAAGAAAAATCAGGGTAGATCAGATGCAAATTTATTACTAAGTAATTTGAAAACTGTAATCAAATCCCTTTTAGTTCTTCAATATGACAATGGGAATAGGTTTAGTTTGGCCAATCGAGCATCGTACTTGAGAATAAAATCAATATGGTGAAGATTTGTTGCTCAGGTGGGTAATTTTCATGGAGTTTTGTTCTCTGAGCTGGATGGTTCGGTCGTGGACTTTCATAGTCCTTCTGAACGACATCATCAGCACCCGAAGTTTGTGCTGATGATGTCGTTCAGAAGGACTATGAAAGTCCACGACCGAACCATCCAGCTCAAAGAACAAAATAAAATCAATAATTCATTTAAAATATTAATTTGATATTTTGTTATGATATATCGAATTATTGTTGATAGGTCACAAATATTTCCATACTTTTTTAACCAGACATGAATAATTGACTATTCTTATTGTTATTTCACTTATCATAACATGGTGTAGCTTTTAGTTCTCTGTTTGATGGTGATTTTTTTCAACAAATAAATACTGTGTTTTATTTCTATTGTGTAATGTATATTTTAAAAAGTGTTTGTGGCTAAATTCCTCTAGTCTATAATTGAGGAGAATTTTTCCATAGACAACGTAACAGTTGGTTTCTTAGTATTTGTTCTATTCACGAACAATCTCGTGAATATATTCTCCTTAGAAATGGATAATGAATGGAAGCGAATGGTTTCGATCATGTACCCTTATGATTCCTCACTCTTGCTGTATGTTTACAGTTAGATATGTTTCCTACTATACTATAATCAGTTACGGATGAATAATGATTGGCTCAATCATTCCGTTAGGTTCAAGTTTACAACCAATTTGTGACTCGCGTTGAAAGTTCTACTCCTACCCTTAACGCTTATTACCAATTCATCCCGTCCAGATATGTATAAAAAAGACCAGATACTCTACAAATTATGCATTCACTAAAATATCCCCGTTAGTGTACCTATTTCTATTGTAACTAAGACCTAACAACTAGTCATCTAGTGTGGAATAATCTTTTAACATTTTATACTTTCGTAGAAAACATACTATATATTTTGTTAAATAATAACTCGGACGAGAACCGGTGCTTTCAACGTGGTATGGTCTCCGGCCGGGTCGTCGGAAGTCCTACTCACTGCCTTCTCGTGGCATTACTGTTGTTTACGAAATTGAGAGGACGAAAAGCGAATGTCCGGCGCTTTAACCGGGTTGGTAGACACGGAAAGTCCACCTAGGGAAGTTGGAAAACCCTGATTTCAAACCTATGGTGCACATGGGCTGACTCCAGTATCCTGAGAGAACAAATGGCGTATGAACCAATAGTTGGTTACCGGCTACTATGGGACTGCATCTCCTCACGATGCTCCACTGCCTCGTGGGTTAGACCTTTATGTCAAGGGCTCCGGGTGTGGCCCCTTAAGAAAACCACCTGCTTCAGTTTGGGCATTACATAACATCTAACTTTTCTGTGTTTAATTCAGATCTTTAGGTAGTCACTTTTTCAGCATACAGCAAGCTATTCACACAATGCCATTCAAGAAATATTCTACACAAATTTCTATCCAATGTGAAATTCAACTGTTCTTAGCACATTAAATTCTATTTGCAAACGTAATTGTTTGCCTGTGTGTAACGTGGAAACTACTTCACATTACCTAATATCCTCTTTTTTTCTGTCTAAAAGAGTGAGTTTACTTCTAGAAAACTTTAAAACAAACATCCACTTGGCGTAATATCTTTCCTTAACAGTAAACGCTTAGAAATTTAATTTCTAGCAATAAGTAACAATTAATAAACGGAAGAAAACATAGTTGATAAGTAATTCTTGGCTTAATTTCCATGTTTCGACACTCGTTAAGTTAAAGTCATTGGGGCGTTGATCGGTTGGAAAAAAATTACATCATCTGAACATCTCAATGTTGTACTGCCTTTTTTATCATTTACGATGCAATAACATCATGGATCTAAACAAATCGGATTATATTTCCATCCATTTTTCTAATAGTTTCTGATCCGGTTCTTAACAATATTAACACTTGATTTATCCGATGTCATATATTTGCTTAAAGTAAAGAATTCTAAGCACTAAATATGCAATATTAAAACAAAATTTATGAGTATTTAACTAGTGAATATTCAGAAACATATTTATAGAAGTTTCCAAATAGAGTGGTTAGTTGTCATTGATATACATTTGTAAACCTGTTTGATTAGTTTTTCTCGCATGATATCTCTTTTCATATTTGAATATATTCAATGAATGAAATCTATGGTAATCATCTTTCATTTCTGCAAATGGGAAAATATATATATAAACCACTGTGATAACACTTCTTGATTATCTGAGTAATTAACTTTGCCTTTGAGTAAACGCGATTGACAGACCCAAATAATTAGCAAATTTATGACAGTATATGCACGTTGAGAATAAAATCGTGACCCAACAGCTTGAGCATATCACCGTGTTTTTATCTTAATAGTTTAATTGTCTGTATAAAATAAATCTTTTCAGCAATGACCTTGAATGATATGGCTCAAAATCGTTCTCAGTGGCGAAGGTGCATCCACTCTTTGTGTTCTGCCAAATTCTAATCTTCTGAATTCTTCATCTTTTTTCTTTTTCCAAATTTATTTCATTGGATTATACTCCTTCAATAACATCTTCAAACCCTAATCTTTCACTTAATGCTTATACTCTTAGTACTTCTACCACTATGGGATTTGAATAGATAACTGCATTTCTGTGTTAATGTGGTATGGCAACACGGACTGATGTACGTACGTACAAAGTTCTACGTTGTGACTGACTGAATGAATGATCTTCAGTGACTGTGTTTCTCAATGTATAAGACAGTTTCCAGTAAACATTTACATTACCCATTAATATCTACTCAATACAAATGTATCTAGTTTCTTATAACATATAGTAGTATAATTAGCCAACAAGAAAAATCATTCAGAAATTTGTTTGTTTATTTAAATTCCACTGAAATTTTACTTCGTATTATAAAAATAAATAAGCATCTATCTAAATAAACCAATTAAATGAGGAATAAAGGAAAATGGAATTCTGTTTTTTCTCTCTAACTGAATCATTACTATTATTATTATTATTATCAACGTTCTTGAATGACCATTTTTTCTCCCAATTTACAAGACCAACTGAGATTTAACTAATGAACTGATTTACTCTATTTTTTTCCTTATACAACACTTATTATCTAACTACCAACTTGTGTTCTAAGTTTTGATACGAGTACGTGTATATATATATATATGTATATATGTTCTTTTGTATTTCTCTAAATATCTCCTATAAAACTCCTCACCAGATGTTCTCTTCATATTCCCCTTCTATGTCTTCTTTTTTTTTATACACTGGAATAATTTGTTTATATACATTTTCTACTTAGGGATTGTTCATTTTCGTTTGTGTGTATGTGTGTGTGTGCGCGCATCTTCTCAACTATTTTTGGAAAATTTCATGAAAAAAATAAACTAACTTGAGATTACCTTCTGTTGTCAATATTATATTCTAACCATATTGGGTTGTAGAAAATGTTTACTAAAATATAGGGATTCTAACTATATTATGAAAAATTTATTTCTCGTATATGTTTGTGTATGCGTGTTGTTTTTTTTTTACTTCATTTCAACCACTATGCTGCCGATGGTGCTGTTTCGTTTTTCTGCTGCCACTGTTCATATTATCACTGAGTCCTTTAATGACCTATATATATATAAATACAATATTTATATCCTATTTGTTATCGTTTTTCTTGTCACTGATGACAAACAAACAACAACTATTGTAGTCGATTATTCATACCTTACACCTTCGTATTACTCGATACGCTTCATTCTTTTAATAGTTTATAAATGTACATCTACGTACATAGATTGTTGCCTAAGGGCAATTTCATCAAATGATTTTTTTGTTTGCTTGAAGTGGTCAAATCAAGTAGATATCTTCTTTTAATATATCCCCCATGATTATTCTATTATCATTATAACTATTATTATCACTGCTATTGTGTAGTATATTCAGTAAGAGAGATAACAACTAATAAATAGAATGGAATAAATTTCTTGATAATGTTAATTACATAATAATAGACTAATGATCAAAACATTCTTCTGTCATTTATTTTAGTTCATATGAAAACTTTGGGGGGGGGGTTTCTATTTATTATGGAATGCAGTTTATGTATTATTCTTATTGAAAACTTGTTAACTACCAAAATGTGCTTCTATTGCAAAGTTTATGTCTCTGCTGAAACTAATCAAACTGAGTAAATTTTTTAACCTGAAAATAATTTCGGAACAGTTCTCTAAGAATTACATTTTTTTAACAAAAGAGTCTAGTAATAGTAGTATTATGTATATATGCATCATAGAAAGCTGGTAAGAATTCAGAAACTGTCTTACGATGTCGCCACACTGAACATCCATTCCCATACTGAATCATAGTCCAAATCCTTAAGGTTTAACGATTAAATGATGTAGCTTGAATCTTTGTCACATGAGAAAATAATATTATTTCATAGGTATAACCTCATACTCTGGGACTCTTTCACAGTTTTCACCCACCAATGCTTTCGATGATTCAAAAGATATATCAGTTTTTTGATATCAAATAATACAGTTTATCTGCCAATCTGTTAACAAATGATGCGGAAGGATAAACATAGTTAAAAGATTACCCTAACCGATCACTGAATTGTAACCTTAATACTGTCCGCCTAGTTCTCATTATTGATTGTATTACGAAGATCAAGTTGTAATGAAGTCATTCATCTAATTGACTTGACGTCACATCCACTATTATATTAATGTTAGATGATTTGTGTCAACTAACTACGATCTCTAGACATAAGTTTTTTGCCAGCTCGCGTTCATCACTAAGATATATCTTAAATCATTCTGGATATATCAGTCTGACAGGTGATCATCCCCCAAATGCCCTAGTACGACCGAGAGTGGCTACAGTTCGCCCTCCATCTCGAAATGCTCTCATATGACCACGCGTATATAGCCTCTGCCAGGGAAGTCCTACTCACTGCCTCCTCTTGGCATTACTGTTGTTTACGAAATTAAGAGGACGAAAAGCGAATGTCCGGCGCTTTAACCGGGTTGGTAGACACACAAAGTCCACCTAGGGAAGTTGGAAAACCCTGATTTCAAACCTATGGTGCACATGGGTTGACTCCAGTATCCTGAGGAAACAAATGGCGTATGAACCAATAGTTGGTCACCGGCTGCCATGGGACTGCATCTCCTCACGATGCTCCACTGCCTCGTGAGTTAGACCTTCGGATCAAAGGCTCGGGGTGTGTCCCCCTAAGAGAACCACCTGCTTCAGTTTGGGCACCTGGGCAGTGTCACAGCCCTCACACAAATCAACTGAGATTTGTGAGGCGCATATTTATCTGGTGCTTTCTTGTACCAATATTTATGTGTTTAAATAGATAATAATAATAATAACAGGTGGTAATTTACAGACCGAATAGATGAATGGCAACGGCTTTGATTACAATAATTAATGGTATGGTTTCAAGTCTCATACAAGGAGTCAGTTACCCCAAGATTCTAAGTATTTATTCCCGATAACTCAATAGACATGAAACCTAGGTCCAACAAAGCTATCTGTTGATCACTTTCAAAAATCATAGTTTAAAGCTACTATTATTCTTCACTGTTTCGAAGATATAATTACAAAACTTAAATGACATAAAATAATCAGTTGTTCATCGCCTTTTACTTATACAAGTTAACCGACTTAATGATAAATCTATTCTATGTAATATAGATTAGTCAAATGTAAAATCAGCCTAAAAGTTTGCTCATCTCAGTTGAGTCATCTCCTATTCCTCTAACATGTAACACATTATATAATTTAATTTATCCTAAATACTATTCATGCGTAATATATTCCTATTTTATAAACATTCAATAGTTAACTAAATGATAACAAATATTTAACTGAATAGTTTAGTGTCTATATTTCTTGTTCAATGATTTATTGAACAATGTATTCAAGTCATTTGACCATTTTAATAGTTTAATAAAAATTAACTACAATGATTATTAGCTTAAATTGATTTGAGAATTATTAAATAAGTATTGAATAATTATAATTCCGCATGTAGCCCCTTCAGGAGGCTACTGCTGGTCTTAAGCCAGGATAAAGGAGGAGGGTTGGGCAGGGGGTTAGCTAACTAAACGCTAACCAGGAAAAATATTTCGAATGCTCTGGGAGTTGAAGGGTGAATTATGACACCTCATGATGAAAACCGAGTCCCTTTTGAAGTCACGAGGTCGATGCCCCTTCTAACAACCGGAGCAACAACTTTTATAGTAACATGGAACGTCCGCACAATGTTAGAAACTGGGAGAGTCTTCCAAATTGCTGCAGAAATGAGGAAATACAACCTGGAGGTGCTTGGGATCAGTGAAACACATTGGACGCATGTTGGGCGACAAAGACTAGCTTCAGGAGAACTTCTGTTATACTCCGGTCATGAAGAAGAAAATGCCCCACATACACGAGGAGTTGCATTAATGCTGTCCAAACAAGAACAAAATGAGCTTTTAGGACGGGAATATCATGGACCAAAGATCATCAAAGCCTCCTTCAGAACAAAGAAATAGGGCATTGCAATGAACGTCATCCAATGCTATGCGCCTACCAACGACTACAATGAAGACATCAAAGATCAATTTTACGATAGGATACAGGCAATCGTCGAGAAGTGTCCGATAAATGACCTGACCATTCTGATGGGAGATTTCAATGCCAAGGATGAAATGGACAACACTGTATACGAAGACGTCATGGAACGACATGGGCTGGGAGAGAAAAACGAAAATGGTGAGAGATTTTCAAACCTATATGCCTTCAATAAACTGGATCATTGTTGGTACACTGGATAAGATTGAAGAAAAGAGGCACAAGAAGGCAGCAATCAATATCAGCCGAACAAGAACAGAGAAAGCCAACGCACAAACCGAATACACAGAAGTAAACAAGCAAGTGAAGAGGAGCATCAGAACAGACAAACGTAAATATATGGAATATCTAGCAATGATGGCAGAAAAGTCTGCAAGAGAATAAAACGTGCGACAACTGTATGACAACAAACAAACTCGCTGGAAATTACCTTAAACCAGGCTGACCAGTGAAAAGAAAGGAAGACAAAGTAATCACCAACAATAAAAAACAACAAAACAGGTGAGAAGAACACTTCAAAGAACTCTTGAATCGACCGGCTCCACTGAACCCACCCAACATCGAAGCAGCACCCGTGGACCTCCCAATCAATGTTGGCCCACCGACAACCGAACAGACCAGCATGGCGATCAAACAAATCAATAGCGGCAAGACAGCAAGACCAGACAACATTCCGGCAGAAGCACTGAAAGAAGATGTAATAGTAACTGCAAAGATATCCCACATTCTTTTCAGCAAGATTTGGAATGAAGCACAAGTACCAACAGACTAGAAAGTAGAACTTCTGATCAAAATACCAAAGAAAGGTGATCTCAACAAATGTGATAACTACAGGGGCATCACTCTTTTCTCAATACCAGGAAAAGTCTTCAACAGGGTACTGTTAAACAGAATGAAGGACTCCATAGACGCCCAACTTCGAGACCAACCAGCTGGATTCCATAAGAGTCGATCGTGTACCGACCAAATCGCAACTCTACGGATCATTGTGGAACAATCAATCGAATGGAATTCATCACTCTACATCAACTTTATTGGCTACGATAAAGCATTTGATAGCGTGGACAGGACAACACCATGCAGGCTTCTTCGATATTACGGCGTGCCTTAGAAGATAATCAGTAACATACGGAATTCCTATGATGGATTAAACTGCCAAATCGTCCATGTGAAAATACAAAAATTCCAGTAGTTCAATTTCTTAATACAAATCGACTGTTGATTCAGTGTACCAGTTAATGTCGGTTATGTAATGAAATTTTCCCTTATTGTAACTAGTTGCTTTCAGTACCTGTATCTATTCATCTCGCTATCATATATAACATTATTAATATTCTTTTTAATGATAAATACTCTAAAATGAAAGAAGTTCTCTCAAATAGTTGATTTATGCAGAATATATCTGTCTAATTCCAGAATATCTGTAAGTAATGATTAGTATATAAAAGAATTGTAGACTGGTCGTACTTTTTATATATCAACTAATAAGTATAAGATAATCAGTGTTTGATTATTCTTTTCTAATCTTTCACAAGATCAAATCATTTCTTCTGATCCCTGACTGTGTAACTATTGATAAGGGCAAAGACAATCAAAATAAACATCCAGTTACACAGCCACTAAACGAATTACTAATCATTTGCGAGGAAATTCTAATATCTCACTTCCTTTCGAAGTGTTTACTGATAATTTAGTCTAAAAAGACAACAGAATCTTCACAACTAAATCACGATGCTGCGAGAACACAACATATCTAAGGCAGTGTAAGATACTGTTCAACATGAAGTGTTTAGATGAAAATATACACTAGCCTGAGACTGCTGATGGAAGAACACATAGCAATGTATAGTATCGGCTATTTCTAGCATAAATTTTGAGGTGGTACTTACTTCATTCAGAGATATATATAATTGATTTAAAGTTACAAATTACTGTTATATGTTTATATAAGTTGAATGAGATTTCATTAATCAGTAATTGGTATTATCTTAACTTTATCCTTATTCTAAATAGTCACTACTCTTGATAGATATGCTCATGACTGTTACTCTTTTATAGTTTTTTTTCGTACAAGGATTCCTCTGGAAATCTGTAATTATAATTATTATTTCTTTTTTGTTATATTCACTCTTGCTGTAATTGTTTATGTTTTGCTAAAGTGGATTTATTGTACTATTAACGTAAAGTGTCAATAGTCCAATAGTTGATTATCCATCTGAGATCTTCGATGCTTGATCATTTGGGTTTTTTAAATCCGAGTTACTGCCAATCCCAAGCCCGGGTAAACGAGGAGAGTTGGGCATGTGGTCAACAATCCCATCCTGTAGAAAATAACCTTGCTGAAAAAACGCTGACCAGTAAGTATTCTTAATTATTTAATCTATTAAATAATGTTCCGTATTCAAATAGTCAATGTAAGACTTTTAACAGTTTTTAATGTTTACCAAACGAAAATTAATATCAGTACTTGTAGAAACTGCTGCTTTTTTATGAAAAACAGTGAATTAACAAAAAAGAACTTGAACAGTGACTAGCAGAGGAATCCAGGACATACATTTTATCCTAGTTGACGTCAGAAGTGAAAGTTACTAGGTTCGATTCCCAGTGCAAATATTAACTCTACGATCTAAATACATTCAGCTTACAAGTCATAAATAGGTTAATTTTCTCTTCCTGGATTCCACTCTCAGACATCACCTAACTTGAATATAAACCTATAACTAAATGCCAATATCTAGTTAATCCGCTTAGGATGCAAATATGCTAATAAAGACTGTCTGATTACAATCCTCAATATCACCAACGAGAAAATACAAATCCTTACAAAAAATTAATGGAATAGCGATTAAGAATCACTACTGTTTTTCAGAGTTTATCTGTTATACAATCTATCTACTATCAGTTATTATAGACAAACTTTGTCAATTTCATAATGCTACTACTACTACTACTAATAATAATAATAATAATAATAATAATGATAATAATAATAATAGTCCTACATCAAAGTAGAATAACTAAAAGGAAAAAATGTTTTCAAGGAAAGGGATATTTACAAAAGATGACCAACCGTCATTTCTTCTATCCATATATTCTTTTAAAAAAGGTTGAAAGAGAAAAGAAACACTAGAGTATGTTACATTGCTACTAGCAAGTTACTAACCTGGAAATTTCTCATTGTTATTATCACCATTATTATTGTCGTTGTAATTGTTTTCTCATCTTTTCTTACGGAAACAAACGATCTGCTATTGCTTTCTAGTGTTTTTTTCACATTTTAAACAACCTTCTACATTATTTTTATATGCTCTTATGGATGTACACATCCATGTATAAATATATCAGCTTTAAGTGCTTACAAGAGTGAAGTTATAGTGATTGTCGATACTCCCTGTTGAATCATTTCATCTGTAATGCCGTGCTTCGCTAATCGTTCACCTCGATAACCGTTATAATACAAATCTTAACGATGCATAAAACCAGAAGATAAGGAGAAGTGGAAGCTACAATTTTATTGACAAATGACGCAGGCCAGAAAGTTATAAGCACATGAACAAGTATCAGTGAGCGAAACAAAAATGACACGCACTTGAGATGGCGGGTAAGCCAATTCACTTTAATCAAGCGTTAATAAATATTTATAGTCAGACAAGAATGAATAACAGACATGTAATAAATAGGATAAGAAGTGTACACACAATCACGTCGGGCTCACTAAATCTGTAAAGCCGTAATTCGCTAATCGTTTACCTCGATAACCGTTATAATACAAATCTTAAAGATGCATAAAATCAGAAGGCAAAGAGAAGCGGCAGCTACACGTCCCTCTAACAAATGCCGCTACTATTATAGTGAACAAGAGCACTAAGGGGAACAGCCAAATGTATTTGAATGTAAAATTACTTGATTGTTCCTTCGTTTCCACACCAATCATTCTCTATTCTCGTTCTTTTCTCTTCGATCTTGTTAACTGTCTGCCACCAGGCATTTCACTTTCGATTGGTGATACATACTACTTATATCTTTCGAAATCAGTAACATACACCACACTACCAATACTGTTATCAGCATAGTCAGAAGCATGCGTTTTTTTCTTTAATCCATGTTCTTCACTAAATTTCTTTTCAAATCACCATTCTATATAGGGAGACTACCCCTATTCCATATATATTTATAATATACAATTCTAATTGTAGCAAAGATAATGTTGCTATTTAAGCAAAGATGGATAGTGGCTAACAGTGGAATCCAGGACGCGCGTTTCGTCCTATTTGGGACTCGTCAGCTGGATGTACCTACATCTCAGAGTTGATGTTCACTCTGGGACTCGAACCCAGTACCCTCGCTTCAAATGACATCGCGTTATCCACTCTGAGATGCAGGTACATCCAGCTGACGAGTCCCAAATAGGACGAAACGCGCGTCCTGGATTCCACTGCTAGCCACTATCCATCTTTGCTTACCATGCTTGTGAATTAAGGCTATATCGAGGCAATACGCACAGTATGCACATATGTCAATTAGAAACTGACCAGTTGCAGTCCTAAAAACATCAGTGGGAAGATTCAAATAAACAATTCTAAATGAATTCAATATTTCTATTTGTCTACTATGAAACATTTTTTTGTGGTTTCTACACATATTATTAATATCAGTAATGGTTCAATAGAGATTTTATAGTTTATCCAGTGGTGTAGCCTTTGATAATTAGATAATCATATTTTTTTATTAAACATAAGCATACACTCACACATATACTTTAAATAGGCGATAATAACGAAATTAGTAAATGAGTTAATGTTAAGATTGGTTCGTTTCTCTTTCTCTCTCTCTCTCTGTCTCTCTGGGTATTAAATGACCAAGTGAAAAGTATAGTAGTATACTAGTAATATGTGTTCTTATCTGTTGACTATAATAATAATTGTTGCTATCATAGTTATAAATACAAATAATGTATATTTATACTATGTGTGTAAATGGATTTGTGTAGATGTTTTTTTTGCCTCTAGCCAGTTTTTCTTTTTTACACCAAACAACAGAATAACCCAGGTAAAAAATGATAAGAATAAATAAACATCAAAAACGGTTACTTCTCCTTTTGGGAAAAATAAAAAAAAAACCCAGAAAAATCACTTAAAAAAGCAAGAAAAGAAAAACAAGTGAGTTATCAAATGAAGCTACATTGTATAATCATTATTGTCAATGTAACGTTGAAAAAGAACAACACAACACAACATACCACAAATGGATATCACGTAAATTAGATTTTGTTGTTTTGAATGTGGTTAATTTTTCAACATTCTCTTTTTATGTTGTCAATTGCAAAGCTGTTTTTTTAGTGAAAATACAGAATAATCAGTTTTCAGAAACACGCACACTCACACACGTGTATATGCATATGTACAAGTACATACCGAGTATACACTGGTACAAAGTTTGGATGATGGAATAATTTGAAAGAGCAAATAAACACTTGAGTGATATAACATCGGTCTCGATAGGAGAATTATGTATATGCGTATTAAGAATAACAAAGAATGAATAGTTATTATTATCATCGTTAGTAGTAGCACTAACGTTTGTAGTATTACAACTTCTACTCATTTTCCCCATAGTTACCTTTCATCGCTAAACTCTGTTTTTGCCAATCTTCAACATCATTGTTTTGATGTAGAGTAAGATGGGGTTTTTATATATTACGGCTAAAATAAACAAAAACAACTTTATGATTTCCTTTCAACTATGAACACGATAACTTTAAGAGAAAATAGATGACTAACACACACACACACACACCTAATCATACACACATGTATGAACATAAATTCTTTACTTAGTTGGAAATTTGAAGGTTTTCGTATAATTTGGAGGGTATTTTTGAAAAATCTATGTTAGCTGAAGTACCATTAAGAATAACGGATTAGTGAATGGTAATTTTGTCCACATTCAGAACTCGTCAAAGGTATGTCTTCTAGGTTTTGTATATAGTCTAATCTAGGATCTTTATCCATTTAGTCTTTGAAAGGAATCATATTGAAATTATAGAAATATCAATGAATTACATTTGTAATTAGTTATTGCTATAGTCACGTCACCTTTGTATTTCTTAGCCCGAATCCAATGATCTACATGTATCAACATATATAACACTATCATATAGTGTCATTGTCAAAATAATTAAAGTCTACCGGTCACACCTCACTAAAACTTCAGCAGTCTATCTCCAGTTCATTGATCAGCACATGATCACTATTTAGTCGGGTGGATTGTGTAGATTAGTTTAGTATGGAGAAAGTTTCTCACCATAAACCGATCTCGATTAAGAAATAACTGTATACCAGAAAGCGTTGAACTTAGCTATTTTGGGTTCTATTACCTCTATTACACACTATTTAGGAGTCCCAAACTAGGACTATACAACTGTCCAACATTCTTTGATTCCTAGTAGTTCACCAGCTAACTTCATCCTGTGATATAAACTCCCATCACATTGAAACAATTATAATAATTCGCAATAGATTTAGTGACAGGATTTTAAACTCTTTGGTTCTATCAATTATCAGTCCATCGTGAGTATATTCTGTTGATGTGTTTTAAACTTAGGATAAAACAAAAGTTCAGAAATATTTTGTGGCCCAGAGATCTGACTCTAGGTAGATCGTTCGATGATTGCTTTCGAAAAATACATGCAGCCAATCCTCGTATACAATTATCAACTTAACTCCCGTTGGTTAATAGCTGAATTAAAATAAGCCAAATACTAGAATGGATTTTTAATACGTATATTTTGCACAATAATTGATCAGAACGGACAATCAGAGAGATGAAGCGAACGAAGCGAAACAAACTGGATAAGTCATGTTAGCCAACTCAATTTAGCCAAGCGTTAATCGATATTTATAGCCGAACAAAAATAAGTTAGACATATGATGTGTAAGATAGGAAATGCACACATATAAGCTTACATAAAAACAGTCAAATTTGATAAACGAATAAGTGACAAAGTCAAGATGTAGCTTGAGAACAATGAATAAATTGATCTATCCAGAGTCTAGAATAACCTATGTGGGCTTGACATAGTTATAGCACTTACAACTTCATAAATTTTAATGGTATCCCAGATATATCCATTGGTTATCTTCATTTCATTATAAAATTAGCTCTGATGAAGTTGCTGAACTTTTCAACGAAAATTCAGTATCAAAATATTTACACCTTCTTAATCCTGATTGCCATTTTAATAAAATGAGTAGTGGATAAACAATAATCTATATGAATATGTAAGTTGTCCATCATAAAATGATGCTACAATTGAATCTTTTCACAAAAAGATTACTCAACTATTAACAACATGATTATGAAGCGTACAATTCTGTAGTAATGTGCAATGTATTTATTTAATGGTTTACTGTTTTACGTAAATATGACTATCAACTAGGAATTATTTTAGTCAAGAAAATCAATAAATGATAACGATTATCGATCAGATTGAGTTACTCTTTCTTATCTTTTAATACTTCCTAACGAAAATACACGATATAAGTTATTAGTCCGTTCAGTAAATGAACCGACTTTTGTTAAAGATGTTCTTCACTGATGGACTTCATTTGGGTTGCTGCTGAAAACCAAAGAACACATGATTTCTGATTTAATATGGGACTTTTCAATATGTCCAGGCCATTCCACTAAACTTCTAGATAAAGAAGAATAGATGTAATTGGATACTCTTGTTATATCATCATTTTTCAAAAAGTTCTTATTAAAGTTTACAAGTATGAGGAAGAAATTTTTTGAAACAGATAGATTTCATTAAAATGTAAACCAGCAGGAGTTAACTCCTTATTTTCAATTAAAACAAATGCATTATTACAGTTCATCTGGTCATCTTCAAGTAAATAAAAAAATCTATACAAAACACATTCTTCTTAATAATAGTAAGCTGATATTTGTCTACTTTGTTAAGCACTTCTGGTGATGTAAGAAAATAGAGTCAAAATTTTTCAGAAATCATTTTCATTACCAATTGATATTAACTGGATAGTTAATTAAAAGGCAGAAATACTGAATAGTTTATTTGTTGACTCAAGGAAAGTTATCAACAGTGAGTACCCGTGGTTGTTAGGTCTTAAACCGGACACTATACCATTCAACTATATCGTTCACTGCCATCGGTGGGTAGTTTCTCACTAGGGACTGACTTTAAGACAGTGAGTTATGTACCAGCCATGAGGTTGGTCAAGCCTCATTGGGGAAGCTAAGTGGCGCTGTCATATTTTGAGGCATACATGCAAACCACTTGTATATGTTTTGTGGAGGAACAGATGAATCACTGAGTCTTGGTGAGTGAGCATAGCAACTACACGGGACGAGTATACGTCATATACACTCCAGTAACCCATAGGTTTGCACCTACATATTATATAGCGCGCACATAGGCATACCGGCCCCTTTGAGAGGGATGATGGTAATTACTTCTTTTTCTAGTATTTGCTGCATCTTATACTTTATATGCATACCAGAAATACATAAACGTACTTTTATGCACATCGTAGCATACACACATGCATAAGCACTCTTGAAGGGATTGGTGGTCGTCCCTCCGTATATATATATATATATATATATATATATATATATATATATATATAAGCATGCACAAGAGACTGTCCAATTTGCGACTTTAGAGCCCCAAAGTATGGTTCTTGATTAATCCAGGTTCTAATCGAACTGTGAATTAGTTCGATATTAGTCGACCACTCAAGTTAACTCATTAGGTTATACCCTTGCGACCCCTGCAGCGCCAAGAATAGGCCTTAGGTCGGATTTGCTGCGGTAATTTGAATGCGAATTTCTTTAGTTTATTATAATCAATTTTAACCTAGAAAAATCAACCAGATGGTGAACGGTTTAACTTCCCTTAGATGATAATGAATGGTAATAGCTTCAATAACACTAATTTTAAACACACACCTTTATCAACTTGGAAAAGACAAGAAAATTTATTCAATCAAAATACTCTGAATTTATTTCATCTCGTTAGATTCACATTATCTATTGCTTATAACTTATAATATTTCAAAATCAAAACTATGAAGTTAAAAATACTTACGTTAATAGATTTCGTTACAAGTTAGTGTGAATACATGCCAGTGTAATGTATCATCTGTTCACCGTTGTGCTATAATTTTGAGAAAGCGACTGATTGTGTAGTGTATGCTAATTATATCTTTCGACATAATTGGCATATAACAGTAATCAGAAGTGGAAGGCTCTGAAACAGTAGGTTGAGAAGATCGAATTGAGGAGAACGAGAACGGAAAGTAATTGTTATGGCAATGAAGGAATGATGAAGTTTGAGACAGTTGATGGGGGATTTTCAAGTGAAGTATTGAACGTACGGTTATCATATTCGACTAAAGAACTCTCTAATTTTTATTAAAATACATTGACTCTTCCCATCTGTGTTCCCATTCACAACAATAGGTACTACTTTGATGTTACTTCAAACCGTTTCCATAAATCTGCACGTATTTTCCAAAGCATTTATATTAGCAGAACAGATAAAAAGTCTTGTCTTAGTTTTTTTAACATGCAAAAGCATCACTCAATGAAAATAAGGATGTTGAACAGCGCGATTATTAGACAAGTCTAGGACTTTGGACATCATATAGACACCACAAAATTTCCTAGAGCAATTGTTAAATGATCAAGCTCTAGTCTTCTGAAAGTTGACGAAGTTACTCCTATAAAGTGATTGAAACCTGGTACCTTATTCGAAAGGAAATCGTCATCAATCTTTCTTCACTCTGGTAATATATATATATACGTTATGCCAATATCAACTTCAAACCAGATTCATTTGAAAGTATATTATCAAACGACTTCGTAATCTGTACTTAGTGCCGTACAAGTTGTATTTAGTAACTGATGGAAACCCAACGAAATAATCCCAAATCACTAAAGCTGATAATTTAAAACATTAGGTTTTAACACTCAGTAGATCTCCTCTTATGATATCTATGGTATTTCAAGAAAATATATGAATGTCAGAAAGATTTAAAGGGTTTTTAGCTGATGTGCAAAAAACTACTTTTTGAATGATAATACAAAGGATAATTATTGTTGCTACAAATGTGGTGTGGGTTACTTATATCCACAGAAGTAGTATATAACGATGGTCAGATATAGAATGTATTTCACTAAAAGATCGATAAGGAAAGAACGGAAACGAAACGCAATTGGTATGAAAATGTATTAACAATAATAATCGGAAACTATGGACTGATATTTGCAGAAGGAATAGTCAAGATTGAGACAATTGATTGATAGTTTGCAAATTAACTATTTACTGTATGATTGTCAGATTTTAGTGAGATAATCTGTAATAGTCGTGTCAAAAAATATTCGATTGTCCCTACTAGTGTTCTGTTCACTACACTATCACTATTATTGGACGAAAAAAAATTTGTCAAAATTCATAATAAAATGAGGGATCAATATATCTGTCAGATGCCTTTGAGAATTCTCTTAAAAAAAAATTTTAGAAGCTAGGGAAAACTAAAGATCATATATCTAACCAATACTCAACAAATTCTACTCACAAAATTCTGGAAAAACGAATTAATATATCATTTCAAAGTCATGTTGAAGCTAAATTTACTTAACATCGTCAACAATCAATAATCTTCTTCACTATTTTTTTTTTGGCATACAAAAATCTAATCATCACTTTCTCAATAAGATAAGAAAAATAAATATTTCTAGAAGTAATCGTATATGTATATATATAACCCCCCTTTATCTAGATTTCTATAATCAGCTTATATTTTTAACAATTTCATCAGTCCATTTATATCCTATTCCTCTTTTCTTACCAGTAACATTTGCGTAAAACTTAATTTTCATTGGTTCATTATTTTGTTTTCTTACTTATCTACTATTCTACCGTAAACCAATTAAGAATAAAATTTATATTTTTCTTTTCTTTTTTTCTTCAAAGGATAACGAATTAAAACGAGATATAAATATGAGACTATTTGTAAGACTATGTATATAATAAGAAAACATTCATCTAAGTCTATACATTCAATATACATGCACAATCAAACACTTCAATGATAAACAACAATTAAATAGTTCCTTCAATGTAACCAATACGAATATAGTTTAAGTCATCATTACAGCAACTGAGATGGTTAACATAGTGAAGTTAAACTCTGTATTAAATAACTGATTCATCATCATCATTATTTTCTGCCCAATTTACTTATAATTACATTTATCATACATCCATTCATAATTATTCTAACCATGATAAACAACTCAAATAGGAGGATAACAACGATGACAATGATGATAAGACACACATCATAAAGGAAATCTTTTACGGTCATGGCCAATGATTTTTATAATTTAAACGTAGTTATGCGTAGAAATATAAATACCAATTGAAAATATCAATAATAACATTATAGGAAGAAGAAGGAAAGGAAGGGAGAGATGTATTTAACACGCACACACACACACATATATATATATACATAAATATCCATCACCCCTCACTAAATCCTACTCATTTAAATACTTTTTCTCCCTAAAACTACATATTTAACCATTCTTAGACTGAATACATTTTTAATCAAATTTTATTGATGAAAAAGTCCTTTCGAGATTATATATATATATATATATAATTCTATTCATTTGTGTGTATCTATGTGTCCGTCTACTATGAAGGTGTATATTTGCTTGGCATCCCACCCATCCCCTCCAAGAATAACATAACCTAAGTAATCATGACCAACATTCTTATAGTCAACATTTTGATATAATATAATATAAATGAATGAATAAAATGAGGCAAATTTAATATAATCAAAATCAGTTCACAGTTTTTTTTTCTATATTTAAAGTAATATCATTAATTAAAAATAAATCAAGTTAACTCTTAAAAAAAAACTACAATAAAAGGAAACAGCACAGTAACAAAAAAAGGAAAGAAGTGTATCAAAGGAAAAGGTAAGTTATTAATAATAATAATAATAATGTATTAATCAATCTATGTAGTTGATAATTTAATTTTACCTAAGCTCAATCCTTAGTAAGTAAATTAGAACAAGTACAATTAAATTGAATTGAATCATTGTCTATTAGATTTTCGTTCATTCTCAAAACCAAATTAGTAGTAAATTTAATTTGTATTGATATTCTTAATGTATTATTATGAAAATTATATATATATATATATATATATATATATATATATATATATATATGAAATCCCGCGAGTGCAGGATCGTGGATGAGCACTGCTGAGGAGTCCCATAATAGGACGAAACGGCCGTTCAGTGCTTCCAGGTTTCCCATGGTGGTCTAGCTTCAATTGACTCATGATATCAACTTTAAAAAAATACTGAAATCCCCACAAACCCCCTTCTGATTGAAATTTGATTTATGATTGAAAATGTAACTTGAATTTAAGTATATTACTGCTTAGATACAATTGTTAATGATTTTGAAAAGTATGAGCCATCTTGGTAGATACAGATTACTTGGTTAAATTCCTTTAGATAACCGTGATCAGTGATTGAGTGTTTTAAATTGGAATTGGTCACAATGACCCAGATCTATTCACTATTTATGTTATTCTAGTTCTTGAATTCTAATATCTCTTCATGAATACCCTTTCATTCTGTCTTTTTAAACCCCATTCTCAATGTCAAGTCTCTTGTTAGCATTGCTGCTACAATATTAAGACATCATTAGCTATACATCTCATCATGCCAATGTAATATAGTAACCTGACTCAATGCTAATTTATGTCCACCTCTCTTTTGATCATGAATAAGTAACTGGATTTGTAAATATCGTAATAAGTAAACATTTGGAGTTCTTTTACTTGATCATCAACATAATCGGTTAAATATTGAATAATGTAATAGCTGAGATTGGAAATTTAAAGGTCGAGTAAGCCTGTAACTTTAAATTAAAATAGACAGCTGGTCTGGGATTTATTATGTAGTGTGTTTACGTAACAGAAAATAAATTCCCATGTTAAAATAAGTTATTTCACAACTCGACTGTTCAATGTTCAATAATTTGTTGGTGTGACTGGATCTTAAGTTGATCTTCTTCGACGATAAGAATAACTCACAAAAATGTAACATTTATTTGAGTTGGCACACAAAAAGTAAATGTATTTATTTTCCTCAATTTATTTGGTTTTATTGGCTGAAAATTGTTAGACGACTGCATAAAACGAAATTCTTGACAAAAGTTGAAAGCTTTGTAGTTTCAATCACCATTGAACAAGTACAAGCACTGGACAGTCATTTCGTCCT
Source organism: Schistosoma rodhaini (assembly GCA_944470415.2). Lineage (NCBI taxonomy): Eukaryota > Metazoa > Platyhelminthes > Trematoda > Strigeidida > Schistosomatidae > Schistosoma > Schistosoma rodhaini. The sequence continues at coordinate 33,080,971 of OX104037.1, forward strand.
AGTAATGGACTGCTTAGCAATGTTCAACCATGACCCTACATTCAAGAATTGAACCCAATACCTTTAGTATTAGGTGAAAGCTGTTCCATACTATAACGTAACAGTCGCTCAATGTTTTCAGGTTTTCATTGCTGGTTTAGCTAAGATAAGTTCATAAGTTGAACTATGAAAATTCAACAATCTCCACGATACCCAAAATACAAATAAAAATCTAATTTAACAGTTAAGATCATGAGTCATTTGAAGCTAGACCACCATGAAAAACCTGGAAGAACTGGACAGCCGTTTCTTCCTAGTATGGGACGCCCCAGCAGTGCTCATCCACGATACCGTCCGTGAGATTCGAACCCAGGACCTATCAGTGTCGCGCGCGAGTGCTTAACCTATAGACCACTGAACCGGCATCCAACGGTGTTAATATCTAACTTCAATTAATCAACGAAATTGAGCGACACATCCACCATTGTCTTCAGTACTGTCTTCAGTGATCTTCCTAACTGAATAGGTTGTGCAACTAATTGACATAATGAATTGTTGAGACAAACAAAAAACAGATAACTTGTTGAAATATCTAGATGACAAGAACAGGTAGCCCAGATATTCAAGAAGGCTGCATTTTATAATGCACATCAATTTTATGATAGACATCAACTTGTTCACTATCATATTACTATTTGTTACACACACAAAAGACAACAGTTTGAAATAATTACTGTTTATATCTTTGAGGTAGTTAGCCAAATTGTAGACTTTTCATTATCGTTTTGAACAATATCATCAAAGGCTGCTTTATGTAGAAGTGAGTGAACCTCCATAAGCTTCAAATTAATTTATCCTACTGGCTTTGTATGTAATTTATTGTCTTTATAAGTTCCATTGTTGTTATTTGCTCTTATGCTCAAGTTGATTGTCTTATTTGATCAATCCATCTAGTTCAGAGAAATCGATAACACTAAAAGTTGCAAATTTTCCATATTATTCTTTTTATATATATTTGGAAAAAAACGAGAGAGCAGTAATATAGTTTTGTTTTCTTTTGTGGTTTGAAGATTTCCAGGAGTAAGTATAAACTATTTCATAAGGGAACAAGTATAATAATAATAATAACTAAATAACTAACATTATTCTTCATTATTGATTATGAGTACTTCTTATTCACCTGTATCCTTGGTTTATGACTAAAACATTCGAATACAGAGTTAATTATATTAAAAAAAGAAATCAATAGTCTAAAGGTAACTTGCTTCCAGTGAGACTTGAACGTCTTAAGTATCATTCTATGTAAGATAAAAGGATATACATTGTTGAGAAGTTTTATAACAATACAATCAAATAACTTTCATTAATTGTCCCTAGTTCCCATCAGTAACCCACTCAAAATAAAAATAAGAAAAACAAACTAAAATTAATCTGTGATGAAAACCATTTACTCTGAAAATTTTTATATTATTCTCAATTTATTAAATACTTGAATACTTGATAAGTCATAGTAAAGTTTACTTGGTTAATTAGACTAACAATATATTATTGAATAATATCTACAGTACATTAAAAAGAATAAAAACTTTCCTTAATACTTACCTCTATCCAAACGGTAAATCATAGATAATAAACAAGTTTGATAATTAAATAATCTATTTATAATATCCCAATGAGTAGAAAAATTAGATTTTCTGACGTTTCGTGAAAATACTACAAAAAGGTTTTTCCAATCACAAAGAAAGAAGAGTAGCTGAAGCTTTCCATATAATGCTTAATCCCACTGCTCTCAATAGAAAGGAAGGCCTTACCATACATCCTACCTGGACCATTTATCCTAGTCACTTAGTCTGATATCATTTACAATTTCACACCATTACATTACAAATTAAACTCTATCCTTTGTCATTACAAATGTCACACATTTTTCGTCATTAACAATGCATACATACACACAAAATTACATACATATCCCTTATGAATCACTTTAACCGAAATGAAATGATTTGACATTGATTTATTCAGACCTGTTTTTGATTGACCACCTAATATTCTTGGATTGTTCCGTTGTACTATTTAAACTTGGATTAATGTTAATTTGGTTATTTATTCTCTGAAGAAGTGGCTTAAACTAAGTCACGAAACGTCAGAAAATTCAATTTTTCTACTCATTGGGATATTACAAATAGATTATTAATAACAAGAGTAGCTGAAGCTTTCCATATAATGCTTAATCCCACTGCTCTCAATAGAAAGGAAGGCCTTACCATACATCCTACCTGGACCATTTATCCTAGTCACTTAGTCTGATATCATTTACAATTTCACACCATTACATTACAAATTAAACTCTATCCTTTGTCATTACAAATGTCACACATTTTTCGTCATTAACAATGCATACATACACACAAAATTACATACATATCCCTTATGAATCACTTTAACCGAAATGAAATGATTTGACATTGATTTATTCAGACCTGTTTTTGATTGACCACCTAATATTCTTGGATTGTTCCGTTGTACTATTTAAACTTGGATTAATGTTAATTTGGTTATTTATTCTCTGAAGAAGTGGCTTAAACTAAGTCACGAAACGTCAGAAAATTCAATTTTTCTACTCATTGGGATATTACAAATAGATTATTAATAACAATCCACCCAATGCTCAATTTATTCAAAATTATCAAATCAAAACTTGGTAATGATACCTAAAAAGTTTGATAATTGTATTAACTAAAATGAAATAGTGTAATAAGAAGATGAAGATTATCAGAACTATGTGCTGATATACTAGCGCAATACATTTCGAACAATCTAATCACACATATACTTGTTCAAAATGTATTGCGCTAATATATCGCCACATAGTACTGATAATCTTCATCTTCTTATTACACTATCGAAATTTATCAAATGGACTAATTGTTTTAAGATGAAATAGTTATTTACTATTGAATGGTTCTAGTCAATATTCAATTGATCACAATTAACAGCTTGACACTAAATTAATCATCACAAATTTGTTCATAAAACTTGTTTGTATTAAATTTCAAGGTAAGTTAGTTCTATATGAACTATAGTGTATAGATTCACTTGGTATTGTTTGTTTGAATCTTCCCATCGATGTGTTAGGACTGCAACTGGTCAGTCTCTAATTGGCATATGTGCATACTGTGCGTATAGCCTCGATATAGCCCTGATTCACATCTTTGCTTATAGTGTATAGAATTACAATAAATAGTTGATATAAGAAATAAAATGTTTTTTTTTCTATCTTTATATACTGTAAGATCTTACTTGAATAATTCATACTGATCACAATAATTGTAAACTGTTAATTAGATTAATTTAGCATGAAATGAAGTTTCATTGTTTATTTAAATGGTATGAGAGGAGTCCCACAATAGGAGGAAACGGCCGTCCAGTGCTTCTAGGTTTTCTATAGTGGTCTAGCTTCAATTGATTCATGAATTCAACTATAAAACTACTAAAATCTCCACAAAACCCCCTTCTGATAATAATCATATGTTTACTATTGACTGGATCCAAGAGGTATTTTCTGGAATTCTAGTGAGAAGCAGTGACCAGTGGAGTTCAATCAGGTCTGTTGGGAGATAGTAACTTACCGAAGACAATGATGGACGGTTTCTCAATTTCGTCAATTAGTTGAAGTTAGACATTAACACCGTTAGATGCCGGTTCAGTGGTCTAGAGGTTAAGCACTCGCACGCGACACTGATAGATCTTGGTTCGGATTCTCGCTAGTCGGGATCGTGGATGCGCACTGCTGGGGAGTCCTACAATAGGACGAAACGGTCTCTCGATGGAATTACAATTAAGCTGAAAATTATTTAGTTATAGTATACAGTATTGAGTTCAACTCATTGTATAATTATGTGTTAATACTACTATTGAATTGCATACTGAAATGAAACAACTATCTAGTAGTCTCTGATTATGAATGGTCCATAAAATAATTTCAGATGGTTACAAATATCTCAAAACTCTATGTTAATCAACGTAGTTAGATAGAACGCAAAATAAATAAAATATACTGTAGTGCCGTGCTTCAATAATAGTTCACTTCGATAACCGTTATTATACCAATACTAATGGTGTATAAAATCAGAAGGCAAAAGAAATCGGCAACTACATTTTTATTGATGAATGATGCAGACCAGAAAGCTATGGGCACATGAGCAAGTGTAAGCGAGCGAAGCAAAGATGATGCATAGTGGAGATGGTGGGAAAGCCAACTCGAGAGTGAAGCGAAAATAATGCGTATTGGAGATGGCGGAGAAGCCAACTCGCTATCAGCAAACATTACTCAATATTTATAATCAGACAAAAATGAATGACAGACATATGATGAATAGGATACGAAGTGTGCACATATACGCTCATATAAAAATATAGTCAAGGTTAATAAGCGAATGATTAATAAGATCAAAATATGGTTCATAATGGATAGGCGAATTGGCTTGGCCAGTAGCTAGAATAAAGTATATGGGCTTAACATAAAAACTGATACTACAATACATTTTGTATGTTAAATTGTATTTTTCTTTCCAAGATTTATTTATCATCTGTGTTAGTGTTTAAACAAGAAATGGTAATAAGTTCAGAGAGTAACCGAATATTTATCATGAACAAAAAGGTAAATCTTTTTGTTTGGTCCTAGTGGTCGACCTGTACTCTTTTATAGAGGTAACAGGCGTAAGTAATTAAATAAGTAATTTGTTTGATAATTATGACGAAGTACCTGATTAATGTTAACCTAATACTTGTGATAAATACATTTATATAAACTTAATAAAGTTGTATTCTCTAGATTGAATGATTTATTCATGTACAATATTTTGAAAAACCTAATCGAAAAGCCATGATGATATAAAAAGAATAGGGCGAAGACAAATTCTCGAAGGAGAAGGTGAATTAAAATTTTAATAGTAAAAAAATATAAGTTAATATTTCATCAACTTATCAATTAGAGTAAAAGTACGTCTTTATCAAACAACAGTTGAACTACAACAAAGGAGATAGTTCTAGGCTAGACATCTTTAAAGCACTATACATATTATTACTTTAAACATTTGGAAAAAAAAACCCAAACAAGAAGTAAGACAAACACTAATACTTCTAACTTAATGGAGAAGGGTCTAGTTTTGACTAATCAAACAAGAATGAAACACCATGAAAGAAGCTCAAGAATAAAGAAAAATCCTGTCATAATTTTAGCTGACAAATGATCCACCATAATAGTTACGGATAAGGATAACTACATTAGAAAGCTTAAAAAGATACTGAAATACAACATCACTAAAATTACCAGTCCGAACAATAAATATCTCCATGTCTAAAAAGAATGTGCTTTTTTTTTATAAGGAACACATTTTCAAGGATTTAATGTAAATATAAAATTTCAAAAGTATTATGACATAACTCCTACTAATCGACTTTAATTAACTAAACACAAATCAGTGAGACTATAATTTATGGATGAACCAATTAGATTTGAGATAACAGGTCTTAGATTTTGGCGCGAGATTAATCTACTTATTTGGTTAAATACCATTTTGGCATTACAGCTGATGTCAGTTCATGATAAAAACATTAAATATAATTTCTAATCCTAATATTCAATTATAAATCCTGATCCTCATTCCTCAAACTAGTCTATAATACTTATTTAACCCTAATAAGTAGATGTACATTTTCAAGGTGATTTTAACATTGTTTGAAACCCATGAACAGTTCAGAATTAAACTGTGTTTTTTAAAACAAGCATTTTAATAATGATTCACAGTAATGATCTTAGAGTATTTAAGATATTACTATTATTAATATAGAAACTATCTGGAAACTTTAGAAAGAAATGAAGGATTTATGAGTTTAATACGTTAGATTATGAGTAAAAGTAAACGATATATGAAGAATAAGTAGAAATATTGAATTCACTTCTGTTAATGGTTGACCATTGACTGTTTTTGGATAAAAAAATTACAGATCAAAAGGGGTTTTGTGGAGATTTCAGTATTTTCATAGTTGAAATCATGAGTCAATCAAAGCTAGACAACCATGGAAAACCTGGAAACACTGGACGGCCGTTTCGTCCTATTATGGCACTTCTCAACAGTGCGGATCAACGATCCCGCCGTCCAGTGCTTCCAGGTTTTCCATAGTGGTGTAGCTTCAATTGACTCATGATTTCAACTATGAAAAAAAATATTAGACTTAAGATTTCTAATTTTAAATTTTTTTTATTTTACCCTAGTAATAGAAAAAGAATAATATCAGATTTCTAGATTAAAATAAATGTTCACTGCTTAATCTCAATGAAGTAACGAAGATAGATGAAACTAATTAAATGCACCGGTAAATCACAACTACACGGTCCAGGATTTGAAAAGCCAACTTAAATATATAGTCACAGATTACTGCTTGGTTAACAGAATGCGGTTGTCACTTAGAGTTTGACAAACATGATACCCCATATTGATAAATTAGTATGAAAATCTTAGTTCTACAAAAGTCCATTTGATAGATGAATGGCTCAATGTTAACGTCTCTCATTATGACATAAAATAATGTGCGTTCCCCTTCTATAGGAAGCGTCATTCCTTTTATTATTGTAGAAATCTTTTACTGATGACAATCAACTAGCACAAAACTTTGATTGTACAAGGTTTCTGTAGCATCCAACTACCAAACACATTGACATAAGTACATATAGTCATTGTTAATAAAAGAAGTTCAACTGCAGAAATCCAAGGAAAACGTCTTTTTCATAATTCCAGATATTCTTAAAAATCTAAGTTGTTGTGTTATTGTATGAAACTGCTGCACCTTGATATATGGTACATAGTATGACTTTTTTTAGAACTATTTTTACCCACTAAAGATAATTACTGAAACATATATGCAACAATCCTGAATATCTGTCTTAACTCTTAATTAACCATTTACAACAAAACAGTTCAACATTAAAAATTTAACGTTATATAATGTACCATTGATGTCTTTGTAGATTTGCGTCTAGCATCGAGAGAAAGCTTGAAGAGCAGTGTATATGAAAAAAGCTGGAAAAGAGAAGAACAACAGAAAAAGTGACCTGATGGCTCAATGAACACAAACAATCCACTTACATTTAATAAGAAAAACAATCAACAATAATTAACGATAACTTAGGTATAAGGTTAAAACAATCTAATTATCGAGGTTAGAAACTGATAGCTTAAAGTTTCGAATGCGTTCCAACACTTAAAAAGAAAACAATATGGACAATAATTTCGATATAATTATGTAACTAAAGCACAACTTAATGCAACATTCAAACAAAACTAAAACTCTGTGTTAACTTTACTCCTTACTGACAAAGCATAAAGAACCAATGAATATCATAAAAATAATACTGATCAGTTGCTTCGTTGTAGTTTGGAACTTTTAAACAGTATACATTAATGGTAGTATAATGAATTAAATCTAGAACATTAAGGTCATATGAAAGATAAGTGAGTTAGAACCCAATATTACGCGTTTTATAACTTTAGTCGCTTAATTTTATATAACATAATTCTTATTCTCATAGTTGAAAGCGTGAGTCAATTGAAGTCAGGCCACCAGAGAAAACCTGGAAGTGCTGGAAAGGCCGTTTCGTCCTATTGTGGGACTCCTCACCAGTGTACATCCACGACCTCCCCTCGCGAGGTTCGGACCCAGCACCTAGCAGTCTCGGGCCGGAGCACTTAACCGATAAACCACTGAGCGGGCATCCGATGGTGTTTATAATTGTTATTCACTGTTAAAGATAATTTGGTTGATTTACATTGCTAATATCTCCTGATATCAATCCGGGATTACAAATAAAATCCTCCCTTAAAAATTCGGCAACCTCTTTAAAAAACTTTCAAACTCAAGATCAAATTTTTGAATGACTTTGATTGTTGTTATTTTACACAAAATTGATTTCTTGTAAAGTATTCATTACAATAGTCACCCGTAGTACTAATGTGTTGTATATGATAGATAATTGAAAACCAACCACAACTCAAATGGGGATAACCAATGCATTATTTAACGCGAAATTACGTAATTCTTTGGTAAAATATGAGAACTGTACATTAAATATTTCACTTGTAATTTTTTCTTCAACTCTCCTTCATATTCTGCATGATTCTTCCAACTCACAATTTCTTTGCACTTCTGTTTTTTTCATCTCGGTCTTCTTGGTCTTCTGTTGACAGATCTTCTACTTCTGATTGGTGTTACATACTACATATGTCGACAGACATAAGTAGTATACATTATAAACCACTTCCTAAATTCAATATGATCGATTTTTAATTATAAAGATTAGGAAGCACAATATTATTCCGTAAAGATTTCTGCTTTAATGAGATGAAATTATTCAGTATTTATCCATTTCTAATCATTAATGAATTAAAGTTTGAACATATATATTTCAAGTGGTAAGAGAGTTCCTCTTGGTTGCTTATTGTCAAGACTAGACTCAAAAATCTTGGACAAAGTTCCTCTGTGTTTTCTTAGTAAAGTTTTATGTGTAGCTAATGGCAATCAGTTTTTTTTATAAGAATACAATTCATAAATGATCTATAATTCGAGTTATAAGTCAATATCATTTGGAAAAGTTAGAAAACACTTAAGAACAAGTTTATTCTAATCTAGAATCAACTCGTAGTATTCCAAAAGAAGTTAGTCAAAGAACAGAACAGTCAATCAATAAAGAGATCTCCATTTAAAGCACACGTTCCTATGCTATTAAACTGAATCTAGATGAAGCAGAAAGAGTCTAACTTCTAGTTGAAATCTAGTCTACTTACATTACTTACTTACTCCTGTTATCCAACCCATTCGGTCCTGTGCCTTCCTTTCTAGTTCTTTCCAACTTTTGGAAATCTAGTCTAATTTCATTCCAATGACTTTAAAATATGTAGGATATCCAAAGATCAAAGTGAATTATTTTGCTTTCATCTGACACAAAAATAAACAGTTAATAAAATTTATATCATTATTAGAAAGAGTTTGAATTACCCTATTGTTGACATTCGGGAATAAATTCTTATCAGTCTTTGTTACTATATATGCATTCTGTGCTTATCGTTTTGATATAGCCATTTTATAACGAGTTATATAGAATAGATGGATTTTGGCTATCAGTGGAATCTAGGACACACTTTTCATTCTATTTGAGATTCGTCAGCTGGATATACATGCATTCCAATGTTGATGTCCAGACTGAAATTCGTCCTAGTTCCCACTGTTAGCCAAGATCTGTCTATTCTATAAAATTACTGTAATTATTTAAGGGTTTACCGATATGAAAGACTGAAATTGATTTGTCTCTACTGCCATATGTACATCTTAAGTGGATTGCATTGAAACTATCATTTATGATATTATATGATATTATATTTTCTCATTTGTTAGGTGTGTGTTATCCATATCACTCCACACAATTTTATAGGAAGTTGAATTTGGGTACCACTGGATCCCTGCTTAGTGGTTTAGAAGTTAAAGGTTAATGTGAGATAACGAAAGTCCTGGCTTCTGTCCCCAGTTGAGGGATCATGAATGCCCATTATTGAGGACCCTCATACTAGGATGAAAAGATTATCCAGTGCTTCCTAACTTTCACTGGTTGTCTAACTTAGATCGATTGATGATTACAGTAAAACTATATAAGAAATCATTATTTTTGACCAACTTTAATTCATTGTAATATAAGTCAATTTTACTTCATATTCTTTTAAAAACTCTTCTCAATTATTCCATTGAAATTTTCCAACAATAAACTATTCGAATTGTTCTTACACTTGTTATCCATAACGAATATTAACATTTCCTTACAACTAACAAAGTTATCTACAATTTATGAATCATTTGTGAAAATTTATATTAATTTCTCTTCATTATGAGATTCCTATTGAAAACTACATGTTTAAAAGTTTAGAATAATATAAGTTTTATCAGAAGGAGGTTTGTGGAGATTTTAGTAATTTTATAGTTGAAATCATGAATCAATTAAAGCTAGACCAAAATGGAAAACGTAGAAGCACTGGACAGCCGTTTCTTCCCGGTCTGAGACTCCTCAGCAGTGAGCGTCCACGATCCCGCACTCGCGAGATTCGAACCCAGGACCTATCAGTCTTGCACGTGAGTGCTTAACCACCAGACCACTGAGCCGGCATCTAACGGTGTTAATGTCTAACTTCAACCGATGCACGAAATTGAGCGACACATCCACCATTGTCTTCAGTGAGTTACTATCTCAAAACACACCTGATTGAACTCCACTGATTACTGCTTCTCACTAGAATTCCAGGAAATACCTCATGGAGCCCGTCACTAGTGAGCATATGTTGAATAATATCAGAAGGGGTTTTTGTGGATAGCTTCAATTGACTCATGATCTCGACTATTAAAATTACTATAATATCCACAAAACCCCTTCTGATATTAAATCTGATTGTTTGTTGTCAATAATTATTCTATCGTTTTGTTCCAACAAAATCATCTTCTTGAGGTACAAATTTTCATTACACTATCTCGATTGAATTATAAATATTGTATCTATGATTGATTTATAATATTTGAAAATAATTTAGATTACTGATATGCTTGATGCTATTACAAGTTCACCTCAATCGGTAAGTGGAGCGAAGGTCAAAGAAACAGTGACATGATAGGCTATTCTATTCCTTTGCCCCCAGTCCTGCTAAGTAGATCAAGAAGTCCTGATGAGGTGTAGAGAACATATTCTACAAGCATCAAGACAATATGAGGTCAATAAGCATGAAAATCAAGCTTATTTATACAATGATAGAAAAGCCCTTGGGAGAGCCACAAAATAGCTTACTAAAAAATCCGTTAACCAATGACAGTCAAAGATCGCTGAGTGGGAAGTGTAAGCTGTAGGTCAACTAAGCGTCTCTTGGCGCGAAAACATAAAATTCAAATTTTCAGAATAAAATTATAAAATTAGGACCTTTTCTAAATGAGTTCTGGGGACCTTACATCCTCAACAATTACTAACTGATATTTGGTAAACAATTATTGGAAGCGAAAACATTATTCAGGATCATTTAGCTTTTATTAGCTCGTCCAGATTCAGTCAAGTTGTGGGAATTATTTCACAGAAACAAATCATTACCATTGGATAATATGAGACTTTTAGGAATTCTACTCTTTAGCTACACATTAGCTTTGTGATCTTAAATGTGTGTTACTTATGTTTGGTTATACATATCATCTAGTCATGCGCTTCAAGTTTACAGAGGTTTGTCTCTCGACTTATTATTACTAGTGGTTATTATGTAATAATAAATTAAGACGGTTCTTATTCAATGATTAATTGAACTCCTTAACTATTTTATGGTGACTACTTTAAACATCCGTTTGGAGAATCGATGCAATACAGGGACATTGAACAATTTTTCCGTTTATCGACTCTTTAGTCCATGAAATAAAATAACACTAAATTTTCTCCCTAACCCTATTATGTAAGTTCTCTTTAGTATTTTTCATATTTGCTCAACTTCGTGGATCAGTTGAAGTTAGACATTGACACCGTTGGATGCAAGCTCGGTGGTCTATCGGTTGAGGGCTCTGGCTCTAGACTGGTAGGCCCTGGGTTCGAATCTCGCGAGTTCGGGATCGTGGACGCGCACTGCTGAGGAGTACCATAATAGGATGAAACGATCATCCAGTGGTTCCAGGTTTTCCCTGGTGGTCTAGCTTCAATTGACACACGCTTTAAACTATGAAGAATATATTTTATTCAAAAGTGATCCACTTTACTTTGATGAGGTCAAATGCATCAGTTAATCACAACAATTCCAACATTTTGATTATTCGCTTAACCTCAACTTCATGATTGATTCATTTATTTTTAAGTTCCAAAAACTATCAACTCTAAAAAACTTTTGTAACCAAAAAAACATCATATTTAATTTTAACCTACTTACAAACGTGTTAGTAGTATAAAACTGTCCACAAAACTTTTCTCAACTTCAATTTGTGAAACATATTTTTAGACGGTAAATTGCGTAAATTCAGGCAAATTTTCAGCTCTAATATGTTATGTTCCAAACTTCAATTTATTGATCTAAACCCCTCTAACAAATTTGTCTGGAAATATCGTTATACTCGTAGTAAAAACCAGAAATGTTAAATTATTAAAAAACAATATTTTATTCATAAATAAGTTGCTCTGTTGTAAGTATGTCTTTTCATACTATATCACTATAATTTAAGATTCCTTCTATTTCGCTTCTAAAAGTTTTTTTCAAAAAACTGCAAATAGATTCAGGGAATGGTTTATCATAAGACTTCAAATGTTGAGGGCGAATTGAGTAACCAAAAAGTTAAACTGTAATACAAATGCCTTATCATTTTTCGAACATTATGGAAATTTACTCTTCGGAGATAAAGTCTGTTAATAATGTTGTTGAGTAGATTTCGATAAAAACATTAGTGTGGCTAACGTCAGAAATAACATGTAATTAAGTATTTTAAATAGTATATTGAACTTTACTTCAATCTCTATTATCTAATATTCTAATACAAGAAACTATGTTTTGCTAAAATAATTTAGGATTATCCCTCGTCTGAATGTTTCCCTATCTGTTTATAAATAATCTCATGAAATTTATAGACCTACCCTCCTCAGTTATAATTTGTCATATCTACTAGAAATTATTAAGTTTAGAAAAAGTTTTACTGAGTAATGATTTGATCTCAATGAATGATCCTCTATCTAATACACATTTATTGATTATATTGAAGCTACTCAGTACGGAAAAAGGCAAAGAACAATTTTGTGAGTAAATATTCTTCATCCTTAAAGAAACAGTCATTGGTTAAATGTGATGAAATATATCAGAATTAGTGATTATATAGAAGTGAGATAGGTGAGATTAAAATTTATGGACAACCTTTGAGCAATGTTAGACTGACCTTGAGAGTGTTCACTTAATAGCCAGGACCAAATGAGAATTATAAATATGTGTGAGGCATTAGAATTTTGATTTACAGTTAATGATTAAGGTTAGAAATTAGAATTAGTTTTGTCATCACGAACAGACATCAGCTTTAATGGAAAAATTCTATTTATCCAAATGGATGAATGAATTTCGCGCAAAAATCCGAGACCTGTTATTTTATACACGATTGGTTCATCTATTAATTACAGTTTCGCCGTGAGATATTATCCAAACAAATATTATTTATGATTTTAATTTGATATTATACAAAATTGAAATATAACTAAGCAGATGTAATTAAGAATATTGTACGGTTTTGTTTAAGTATTCGCGATTAAATATGAACAATTATTTTGAGACAATGGAGCTGAAGCAATCCACATTTAAAGACTTCAATATGTAGTATTGGATAACTTTTCCTTCAAGTATAGGTAATAAATATTATTGGTGACATATTGCGTATGGAAACTTATTTCAGTGGGAAAGTTTAAGTAATAATATTATACTACTCAAAGTAGTATAATTAGAAGACTAAAATTTGACAATTATTGCCAAGGTTTGATAACAGCTAGAATTCATATACACACAGTAAATGTAACTATATTTTTCTTCAAGATAAATAATAGGTGAAATTTATTAACCACTGAAAATACCCGTTGCTCCAAATAATTACTTCAATTACTAATGTTACTATTAGCCCTACTGAATAATGATAGTCACAAACAAATTAATACGTTATCGCCTATATTGTTAGTACCAAGTGTTAATAAGTACTTGAAAAGTGATAGGTACTGATTCAAATTCAATGGTAAATATCATCATCTATAAATAAATTCAGTCAGACAACTAGTTCAAGATAAAAGAGAATGTGTGTCACGAACGGTCACTGTTCAAAATATTGTATAGTTCTAAGTGAATACATCATCAAAAAATCCAACAAATCAACAGAGTAATCATTTCGATCCTGAAAACTAACGATATTAAAAGCATGTTTAGTATAACTACGAAATTACCTTGTTTCGATTGCTGAAATGCTTTTTATTAGCCTACAATGGATTGCAATAATCGCTCTAATTGATTAAAAAATGACATACAATTTCTTTATCAAACCATAATGACTGATTACAGCGTAAAGAAATACCTAGAAATATGATTCTTTGGAAAATGAAATGTAGATTTTCCGTTGCAACTACTGATTCAGCACATGAGTTTCTTTGAAATCATTAATAAGCTTAGTCAATAAACAAAGATAGTTCAGTTGAAGTAATTTTGTAGAGACTTGTTCTATTTTGTTAGTGGTATACGTCACATACTAAGTGCAGTTAGAACTCCTTGAAAAGTCAGGGGTCACTGAAATTATCTTACGTTCTATTGTTGGACTCTTCAACATGATCCTGCCAGTGGTCGAACCGAGGACTTTCAGATCTCTCAGTGAGCCCTTAGTCAGGTCATGATCGGTGCAGTTCAAATATTTTTGGGTAGTTAACCAATCATCACTAGTGTCACTGGATAATCGTCACGCTATACTATATGTTGACCGAATAGGAAACATGAAGTAATAGATTTTAACCCAGAAGTGTAACTGTCAGGTACCAACCACGAGATCTGGAGCTTCTTAACCTGATCTGTCCCAAGATCTGAAATGCTTACTGCTGCGATGTCCTGTATCAGGACGAAACTACTCTCCAAAATTTATCATGTATCCAAGTAAACTTTATCTCCCACTTCTGAAATACTGTATTAGTGAGACAAAACGGATAGATTTTACCCTAACCAGCTTAAATCCGATTCATAAAATCAGTCATTTATGACTAGCGAATCACCAAATCAAACAATAAATGAACTGAACTCTGTAAACACTGACTATTAAATAATTATTCATATCATGAAACTTGAATGTTCAATTTCACTATATAAGTAACTTGAATGATGAGCCACCGACTAAAACATACTTAAATAATCTGAGTTTACGTCTCCTATATGCTAAGACATTAATACGAATAAATTCATTTAATATTGTTTACATGAATATTCCCATTGATGTTTAAAACTGCAATTGATTAGTCTCTTATTAGTATAGGTGCATCCATTGTGCATTGTTTCAATATTACCTTAAATCACTAGCATTATAAGCAAAATGGATGTCAGGACTCAGTATGTAAATAGATAACATGATAATATTTAAAGTAAACGGCTATGAGTTTAAATCCTGGATTGAACATCAACACCGGGATGTATGTACATTTAGCTTAAAAGCTAACGCATCTCCACTACTAGTCACTATTCATCTTTGCTTATAATTGATACGAATAATTAAAAAAAAAATTTCATGAAATAATCATTGGTTAGGAGAAATTTTCCCCTATAAATATAAATTATTTTACCGTTATATCATTCTTACCCATGTGTTTCTATTGATATAATCCAAATTGATATCATCCAAATTTATCCAACCAATCAAAATAATGTTACATAAAGGGTTAAAAAAAATAAATAAATTTCTTTAAAGAACCAATCAAATTCATAGAAGAGTTAGAAATAGTCCAAACTTTTTCAAAGAGTTAGAAATGTAATTTGTATTGATTATCTATAATGAAAACACAACACAACCTAACTTCAAATAGAAACATTACCTCAAATCTTTAGGGACATATGTCTATTTAGATTAATATTTTGAGTATGTCAATACGGATAATGATAGTATATTACTTTGATGTTGTATTATATGCTTTCAACCTTTGAATGTCACTGGATAAATGATAGATGAAGTGACTTACAAAGCAATAGTATATAGAAGAAAAAAGAATGTAGGTAGACATCAAAAATATAAGAGAGAAAGAGAGAAAGATTGTAAAAAGAAGGGAGAAACTAACTGAAGAATTTAGAGTGAAGAAGAGAAAGATGAACAAAGTTAAAACAGATTAGTATAAATGTTTATCTCATAGAAAAATGGCTGACAAATTTCATTATTCAAAAATCATTTGATCATATTAAGGATGATGTTCTCTTATTCATTGTTCAATATTTCAATATATATTTTTTTCATTGGTCCATCTATCTATAAAAAGTACAGAAACCGGATTGCCCATAGTTATCAATATTAATAATCTATTTAATTTACTGATTATAAACACACAAAAATGAATAGAATATCCAATCATGCCTTATTGATTACACGTCGATACTAATTTATCTGGATACATTAAATCAAATTATCATCCATAGTTGAATTAATTACTAACCACTTTTATCTTATTCCTTTTTTTCTTTTTTTCATGTTTACCCTTTTTTCTTTTTTCTCTTCTTTTTTTTCTTTTTTTTTATTGATTTCACCATGGAATTATTAATGTGAATTCAATTAAATTGAATAAGAATAGCGGATTGATTGAGTTTAGTTTTATTTTCGTTTATTTCTCTCTTTTTTTTCTTTTTTTTTACTATTTTACACATTTACTACTCATTTTACTGTATCAGGTCAAACATTGAATAAAAGTAAATTAGATAAGACATTGGAATAAGAAAAAAAAGAAAGAGAAATAATAGTAATAGTAATACTTGATTAATGAAAGAACCGAAGAAGTCATTTATATGTCGATATATATATGTGTATATACATAAATATACACGCACACACACGCACACTTTTGTTGCCTCTCGAATTGATTTTCTCTTCTGGTCTTTCCATTTCGAGTTTTTGTTGTTTGTTTTACTATTAAAATAAATTAATTATGATATCACAGTTACAACAGCAATTACAACATCAACATAGACATCATACATTTAATACAACAGAGAATAATACTAATCTATCACAATTTTGTTTAAATTTACCTGAATTCAATTCTATACATACTATATCTGAATATGATGAAAATAATCAACGGCCAATTGATCAGGGAAAATTGAATCGTAGTCATAATGATCATGTTCATACTATCGATAATGGAGATATTAAACCTAAAATTGACACTACAATTATATCGACTAATGATGAAATTATTAATTCTGTTGAAAGCAATAAAGAAGGTTCTAGTATCACCAATCATTGTTTATCCAGAAAGAATAAACTGGATAATCAATTTAATGATTATCATAAATCAATATCCCTTGATTCAAGTCTTTCGCATAGACTTTGTTATTCACCAAATACTACTACTATTATATGTGGTAAAAATAATATCGAATACAATACAGAAATATGTTATGCCTCAAAATATCCTCGACTTCATAATTCGTTACCAGAGTCTAACAAGCATAGCAACAGTGATGTAACTGACAAGAACAATAATAATAATAATAATGACCGGAATATTGCAGAACAAAAAGGTAATCGTAAAGAATTTTATGATTTTGAAAGAAATGTTAAACAACTTATTGATTATGAATTAAATCATCATTTAAAGAATGAATATATTTCAATGGATCATTCAAAACAGAAACAACAGCCTACATCATCATTATCATCATCATGTACAACATCTTTGAATGATACTTTCAACAAAGAGCAGATTCTTTCATCTTTGAAAAACAATGAAATGATACATCAAACTAATGATAATGATAATATAAATGAAGAAAAATCAAATGAACAACATAGTAATGAATTATATCATAGAAGAAATAATAAAATTAATAATTCTATATTGGATTCATTAAATTTTAGTTTAGATAAAATAGATATTTTAAATCATTTACAACTATCTAGTAAGTTAATAAGTTCACTCTTAATCATTTTATAGTAATGAAATCCATAGGAATATGATGAAGCTTAGTAGGCCCTTTTGGAGAAGAGTGCTACATAGAAGTAAGGCACAACTACTAAAACTCAATAGCTGTTTTTGTATTGCTTAAGTAGAACTATGACATTATTCTTTTTTGGGCAGACTCATTTTTTCTTTCTTTTTGAACCAACATTAATTAAGCAATGATATTTTGTAGCAATCATAACCATTTGTGTGTACAGGTAGAGTGGTTGATTAGGCCGATCTCCACCACCCATATTATCGCTCACGTTAGTACATGGTATGAGTGGCATGATCCAGGAGGCACGACGAGGACGTATGAGTCAGGTTTTGCCTCCCATTAATGAAATGAATTAAATTAAAAATATTCAATATATTTAGTTGATAGATATATAACAATATTACATAAGTAGTTACTAAAAAATGTTCCGTTTACTTATTAATACTTAAATATCGATTTATTCACTGATGAAGGTTTTCATTGTAGACTATTTCAAACAAAAAATTATAATTCTCGTTACAAATAATAATAGAATTTTGAAACTAATATAAACTTATAAGCAAAAATGAATAATATGTAGCAATGGAATCTAGAATGAGCGTTTCGTCCGATTTGGGACTCGTCAGATGTTCATCTCACGACTCAAACTCATAGCCGTTCACTTCAAATATCATCATTTTATCTATTTAACTACTCAGTCCTGATATTCATTTTCCTTATAATGGTTGTAATTTAAGGTAATATTGAGACAATCCACACAGGATGCACCTATACTAATAAGAGACTAATCAATTGCAGTTTTAAACATCAATGGTAATATTCATATAAACAATACCAAGTAAATGTAATATAAACTTATTAAATAAATTCATATTTCGAATTGAAAATGTTGATAACTATCTGAATGATTGTTGACTTGTGTCATTTTAACAAAAGCTGTTTCACTTACAAGTTTCTGAATCTTACCTACATTAAATTGCAATGTTTCAAAGATGTTTTTCAATTACAATCCAGTCGTTTTATTATTATTGTCATTATTATTGTTGTTGTTGTTGACGAAGCAAGTGAAACTGTATTTGGATAGAGTTACAAATTTGATTATAATTCTATCTGGTTCCTAAAATATTATAAGTAATTGAAAGCCTCATTAATGAAAGTTTACCTAGTTACTAAGTTTTAATCCCTTCAGTATTTAAACTATGTAATAGAATGTAGCTCAACATATTTCTTTACTATTTCTTGTATGAACTCACAAGACTCACCGTTTGCATTACTTATGAATATAATAAGGAATTTTGATAGTAATATTCATGAATAGTGTGTTGAAATTTTTGTCCATAACACATTGACTAGTTGTTGAGTGATGACCAATTTCATGTTTCTCTAACCTTTAATGCTAATTGAATTCTATACATCAAATCATAATGTGACTATTAGTTTAATTAATTTAATATGTTGTACACTGTTTTGTTTTGGATTGGTTACAGTTAGCTGATTCCTTTAAGATCATAAATACTCTTTATCATGGTTTCCTGTTGACTACCTCCAACCATTTTATATTAAACATAGTTCAATATGTGCCGTCTAACGAAATTATTTAGCTGAAACAAAAATTTTTTAAACAACTAATCTGATTTTTGTTTTAAACAAACAGTGCTTCCAGGTTTTCTATGGTCATCTAGCTTCAATTGATTCATCATCTAAACTATTGAAATTACTCTAATACTCACAAAACCCCTACTGATATTAATCAACATATGTTTACTAGTAACTGGCTTTAAGAAGTATTTCCTGGAGTTCTAGTGAGAAACAGTGACCAGTGAAGATCAACCGGGTCTGTTTTGAGTTTGACATTAACACCGTTGGATGTCGGCTTATTGGTCGAGAGGTCCTGGGTTGGAATATCGCGAGGTGGGATCGTGTATGAGCACTGCTGAGGAGTCTCACAATAGGACGAAACGGCTGTTCAGTGCTTACAGGTTTTTCATGGTGGTCTAGCTTCAATTGACTCATGATCTCAACTATTGAATTAGATAATTTATCAATATCTCTTAGGTATTTTTATACCACACTTAAATTATCTGGATACAAAATTTTCACGATTTTATCAATAAATACTAAATAAAGAATGAATTTCGTGAAATGAATAATTAATTCCCTTCTACTTGTTACTCTAACGGTATTTACACTTATTTACAGTATCTAAATTTTTCTGATGCCAACTTATACAGATAAAATTGCTAATAGAGAATGATGCGAAATTTCAAATTAAAATCGAATAAATCATTTAATGTTCCCTGATTTTTGCTAGGCATTGAGCTGAAGTTAATCATTTTAGTTGAAAGGGTTTTGTGGAGATTGACTGTAAACCTATACGACAAATCGATTGAAGTTGACAATGTATAATCCCTTGTAAACACAGCTATTTGAATAGTGAAGAGTTCAGCATAAGACATAAATATCTTGGGTTTGATTTTTGTCAGAGTCACAAGTACATACTACTCAGGAGTTTTATACTAAGACGGAATAGCTGTTCACTGATCTCTGATTTTCGATGGTATCTCAAATAAGATCAATCTGCAATGAATACAGCATGTAATGTAAGTTGTAATTTTTTTATAATAAATCATATCTTCGGATTCTAATTCTAATACACAACAGTACATAATTGACCAACAAAATTAAACAATCAATCAGAAGTGACTTGGTATCCTTTAAGAACGCATGTATAAGTTAACAATATCTGAGTTTTAAATATGTTACACAAAGACCTTGATAAGAATTTGATTAAACGTATAGCTAAGAAAATTATTATTTCATGGAACAGCTTTGTTGGGCATTGTCAGTAGTTGAAACAATATTCAGAAAAACAAACAGTTATCTCTCTAGATATTATTTAACTGAAAGAATTAGAAAAATTATGGTCCCCTTGCTAATTACAATTGATCAATCTATCTGATAATATTTATAGCTTAATAACAAAACAAAATTAATAATGAAATTCATGAGTCAATTAAAGCTAGACCGTTATGGAAAACTTAGAAGCACTGGACAGCCGTTTTGTCCTATTGTGAGACTTTCCAGCAGTGCGCATCCATGATCCCGTTCGCGGAATTCGAACCCAGCACTCAACGGTCTCGCGCGCGAACGCTTAACCTCTAGATCACTGAGTTGACATCCCGTGCATCCCGAAAAATCCTAACACAAAACTGTGATCTCTTAATGGTCAATTAAGTTAAAAGTAAGAATTATTATACCAACCATAACTAAACATTCAATGTTATTTGTGACCAAGATCATAAACTATATAAAACTGCAAAATAAATTATTCAATCTGAAATTACCCGATGAATAGTGACTTGTTCACGTAGCCAGTTCAATTTTCTATGTAAAGTTCAAAGATTGAAATCTTTATGAATCTCATACTGTAGTGAACAAAAACACAAGTAGGGACAATCGAATGTATTTGAAAAAAAATTACACAATCTCTTAGTAAAATCTGAGAACTATACAGTAAATACTTCATTTACAAAATATCAGTCAATCGTTTCAGACCCTCATTTGTTGGTGTGTATGAGATAGAAGAGCTAGGACATCTGCTGAGTCCATGTCGGCTAACTGTATGGAAACTGTCCATTTTATTTCATGCTTCCCGTCTACGTAATCACTTCAACAATATTTAATGAATGGAATGTCTTATATAATCTACCAGATTTGTATTATAACGTTCAGTAAAATATTTCTAGTTAATTTTATAGAGAATTTTTAAACTAGATTCTTTGGAAAACTGAAATGACTAGCTTCTGTTAGTGTATGAAGATGTTTAACTAGTGTTTTATTATTGATTATGATTATATGTTGATTTCATTGTGTTTGAATAGAAGCAGTCGAAGTATTCAAATAATAAAAAAATAATTTTCCAGTGTTGTTTTCAAGCAATGAATATTTGACTTTAACGTAAAATGTACACTAATGATCACTGAGGTAAATTTATATTTAACAGATAAGTTACAAAGTGAGTAAAACATTATAGAATTCTCATCGTTAACCATAGTACAAAAGAGTTTTCTTCAACGTCATACGATTTGTTTTCATGAAAGAGTGAACATTTTGCATCGTACACTAACGTTACTAGAGGTTCAAATTATCTCGCTTTCAGTAACCAGAACTGAACAAAATAAAACTGGAATTCCTAATTCCTAGGATGTATCTATGATAACAAAGACTAATCAAAAGTCAATCCTGAATATAGACAATGAGATAATTCGAATAATTACTACTAATAATAAAACCATCATACCCGTTCAACTAGTTAAATGACTGGGTGAATGCAATGATTCACCAGATAAAGATTTGGGTATTTGAAACGATATGATCTAGGTTCAAGTCCCAGTTGGCAAATCCAAAATTCTTGTACTATATACAATCCATCCACTTTAATACACTGTTAATCATGAATGTACAACATTCATGTAAATCTAGTGAATATTGTCTAGTTACATTTTGAATGCATTATTATACAATGGGGATCAACGGACAGAAATAAACAAATGTCTGTAAAAGCTGACATTCATCCACATCAATACACATTACAATAGTGTAGAAATAATGAATAAGAATATATAGGAAAAGAAGTCGAAACAAACAAGGATAAGATAATAAATGTTCAAGAATTGAAAATCAATATAGGAATAAACTTACATTATTGTGATCATTAATGAACAGTTCAATTAAACATTTGTCTTTACCAAGTAATTCATATCGTCATGATGATCTCGACTAAGAATTTCATAGTATTTTTATACAACTCAGATGAACAGATGAAAACTTTCTAGATAGGTATCATATTTAAAAAACGAATATCCTCAGCTTATTTCTTCGGGTAATATCTCACACTGGAATAAATACTAATTCCGTTTATTAACTGTACAAGTTAATAAAAGTAAAACAGTCACTCTTATCAGGTAAACCAAGGTTGCAAACTCTTAGGCTGTTTATTAATTTTTAGAAAATTCCCATTCGTTTTCAATAATTTATAACTGTGTTTTTCTAAGAAGATTCATTTATGTTACTTATTTATTTAAACACATAAATATTGGTACAAGGGGACACCAGATAAATATGCGCCGCACAAATCTCATTTGATTTGTGTGAGGGCTGTAATACTACCCAGGTGCCTGAACTGAGGCAAGTGGTTTTCTTAGGGGGCCACACCCCGAACCTTTGACCTAAAGGTCTGATCCATAAGGCAGTAGAGCAACGTAAGGAGATGCAGTCCCATGGTAGTCGGTAACCAACGATTGATTCATACGCCATTTGTTCCCTCAGGATACTGGGGCCCATGTTCACCATTGGTTTGGAATTAGGGTTTTCCAACTCCCCTAGGTGGACTTTCCGTGTCTACCAACCCGGTTAAAGCGACGGACATTCGCCTTTCGTCCTCTCAATTTCGTAAACAACAGTAATGCCACGAGAAGGCAGTGAGTAGGACTTCCCTGGCAGAGGCTGTATACGCGTGGTCATGTGAGAGCATTTGGAGAGGGAGAGCGTACTCTCCCCACTCTCGGCCGTACCAGGACATTTGGGGTCATTTGTTAATGTGTTTTTCTTGAGTCATCATTCTACTGATCACTCTCCGAATCAAATAAGATCTATAAGATGTTTTTGTACTTTTCAAATACACTAACAATGACAAATACATTTAGAATGAGTAAAAAAATCAAGTTGTAAGAATGTAAGAAAATGTAGGAATCGTTTTATTTATTCATACTGATTAACACTAAACTTAAATCTACAATTTCCTGAGAATTCATTTCACAGCTAGAATTAAATTCCATAAACGGATTTATCCATAAAGATATTCTTAGGGATATCTATCCCCATCTGTATACTAACTAAAATGAATTGACAAGCTCAACAAAGGGTTCAATGAAACTATTCAATATTTATAGAGTTTACCTAATTCTCACAAGTATTCAACTTTTTATTGCGCCATATTAAAATAAGCCCAGTCTCTTTTTGTAACATCTTTTTTCATCAAATTCTCTCCTTTTTATTCAAAGAATGTCAGTTTCTAGTCCCATAATCTTTGGATAACCTACAGAATTGATTTTTTTAAATACTGGTAACAGTAGAAAATATTTCGTTCAACTGTTACTTACTTACTTACTTACGCCTGTTACTCCCAATGGAGCATAGGCCACCGACCAGCATTCTCCAACCCACTCTGTCCTGGGCCTTCCTTTCTAGTTCTATCCAATTTTGATCATTCTTCTCATACCTGTCTCCATTTCTCGGCATAATGTGTTCTTTGGTCTTCCTCTGTTCCTTTGACCTTCAGCACTCCATGTGAGGGCTTGTCTTGTGACGCAATTGGGTGATTTCCTCAATGTGTGTACTATCCACTTCCAGCGCTTCATCCTGATTTCTTCCTCCACTGGAATCTGGTTTGTTCTCTTCCACAGTAGGTTATTGCTAATAGTGTCTGGCCAACGGATCCGAAGTATATTGCGTAGACAACTGTTCATAAATACCTATATCTTTTGGATGATGGCTTTCGTAGTTTTCCAGGTCTTCGCCCCACACAGTAGAACTGTCTTGACATTTGTATTGAACTGCTCAACTGTTAATAACACTAAACTATTTAGTTTCACCATTATTTTGAAATACTCAAAGAAACCACTTATTGGTTGTTTTGTTGAAAAGAATAATAATAATAATAATTAAGTCATAAACAAATTAAATATGAGACTGTTTTTAAATCACATCAATGGAAAAAGTGCTTACTTGTTGCCTCATGCATGAGTTATGTTGAGATTAATTCCATTAGTCAATAAATCAAATCCTTAACGTTAAACTGAGAGGTTAATTAAAGATTAGTTTTGTGAACTAAAATATATGTCGAGCAACTTTGCAATGAAAGATATGAATTCAGATAATGATCATCTTTCAGTATTTTACTAAATGGTCAGAATAGCTGAGTAGTAATATCTCAACCTATGAAATAGGATTATCCTGGTTTAAATCCTACAGAGAACATCAGTTCCGCTTCCCTACCAAAGACTCGGGATGCACATTGGCGAAGAGTCCCAACTAACATCAAATTTAGGTAAAGAAAGGTGTTCTGGCGACTATCTCTAACTACCCAACGTTTTGCAGAGCATTAGGTTAATTCTTATTTAAGATCTGTTAAACTACGAAACTACAAATATTGGACTATAAGAATTTCAAGTGTTAAATTGTTTAGATCACGGTTACATATATTATAATTAAATCTAGATGGCTGTGACTAGTTTCAGGATTGTAGAAAATAGAACACAATCCTTCATTATCGACATTTATCTCATAAACGAGATGGCTGAAACTATTTGGTCACGGCTTCTCATTAGAACTCTAGGAATCACTTCGATGAATTAGTCACTAATAATCAAATGATGGTTGTTAGTATAAGAGGTTGTGAATATCATTGAATTCCTGATTTTACATCAAAGACTAATTTTAAAATTAAACAACCAGTGATTTCTAGTCTTTACTGACTGTCTAATTCCAAGGTCAATCATTGGTGTTAAACCAAACATTCAATAATCTCCCAAATCTCCAATACTAACAGTCATCATCCGCTTACTAGTGACTAATTTCTCTGGGTGATTCCTAGACTTCTAATACGAAGCTCCGGAGTTCAAACAAAATCTTCCCTAATTTATTTTCATTGAGAAGTGTTTATACTGTTTTCCTTGATATAGATATACTGATAGAATTCATCTCTAAATTTGAGAACAAAATACTACTATAATAATTATTATTATTATTATTACTATGGTTATTACCAGCCATCGATCCAATTGTTAGAGTAATTGTCACTGTCAGTTTATTGGTCAAATTGAATTCCATAGAAAAGAAAAAAACAAGGCTGTAGACGAAATAGATCGAAAAATATAACAGTAAATGGCTCTTAGAATAGTCTAATGAAAAAGTTACAAATAGCCATTGACTACTCAATAAATGATTGAAGCGTAATGTCTCATTATTATTATTATGGAAAATTCTTTCCTAACCTTATCTGCCCCTTTTTTCATTTATGTCAATATAATGAGCATTGTTATAAAATTTCACTCTGTTTTTATTACGGAAAAGAAGAAAACAGGGTAATGGGGAAGAAAAGGAAGAAAATGAATGGTGTTATTATTATTGTAACTGTTCCAGAGGATTCATTTAGTATGTCCTCATTAGAAAGAAACAAACATCTATTAATTTCTATACACTCGATGTCAAACAAATATGATTTAGTACTATTTACAATTTGGTAATGACAGTGAAATTAATGGTTGAAGGATGGAGTGTTTTTTAATTATTCGTTTTCTAGATGGTGGAGAAGATTTGAAGCACGGATGAAGTCTAGTTCTTTAAGGCATCTAGGCTTCATTTTTGAGAATAAATTTACTTTTTCCACCATTAAACCACTTAATTCAGATAAGCAAACTTCACTAAAATTATTTATTTTTATTTAGCAGTGTATGTGGGAAAAAGTGTTTCTATGGGTAGAAACCAGCTGAAAATTCATGAAGAGAATATGATTACATGTTAGCGTTTGAAGTAATATGTATCTAATTCAAATCTCAGCGTAGACAACAGCACTAGGATGCTAATAGACCCATGTAAGACGAAAAGACGTCCTGGATTCCTGTGTTAGCTAAAAGTAATCCTTAGTAGTAAAGTATCCGAATGTTGGAAAATAATGTATACTTAAAGATTCTGAGCAATTATAAAGTGAGTTAGAATCACTAACTTGTAGTTTGTCTTGAAGATAAAGTCCTCCATACTTATATTCAAAATAAGTAATTTTTACAAGGTGATTATATGAATAGCTATTCAATGCATATTAGTCATCTACTTTCAGTCATTAGATCTCATGTCTCAACTTGGTTTCACCTTCTCTGGTTTAGACAGCTGTTTCATATAAATCTAGCTCATTATCAAGTATACAAGTTTGTATTTGGTAAATGAATTGCATTAATTGTGAATCAGTAATCTAGTTGATCCTCAGTTTCTTAAAACAATAAAGACAACAGAATTGAGTATTGTCAATGAATTTTATGCTAGCCAATTAATGAAAATGTGTTTGTCACATGACCTGAAATCGGCTGTTTTACCAAAACAATAAAATTTACTAACTTCTAATTCATTTATATTTACAGCAAAATATCTGCCTGATGTTCTTTTGTTTCTTAGGTGTTTTTCTCTCTTTTTAATGTTAAAATCTTTCAGATAGACTTTCAATGAATTAAACAAAATATACCCGAATTCTAATTGTTGTTCTCATTATTATTAAGATTAAAACAAATACAATCATTCTTAGTATTGTTTGTTTGAATCTTCCCATTGATGTTTAGGACTGCAACTGGTCAGTCTATGATTGGCATATGTGCATACTGTGCGTATTGCCTCGATATAGCCTAAATTCACAAGCATTGTAAGCAAAAATGGATAGTGGCTAAGAGTGTAATCCAGGACTCGCGTTTCGTCCTATTTGAAACTCGTCAGCTGGATGTACCTGCATCTCAGAGTGGGTGGTACTGAGTTCGAGTCCCAGAGTGAACATCAAATCTGAGATGCAGGTACATCCAGCTGACGAGTCCCAAATAGGACGAAACGCGCTAGCCACTATCAATTGTTGCTTACAAATACAATCATCTTTTTCAATTTCATATTTATTATTATTATTATTAAACTGAAAATACATAAAAACTCCGGATATTGTCTTGTTTAATTAAATAATTGAATTGATGAGTTGATCAAAGCTACATCACCATGGAAAACCTGAAAGCACTGGACAGCCATTTCATTCTAGTATGGTCCTACGAGCGAGATCATGGATGCGTTCTGCCAACGAGTCTCATACTATAACTAAACGGCCGTCCAGTGCTTCCAAATTTTTCCAAGATGATCTAACTTTTCTCGATTCATGAATTCAATTATTAAATTACAACAATCTC
This sequence comes from Schistosoma rodhaini, assembly GCA_944470415.2. Classification (NCBI taxonomy): domain Eukaryota; kingdom Metazoa; phylum Platyhelminthes; class Trematoda; order Strigeidida; family Schistosomatidae; genus Schistosoma; species Schistosoma rodhaini. Next base: position 33,108,692 of record OX104037.1, read on the forward strand.
CACAAAATCCCCTTTCTGATGAATGTCCACAACAGTATAATTTTAAATAAACAAAATGATCTAATGATTTCTTTCTGCTTTATCAGTTTAACAAATAACTTACACTGTATAAAACAATTATCACTTAATATATAGTTTTATCCATAAAAAAATGTTGTATCGATAAGTTACTTACTAAAAAATAATATTGATTTATTATTTTATTGATTGATTGATTGATTATTGTATATCTGGATCTACATTTGATCATTTATAATTAAATCATACAAAAAGAGTACAAATAATAGTTAAGTTACTTTGTATTAAAAACAAAACGAGAAAAAAGTGAGATAGAACAGAATTTAATGAATAATAAGATATTAAAACGATTTCATTTATTGACGAGTTGTTCATTACATTTACTCAAGGGATTGTAACGTAACACATAGTTAACTGCCTTCAGGGTTTCAATGAATATAGAAGCTAGAGGGACAAAATAAAGCATTCAATAATAATAGTAAGTAATAATAAGTTATCGAATTTACTGTTGTTCTCTATTGTAAATACTCTGTGTGTGAATCAATACATCATCTTTGTTATCATTGTCCATAGTGTTCTTCTTATTACTACATCATGAAAATACTAGACTTAGAAATCTGATCTGATATGATCAAAGTTAAACAAGAGTATATATACATACATAATTTTATTGAAATAGCCATCTTCCCACATTAAAGAGGTTGATAATATTTCGCCTGGTGTCTGTATGTGTGCATATATATATATTCTGGTAGGATAAAAACGATTCTTTCCTCTTAAGAAAAATAAAAAATATTGACTAACGAATAGCCCGTAGGGTATAATTTCTAAAGAAAAAAATGCGTGTATAACAGTGTGTGTGTGCGCGCGCTTGTGTTTAGCACATTTACACATCGATTCTTAATAAGTACACAATACAATGTATTATTTGTTAATTATACACTAGATGAAATATTGTCTGACCTTAGATTAAAACAATAGAGTGAGAAAAAAATGGCGGGATAATGTTCTATTTTGAAGAAATTAAGTATATAAACTAGAAACAGTTGGATTCTAAACGACGATGGGTACATTATTATTTCTAGAATAGATAAATATATATATATATATTGTTAGTAGTATTATTATTATTTGTCAATCTTAAATGATCCATTCAAATAGACACTGACATTTTTGTGAATAATATGAATTGAATAAGCATGGAGAACAAAAAAGGTCTATATATTTATAGAACTGACTATATTATTCCATTTGGACAATAAGTAGATGGACACTTGGGAATTATACTTATATATATATATATATATTCAAACCCATTAAAATGAAGACAAAACATTCTGTCGAAAACTTATTCCATGAGTATAAATGTAATTTTTTTTGTGAAAGGAAATTTTTTAAAAAAAAACAGCAACAACGGTAACCCATATCAGAGAAACTAACATTAAAAAAATAGGGGGCTGAATAAAAATAGAAAATTAGGAGAATAGTATAATCTTTGTTTCTTTTTTTCATCAAACCGTTTGGTTAGTTCAATAAAAATAGAGTATTTCTATTATAGTGAATGAGAACATGAATGGAGACAATTGAATGTATCAGTTCATCTTCTCTAATTTCATTGTTCATGCATTCTCATACCAATTAAGTTTCAATTCCGTTCTTTCGTTCTCGATATTTTATTGAAATGCATTCAATGCTTGGACCATCATTATATACTACTTATATGGATATAAGTAACCCACACCACACTATTATCATTTAAAAATATTCTAAAATAAAAATCTTCTTCTTTAATGTAGTATAAGTTTGAATAAATTTTAATACTTTGGATATTGAAATGATTTTATTATATATTAAACTATATTTAATATAGATGAATGAATAGTATTCATTTTCAATAAATCCCTATCAAGTTCTATCTACAGTTATAAATTAAAATGGTTAGTCAAAAATATTAAACAAATTTAATAGTTGAATTCATGAATCGATAAAAGTTAGACCATCTTGGAAAACCTGGAAACACTGGACAGCCTTTTAGTCCTAGTATGTGACACGTCAGCAGTGAGCATCCACGATCTCGCTCGCGGAAATCGAACTCAGGACCTATCGTTCGCGTTCAAGCGTTTGAGTGCGAAATTACTGGATAACCCAATTTGTTCTAAGATGGATCACTCCAGCAATACCCACCTAAGACCCCACTTAGGTTTCATCACAGGAATTTTAGATTTCACGACTAATCTTTAACTATTATAATTACTGGGTTGATGTTTTGGATTGAGTTTAAATTTTGTATTTCTGAACTGCAAACTACTCGCAGAATTCTTTTCGTACGGAACAAGATCTATGCTAACTGGATAAACCATACAACAACTGAGTAACACTTCAACGACAATCCCCAGAGTGATGCATGGGAGAGGAATCATCTAAAGATTTACTGGTGATGACCCCAGATGAGTTCCTTTGTATTAACTTTAATTCAGCTATACATCGACCATGTAGTTATTAAGGTCGATAAAATGTATCAACTGAATAGTCGTCACTCGAACACAAATTATAGTAATCTAACTAATATAATAAAAATTTATTGAAAGTTACGTAGACTAACTACCTACTAAATACATCGATGGAAATGAAAACACTTTAAAAATCAATGGACCAATTTTAAAACTGATTTCTTTCGAATCGTAATAGTTAGTTAGTTATATTTTTGTTTATACTAATTGAATAAGAACCTCTTTAAGATAATGATGAATCTCTGTACAATCATGAACATAGAATTAATTATTGTGTTACACAAATAGATCATGAGTCAATTGAAGCTAGACCGCCATCAAAAACCTGGAAGCACTGGACGGCCGTTTCGTCCCCTTCTGATAAATAGATCAGTTTATCAAAGTAGTAATTCATTGTTAATATTTTGAATTGGTAAAAATGGACTAGAGATTTGTCAATGTATGCCATTGATGAATAAAACATGAGAGAATATTCTACTACTGTAGTGAACCAAACACGACGCAAGTTACAGACTATCTCACTAGATTCTGATAACTATACAATGAACAGTTAATTTGCAAAATAACAATCAATTGTCTCAATCTTAACTGTCCCTTCTGCAAATATCAGTTCATCTTCTCTAATTTCAATGTTCATGCATTTTCCTACCAATTGCGTTTCATTTCAGTTCTTTCCTTATCGGTCTTCTGCCAAAATACATTCTATGTCTAACCATCGCCATGTACTACTTATAAGTAGACTACACTACACTACAATCTACTTCCTAACCGGTTTCCAAATATACCAGTTTAAATACAATAAGTTTCTTCTAATAATTACAAAATAGCTGATATTAAAACGTAATAATTAAAGACTATGGAACTGAATTAACTAATCTTTAAAAGGAAGATAATATATTACTTAAAAATTCTTGATTACATAATTGTCATATTATTATAGTAATAAAAACATCTCTTTCAATCCCACATGGGATCTGACCATTCACTTATAAAGACAACCCTTTACATAAATAATGTTTATACCTGTTTAGCTGTTGTTAAATTATTGTCGAAGAAAGGTGATTTCATAATCTTTTGAAGTTCAAGAGTTAGTTATTTAACATTAATTTTTTTTAAAAAAGGTAAATCTATATAAAGTATCTTTTAGACATTTCCCAATGGTACACGCAATGTCCATTTTTCTTCTTGTTTTTTCTTCTTTTTCTACATTTTTACAAATTTTTCAAATTATTAAAACAGGCAAACTAAGTCATGATCATCATCATCATCATCATCATTACCGTTATATCTGTGAATTTTATTTTTGTTTACCAAGTGATTTTTCTTCTTTATTTTATCAATTTCGTTTAGAACTAACTAAAGACTTCCTAAAAGTTTCTTTAATTTTCTTTTTCTTTTTACGACAACATGATAAATAACAGTAGATATGAACATTCAAGAGAACGGACCAAATCTTTTTATGTTTCACAGTAGCCATCATAATAAATCTAGATGTCCGTTAGTTCGTGTGTGTGTGTGTGCACATGTATGTGTGAACCTTTGTGGTTGACAATATTATGATTAAAGTCACGCAAAATAATGAATTATATGTCCGGTTGTTTTATTAAAACTGTTTTACGTTTTTATTCTTCTATGATTCTTTTAATCCTTTTTATGGCTGTATTCATTCATTCATTTATTCATTTACTCAAACAATTGAGAATCGAATGAGTTAAATGTCCTGTTGTTATAATTAGGGAAATAAACAGATGGCTAAATATTGTTAGTTTGGTTAGAATTTTAAAATATGTTTAACACTTATTTATTGTTATATTTTGCCCAATTACCTGCGGTTGTTTTTCCCCTAACAAGTAAAATATTCATTGATAGTCATTTAAACAAGAAAAATGTAACACATGGTCAATTTGTATTTTCATTATTTAATGTTTTAAGCATAAAAATAATTGATACTAAGATGGTGGTTGGAGGCGGTCAACAGGAAACCCTGGACCCGGGTTTCGTGCTACTTGACACTCGTCAGCAAGGTATACCTGTAATCTTGAGGGAACTGGTGCTCCATGACAGATTCAATCCCGTGTCACTTAGCTTCACAGTCAGAGACATTACCACTGAGCACTAAGAACGACTTGACACGTATGACATTGATCACCACCCAGTGATCAATTAATTGTGATAATTGATACTATTAAACCATTCAAATATATATAGTACTAGACAAGCATTTTATTTCATCAAAATATTCTGTAGTACTACTTCTTCTGTTATTATTAACTTATCAAGTTCAATATCTTTGAAATCTCAATCTAGTGGTTAATAGTCATTACCATCATCATCTTAGTGATACGGCACAACTACCACTGGAAGTCATCGGAGGATATCCAACTTTATGCTTATTCAGATGGTTCAAAATTAGAATAGAAGATTTACAACTTAATTAGTTCTGACTACAGGAACATATTCTTAATTAGATTTCCATTAAATTTCAAAATCATTTGATTTGTGTTCCGAATCCAATAACGTTTAAACTCTGTGGAGTTTATGAAGCACTGAACTTAGAACCATATTTAAATTTAACCTCAGAATTCGTTTTCAACTTATTTATTGAGATTTTTCTCACATTTACGAACTGAATATTTTTGGTAATCTAATAAATTATCCTAATTATAAAAAGATTTCACGCAGACAAGTACTGAAAAGTTTGAAGTATTGAATATTCTTTTTTTTTTACTTAATCTTTTCACTTAAGACTGAACGCCGTGTTTTCTTCCTTTTTCCACCATGAAGTGGTGTTTATTTGAAGAAAGTGCAAAGATAGATGCAAGTTTTTTTCTGAACCGTATGATACGGTAAGCTTTCTTTATGTAATTCAGTTTAAAGAATAACCGAAAGCTTACTTGGGAATATTAAATTAAGTGAAGCAAATAGAAGAAAGAATAGAATTGACAAGTTACTGCAAGATTGTTTTATGTTACAGTTTAAGTTATTCGCAACTGACGTGTTGTATACAGCATTTTAATCAATTTTTCGTTCAGTGATTGAGTGAATTTTGCATAGTAGAATGTATTTTCCATTAAATATTTCATTTAAAACGTCTAGAGTTATCCGTAAATGTGTGCTATGAACACATCAATGTAGCATAGCACAAAATCATACAGGTAAAACGCGTAAATAGTGAAGTTAAAGCCTAACATTAAATCTCTTTTGAAAATCAGTTTTATATGCAGCACTCACCTATTAAGTGAACTGAAACATGCTCCTAAGTTCCAGGCACTACAAGCTTATCAAACTATGAGGAGAATGTAGATAACAATAGCAGGCTTCTAAATCTAATTAATTACATTGTCATAAACACGTTGCTAAGTAGTCTTATACTAGTATAAAAGCTCTCTAATGCTACCTGGTTTCAACTGTGGTCCAACTAAGATAAATCCGCGACGTAAACTGTAAGAGCCTAGATAATTTCGAAAGACCTCTATTTTTATAAATTATATTAGAGATATTTTATGAATATCGTTATTATCAAGCAACACTTTTTTTACATAATAATCTAATTCGCTTCCAAATTTACCCCTGAAGATAAGAGTACATGCTTTTGAACCGGCACCAGAGAATATTGGTAAAATGGAATTATCTATATAAAACAATTCTATCATAGACAAATCACAATATGTCATCCGTTAGTTTACTGAATTACATAGTAGCGATGACAAAGACATCAGTGCATTTCTAAAAAATGCTATCCACTAAATTACTTAATACTAATTTAACGTAAACAATAACTCTTTCCTTGTTTGTAATTAGTTGGTAATAACAAAATATTTTAAAAAAAATTGAAAACGAAAAGGAACTTAAATTACGATTGGACAACATGACATCCATCACTATTTGATGAAAAATACCTCAGTTACACAGGGGCTTAGATACAGGGTAAATTGCTCCATGATAACATCTCTGACTGTGACACGGAAATATGAATGTCCAGTTGAACTTTAGTCTCATTTTAAATTGTAAATATGCTTTAATGACATGTGATAACTATCTTGAAACCTAGATTCAAGGCTTTTTGTTGATTGTCTCCAACCGCCGAACACAATACATTATGGATAACAAGTTCGAGTCACTTGAACTAGTAGCCTCTATTAAACTTGATCGATAGAATTCGATCAGCAGTAAAGACTAGACAAACATGACATTGGTTAATTCCCGCTGATTAGTTTATGTGAGCACAAATGAGACTATACAAGTGTTTGATTAAGATACCAACATCAGCACTGATGTTAATACATCTAACGCGTCTTTGACATTCTCTTCAAAATGATTTTTATTTATCTAAAATGTTTGTATATATATGGATTGCTATAACCCATGGCCACAACAATGAAAATGACAAATTATTACTGATAAATATATTCACATTACTCATATCTTTTTACCTATTCAGAAAAAGATTGATTTCCTCTCTTCTTCTCCTTCTTCTTCTTCTCCAACTTCTTCTGCCTTACCTAAAGAAATCTTGTCTCAAAAACTAAATGCTTCAATGAATTGAAGTGTTATGGTCAAGCATTTTTCCTCCACTGATTGATATACATTCTTATCATTGTTGTCATAGTATGTTTTGGGCTATGATGAAAGTAATAAACAAAACAATATACATAGCAATAATAATAATAATAATAATAATAATAATTATTATTATTATTATTATTATTATTATTATTATTATTATTATTATTATGGTAACGATGAGTTACAAATATTGATATATCAATATTAATTTATTTCAGTGAGGTCATTTTGCTTTGTCTGGCCAAATTGAATTTGCTTGTCTTAATAGTTATTGAGTGATATATATATATATATATATATATATATGTTTGTAAATGTGTGTGTGTAAACGTCCAGAAAATTCCTACTATCAAGACATTGTACTAAGAATAATATAAATGGGGAATTGAGAAAGTATGTATTTGTACGTGTATATGTTAGTGAGATAACGATTTCTTCAAAAGAAGGTTTTTCTTGTTAAATATCTTAGTTCTTTTGAATTGAATATTTTAATAGTGAAATCTCTATTCATCCATTCTGACAGTTTAATTAAGAAATTAGTTCTAAAGATGAATCTGTTGCTCGAATGGTAAGCACAACTGTGTAATATTATGGAATGACTAGAAATTCAGTTGTAGGAAATAATGAGTTGTTTTTATTTTTTCGATCAACGAACATATCGGTAACGTACGTGTTAAACCTTCTTATTAAGTAAACGGATTTCATTATACGTATAAGTTGGATGTGGAAACATCCTACCGCACTACAGTTAACAGAAGATAATTTAATGTTGAGTTTGGGCTGATATCATGAATGGATCCATGCTACATCACCATTTAAAACCTGAGATGGGTAACTGTATCACACACGATATAGTTGAACTCCACTGGTCACGGCCATATCCGTTATAAGGCAGTTACTCACTGAAGATAATAGAAGATGGTCGCGCAATATCATAGATTGGTTGAACTTTAACTTTAAAACTATGAGATGCCGGCTAAGTAGTCTATCGGTTAAGCGTTTGCACGCCAGACCGAAGGTCCTGGACTCGATTACCACGTTAGAGATCTCGGTGCTCACGGCTGAGGACTTCCATATTATGACGAAACGGCGTCCAGTGCTTCCAGGTTTCAATTGTGGTCTAACAATGATCGATTCATGATATTGAACTAAACCCAATAATCTCCACAACCATATATTGATAATGTAATATTGGTTGAAAAATCATTTACTCTATACATTTCGAGATTTTTAAAGGTCATGAATAATGAAAACTATACTATCGCTTTATGGTGGTGACATTACTAAGCACTTACTTAAACAGTAATAGTCTTTCATCAATAAAAGGAAAATTGAAAAGTCAATTAAAAAAGGAAGTAGTGCTTATCTTACTACTGACATTGGTAACAATAATAATACCATCAATATTACTACTACGACTGCTATTACTACTATTGCTACTACTACTACTACTACTACTACTACTACTACTACTACTACTTTAGTGAACGAGGATACAGGCGGGAACACTCAAATGTATTTTAACAGAACAATACAAAATGTCTTAATAAAATCTGAGAACCATACAGTAAATACTTCATTTGCAAAATATCCATCAATTGTCTCAGACTTTGTTGTTCTTTCGTTTCCACACTAATCATTCTCTGCTCTCGTTCCCTTCTCTTTGATTTTCTCAACCTTCTACAGCCAAGAATCTCACTTTCGATTGGTGGTACATACTACTTATATCTGTCGACATCAGTAGCACACACCATACTACCACTAATGAAAATTTAATTTTTTTATTCGTGCCATCATTCTCAACCCACTCATATTCAACATAATGTCGATAAAGATTTCGGTAATGATGTCCAATTTGAGAGTAAATTGTTTTCCAATCAAATCTTTATCATTCAACCGTAAGTGATTTTTTCGAATGAATTTAATATTTTCATCTTGCTAAATTTATATTCCCTTTATCACTTTCTTATGTAGGTTATACTGCCGAAATGAAACCACATCATATTACAAGTCCTATGAGACCGAACTCAGCGTACCCTTTTAATAATTTGCCTCATTCGGATTGTCCACCATCCTCTTCCTCTTCCTCTGTCTCATCAGTATCATCGACAGTAACAACAGCTAATAATATGAGAGATTTCAGTTCCGATCAATCACCTCCATCCAATAAAGAAATGAAATCGAATCAACATGGCCACTTTCATCAAACACATCATCACCATCATCAAACACTTACAATGGATTCAGCAGATACTGGACTTCCATTTGATCCAATTACTCAACAAAGTCTTTCTGCTGCTGCATCTTCGTTTGTGAAATCACTGACCGGTTTCAATTTTAATAGTTCAACAGCAGGTCTTCTGTTTCCAAATCCTCCACTCTCATCGAATTTGACAACATCTGGGTTGAATCAAAATGGCCCGCCATTACCACATCCATACGCTTCGCAGCCACCATTACTACTTAATGGTGTAAGCTGTTTATCAAATACAATGCATCATTTACGATCTAGTTCATTAAATCGTACTGGTACTAATATTAATCCATATACAATTAGTCATGATATTTCATTGAGTAATATACAATCACCTTGTAGTCCGGAATCATTACATTCTTTGTCTACAGATGAAAGTCCATCATCTGGTGGAATAAAGCATGCTTCACTGTCTGGAACAACTGGTCATTACTCAGCCATGACAACAGCAATAACAACGACAACTACAGCCAGCTCATGTCCAACACCAGCTAGAAGACGTCATCGTACAACATTTACACAAGATCAACTACAAGAGTTGGAATCAGCTTTTCAAAAATCTCACTATCCAGATATTTATTGTCGTGAAGAATTGGCAAGAATGACAAAGTTAAATGAAGCACGAATACAAGTAAATGTCTTTCCTTGTTTACAATATCATACTTTTGTTATAACCTTAAATGATAGTTAGGTTATTGTGTGTTATGTGATTGAATGAAGGAAATCAAGGAATATATTGAATACGTTAAAATTGCCATGTATATTAAAGAGAAGGTTATGCAAACATATAGCTAAATAATAAAAATTAATCAGACTGAAATAGTTGGTTGTTCTTTTTTTTCACGTAGATGAAGATATTTGATGAACTTAAGGCTTTCACGTGCCTCATCAAAAATGATGCTTTCGAATGGCTGAATTAGAAGTTAATATCTCACATTTCCAAGTTCATCAGATTTTTAGGGTAATTCAATATTTATTAGATCTAATAAGTAGGTAACTCTCACAAACTCTATATGATTGAATTTTATAGGTCATAGAAATGCAAACTATTAGATATCAGTTTACTTGTCATGGTATATCCTATTCTTTGCATAATTTTTTTACTACCATTTCTACCACTCTAACATTTCTCTTGATAATTTCATCTCACTGTACCGATATGATGTGGCAATTTGGGCAGATGCACATAGCTGTCAGACTCTAATTTGGTTATGCGACTGACTAACATTTTGTAAGACTTAAACGTATTGTTTTAGATTCCTAGCAAAGTCCTCTATCTATACTAATGAGGAGTTCTATCATAAAATGACAGACATATCCAGTGTTCTATGGTCATCATTTGATTAATCAACAAAATTCAGCCAATGTTTTAACGCTTTTTTGCAACAAATAATCTAAAAAAACTTTTGATGTGGATGCACACTGCTGAGGAGTCCCATGATAGGACGAAACGGTCGTCCAATGCTTCCAGGTTTTCCATGGTGGTATGGCTTCAATTGACTTATGATCTCAACTATTGAAACAAAACAAACAAACGGTAGTATTCTCTTAGGTTAATATTTTATACATTTTTATTAATTCTTTCTAATATCTTCTTATATTATCTACCTTCTCATGTTTCAGTAAGAAATATTTATTTATTTATTGACTATTTATTTTTTCCGTTGTTTATCATATTTTACCTATTTCAGTTGTCTCTCTTTCTCTCTCTCTTTCTTTTTCCCTCCCTCCCTCAGAAAGACTCTTATTCTTACTGTTACTTCTCTTCCTACCCTAGGGAACAATTAACTAGTCTTTTTTCTTTTCTACTTTAATTTCTCCATCTTTTTTTCTTCTTCGTATATATCAAGTTAACTTTAAACTGTGTATTTATTATTTATACATAACTAATATCGAAAATTTTAGGATGGAGAAGTTAACTTTTAAAAAAAGGAGAAGTTTTTTTGTCGATCTATTCGTAAGTGTATATATCATAGAAACATAAATGTACCTCAAGTAACATCTTTAACTAGGTTTTTTTTTGGGGGGGGGGAGGGAGAAAAGTTGAAATACATATTAGTATCTTATTTTACTGTCGTTATTGAATTGAAATGATGAAAGAAAGAAAAAATTAAACTGATCACTGATATTTCTATATATTTATTTGATTGATTATTTATTCCTCCCATGAAGTGGTTAAATAAGGATATACTCATATACATTACATATATACATGAATCTACTTCTCCCCCCCCCTAACACAATTAATCTGACCTAGTATCAATCTACTTTGAATTTTAAATAGTTATGTAGATAAACAAAATACAGTTGAACAAACTGTTGAACATACTTATGATATATACATATATGTATATAATTTCTTGAACATTTAACACTTTAATAGCCGTTTATTCAATCCAAATAGGTAAACTAAATGTAATTAAATTATTTTCAATCGGTTTCTCAAGATGTTTTTCTCTTTTTTTTCAAAAAAAACAAGAAAAAAAACTTGAATATAAATTAAGATGAAGAAGAAAATGAAAGATGGAAAAAAGGAACAAGAGAAGAATTTTTTTGATTGAAATGATCATTGAATAAATATTTATTTTATACTTATTTATCCCTAAGGTAAAAGTTGGTAAACCTGCTACAAGTAATTTGAGTATACTAAGAATATATACATAAATATTAAATTTATAGTATGCAGACTAAAATGATAAAATTTCAGTGATGTCCCATTGTATCGTCGAATTCAAAATAAGAATTAAATCTTATTAAGTCATGTTCATCAATCCAGTATGTTGTAAGCATAGAATGACCGTTTTCTAGAGTTTAGTCTGATAGACCACTGGTCTATCGGTTAAGTGCTCTGGCGCGAGACTGGTAGGTCCTGGGTTCAAATCTCACGAGGCGAGGTCGTGGATGCGCACTGTTGAGTAGTCCTACAATAGGACGAAACGGCCATTCAGTGCTTCCAGGTTTTCCCTGGTGGTCTAGCTTCAATTGATTCACGCTTTCAACTATGAAAACATTTTATGGTTTATTATACTTTTAGTTCGTTTATAGTCTATTGAAAATGTAACTGTATGTTATTTATTATTGAATCCATACTGTTTATAAGTTCTAAATTATAATTGTCTTAAATCAAAATGAATCAAATACAAAAATGACAAACAAATGAAAGAAAATACGTATGGTAATTGTCAAAAAACAATATTAGAACGAAATTAGAAATAAAATTCACTTAGTATCGTTGTGTTTGAATATTCCCATTGATATTTAAGACTGCAATTGATCAGTCTCTTATTGGCATATGTGCATACTGTGATTATTGCCTCGATATAGCCTTAATTCACAAGCATCCATCTTTGCGTGACATTAGAAATAGCTATACAAGAGTAAATTTTTAGCCTATGTGCTAAGTAGCACTAAATGGTCCATTGATTCGCATTCATGAAATTCCACTTACAAAAGAATATGTACACGTAAATGTTACGGTGTTCTATCGACCGAAGAAATATTATGAAACTAACTGGATATATATATATATATATATAACAGTTTTATTAGAGACTTGGCAAATGAATAGTAACAAAGAGAGTGAACAAAAACATATATATTTAATTAATTGTAATCAATTCAATAAAGTTTATGAACACCATGAAGTTAATATAACTATTTGGACAAATTGTTAAGCCTTACTTGTTTATCACTACAGAATAAAATAGAAACCTAGTGATAGTTATTTTCTATCGTTTATATCATTTCATGATGAAAATTATCGGTTAAGTGCTCTGGTGCGAGACTGGTAGGTCTTGGGTTTGAATCTCACGAGTGCGGGATCGTGGATGCGCACTGCTGAGGAATCCCACAACAAGAAGAAACGACCGTCCAGTGCTCCCAGGTTTTCCATGGTGGTCTAGCCTCTATTGACTCATGATTTCAACTATGAAAAATACTGAAATCTCCACAAAACCCCTTCTGATAAAAATTATTATTAATATCAAATAAATCTATATAAGTTGATTATTTAGTAAATATTGATTTTGATAGTTATTAGGTACATAGCCTCAGACTTAAACTTTGAATAAGATTACATGATCAATATTATCATCATATATTCAAAAGATCAAAGGGGAACAATTCATTTTGAGTCATTAATTTACATTCAATGATGTATTAGGTGAATTTTAACAGACCAATCAGCTCATCTATATACACAAAAATGATATATTTATATAATTTATTCATTTTAGAAATAATCTTTACAAATATTCAAGTACCCATCATTGATTAGTTTTAGTAACAGTAACTTTCAGCCTTATTCTTAAGAAAGATTACAGAAAATGTAAATTATCTGACCGCTATTTATGCAGATTACTGAATGTATATTTTTACGTTAAATGAAATTGTGAATATTATTCCCTCAAAGAAGTAAGGTCATTTCAGTCAGAGTTATCATAAGATACATTCCATTCAAATTAGTCTGTTAATAATTGACTTTACTGTGGAGACGAATTTTCATCAATTCAAATATATCAGAAGGGGGTTTTGTGGAGATTTTAGTGATTTTATATAGATGAGTTCATGAGTTTATTGAAGCTAGACCACCAGGGAAAACCTGGAAGCGAGGTCGTGGATGCCCACTGCTGAGGAGTCCCATAATAGGACAAAACGGCCATCCCGTGCCTCCAGGTTTTCCATGGTGGTCCAGCTTCAATTGACTCATGACTTCAACTATATACAATAAACATTTGTTTTGAAATTTTTAGTCGAAAAGCAGAGTTTGATTATGCAATCATGATATCTATACATAATAATGACTAATTTTTACATTATCAAGCACATCATTTGAATTACACTGCAATACCTTCAAATGTTTACATTGTCTTATCTCTCATTTGACTGCTTATTTATTCGTGACTACTTGAGTAAATATTGAACAGATCTACAAATTACAAATTTGTACACTGCACTAAATACTCCTAATTCCATTCATACTAATAATGCTACAAATACATGACTTATCGAAACTTTAATAAGCATGAAATCATTGATTTAATTCTACTTTTCTCAACTCTTCATAACTGTATACTCATAACTATATTCAATATTAAGTATCCAAGTGAGTGCCTTGATAATAATAAGAAGAATAGGAATAATAATAGTAATAATTATATATATATATAGGCATTTTCAACTGATTCTTAACACTTTCTAAAATATTATCTTGTCTTTTTTTTGTTTTCTTTACATTTTGTAGGTATGGTTCCAAAATAGGCGAGCTAAATATCGTAAACAAGAAAAGCAATTAGTAAAACAACAACAGCAACAACACCAACAACATGAACATAGACATATTCAACATTTACAATATAATCAACCATTTCATAGTTTGCGTAATACATATCAGTCATCTGGTCAAGGATCTCATCTTCATTCTTATACACATTCAAGTATTTATAATGGAAATTCTATGACTATGGCACCAAATGGAGTTGTTAACAGTCATTCGTTGTTTGACAGTAATAGTGGTAATAATAATAATGACATTAATAATGTCAATAATGGTAGCACTAGTATTGGCGTTGACAGTGGTTTTCCATATTCTTCTTGTATGTCACTGCCAACTAACTTAATCGGTACATCTGCATTAGGTATTCAACCAGGTCTAACTAACACCAATGCTTTAATGAGCTATTATGGATCTAATTTTCCTTATATGCCTAAAAAAGTGTTTTCACCCACATTTAACTCGGGATATCCGTCATATACTTCATTCTCACCTCATACTAATAGTGTTAATAATAATAATCCTGGAGCGAGAAGGGGAAATATTTTTCCTTTAGCTACTTCTCCGATTTCAAACAGTTTAGAGTTAACGTCAACATCACTTTCCATAAATAATGAATTATCCAGCCAGAATGATTCACATTCTACTCAACTTCCCCAATCACAACAGCAACCATCAATGCAGCAACCTATTATAACAACACCTCACTTTTCTAATAACCCTGTATCCTTTTTACCAGATCTATCTTCTGGACCACTGATGCAACGAGCAGCTGCTGCGGCTGCCGCAGTTGCTGTTGCAGGAATCTGTCAAGCACATACAACAATTTCTTTGTCAAATACTTCACAACACTTACCACAACGAGCAGAAAATGTATCTGATGAACAAAGTAACTACTCAACACAACAATCTAATAATTATCGAGGTAATTTTTCACCCACACCTTCTTATCGACATTTCAAAAGTCAAAGTATTTGTGAGCAATTAAAACAAACAATTAGTTCACTTGAACCAAATATAAATATTTCTTCGAATGATTTATTTATCAATGAAATAGGAAATCAAAAATCATTACAATTGTCACATGGTCATCAACATAATCACCAATTAAATCAAAATGTAACGGCTGATGAAGCTTGTGAGTTTCCGAAACAAAAAAATCCAGATCAAGCGCAACTGAACACATTATTCCCATACAGTAAAAACAATTTTAATAATAGTAACGCGCAATTTTTTATTCCATCATTTTCTTCAGAATATACAAGTTCACTGAATTCCAGTTTGATTACTTCAACGAGCACTGTAGCTTCGAATACAGATACAAATGTACATGCCACATTATCATCAATAAGTGCTTCAGTAGAAGATATTATCCCAGAAGAATCTACAACGAATATAATTTCATTAAGCAAAATCGCGAAATTACGAAATTTAAGTAAAATAAATAATATTTATCATAGTCATTATCTAGAAAATACGGATACTTCTGCAAATAATTCTACATTAACAATTCCTAGTCAAGAAGGTTCGTCGACCTCAACAGCATTACCATCATCTTCATTATCAATGTCTTCATCATCACCATCATCTAACCGACTACCGGGACGGAATTTTCCACAATCCCATTTCATGAGAAACCGCAGTCATATTGCTGATAACAGTAATGTAAGTAATATGTATGTCAGTAGCGTAGACTCTTCATATATTAATACGACAAATGATACGAGTTTATCTACTGAGCAACTAGAATACGAGGCAGTAAATACAAACGGAAATGCTAATGAGAGTAACAATGCACCATTAGACAGTGAACATAACAATTCCAGGGTCTATCACGATCAAATATCCGGCTTTATACAATTGAATGAAACCGATTCATCATCCAATATCCCCAGGTTTCTACCGAACATGGAAACTGAAGATTCATCTGTAGCCGATGAAACACAGTCTAGTCTAACAAGTGTTCCAATAAGTACCATAAATACTGCATTCACAAATATTTATTCACACTTAGTAAGTTGAAAATTAATTTGTATTTATGTTACGTTGGTTATTATGATAATTAATATTGTTTGAAGAGTAGAAATAATATAATTGAGTTTGATCTAATAAGTAGTGATTTCCAGGACTATCTAATACGTACTCTGGTAGTTGCGAATGGATCGGTACTCAAGTCAGTGATAAAACAACGTATGAACTTTAAAGTATTATATGTATAATTTGAATTAGGCTTATAATGAATTACAAAGCAATTATCTTCATTTACGACTATGAAAAGTTTATCAGGGGAAGTATCTAGACTATAATCAGACTGTAAACATTAGTCTCCTAACTCTTTTCTTAATCCTTTGTCGATTAATTACAATCTACTCACTAGTCAAGTTTTATTTTGATCTCAATTAACATAAACCTTTCTCGAATCAACCACTGATCAGTATCAACTATGAACATTTAAGTGTTAAAGATCACTAAATAACTGCCTCTTTTTAAAGTTTAAATCAATGACTGATCTTAGTTATGCGACCATTTAAAACCAGAAACCACTAGACATCTGTTTTATCTTTGTACATGTTTCTTTGGAAGTACATAAGCACCTTATCGGTGTTCAAACCCATGGCATTTACGCCTTGTATAGAAGCCTTAACCATTAGAACTTGTGCCATTTGAGGAACTTCTAATATACCATATAATTATTTTCTCCAATTTTTTTTTATTTTCTGGGATTAAACACTGTTGATGTCTATTGTGATGAAACCTAGATCTTATTGTATTAACACTGTCATTGAAATAACGAAGCTTAGATTTAATATTACCACTTTATAATCCTAAGAGTATCAAATAACTATAGTCTTATATATTAATGGTTTTACATTTTTCATCTCTACTTAATCATCTGTAAAGTATCATGTGTTATCAATAAAAATTCTGATAACTTGATCGTACCTTTAAGCTAAAAATGTGGGATCGTGAATGCGCAGTGCTGAGGAGTACCACATTAGGACGAAACGGTCGTCCAGTGATTCCAGGTTTTCCATGGTGGTCTAGCTTTAATCGACTCCTGATCTCAACTACCAAAAATAATAAAACATTTTTAAAACAAAAAAAGAAAAATCATTTTTATTTTTTTGTTTTCAATTTAATATCTTAATTGTTCCTTTCTCTTTTAAACAAAATAAAAAGAAAAGAAAAAACATTTTGGAACAGAAAATAAAACGTTTGACCAAAATAATACAAATTCATAAGTACAGAGAATTTATCCATTGCGTTAGGTCAATAATTATTTGACAGATGGATTTCTTTCTTTCTATATCTCATTGTTAGATAACTAAAAATAATGTCTATACAATTAGATGTGTATTAAATTGTACAGACAAGCATCTTAATAATGTAAGCAAAGATGGATAGTGGCTAGCAAACAGTACTAAGTGAAGCATCTTAATGGTTTCTTTCTTTATTCGTTGTATGCAAATATGTACATACATGTTTGTATGAATAATTGAATAAATATGAAGTTAGTGAACTGAAATATCTAACCATAATCTCTACATAATTAACAATGTTCTAACTAGTCAAATGTATTTCCTAACCCCCCCCCTCATATTTTATCAATAAAGTTATGTAACAAACACTTTATAGTTATGTACTGATTGGTAAAAAGAAAGAAAATAAATTAAGTGGTCATTCATACATAATAATAATAATAATAATAATAATAATATGGTTATATTTATTCTCTGTAAAATTCCACAAAGAAAGCTGTATCGATTCGAAATGCTACACCATCTGGTTACTGTTTCTTATATGTAAAGCAATTTCCAGTTATTTTCTTTCTCTTGAATAAAAAGAACTTGTTCAAGATGATAATCATGATGATGATGGTGATGACTATAATATATCTTATTGAATCTGACGAATAAAACAGAGCGCGCGAGAAAGAGAGAGACTGGGACCATCTGCTCTATACAATATAACTTCTAATAATAATTCGATAATTTTACTCGCATGTTCATATGAATTAAAATTTTAATGAAGTGAAAAAGCGATGTGTTACGTTTTTCATTCTTTTTAGTTTAATCACACACAAAAAAAGAAATAATCAAAGAATATGTTCACACTTACTGATTACGTAATCAGTTTTATTGTTGACAGGATAACTAATTGAATATTTCTTCAAAAAAAATGTCAACTTTTATTTCATTAAATTAAAAAGTTCATTAGTCAATTTATAAGAATATTGGAAAGAAATAAAGAAATGAAAATGAATAGTTTCTTATAATTTTTAATGTAATTTTATTCATTAAATTAATCCAAATAATAAAGATCATGGCTGTGCACCTCTGAGGAGTCTCATAATAGGACAAGACGGCCATCCAGTGCTTCCAGGTTTTCCACTGTGGTCTAGCTTCAATTAACTCATGATCTCAACTATATAAAATAAAGATGAAGATGATTATATTACAAATAACAAGTTAATTGATTATAGAACTATCATTCATTAGATTGTTATTCTGTAATCTATAATTATTATACTACCTTTTGAGCTTAAAAATCTAAAGTACGAATTCACTTGGTATTGTTTGTTTGAATCTTCACCTCATTGCACAAGCAGGTGGCTATCAGGACTTGGTAGGTGAGTGGATAACGCCATGGCGTTTGAAGCGAAAGGCACGTAGTGAACATCAACTCTGAGGTTCAGGTACATCCAGTTGACGAGTCCTAAACAGGACAAAGCGCGCGCCCTGGATTCCACTGCTAGCCACTATCCATCTTTGCTTACTAAACTAGCTTATTCAAAATGCATAATAACGTCATATCTACTCATATAATAAACTGATTAATATATATATATATATATATATATATGCTACATTTCTATAAAAGAAGAAAAAAGGTAACAGTGTGGTGTGGGTTACTTATATCCACATAAATAGTATATCATGGTCAGGGATAGAATGTATTTCAATAGAAGATCGATAAGGAAAGAGAAGGAATGAAACGCAATCAACACGGAAATGTATGAACAATGAAATCAGAGAAGATGGACTGATATTTGCAGAAGGAGCGGTCAGAATTAAGACAATTGATTATTATTTTGTAAATTAACTGTTTGCTGTATGGTTGTGAGATTTTACTGAGATAGTCTGTAATTTGCACGTCACATACATTCGATTGTCTCCACTCGTGTTCTTGTTCACTACAACACGACACAACGATTTTATACAAATTCATATAACTAACCTGTTAATCTTTCTCCATATATGTAGAGGGTTAATAAAATCATCTGATTTACATTATCAGAATAGGATAAAAAAGAGTTAGAATGGATAATAATTTAATTGAATTAGAATGATTTAACTAATGAGTCTTGATTTTATTTATTTCTATATGCTTTACATTGAATAACACTAATTATATATACTTTTTAATATAATTATTACACTGAAATAATAAATAATTATGTCAATTAAACAAAGCAGAAGACTGAATACATTAAAAGATATTAGTTCAAATACAAATAAATTTTATTCATTTTTATATTGGTTGTTTGAATCTTCTGATTGTTGTTTAGGATTGCGATTGATCAGTCTCTTATTGGCATATGTGTATCCTGTACGGATTACTTTGATATTCCCCTAAGTTTCAACCATTATAAGCCAAGATGGATGGTGGCTATCACAAGCTAGTGAGTATCTGGACTCAGCAGCGAAGTGGATAACACGATGACTTTTGACGAGAACGGCTATGGGTTGGAGTCCTGGAGCGAACATCAACTCTGAGATTCAAGCACATCCAGCCGACGAGTCTCAAATAGGAAGGAACGTGCGTCCAGGATTCCACTGTTAACCACCATCCATCTCTACAAATAAATTTTGATGATATTTAACGAAAAACACATAAATGGTTTTCATAATAAGAGTACTTATAGAATGAATTCCTAAACAGTATACACTTCAGAACACTATATGGGACTGTGACAATAACTTTTGAATTTCACATTGAGGAAGTGATCATTAAGGATACTGAGTTTTTGATAGAAATCATCATCAGATTATAAAATTTCTGATAAAAGTAGGTAATGTCAATTCATAATGAAAATCTTAACCCTAAAGAAGAACACTATAGGAACTGTTAAAAATCTATTTAGGTGATTATAAAAATTTGACAAGATAGATAATCTATATTCATAAGCACAAGTTTGCACTTTGTTTTTTTTCACCCTAGAGGCACCATAACATATAGAAAAGTAATATATTCATTATATATGTAGAATCTATTTACATTTTGTAATGTAATTATTTTATTTTCCATCAACTATCTATTTACTGAGGCTTATTCTTAATTGGTTGAGAACTCTTCCAGTTTTTTTCAAGCTCGTCCCTATACTATAATCATGTCGAAATTCTTTGGATATTATCTAATTAAATTTTAGTCTTTTACATAATAGTTACTTGCTCATATTTGATTTTCTTAATTTTCCACTGAGAAATCATGATTTGTGGAGTCATCCAAATCTGAACTGAAATAAAAGTCTACTGATAATATTGATTTATTATCTCATTATATTGTAATATAATGATCTAAGAAAAAAAAGTGTACACGAACTATATCATAATCCTATCCACTAGAATATTCTCAAGAATGTAGTATACTAATGACGCATTCATTTCAGTCAACAATCTAAATGTTTACACTAATCAAATAATATCATTTCATTGAACATAATTAAACAATAAGTTCATGATTTTAAAAAATTCTTTAAAATTGTATCATTTCGTGATTGGTAATCGAATGTCTTAATACTTCTTATTAGTTTATACATTGGAATTCACCAGGGATCGAGTTCAGGTATTTGAAATTCAGCAATGAGTCCCTTACCTTCAAACTCCTGAGTTTGAATTTGATTCGAATTTTGAAGAATAGTGAAGTGAACTATGCAAAAAAGAAAATAAATAAACGATCTTTCAAACGCAGTAGTCATCTAATCAAGACTATCAAATTTTTAAACAATTTTTGTAGATTATCTACAATTTTCTCTTAAAATATTATTGTCTAAAAATATTTTTTATTTTGTTAGGAAAATTCAGGAGGTTCAACATCTTCAGAATGGTGTAGAACAACAAGAGATGGATTTCAAAATCTACACTCAAATCAACATTCTAATGGTAGTACCATTAATTCAGCACTTCGATATCGAATGTAATATTTCAATGGATTTATTAAATATTTAAAAAGAATTGCACCATTGAAGAAATCATCTATCAAAACATGAAGATCATTCCATTGGCAAAATAAACACAATATAAACAAACATGATTACTATTCAGATATGAAATTTAGATGAAAGCAAACCAATGACAACAGTAAAATCATAACTATCAACAGTCTTGTCTCTTTTAGAGGGAGGAAAACAAACAAATGTATGCATACTATATGTTTAATGTATACATATATACTTAAATCCACTATAGTAATCTAAAAAAATAATCTTAAAAAATATCACTTACCTATTGTTTTATTGAATATTATTTCTTGTTCATTTTATTCTTTTTTTTGTTTTGTTATTTGTAAAGAAAAGAAATCAAATATTATTTATAACACATCTGATGTTCAGTAAAACACAACGAACCCACCGTAAAATTAATTTAAATACCCTCTGAACAAAACCAGTGATTTGTTTTTATCTAGATTATTGATTTGTTGGTGATAAACAGAATATATATATATATATATATATATATATATATATATATGTAAGAGCACGACTAGGTGGTACTGGTGAGTGCCTATTAGTCTTGGCGTAGTTAAGATGTAACACCACTTAAAATAGATTAAACAAGATGTTTTTAGCCAGTATGTAATTGTTAAATTCAACTTGAGACTAACATGGAAGAAGTTACATTTGAAAGCTCTATGTGATATTTTCTTAGTTTATATTTCAAAAATATACGCACGGTAAAACTCATACATAGCAAATGTGAAGGATGACTCTAGATGAACCGATGATGAAGGCGGTAAATAGCTACTTTTGCTATGCCTATTCAAATGGATCATCTCTTGAGACGTTGCTCATTGGAGTAACGCTAATAAAAACGTTGGTTCCGAGAACGTCAGTTAAGGACTCTAGATGATAAGATTACTCAGACATTTTGCTTTATGTTCACTTCTGCTATCTTCCTCTATGAATAGTTCAACCACCTTCTTCTGTCTTAAGGAGAAAGTGAGTGTTGCGTACTTAGATTTTCCAAAAGCTTTTAATCAGCCGATAATACGTGTCATACCAATAAATTCAGACTGATAGTTATTAAGTCATCACTGGTTGACTGGCTTTAGTAATATCCTAGTGGTCAAATTTTTAAGGTCAGATCAAGCTTTAACTTTTTTTGGACTATCGAATGTCCTGGCTGGGTCCTGCAAGGTTCAGTACTAGTGTAGTGTGGTCTACTTATATCCATATAAGTAGCATATGGTGATAGTCAGACATAGAACTGAAATGAAACGCAATTGGTAGGAAAATGCATGAACAATGGAATTAGAGAAGATGAACTGATATTTATAGAAGGAACACTGAAGATTGAGACAGTTGGTTGTTAGTTTGCAATCTAACTGTTTGCTGTTTGGTTATCAGAATTTAGTGAGATAGTCTGTAATTTATGCTTAAATACATTTGATTGTCCCCCACTCGTGTTCTTGTTCATTACACTAGGACCTCTTCCTTTTTACTTTATACAAATGATCTTCCTGAGCTAGTAATCTCGTAGATATCACTTTTGTTGATGATGCTAAGCTTCATGGAGAATCATGAGACTAGTATAACTAGTTACTGGTTCAGGAAGTTTGTAATCAACTCTAAAGTTTGACAGACTACAGTGAAAATACTTTCAACACTTCGGGATGTGAAGTGATCCATCAGAAACACTCTGCAAACCATATAGGAGACATCACTTTTCCTCAAAACTATATAAAAAGAGCCGTACGGGTTTCACATCCCACTCTACTAAAAACCAAATTTATCACATCTCTACAGATATGAATTCCAGCACGATATAAAAACAAAGAGAGGAAATGATATAACCTCAGATCAACATCTCGTCGTTTACAGGCTGAAAAACCATCGAACTATTAAACAAGTAACACTGCAAAAGTTCAAAACAACCTTCCTTCAAAATATTAACCAATCCAGTTAACTCAGAATGGCTCTTGAGAATATGTCCAAAATATTGCAAGATATACTCAGAGAAGAGAAAACCCCTATGGAAAACAATGACACATGAGCCAGCAAACAGATACGGCAAAGCAGAGCGACTGGTCGAGGAAGAATAGGGCGAACTGACTGCCAAGACTCAATAGCAATGGAAAGAGTGGACGGATCGCTCCGAAGGGCTGGTTGGATGCTTACTCTGTACGATGGACAACAAGCTCAAGTAGGGGCTGAACCCACTGAACATTGAGAGGTTGCATACAGAACTCTTCAAAGATGACACCGCTCTATTATTAGCAAATATTACCAATGCTATCAGAGAGAGCAACGATGGTGAGATAGAAAGGCGGGATAGCATGCCAGCTGAAACACTGAGGTCATAAATGGAGGCAGCTGCAAAGATACTCCATATCCCACTCAGAAATATTTGGGAATAAGAATAAGTGCCACAGACAAAATGAAAAGAATGATACTCCATCAAGATACCAAGGAAAGAAGATCTGAGTAAGTGTGAGAACCACAAAGGAATCACACTACAATCGGAAAACTTTTTCAACGAATTGTTGTTTGGTCTCATAGGAATCGGTCGTGCGCAGATCAAATCGCGGTACTACGGATCATCTTTGAACAATCATTTGAATGAAAATCTTTATTATAAATCAAATTCCTTGACTATAAGACAGTACTTGACAGTGTGGATAGAACTTTATGAAACCTTCGACACTATAGTGTGCCTGAGAAAATCGCCAATGTCATCCTGAATTTACATGATTGACTGCACTTCAAATTGATGGATGAAGGAAAGCTGACAGATAAATTCTAAGTGAGGACCGGAGTCAAATACGGCTGTTTACTTTCCCAAGCTCTCTTCCTTCTGATAGCTGGCCGTATTATGCACGCTCCACCTCAGAAAGAACACAAAACAAGGTGGACGTGTCGGACGCATCTGGACGGTTTGAATTTCGCAGATGATGTTGTTCTCCTATCACATTCACAGCGAGAAATCCAGGGGAAGATAATTGGGGTGTAACAGCGGCCTCTGCAACATTAGGTCCAACATACACAAGAGAAAAATCAAGATCCCGAAATACAACACAACTAAAACGAACCAACCAAGTTGCACTTAACAGAGAAGCTCTGGAAGAGGTGGAGAAGTTTACGTTTTCTAGATAGTATCGTTTATAATTAAAGGGGATGTAATACAGATGTCAAGGTAACAAGACACGTTTCTACAAATGGAGGAAATATCTGGGACTCAAAATATTTATAACTCAAGGATAAAGTTAGAACTTTGAACTCTAACATCGAAACAGATCTGTTGTATGGAGCTGAAGCCAAGTGGACTGCCACAATGTGGTAATTTGAAGTATTTGAATTATGGTATAAACTAGTAATCACCAAAACAACTGTGATGCTTAAATAAACCAATGATTTCTTGGTATTGATGACTGTTGTAATTTTGAATTCCAAATACAATACATTCGTTTGTGCTCCTCTTGTACTTCTTGATTAAATTGCGTTATTCCTGGGATTACTAGTTTATACTAAAATTCAAATACTTCTGATTATCATATTGGCGTCGCGATTGAGTCTGTGATGGAACGGTTGGATATAAATTCAGATTTCAATGCTTTTGAGGAGTACATGGAGAGGTTCGAAATCTGAGCTATGACCAAGGAAGATGATGAAGATTTTAAAATTGTGGCCCATTTCCTTACATTCATCGGAAAAGAAGCATACAGCCTTATAAAGATTTTGGCACTTCCAGACAAACCGATTTCACTCCCCTATGCAACTCTCAAGCAACTACTGTTGGATCATGTAAAGTATACAAATTCCGAATGCGGTAAGAGAGAAAAATCTGGTAAAATGACTCGACAGAACATCAGGAATTCCACTAATTTACTAAGTCGTCGCAGTTCGATGCGTAATCAAAGTTATTCAGATAATACTTCATTGAGCTGTGAAACAGTCCATGAAGATGAGCACGAGTTTAGTAAATGCGTGTTCTATGGCAAGTTTCACCCATGTAATTCATGTGTATTTCGTAATTCTAAATGCTTTAAATGTGGTGAAACTGGACACATTCAGTCAGTTTGTAATACCATGCTTCATTTTGCTGAAAGTAATGCTAAGATGGATGCTTCTAATGATCAGTCATCCTTATCTAGAAGTGGTATAACGTCACATAGTAGTCCAGAGTTGAATGAAACTCAGAATCATTGTGAGACAAAAAATTTTAACCAACAAGCTTATCGGATTTCTCATGTCATTGAACCGGATATGGTTTGTCGTAATAATTCACATACTTCTGATGGAATATCTTGCAACTCTGAGAATAGAATGTTAAATGAGTCAAATCATGATCAAAAACCAAATTCAGTCATGGTGGATGCTGAATTCCCTGATGATCCATTATCTAATGGAACTCTTAATCAATTTTAGGAAAATATTTCAGAGAAGTCGAATTCTGATATCATATCAAGTGTCCGTGGTCCTCACAATCAATTTATCTCTAATGATATCCCTAATGAATGTGACAAATATGTTCCTAATGAGTCGAATTCTAGTCATATTTCTGATGTTATTGTGTCAGATGTTGGATACTCTCACGAACAATGCATGTTGAACAGAATCCCTAGTCAGGGGTATGATGAATCAGAGGGGATAGCAAAATTTACCGAAATAATCAGAGAACCAGTTTGCCCAGAAGTGAAGTTTGCGCAGACAGAGAATCCAAATCAAGTCCAAGATTATTCTAATGAATATGAAGCAGATGAATGTTTTCTATTCGATTGTTTCGCAGGTAAATCAAGCCTAGTTGAATCACATGTGTTAATTACATATATCAGTGCATATCCATCTGCGTATTCTAATATGAATAACAAAAAGACTATGTATCATGATTTTTATTCAAGTCAAAGTCACGTGATGGAATACCTCAAATTATATATCAGTGTTTATCCCCAAATACTCACAGTAGTCGATGCGTGAGATTTCAGAAGATACTGCAAATTGGAAACGTCATATTGGCTAAAACATTACGGCGTAAGGACTCAACATTATTTCGTAGGGGAGGATATTGTTGGAAAGTCTATGATGCAAATTCTAAATATCAATGGTTTCACTACAAAGCCGGAGTGCTGATTGTATACAATTCCAGAAGCCAGGTGAGTCTGTTCCAATTTCGGTTGTTAATTCTAATACTAATGAGTGCATTCTAGATAATACAGAGTCTACATCCAATAAACCGTCGGACAGATGTAAGATGAACTTAAGAAGAAGACGAACAATCGATTACAGACACTTACACTCCAATTCGAGCTGTGGCGGATGTGATGTTTAAATAAACCAATGATTTCTTGGTATTGATGACTGTTGTAATTTTGAATTCCAAATACAATACATTCGTTTGTGCTCCTCTTGTACTTCTTGAATAAATTGCGTTATTCCTGGGATTACTAGTTTATACTACAATTCAAATACTTTTGATCACCATAACAACTCAATTTAATCAAGAAATATTAGATGAGCACGGACAAATGAACTGTATTTGGAATTCAAAATCAAAACAGTCATCACTACAAGGAAATCATTGGTTCATATAAACACCACATCCGCCACAGCTTAAATTGGAGTGTGTCTGTAATCGATTGCACGTCTTCTTCTTAAATTCATCACCAAAAAAGAACAGGTGTCTATAGATAGCTAAATACGTAAGACACTTTAGATTCATTGGCGGAAAAACCGTCAACAATAACCTGTTCTGTCAAAAAACAAACCAGCTTCGAACTGAAGAAAAAATCAAGAAAATATGCCAGAAGTAGATAGGTTACACCTTACAGAAGTCAGTAAAGTGTTTAACAAAGCAAGTTCTAGCCCGAATTTCTCAAAGTGAAAGGAAAAGATGCAGACTAAAGGACGCATGGCGCCAAGCATTAGAGAGATACATCAAAAGGCTTGATGCTAAATAGCTACAACAAGTGAAGAGATCATTGGTCGGCGGCCTTTACTCCATGAGAGGTAACAGGTGTAAAATGAGTCAGTTTACTCCACATGCACAATGTTACCCTGATATTTACTTCGAAATGTGCTGTGCTCATATAGCATATGAAACTGTGGCACTCCCATCATCACTATGCGACATTCTAGGATAAAAAGGCTCATCGCGTACTCAAACATGTTGTATGCTTTTTTAAATGAAGGAGCCTTGAAACTGGTTTTACACTGATGATAAAGCCGTAATACCAATGCATCGATCGTGGTCTTTTAAACTGGTGGTGGCTTTAAAAATGATTAGCCTACGATATAAAATAAAATAAAATATGTTAACAATGAAGCTTTTATTCAAAATGCTGAGCGCTAATATGAGATCTAGTCTAATTTCATTATCAGGTAGGAGAAATAAATCTAATCGTTCCAGTTCCCTATCACATAAGTGGTTGAAAAGTCTTGCTAGCTACTAGGTGTCCAGTCTTTGAAAATCATATAGTGAGCCAGTCAGTCGTAACTCAATGAGATTGTAATCGCAGACATCGTGATGGCTGGTTTTGTGCATTGAAAAGAATAAATATTAGATATCGCCTTCTGAAATGCTAATATCTAACTGGCGATCACCTAATATTTATCGTCAATATCGATTCAGAAATGAGAAACGGAAACTCGCTGAAATGTTTTGTACTGAGAATTCTATATTGTACTGAAAATATAATGTTGAATAAGGCTAATAATAGTGGAGGCTGGTCATACGAGGCTGATAATGATCCAGTATTGTGTTTCCGTTGATTAGGCGCGTTGTCTATTACCAACTCGCGTCTATTGTTTGGAGAACGCCTAGTTATTCCGACCAGTTATGTATATTGGCCACTGATGGATCAAGAAGTTGAAAATATTGTAAAGGAATGCCCAATGTGTAAACAAGACGCGGAATTGCTACTGGAAATACATCCATCCCATTGCCAAGTGCAGGAAAGCCATGGTCCAGTGTTCACAGTGATTTTGCTGAACCAGTGTCAACACGTTACTACTATCGGCTCATTTACAAAATGGCAACAGATTTATTTAGTGCATCAGACATAAAATCAACAATAATGGTGCTGGATAGGATTTTCGGGCAGTTTGGTTGTCTAGAAACACTAGTTAAAGACAATGGATCTCAATTTACGTCAGAAATATTGAACTTCTGGTTTCGGAACACCATCACACACATTCAGTCACCAACCTACCATCGCCCAGTGAAAAGGTCAAGGTAAGTGCTTTGCCGATGATTTCAAAAGAGCTCTCATGCAGTCACAAGGGGAATGCACGATGATAGAGGTCATTCAAAAAATTTCTGAGAGCATATAGAATAACCCCAAATCAGGTCTCACCCGACGGTATCTCCCCTGTTGATTCAGTGTTCGGAAGGAGGATTTGAACTTCATTTGATAGTATCTCTTCACAAAGAGGAAGGCAGTATTATAAACCCAAAGGGATGGGAATTGAACGTCAGTTTCCTGATGGGTTGTCAGTATAAATGAGAGACTTTTGACAATGGGGACCTGCATGGGTAGAGAGTTTCCTCATAAGAAGAGTCAGTGACGTGATCTACGAAGTTGATGTTCGAAGTAAATGCCTGAATTGACATGCAAACCACATCTGCGGTAAACGACTACATTCGGTTAAAGAACTCACCAACTCAAATTTTCCACCAGATAACTGATGGCAATGAGAAGTGGCCCAAATGACAAGTGCATCTCACTGACTAGGAAATAGATCAATTCCCTTGAATGTAGAGTTGTATATATACCTATATATATGTAAATGTAAAAAAGTATTTGTGCAGTTTATTCTATAGCCCAATATACTTTCTCTTTCGCTCTCGTGGTGTCTCTCAAGTAGTTAGTTGAGGGAGGAAGGTTAGCGCGTAGCACATAATGCATCAGTATCGGCTTTCGGGCGCCACACGGCTTAACATATACTTTTATTCATCAAATCATTTGAAGGATTCTACATTGAGGTACGAATTTATTTTAAAGTAATGATTGGCGATCACAGTCCGGTTCTTCTGTCCTAAAATTCTTGGGAATAGTGTTTGGCCCATTGTATGCTGATGCTCATCAATGTATCTCAGTTGATTTGTTTCTAAGCACCTACTTTTAAACAATCTTGCTGGTTCCGAAAAAATCATGTGCTAGAAAAAATTTGGATTAGGATTGTCGGGCTATAATTCGTAATTCGACTCCCTAAGAGCAATCGGGTTTTCAAAGTCCTTGTAATTTGTCATTGGAAACAGCCCTAACCAAATTTTCGGTGTAAAAACATGAAGAAATAGTTTACAAAAGCTTTTGTTCGTTTAAACACCGTGTCACATTCTCAATCACTTTAGAGCTCGCATGGAACTCTTCACTATTTTTTGCACTTGTGAACTAAAGATCGTTAAACCAATCTTTCATTTTGTCTCCATCTATCCGAAATCGCAAACGATTTACGTAAACGATCTTCTACAATAAGCTTTATCTGGCTTATTGCTGTTTTGCTGATGATGTGAAACTTTGGAGAGAGGTGCGTAGCCAAAAGGATATACTAGCACTTCGGGAGGATCTGAATCGACTTCAAAGTTGTGCAGTCTACAACGGACTTACCATCAACACTTCAAAGTGTAAAGTAGTTCATCTGCGACAAGTTGCAGACTATAGTTACAATTTAAGAAACTCCTCTTCAGATGTATTCCAATTCAAAAAAGATTTAGGAGTGTCGGTACTCTACGACTTGAAGTCGTACGCTAACTGTGACAAAAACGCCTTGCAAGCAAACTTTGCACTGGTAACATTGAAGAGCGTTTTTGGCCAGTTTGACGGTACAACTTTACATATAATCCTCAACAAGATTATTCGTCCCCATTTAGAGTACGGAAACATAGTATTTCCTCCCTCCCGCCAAAAGGATGAGAGCACTCTGGAACGTATCCAACGTCGAGCCACGAAATCAGTTTGGGGACTCAAATTCAAACCTTAAGAGGAGCGCCTCCAATCACTTAACCTTTACCCGTTAGAGTACAGACGTCTTAAAGGTGACCTCATGACTTACAGTATCCTTTACACTTCTGGTCATCCCCTTAAACATCTTCTGAAGCTTAGTTACAATACTAACCTAAAGGGTAACACCAAGAAACTGGAGACCCAACATAGCAGAACAGACTGTAGACACAACTTCTACTCCGTAAGTTGTCAAATTCTGTAATTCGCTGCCGACTGAACTAGTCCAAGCGACTTCCCAGCAGTCCTTTAAGAGGAAAATTGGCCTATTCTTAAGGACTAAGGATAACATATTATCATGATTAACCAAGTTGTGTTTTCCTCTCTTATCGTTAATATAACTAGGTTCTTGCCTGGAGGTATTGGTGATCCACTGCTACTAGACACGGAAGCCAGTTAGGCGAAAGCTTCTTCTATTCTGTCCACAACCATTTGAACCATTTCATTACGCTACAAAATTACACAAAAAATTACAAACAAAAACACCGTATAATACGGTTAAAAAATATGTGCTTTCAGTCTCAGTGATGCACAGAATCTTCTTTATTATTTGTGCTGGATGAAAATAGAGGTTTTTAATACACCATACTGTCTCCTGTTTCCCGCCGCTAACAGTTCACGTAACGGCGCAAGCTTCGTATTCACCTGAAAATGGCAACTTTTAAGGGAGCTGCTAGAGAGGCACAAAGAGCCGCTCTGTTGATGAAACAGCGTGAAAAGGAGCGACAAGAACTAGAACTTCAGAAAAGGAAACTCGAGGCAGAGATGCGTGTCGGTGAAATGTCCACCAAATTTGCTGTACATTATGATGCTATTGAATATCAATTGAAAAATAACACAGTATGTTATTTAGCCGATATAATCCACGTTTAGATTGGCCTGGTAACTTTAGATGAAATGAAAGCACGACAGAAGGCTTATCTGACTCAAAGAGAGAAGGAATTAGCCCTAGGAAACTCGAAAGGACTCGCACACAAGTCAGACAATTCTACATTAGAAAAAAAGAATAAACTTCAGCCTGTGGGTTTTTAAATTGTACCTATTTATGTGATGTAGTCTTTGCTGTCTTTCGCTGAAGAGGAAGATGTCGAGGATGAACTAAAGTCATCCACCGCTGTAGACAAATCTGAGTCACCCGATAAAGTAAAAGTTGTACTACATTTTAGATCCCTCAAGATGATTTGTAGACCGAACAAAATCCTCAGTCAGAAGAAGTTCTAACTGATGGAGAAGGTACCGTTAAGTCTGACAATGAGTCTTGTACTAAACGAAGACGCTTGGGGAAAAATCCAACTGTTGACACCAGTTTTCTACCAGATATTGACAGAGATGAAGAAGAAAAACGTCTAAGGTAAGTAGTGCACGTAGTGTTTTGTATAGTTTGGTTGCAAGTTTTTCGTATTAGTTCCGTCACAAACTTTGACAGACAATTATTAGCTATGTGTTATGACTATAGTTTACGGACCCTAAAGTGACCTTGGGAATGTCCGCCTACTTACCAGGGCTAAATGAGGGTTACAAAGCACTGTGATAGGCCTGAATTATGGTTTACAGTTGATGGTAAGGGCTAGGAATCAGGTTTACGGTTTTCATCACGAACTCACATCAGCTAAAATGCCAAGAAACTATTTAGACAGGTGGGTGAATAAATTTCGCTCTAAAATCCTAGACCTATTATCCTAAATCTAATTGATTCGTCCATAAATTATAGTCTCACCAGTTATGTCGTCTGAAAGCAATCTTCTGCGTCATGTTACATCCCGTCCTTAAATCTCGGTTGTCTTTTTTGTGATTCAGGTTGGTTTTGTTATGTAAATTCATGTGGAATCACTTTTTACTTTGTGATCTGGTTTCAGCATGGCGTTATAAAAGCCAAATTAATCGTTTATTAATTAACACGCATTGATATGAATGAATCGGGTGATTTGTTCACTTCATTTCTAAAAGACGGTACACAAGTTAGGATTAGTCTTTTATCAGTTTCTAAAATTTTTGGTTGACACAATTTGGCTGTGGTCGAATTCACAAGCTCGTACCTAGTTACCAAGTCCACTTACTAAATTTAAATTACTGTACTTGGTTACAAATGACACTGTAAGTATGAGCGTTGGTGATACCTGCAAGATAGTGACTAAATTCTGGACCCCTTTACCACTGAGCCACCATCACTGATAAAACGTTCATTCATTGTCGGTTTCGGTATACATTTACAAATAAACAAATGCAATAATATTTCCACTATGAAAAACTTTCAGTCATGATCTCACTTGGTTATTCAACGTTTTGGTACACTGCGGAAGTTCTAGTATCCTAATTAACTTGTTTTTTTTTATCATGGATCATTAAGTAAATAATACAGTTACCACAGTATTTCGTCGTCGTTTACATCTGCTTAGGTTTCTGCGTATTTGTTATACATTCGCATTACAGTTACGTGAGGATAGAGAGTATATACTATTTGGAGGGTTTTTATCCGTGTTTAAATCATTCCACCTAATGATCCTGTTAAAAATAGACTGTGCTGAGTCAGACTTGTTAGTCGGTCAGTTAAATTTGACATAAAGCCTAGTGATGTACGTTAACCCAAGTTGTCATACCACGTCAACACAAGATGGGATTATTTCAAAGAAGTAGAAATAATAAAAGAACCAATAAAAGAAAGGTTAGCACTGGAGAATATGGTCCGAAATAAAGAGATAAATTCGAATAGTACGAAATGAACTAAAGCACAAAATCCAGATAAAGAGTGAGTCCATCTGTGTCACTACAACCTTTTCCAGTCCATGTCACTTAACGTCTCCTACCACCGGTCGCGCAGACCCCAACCATGTAATTGGCATTTACCAACACGACTTAACCAAAGGTCAGTAACTTCATGGATTGATTCCAACTAGTTTCATAACTCGTTACTAACCCACACAACATTGTTTGTCGAGGTAGGTGTTTGTTCCGCGTACATGGTGCATCCCAGACATACTCGTATGTCCTCGTGGTTTGTTTTCTCTTCCGCTGGTTTCACCCAAAAAAGATATTGGAAATAGATTTCTATAATACATCGTCAAATCTTTTTTCGCAGTTAACATACGGACTCTAGCATCTCTGGTGATTCCAATTCTATGATATAGTAGTTAAACTTTAGTAAAAATTCTAAATTACTAATCTACTGAAGGTTAAGTTGTTGCCTTGGCTAAGTTCTGTCCAGTTCACTTTGGCATAATAGCTGGAGCAAACAGCTGAAACTACTCCCTTTATTCTATGCTAAAGTTTTCATCTTTTTATACTAAATGCAGCAACAAACTTTACCTTAATTATTAGTGTACTTAACTTCACCTAGCCATTGTGGTTATAAATTCACAGTTAATAGCAAAGAAAGACGACACTTATCTCCTCATAGTTCAGACGTTTAGAACGATGGGCGAAACACTTTAAGGAGCAGTTCAGCTAGCATTCAGTTACTTCACAACTATCCACCATTTCCAAACAGCCTGAGTGGAACATTGAAGTTTAAAAAGCTATAGCCAATCTAGAACGAGGAAAAGCAGCTGGCTTAGAAGAATTGACACTAGAGGTTTTTAAGGATGGTGGTCCAGTTTTACCGATTAGGTTGACTAATATTTTAGCTAAAATCTGAGAACTGAATGTAGTCCCATGTGACTGGTCGCAATGTGTAAGAAAGGATCAAAATCATCCTGTGATAACCATAGAGAGATGAGTTTGACCAATATAGCGTCTAAAATATTAGCCTCAATAAATATCAGACGCCTAACATAGGCTCATGAACTGCAAACACGAAGAAATCGGGCTGACTTCAGATCTGGTCGTGGCTGTATCGACCACATATTCACCATTCGTCAGACCCTAGGACACAGACATGCTTATCGACGTCCAACAATTATGGTTTTTCTTGACTTAAAAGCGGCATTTGACTCTGTAGACCCAGTGGTTCTTTGGCAGTGTCTGTCATTGAAAGGTGTACCTGAGAAGTACATAAACCTTGTAAAGGCTCTTTACTTGAACACTACTAGCCGAGTGAGAGTTTATGGCGAACTGTCATCTGATTTTACAACCTCAAGTGGTGTCCGTCAAGGCTGTCCACTACCTCCATTTCTGTTTAACTTCATTATAGATCTATTGCTGAAAACAACGTTCTCGTCATCTGAATTTCCGGTCATTGATCTCCTACCAGGAAATCCACTTATCGACTTAGAATACGCAGATGACATGGTTCTGTTTGGTGAAGATGCTGATAAAATGCAGAGTCTTTTGACAGCACTGAGGGGCAATGCAAGGATGTTTGGGATGCGTTTCTCTCCTTCTAAATGTGAATTGTTGCTTCAGGACTGATCTGCGTCAACACCTGAACTAAGAATAGGGATTGTAGTAGTCGAACGCGTGGACAACACTTATCTTGGAAGTCTGATCAGCCCTAATGGGTTGGTGTCTGATGAACTCTCTGCACGGATCCAAACAGCTCGTTTGGCTTTTGCCAACTTACGTCACCTATGGCGAAGGCGAGATATCGTTTACTTAGGCCTATTACCCCTCATGGAGGAGCAAAAGCCGCATACCAGTTTTCTCCATCCAATCCTGTCCTGGGCGATCCTTTCCAGTTAACATTCATCCTTTTCATGTCTGCTTCTATTTCCCGGCGTAATGTTTTCTTTGGCCTCCCTCTTTTCCCCTTCCCTTCCAGATTCCGAGTTAGGGCTTGCCTCGTGATGCAGTTTGGTGATTTCCTCAATATATGTCCTATCCACTTTCAACGTCTTTCCCTAATTTCCTCTTCAGCTGGAAGTTGGTTTGTCCTCTTCCATAAAACACTGTTGCTGATGGTATTCGGCCAGTGAATGTTGAGTATTTTGCGTAGACAACTGTTTATAAATACTTGTACCTTCTTGATGATGGTTTTAGTAGTCCTCAACGTTTCAGCTCCGTACGGTAGGACCGACTGTCCTAACGTTCGTATTGAAGATTCTGATTTTGAAATTAGTTGACAGTTGTTTTGAGTTCCATATGTTCTTCAATTGTAGAAATGCTGCCCTTGCTTTGCCAATCCTCGCCTTTACATCTGCATCCGATCCTCCTTATTCATTTGAGAATCTTGCTTTTTCCTTTGTGTATGTTGAGGCCTATTGATGCAGGGGCTGCTGCTACATTAGTTGTCTTCGTGTGTATGAGATAGGAGGGCTAGGTCATCTGCGAATTCCAAATCGTCTAATTGATTCTGAGATGTCCATTGTATTCCGTGCTTCCACTCAGATGTCGAAGTTATCATAATCCAGTTAATCACCAGAGGAAAGAGGGAGAGTAGATAGCCTTGTCCGACTCTGGTCCTTACTGGGAATGCATCTGTCAGCTGTCCTTCATGCACGACTTTGCACTGTAGTCCGTCGTATGAGTTCCGGATAATGTTGACGATCTTTTCAGGAATTCCATAGTGTCTAAGAATTTTCCATAAAGTCCTATGCACACTGTCGAACGCCTTCTCATAATCAATGAAGTTGATTTATAGCGACAAATTTCACTCAACTGATTGTTCAACGATAATCCGTAGTGTCGCAATTTGGTCTGTGCACGACCGATTCTTACGGAATCCAGCCTGTTGATCTGGGAGTCGAGCGTCTACCTGTTTTTCATCCGGTTGAGCAATACTCTGTTGAAAACTTCTCCTGGTACTGACAACAGTGTGATGCCTCTATAATTCTCACATTTGCTCAAATCTTTCTTTGGTATCTTGATGAGGCACCCTTCTTTCCAGTCTGTTGACATTTGTTCCTCCTCCCAAATCTTCTTGAATAGAAGGTGAGGCATGTTTTCAGTCACTTCAATGTCTGACTTCGATGCTTCAGCTGGCATATTGTCAGATCCTGTTGCTTTCACACTGTTGATTTGTCTGATGGCCATTCTGCCTTATTCGATCGTTGGTGAAGTGACAGATATAGGAAGGTCAGTGTGTGCTGCTTCGATGTCCGGTGGATTCAATGGAGCTAATCTATTCAGCAGTTCCTCGAAGTATCCTGCCTACCTTTTCCTCTGTTCTTGAATCTCCATGATTGTCTTTCCTTCTTTGTCATTGACTGGTCTCTCCGGTTTATTATATCTCCCTGGTAGTTTCTTCGTTGTATCATATAATTGTTTCATATTCCCTTCCCTTGCAGCTTTTTCCGCCGTCGTTGCTAGTTCTCCCATGTATTTCTGCTTGTCGGCTTTAATGCTTTTCTTCACTTGTTTGTTTGCTTCTGCGTAGTCTGTTTGTACCTTGACTTTCTCTGCTCGTGTTCGACTGTTGCTAACTACTATATTCTTGTTCTTCCTTTCTTGAATCTTGTCCAGCGTTTCCATAGAGATCCATTTCTTATGATGATGTTTCTTGCGACCCAGAACCTGCTGATGCGTTGAACTTAATGCTTATTTTTCCGTTTCCAGTTGTCCTCCATCGTAGTTTCTTGTTCTTTCAGTATATCCTGTAAAGCTTGAAACCTGTTGTTGACAGTTATCTTGAATTGGTTAGGTTTGTGAGTATCTCAAACGAAGGCTGTATTGAACCTTTTGTAATGCTGTTTGTCCAATTGTCCAGTGTTTCTTTAGCTTCAGCTTCATCTTGGCCACAACCAGGTGGTGATCTGAAGCTATGTCAGCTCCTCTCCTTGTTCTCACATCTCTCATTGTCCTTGTGAATTAATATTGATACAAATATGATCTAGTTCTCTGTTATTTGATTCGGTGAGATCCATGTAACTTTGTGTATGCGTTTGTGTGGAAATATTGTGCCGCCTATAACCAATTTGTTGAATGCACCTAGATTTGCGAATCTCTCACCATTTTCTTTTCTCTCCCACTCCATGTCGTCCCATTATATTTTTATATCCTGTGTTGTCCACTCCGAATTTAGCATTTAGATCTCCCATCAGGATTGTAAGGTTCTTTCTTGAGCACTTAGCTATGATCGATTGAAGCCTCGAGTATAACTGATCTTTAATGTCGTCGTTGCTATCATTGGTGGGTGCATAACACTGGATAACATTCATTGTGATTCCCTTCTTTGTTTTGAATGATAATTCTGGATCCATGAGATTCCCATCCTACAAGTGCATTTCCTGCTTTAGAGTAACTCCCTGAGTGTGAGAAGCATTTTCTTCTCTGTGATCAAAAACCAACACTATCTCTCCCCAGTCTAATCTTTTTTATCCATTTTGTGCCCAGTGGGTTCCACTGATTCCAAGAACCATCAAGTTGTATCTCCTCATTTCCATAGCTATTTGGTTGGTTCTCCCACATTGTCTAAACGTTCTATGTACTTATATTAATTGTTGCTGTGGTTGTTAGAAGAGGCATCAGCCTCGTGACTTCCTAAGAATCTCGGCTTTCATCATAAGGTGTCATAATTCTTCCTTCAACTCCCAGGGCAGAGTTTAAATGGTTTGAATTATTTTTTCTCGTTAGCGTTTTTTAGCGAGTTAGCTTTTCTACGGGATGAGGTCGCTAACCCCATGCCCAACCCTCCTTTATGTGGGCTTGGGAACAGCAGGAGCCCCGGGGGGGGCTACAGGTGGAGTTGACGGCGAGATATCCGTCTACTAATTAAGGGACGAGTATACTGCGCGGCAGTTCGTTCTGTTCTACTTTACGGCTGCAAAACGTGGCCATTATGAGTAGAGGATACTCTTGAGCTACTAGTATTTGATCACAGATATCTTAGAAATATTGTTTGTATCTGCTGGGATCACCGGGTAAGTAATAGTGAGGTTAGACGCAAGGTATCAGAGAATGATAGTAAATCGGTTGATGAGGTTGTGAATCTTCATCGACTGAGTTGGATAGGCCACGTGTTACCTATAACTGGACACCGATTACCACAGTGCGCAATGCTGACTAGCGTTGGAGACGGTTGGAAGAAAGTCAGGGGCAATCAAACCAAAACGTAATATCAGTCCATAAAGTCACTGACTTCTGGTCTCAGCCATATTGGTAAATGCAGACTACTTGGTTGGGGTCCGCGCGACTATCGTAATCAATGGTTGGAGACTGTGTGACATGGCTGAGAATCGATCACAGTGGCGTAGGTGTATGCACTCTTCATCTTGCCTTATACTGTGAGATTAAAATTACTTGATACATTTCTTTCTACGAACTGATTCCTTCTCCCTTTATCGTATCCTTATATGGAACTTTTTTACTACCATTGAATTAACTGCTTCTATGTGGTGGTGTTCGTGAGGTATGTCAACTTGGACTGATGCATATATGTGCCTGGTCCTACGTTGTAGCTGACTGACTAGCATCCATGGTATCGTAAGTAAATTTCCAGTGTTAATTGAGCGCATAGAGTAATATTTATCTTTCTCTTAATAAATTTCTTAGAACTTAACTTTGCAACAACATTTTGTGTTAATGTACTTGTCTTTAAATCACACTTTGCGCATGAGTTAGGGGTATCTTTCAACTGCCTAAATCAAAGCAAATATGGCTAGTTTCTAGTCTAAAGCCTAATTTTCGAACGTCATATGCTTTCACCATTAAGCCAAAACTCTTCTAGAATTTCCTTATGTCATTCGGTTGTTAGTTAAAAAAAAGAATGCATATAAACTATGTTGCCATTTAGCTGTAGTCAGTTTACGCTCACACAGGAAATCGATGTTTTACTGTCGAACATTCTCCATAAAGCTAAATGCAGATTCTCAGCAGCAAGCACTTTCAATGAACAAACACAGTAGCTACACATTTCCAACTTATATTTTCGTATGTACTTAAGAAAAAAGCAAGAATAATGTCAGATTGCAGAGATGTTTCGATTATGTGACTCCCATTAAAAAATATGTCTATATTCGTTCGTTATCACTAAACCCATCTATGTTTTGAGATCTAACATCTTTAGAAAATAACGCTGCTTTGTTGATTTAAACTGCTTTATTCCCAATTCTTGTTGATGTGATAATAAAATTCTGCATCATATCTTTTTATATGTTAGGGAAGAACTTCGAAGGGAATGGGTGGCAAAACAAGCTGCAATCAAAGAAGAGGAAATAGTTATCACGTACAGCTACTGGGATGGATCTGGACATCGCAAACAAGTGCGGATGAAAAAGGGTCACTCCATCCATTTATTTTTACATCGTTGCGTAGAACAACTCCGTAAAGATTTCTCTGAATTAAAGTCTGCCAGTGCAGATCAAATGATGTATATCAAGGAAGATTTGATTATTCCTCATCATTATACATTTTATGATTTTATTGTAACTAAGGCCCGTGGTAAATCTGGACCATTATTTTGCTTTGATGTTCACGACGATGTTCGTATCCGAATGGATGCAAATGTAGAAAAAGAAGAGTCACATGCTGGAAAAGTCTGTTTACGTAGCTGGTATGAACGTAATAAACATATTTTCCCCGCTAGTCGATGGGAACCATATGATCCTGCAAAGAATTGGGATCATTACACCGTATCAGATAAGATGTCTGCAAAGATTACTGTCAAATGAATTATTTACTTATTTTTTGTTTTATTTCAAACTTTTGACTAAGTGTATAATAATTTAGCCTATTATTTACATCTCTTATTTGTTGCATAGAATCAAAATAACATAAAATCAGTAATTTGCAAAATATCTAGTTTTTTGAATTCACTTAGTATTGTTTGTTTGGATCTTCCCATCGATGTGTTTTTAAGGACTGCAACTGGTCAGTCTCTAATTGGCATATGTGCATACTGTGCGTATTGCCTCGATATACCTTAATTCACAAGCATGGTAAGCAGAGATGGATAGTGGCTAGCAGTGGAATCCAGGAGGCGCGTTTCATCCTATTTGGGACTCGTCAGCTGGATGTACCTGCATCTCAGAGTTGATGTTCACTCTGGGACTCGAACCCAGTACCCTCGCTTCAAACGCCATCGCGTTATCCACTCGGCCACGGAGTCCTGATTGCCACTTGCTTGTGCGATGGGGTGAAGTTTGAATTCACTTAGTATTGTTTGTTTGGATCTTCCCATCGATGTGTTTTTAAGGACTGCAACTGGTCAGTCTCTAATTGGCATATGTGCATACTGTGCGTATTGCCTCAATATAGCCTTAATTCACAAGCATTATAATCAAGGATGACTAGCAGTGGAATCCAGGAGGCGCGTTTCGTCCTATTTGGAACTAGCTAGTCACTATCCATCTCTGCTTACCATGCTTGTGAATTAAGGTATATCGAGGCAATACGCACAGTATGCACATATGCCAATTAGAGACTGACCAGTTGCAGTCCTTAAAAACACATCGATGGGAAGATCCAAACAAACAATACTAAGTGAATTCAAACTTCACCCCATCGCACAAGCAAGTGGCAATCAGGACTCCGTGGCCGAGTGGATAACGCGATGGCGTTTGAAGCGAGGGTACTGGGTTCGAGTCCCAGAGTGAACATCAACTCTGAGATGCAGGTACATCCAGCTGACGAGTCCCAAATAGGACGAAACGCGCCTCCTGGATTCCACTGCTAGCCACTATCCATCTCTGCTTACCATATCTAGTTTTTTGTTTTTTCTGATAGATAGGAGGGTTTTTTCAAGAGAATATTCAGTGATAGAAATAACAAATTCTCTAAGTGTTAATGTAAAAACTGTATGAAATCAAAAACTACTGGAATTTTGGTCGTAATCCTCATAGGATTGGAGTAAAATTTTCCAACTTTAGTCTTCAATGACACCCATTGTAGTGTTGTTGAAGCCTAGCGACGTGAATAAATACAAATGATCTTAGCAAACTGGAAGCGACCTGAGGTAAACTTTTTGTGAACATATTTGGTGTAATCATAATGTGCTGTCTCAATTGAAATACGACATTCTCTAGATTATACAGCTTGCAAGTGCCCTGTAAAGAGTGATTCATAGACTCCAGTGAACATGCAACTACACGTCGTGATACCGGTTGCTGCTTATTGATCAAGCAATGCAAGTATCTCACTCTTTTATAGTCAGCGTCAACTTGGATTTTCCTGTTGTGACATAGACTATAACACGGGTTTGAAACCCACTGGGAGCATTATTTTCCTCGACGTTACAGATCTGCCTGGCTGACAATTAGCAGCCAGAATAAGATTTAGACAGTCAGCTTTTCGTCTACTGATCCTAAACGACGAAACAAAGTGGACCACAACGACGAGCCATTGAGTATTGTCCCACTGCAACATGGTCGATATGATATCACATGAAAATTTTGTCGTGAGAGCTTGTCATTTAAACGCACAACAAGAGCCAAAATGTAAGGGTTCACTATCGTTAGCCTTGTTTGATATTATGTTTTTGGTACAAATGGTTTTCAGCTCAATGTATTTCAGCAAGTTCCTTATTTCTTGGTCAGTCCTGACAATAAATATTGAGTGACCACCAGTTAGAAGTTAGCAGTCTATTCAATTGGCAACTAAATAATGTACATTCTTCCCTTTGCATATTGTCATCAACCACAATATCTGATTGGGCTTTTTGTAACATGTACAAGGGGAGGTTGCACACTTCAGAAACGCACCTAATTAGGTTGTGAGATTATAGCCGTAATGTATTAGAACAAAATATACGATAACTTGCTGGAATATCTGAATGAAAGAAACAGGTAGCCCAGATGTTCAAGCTGAGACGCGGACGTCACAAATGATATCACATTATCCAAATGTTGTTCTGGCCACAATTATCATCTACAAGGAGGTACGTAACTATATTTTTTAGTAGCAAACCAGTTAAGCTGCGAGTCGGTACGCGATCTGACGTAACAGTAATTTCTAGAAAGATTTGGATAAAACTTGGTCGACCTCAACTTCAACCTACATATTATAATGTCAAGAGTGCCACAGGAACTAATATTACTTCTCTTGGAGAAATGCATCTACCTCTCACATTGGACGACAAGACTATGACAGGAAAATATTTCTGGGAACTGTTATACCGACTTATTAGGTATTGGTTGGATAAATAAATTTGGTTTATGGGATTTTTCATTTAATACACCGGAAGTAGAGTCACAGCATAGTCAGAGACGAAGAAGCCTTGGGTCTTAGTACACATCGATTATGCTGGACCAATAAACGGACAGTATTTTGTGGTGATGGTAGATTCATACTCTAGATAGCCTAAAATCTATGCTGTTCGAAGACCATCTACATCTGAAACACTGTTACATCTCAGACAACTATTTGGTAGGTTTGGAACACCTATAGCAACTCAGATACAATTGAGTTTGTTTACATCTAATTTAGTTAAGCCCTTTAGTTAACTCATTTAATGGACAGTCATTCATACAATAACAACCCATCTATACCATTGTACTTTTATTATATACGCTTGAACATTGCTTACTGCCTACGCATATATTCATTCCGCTAGCATTATTATTAATCGCTTATTTGATCCGATGATTCATGCTTTTCCACTTATATATATGTACATCTTAATCCTGTTTGCTGCACTTGCCCTGCTTGCTCTCTGCTCTGCACTACGCTACACCGTACTGTACACGCTTACTCATTCATTCGGCTCTACGGCACTGCTCTTTTATGCTTGCTTGACGTACCTGTAATATTGGATAACTGAGTGTGGTTCAGTAATAAACGCGATCAATACTCCGTATTCGTCTTCTGATTTATACATCGTTAGGACGTTGTCGAGTAACGGTTATCAAGACGAACAATATACGAAACCTAGGGATAATATCGAAAATCGACCACCACAGAATTGGAAGCCTCGCCGAGCGATCACAAAACAATTTTCGACGATATAATCTAATCCCGAAAATTCAAAGCGCTGCGTCTCAAATCGGATTATTATTTGTATCAAAATCATAATTGTGGATTTATTAGATCCTAACTCACAAACATTGAACTTAACGATTATATTCATACTAAATAACGATCATTCACAAACAATTGATATATTGGTGCAATTTAGTAAGTCTGTTCCATTTTATAAATTGTACCACTTATTATTATCATTGTTTTTGTTCGTCCATTTTTTACTTTGTGAGATTTACATCATATTTGTGTACTACTCAAAAAATGTTTTAGTAAGCATGTCTTCCGAAAACACTATGTCAAGTGTAGAGCAAACTTCGCCCGTGAGAACTTTTAACCTTCCAGTCCCCTCTTTTAAGGTCACTGACCCTCAGCTGTGTTTCATTAGACTCGAAAACTATTTTCTGGCTAGTCGTATTAACTTACAAAGAGATAAATTCGGCCTCACAAGCACTCACCTCCCAGACGAAGTAGCAGAAAGCGTACGAGAGGCGTTTTCTAAACCGGATACTGAAAGGCCATACGATGTACTAAAGCAGGCAG
This sequence comes from Schistosoma rodhaini, assembly GCA_944470415.2. Taxonomy (NCBI): domain Eukaryota; kingdom Metazoa; phylum Platyhelminthes; class Trematoda; order Strigeidida; family Schistosomatidae; genus Schistosoma; species Schistosoma rodhaini. Next base: position 33,152,832 of record OX104037.1, read on the forward strand.
TGATTAAAGCAGTCACGCTAAGTGACCAACAAGCTGTTGAGCAGCTTCTCAACCAGGTGCAAATGGGGGATAGGACTCCATCACAGTTAAAAACTAATATGAAAAGTCTACTAGGTGATAGAAAAATAGACAATAACTTATTTTATCAACTGTGGCTTCGCCGACTCCCGTCCAGTATCCAGCATATCTTAGCTGTTGGAGATACTGACGCTGACATAGACAACATAGCGAAAATAGATGATAGAATATACGAAAGAGCAAAACAAGCAAGCCCTCAATCACACAGCGTGACAGTAGACGATAGAATCAGTACTCTGCAGAAAGAGATAGATGTTTTATGCCGCAAGCTCACAGAGTTGACCCAGAGCGAGAGACCACGAAAATTATCACGAGTTGGCACGCACGAGAGAAGCCGATCAGCTTCCAGAAGACGCGCAACTCCGCTGATATGTTGGTATCATCAAATGTATGGTTACAGAGCAAGAAAATGCCTACAACCTTGTAAATTTAGCACGCAAGTAAGCGGGACCCTCGGTTGTCCATGGCAACGCCTGCAGCGAACATAAAGCCCTCAAACAGCCACCTATTTTATATACAAGACCGAATGACAGGCACTCAATTCTTGGTGGACATGCGAGCTGAAATTAGCGTAGTACCCCAGTATGTGACGACAAAAGAAACCTTAACACGTCATTTGTTCTAAAAGCGGCGAATAAATCGGATATCAAAACATATGGCAAACGAATGTTGTCCTTAAATTTCGGACGAGGCGCGACATACCGCTGGGATTTTGTCATAGCAGACGTATCGGTACCTATAATAGGCATCGATTTCTTATGCAATTTCGATTTACTAGTAGGCTCACGGCACCACAGACTCATAAACGGTACCCATACTACTTCGATTACGGGAATACTTACAGAATCTGTTTCTATGATCCTAGTGGTAGATAAGAGCCGCAACGACGCACGCAAATTATTGTTAAACGAGTTTCCAGAGCTTTTAAAAGTAACGTACAATAAAACAGATCTCAAGCATACTATCCAACACCATATTGTAACCAACGGGCAGCCGGTTAATGCAAGGCCAAGAAGATTAGACTCAAAAAGGCTAGCAATAGCAAAGCAAGAATTCGACAAGTTAATGAGGCTAGGCATAGTAAGGCCTTCGAACAGCCCGTGGGCACCCCCATTACACATGGCTCCGAAAAAGAACGGAGAATTAAAACCATGTGGCGACTATCGAGCACTTAATAAGCAAACAATGGCCGATATATACCCTATACCACACATCCATGATTTTACCTACAGTATATAAGGTGCTACAGTATTCTTGAAGATTGACTTAGTTAGAGCGTATTATCACATCCCGGTCGCTCTACAAGACATACCAAAAACAGCAGTAACAACCCCTTTTGGGCTATATGAATTCTTACGCATGCCTTTCGGACTTAATAATGCAGCACAAACATTTCAACGATTTATTGACCAGGTCATCAGAGGCTTACCTGGAGTATACGCATACATAGACGATTTACTAGTAGCCAGCTCCACTATGGACGAGCACATACAACAACTACGGTAATTATTCGCACGATTAAGAGATCATGGTATTTCCATAAACATTGAGAAGTGTAAGTTTGGGAAAGGATCCTTACAGTTCCTTGGACACATGGTAACTTCTCAAGGTATCACACCGATCTCTACAAAAATCGATGCCATCAGAGACTATCCGTTGCCCGATATACAGAAGAAATTACGACGATTTCTGGGACTAATGAATTATTACAGACGTTTTATTCCGAATTGTGCGGCAATACTTCAACCACTGACCGATGCGTTATGGGGACACTCCCGGACATTCCAATTATCAGCAGAGGCAATACAGGTCTTCGAGAACGCCAAGAAGGCACTTAACAAAAAGACGACATTAGCTAGAAGGAAGAGCGAAACACCATTAGCTATCATGACAGATGCATCGAATGTGGCGGTAGGAGCTGTTTTACAACAGTGAGTAAATGGCACATGGGAACCGCTTTCATTCTTCTCAAAGAGACTGAATCCTACGCAAACGAGATATAGTACTTTCGGAAGAGAATTACTAGCAATTTACTTGGCAATAAAACATTTTCGACATATGGTAGAAGGCATAAATTTTGCTGTTTACACAAACCACTCACGAACGCACTAAGCGCAAAGCAAGATAATTACTCTCCGAGGGAGATCAGACAGTTGGAGTTTATTTCCCAGTTCACTTCTGATATACGATATATTAAAGGCCAAGAAAACGAAGTAGCTGACGCACTATCAAGAACGACGATAAACACTCTCGTCCAGTCTGAAATCGATTATCACGAATTAGCAGAATTACAAAATATAGATGTCGAGTTAAACAGACTGAAGTCTGACAATACAACCTCTCTGGTACTAAAAGAAACTTCAATCGAAAACGTGAGTATTATGTGCGATATTTCTACGGGCCGACCAAGACCATTTATTCCGAAACCTCTAAGACGAAAGGTTTTCGACACTATGCATAACATATCACATCCTGGGATAAAGGCCACAATCAAATTAATCAGCAAACGTTTTGTATGGCCAAGCATGAACCGGGATGTTCGTAATTGGACGCAAACTTGCATAAAATGCCAAAAAGTTAAAGTACATCGTCACACCAGTTCCGCAATAGATCTTTTTCGTCATCCGGATAGCAGATTTGAGCATATACATATTGACATTGTAGGGCCGCTGCCGATTTCAAACGGCTTTAGTTATATTTTTACCTGCATTGATAGATTTACGCGATGGCCTGTAGCAGTACCCATAAAAGACATTTCGGCCGAAAATATAGCCAAAACCTTAGTAGAGCATTGGATCTCTCATTATGGTGTGCCTGCACATATTACAACCGATCGAGGAGCCCAATTCGAGAGCCACCTCTTTCAACAACTCACTGAACTCCTAGAAATCAAGCGTATTCGGACAACATCTTACCATCCGAAGGCGAATGTTATGGTAGAAAGATTACATCGGCAACTCAAAGCCTCTCTTACATCTGTTATTAGCAATAATGATTGGGCCAGCAAGCTCCCATTAGTTATGTTAGGTTTAAGATCAACAATTAAACAAGGTATAGGATGTTGTCCTGTGGAGTTGGTTTATGGAACCAATTTACGTCTTCCAGGAGAATTTTTCACCTCAAGTAAAAGTGTTCCAACTGATTTAGCCAATTATGTACAACGTCTAAAGCAGCATATGGGTAATCTAAGAGTAACACTTCCGAGACAACACCAACAACGTGTGTACATACCAAAACAACTGAGCGACAGTACCCATGTGTTTATCAGAAGGGATAATGTGCAGCTTCCCTTACAACCAGCTTACGATGGCCCATTTAAAATTATTAGAAGAAATGATAAAACTATTACACTAGATAAAGCCGGAAAAACGGATGTAATTAGCATAGACCGAGTCAAACCAGCTTTTATCGAAGCTGACGATCAGCCAGTATATACAGATCATTCGAAAATCGTCGAGTCACAGAAACGTGAGTCTCAATCATCAACGACATCGACGAACAAAAACGAAGAGAAACCAGTAACGACAAGATATGGTCGAAGAGTAAGATGGCCTCAACGATACATAGCCACGATTTTGAACTAATAATTTATTTCGCATCTTCAGATGTAAATTTCTTTCCTCTTCGTTTTGTATGTGTACGTCGAAAACTTTGATTTATCTATTATTGTAGTCAACAAAGTTTGCATATTCCAATGTAAATGTATATAAACCTCTAAAATCACTAACACATTATTTTGATCTGTTATTTTGTCTGGCCTCACGGATATATACGAACTCAAACTTACACGTACTTGTAGTAATTCACACGATAGTTCTATCATACATCTTAATTTCATAAATTTTGATATTTACTGTCCTGTTAAGTTTAACATTTTTTATTCGCAAACACAGACACTATTTTGTATCCATGTTTGCTGGGGGGAGCTATTATAGCAACTCAGATACAATTGAGTTTGTTAACATCTAATTTAGTTAAGCCCTTTAGTTAACTCATTTAATGGACAGTCATTCATACAATAACAACCCATCTATACCATTGTACTTTTATTATATACGCTTGAACATTGCTTACTGCCTACGCATATATTCATTCCGCTAGCATTATTATTAATCGCTTATTTGATCCGATGATTCATGCTTTTCCACTTATATATATGTACATCTTAATCCTGTTTGCTGCACTTGCCCTGCTTGCTCTCTGCTCTGCACTACGCTACACCGTACTGTACACGCTTACTCATTCATTCGGCTCTACGGCACTGCTCTTTTATGCTTGCTTGACGTACCTGTAATATTGGATAACTGAGTGTGGTTCAGTAATAAACGCGATCAATACTCCGTATTCGTCTTCTGATTTATACATCGTTAGGACGTTGTCGAGTAACGGTTATCAAGACGAACAATATACGAAACCTAGGGATAATATCGAAAATCGACCACCACACACCCAATGTTTTGAATTCTGATAAAGTAACGCAATCTAAGTCGTCAGAGTTCTGTAAACAAAATGGAATCGAACATATTAGAATCGTATCGTATCACTTTCAGTCAGATGGGCCAACGGAGAAATTTTTTATTTTGTTAAGAGAGCTCTCCTAAAAATGTGGGTAGAAGATAACGTAGAAGAAACTCTGAAACACTTTCCAATCGCTTATAGAATTGCACTTAGTCGAAACTGACAAGACGGAAAATCACCAGCCGAAATAATAGTCGGATATTTTGAACCCGAAAGATAGGACGAGTGGACTACAAAAAATGAGAAAGAGAATTTATATTTCAGAATTGATTGATAAATATTTGTCGATTAAGTGCTTCTGGAATAAATTCATACCATGATCCGTGTCCAATAATAAAATCAGATTCGTCAATAATAACTTCAAGAAAGTCCTACTATACGGAAGTGAAACTTCAAGGAGTGCCACAACCATAATCAAGAAGGTACAAGTTTTTGTAAACAATTGTCTTCGCAATATACTCACTGACCGTTGATCGACACCATTGGCAACATCCTACTATGGGAGAGAACAAACCAAATTCCAGCTTAGGAAGAGATTAAGGAAAGATGTTTTGGGTGGATATGACATACATTTCGGAAATCACCCAACTGCATCACGATGCAAGCACTAAATTGGAGTGTTGAAGGGAAAGGGAAAAAAGGAAGACAAAGGAACACTGTGCCAGCAATTGAAAGCAGACATCATAAGGATGAATAACAAATGGAAACGACTGGAAATATATCATATCGTGACAGTATTTTATATTATCCCTTTTTCACGCATTCATAGATTCTGCCTTCATTATAACATAACAGATGCTCAAATTGTTGGAGAATCACACTCCATAGCCCCCCATCTTCAAACTCATGTCACTATGACTTGATAATATACAAGAATGATTATTTTATGCAGAAGCTGGCTTCCACAAGCACGTTGTGTTAGTTTCAAAAACTCAATTCCATGGTATTAAAGGCAATTTCGCATGATTTTAACATGAACGTTACACTTAGTATGTTTACCAGTGGTGTTATGAACCTTACGACAACTTAAAAAGGTTTATCTTTGAACGAGGGGGACCAACTGATTGACAAAGATTTGACCAGCTCCTACACAACAACGAGTCGTAACACGGTCCAGGGACAGGAATGTATAGACGTATGCGGGAGGTCACTGGTCAACAAACTTTCGACGAAGAGATTCTAAGGTATCCTTTTTTATCTAAGTTCCCCCCCCCAACAAATCCAGACGGTCCTCGTCACATTACAAAATAACGCCACAGGCGAACTGGCTGCACCTACCTATCGGATTCCGGAGATCAGCAGAACCCCCTACACCAATATTTACTCTGTCGAAGAAAGCCCTTAAATGACACAAAATGACAATACAGTTCTTTTTAATAGTCTAACTCATTATCTCTACTTTTACATTAACCACAAACATTCCAACCTTCTCGAAGAAGCTAGTCACGTAAAAGATCTGTCTTCAATGCACAAGAGATATATTCTACCGATTGGTGATAGTACACCAGCACTCATGTTAAGTCTCCTAGAAGTTGAAGGAAAACCTACAGTTTCCTGGACTCCAAGCCGTTCGTGACGACGAACTTTCGGCCGGTATGTGTTGACGGCAACCAGAGCTGGTAAACATAGCCCGCGAATATTAATAAATGTCTACAAAAAGAGGTGGCAAACGGAAAACAGGTTGTTCCATAAGGTAAGAGATTTGTTTATCTTAACGTTGATTTTAGCAAACTCATTCATTGCTGTTCCAGATGTTTCTGTCTTAATCATTGGTACAGACCAGTTACAATACCATAATCTACTCGTTGAGCTAAGCGAACAGAGGCTGATAGACGGAACTACTAATCATCTGTCTGTGGAATTTCATTTATTTGGCTGTAGACTATTGTAGTACCGTGCTTCAATAATAATTCACTTCGATAACCGTTATTATACCAATATTAACGGTGTATAAAATCAGAAGGCAAAAGAAAGCGGCAACTACATTTTTATTGATGAATGATGCAGACCAGAAAGCTGTGGGCACATGAGCTAGTGTAAGCGAGCGAAGCAAAGATGATGTATAGTGGAGATGGCGGGGAAGCCAACTCGAGAGTGAAGCGAAAATAATGCGTATTGGAGATGGTGGAGAAGCCAATTCGCTATGAGCAAGCATTACTCAATATTTATAATCAGACAAAAATGAATGACAGACACATGATGAATAAGATACGAAGGGTACACATGTACGCTTATATAAAAACATAGTCAAGGTTAATAAGCGAATAATTAACAAGATCAGAATATGACTCATAATGTATAGGAGAACTGGTTTTACCAGTAGCTCGAATAAAGTATATGGGCTTAACATATAAACTGATACTACACTATTCCCAGTAACTGTTAGGCACATAATCGATCTCTAATTCCGACGAGTACTCGACAAGTACCCAAACAGCATCACACGCGACTCAAATTGCCGTGCATATCAAACAATGCTAAACGTTAAACCACAACTTCGAGACTATCTTCATTTTAGAAGGCGCACCGACTAGCTTCTGAGAAGCTAAGGTTAGCGAAAAACGAAATTTAGAACACGATGGACTCCGGAACTATCCAGCCGTCAGGCAGCCCATAGACGTCCCCTTTTCACATGGCTCCTTAAAACGGTTACCATCATTCTCATCGAATCTTTGTTTATGTCTTTCACCTTAAGAAATTCTGCACAAACTTTCCTGAGATTCATCGACAACATATCGAAGAGTTTCAACTTCGTACACACGCATGTCGATGACTGGACGATCGCAAGTCCGGGCAGAGAATACCATTTTCATTTCAATAAAAGTAAATATTTTCATTACCAATATACTTGTTTATTTGTGCACATCTTTACTTCTGAAAGAAATCAAAAACAAAATCATTCTGCAAACATCGTTTTTAAGCTACTGAATGTTTACGAAGTGCATGTACATAAGTTTATTTTCCTTTTTTCAACCGTTTTTTGTATTTACCCACGTACGATTGTAATTCAACATGCAATTACATATCCTCTTTTTTTCCAGGACAACCGTAAAAGATGAAAAACGATAAAATTTTTATTGTACCCGTTTTTCATTACCATATTGTACCACATGACAATTGACTTAAGAAGCTCCTCATCTCACTTGGACTTATTCTTCTCACACAGTGGCGATGTCTGTCAAATTACTTTGCTACCACCTTTAGGAAAAAGTGATCATTCAGTCATCCTATTCATGTTCATGTCTAAGATGGCCTTTCAATCAGTTGCACCGGCCCCTCCTAACATATGTAGAGCAGATAGAGGCAATCAGCTCAACAGTATGGGCTGAAAACTGGATAGCTGACTCAGGGACATCAATAGAAGAAGCATGAACTCATTTTAGGTAGATATACAGTCAGGTAACTCAACTATATGTACCGTGGACAGTCCTAAAGAAGAAACACGGCCATCCCTGAATAAGCCGGGATATTCGACGTATATCAAGAAAAAAGAGGTGTTTGAACGTTGCCACAGCAAGTATTATGGAGCGCTACAGGTCGGTAAGAAACAAGTGTATAATTAAAATCCGGGAAACCCAGAGAAAATATGAAATGCAGTTCGCACAATCTGTAATCAAGCAGCCGAAAAGAATATTCTTGCATATAATCTACAGAAGACAGGGTATCATAATTGGATTCCCAACCTGATTAAAGAAGGAAGTGAATGTGATCAAGAAAAAACAGAGGCTATGGCTAACTACTTTGGGGAGTTTTCACTCAGGAGTCTATTCGAGAGAAAGAACCAGATCCAAATACAGAGTCAACAAACCACATGCACACCAAGGAGTTTAATCGAGACGATGTACTGAAGGCTTTTATCACTTTAGACACGGAAAAGACTACAGGACCGGATGACCTACACCCCAAAATCCTGGGTCATAATGCACAATATGTTGCAGCCCCACTAACTGCGATACTGGATATCATTTGGCCAGGGTTTGTTACCTAAGAACTGAAAGGATGCAATATTCATTCCCATGTATTGCCGAACCTCTTTAAAAAAAGCTTAAGGATTTCCTAGTAGGTCGCAGACAGAAAGTAAGAATAAAACGAAAGTGCTTCACTTGGAGATCAGTACTTAGTGGAGTACCTCAAGGTCCTGTCATAGGTCCCTTACTTTTTACACTGTATGTAAATGATCTCCCAAGTATTGTAGAGTCTCCAATGCTATTGTACGCTGATGATGTAAAACTCTGGAGAGAAATAATGAGAAGCATACGCATGCACACTTCAGGAAGATTAAGGTGTTGTGAATAACTGGTCTAAGGAGTGGCTGATGCCTATCAACGCGGAAAAGTGTCTACATGCACTTTGGGGATACAAAAGCAAATAGGTACAGCATAGGAGGAGTGCTTGTACCCTTGGTCTGATCTCACAAGGATCCTGGTGAAGATGCAACGGATGTTCTAGTTTTACAACTAGCTACCAGTAGCACCTCCTATATTTGATCGTTCCCAGTCAGATAGAAAATCAGAAGTCAAACGAGAAGAGGCAGGAAAGATATATTTGATTCGTTACCAATATATCGAGGACCTTTTCTATGAGCTGGCTAATGAAACGTAGGAGCTGTGTCCCACGCAGTATTGAAACGTGATCTGGTACGGATGCATGACCGAAAGCCTTCAGCTAAACAAGTCCACTTAAACAACGTGGTCAGAATCCAATGTCGAACACTTAATGAGCTATTGATTTTGGGGAATTATTTACAGCTACAGATCACTCCCTCCCTAGTGAGGTAGTGATGCCCCTAAGACGTGACCAGCCAGAAGTTTAAACCCAACGAATTTGTCGTTGGTAAACACTCTTCTGATAGCTTGCTTCGTTTAGCAGCGTCTGGTCGTCTTTCCTTAAACTATGGGACCAAAATGTACAACGTAGCAAATAAAGAAATATAGTACAATGAAAATTTCTGTTCGTTGCGAAACTTCGTCGTTCTTTTCCAGCCGTCCTGGAAAAGAGGAAAAATAAAACGTGTGAGTGCATGTCAAAAATACACTCGTACTTGCGTAAGGACACAAGATGAGCGGAAAAAAATAAACTGATACACTTACAAACAGCGTAAAAGCGATCGGAAAAAAGGTTTTCTTTTGAGTTTTTTTTTTAATATATAAATATATATATATATACGTTCAGAAAAAATGTTTTTTTTTGTTTTTTTTTACATAAATAAAAAATGAGCATATTAAAAAAAATTTATAATAAACGTTGAAAGGGTAATTCCAGATAAAGCTTATGTCCTACGTGCAATATTCGTTAAGATGTTCTGGAAATCTTACTCGTCTTCCAGAACGCGTTGTTTTAGGTTTTTCTATCGACGTTAACGAAGTATCAAGTTGTGTGTCGGTTGTCGTGTAGGGTACTACGAGTGTAGTAGCTGTGTCGTTTGCTTGTACCGAAGGAAAATCGACGTAGCTAGGGTTTCCTTCTAGGTACGCAGCTTTGAGTCGATCGATACTGATGCTATCTTTCGTACCGTTCTTATCAACTACATAGTACTTAGGTTCGCGTTGAAGAACTTTGAAGGGTCCTTCGTATGCTGATTCGAGGGGTCGTCGATGTGAGTCTCGACGAACGAAGACATGTGTACTATGTCGTAATTCGGGTTGAACGAAAACATCAGTTGATTGAGGTCGAGTGTGAGCAGGTTTAACTGAACGCATAGCGTTTGTAAGCCTACTCGTGTAAGAGTTTAGATCCATGTTCAATGAAGAAGCTGAAGGATCCACGAATTCTCCTGGGAGTCGGAGTGTCGTTCCGTAAACGAGTTGAGATGCCGTGTATCCAATGTCAGCTTTCACTGCATTGCGGATACCTAGCAAGACGAGTGGAAGAGCGTCTGTCCACTGTGAAACGTTTGAAGCTGATAATGAAGCTTTTAATTGTCGATGAAAACGTTCTACCAACCCGTTTGCTTGTGGGTGGTAGGCGGTCGTTCGGAAGCGCGTGATTCCTAAAAGTGTGGTCAGACAACGGAACAGTCCAGATTCGAACTGGCGTCCGCGGTCTGTAGTGGGATTTGGTTATAAGCTTTAACCAAGTCGATTTTCGAAAAGACAGTTGTACCTTTCAAGGTAGCTGTCAAATCGTGAATATGAGGCAGCGGGTAACGATCGGGAATGGTTTTAGCATTCAGGCGCCGATAATCACCAGTTGGCCGCCAATCATTGCTGTCCTTTTTAGGGACCATGTGCAATGGGGATGCCCATGGACTATTCGATGGTCGAATTATTCCTAGGTCCATCATGTGGTTGAATTCGTTTTTAGCTAACCTAAGTTTTTCGGGAGCGAGTCTTCGGGCTTTCGAAAATACAGGTGGTCCTGTAGTCGAGATGTGATGTGTAACATTGCTGGTTACACAAGGTAATTTCGATTGCGATTGGTATATCCCGGGGTATTTGTCGAGTACTGCTTGGTACAAGGGGTCTATGGCGTGCTTAATCGTGACTGGGGATAACCTGCAACCAGAACAAGGAGTTACGCAAACGGACAACTTAGTGTTTCCGTCTATTAACCTTCGTGAGCGTGTGTCGATGAGTAGATTGTGGTGTTGTAACAGGTCAATACCAATGATTGGCATAGAGACATCTGCAACCACGAAAATCCAGTGTATGGGTTTACGTAAACCCACGTTAAGGTAGACGTACCTTTTACCGTAAGTAGCGATCGGCTTTCCGTTTGCCGCCTGTAAACTTAAAACAGACTCGCGATGTCTGTCGTCGAGATTTGCTGGAAGAACGCTAACTTCTGCGCCAGTGTCGACGAGGTAGCGAACTTTCGTAGTCACATCCGTGACATATAAGAGGCGGCTGTGTTCGCCGGCTACGGTTGCCGTTAACGCGTGCCGGCTGGGAAGTTTCCCGAACTGTTTTTCGTGTCACTCGATTTCGGGGTCGGATAATTGCAAGGTTTCCTGCAGTTTCTGGAAAACTTACCGTACTGGTTATGATACCAGCACCAGTCGGGATTGTCTGTCTCTCGTGGTCGAGAGCCAGATAGCTTACGTGAGGCGCTTCTACGCGGGGTTTTTGACCGACTACGGTCATTGCGAACTCTAAGATATCGTGTAAGCGTGTGACATAGTTCGGCCATGTCAGTCGAGGTCGATTGGGGTTTTTCTTTGACGGAAAAAACCTCGGCCTTAGAAGATCTAGTGATTTCCAAGAATCCATCGGCAGATGCAGCTAGTTCATCTATGGCATTGTTTTGAAATGAAACAAGCACTGCCTGCACCTGTTGAGGGAGTTTAGATAAGAAAAGTTGTCTAAATAGGCCATCATCGAAAGTTCGTTGGCCGATGACTTCTCTCATTCTAAGCAACATGTCCGTCGCAGAACCATGTTGCAAGTCGATATTGTTAAGGAGTTGATCTAACCGTTGTCGATCAGTTAGGTCTCCTCGTTTTAAAATCGATAGCTTAAGCGATTCGTAAGGTTCGGAAACATCACTAGTGAACATACTAGGTGTTACGTACCTGTTAAACTCGCGCGGTAACGCCTTAACTACCGCGAGGAAACGTGTGCGCGAGTCCGTGATTCCGTGCATGCTAAAATCGGCTTCTGCATAGCAGAACCAGGACTCGATATTGTCGGGCCAAAATGGCGTTAACTGAATCGAAATAGGGGGAATAGACTTAAACTTAAGAACCTTAGGAGAGTGTTCCGTCATAGTAATATAGATATCGAAAAATGTCTAAGTAAAATATATCCGAGAAAAAAAAAGGTATATCACAATATATAAAATTCAAATAAAGAATAACAATAAATAATAATATTCCAAAATGGAACAGACTCACAGTATATTGACTTGGTGTTCCAGATCACGTCGGGCTCACCAATGAAGATGCAACGGATGTTCTAGTTTTACAACTAGCTACCAGTAGCACCTATATTTGATCGTTCCCAGTCAGATAGAAAATCAGAAGTCAAACGAGAAGAGGCAGGAAAGATATATTTGATTCGTTACCAATATATCGAGGACCTTTTCTATGAGCTGGCTAATGAAACGTAGGAGCTGTGTCCCACGCAGTATTGAAACGTGATCTGGTGCGGATGCATGACCGAAAGCCTTCAGCTAAACAAGTCCACTTAAACAACGTGGTCAGAATCCAATGTCGAACACTTAATGAGCTATTGATTTTGGGGAATTATTTACAGCTACACTGGGGTGACAGTGATTCATAATCTTAAGACCACGGCCCACTGCCCGGAGGTTGCCGCCAAGGGGATTAGAACCATATGGTCTTTAAGACGGACATTCACCAACTTGGATATTACCATGTTTAATACAGTATACCTAACCTTGGTTAGAACTAAGCTTGGTAACAGCTTTTAAGCTGTGAGTTCCTGTTTAAAAGGTGACTCGGATATCCTGGAAAATATGCAGAGGTTAGCTACCCGTGTGAGGTTTACCATACAAAAAAGTGGCTTGAAAAGCTAAACCTCTGTATTCTGTCCTATTGAAGATTAAGCTGTGATCTGATTTTTAATGTACAGAGTACCAAGAAATCATTTCGGACAAAATACATCCTCTCTTTTTCTTCCCACTAGATCGGGACATCTGAGAGTACATAGCAGGCGAGTAGAAAAGCCAAGAACGAACAAAATACCCGCGACATACAAATTTTCACACCGATATCAATTCTTGCAACCTGTTACCCCGAAATATTGGTGTCCGCACCTTCAATTGACTCATTCAAGAGAAGATTGGACACTTATAAAAACATACTACAAAAGGGATAACGTAGACCTTAGACCTTCAGTCCTTACTACACAAATTTGAATCTAGTAAGTAGATGGATTTCTTGGCGAGACTAAAGAACATGGACGAGCCAATCAGAAGCTTTCGCGGGTTTTCAAGGTCACAGCGCTAAGTTCGGTACCTGACGCTTACGTACGGTCAGTTTACAAAGGATTTTAGAGAAAACATGATAATTAAGCGACTACAAGATATGTTACCATTAGGTTTTGGCGCAAAATTCAATTATATATTTGGATTGAGTTGTGGCATTATAGCTGATGTCAGTTCGTGATGAAAACCCTAAGTAAAATTCATAACCTTAACCATGAACTGTAAATCATAATTTGAATTCTTCACACGGGTTTATAACCCTCATTTAGTCTTAGTTGTTATGTTGACACTCTCAGATTCACTCTAGCGTCGCTCAAATGTCGTCCATTATTTATAGTCTCATCTTTAACCCTAAACCTTAACCCTAATCCTAAACCCTGAACCATACCAACATACCGACAACACTGAAACTATGTGGTTGAGGCTGAAAGAATTTTCTGGACTTTATCATGGTTCCAGATGTCGACTAATATGGAGCCTCAGGGATGAGTTCCTGTGCCGGATGCACTATGATTTTAGAACTTCTGAACCTATATCTGACGTTGATAAGTTTTTGATGCATGTAAAAGAACAGTATCCCCTTTAATTTTTGAGTTTTGTATAATATATTTTTATTGTATGCTAACTGTCTTCTGATTGGCCAATATTTCTCAAGGTCATTTAAGATTCGTTCAAAGGTCGTCCATGTTCTTTAGTCTCGCCGATTTCTTCAAGGTCGACTCAGCGTCGCTCAGAGATCGAACATCGAAATGTCTTTCGTTTTTCAGCATCTAGCCTGAGCAATCAAAAGAGAGGATAAAGGCGAACAAAGTGAAAACGGGAGACGCTCTAAAAGTCCTCTCTTTCGCCTGTCAAGCAAAAATAATGTGAAATTTCTCTTTTAAAAAGGAGCAACAAATTTGTTGCTCCATGTTTGAAAATGTCTACGTTTCACCTGAATTCACACCAAGTTTTCAACTTTTCACACAAATATACGCAAAATTGTCTATTTATGCCCAGCTCCAAGTAGCCAGCCCCAGGAAGAGAAGTTGACATTTCCCCTACGTTCGCCTTTATTTCCTATTTATTGGTTGCTTAGGTCACTTTCCTGTTCTGCGCTCACACATTGCAGTTGTACTACCTTCGGTCTACAAAGTAAATTACGATGCTACAGATTTATAGATGGATTCATGAATATAACTTGTATGAAATCTGGAAAACCTATGTTTCAGGAGCCCAACACTTCCTGTAATGTTACTTCGAGACGCCCTAATAGGTTTGGTACAACGAAGTATCAGTATGCCAAGTGCCAATTCACTTTCGGGACCTGCTTCCTACTCGGGGTCTTGAACTGAGTAATAAGGGACAAATTTCTGTCTTCTTTATGACCTAACGCTGTTGTAAGTGTTAATATTTGGATAGTAAGTTCAAAATAAGAGTAGAGTATATCACTGGATAATACGAAGTAATACTTTTTAATGCCCCACATAACCATCCGTGTAATAACATCTTCGTGACCACAGATAGATCGAAAAGGTTATGGAATACTGAGAGGGACGCCACTCAACCTTTTATTCAAGGAAATATCGACGTTCTGAGAGCCATAGGTTAAGCGTAGGAAGAACTTAAGAGATTATGCTATAGTGACACTAGGAATATAAGGACAAGACTACCAGCGTGTTGTATATAAATAATTATAAAAAAGACACGAATCGGGAATTTAGATGATTTTATACGTCGTGTAAGGGATATTGAGGTGGAAGTGCTTCGGAGCGATCTTAGCAATATATCGGAGGCTGTTTATGCACGTAATAATGTGATCGATATTCATGAAAAATTTCCCGTCGTTGATATCGAATCGGCGTACAAGACAAAAGAATGGCGTATACCAGACCTAAAATACTTGACAATTGGTAGATGGCTTCCATATCAGTTTGTTGTGACTAGTGGAATTAGAAGAGGATGCAGTGTTATTTGCATTGACGCAAGCTAAACGACCAGATGATGTAAAACAAGCCCCACTAACACCTAAGATAGCGTCAAGTTTTAAAGACAGAAACTTGTCCCTTATTACTCAGTCCAAGATCCCGAAAGTGAATTGGCACTTGGCATACTGATACTTCGTTGTACCAAACCTATTAGGGCGTCCAAATTAACAGTACGGGAAGTATTGGGCTCCTGAAACGTAGGTTTTCCAGATTTCATACTAGTTATATTCACATTTTAATGAAGTGTCAGTAACATAAACGACACCATAGTCTGTCGGGACATTCCGCTGTATCCTAAAGATTCACCTACCATATACGAATTTCCGTAACACACATTTCGTTCTCTATTGTAGTCCAGTCTTAATTGACGACGATATTTAAGGATGAATAATATTTATTCTTGTATGCTTTTGAGATGGTGGAGATTTGTAGCTCAGGTGGATGATTTTTATAGAGTTTTGTTCTCTGAGCTGGATGGTTTGGTCGTGGAGCTTTCATCGTCCTTCTGAACGACATCGTCAGCACAAACTTCGGGTAGAAATGAAGTGTTCGGATTTCTCCACATGTCGTTCACAGCTTGTCCTGTACACCTCGACCTATCAACCAATCAGGAAAATTATGCAGAAACAAAATCCAAACCAATGGGAGCTGCAATTAAATCAATAAAGTAACCAATGACAGGTTCAAGGTCAACAAGAACCCATCAGCATCGAGGTGTACAGGACAAGCTGTGAACGACATGTGACGAAATTCGAACACTTCATTTCTACCTGAAGTTTGTGCTGACGATGTCGTTCAGAAGGACGATAAAAGCTCCACGACCAAACCATCCGGCTCAGAGAACGAAACCCCATCAAAAATTCTCATATGGTTTCACGACCCAACGGTATCTATGCACATATGGCGGACTGCCTGCAACTCGGCCGCGAGAATAATTGAGTGGGGATCCAGACACATCATACGCG
Source organism: Schistosoma rodhaini (assembly GCA_944470415.2). Taxonomy (NCBI): domain Eukaryota; kingdom Metazoa; phylum Platyhelminthes; class Trematoda; order Strigeidida; family Schistosomatidae; genus Schistosoma; species Schistosoma rodhaini. The sequence continues at coordinate 33,169,246 of OX104037.1, forward strand.
ATTTCCAACTAATGCTTTCCCGTGGTTCTACGACCTTGCAGAAGTGGTCTATCTAGTATGTTTAGTTTAAAGTAAAATGCAAACAGATTCATCATGCTTCACTTTCGGTTATTTGAATAAAATTATCACTTGGCAGGTCATTTACCATCCCCTCGACACTTCTCGTTTCGTTTTCGAACAGAGTTGAAAAATGAGATGGATCTGCAGTACAATTCGGTAATGTAGATGGAGCGCAACTCTTAAGTGCAATTAGAGCCCTCACTGATAAAGAAAGCCAGCTTAATCTTAAGTCTTATCAGCAGTCGATTTTCTTCCTGGTCTATGGTACTCAAGCTATAGCGCAGTAGGATATGTAGTGAAGACACTGGCTTATTCCCAATCAGAGAGCACTTTGGAAGAAAATGTCGTAGAAGCTATGACTCATGGGCGACCTTTAGGTGGTATTAGATTGACCTTGAAAAGCTTCAACTAAATATTAGACTGGAAAAAGAATTGTAGATTAATCTGAGAAATTAAGGTTTTCATCACGAATCGACATCGGCTGTAATACTACTTAGTCATAAGGACAAATAGATTATGCACCGAAATCGGGCAAATGATATTTGAAGTCTGATTGTTGTACCCCAAAATTGTAGTCTTGCCAGATCAACGCGCTTCTTATTTCTTTAAAGAACCTTCCATGTGTGTACGGCGTTGCACGTTTACAAGCCATTCACTTGATGCCACAGACACCTGCCTGTTGGCGACTGAAGATAATGTTTATCTAAGTGATCTAAACACTGATTATGTGCAAGGTAAATTAACCATTCCAGTTGGTGACATTGAATTGTAGGAAACAGTTGAATAGTACTAAGATCCAGGGTCCACGGAACGCGAAAGAATGAATTGATTTGAGTCATGTTATGTGGTGCGGTAATGACATTCTAAACTACATTTAAAAACCCATCTAACTTAACGATCGAGGACAAAGTTCTGTACAGAAGAGAATTTAACTTGACACCTAACTTCAGTAATCTGGAAATATTTTAAAGCCAAGATTATTGTGAAGGCGAATGTGAATTAATGGACAATCTTTCGAAGGACAACACAGGTCACAGGAATAAACATTGCTTATGAAGTAAACTGGAGATATAGAGATTCCAACATGAAGTCTTAGTTGACGCAGTTTTACTCAGCAGCAACATCGTATTCATAAATCTACAGAGCATGGTAATTATGATAACCCTGATTAGTGACATTAACTGTCTTTATTCACTAGCCCCCAAATGCCTTGGTACGGCCGAGGGTGGGGAGAGTCACCTCTCTCGAAATGATCTCACATGGCCACACGTGTACAGCTACTGCCAGGGAAGTCCTACTCATTACCTTTTTGTGCCACTGGTGTTGTTTACGAAATCAAGAGGATGAAAAGCTAATGTCGGACGCCTTAACTGCGTTGGTGGACACGGAGGATCCACCCAGGGGAGTTGGAAAAACCTGGTTCCAAACCAATAGAACACACGGGCCCCAGAGAGAACAAATGGCGTATGAACCAATTGTTAGTGACCGGCTACCGTGGAACTGCATCTCCTAACGTTACCGAAATGCCTTGTTCATTAACTGTCTAGGTCAAAGGTATGGGGAGTGGCCTCATAAGAAAACCGCCTGACTCAGTTCGAGCGCCCGAGCAATATCCCAGGCCTCACACAAATCGAATGATGAAGCGCGGCATATATAGATTCGCTACTTCCTTGTACCAATATTTATGTACTTAAAAATAAATTTAGTCACTGGGTTTGTACGTTAACACCTTTTACACAATGAGACCAAGGATTACTTGCTTTCTTTGTACTACGGAACGGTAAAATTCCTCCTTGTTACTAGTTGCTTTATTTAACTAGGTCTTAAAAGAATTAAAAACGGTCACTCATTTAGCTTTTTCGGTATTACTAATGACGAGGACTCCCTTTGTTGTGCAGTCATTTTATCGTATAAAGATAATGGTCATTGAGGAAGTTTTCAAATATTGATAGTTGATTTTATGCTAAACTATTATAGCTAACTTTTGTTTCTTTTAACAGGACTATATATATGTAATACTTCACAGATGAGTGCTCTATGTTACCTCACGAGAGTAGAATCATTCTCCGCCTGTCATCGCCTTCATTCACAACATCTTAGTGATGAAGAAAATGTTAAAATGTTTCAAAAATGTAATAATCCTATGGGACATGGTCATAATTACAAACTGGAGATCACAGTTTCAGGACCTATTGATCAAAGAACCGGTATGGTTATGAACATAAGTGACTTAAAATCAGTTATTCAAAAACATGTTCTTGACCTATTAGATCATAAAAATATCGATGAAGATGTTGAATATTTTAAAAAGAATAGTATTGTATCAACTACGGAAAACCTAGCAGTTTTTGTATGGTCACAATTAGTCAATGCTGTCCCTAATAATTTACTTTATGAAGTTAAAATATGGGAAACTGAAAAGAATATCGTAACTTACAGAGGTGAAAAGATAAATCACAAATAAACTACGCCTCTAAAAAACTATTACATCACTAAATCATTTATCGCCAAATAAAATCCTCGAGTTTATTTTGCTAATATATTTTGCTTAGCTGTACATGTTGGTCAGTATATACATGGGTATACATTAAATGCGACTGAAGAGAATGACACATCTACACGTCCACAGAGCTGTAAGTATCAAACGCTCTACGACTGACCATCCTCAGCATAGCACCAAGTTGTCGCCCAGGACCAGATTCAATTGTACGAGGAAAAGGGACATCTAGTGGACGATCATATAGTGCATACAACGTTTGCTCCCATCTTACAGGACGGACAATCTGTAAAGAGTAAAAAGACACGGTTTTTTTTGAGGCTGCTTACATCTGAAGATCTCAAATGAATACTAACCAGTCATGCCTTCGAAGTAGCACGACATACATTTATATGAAAACAAAGAATAAATAGTTATCTAGTAACTTAAAAGGTCCGCACAGAGTATTCTCAAAGACAGTATTAAGACGAAAAATTGTTTTCAATGGTTTAAATCCCAAGTGCCATAGTTATAAATTCACAATTACTGAATTACAGTGATAAAAATAGAGAATATACAAACAACTTGTGGCTGGACCGGAAAATTTTATAAGTTATAGTACTGGACTTTTACAATGATTAAGGTTTAAATAGTTCGCAACTATATCATTTCTGTCGACTGGTCTCTTTGCATAATAACTAATGTCATATTTGTCTAGTCCTTACGGCTGATCGACTACAGGGTGCGTCACCTCCGAAATCAAAGACACTGATTTCTGATGACTAGCAACCAGCGCGAAGCTTATCTCTTAAGTTTCTTGTGAATCACATGCAACTACTTGAAATATTCCATTTATAAGTCTAGAAGTTTATTTAGGAAACCTACCTGTAGGGCGGTGAGACATTTATTTTATTCCTTAATGAGGATTGTAGAGTTTGATAGCAAATCAATAAAGACATCCTTACCACGTGAAAAATTGGTGGCTACTACTCTTCTACATCAGATATATGTTTAGATGTTACTTAGTGATATGATAAGTAAATCTAACAAAAGTAGTCTTTTGTTACACCACAGTGAGTCCCTATTCGTACTACTACATAAGAGATGAGTAGGATGAATGCTAACTACAGATACTCAACTTCTGACCGTGCGCAAGATAATTTTCTAATTATGGAATTATATCGATAAATAAGATTGACAGTCTGATATCATACTTCGAATCAACAGTAAGTCCAACATTTATTGCTGGAAATGGTCAATATCAGGGATTTATTAATTGTTCAACACGTATAAGGTTTTTCATCGAATCACTGAACACATGCTTAAGTAGTTGCGTTAGTCAGTCAGAGACCGCGACAAATATGTATCGATCCAAGTTAATATCACACAACTTGGAAGGATTCTTTTAACAAGATTATTAGCAAGAACCGAAATAATGATAGTGAAAAAGATTAGACATTGAGGAATACTATTTTAAATGAATGGATTTGAGGAATAGGAAGCACTAAGTGATATTGATGAATATGACTTAAAGTAAGATGGGGAATGAATGTATCTATATCATTGTGATCGATCCCGAGCCATTCGATACAAATGACATCTCTTACTGTGAAACCTTGAAAAATGGTCTTACGATTTACAGGTGGACTTCTAGAGTGCTTCCTAGAATGACCTGCACCGTTTATTGTAATTGCGAAGTATTTTAAGAGATTCCAAATGTTTATGCTAGCACCAGGTTTCTTACAAATTCTTAATACAGAAGTATATACCTGCATAGCAAGTTTTCGTTTAATATTCATTGTACCTCTATACGGTAACACATCTACGGCACTAATAACAGGTATCGAAGGTTCCTGAAAATCTCCCATCCTGTCTAGTGAATTAGCAATAATTTTCCGGGCAGAGGACATCAAAGGAGTATGAAAAGCTCCATTAACTGGTAATCGTTTGGTTCGACGTATTCCAAATTGACCAGCATGATTTTCAATAAAGTCGATTGCCTGAAATTATTATTAAATCCAAATGAAACTGGGGAATAACTATTTTATGCAGTTAATCTCAACAAAATCAGAAAAAAATTCAAAGATAGCAGCTACTTATCTACAATTGTATGATATACGCAGCTTTAAAACAAAAGCGTATGGTTTCACTGAACTTGAAATACTACATTTCCGAACTGTTTATTTAATAGAAGTAGATTAGCTAATAATCTAAGTTGATCAGAAGACCTCTAAGTAGAACGCGACTCTAAGGGTAGAACATGAGTTCTTAACGTTTGTATCTCAAATTTGTGTAGTCTTTTCACCAAGGAGAACTGGACATCAAACCTGTTTATAACTACCCAGAATTGATAAATAAAAGTGGAAGAGCTCATACGAACGTTCATATATATGAGAAGGCAGGTGCCATTGGCGAATTGGTGATGAGAACAACACTAATTGGATGCTACGCAATAAGTGCACATAGAATAACAAATTTACGGAGTTCTGTTGTATATAATGGTTTTCTGTATTAAGAGATAAATCACCCAGCGAATAGAAAGTCAATAAAACTAAAATAAACCAGTCACCGGAAACTAATTGAAATGTAGTTCCACTGAAGTTGCGCAGTGTATTAAGTCAAACAACAGCCACAGGAGTACAATCTGGATGGGATGACAAACGACAATCCAGTAAGGAGAAATATTACATACTAATAACCACTAACAATTCTTGGAGTTGTAACTCCGCATAAATACAAAGGTGTAAACATTATCGAAGGCAATTTTATCCTCTATGTTGATTTTACTTAATGCACTACTGACTGTACTCTTTAGTAATTAAGTCAAGAGATATTTATAGATAGTTCTCTATAACTTTAAAATATAGTAGAGATATTGTTCATAGGTAAAATAAAGAAATATGATAAGCAAGTAGTGTATGGAGTTAAAAAAAAACATTTTCCAGATTTAAAATATAGTACCTCTTTATTTCCAGCGATTACTTTGCAATCTGGATATAAATAGTTAGCGACTTTACAACAAGGGTTTTGAATTTTGTGGCGAACCTCGCAATGATTGATAGCTGCTGCTATACCAAGTTTTAACGGGGATCCAGGATTGACGAAAACAGTAATCATTGCTCCAGCCTTCTCATCACAAGCTTTTTGCATAGCTTCTGCTCGGACACGAATAATATGCAGACCTGTTTACGTTAATATTTGAAAGCAAGTACACTAACCTTCTTCATACGTCAGGGCACCCGAAAACACTAAAGCACTGATCTCGCCAAGACTAAACCCTGCTGTAACCACGCAATTTTTAATTAACTTAAAACATATAGCGTGAATTATATGAGATAGAAACCTCTTCATTTTCTTCTCGAAGCTTTACAAGGGCTGCCAAAGAAATTATGAAAGTAGCTGGTTGACAATGAATGGTTTTTGATAATTTTGAAGCAGGACCCTCAAGGCAAGTACGAAGAATATCTGTTCTTAATATTTCATTAGCACATTGAAACATTTGCTTTATCTTTGGTAACTTTATAAGATCTTTGCCCATCCCGACAAAATGAGATCCTTGTCCTGGGAATAAAATTATGGAAGTTTTATGTGGATCATTATCAGTTACACTTAAAAAAGTTTTTCAGTGATACTAAAAATACCTTTTGTCATATAGAGCCCATTTATATCGAGGTTTTGTTAAACATTGTGAATCCCCAGAATCACTAGAAAAATTGCACCGTCTGAATGGATTGTGTGGTAAGCACTCGTAAACGATCGGTTTGGTAATATAAAATGTAGAATTCCGCATTTAATGAAAACGTTTAAAGATTGGTGATATCCTGTAGAAATAGATATGAAAATTAAGATCTAAAGTTACTTTGGACACACAAATGTACATTGCTAACTGATGATATTTTTCATTATAAAACTGTATGACATGACTTTCTTATCTATAGATTATTTAAAGTTTAGTTGAAAAGCTATTATCATAAGGATTTCGGTTTCAAGTTGTAGTATATGTATTTCACGATTTTGAAAGTGCTATTTTGTGGCTATGGAAAGCCGGAAAATGTTGACTGTTTTTGTTATGCTAGGGAAATATGGTTTTGATGAATAACTTTATTCTACATTCCTGCTCAATAACTCTTTGACTGGCTTCATGTACTTAGTGCTATCCTTTCTTAAGTTGCACGGCCGATTGGTGGAAAGTGATGGAAAATCTTAAAAGTTGGAATTCTTCTGGAATACCAAAGAATTGGAAATTCCAGAGACGGACGATCAAACGTTTACGGTACACTCGATAGGTTAAATTAACCTTCATTGAAGTTACAAGAAAATAAAGCAATGACCGATTGATTCCCAGACAAAAATATTGACATACATGATGTATTAAACCATCCAATCAGATTTGAGTCTGGAGAATATTACCCTAATGAACTAATGAGAATTACTGCAATCAAGAAAGCATATTCCACAAAACGATTTACAGTTAAGTATGAGTTGTTACACATTTAATTGATCAGTTAGTTACTTTGAAACCATTTATAGGCTCAAATTTAGCAGAAATGGACTTAAGGGAAGCAATAGTAAAGGCTGCTATAAACTTTTCAGTCAGTCAATCATTGGCAACATACAATAAATATCTACCGGTCTAAGTCCTCGTACCGCACGAATACAGCGAGATAACACTAGCAAAATGAGTATCATGGTAATGGTAATACCAGTGGTAGAAAAAATATTAGGCACAGAATATGGTTCTAGTAATGAAGAGATTTTGGATGATGAAGCTTAAAATATGAGGACAGATAGGGAACAGATGCATCTTAGCCAATGTAACTGAATTTGTGCGTCTTAAACTGTTAACTATAACTTTAGTTAGGACCCCGACCACATAGTCGGTATCAACCAACACAGATCTCGCTGATATTTATTGACTCGACATACCGATCTTATGTTTTGGTCCAGTCACCCATGGCTTTATCCAGCCAACAAATATACGACCTATGACCGCACGTTGAAGTGGGTAGCCGTTCGTACACATAATACTAAGAGTTAGATTTTCTTAATAACACCCCTAAATGGTTATGTATCAGTTACGAAAGACCATCGATCTACATTTTACTCGAATTGAATGCTCTGTACTTCGTTTGAATGTAACTGAATTGTATTTTAGTGATGTTTCTGGACTGGTTACTACAGAATCCCGTGAAGTTGAAGAGTGACTAACCAGTACATTTTCTTTGATTAACAGCAGAATTTATTAGGAATTAAGATTGACTGCAATCGCAACTCACCATATCAGTACATTTACTGTGGTTGTGAAACTTCAGACAATAGCATCAGTTAATATCATTCACAGTCATGTTATATCCCTCAAAGCTGAACGATCACATACAGGTGAACGAAAATAGACTAATCAATTTCAAAAGGTTGCCAGATGACATCAAGTAAGAAAGTCTGGTTTCCACATACACGTTTAATTTGAAAATCCATAGTCAATACTTAGTATTCACGGATACCCTTTGTATAAATATTAATTTTTAAATGCGTAAACTGACTATGGTACATATATTTACTTAATGTTCAGATACCAACAACATACAAACTTTTTCAACACTAGTGCACGAAAAACAAGGCAACGCAACCTCTTGAAGACGCCAACTTTCAATATCCAACAACTTCGTCTATCTGTGAGAAAATTTAAAAAAGGTGTTAAGTTAGACAGAAATTCTCGATTGACGAACCTGACCTAAAGGATTGGTTCAAAATCTTCATGACTTCAACATTCCATAATGTTTCTGCATTAAGTAAACTTAACGGTTTATAAACCATAATAAAACATAACATCTTCCCCCAGTTATCAGGCATTACATATGTTATCACAGGTGTATTAGATATCTAATTTCTGTTTGTCTCAATAGTGAGAGATTTCTGTTTCTAGTTGGCCCGTACTCCTGTTACCTTTTGTCAACCAAATAAATACTACACACATTGTCCTCTTTTCCGTTTTACTGACTACGACCTTTCGTTATAGGGTATAATGTTGTTTTTCACACTTTGAGGTTACTCATAACTACGTGAACATCGAACTGTATTACCTCACCAAAATACTATTGTATTGTAGATGGTGGTTCATGGCCGTTCTCATTTGATGGATCGATTTGCCTAGTTAGTTCCGATGGCGAACAAGACTTTAACCTGCTAAATAGTAGACTGGTCATATGTGTTCATTTAGGGCACAACTTCTATTGCTGCTTTACTAAGGAGTGTGGCCGTGGTCCAGCAGGTGCGGTGCCCGTTTTTACTACTTAGGGGGTCATATGGTACACCTAATTTGCACGAAATTGGGTAATAACAGGTCACTGATGTCCGGAGACACACGTTCGCTACAATGACGTTGCCAACGGGTATGAAAACATGGACCAAAAGGGTTGGATAAACTGTTTCATCACCGTCGTAACTGGAATCGGGGCTTGCAATTATAATCCATGAACGAGGAATTTATGTTAAGCTCAAGTAATAAACTTGCGTTCTTTACTTCCCTGACCTTTGTACAAACTGCCTTTGGCTACAACCAATTGGATGGTTCAGTGAAGTTGTTGGATCAATCTCATTGTTGTGGCTTCGCCGCTTGACTGATGCTGAAAATAGGACCTAATTTGATTATTTGGAGGAAGTAAAAGCCGCAACAAGGTTTCCGTAGATGGGCATGCGGAAAGATCATTATCATGTCCCAAAAATATTTTTTCAAAGTTGAAATCATGAGTCAATTGAAGCTAAACCACCATGGAAAACCCGGAAGCACTGGACGGCCGTTTCGTCCTATTATGGGACACTAACACCATTGGATGCCGGCTTAGTGGTCTATCGGTTAAATGCTCTGGCGGGAGACTGGTAGGTCCTGGGTTCGAATCTCGCGAGTGAGGGATCGTGGATGCGTACTGCTGAGGAGTCCCATAATAGAACGAAACAACCATCCAGTGCTTCCAGGTTTTCGATGGTGGTCTAGCTTCAATTGACTCATGATTTTAACTATGAAAATCCTAAATTCTCCACAAAACCCCTTCTGACCAAAAATATATAACGAAACATGCACGTGGCTTCTTACTGGGCCGCATGTATGCTGGCTCATTGGTATTTACCCCAGGATTCAACGGTTATTATTTTATTAACTCGGATACCCAGCCAGTCGCACGCCCTCATGGTATTCTCGTGATCTTCGGGTTGCCTGATCTGTCAATGGCAATGAGACAGTGCATGATGGTGTTGTTGTGTGTTAGATTCACAGGACATTGTATGCTATGTGCATGCAAATCCACCCTGTTATTGTTCATTAGCACTAACCAAGAGGTTCGAAAAGCTCACCACCATGGTTCACTAAGGAGGCTCTCAACCTTCTTCGTAAGAGGAGAAGAATGTTGGAAAGACTTAAGTTACTGCTTACAGATGAGACAAACTGTCAATATCGAGGAGCCCGAAATATTTGAGCCACAACCCTTATTAAATCTAGGAGGTTGTACGAAGAAAATGTTGTTAAGGGATCTACAGAATGCCAGAAAAGCTTGTATTCGTATGCAAACCAAGGGAATGAAAGAAGAAGAAATATTCCAGCAACATGAGCAAATATTTGTGGAGGACGACTTTGGTGAGGCTCGACTATTCTCAACCCACTTTAGCAATGTATATGCCATAAAAACGCCACTACCATCAGCTCATACGAATCCCCCGCACGCACACATACTCAATAATGTGACCATCAAATAACTCGATGTTATGGTCTGCTTCATAAGCATGATATAGGCAAATCCACAGGAACCGACGAGCTGCATCCTAGGTTACTGAAGGAACTAGCTAACTTCGTTGCGAAACCCTTAAGTATATGTTTTAATCTATCCGCAACCCAATGTCGATTACTAAAAGACTGGAAGAACGCCATAGTAAGTCGTGTCTTAAAAACAGATGCGACACTATACCTGAAAACTATCGACTCGTTAGCCTAACTAGAGTGGTTGTTGTAATTTCAGAAAAGATTACTTGGAGGGATCTGTCTGAGTAACTTGATGAAAACTGGATCCTTTCGGATCTTAGAATAGGTTATTCTTGTTTCACTAACTTATAAGTGGCCCGTGAAAGCTGATTCCCTTTTAAGGGCCAAAAGTTACCTATAGACGTGACCTACATTGACTTCATCAGAGCTTTCGATAAAGTTCCTCACAACCGGTTGTTAAATAAGTTAAGAAATGTCTAGGTTGGAGGAAATCTATCGATGTGGATAAAAAATCTCATATTCGGGCGCCAACAAAGAGTTCGGGTGAACTCAAAGTTATCTAGCTAAGATGCCTCAAGGTAGAGTTTGGGGGCTAGTGTTACTCCTATTATATGTGAATGACCCTCGTCTCCTACCATCATCATTCTCGCTGTATGCTGACGATGTCAAGATATGGAGAGCGACAAAAATTAAGGGTGGTAGCTCAGAACTTCAAAATGACCTAGAGAAATTATCTGAATGGTCCCAAACCTGACAGTTGCCGATATATACTTCCGTGTGTGTTGTGATGCATATCGGTCATCGAGGTACAGAGACCTACATAATGAATACCATTGACCTACCTGTTGTCCAAGCACACAATGACTTGGGGGTCACCGTTAGCCAAGACTTAAAGACTACTGCACACTGCCGTACAATAGTCGCCAAATGTTTTAGAACCCTATGGACAATACGTTCGGACTTCTGCCACGTAGACGCTAAAACGTCTTTGACTTCGTATGTAGTATTCGTGTGTCCTAAATCTGAGTACTGTATACAAGCGGCTAGCCTCTGCCTTAAAAACGACTGTGAGCCCGTAGTACAGGTTCAGAGTATTTCAACTAAGCTGATTCCCGGAATATAGAAACTCCCGTATGATGCTCTAGTGGCTAAATTAAACCTATTCTCATTGTCATATCGAAGAAGGTAGCTTGATTGTAGTTTTCTAATTACTTAGTGATATATTTGCATCTGATATACCCTTACTTTTCTTGTCTTACAAAACAGAGAATTTACTAGGACACTAATATAAGGTTCATAAGTTCAAGATAAATTACTTATCGTCTGACTATAGACATTCCATCGAATCATCAACGAGTGGAACTCATTACCTCAGAAAGTGTTTTAAGCTCCATTTGTCGACTCTTTCAAATAAAATTTGGATAAAGTGGAAAACAACCATTTCCAGGACTAACATCGACCACCTTACCGCCGCTCCTTTCCAAACTGAAACTAAAATGTATGCTTCTTCTTAAACCATCGAAGCAAAATACTCAAGATAGTGGTTAACCATTGGGATAATTTTATTTGTGTTGATAATCTGCAATGGAACTCTTTATATAGCGTTTATTGCGTGCTAGGTTTTGGTATATTATCGCTCAAAGTTTATTATCAAGGAATGAACAAGGTCTATGCTTCATCAATAACCCAAAAGACATGAAAACGATTGTGTGTGGCGACACATATATAGAGTTGTGTGATCGTGATCCCAAAATTAGGGTGTTTGTACATGTGCCAATTTGGTTATAAGCAAAATCAAACGACACAATAAGAGTAGGAGATAAACACCCATCATCTACTATCAAACACATAATTGGAACAGGCCATGAGATTTATCTTAACTCGGTTTTTATGGTGTTATGCAAAAGTGTAAAACGGCGTATATCGAAGTCCATGAAAGCCTTAGCCATACGAAAGTTTCAACCTCTTTATGTATTAAAAACAGCTTGTTCTCACCTTAAAACTACCCTGGTAATATTAACTTATTAACCAGAGTGTTGAGGCTTCAAATTGTTTCCATATTATTTGCTTTATTATACTTGTCTCCCCTTACCCTCTATTTCTGGCCTACTCTATTTTTCATTTTTACATATAAACGCATTGCGCTAGTATATCACATAGTTCTGATAATCTGGGTCTTCTTATTACACTATCGAAATGCATTTTTATTTTTAGGTAACTAATATAGACGGTGTCGATGATTATGTTCCACACAGGTTAGACAGTAGTGGTATGGCCTGATATCCTGCTTCTGTAGTTGCAATTAGATCCACAAGACAAGTAGTTCAACAAACCTATAATTTTTGGTTGGACCAATAGGATATAAGATAACAGGTCTACGATTTTAGCACGAAACTCATCCATCCATTTGGCTGAATACTGTTTTGGCATTTTAGCCGGTTTCAGTTCGTGATGAAAACTCTAAGTATAATTTCCAATCCCAATCATAAACTTCAAATCATAATTCTGATTCCTCACACTGATTTATAATCCTTATCTAGTCGTAGTTAGTAGGTGGACATTTACAAGGTCACCTTAACGTCTCTCAAAGGTCGTCTGGAAACTATTGTTTCGTCAGTATTTCTGTAAGTCTTCGATATTGATACTGACCCCATAAGTTATGCTGGATACATCTAGCTGAAGAAGCTCGGTCACTCATCCACACCAGACCAAGTGTGGATTTGCTGTGCCATGCATCCCTTGCAACTGTTAGCTAGCCTAGACCAAATTCTCCTCGAAATACTGATAGCCTTCTGAATATATCTTCAAACCACTCCACTTTTAACTTCTAATTTGAATAGATTGTTATATTTCGATTGCAAAAGTGTTATGTGTAAAGGAGATGTCGAACTCTGAATGCCTGAATCATCTTTACGGCAGTCACATTCGGACGTTACTACTTAACCTAAATTATTTCGTTCTAATAACAATGTCGATTACCATCCTTAGTAACAGTCTACATTAGCACAAGCATAGTAAAAAGTACAGTATTGGACAACTACTGCCCGATGCTCTGAACTGTGGTGTTCGAGTTGTCCATGTTTATCATTCCTAACTTCAGCAACATTCCGAAAACTATTCAGTGTTCACTGATCTCTGGTCTAACGCAGAAACTATTGAGCTTGGAGATGCCACAGATATTTGAGGTTTGACAACACTGTTTCCCGTAACAACTTTACAATCGTAAGATTAAAAACCCTGTTAGACTAAAGTCGGAAATGAAGGAGATCAAATATATATTTGGAATATGTTCAGTACGCCAAGAAGTGTTTGATCTGTCCCGGTTAGCTGTTACAAAAGGTACAAGCGATGAGGATCTGGTGACAATGAGTGATCTAGAGCCTTCAGCTAAAATATGGTCACTAAAACTAATGAGGAACAATGTCGAAGGCTGATAGAATTATTTGTCTTCGTGATTTTCCGGCTGCTGCTAGCTTAATGGATAACTTGGCATCAGCTCTGTAACATTTCACTGACACTGCAACATTGATTTTAACGATTATTATACCTTCATACTGTTATCTGGTTTTTTGTATGATTAATTGTTTTGCATATAACATCTTGGTTTAGTTATCATCCGTACCATTACATAGCCAGCCATGTTGTTGGATTTTGAGTAATTCTGTGGACTAATAAGGTTTTCCTTCAAAAATTTTACTGATATAGCATGCCATTTTACCATCTCTAAATTGTTTGACACAGATGATTTTAGCTGAATATGCCTCGATCTAGGGTAAAGTCAGCCTCTGTAATTTCAGGTTGGATAACTTTTCCATTTCACGAGAGTTTCGTTGCGCTAGATATTTCGGAGAAAACTTGACAACAGTTAACGGTGGTGTATGTACTTACTTACGCCTGTTAATCATTGTGCAGTGGAATAGACCGCTTATCAGCATACTAGATTCAAATCTGTCCTGAGCTATCCCTTCCAGTTGTTTCCAGTTATTCTTCATAATTTTCATGTATGCTTCCGATTCTCGAAGCAGTGTGTTCTTTTTCCTTCCTCCTTTCCGTTTAACTACAGCATCTCAAGTAAGCGTATGCTTCATGATGAGGTTCCGCGATTTCTGAAATGTATTTACCATCCACTTCCAACGTATCTTCCTAAATTCCTCCTCGGTAGGAAACTGATTTGTTCTATCCAATAGTAGGCTGTCGCTAATGGTATCCGTTCAATGGATATTGATTATCTTGAGTAGACAATCGTTTATAAATACTCGTAAATTTTTGATGATGGCTCTAGTAGTTTTCCGAGTTTCAGCTCCACACAGCAGAACTGTCGTGACGTTCTTATTGAAGGTTCCGACTTTGAAATTGGTTGGTTAACAGTTATTTTGAGTTCCATATGTTTTTCGATTGTAAGAATGCGGTCCATAATTTTTCAGTCCTAGAATTCTCATCTGCATCAGATCCTCCTTGTTCATTGATGATGCTACCAACCAGAAAGGTGAAAGATTTCACACCTTCCAGAGTTTCTCCATGCTGTATTTGAGAATGGTGCTTCTACCCTTGTGTGTGTGTGTTGAGGCCTACTGATGCAGAGGCTGATGCTACATTAGTTGTCTTAATCTGCATTAGTTCATGTGCATGGGATAAGAGAGCTAGGTCATTTGTGAGGTCTAAATCGTCTAGCTGATTAAGAGCTGTTCATTGTATTCTGTACTTTGCCTCAGGTGTTGAAAACGTTTCCCGGTACTAACAGCAATGTGATGACTCTATAGTTCACAAATTTTCTCAAATCACCTTTCTCTCGTATCTTGATGAGATGTCTTTCTTTCCAATCTGTCTATGACAAATATCAGTCCTCGCAAACATTTTTGAGTGGGATTTGAAGCATCTTTGCACTCACTTACTCACCCACTCGCTCACTTCCATGTCTGACTTCAGTGCTTCAGGTGGCATATTGTCAGGTGTTGCTGCTGAAGATACGACTAGTTTTCTAGTTTAACTACTAGCAACCAGTAATACCTTCTATATTGGAAGCTTTCACCAACCGAATGAAATCAGAAGTCAGACGCGAAGAGATCGGAAAGATATATTTCATACGTTATCAATATATCGAGAAGCGTTTGCTCTAATCTGGCTAGTGAACGTAGGAGCTGTGTCTCACGCTGGTTTGAAACGTGATCTGGTACGGATGAATGACCGAAAGCCTTCAGTTAAACAAGTCCACTTAAACAAATGTAGCCAGCAACCAATGTCGAGCACTTAATGAGCTATTGATTTTGGGGAATTATTAACAGCTACACTGCTTACTCACTCTTGATTTGTCTGATGGCCAGTCAGCCTGATTTATTCGGCTGTTTTTAATCGCTGCCTTCTTGTTCTTCAATTTTGCACACTCTCTCCATACAGATCCATTCCTTATGATGATGCTTGTTGCGGTCCACAACCTCTTCACATGTTGAACTTGGTGCTTCTCTGATCCATTTCCAATTGTCCTCCATAGTAGTTGCTTCTTATTCTTCTCTCTGCTGATCATGTGTGTCTTGGAACCTGTTGTTCAGAGATATCTTGAATCCGTTGAGTATGTCAGTATCTCGAAGGAAGGCTGTATTGAACGATTGTAATGGTGTCTGTCCAGTTGACCAATGCTTCTGTAGCTTCAGTTGTATCTTGGTCACAACCAGCTAGTGTTGATCTGAAGCTATGCCCGAGTTGTTGAGAACGAATATGATTCTGTACTCTACTTAAGGAAATTTGCTTGTACTTGATTGCTAATTATCATTATAGTGGTTTTATACATTCGTTCGCCTTGTTTCAGCAACAATTGAAGTAGGCTGTACTGTCTTTTAACATTCTAGCATTGACCTGAATTTAGTCCTAAATTACTTCAAACTCAGTGTTTGCGACTAGGCTATTAATAATATGCAATATAGAATATAATCAAAGTGCATAGTCAGTAAAATAATTTCAAGCATACGGTTAGTATTTGGATGCATATCGTTATAACCATGAAAATTAAAAGTATGAAGTCATTATCATTAAAAGATGTGTTAATGCATGGTGGAATGATATGTTGAGGTGATGTAAATGAACCATCACTTGAGTTGCATGGCGATAAACACCAAACTAATCGTTTAATAAAGCTGACACTTCTGAGTTTTTCATATACTTTTTGAACAGTAATAATGGTGTTAATGTCTGAAAGTGTAGATAACTGATAGATCATTTGATACATTTTATTTCCGACGAAAAGATACTATTATTCACAAACAGCTTATTGGTACACAAGTGTTGTAAAGAAACCACTTAGGATTTCTTTAAAAACGCAACTGTACACAAGTTTAAGTAATGCTTACACAATATTCGCCATGTTTAAACACATTCTGTATGTAGTATTTAGAAGAATATTAAGTTGTCTTTAAAGGAAAAGGGAAGAAAAACTAAATTCGTAAATAATAGTAGTGGCTTCGCCTCGTTAATCAATCACCTTTGTAATCCTTATTATATAAATTTCAACGGTTTTTGAAATCGAAGGGCAATGAGAAGCGGACAGTACAGTTAATTAGCGGAAAGCACAGACAACAAAGCTATTAGCACGTCAAGCAAATTTGAAGCAGAGAGGCGAATGTGTGTGCGAGAGAATACAGAGACAAATTTATGGTCAAACTGCATATGGGTACACACAATAAGGCGAAGAAAAGGCTAATAATAGGAATCAAGTATATATATATATATATACATGAGTAAGAGAATGAATCATCGAGCGATTTTTAAACCATCAACATTTTAGCTAGAGTCTGCCGTGTGATCAAGCATGCACGTTTATACAGATATGATAGTGATCGTAATACTACAAAGAAATAGACGAATTGTTACTGTTCAAATAACATTGTCTGTTAAATAAGTTAATATAAGAGCTTAACTAAAATTAACCATAATCGAAATTGATTGTAGGAGAGCTGCTAAATCATTTATTCCTTATATTTGTTAAATAGAATAAGAATAAACGGTTATATACGTATTAAAAAAAGAATTAGAAAATAACTCAATAATGTTGTAAGATTTAATAGTAGAAAATTAGTTTATACAATAATAAATTTATTTAGTATTGATTGTTTGAATCTTCCCATCGATGTGTTAGGACCGCAACTGGTCAGTCTCTGTGCGATTGCCTCGATATAGCTTTATTCACAAGCATGGTAAGCAAAGATGGATAGTGGCTAGCAGTGGACTCCAGGACGCGTGTTTCGTCCTATTTGGGACTCATCAACTGGATGTACCTGCATCCCAGAGTTGATGTTCACTCTGGGACTCAGCTACTGAGTACAGATAGCCACTTGCTGAGTGGATAACGTGATGGCATTTGAAGCGAAAGGTACTGGGTTCGAGTCCCAGAGTGAACATCAACTCTGAGATGCAGGTACATCCAGCTGACGAGTCCCAAATAGGACAAGACACGCGTCCTGGATTCCACTGTTAGCCACTATCCATCTTTGCTTATACAATGATAGTGTAGAATGATTCGATGAAAGTTTTAATTAACTTCAGAGAATAGTCGTCAAATATCAATTTGTATATGTCATACATAAGTGTTGAAGATAAAATGAAATTGAAGTCAATTTATTTGAGTAAGTATAATACAAGGTATTGTGTTTCTAATTGGAAACTCTGAATGAATAGGAATAAAATTTATCTAAAACAATATATGAGTTAGCTGGTAACAATAATAATAATAAATATGAACATAAGCGGACTTTGGCTATTTACATGAAAAAAATTAAATAAACAAACGAAATATCAAAGGTTTTACTTCGTTTTACAGTCAATTAAATAGATAGCGGACCTTACATATATATTTGTTGATAACTTACCCTTTAAAGATTTGTTTTTGGTAAATTTATTCAAAGATCTGTTGTTATGTTCACATAATTTGCATAACAACTCAATACAATCATAATTTTACTTGAAATACCAAGCTCAACATAACCCCTTCATAGTTTAAACATCTACAATAGGTTGTAGTGGATGTCGAGTCGAAGACGGACTATGATCACCACTACAATTCGTTTACGCGCCCACAAACGACTTGGTTCCTTTGATAGCTCGTAAATCAGAAGACTTTATTAATCCAGATCAATTGTATTTATTGGCGATCTCGTGGTATCGAAATAATACCGAGACGTGCCAAAGAGTACAGGCGAACAGGCAGTGCGTGAGCAAGTTCGAACCAAACAAGGCGGAGAGCGAAAGCAGAAGTGAAACTGATACAGTTAAACAAATACAGTAAAACAATCTCTGGTACAATTGGTTACAATAATAATAATTGTTTCCGTTATTCCAATCGTGTTCTTATCGAGACTGGCCGGTCACTACAAGGTGTTGCATAGTAAAAATATTCACATTTACATCTTATATACTGCACAATATACTTAGTTAAGATGACTCTTACAGGAAATATATATCTTCAATAAGTATGGAAAAAGAAGACAGCAATAAACCACGAATTCAGAGGTAACTGAGAGTCAGTCAAAGTCTGTTTTGCTAAATTACATTCTGTTATCTGAATATATAGGCTAGGCAGTTGTAGACTTGGTCCACGTTCCTTATATAATCCTCTGCTGCACTCAAAATAAGCATTAGAAATTTCTCTTACGGTTATATGGGACAAAAGAGTCGAGAGAGTATTGACAAAATAATTTGATGGAGCCCTTTCGTCTAATCTATTACATATTAAGGCAGTTGCTTTGTTGACATAATTAAATTAGAACCATAAATCAGTTTAAATGTTTAGTTAACTTACGTCTAGTATTGAGTCCACATTTTCAGAGTATGTGGGTTCGGGGCTGATTTCAGTTTTTACTGTTGTAATAAGAGCTTGTAATATATATTTACTATCCCCAGAAAAACCAAAGCAAACTAAAGTTGACGAGTTAAAAATTCATGAAATTCCTAGAGCACCATTGGTCTCGAAGAAATCGTGTCTTTCAAGTAAAGCACGATAAATCGAACTTTCAAATGAACCACTTAAATTTTTTGAACTGTCTTTGTACTCCATGACAGTGACGAGTACGATTATTAGGTAGTAAAGTCATCTATTTCCTTGTTTAGATGTTGGATTTCAGTACACTTAACAACTGTACATACTTTTATTATTTTTAGCCTCATTTCTCTGAGAATAATCGACCACATCATCAAATAATTTCAAGATCGAACAACACAACTGAAAAATATGTATCTTTCAGTGCCCTTCAGCGTGTGATAACTGATAGCACGGATGGTTTTTAACAAACATATTCCCTGATTAATTGCAACTGTCACAACCAATAAGACATGACAACAAACTCAAACTTCCTTTCCAGTTGTCATGCTTTTCTCACGCTTTCTATTTGAATTCGTCGCACAAGCAACACCATTTAAGTGATTAGCTGACCGATCGAATATACTGCAATACATCAATGAGCGCATACCACTAACAAGACCATTCGCAGTGAACAGTATTTGCACTCAACTGATGTCATCTTCGCAAGCAGTAACAATATGAGTTCCAGAATATAATTTATAATTGGTCTTCACACTAGCCTATGATGGCGGACTTCCTTCATCCACCACATCTAAACAGGAAATTTTAGTTGTAAGAGTCTCCAGTCTCCTTTAATTCACATCGTCGAACTTTTCACTTGATCCTCATTCAACTGACTGATATTATCTTGTTTACAAAAATTCGACATCCAAATATGATTGGATTAAAGTAGTAAAGCTTTTGATATGATTGTTAAAAAAGCACTATATATTTCTTTGATGATTTTGATTTTGATTATTTTCCTGAAGAAGTCCAGACAAGTTAGCTGGACGAAACGTTGGAATTATTTAAATTTCAATCGCTGAGACTATTTCAAATATAATTTTTTCACATATACTGAAATTTGAAGGATAGTTGTGACCACTTTAGTATTCCGCAGGTTTCTCATGGTGTAATGCCTGTTATGGTTGAACAACGGCTCCACGTACCATAAGAGTTACAGGCTCCTGCTAACTATCAATCAACTTGTGTTATATAGAAACAGGTAAGACAAGAATATCATTAGATTCCGCTTCGATGTTTGGAGTAAAATCATTAGGCTACAAAAATTTGTAATGATTGCCGATTTTCCAACTACACTATTTTCAATCACAAGTTCATCAATCATAACCGTTTAACCAAATTGATCACCATCCAAACAGTTTGATTCATCAGTTAATCCATCCTACCCATTGATAGGAGCAGTTATATTACTTAACTCACTTTTAGGTATCTAGTTTGGGCTCTCTTTGTAGTCACACATACTTTCTATATAAGTTCTAACTTCAGTCTAGGCCACTATCCTACGATGCACCTCATTTTTTTCTGGATACTTTCTTTTGACATACAACTAGTATCATTTCTTCCCATATATCTCCCCCAACTCTATTATGTCCGATTTGTAAGTCACTAACAAAAAAAACAAATTGTGTAGTTGAAGCAATTGAAATATAGTCAAACTTTCTACTGCGTATTTCAAAATAGTCAGAACTACTATACTTACAAGGGTTACTAATTTTGGAGCCATGATATGAAAATGCACAAAAAGAGACTTGTCGCGGATCTGAAGTAACGTCTGCTCGCATTTCATTCTGATGCTTAGAAAACAAGTTCACATCAGACTTCTTAGCACCCATACCTGGTATTAAAATGATGTGTCGGTCGATGATTACTGACTTTAGAGTACTGTAACGACCAAAATTCAACCACTTGGTTCCATTTTTCTGTATACTGGCGAAAGGGTTGATTATTACTGCTTTTTGATTGTTTGTGGAAATATTTTTCGTTCGATTTGACTCTTAAAAACAGAAATGTTGGTTCCATCACGATGACAATATTGTTGTTAGCTCTCAGCATGCTATTTTGCACCAGAGAAACGTTTGACTGTATGGTGAGTGAGCGGAATTACTAAGTAATGCAAGAATTACGCACAAAAATTTGTTTTGATACAGCCGTTGATTGGAAATGACTTAAAATGTTCTATTACCCATATAAAAGAACTCGATGAGACCATAATTTATGGACGACCTTTGAGTGACGCTAGAGTGACCCTGAGAGTGTCAACATAATAACTAAGACTAAATGAGAGTTATAAACCTGTGTGAAGAATTCAAATTATGATTTACAGTTCATGGTTAAGGTTAGGAATTATACTTAGGGTTTTCATCACGAAGTGACATCAGCTATAATGCCAAAACTCTATTTATCCAAATGGATTAGTAAATTTCGCGCCGAAATTCAAGATCTATTATTTTATACCTAATTGGTTCGTCCATAAATCATAGCCTCGCCAAGAACGCTACCAAATACTTGAATTTCGGTTATTCCAGGCCTTTAAATACAAAAGTAGATGTTGTCGCTCACTAAAATATGTATGGCAAATGTTAGTGGGATATAGATTGGATTAAGCATGTTTTATGCATGATGGTGTTGCTGCGCGCTGATTGGTTAATTTTAAACCGATCAGCCCGAGCATATTATTGCTGTAAAATCTATAAGCTTCTTATGCATATACTATAAATATATGAACGATATTTAAACTATTGATTGCTGTTCACATACCATTATTATTTGAATACAATTTCATTCCTGTTCAACGTGTTCTGATTTTGGGGTCTTGTCGAATGTCATCGTATAAGAATACTAAGCAATAGGAATAGCTGGATCGTTTATATAGCAAAAAATACAATTATAACAGCAAAGCTATCACGAATGTCACAGTGTAAATGGACTGAAAGAATAAGATATGTATATTAAGAACTATCCCGTAAATAGCAAATAAAAGAAATAAAAGATAGAAAATTGTCAAGTTTATCCATGCAATTATCAAACTGTTTCTGAAATTCTCTCAATTCACTTCTCAATGTGCTTATAGCACTTCATGTTCTGCATCCGCTGACTGGATTTTGTTGCCAATTAAACCCAAAATAATATTTATAAACTGTCGCTACTTAGAGATTATTTTAGAAATGAATTCTTAGAATAGTCATATTTCGTATACTTTTTGTCAATTAAAAATACTAATGTACTGATATTCATGAATAAAATTTTGAGTCAGTGGACATAAGCATGGAATTAATTCCTATGCATTTACTTGGAGACTGAAATGTAAACTGATTTGTAACGCTTAGACTTTGTAGGTTTGCTTCTAGTTTGAAGGCATGTTGTGTGCTGGATAAATATATAGAACAGCGTGTCCGTGAGAAGCTAGAAAGGAGGAGAATATTGGAAAAATGAGTTAACGACTAAGCAAGTTCAAAGGACTCACTTATATTAATTAATGAAGGGAGTGATTAAGACAATCTGACAATCGAAATCAGACGTTGCCATAACCAAACCATCCAGCTCAGAGATCAGAACACTTCCATCATCCTCATCCTGAGCTACAAATATTTTCCATCATAACAAGAAACTCAATGATTAGACTTGGTGATCTGTAGGTGTATGTCATATTAATCGTTTCTTAGGGGAAAAGTTTAATGTTTAATCAGCACAGTAGCAAAATCTCCAATCGTATGATTGTATCACGACAGTTTTAATTTTTATATTAACAAACTAGAATAACTAAAAGCATCACTAATAAGTGATAAAATAAGAAATCTCAGGTTTTTCGTAAAAGTCATCTAGTAATAACATTTGTATCAACGCTTAAAGATAAGAAGAGACAACAAACGAACATGAAGGAGTTGTATCAGTTATGAATAAAAACGAGTAAACACGTATAACTCACTAATCAAATAACAGTGACTCATACCATATATTTCTTTAAGTTTCATGAGTGCATGATTGATAATATACGAAAATTTCAAGGAGTAAATTTGCAACCCCCTGATAACTAACTTCTACAATCGAAAAACACCAAGCATAACCCATGTTGATATTCCGTCGTTTAACCTACTGATTATGCCCATTAACTGATGACGGCAATAAAAACTGAAAAACAATGTTTAATAACCAGTAATGAGTAATTTGTGTAAAATGTTTGTATGATTGACCAAAGAAGTTCGACGTTAACACCGTTGGCAACTCGAACTGATGTACATACGTACGAAGTTCTACGTTGTAACTGACTGACTGACAGTGATGTAGAGTTTAAGCCTTCTCTAGCAAGACCGATAGGTCCCTGGTTCGAATCTCGCGAGGCGGGGTCTTGGATTCCCACTGCTGAGGAGTCCAATACTAGGACGAAACGGTCGTTCAGTGCTTTCAAGTTTTTGATGGTGGTCTAGCTTCAGTTGACTCATGAATTAAACTGTTAAATTAACTATGAGTTTGGTCAGAAGTTAACACTTTTTGTATGATTAACTGTAATGTGAAGAAGCAGTTGAAGCCTTGTTGTCCACGTGCCACACATGTCTAACTTCAAGTATGACGCATGTAAACACCAGTCCTTGATCACGAGTATCTGTTTAACCTGATGACGATATGCTGATCATATATGAATTCGTGAAAAGAGGATATTATTACTTGGTATAATAAAGATTTATATTTACACTACCACAATGCACAACACAATCTAAATTAAGCGCAGAAGCAAATAAAAATCTTTAGGAATGAAAGAGAATACTTTTAATCTTTTCCAATTCATACAGACAAATGTACGACTATTAAAACATTAAAATTCACTCAGAAATACTTAGAATGGAATTGCAGCAGGCTGATTTTAATGGGTGCTTTCAGATTCAAAATTCTTTAAAACATTCAAAACATTACGCTATCAATTTCTAGTATCGATTTTCAGATTGTCTTAATCTCGTGGTCGTGTTATTTATGATTGTTGTCAGTCGATTTTATTATTAAGTTTAAGTGCATGCTATGTGTCTACCGAGTCGTCAGCTCACCTTTTCTCTTGTTTTTTCCTCTTCCGGATTCTCTTACGTACTGCTCCTCATACTCCCACAAAACACAAGATACATTCAGGCTAGGCGCAAAACTAACAAAGGTTGACGATTACAAGTGACTAACATTTTCAGGTCATTTTATGAGACTTATTGTTGGTAGAAAATCTCGAAAATTCACATGATATTAATTCGGAATATTTTAAGAACTTGCTAAAATGAAATTCCTTATTTCTTATGATCTTTTTATATTGTTATTGTTAGAAAAGTGCTGATAGATTAAATATTGCCTACTCTTCATATTTTCTACGTTTAATTTTTTTTGTTCTATGATAGATATTTCTGCTACTTTTACTCCGTTGCTATGCATTCTTTTCACTTTTTCCCCTCTGTGCTGATGGGATGTGACAATGGGATTCAATGTACGTCTGTGAAAGGTAGCGTGATCGTTGCATTTGATGACTTTAAACAAATGGTTTGAAATTTCATATTTGACCTTATTGACAAAAAATGCAATTTAATATACCAAATCGTTCACTATAGTCATCTAAAACAAAAGTTTCAAGCACAGCAATTTATTTTTTTAATAGAGATTTCAATCTAAATGCAGCTTTTATTTTAGTTAATCAGTCAGTCGCCAACATTAAAGTGATTAACCAAAAAAATTGTATTAGCCTAATTTTTGACGAATCTCAAAACATTTGGTCAAGCTCTTTGAGATTGTACATTTTATTTTTTGTTTGTCTGTCCTATAACTGACTGAAAATTTTATACACACTTTCTTCAACCTTTGTACCACATGCAGTCCCTTCGATTCGGTCTACTGGTAATGTATCTCTGATATACATTTTGCGACAAAACCTTTCATGTTGGATCTTTTGGCACTAGGTTATTAACCTTGAGGGGTTTAAAACTAACGCTAAAAGTCTATCAATCAGTATCACTACATCTCATATAAACTTAGCTAGGTGTTAGTGAGAATCATATGTGCGAAATGTTGTTCAAAAAAATCCATAAAGCCAGAAAACAAAAGTATTAAATAATTTAAAGGAAGACATGAATTGAAACACACTTGAACCTATGAGTTCGGTGCTAGACCATGTCAACTAACGTCTCTAATCATACGCAAAAATTATCTGACGTAACACTACCAGGAAATTCTCATCTTCCATTAAGATTCCACTCAACAGTTGCTAACTTTCTTAAGTGATGATATAACGTTGCGTGACTATTTCTAACTTCGTTCCAACCTATTTTTATGTTAGCCAGCAGACAGTTCGGACATTTACTGATAGCTTCGTTCATAAAAATCAACTATTTTAATAGAATGGATCCCCTCCTTTTTATCAAAAAATAAACTGAAAACATAAAAACCCTTGCACAGTTTATTAGCTCAACTTCCTACATTTCAATAACTGTAAATCAACTCAACGAATAAAAACAGATAAATTAATAATGATGACAGACAGGATTTAAGAAGATAAAAAAGGGGTATCGGATAATGTTTTAAAGATGTAAACAAATATATCGAGGTGATGAATTAATACTGTAGTGAACAAAAAGACCGTTGAGGATAATCGAATGTATGTGATACAAAAATTACAGACTATTTCATTAAAATCTGACAACCATATAGTCAACAGTTAATTTGCAAGCTATCAATCAATTGTCTCAATCTTGACTATTCCTTCTGCAAATATCAGTCCATAGTTTCCGATTATTATTGTTCATGCATTTTCATACCAATTGCGTCCCGTTTCCGTTCTCTCCTTATCGATCTTCTAGTGAAATACATTCAACGTCCGACCATTGTTATATACTACTTGTGTAGATATAAGTAGCCCACACCACAATATTGCGTGTCTCGGTTTTAAAGACATTAATTTTTCAACAGTTCGGTTTAAACTGATAGCTATTTCGTGGATTTGTCTAGTATACCACCTAGTATACTCAAATATAATCATTCAAAGATTCCTATCACTTTACTCTATTCAATATTAAATTATATATACAGATTTAGTTTTAAAATTCACTTTATTACTAACATTTTAACTCTTTATAACTTACAAATATTAAATATATTATTGTTTGTAATAAGTAATTTACCTATTTATAACTTACTATTATAACGTGTGAAATGATTACAATGCAGTTTTTACCATTTATATAGTTTTTATAATTCATTTTTATTCAACAATATTCCCTAAAAACTCCGCCTGTAGATCCTCTGGGGGTTACTGCCGGTCCCAAGCCCGGGTAAAGGAGGAGGGTTGGGCATGGGGTTAGCGACCCCATCCCGTAGAAAATCAACTCGCTAAAAAAACGCTAACCAGAAAAAATCATTCAAACCTTTCAAACTCTGCCCTGGGAGTAAAAGGAATAATTATGACGTCTCATGATGAAAGCCGAGCTCCTTCGGAAGTCATGAGGCCGATGCACCTTCTTACAACCAGAGCGACAATTTTTATAGGTACATGGAATGTCCGAACTATGTGGGAGACCGGAAGAGTCTTCCAAATTTCTGCACAAATGAGAAAATACAACCTGGAAGTGCTTGGAATCAGCGAAACACATTGGACGCAGGTTGGACAACAACGACTGTCTTCAGGAGAACTTCTGTTATACTCCGGTCATGAAAAAGAAAATGCCCCACATACACAAGGAGTTGCATTGATGCTGTCCAGAAAAGAACAAAATGCACTTATAGGATGGGAATCTCATGGACCAAGGATCATCAAAGCTTCCTTCAGAACAAGGAGAGAGGGCATTACAATGAACGTCATCCAGTGCTATGCGCCTACCAACGACTACGATGAAGACGCTAAAGACCAATTCTACGATAGGCTGCAGTCGATCGTCGAGAAGTGCCCAACCAAGGACCTGACAATTCTGATGGGAGATCTCAATGCTAAGGTTGGAATGGACAACACTGGATACGAAGACGTCATGGGACAACATGGACTGGGAGAAAGGAACGAAAATAGTGAGAGATTTTCAAACCTATGTGCCTTCAATAAACTGGTCATAGGTGGCACCATATTTCCACACAAAAGCATAAACAAAACCACTTGGATTTCACCGGATCACACTACACAGAATCAAATCGACCATATCTGCATCAACAAAAAGTTCAGGAGGACGATGGAGGATGTGAGAACCAGAAGAGGAGCTGATATAGCATCCGATCATCATTTGCTGGTCGCCAAGATGAAACTAAAACTCAAGAAGCACTGGACAACGGCGAGGACAACATCACAAAAGTTTAATACGGCCTTTCTTCGTGATGCTGACAAACTCAACAAATTCAACATAGCCCTCAGCAACAGGTTCGAGGCCTTTCATAACCTACTCAATAGAGAGGGGACTGCCATGGAGAGCAACTGGAAAGGTATCAAGGAGGCAATCGTTTCAACGTGTCAAGAGGTTCTGGGCCAAAAGAAGCACCATCACAAGGAATGGATCACTGTTGATACACTGGATAAGATTGAAGCAAGGAGGAACAAGAAGGCAGCAATCAATATCAGCTGAACCAGAGCGGAAAAAGCCAAGGCACAAGACGAATACACAGAGGCAAACAAGCAAGTGAAGAGGAGCATCAGAACCGACAAACGTAAATATGTGGAAGATTTAGCGATGACAGCGGAAAAGGCTGCAAGAGAGGGAAACATGAGACAACTGTATGATACAACAAAGAAACTTGCTGGAAATTACCGTAAACCAGAAAGACCAGTGAAAAGCAAGGAAGGCAAAGTAATCACCGACATTGAAGAACAACGAAACAGGTGGGTAGAACACTTCAAAGAACTTTTAAATCGACCAGCTCCACTGAACCCACCCAACATCGAAGCAGCACCCACAGACCTCCTGATGTGTGGGCGAGAATGATAATGATTGGTTGTCTCGATGAGTCAGACATTAGAGGGGATGACAGGTGTTATATGTGTTATATATATTCCCCTATCATTATTATGCATTGACTGTTCCTTAATGTTGGATACTTATTGACTGTTCCATGTGTCGGATTTTGGTGTGAAATATATTGACGTTATAGTCAGGCTAATATTGTGTTCTTGATCTGAGTTCTGTTGAAGTCCTGTAGAATAGACACTGGGTGGGAATCTAGTGTAGATATTCGTCTAGGATAAATTAACGTCCCACATACGGGTAAGAAGTAAAAGGACTGTTATAACCAGAAACCCCTAAAGTTATAACCAGCATCCTCTCTCTCTCTACGTTTATAACAATTAGCGACAGCATACATACGTTTATAACATTGGCGACGGCATACTTACGTTTATAACATTGGCGACGGTGATTAAAACGGATCTACGCTTACGTATTCAATTAAAGTGAACTTTGTATCAAGAAAATGGATGATCTGAAAACCTTATTGCAACAGCAAAATACTCTTATCGAATTATTAGTCAAAAATATGTTGATATCCTCAAGAACTGATGTGTCTAATTCCACTATGACTCCGGATTCTATTGCTAATTCAATAGCTGAATTTAGATTTGATCCAGAAAGTGGAGCTACTTTTGAGGCATGGTTTAAACGCCATGAGGATTTATTTATTAATGAATGTAAAGAGTGGACGAAAGTCCGAAATTGAGATTATTATTACGAAAGCTCGGAGTGTCCGAACATGAAAAATTCTGTAATTTTATCCTCCCAAAGAAGCCATCCGACATAACGTTCAAAGAAACAGTTGAATGCCTGACTCATATATTTGGTGAACGGTCATCAATTTTTCACACTAGATACCAGTGTCTTCAACTTGTAAAGAAAGTACAGGACGATTACGTAACGTATGCAAGTATCGTGAACCGGGAATGTGAGCGGTTCCGATTACAGGAAATGTCCTCAGATCAATTCAAGTGTCTTATTTTTGTATGTGGATTACAATCTCCAGTAGATGCAAATATTAGAGCACGAATTCTAACGAGAATCGAACAAGATCCTAATATCAGTCTACAATCAGTATCTGAAGAGTGTCAAAGAATGATTAATTTGAAGCATGACACGAATCTAGTAGAAAGGAACAGTGAACACTTTGGAGTCAAAGCTTTACGTAAATCTTTTAATGGAAATAAAGATTCGAACTCCCAGAAAATCCCGAATCAAGTGAAACACAAAACGTCATGCTGGTGATGTGGTAAGTGTCATTCTGCCAATGCTTGTTACTTTAAAAAACGAGTATGCTTTCAATGTGGTAAATATGGTCATGCTCAAGTATGTTGCAAAAGTAAATCAAAGGTTTCTGACCGTGAGCATAAGTTCCGTAAACGAAATAAGATACAGACTTCAAAAGAAATACCACATAACCGTAAGTTAGAGGAAGATATAGTGGTTGCTTCTATAACAATTGAACCGGAAATAAAAAGAGTGTTCTGTGATGCTATCAGAATCCTACCAGTAACGGCAGAAGCAGTTAAAGAAGCCACGACTAGTGATCCTCTACTTAAAAGGATAAAAGAAGCTGTTTTAAAGGGTTGGAAACAGGACAAAGCTGATCGAGAGTTTCACCAATTTTTCTTGAGACGTGAGTCTATATCGATTTATGATAATTGTTTGATGTATGGTGAACGTGTTGTTATCCCTAAATCTCTTCAGCTTTTTGCGCTTAAACAGTTTCACATTGGTCATCCGGGAATGAACAGAATGAAGGCATTTATGCGTAGTTATGTTTATTGGCCATTCATGGATAAGGCTGTGGAAGAATACGTATTGAGATGTCGGCGATGTGCCGAAGGTGCAAAATATCCACCGAAGGTAGAATCCCAGCCATGGCCAGAAACGAAAAAGCCTTGGGTCCGATTACACGTTAATTATGCTGGACCAATAAGTGGACAATATTTTTTGGTGGTGGTTGATTCGTACTCGAAGTGGCCTGAAATTTATGTGGTATGAAGACCATCTACGTCTGAAACACTGCTACATCTGAGACAATTATTTGGTAGGTTTGGTACACCTAATGTTTTGGTTTCAGATAACGGGACGCAGTTCACGTCGTTAGAGTTTGCGGAGTTCTGTAAACAGAATGGAATCGAACACGTTAGAACTCCACCGTATCACCCTAAGTCGAACGGGCAGGCAGAGAAATTTGTTGATATTCTTAAACGAGCTCTCTTAAAGATGGGAGGAGAAGGCAACGTAGAAGAGGCTCTGCAACAATTTCTCATTTCTTATAGAATTACGCCAAGTCCAAACTGTCAAGATGGGAAATCTCCAGCCGAAATAATGTTTGGCCGACCGATTAGAACATTTTTTGATGTTTTGAACCCGAAAGACAGAATCAGTGGACTACAAAAAAATAACAAAGGGAATTGCCTGAAAATTCGAGAATTCAAAGTAGGTGACTCAGTCTATGCACGGGATTTCCGGCCTGGCAAGCCAAAATGGATATTTGGGTTTATAAAAAAACGACGTGGTACAGTATTATATGAAGTGATGGTCGAAAATACACTAATTATTAGACATGTAAATCAACTGCGAGATAGAAAATGTGTTTATGAGTCATCTAAACTCAAACCATTACCAATGGAAGTTTTATGTGATACATTTGATATTCCACCACCACCACCACAAGTTGAAATGAGAAAAAATGATCTAGAATCAGAAGTTAGAAGGTCATTCAGGAAACGGAAACAAACGAAATTTTTTCAAGTAGACCCTAAAGTGAAATCATACGATCAAACATCGCGAGGGAGGTGATGTGTGGGCGAGAATGATAATGATTGGTTGTCTCGATGAGTCAGACATTAGAGGGGATGACAGGTGTTATATGTGTTATATATATTCATCATTGTTGAAAGCGTGAGTCAATTGAAGCTAGACCACCATGGAAAACCTGGAAACACTGGACGGCCGTTTCGTCCTATTATGGGACTCCTCAGCAGTGCGCATCCACGAACCTGCTCTCGCGAGCGAGATTCGAACCCAGGACCTACCAGTCTCGAGCAGAAGCCCTTAACCGATAGACCACTGAGCTGGCATCCAACGGTGTTAATGTCTAACTTCAACTGATCCACGAAGTTGAGCAACACCGTTGGATGCCAGCTCAGTGGTCTATCGGTTAAGGGCTTCGGCTCGAGACTGGTAGGTCCTGGGTTCGAATCTCGCTCGCGAGAGCAGGTTCGTGGATGCGCACTGCTGAGGAGTCCCATAATAGGACGAAACGGCCGTCCAGTGTTTCCAGGTTTTCGATGGTGGTCTGGCTTCAATTGACTCACGCTTTCAACAATGATAAATACTAAATCTCCACAAAACCCCTTCTATAATTATTATAATAATATGCTCACTAGTGATTTCGAGAAGTATATCTAGGAGCTCTAGTGAGAAGCAGTGACCAGTGGAGTTCAAAACCACGTCTGTTGTGAGATAGGAACTCACTGAAGACAATTGGTGAATGGTTGCTCAACTTCGTGGATCAGTTGAAGTTAGACATTAACACCGTTGGATGCCAGCTCAGTGGTCTATCGGTTAAGGGCTTCGGCTCGAGACAGTGAAATAAGTATATATTGACGTTATAGTCAGGCTAATATTGTGTTCTTGATCTGAGTTCTGTTGAAGTCCTGTAGAATAGACACTGGGTGGGAATCTAGTGTAGATATTCGTCTAGGATAAATTAACGTCCCACATACGGGTAAGAAGTAAAAGGACTGTTATAACCAGAAACCCCTAAAGTTATAACCAGCATCCTCTCTCTCTCTACGTTTATAACAATTAGCGACAGCATACATACGTTTATAACACCTCCCAATCGATGTTGGCCCACCAACAATTGAAGAGATCAGAATGGCCATTAGACAAATAAAGAGTGGCAAAGCAGCGGGACCAGACAACATCCCGGCAGAGGCACTGAAAGCAAATGTAACAGCAACTGCCAAGATACTACACATCCTCTTCAGTAAGATTTGGGACGAAGAACAAGTACCAACAGACTGGAAAAAAGGACTTCTGATCAAGATACCAAAGTAAGGCGATCTCAGCAAGTGCGACAACTACAGGGGCATCACTCTCCTCTCAATACCAGGGAAAGTCTTCAACAGAGTATTATTAAACAGGATGAAGGATTCCGTGGACGCCCAATTTCGAGATCAACAAGCTGGATTTCGTAAGGATAGATCGTGCACAGATCAAATCGCAACTCTGCGGATCATTGTGGAACAATCAATCTAATGGAATTCATCACTCTACATCAACTTCATCGACTACGAGAAGGCATTTGACAGCGTGGACAGGACGACATTATGGAAGCTTCTTCGACACTACGGCGTGCCTGAGAAGATAGTAAATATCATACGGAACTCCTATGATGGACTAAACTGCCAAATTGTCCACGGAGGACAACTCACCGACTCGTTTGAAGTAAAGACCGGTGTTAGGCAAGGTTGCTTACTCTCACCCTTTCTCTTTCTCCTGGTCATCGACTGGATCATGAAGACGTCAACATCTGGAGGAAATCACGGGATACAGTGGACAGGCAGGATGCAACTTGACGATCTAGACTTCGCGGATGATCTGGCTCTTCTATCACAAACGCAACAACAAATGCAGGAGAAAACGACCAGTGTAGCAGCAGCCTCAGCATCAGTAGGTCTCAATATAAACAAAGGGAAAAGCAAGACTCTCCGATACAACACAATATGCACCAATCAAATTACACTTGACGGAGAAGCTTTGGAGGATGTGAAAACCTTTACATATCTGGGCAGCATCATTGATGAACATGGTGGATCAGATGCAGATGTGAGGGCGAGGATCGGGAAAGCAAGAGCAGCATACCTACAACTGAGAAACATCTGGAGCTCAAAACAGTTGTCAACCAACACCAAGGTTAGAATTTTAATACAAATGTGAAGACAGTTCTACTGTATGGGGCGGAGACGTGGAGAACTACGAAAGCCATTATCCAGAAGATACAAGTGTTCATCAACAGCTGTCTACGGAAAATGCTTCGGATCTGATGGCCAGACACTATCAGCAATAAGTTACTGTAGGAGAGAACAAACCAGATTCCAGCAGAGGAAGAAATCAGGAAGAAGCGCTGGAAGTGGATTGGGCACACCTTGATGAAATCAGCTAATTGCGTCACAAGACAAGCCCTCACATGGAATCCTGAAGGTCAAAGGAGAAGAGGAAGACCAAAGAACACATTACGCCGAGAAATAGAGACAGACATGAGAAGAATGAACAAGAACTGGATAGAACTAGAAAAGGAAGCCCAGGACAGAGTGGGTTGGAGAAAGCTGGTCGGCGGCCTATGCTCCATTGGGAGTAACAGGCGTAAGTAAGTAAGTAATATTCCCTAAAAATGGTCACATGTTTATATTTACTTTAAAAAAAGAAAACAACAAAAATCACAAACAATAAAAACAAAAGTAACAACTAGTTATTGATTGGATGATTTGAAATAATGATCAGCATTTTTGTATCCATTTGCCAATAATAATAATAATAATAATAATAATAATAATAATAATTATTATTATTATTATTATTATTATTATTATTATTATTCCGGGCAAGAAGATCATTAACTCGTATATATGTTACATCTAATGTCAATCTAGTTAGGTGGTTGTTTGTTTATTTTATCTCTCCTTCTCATTTTTTTTCAATACATCTTCTAAGATAATAAGTAGATTTCCATTCATTAAAATCACATTCTAAAAAGTTAAACAATAATTCAATTTCAAATTGTACATTTAATTTATCAGTGATATGATGTAATTCTTTAATGACTTGTAATATTTCTGTAACCCATGGATTAGATAGTTTTATTCGTTTACTATATTTTATATTTTTTAATAATTCCGATATAAATGAGATGATATAATCTAATAAGTTTGGTTTATCTTTAAAAGTTGTATAAATTAATGATTTGATATCTAGTTGTATAGGAATATCATAGGCCATTGTTAAACGACCCAAAAATCCACCAAAATATTTTAATATTTTACCATTAGAAACATTAAGATTTGGTAGTTTTAATAAATAATCAATTTCTTTTGTTAAAATTTCTAACATCATTGTCTCAAAATTTGTATAATGTTCTGAAATCATTGTTATAAACTTATAGTATACATTATGTTGACTTGGTTCTGAAGCAATACGATTTATAATTGAATAAGCAAGCCATTGAGTAAAATAATATGGTATAATAGTAGTGATTTCATCTACTTGACTTTTTAGATTATATTCAGTAAGATTATTCATTATAAAACAGATTTGTTTCGATATATATTCTGGAGGTGAAATACACCTTGATACAAGCTTGGATTCCATTATTTCATAGTGAATCAAACAAGATTTTGAGGATTTTAACAATGTCTATAAACTGAATAGTGTTTTATGATGAATAATAAATAGGTAGACGTAAATCATTTTGAATTGCTGAAGGTCATATTTAAAAAATCAATAATAATGACAGTTCTATTGATTTTTATTCACAGGTAAATTGTAAATCAAACACTTTTAATTTACTTAAGGTTATTGATCACAGAATTTTCAGTGTTATAAAACCTACGTAATCTTAAATCTGGAATCAATTTTCGATATGAAATAGTTAAATACGGGAGTAAATAGCATGGAAATTTAAACATATGTCGAAGTGGGACAATGTGAGACCTGAAGAGTTGAGTATTCATTGCATCAAAAATACTGAAAACAACAAACTGTTTATTAATACTCATTTTGAACATAAATCTAGACATTGTCTTCCCAATAATTATAAAATACAAGTGAAAGTATTCTAGTTATGCCATGTAGACCAATATCAAGTGATTAGGCTTCATACCTTTGAAGTTAGACAGAACATTTTGCTACACTATATATTTAACCAATACATAAACTGGAATATCTAGGGAATTCACTACTGTACTAGCTTCAGAATTATACTTTCGTTAAACTTGTTTGAACATTTATTTATTTATTTAAGCACATAGATATTGGTACAAAGAAGCACCAGATACATATGCACCGCACAAATCTCATTTGATTTGTCTGAGGGCTGTGATACTGCCCAGGTGCCCAAACTGAAGCAGGTGGTTTTCTTAGGGGGCCACAAGCGGAGCCTTTGACCTGAAAGTCTAATCCACAAGGCAGTGGAGCATCGTAAGGAGATGCAGTCACATGGTAGCCGGTGACCAACAATAGGTTCATTCGCCATTCGTTCCATCAGGATACTGGAGCCCATGTGCACCATTGGTTTGGAATCAGGGTTTTCCAACTCCCCTAGGTGGACCCTCCGTGTCCACCAACCCGGTTAAAGCGCCGGACATTCGCTTTTCGTCCTCTCACTTTCGCAAACAACACCCCCATCACGAGAAGGCAGTGAGTAGGACTTCCCTGTCAGAGGCTATATACTCGTGGCCATGTGAGAGCATTTGGAGAGGGAGAGCGGACTTTCCCCACTCTTGGCCGTACCAGGGCATTTTCGGGCAAAGCCGTTGCGCCCGATGAGGGACGCAACACTATGCAAATATCTATAAAGAAACGTATGTATAAAATTTAACTCATGTATTTGTAGGTCAATACTATAAATCTTTAATAATTTCATAATTAGCTTTAAACGTATTTCTGTTAATTGTGAATAAAACTATTGAAACAACTTTCACCTTAAAATATCCTTATTATGTTGAATTATTCAATTTATGAGGTTAAATATAGTTTAAAAGTTTCTGATTATATCTTTTTTGGAACACGTCTTATCAGAGAAAAATCGATAGAAATGGTTAATTATTTAAAAACTTTAATGTTGAATATTTTACTTACACGTACATATTAATCAGTACTGTAACAGATATTCGGCGGCCTATGCTTTATTGGGAGTAACAGGTGTAAGTAAGTAAGTACTGTAACAGATATATTTTCTCATACTAACTTACTTATGCTTGTTATCCCTCGTCGAGGAGCATAGGCCGCTCACTATTTTCTCATAACTTGAGATAATTATCGTTCGATTAAGGTGAACTTCTATAGTGTGTTTCATATAAGTCAATAATAAAATAGATGGAGATTAGTTTCTGTCACGAATTAATTGTAAAGCCATTTAGAAAATAGGAAATACTGAGCACCTTTTTTCTTCCATGCTTCTGAGTGTTTTCAGTAATGAACATTTAGCGCTGAATCAAATACAGACCTTTTCAGTTTTGTGGTGAGCTTTAAGCCCCAGGATAACTTAAAAAGAATCCAGTGATAACCGCTTTCGTACTTAAACAATTTTGTCATGTAACATTATCTTAGTGTATTATCATCAGTGGATAGATCTCTCTCCCATATAATATGATGTCCCAGTTAAGTTTCTGGAAATTAGTTATCGATGGACATTTAGTTAATAATTCAGAAGTTGTTTTACGGGTATCTGTATGATCTTCAGATGGATTTTACCATAAACTAATATCAAATAGAAAGCCTCGGGAAAATGAGAATTAGATACTTGATTCGACTTATTTCGAGACCAATAAATAAATTAAATACACAGTCATTGGACAGCGACTAATCAACATAGGCAATCTGCTACTTTCATACAACTAATATCCCTTCAGAATTCTAATAAGGAAGTACACTACTTGGAAGGAAGTTTATAACCAGTTTTAAAACTTGACAGTATAAACTACTGATTAACAAAGGTAGCTGAAAACCAATAACTACATACATCAGAGTTGTCTATCAGAACTAGTCGGATATAAACAATTCACAGTTTTTTTCTTTTAACACTATAGCAACTATCCTACAATCGATTTCGAGTATGGTCAATTTTGGTTAAGCCTTTTTATTACTTACTTACTTACTTACTTTCGCCTGTGACTCCCAATGGAGCATAGTCCGCCGACCAGCTTTCTCCAACCCACTCTGTCCTGGGCCTTCTTTTCTAGTTCTTTCCAGTTCTTGTTCATTCTTCTCATGTCTGTCTCTATTTCTCGGCGTAATGTGTTCTTTGGTCTTCCTCTTCTCCTTTGACCTTCAGGATTCCATGTGAGGGCTTGTCTTGTGACGCAATTAGCTGATTTCATCAAGGTGTGCCCAATCCACTTCCAGCGCTTCTTCCTGATTTCTTCCTCTGCTGGAATCTGGTTTGTTCTCTCCTACAGTAACTTATTGCTGATAGTGTCTGGCCATCAGATCCGAAGCATTTTCCGTAGACAGCTGTTGATGAACACTTGTATCTTCTGGATAATGGCTTTCGTAGTTCTCCACGTCTCCGCCCCATACAGTAGAACTGTCTTCACATTTGTATTAAAATTCTAACCTTGGTGTTGGTTGACAACTGTTTTGAGCTCCAGATGTTTCTCAGTTGTAGGTATGCTGCTCTTGCTTTCCCGATCCTCGCCCTCACATCTGCATCTGATCCACCATGTTCATCAATGATGCTGCCCAGATATGTAAAGGTTTTCACATCCTCCAAAGCTTCTCCGTCAAGTGTAATTTGATTGGTGCATATTGTGTTGTATCGGAGAGTCTTGCTTTTCCCTTTGTTTATATTGAGACCTACTGATGCTGAGGCTGCTGCTACACTGGTCGTTTTCTCCTGCATTTGTTGTTGCGTTTGTGATAGAAGAGCCAGATCATCCGCGAAGTCTAGATCGTCAAGTTGCATCCTGCCTGTCCACTGTATCCCGTGATTTCCTCCAGATGTTGACGTCTTCATGATCCAGTCGATGACCAGGAGAAAGAGAAAGGGTGAGAGTAAGCAACCTTGCCTAACACCGGTCTTTACTTCAAACGAGTCGGTGAGTTGTCCTCCGTGGACAATTTGGCAGTTTAGTCCATCATAGGAGTTCCGTATGATATTTACTATCTTCTCAGGCACGCCGTAGTGTCGAAGAAGCTTCCATAATGTCGTCCTGTCCACGCTGTCAAATGCCTTCTCGTAGTCGATGAAGTTGATGTAGAGTGATGAATTCCATTAGATTGATTGTTCCACAATGATCCGCAGAGTTGCGATTTGATCTGTGCACGATCTATCCTTACGAAATCCAGCTTGTTGATCTCGAAGTTGGGCGTCCACGGAATCCTTCATCCTGTTTAACAATACTCGGTTGAAGACTTTTCCTGGTATTGAGAGAAGAGTGATGCCCCTATAGTTGTCGCATTTGCTCAGATCACCTTTCTTTGGTATCTTGATCAGAAGTTCTTTTTTCCAGTCTGTTGGTACTTGTTCTTCGTCCCAAATCTTACTGAAGAGGATGTGGAGTATCTTGGCAGTTGCTGTTACATTTGCTTTCAGTGCCTCTGCCGGGATGTTGTCTGGTCCTGCTGCTTTGCCGCTCTTGATTTGTCTAATGGCCATTCTGATCTCTTCAATTGTTGGTGGGCCAATATCGATTGGGAGGTCTGTGGGTGCTGCTTCGATGTTGGGTGGGTTCAGTGGAGCTGGTCGATTCAAGAGTTCCTTGAAGTGTTCTACCCACCTGTTTCGTTGTTCTTCAATATCGTTGATTACTTTGCCTTCCTTGTTTTTCACTGGTCTTTCTGGTTTACGGTAATTTCCAGCAAGTTTCTTTGTTGTATCATACAGTTGTCTCATGTTTCCCTCTCTTGCAGCCTTTTCCGCTGTCATCGCTAAATCTTCCACATATTTACGTTTGTCGGTTCTGATGCTCCTCTTCACTTGCTTGTTTGCCTCTGTGTATTCGGCTTGTGCCTTGGCTTTTTCCGCTCTTGTTCGGCTGATATTGATTGCTACCTTCTTGTTCCTCCTTGCTTCAATTTTATCCAGTGTACCAACAGTGATCCATTCCTTGTGATGTTGCTTCTTTTGGCCCAGAACCTCCTGACATGTTGAAACGATTGCCTCCTTGATACCTTTCCAGCTGCTCTCTATGGTGGTTCCCTCTCCATTAAGTAGGTCATGAAAGGCCTCAAACCTGTTGCTGAGGGCTATGTTAAATTCGTTGAGTTTGTCAGCATCTCGAAGAAAGGCCGTGTTAAACTTTTTTGATGTTGTCCGCGCCGTTGTCCAGTGCTTCTTGAGTTTTAGTTTCATCTTGGCGACCAGCAAATGGTGATCGGATGCTATATCAGCTCCTCTTCTGGTTCTCACATCCTCCATCGTCCTCCTGAACTTTTTGTTGATGCAGACATGGTCGATTTGATTTTGTGTAGTGTGATCCGGTGAAATCCAAGTGGCTTTGTGTATGTTTTTGTGTGGGAATATGGTGCCACCTATGACCAGTTTATTGAAGGCACATAGGTTTGCAAATCTCTCACCGTTTTCGTTCCTTTCTCCCAGTCCATGTCGTCCCATGACGTCTTCGTATCCAGTGTTGTCCATTCCAACCTTAGCATTGAAATCTCCCATTAGAATGGTCAGGTCCTTGGTTGGGCACTTCTCGAAGATTGACTTCAGCCTATCGTAGAATTGGTCTTTAGTGTCTTCATCGTAGTCGTTGGTCGGCGCATAGCATTGGATGATGTTCATTGTAATGCCCTCTCTCTTTGTTCTGAAGGAGGCTTTGATGATCCTCGGTCCATGAGATTCCCATCTTATAAGTGCATTTTGTGCTTTTCTAGACAGCATCAGTGCCACTCCTTGTGTATGTGGGGCATTTTCTTCTTCATGACCGGAGTATAAAAGAAGTTCCCCTGAAGACAGTCGTTGTTGTCCAACCTGCGTCCAATGTGTTTCACTGATTCCAAGCACTTCCAGGTTGTATTTCCTCATTTCCGCAGAAATTTGGAAGACTCTGCCAGTCTCCCACATTGTCCGGACATTCCATGTACCTATAAAAATTGTCGCTCTGGTTGTAAGAAGGTGCATCGGCCTCATGACTTCCGAAGGAGCTCGGCTTTCATCATGAGACGTCATAATTATTCCTTTTACTCCCAGGGCAGAGTTTGAATGGTTTGAATGATTTTTTCTGGTTAGCGTTTTTTTAGCGAGTTGATTTTCTACGGGATGGGGTCGCTAACCCCATGCCCAACCCTCCTCCTTTACCCGGGCTTGGGACCGGCAGTAGCCCCTGGAGGAGCTACAGGCAGAGTTAAGCCTTTTTATTAACTTACTTAATATACATCGTCATTTGGATAATAACAATTTGCATATGCTTTGTACTGTTTTGACCACTAAAGTACATGACACTCTAGCCAAAATGTTGATTGCTTAAGTATCATTCGATGACTCATACTCCGCACGCAAATCCTATGATCAGCTTTCATTTTATTTTGCTGTGCCCTTATGAAATGTGACTGTAAATTACCTATGTAATTGATGGCGTTGACTGCTCACTGCTCGCTAATATTTGCTCATGTGTTTGTAACTTTCTGGCCTGCGTCATTTGACAGTGAACTGTAGTTGCCGCTTCTCCTTGCCTTCTGATTTTTTGCACTGTTAAGATTGGTATTATAACGGTTATCGAGGTGATCGATTAACGAAGCACAGCACTACAACATCAGTTGACCAAGATTCCTATTCACCTTTTTTGATCGATACATTCTTAATTTAATTGACAATACTCACTAACCACCCTAGACTAAACGGGAAGAAACTGACTATTTGTAGACATTATTATTGTTTAATGGTTTAATGAATCAACCAAATGAAAGTCATAAAGTGACTAATAAGCTTATTTCCCCATTCAGTCGCTAACCTTAATCAAAACCAAAGTTTTAATGACCACAGAAGTGGAGTTATCTGTTCAACTAAATAAGTTTCTAGTTCATATATATTGATTGTTTGAAACATTCATATCTGCTTAAATATCTTTCTTTTTTCAGTCCTCTTAAGACACTGACCCATGACGGACCAATTTTGACCACTTTTTTAAATTACGTCACATAATTTGTAGGCAGTTAAATACATTTCATTAAAAAAAATTTAAATCGTACAGAAATCTGTTTGTTCTCAAATTTATTACTGCTCATTCACTGTTAATAATTAAAAATCTACTAATAAACTATTTTTAGGATTTATGTTTAAAGTTTGATGGAAAAAGGGAACATTAATGTAAATTAACACCTTATCAGATATTTCAGTTCCCTGAGTCCAACTTCAAATAGAACGAAAGTGGAAATTATCGTGAAATCTATTTTGTTTCAAGAGATCTATTTTATAAATCCTGAAACTCTGGATCTAACATTAAGACATTCTCAGGTAAATACATATTATTTGCTAATAAATTATACAGACTTTCTTTCTGGATTCAATTTGGTATTTATATGTGAAACGTTCAACTATGACGCATGCAGATAGAAACATATTGTAAATGAAACGTGTGTAAAAATCTGTTTACAACCCTTAAACCTTTTATAAAAAGTAGTATCAAATATGAATTTTAGTTTATTTACGTATAACAAATTAAAAGTAGGTACAGTAGGGTATAAAAAATGTGTTACACTTTGTTTGAGAGCTAAATTACTTGGCGAATAGTTCACATAAATGAAGATGGTCATGTTAGAAGTCACTTGTGAACCTCTGGCTAAAGGTTTTTATTCACAAAGCAATAAAACAAACCTAGAAAATCCAATGACATGGTGCGCAATGATCATCATAATTTTCAGGCTTCATTCGTTCCCACAGAATCAGATTATTATTATTATTATTATTATTATTATTATTATTATTATTATTATTATTATTATTATTATTTGGTTACACTGACGACCAATTTATCTGCCTTACAAATTGAAACATATGGCGCCAGACATAGGACTTTATATCACTAGTCCAGTGAAATTATCATTCAGCGTGATAATTTTGTTCATTAATTTAAATGCAAAAAAAGTCATCTCCAAAACTTGTGGAGTTGGAATCTTTCGAAAAAAAACTTTGCGTTAGATCAATCTAAGAACA
Source organism: Schistosoma rodhaini (assembly GCA_944470415.2). Classification (NCBI taxonomy): domain Eukaryota; kingdom Metazoa; phylum Platyhelminthes; class Trematoda; order Strigeidida; family Schistosomatidae; genus Schistosoma; species Schistosoma rodhaini. The sequence continues at coordinate 33,211,210 of OX104037.1, forward strand.
AAACACACTGTTTAGTACTTCTATTCTATAACAATTTTTTAAAGAACGTCGTCTTTTTGTGAAAATAATTTTTCTCTAAAACTTATAATCTTCAATCCATCAATCTGAAATCAGTCTTTTGCATAGTTTATGTTTTCCGAATGTATAGACGCGTATCCCAAGCATCTGTTTGTCGTTTTTAAATGTAATAACAAAAAGTCTTCCGATTAATAAAACGCTTATAACCAAGTATACAATAACAATAGAACAGGATAATCTCTGCGTTTATGGAATAATGACAGATGAATTTAAGTAAAGAGAGAAATCAGAAGACGCCCAGCTGATGGATATTTCTGAATCGATCGTAACTGACTTAATGCTAAACAAATAATTTTAGTTAGTTGGGTTTAATGAAATAATTGATGAAGAAATTAATATTTCTATGCAATCTGTGATTCGAGCTCTTCATATATGTACTAGAGAGAGTAGGAATGACAGTGAAACTGAATGAAACAGTAATAATTTCGTTTTGACCAGCCTAGGAGAATCGGGCGAACACTATAATAGTGGACGAAAACATAAGCTTTGCCGTATTCTGTTCTACCGATCAATTTTGAAACGTTCCTATGTGACAAAACGAAAGGTACAATAGTCAGGAGTTAGCTAGGATTTATTACTCGAATAACTTCTTCAAGTTATGTATCAGCAGATTGGGACAAAATTGCATATACATCATGGTGATGAACGTCAAATAACATGAAATCAAGGTTCACCAGTTCTTACTCATTGCAACTCAACAATATTGAGTTCGAGATATTTAATAAATTTACTTCAACTATAACTGATTATATTACTGATTGCAAAATATTTCACATATACTCCTACGGAACATTAAAAACGATGGTTTTGTTGGATAACAAGACAGTGAGAATATCATAGACATGATGTATAAATTATATGAGTAGAAAATTTTCAGGTAACAATCAGTTAATTTCTTCATTCCAATCCATGATTCATTTTGATCATTTTCATGGGAATAATCTTAAATGAAATAATTCAGAGTACCTAGAGTGGGAAACAATTTTCCGTCACCCTAAACTGTCCAATCACGTTTGAATGACGACAGCATTTATTCCAATGAATTTGACTAATTTAGAACGAGTTTCATGCAGTTGTGCATGTAGGTCAATATCACGCCTTAGTGATCACATAAGGTCTTAAGTTATGAACAAGGTCATATTAATTAACTATTCTAACTCTAATGAAATTCAGCATTGGTATAAATAAGATGAACTAGTTCATCTCATGGATCTGGTGTATGAACCCTAGTATTCATAGCATTCATTGATTAAATAAATGCTTCATAACAACTGATGATTCACAACTGGAACCAATAAACAGGGTTACGAGACAAAAGTAATAGAAGCTGTTTGAATTTGACAGTTTCTCACTTCCTCACCACCTCTATCATTCCTCATCATCCTCACTCCTGATATAATGAGATCAAATTGTTATCCCTATTAGTATTATTAGTCACGATTAGATAATACGTAGTTGTGTTTGTCGAGTCCTAGTGAGAATTAGTCAGGAGATCAACTGACTGCATACGGAACACAAAAACGAGTGTTGAATAAGTGTATGTTTTAATTGCATATCAGTGGGATTTCATGTAGTTGTCAGAATATATCACAAATGAATTTAAATAATAATGAAAAATTTAAACTATGAAATAATTCACATCCTAAAATTACTTTAAACTAATATAAGAGTCTATTTCAAGCATAAATGAAATTTTCATCTTCGATTTGTATTGTTTTTCGAAATCATGAACCGATCTAAGTTAGATTGCCCACCTTAAGATGGGGAATTTCGATCCTATCAGACTGAACTTGATTTTCAGTTGGACAGGCTACATGACTTCTTTTATCAAATTACTATGGACGACGAAGATTATCAGAACTATATGATATATTAGTGCAATAGATTTCGAACAATCTGATCACACATACTTGTCAAGAACACCTATATGTAAAAATAGAAGGTCAGTTAGACTAGAAGCCTTAGTCATATGAAAATTCAAACCCCTTTTATGTATTAAAAAACAGTTTGTTCTCACCTTAAAACTACCCTGGTAATATTAGTTTATTATCCAGAGTGATGAGGTTTCAAATTGTTTCCACATTATTTGCTTTATTATACTTGTCTCCTCTTCCCTCCATTTCTAGCCTAGTTGACCTTATATTTTTTATATGTAAATGTTCTTAACAAGTATATGTGTGATCAGACTGTTCGAAATGTATTGCGCTAATATATCACATAGTTCTGATAATCTTCGTTTCCTGACTAAACAATCGGAATTTATCAATGGGACTAATTGCTTCAAATTATTATGGATTCTAAATAGAGAGTGATACGTCATTGCAAACAAAGTTTTCGAAAGATTTCTTGGATTTGTATTTGATGTTGAAATAAAATGTTTGTATAGAAAATAGGATTTGTAATACAGTCAATAAAACAAGAAAAATTGTTTTAGAGCGTTGATCAAGAGAATCGCTTGTTTAATAAAATATTCAATAAGATGTTGAAGATTAAGTACTGATTCAAAAGTTCAAAACAGCTTGACTAGTTTCAAGTTCAGTTAAGATGTAAGATTTTGTCATAGAGTTTTTATTTGTAACCAATGGACGATATGCCATTTGATTCAAGTAAGTTGATTTATTTATTCGTAATGCCAAACAGATTTATTGTTTTATTGAAAAGAACTTTAATATCAAAAAGAAATTATTCTTTTACCATGAGTTACTGATGTTTATGATAGAGTTATTAGCCATCTTGCGACCACCTTGATAAAAGGACCAACATTTTCCACTGTCATAAATAGTGACATATTACATTTTAAATTTCTTTCCATTTAAATTGTCGAATTGCTCGTTATTTCAATCATACAAATATTTTATTGTGATACCTCTGTAACAGGGATCATACAATGTGCACTAAGATAAAAGCGACAGTCATGGGCCATACCTAGCTTATACTTAGAACTAGTGACTATGAGGGTGGTTATTAAATAATTGCAGAACTGAAATAGTTTAACATGTAATCAGATAGTTCTCTCAACCTGTTTAAACATTTCATAGAGGAGTGTGAGAAATATACAGTATTCTGTTGTTGGCAAACCATACAATATGAGTTTTCCCAGCTTTGAGAAACATTGGAATGAAGAGACAATGAAACAATTTCTTTTGAATCAGTACTTAATCTTCAACATCTTATTGAATATTTTATTAAACAAGCGATTCTCTTGATCAACGCTCTAAAACAATTTTTCTTGTTTTATTGACTGTATTACAAATCCTATTTTCTATACAAACATTTTATTTCAACATCAAATACAAATCCAAGAAATCTTTCGAAAACTTTGTTTGCAATGACGTATCACTCTCTATTTAGAATCCATAATAATTTGAAGCAATTAGTCCCATTGATAAATTCCGATTGTTTAGTCAGGAAACGAAGATTATCAGAACTATGTGATATATTAGCGCAATACATTTCGAACAGTCTGATCACACATATACTTGTTAAGAACATTTACATATAAAAAATATAAGGTCAACTAGGCTAGAAATGGAGGGAAGAGGAGACAAGTATAATAAAGCAAATAATGTGGAAACAATTTGAAACCTCATCACTCTGGATAATAAACTAATATTACCAGGGTAGTTTTAAGGTGAGAACAAACTGTTTTTTAATACATAAAAGGGGTTTGAATTTTCATATGACTAAGGCTTCTAGCAAACACAAACTAAGTTAACCTCAACAATTTACATTCAAAGTTGGATTTCGTGAAGATTTTTATGCTGTTCGTTTAATCTGAGAAAGATATACGTTAGTTTTCCCTCAAATTTATTCATTCTATTTATGTGGCATTTAGATAGGTAAAATATTCAAGTAGACATAATCTTGGATTTTTCTCTGGCAAAGTAATATTAGAAGTGGGTAGTTTAATTAAGTTCATACAGCAAGTTATTGGTTAATCGGTGGTAATTGTTAATTAAGTAAAAATTTATTCCAAATGGATTTATTATTCAATCTACATAAAACCTATCTATATTAAGATATAGTTATTAGAACCAAGTTTTAATCTAATATAATCCTTACATGCTTGAATTTTATCCTTTTACTTGTGCCATGTCACATTCATTGAAAATAATTATATCAACTGAGCAACCCAGGGTAATAAAAGTCATGTTTTATCTGATTTTACTTAACAACATTATAAATTCACTTCCAAGCACAATTTTATTTGATGAATATTCTACAAAAGCTGTAAAGCTTTAGACTGTAGTGAACTATTAACTCTCATGTATTTATGTGAGTATAATTTATTGATCGAAGGGTTTCTTTAAAAGAAAGCAAGAAACCGTACATATCTAGGCTGTTCAAACAAAGAAATAACATTTAGTGTAACTTAAGATCAGAACATTAAAAAAAAACGAAAAGAAAGCAAGAATACAAACATACAGAAACTTGAATCATAAAATCGTTTCTTTTTGAGACTGTATCATATGAAACATTAAAAGAGGTCATTCAGTCATATAATATTAGATGAATGACAATTTGTAAAATTAAAAAAAAGCTTACTAACAACAAAATTATCATAATGTGAATTGACCTTTCAAATGTTTTTTAAAGTAGTGATTGATGTCTATTGGAAAATATACATCTATTTTCTTGTCGAACAATAACCATTGAAATATTGTAGTCTATTGATCATCAGTGAATACAATATAGTTTCCAGGCTAAGTGTATTACAAGATGAAATTAAACATTTAGCTAAATTGTCTTAATGCATAAAGTGAATCATATCCTTTTTTTAAATTAATTTTAACGATTTCAGTTTAATGATTTACTTGTACAAACTAGTAATTTTGTTAATATTTAGGGAACAGATAGGTGAAGGATAATTAATGAATTAATAAGTAAGTCATAAAGCATTGGATTCACTTACGGATGTTCTGATCTTAAGTTACACTAAATGTTATTTCTTTGTTTGAACAGCCTGGATATGTACGGTTTCTTGCTTTCTTTTAAAGAAACCCTTCGATCAATAAATTATACTCACATAAATACATGAGAGTTAATAGTTCACTACAGTCTAAAGCTTTACAGCTTTTGTAGAATATTCATCAAATAAAATTGTGCTTGGAAGTGAATTTATAATGTTGTTAAGTAAAATCAGATAAAACATGACTTTTATTACCCTGGGTTGCTCAGTTGATATAATTATTTTCAATGAATGTGACATGGCACAAGTAAAAGGATAAAATTCAAGCATGTAAGGATTATATTAGATTAAAACTTGGTTCTAATAACTATATCTTAATATAGATAGGTTTTATGTAGATTGAATAATAAATCCATTTGGAATAAATTTTTACTTAATTAACAATTACCACCGATTAACCAATAACTTGCTGTATGAACTTAATTAAACTACCCACTTCTAATATTACTTTGCCAGAGAAAAATCCAAGATTATGTCTACTTGAATATTTTACCTATCTAAATGCCACATAAATAGAATGAATAAATTTGAGGGAAAACTAACGTATATCTTTCTCAGATTAAACGAACAGCATAAAAATCTTCACGAAATCTAACTTTGAATGTAAATTGTTGAGGTTGACTTAGCTTGTGTTTGCTTTTTATGTGAACAACTATTGTCACTATTATAATTGTTACTAAACCAGAAGTGTACTCAATCGACTTTAAATAAATAAAAAAATGACTATCAAGTTTTTAAATCCTTTCAGATAGTTGTAACAAATACTGAAAATTGATATCTGCTCATCAAACATTATTCCAAGGATTCTTAATTCTTCACCAAAAGTGATATCTCTGAATATTTCAGTGTACTATACGTCTTCAGTTGACCTCAAAATATTGAGGCGAACATGAAATTTTGAACCAGTCTAGTTTAACCATTTCAAAATCCTTACATCTTCTTTACTAAATTTGGAACTTAACTCCAAAGTGAAGACTAATATTACAACCGTATTCACTTTTGTGGAAATATCATCAACAAAGATCATAGTCTTTGTTAACTTTTCTTGTCAGCCTTTAAAATGTTTTTGATATTTTATTGAAAATAATTTAACTTCATAAACTATTAAAGACATACTATAAAATTAACCCATGATCAATTGTTACTTTGTTGTCTACTTAGATATAGAAAGGAAAACTTATTTCCCTTTACTAAAACTATTACTTAAAAAATCACTGTATGCGCTACAATATTTATACTATAAATAGCCATAACTTAATTTTTTTTCTCCCAGAAAACTATTCATAGACATGTACTAATAAAGGCAAGAAATAAGACGAAAAATATGTAAATAAGAATTTATTTAAACAGTTGAGATAATGAATCAATTGAAGCTAGACCACCATGGAAAATCTGGAAGCACTGGATGGCCGGTTTGTCCTATTGTGAGACTTCTCAGCAGTGCGCATCCATGATCCCGCCTCGCGAGATTCGATCCCGGGATCTATCAGTCTCGCGCGCGAGCACTTATCCTCTAGACCACTGAGCCGGAATACAACAGTGTTAATGTCTAAATTCAACCAATCCAAGGAATCGAGCGACACATCCACCATTGCCTTCAGTGAGTTGATATCTCACAACAGACCTGGATGAACTCCACTAGTCACTGCTTCTAACTAGAACTCCAGGAAATACCTCTTGAAGTCAGTTACTAGTAAGCATATGTTGATTAATATCAGAAAGGGTTTTTGTGGATATTATAGTAATAGGACGAAACGGCTTTCCAAGTGCTTTCAGGTTTTCCATAATGGTCTACCTTCAATTGATTCAATATCTCAACTACTAAAATAATTAAAATATCCACAAAACCCCTTCTGATAAAAATTTATTTCATATCCAACTACATTAGTCCGTTATCACAATACAATTATTGATTAATAGTTTAAATTGTTTACTTTTTAAAAAATCATCATTAACTGAGTCAAACTCATTAAAGATAAATAATAATCAATAACTTATATGATAATAATCCGATTTGTATAAACTCTAAGGTAATATAATATTTCAAATAGCGAATATATAATCGATTTTTTTATAAAAAAAACCTGTATTTACTCTTGCAACTAGAGTTATTTCATCTTAGTATTGTTTGTTTTAATCTTCCCATCGATGTGTTAGGAGTGCAACTGGTCAGTCTCTAATTGGCATATGTGCATACTGTGCGTATTGCCTCGATATTAGCCTTATTTCACAAGCATTATAAGCAAAGATGGATAGTGACTAGCAGTGGAATCCAGTTTGACGCACGTTTCGTCTTATTTGGGACTCGTCAGCTGGATGTACCTGCACCTCAGAGTTGATGTTCACTCTAGGATTCCGACCCAGTACCTTTCGCTTCAAACGCCATCACGTTATGCACTCAGCAAGTAGCTATCAGGACTCAGTAGCTCAGTGAATTACGCGATGGCGTTTGAAGCGAAAGGTACTGGGTTCGAGTCCTAGAGTGAACATCAACTCTGAGATGCATGTGCATTCAGCTGACGAGTCCCAAATAGGATGAAACGCGCGTCAAACTGGATTCCACTACTAGCCACTATCCATCTTTGCTTATTTCATCTTAGTTTTCTGTAGCTAACACATCTATTATCTAAATAATTAAATGTAAGATATTTGAGTCTGTTAAAAATTGAAAACTGTTATTGTTTAACTATGACGTATTAAGTTACTATGTTTACATTCTTGATGATTATATTTCAGAATGATTACTTTTTTATCATTAATAGCCTAAACTCACTTGGTATTGTTTGCTTGTATTGTTGTTTAGGACTGCAATTGATCAGTCTCTTGTTGGTAAAAATCTTTACTTGTAAAGCTTGTGACTTAAGGCAATATAGAGGCGATCCACACAAGATGCACATATGCCAATAAGAGACTGATCAATTCAAATCTTGAACAACAATGGGAAGATACAAGCAAACAATACCAAGTGAATTTAAACTTCACCTCATGGCACAAACATGTGGCTATCAGGACTCACTAGCTAAGTGAATAAGGCAGTGGCGTTTGAAGTGAACGGTACTGGGTTCGAGTCTCGGAGTGAACATCAATTCTGGGATCCAGGTACATCCATCTGACGGGTCCCAAATAGAATGAAACATGAGTCCTAGATTCCACTGCAAACCACCATCCATCTTTGCTATAAAGTAAACTTGTCAAATATTGACCACTGGAACTATATAACCGGCATTGGTGTACAGAAGTGATCATCTGTTGATTATAAATGAACGTTTGGAAAAAAGTTACGCATTTGTGAAGTTTTAAACTAAAAATAAACGATTAAGTAGTTTACATTCTTCCATTTATATTTTATGCTTAGAAACCATGTTAAGTCTTCGATGCTTTCCAAGTGCTCACAATGTAATTTGTATGGTTTGAATGATTCTTTCATTAAATAACAAACCTGAACTAATTTTAATTGTTTATCCCTAATTATAAGTAATATGAGAGATAAAGATAAGCAGGGTCATAGGTCCTTACTCCTGAAAAGTTACATACTATCAATGAAAAAAATGGACACAGATTGTTCACCATTTACCGATTAATATTATACTTGTCTAGTGTTCAGCATTACTCTATTCTATTGAAGACCTACTAAGTGATTTTTGATTTTCATCAATTCTTTTCACCTGATCCCTAACTACCTCTCTTCAGAATTCCAAGTCAGCGCTTGACACGTGATGCAGAATGGTGATTCAGCGATATAGGTCATACCTAACTTCAATGTCTTTTCTGATCTCCTCTTCAATTGGAAGCTAGTTTGTACTCTTATACAGTAGTTTGTTGCTGATTATATCCGGCCCATAGATTCTGAGTATCTTACGTAGACAATCGTTTATAAATACTCGTAAATTTTTGATGATGGCTCTAGTAGTTCTCCAAGTTTCAGCTACGTACGTCAGGTCTGTCTTGACGTTCCTATTCAAGATTCTAACTTTCATATTGATTGGCAAACAGTTATTTTGAGTTCCATATGTTCTTCAATTGTAAGAATGCAGTCCATAATTTGTCAGTCCTAACATTCGTGTCTGCATCGGATCCTCCTTGTTCATCGATGATGCTAACAACCAGGAGCGTGAAAGATTTCACATTTTCCAGAAATTTTCCATGTTGTATTTGAGAGTGGCGCTTCTCCAATTGTGTGTGTGTTGAGGCCTACTGATGCAGAAGCTGGTGCTACATTAGTTGTCTTCATCTGCATTTGTTCGTGTGTATGGTATAGGAGGGCTAGGTCGTCTGTGAGGTCCAAATCATCTAGCTGATTCCGAGCTGTCCATTGTATTCCGTACCTTCCCTCAGATATCGGGCTCTTCATTATCCAGTCAACCACCAGAAGAACAATGTTGAGGGAGAGTAGGCAGCCTTGTCTAACTCCGGTCCTTACTTGGAATGCATCTGTCAGCTGTTCTCCATGCACAACTCCGCAATGTATTCCTTCGTATGAATTCCGGATGATGTTGACGATCTACTCAGGTACACCACAGTGTCAAGGAATAACATTCCATAATGTTCTCCTTACCACACAGTTGAATTCTTTCTCATAGTCAATGAAGTTGATGTTTGATGATGACTTACATTCAATTGATTGTTTAATGATGATCTGTAGTGTCACAATTCGGTCTGTGCACGATCGATCCTCACGAAATCCGACCAGTTGATCTCGAGGTTGGACATCAACTGAATCTTCCATCCAGTTCAGCAACACTCTGTTGGAAACGTTTCCTGATACTGACAGTAGTGTGATGACTCTATGGTACTCACATTTGCTCATATCTCCTTTCTCTCGTATCTTCATGATATATCTTTCTTTCCAATCTGTCTGTGACATATGTCCATCCTCGCAAACATTTCGAATAGGATTTGAAGCATATTTGCACTCACTCACTCACTTCTATGTCTGACTTCAGTGCTTCAGATGGTATATTCTCAGGTATTGCTGCTTTCACACCCTTGATTTGTCTGATGACAAGTCAGTCTGATTTATTCGATCGTTGGTGGAGTGACATCTATAGCAATGTTCGCTTGTGTTGCTTCGATGTCCAGTTGACTCAATGAAGCTAGTCTATTCAAGTGTCACTCAAAGTGTTCTACCCACCTCTTCCTCTGTTCTACAATCTCAGTGATTCGCTTGCCTTCTTCATATTTGAACGCTCACCCCAGTTTACAATATATCCTCCTTCTACTTTCTTCGTTGCATCCTATAGTTGTCTCATAATCCATTCTCTCGTAGCTTATCCGACTGTCGTTGCTAGACGTTACATGTATTTCTGATCTTCTGTTCTAAAGCTCCTCTCCACTCATATTTTCGTCTCTGTGTATTCGGTCCAAGCCTTGACTTTCTCCGTCCTCGTTCAGCTATTGTTAATTGCTATATTCTTGATCTACAGTTCTTCAATCTTGCACACTCTCTCCATACAGATTCATTCCTTATGATGATGCTTAATGCGGTCCACAACCTCTTCACATGTTGAAGTTAGTGCTTATCTGATCCATTTCTAATTGTCCCCCATAGTAATTGTTTCTTATTCTTCTCTCTGCTGATCATGTCAGTCTTGGAACCTGTTGTTCAGAGATATCTTGAATCCGTTGAGTATGCCAGCATCTTGAAGGAAGGCTGTATTGATTGATTGTAGTGCTGTTTGTCCAGTCGTCCAATGCTTCTGTAGCTTCACTTTCATCTTGGTCACAATCAGCTAGTATTGATATGAAGCTATGTCAGCTCCTCTCTTGGTTCTCATGTCTTTCTTTGTCATTCTGAATGCTTTATTCATCCAAATATGGTCGATTTTGTTCTACGTGGTGTGATCCGGTGAGACCCATGTAGCTTTGTTTGTTCGTTTGTGTAGGAATATTGTGCATCTACAATCAATTTGTTGGATTCACATGAATTTGCAAATATGTCACCATTCTCATTCCTTCCTCCCAGTTAGTCCATGTTGTCTCGTGATATATTCACATCTGGCGTTGTCCATTCCGACTTAGGCGTTTAGGTCTCATTTCATGATGGTGAGAGGCTTTCTTAGGCACTTCTCTATGATTGATTGCAGCCTGTCATAGAACTGATGTTTAATGTCGTAGTTGCTATCATTGGTGGGTGCATAACATAGGATAACATTTATTGTGATCACCTCCTTCTTTGTTTTGAAGGATGCAATGATGATCTCTCGCGTATCTAGCCTTTGCTGTCTAGTTTGGGTCTAATGGGTTTCGCTGAATCTGAGAACCGTCAAGTTGTATATACTCATTTCCGTTGCTGTGTGGCTGATCCTCCCGGTCTCTCACATTGTCCGGATGTGCCATGTACCTATAAAAATTATCGCTCTGGTTGTTAGAAGGGGCATCGTTCTCATGTCTTCTGAAGGATCTCGGCTTTCATCATGAGATATCATAATTATTCCTTCAACTCCCAAGATAGAGTTTGGATAGGGTTGCCGACCCCATACCCAACCCTTCTCTTTGAATAAGGATTGGGGCCGTCAGTAACTGTAGAAGAGCTACAGTCGGGGTTGATCAATCTTAAACATTCATTATAACTCTTAAAACCTAGTTCTAGCTTCACTTCTTAAACTTATGTTTCAGTTTCTACACCCAGATTCCCGACTTAAAAGTTCTCTCTCAAAGTGTAACTTCATTGGAGTTAAATTCAGTGTTCTGTGGATGAAGAAACATCAATTGCATGTCGAAACCCATTTGCTTGATTTTCAGCCATAGTTGACGCGATAAAATCAGACTGACTGCATTCATGCTCAAACTAAAATATACGAATTAAGTTGAGAGCCAATGAACTAATAGTTCAAAGTTAAATGGATAAGCTAAAATATCATAGTTCCTCAAAGTCACGTGATATCCGATAGATATTATATCAAAAGATAATTAGAGCGTAATTTGACCAAATTATGTTAATTAGTTGGAGATGGTCAAACAGAAACCCTAAACCTGAGTTTTGTGTTAGTTAGTGCAATTTATTTCTGACCACTTAAAGACATCGGTTTGCAAAATAATTAACTTTTCACTAGAATTACTTCTATCTTCAAAAAGATTGTTATGCTGACATCAAGATTTCATTTATTCATATGATACATACTTCTAATTAATATTCAATAACTGATTGATCGTAGACCGTTCTTCGTTCGTTACCGAATAATCTAACAGATTAGAGTCTACTATCCATATCTTTATGTTAAATTCAATCGTAATTCACAAGTTATACTTACTGATCAACGTTTCGTTTGAACATAATGACCATTATTATTATTATTATTATTATTATTATTATTATTATTATTATTATTATTATTATTATTATTGTTTTGTACTACTCATTTTCTCAACCAATATACTTAACTACCTGTGTTCAATACAGAAATATCGGAATAATGTTATTTCATTCACGTGTTTACGACTAACAAACTAAATCAGATGACTTATAGGTTCAATAAATTCTCCAATAGTTTTGTAGTTAAGGCAAGAAATTATAACAGATTCTAAAGAACATATTACCATAGCAAACACATTTGAGAGTTAACTATATCATATGAAATTTAAAATCAACTTATAAATGCACGTGATGTAAATAAGATGTTGTTTACAAGCAAATCTAATTGAAAGTAAATATGTTAGTGAAATATTTTGAATTCTAATACTTGATCCATTTATTTGTTTGTTGTAGCTCAGACTAATATACATATGGAAATCTCATTTCTTTGTTAATATAAAGTTCATTTATCATTAAATGAGTGAGATACTTCAGCAAAACGATAAACAATAATAATGATAGTAAGATCACATTTACTCCTTAAATTTAAGTATAAAATTCAGACTTATGACCTATACGTTAATATTTATATGTTTATAAATATACACTAAGAAGAAAGAAGTATGATGAAACTCATGAAATTCTTGTCTGATTATTATGTTTTATGCACTTAAATTTAACTCCACCTGGAGCCCATCTGCGGCTACTGCCGATCCCAAGTCCAGATAAGAAAGGAAGGTTGGGCATGGGGTTAGCGACCCCATGCCGTAGAATACTATATCGCTGAAAAATCGCCAACCAGAAAAAATAATTCAAACCATTTAAACCCTGCCCCGGGAGTTGGAAGGTCCTCATTTAAAAAATTTATGATGCCTCATGAATTCCGAGTTCCTTCTGAAGAAACGGAGTGATACCCCTTCTGACAACCAGAGCAACCATTTATCTAGGTGGATGGAATGTTATTGTAATGTGGGATACTAGGAGAGCCGTCCAAGTTGCTGCAGAAATGAAAAGACACAACCTGGAGGTGCGTAGAATCAGTAAAACACATTGGACGCAGGTTGGACGACAAAGATTAGCTTCAGGAGAGCTGCCGATATACTCCGGACATGAGGGAAAAAATGCTCCACATACACAAGGAGTTTCACTGATGTTATCTAAACAAGAACAAAATGCACTTATAGGATGGGAATTTCATGGACTCAGGAATGTCAAAGCCTACTTCAAAACAAAGAAAGAGGGAATGGCAGTAAACGTCATCTAATGCTATGCATCTAGCAACGACTACAATGAAGACGTTAAAGATCAATTCTACGATAGGCTACAGTCAATCGTCGATAAATGTCCAACAAAGGACTTAACCATTCTTATGAGAGACCTAAATGCCAAGGTTGGAATGGACGACCTCGGACACGAGGACATCATGGGACGAAAATGGTGAGAGATTGGCAAACCTATATGCCTTCAATAAACTGGTCATATGCGGCACTATATTCTCACATAAACGCATTCACAAAACCACATGGACTTCACCGGATCACACTACGCAGAACCAAATTGAAAAAATCTACATTAACAAAAAGTCCAGGAGGACGATGGAGGATGTGAAAACCAGAAGATGGGCTGATATAGCATCAGATCACCACTTGCTGGTCGCCAAGATGAAATTAAAACTTAAGAAGCACTGGACAACGGGGCAGTCATCACAAAAGTTTAATACGGCCTTTCTCCCAAATTCTGACAGACTCAAAGAATTAAAGATAGCCCTCATCAATAGGTTCAAGGCCTTTCACGACCTACTCAATGGAGAGAGAACTACCATGGAGAACAACTGGAAAGGGATAAAAGAGACAATCACTTCGAAATGTCATGACGTTCTAAGCCACAAGGAGTTCCATCACAAGGAATGGATCGCAGTTGATACACTGGATAAGATTGAAAAAAGGAGGAACAAGAAGGCAGCAGTCAATATCATCCGAACAAGAACAGAGAAGGCCAAGACACAAGCTGAATGCACAGAAGTAAACAAGCAAGTGAAGGGGAGCATCAGAACCGATAAACTTGAATATGTGGGAAATCTAGCAATGACGGCGGAAGAGGCTACACGAGAAGGAAACATGAGACAATTGTATGATACAACAAAGAAGCTCGCTGGAAATTACCGTAACCCAGAACGACCAGTGAAAAGGAAAAGTCTTCAACAGGGTATTGTTTAACAGAATGAAGGACTCCGTAGACGCCCGATTTTGAGACCAGCAGGCTGGGTTCCCTAAGGATCGAACGTGTACAGACCAAATCGCAACTCTACGTATCATTGTGGAACAATCAATCGAATGGAATTCATCATCTACATCAACTTCATTTACTATGAGAAAGCATTTGATAGCGTGGACAGGACAACATTATGCGGGCTTCTTCGATATTACTGCGTGACTGAGAAGATAGTCAATATCATACGGAATTCTTATAATGGATTAAACTGCCAAATCGTGCATGGAGGATAGCTGACAGACTCGTTCGAGGTAAAGACCGGTGTCAGGCAAGGTTGCTCACTCTCACCTTTTCTCCTTCTCCTGGTGATCGACTGGATCATGGAGAAATCAACATCTGGTGGGGGTACAAAGAACAGCTAAGATGCAGCTGGACGACTTAGACTTCGCAGATGATTTGGCTCTTCTATCACATGCGCAACAACAAATGCAGGAGAAGACGACCAGTGTAGCAGCAGCCTCAGCATCAGTAGGTCGCAACATACACAAAGGGAAAAGTAAGACTACCCCATACAACACAACATCCATCAATCGAATCACACTTGACAGAGAAACGTTTGAGGATGTAAAAGCCTTCACATATCTGGGCAGCATCATTGATGAACATGGTGGATTTGATGCAGATGTGAAGACGCGGATCGGCAAAGCAAGAGCAGCATATTTACAACTGAAGAACATCTGAAACTCAAAACAATTGTCAGCCAACACCAAGATCACAATTTTCAATACAAATGTCAAGATAGTTCTACTGTATGGGGCGGAAACCTGGAGAACTACGAAAGCCATCATCCAGAAGATACAGGTGTTTATTAACAGTTGCCTACGCGAGATACTTCAGATCTGTTGGCCCGACACTATCAGCAACAACCTACTGTGGTAGAGAACAAACCGGATTCCAGTGGAGGAAGAAATCAGGAAGAAGCGCTGGAAGTGGATCGGACACACATTGAGGAAATCACCCAACTGTGTCACAAGACAAACCCTCACAAGGAATCCTGAAGGTCACAGGAAAAGAAGAAGTCCAAAGAACACGTTTTGCTGAGAAATGGAGACAGACATGAGAAGAATGAACAAAAATTGGATAAAACTAAAAAAGAAGGTCCAGGACAGAGTGGGTTGGAGAATGCTTGTCGGCGGCCTTTGCTCCATTGATAGTAACAGGCGTAAATAAGTAAGTAAACTTGAGTACTGCGTACAAGCGACTAGCTCCTGCATAAAAAAAGACAGTGAGCTTTTGACAAGGGTTCAGAGAACAGCAACTAACCTGATTTCCGGAATAGAGAAGCTCCCGTATGATGCTCTAATGGCTAAATTAAACCTATTCTCATAGTCATTTCGAAGAACCAGAGGCGACTTGGCTACAGATTTCAAATCACTTAGTGATAAATTTGCATCTGACATGCCCCCATTTTTCTTGTCTTCCACAACAGAAAATTTACGAGCACACTCCAAAAACGTTCACAAACACAGAACAAATTACTTGTCAGCTGAATATCGACTTTCCCATCGAATAATCAACGAGTGGAATTCATTACCTCAGTACGTGGTTCAGGCTCCATCCGTCCACTCTTTCAAAAGAAAATTGGATCAACTGAGAGACCTTCATTGCCATGACTAACACAGACCATCAAGCCTCCTGTCCTTTCTAAACTGAAACTGAAACTGAATCTATATTTCAATGAATAACAGTCAATAGAAATGTGTACTTTTGTTTACGTATTTCCTTGTACATTCATCCGATTAAAATATTCCCTCAAAATGTTATATTTAATTTATGTAATACATTTGCATTAAAACAAATAAAATGTTTACAATAATTATGGAATAAACTTTGATCATGTGAACAACCATCAATTTGTTTTTATTTCGATTATTACTTTTATTTTGTTTGTTTTATGAAAAAAGGGCAAATTTTCTGTTCGATATTATGTTGCTGTTTTCTTTTTCTTATTTTTCTCCATTAAAGTGAAATCGAATATAGAATTAAACACTGTTCCATCGATAGTGGATTTCCGAATTCATCGCATTGATCATTAGCTAAGTGAAATCGGATCGAACCAATTTGCAAGTTCTATAATAAAATTTTATTACCACATTTTCTAAATTAATCAGTGTATCTGTAAATAAATATCCAAAATCAATAACTTTGTAAGTGTTCGACATTAGATTCTGACCACATTGGTTTTAACGAACTCACCTAGCTGAAGACGCTCGGTCATGCATCCGCATCAGATCACGGTATGGAACGGCGTGCTCAACGTCTCCTGCCATCACTAGCAAGATTAAATAAGTCACTCCTCGATATATTGATAATCTATCAAATATATCTTCAAACCTCCTCGCTTCTGACTTTTGATTTCACTGGATGGGCGCGATTCAATTATAGAAGGTGTTACTGGCGAAGTGTTGTCAAACTACAATATCTGTGGTATCTTCATCAGCATATGTCAGTTTATTTAGATAATCCACTTGTTAATAGTTTACAGTTAGATGAAGAGTTTGAAATGTTTAGGATATCACTTTCTTCTTTGACTACAACATGTATTATAGTTAACTCTTAATCTGGAGAAATTATCATTTAATTATCAAGAGTACGATTTATTTTCATAACGTATGAATGCAGTTTGATGGTACTTTATGCTTTGAAATGGATGGTTTAATTGTGAAGCGTTCATTGATTGATAAACAAAGAAATCATCCCGTATCCTTTAAGAACAAATGAACTATTAAGATTATTTTACAATTAATTAGTAACTTGTTCGAAAGATTTGAAATTCCAGTCGGTCAGTCGAATTCAGCTTAGAACCTGACATATACGTGCACTGGTTTAAGTTGCCACATCACATCATCCGAACGACATATCAGAGTAGTAGAAGTGGTTACACCACCAATAGTAACGAAAACCATTAGGCAACCATAGTGTGATTCAAGAAAGAAGGATGAATTCGATAAACAAAACACGTTAGATAACTTTAAAACCAAGATGTAAGTAAAACATCGGGTAAGTCGATCTGCACCCCAGCAATTGTTTCAGAGCCATTTCATATAGTGTTTCCTACTGCTGATTACAATAACTGAAATGACTCTGACTGGGTAGTCAGCATTTATCAACACGGCTTAGTTCAACAGACTTTTACTTCATGAATTAATCCCACGTCTATGATAATATTTTCACTGTTGACAAATTTACATTGCTTTCTGTGATCTGATAGCCAAACGAGCACATGTTGACCATTTATAGATTGACTGATAAATTAGGTCTATTTTAAGGTCTATTGATTACTGACTGGCTTCCTAAAATGTTCTGGTTTACTTTAAGCTGCCTTTATCAAACATTTTGACATCTTCCCATTCAAATACGTGTTTATGGTTATCCATATATATATTGATATAAGCTACGTCGAGGTAGTCGTCGCATCGTCTAGCCATTGGCTTAGTATTAACATGACAACCGTCATGTCAATACTAAATAATACTAATATTACTATGTGTATAGTTTTTATTTTTCACAGATATACTCATAAACTTCAGAAAACAGGCCAGGATATGCTAATGTGCATAGTCAGTAAAGTCCCTATCCCTTTAACCATCAGATCTACAAACACTGATGAGTTTATTTAGGTCGAAGTGAGGCATGTGGACGACCTTGAACTACATTTTGGCCAACGAGAAAATGGTGTTTGGTCATAAGATGTTTTAAAATGAAAAATTAATTAATTTACAGTAGATAAGGTGTTTTGACATAATTAAAGAAGCTTTATAATTGTTTTATCATGGTTGTCATCACGAATGGACATCAGGGGTGAGGAAAACCATCCTTTATCTGTGTCCGTTAACAATTCGATATCTAGCATTTCCGAGCATTTTTCAGTTCAGTTGATGTCTCAGTGATGGATGTAGGTGTAATTTTCATTGGAGGCTTTGTTCCCATCATTTAAAGCTATATACATACATCTTCTGTGAACACATTACTGTAGTGTATCCCAACTTGTCTGATGAAAAATCAAGTAAAATAAGAGTTATCGATTAAAATGCAATCCTCAGTGGAAATTATGTTCTCATATGCAACATTCATTCACTAAATGAACGGGAAAATGCAAGATATTGTACACAAATTAACAAGTGAGAGGCAGACGTTCTACAAATTCACGGACATTTATTTTGTCTTGATATCGGCTATAAAGTAAGAATGAATTTCAAATGGAAATTTAGTTTGTTTGTTCATACAATTTACTTCCATTGTTCATTTCCTTATTTCTTCTAATGACCATTTCTGAAATGTTGCATGGAAGCATGTGACAAACTATATGTGTATTCTATGTTGACCTATTTCGTTAGTGGTATGACTTACCATACTAAGCACAATGAATTATTTTTTCATCGCTTAGATTTTGTAGAATACTGGAAAGAGAGAAGATCGAGCTTGAGTAAAATTCTGTTCTATGAGAACACCCAGCGGTTAGACACATGGTTATTTATCTATTTTGTATTAGTCCTGTGGATAATATTCGTATTGTCAAGTTATATCTCACTGGTTTTCGGGTATACGACAAAACCTTTTGATAAACTTTCACTAGTTATAGAAACTATTTAATAAAACGTTAACTGTTAACCAGTGGTCATTTGTTGTTTAATGGAAGAAAATGTCAGTATTATGTTGGCAATGAATAGAGAATGAAAAGAAAAAGAGAATTATTTACATCGATTGAAATTGAAATCAACGTAAAGAAATATAAGTTGCTCAAGATAGTGTTACGTAAATAGATCAGAATTCTCTTTGTGAATGGTTGATCTCTACAATATTCACGATTATTTAGAAACATGTTTTAAACAAGTTTCCTTCTATTTTACTGATTTAACATTACACTTAATCTATTCTGTACAACAAACACCCATTTTCGCGTAACTATTAATTTTAATCTTGACGAATGTTTAGATAAACGATTTGGCATAGTATCTTCTAAGAAATTATTCTTGATAAAAACTATTAAGCGACCAACATTTCTGGCTGGTTACATAAACTCGAATAGGCTGATATACATACATTGAAGCAATGGAAAACTTGTTTTCTTGTTTTGAGACTTAAATCTATTTTTATAACACCTAGCTGATAAGAAAGTATCTATTATAATAATTATTCACCAGGCGCTTGAAGTCTTTCACACAAAAAACGCATCATGATTACTAGACATAACAATGTCTGTTATTTGGATATAGTTTATCCTAAGAGTTAAAATGATATTTTATGCTAAAATATACACATCAATAAGGCATATAAATAACTTTGAAGAAATCCATCTATCTCCATTTAGTAAAGACTAATTCCTTTCACTAGTTAAGCTGAAGAATACTGATTAACTGATTTTAGTCACCTAAAATTGAGGTTCGCTTTTAACCAAACTTCATTCCTTATATACATACACTTAACAATACATTTGCAAGCTAAGTTACTGGATAAAGATGAAGAAAATACATGCAACTTATAAAGAATAGATGGATTGTGGTTAGCAATGGAATCTAAGACTTGTGAGTTGGATGCGCCTGCATCTCAGAGCTGATGTACATATTGAAACCAGAACCCAGTATCTTTCAATAAAAACGTCTAACACGTTATCTACTGAGTTACTGAATCTAGTTGACGATCCCCAGACTGGATGAAACACCTGTGCTGCATTCCGCTGCTAGCTATAACCCAACGTTTCCATCGAATCTTGTAACTAAATGGCTATATCGGAGGATTCAATACAATGTAGATTTATGTCGACAAGGAATGGTTCAAATTAATTCGAGAATATTGACAACACAATAATTCAAACTCCCCAATAATTATAGAAATACTTAGCTTTCATGACAAAAAAAACTCAAATTTTGTGGAGTCAAAGTAAGAAAACCTGTAAGTGTGCATATAGAAGCCATAACTATTACTACTAGTAGAAATGTAGTTAACAGAAATACCAGTGGGACAACCATAGTAGTCGTACACACAATTACAGAATTTCTTGATAAAATCTGATAACCATACAATAAATATTAAATAGGAATAATATATTTGTAAAACCTCAGCGAATGAATTTCGCCTGGCAATCTGGTCCAAGCTATTTCAAGGAATTATTATCAAACATCAAATATATTATTCCTATTTAATGTCTTACATCAACTCAGCGCTCAAATACTGTGAAACTATTTGCTCTAATTTAGACGAGAGTTCTTACATACAGTAAATACTTCATTTGCAAAATATCCATCAATTGTCTCACTTTTTTGTTCATTTATTTCTATATCAATCACTCTCTGTTCTCGCTCTCTTCTCTTCAATCTTCTCAACCTTCTCTCTCCAGGCCTTACACTTTTGATTGGTGATACATACTACTTATATCTGTCCACATCAGTAGCACACAGCACTACTACTTCGAACCTCATCTAAAGTTCCTTAAGTACAATGTATTACATTTCCAAAAGTTAAAATGATGATTGAGTGAGAAAAATAACATAAAATATCAAAACACTAATGCACCATTTGCAGATCAAATTACAATGTCATTTAAGCATAATTTATAATTTATTGAAGGAACTATTATTCATCAAGTAAAATAAATGCAAACTGATCTAATAGTAGTAGTGGTGGTTGTTATTATTATTATTGTAGTGGTGGTAATGTTGATATCTGCACAGATTCAAAGAAATTTGTTATAATTAGTTATGTTCCTACAGTTATGTACATTAAGAAAATATGACAAAAAGTAAGTCCCAGGAGTAAATCTGATTAACTGACAAGTTATTAACAACTAATTAAAAAAAATCGAATGAATACACAGTTAGGCAAAAGAAAAGTTCTAAGAGGTCTTAATAAAAGTGTCATTATAATTGGTACTTATCAGAAAGACAAATTCCCAATTCTAGTCATCTTAGGACTCGAACTATGACCATTCTGTATACAGGTTAGAGCTGTTATTACTAGCCTATTTAAACGTCGAATGACAATGGGTTGATGTGTTTAAACTAATCGGTCAATGAGTAATAGCCAATATGATATTGATAAATCATTAGCATCAATTGAATTATATCGAACAAAGTGCACTACAATATTGATTAATTTAACCCATAAGTTTAAAAAAATAAAGTTAACAAAACTTGTTTGATTTAGTAAAATAATATTATTGTTTCAGAGCCTGCTTTTCTTACAACGGAACGAACTACCAATTCTAGAAATAAATCAATAAATAGATGAATAGGCGAATAGACTAACAAGCAGACAAAAAGATATAAATATTCCTAAAAGAAAACTACATTAAAGTGTCTTATCAATTTAAATAATAACAAACATAAATAAACAGGTGGAAATTTGTACAATTTTCAATTAGCTACTTGTCATACACTGATATCATCAAGTGAGCCTATTGAAAACTAGAAGGCATCGACACAACTATTGAATCCTAATTAAATTGAACAAAATTATTAAACATTTACAATTGATCTTTTGCATAATAAGCAGTTTATATTTGATTATTTTTTTTGTCTTCTTATAGACGCTGCTGAGGAGTCTCACAATAGTGAGCATATGTTGATTAATATCAGGAGTCTTTTTGTGGATATTATAGTAATAGTATCCACACAAAAAATAGCCCGACCGTTGCTGCTACCTTGTCGTGGTGGTCGGGCTTGCCTATCGTGATGAATCAATCGAGCTATACTGGCTGGAACAATCGTTCCTCAAGGTACTACCATGCCAAACAGGTCGGTTGAAGAGCGGTAAGACTAAAAGCAACAGTCCCAAGGTCCGAAGGCGAAGTCGTACTGCTGACTGTACAGATGTGTGACGGAAGTAAGGTGTTTCCTTCAGACAACCAGCATGACAGCGATGCTGCCTTCCCACAAGGAGGGGTGGGGTTAGAAAAGGTCGACCCTAAAAATGCCCACCTCGCCTTATCCCACGGATATCCGTCTCCGGTGGTAAGGTCCTTTGAAGAACGGAGCTAACAAAAATCCCCCACAAAAAGACCGTGCGTGACAGGCCTCAAGCAGTTGTCCCTTGGGCACTGCGGTCACGCTCCCAGGTCGTTAAGACCAACATTAATCCAACTTCTTTTTCAGGTCTCTCAAGAAATACCCTTCCACGGTGTGGGCAGCCGGGAAGTGATAAATGCCCTCATACCCGTAACAGCACACGAGACCAAGTTGGTCACTTTCAAATCCTTCCTACACCTCCTAATAACTCTGTTATCTCCACGACTAACCCTTCTCACGTCTTTTTGTCACCTCGCACCGCTAGGGCAAACGATTCAAGTACACCGAACGTTATTCCTGGTCTCCTAAAACTACGCTCTAAACTACATATAGGAACTTTTAATGTCCGAACATTGTGCCAAATAGAACAACAGGCTTCCTTAGCTAGGACTCTGGAATCTTACACCATCGATGTGTGCTGCGTCTCCGAAACGCGCATACAAGATCCGATTAGTATCATTCATTTGACCTCACATAATCAAAATAAAGAACCACCTCGACACACGCTTCGTGTATCTGGAAGCCCTAATGCTTCTTTCCGTGGTCTCGCTGGAGTAGGTATAGCATTAAGTCCTAGAGCAGAACTAGCTCTTTTAGACTGGATCCCAGTAGACAGTCGTCTGTGAGCTGTCCGACTAAACGGATCAGTAAGTACTCGGAAAGATAGGGAACCTCGTCGCTGCCTCTTCGTTGTCTCTGCCTACTCTCCCACTGACTGCAGCTCAGACGATTTAAAAGATGAGTTTTACAGAAAGCTTTCTGACCTTCTCCGAAAAGCTAGGCGTTCTGATGTAGTAATACTGGCTGGTAACTTTAATGCTCAAGTAGGTAAACTAAGTGAAAGGGAAAGACACCTGGGGGGATCTTATGGTGTCGTGGCTCAAAGAACAGATGATGGCGACCGTCTGTTGCGGCTGTGCTCAGATAACCGCCTGTTTCTTGAAAATAATAACTTTAAGCATAAGGAAAAACATCTTTTGACATGGCGAACCCCGAATTCGTCCCAACGTTGGGCCCAACTAGATCACGTCGCTATCAGCCACCGATGGAGGTGCTCGATAGAAGACTGTCGCTCATTCTGGAGCACATGTTTAGATTCAGATCATGCTCTAGTGCGAGCACGTATCTGTCTGCGACTTACTGGACGTAAGTAAAACACAGCGAGGAAACCTCTAAGGGTTCTACTTAATAATAGGCAGGCTAAGAACATATTTCACGAATAACTAGAAAAACAGTTAGGCAGCCATGTAAGTTGTGCCCACCACAAGATAGCATGGAATGACATCCGAAAAGCTGTCGAAACGGAAGTGACATCCGCTAGTAAGGTAAGCCATAAGGTTAGGGAGAAACAATGGATCTCGGCAGCGTCTACCGCACTGATAGGTGCTCGAAAAGTCATCCCATATGGCTCTGAACATAACGAAGAGCGGAGTCAGCTTAAGTGAAGGCTAATAAGAAGCCTACGCAATGATCGTGAACAGTGGTGGGTAGCGAAAGCAAGAGAGATGGAAAAGGCAGCGGCAATAGGTAACAGCAGACAGCTATTCAGACTTATTAAAGAAACCGGCATCAGGAACCCAACTATTAGCGAAACTATATCAAACAAAGATGGGCATATCATTCATTCTCAATCCAGGAGATTAGATCGATGGGCAGAGCACTTTAGGGATCAGTTCAACTGGCCTTCAGCCACACTTCAATTACCCACAATCTCCAGTCGTCCTGAATGGCAAATTGAGGTAAGTCCTCCAAATCTCTACGAGGTTGAAAAAGCTATAGAAAATCTAAAGCAAGGGAGAGCCGCAGGCCCTGACAGGTTTGCCCCTGAGATTTTTAAGGATGGTGGTCCAGTACTAGCAGCGAGATTGACTGAGGTCTTAGGTAGAATCTTGGAACTGGACGTAATTCCATCTGACTGGTCCCAATCACTGATTGTGCCAGTCTATAAGAAAGGACAAAAGACCTGTGACAATCACAGAGGGATCAGTTTGACTAATATAGTGTCTAAAATATTAGCTTCAATAATACTTAGACGCTTAACCAAAGCTTGTGAAGAGCAGACTAGAGAAAACCAGGCTGGTTTCCGACCTGGACGTGGTTGCATAGACCAGATATTCACTCTACGTCAGATCCTAGAACATAGACACAAATTCAGACGTCCCACAATAGTAGTATTTCTTGACCTTAAGGCGGCATTTGACTCTGTTGATCGTGAGGTTCTATGGCAATGTTTGTCACTGAAAGGAGTACCAAAGAAGTACATTAACCTCATAAAGGCTCTCTACTCGAACACAACTGGTCGAGTTAGAGCCTATGGCGAACTGTCATCAGAACTGATTACCACAAGTGGCGTTCGTCAGGGCTGTCCACTCTCCCCATTCTTGATTAATTTTGTCATTGACATGCTTTTAGAGATATCACTTTCATCATCTCAATCTCCTGGAGTTGAACTTCTACCAGGAGGCTCACTTGTTGACTTAGAATACGCCGACGACATAGTTTTACTCGGTGAAGACGCTGACAAAATGCAGAGTCTTCTGACCACTATAAGCAACAGTGCAGGCATGTTCGGGATGCGATTCTCTCCCTCGAAGTGCAAAATGTTACTTCAGGATTGGGTTGCATCGACACCTGAACTAATGATAGGGAGTAAAGTATTTGAGCGTGTTGACAGCTTCACTTATCTTGGGAGTCTCATCAGCCCTTGTGGTCTGGTGTGTGACGAAATCTCAGCAGGGATACAGAAGGCTCGTCTAGCTTTCGCCAACTTGCTCCATTTATGGCGTAGGCGAGAAATCCGTCTAGCAACAAAAGGACGGGTTTACTGTGCAGCAATTCGCTCCGTCCTACTTTATGGCAGTGAAACATGGCCGGTAAGAGTAGAGGATATTCGTAGGCTACTAGTGTTCGATCATAGGTGTCTTCGACGCATTGCTCGTATATCCTGGGACCACCGGGTAAGTAATGCAGTTGTTAGGAAACGGGTACTAGGTAAGGATGGCAAATCGATTGATGAAGTAGTGAAACTTCATCAGTTGAGATGGCTGGGACATGTGTTACGTATGCCCAACCACCGACTGCCCCGACGTGCAATGTTTCATGGTGTAGGAGTAGGTTGGAAGAAAGCTAGGGGTGGCCAGACCAAAACATGGCATAAATTCATGAAGTCACTGACAAGTGGACTGAGCCATGTTGGTAGGCGTAGACTACCTGGTTGGGATTCGCGAGATGATGGCAACCGATGGTTAGAGACCTTGAATGACATGGCTGAAAATCGTTTGCGATGGCGAAGGTGCATCCACTCTTTGTGTTCTGCCAAATTCTAATCCTGTGAATTCTTCATGTCCCTATCCTTTTTATCTTTCCAAATTTATTTCACCGTATTATACTCCTTCAATAACATCTTCAGACCCTTATCTTTCTCATAATACTTATACTCTTACTACTTCTACCACTATAGTATTTGAATCAACAACTTCATCTCGGTGATAATTTGATATGGCAACTCGAACTGATGTACGTACGTACGAAGTTCTACGTTGTAACTGACTGAATGACTGACGTTGCGAGGTCTAGAGGTACTGGGTTCAATCCCTGGTGCGATCATGGATGCGTATCGGTGAGAACCCCCATAATAGGACAAAGCAACTATTTAACACTTCCTGGTTTTCGGTAGTTGTCCAATTAAATTCAGTTCACGATATAAAATAAGATGAATATTTACATTTATTCAGATAACTGTACATACTACATAACAATAAAGTTTCATATGATTTGTATATTTCACTTAATACTGATAATCAAAACAATTTCTTACTGATAAAACAAACGAAGTTACAAAAAGATATATGAATGGCACATGTTTTAAACATTAGATAGTTTTAAGCAAAGATGGATAGTTTTGATTTATAAATAAAAAGAATGAAAATACGAGTGAAGGAGCCAATCAGTAAAATCCACTTGATAAGAAACAGATGACAATCGATTAATACAGAATAACAGTTAGTATGTACACTCTACATTAACTATATACTGCTATGTGGGTTTGATGAGAATTTTTATGTGCTAAGAATGTCCAGTCATCCCATCCACATGAATGAATGCATCAGTAAATGACTTTCTACATTCACCAGCAAAATTTTCAGTGAGCGGATGAACAAAACTGGGATAGAAAGCAGTCTGTGGTCACCTTTTAAAGTTGATTGACTTCAGAGTTCAAGGTAATCTACAAAAAACCAGTAAATTCTTGGATGGGTTCTACAAACCTGAAATGGATTGTCATCATATGTGAACACTCCAAACAAAAAGAAGATATAATATATCACTGTACAATAAACTGAATCCGTTACCCAAACATTTTAGTGTTTGCTGTCTACAAAAATCTACAGACAAACAACTGGTAGACCAAATAATATTTATTTCCGTTAGATGTAGCAACTAAAAAAATTATTAGAAAACTGTGGGGATTCAGATACTTAATTACTTACTTACGCCTGCTACCTATCGTGAAGGGGTATAGGCCTCCCACCAGCATTCTACATCCAACTCTGTCCTCACCAATCACTTCCAGTCGTTTCAATTTTTTATTCATCCTTTCCATGTCTGCTTCCAATTCTCGAAGCAGTGTGCTCTTCGTCCTTCTTCCTTTCCGTTTACCTACAGCATCCCAAGTAAGCGTATGCCTCGTGATGCAGTTTGGCGATTTCCGAAATGCATTTCCCATCCACTTCCAAAGTATCTTCCTAATTTCCTTCTCAGCCGGAACCTGATTTCTTCTATCCAATAGTAGGCTGCCGCTAATGATATCCGGTCAATGGACATTGATTATCTTGAGTAGACAATCGTTTATAAATACTCGTAAATTTTTGATGATGGCTCTAGTAGTTCTCCAAGTTTCAGCTACGTACGTCAGGTCTGTCTTGACGTTCCTATTCAAGATTCTAACTTTCATATTGATTGGCAAACAGTTATTTTGAGTTCCATATGTTCTTCAATTGTAAGAATGCAGTCCATAATTTGTCAGTCCTAACATTCGTGTCTGCATCGGATCCTCCTTGTTCATCGATGATGCTAACAACCAGGAGCGTGAAAGATTTCACATTTTCCAGAAATTTTCCATGTTGTATTTGAGAGTGGCGCTTCTCCAATTGTGTGTGTGTTGAGGCCTACTGATGCAGAAGCTGGTGCTACATTAGTTGTCTTCATCTGCATTTGTTCGTGTGTATGGTATAGGAGGGCTAGGTCGTCTGTGAGGCCCGAATCGTCTAGCTGGTTCCGAGCTGTCCATTGTATTCCGTACCTTCCCTCAGATATCGGGCTCTTCATTATCCAGTCAACCACCAGAAGAACAATGTTGAGGGAGAGTAGGCAGCCTTGTCTAACTCCGGTCCTTACTTGGAATGCATCTGTCAGCTGTTCTCCATGCACAACTCCGCAATGTATTCCTTCGTATGAATTCCGGATGATGTTGACGATCTACTCAGGTACACCACAGTGTCAAGGAATAACATTCCATAATGTTCTCCTTACCACACAGTTGAATTCTTTCTCATAGTCAATGAAGTTGATGTTTGATGATGACTTACATTCAATTGATTGTTCAATGATGATCTGTAGTGTCACAATTCGGTCTGTGCACGATCGATCCTCACGAAATCCGACCAGTTGATCTCGAGGTTGGACATCAACTGAATCTTCCATCCAGTTCAGCAACACTCTGTTGGAAACGTTTCCTGATACTGACAGTAGTGTGATGACTCTATGGTACTCACATTTGCTCAAATCTCCTTTCTCTCGTATCTTGATGAGATGTCCTTCTTTCAAATCATTGAATGTCCTTGTGTGTAGAGCATTTTATTCTTCATGATCAGAGTAAAATAGCATCGGTCCCGAACCTTATCTTTCATGTCTAACTTGGGTCCAATCAATTTCACCGCTTCCGAGTACCATCAAGTTGTATCTACTCATTTCCATAGTTATTTTAATAATCCCTCCGGTCTCCCACATTTTCCAGACAATCTATGTACCTATATTAACTGTTACTATGGTTATCTGTAGTATCATCGTCCTTGTGACTTCCTAAGAATTTCGGCTTTCACCATGAGGCGTCATAATTCTTCTGAATGAAGATCCTTCAGCTGTCAGGGTAGATTTTCAGTGGTTTAAGTAGTTTTTCTGGTCAACATTTTTTAACAAGGTTCTTTTCTACGGTACAGTGTTCCTAACACCATACTCAAGCCTCCTTCTTTATCCGGACTTGGTAAGGGTAGTAACTTTAGAATGTCTACCAGAGCTCATTTTGTAAGTATTTGTGAATACACATCACTGTCTATAGGGAATTCTTATACAAAACATAATTTAACTGATAGGTACCGTTATGTTTTAATTTTGAATAAAAAGTTCCAGAGATATCTTTTTTGCATTCTGTTTTTTAATTATTTATGAATGCTAACTGAAATTATGCTTTTTTTAGTGCTTACCAACTTAAACTTCCCTAGATTTTTTGTTATTTCTTCAATTATGAACAAAAGTTTCTGATATATATATATATATATATATATATATATATATATATATATATATATATATATATATATATATATATATATATATATAGAAATTATAGGCTAAATTAGGTCAAAAACATGGCGCGTTAAGGTTTACTGGCTAACATTTAAACTCCTTTGTTTTTACATCTTTAACTTTTGCCATTTACGAAATTTATACTTTTCTTGTAATCAACACTGATGTATACAAGTCACTATACACAGTTTACTCATATCCAGCTAATAGATCCAATTCATAAAACTTGATTGATAGGCTGAATAACTTAAGTTATTGATATGATGAAATATTTGTTGATCCGAAGATAGTTTTCATCAAGAACTGAGATCAGTTGTAGAATAAATGAAACATGATGGGCTGTAGATAATTTCGTCATCTTAAAAGAAAGTTTAACTACTAACACTTTGAGGATTAAATGTATGAACTGTTCATTTTGTCAGTAGATTGTAATCTTACGAACTCAGTTACTTCATGATATAGAGAGGCAATATCTCAGTTTTGTTGATCTGTATTTGTCTGAAAACTTAATACTCTTGCCGTTACAAGTTGTACTCCCATACCAAAGTTTATCTCTATCAATAGTGTCACTAACTTTACTATGTTTACGATTGTTATATTATTAAACAATTTTGAAGCTAAAGCCACTAAACATATGGGCTTTAGAGTAAGATTTTGCTCACAAATCCTATACTGGTAAGAAATAAACGTCCTTGATTACCATTTTCTAGTAATATTTGAAACTGATTAATAAGATATCACGAGCCTAGTGTCTCATCATTTTTGGAAGTAACGATCTTTGTATCCAATTTAAAAAATGGCGTAAGTAAATTAAATAGAAATTACCCGAGTATAAGTTTGTTACTAATCACTTCTAAAATATTGTCACCACAGGTTGTGGGAAGTCCATAAAAGCTTGATCCGCAAGAAGCAGATAGGTTTTAGTATGTGTTAGACAGGACTATGTTCTGTGGTTTCTGTTAGAGATGGGTGTGCTTAAGAAGTTAATTAACATCTAGAAGGACCAATGCAAAAGCAGTTCAGGATATGTGAAGGTATACAACCACCTCTCTTAAATTATGTAAACCAGCAGTGAATTTAGATACGATTACTCCATCATGACATCTATCTTCATTTCCTCTGTTGACGACATTCTGGAGAAAGTCCCTTGTCGCGGTGGAAATGCGTTATCTGGAGAAAGTCTCTTTCCCCCTCGTGTATGGGGATGACAAGGTTAGAGACCAGGCTTTGCAGTTATGAAAGGAAAATTGTATTAGAATGCAAAGCACTTCTGCTAGGATGGTAGATGCCGTTTATTTCACTCGGATTTGTAGTGACCATTTGAAATAGTTACAAGATTCATATATTTGGATATTTATGAGTTTTCTGGCTAGGTAAGATCTACCTAGGTATATTGAAATCTGGAACAGGGTAATCTGAGTAGCAATAAACGACAATATTCAGGGTCCAAAATGTTGGATATATGAAGTGTCAGTGGAAGCAGTTGTCTTCTAGGCTTGCACAACATGGCCTCTCTAAGGTGAGGATGCCCTAAGTCTCTCTATGCCATCAATATTGGTCCCGAAAGATAAGTTGTGTCCACCGGCAAAACTGCTGAAGTAATGTCGAAGTCAGGAAAAATGCGCAGCCATATATGCGAACCATTAAGATGTTTCGGTCAAGAGATTTGATGTTGTAACTTTTAGCGAATTCGAGTTTATTACAGCATGTCATTTCTAAATTGCATATTATGTTGAAAATGTTCTTCTAACCATACTCTGAACATAAAATAGCCGTTTTTATGGTGGTGTATTACTAATAGTTGAAGATTGTGATTAAAAACTTATGCGCCACATTGAGACTGGTGTTAAGAGCTTCATAATTCGTTGACTAATCTACGACTTTCTTTTTCACAGATATTCAATCTACTGCAATCATAATGAACCCTTAAAGGAATTCACCTTCATTCCTAATAGCAAGTAACATAGTTTTCTCTTATCACTAATTTTGAAGAAATTTGGGAATATTTTATATTAAAAACTAGCATTTTGAAGTGTCTACAAATGATGAGTAAAATACCTTTAATTCGGAATGAGATTTAGCAATCCCACCAGCATGTCAAAATTACATTAGTTTCGTTTTATTAAGCAAAACTAAACTCTTTTAAATTCAAAATATAATTTTATCAAATATTCGTTCTATTTTACTTAGCTCCTATCCAACTTGATTGCCTGGTATATAAAAGCTCCCAAAAATCATTAAAATAGATAGGATTGCACTTTCCAGGTAATCGATTCTCAACAACGCCTGATTCCATCTTAATAAAAATTGTCTTGGATGTAAAGCATACATAATATACCATGTAAAATATAATTAATGCTTAGACTATTTAGCCTTGACTATCACTGTTTATTTGACCTGGTGAAAAACGCATGCATAAGTTGAAAATATCAACATTCAAACAATTCTAGTCATTCACAAATACCAATATTAATAAAACTGGAAGTAAATAAACTTTACAAGAATTAACCAATGAGATTGCAGTAAGAAACATCACATGACTTTTATCGTAATAGCTGTTATTTTTTTAGTCTATGACCTTGAAACACGGCATTCATAACAAGAGTTCAACTTATATGCGTAAAGGTTTCATTAATTCACGTGATGTTACGTTGACAAAAATAAGTACAATTATCGTTCTTTAAATGGTAAAAAAATATCTCACCACATTTTACATTAAAGGAGGCTGAAATGATTTCTTATTAAACAAAATGGGCTGATGTTTCCCCGACCCGTAAAGACGAAAATTATTTTTAGAGGAGTAGGCGACTTCATAAAATATTAAATTTATGTGTATCGGTTCAAAACGTGAAACAATATCACTTATCTTAAATTGATTAATGCAATGATATGGTTTCTTTCCCTATTTGTTCTCATTACAGAGGAAATACAAAACTAATGCTTATCACATTTCTAACAAATTTTAGCCAACTCTTTGTTAGCATATTAGAAGCGTGGAATGTTTTGTAAAGAGTAAAGAGAGTGGAGGGGAAGGGCAATATGACCTAAATAAGCTACATCGAATACACATAATCCACTCTAGTGTAGAAGGGTATTAGGCTACAGAAACCAACTTAACATGATTTTGAATGACATTTTAATAACCCCAAATGGAAACTTACTTATTTGAAGGAATAACACTAAATTCTTACGAAGAGTTTGTGCTATTGTGTACTGACGTGAGAGATTTTAACAGGTTGATTCCAAAATCGTCAACAGTGGGGCAGTCATCACTGACGGAGGTGAACAACGGGAGTACTTTATTGAAGATTGACTGTA
The DNA here is from genome assembly GCA_944470415.2 of Schistosoma rodhaini. Taxonomy (NCBI): domain Eukaryota; kingdom Metazoa; phylum Platyhelminthes; class Trematoda; order Strigeidida; family Schistosomatidae; genus Schistosoma; species Schistosoma rodhaini. The sequence goes on from OX104037.1 coordinate 33,243,722, forward strand.
GTTGGAAATATGAAACATTGTACTGTAACGTAGTGACCCAAAAGTAATGTGCTCGCAACAACTCTCTAAGATATGGCTATGCTTGCCACTTTTCAAGAGTTCTAAACTGGAGCTAAAACAGATATCCAGCGCTCCTTGGGTCTGTAGCTGATATCAGATTTTCTTGAGAGGACTACTTTATAATCATGTTATTAGCAACTAGATGAGTAAACTCATAGTGACTCAAGATTGAATGTTTACGTGTTCAGAACATCCAAGCTATTTCCCATTTACACCTCTAAATTAAAGACACTTTGTATCGTGGTGAAATTTCGAAGTATAAAGTCACTGTCCACTGATTGTAGCACCAAACATATGACGGGGATTTGTGAGTGAGTACGATTCTGGAGCTACACCATCTATTGTGTTTGGTGGTTTAATCATGAAGTCCCTAATGTCTCTGTATGCAAAATCACCGCATACTACAAAAAGAAGTAGGTTATAAGAATTCCTTCACAATCAACTGTTAACTTGTTCGGTTGGTATGGAATCTGAATGGTTGCTGCCCACAACACAATGATAGACAGTAATCAATCAATACTTATATCAACAGAGCAAGTTGTTAGTTAATTGTGTGGAAATTGTAATAGTCCAATTCTTTTCGAATTATGTACAGAAAACTAACTTTTTATCCTATAAACGACATCCCACTGATTTGTTTCAATGTCAAGCCTGTTGAGTAGGTTGTGAAATGTCATCGACCGCCTTCTCAAAGCGGTGTTGTTTGCGAAATTGAGAAGACGAAAAGCAATTGTTCGGCCTTTCAACTGGGTTGATGGGTATACAGAATCTACGTAGGGAAGTTGGAAAACCCTGCTTCCAAAACAATGGTCATATGGAATCTAGGATTCTGTGGCAACAAATGGCGCATGAGACTATTCTTAGTTACCGGCTACCACGGAACTGCATCTCCTAACGTTGCTTCACCGCCGTATGGATCAGACCTCTAGGCCGAAGGCTCAGGGGGTGGGCTCCTAAGAAAACTACGTGCTTCGGTTTGTACACGTGAGCAGTACCCCAACCCAAACTTACTGATATGGCGCATATATACCCTGGTGCCACCTTCGTACCAGTTTTTATGTAATTATATAAAGTAATAACATGATATCTCCTAACTCATAGTAAGGTTAAGGCAAGAAGAATCCGAAACGCAGATCTCAATACGCACATTTTTCTTAATGCCATTTTTCCAGGATACAGATATACTTTGGGAGTAACGACTTAGGTCAGAATCCCATCTAGAAGACTAAGGGTATGCGAATGATGATCTAGCTGCTTGAAGCTGGAAAGTGGTTTTCTGAACGACCTGTAGGGTAGCAAGAATTAGTGGCTAGAAAAGTTTGCCAATATGGCCGATAACCAATAACCGTAAATCTGTACTCATTCTGCTAAAAGATAAACGATCAGTATTAGGTTTTTTAATACATTTAACGGCCACTTACATCAGTTTATAAATAGATTTACTAGCTGTTTTACACCATTTAATAGATAGGAAACTACCTTAAATCATTGTAAGTTTTGAGGCGCTACATATTGATACAAATAGTAAAAATATTTCGATACAATTTGATTAGTAACTAGTGAAAAGTTTTGATAATCCTATTATACGGACACAACTATGATCAGATGACATTAGTCATTTAATCATAATCAACGTAGAGCCTGGAACATATATGTTGGCTGAACTTCCCATACCGAATTAGCACGAGAAGATGAAATCAGCAAAATGAATAACGAAGTATTTAAAGATCACCTATTAGCAGCGATTATGAGAAAGACTAAGCGTTGATAATAAGGCTCGGAAAGATATATGCGCGGAGGAATACAGGGATTCAACTTATACGCCGGTGAATATCGTCCGCAGAAGTAGGTAATGGTTAAGCATACGTAATACATCTCTTAACCACCTCTATTAATGAAGAGTTACAACTAGATCAGTTAATTTGTCACCTTTGGCGAAAACCCCATTGCGTTCCCCATTGTGTTCCAATTTTATACTAAATAATAAAACATTTAAAACATATATAAGCGAACAATTTTGTTTTTGACTAGATCCTCATCACGCATCACTTTAGTATGCAGTAAAATTTATATGCATATACGAAATTATTAAACCAACATTTATTCAATTATTTTATATTTAGGCACAAAGAGGAAATGTTGACATGATTTAAATGTGAAACATCATTAGGAAAAATGACATGAAAGAATAGAATGAAACAAATATAACGTAAGCGACACGTTGTGCTGAAAAAAAAAGTAAGACCGGTTGCCATCATACCAGAAACGAGCCAAAAAAGATTCATTCAGTGTTTACATAAACTAAAATGCATATTCAACAAAAACCTGATAGGAAAAACAAACCACCACTGACAGATATTTTAACACATACTAACATTTGTGAAAAATAGATAGAACGAAATGTTTGAAATAATACTAATGAAAAATTCGGCTGCAGATAGTGAAGCTAAATTTAGAATTTAGCAATATGAACGATCACCGGGCCGTTTATTCATGGCCTCTTGAATTGGTCCTTCACCAGGGTTTTGAACTATTAGTTCTGTAAATTGAATCAGTCTCTGAGATGAAACGTTTACGAGGTCTGAAAGGAAGTAATAAATCATAGTAAAAGATATTTGAAAAACTGATGGGTTGCAACGTATACACAAATCTTATAGTGAATACACCACGATGATGTTGTACACTGTGAATTTCCTCCTGAAAGACAAACATTGAATAGTATCGAGGTTTAAGTGACGTTTTTTAAGCCATTGAATGATAGAGTGAAGTGAAATTTGTGTGGTGATTGAAATCTCCATCAACTGGCTGATTAGTCAGTTTCTAATAACAATTATTTTGGGCTACATATAAATACATGCTTTTGGACTAGTAAATACACCTCAAACACCACCGAATATGGCAAAGACGTGGCATAGAATTATTATACTTCCAACCTTGTTCAGAGCTTTCGGAGCTAGGTCTTAATAAGCCATGCTAGATGAACAATCAATGGTCAATCTATTTACATTCTGATATTTATTGGAGAAGTACTGGTCAACAGTTCTCATAAGTCTTGCACTTTCGTTGAAATATAAGTTTTCTACAAAGAAGTTGTTTAAACAATATGGCGGTCTCAGTCAGTCAGTCAGTCACAACGTAGAACTTCGTACGTACGTACATCAGTTCGAGTTGCCATACCACATTAGCACACAGATGCAGTTGTCGATTCAAATCCCATAGTGGAAGAAGTAGTAAGAGTATAATCAGAAATCCAAAAGATTAGGGTTTGAAGAAATTATTGAAGGAGTATAGTACAGTGAAATATATTTGGAAAGAGAAAAAGATAAAGACATGAGAAATTCAGAAGATTAGAATTTGGTAGAACACAAAGAGTGGATGCACCTTCGCCATTGCAAACGATTTTGAGCCATGTCATTCAAGGCCTCTAACCATCGGTTGCTGTCATCTCGCGGATCCCAACCAGGTAGTCTACACCTACCAACATGGCCCAGACCACTTGTCAGTGACTTCATTGATTTGTGCCACGTTTTGGTCTGGCCACCCCTAGCTTTCTTCCAACCTACTCCTACACCATGAAACATTGCACGTCGGGGCAGTCGGTGGTTGGGCATACGTAACACATGTCCCAGCCATCTCAACTGATGAAGTTTCACTACTTCATCAATCGATTTGCCATCCCTACCTAGTACTCGTTTCCTAACAACTGCATTACTTACCCGGTGGTCCCAGGATATACGAGCAATGCTTCGAAGACACCTATGATCGAACACTAGTAGCCTACGAATATCCTCTACTCTTACCGGCCATGTTTCACTGCCATAAAGTAGGACGGAACGGACTGCTGCACAGTAAACCCGTCCTTTGGTTGCTAGACGGATATCTCGCCTACGCCACAAATGATGCAAGTTGGCGAAAGCTAGACGAGCCTTCTGTATCCCTGCTGAGATTTCGTCAAACACCAGACCACAAGGGCTGATGAGACTCCCAAGATAAGTGAAGTGGTCTACACGCTCAACTACTTCACTCCCTATCATTAGTTCAGGTGTCGCTGCAACCCAATCCTGAAGTAACATTTTGCACTTCGAGGGAGAGAATCGCATCCCGAACATGCCTGCATTGTTGCTTATGGTGGTCAGAAGACTCTGCATTTTGTCAGCGTCTTCACCGAGTAAAACTATGTCGTCGGCGTATTCTAAGTCAACAAGTGAGCCTCCCGGTAAGAGTTCAACTCCTGGAGGCTTAGCTGATGAAAGTGCTGTCTCTAAAAGTATGTCAATGACAAAGTTAAACAAAAATGGGGAGAGTGGACAGCCCTGACGAACGCCACTTGTGGTAATCAGTTCTGATGACAGTTCGCCATAGGCTCTAACTCGACCAGTTGTGTTCGAGTAGAGAGCCTTTATGAGGTTAATGTACTTCTTTGGTACTCCTTTCAGTGACAAACATTGCCATAGAACCTCACGATCAACAGAGTCAAATGCCGCCTTAAGGTCAAGAAATACTACTATTGTGGGACGTCTGAATTTGTGTCTATGTTCTAGAATCTGACGTAGGGTGAATATCTGGTCTATGCAACCACGTCCAGGTCGAAAACCAGCCTGGTTTTCTCTAGTCTGCTCTTCACGAGCTTTGGTTAGGCGACCTAGTATTATTGAAGCTAATATTTTAGACACTATATTAGTCAAACTGATCCCTCTGTGATTGTCACAGGAGGACTTTTGTCCTTTCTTATAGACTGGCACAATCAGTGATTGGGACCAGTCAGATGGAATTACGTCCAGTTCCCAGATTCTACCTAAGACCTCAGTCAATCTCACTGCTAGTACTGGACCACCATCCTTAAAAATCTCAGGGGTCAACCTGTCAGGGCCTGCTGCTCTCCCTCGCTTCAGATTTCCTATAGCTTTTTCAACCTCACAGAGGGTTGGAGGACTTACGTCAATTTGCCATTCAGGACGACTGGGGATCGTGGGTAATTGAAGCGTGGCTGAAGGCCAGTTGAACTGATCTCTAAAGTGTTCTGCCCATCGATCCAATCTCCTGGATTGAGAATGAATAATATGCCCATCTCTATCTGAGATGGTTTCACTGATATTCGGGTTCCTAATGCCGGTTTCTTTAACGAGTCTGAATAGCTGCCTACTGTTACCTATTGCCGCTGCCTTTTCCATCTCTCTTGCTTTCGCTACCCACCACTGTTCACGATCATTACGTAGGCTTCTTATAAGCCTGCGCTTAAGTTGACTCCGCTCTTCGTTATGCTCAGAGCCAGGTGGGATGAGTTTACGAGCATCTATCAGTGCGGAAGATGCTGCCGAGATCCATTGTTTCTCCCTAACGTTATGGTTTACCTTACTAGCGGACATCACTGCTGTTTCCACAGCTTTTCGGATGTCATTCCACGCTGCATCGGGGTGGACACAACTTACATGGCTGCCTAACTGTTTTTCTAGTTGTTCCTGATATATATTCTTAGCCTGCCTATCATTAAGTAGAACCCTTAGAGGCTTCCCTGCAGTGTCTTTCCTACGACCAGTAAGACGCAGACAGATACGTGCTCGCACTAGAGCATGATCTGAATCTAAACATGTGTACCACAATGAGCGACAGTCTTCAATCGAGCCCCTCCATCGGTGGCTGATAGCGATGTGATCTAATTGGGTCCAACGTTGGGACGAATTCGGGGGTCGCCATGTCAAAAGATGTTTTTCCTTATGCTTAAAGTTAGTATTTGCAAGAAATAGGCGGTTATCTGAGCACAGCTGCAACAGACGGTCGCCATTATCTGTTCTTTTCGCCATGACACCATAAGATCCCCCCAGGTGTCTTTCCCTTTCACTTAGTTTACCTACTTGAGCATTAAAGTCACCTGCTACTATTACAACATCAGAACGCCTAGCTTCTCGGAGAAGGTCAGAAAGTTTTCTGTAAAACTCATCTTTTATATCGTCTGAGCTGCAGTCAGTGGGAGAGTAGGCAGAGACGACGAAGAGGCAACGACGAGTTTCCCTATCTTTCCGGGTCCTTACTGATCCGTTTAGTCGGACAGCGCATAGACGACTGTCTACTGGGATCCAGTCTAAAAGAGCTAGTTCTGCCCTAGGACTTAATGCTATACCTACTCCAGCGAGGCCACGGGAAGCAGCGTCAGGGCTTCCAGATACACGAAGCGTGTATCGAGATGAAACTTTATTTTGATTAGGTGAGGTCAAATGAATGACACTACTCGGATCTTGTATGCGCGTTTCGGAGACGCAGCACACATCGATGGTGTAAGATTCCAGAGTCCTAGCTAAGGAAGCCTGTTGTCCTATTTGGCACAATGTTCGGACATTAAAAGTTCCTATATGTAGTTTAGAGCGTGGTTTCAGGAGACCAGAAATAACGTTCTGTGTACTCGAATCGTTTGCCCTAGCGGTGCGAGGTGATAAAAGGACGTGGGAAGGGTTAGTCGTGGAGATAACAGAGTTATTAGGAGGTGTAGGAAGGATTTGAAAGCGACCAACTTGGTCTTGTGTGCAGCTAAGGGTATGAGGGCTAGTATCACTTCCCGGCTGCCCACACCGTGGAAGGGTATTTCTTGAGGGACCTGAAAAAGAAGTTGGATTAGTGTTGGTCTTAACGACCTGGGTGCGTGACCGCAGTACCCAAGGGACATCTGCTTGAGGCCGGTCACGCACGGCCTTTTTGTGGGGGATTTTTGACGTGTTAGCTCCGTTCTTCAAAAGTCCTTACCGCCGGAGACGGAAATCCGTGGGATAAGGCGAGGTGTGCATTTTTAGGGTCGACCTTTTCTAACCCCACCCCTCCTTGTGGGAAGGCAGCATCGCTGTCATGCTGGTTGTCTGAAGGAAACACCTTACTGCTTTCACACCTCTGTACAGTCAGCAGTACGACTTCGCCTTCGGACCTTGGGATTGCTGCTTTTAGTCTCACCGCTCTTCAATCGACCTGTCTGGCATGGTAGGACCTTGAGGAACGATTGTTCCAGCCAGCATAGCTCGATTGGATCATCACGATAGGCAAGCCCGACCACCACGTCAAGGTAGCAGCAACGGTCGGGTCTAATGTAAATACGATAACTGATAACAATGTGTTAATTTATAGCACAGGAGAAACATAATGGTTTGAAATGCAGACAAATTATTGCATGAACTTACTTAGTAGTAAATTCGTTAGCTAGCTTTCTTGGTATAAAACCAGCCTTAATGGCACCGTTCATAAATAATTCCATTAACGTGTAGGCAGCAGGTACATCTATTTGTAAGTCTGGTAATTCAGCATAAACACGTTTGACACCCAGAGTTAACTGGTCAACTGTCAAAACAACTGAAGCACATAATTCCTTCAGCAAACGAATAACACGTTCACGCGCATCCTCTGTGCTTATTTCTATAGCCATTATGATTGCCTAAAAAAAAATAGAAAAAGATTTTGATTATAAGTGATTAAATAAGCTTCAAATATTACAATTAGACATTACTACCTTCAAATGTTTTAGTCTCATAAAAGCTAGTACTTGCCAGAAACAACTACAAACTGCTTCTTTTAAGAACAGTTAGGTGAACTAGATTTCATAATTACAAGCATTAGACTACTAGCCCTCAATGTTTGCTACATTTGGTTATCAAACGCTGATGGGATGAGAGTTGAAGTCGCACCCATAAAGGTTGAAAGATATTTTCAAATCACTAAGCAATTCAAGATAAATACTGGGCAATAAAATAAGGACAATGCAGAACTGGTCATACTACTCATTTATTTGATCAACTGCTAAATTTTAACTATTTAAAACCATAAGTCCATTCAGAAATTTGTAGACCAGTGTAACCATCTGTGGAATGGAAGGCCCGCCCACTTTATAGGCCAAGTAAAAATCTGAAAATTAGTTAACAATCGTTTAGGTATCTAATTTAACGGTTCATTATTCACAATTACATACACTTAATATCTATTTGCAGAGCTGATATAAAGTCACAGAAACAAGTAATATGACCTCCAAGTTGTGTTCGTTAATTAAACAACACGATCACTTTAATAAACAATTAAGCGTGAAATTATATGATGTAACTTGGATATGTATATTGTGTTTGTGACCTTTGCAGTCAAAATCATAACATATATGACATAGAAAAACTTTTTGAATTCTGACTTTTGTTTACGACAGTTGATGTGAATCATTTGTCATCAGATGACAAGTTTAGTATAATGAAAAACCTTATCTCATATGGAGATACAGGTGTTAAATCAGACATATCAATCAGTATTCAACCAGTCTTAAAATCCACACTAACTTTTCTCAAAGTTATATTTTGTATGGCAAATGGAAAATTAAAAAACTCTCCGTAAAAAGTAAGATTTAATCATGAAATTTACATAAATATATTGGTCGGGACTAGCGAAATTCCGTAGCCACAAAAACTGTGAAAGTATGAAGTGTATGGTACAAAACTCACCTGAAAAACAAGTTCATGACGAAAATGAGGGGCATCTAATTCTAACAATGCTGCAGTAGCTTCGTCAACATCATTTGAGTCAATGAATGACTTGAGTAATCTTTTGATTTTTTTCACTAGCATTTTTGTAGCTTTTGGGCCAGCGGGTACACCCCATATGTTATCCAATCTAGCATAGGCATGTCTTAAAGTTAGAATACTTTCAGCTCTGTTTAGAGCCTGAAGAGCTAGGTCCGGACGGGACATATTAACGGTTATCAAGCTTGATGCAGAGCCAATACCACTACTAGTAGAAGTGTCCACAGAGACTGAGCCACCAGAACTGCTGTCACTAAAGTTGCGAGTACCAACTCGAATTGTGTTTTGTGAGTTGGAATCATTTGAAGTAGTAGAGACTGTGTTAGCGTTTTCCGACTCGACTGTCTCAGTTTGAAGAGGACTGCTACTAGGTGAAACCTGAGATAGAATACTTCTCTGCAGCTCGATAAATTTGGGAGGGAGAATATCATCTGTAACTGCTCTTGCTATAAAACGCCCGATATACTAAGACAGAAAAAATGAAAACCATATACCATGTTTTAAATGTCTGGCTGAAAATGAATATATGAATATATGTAGTCAAAAGATTTAATAGTTATGTTTTTCTTCACAAAAATGGCAATAAATTGCTGGCTTTCTTCAACCTATTTAAACTATTACAATCTATACTCTTAGCTTTCAGACTTAGTGAAGAATGCGAGACAATCGTGTATTGGTTCCAGACGTTACACCTTTAATTTTATAATGGAGAAAAATAAAGACACAGATAAAATATACGGGTACATCCACGAGCTTATTCCCTGACTAAATGCTGAATGACTAATACCGTGTTTTCGAGGGTAGTGTACGATACACATCACTGAATGTTATCTAAAAAAAGAGGTGGCAGCTCTAACACATTCCAAATACTCCTCAATGTTCTGAACACTTGCCATGTACCTTGTTTATTATTTACTTGAACATATAAACATTGGTACAAAAGGGCACCAAATACATATGTGCCACACAATAACAATGAGGCCAGTAATTATTATTTGTGTGAGGGCTGGAATATTGCCCGCACGCCAAAACCTTGAGTAAAGAAACGAGGTGTTTGTCGATTAGTTATACAATTTAATTGTTTTGTAAGGTTTTCCTATAATGATGCAGTAATTGCTTTACTTCAATATTCAGATTGGTGACTATGATACCTGGTAGTTTAGGATAAAGTTGACAAAAATATTTTATAGTTGAAAGTGTGAGTCAATTGAAGCTAGACCACCATCGAAAACCTGGAAGCACTAGACGGCCGTTTCGTCCTATTATGGGACTCTTCAGCAGTACGCATCCACGATCTAGCACTCGCAAGATTCGAACCCAGGACCTACCAGTCTCGCTCCAGAGCACTTATCCGATAGACCACTGAGCCGGCATTCAATAGTGTTAATGTCTAACTTCAGCTGATCCACGAAGTGGAGCAACCGTTCACCGATTGTTGATCAGTTGAAGTTAGACATTAACACCGTTGGATGCCGGCTTAGTGGTCTATCGGTTAAGGGCTTCGGCTTGAGACTGGTAGGTCCTGGGTTCGAGTCTCGCGAGAGCGGGTTCGTGGATGCGCACCGCTGAGGAGTCCCATAATAGGACGAAACGGCCGTCCAGTGCTTCCAGGTTTTCGATGGTGGTCTAGCTTCAATTGACTTACGCTTTCAACTATGAAGATACTAAATCTCCACAAAACCCTTGCTGATAGTAAAGATACTTTAGACTCGTTTTGGATAAGAGACAGTAGAACCTTGCAAATATTCAGCAATACTTTTAGTCATTATCATACGTAACTATGATGAAACAAATTTAAAAATATATGCATTTTAAGGGGAACTTTTAAAAAAGTATTTGTGTGAAACTAGCTTATGTTAGAGTTTAGTATAAATTTTGCTGTGTTAAAATATATGGTTTGTTAATTACAGAAACTTTACCATTAAAAAAATATCCACAAACATACCTCAGGCACTTTGGGGACATCAATGATGAGATCACCAATTTCATTGAAAACAAGTTGGAATCCCTGTTGAATGTGAGCTTGATTGAGGACTTTGCCGCACATGTCTGATAGCAGTTCTGAAGTTAGCTCGCACTGTGTTTGTCGATGTTGAATGGCTAGGGTAATCGCCAAGTATGGAAGTCTACGACGTTGATGCGCCGCAAGGTTCATATCCGAAAGAACATCCTGAAAGAACACCGAATAAGTTCAATGTGAAGGCTATATTATCTAAATCTACTGAAAGATGAACAAATCAAAGATATTTGATCACACAAACTGAGTAAGGACACGAAAATAGTGAGTAATTGGTTACGGCTTGCAGTTCTATTACTACAGAAACCAGTTGGAGATTGATTACGAATACAGTAATCTTGAGTGATATTAGAGGTATGAATGCGGTCATTACCTTCCAGTTGCCCACACCGTGGAAGGGTTCTTCTGGAGGTACCTAAAAAGGAATTGGATTACAGGTGCTCTTAGTGACCTGAAAGCGTGACCGCAGTACACAAGGGACAACTACTTAAAGTCGGTCATATACGGCCATTTCGTGAGTAATTCTCGCGTTACCTCCGTACTTGTTGAGACCTTACCGCCGGAGAAGGATATACACGGGATAAGGCGAGGTATGCATTTTACGGTCCATCTTTCCTAACCCCACCCTTTCATTGTGAGAAGGCAGCATCGCTGTTAGGCTGGTTGTCTGAAGGAAACACCTTACTGCCACCACACCTCTGTACAGTCAGCAGTACGACTTCGCCTAGCTGCTTTTATTTTTTTTCCTTCAACCGATCTCTCTGGCATGGTAAGATCTTGAGGAACGATTGTCAAAGCCAGTATAGCTCGATTGGTTCAATATGATACGCAAGCCCGACCATCACGTCAATGTAGCAGTAACGATCGGGAGAAACCAGCGGAAATCCTGTCGTAACCGTTTATTATACTTTTTATGGGTGAAATGGGTTTTGTTAACTGAAAGTCATCATCCTGTGAATACTCTCACCTAAGTTGTATCTTAGTAAACACTACTTTTTGCTAACGATACTATTTTTCTCTCTTTGAAATATTACCGCTGTTTTGTCACAATCCCTGATAATCCGAAAGGATGAAAACGACTTGTTAACTGTAGAACTCTGGTTTCTTTCTAAATGGTACTAATATACACCTTGCAACACAAAAAAATATGAAGCGGACGGATGGATTGTCTATAAAATCTTAGCAGCTAAATATTAGGTCGCGCATGAGGGATAATCAGTCTTAAGGCTGAATCAGTAAGTTTAAAACTAATAATGTAGTTGCTTCCTGAACTTACTGAATGAAACCTGAACTAGATGAAAACGCTAAGAAATAAACAAAAAAAATTGATCACGTATAATAAGGAACTAGAACTACTGAAAAGAATAACCATAAAACAAAAAAGGAACAACTTACAATAACCTCCTGAGTTTTGCCATGTATGAAAAACTCGTTCATCAATGAGAAGAAAGTCTTTTCAAATACATCATCGGCCAGAGTTGGTTGAAACTCATCAAACGTAACAGGTGCCTAAAGTAATATATACTATAAGGATATGATACCTACATCCTCATCAGAATCAAAGTCAGGATCCTCAGGGTCCAGCTCGATCTCATCCAAAATGTCAGTAGGATCGTCATGCTTTCCACCACCTACAACAATTGCAAAACTTTTCATACAAACATACGTTTGCTAGGTAATTTGCGTCCATCTCGTGACTTTTTGCTATTCTTGCCATAAGGCAAACGACTACCAGAGAGCTGGACTTTGTGCAGTGCAGCCGTTAATGTATGCAAGTCAGAAGGAACCCCATCAATTGTGAGACCGTTTGTACCAGAATGGCTGAACGAGGCAGAGTGGAAGCGTTTCTTTCTTCCATGTTGCACTAAGGGGCATTTCTGGGATTTATCGAACGACGGTGGCGGCCAGATCATTTCCCCTGCTGACTCCTCGCCGCTTGCAGCACCTCCATCACCAGAGAAAATAGTTTGCCCTCTTTTGGCCATTTATGGGGTGTTTACCTCTGCTCCTGACGGCGGGGGATGAGTTTAGTAAGGTCCACCTAGTTGCTTTTATTGTGTTCGATTAATAATTGTAATGAGACAGTAATCAATAATCTAGAATATAGAAGATAGAGGTATATAAACGTTAGTGGCCACCGAGCGAATACACTAAAAGAGACCTAAGCAAAGCTGAAAATACTCTAAAAGGGTGAAACCATGTACTCCTATCTGTAATCACAGGTTATATCGTTTATGGTTTCTGATTCCAATTAGCATCTATGAAATCTAATTACATGTAATAAAAACAATATCTAATATAGGAATTTATACATCTTTATATAGGCAATATCAGTTATCTTTTAAAACAAGTATTGGATAAAGGACTTCAGTAACCCTTTATACTGTGCTAAAGAAACATTGCTTGAGCAGTCTTATTGCATTGCAAAAACAATTCCGCTCATTTCTTAGGAAAATGCCCGATTATTTCACTTGATCCTATATATCTTAATCCATTATTAGGTAAGCACATGTATTAGTTAATTATTTGGGATGAGGAATATCATTTAGACCGTAAAAATAAAGAACAACTACTAACAGACCTCTAGTCCTACTACTGCTATTACTACTATTACGTACTTGAACAATTGAAATGGCGCTGGAATATGTATGTTTTATTGACTAATTTCAAAAAATCATTGAGACAAAGACCAAAAGACTTTATGAACAAGTTTTTTTTACCTTCACCATATCTTAATTGATTATCAATACGGTTTAATGAAAAGGAATATGTTTAAATAGAACACTTGGTTTTGGGGCTTATTTCTGTTCCGTGTAGCTCAAATTGTGGAAAAAGAAGGAACATGACCCGATTTTATTAAGTCACTGTTTTTAAACCTCTTTGTGATAGCCTTAGAGATGATTGCTACTGGAGACAATGGATAAATATGACGGGTAATAGTTAATAAATCCCCGAAATAAGTAGCTATGTAAGTGCTTTTTATTTATATTATTGATTTTAGTTTTATTGAACATACGACTAACTGAAAGTGATCGGCCAAACACTCGTGCAAGATTACGTTTCTGTATGCCGCATGAAAACTACATCTGATAACCTACCAACTTAAATATAATATGCTACCATGCCTCTGAGAATAATTTATTAAATCTATAGTGAAACATCGATCACCAACATAAGAGTAGTACTTTTGATGGAGGTTCATGAATGCATAGAAAAATATCACAGTGGATACTTTTAACACCTACATGGAGTGAATAGAGAGCGTTCTACTCAACATAACCTGAGGAAGATAGAATCAAGAACCTCCAAAGCACCCTGTGCTTCATGTCTCCTACAACCACAAACCATCTTAGATTGACCACTTCTCGATACATCGACAGCCCGTTAAATGTCGAAGACTTACAGAGTTATTGATTTTGGGGATTTATTTACTGCTACAATCGTAAACGTGGGAGAAACGATAATTCAGAGGCGAAAACCAACTTTAATAATAAGCGAAAATGAGTGAACGCGGATCTGGAATCATGAAGGGTTATAGTTTGTCCTCTTAATCATACACTTCCACAGTTCGACTATTGAAATTTTAGAGGCAAATAAATTCAGGGAATAAATGTTCCTATTAGTATTCAACGTTGATGCTGACCTCATTAGTTCTACAGTACACAATCTAGTTAAAGGGCTCTCGATCACTCATCTGCACCAGATCGCGAATGGGTATGCCATGTTACGTACTCCTTACAACTGCTACTCAGTTTAGATACGACGGCTCTCCACATTCCGACAACCTTCCAAATATATCCTTATGCTCATTGATCCCTTGCTTCTCATTTGACTGTGTTATCAGGATGTAACAGGCAAAGACGTTCTCCGACCCTGAATATCTGAGGAGCTTCAGTAGGTTGATTATTGTCCAGCTGATAGATTGCCATTCTTTATCTTTCTCAACATAAAGTGACAAGGTGAATTCATCCAAGTCAATAACGGACATCTACCTGGTTTCTCTTCGACAGTTTGACGATTATGAACGATCAGATGTTGAAGTCCATTTTTGATGCACATGTGAAAACCAATCTAGTAAATCGCTATTATCATATCTCAGCAACTCGAGAAGTAAATAGCTCTCTAGAAATCAGTCCAATGAAGAGAGACAAATGATTTCGTTGGACTTTAGAAGTAAAGAAACGTCAGACGTGATAGAATTGAAAAGCAAAGCTTTTAAAACTTTTTTCATCTCTGATCTTCAGGGTGAAAATGTTACGTGAAGGAAGTATTCCACGTTGTACACAAAATTAGAGGAGTGTGAAACTTTTAAGTAACCCCATTCAAGAAATACTAAGCAAACAGTTATTGTGGGAGCGTTATGACGATGCTTATAATCCCCTATATCACAGTATGTTTTATTAAAGACATAATCAAACAAGTTTTGAATAGTCATCATTCAAAACGAAGGAGGAGATCAAAATGAATGTTATCCAATGTTATGCACATCGGGCACGATATTAATTACCACTATGCCATTAATGGTACATCTCTGTCGCGCGTTCATGCGCATAAAGACTTAGGAGTAATTATAAGTCACGACTTAAAAACTACTACGCACTGCAATGCGGTTGCTTTCAAAGGCTATCGCGCGCTATGGTCGCTTCGCAGAGCATTTAAATGCTTTGATGAGGATATGTTTCGAATTTCTATCACACCTATGTAAGGCCACACTTAGAATACTGTATCCAAGCAGCTAGCCCTTGTCTGATAAAGGATACTAAATCGCTTGAGCGTGTCCAGCGTGTAGGGACAAAATTAGTAAAGGGTCTTTCCAAACTCCCTTACGATTAGCGTTTAAAACGTATAAATCTTTTCCCCTTATCTTATCGTAGGACGCAAGGTGACCTTATACTGGCATTTCGTATCTTTAATTATGATCTGGGTGTTAATATGTCTTACCTTTTTGCTCCCTCCAGCACTAATAATCTCCGGGGTCATAGCAAGAAGGTTCTGAAACCGCGATCTAATAAACTAAAGGTGGGGTCCCGTTTTTCTCATCGAGTGGTCAATGACTGGAACGCTTTGCCAGAACAAGTGGTATCAGCACCATCAGTGAACATTTTCAAAAAGAAGCTGGACCTTCACTGGAAGGAAATCTGTCAGGATTAACACAGGTTCATCAACCTACTATCCTTATTACTGAAGACTGAAGACCAATGATAGCAACCACGACATTAAACATCAGTTCTATGACAGGCTGCAATCAATCATAGAGAAGTGCCTAAGAAAGCCTCTCACCATCATGAAGTGAGACCTAAACGCCTAAGTCGGAATGGACAACGCCAGATGTGAATATATCACGAGACAACATGGACTAACTGGGAGGAAGGAATGAGAATGGTGACATATTTGCAAATTCATGTGAATCCAACAAATTGATTGTAGATGCACAATATTCCTACACAAACGAACAAACAAAGCTACATGGGTCTCACCGGACCACACCACGTAGAACTAAATCGACCATATTTGGATGAGTAAAGGATTCAGAATAACAAAGAAAGACATGAGAACCAAGAGAGGAGCTGGCATAGCTTCATATCAATACTAGCTGATTGTGGCCAAGATGAAAGTGAAGCTACAGAAGCATTGGACAACTGGACAAACAGCACTACAATCAATCAATACAGCCTTCCTTCGAGATACTGGCAAACTCAACGGATTCAAAATATCTCTGAACAACAGGTTCCAAGACTGACATGATCAGCAGAGAGAAGAATAAGAAACAATTACTATGGGGGACAATTAGAAATGGATCAGATAAGCACTAACTTCAACATGTGAAGAGGTTGTGGACCGCATTAAGCATCATCATAAGGAATGAATCTGTATGGAGAGAGTGTGCAAGATTGAAGAACTGTAGAACAAGAAGGCAGCAATTAACAACAGCCGAATCAGAACAGAGAAAGTCGACCGAATGCATAGAGACGAAAATATGAGTGGAGAGGAGCTTTAGAACAGAAGATCAGAAATACGTGTTGGGTCAAGCAATGACAGTCAGATAAGTCGTTTGAGAAGGAATTATGAGACAACTATAGGATGCAAGGAAGAAATTAGAAGGAGGATATATTGTAAACTGGGGTGATCATTCAAATATGGAGAAAGCAAGCGAATCACTGAGATTGTAGAACAGAGGAAGAGGTGGGTAGAATACTTTGAGCGACAACTGAATAGAATATCTTCATTGAGCCAACTGGACATCGAAGCAGCACACACAGACATCAATATAGTTGTCAGTTTACCAACGATCGAATAAATCAGGCTGACTGGCAATCAGACAAATCGAGAGTGGGAAATCAGCGATACCTGAGAATATACCACCTGAATCACTGAAGTTCGATAGAGACGTGAGTGAGTGCAAATATGCTTCAAATCCTATTCGAAAGTGTTTGCGTGGACAGACATTTGTCATGGACAGGGGTCTATACTCCTTCATGAGAAGTAACAGGCCTATTCAGTAATGAAACAGTAGCATCGTACTAGGATATAGCTTTAACGAGCTTCCATCGCGGTATGTGTTTCCATTTATTGGATGAGATTTTTAGATAGTCCCGTCCACTCACAAAATACAGTCACGCTACATACATGGGGTCTTCTTAAATTAAGCAAACATTAGTTTCCCTCTGATACATGAAACATTATGTTACATATCACTCCCTCAACTACTTCAACGATTGATTGATGTTTCCACACTTTTTATTTTTGAGTGTCTGGAATAAAAACTTCACCTCTCCAAAATAGAAAATTCTAGGCAAAACTTTGCCACAAATCATAAACAACATACAAGTCATTATTTCACTTCAACAATGTTAGAAATACCTTCGACTAAAGTATCAAAAAAGGTGACGTTTATATATATTTGATTTTAGTTTATTATATTTGGAGTGTTCTCGTGTTTGAATTTTTGGTACATTGTGTTCTTCTTGATAAATTATCTGGTGTGTTTGTGCCGAAAATTGGTTATTACATTATTCTGTGCCTGTTATGAACTTTAAGCACAGTAGGTTCAGTTGTGCTCCGTGAGTTTTCTCTTACATGGATCGTACATTTGTAGGTACTGCTAGTTCGTATTTCAAGTCGAATATTTCCGAACACCTATTCCCATTTTTCAAAGTTGAAATCATGAGTCAATTGAAGCTAGACCACCATCGAAAACCTGGAAGCACTGGACGGCCGTTTCGTCCTATTATGGGACTCCTCGGCGGTGCGCATCCACGATCCCGCACTCGCGAGATTCGAACCCAGGACCTACCAGTTACGAGCCAGAGCCCTTAACCGATAGACCACTGAGCCGGCATCCAACGGTGTTAATGTCTAACTTCAACTGATCCACGAAGTTGAGCAACCATTCACCATTGGATGCCAGCTTAGTGGTCTATAGGTTAAGGGCTTCGGCTTGAGACTGGTAGGTCCTGGGTTCGAGTCTCGCGAGAGCGGGATCGTGGATGCGCACCGCTGAGGAGTCCCATAATAGGACGAAACGGCCGTCCAGTGCTTCCAGGTTTTCGATGGTGGTCTAGCTTCAATTGACTCATGATTTCAACTTTGAAAAATACTGAAATCTCAACAAATCCCCTTCCAATCTATTTCGTTTCTATGCCTCCATAAATTCTCCTGTACTCTATTTTTCCCTGGTCTTCCAATGTTGTTGTCTAGTGTCGCACTATTTTTCTTTTTTAAATCTTCATTTGGCTGTCTAAAAAACCCATTTAAAAGAGGTTACAAGTATTCCGGACGTGAAAACGCCTTTACTAGTAATACATATATTTCCGAAGTATACCAAACACCATCAAATCAGAAGACAGAAATGGAAGAGTTTGAAGACATATTTGGACGGCTGTCGATGTCTCAAGGAACATTTTGTTTAAGCTGGTCAGAGGTTGAAAGTGATGCGCAGTGCGGTGTACCCACTCGGGACCTGGTGAGAATGCGTGACCAAGAGCCTTCCGCTAGATGACTCCATAAAAACTAATTAGGTCAGCATCAAGCGTTAAAACCTTATAGAGCTATCGATTTTGGAGATTTATTTACCGCTACGAATTAATAATACTGGTGTGATGTGGGCCAGCTTCCATATTTCCGGTAGTTTTCCTCTGCTTAGCGAGTGTGCAAACATCACGCTAAGTGGTGTCGCCAGGATTGAAGCTGCTTCCCTCAGTACGGCGGAATGAACCATGTCCGGACCAGGAGAAGTGTCTTTTTTTAGGTTCTGCAGTTTACGGAGCACCAAGTCAGCACTCAGGTTCACTTCGGAAAGTCCTGTACAGGTGCAGGTGAAGCTTTCGTCAGTATGGTTAATGTGGGTCAGTTGGAATGTCCGGGAGTAATGTTGATGCCGCTAACCTTTTGGCTGAACATTACTCCCGGACATTCCAACTGACCCACATTAACCATACTGACGAAAGCTTCACCTGCACCTGTACAGGACTTTCCGAAGTGAACCTGAGTGCTGACTTGGTGCTCCGTAAACTGCAGAACCTAAAAAAAGACACTTCTCCTGGTCCGGACATGGTTCATTCCGCCGTACTGAGGGAAGCAGCTTCAATCCTGGCGACACCACTTAGCGTGATGTTTGCACACTCGCTAAGCAGAGGAAAACTACCGGAAATATGGAAGCTGGCCCACATCACACCAATTTTCAAAGGAGGTCGACGCAGTGAACCCTCAAGCTACCGACCAGTGGCCCTTCTCTCCATACCTTCAAAAATTATGGAATCCCTAGTATTCGACGGCATACTTGATCACTTATCATCCTTAAAGTTCTTCTCGCCTCAACAGCATGGTTTCAGAAAAGGTCATTCTTGTACGACCAACCTGCTGACTGCGGTGGATAAATGGACAACCATCCTTGATCGCAAGGGGAAGGTTGACGTCATTTACCTGGACTTCTCAAAAGCTTTTGATAGGGTCAACCATGCATGTCTTATCAAGAAGCTTGGACGATTGGGTATAAAACCCCCTTTAATTGACTGGATCACTTCATACCTAGAAAACCGACATTTTAAGGTCAGAGTTTACTTCACTCTCTCTCAGGCTATGGAATGTCCTAGTGGGGTCCCCCAGGGTTCAATACTAGGACCTCTTCTCTTCTTGATTTATATTAACGATCTTCCTCAACAAGTTTCATCTGATTTATTGCTTTTTGCTGATGATGTGAAACTTTGGAGGGAGATACGTACGCACAATGATATACTAGTTCTGCAGGAGGATCTGACTCGACTTCAAAGTTGGGCAGACGACAACGGACTTACCTTCAACACTTCAAAGTGCAAGGTAGTCCATCTGAGACATGTTGCAGACTATAGTTATAACTTAGGTAACTCACCTCTAGAAGTTTCCCAAGTTGAAAAAGATTTAGGAGTGTTGGTACCTTACGACCTGAAATCGTATGCGAACTGTGACAAAAACGCCTCTCAAGCAAACCTTGCACTGGTAACATTGAAGCGCATTTTTGGCCAGTTTGACGGTAGAACCTTCCATATAATCTTCAACAGTTTTATTCGTCCCCACTTAGAGTACGGAAACATAGTATTTCCTCCCTCCCTCCAAAAGGATAAGGTCACTCTGGAACGTATACAACGTCGAGCCACGAAATCAGTTCGGGGTCTCAAATTCAAACCTTATGAAGAGCGCCTCAAATCACTTAACCTTTACCCGTTAGAGTATAGGCGTCTTAGAGGTGATCTTCTTATGATTTATAGTATCCTTAATACTTCTGGTCATCCCCTTAAACAACTTCTTAAGCTTAGTCATAACACTAATCTCAGAGGTAACACCCAGAAATTGGAGATCCTACATAGCAGAACAGACTGCAGACACAACTTCTACTCCGTTAGAGTTGTCAAGTGCTGGAATTCGCTGCCGACTGAGCTAGTCCAAGCGACCTCCCAGGAGTTCTTTAAGAGGAAACTTGACTTATTCTTAAGGACTAAGGATAACATATTATTATGATTTACCAAATTCTTTTTTTTCCCTCTATTATCGTTCATATACCTAGGTTTTTGCCTGGAGGTATTGATGACTCACTGCTACCAGACACGGAAGCCCGTTAAGCGAAAGCTTCTTCTATTCCGTCCTCAACCATTTGAACCATTTGGTGCTTGATGTAGCCAAACACCTTCAGCACGTTGAAGTTATTGCTACTTGGATTATTTTTACCAATTGCTCTCCATGGTGTTTGAAACTTTCAACCTCTAGCTGGGAGCTTTATTGGATTCCTGATGCTTTTTTAGCCTCCGCCTAGAAGCCATCAACAAAGAGTTTCATATTGTATTTGTTTTAATGCTGTTGGACATAACTACCAAAAGACCTCAAGTACCGAGCTAAACTGAATTCGGTAAGATAAGAACGACATTTGAACTAAAGTTATTATTTGATTGAATTTTTGAATCAATACCATTAAATTGACCGTTTCAGTTAGTCGGAAGTTAACTAAGCTTAGAATAAATTTGTATCCATCTCATCATGGAATATTTCATGGTGAGAAATATAACAATTTACGTACTCCAACGACAATTCCAGGCAAATGTTCAAGTTTCTCATTACAAGTGTAACAAGAATCAATCAAAAATGAAAACGACTGTGCCGCATCCCACTGTGTTTATTAATTTAAACGTATGTGGTTACAAATATATGGAGATGACCCATTCTGACCCCTGGATAGGCAAAAGAGCGGACGTTTTGGCGCATTTCCGCATTATTTCTTCCTTATTTTCCAATGCATTTTCCCCTTTATATTCTCTTTATTGGTTGTTTGAATTACTGTCTTGACGTGTACCTAAATGTTTGAAAAAACGGATCAAATGACTGATAAGAGCAAATAATAAACAACCATCATCACTCATTGTCAAACATATAGTTGAAATAGGTTTTGAGATTTATCCTAACAAGGCTTTTGTAATGTTGTACGAATGTGTCAAAGGTGGTAGTCATACAAAAATTCAATCCTTTGTTTATTCAAAAACAGTTTGTTCTTATCTCAAACCTACTTTGGTAGTTTTAGTTCATTATTCACAGTGGTAAATTTTACCTTGTTTTTATTGTTTTTTTTTCATAATCTTTGTTCTCTCTTACTGTCCATCTGTCTAGTTGATCTTTTGTCTTTATGTATGGATTTAAAAGGACAGTGGTATTGTTTCACGTTGAGTTTAATTCACTGTTTTGATCGTAAATTACGTATCAAAACTACCGTTTGCACTTTAATTGAATTTATTTCAGTTAACGTGACATTGTATTTGTGTGTTTTGATTCTGCTTTTGTGTATTTGCTGCATCAAAGCATTCTTGGTCGACTGAGGCTTGTTTATTTGATAAGGTTGTGATTTATCTTACATATCTACCTTGCCTATCATTTTGTTTTATTCTAAGATGGTCGGCTCTGTACACAAGTGTGGACAGCCGTATTGCCTATTCCCCGTGGAAGAAGGGATGCAATGTGACGATTGTAAGAAGTGGTTTCATAAAATGTGCACCCGCTTAAGCCCTGCTGCTTATAAAAGGTGCTCGAAACCCAATTCTCATTGGCTCTGTATGTTTTGTTGCTCAAGTAAGACATTACTCATACAGGAAGCCATCAGCCTTCTAGCGTTAGCTAAAAAGGTCGACGTAGGCCGTGCCGGCAACATGGATACTGATAATGAAGATTGTATCAGTGTCGTAAATGCTGCCATGGCAGGTACCAGACACCCAATTTCGCAACAGGAAGCAACAATTTGTACTCCGGTACAACCAATGAAAGCCATGCCATTAAGTACTGAGGGACCAGTCGCTTTAGCAGCGACTGAGGACCCGGCTAGAACCACTATCGTCCAGAATAGTTCCAATCTGGATGCTGAGAATAGTGACAAATGGATTACGCGGAAACGCAAAAGAGACGGAAAAACACCCAAAGAAAGCGCGCGTATAGTCGGTAAGTCATCGTTGGACTCACGTCCTGAGCATCAGGCAACTCCGCTCAAGTCCATACGTAAGGAAATAATTAATACTGTTGTGGATGGAAATAGTCTAACTTCACCAAATGTTGTTGGGAGTAACTCGCTTGACCCACATGACACTGTCATAAAGAAAGCTAATAGCAAGAAGCCGGTAGCTAACCGGCAGGATCTGACATCACGGTCAAAGGCCGTGAACACGACTTTTAAGGAAGTTAAACAGATGCCTAGTGTAATCATCTGGAACTTGGCAGAATCGAAAGACATTGATCCCGCTAAGAGACATGCCCACGACCTGCAGTTAGTGGGATCTCTCATCAGAAATATACTGCCAGAGGAGGTCCCAGGGGTACATATCTCGAAAGTCATCAGACTTGGTAAGTATGTTGGAGACGAACCCCAACAGAGAAGGATCCTCAAATTAGTACTCGGTAATTTTGAGGAACGGGACGTATTACTAAATAACTCACGCAAAACTCGTGACTCAAACATTCGTATTCGACCTGACTGGCCACTTGAGGATCGGATCAAGTGGAAGAATTCCCTAACAGAGTTAAAAACTCGAAGGCTAAACGGTGAAGCGAACCTTACGATTAAGGGTTTTCGGGTAGTCAGGTCTTGGAAGCCAATGCTTCCGAGACCTGTGTGGGTAGAACGCATGTCTCCAAAAACACCCTAAATGTGTGTTATACGAATGCTCGTAGTCTTCGGAATAAGATGTCTGAACTAAGTTTGATGGTAGACGACTTAAATCCGGATATAATTGTTATCACCGAAACTTGGCTCACTGTAGATATAGACTGTTCTCCAGTCATTTCAGGCTACATCTGTGTCAGAAGTGATAGAGTTAGAAGTCGCAAGGGAGGAGGCATAATATTATATATTAGGGACCACTTCCGCATTAACTCGATCATATCGGAGGCGCATGTAAGTGGTACGTGTGAGGTAGTATGTTGTACAATTAGGTCTAGAAACGGGTTAGTGACGATAGGAGGAATATATCGTAGTCCGTGTTGTCTCGCTGACGACTTTATCCTAAAACACGTCTGTTCTTGGAGTAAAGCAGAATGTTGTCTCATCGTTGGAGATTTCAATGCACCCCATATAAACTGGATAGAGCTCACAGCTCCAGGTGGGGGTTTCGATAGCGTCCTTCTGTCATCAATTATTCAATGTGCACTTGTACAATGTATCGTTAAGCCAACACATATAGACTTGGAACATAATCCGTCATTGATAGACCTTGTCCTCACACACCACTCTGAAGATATCGTTGACATTCAACATCTTCCCCCACTGGTGAATAGTGACCATGTCGTACTTTCCTTTAAGTTCCGGATACATGGTATAGAATTTGCATCAGCTCCACCCCGTCCTAATATCTGGAGAGCTAATATTCCGGCAATCAGGGACTATGCTATCTCAATTGACTGGTCGGTCGATGCTGATGGATCGATTGATGATGCATGGAATAGGTTTAAGTCTACGTTCGAATCCGTAACTCAGCCGTTTATCCCATGGTCAGCACGTAAGTTATCATATTGCCCTCCATGGATTAATAAGGAAACCCGGAAGCTGTTGAAGCGTAGGAAACACTTCTGGGACTTATTCTTGTCAACAGGTCAGGCATCATTTAAGTGCGAATATAAAAAAATCCGGAATATATGTAAAAAGACCATAGCTAAATCCCGCACGGCTTACGAACGACAGTTGGCATACGATAGCCGTACCTGTCCGAAGTGCCTGTTTTCGTACGTTAAAAGGCGGACGAAACGTAGTGATGGCATCCCCTCATTACTGTTAAGCAAAAATTCAGCTTTATTGGCTGAATCTGATCTGGCGAAAGCGGAGTTATTTGCTAACTATTTCAGTGAAGTCTACTCTACGTGTAGTGTTACAACAACTTGTCCCGTTGACAATGAGATACCAGCCATAGGACCTTTACACGTGACAGAGGATATTTTTCTTCCTTTGATAACTAACCTAAAACCTTGTAAGATACCGGGCCCCGATGGGTTACACCCACGTTTGCTGTCGTCGCTTGCGGACATTATCTCAAGACCGCTCACGATGCTCTTCAACATGTACCTTTCACAGGCTCAACTACCTAGAGACTGGAAAGACGCCATAGTTAGTCCTATATTTAAGGATGGTCAGAGACGGATAGTATCTAACTACCGGCCTGTTAGCCTGACCAGTATAGTAGTTAAGTTACTTGAAAAATTAATTCGGGCTAAGCTACTGAGCCACATAGATTCGTACAATCTGTTAACTCCCGAGCAACATGGGTTTCGTAACAAGCATTCATGCTTGACTAACTTACTCATTGCGAGAGAGGATTGGACAGCTGCACTAGACAACGGCCAGTTTGTCGACGTGATATTTATAGATTTTAGCAAAGCGTTTGATAAGGTTTCACACTTAGGTCTTATGCAAAAGCTCTCGAGCTTTGGTATAACAGGTGCTATACAGGAATGGATAGGAAGCTTCTTATGTGACCGCAGACAGAGAGTGATAGTCAATGGAACTCTATCCGAATGGAAACCGGTCAAAAGTGGTGTACCCCAAGGCACCATCTTGGGCCCTTTACTTTTCCTTCTGTATATTAATGAACTACCTTTATTACTGAAGTCGTCGACGTTATTGTTTTCGGATGATGTTAAAATCTGGAGAACAATAAGAAATGAGATTGATCGTTGTTATCTACAAGCAGATTTAGACGAATTAGTTAGGTGGGCTCATGATTGGGGCCTGGAAGTTAATTTCAGGAAGAGCGTGTTCATGCACATCGGGCACGATATTAGTTACCACTATACCATTAATGGTACATCTCTGCCACGCGTTCATACGCATAAAGACTTAGGAGTAATTATAAGTCACGACTTAAAAACTACTACGCACTGCAGTGCGGTTGCTTCCAAAGGCTATCGCGCGCTATGGTCGCTTCGCAGAGCATTTAAATGCTTTGACGAGGATATGTTTCGAATTTTATATCCCACCTATGTAAGGCCACACTTAGAATACTGTATCCAAGCAGCTAGCCCTTGTCTGATAAAGGATACTAAATCGCTTGAGCGTGTCCAGCGTGTAGGGACAAAATTAGTAAAGGGTCTTTCCAAACTCCCTTACGATTAGCGTTTAAAACGTATAAATCTTTTCCCCTTATCTTATCGTAGGACGCGAGGTGACCTTATACTGGCATTTCGTATCTTTAATTATGATCTGGGTGTTAATATGTCTTACCTTTTTGCTCCCTCCAGCACTAATAATCTCCGGGGTCATAGCAAGAAGGTTCTGAAACCGCGATCTAATAAACTAAAGGTGGGGTCCCGTTTTTCTCATCGAGTGGTCAATGACTGGAACGCTTTACCAGAACAAGTGGTATCAGCACCATCAGTGAACATTTTCAAAAAGAAGCTGGACCTTCACTGGAAGGAAATCTGTCAGGATTAACACAGGTTCATCAACCTACTATCCTTATTACTGAAGACTGAAGACTGTTCTCAACAAGTTTATGTGTGGTATCAGCACCATCAGTGAACATTATCAAAAAGAAGCTGGACCTTCACTGGAAGGAAATCTGTCAGGATAAACACAGGTTCATCAACCTACTATCCTTATTACTGAAGACTGATCAGATTATTTGAAGTATATCGCATCAATATATCTCATAGTTCTGATAATTATCGTCTTTCTATCACACTATCCAAATCTTTCAAATGTACTAATTTCTTTGAATTCCATAGGTTTTGATGGTTTATGAACCTTACACTTCCAAATTCTAGTTTACATAACCACATAGCCCTAATCTCACCCTTTCAGCATTGTTAGTCGTTCTCGCCTGGTTTCATTATCGCATATAAATGCATTCTATGTGTTAATCGAGCTGTCAACCTACCTTTTTTATAGTTTTGTTCTCCACCGGATTATTTCACACGCGGCTCCTCACTTTCTGTAGGCACAAAACGCATCGTTAGGCTAGAATCAAATCTAAAAACTGAGCTATATGAAGCGTCACGGATTTCTGTCATTAATAAACACAAGTTTCACGAGCAAACAAAAAATTAGGAACAAAGATAAACTCAAAGGAAATAAAATATAAAACAGTCGAATACTAATTAAGGATTCAATGATAAACAGAAAAGCATTTGTGGCCTCAAAATAGCACGGCAATATATGTAGACTTTTAGATATGAACATGGTAAATATCATTTAAGCATGTGATTTAATATTATATCAATACCAACTTTCGAAGTATCATCTATATTCCCAAGTCTAATTTACCAAATTGTAAAACAGGCTTAGTCCTACTTCTGCGAAGTAACCTATGCATGAACCAATAATGTTTAGCTAGAAGCCCTAGTGTGCTTTAGACCAAAGTTGATAACAATAATAATACTTTTCTACCAAGCTTAGTAGTCTTCTTTCGAGTGAGTCAGCTGAAGATACTAACACCACTTCTTTTATTATCAAGCTCTAACAGTTAGTGACTCGGTGTAAAAACCTGTTTCCCACCTGTATTTTGTTGAGTAGTGTAAATCCAGATTTACGACACTAGTAAGATGGAAGTTCTACTGATTCTGTCTCATTAATTGAAGTGACAGTTGCACCCTTCCACTCCAGATACAATTCACTATGGGTGATTGACATTCTGAATATCGTGGTGAGAGGGGTACCGATGCACGGTGCAGTCTTTTTCAGGATACAGCTCATCCGTTCGTATAAACGTTTTTGTGTTTAAAGAACTGATCGTCTTTATTACGTTATCTTAGTTACATTTCACCACAAGCAGCCGATTCTGGGACATTGCTTCGTGGCCTAGTCCTCCTTCGAGAGGAAGCCCATGTGTGCAGATCATTCTGGATTAATCAGTCATGTCTTCCTCTCATTAGTGATCCACCACCTTCCGCAACTAAACTGAGAATCTATGGGTGTGTTTCTGTCCCGTAATTGATGTATTAAAACTTGATGTTTCCCAGGGACTCTACGTCATAGTTTGCACTGGTTTATAAAGAACATTCTTTTCATATACTTTAACCTCTATCTAGAGTAATTGTTGACTCATTTATGGAACGTAAGCTTTTATTTATTGCGCGTCTATTTGAAACCATCCAAACATGATGTACCTACATAACAACTTATTTCCACATGCACTCTTAAAGCCGATTCACAGTTCACTGCCATATCATTAATACTACTCTGGATTTAAAACACAAAAATATAAGCTTAGTATTTTATCAAATCATTAAGTCGAAATGAGAAAACTGAATATCTGTGTGACACTTTGTTGCGTAAAATAATTCTGATCCTTCTCAAAGCTAATTTCCTACTAAAAAATCCACATCTAGATTTGAGAAACAGTTGATAGTACATTATAAACTCCATAAAGGTAAGATATAGCTTGCCAGATGCCATAGATTACGGTATACCAGAAGGTATAATCTGTGTTGACTTCATTAAAATGTGAAACAAAGGTTCCACACACTATTCCTCTGGGCAGGTTAAAAGGTTAAGGTATAAATTAACATATGTTTAGAAAAGCCAAAGAATTTCTTGTTGATTACCAGTAAAAATTACACAGATTAACTCGAAAGACTCTCCTAGGAAATAAATTCCTAATGGGACGACACAGAAATCGTCCAGGTTCATTGTGGTTTATTCTGTATATCAACAAGTAGCGCCAGATCTTCAACATTGCCTTATTCTGAAAAATCTCTAAATTGCAGAGGAGTGGCAGGGTTTAGTGACTCTGGCGTCCTTCAAGGCTGAAATGTGGCAAGAGCAATGTTGATCAATGCAGATGTGCGTACCACTATGGTTGTTGGATATCCAAGTGTCACTAACCACAAAGTTGGCGGGATATTCCTGGATCTAATCTTAACTCACAATTATATAGGAGTCACATTAAGTGGTAACTGAAAGACCATGACCTATTTTCGTCCATTTGTACGCGAAGTTCCTATAACACTGTAGGTGTTAATACAAGGCAAAAGTACGATTACATTCATTTGTACAGCCCTGGTAATTTTCAAACTACGACATGGTTTAAGACTGCAACCATCTGTTTGAAAGGCAACTCCATTATTTAAAATCATTTATTCGCCATTGAAACAAGAAATAATCTCATTAAAAGCTATATGTATCCGGTAATACTTCAAAGTGCACTAGAATTATAAACCTATTTCGTTTAGCATAAAATGATCACCATCGTTTCATAAGATTTTGAAAATGTTGATAAAGTGTGTCAAAATTATGTGGCCCTCAACCAAGTTTCACCGATTCAAATTTGATGCTAGAAAAACTTCGACACATGCAAGCGACATGGCTTCAAATTTTGGACGCTTGGAGAGCCTATTATTGGGTGGATAGTTTTAACTGTAATTATTGAAAACTACATTCTCAAGTCTAACTTTCAGAGTTATTGAATAAAAATGAACCTAGAGTTCATCATTTACGAATATATCTAAAGCCAAACAACATAAAATTAACCAATAATGATGAATTCGGAGACAAATAATATGGGATGTTCAGAGTTAGTACTAATAGAGGTTCTATAAACTTTTCTGCCTTTTAGTTTTTATATATTCATAAGATAGACTCTTGTCTTTGTGAATCAATCAAACAGTCCTGAATAGCAGCATGTACTAATGTTCTGAAATTGTTCTATTTTCAAAAATATTGAAAATTTAGTTAAAGTGTTACATTTTCTGGTTTGTCATACATACAGGAATCAAGTAGACATTGTAGCTTGTCAACTGAAATTTTTTTTATTTGATAAACTAACTGACTTCTTGATTTATTGGTCTGTAGATCATTTGACAGTTGCTGAACAATCTTTGGTGTACTATTACAGACATGGATTTAGAACGTAGAATACCATGTCAAAGAATGAATTTCATCAAAGAATTGATGCCATTAAGCAGACACATTGAATCTCCAATCTCCAAAAAAGTCCTAGCTGTTTTTGATGCGGCTTTACAAAAGGTATTGACTGTTTTATGTTTACAGGACATAAAGGAAAGTGTCGAGGTATGTCCTTTTAATCTTAGTTTATAAGGGTCCATAGATTCAGAATGAAGGAAGCCTACTGGACCGTTTGAGTTCTTACTTAGATCAAGCGAAAGAATACGACTTAATAAAAGCTAGTAACTTCGATAATCCCTATTCGCATAAAAGTTTATCTCAGAAGTGTGAGATTCTGAAAAATACCAGTAAGTTACATACTTTTTACAACAGAACATTGTTAGAATCAGAAATAAACGATTCTTCGGTGAGTTCGGAAAATGGGTTTTCAAAACATGCAAAATAAATTATCAGTGGAAATTTTAAAAAAGTATAAGTATGCACTTTCGTATATCTGTTGATCAATTCTTAATGGTAAAAGGTATTATTTAGTTCTAAAATGCTTATCAATATGAATGCATATTGAATTGGTTTGAGATAGACATTTATATCTTTGTTATGATAATTACTACTTTAGAAGGTTTGACAAAGTTTATCGTATTTAGCTATTATCAAACCCTTCAAGATTCTACTTTCTACGCTTTATCCTCTGGTTTAAAATTTCTCACTGCATTACAAAGCACATATGTAAGCACAGATTCTACTGAAGCTAATCTACTCATTTTTTTGAGGAATTTTGACAGTTTTGAAGCAATGGTAATTCACCTACATAACTTTTTATAGGCAAAGAATGTTATGCGGCTTAGAACTCTAACAGTAACATGGTAATCCATCTTTACAATGAGTTAGCTATATGCTCTGGCTTAAATTTATCTTTGCTCATATATAACAAACAGAAGTTAACCATTGGTTGAAAAAGTTAAGTTCTCACTATGCAGCATATTAATAAATTACTGAATTGAAAGTACCAATATTTTTTATCTGTTACCATAATTCTCTCTTAATAGACTTGCATGTATGATTTTTCTTGAGGGGAAAAGTACTAGTATGGTAGTTTTCTGCGTCTGAACTTATTATCACTTGTTGCTTTACATCTTAATATGACAAAAAAGAATATGATATGTTTCCAATGTGAAGGATGACTGTTTTGATTAGTTTTACCAGTATCATTAATCGGTTTAGATTAATAAAGGATTTCCATAAAAACCCCTTCTGATAATTTATGTTTGTTAATTAATTACCTGGAGTGCTTTAACATACGGAAAAAAATTGAAATATTTTTACATTAGTTATTGTTGAATTATAAACCTTTTAAAAAATCTTATTTGCATTTGGATGATATTCATACAGATCAATTGCTTTAATTAAATACCGTGTGTTTAACTAGCAAAATAAGTGCATTTCATCTTGATTCAACAGTCATAATAGTAGGTACAAGTAAAAACGTTCTGAAAATGTAAACAATGCTCCATCCAGTCCCCTCTTACGGTTAAGGTGTTATTTTAACGTATTGACTAAAAACGTATATAGCTAAGTGTGTTGGCTTTAAACCAGTCGAAAATTGTAGTGAAGTTCTTATCACTAAGTTCCACAGGTTCTACAGCTTCAATAAGACAGTAAATGGTCGCTCATAATTCGTGGATCAGTTGAAGTTAGACATTAACACCGTTGGATGCCGGCTCAGTGGTCTATCGGTTAAGGGCTCTGGCTCGTAACTGGTAGGTCCTGGGTTCGAATCTCGCGAGTGCGGGATCGTGGATGCACACCGCCGAGGAGTCCTATAATAGGACGAAACGGCCGTTCAGTGCTTCCAGGTTTTCGATGGTGGTCTAGCTTCAATTGACTCATGATTTCAACTTTGAAATTTATTATTATTTAAATCAAAGTGAAGACTTATCATTCACACTGATTTCATTTGGGTAGATTGTAGTTTTAATGATCTTTCTCCCCTATACACACCTAAAGGGTGGGAAGTGGTAGCTGAAGATGATAACGTTACTACTATCTTGAACTATAACTTCAACAAATCTTAAACTGCTAATGTATTAAATTTTACAAGCCATAAAACTTTAAAAATCTGTTGATATTAGAGACGATTTTGCACAGCTTACCAACCGGTAGGTACAACACTTTTGTGATCAAACCTGTCCCTTAAAGCCTCTACAAACATCAAATCATTGGAATACTACACAGATATCATTCAAAGTTACATAAAGGAATCTGGCTAACAATTTTTTAACTAGGAAAATAAGGAGTTTCAAAAACCTGACTCTCAATGGATTTTGATCTCCGGAATCTTTGTTTTTCATCTTATCCGTTTTCGCAGTGACAAATAAATTATAATTCATAGTTGAAATCATGAGTCAATTGAAGCTAGACCACCATGGAAACCCTAGAAGCACTGAACGGCCGCTTCGTTCTATTATGGGACTCCTCAGCAGTGTGCATTCACTTATCTCAGTAATTAAATGAAACTGAATGACTTATAAATCTTTTCAAATAAGTAGTTATTCACGACTTCGAAAAGTAAATTAATTTTACCACTAAGATGCTTTCAAACTTCCTATAGATAATAAACTACAATGAAATATTCGTAGAAATATTACTAGAAGCTACCAAACTATATTCCCCTACATCTAAGTGGAAAGAATGATAATCTACAAATGAAATAAAGTTTGTTAAAACAAAGATTATAAACTTCTTGACATCTTCGTCATTCCACTAACCAGAAAGTCGATCCTATAGATAGAATTTCTCTTCAAATTGAAATCATAAATAATTTAAGTTAATAGATCTTTAATTTATTTTATATTAAACTTTCAATGTAGCATATTCATAGAGATATTCAACTTAAGAATGAAACATGCAAAATTGTATCTAACAGAAGAAAAATGCTTATTTACTAAACTCATATTTTCAAAATCTACAAAACACTTTATGGTGAGACTATAATTTATGGACGAATCAATCAGATTTAAGATAACAGGTCTTAGATTTTGGCGCGAGATCCATCTACTCATTTGGCTAAATAATATTCTTCATCATACCTGATGTCAGTTCGTTATGAAAACATTCAACTTTCAACTGTAAATCCTAATCCTAGTTCCTCGCACTAATTTATGACCCCAAATTTAACCCTAGTAAGTAGATGGACATTTTTAAGGTCATTTTAGCGTTGCTCAAAGGTCATCCATAAATTATAGTCTCATCCATCTTATTTAAAAGAAATTCAAGATTAAATCTTTTATTTATGAAATTTCAGTAAAATTCTATAGAGAATCGAATGAAAGGCATTAAAAAATATATAATTATTTCCAGTGATGTTTATAAATCTCAATTAATGAATGTCGACTAATTTTCACCTTTCTAACATTAAGAAGATATCAGGGTTCTTTTGGAGATATTAGTAATTTTATGTAGTTGAAATCATGAGTCAACTGAAGCTAGACCACTATGGAAAATCTGGAAGCACTGGACGGCCGTTTCGCCCTATTGTGGGACTCCGTGGCCGGCTCAGTTGTCTGTTGGTTAAGTGCTCTGGCGCGAGACTGGTAGGTCCTGGGTTCGAATCTCGCGAGTGCGGGATCGTGGATGCGTACTACTGAGGAGTCCCATAATAGGACGAAACAGCCGTCTAGTGCTTCCAGGTTTTCGATGGTGGTCTAGCTTCAATTCACTCATGATCTCAATCAAGAAAATACTAATAGTTTTTTTCCGTTTCTATGTTGTAAATGTATTATTTCGATCAACAGATTAGATATAGGTTAATTATAGGAGACTATTTCAATATTCTTATAGAATATATGTTGAAGTATTTCAAGAACGCTTGTTTTTCAAGTAGTTATTTTTCCCTTAAATCTAATGAGTCCCCTTCAAGAAAGATAAGTATATGTAATTTCTTGGAATCAATCAACATGAGGTCGACACTAACCATTGCATAGTTAGCAGTCGACTGATCAATAATATCATAAATTTCCTCATAAAGTTTATTGAGTAGTTACTTATTATCTTAAACGTATTTGCTAAAGATGTTTGAAGATACCGAAGTCAGAAAACCATACTTCAATGACATAGACTTCAACTAATATGGAAAGAGATTAGAAATTTGTATCTTACATACACAATTTTATTAGTTCAGTATTTCATTGTAATAAATAATTTAAATTTACAGCCTTCATTATCATATCAAACAGCGTCCTTGAAGTCTGTTTCTGCAAGGCACTATTTTTTCACAAGTAAACATAGTAACATGATAAATCTTGAGTTTGATTAGTCATTTAGTGAGTTATTCTAATTGATTAGTTTCCTTCATCAATTCAATTATTTTTCAAAGTTGAAATCATGAGTCAATTGAAGCTAGACCACCATCGAAAACCTGGAAGCACTGGACGGCCGTTTCGTCCTATTATGGGACTCCTCGGCGGTGTGCATCCACGATCCCGCACTCGCGAGATTCGAACCCAGGACCTACCAGTTACGAGCCAGAGCCCTTAACCGATAGACCACTGAGCCGGCATCCAACGGTGTTAATGTCTAACTTCAACTGATCCACGAAGTTGAGCAACCATTCACCAATTGTCTTCAGTGAGTTCCTATCTCACAACGGACGTGGTTGAACTCCACTGGTCACTGGCGCACTGCTGAGGAGTCCCATAGTAGGACGAAACGGCCGTCCAGTGCTTCCAGGTTTTCGATGGTGGTCTAGCTTCAATTGATTCATGATTTCAACTTTGAAAAATAGTGAAATCTCCACAAATCCCCTTCTAAATTCAATTATTTGACAAATAACACATAAATGTTTCCTAACTCACTTTATATCTAACTATCAATATTGTCTATTAAAACTCATTGTTTTTCAACATTTTTCAGAAAGATAATATAAATAAAGAATTAGAAAATAATTTACGAAATTTTTTATATTTTCTGTTATCACAACCTTTAATTAATCAAATATTATCAAGAATTCTATTAGATAATAATGAACAATTAATGAATGAATGGAAATTACCAGAAACAATTACTAATTATATAAATAATGTTAAATGGATTCAAATACCAAAATTTTTACATAATAATAAAATAAAATTATTAATTGAATATTTAATAAAATTAAGAATATTATTATTAATAAAATTATTAATTACACCAGAAGATAAAAAACGTAAAAAATTATATAAACATGAACTTGAAATAAGAGATCAAGAATGTCAAATAAAATTAACTGAACTTATTAAAGAATTGGATATACAAATATGTCAAAATAATAAAGAAGTAAGTATAAATAATTAAAGAATTGAATATAAATTGAATTAGTATTGTTGTGTTTAAATCATCCTATTGATGTTTTTAGAATTTCAACTGGTTAATCTCTTATTTGGCATATACGCATACTGTGCTTATTGCCTCGATATAGCTTTAATTCACAAATATTATAAGCAAACATGGATAGTGGTTAACAGTGGAATCCAGGAGGTGCGTTTTGTCCTAGTTGGGACTCGTCAGCTGGATGTACCAGCATCTCAGAGTTGATGTTCACTCTGGGACTCGAATCTAATAACTTTCTCTTCAAAAGCAATCGCATTATCCACTCAGCTACAGAATCCTGATAGCAACTTGCTTGTGCAATCGGTTGAAGTTTAAATTCACTTAGTATTGTTTGTTTGAATCTTCCTATTGATGTTTTTAGGACTGCAACTGGTCAGTCTCTTATTTGGCATACTGAAGCGAAAGGTACTGGGCTCGAGTCCCAGAGTGAACATCAACTCTCAGATGCAGGTACATCCAGCTGACAAGTCGCAAATAGGACGAAACGCACGTCAAACTGGATTCCAATGCTAGCCACTATCCATCTTTGCTTACAAAGATTTGAATATAGTTGAATATTTAAAAGTAATAATCGAATATAATTTTTGCTAAGATACTAAGTGATCTTGGTTTTAGATACATACTAACATCTCTAAAATAATATATATATATATATATATATATATATATATATATATATATATATATATCATAATTCGATAGAGAGATATATAATCAGGCCAAAACTTGGCGAAAATGTATATCATTTGAAGTTTACACACTTGAAACTAGCAATGTCAGAAGATTAATAGTATCAGTACGACTGACACTTACTTACCTTCTTACGCCTATTACATCTCGTGAAGGAGCATGTGTGATTGGGTTGGTGTTCTCCGTGTTGTATTTGAGAATCTTACTTTTTCCTTTGTGTATGTTGAATCCTATTGATGCATATGCTACTGCTACATTAGTTGTCTTCATCTGTATTTCTTCGTGTGTATGGGATAGAAGGGCTAGGTCATCTGCGAAGTCCAAATCGTCTAATTGATTCCGAGATGTCCATTCTATTCCGTGCTTCCACTCAGATGTCGAGGTCTTCATAATCCAGTCAATCACCAGAAGAAAGAGGAAGGGTGAGAGTAGACAGCCTTGTCTGACTCCGGTCCCTACTGGAATTGCACCTGTCAGCTGTCCTCCATGCACCACTTTGCACTGTAGTCCGTCGTATGAGTTCCAGATAGTGTTGGCGATCTTCTCAAGAACTCCATAGCGTCGAAGAAGTTTCCATAATGTTCTCCGGGTGACACTGTCAAAAGCCTTCTCATAGCCAATGAAGTTGATGTATAGTGACGAATCCCACTCAATTGATTATGCAACAATGATCCGTAGTGTCGCTATTTGGTCTGTGCACGACCGATCTTTACGGAATGCATCCTGATGATACCTAAGTTCGGCGTTTACTGCGTCTTTCATCCGATTCAGCAGCACTCTAGATAATCCTATTCGCGATCACTATTTTGATTTCTTAATATTTCCTCTACCTTTAATATCCGAAAATTCTCCTATAGATTCACCTTTATCTCTACGCACCAAAAATGCTCACGGAACGTTATTCGTGGTTTTCTACAAATGAGCTCTAAACTAGGTATTGGAGTTTTCAATGCCTGAGTCTTGTATGATGCGAAAAACCCACACCAGGGAGCCCCTTAAGGTTTATTATTATAATGAAAAAGCCAAGAGTACATTTCACAAGGAACTATGGAAGTAAAGTGATCTCAACTTTAATGTAGGGTTACACGATAACCGAATGAAATTACTTGCACAATTGCAACTGATTTCAATTTGGAAATTAAGAAAAGAACGTTCATCGTTAAAATTTGTCTTACAATTATGAAGAATAATGCATTTAATAGAAAGATAGAGATAATGTAAATAAATCAATTTAAATCAAACTGATTATAATTAAGTCTGAGAAATGATCAATGGGATAACTTGAGCTACATTGAAACTGTTAAATCATTATTTAACTGACTATGTAATGGAGTTTCCAGTTGGATAACGGTAAATTCTATTTACTAATGATTGTGGATTCATGCAATACAAACGCCTTAAATGAAAACAAGGATAAGCTAGGTGTTTGACATACAACAACTCTTCAACTCTGATGATCCACACGTAAATATAATATTGAGAAGATAATACTTTCAAGATAGCTCTATATTCCTAACAGACGTCAAAAACTGAAACGAAACAACTATGTTTATTTAGTAACATCCAACTATCTTGAATAATATAAACTAAGAAAACCAAAAGTAATAATAGCCAGTCAGATAAAAACAAGGTTCCCAGTAGAAATACGAATTTAAAGAAACATCATCGGGTTTATACTTTCAAAAATAAACTGAAATTTAGTAACAAAGACTGGCAAACCTCACTTCATCTTGGCAGTAAACTAATTAAACTGAGGCTAGAAAACTTTTATTACAGTCACTTATGGTTAAAGATAATACTTATTTGAATCACTCATTATCTGTCACAGAGTTTATTAAGCATGTGAAATAGCTCACCTAACCTTGAATTCAAACTATGAGATAAGAAGTTCAAAATTGGTAACTTGTAACTGTTAAATAATATCAGTGGTCTAAGAAGTACGGGGAAAATGTTCCCATTCGAAATTTCCATTGTCAAGTGGTAGTCGAATAGAACAAAACAATGTTAGAGAGATCATAAAAGTTGTAGATTTTAACCATAAAATCATACTTAGATAATGCAATAGTTATCATGTGTTCACTGTTCTCTGATGATAACTAAGCATCGGTCATCAGTAACTGTTTATCAACAAATCAAAAATCAATAGTGTTTTGTCTTCGTTTATAGGTTAGAACGATGCATGACACCAGTTATTTCCTATTCCGAATTTTGCATTGAGTCCCGCAATACCCATCAAAATGCCGAGACCATAATTTATGGACGACTTTTGAACGAATCTTAAATGATCTTGAGAAATATTAGCCAATCAAGAAAAATATATTGTGCATAACTAAAGAATTAAAGCGCATACACTTCCTTTATATGGTTCAAAAACTTGTCAAGTTACAAAACAGTTCAGAATTTCTGAAACCGCATTGCATATGATAGAGGAATTTGTCCATATGACTCCATAATAGTCGGCCTCTGCAGCCATGATAAGGTAGCAAAAACTCCTTCATCCTCGACCACATAGTTTCAGTATTATTTGTGTGCACTCCGGTTGTGCAAGCGTGTTATTTTTATTACGCATGTATCTCTACAATACTCATACCACTTAACAGCCAAATCTTCAGTAACATCTGCGAATGTTGCAGTCAATGTTACTGATGCTTTTATTATACAGATCACAACAACCACCATAATTTACCTTAGTCTCAATCTGGACCGAGCGAAAAAAGTTCCTATTCTAGCAAACTTCTTCCTCCAACATATACTACATCGAAAGACAACATAATCACGGTAGTCTGAGCGAAGTCCACCAGTCATTTGATTACCACAATAACAAATAAAGAAACTTCTTAGTAGTCCCATTCGTTGTAGCCGCTCAATTATCACGTCTTACCTAGGATCTTCTGTGAACTGATCGTACGTGAACATCAGGTACTGAAATTGACTGTGTGACTTTGAATCCCTTAGACACTTTTGATTGGCTCGTCCATAAATTATAGTCTTCCCTCAAAATATTTTATTGAAAAGAGTATTGTTGCAAAAGTCTTAGTAAAAAAAAAACAAGTTACATTGTTTGAATTTCAGACTAGAAAAGTTGGTTATACTGTTTCAAAACTTAAAAATGAAATTGATAATCTTGAAAAATATTTAAATGAACGAAAAAAGCAAATTAACACGGAAGAAGCGAAAAAGATAACAGAAATCACAAAACAAAACAATGGTAAGTTAAGTAAACAGATATTACTCAGGCTTCTTGTTCTTAAAATATCATATATGATTGATACTTGAGTTGAGGAACATTAAACATTTGCTTTTTCCCAGATTAACAATGCAGAAAACGTCAAAACCTCTAAATCAAATGGTTGAGGTTAACATTCAGAAGCTTAGTTGTACTCTAAACTGCACTTGCAGAAGTATGAATACGTTAATAATCTAAACGATAATTAAATTTAAAGAAATTGAGTTAACAAAGTAGTAGACTTATTGTAGAGATACTTTTATCAGTGGTTTAAACACTTTCATTAGTAAACTTCAGTAGTAATCATACAACTGTAATAGTTAACTCATATTCTTGGAATAGGTTAAAAAAAACTAGGGACACCTAAACTAAGTGATAAATGGCATCAGTCCATAAAGTCATTGATTTTCAGAATGATCTATGGAGATAGGTGCAAATTAACTGGTTGAGGTCTATGTAGTTGACGTAACCGATGGTTGCATGCTTTGATTGGCATGTCTCAGAACCGTTCGTAATCACAC
This sequence comes from Schistosoma rodhaini, assembly GCA_944470415.2. Lineage (NCBI taxonomy): Eukaryota > Metazoa > Platyhelminthes > Trematoda > Strigeidida > Schistosomatidae > Schistosoma > Schistosoma rodhaini. The sequence goes on from OX104037.1 coordinate 33,282,969, forward strand.
AGGTGAATTCACTCTTTGTTTTCCCGTAAACCGTAAATTTTTAAACTGCCTTACAGATTCTATTATTCCATTGATGTGAACTTTCTTATCAAACCGTATATTCAATCATTTCTCTTTTCTATTACTACTAATAATGTTACTACTTCTAATACTCGTTGATTTACTTCGACTATTTCATCTTGCTGTACTATTGAGGTGTGATACATATCCCAGGTTCTACCATAGTTTATAACTGAGCGATCATAATCACCGGTACTAGTATTATTTCGACTCTTTTGCTATTCAACTTGCTAATCTCATCTCAACGTTGTGATGTGGTATGATAACTTGAGCTTACGAGCATTTTTGTCAGGCTCTATGCTCATTATGTCCGACTGAACATCAAGCTTTAGAAATTTTACTTGACAGTGTTTTAGATTTTCACTTTATTTCTGATGAGTAATGTTTTGATCGTCAGTCTATAGGGGATTACAGTGATGAATCGTTTTTATTCTAATGGTATATATGTTGTTTATAAATTTGTAAATTGACTGCACAGTTAAACAAACCAGCTTGACACTATGATAAATATTCATTTAGTTGATATTCGATTATATGGTTTGTATGAAAGTACTGTCTAACCATATAGTTGGTTGGTACCTATCACAGTATGATTTCTAATGAGTGGAGTAGTCACTTGATACATATTTGAGATCGTTAATATGCGATAGAGCAACTCGCTAAATAGACTAGTGTATTCTTCCTTACATTAGCATATACTTTTTTAAACTATCAATTTTTAATGACGTTTGACGGGTAATTAATTGTTAGATAAATCTCACTGAAATCATGAATCGATATAAATCAGATCACCAGTGAAAACCTGGGGGCGTTGGAACTTCTCTGCAGTGCGCATCCATGATCTGGCATATGAGACTCGAACCCAGGACATTCGATCTCGCGCGAATGCTTAATTTCTAAACCACTGAGCCAACATCCAACTTTGGTAATGTCTAACTTCAATCAATTCACGACATTGTGTGATCATCTTCCATTTTCTTCACTGAGAACCTCTCTAGCACCCGACACGATTTAGCTCCACTAGTCACAGTTTCGTAGTAGAGCTTCAGAAATTCCCTCTCGAAGCTAGTCACTAGTGAACACTTGATAAATATCGTATTCTAATTTTCACAGATTTTGTGTGAGGTGAAGACGGTAGGTGGTTAGTTTATCCACTATTCAGCTAAGTGGTACAAAGTTCTAACAGTAACTTTGTAAAATAAGAAAACCATATATTAAATACATCATTCGCATATCTCCCTTCATTTGTCCCTTACATACTTTGTCATTCTTTCGATCCTATCGTTATTTTCCTTCCTTCTCACTTTGTTTCACTCTTCTGCTGATAAGCATTCTACTTCCGATTCCCGCTACATACTACTCATGTCTGTCCACGTAACTAGTGCACACTACAGTATCACTAATTATAAAAACACAATTCATAAATGTGTACTTGGTAAATGAGTTGGTTACGTCAAAGAAACTCTGTAAGTTATCGCTCGTAAATTGCAAAAGTGATTGTTGTTCTTTTGTGATTCATGATTCCTTCCATATCTGCTACCCATAGATTGGAATTTATTGAATCCTAATAATAAAGGTATTTAACATGTGATTCTTACTGCAATTCCTCTCTCATAGAAGTAATTTCTCTTAAACGTTTTGTTGGTGAGTTCACAATCACATTTCACTCCTAATTACGACAGTATTTTAGGAGTAACAGACTACTTTCAGATGTATCATTCAAATGAATGAATAGCAAAACTCCTAATTGGTTGAGATTAAAACTGTGTCATAAACAATCCAAAGGACAGTACTTTTCAAATTAAATATTCTAGAAAGTGATTATTAACAGAATCTAGGGTTCATGTTTCGTCGCCTTTATAACTCTTCAGTTGGATTTAGTTGAATAACATAGAGCTGATGTTCACAGCCTATGTATACAAACAAGTTGGTTCACATTGTGAATTCGTTTTAGATAATATGTTTTCGCATGCCTAAATCCTGAAATTCTTATTATCTACAAGACAATAACTATTTCATACAATTTAATACTATCTGCATATAGAAAATGAAAATAATTTAAGTAAAGAAATGAAAACTCAAGAAATGCTACTTGAAAAGTTGATTGAGGCTAATCGTTTTGAAGAGGAAACAATTCGAGCAACTATTTATAAAATGGAAAGTGATATTGAGTCGAAAATTTCTAAATATGATCAAGAAATGACAATCTTGCAGGTATTAATGTTAAATTATGAGTTTTTTTGTTGTTGAATATAATTTTTTAACATTAAGCTAACATTTTTTATCAAGAAAAGATTTTATCAAGCTTAACCTAACAACTAAAAAATACATCTGAAAACCCTAATTCCAAATAAGTTAAAATGTCAGCGATAGAAATTTAAATAACTCCAACGTTTCGTCCAGCAAACTTGTCTAAACTTCTTCAGGATAATAATCGAAATCAAGATCATCAAAGAAATATATAGTGTTTAATAATCAACTCAAATCTATATTGTGCTAATTCAATCATATTTAGATGCTGACTTTAGTAAATAGGATAGCGTTTAACTTACTCGTGTTGATTTTGGAATTTATTATATTAAAAGTCTATCGGGAAGAACCTTTGAGCATCTGTTAATTCAATAAAAGATACTGGAATCAAATGGTTTTTCGTAAAATTGTAGTTTAAGTTCCTAACAGATACCACTACTTCCTTTAAGGTAAATTGCAACTCAAGTCCAATTACCTCGGAAGGAGCATATTCTTTTAGTTTTTCTACATATCTTGTTAATCCTTCCTTAAGTATATTCTCGAGCCATCTATCATTAAAACATGTTCCAAGACACTTTGCTGTTTTAATTTTCTTCATTCTGTTGACAACAGACAAGCATCTCTTACTGGAGTATGATGAGAGTTTGCATTATGTACCTCAGAACTAACTGATATTGCTTGTTATAATTTGAATTTCAGACCTTTGGCTCCATACCAAAGGAACTTATGGTATCTTTTAACTTCTAATGAAATGTTATGAATACGACGAAGCTTAATTATTTTATAGAACTAAACAATATTGAAAGTAACGAAAGTTTTTCCCGGGCTAAATTTGTACTACTAGTCATTTATAGCTAAATCTTACCCATACACGTCAAATTGGTCAGTGTTTTTCAGTATGAGTTAACAAAACCTCATAAAGGAGGTCAAATCCTCTTTAGCGTTTCATAAACAGTTTGACTGTGATAATTTTGCCAGCGATACAGAACTAATAAATACTAGTTAATTCCGCTCATTTATCAATTCCAAATCTATGTTCTTAGTTTAGATTTTAACTTTAGATGTGAGGGTAAATTGACACTACTTAAATGTCTAAATCGAACTAAATCCGTGAACTGAAATTCAATCGTGAGACTTATTAGTTTAATATTCAGTATTATATTCACTGAATCACAGCACTGCCTGTAATACAGCACTTTAGGAAAATAGGAATTTACATCTGTATATTTTGAATGAAAATCAATTTATTGTATTGTAGGATGAATATGATGCCCTGGAAGCGGAGTATATAGAGGAGAAAAGCGCTTACGATGAATTGAATGAACGTTTTCAGGTAGGACAAAATTGTCTACTAGAAGTGAAATTTAATGTTTTTAAATGATATATTATAATGATATATTATAAGAAGCACTTTAAAAGTCACACTACGAGATGAGTTAATAAATTTTCGTATGCCAGAAATATATTCTTACCTAATATGAGGATTTATAGGCTTGTAAGAGATTGAGAAAAGTGTATCCACAAATGAAATATGTCTGCATGGTAATACTTCAACTCTACAATTTAATAGAAGGGTAATCTAACAAAAATGAGGGGAATTTTATTTAATAACCCAATAAAACAAATATTTGGTGAGTAAAGAATTGTTCCTGTACACATAAGAGGCACTGAAATCATATTAATTTGCCTACATTTCTTATGTGGAGCGTCTCAAATTTTATCATAGATTAGAATGGTTATCAATTTATATCTGAAATCTGCTACTCATGAAAGATGCAAAATCCTCCGTAGCCTAACTGTCATAGGTAATCTTATACTTTGAATTATAATGGAAACTATCTATTAGACAAGTCTTTTTTTACCTTTCCTGCCTTTAAACAAAGTGAAGAGAATGATGTGTACTATCAAACTGCAGATGAATAGTAGGGAAGTTGATTCATTAAAAATCAACCAAAAAAATTTATCGGCAGACCAATTCAATGGAATGTTTTAGCGAACAAAATTAAGTCTAGAAATCAACACCTACATTAATCCTATTCAAATAACTGGGACCATCTTTAAACAAATATTTCTAAGCATTATTCATTGAAAGACAGAGCTTCCTATGTAGTTCATATTTAGATTAGCTAGTCGTTAAGATGTTTGTATGTAGCTGCCTTGAAGTACAGATCAAACCAAACTATTACACAATTTTGAACAGTATGTTCAAATAATAAATCTTTTACCCGTCTCTTAAATTGATAGTTATGCTGACAAATATATACTTCAACGTAGTCTTAGTGAAAAAAGTTTAGACACTCACTAATCACTGATAGTTATCGGTGCATTATTGACCTTGTTCGTTCCACATCATTCTTGACTATTTACTATTTGCATTCCAGCAACTTCTACTCTCCATTGAATTCTGATGCAGTTATTATGCTAATTATTTAAGAAAATTACAAAATCTTCTAGGAATATCTAGAGTTCGGCAATTAAGTTTCTGTAAAATTTTCTATACGACTGACTGGAAATAATGATACTTATTTGTATAGGAATTTTATGATCATTGTTTAATAACTGCTGAAGCGATCCATCCTCGTGAAAGTAGTTGGTGCTATTATCCCCAGGTTCAGTAAAGTTCTCGAAGTAGTGCTTAGTGGTTGAAAGAGCTCATTATTATATACGATTTAAAACAGAAAGATTTTTATGGAAAATTCTCTTCAACGAAATCTGATGCCAACAGTATATGAATTAGTAGCTGGATCGAAATTTAGAACATCCGACAGCATTCTCAGACTATGTTTAGGGTTAAGAACAGCTAAAACAATTGGTTGACATGGTAAAAACCCATGACACGTCTTCGGCATTAGACTTCGTCAGTGTAAACTAGTAGGTAGTTTCTGGATTCCCAGTGAGAAGCCACAGCCAGTAGATATTAACCGTGTCGAGTGTGAGACAGTTATCGGCTGCAGGCAATGGAGGATGGTCGCGCAATCTCGTGAATTGACATGTGAAACGTTAGATGCCTGTTTTTAATGGCCTTAGAGGTTAAGCGTTCGCACGCGAGACCGAAGGGCCTGGCTTCGATCTCTAGTAATAGAGTGGTGAATTCTCACTGCGGAGAGGTCCAACACTAGTACGAAATAACTTTTCAGTGTTTCTTACTCTTCACTGCCTGTCTATCTAGGATCAATTTGTGATTTAATTATGAAAATCTCACAATATCTACAAGTGACATACTAAAAATCAAATTTTCCACTTGGAATATTCGGCTTTCCTGACAACATACCATTTATTTTGCATAATTTATAATATGAACAGTGTTCGTCCGTTATTGTTGATAAACTTAAACTGAGAAGAGATTACTCAGAATTTGATACAGTTTATTAGTTCAATTATCATCTTTAACATACGCGTACCTTTCCGTAAAACTGACAGATTTTATGTAGTGTTAATTAAGAGATTGACAGAAAAGTTATCTGGGGCAATTTTCCACTTAATGATCTAAAATATATATAACCTATCATCATATATTTGTGTTTTAAGTCGGTCTCATCGACGGGGAATTATCGATACTTTACTATTTTGTACTTCTTGGATAGTTTACTAAACTTTGGACATTTATCTCATAACTTTGTACAATTCACTCATTTCACATTTATGAAAGTTTAAGGATTTGACTTGATGAATATTTCTTGAAGTAAAATTCCCCACTTTCAGAATTTAATTGATCTGACAAAAGTTAACCACAATAAATTGTAGGCTGTAACACATAGGTATGAAAAAATATAGTCCATTAATTGCATACAGGCAATTAGGTTGAGATATCCAAGTAACTAGCTATTGTTAAGTGTGATATCATACATTTCGCGACAAAAAGCCCACTACTTGAAAAAATGTTAAGCATCAAAAGATATTTTAAATCATTAATAATGGCCATCCAATTAATTAGGGTTATTTGAATTTAGATTATAAATGAAGAGTATCAAAAGATAATGGAAGAACGTAGGCTAGAAGATGAAAGACGACAAAGAGAGGAAGAACAAAGACGTCAAATGGAACAAGCCGTTACAACAATACAAGCATTTTGGAGGTCATATAAAACAAGAAAACTGGCACGTGGAAGAAAAGGAGGTAGTAGAAAAGCGAAGAAGTAATTAATAAAACAGTTTCAAAACACTGCTCAACTGGGATTAAAAAGGTGAACATGAAGACTTATTTAGAACTCGACTGTTTAACACTAAATACATTCATTAAATTATTAGCCCATAATGAAAAGGCAGGTTAGTCATGTGATCCGTAAAAATTATGTGTAAAACACCAAACCTTTGATGAACTTACATTCTATTTACCGATTATTTAATTAATTAACTACATTTCATGTTATTCACCAATATTTATTGTATGTAACAGTAATGAACAACATATTGTTGAACATGTGGTACATTTCTGCATTTCAGTTCTATGTAATCAACCCTGAGTCACATTATTTGTATCCAAGTTACCGAAAATATTGGACAGTCCAAGTCAAAGTGGTGTAACTGCTTATCTACATAGACAATTTCGTTTAGATTCAAATTCGCTATTTTTATGGATTACTGTAATTCAACATATAGGTGATATGATATTAGAAATGATAAATTATATTCATAATACCTGTAAAAAGCAACAAAATTATACACGTTAATACTGGGAAGAAATAGAGAAAAGAATGTGAGCACGGTAAAAATGAATAGAAATTAGTGTATGACAGTGAAAAGAATGATAACAATAGTGATAATAATATTATTATTGTTATGATGGGAGAGGCCGTTAAAAAAATACTATCATGAAGGATCCCTCCAGCCAAAAATGTTCCTCTCACCTTTATGAAGTAAAAGAAAGTTACAGTAGGATTTCCACTGCCTTATATTCTGAGTCGTCTGATAATGTCTCAAGCCATTCTGTCGCACTATTTCTAAGACCCTACCAAGGAGTCTTGAAGGACCAACACATGCCATTCCTGTACAGCTTTCTTCTATACCACAACACGCTATACATTGATCATTTTTCCGCTTTTTCTAACCAGTCCGAGCATCGGAAAATAGCGCACGACATGGAATTCTCTGGTACAACATTCGTAAGACATGTCCAAGCCACCGGAGTCGATGTTTCAAAATAGTGACACCAACTGAAGTATCGCCATTGTGCCCGAACACATGTTGCCGGACCTCGGTATTACTAATATTGTGTTACTACTGAATTTCAGAAATCCTTCGGAGACAACGATGATCAAACACAGAGAGTTTTCTAACATCCTCAACTTAGAGAGACCAGGTCTCATAAGCATGGAGCAAAACTGCTCTCACCGACGCGGTGTAGATCCGGCCAAATTGACATCACAAAGGCTCTAAAGATGGTCAAGATTGACATAAGCCGATCTGGCTTTCATTATACGTGAATCGACCCCATCATCCACGCCATCACCACCACTTATGCAGATACCCAAATACGCGAACTTCTCAAATATTATCTGCTCACTATCCATGGTGAGTGCAAGTTCATGGTCCTGCCAGTCTTGTAAAAGTACTTTACACTTAGAAGATGCAAAGCACATATACCTACGGAAACTAACTGACGACTGATTAAATGCAGATTGCATGGCTTGGGCATCATCGCATAGTAAAACAATAGTATCCACATATTCAAGGTTGAAAAGTCTTTCTCCAGTCAACCGATCCATACCACCATTACCTACATCCATCAGAAATATTTCCAGAGCGTCATCGATAGCGAAGCTGAAGAGGAATGGTGAAATTGGGCAATCCTGCCTAAACCTACTGAATGAATTGAGCAATGGAGATGGCTTTGTGAGCTCACTCAGCCTGAGGTGTTTGTATATAGGGACTTCAATATGTTATGCAGATTCTCAGACATACAATTCTTCAATAGACAATCACAGAGAACAGTCTTGTCCAACAAACCGAAGGCAGCCCTGATGTCAAGAAACAATACGAATGTTGGCCTGTGATAAGTATGACGGTGTTCTGACATTTGTCGGAGGACGAAGATATGATCAATACATCCTCGACCGGAATGGGAACCAGCCTGCTCCTCGCGAGTCAAGCTTACTCTGGTTTTGAACAATCTATCAAGTATGACGAAAGTCAACAGTTTGGACGCAATTGGAAGTGGACTTATCCGCCAATAGTTGTCCCATAAATGATATGAACACTTTTTAAAGATAGGAACAACTATCGATTCACTCCATGATGTTAGAACACTCTCTAATTGCCAGACCTGTGTAAATGACTCCGTCAGTTCCTTAACAAGAAAGTTACCACCATCTTTAAAGTGGCCGGAGTTGAGTCATCTGGACCTGGTGATTTGTAGAGCTTCAAGAGTTGGAGTTCCTTGCGAACTTCCGCCTCGTTTGGTGGATCAGTCGTCACAGGCCATGGAGGGCAGTGTAGTCCGATCTATGTGGCCGGGGAGGCAGACCAGTTGAACTGCTCCTCGAAAAACTCTTCCCATCATCCATGATATCGGTAGGCGTTATTGATTGACATCCTGTTAGCTCCGCAGTTTGTTTCACACTAGACATCTTACTGCCAGTGACTCTGATGAGTTGAAAGAGCTTTCATCCCCAGACTTTTTGGTCTTTGCTCAAGCTTGACACAATTACATTATGTAACAAACTTCGTTTATGGTCAGACTAGCGGCCATCCGGAGTAGACCGATGTGCTTCAATAAGCTATAAGGAACCTCTAAAAACCCAATGCTTGTAAGCGGGAATTTTTGCGAAGCCGCACACGACTTTACTCGCCATTTTCATGGCGTCATGCAATTGCAACCAATGCTCATCCATACCTTTCGGTGGGTTGTTATTTAGCATTGAGCCTATCTCAGTTTGGTATTTAGTTGCAACAGAAGCTGCAACCAATTTGATGACATTGATCCATATGGGACGATGAATCTGTTGACCACTGAAATGTAAGGTAAGATTAGCGCAAACAAGGGCATGATCAGAGTATTGTACACATCCATGATAGCGGTAGCTGATCGTGATGTGACCAATCTGAGTCCAGGCTTGAAATATAGAGGGAGGATGCCAGGTAGCACATCGGCGATGACTGTGCCGGTAGTTAGTGCTAGCCAGAAACAGGTTGTAGTCTGCGCAAGATTGCAGCAGACGGTCATCGACATCTGACCTGTAAACAAGTCCCCATCGGTCGCCTGAACGACTCTCTTCTGTGCCTAGACGCCAGAACTGAGGATTCAAGTCTTCGGCCAGTACTACAATGTTTGTCGAACGCACCCTCTGTAAAAGAACTGTTAACTGGTAGTAAAACTCATCCTTGATAGCATCTGATCTGTAACATGTCGGACTGTAGGCGGAGATGACGAATGAACATTGTTTCTCGTACTGATTTCTCCGTATTTTGGTGGAACTTTCTAATCTGACAGCATATAACCGACTGTTAACGGGGAACCGATCGGTCAGTGCTGCCTCCGCTCTAGTGCTTAGCGCCACACCGACACCAACAAAACCAGACGAAGATGCCACAGTGTCCTAGGATAGACGCACGTGAAACAAGCTTTTCAAGGCGACAGATGGAAAGAGAACTTGTAGTAATTCACTAGAATCTTGAATACGGGTCTCGGATAGACAACAGATATCGATACTAAGGCTTTCTAAAGACATAGACAACCCTTCTTGTTGTTTGATTTGTATTAGTGTGCGAACGTTGAAGGAAGCCAGTCTGAATAGTGTACGTGGTTTCGTAAAATCTTTCCATATTTGTAGTCGGTGGTAGCACCCAACTTTCGATCAGTCAGTGACTTGAAATCATTTAGATAGGATTCTCACCATGGGTGAGCTACTGTATAAGTTGAAAGATAAAATACACAAAATGAGTACATAAGTGATGTAGTGTAAATGAAATAAAAGCGAATGTTATCATATGATTGTGAATAAGACTTGTCTGAACGAGCGTGGAAGCACGAGTGATTTCTTCCAGTAGTAATTATCATCGGTTTGTGTGTGGGTTGTGATACTGTGTGGGTCCCCGAACTGAAGCAGGCGGTTTTCTTAGGGGACCACAACCGGAACGTTTGACCTAGGGGTCCAATCCACAAGGCAGTGAAGCAACGTTAGAAGATGCAGTCCCATGGTAGCCGGTGACCAACAATAGGTTCATACACCATTTGCTCCCTCAGGATCCTGGAGCCCATGTTCGACATTGGTTTTAAAACAAGGTTTTTCAACTCCCCTAAGTGGATCTTCAGTTCCCTTCAAGAACAGTTAAAAACATAGTTTCAAACGTCCAGTGAAATGTTTATTCTCAAAATATACCATAATTTTTCGAGTTCAGTACCAATTCGCAATGTTTACTACCCCATTAATTTTATCTCGTATGTCTATTTTTAACAGTGAAGCTTGTTGGATTCTGTTATAACGGTAGGATGTCTTGTTGTAATGCTAGATTTTCTTTTTAAAACAGTCCTTTCACTTTTCACACGTATGTGGGACGTTAATTTGCCACAGACGAATATCTACACTAGATCCCCTCCCAGTGTCTATTCTACAGCGCTTCAACACAACTCATATCAAGAACAGGTGATTAGCATGACTAGAACGTCAATATATTTCCACACCCAAATCCGACACAATCCAACAACAAATAAGAATTGATCAATAATAATATTAATAAGTACTAAGGATAGGGGAATATATAACAAATTAACACCTGTCACACTATCTACATGTCTGACTAAGCAAAACAACCAATCATTATCATTCTCACCCACATATCGGATTTCCGACAGAATAAGAGGTTATTAGACAATTAATAGATTATGTAAGTTAAACGTTCTCTCATTATGTTATCCATGATAGCCATTACAAAAAGAACTTTTAAGTGAAACACATGTGCACTATGAAAGGCCATCCACAGTGACCGACAAAATATTCATCAGCACGAGAAAAGTTTCACGAAATACACCGTATCTAAAAGTTTCAAAAAGCCATTGGCTGTGAGTCTTCCGTTCATTTGTAGATGATAGATGGATTTTATCCAGCTAAAAGGTGGCTGACAGATCATAATCATGAGCGGCTGCATGTTTATATTTTTGTGCTATGTAGATTATTATTAACGGTCCAGTCATACATTTTGCAATCTAAACAGAAAATTCTGCATACACACTCTCGTACAAAATGTATATCATGTATAGCATAGTAAAGATCCAGTTGACCGACTCAATTATTAGTACGAGGTTCTACAAGAGTGAGATTTAGATAATGCATTTTCTCAGTTATTATGATAAATTTCCGTAGACAAATTAACGCATAAAATGGAAAATTGACATTATATTAAAAAAATTACCGCATTGTTGAAAGTAGACTCTTCATTAACGGGGTTTAAACTGTATTTTTGATTAATCATAGGAGGAAAGAAGTGAAGAGTAGGTTGTAACATTAAATCAAACAAACTTCACACACTTAATGACGGCCTTCTATGCATGTAATTCTGTCATTTTTGTCACTTTTACCTAAACTTATGTATGTTATTGTGTGCTTTGTTTGTGAATTAGATACAAACCCATTAAAAGATTCCCATATCGAGAAGGCTGATGACTGTCACCCCGAATTCGTTAATTTGGTTTACATTTATGGTTTTTATGCTCGTATACCAATGCCTGAAATAAATTCTCCCAAAAAACTCGTATTTGATATTCCGCTACCGCCATTCCACAATGGGGTTAACTCAAGTATGATATACGTAACTAAGTGGGGAATTATATTTCAATATCATTTTCATCTTATGTAATCAAAGGAAAACTGAAACCTTCAAGTGAAAAAGCGTGAGTTAGGATTCCAAGACATTACCACTGAAGAAAGAAAGACGAAAATCAACTAAGTTATAAACCCCCTTTACAAACTTCAGTACTGAATGAATAAGGCTAAAATCCATAACTTAATGAGCGGACTAAAAAGTGTCAGGAAGATACCACAACCAAAAAGTAAAGATAAATAACTTACGATAAATTAAAATGAGGAAGAAATGAAAACTTTGTATCAGAAAAATCATATTTTATGTACATTGGTGTATGTATACAACCTAAATTCCCATAAAAGATTAGTTACACTGTTCTACATTAACTGCCACTTAGATGGAACAATTGTTTTGACTGGTTCTTCACTCTTGTTCAAGTCTCCCAAAGATTCAAGTTTTTTCTTTTGCAACTCTTCATATTCGTGCTGCCAATAAGCTTTGTTTCGTGGATGCACCATTCTTGAGTAATATGGATCCCATACCATACCTTGACGGATTTTTGAAAGGATCTGTAATTAAAAAAAAAAGAAAATCATTAGTAAGATATTTTATTAAATATAGTACTAATATCTAAGTCGAAAAGATTATAAAACCTATTTAATGCATGCGATAACGGTAAACGAATGTGAACTTTAGACCCTGTTATTTTAACGATACTACAAACAAACCGCTCAAGCACATATTTTGGGCGATTTTCGCTAATTTTATTCGGAACAAAACACAAACATTACAACGATTTAAGACAAATGAATAGGGAAAAAATATACATTTAAAGTGTTATTAAAGTAAAATTAAGCTTACTTGATAACGATTTCTCAGTTTATATGGTCCTGCTTTAGGTCTAAGTGAATACGGATAAGGGATGTCATCCCAGTCGGGTGTAGTACGAAGTGTTTCAATAAGGCTTGGATACATGACACGTTTTTCTTCATCTGACATACTGTCATAATCTATCCCGATGGCATCCAACTCTTCAATATGCGATGTCTCCTTCAGTTGTATACCACCATCCAACAAGGACTTGTAGAAAGCCTTAGTCTATTTTTACCTAAAATATGAACGACAGAGAACATACGCTTTCGTTTTCTTTATGGAACTCGCTTGTTTCTGAAAATAACTCCGTGAGACCGCATTGGTGACATCGTAAGGCTAACACTCTTCCAATATTTTCTGCAGCTGAAACGTCAATACAACTAAAACATGTAGCATTTTCAAAAATAATACCTATATAAATGTTTTCTGATGCTAACTTCTTTAGTTGAAGCAGAGATTAACACTTTTGAAGAAGCATGAACAACAAGACCAGTTGTATTATGAGGTTCTCTATTTAAGACTACTCTGGATTAATATAAAGTAAAATATATTAATAAAAATCACTTATTCCAGAAATCTTTTCGTGGAGCCTGGAGTTCCCAACCTTTTGTTTTCGGTGCCAGACCAAGAAGTTCAAGATTTCTATAACTATGTCTTCCGTGAAATAGTTTTCTAACCTTGGATTTTTGTTACGATACACCAAAGTAGACATCATTTTTAAGGAAAATCTTGTTGACACATTTGCAAAAGCACAGGAATTAAACAGATTATTTGGCATGATTTGTCCCTTCCAAATAATGAGGATTTTTAAAATCTGAGGAACATACCACAAACATCAACACAGCAGAACTATCAAGAAAAATTCACGTTATTGCAGTGGATTATACAAAATTGTGAACATATATAGAGCTGAAAGAGAAGTAACATGGTATTCAACTTGTTAATTATGAATAGTTCGTCATATCATACAACTATTACTTGGCATCCAACCCAATAATAATAAAACACTATTACGTTTTCACAAGGATCTGTAATCAAAAGAAAAAAGTGAGTACTCAATGTCAGACATCTGAATGGTGATTTCAGAAGAGCAATACAGACAAAAAAACCATATACTCACCATCAGAAACCAAAAAGATGTCTGTCTCCGGCTTCAGACGGTTATAAACCAAATAAAAAACACGGATAGCCTGTTTTTAACTTGTTTTTCGTCCGAGTTTATGCACTAGAGTCCAGGAGGTGAAGAAGGGTTACTAGGCAATGAGATCACCGACTGTCGGTCTAAGCTGTCAGCAAGTCCAGAAATCCTAGCTAGAACCTAAGGGATAACTGTAATCTTGGGATGAGTTACGTGGCCCAAAATCAGTGGATGTGGTGCAGTGGCTTTCTTTCTTATTTTGCCTTAGATCATAAATATCCCATTATTCCTAAACTGCCATTCTTAAAACTAATTTGTTACTATCAAACTGTTTCTCACGCCACATAATTAATTGTAGTTCATACTACTTCCCTTTTTATCTTAAACTCGCGAATTTATCATACGTCAAATACGAATGATATTTTTTTAAATGTCCACATCTTTGCTGGAAAAAAAGTAGTAAGTTCACATTTATCAGTCAGTCAGCTACAACGTAGGACCAGGCACATTTATGAATCGGTCCAAGTTACAATACCTCGTTAGCACAACAAGATGAAAACCAGATTCATAGTAGTTAATTTAGTGCTAGTAGCATATAAAACATAGGTTGTATATAGGGATATAGTATAGGAAGGAAGACAGATACGAAGTAAATTTAATCTCAAGGTTTAAGAGAAGATAAAGATTGTATACACCTACGCCAATTTGATCAATTTTGGAAATGTCACATAGAGTCCCCAAACATAGGTTACGATATTCACGCGGACCCCAACCAAGTAGTCTACATCTGCCAACAGGGCTCAGACGAGGAGTTAGTGAGTTCAAGCAATGACGTCACGTTTTGGTTTGCCCGCCCCTAACTTTTTTCTAAAAACCCCCTACACTAGTCACCATAGCGAATCGTATTCATCAGTGTTCAGGCACAGGTAACACGTGACCTAACCATCTCAGTCGATGAAGATTCATCACCTAATCAATTGATTTACCATCATTCCCTAATACCTCCATATATCTGGCGACCCCATGACTAGTTCTCGTGGACTTACAGGTGTAAGCATAGCACTTAGTACAAGGGCAGAACAAGCACTACTAGAATGGATCCCCGTTAACAGTCGCCTGTGTGCTGTCCGACTAAATGGCTCCGTAAGAACTCGAAAGGATAGGGACACACGTCGTTGCCTTTTCATTGTTCCTGCCTACGCTCCCACTGACTGCAGCCATGATGAAGTGAAAGATGACTTTTACAGAAAGCTCTCTGAACTTCTTCAAAAAGCTAAGCGCCCAGACACAGTACTCGTAGCGGGTGACTTTAATGCCCAACTAGGCAGCTTAAATCAAACAGAAAGACATTTGGGTGGGTATTTTAGTATTCCGGCACAACGAACCGATAATGGTGATCGTCTGTTGCAACTATGTTCAAACAATCGTTTATTTTTAGCAAGCACTAATTTCAAGCATAAGGAGAGACATCGCCTAACATGGCGACTACCTGCACCAAACTAACCATGGACTCAAATAGACCATATTGCTATTAGTCATCGTTGGAGAGGCTCGATAGAAGACTGTCGCTCGTATTGGAATACTTGTTTAGACTCTGATCACGCTTTAATACGAGCATGCATTTGTCTGCGCCTCACTGGACGCAGGAAAACTACACTAAGAAGACCCATTAGGATTGAACTGGAGCACGAGAAAGCCAAATGTAAATTCCAGGAACAACTGAGTTCACATCTAGGCAGTTCTGTGAACGA
Organism: Schistosoma rodhaini; assembly: GCA_944470415.2. Taxonomy (NCBI): domain Eukaryota; kingdom Metazoa; phylum Platyhelminthes; class Trematoda; order Strigeidida; family Schistosomatidae; genus Schistosoma; species Schistosoma rodhaini. Next base: position 33,298,778 of record OX104037.1, read on the forward strand.
GACTGACCCAGATGCTGCTTGGAAAGACATACGAACAGCTGTGGAAACAACAGTCACATCTATTAGTAATTTAAACCATAGGGTTCCAAAAAACCAATGGATTTCTTCCAAGTCTATTTCACTGATGGATTCGCGTAAACTCATCCCATCAGGCTCTGAACACGACGAAGAGCGTAAACAAATCAGATCTAGGTTGACTAAAAGTCTAAGGAACGATCGTGAGCAGTGATGGGCAACGAAAGCAAAAGAGATGGAAAAGGCAGCGGCTGTAGGCAACACCAGGCAACTCTTCAGACTAATAAAAGAAACCAGAATTAATAAGTCAAGTGTAAGTGAAACGATCTCGGAAAAAGACGGAACTCTTATCTGCTCTCAGCCCAGATGTTTAGAACGATGGGCAGAACACTTCAAGAAGCAGTTCAGCTGGCCTTCAGCTACTGCACAACTACCCACCATTCCCAGACAGTCTGAATGGAACATTGAAGTAGGCCCCCCGACCCTACCTGAAGTTCAAAAGGCTATAACTAATGTGAAACGAGGGAGAGCAGCTGGCCGAGATGGATTGGCTCCAGAGGTCTTTAAATATGGTGGCCCAATTTTAGCGACTAGGTTGACTAATATTCTGGCTAAAATCTGGGAGACGGATGTAATCCCTTCCGACTGGTCACAATCACTGATTGTCCCAATATATAAAAAGGGGTCAAAGTCATCCTGCGATAACCATAGAGGGATTAGTCTGACTAATATAGCATCTAAAATACCTGCCTCAATAATTATCGGGCGCCTAACTAAGACTCGTGAACTGCAAACACGAGAAAATCAGGCTGACTTCAGACCTGGTCGTGGCTGCATCGACCACATATTCACTATTCGTCAGGTTTTAGAACACAAGCATGCTTATCGGCGTCCAACAATGATGGTTTTTCTTGACTTTAAAGCAGCATTTGACTCTGTAGATCGAAAGGTTCTATGGCAGTGTCTGTCATTGAAAGGTGTACCCGAGAAGTACATAAACCTTGTGAAGGCTCTTTACTCGAACACTACCAATCGAGTGAGAGCTTATGGTGAACTGTCATCTGATTTTACAATCTCAAGTGGTGTCCGACAAGGTTGTCCACCATCCTCATTTTTGTTTAACTTCATTATAGACCTATTGCTGGAAATAACACTCTTCGACTGAATTTTCAGGGAATGATCTCCTACCAGGGGGTCCACTAATCGACTTAGAATACGCAGATGACATAGTCCTGTTTGGTGATAAGTGAAGTTGTCGACGCGTTCGACTACTTCACTCCCTATCTTTAATTCAGGTGTTGATGCAGGTCAGTCCTAGAGTAACAATTTACATTTAGATGGGGAGAAACGCATCCCAAATATCTGCGTATTCTAAGTCGATTAGTGGACCCCCTGGTAGGAGATCATTCCCTGAAAATTCAGTCGAAGAGTGTTATTTCCAGCAATAGGTCTATAATGAAGTTAAACAAAAATGAGGATGGTGGACAACCTTGTCGGACACCACTTGAGATTGTAAAATCAGATGACAGTTCACCATAAGCTCTCACTCGATTGGTAGTGTTCGAGTAAAGAGCCTTCACAAGGTTTATGTACTTCTCGGGTACACCTTTCAATGACAGACACTGCCATAGAACCTTTCGATCTACAGAGTCAAATGCTGCTTTAAAGTCAAGAAAAACCATCATTGTTGGACGCCGATAAGCATGCTTGTGTTCTAAAACCTGACGAATAGTGAATATGTGGTCGATGCAGCCACGACCAGGTCTGAAGTCAGCCTGATTTTCTCGTGTTTGCAGTTCACGAGTCTTAGTTAGGCGCCCGATAATTATTGAGGCAGGTATTTTAGATGCTATATTAGTCAGACTAATCCCTCTATGGTTATCGCAGGATGACTTTGACCCCTTTTTATATATTGGGACAATCAGTGATTGTGACCAGTCGGAAGGGATTACATCCGTCTCCCAGATTTTAGCCAGAATATTAGTCAACCTAGTCGCTAAAATTGGGCCACCATATTTAAAGACCTCTGGAGCCAATCCATCTCGGCCAGCTGCTCTCCCTCGTTTCACATTAGTTATAGCCTTTTGAACTTCAGGTAGGGTCGGGGGGCCTACTTCAATGTTCCATTCAGACTGTCTGGGAATGGTGGGTAGTTGTGCAGTAGCTGAAGGCCAGCTGAACTGCTTCTTGAAGTGTTCTGCCCATCGTTCTAAACATCTGGGCTGAGAGCAGATAAGAGTTCCGTCTTTTTCCGAGATCGTTTCACTTACACTTGACTTATTAATTCTGGTTTCTTTTATTAGTCTGAAGAGTTGCCTGGTGTTGCCTACAGCCGCTGCCTTTTCCATCTCTTTTGCTTTCGTTGCCCATCACTGCTCACGATCGTTCCTTAGACTTTTAGTCAACCTAGATCTGATTTGTTTACGCTCTTCGTCGTGTTCAGAGCCTGATGGGATGAGTTTACGCGAATCCATCAGTGAAATAGACTTGGAAGAAATCCATTGGTTTTTTGGAACCCTATGGTTTAAATTACTAATAGATGTGACTGTTGTTTCCACAGCTGTTCGTATGTCTTTCCAAGCAGCATCTGGGTCAGTCTCGTTCACAGAACTGCCTAGATGTGAACTCAGTTGTTCCTGGAATTTACATTTGGCTTTCTCGTGCTCCAGTTCAATCCTAATGGGTCTTCTTAGTGTAGTTTTCCTGCGTCCAGTGAGGCGCAGACAAATGCATGCTCGTATTAAAGCGTGATCAGAGTCTAAACAAGTATTCCAATACGAGCGACAGTCTTCTATCGAGCCTCTCCAACGATGACTAATAGCAATATGGTCTATTTGAGTCCATGGTTAGTTTGGTGCAGGTAGTCGCCATGTTAGGCGATGTCTCTCCTTATGCTTGAAATTAGTGCTTGCTAAAAATAAACGATTGTTTGAACATAGTTGCAACAGACGATCACCATTATCGGTTCGTTGTGCCGGAATACTAAAATACCCACCCAAATGTCTTTCTGTTTGATTTAAGCTGCCTAGTTGGGCATTAAAGTCACCCGCTACGAGTACTGTGTCTGGGCGCTTAGCTTTTTGAAGAAGTTCAGAGAGCTTTCTGTAAAAGTCATCTTTCACTTCATCATGGCTGCAGTCAGTGGGAGCGTAGGCAGGAACAATGAAAAGGCAACGACGTGTGTCCCTATCCTTTCGAGTTCTTACGGAGCCATTTAGTCGGACAGCACACAGGCGACTGTTAACGGGGATCCATTCTAGTAGTGCTTGTTCTGCCCTTGTACTAAGTGCTATGCTTACACCTGTAAGTCCACGAGAACTAGTCATGGGGTCGCCAGATACACTAGGGGTGTATTTTGTTGACTGTCCATTTTGGCGAGGTGAGGTTGAGTGAATGATCACACTGGGATCCTGTATGTGTGTTTCGGAGACCCATCATACATCGATGGTACGAGATTCTAGGGTCTTAGCCAAGGAGGCGTGTTGACCGATTTTACTTAGGGTACGTACGTTGAAGGCTCCAATGTGTAGTTTGGAGCGAGATTTTAGAAGACCTGCGACAGTGTTTTGCACACTAGAATCGTTGGCCATAGTGACACTCGAGGAGGAAACCGAAAGAGGAAGTTTAGTGTTGAAATTCGAGGTAGAAGAAATAGCAGGAAGTGAAGAAGGAGATTGATTATGAATACAGTGGTCTTGAGTGCTGTTAGAAGTATGAGGGCAGTTATCACTTTCCGGTTGCCCACACCGTGGAAAGGTTCTTCTAGAGGTACCTGAAAAGTGAGTTGGGTTAGAAGTGGTCTTAATGATCTGAGAGCGTGACCGCAGTACCCAAGGGACAACTGCTTGAAGTTGGTCACATAAGACATTTTGTGGGTAGTTTTTGTGTTAGCTCCGTACTTGTTGTGACCTTACCGCCAGAGACGGATATACGTGGGATAAGGCGAGGTGTGCATTTTTAGGGTCAACCTTTTCTAACCCCATCCCTCCTTGTGGGAAGGCAGCATCGCTGTTATGCTGGTTATCTGAAGGAAACACCTTACTGCTGTCACACCTCTGTACAGTCAGCAGTACGACTCCGCCTTCGGACCTTGGGTTTGCTGCTTTTAGTCTTACCGCTCTTCAACCGACCTGCCTGGCATGGTAGGACCTTGGAGAACGGTTGTTACAGCCAGTATAGCTCGATTGGTTCATCACATCACGAAATTTATAATATTGGCTTATATATTATCTATGTTATCGACAATTAAGTCATTATTATTAGTCTGTACAATAAAACGGACATTAAGAATAGAGTTTATTCCCAAAGAGTATCTTCAAATAAGTCTCGATTTTTTATTAACTGAAACAAGTATGCGTGGTTTACAAGTAGGACAAGATCATTAAAGTGCTATCGTGAATATATAGTGAGCCGAAAAACTGAAAGAATAAAAAAAAGCTTCATGAAGAAATTTACTGATTTGAGTTTATAATTTACAACAGCGCAGAATGGAAAACAAGCCGAAATAAAGCATTCGGACTAATAACAATACATATTGAAAGCAACAAACTAATGCGTAGTTAAATGATTATGGTTTGGAATATACTATGCTAAACCTCAAGTCAATCACAATACCTGACAGTTATTTTAAAGAGTTCTGATGACAAAAAAACAGTTAACAATCTGTGGGACTAAATGAGTAAAAAAAGAAGCCAAAATGGAATGACTCATTTTAGACAATATTTAATAAGACATAAATCATGACTGTACGAACAGTACAATTTTCGATGGAGCTAAAAATAAGTAGTGTTCATTTCTCCCTATACACCGTTTGTACCTGCAGGAATAAAATAAACAGGGTTAGACGCTTCATTACTATTTCGCCTATTCTTCGCCCGTTCAATAGGTTGGAATGCACAATTAAGTTCCCTATCTTTTTAGTTTCCTCTCTAATGTCATAAGCATTCTTCGTTATATGGCAATTAACCCAGTAGGGTTCAGTTGTCTTATCTCTTTGCCCAACTTCTCGTTGATTCATAACATTTGGCTGTTTAAGCCAAGCTTCCTCTCCAATCTCTAGAGGAGTGCCCCAACTCTCTTGATTATAATGTGTCTTCTGCCAATATTGGGTTTTTCCTAGGTTCCCTCGGGCCCAGCCATGATAGTATGTAATATCACTCCTCAACTGAACCACCACTTCGGACACAATAAGATCATCCCACTGACTTGCCACGACTGTATCACTGTGAAGACATATGTCTCTTCCTGTCCACAGTAAGGTGAATGTCCTGTTGACCTTGGTATACTCATAAACAAGGGGGTAGTAGTGTTTTCCATTCCACTACCTCTGTCTCAATAAAGGTTCTGAGCAGTGTTTTTTGAAGTTTTATTAGTTTTTCCGACTAGCCCATTGTCCTCGGGATGGTAAGCTGTCGTCCGCGTTCTCTTTATTTTTAAAAGTTAGCATAATACTCTCATCAGTATACGTTTAAAATTAGATCACTGATCAGAATACAATTGTTTGGGTGCTCTCCATACGGTAATCTAAACGTTAAACAATGATTTTAATACCATGCTAGAATTAATTCTATCTAGTGGGATGGCTTCACACCATTTTGAGAAATGACCTACCATAACCAATATGTACATGCTTTTTTTGTTGTATGCCCTAGTAGTCCGATTATATCAACTCCCAGGATTTCACTTGGGGATCTTAGTTAACAGCGCTCGATATCTTCGAGCCGGGTTTTTCACGTTACCGCACACCTGAAAACTGTTCATAAAACCCTAAATGTCCCACAACCACCAATATCTCAGTCTAATCCCCTGATCCATTTAGTCATTTTCACAGTGCTCAACATTAGCATGAACTTTATCGAACATTGCTGTAGCGATTGATTGTGGCGCTAGTAGTAGTACCGGTTGAACACAGGATTACGTACACCAATACTAGCTTGTCCCACAACACCTCGTCTTACGACTATTTCCTTTGACTTCCATGTTAGGTGACCTTTGTTCACTGCCGCAGACCGCTAGATAGAGTAGTGATGCCTCACCATCTGTTGCCTATATATGCGCCCGCTGTATTTTCAGGCCCTGCCAAAGAGACGGAATGAATGTCAATTGCATTAAAACAGGGACAGCTTCCGTGTTATATAACCAAGCGTTGTGATAAGATACCTGAATTTTTATGTTGGTGTTCAGGGCGATGGATACACTCAAAATCGAAGTTTTGAAGATAGTCTTACCAATACGTCGTTTTCCATCCCGAAATTCTGTAGCTATTCGTAAAACTTTATGGTAAGTCCTTAGTATTAAATGCCTGCCAAGAAGGTACGGCCTGTACTTTAGTAGGAATTTCATGACAGCTAGTATTTCTTTACATGTAACAATAATTTTTCAGACCGGCTTAACGCTTGACTTCCATACCTAATAACAAACTATTTGCAATTGGGTCTGATTTGGAAAAACACAGATTTAATTCCTATTTCATTTGCGTCTATACCTAAGATTTACATACCTGAATTATTTGAAGTACTCTGAAGCGGCACAGATTTAGTGTATCGTCCACTTTTGAAGGTTACTGAGCACTTGGAGGTCAAATAGTTCAAACGGTTGTGGACGGAATAGAAGCTTTCGCTTAACGGGCTTCCGTGCTTAGCAGCAGTGGATCACCGATACCTCCAGGCAAGAACCTAGGTATATTAACGATAATAGAGGGAAAAAAGAATTTGGTAAATCATAATAATATGTCATCCTTAGTCCTTAAGAATAGGTCAAGTTTCCTCTTAAAGGACTCCTGGAAAGTCTCTTGGACTAGCTCAGTTAACAGTAAATCACAGCATTTGACAACTCTCACGGAGTAGATTTTGTGTCTGCAGTCTGTTCTGTTATGTCGGGTCTCCAGTTTCTGGGTGTTACCTCTTAGGTTAGTGTTGTGACTAAGCTTAAGAAGATGTTTAAGGGGATCACCAGAAGTGTTAAGGGTACCGCAATTCATAAGAAGGTCGTAAAACGATAAATGAGTCACCTCGACAATTTATAAGGTTTTGCAAAAGCGGTCATATCGGGACAGTCTTGAACGTGATTTGAATTCAACAGCAGTATCTGATAATGTCTGCCCTTTAAGTAACGAAAGTGGTGCTGTCGTAATGACGCATGATATAGAACAAATATTCGATGACATTTTATCGTGACTATTCTTCTGTTAGGACAATTTTGAGACCTGCTCGAAAGAAATACAAATATTAGCAGGACTGCTGTAATTGATAATTTTTTGTACAGTACACTCACACTAGGTATGTCATCTCGGTTTGTAAAAAGAACACAGTTGACTCAACTGTAAAGTATTTTTTCGTCAGATATGTTCGTATTTATGGACGTCAACATAATGCATCGAAATCAGATGCTTGTCATCAGGATGTAGATGATGATGATGATGATGATGATGATGATCAACATTCTTCAGAAAGGCATGCACCTTCTAACTCACTACAACAACTCAGACAAAGAAGGTGACGTGGGTCATCTACGTATGACTCATTTCAAACGAACTTATCATTCAGGTTTAAATATTGCCACTGCCCATCTAAATTTAGGGTCCGTGTTGTAAATATTGAGCTGAAGATCACCTCCACTAAAAATATGCACAACCATCCCTTTGCAGGATATAGTCCTGTCGGTCCTTCGAGGTACGAAGTAATTGCAGAACACACCCGCTACTATGTCAAGGGCATAATGTATGTTGTTGATGCTTCAAGTGCATGATGTGCTTGTCAGCGTCTCAGTGAATACATGTTTCAGTTTGGTCATATTTTGTGTGCGCACGCCAAAGATATAATTCGTGGTTGTGTGTCTTTGTCTCTATAAGCATCATAGATTCGTTTCGACATAGCAGTCGGTGAACAAGGAACTGCATAATCGATTTGGTTTTGATTTATCTCTGAATCTGCCGAACCCAGACTTACTAGTGCCTGTTACCCTTCGTCAAAGGGTATAGTCCGCCCACCAGGATTCCAGATACAACTCTGTCCTGGACAATCATTTCCAGTTTCTGTCTATCCTTTTCATATCCACTTCCAATTCCTGAAGCAGTGCGTTCTTTGGTCGTTATCCTCTCCGTTTCCCTACAGGATTTCAAGTTGACGCTTGCGGTTTGATGATATTCGAAATGTACGTCTCAACCACCACTCCAAATGTCTTTTCCTAATTCCCTCTTCAGATGAAAGCTGGTTTATTCTCTCACACATCGTCAAAATCCATTGATCTCAACGACCATGTCTATACTTCTTGATAACCAGACGTTTATCATTGTTACATTTTTGCCTTCGTATAAATTCATTTATATGGCAATCAACTTATTCTTACAGCATCACGGCAGGGAGTGTGTATCATGAAGTCGTATGCGACTGTATGGCTGTAAAACAAAAGGATGTAGGTCGGCGTTGGTGTTTAGCGATTCCCAGGTTGGCACATACGTGTTTAGTCGTCAAAACCATCTATCAAATACTGCAACCTTGGTGTATTAAAATATTAGATTAAATTCGGTACTACTGTACTACTTAGAAATCACACAACAGTTGTTTTTTGTTGTGGCGTACACGAGTAAGACTAAGTGTTTGTCAGCAGTTAACTTTATTGTTAGAAACGCACAGACTTACGATTTTCATCAGTGCTGTTTTATCGAAGATCAGAGTCTCCATCTGTTCTTCGTTCTAAGTGGTCTGTTATTCACATACTAACAGCCCTTTCTCCACTTTTGCAGTTATGTTCATGTAATGAGTTTGGAATAATTTCTCTTCACTTGAAAAATTAACATGACTCAGACATTAATTACCTAAACCTATAGTCATTAACGCAGATGAAGGATATATACTAGCTGTTTAGTCCTGGTACATTTGTTCATCAAACGATAAACAGGAGTGAATGGTCAAAGTTTTTCATGAGATATTCATGTTACAACATGTCTGTAGTGCATGTATGTGCATATCCGGAAACAGTTCCATCGCTGACCATCCCATCTCGTAGCTACACATTTAAACTCTGGATTACATGGAAAACTTATTAGATTGTATTGTAAATCATTTACGAATATTTATTTGTGAATATAAACTTCCCAGTGAGTATTTAGGGCCACTGAAATGTCACTGAGACCTAACCAAATAATCCATCAGTTAGGTCATTGAATGTCAAACAGTTTATCAATCCCCGTCAAGGTCAGTAACAACTAACGCTAATCAGTTAATCATACGACATGGACTGGCTCATGCATTGGTGGTCACAGTTTCTCTTTCGCCTACTTTAACTAACATATTTCTGTAATAAGGTCCTTTGTGTCATATGTTCTTCAAAGCATTTATGGTACCTTGATACGAATAAACGATAATCCACGTTAGGTGCCGACAGAAAGGTGTGACTTTGAAGTTAGCCTTTGGCCACATTATTCCCGTTTAATGCGAGCAGACACTTAATCGTTCGACATAGATCATCTACTTTGGTGATCTACAAGCGTGCAGACGGTGGAGATGCAATCACGTCCTGAGGCAACATTGCAATTCTTTTCGTTTGATTAATAACTGGAACTTCATTAAAATGGGAAGAGTCTTTCAAAAAGGTAAACAAATGGTTACTAAACTAATACAATTAACATATACATGAAACTAGAAAAATGTGTGTTAATGTGCGGAGTTCTTCTTTCCGTGATTTATTAATGCTTTGTGATTCCTTGTATTATAGAGAAGTTGGTGTTCAAACGTCTAATGTGCGAATTCCAATCATAAACAACTACCTTGATTTAATTTGGACTATATTCAAACAACTGCGACCTGTCTTTGATAATCATGAGGCTGAAGTTTCATTCCATACTTTCTTTTCATTTCTTACAAGCGTCACAAAAATGAACTCCGCCTGTAGCTCTTGGGAATTTACTGACGGTCCCAAGCCCACACAAAGTAGGAGGGGTAACCCACCAAAAAAACGCTAACCAGAAAAATTATTCTAACCATTCAAACTCTGCCCTGGCACTTGAAAGGAGGATTACGACACCTCATGATGAAAGCCGAGATTCTTTGGAAGTCATGAGGCCGATGCTCCTTCTACCAACCAGATCAACACCTTTTATAGGTATATAGAACGTCCGGACAATGTGGGAAACCGATATGATTAGCCTGATAGCAAAGGAAATGAGGATCTACAAATGGACAGTACTTGAAACCAACGAAACCCATTGGACCTGAGTTGGACGGTGAAGGATAGATATGGGAGAGATGCTGCTGTATCCCGTTCAAGAAGAGAAAAATGTTACACAAAGGAGGCTGCTCTAATGCAGTCCGAGGAAGCATGAAATGCAGTTGTAGGATAGGAATGTCACGAACCCAGAATTATCAAAGTATCATTCAAAACAAAGAAAAAGGAATAACATTGAATGTTATCCAGTGTTATGCACCCATCAATGATAGCAACGACGACGATATAAATAAAATCTACTCGAGGTTTCAATCGATCATAGCTAAGTGCTCAAGGAAGAACCTCACCATCATGATGAGAGATCTAAATGCTAAGTTTGGAGTGGACAACACAAGATATGAAGATATAATGGGACGACATGGAGTGGGAGAGAGAAGCGAAAATGGTGAGAGGTTTGCAAATCTAAGTGCATTCAACAAATTGGTTATAGCAGGCACAATATTTCCACACAAACGCATACACAAAGCTACATGGATCTCACCGAATCAAATAACAGAGAACTAGATCATATTTGTATCAATATTAATTCACAAGGACAATAAGAGATGTAAGAACAAGGAGAGGATTTGAAATAGCTTCAGATCACCACCTGGTTGTAGCCAAGATGAAACTGAAGCTAAAGAGGCATTGAACAACTGGACAAACAGCATTACAAAAGGTTCAATACAGCCTTCATTTTAGATACTAACAAACTCAACGGATTCAAGATAACTGTCAACAATAGGTTCCAAGCTTAACAAGATCTACTGGAAGAACAAGAAACTACGATGAAGGACAACTGGAAAGAGATAAAAGAAGCTTTAACTTCTAAGTGTCAAGTGGTTCTGAACCGCAAGAAATATCATCATAAGGAACGGATTTCTATGGGAACCCCGGGCAAGATTAAGGAAAGGAAGAACAAGAAGACAGCAATTAACAACAGTCGAACACAAACAGAAAAATTCAAGGCACGAGCAAAGTACGCAGAAGCAAACAGTCGAGTGAAGAAAAGCATTAAAACCGACAAGCAAAAATACATGAGAGAACTAGTAACGACGGTGGAAAAAGCTGCAAGAGAAGGAAATATGAAACAATTATATTATACAACGAAGAAACTACCAGGGAGATATAGTAAACCACAGAGATCAGTTAAGGACAAAGAAGGAAAGACAATCACGGATATTGTAGAACAGAGGAAAAGGTGGGTAGAATACTTCGAGGAACTGCTGAATAGACCAGCTCTATCAAATCCACCGGACATCGAAGTGGCACACACAAACCTTCCAATATCTGTCACTCCACCAACGATCGAATAAATCAGAATGGCCATCAGACAAATCAACAGTGTGAAAGCAACAGGACCTGACAATATACCAGCTGAAGCATCGAAGTCAGACATTGAAGTGACTGAAAACATGCCTCACCTTCTATTCAAGAAGATTTGGGAGGAGGAACAAGTGTCAACAGACTGGAAAGAAGGGTACCTCATCAAGATACCAAAGAAAGGAGATCTGAGCAAATGTGAGAATTACAGAGACATCAGTTCGTTGTCAGTACCAGAAAACGTTCTCAATAGATTGTTACTCAACCAGATGAAAGACGCAGTAGACGCTCGACTTCGAAATAAACATGCTGGTCGTGCACAGACCAAGTTGCGACACTACAGATCATCGTGGGACAATCAGTTGAGTGGAACTCTTCACTATACATCAACTTCATTGACTATGTGAAGACCCTTGATAGTGTGGACAGGAGAACATTATGAAAGCTATGGAGTTCCTCAGAAGATCGTCAACATTATCCGGAACTCATTCGACGGACTATAGTGCAAAGTCGCTCATGGAGAACAGCTGACAGATGCATTTTCAGTAAGGATCGGAGTCAGACGTAGTTTTCTACTCCCCCCCTCCTCTTTCTTCTGTCGACTTACTGGATTATGAAGACCTAAACATCTGAGTTGAATCACAGAATGGACAGCTCAGAATTAATTAGATGATTTGGACTTCCTAGATGACCTAGCCTTTCTATCCCGTGCTTTCCTCCAGATGTTGACGTCTTCATGATCCAGTCGATCACCAGGAGAAAGAGAAAGGGTGAGAGTAAGCAGCCTTGCCTTACACCGGTCTTTACTTCAAACGAGTCGGTGAGTCGCCCTTCGTGGACAATTTGGCAGTTTAGTCCATCATAGGAGTTCCGTATGATATTGACTATCTTCTCAGGTACGCCGTAGTGTCGAAGAAGCCTCCATAGTGTCGTCCTGTCCACACTATCAAATGCCTTCTCGTAGTCAATGAAGTTGATGTAGAGTGATGAGTTCCATTCGATTGATTGTTCCACAATGATACGTAGAGTTGCGATTTGGTCAGTACACGATCTATCTTTACGAAATCCAGCTTGTTGATCTCGAAGTTGGGCGTCCACGGAATCCTTCATCCTGTTTAACAATACTCGGTTGAAGACTTTTCCTGGTATTGAGAGAAGAGTGTTGCCCCTGTAGTTGTCGCACTTGCTAAGATCGCCTTTCTTCGGTATTTTGATCAGAAGTTCTTTTTTCCAGTCTATTGGTACTTGTTCTTCATCCCAAATCTTGCTGAAGAGTATGTGTAGTATCTTGGCAGTTGCTGCTACATTTGCCTTCATTGCCTCTGCCGGGATGTTGTCTGGTCCCGCTGCTTTGCCGCTCTTGATTTGTCAAATGGTCATGCTGATCTCTTCAATTGTTGGTGGGCCAACATCGATTGGGAGGTCCGTGGGTGCTGCTTCGATGTTGGGTGGGTTCAGTGGAGCTGGTCGATTCAAGAGTTTCTTGAAGTGTTCTACCCACCTGTTACGTTGTTCTTCAATGTCGGTGATTACTTTGCCTTCCTTACTTGTCACTGGTCTTTCTGGTTTACGGTAATTTCCAGCAAGTTTCTTTGTTGTATCATACAGTTGTCTCATGTTTCCCTCTATTGCAGCCTTTTCCGCTGTCATCGCTAAATCTTCCACATATTTACGTTTGTCGGTTCTGATGCTCCTCTTCACTTGCTTGTTGGCCTCTGTGTATTCGGCTTGTGCCTTGGCTTTTTCCGTTCTGGTTCAGCTGGTATTGATTGCTACCTTCTTGTTCTTCCCTGCTTCAATTTTATCCAGTGTACCAACAGTGATCCATTCCTTGTGATGGTGCTTCTTTTGGCCCAAAACCTCTTGACATGTTGAAACGATTGCCTCCTTGATACCTTTCCAGTTGCTCTCCATGGTAGTTCCCTCTCCATTGAGTAGATCATGAAAGGCCTGGAACCTGTTGCTGAGGGCTATGTTGAATTTGTTGAGTTTGTCAGCATCTCGAAGAAAGGCCGTATTAAACTTTTGTTATGTTGTCCGCCCCGTTGTCCAGTGCTTCTTGAGTTTTAGTTTGACCTTGGTGACCAGCAAATGATGATCGGATGCTATATCAGCTCCTCTTCTGGTTCTCACATCCTCCATCGTCCTCCTGAACTTTTTGTTGATGCAGATATGGTCGATTTGATTCTGTGTAGTGTGATCCGGTGAAATCCAAGTGGCTTTGTGTATGTTTTTGTGTGGAAATATAGTGCCACCTATGACCAGTTTATTGAAGGCACATAGATTTGCAAATCTCTCACCATTTTCGTTCCTTTCTCCCAGTCCATGTCGCCCCATGACGTCTTCGTATCCGATGTTGTCCTTTCCAACCTTGGTATTTAAATCTTCCATCAGAATGGTCAGGACCTTGGTTGGGCACTTTTCGAAGATCGACTGCAGCCTATCGTAGAATTGATTTTTGATGTCTTCATTGTAGTCGTTGGTAGGTGCATAACATTGGATGACGTTCATTTTAATGCCCTCTCTCTTTGTTTTGAAGGAGGCTTTGATGATCCTTGGTCCATGAGATTCCCATCCTATTAGTGCATTTTGTGCTTTTCTGGACAGCATCAATGTAACTCCTTGTGTATGTGGGGTATTTTCTTTTTCATGACCAGAGTATAACATAAGTTCTCCTGAAGACAGTCGTTGTTGTCCAACCTGCGTCCAATGTGTTTCACTGATTCCAAACACCTCCAGGTTGTATTTTCTCATTTGTGCAGCAATTTGAAAGACTCTTCCGGTCTCCCACATTGTTCGGACATTCCATGTACCTATAAAAATTGTTGCTCTGGTTGTAAGAAGGTGCATCGGCCTCATAACTTCCCAAAGAGCTCGGCTTTCATCATGAGACGTCATAATTATTCCTTTTACTCCCAGGGCAGAGTTTGAATGGTTTGAATGATTTTTTCTGGTTAGCGTTTTTTAGCGAGTTGATTTTCTACGGGATTGGGTCGTTAACCCCATGCCCAACCCTCCTCGTTTATCAGGGCTTGGGACCGGCAGTAAACCCCGGAGGAGCTACAGGCGGAGTTATAGAGACTATTAGTTTAACATTATAAGTAAGCTTACAATATTAAAGTATTACAGCATTAAGGGGTCTGCCACATGTCTAAAGTTTTGTAGGACTATCAAATCGCTAGTTAAAAATTTCACAATTAGGCGTTGCAATACCACAATAAACAGAAGTATTCTTATTCATTTTACTGGGAATTCATATCGTTGGGAAAGCTAGTGGAGGATATACTGAAGACTATCTTGTATATGAAAAGACCTATGAAATTCCTGTAGAAAACACGGAGTTATTCTAATCTACAATGTTAATCGGCATACAAACGTTATTTATTGGGTTTTTACTGCATCAACCGGACCTCAGACAAGTAATATTTGTCTTAAGTCTGTTCTGATGTATGATGCACTTGCCCGAAACACTTGCACAATCTTAGAATTATTCAGCTAGCATATCCAAAATCAACCGTAAAAACAATCAAAAGACATGGTCATCCTGTCTGCCGCTCTTATTTATACGTCAAAAAATCATGTTTAATTGAATCGATCCACCCTTCTGAATTATGTTCCATATTACCTATCTAACACTTAACTTATTGTGTGAATGGATCTTAAAAATACTGTAAATACGGAAAGAATATTAATATTAATATTTTAGTGCAGCGCTTTATTGATACCTAACACATAATGTCGCCAATTTACAGTACAGTGTGTAGAAACACTAACAAATACGCAATAGACTTCTCATAGTAAAAGTCTTGAAACCATGAAATCCATCCTCAAAAAGAGGAAGCAACAAAAATCTTCTCCAGTTTTTGTGGAAAAGGGCTCAACACGTCCTTTCCAATAAAATTAGGTGGAATACACTAGGTCATTTTCCTCATTAGTCCCTTCTAGTATTTACTAATCGGTCGATAATTCGGATACAGCCTAAACCCGAACTTTCCGCCGAATTACGCGTGTATTTTTTAGGAATTGGTGTTGTTTTCGTGTAACTGACAGTTGAACATTACTCCTCAACAAAATATGACACATCACCGACTGGGACCCAATGACTTAACATGCTGCTACAGTTAATGACTTTAAAAGGAATTGAATGAATCCCAGTAACATGTTCATCAGTAACAAAGCAGGTCTCTCAGAAATCAACAGATCTCAAACACACTGACATTAAATATGTGCATCGATAAATTTTTAAATACACTGTCTTCAGGTTATCTGTCGACCTTGGTGCAAGTAGACAATTTCAATGACTTTGGCTGATTGTGAGTTACTTATACCCGCCTTTCTAAAAGAAGCTTCTTGACAGATCTCATTATTCATCGTGTTTTCGCTTTTTTATGTAAATGTTTCACGACAAATATTCCACTTTAAAAGTCTGAGTACTATTGACTCATAAGTTAATTATTTATCCATTACGCGATTGATTATTTAGTTCATTATACTTCGGAAAACTCTGGAATTTCGAATGATCTCCGAGACATCTCCAGGCCGTGAATTAGGTGTAGTAAATTCCCCAAATGTTCGCTACAAAATTTTTAAATGTTCGGTAGATAGACTCAAACTGTACAAAGTTAACTGTAGGGTTAAATATTTATCTTGGAACTTCTATTGTGCACAGCACACTGTCCCCAATTTCCGTTAACTGTTTTGATGATTTAGAAATATCTTAGTTTCCTAGCTGTCTCCTTAATGACTCCAACCCTTCGTTCGAGAGTGTTTTCAATTCTTAAACAATGCATTATCCATTCATCTCAAAAAACTTATGTTCAACGAGCTTGAATAACGAGAAACAAATGAGTTTCGTCTTGATGTATTTCTGCCGAAACCTCTCTTTTTGTCATAGGTTTCACTTGTTTTATGTCGAAATATGACCTATCTTGGCGAATAAGTAGTTAGTTATGCACACAAAGTCATATAGTCATATGTTTAGAATAAACCTTCACTTTGTTCATTCACTATTCGTTCAGTGCATAAGAATTGTTTGGTTAAATGTCGTAACGTTCCTTATCTGACTAGCCCTTGATAAGCTGATATGCCATGGTATGGCCGAGAGTTAGGAGAGTCAGCTCTCCCTCTCGAAATGCTCTCACATGGCCACGTGCATACAACCACTGCCACGGAAGTCCTACTCACTATCTTCTCACAGCATGGGTGTTTCTTACGAAATTGAGAACACGAAAAGCAAATTTCCCGCACTCTAACTGGGTTAGTAGATGCGGAGGACCCACCTAGGTGAGTTAGAGAACCCTGATTCCGAACCAATGGAGTACACGGGCTCCAGGATCTCGAGGAGACAAACGGAGTATGAACTTATTGTTGATCACCGGCTAGCATGGAACTGCATCTTCTAACGTTGCTTCACTGCCTTGTGGATTAGAACTCTAGATCAAAGACTCGGTGTGTGGCTTCGTAAGAAAATCACCTGCTTCGTTTTGACTATCTGTACAGTATCCCATCCCTCACATAAATCGAGTGAAGTATGGCGCACATATATTTGATGCTTCTTTGTACTAATGTTCATGTGTTTAAATAAAATAAATGGATCAAATATTACTGAGTATTGACGTTGTTGGTTGAACCAACGTTAATAAAAGTTCTGTTATGGAATTGTCCTTAATGAACTCAATGGTGTATTAAAAAAGAGCACGCAAGAAGTATGCAAATTTTACCCATACTTCAAGCGTTAAGGTTAGCGAGAAATAGGATTCTTGGCCAGTATAGTAATAAAGGCAATCCAACTTAATTGTAACCAGTCATACATAACTTTTACACAATAACTTTTTCTGACAAACAGCAGCAACTTATCAATTATTTTGTCCAACATACAGAAAAACATTGCAAAGGATGGGATATAAATAAAGTCAAAATGTTCAGTGCTTAAGTTAGGTAGATGTGATGTGGTTATGTTTGTTTATTTAGTTAGTTGAACACATAAATATTGGTACAAGGAGGCACCAAATATATATGCGCCATACTTCATTCGATTTGTGTGAGGGATGGGATACTGTACAGATAGTCAAAACGAAGCAGGTGATTTTCTTACGAAGCCACACACCGAGTCTTTGATCTAGAGTTCTAATCCACAAGGCAGTGAAGCAACGTTAGAAGATGCAGTTCCATGCTAGCCGGTGATCAACAATAAGTTCATACTCCGTTTGTCTCCTCGAGATCCTGGAGCCCGTGTACTCCATTGGTTCGGAATCAGGGTTCTCTAACTCACTTAGGTGGGTCCTCCGCATCTACTAACCCAGTTAGAGTGCGGGAAATTTGCTTTTCGTGTTCTCAATTTCGTAAGAAACACCCATGCTGTGAGAAGATAGTGAGTAGGACTTCCGTGGCAGTGGTTGTATGCACGTGGCCATGTGAGAGCATTTCGAGAGGGAGAGCTGACTCTCCCGATCCTCGACCGTATCAGGGCATTTGTGTGATACTCACCCTTTAACAAACCAAAATTCTACGGCAAATATCATATCCCAATTACCATTTTTAACCGAACTTCAATTTGTGGATTCAGTCAACATTTATGATGTACCAGCTATTAACAGGCCTATACTAGTATAATTTCGGCATGTATTAATATGGTCACTCTATATTGTTTTTCATAATAACCTTGGTAAATCCTCGGATGTAAACATGTTTTACATCCAGTTTGTGAATTTGTACATTAAAAATCGTAAAATTGAATCTCTTCACGAGTTTCTAGATAAAGGCCGATTATTATTTCCTTTTATACTGTGAATTCAAATTAAATATATCATTATTTTTATTCACGGAGTTAAAATGTTTTATGTTTAAAATAGTAAGAGCTGGCAACACAAACAAATTCATGTTTGTATTCACATGTTTTAAGATATTCTTAGTTGTGAATGCTCCATCGCGTGACAATTGACCTTGTATGGAGTGATTATTGTCAAATGGAATTTTAGTTTGCCATTAAGCCAATTGAACATGTGACATACTATGTTTTATTCAGCAAACTGTTTATATTAGTTTACCTATAGGTCATCAAATTTTTTACATAATATGTTGATGCATTGAAACTGTTCCACACTGTTGATTAATTCTAATTGTTATTTTACCATTGGTTTTCATTATTCTGCATTACATACATGGAGATCCTTACATATAATGTATAGGCTATATCTTTTCAGACTACCGACTAATTCTATAATTCGTTGGGCCAATCAGGGGTCAGTAGATGAGGTCATATTGATAAACTAGATCAATAAGAGGTTGCCAAATGATACGTGATTAACAAAATAGTGGCTTTCATTTGCGAAGGATAAAACAAACTAATGGTGCGCTTAATTTCTTCAGGGACAGATATACATATAAATACGTGTAAACAAAATAACTCCGGTCTAATCAAATAAAATTCCTACTTCTCTCAGTGTTTTCCTCGGATGGCAGAGTTCGTGCATAGAAAGTGTGTACCAGCTTTCTGACACCACACATCACTACACTGTACAGATATTTTATGTAAATCTGATAACTTGTGAAATAATAAACAAAATAGTTGCTATCTGTATTGCGAGATATACTACTTATGTCTACAGAAAATTGAAACGAAGAGAATAGGAAAGATTAGACGTGCACTGCTGAAGAGTCCCATACTAGAACGGAACAGCCACCCAGTGCTTTCAGGTTCTCCATGGTGGCTTAGCTTCAATTGACTCATGAATTCAACTATCGAATTGCTATAATAATATATAAACAAATAATCATTGATAAAATGTTTTAAGAAAAATACTATGGATCCGCAGTAAACGTTTTTTTGAATGATTCATTTTATCTGATATAAAATTAGAAAATCCCAAATTAGGTCTATGAGGAGATTAAATATTTATTCAAAGAAATTTGCTATCTAATGATCTTCCAGCTCATAACCTACATTACTCTATGAATTATTAATTCAAAGATTTTTGTTTGAATTTCTGACTGGAATCAGTTCAACATACCGTAACTATATATTTTAGGATCTAATTTGTTCTGTCTTTATTCACGTCACCAATATTTAATTGATGCCTTTCCAACGCATCTTCCTTCGTTTTACTATTAAATAATCATGTCATCTTAATTTTGATTTGTTTGAAAAGTCCCAAACTTAATAAGTCAGTATTCATCTTAATTATAGAATGACTTAATTTAAGTGATGTACATATACCCTTCCTCATCATAATTCCTTGTGTTATGCTTATCTTATTCAAATATTATTAGTCGTAGTACTAGCGGTAGTATTATTATTACTACAATTCCTACTATCATTAATAGTACTATTATTATTGTCGCTATTAGTATCACTATTATTATTATTATTGTTATTACTCAGATACCTTCGTTGTATCATTATAGTTAGTCTAGCAAAAATATGAAGAATTTGATTAGTGATCACATCATTTGTTGTTTAGTTTGATTTATAATCACATTATTTCTCTCACCCTATACCACTTGAATTTATTCTAATTATTACTCCTACTACATCAACTGACCCATAAGCTTATTCAAGTTGATCCTAATATATTCATTTCAACAGAAATAAAATCAATTTACTGATAGTTTCACATTTATATTCTAAAAGTTTTAATGATATATTCCCTCATAACATGGTTATTCCTTTAGATTATCAATTTAGATTTATGACTTAAGAATCTGATGAGAATTTATTGAAAAATAAACTCTTAGTTTTCCATTCAAAATTTAAACTAAACATTTCTTTAAATTTCTACATATAAATAATAAAATATTTAATTTCTTGTAAAATGTTATCGTTTCCAAAATGTGATTTTTGCATGGAGTTTCTTATCGATATCAATTTCCTGCAGTACTTGTTTAAATGATCGTCCAGCCAAGCACACATACGTGAACCACCATGCCTATTCTAAACTTACACTTTTTCTTACTCTAGTTATTGAAAGAATCATTTTCAAAACTGAAGAAATGGGAACATTTCTGTAAACATGACATTAAAACAAATTATGACAAAATTAGAATCATGGCAAAGATAGCTAACAAGCTGCTTTTGTGCTCACAGCTTTGATTTTAAAATGAGAAAAACTGAAGGTCCTGCAATGTAATTATGTTTATGCGTAAACCTATCTAAATGATTGACTACGCCTTTCAAATGATATCCAAGGTTGAATCACCACATATTGCGGAACAGAAAAGATAATTGATCTGTCTTATCCTTTTCTAAGCCATATTATGCGATGTTCTCGAAAGACTTATGTACGTGGTCTTCCAGAAGTGGATAAGCTGGCATATGCATTTTGAATAAGTCAGTCATGGCAAATCATCCTTAATGTGACTGTACACGAGTAGATGTCAATGATACGTTACATAAAGATTTGCTTGATTGAACTTTATGTGAAATGATCTTCAAATAGTTTCGAACTATATCAGTAATTTATTCTGGATTTTTACTACTGTAGTAAATCGAAACACAACATCCTTAAACTAGTCTCATGATAATGAAGACTACATTATAAGTAGTATCTGAAATTAACACTTGATGGTTTATTTCTAAATACTTCATACTGTACAAGATTCAATCTTTGTGGATATTTTTCATGTAGTCATACTGTATTTTTAAACTGTGATTTCTTTTGACAACTAGCTCAGAGTTTTTCAACTGGTATATTTTAATATGAATAACGGGTATCTCGACCGTTTCTGCTACCTTGACGTAGTGGTCGGGCTTGTCTATTGTGATGACTCAACCGAGCTATATTGGCTGAAACATATGTCCCTGTACGTTCTACCATGCCAGGCAAGTCGATTGGAGAACGGTAAGTCTAGCAGCAGCAACTCAAGGTCTGAGGGCGAAGTCGTACTGCTGACTATAGAGAGGTGTGACAGCAGTAAGATGTTTCCCCTGGACAACCAACATGACAGCGATGCTGCCTTCTCACAAGAAAGAAAGGGGTTAGAAAAGGTCGACCCTAAAACTATCACGCCTCATCTTACCTCACGGATTTCCGTCTACGGTGGTAAAGTCCTTTAAAGAACAGAGCTAACACGCCAAAAACCTACCACAAAAGACCGTGCGCGACCGGCCTCAAGCAGTTGTTCCTTGGGCTCTACGATCACGCTCCCAGGTCGTTAAGACCAACATTAATCCAACTTCCTTTTCAGGTCCCTTAAGAAATAACATTCCACGGTGTGGACAGTAGGAAAGTGATATTAGCCCTCATACCCGTAACAGCACACGAGGCCGCGTTGGTCTCATTCAAATTCCTTAGCTAAGGAAGCGGCATCTCCGATACGCGCACACAGGATCCGTGTAGCGTTATTCATTTGACCTCACCACGTCCAAATAAAGAACCAACTTGATTAACATTTCGCGTATCTGAAAGCCCTGATGCTGCTTCCCGTGGCCTCACTGGAGTAGGTATAGCATTAAGTCCTAGGGCAGAACTAGCTCTTTTAGACTGGATCCCAGTAGACAGTCGTCTATGCGCTGTCCGACTAAACGGATCAGTAAGGACTCGGAAAGATAGGGAAACTCGTCGTTGTCTCTGCCTACTCTCCCACTGACTGAAGCTCAGATAATGTAAAAGATGAGTTTTACAGAAAGCTTTCCGACCTTCTCCGAAAAGCTAGGCTCTCTGATCTAGTAATTGTGGCTGGTGACTTTAATGCTCAAGTAGTTAGTAGTAATAGTGTATTTGACTCCTAATCGACTTACGGATCAGAATAATTTCTTAAATAATCAAAATTGTTTATTCATTATAATAGTGACTGGTCATTTCCTGTAAAAATAGGATGATACATATTTCATAGTTCATAATACAAGCACCAATGTTTATAACTCTTCATATTGTTAATTCAATCAGTGGCGCGTAAATACATCAGTTCAAGTTGCCACACCATATCAACACAGTGGTATGAAATTATCAGGGCAAATCTGACTAGTTAAAATAGTAACAGTGATAGCAGAAAATATTAAGCATACAAAATATATTTCAAGAAGAATGAAATGAAGATCTAAGGGAAAGCAAAAAGTAAATATGTCTATGGTACTTCGACCTGTTCTGAGCAATGTCACTCAAAGCTTCCAACTATTGGTTATGAAAATTGCTACGACTCTTTCCTAGTAATCTGCGCCTACCAACACAGCTTAATCCAGCCGTCAGTAACTTCATGAACTGATGTAACCTTTTGGTTTGGCCACGCCCAGCTTTATCAAAACCCTCACATACTACAGCCCAGAGACCTACTTTTAAAAAAATCCCTAATCTTTTATGTCCTTTTGCAAACATACTAATAGTTAGTGACAACTGTCTTAAAATTGTTCTCTTCTTTCTATGCAAGTTCCTATTGTTACTGGTGTGTGTGAGTATAACTATTAATATTTTGCGCCAGACTGATAAAGTAATTTTAAGACTCTCAAAAATCAAGTTCAAAAGAAAACAAACAAGACCAGTCTATCAACTTCCCGATATATATATATATATATATATATATATATATATATATATATATATATATATATATATATATATATATATATATATATATATATATATATATATATATATAACACTAATCTCCCCCCAAATTTCATAGTTATTTCTATCATGTGACTTTCTTTTATACATACTGTTTCCCAAAGTAATTTTTATTTATTTGGATGCACACATTTTTCATGTACATGTGAAGATACATCTTTTTTCGATATACCGTCTATATATATATGTCTCCCATACTTTTAGTGGAATTGGCAGATTGCCAAAAGTACATTGATTTTAATGTTACGGATTTTTATCTGTCAGATTCATTGATTTAAAAAACAAATCAGTCCTTAGCTCAATTTTGGGGGAAGAGAAATAAATGTTCAGTTTGATACGGGGATAAATCGAAAGTAGATAATATATTATTAATGTTGTAACTAAGCAAATGTTAGTATAATTTAGTTTAATAAAAATGATTTAACTATCTTCAAATAGCTTTTGAATCAATATAAAATTGGCAGATCAGATTCTTTTCAATAATCACTTGTTGTGTTAAATAATGTATAATTACTACCATAATGAAAACGTCATTGAATTGTTAACGTGTTGCAGAGTGTTGAAGGCATTTTTTAAAGTGTTTGTTGTGAACTTATTGAGGTTATTATGAAAATGGTTGTGGATAAATAATTAAAATCTTACAAACTTCTGGCAAGTATTATCTTATCATATATTAAACATCCGCTCAATTGACGTCCTTCTCCTTGTATGTTATAGCAGAGCGATATACTGATGTATTAGTATCCGTGATTCCAAGTAAAAATATAAAAGCCCTACAATTACTTATCTAGCAAGTATATTGTACGATGTACAGGTTGTAAGTGTTGACTTAGTCAAGAGCATGTATTCTTGAACGTGTTGTTAATTAAAAATCGTCAGATTCAGTAATTGTGAAATTGGCCTGTAAAATTTAACTGCTATCGCTTCCTGGAAATAGGTTACTATTCGGTAACTAACTGATTAATCTATATTCCCGTTCAATTCTACTCTGATTGAATTTATTCATAGAAAAATCAGTGACAATTTATCTTCAATTTAGTGTTAATTGATGAAGATTTAGCTCGTGTTAGTCATTGGTGTACAAATGTCTCTTTTTATAAGCTCTATTATCTATCTCATTTACTATCCACCCTTTCCAACCTGTAATTTACATGTATCTCTTTCGTCATATAGCTATTAACATTATCCTAAACCTTTACCTTACATTGTTCTTGATTTGCTTTATGATTTGGTTGCTTACTCCATGAATTACCTCTCGAAGCTAGTCAGTTTGCTAAGAAAAATCTACTGGTTTTCTGTCTTTTGTAATTAACTGTCTTACATTTTTTAGTCATTGAAAAAGTGTTCAGACGTTAAATTAACGAAACACATTACTATTCAAATACAAGTAGTATAAGGTAATATATCAAATGGATTTACAATTTTTAGTTTATACGTTTAAAAAACAAATAATTTATGCCAAATCTATAGCTGCTGGAATTATTTTATTTTGTCTTTAAACTGTGACATGTTTTTGTTGTTGCTTTAAAGAACAGGATTGGTCATCTTTGTTAGCACATGAACTCCATGTCTGAAGAATACTATGATGTTTTTGTGAATTTCGGTTGAACCAATGTCACAACTTTGTAACCGATTTTATTATTCAGTTTAAAAGATTACACGTTGTTATTAAGTAGTGTCAGCGCAATAACCGCTATATGATATTTGATTGGAAGGAGTTATATCTGACGAATTGAGAATCTTGCTAACAATATTGACTTAATGGCTAAGTTGTTCGAGTTTCAACCCTGAATTCGAAACCCGCCCCACTTACTTCAAGCTGGGCTCTCACATTCAAAATGTGGCTAACATTCAAATATCTAGAGAATGAGTTTATTTAATTTTTTTTTTGAGAAAACTATTAATAGGTAAACCTTCTTTAAGTTCATTTTCTTTATTTTCTACTAAGTGGCAAACGTTTCACTGTACCAATGCAACCACATATACAGGTCTGTACACTTTATAGTAGTGTTACCAGTGCATACATATATTATATACTACGTTAAGCTGAAATTATGGATGTCATAGTATCTTTTACGTGAATTGTTTGATCATGTGAATTTCTCAGTACAAATAACAAAAGCAGAAATTTGAAGAGATAAACCACTGAGTCGGGATTTAATTTTTTGCTTTTCTAACTTCAGTCATTTCACGATATACTATGACCCTTATTAAACATCACCGATAAGTAGTGTCTCACTCTCGACATAGCTGAACTTCACTGATTACAACTTGTCATTTGAACCTTGGTGGTCCTTTTCTAAATTAATTACCAGTAGAAACTCAAATATTACTTAGTCGAATGGCTTGTTTGGAATAGTTGCATTTAGGGATATTTTCCATTGCTTTTTCATCTGAAGTCTCTCTGTGATGAAATCGTTCATCACGTTAAACTAATACCGACAGTAACAGTATACTAAACTAATGAACTGATCACACGGTGGCCCCTGGATTTTTACCCGAGATTCAAAACTCAATGATATCCTCTGTATTTTATTGACAGCTAACTAAGAATTAAGTAGGAATTGTCAGTATCTATCTACTAAAGTATATATATATATATATATATATGAAGGTTCTTGACATATCAAACAACTATCTCCACAGCTATTCGTCATCGGGAGACCACAAAGTATTCTTTTACTCTTTCACCACAAGGCTCAACTTTATTTAGGTCTTTATATAATAACTCATTTATTTATAACACATGAATCTCAGTAACCTTTACCTTACCAAGGTCATTCCAGAAATCGCTGAAGGTCTTTACCGTAAAATAAAATGTGTTATCTTTCGACAATTTTCTTTTTTGTTATACATCGTATGCATTACACTATGTAGTATTTCATTGGTGAAAAAACATTAATTAAGTTCTTTCGTATTAAGTTCATTTAAGATATGCAAACGGCATGTATTGTTGTTTACATAAAATCATGTGTTCTTTTTTTAAAAAGTTTATTCTTCATCAATTTGTAAATAATAGTGTACGTAATATGAAACGAATGGTTAGTTCCAACATTTTTAATTTATATTAGAAAATAGTCAAATTTTTGGCATCGAGCCAAAAGTATGTCATATATATATATATATATATATATATATATATATATATATATATATATATGATATGCAGTCTTTTCTCTCTTTACGCTAAATACCTACACGCCAAAATATGTCAACTTATTTGTTTCATGACCTGATGCTTCAGTTTAACAATATTGTATCTGTGTTTTGTGTTTAATTGTACACATATTTCAATGGTAGTAAATGAATAGCATGTTAGTTTGGCTCTCTCCATATATGTATACCAAGTTTGTATTGGTCAATAAAAGGTGTATGCGATGTTATGAGAAACTGCAAAAATAGAAACCAATTAAGTTTAAATGACAATTTTTACTAGTATTGAACAATTAATTATAAGAAATCCAATCCAAACAGGTAATGAAACCTAAAATGCTGAAAAAGATTAAAGAGTGACTATGTTCGTACCATTATCACGGTTTTTTATCCCTATTACTTAACATCTGTAACGAAGAGCTACAACTATGGCATTGATACTAGCCGAGAATTTTGCATTTACCCATACCCTTCAATCCCACTGTCAATAACTTGATGAATTAATATCATATCTCTGTCTGACCGTTTCTAACATTTTGTCCAACCTATCCCTACTGCAATCCGTATTGAACGCAAATGTAGGTGTTAGCTGAACATCCGTAATGCTTCTTAGTTGATAAATTCCCATAGCCCACCAACCTATCAACCGTCTGCAACTGAAACCTCAAGCCTAACTATACCAATACTCACTTGATGGTTAAACTATACTACAGCACCTAGTATAGTCGAACCATCAAGTGAGTATTGATACAGCACCTGCTTCAATGACTTGTGATTGAATACTGGTAACATACACATGTCTTCTATCTTCATCTATCAGTTGTGTTACAGCCGTAAAGTAATACAAAGAAAGATTTTGAAGTATACTCACATGTTAATGGAAGAACAGAGATTTCTTCTGCACCACAGATGACGTATGGTGGTTAAAACAAGTCTTGGTTATTGTATCTATTTCGAAATTACATCAACTACTAAGGCATGGGACCCGATGAAACTCCAAACATAAATGCTGTAGTCAACCTGTTTAACTCGCCCAATCTCTATCATAAGAGTAATCATTAATAAAGTGTTGTTCGTTTAAAAAAAAATATTTTAATTGTATTTTATTATGGTGCCCTACTTAAACATCTGGGCTACCTGTTCCTGCCATCTAGATATTTCAACAAGTTATCTAATTTAGTTAGTTTTAATACGTCATTATGACTATTAATCTCACAACCCATTGAAATGTGTTTCTGAAAAGTGTACAACCTTTCGTTGTACAAGTTACTAAAGGCCCAGTCAGAGATATCGTGGTTTTTAGCAATATACAGGGAAAAGTATGTACATTATTTAGATGTTGATTAAATGGACTACTAACTTCTAAGAGGCGATCAATCAATATTTGTCGCCAGGATCGACCAAGAAGTAAGAAAGGGGAACTTGTTGAAATATATTGTGCTGAGAATTCTATATTGTTCGAAAAATATAATATTCAATAGAGCTAATAATAATAATAATTATTATTATTACAATGCTCGTGAATTTAGGCTATATCGAGGCAATACGCACAGTATTCACATATGGCAATTAGAGACTGACCAGTTGCAGTCCTAACACATCAATGGGAAGATTCAAACAAACAATACTAAGTGAATTTAATAATGCTAATAATTAGTAAATAAATAATCAGTTGGCAAATGGATTTCTTTTTCTTATAACCTAGACTAAATTAAAGTCTCATAAAATTACCAAACACCTTGTTCTTTTGACCTTGAATATGAATATTTATTTTCAGTACTCATGTGATAGTCTTGTTTCATAACTAAATATTTCTCTCGTACATACACATGCACACACATATATATTTGACTTTTACACATATGGTTCTGGAACTTACACTCAAATATACTTATTATTACATCGCATGCTATCATGCATTTTTTTGAAGTTATTAGCTAATGAAAAACATTATATTCTAACCATTATTAAAACCTTTAGTATTTTAGTACTTGTTCTATTTCTTATCATGTGATAAAAACTATGCTGGCATATCTATATATAAAGGTAAGTAATGACGTTGAATATTCTAATCGAATTCTTTCTTACCTTCATTATTTGAAACTATGCCAATATTTCTAAATTTATTTTAGATGTTTTATTAATTTTATATTTTCAGTCTATTTAATACTATATGATTTTGCGTATGGTGAATTCAAATTCAAACGTCATCAATTAAGATATACATTTGGATTAAAGTTTAAATAATTGACTTTCTTTTCCACTTTGGAATTTGTTCAGATTGATTAAATCAAGAAAAAAATAGAATTCTTGGAATTCATTTGATTAAAAGATGATGAAAATTATTTTGTTAACTTAAACTTTCTTTAATCCAAAAAGAAAATTATTGAAGAAAATAAAATTTAACTTAATAGTTACCATGACAAGTAGTGAATGTAAAAGTAAAATTAATAGTACAATTGAATGTCCAGTAACACATGTGAACAATAATCAAAAACAAATGAATATTGGTCGACCACCAAGTTCAATAAGTTTAATAACTGATCAATTAAAGTTATCCAGTTTAAATGAACGTGATTCATGTATGTCAATGAGAACGATGAAAATGACAGTTGGAGTAATGCCAACAACAACATCAACAACAAGTAAATCAATGTATACAGGACAACATAATATCAATTGTGAATCTTATGGTTTGAAGACAAGAAATGCTTATTCAATGCCTATACATTCTATCATTGGTTTACAATTGAAACGTAATATCACTAGTAATGATAATGATAGTACAAATAATAACAATACAGATTGGAGAAGTGGATCAAAAGATTATCATCATTCACGTACTGTACACTTTCATGATGTGTTTGCACCAAGTTCTAGTGTTTGTTCTTCTCTTCGGTCTACTATGTCAGAGTTTGAAGATGGAAATGAAATAATTGTAAGTGTATTTCTTTTTCTATGAGGTTTAATAGTTGTTTGATACAACAGTTTATTCATATTTCGGTATGAATCCATAGTATTCATAATAATATATATCAGTTGACATTAAATCTTCATGTCAATCTCCTTTATATAGTTTTATATATCACCTATGAAGTTATTATTGTATTCATTGCTTTCTTTTCATTAACTCCAGTGATCATCTTGAAAGGAATGGTCCTGATTATTTTTAATAATAGATTTGTTAGATTTTCTATAATTCCTTTCTGTTCTAATTTGAGGTCATTCAGCAATAGAAGCTGCATATATATATATATATGTATATATATATATATTCAAACGTCAATTGGTTTCTAGAATAACCCATATGACTTAAAATTCTAATAATAAAGATGTTCTACACGTCCTATCATTCTCCATCTCCCAAATCGACTACTGTTCATCAATGCTTTGGATTGCGAGATAATGACTGGCACTTGTGCAGTTATACTTTTGGTGCCGCTTGCAACTCAATACGTTTTTTCTAAATGCATCTCTGGATCAATAGTTGCTTCAAACATTCCCCATGTTCCCAAGTCATTAAAACACAATCAGGATTCACTTAAACTAGAATGGAAACTTTTAATGGAATTGAATGGTTAAATAACATTCCGGTGTAACATAATACATGGAAATGGCTATTTGTTCCTCCATGTTGAAGCGTCACAATAATAAAGTAAAGGTGAACTAAGGTACTCTTTATCTTGGAAATATTGTTCTAAAGCTATACTTATAACACGACAGAGAAATTTAGTCAGTTGTGTGGCGCAGGAGATAGTTTTCAATCCATAACCTGATTACGTAATATTAATTCACCTATTGGTCAAAGTTAAGGGTGTAAATTATTGCATGTTAACTCAATAGTCTAAGTTCTTTCGGCTTAGCGCTTGCCACATGCCCTGAAGGACCTACGTTCTATTTTAAGTGAAGTCATGGATACTCGTCGCTGACAAGTTCCATAGTAGAACGAAACGGCTGTCCAATGCTCTCTGGTTTTCATTGGTTGTTTAAAGTGAATACCGTAAACAGTGGTTAGGGATTCTGGGTCGCATGGTTCGAAATCGTTCGTGGTAATGCACATGCATTCACTCTTTATCTTCTCTTGAATCCTAAGTACCTAAATTACTTTTTAGATTTTTTTATTTTACCATTTTATATTTTATAGAATCATATCTTCTATGACTAATCTTCTCTGTTACCACCAATACTGTAATTACATCTACTGTTCTGGGATTTGACCTGACAACTTCGTCTTACTGTGCTAATGGAATTTAACAACTGGAACTGATGTATGTATGACCCAGGCTCTACGTTGCATATGACTAACTGACTGACAGTGATCGAAGACCACAACTGCATCGTACAGTATGTGGTAGTTATCTGAGCGTGGTGGGACAATTAGATTTTAGAGTTTCTTTCTGAGAATCGACATTTACTGGGGTATGTAACATAACGTCAGCCGATTTAAATTTACTTGGTTTAGATTGGTTCGACCAGCTGCAGCTAGCTGACGTCCCGTTAAGTACTGCATACCATCTGGGAAGACAACCCCATGAACCGGAAGCATATACAACGAATTTAATTACGCAGTTCTCAACCGTCTTCCAGCTTGTGTTGGATCAGTGCTCTTCTATGAAAACAACCCTTCGATAGAAGCCAGGGGCTAAACCTGTTTTTCGCCCGAAGAGACCAGTGCCATATTGTGACATTATCAAAAGTTGATGAATAAATCAATCGTCTACAACTCCAAGGAGTTATCACACCTGTTTCTGAATCTGCTTGGATAGCACTAACTGTGGTTATCAACAAGGAAAATGGCACAAAACACAACAAAGGTGCAGATTTCTCTACAGGCCTTGACGCAATCCCACAGATTTACTCATTATGCTAAACGGCGGGAAGTTCGTAAAGTTGGACCTTACTGATGCTTATTTACAAATAGAACTGTATGAAGAATCGAGAGAACTACTGACCACTAATACCCATCGTGGTTTGTTCCAGTATAACGGTTTACTATTTGGAGTTAAGACCGCCCCATCTATTTTCCAGCAACTAATGGATACCATCCTACTGGGTATCCCGGAGGTCTCAACTTACCTTGGCAATATCTTAATTGTTGCTGCTTCGTCTGAAGAGCTATGAAAACGCATGGTGACTGTGCCACGACGCATTAGTGATTATTGTTACCGATTACGTCCCGAAGAGTGCTGATTTTTCCTAATATCAGCAAAATATTTTGAATTTATTTTTGACTCTGCAAGCCTCTGACCAGATCCGAAAAATGTTCAAACTATACAACTGATACCTACTCCCACCAACGCCTCTGCCCCGCAACCATTTTTGAGATTAATTAGCTATTACTCAGCTTTTGTATTGCGGATGCATAACATCCGGACCCCTACTCTGCTAAGAGACCATAAGCCTCTCCTCAAAAGTTTCGGTCCAAAGTACGGTATTCCAGCTCATTCTGCAAATCATCTCCAGCATTGGGTCTTGGTTCTATTGGGTTGTGATCTCGTCATCCAGTACTGACGCGCCCAACACTTAAGTAAGGCAGAAGCCTTGTCATGGCTTGCCAGTGGACACTATACAGCAGAGGAGTTCATAGTTATTGCCTTGCTTTCAACAAAAGTCCACTCAGAATGTTACCTGACGACTGTCATTCGTGCTTTACAAATGTCAGCATCGGAGATTCAATCGGCTTCTAGGAACGACCCTATCATTAAAAACACTATATCAATACCGATTGACTATATGCTGGTTTTGAGGGTGTGTCGTAAACGAACGCTTAATTTTTGAAAAGAGAGAGAGAGAATGGTTGTGCCGGAATACCTAAGACCAAAGAAGCTGAAGCAATTTCATATTGGTCATCCCGGAATAAAACGAATAAAGTTCATGGCTCAAAGTTTTGCATATTGGCTACTCATAAACCAGCACATCATGGAACTGGTAGACAGATGCACACAGTGTTACAAGAGGCAAAACAGAACGCTAAAGTACTGACCGTTTCATGGGCACAGCCTGAGTACCCCTGGTCCAGGATACATGCCAACTTCAATGAAACTACCTGTTTGGTTGTGGTTGATACATTTTCAAAATGTCCAGAAATCCTCCCCATCGTGCCACTGACTACCAAAACGCTTCAGCTCTTGACAGACATTTTCTTCCGGAACATGTTGCCAGATATAATTATTACAGATTACGGTTCGCAGTTCACTTCCAGCTAGTTTCAAGAATTCTACCAACGACTAGCCACTAAACATTTCCACTGCTCCCTTACCATCCGTAGTCAGATGGCGAAGCCGAAAGATTTGTGTTCACGTTTAAGAGGGTTCTACTTAAGTCGAAAGGGGAGAGAACAATAGTCGAATTACTATAGGACTAATTTGTTTATCGAGCGATACTGAATGATACCTTACGAGAGTAGACGTTTCCAGCTTAGATCCTCATGAGACGAGGACTGAAGATGGTCCAAAACCATCAATGTCACAGACTAAATTCTAGGAGCTACCAAAGTATAAGGTTGAATGTCCGGTGTCCTCTCGAGACTACAGACCAAACAATAATCCCTGGACTGAAGTATGTTTGGTCAGGAGGCTAGACCAAGTCATGTATGAAGTAAAGATGTAAAGAGATACATGGACATGACACCGGAACCAGCTACAGAAACGGTTAGCCCCAGACTCCCCATCAAAAAGCAGACATCTGCTCGAAGTTCGTTAGATAGCTCCAACCTACCTCCAGTCCCGACTGAAGAAAAAGTCCAGTAGGTGGTCACTTCGATAACGGCCGCAGATAGTCAAGACTCAAGTGAACCCCAAGAACAAACTGTTAAAAAAGAGAGGTGTTGAGGACGCCAGATCCCCAGAAACCACTTGGTGTTAATTTGTGGTTGACTAACCGCTGTTTTCTGAAATGCATATATAACTACTGTTAGTGTGACATAGATTGAATTAAAGCATGTTCTGTGCATGATTGCATTGGTGCATGCTGTTTGGCTTATTCTTATCCAATCAGCGCGAGTCGATACTTGGAGAAGACTCTAGAATCTTCTCATGTAAGAACTACGAATATACTAATGTATTTCTTATTGTGCTTCTTACTTCATCTATCTTTGTTATTCGGAATATAATTTCTTCCCTGTTCAACCGCGTTCTGATTTGGGGACTTGTCGAGTGAATTGGTGTCCAACAATGCTAAGCAATAGGAATAGCTGGGTCGTCGTAAGAGAAATTATAACAACTACAGTCTACAAGTACTGTGAACAGTCGAATTACGAATAAAAAGTTTAAAATATTTTATTTACCATGGTTTACTTAAGAACTGTTCTTAGACCTCCACTGGAAACCTGAAAGTATTGAACATGTGTTTCATCCTAGTATAAGACCTTTTAGCGATGCTCGTTCATGGCGCTGCACCCGAAAGTCGAACCCAGGACCTTCGGTCTAGCGTGCAAACGTGAAAATGTACATCCAGTGTTTTCAGGTTTTCATTAGTGGTTTAACTAAGATCAGTTCTTGACTTAAACACTATAAAAATTCCACTATCTCCATAAATCCTTCTGCACTAACATTTCACATAGTTGATGGAATAGTAATGAAATCTTCGAAAAATGAGACATACCAGCACAAATTTGTAAAATAATCTAGTGACTTGCAATTGAACTTTATCAATATTAAATTTTTAGTTTTAAAACTTTTTGTAAACTTCGATCGTTTTCAGATGGTGAGAAGCTTTGATTTATGGTGTGATTTCATTTGTATTTTTACAAGTCTTATTGGTCCTCTGTTTATCTTTTACTAACGTGTGCAAATCTTTACTAGCCTGTTGTTTAAGGCTGAAACATTTTTCATTTGCGATTCGGAACAAGAACAATAAATTCTGGTTCATTTGTATTGGTTGTTTGAATCTTACCGTTGATGTTTAGGACTGCGATTGAATAGTCTTTTATTGATATATGAACTCTCCAGTTGAATGTACCTGCATTCTAGTGTTGATGCTCATACCTGAACTCAAACCTAGTACATTTCCTTTTAAAAAAAACCGGTGCGTTATCTACTTAGCTACTGAGTCCAGTGATCAGCTCGATTGTGGAACTGATTGATTTTCAATTTATTCCATATCTAATTCGCCTCATTGACGTTATGGACTGTTCTGGGTGTTTGAATTGACATGTGTTATGTTCGAGTCCAGATGTTAAAATTAACACTGGGATGCAGAAAAATCCGACTGACGATTCCCAAATAGAACGAAACGCACGTCTTAGATTCCACTTTTAGCAATTATTCAAATAAGTTTCAAAGCTGTTAGTTTACAGCAAGCAATGAAAATTCAGTCTAGTAGGATGAATAAGCGGGCTATTTGAGAGGAAATAACCATCGATAACTTTATAGTCAGCCTTCCATCATTTTGTAATTGTTATCAGTTTGCAATAGACACTATTTTTGGACATGCAATCATCCTACCCCTTGTTTATCTTTTTAAAACTTAAATTCTTAATTTAAACAAACAATATCTATAGATGAAAATAGATCCTAACAATTATCTTAACTTATAATTACCCCATTATTGATATATAATGTATACTCTCTTATTACATTTTTCTTGTTCCGAATGATACACACAATTGTAATACATCGTTAATTAAATAATGTAATTAAAGAATTTCTTTTTTTTAAAAGGAGTATTTCACAGATGAAATAAAAAAGGCAGAGAGTTGAGGAGCGTTTTCGCATTAGCTGGTATTGTTTTCAAGCAGTTTTAAGTTGAATAGATAATAATTTCATTCGATTCGTAATACACACCATGGGTAGTATGAATATTATGGAGATTATTTTATTTGTCAGTGGTTGTGATACACAATAGACTTTTAATGGATTAATAAAGCTAGCAGTCGATTTGAATCATGTACTCTTTACTGTGTACATGTACATGTGTGTGTTGATTATGTTTTAAACGATAATTCTATTTGATAGTATTTCTATGGTTATAGTTAATGTTTTTTTTAGGATCTCTTTGATTTACAAAATACAGATTCATATACTCTTATTCAATACATGCTGTTTAATGGCTAATTATACTTACTACCTGGTTATGAAAGGGAAATAGTAAGTTGTTATGACTGAGAAATGACTCCGTCAGCACTGTTTGAACTGTGTGGTCGACTGCGTTATATTTGTGTTGCCACTTTTGTATCCGGATAGTCAATCTTTATATCTTAGGAGTCGCTGTTATGACGTTTCGGTTCTGTTGAGCTCCGTAGTTCTACTTCTTTTCACTTGAACATTAGGAACCACTGTAATTCCTCTATTCTACTGCTTATACTAGGAGACGGAAACCCCTACATTTCTCACGATGCGAAGTGAGAACATGAAAG
The DNA here is from genome assembly GCA_944470415.2 of Schistosoma rodhaini. NCBI lineage: Eukaryota > Metazoa > Platyhelminthes > Trematoda > Strigeidida > Schistosomatidae > Schistosoma > Schistosoma rodhaini. The sequence continues at coordinate 33,334,385 of OX104037.1, forward strand.
AACGGTGCAATGAAGATTTATTGACACCCCAGAAACTCGTCTCCAAACAAATCCCAAAACCACACCATCGTTAATCAAAATAAAATCATTTGTATACTAATCTTTACATACAAAAATTATCACATAGAGATGGGGAACACATAGAGTTACTGTCGAAACGCACACTGAATATAATTCACCTGAATTGATACAGGAAATATAATTGTAACACTGACCAAAAGTTCACACTTGTCATATTGAACAAAGTCTTTGTTGAATTGATACAAGAAAATATTGACTTTAAAAACGTCATACTGAACGAAGTTTTCACCTGTCATCCTGGCCGAAATTCACAATGAATAGCTGCAAAAAATATTGGCTTAGAATGATGTCATCTTTCTATTTTTTATCTTTGTCATATCATTTGGGTGGAAATTTATTCGAACCTAAAACGTGAAGAGGGAAACTTCCAGTAGTTAAAGCACTAAATCATCATTCTATCAATAAAATTTTATAAATTAAAAATCATAAAAGTCAGGTTCAACCCTTCGTCTTTTTCTTACGCTAATCTAACCGATTAATTAACACTTTATTATGTGGAAATAATATGAAGAATTGTAAAGATAGATTTAATCAATATTAAATAAAATCCTTTGAAAAAAAATGAAAAAAAAACTTAAAAATCAAATTGATTTTGAATTGGTTGCTTAGATCTTCTCATTGACCTTTAGTACGGCGATTGGTAAGTCCGTTATTAGCATATGTGCATCCTGTGCCATTCGCCTCGATATTGACTTTAGTATTAGACATTATAAGCAGAGATGGATGGTGGCTAGCAGTTGAATTCATGATGCGCGTTCTATTTGGGACTCGTCAGCTAGATGTACCTCCATCGCAGAGTTGATGTTCACTCCGTGACTTAAATACTAATTCACTAGGAATATATATAAATATTTGTTCAGGTTAACATGAATTCATTTTATTTCGTTAAACTCTTATCAGTTATACCTACAACTTGTGAGCATAAGTTAACATAAATATTCAATTGAAACTGATTAGAAATAAACGTATATATATCATTGTTGAAAGCGTGAGTCAATTGAAGCTAGACCACCATGGAAAACCTGGAAACACTGGACGGCCGTTTCGTCCTATTATGGGACTCCTCAGCAGTGCGCATCACTAGTGATTTCGAGAAGTATATCTAGGAGCTCTAGTGAGAAGCAGTGACCAGTGGAGTTCAAAACCACGTCTGTTGTGAGATAGGAACTCACTGAAGACAATTGATGAATGGTTGCTCAACTTCGTGGATCAGTTGAAGTTAGACATTAACACCGTTGGATGCCAGCTCAGTGGTCTATCGGTTAAGGGCTTCGGCTCGAGACTGGTAGGTCCTGGGTTCGAATCTCGCTCGCGAGAGCAGGTTCGTGGATGCGCACTGCTGAGGAGTCCCATAATAGGACGAAACGGCCGTCCAGTGTTTCCAGGTTTTCCATGGTGGTCTAGCTTCAATTGACTCACGCTTTCAACAATGATAAATACTAAATCTCTACAAAACCCCTTCTATAATTAGTATATATATCAATTATCAGAAGGGGTTTTGTGGAGATTTAGTATTTTTCATAGTAGAAAGCATGAGTCAATTGAAGCTAGACCACTATGGAAAACCTGGAAACACTGGACGGCCGTTTCGTCCTATTATGGGACTCCTCAGCAGTATATATATCATCATGGTAGAGCAATGTTCTTAACTGAATTTAATAAAATAGAAAAACAAAAGAAAATCTTTTTTTGTTCGTCTGATTACCATGATCAATTAACTAATACAATGAATGAGACCAATGATTGACTTAAAAAAAAGACTTGGGTTTACTCAATACTGAGATTTATTGGATTATACTACTTAATAAATTAGTCATCAGATAATATATTCAAGGTCATTGGGATGAGAATTATAAAATCTTAATATCTCACTAGTCAATGACAGTCGAGATCCAGCCCACTTTAAATCAGTATTTCTGTTAGATAGTAATAGATTTGACTTGGAACAAGGTGTCAGTGAATTGCACAGTTAGTTGACTAATGGGAAATTGCTTATGCAACTTTTATTAACTAGATTATATCTAATCCAGACATTTAAGCACCTAAATTTATTTAAATGATCTTGAGTAATGTTTTTCCTTAATGCTCATCCATAACTCTATTAAATCATACATTCGTATTTATTATATAATCTCCTACCATGCTTGTAGTGACAGATTTTATTATTCGTCTTTTTTATCTATTAATAGAATCTTGAACCGAATTCGTCTTCTCTTCATGTTTGTAAGTTGAATTTCCATTATTCTCTCTGTTTTTAAATTGATTTATGCGTTTAATAATGATGGAAATTGTTATGTTCTTATGTCCTGTTAAGTATCACGTGATAAAATCGCCAACTAGAACACCGACTTATATGACCTTGGCACTGTGCCAAACCAATGACATGTTAACCAGTATGAGCAACCTAGAGTCAATTCTAAATCCTTATTGGTTCTTCTCGCCCAGCCCTATCCGTTTGTGTTCAGAATAAAATCTCAACTTCCATTATATGAATCATATATTTTGAACATACTTGGTTCATATGCAAGCTAGTCAGACCACATCATACCATAAAATAGAGACTAACAGTGATATAAGATCAAGCAAAAAGTGACTAAGTGTGAGAGACTGTAACTAATAGGTTGTGAATAACTTAAGAATAATAAATCGTATAATAGCAGTCGGTTCGTCAAATGGAAACTAATAATAAAAGGAATGTGGATATACATATAACAGTTAATTAATAGTTACCCATTAGGAATGTATATAATAACAGTCCATAAATAATTACTAGCAGTTACCATACATTTATTCTTCGTTAGGATGTAACAACAATGATGATAGTAATATATATTTCCACATGTTATGCAAGCTGACAGTCTATCTATGGTAATTCGTGGTGTAAACAAACCTTTTACGTTGAAAATGATCGTGTGCTCGAGAAGTGATACCCGGAATTCTAGTGACACGTGACCAGTGAAGTGCGACCATAACTGGTGTGGGGAAGCTACCTACCAGTTGCATTAAAAGATGGTTTCATAACATCGCGAACCAATCAAAATTATATACATAAACTATTTGGATGCCAAAGGTTAGGCGCTCATATCAAGAACTAAAAACCCTAGTTTCAGTCCACAATAGGGTCTTGAGTGTTCATTGTTGAGGATTCTCACACTAGGACAAAACAATTGTCCACTGTTTCCTTGTTTTCAGTGGTTATCTTACTTAGGTCATCTCCAAAAACTGTTGACAAAGTTTGTATTTCACACTCTTTGAAACATAATAAAATAAACTGTATTGGGACTCTAATTATACGTATGAATAAAATGGCAAATCTGTAGTATTCTAAACTGTCTGTTTATAGAAAACTGCCACTACTTACGCGTATTTTACCATTAATTCTACGAACATAATAGAAAACTTATAATCAGAGATGGCAATATCGAGACAATCCTCGCAGAATGCATATATGCCAGTATGAGACTGATCAACTGCAGTCACACCTTATCAAATTAGGTTGGCTCACTCTCCTTTTCCGCTGCGCGTCCCTTTGTTTCGTTCCGCTTCGTTTCCTTCATTCCTTCTCTCTGATTCCCTGCTCAGACCAACGATTGTATGAAATATACGTATTCAAACTTCATTCTCGTATTTGACTTATTTAACTCCATTATTCACTAACGCGATTTAAGTCGATAAAAAATATACGATGGTTGGCGGCATGTGTATTTCCATGACAATCAACATACGATTTAATTGGAGTCAGATAACGGGTTGAAAATTTCCCTATCCATTTTACTTTAGGCAGGTTAGACAAATGGGTAATATCAATTTATATTTAACTGTTAAGTTACATTATTTCTACTACTTTATCCAATTTTTTTATGAAAGTATATTTCTCCTTTCTTTTTTATTATTTGTGTTTAGTATCTGCAAGCGCTCCAGCTACAAATTATTCATTAAATTCCATGTCGAATGTATTAAAATTCAATGAAATACAATCTTGTCAGCAACATTATCACCATATAGATCATCCCTATCATCCTCATCTCCATCATCGTCATCATCACCATCATCATCAAATCAATAATAGTAATAACAATACTGTTACACCTTCAACATCTACATTCAACTTTTCATCAGCTTCATTCCCCTGTTCTGTGGATGATAAAGTCGATCATATGAATGTATTAATTAATCAATTTAATGTACCATGTAAAACAGTATGTTCGTCTCCTTTTTCCTCTTCCTCTTCATCAACATCATGTTACTTTTGTTCAGTTTGTTGTTCTTGTTGTCTGTTTGAAGTAAATAATCCTTCATATTCACATATTCAACATTTACATGATCTTTTACCACCGGCAAAGCGTGTTTGTCGTTCAACAAGTTCAAGTTCTGATATGCATTCACAGACATCATCATATGGTTATTCTTGTCGTCCATTTCCTTTTATAATGTCATCTTGTTCATGTTCTTTATCTTCTCATATACCACCACAGCCGTCATCAGTCTCATCTTATCGTCATTGTCATAAATGTAATAATAATGACAGTAATAATAATAACAATCAACATAGTTCTGCAGCCATGTTGAAAACAATGCAGTCATATATGAGGACTCTTCCACGACCAATTGCAGTACGATTAGATTCAAAAATAGTGTATAACGAAAAGTCAAAAAGTTGCACTAATATGGATAATGTCAAATTATTAAATTCTAATGACAATAATACTAATAATGGTGGTGGTACCTTACGAAATAATAATAATAATAATGATCATGGTGTTATTCTACGTCCAAAACCATTGGATTTAAACTCTTTTAATAAAATGAATAATGGATCACGTATTAGTTGGCATCATCCATTGTTTAACTTTGGTTCTGGAGCTGCTCAAACTAAGTGTAGCAATAATAATGGTAATAATTTATCTTCACAGACTGAAGTTGGTGAAGTCACTCTGCAACATAATAACTCTCCTACAGACTTCCCACAAGCACATTCAGATAATTTACAAAAATCTGTTCGTCTACGTAATCGGACTACACATAGTAATAGCAGCGGTGGCAACAGTATTCATATTAATAATAGTAATAATAAAAGTCATTTCGATCGTGTTCATCATCGTCCAAGTCATATAGAAATTAAAGATTCACAATACTCTTCATTGTCAATTCATGCATTGCCTAGGTATGTCATTACGTAATTGATTTGATTTCTCACTTAAATTTTAATTTACTTGTTTTCTGTCTAATAGGATGTTTGATTATTTAAAGGGTTTTACGTTAATGTTTATTTGATATAAAAGTAAATTTCATCACGAGTTGATATAAATAATTGAACAATTATTTTATTAGAGTTTACAATTCTACTTAACATCACATCAACAATCGATCTGTTTACGGGATAAAAACCTAGATTGTTTATGCCTCGAAGCTAGCAAGACAAGCTTTTAACCACCGAGTTGAAATCCATATTTTCTAAATTCAGTCACTTGGCAAAATATAGTGATTATCATGTAATGTAGTTGTTGAGAAACTGTTTCTCTACTAACTTAGTTGGCCCTGCTGGTTACAACATACTTACTTACGCTTGTTACCCTTCATGGAACATAGGCCCACTGACCCTGAGCTCTCTTTTATTATTGTTGTCAAGTCCCATTCATGTTTTTGATGTATACCTCTGATTCCATCTGGTCTGTTTCTTTCGTGTTTAGCTTGAGGAGTTCAAGTTATGGTCAGTCTGACGATACAGTTTGATGGTTTCTTGAATGTTTGCCCTATCCACCTCCAACGTCTTTTTCTAATTTCTTGTTCAATTGACCGTATTACACCATCTCAAAGTATTTATCCATCAATTAATTTAACTATGTAGGGATTATGGTCAAAACTAGATATCTTCAAGCCTTCGTTCAAGTACTACTTTAACTGATATATTGTACGAAGATCCATATTATTTCTCAATTTCATTGCTTTCTGTTGACAACTTTTTCAGGTTTATGATTGTTTATGTACCATTCAAGTATTTGTACTCTATAAGTCGAAATGAATAATTTATTGTATGCAAATAAAAATGATAAAGAATCTATTTTGTGTAAACAGTATAATAATAGAATACTTTCATCAGTATTTCGATAAGATAACAAATATTTACCTATCTAGTTTTGGTCTTCATATTTAAACAAACTATTCAACTACATATAATTATTTGATATTGTTAGTTCTTTTGTAAATCTAAGTATCATTTATTTCTGTGCAACATCTATCCATCTTTTGTGAATAAGGAAACAAATTTTAAATCTTACTATCACAAATATTTGAGTTACTATATTTTTAAAAATATGTAATTGATTATGTCACCCCTGGAGATATCAGTCACAACATCTTCCAACCATAGAATCTACACTTGTGTTTATTTATCACTGAGAAATAAAGACGAGGTCTTGTAATCTTCTTACGTGTGTGAGGTGCTGACTAAATCGGATTTTCATTATTCAGTCTTGAAAACATATACACATGTCATTGTGAGGTGGTCTGCATTCTTGAAGAGACTTTAGTGTAACCTAATGGTTTAAAGCTGAACTGTCTAACCAATTTTATCCAGTAGTTTCTTGATTGTAATAGTCAGTTATTCATGTTGATGTCAAAGAGTATCAACTTCCGATTATCTCTCAAACATTTGTAGAAATGGTATTCGACTTGTGGTTTACATCACAGATAGATTTTAACTAAATGATCATTGGAAACCAGATAGTACTAATCATCTGTTTTATTCAAGCTTCGCATTTCCCATCATTACATATCCACAAACCTATTGTTGATCGAGCAGAGAAAATGCAAGTTATCAGTTGCATGATCGGTCGTCCGAAAATAATGTACTCGCCACGAGGCCTGAAGATCGTGGATTCGACTCTTGTCTTTAACCTTGAGTTTACACTGTTATGGAATCCCATACTAGGACAAAATAGTTACTCAATGCTTCTTCATTTTCAATGGTTGTCTGTCTCAAGTCGATCTGTTACAGAAACATACAAGTTTTATTTTATTTTTTTTAAATGTATATCGTTCGTTCACTGTTAGTGATAAATCTTCTGACTGAAAAATTGAATCGGTTTCCCAAGCTCTTCTAAAAACTCCAAACCAACTCTAAACATGACAACTTGAACACGAGAGAGAAGGCGCAAAATATGGGAAGAAAGCTTTACTCCAAGGTTCGTTTATGTACAGAAAATTGGATTTATAGCATTTCAGATGGCCCTGGGCATCTGGAAAGTTCTGAAACACTTCTAAATATGGTAGCAAGATAGATAATCATCCAATCAGAAATGTGGCACATGACTCCACTTTCTAGATGTTTCTGAGAAACTTCTGTTGAATGCTGATTGGATAAGATGTTCCCCGGCGTTTTCAGGGCTTCTTTGGGTTTTTTTCGATGAATTTTCTGGGTATCCCCAACATTTAGGTTTTATTCACTTTTTTTACTTACCCTTCAGTAGTGATTTGTCCATGAATAATCAAATTATCTATTTTAATTTTATAATTTTATGATTGCAATTGTGATGCATGCAAAAAACTGTGAACTCGAACAGTGTATAGTGTGATGTACTAAACACAGCGTTTAATAATCGTCCTTTCACTCAACACGCACGTATCCCGAATGTGCGAAATCTGATCCACCAGTTATTTATCTATAGTCATCATACAAAAGATGTAATTTAAAACTGAGTATATAAACCCCATATGTGCTACACGAGTTACAAATTTACCATTGTATTAATTCCCTTTTTGTGTGTAGTGATCCTTTGTAATTCTGAATTAAAGTGTACTAATTGTATACTATTCAGTTGTTAATCAGTGTTTATGCAATATTGATAAAAACAGTGCTTTAATATGTAAAATTACAAAACTATTTGTAAATTAAGGTAACTTCTTGATCATTGATTTGTCGTTTTATTGTGATTAAACTACAATTGTTTGTATTATTTTCAATCTTATTTTTAAGAACTTAAGTCTTACCAACTTCCACTTTCTGTTACTTTGGTGTGATGTATATTTGTCTATCAAAGAACAAGTATACTGTTCGCCATTTCACTTTGTATTACTTCATAGTTATGAATCATGAACTATAAAGTATTATTTGCATAATATGAGACTACCAAGTGAATAGTGTTGAGGTAAAAGGTAGTGTTGTCAACAGAAATAAGTCTGTTAACGGGGCTGTAAGTCTACATTGATTAAAATGACTGTACTATGAGTTATACATTCCCACCCACTGTCTGCCTCAACTCATCATAATTACCTGTACAGAAGTGAAGCAGAAACGCTACAGATAGAAATGAACAGTGTTTAAAGCTACAAATGCTTTAGTAGATACTGTACAATAACCATAATCTATAGTTCTGAGATCATAAGTTGCATGAATTGATAGTCAATAAGTGTCATTACTTCTCAACTAATTCTTAGTTTATCTCCCCATTATAATTTATATCCTTTCCACTTTTCTCTGCTTCATGTCTTGTTAATTCTTTTCCAACTGGGTTGTGGATGCACATTTATGAAGCATCCCATACTTAAATAGAACTGTTGTTCACTATCTATCTCTGTGCCAGTGTCAGATGTAGCTACTTGAACTAATACATACGTTTGTCAAGTTATTGTGTTATGTCTAATTGACCTAATATACTTGATTCCTGGTCTTGATTCGTATTTGTAAAATAGATGTCACATAAATTATAATATTTTGAACAGTTTGACCGTTACTATTACCATTATTATTATCATCGCATAAGTAATCATATTTTGAAGAATACACACATAGTTCACACATACTGTAATGGAATAATATAAAATCAATCATAGATATGAATTAAATGCATTTTTCTTGAAATATTAAACACTAACATCTGTATAGTATGCCAGATTGAACTATTCCAAACAATGGAATTTGTTGTTACTATTTAAATATTATTTCGCTATTTATTTAATAGTAATAATAATATTAATATTAAGTGACACTTGTAATTATTTAGGGTCCGGTATGGTTCTGTTGTGTCAACTATTTAAGGTAGTAATATAAAATGAAGAGTGTACGTATGTGTATGTTTATCTGCATACACGTATGTGTACGCCTACCTATGGTAATATTTTGTTGTCAACTAAATATTTCATTCATTTGTCTACTGATGATTGGCATGCAAATGATCTTTTTATCTGAGATTTTTCTTATTCTGTTGTTGTTGAGTTCATCTTCCTTCTTTGATGTGAAATAAAAAAGGAAAAACCACAACTGGTATATATATATATATATATATATATATATATATAGAGAGAGAGAGAGAGAGAGAGTGTGTGTGTGTGTGTTTTAAGTTGCAGAAGTTCTACGTGAATCGAGCTTGAACTTAAAATGACAATGATATAATGATGCTGATAAATGGATACTACAGAGAGCTCTTTTTCAACTTCTTTAAATGTAGAGACCACTTCACAATATTCATTTTTGCAGAGAATAATTATTCAGGATCGATGCTCGGAATTGCATGAAATGGTTCGGATAGAATGCTTCTATTTTTTAATGGCTTGATTCATTAATTTAATTATCATATCAGTTTATGGAATGGTGTATATTTGTAGTTCAGGCGGATGTTTTGCAGTTAAATTATTCATCTCAGAGAATACAATACACAAACATATCAGTTCATCTATTAGTGAAGATTGTTTTAAATGAAAGAGTGAAAAAAAACAAGAAAATTAAATTTATAATATAATGAACGAGAACACAGGTGGGGACAACCGGTTATATTTTAATACAAAATTACAGAGTTCTCTGGTACAATGTGAAAACCACACGTTCGATAATTCATTTGCAAATCCCGCATCAACTGTCTCAAATTTCATCGTTCCTTCATCACCATAACAATTACTCTCTGTTCCCGTTCTCTTCATTTCGATTTTCCCAACCTTCTTCTACCAGACATTCCACTTTTGATTAATATTATGCACTACTTATGTCGGTATATGTAGCATACATCACATCAGAATATCATTTAGAACTATGTTCTCTGTTAAACACTTCCAATTAAAGTATCTCATAGTCAGTGGTCTCATCAATATCTTGTACTATATAATATTACTGTTCTGAGAACTCCTACCTAGACAGCTATGACTCATCAGTTCAATTATCTAATCACAAGGTCATGAATTTGACCCTCATATTAAATCTGTAGATTATATTAAACGCCGTTCACCTTTTTTTCATCCAGTCCATTACATCTTTTCTTGTGGTATAGCACTCTCGGCCAGTAAGAAATCGAAATGTATGTTTCATGTAATTCGATAGACCAACAGAATACATTTGAATTGATACAACTTTATTTATTTATTAACGGTGTACTGTTGTAGTGAATGTGAACACAGGTGAGGACAACCGATTATATATTTAGCAAAGATTACAAAGTTGCCTGATGAAACAGAAAAAGCATACTCTGATACTTCATTTGCAAAATGTTCGTTAATTGTCTCAGACTTCATTGTTCCTGGATTTCTAATCCAATTGCTTTCTGTTTCTGTTCTTCCCTGCTCAATCTTCTACTGCCAGATATTCTATTCCTGACTCACGATATATACCACTTATGTCGATATAAATAGCCCACACCACACTGTAAATACTGTTAAACTTTTTATCAACTAGAAATTAATTTTATTTTCAATAGTAGCCTTCAATATCGTACAGTTGAAACACTGAAAATGAAATACATTGAATCCATAAACTATCCGTTTTACCACACGCATCAAATATTTGGTGCAACACAATGTTAATTAGTTCACTATGAAGTATGACTATGGTTAGGACGGGTAACATGAAAACGTCTCATGTACCCTTAATATGAATATAAGTAATAGCGCAATCGAGTGTAAAGTTTTCAACCAAAAGAAACTCATTTTCACCAGTTGTGTGCCGTGCCATCATACTTCGTTATGTAGCTTACTTTACTGAATGAATTATCAAATACAGCTTAGTAATTGTTAGTATGACGTTGTGGTTGTTAAATTTTATTTAAATTACAAACCTAAGTTAAATAACCACTGAAAATCTGAAAGCTCTAGACGGCTGTTTCGTCTTAGCACAAGAGTCCTAAGGAATGAGCATCCCAGAATCAAATCGAGTACCTTCGATCTCGCGAGCGAACACCTTGACTAAAGTCCAGCGTGCTGGGATCCAATGGTATATATATATATATGTGGAATTATTTTCACTGCAGTCAGTACTTACTGAATAATGATATTTATTGCCAACACGTAAGCAATAAAACATTTTGATTGGTTAAAATAATTACAACTGTTTCCTTTCTTCATCTAAATTTCTGTAGCCTATTATGATTGGCGTATTATTGATTATTTTTTGGTTAATCTCTCTTATTGACCGAAAATCCCGACTAACTTTAACCTGGCTATCAGACATCCAAGTAGAGAGAGAGAAAAATTGCTTTGGCTTAGGCCGTCGTTCTTGTTGTACCCTTGTTTTAGCAATTTGGAAATAAAACAATGTTGGCTCATTGCCAAATGTGTATGTTTAATCATGTTATAAAAGAGAGAAAAATAAACGAGCATATAAAATCTAGAAATAATGTTTATAAGGTATTCCATATATATATATATATATATATATATATATATATATATATATGAATTATAAGTGAAAGGTATTTCTACGTTTTTGTGTATCTGTTTATTCATTTTATGTGTACATGTATGTCCGCATACTCTATTGGAATACAATATAATAAATTACTAGTCTATAGTATCCACTAAGATTGAAAATTGTTGTAAACATGTTTCGATCACTATTACTAATTACTAAATTAGTGATCAATTGATAGGATGAATAATGAAATACATTCCATGTTTCTAACACTCTTGTAAAATCGACGTACATAAAGTAGTTTTTGATATCTTTGTCAATGAAACAAACACTTAGATAAATGGATAGACTTTAAGTCAATTAATGTTATACCTTTTCAGCATTTAGTTGTCGTCTGTCAGTCTTCAGTTATTTGACGATTATTGAATACTTTTTCAAACATCAATCTCATATTCCATTTATATTCGCATAGAATTATACGCTTTTTCCATACAAACAAGTGATAGATTATTGTTCAAATGTTATAAATCCTCCGTGATCAAAATTGCATCATTTAAGAAACCTATATTATTCTTGCTGAATATGTTGTTACTGCAGTTCATAGTGTGAATGTTATGATAATCATGAGAAATATTTTTTATGCTAAACAATTCTTGGTTTGTAATTAGTTAAACTACTGATATAAATTCTTTGGATTGTGTCAGTTACTTTGTTTTGCTTGGTTACTTTATGTGGCATCTTAAGGAATCGTAAATTCTAAGAAACTGATTACCATACGGTTATAGAGGGATTATACATAAACCATTTGTACTAACCTATCAAACTTCAGCTGTGTAACAATCTATTACAACTAGTCTACTCATACCGATCAACTGAAGTCGTTGGGACATATGTTATGTATGTCTAACAACCACTTATTTCGATGCATTATTTTCGTTTGTGTATCATTAAGTTGGAAGAAAGCTAATGGTAACCATTCAAACATATGGCACCAATCGATAAAATAACTGGCTGCTGAACTTAGCCACGTTGGTAATGGCAAACTATCAAGTTAGGGTTCTCACTATTATCTTGATCAATGATTGTAGGCGTTATGTGACATGGCTCAGAGTCGATTGCGGTGACCCAGATGCATTCACTTGTTGTCTTCTCATAGGTCTTGAGTTTCATCTAAAAATTATTTTATATTTTTGACTTTGCAAATTCTTTCGTAATTCTCGTATTATATTATTTATCCTTAAGATTTTCTATTATCACTGATACTAATTCAATATTCATCGTGATAATTTGACGTAACTGTGCTATTGGGATATGGCGACTTGAGACGATACACAATTGCTCCAGGTTCTATGTTATCTAAAGCTGACTGAGATGCTACTAAGCAAATTAAAATAGTTGAGTGTACTACAAAGGAAAGTAGAGGTTGAAAGTTTTATCGAGAAATAGAAGTAACCACATAAAATATGACACAACTACGTATTTGTTAATTGATATCCCTTGGAGATGACTGAATTTTATGTCCATAGATTTTTTTAAAAGCCTCTTCGTTACATACAGTTTTCTGCTTTCATAAATAGTTCTTGAACATGAAGTTATCCTTATTTAGGTAGTGTTGCATAGTTTATTAAATTTAGTCGTTCACATTTAATTGCAAACTGCCATAAGTGTAAATCAATTCAACATCTAATTAGTCATATCAAACTAATTTTCAATATTCTATCATTCTACTTGTTTCTCTCTCTAGTCCTTCATCAGCATTCACTCCAACCAGGGCATCATTTGGTAGTTTCCCAATGGATGTTAACTCTTCCGAATTTTCACTTTCTCCAACTACTGAGTCAATATCTTCGTCAATTCAAATAACTACTCGAACTCCCTCATCTGGATTTCATGAAGCTTCATTTTTTGGCTTATCTGAAGCATCTAGTTTACCAGATTGTTCGAGAGTAAGTTATTTTAATGGAATAGGAAAGGCTATTTTCATATACTGCAATTTTTCTTTTTGTTTTAAATTGACGCATATAATTTCTGTTCCCTAAATTGTAATACTAACTACTTATAGTTCAATACTTCATGTTTTTAAGCTTGAATTTGCTCGAGAATATTGATCTTTATTTACATTTAGGGAAATAATTCAACAACTGCTTTTATAATTGTGTGTAAGCAAGTTTTTCTCATCTATTTTTATCTGCCACTTTGATTTTTACCACAATTCTGTTAACTACTTTAGTTATTGTTTGTGTGTACTAATGAACCTTTGAAAGTACTGAAGTTGACCTTATTTAATTACTGAAATTTGTTTAAGTAGTTAATACTATTGAGCAATTTATAGATTTCCCGATATTTGACACTCATCACAGTCTGAGGCTGCTCCACTAAGTTTTTCGTACCGCTATTGATCTTCTGTAGGACTAGTATATATTTCCATCGATTGATCCATGAGTAGTAGTAATAGTAGCCAATATCGCCAATATAACCTATATTTCTTCCTGCTAACTACATTCAGACCACCGAACATCAAAACATAGTGTAAGATTTATGCTTCTATTTTATGTGAATTATTATTTGTTTGTGGTTGCAGTTAGAAACCTCGCTTTGAGTAGAATAGATGGATTGTGACGAGCAGTAGAATCTAAGAAGAGATTTTCACTCTATTTGAGAATTGTCCGTTGATGTTCATATTAAGACTTGAGTTATTGCCTTTTGTTTCAAATGCGAAATCATTGTCTATTGAACTGCCAAGTCAAGACAGACCCTTATCTTTTCAACAAGTATTATGTTAATATAACTATCAATAAGAGTTTAAACTATTTCGTTTTTGATATTCAGGATTGAGCTTCAATCAACTTTTCAGTTTAGTTTTAAAAAAGACAAAGGGAAGGAAATGGTTTATTTTCAACAGTTTTACCGCTTATTAAAGATGTTCATAAATGTTTCACTGTTCTCTTTTATTCTGTCTTCATTATAGTTTGGTGTATCTTCAGATTCTGGTCCAAGTTCCAATCATCATTGTAATTGTAATTGTCATCAACGTCGTCAACAGCATTATCATCACCATCATAGACGAAATCAAACAAACATATCAATCGATAATAAGTCATTAAATCAATCTGGTGATATATCAAGTAAACTGACAGACTTAGAGCCATGCTTTAAATTAGAAGACAGTGAGCCTAATATTAATGATAATCATCAGAGTAGAAATACTAGTAGTAGTAGTAGTAGCAGTAATAGTGATAGCGGTAGTTATTGTTGTAGTTATTCTTTACCATCAGTGAAATGTATGCTTAGATGCTGTTCACAGCCCAATGATGATACAATTTATGATATCAATTATCGACATTCACCTCATTGCTCTAGAACTCTGAAGCATATACATCAATCACCTACTACTACCACTACTAATACTACTACGTGTACGTTTTTCACTACTATTTCTACAACTGCAATGATGATAACGACGAAGACATCAACAACAACTTCTAGTAATATCACCATCGCTAACACAGCAGCTGGATTAAAACGTAGACGTGGACCAAGCGGTGAATGTAACAATCAATATTATAGAGATACTGATTTTCACAACGAATCCAATAATTATCATCATCACACTCATGAGGAGGAGAGAAAGCAATTATTGGCACATGAGGAATTACTGCCTTGCAATTGTTGTATGTTTAAAAGAACAACAGATCAGTTAAAAAACAATCACGATGGTAAATCATTGTCTGACATTGAACATCTAAATTATATGTCTACAATTTTATCAAATAGTAGATTAGATGATACCTTAGACTGTCACCATCGACATCATTATCATCAACATCATCAGTCTACTTGTCAATGTCATGATGTACAGCGGCATTCAATGTTTCCGTCCATTGATCAGCATTCATCAATGATTCCTTCATATTCCTGTTCTTCTGCCATCTCGAAATGTTTGTCTATATTTGATGCACATAAATGTCAAGATAATGCCACTTTAAGTGAATCTGATATACATGATGAGCATTATCACTATTTGTCTTCTACTGCATCATCAATAAAACACTGTACACAATCTAATTTGAAAAATACTACATTGATGATGGATAATAATGAAAATGGTAAAATTACTGAAGCTGTAAACGATAATTCATGTTCTGTCGCCAACTCTTTAAGAAATCCGTGCTACATATCGTCTTATGAGCATTGTCCTAGTGTTTTTTCTGAAGAAAACCTAATACATCGTTACACGTACAATGAATTAGGAAAACTTTATGAAATGACTGAAGATGAAAAGGAACATGAAACACCTGAAACAATGATTGATGAAAATAGCAATAATGGTAGAATATCCGAAACAAATTATCATCATCCTATAATTCCATTGTCATCGCCATCAATTTATGAAATTGCATTTACCCCAATTCATCCATCAACAAATATTGAATGGGATAATTCAGATGATAGAAATAGTGATAGTTGTGGAATACCGGTACACGATCATCCAGATGTACTATTGAACGAATCAGTTGATACAAATTTAAAAGATGATAGTACTGGTAGACAAGTTTTACTTTTTACACCGTCATCAACGAGTTCGAACTCTGATAGAGAATCAGATGACATGAAAAGTATTCTTTCTCCACAAACACCTAATCGCCAACGTACCTGTTCAGACATTCTACAAGAAAAATCAAATAACAACAAACAAACATTGTCTTTCACGGATCTGGACTTGGAATTGATCGAGAATGACTAAATTACATGATGACATATATTTCCTCCCCAGATTTTCATCACATTAATTTGTCTTTTTCATTAGTAAAACACTTTATTCACCAAGTGGAATCAATTAAATTAGATATTACTTTCATAGTATGTATTATAAATTTTGATATTTATAATATTTTTTTGACTGTATGCATCTTATGAACTGCCTATGATATTTTTTGTAAATCTGTACATACCAAGAAATATACTACCCTCAGATTGAACTCGTAAATTTCCCATCATTCTTTACTTTTTAAATTCTTTTGTCATAAATATAATATTCACTCCACAAACGAATGATTTCAGAAAGCTAAAGATGGTTTAGAATGTATGAATCTTGAATGGTATCTGTGTAAATATCCATCACAGACAATCAGAATAAAAAAAGCGATGTCTAATTTTTCGACCATGTAAGTGAGGTAAAATTTCTGTTAAAGTTCACAATCTGAATGCCTGACACAGTTTGTGTGTTAACCATTACCGTGTTCGTTTTTTTTATAGACCAGGCACTGTCACTAATAGCCTAACTGACTCGACAAGAGATCTAGATCCAAGGCATTCGGTAACTATTTTTGACCACTTAACAAGAAAGCATATTGCACAAAGTAGTTTCTGAAATATTAAACTCTGGATTCCAGCGACAGCCAATTGCAATCAGTTCGATGG
Organism: Schistosoma rodhaini; assembly: GCA_944470415.2. Lineage (NCBI taxonomy): Eukaryota > Metazoa > Platyhelminthes > Trematoda > Strigeidida > Schistosomatidae > Schistosoma > Schistosoma rodhaini. The sequence continues at coordinate 33,351,498 of OX104037.1, forward strand.
AAACCGTTTTTTCCACATAAATCTAAAATTTTCATTGACATATGACTAGATAAATTGCGAGGCACTATAACTCGAAGCGAATATTGATATGAGTGGCTCCTTTTTCAGTGTGAGAAAAGATAGGAATAATATTTCATTGATGGGCATTACTGATACACCTAGTTTATCCTACTTTGCTGGTCATGATGTAGCTTAAAATAGAAAGACTATGCTACTACGTTATCCACTAGAACGAGTTTAAAGGGGTGGAGTCAAGAAATTGCATGAACTAAAGCACAGATCTGACTCATATTGCTTTTAGTAGCTAAAACCACACCATATACACATCGTGACTACAAGGAGAGGATGACTCTGATGTACATATTTAACACTTTTTGTACTTAAAAACGCCATTTAGTTTAGATCAACGTTATTGCAGATACCAACTAGAGATTGCATATGAGGAAGCCTAACTCAGAAATGCATCCAGCTGCTTTTGCAGTATTAGAAGACAATTCATAAAACTTAATAAAAAATGATAGATACCACTTGATGAGCATTCGAAATAATAACTCCTCATTTAGCCTCTTTGTTATGATACTAATAATTTCTTTTTACATTAGGAAGCATATTGCTCTCCTGAAACATGTTCAAAAGTACTTGGGATAAAAAAGTGCCATAATCAGCTTGCTTGGAAGCTGTAGGCGTGAAACTTACGAAGCACATAGCGGTTAGGGAAAATATGACGACGATATATCAGTCATTATGTCATCTACAACGTAGGAACAGGTACATATATGCATCGCTTCAAGTTGCCACACCTCATTAGCACATGACGAACACCGAATTCACAGAAGTAGTTACTTCAATTGTAGTAATATATACACATATATAAAGACTGCATATGCGAGTATGATGAAGAGTGAAAGAATTAGCTGGTAGAAAGGAAGGTGTAAAGTGATTTTAATCTCATGGTTTAAGGGAAGACATGGAATGTATACACCTACTCCATTATCGATTCTGAATCATGTCACGAATAGTCTCCAACCATTAGTTACGATAGCCACGCGGACCTCAACCAAGTAGTGTGCATCTATAAATATGGTTCAGGACGGTGGCCACATTCTCGTTTAGCCGCCCCTAACTCTCAACCATCCCCAACACCAGTCCGTGTTGCGCTTCGTGGTAATCTATGCTCAGGCATACGTGACCCAACCATCTCAGTCGATGAAGATTAACAACTGACTTGACATCAATCTATAACAACATACGCATAACTTCACTATTATTAACCAGTGGTCTCAGAAAATGCGAATATCCTCTTCACATAATGGCCACGTTTCTTAGCCCTATAGTAAAACTGGATAAACAGCTACGCAATATACTCGTCCTTTATTTGATAGACGGATATCTCACCTTCAACATAAGTGACATAACTTGACAAAAAAAGCGGTTTCTGAATTTATGCAGCGATTTCATCAGATATCAACCCATTAGGGCTGATAACACTTCCAAGATAAGCGAAGTTGTCAACGCGTTCGACTACTTCACGCTCTATCCTTAGTTCAGGCGTTGACACAGGTCAGTTCTGAAGCAAAAATTTGCATCTAGAGGAGGGAGAAACTCATCTCAAACATCCCGTCATCCCCGCTCAGTGCTATCAAAAGATTCAACATTTTATCAGCATCTTCACCAAACAAGACTATTTCGTCTGCGTATTCTAAGTCGATAAGTGGACCTCCTGATAGGAGATCAATTACCCGAAATCCAGACGATGAGGACATTATTTCCAGCAGTAGGTCTACGATGAAATCGAACAAAAGTGGAGATAGTGGACAACCTTGTTGTACACCAATTAAGGCTGTAAAGCCAGATGACAGTTCGCCATAAGCTCTGACTCGACTGGTAGTACTCAAGTAAAGAACCCTCCCGAGATACTCTTTCCAATGACAGACACTGCCACTGAACCTCTCAGTCTACAGAGTCAAATGCTATTTTTAAGTCAAGAAAAACCACCATTGTTGGACGCCGATAAACATGCTTGTATTCTAAGATCTGATGAATGGTGAACATGTGGTCGATGCAGTCACGACCAGGTCTGAAGCCAGTCTGGTTTTCTCATATTTGCAGTTCATGAGTCTTCCTTAGGAGCCCGATAATTATTGAGGCTAGTATTTTAGACGCTATATTAGTCAAACTAATCCCTCCATGCGAATATTCCTCAAGATTAGGACGAATAGCTTGACAAAAATTGGGCGCCGAGTATAGAGAAGTCATTATATGTCAAATTTATATTTGAAATAATCTCAGCAATTGAAATTCAAACAATTCCAATGTTTGATTTTGATTATTACCCTGAAGAAGTCCGGACAAGTTAGATGAACGAAACGTTGGAATTATTTAAATTTCAACCGCTGAGATTATTTCAAATATAATGTTGCAGAAACCCCATTGGTTTTTCCTAACGGTTTAGTTCAAATCACTAATAGATGTGGCTGCTGTTTTCATAGATGTTCGTATATCTTTCCAGGCAACATCTTGGTCAATCTCGTTTTCAGAATTACACAAGTGTGACCCCAGTTGTTCCTGAAATTTACCTTTGGCTTTCTCACCGCTAAGTTAAACTCTTATGGGTCTTCTTGATATGGCTTTTCTGAGTCCAGTGAGGTGCAAGCGAATTCGTGCTCGTATTGGGGCATGATCAGAGTCTAAACAAATATTCCAGAACGAGAGGCAGTCACCTATTGTGCATATCCAATGATGACTGACGGCAATATGGTCCACTTGAGTGCATCGTTGGTTTGGTTCAGGGGGTCCCCATGTTAGACGATCTCTCTCTTCATGTTTAAAACTAGTGCTTGTTAGAAATAAACGATTTTCTGAGCACAGTTGTAGCAGACGGTCACCATTACCTGATCGCTGAGCCAAAATGACCACCTAAAAGTCTCTCCGTTTGGTTTAAGTTACCTACTTGAGCATTAAAGTCACGTGCTACGAGTACCATGTCTGAGTGTTTAGCTTTTTGAGGAAGCCTAGAAAGCTTACTGCAAAATCCATCATTCACTTCATCCGGGTTGCAGTCAGTGGGATCGTAGGCACGGATGACGAAAAGGCAACGACATGTATCCTTATACTTCCGAATTCTTATGGAGCCGTTTAGCCGAACAGCACACAGACGACTGTTAAGAGGAATCCATCCTAAAAGTGCTTGTTCTACCCTCATACTTAGTGCTATGCCTACACTCGTCAGTCCACGAGAATTAGCCACTGGGTCGCCAGATACACAGAGGGTGTATCTCGTCGGTTCCTCTTCTAGGTTAGGTGACGTCAAGTGAATGACCACACTAGAATCCTGTGTGTTTCGAACACACAGCATACACCAACGGTACGAGATTCTAGGGTCTTAGCCAAGGAGGCCTGCTGGCCGGTTTGGCATAGGGTACGTACGTTGAAGGCTCCAAGGTGTAGTTTGGAGTGACGTTTCAGTAGAACCGGGACAGTGTTTCGAGCATTAGAATTGGTGACACTTGAGGAGGAAGTCGAAGAAAGAGGTTTGGAGTTGATAGCCAAGGTAGGAGTAATAGAAATTAAAGAGGGAAATCGATTATGAATACAATGGTTTAAAGTGCTGTTAGAAGTACGAGGGAGGTTGTTACTTTAAAAAATAACTCGTCGTATACTTTGCTTCTCGAAGTTAGTTCTCTACAATCCCCATTGCTTATGGGACGAGGAGCCAGTTTTTTTCATCTCCAACTCATTCAGAATAATCTACAATTATCTATAAAGGACATTCGTTAAGTATATGGAAGGAGTGATCATAAGAATCTCTATTTCTTCCTCTTCGAATTCCATCGTAATATGTTGTGTTCATTACCCCAATTTAATAAATTATAATTTTACAATTCGTGAATTTTTGTACATCACTACATATCCTCCACCCTTTTGCATAGTTTTTCTTGGGCTTTCGAAAAAACACTTCCTTTGTTGTAGAGAATTCTGAGGATTACAAGTAGTACACACGGAGAACCTTTTGATCTCACGATGAATATGATTGTTAATAAACATTTCAAAGCTTGGAAACTACTGATCACATACCTTTTACTTCATTTACATCTTACGCACAATGCATCTGCCGACAGAACGATGTAATGATACACTGTATTCTTTGGATGTGCAATGCCAGTGTAATGTCACTGGGCTGTAGTTAAGTCATCCGGTAGGCAGATCACTGACTATCAATCACTTCACCAATCCGCATCAAGTTAAAGACAACCAACGCGCATCAGTCTACTCTATGCAATCGGTTGAGTCATGCGGTAGTGGTTCCACCCTTTACTTATGTTAACGGTCAATACCAATATTCGCTGTTCCCTATTGAGGGCAACTGCCCTGGCCAGGCATCTGGTTACAATTATAGCATAATCCAGGTTACTCGTTTACAGTGAAGCATGACGTCAGCACAGGCTAGAACGGAAGATTTTCCCCCGTCCAATTCTAGCAGGCCCGCACGAATAGCCACATATCACCTACGTTAGTCATCTGAAGATTCAAGCGTAAATACAAAACTTGACTATATCAAGACCGATCAGCATAAGAGCAATACACAGATTCATTATATCTAGGCAATATCTAGCTCGTCGTGTGCTCCGATGGTTTTCTCGTGACTTTCAGGTCTCATGATCTGCCAAGAGTGATCGAATAGTGAATAACGCTGTTGTTGTGCGCTAGTTTCTAAAAATGTATTTGATATGTGTGCTACAGTCCCGTTATTGTTCCTAATTCGATCATAATATTGCAAGTCCAAGCCTCTTCGTGGCCGGTTTTCAGACCACATTTGGAATATGTAATTCAGGCACAAAGCCCTTGTTTCAAGTATGAAGCAGGTATGCTAAAATAATTTGAATGGCGAGGAACCAAAATGGTACAGGTTTTTCTACTCTATTTTATGAATGCACACTGAGACGCTTCAACATATTTCTGTATCTCTATCTCCGTTTTCCGTGTGACATAATGCTGGCTTACAATATACTGGACGGTGATCTTGGTGATAATCTGTCTTTTCCTTTCTTTCAGTCCAGGACTGATCATCTGAAAAGACAACTCAAAAAAGTAAAGAAACCAAAATCAAATCGTTCACATCTGAAGCTCCGTCTCTCCCACCGAATAGTGAACTATTGGAATTCTCTGCCAGAAGACGTAATATCAGCATCATGTTTTGATACATTCAAAATGAGATTGAATCTTCACAGCACTACAAATTTACTAATAAAGGTCAACTGATATCTGATTCCTACTACTGGGCATTGGTCTCCTCGTCTATCTTAAGCCTCAGACTACCTGAAAATAACGGTATTATTTTGTGAAATAAGCTTATATATTTTATATCATAATATAAAAAAATTCTGACCAGTGAAGACTAATGAAGAAGCCAATATGTCGTAAGGAGATGGTAGGAATAATAATGAGTTCTTAGTACTCTCTAACGTCATTTTTTTGTTTCAATCAACTTTATCAATATTAAAAATCCTACGAAAAATAATAAAGACCTATATAACCCTATGTCTCACAATTACTGCATGACGAAAAGGTTGTAACTTATATTCTTAGCTTATATTCCTGAACACAGCATCAATTTGCAATACGATGGATTCGAATTTACCAAAAGATGTTTCATTTTATTCAGACCATTAGACGAACAATGACAGAACAACATTGAAAAACTGGGGGCAATGGACAGCCGTTTCATCCTGGTATGAGTTCCTTAGCAATGCGTAACCACGATATGATTTCATTACTTATTTCACTCACGTATTTGTGCAGATAGTTATGTTTGTTTCGCAACAAGGGAAGAGTAAAGCAAACTTATATAACATATGCCTAAAAATACATATCGTCCTCAACATATGAAACTGAATACAGTTACTATCAATAAAATTGTCGTTTTTTATTCTTCGGTACCAGAAAGAATACAAAATAAAGTATGTCTTCGCATTAAGAAGAACGCTCTCCTACCACAAAATTGAAGAATTCAATAGGCAATTTTTCAGAGGTTTGAAAAAGGCAACATTACAGCTTTCAAACGTAAGCGTTACTGCCCATGTGAGTTTCGCATAACTTCAGTAATAATTATAGTAGGTTGATGAATCTATGTTAATCCTGACAGATTTCCTTCCAGTGAAGGTACAGCTTCTTTTTGAAAATGTTCACTGATGGTGCTGATACCACTTGTTCTGGTAAAGCGTTCCAGTCATTGACCACTCGATGAGAAAAACGGGACCCCACCTTTAGTTTATTAGATCGCGGTTTCAGAACCTTCTTGCTATGACCCCGGAGATTATTAGTGCTGGGGGGGGGGAGCAAAAAGACAAGACATATTAACATCCAGATCATAATTAAAGATACGAAGTGCCAGTATAAGGTCACCTCGCGTCCTATGATAAGATAAGGGGAAAAGATTTATACGTTTTAAACGCTAATCGTAAGGGAGTTTAGAAAGACTTTACTAATTTTGTCCCTACACGCTGGACACGCTCAAGCGATTTAGTATCCTTTATCAGACAAGGGCTAGCTGCTTGGATACAGTATTCTAAGTGTGATCTTACATAGGTGGGATATAAAATTCAAAACATCTCCTCATCAAAGCATTTAAATACTCTGCGAAGCGACCATAGCGCGCGAAAGCCTTTGGAAGCGACCGCATTGCAGTGCGTAGTAGTTTTTAAGTCGTGACCTATAATTACTCCTAAGTCTTTGTGCTCATGAACGCCTGGCAGAGATGTATCATTAATGGTATAATAGTAACTAATATCGTGCCCGATGTGCATGAACACGCTCTTCCTGGAATTAACTTCCAGGCCCCAATCATGAGCCCACCTAACTAATTCGTCTAAATCTGCTTGTAGATAACAACGATCAGTCTCATTTCTTATTGTTCTCCAGATTTTGACATCATCCGCAAACAATAACGTCGACGACTTAAGTAATAAAGGTAGTTCATTGATATACAGAAGGAAAAGTAGAGGGCCTAAGATGGTACCTTGGGGTACACCACTTTTGACCGGTTTATATTCGGATAGCGTTCCATGGACCCTTACTCTATGTCTACGGTCACATAAAAAGCTTCCTATCCATTCCTGTATAGCACCTGTTATTCCAAAGCTCGAGAGCTTTTGCATAAGACCTAAGTGTGTAACCTTGTCAAACGCTTTGCTAAAATCTATGAATATCACGTCGACAGACTGGCCGTTGTCTAGAGCAGCTGTCCAATCCTCTCTCGCAATGAGTAAGTTGGTCAAGCATAAATGCTTGTTACGAAACCCATGTTGCTCGGGAGTTAACAGATTGTACGAATCTATGGGGCTCAGTAGCTCAGCCCGAATTAATTTTTCAAGTAACTTAACTACTATACTGGTCAGGCTAACAGGCCGGTAGTTAGATACGATCCGTCTCTGACCATCCTTAAATATAGGACTAACTATGGCGTCTTTCCAGTCTCTAGGTAGTTGAGCCTGTGAAAGGTACATGTTGAAGAGCATCGTGAGCGGTCTTGAGATAATGTCCGCAAGCGACGACAGTAAACGTGAGTGTAACCCATCGGGGCCCGGCATCTTACAAGGTTTTAGGTTAGTTATCAAAGGAAGAAAAATATCCTCTGTCACGTGTAAAGGTCCTATGGCTGGTATCTCATTGTCAACGGGACAAGTTGTTGTAACACTACACGTAGAGTAGACTTCACTGAAATAGTTTGCAAATGTCTCCGCTTTCGCTAGATCAGATTCAGACAATAAAGCTGAATTTTCGCTTAACAGTAATGAGGGGATACCATCACTACGTTTCGTCCGCCTTTTAACGTACGAAAACAGTCGCCTCGGACAGGTACGGCTATCGTATGCCAATTGTCGTTCGTAAGCCGTGTGGGATTTAGCTATGGTCTTTTTACATATATTCCGGATTTTTTTATATTCGCACTTAAATGATGCTTGACCTGTTGACAAGAATAAGTCCCATAAGTGTTTCCTACGCTTCAACAGCTTCCGGGTTTCCTTATTAATCCATGGAGGGCAATATGATAGCTTACGTGCTGACTATGGGATAAACGGTTGAGTTACGGATTCGAACGTAGATTTAAACCTATTCCATGCATCATCAATCGATCCATCAGCATCGACCGACCAGTCAATCGAGATAGCATAGTCCCTGATTGCCGGAATATTAGCTCTCCAGATATTAGGACGGGGTGGAGCAGATGCAAATTCTATACCATGTATCCGGAACTTAAAGGAAAGTACGACATGGTCACTGGTGTTGAATGTCAACGATATCTTCACAGTGGTGTGTGAGAACAAAGTCTATCAATGACGAATTATGTTCCAAGTCTATATGCGTCGGCTTAACGATACATTGTACAAGTGTACATTGAATAATTGATGACAGGACGCTATCGAAACTCCCACCTGGAGCTGTGAGCTCTATCCAGTTTATATGGGGTGCATTGAAATCTCCAACGATGAGACAACATTCTGCTTTACTCCAAGAACAGACGTGTTTTAGGATAAAGTCGTCAGCGAGACAACACGGACTACGATATATTCCTCCTATCGTCACTAACCCGTTTCTAGACCTAATTGTACAACATACTACCTCACACGTACCACTTACATGCGCCTCCGATATGATCGAGTTTATGTGGAAGTGATCCCTAACATATAATATTATGCCTCCTCCCTTGCGACTTCTAACTCTATCACTTCTGATACAGATGTAGCCTGAAATGACTGGAGAACAGTCTATATCTACAGTGAGCCAAGTTTCGGTGATAACAATTATATCCGTATTTAAGTCGTCTACCACCAAACTTAGTTCAGACATCTTATTCCGAAGACTACGAGCATTCGTATAACACACATTTAGGGTGTTTTTGGAGACATGCGTTCTACCCACACAAGTCTCGGAAGCATTGGCTTCCAAGACCTGACTACCCGAAAACCCTTAATCGTAAGGTTCGCTTCACCGTTTAGCTTTCGATTTTTTAACTCTGTTAGGGCATTCTTCCACTTGATCCGATCCTCAAGTGGCCAGTCAGGTCGAATACGAATGTTTGAGTCACGAGTTTTGCGTACGTTATTTAGTAATACGTCCCTTTCCTCAAAATTACCGAGTACTAATTTAAGGATCCTTCTCTGTTGGGTTTCGCCCCCAACATATTTACCGAGTTTGATGACTTTCGAGATATGTACCCCTGGGACCTCGTCGGGCAGTATATTTCTGATGAAAGGTCCCACTAACTGAAAGTCGTGGGCATGTCTCTTAGCGGGATCGGTGTCTTTCGATTCTGCCAAGTTCCAGATGATTACACTAGGCACCTGTTTAACTTCCTTAAAAGTCGTGTTCACGGCCTTCAATCGTGATGTCAGATCCTGCCGGTTAGCTACCGGCTTCTTACTGTTAACTTTCTTTATAACAGTGTCATGTGGGTCGAGCGAGTGACTCACAACAACATTTGGTGAAGTTAAACTGTTACCATCCACAACAGTATTAAATATTTTCTTGCATTTGGACTTGAGCGGAATTGCCTGATGCTCAGGACGTGAGTCCAACGAGAACTTATCGACTATACGCGCGCTTTTTTTGGGTATTTTTCCGTCTCTTTTGCGTTTCCTTGTAATCCATTTCCCACTAGTCTCAGCATCCAGATTGGAACTACTCTGGACGATAGTGGTTCTAGCCGAGTCCTCAGTCGCTGCTAAAGCAACTGGTCCCTCAGTACTTAATGGCATGGCTTTCATTGGTTGTATCGGAGTAGAAATTTTTGCTTCATGTTGCAAAATTGGGTGTCTGGTACCAGCCATGGCAGCATTTACGACACTGATACAATCTTCGTTATCAGTATCCATGTTGCCGGCACGGTCTACGTCGACCTTTTTAGCTAACGCTAGAAGGCTGATGGCTTCCTGAATGAGTAATGTCTTGCTTGAGCAAAAAAAACATACAGAGCCAATGAGTATTTGGTTTCGAGCACCTTTTATAGGCAGCAGGGCTTAAGCAGGCGCACATTTTGTGAAACCACTTCTTACATTCGTCACATTGCATCCCTTCTTCCACGGGGAATAAGCAATATGGCTGTCCACACTTGTGTACAGAGCCGACCATCTTAGAATGAAACAAAATGATAGGCAAGGTAGATATGCAAGACAAATCATAACCTTAATCGAATAAACAAGCCGCAGTCGACCAAGAATGCTTTGATGCAGTAAATACACAAAAGCAGGATCAAAACACAAATACAATGTTACGTTAACTGAAATAAATTCAATTAAAGTGTAAACGGTAGTTTTGATACGTAATTTATGATCAAAACAGTGAACTAAACTTAACGAGAAACAATACCACTGTCCTTTTCAATAGCGCGTCGTGCTCTTTTTCGTCCGTGTTTTTTATCAAATCTTCTTTATTCCTCCAATCCTAAGTCCAAAAAGTAGGTTTCGCGATTCACTGTGCATTTTGAAAGCACTTGTCATCCCTGTTGATGCGTTTGTAATGGTTAGTTGATCAAATTAACTTCAAGGTTAACTATTTATTTGTATTATTCTGAAGGATGCTTCTGTTGGTCTAGACACTCATACAGTACTTGTAATAATTGTCTGTGTATAATCAAATTGGTATTTCAAAGTGCCTAGTGAAGTTGAGGAAGGAAGTGTTCCCTGATACCTTAAGGGATCATTAAAAACACCTCCATACTTCATTTTCGGAGCGACTTGCACTTGAAAAATTTAGGATCAGCGGAAACTTTTTAATATTGACAAGTCGAATATTCTAGAAATACGGATACAAATATTATAAATAAGTCATGTAGCATTTTATTTTACTATTACGTGTTTGCATTTTATTTTCATATACAGGTATGCCGAAATAAATTGCCTGGTTTGATATCGAATCACTATGGATACAGTCTTATTGAGTGATCTTGAACGATTCTACTTAGTACAAGGAGTTGAAGTAAACCCATTTGCTAACCACAACTAAACTTAGGTGGGATGTAGAATGGATGGTCGTGGACCAAGTGAATATCGACCTTTAGAAATCGAAACTAATATTTTGAGTCACGCAACTGGTTCAGCTAGTATTCGTATTGTAATTACATAATATCCATGTTGAATTTCATCGTTTATAGGGTGAAACTTTCATCGTTTGCTGTGTTAAAATGGAGGTTGGCAAACCTTCTTTAACTAACACTAGTGAAGGTCGTATTGAAATAAATGTTGAGTGGTGAGTGAAAGGTATTTGTCTTCAAATAATATATAACTTTGTAACGTATATTTAATGTTTTGTGTCAATATATGCTTTCAATATCCCATATATCTCATTAGCTGTATCATTACGTACATTTTTTTTTACAAAACTGACGATTTGTACAAAATCTTTTTCAGTTACCCTACGGCAACTCACCGCTGTAATGAAAAGGCAGCATCCGAACTGGAGGAACGTTTGAAGGCAACATTGCAATCAGCCTATCAATTGAAGTCTATAGATCTAAGCCCTCTGTGTATCCAACGAGGTCGGCAGTGCTGGGTCATCTATATTGATCTGCTTGTCAGTTTTTATCATACTTAGTTATTTTTCCCAGATCTTAGAGGGTGCTGGAAACTTACTTGATGCTTCCTCCTTGGTAGTCAAAGCTGCTCTACTAAACGCTACGTATGTCGCTATTGCTTTAAAATTATAAGAAATCTTTTTAGACAGTCAAATTCTTTATTATTGTCTGTTTTTGAAAATTCAAAGTCACTAGAAGCAGGTGTTAAACAGTTTCATGGAGATATGTTGCCGTTATTTATCACAGTACATAAGGTAGGTACACTTGTAAATCAGTTTTAGAATGTTCAATCATTAAATTTATTATAATTGTAATTTTATAAACGACCCAACTATTCCTATTGCTTAGTATTCTTATACGATGACACTCGACAAGACCCCAAAATCAGAACACGTTGAACAGGAAACAAATTGTATTCAAAATAATAATAGTAAGTGAACAGCAATCAATAGTTTAAATAATGTTCATATATTTATAGTATATACATAAGAAGCTTATAGATTTTTCTGCAATAATATGCCCGGGCTGATCGGTTTAAAATTAACCAATCAGCGCGCAGCAACACCATCATGCATAAAACATGCTTAATCCAATCTATATCCCACTAACAAAACTACTGGTTATAAGTAATATTATATCCGTCATAGAGTTGATGTACTTGGTGCTTTCAGTATCATGCAAACTGTGATATTATAGGCGGACCTCTTATTCACTAAACAATGTATACTTGTAAAAGTCAATCCGAAAATGAAGATGTAAATGTGCATCCTTTCACTTACTGCTTATTCCATCTCTCCAAGGGCTTCAACATTGTTTTACGCATTTAAAGACACTTGTTTATGCCAGGTCTAGTCATCTTATATAAACGCTTAATTTAAGTCGGGAAAGTTAGTTATGTTCTACTATCACCATAATCACAAAAGTAAAAGCATTTATAAAGAATTGTCTACACAAGATACTCAATATCCGTTGACCGAGTACCATCAGCAACATCTTATTGTGGGAGAGAATAAACCAGCTTCCATCTGAAGCAGAAATTAGATGGAAGTAGGCACGACATACATTTCGGAAATCATCAAGCTACACCACGAAGTAAGTGCTTACTTAAAATGCTGAAGGGAAACGAAAAAGAGAAAGACCAAAGAACACATTGCGTCGAAATCTAAAAGCTTACATCAAAAGGATGAATAGCAACTGGAAAAAAGTGACTAGGGCAGATTTGGATGGAGAATGTTGGTAAGTGACCTATGCTCCTCCACAAGGGGTAACAGGCATAAGTAAATTATTCAGTAATGTTATTTATCAAAATCATATCGACCCATCCGTTAGCCGATTCCTCTTGTCCAGTTACCTACGGATTCGTGTACCAGATTATTGGTTGCGCCTTTTTCTTGAATGTAAATGATACTAATTAGATAAATGGCCTACTATTGTCTTTAGAATTGAAAACAATTTGTTTTAATCGTTACTTCAAAAATCATAAGGCAATGTACTTTCACTTGATCTCCTAGATTGGGAAAGCATATCTCATAGATGCTAGCAAGGAGGAAGAAGCCTGTTCATTATCCAGGTCAGATTTACAAAAAAATGTCCTTAACAAGTATTTTTAGGTTATCTCTTGTTATCTATCCAGATGGTTCAATTGGTTCATTAGAACAAGATGGGTGTTGTAGTTGTCAATTAGAATCAACTGTTGAAATGTCACAGGTAACAATATTCTTGACTAACACGCTTTTTTAGTTAGCATCAATTGTTGGGAAGAAATTAAATCACGCCTTAGTAAAGACACTAGAATTGGAAAAACAGCTACGTTCCTAATCAGTTTAATGTGTTTGGCTTAATAAATATATGTACATATGTCTATTGAATGTTGAAATTATTGCTTTTATCATTGGTCATATTCTCCTCAAAGATCAATGGTTAAAATATTCTACCAGAAATTATGTTTTCTCCATCTGGCGTCTCATGTAACAATACGAATCCAACTTCAGAACCTACGTCCCAGTGCAAACTATTTCAATTGAAACTGGAGCTATTTACACTTTTATCCTTCTGGAAATTTGGGACACAGACAATGGTTTTAGGTAGGTTGAATAGGTCACATTATTAGGCAAGTCGTCAAAATGCCGCATTAAATGAAGTTGCTACTAACCATCCCAGTGAGGCTGACTACACATATTCAACACTATCTATTTCACTAGTTCAATAGAAATATTTTGACTGGTGATTATTGTCGGTTGTCTAAATTTAAGGACATGAGGCGTTCACAAGGAATAACTAGTAACTTCACTACACTGAAATGATACTTCTGCTGTCCTATTCTTCCCTACATCGCTAACTACAGTAAGAAGCCCAGTTTTGTTAATGGTGAACCCAGTAAAATTAAGAGTCCTTTATTAGTTGATCATCTATAAATCGATTATAATCCATGTACTGAGTAATTATCACTAAATACAAATCACAGTGGGAATATATTAAGAGCCCAGAAAGCAATGTAGCGAAAACTTGTAGATTAGTTTTCTCCTTCGTAAGTTGCATTTCGGAATTCTATTTGTAATATAAGGATACCGTGGCGTTTACAAGGAACATCTAAGTCCCATTCTTAGGTATGCTGTATCGAAAAATACTAATAATTTATGTCACTCAATATAAAGCCAAAGCTTTCTAGATTCTAATCATTCTGTTGCTACTATAAAATTAGTTCCCGATTTTTCCAGCGAATATTATTCTATAGTGAGAATCACAGTCAAACTTATTGATTTGAAAATGCTTCACCCAGACTAGTGTGTTCCTTAGCGTGTTAGTCACAGTAGGAACACCTAACTTCTAGATTACAGAGCTGCCATCCACCGGTGTTGTCTAACTTCAATCTATCCATGGTTTCGCACGACCATACCTCTTCGGACAATGGATGAAGGGTTGCGCAAGGTGATGAATCAATTGAAGTTAGAGATAAACATCGGTGGATGCCAGCTCAGTAGTCTAGGAGTTAGGTGTTTGCGCGCGAGACCAAAGGCCCTGGGTCCGAGTCCCACACTAGAACGAAACAGTCGTCCATCGTCTCCAGGTTTTCAACAGTGGTCTAGCCTAGATTGATTCATCAATTCAACCATTAGAATCACAACAATCTCCACAAATCCTCATTCTGAAAACCATTGTTTGACTGATTTTTATTATGAAATATTAGCTGGGAAAATTGGGAATCAATCTCACGGTTAGGAAACTGGGTGACGATACGTTTAGTAGATCGCTCAAGGTGTACGTCCTGATGAAAGGTGAGCTTTCTAGACGTATATCTAGGATAGTCATGGTATATTACGAACTATATAAAAGACCATTGGACCTCGAGTAAGTAAACAGATAATGGTGTTCACTTTCAAATCTGAACTTATCTCTGACCCTGTGTAGATGCACATCTACGGTGGCCGGCTCCGTCTTATGAAACTAAATGTACATGTAGTGACTATAGGCAGACCGAATCAAATGGATGTCTTAAAGTCTCCAAGATTGATGGTCACCGGATTTCTAAATCGGTCTTGTAAAGTTTCATCTCTGGTGGAGGATGAAATAATCAAGTTCCTAGCCTTTGTATCATTTTAAAACCAGTAAGTTTACTAACTCAGGCCGTCTTCTGGATATGAAAGTGACACCTGACCATGGTGATCAAATCCTGCAATGCGTACTAAAAATGTACACCAGATAAATGACCTGAGATCTGTTCGAAACTGGCATTTACCTAGTGTTCATCTAGGCTTTTATTATTAGTTTACACAATTGACCCCAAGATCAGTACTCTCAATATAGGGGACATCCTGGAGATTGTTGGATTTCGTAGTTTACGTTACAGGCTGGATAAACTAAACCAATAGAACTATCAAGTTACAATCAGTCCATAACGTGAACTACAAAGTATAACATTTATCGCCGCCACATGTCAGTTTCTCGAGTCATTTAAACTCGTAATCAGGTTTTTAAAATGGGGGCACCAGATATATATGCACCACACAAATCTCATTTGATTTAAAAATGAATCACTAGTTTATGCTGTAACCTTACAAACACTTTCTGTTAAGAAATAAGTCTTTTGATTTGAATTTTTTTAATGTTCGGAACTGTATAAGCCATAGAATATTTTCTTATAATTGGCTGAACCAACACATGTAGATATTTAAGTATTTATTTACATTATATACACTAAGGTCTATATAACTTTATTCTAATAGTCTTTAAATCGAATCTTCGTCGAGATAGTCACTTTTGTTCCATTGTTTAAGCCTGTCGAAATAACGTTGCCTACGTTGACTTTCGCGCCTTCTGATAATTCGCTTTTCGCGCTCCAACCGCAACAGTTTCACCGTCTTTTCACTCCACATTCGCTCATCTGATTGTGCATGACTTGGTATAACTTTAGGAGAAAGATGTTCACTGGTTAGTGTTTGAACTGCTCGACCCAACGGGTCTACTGACTCCACGACCTTTGGACCAACCCATTCACCTATTTCTAATTCATCTTCTGCACGGTTACGTTCTTCTACGACCATTAAAAGATTCTCCATACTCTCCTCAACCTATTTTAAAAACAGGTGTAATCTAACTTTTAAATTGTGAAGTAAGCTAGTCCCAAACAGATAACATAGGTTAACGTACTTATACTAAATAAACTTAAAAATGATGCACGTTAATCCATACAGAACTAATTATTACTCACAAACGATCCTTCAAATCCTTTTACATCCATCTTCTTTTCCTAACTCTACTATCTCCAATCTCGATTAATCCTTTTTGCCAACGTGAAATATCTACTAGTCTTCAGAATATATCCAGATTGTTCTGCTACAAATGTCCTTACTTTAATTAAATATTTATAGGGAAAGAATCCTATGTAACATAGTTCGGCGTCACAGTTGATAAGTTTGACCTCCTCGTCAAAGTAACAGCTACGGTGTGGGTTGGTGTTGTTTGACTACAGGCGTCTTTGAGACAGTACATCTGTATGAAGGCCATTGAGGGATTCATTGCAAGATTATTCACAGTTTTAGTTAAAAGATTATGGACCAACTAATGGTGCTGCGGACTTCTATTGCCTAAGATGCCTGCTACATGGGTGGCGTATTCTGAGACACCATCGAAGTAGTTAAAAAGAATGCTACAGTTGACACCAGCCCTTTAAAGAGATTGACTACTAGACTGATTTATGTTCAGAAGTGCGGACTTCCCAGTTGGTCTGTGCAGCAATCGCAGAGATCTAAATTGATATAGGTCATACGTCCTATTCTTTAATTCCATTAATTCATTGTGAACTGTATTCTATTCAGTTTTTTTGTGTCATTAGTGCTACTTCCTCTACGTGTTGTTTGAACATAAGCATGAGCCAATCCAAGTTTGTGCCAAAACCCACACTGTTTATGATTTAATGATTTACTGTTGCTTCCGCATCAAACTACATCCTTACTGTGATCGTCTGCATGTTTTGTGAACCGTCTAGCCGATTCCCTCTTTAAAAACAACCTTGTTATTAAACCAAACACACTTTCCTAATGTACGTTTCTTGTGTATATTTAGACAAATGTACGGGCAAACACGTAACAACTTATGGCTAGAGTCCAAGTGGTATTCTTCTGCTAAACTTCTTTAATTGTGATCGATAATGATACCATTTGCTTGTATATCTCTGGACCGATGTCACCAACCGCCACGTCAAGACAAAGTTCGAAGTGAGTTCGGAATTCAATTAGTTTTCGTAGTTAGTCATGAACAACGTGGGACCTGTGAAAAACGTAAACCAGCCAGATGTATCACACCATATCAGTGTGGATAGCTGAAATTACCAGGAGGAACACCAAAATCTGAGATAATAGCGGTATCAGTGGTGATGGAAAAGATAAAACATTGGTGAATATCGTTCGGAAAGAGATTAATTCGATGGATCAAGAGTACAAGATAGTACTCAGGCTTAAGACATAGGGAAGGACTAAGGATTAATACATCTGCCCCACTGTGGTCGATCCTGAAATGTCTAGACAGTCTCCAAGCCCTGATCACTGTTATACCTCAAACCCCTACCAAATAGTTTGCACCCATAAACCTCCAGCTTCTTCACTAGCATAACTGTATCGGTTAGCTTGGTCTTTATGAGTAAGGCCAACAGATGTCAGTAAAACTCATTAGTGATAGCGCCTGACCAGCAGATAATGAGCAAATACGAGTAACATTTCGCTTCTATAACAAAAGTAAACTTTCCAAGTGTTTTGTGTGCGGATTATTAATAGTCGCTTTATTTAATATCAAATGTTTGGTTACACTAAGGAATTTCCAGTATAAAACGTAGAATATTACAATGACACGAAAAGCAACACCACTTGGTCAGTATCCACTTCATTTGTTCTTGTTAAATTCAGTCTCCTTAGTGTTTATAAGCGTAATGAAACATCACACTTCGTCCTAACACACAGATATATTACTATTTAGGGGTAGTCTGATTTCACTTGCCAAGTACATATTCGTGTTTACAGCTTCAAGTAACAACTGGTATACTACCCACCTGCTCAAACCGAAGTAAATGAAGTGACTCGGACATGCGACCTAATAGTTGGAAGTCGAATTTCGTGACTCTTAAGCCACAGCCAGTAATTTACAAGTAACCAGTATCAATTCAGTAAATCTAACTTTATAACTTCAAAATAATTAAGGAGATAAAGTTCGAAAGTAAGTGAGATAACTTTACCTAATATATACACACATTGACCTACCTTCTCAAAGCGCTCAGGATTAGGCATTCGCTCCAAACAACGGAAGTGCTCTTCTTCCATAGTCATCAGCATGTTACGCTCCTTCAGAAGCACATACCACAGTTTATGTAGATCCACATTACTCTTCAGTCGAAGCTCTTCTTTGCGCCATGGTCTTCCACTGTACACAGTTGGTTCTCCCCAGTTTTTCTTATCATCGAAAAACTCACTTAGGTCTAAAAGCCTGGGGGTTGTGGAGAATTTGTGATATTGAAGGGATTCCGTTTTTAGGGATCTAAAGTAGGTCTATAACGATAGCAATAATCAAAACCTGCGTACCAATAATCTTCGAATCATCGAAGGCCTTTGTGTTTAATCTGTTTAAAACGAAATTCGAACACGAGACCCGCTTATAAAAAAGTAAGTTAGACCGAATATATCCATTTAAAATCAAGTTAAGTCTACACCCCAGAAATATAAACTAATTTTCACTGAATTTTACCAAATAGAAACTTTTTGTTACCTCGATGCATACAAAGTATGAATATAAACTTCACCCACCATTCATGTTTCAGGATATTTAGACAGAATTTCCGTAACACAGATGATAAAATGGTGGGGACAAGCTAATTATTAAGTTTTTCACTTTGGTCATGCAGTTATGCCTAATTAGTCAGAGTACTTGAAACTCAATCAACAGGTCACAGAAACTAAAAAACTTGGTAAATCATACAGTTACGTAACATAAACAAATCAAAAAGGGTGTGATTTACAGTCTAGTAAGTGGAAAATACTTAGATTTTGTCCGGAGACGGTTAAAGATCGATGAAGCGAGAGTTATCCAGTAGTATCACAAATAGCCTATTTTGATGACAGCTCTCTCATTTATAGCGATTTGTTCCGTCAAATTGACTTGACCAATGTTTGCTTATAGTTGGTG
This sequence comes from Schistosoma rodhaini, assembly GCA_944470415.2. Lineage (NCBI taxonomy): Eukaryota > Metazoa > Platyhelminthes > Trematoda > Strigeidida > Schistosomatidae > Schistosoma > Schistosoma rodhaini. Next base: position 33,370,735 of record OX104037.1, read on the forward strand.
TATCTAGGTCTGTTTTGACCAGCTTAAATTCAAGCTTGTGATGTAACAATTCTAAACAAACATATCTGCAATAAAAACCTGAGACAGTTATACAACTGTTTCAAACAGCTTAAATGCTATACTGAGATAATGTATTCTGGAAAGTTAAATTCACATTGAATGTGTTAATAATGATCTATTTAGTGTAAATCAAATTGTGCTGAATGTTTACTTACATACCAGTGCATTGGCAAATGACCCAAACCATTTTGCCTCAGTTGGCCAAAAATGTATTCTATGTTATTTTGTTAAAACACTGATAACCTGTAGATTTAAACGATTATTCAAACCTATTGATAACCAAACACAACTCAAATCATGATAGGGTAATGAACAACTCGATCAGTTTGCTGGGATTGCCGTTGGAGGAAATTCCCAGTTCAGTTCAATTAACTTCTAACTAACTGCGACTGCCAAAAATAATGGTATCAACCCACACAATCAGTCAATAATTCCAAATTAAGAGCCGTCTCTACCTCACCTTGTTGCGAACGTTACACTCTTGACTGACACCTTCGCGCTTCGTATACCACAAAGTTCAATAGTAGCTACATGTTGAGACCAAAAAAATTCAGATTAGGTGATGGGTAGGTATTCAATAATTACAATCTCTAAATGTCTCTAATGGGAAAATCAGCGAAAACATCGCATGAATGTAATAACGAATAAGGCACGTGTTGCTAGTTCACGCTTGAAGTTTCCGTGAATTTTAGGTGTTATCGTGGTATCTGTCAAAACCGTAGGGAAATAAGGAGTTACGTTAAGTTACTGAATATAACTTTACTTTTCACAAACAAAGTGTCTTTTAAAACCATTTTCTCGACAAACCACGACTAAATGGTGGAATGATAACATTATCGGAGGGACGATTTCTTGATGAATAATAGCTGAGATGTTGTTTTTGTAATGAAATGTATTGTTTTAAAGTCTCGTGGAAGATGTGGGTTCAACTGCAGCGATTGCATTACCTGACGTTATCACCACCTTTAGATAAAAAACACAATTACACTCAAAAATACCGCAAATATTCATAGTTTAATAATACCCTGATCAGAAACATTTATAATGTGCCAACTTAGTGAAGTCAGAATCGAAGAGGTTGAAAGATATATTTGATAGGCCATCGATCTATAGAGAAAAGACTAATCTAAGCTGGCGGGAGGTCGTATGAGTTGTGAAGCATGGCGTACCCACTCGTGGTTTGGTGTAGTTGTAAATAAACCCCCAAAATCATTAGCTGTATAAGGGCTCAACGTTGGATGCCAACCACATTAATTTTAATAAACTCACCTAGCTGAAGGTGCTCAGGCAATCATCCCCACCAGATCACGATTTAGAACTGCGTTCTCAACGTCTCCTGTGATCATTATCCAGATTAGATCAGTCACTCCTCGATATATTGATAATCTATCAATTATATCTTCCAACCTCCTCGCTTCTGACTTTTAACTTCACTGAGTGGGCGCGATTCATTTATAGGTTTTACTGTTAAAGTGTTGCCTAACTACAATACCTGTGGTATCTTCACTGGTGTGTATGAGTGGTCGAGCATCTTCAGCTAGGTGAGTCCGTTAAAGCTAATGCGATTAGCATCAAACGTTGAAGACTTACGGAGTTATTAGTTTTGAGGACTTGTTAATCGCCACATACTTTTGAACAAATACTCACGGTATAATACTTTGTAAGTAGTCAAGCATATGGTTGACCTCGTCAACCTTGACAACAGTGCTAGGTGGTAGCATTCGATCAAATATTATCATCATATTTCACGACTAACAATGCAAGATACCACTTTTAGTTAGTGGTTATGCCCGTATGTTGTTCGTATTTCTTATTACCAATTGCATCTGCACTGGTAGGTCAACTAAAGGAACAGAAGTATAACCGTGGAGAGGAGGGAATTTAATTAATGTTCCAGTTCGTTTGTTAAGTTTAATACTGTGCTCCTAGCTAGATAGCTAGCTCCATCTACCAACCAGGTATATAGAACGTCCGGATAATTCCGCCTGTAGCACTTCTAGAGTTACTGCCGGTCCCATGCCAGGGTAAAGGAGGAGGTTTGGGCATGGGGTTAGCGACCCCATCCCGTAGAAAAGCTAACTCGCTAAAAAAACCCTAACCAGAAAAAACAATTCAAACCATTTAAACTCTGCCCTGGGAGTTGAAAGAATAATTATGACGTCCCATGATGAAAGCCGAAGTTTTTCGGAAGTCACGAGACCGATGTACCTTCTAACAACCAGAGCAACACTCTTTATAGGTACATGGAACGTCCGGACGATGTGGGAGACAGGAAAGACCAGTCAAATAGCAATGGAAATGAGGAGATACAACTTGGCAGTACTCGGAATCAGCGAAACCCATTGGACACAAACTGGACAACAAAGGCTAGGTACAGGAGAGATGCTGTTGTAAACCGGTCACGAAGGGGAAAATGCTCCACACACTCACGGAGTTGGTTTAATGCTGTCCAAAGAAGCACGAAATGCACTTGTGGGATGGGAATCACATGGACCCAGAATCCTCCAAGCATCATTCAGAACAAAGAAGCAAGAGATCACAATGAACGTTATCCAATGTTATGCACCCACCAATGATAGCAACGACGATGATAAATAACAGTTCTATGGAAGGCTGCAATCAATTATAGAGAAGTGCTCACGAAAGGACCTCACCATCCTGATGGGAGATCTAAATGCTAAAGTTGGAGTGGACAACACAGGATATTAAGATATAATCGGACGACATGGATTAGGAGAGAGAAATGAAAATGGGGAGAGACTTGCAAATCTAGGTGCATTCAACAAATTGGTTATAGGTGGCACAATATTCCCACACAAGCGCATACACAAAGCTACATGGATCTCACTGGACCAAACCACAGAGAACCAGATAGATCACATCTGTATCAACAAAAAATTCCGAAGATCAATGAAAGGTGTGAGAACCCGGAGAGGAGCTGACATAGCTTCAGTTCACCACCTGGTTGTGGCCAAGATGAAACTGAAGCTAAAGAAACACTGGACAACTGAACAAACAGCACTACAAAGTTTCAATACAGCCTTCGTTTGAGATACTCACAAAATTAACGAATTCAAGATAACTCTCAACAACAGGTTTCAAGCTCTGCAGGATCTACTGAAAGAACAAGAAACTACTTTGGAGGACAACTGGAAAGGGATAAAAGAAGCACTAACTTCAACGTGTCAGGAGGTTCTTGGTCCTAAGAAGCATCATCACAACGAATGGAACTCTACGGGAACCCTGGACAAAATTCAAGAAAGGAAGGACAAGAAACTAGCAATTAACAACGGCCGAACACGAGTAGAGAAAGTCAAAGCACAAGCAGACTACTCAGAAGCAAACAGGGAAGTGAAGAAAAGCATTAAGGCCGACAAGCAGAAATACATGGGAGAACTAGCAACGACGGCGGAAAAAGCTGCAAGAGAAAGGAATATGAGACAACTATATGATACAACGAAGAAATTGGCAGGGAGATATAGTAAACCAGAGAGACCAGTCAAGGACAAAGAAGGAAAGACAATCACTGAGATTCAAGAACAGAGGAGAAGATGGGCAGAATACTTCGAGGAACTGCTAACTAGACCAGCCCCATTGAATCCACCGGACATCGAATCAACACACACTGACCTTCCTATAGATGTCACTCCACCAACGATCGAAGAAGTCAAGATGGCCATCAGACAAATCAAGAATGGGAAGGCGGCAGGACCTGACAATATACCAGCAGAAGCACTGAAGTCAGACGTTGAAATAACTGCAAATATGCTTCACCTTCTATTCAAGAAGATTTGAGAGGAGGAACAAGTGCCAATGGACTGGAAAGAAGGATATCTCGTCAATATACCAAAGAAAGGAGATCTGAACCAATGTGAGAACTACAGAGACATCAGTTTGTTATCAGTACCAGGAAAAGTTTTCAACAGAGTGCTTCTGAATCGGATGAAAGACACAGTAGACGCCGAACTTAGGGATCATCAGGCTGGATTCCGTAAGGATTGGTCGTGCACAGACCAGATTGAGACACTACGGATCATCGTTGAACAATCAGTTGAGTGGAACTCATCACTATACGTCAATTTCATCGACTATGAGAAGGCGTTTGACAGCGTGGACAGAAGAACATTATGGAAACTTCTTCGACACTATGGAGTTCCTGAAAAGATTGTTAACATTATCCGAAACACATACGATGGACTACAGTGCAAAGTGGTGCATGGAGGACAGCTGACAGAAGCATTTCCAGTAAGGACCGGAGTCAGACAAGGCTGTCTGCTCTCCCAACTCCTCTTCCTTCTGGTGATTCACTGGATTATGAAGACCTCGACAACTGAGGAGAAATACGGACTACAATGGACAGCATGAAATGCAATTGTAGGATGGGAATCTCACGAATCCAGAATTATCAAGGCATCATTCGACAAAAGAAGAAAATAATCACAATGAATGTTATCCAGTGTTATGCACTCACCAATGATAGCAACGACGGCATTAAAGATCAGTTCTACTAGAGGCTTCAATCGATCATAGCTAAGTGCTCAAGAAAGGACCTCACCATCCTGATGGGAGATCTAAGTACTAAGTTCGGAGTGGGCAACACAGAATATGAAGACATAATGGGACGACATGGAGTGGGAGAGAAACGAAAAGGGTGAGAGATTTGCAAATCTATGTGCATCCAACAAAATGAGTATAGGCATTACAATAATCCACCACAAACGCATTCACAAAGCTGCATGAGTCTCACCGGATCTCACTATATAAAACCAGATCGATCATATTTGTATCACTATAACATTCAGAAGGACAATGGAAGACGTGAGAACCGGGATAGGATCTGACACAGCTTCATATCACCACCCATACACATGAATAAATACAGTTGAAGAAAACTAATGTAGCAGTAGCATATGCATCAATAGGTCTCAACACACACAGAGGTAAAAGCAAGATCCTGAAATACAACACGGAGAACACCAACCCAATCACACTTGATGAACAAAGACTGGAAGAGATGGAAAAATTTATTAACCTGGGCAACATCGTCGATAAACAAGGATGATCTGATGCAGGCGTAAAGGCAAGGATTGGCAAATTAACGGTAGCATCCCCACAGTTGAAAAACATACGGAACGCGAATCAACTGTCAGTTAACATCAGTCAACATGTCCAGTACGAACGTCAAGACAGATAGTTATATCGTACAGAACTGAAACTTGGAGAACTACCACAACCACCACCAAAAAAGTACAGGTATTCACGAACACTTGTCTACGCAAGATACTCAATGTCCATTGACTGGATACCATCAGCAACAACCTACTTCGGGAGATTGTAGATCATCAAAGTTGACGGTCTCCGTTGAATGATAGGGAACCTATTTTGGCTATATGGTAATAATGTGACGAACCAGTTAACTTCGAAGTCACGCCTAGCGGTCAGCACCTAATGTGGATTACTCATTCGGCAAAGCAAAGTACTATTCCTGCTTTGAAGACCATATAACGCAAAGGACGTTATTACGGAAATGTATTAGTGAGAATGAGTACAGAGAAGTTAGTGCGACCACCACCACATGGGCCAGTCCATGGCATATGATCAAATGATGTGCGTTGGTTATTTTTGACGGGGATCGATGATCTATTCTACATTCAATGGCCCAATTGCCGAGTGAGTTGGCTAGGGATCAGTGACTTTCAACTGGTTTTACAATATAACAAATCAGCTTCCATCTAAAAAGGAAATTAGGAAACGACGATGAAAATGGACAGGACATACATTTCGCAAATCATCAGTCTGTATCTCAAATCAAATGCTTACTTGGAATGTTGAATGGAAATGGAGAATAAGAAGACCAAAGAACACACTGCGTCGAAGTCTAGAAGCTTACACCAAAAGGATGAATAGCAACCAGGAGCAAACGGAAAGAATTGTTCAGGACAGAGTTGGGTGAAGAATGTTGGTGAGTGGCTTGTACTCCCCCACGAGGAGTAACAAACGTGAGTAAGGAAGTGTACTGTTATTATCTTTGGTCATGTATTTGTAAATGGTGTTGTGCATAGGTCCGATATGAATTTTACAGAGCCCTCCTTCTGTAACATCATGGGTCGACGGGATGAATTCTAACATTAAGAGGTACGTGCACTCATTCGTAATGCGTGTTGGGTGAATACGTCAGATGATTGCGGTCGTGTGAAAAAATGTTTTACATATATCATTTATAAGCCCACTTGTGAGATAGTTTATATCTGTTAAGTCAACCGGTTAAGGGCTTCGGCTCGAGACTGGTAGGTCCTGGGTTCGAATCTCGCGAGAGCGGGTTCGTGGATGCACAATGGTGAGGAGTCCCATAGTAGGGCGAAACGGCCGTCTAGTGCTTCAAGGTTTTCGATGGTGGTCTAGCTTCAATTGACTCATGATTTCAACTTTGAAAAATACGGAAATCTCCACAAATCTTCTTCTGATGTTAATTTATAATCAAATTCATTGTAAATGATGAAGAGTTCGTGAATTCACATGGAAGTCGAATCGTCATGTCCTTACGGGGTTCACCTGAAACGCGTACAACATCAGCCCACCCCGCAGTGCAAATTACAAGTAACGCGGGCGAAAAAAGGTCAGTTCATCGTGATACATTCGCCACTGAACGGGGCGTTTTCCACTATCGGTAATCTCTTTCCACGAAACTCTTTATTTGAGTGTTAGGCAATCGTCTCGAGTCTTAATTCCTAGGGGTGCAGCAAAGCAACAAAAGGTTTGAACTAACGTCTACAGTCTGTAGTAGTGGATGAAGAGCGGCCGAAGTTTGCTACCCATCGTTGGACGAGGATACAAAACTCTGCATCAGAAGTAATGTTCTTCATAGGTATTGGTTTTGGTCATCGTACGATACGAACCGCATGTTAAGAGATAGGAGCATCCACTTGATTCTGTTGAGAGACTCATTTCATTGAGATAAACGTAATTTAAACGAGCATCAGGAGTTTCGATAAAGCCCAAGGGATATTAGAAATTTCTAATTGCTTTGAATTCCTACCAGCTTGGAAAGGAGCGTGCTCGCTGTCTTGCGTTTTTACTCATGCCTGACCAACAGAGTCATTCTACTATTAGTGTAGCAAGTGGAAATGAGAATATTTAACTGAATGATAACTGTTGTATTTAATATCGTTGATTCAATCTTGTTTTGAATATATTTTTTACTTGAACTTTTAATGTCTTTGCTTGTAATTTTGGCTTTAAAACTTTTCGGTTTGGCATTTTAGAAATTGCACTACGGTAATATACAGGTTTCATACAGTAGTTTTAGAACTTCATACTTAATTTAATTACTTGCAACTTGCTAATGAGCCTTAGCACCCGAATTGAAATTTTGCTTTTTAGTTATTTGGGTCGCAAGTTACTAGTGTATTAATCGAACGTGGTATAATAACAGACAATAACGAGATTCAAACGCATTAATTAACTTGGTACTCCCTTGATTACCAGTGTTGGAATATTTCGTCATCGTTATAAAGACATTCTGTTGACAATGTTTCGACATGTTTGAATGATCCTTCTTCATATCACGAGTGTATTTTCTTTGCCAGTTTCCATCTGTTTGACTCTTAGTTTTAGAGTTGTCGAAGATAATTTGTGCTGAAGATAATCGTTTTCTCAGCAGGTCGACAACACGTCTGCAGCTATATTGTTTGCTACATAACACATTGTACATGTATTAATGCCAACTTAAAAAGTAATAATAATAATTTATTGTCAAATATCAGTCTGCTGCTTGAGTCATGCAAGTTCACAGACAAGATCGAATTGTCACAAAAGTTACGGTTTTCACTGTTGTAAATTACTTAACTGAATTGATTTTTTATAAAATATGAATGCAGATGGTTTTAGCAAGAATGGTATTATTAATATCACAGTTGGCGCGCTTTATGAAGGTTGCGTTGCGACATGCTGCTGATGGTAGAGAATAGACCCATGTAAATTTGGGGGCTTCTAGAGACCACAACCCCACATACTTTTGAAATATCTAGGCTTCAATAGTGGTGCAAGACGAAGTCACGCATTCCATATCTGTTTTCGGTGGTGTATCCAAGGGGGATGAATAGGGTGTAAGAAAAAAAGAAAAAGAAGCAGACAATGTTTATAGGGGAACAGTTAAGATATGACTACATAGCCTATTTCTCTGTTATTAAGTTACTTATTCAGAAAGAGCATTTTAATATGTCAAAGAAAATAAGTGTAAACAAGGTATGAGTGGATAAAGAACTGCATAAAAGGTGGTTTAGAAAGAAGCTGAAAGTATTGGATTATGTGTAGTTATAAAATATAGTGCTGAAAACAGTATTCTGATACACTAATAACTATCTCTCTCCTTTATCGAAGCTATTTGAACCCATTTTTGTAGAATTTATAGGGTCTTGAGCAGGCTTCAATTCAAACGAATTGTTTAGTTTGCTTGTTATAGGATTAATCGGAAGGAAGTGAAGCCGATTCAGCGTTTTAAACAGGATTTAAAAAGGTGTGAATAAATCAGCATCAATATCGTTGGTTCGTGACATTCCACTTGGCACAAGAAGCCGTAATTAAACAAAATGTTCTACCCTACAGACATGGATGAACTAAAGTTATCTCCCTACCATCATGTCTGCTGGTCAGTGACGCCACTTCCCTACTTTTGTGGTGTTAAGCTCTCTTACGTTTGTGGTAAGTATGAATATTTCTTTATTCAAAGCTCATATTTGGAATACGCTGTCTCTACTAGTTCCATGTTACATGCTAATCAGATGATTAAAGTATCTGTATTGTGGGTTAGACATCCACTAAGTATATCATACTGCTATGAAGTTAACTAATGGTATAAGATATAAGAGGCTGGTCAGATTATATGTGGTTAAGAGATGGTAAAGACCAATAGCAAGTTAAAGGATATGGAAGTGTAGAAGATTGTAAAATTTTTAGGGCAAGAAAAATAAAACATTGAGCAACTCGCAAGAAATTAGGACATTTTGAGGTTCTTATAATCGGCCTTAGTTGATCATCATCCATAAGATTAGTGAGTTATCTACCTGCTTGTAATGGAAAAAAAGACAGGGCACTAAGAGAGAATAATGTATCTTTAACCATTAGAGAGATTAGGAATCCGAAAGTGATGTTCAGGAGCAGAAGGCCATGATTAATAATCAATGAATAGTGGGAGAGAATAAACCATGTGCTCTGCAATTTCGTCTTATTCGTACTAATAACAATGGGTTCATTATACTCTTGTTCCGTCTAGATATTAGGCGGCCCATAGTAAAGTGTATTATCAGTAAGCGGTAGTTCAAGGAATAGTTGATGAAGCTTTTTAGGGCCTAGTGACAAGCTTATGAGCCTTTTGAGTTTGGTAGAGTAGAATGAGAGATGCAGTCTAGTTGGCGAGGATCTCGACGGGAGTGTTTATTTGAAGACGAGCTAACGAGGTAGAACCATTGCCTTTTCTGTATGCGAATATCCGAAGTCTATTTATGATCATATTCATTATTATTATTACCATCATGACTGATCTTCTAACACACCTCAGATATTATATATTACCACGGTTGATCCCCTGACACCCTAGAAATTTTTTTTATTTCTCTAAATCTTTCTTCTAAATAAATATTGATCTTACTGACCTTCAGTTTTCAGTTCAAAACACACGCTCTTGCACAACACTAATTGGAATATAGATCAAACTTCTAGATTCGCCACATATTTACGACCCATGCATTTTGATATTTGATACTTTCATCTAATTATTCTAAACTGTTAGTGCATTAACTTTTATTCTACCACCAAATCTTACTGCACTAATGAATTGTTTGAAATTCTTCCTGTATTGGATTTACTACACTTTATTACTTTGTTTCAGGAACAATCTTTTTTATTGTTCGGATATTTCATTCTTCTTTTCCCTCTATCTTCTTTAGGTTCGACTTATTCTTCTTCTGAGTACTACAGAACCTGCCTAAATATGGCAATATTGTGTAAACATTGCTAAAACTCGCGTACAATTTATGATGTAACCTGAAATGATTTCTTCCCAACACTTATGTACGAATAATCATAACACTAATGGAAGATAGGAGGATTATTGTCAGTGAACAGGAAAAATATCGAATTTCAATAGAGTGTTGAAAGTGCAGTACAGCACAATATATAGCTAGACTTCTCTTGCCGGAAGTTCTATACTTCCATTCAGTGTTTTGCAACCGTATCGAAAATAATGCCAAATATTCTCATTTGTTGAATACTCACTATGGTAAGACTAATGCAGTTGTTGAGTCGGGTGAGTCTAGGTCAATATTAATGGATAGTTGTCTATTGAGGCGTGCCAGCACAGTTGACTCTATATTACTAGATTTTACAATGGAAAAGGCTTTTTTGCAGTGATTTTCATGCTTCCACGAGGTTGGTCTTTTAAAGGTCGCGTAAGAGACTGTCATTTCGTAATGAATCGTAGCTGAAAACTAACTAGTCTGCAGAACGTTCTCAATCTCTTGATTTGAGTCGATTCTTGTTAATTTATCGGCCCTCACTTTGTCTAGCAGACGGAAAGTAAATTGAGCATCAATAGTATGCCGAACAAAAATCGAGTAAGTCGAATAGGATCTAATGTTTCAGAGTGTTTAAAACAAGCCCGTTCTGAAGTCGATGAAAAGCCAGATCCAGACGATGTAGATGGGGTTATCTGCCCGAATCTGAGATCTTAAAGTCAACAACATAAGAGCATATAACGATGAGACCTCTAAATACGTCAATAATGGACTTCTGGAAAATATGAGCTGCACTGAAAGACATACGCAAAAATTCATAAGGTCCAAAGAAAGTGACGATAGCCGTTCTGAGAATGTTGTTTGCAAGCGTAAGAATTCGGTTATATGCCATAATCCAGTCGACTTTTTAGAAGACAGGTGTACCTTTTTAGGCTTCTGTCAAATCGTGGATGAGTGTCAAAAATAATGGTCGGAAGTGTTATTCGTACTAAGCCCTTGTTGATCACTTGCTGGATGTCAATCATCGCTTTATTAGAGTCCATATACTAAAGGAATTCATTTGCGATGTTTTGCGACTGTATCATGCATATGGTTATATTCGTTTTCAGTTAGTCTTAGCTTTACGGAGACAGTCGGTGTGCTTTCGATGGTACAGGTGGTCCTGTAGTCATGATGCGATGTATAACACCTCTAGCCACACACGCATCAGGATACTTACGGATCAACCATATGTTTAATTCTGACATCGCATAATGTTCAATCAGAAAATGAAAGTCTACAAACACATAATTTAGTGCCTCTGTCTACTGACCTCCACATGCTCGGGTTGACGAGTAGATTGCGGTGTTGTATTATGTTTGCCGATGATTCAGCCTAACAAGTCTGCAACTTTAAAAATTCAGCGTTTTGTATGTGCGTAAACACACTCAAAAACATGTTTTCTGCTGTACATGGCGATTGATTTCCCGTCTGCTGCCTGTAAAATAAAAAACAGGAACTTGTGAACGATCGTTGGCATTCTCGGGAAGGATGTTAACGTTCTCACCACTGTGGACGAAATACTACATCTTCATCATTATACCAGCAATGTATGACAGACGGCCATATCTACCAGCTTCAGTCATCGTAACGCAGGCTGGAGGGAGAGTATCCCCAAATGTTTGATGTAATGGAAGATTTGAGGCTGGGGAAAATGAAGGGTTTCCTGTAATTTTCGGAAGGCTTACCAAAAGTGTTGTGACAACAAGACCATTTAGGCTTACTCGCTTCTTTTGGTCCAAAAACAGATCTCCGTGGCAGGCTTCTTCAAGGTTTTTCGGAGCATCCGTGATTATGATGAACATTAAGATAACGAGTGGGACTGTTAAAAGGATATGCGATGTCATTTGACATAGCTTGAGGCTTTTCCTTGACAGAATAAACATCGTCTCTAAGGGCTGTGGTGACCTCCAGAATCCGATCGGCAAATGGAGCCAGTTCATCTACGGCGTCATTTTTAAATGGGAAGAGAACCACTCGCACATGTTGGTGGAGCCTATAAATTTGTCTACAGTGGCCCTCAACGAAAGCCTGTTGACGAATAATCTTTAGCATACGTAGCAACATTTCCATTTGCCACGCCGTGCTTCAATTCGACATCGTGGAAGAACTTGCCTAATCCTTACCGATCGGTTAGGATTCACAATTACAAACACCAGACGCAAGCCATTATTAAGGGCATCATCAACAATTTAAAACATGGGTTTACAGACAAGGCATTACATAAATAATGTTATCGGACAGATATAGACAATGAACATTTTCAAAAGAACATTCTTGCAAATAAACCAATAAGTAAATAAATGGGTTTTTGTGTTGATTCTCTACTACGATTTCACAGTTGTGATAATCTGTTTAGAAATGGAATGTGGTACGAACTGTGAACTTGGCGAACACCTATCTGTCCCAAATTTCACCTCTGCCTGATGCATTCGTGGCACTGAAAGGAGGCGAAAAAACAGGCAGAGAAAGGAAAAATATGGTTGATAGACCTTGATTTTTGTGATAGGAGAGGTTGTGATATGTTTGTTAACAGGTAGAACTCAAACTGGTCAATAAAGAAGCTTCACACCATGTGTGGAGAATTGACGGGGAAACATGCTAATAGTCAGTGGAAGGTTGAAGAACAAAGTTGGACGATCGTTTACCGATTCCGAAAAACTAACAGTAGCGTAAACTGTATGAATTTCTATATGACTTTATCACCATGTCCTTTATTTATTTATTGAACTTTCTTATTGTTGTTATCTAATGACAACAATCATGTCTGTGCTTAGGTACTTAAAAATGCATGTGATAGGGCGACTTGATTAAATGGCAAAGCTAACACAAGGTAGGAAACACAGGTCTAAGAAGCAGCAAAAATTGGGGAACGACTCAATACGATTTTTATTTTATTTTATTTAGACACATATATATTTGTACAAAGAAGCACCCGATAAATATGCGCCTCACAAATCTCATTCGATTTGTGTGAGGTCTGTGATACTGCTCAGGTGCCTAGACTGAAGCATGTGGTTTTCTTAGGGGGCAGTCCCTTTGTAGCCGGTGACCAACAGTTTGTTCATATGCCATTAGTTCCTTTAGGATACTGGAGCCCATGTGCACCTTTGGTTTGGAATCAGGGTTTTCCAACTCCCCTAGGTGGATCCTCCATGTCCACCAACCCGGTTAAGGCGGCGGACATTCGCTTTAAGTCCTCTCACTTTTGTGAACAACACCCCCGCCGCGAGAAGGCAGTGAGTTGGACTTCTTTGTCAGAGGCTATATATTCGCGTGGCCATATGAGAGCATTTCGAGAGGGAAAGGTGACTCTCCCCACTCTCGGCTGTACCGTGGCATTTGGAGGCCTCAATACGATTAAGTGGTCTCAATGTTTGCAATCATGAAGATATGGAGACAATCAAAACTCACCTGCTAAAATCGCGTGGAAGTGCCTTCACTACTGTGAAGAATCGTGCACGTGGGTCATCTCGCCATGATCGAGACTGAAAGCTTCTGAGCAACAGAAATAGCATATTCCCTTCTCTCGCGGCTTCTTCAGCTGTCATTGCTAATTCTTTCACTTATTTGTGCTTGTCGTCTGTAATGCTCCTCTTCAAGTGTTTGTTTCCTTTTGTGTGTCTAGCTTGTGCCTTGACTTTCTGTACTCGCGTTTGGCTACAAGCAGCCTACAATAATCAAGAATCTCATTCTTTGTTTGCTCAGTCGCAGAAGGCACTGTTGGGCAAAATACAGACGAACTGATAACAGTGGCGCTTACAGGCATCACAAACATTTAGGGAACATATGCACAAAGGCAATAAGAGAAGACAGGTTTCAGTGCCAGATAAAGGATATAGATAAAGTTGTCTCCAATTCAAAAAGCCTATTCTTTTATGCAGCTTCTCTTTGACAGGCCAAAATTAGAGTTTCCTAACTGCTAGATCCTAATGGTCCAATCAATAACGACGGTGATGACGCTAATCTTTTGGCTGAAAAATACTATAGAACATTTCAGCCGACACACATGAACTATAATGATGAAAGCTTCATCTACGACTACGCAGGACTTTCCGAAGTGAACCTCAGCGTTTACTTGGTGTTCCGGAAACTGCAGCACCTAAGGAGAGAAAATGCTCCTGGCCCGGATATGGTTCATCCTGCTATACTGAGGGAAGCATCTTCAATCGTGGAAACGCCGCTTAGCGTGATGTTCTCACAGTCACTAAACCGGGGCACATTACCAGAAATTCGGAAGCTGGCTCACATCATACCAATTTTCAAAGTAGGTGGACGCGGCTAACCTTCAAGTTACCTACCAGTGGCTCTTCTCTATATACCTTCAAAATTATGGAGTCCCTGATATGCGATGTTTTACACAGCTATTTATTATCCTCAAAGTTCTTCTCACTCCAACAGCACGGTTTTAGGAAGGGTGACTCATGTATAACCAACCTGCTGACTGCGGTGTACAGATGGACAAGCATCCTTGATCGCAAGAGGAAGGTTGACATCATTTACCTTGATTTCTCAAAAGCTTTTGATAGGGCCAACCATATATGTCTTATCAATAAGCTCAAACAATTGAGTATCAAACCACCTATAATTGACTGGCTCACTTCATATCTAAAAATCGACATTTTAGGGTTACGGCTAACTTCACGTTCTCTCAGGCTATGGGATGTTCTTGTGGGGTCCCTAAGGGCTCGGTACTAGGATCTATTCTCTTCTTGATTTGCATGAGCGATCTTCCACAACAGATATCGTCAGACTTATTACCTTTTGCTAATGATGTGAAACTTTAGAGAAAGGTACGTGACCAAAAGGATATACTAGCACTTCAGGAGGATCTGACTCGACTTCGAAGATGGGCAGACTACAAAAGACTAACCTTCAACACTTCAAAATGCAAAGTAGTCCATCTGCGACTGACTACAGTTGCAACTTGGGAAACTCTTCTCTAGAAGTATCCGAAGTCGAATACTGGTTCCCTAGGACTTTAAGTCTCACGCTGTGACAAAAACGCCTTCCGAGCAAACTTTGCACTGGTAACATTGAAGCGCAATTTTGGCCGGTTTGACTGAAAAACTTTCCACATAATCTTCAACAGTTTTATTCGTCCCCATTTGGAGCACGGAAACATAGTATTTCCTCGACCATTCCAAAAGGATAAGGACACTCTAGGGAGTATCCAACGGCGATCCGGGAAGTAAGTTCGGGACTCAAATTCAAACCTTATGAAGAGCACCTACAACCACTGAACCTTTACTTATTAGAGTATAGGCGTCTTAGAAGTGACCCTCTAATGGCTTACAGTACCCTTAAGACTTCTAGACATCCTATTAAACACCTACTTAGGCTTAGTCCCAATACAAAATTTAAGGGTAACATCAAGAAACTGGAGACACAACATAGCAGAACGGACTACAGACCCAACCTTTTTTCCTTGAGAGTTGGAGTTCGCTGCGACTGAGATAGTCCAAGAGACTTCGCAGGAATCCTTCAAGAGGAAACTTGACCTATTTTAAGGACTAAGGATAACGTCTTATTATGATTTACCAATTTCCTTTTTAACTCTATTATCAATAATATACCTAGGTTCCTGCATGAAGGTATTGGCGATCCACTGCTACTATACATGGAAGCCCGTTAAGCAAAAGCTTCTTCTATTCCGTCCATAACCATTTGAACTAACTCCATTCAAACAGAATTGACACCAATCAACAAAGAGAAAAAATGTTGGCTCCTGGTGGTTAGTGAAATTGGTCTTGCTTTAATTTAATACTCTCGTCACATATTTCTCACATTCACTGATGAATCAGAATCAGCCTTGAGACTTGATCTTGTTTTAATTCTTCACCTAAGTAGATGCTGACTTTTCGATTCCCTTACCTAAGTTAGCTATGGTGCTGAATTTCTGTGGGATTAACATTGCAACAATCATCTTGATCCGAAAAAATTGATTTGTATTGGATATTTATTTAACATGGATCCTTACAGTCCATCACATCCGACTGACCAGGATATGGATTTAGAGTCTAATTCTCCTGCAACTCCGGAACAAGATGCTAATCAGAACCAGTTACCTCCTGACCAGTCTCTTAGCGATGTTGTGCCATTACTTTTCAACTCTAATACATTTGATTGTACGCAGGATACTAATGTTCCCCAACCAAACCACAACATGGAGGAATCACACTTTGAGGTAAGCAACGAACATAATTCATCAGGAGAAAGAGGGTGCGCTCCGCCTTTTTCAGTTAAGTCAATTGAAGAAAATGTTCCCAAAGAGACGAAACATAGCTATCGAGCTCACACAAGACCGTCTAGTGTCCACAAACGGTCTGTCCAACCGCATCACCGTAGGAGTAGGTCACGTTCTCCTAAAAGAGGTAATAAGTTCGAGGATAAAATGAGTAGAAGGTCTCGATCTCATTCAAGGCACCGTGTTCGAAAGCATCGTTCAAGATCTCGTTCCAACGAACGCAGGCGGAGCCGATCTAGAACACCTCCAAGACATTCTCGAGTAGTTGACCGCCTCCCAGGTCCACGTTCTCGTTCCAGATCCCCAGCTAAATCAAGAAGGTCGGGTAATGAAAGGCGTGTTTCCAGGTTCTCTGATGAACCAAATTTCTCACATAAAGCAAAGGAACGTGACTCTTTCGTTGATGACGGACACAAAGGTTTGGACTCGGTACGTTGGGAAGTTTCAAAACATGTGGAGGAACAGCCTGTACCTGAGACAGTCGTAGAAAATAAACCAAATAACTCTCCAACAGAGGTTAGTGATGCCATGTCTGTTCCTAACGCTACTGCCGATATATTCCTTCAAAGTCAACCGCGATCCACTGTCCAACCTTTGAGTAGGTGGCAAAATACTGTTTGCAACAACTCTCCTTTTCTGCACAGGATCCCACAGATGAATTATAATCCTATGCGTTTTCCTCAAAATAACTATGGACTTATGGGGATTTCCACCTCAACATTTCCATCAGGCGTAATACCATATCCCAGTGCACCAATGCCTCCGAACTTTATGCAGCCACCTCCTTTGATTGTCCCCAGATTAAGTACAACTATGTTTCCTGGAGCTAATTCAGTTTTTCCCGGTCAGTGCATGCAATCAGTACCGAGCATGCCTATGGTTATGTCGGGTCCTGGTTTCCAAACAAATACTCTGCCTCCACCTCCTCCACCCCCACCACCGCCACCCCCTACGTTTGCGCAACAGATGCAGGCTCCTGCTTCCAACCTCTTAGAAACCTTAATGAGCAGAGCAGGTCTACCTTGTAATACTTTGAGTGATTTAAATCTAAGTACTAAACCAAATGAGAAACCTGATTCTGTTTGTGAGAGCTCTCCTATGAAGCAAATCAACAAACTGTTAAGTTCAGCAGCAAGTTCTCTTTTAAACCAACTTGCCGGTAGCCAAAGAACGGATGTAGACACTTCCTCTTCCGATCCATTGCCACCTCCTCCTCCACCACCGTTACCGTTCCAGCAACATAGTGAGCTGCCACCAACTACGTCTACTCTACCACATTCATTCGTACCTCCTCCACTCCCCACAGTAATCAATCCGTTTTCTAACAATGCAATCGGTGATAAAATGTTGCCTAATGGTGCATGTGGAGAAAATAAAAAGGAAATTAAGAAACCTTTTGGAGACATGAGGATTGAGGAAGTACTGGCAAAGCGGAAAAGATACGACTTTTCTTCACGTCGTGAGTGGCAAGAACGTATCGCCTTGGAAGTAAAATCAGTTTTAAAACCTGCATACTCTCTACGCCGTATAAATAAAGAAGATTACAAAGAAATCATGAAAAAGGCTGTTACTAAGGTAAGAGATATCAGTAAAATTATACTAGTTAATTGTAGATTTCGCGAAGTGGTACTTCTTCAATCAATACAGAAAAAATAAGCACATTTGTAAAGCTGTATATTGAAAAATATCATCGTATACGTAAAATAAAAGCTCAGGCAACTGCAAAGACAACTGTACAGTGAACGTGTTATTTTAATTTCATTGTAAATTGTACATAATATAGATTATTTAATATATACCAGGAGGTTATGTTTTCCAGCTTATGTTAAAAGCTACATTTTCTATATTTATAGGTGTTATACATTTTATCATAATCAACGTACAGCCCAGCATAAATGTGCGTTAGCCCAAGTTGCCATGCCATTTCGGGATGTTGAGTTGAAATTAACAAGAATACCAAATAAGCCAAAGTCATTTAGTAATAGTGTCAATGACTAAGACTAAACATGAAGAATGTGGTTCGGAAAAGATGGATGTTTAGGCATTATGTGCATCATAGGGTGACGATATGTCGCTACACTTTCTGGTGTAACTTATACAACTACAGTTATTCATGAGGCTCTCTTCCCAACAGTGCTTCATCTCCGATCTCTGTCCTGGAAGTAGGTAACCTTGATTAATGTTTAGCTGTACATACTTACATTTGTTTTCTAAAAGCCAAAATAATTGACTAGGCGTATGATTCATTCAGTTATCCTCATAAGTACATGTTGTCTGTCAGCAGTCATAAACGATTTAGTATTCATTCTCAAATTAATTGAACTTTATTAACCTTTTCCCCTAATTTATATCTTGTTGTTGATATGCAACTCTCATCCTAACAAGTCCGATAGGGTCCTCAGGTTCCACTTAAGTAAAGTCCTAAAATCTGCTACATGTTCTTATTCTTACAACTTTTGTAGTGCTTTTCGGGCTGCAGTAGCATTTTAGGCAACAAAAATCCCAGCATATATGTATATTTGCCTGTTCAGAGAGACAGAAATGCGACTACCACAATGAACAGTGGATGTTGGCTGAGACTAGTCCTAAAATCACTACACTTGCAATCCAATCAGTGTTGGCTTTCACACACGTGTTCTAAATTTTATTTCAGTCCCGAACTCACATGTTCCTTAAATGGTCAAGAGTTGGGTGTCCATATATGTATGGTTGGATATCCCCATGCCTATGTTTTTTATGGTTGTGGGACGAGTTACTCAAAAAAGTCTTAGGTTTCCTTAAAATTGGTCTCTTACTATAACCCTTAAGTTAATGGTGCCAATGTAGAGCGGAAAGTTTAGACACAGACTGCTTAATGGATTAATGTTTAAAAACTGATGGCCAAATGTTTCTCTACATTTGGCTGATAAAAGTTTCATTAGTTAGCTTTGACTGAGACTGGTAAGGAATTCGGTCCTAGTTGAAGTTAGCCCAATTAACGAACAATGTTAATCTTTGAAATATACTATTTGTGTTCTAAGGCGTGTCAAAATTTATCTTCTTAATTTTGAGTTTTTAATGTAGTATGACTAATTCTGGTACACCGATTAATTCGCAATCGGTTGTCCGTGGTACACTCACATCTGCGTCCCACGTACGAACTCAGAACCTGAGCTCTTCCTGACATTACTATGATGTGTTGTTCTCTCGGCTCGATGGTTCGATTGCGGAGCTCCCACTAAGCTATTTAGTTCAGGGAACAAAGCACCAGTAAACTCATCCATATTGACCTGCAAATCTTCGTTATATTACCATAGTGTGTTCCAAACTCAGTAGGAAGTGGATCGAGCAGTCAAGGCTTATCTCGACAAGAACGATGATGGTGGAAATGAGGTGTAGTGCAGCGACTAATGTTTGTTTCTATTGATCTGCAATGTCAAAGTTTAGTTTATATCGTTTTGTGACCAGCCTCAAGCGGTTATCCCTTGGGCATTGTGGTCACGCTCTCAGGTCACTAAGATAAACTCTAACCCAATTTCCTCTTCAGGCAACTCTAGAAGAACCTCTCAACAGTGCGAATAACCGGGAAGTTATAACTTCTCTCATACCTCTAACAGCACTTTAAACCATTGTATTCATAATCGATTTCCCTCTTTAATTTCTATTACTCCTACCTTGGCTATCAACTCCAAACCTCTTTCTTCGACTTCCTCCTCAAGTGTCACCAATTCTAATGCTCGAAACACTGTCCCGGTTCTACTGAAACGTCACTCCAAACTACACCTTGGAGCCTTCAACGTACGTACCCTATGCCAAACCGGCCAGCAGGCCTCCTTGGCTAAGACCCTAGAATCTCGTACCGTTGGTGTATGCTGTGTGTTCGAAACACACAGGATTCTAGTGTGGTCATTCACTTGACGTCACCTAACCTAGAAGAGGAACCGACGAGATACACCCTCTGTGTATCTGGCGACCCAGTGGCTAATTCTCGTGGACTGACGAGTGTAGGCATAGCACTAAGTATGAGGGTAGAACAAGCACTTTTAGGATGGATTCCTCTTAACAGTCGTCTGTGTGCTGTTCGGCTAAACGGCTCCATAAGAATTCGGAAGTATAAGGATACATGTCGTTGCCTTTTCGTCATCCGTGCCTACGATCCCACTGACTGCAACCCGGATGAAGTGAATGATGGATTTTGCAGTAAGCTTTCTAGGCTTCCTCAAAAAGCTAAACACTCAGACATGGTACTCGTAGCACGTGACTTTAATGCTCAAGTAGGTAACTTAAACCAAACGGAGAGACTTTTAGGTGGTCATTTTGGCTCAGCGATCAGGTAATGGTGACCGTCTGCTACAACTGTGCTCAGAAAATCGTTTATTTCTAACAAGCACTAGTTTTAAACATGAAGAGAGAGATCGTCTAACATGGGGACCCCCTGAACCAAACCAACGATGCACTCAAGTGGACCATATTGCCGTCAGTCATCATTGGATATGCACAATAGGTGACTGCCTCTCGTTCTGGAATATTTGTTTAGACTCTGATCATGCCCCAATACGAGCACGAATTCGCTTGCACCTCACTGGACTCAGAAAAGCCATATCAAGAAGACCCATAAGAGTTTAACTTAGCGGTGAGAAAGCCAAAGGTAAATTTCAGGAACAACTGGGGTCACACTTGTGTAATTCTGAAAACGAGATTGACCAAGATGTTGCCTGGAAAGATATACGAACATCTATGAAAACAGCAGCCACATCTATTAGTGATTTGAACTAAACCGTTAGGAAAAACCAATGGGGTTTCTGCAACATTATATTTGAAATAATCTCAGCGGTTGAAATTTAAATAATTCCAACGTTTCGTTCATCTAACTTGTCCGGACTTCTTCAGGGTAATAATCAAAATCAAACATTGGAATTGTTTGAATTTCAATTGCTGAGATTATTTCAAATATAAATTTGACATATAATGACTTCTCTATACTCGGCGCCCAATTTTTGTCAAGCTATTCGTCCTAATCTTGAGGAATATTCGCATGGAGGGATTAGTTTGACTAATATAGCGTCTAAAATACTAGCCTCAATAATTATCGGGCTCCTAAGGAAGACTCATGAACTGCAAATATGAGAAAACCAGACTGGCTTCAGACTTGGTCGTGACTGCATCGACCACATGTTCACCATTCATCAGATCTTAGAATACAAGCATGTTTATCGGCGTCCAACAATGGTGGTTTTTCTTGACTTAAAAATAGCATTTGACTCTGTAGACTGAGAGGTTCAGTGGCAGTGTCTGTCATTGGAAAGAGTATCTCGGGAGGGTTCTTTACTTGAGTACTACCAGTCGAGTCAGAGCTTATGGCGAACTGTCATCTGGCTTTACAGCCTTAATTGGTGTACAACAAGGTTGTCCACTATCTCCACTTTTGTTCGATTTCATCGTAGACCTACTGCTGGAAATAACGTCCTCATCGTCTGGATTTCGGGTAATTGATCTCCTATCAGGAGGTCCACTTATCGACTTAGAATACGCAGACGAAATAGTCTTGTTTGGTGAAGATGCTGATAAAATGTTGAATCTTTTGATAGCACTGAGCGGGAATGACGGGATGTTTGAGATGAGTTTCTCCCTCCTCTAGATGCAAATTTTTGCTTCAGAACTGACCTGTGTCAACGCCTGAACTAAGGATAGAGCGTGAAGTAGTCGAACGCGTTGACAACTTCGCTTATCTTGGAAGTGTTATCAGCCCTAATGGGTTGATATCTGATGAAATCGCTGCATAAATTCAGAAACCGCTTTTTTTGTCAAGTTATGTCACTTATGTTGAAGGTGAGATATCCGTCTATCAAATAAAGGACGAGTATATTGCGTAGCTGTTTATCCAGTTTTACTATAGGGCTAAGAAACGTGGCCATTATGTGAAGAGGATATTCGCATTTTCTGAGACCACTGGTTAATAATAGTGAAGTTATGCGTATGTTGTTATAGATTGATGTCAAGTCAGTTGTTAATCTTCATCGACTGAGATGGTTGGGTCACGTATGCCTGAGCATAGATTACCACGAAGCGCAACACGGACTGGTGTTGGGGATGGTTGAGAGTTAGGGGCGGCTAAACGAGAATGTGGCCACCGTCCTGAACCATATTTATAGATGCACACTACTTGGTTGAGGTCCGCGTGGCTATCGTAACTAATGGTTGGAGACTATTCGTGACATGATTCAGAATCGATAATGGAGTAGGTGTATACATTCCATGTCTTCCCTTAAACCATGAGATTAAAATCACTTTACACCTTCCTTTCTACCAGCTAATTCTTTCACTCTTCATCATACTCTCATATGCAGTTCATAATGACTTAATTGAGCCACATCTAATTTCCACTTAGGTCAGAATGTTAATTTAATATCTCAAACCTTGAGCAAAATTAATGCGACAAGCCTTCCATTTTGGTATTCATGTCAATCAATCGTCCACCACCTAGGACTTATTATTAATATGTATCGATTCAAATTACCAATATTTGATATCACGACGAGAAGGGTAGATAACAATATACGAAACATATTACAAAAACGAACACCAATCGGAGTGGAAACATAAGATTCATGATTCAAATGGAACGAATGTAATCAACGAATGGGATTTACTCAGTTAATCTAAACTCACGATTCTAGAAGAAAGTAAGTGGTGAAGGTATACGAACTATTACGACTAACTTTGGACCGTGTTACTAAATATGTCCAACCATAGATTACAATTAACCTACTAACCTAACCCTCAGATTCTGCATTTATGGGAAAGCTCAATTTCCTACCAAAGCTGTAACCAGAGGTCAAGCAAATAGAAGATCATAAGAATCTTTATCTTCGCTTGAATATTTAACAATAATAATATTACCTACGCCTGTTACTCCCGATGGAGCAAAGGCCGCCGGCTAGCATTCTCCAACCCACTCTGTCCTGGGTCTTCCTTTCTAGTTCCATCCAACTTTTGTTCATTTTTCTCACGTCTGTCTCCATTTGTCGGCAGAATGTGTTCCTTGGTCTTCCTTTTTTCCTTTGGCCTTCAGGATTCCATGTGAGGGCTTGTCTTGTGACGCAGTTGGGTGATTTCCTCAATGTGTTTTCTCATCCACTTCCAGCACTTCTTCATCCGCTAAAATCTGGTTTGGTCTCTACCACAGTAGGTTGTTGCTGATAGTGTCTGGCCAACGGATCCGAAGTATTTTGCGTAGACAACTGTTAATAAACACCTATATCTTCTGGATGATGGCTTTCATAGTTCTACAGGTTTCCGCCTCATACAGTAGAAATGTTTTAACATTTGTATTGAAAATTGTGATCTTGGTGTTGGTTGACAATTGTTTTGAGTTCCAGATGGTTTTCAGTTGTAAATATGTTGCTCTTACTTTGCCGACCCATGCCTGCACATTGGCATCGGATACACTGTGTTCATCGATGATGCTGCCCAGATATGTAAAGGTTTTCACATCCTCCGAAACTTCTCCGTCAAGTGTGATTCGATTGATGCATGTTGTGTTGTATCAGAAAATCTTGCTTTTCCATTTAATAATGTAATATATAAAATATCAATTTCTACTGATATTATTTTTTTTACTCAATTTAACCTTCCTGTTATAAATGATTTATCGATTGATGGTGCTTTGATTTCTTTGATTAAAGAAGAAAATTGTTTATCTCTTCTGTACTGAGGAAATTTTAAATAAAGTAACTGGAAGTCTTTCATTTGCCATTCTTTGTAGAATAAAACACTTACAAATAGGTAACAAAATTAATATGATTAAGAGTCATTTGGTAGTAGTTAATGTCTCATTGTCTAAACCTTAATCTTGAATGATTTCTGTTAATAAGGCTTCGATCGTGATCACTTTATTTGATACTGAACAGTTCAACTTACTGGTCAAATGACCAAACGAACTAGTTTAAGAATTGAATCACAGACGAAAACTCCAACTGTAGTGTAAATCCCTTTACGAATTCTTTCTAATATTGTGTACTCTTGTTAAATGTTTCGAAATACTATATGTATACTCTAGGTTACATATACAACTTGTTGATGTTTGCCTTTGATCTACGTCAAAAGCCTTTTCATAATGATCTTAGACTACAAGAAACATGGAAATAACAAATTATTCGTTTCCCTAGGGATTTATCACTTGTTCAAAGGTTTCAGAAGCAAGCTTTCTGAGTAGTTGACTCAGACATTCTATCCGGATAACTGGTAATGCAAGTTGTTTACTTGGTATACGTTCGTTTATATGGCATCGAATCGCACACTTGTAATGTAAAGATTTGTGATGCGCCACAGCCATCTTAATCGAAGTGCGGACTGGTTTGTGTTGTATCGGAGAATTTTGCTTTTCGATTTGTGTATACTGAGACCTACTGCTGCTGCACGGGTCGTCTTCGCCTGCATTTGTTGTTGCATGTGTGATAGAAGAGCCAGATCATCTGCAAAGTCTAAATCGTCCTAGCTGTCCACTGTATCCCGTGCTTTCCTCCAGATGTTGACGTCTTCATGATCCAGTCAATCACCAGGAGAAAGAAAAAGGGTGAGAGTTAAGCAACCTTGCCTGACACCGGTCTTTAACTCAAACTAGTCAGTGAGTTGTCAAGCATGGACGATTTGGCAGTTTAATCCATCATAGAAATACCGTATAATATTACCTATCTTCTCTGGTAAGTCGTAGTGTCAAAGAAACCTCCATAGTGTTATCTATAAGAAAAAAATTGAAAAAAAACTATCATTATGCATAATATTCTACCATTTCATAAAAATTAAAATGTATGTTAATAAATGAAAATATCCATTGAATTCGTTTTATTGATTTTTGGAGAAACCCAACAAGCAGGATTGATTCCATATAAAATATTCAAAAAAAATTTTTTGGTTGCTAAGTCTAATGAACCTCTAATTATTAACAATTAGTAACTATAACCTATTATTATATTATCTCATTAGTAATTTCATAGAATCTTATTGATTTTTATCATTGTTAAAAACTTTCAATGTTCAATCCTGAAATAATGTCATTGACATTTACATAATTAAAAGAAAAAAAAACAAGAAATAAAAGTAGTAGAGATTATTCGTACATTTTTCTCTATTATATTCTTATTTTTCACATTTTGAAAACCATATCAGTTTATTTATAAGAATTTTCGTCTAAATTAAATCGAATAGTTCCACAGTATTTGGGTGCCGAGTTGATGTAAGACAAGGAAATACACATTTCCTTGAAAAAGCTTGGACCAGATTGCTAGGCGAAATGTTGGATTTACTTCAAATTCATTCGCTAACATTTTACAAGTAAATATTATTCCTATTTAATATTAGTTCGAGTCCCAGAGTGAACATCAACTCTGTGATGCAGGCACATACAGCTGATGAGTCTCACATAGGACGAGACGCGCGTCCTGGATTCCACTGCTAGCTATCATCCATCTTTGGTTATAAAGTTTGTTAATAATGTTTAAATGGAATCAGATTACTTGATTGATTTTTAACACTAAAAAATGTATTCCAGAATTACGGCGTTCAACAGATAATAACGTCGTGTACATATCATTTTGTAAATACATTGTAATGTAATGCGATTTTAGTATACATATTCACTGGTGGTCTAGTTCCTTTATATCGATTTACAATTAATAGTGAAAATTTCTGATATTTTAAGAATAACATATTAATATGATGCTAACAGTTATGACTTATCGAAACATTTTACTAAATGAAAACGTGATTTCAAGTGGTAACCATATTTTTTTGCCCATTATGTTGTATCGAAAAGTATGCGTCGAACACTTTTTGCAACTGACTTGATATTTTATAATCAATAATTTAAACGTTTCGTTACTTCAATAAGTAAAGTCAACAGAAGTTACTCCTGAAAAATCTCAGAAAATAGCTGTCAATTATCTATCATCATTTCGATATTTATTATTTGTCAGCCTGTTCTTTTTTTTAATTTTATTTATCCACACGATCTAGTAAAATAGTGTTATTTGAAAAATCCTCAATCTGACAAGCATAATTTGGAAGAATTCTTAAAATAACGTTAGTATTAGTGGAATTGTTTAATATCAGTCAGGAATCCTTTGAATTAGTCTATAAATTCATAACAAATACCAATATACTGACGCTATTAATTAATGTCTGGTGGTCAACTGGATTATGAAGGACTTAACATCTAAGAAGAAGCACGGAATACAATGGACATCTAGGAATCAATTAGAAGATTTGGAATTTTCAGAAGACCTAGCCCTTCTATCCTGTACACACGAACAAATGCAGATGAAGGCAACTAATGTAGCATCAGTCTCTGAATCAAGATCTTAAAATATAGCACTGAGAACACCAACCGAATTACACTTGATGGAGAAACTCTCGAAGTGGAAAATTTTACGTACCTGAGAAGCATCATCGATAAACGAGAAGGATCTGATGCAGACTGAAAGGCGAGGATTGGCAAAATAAAAACAGCATTCCTGCAGGTGAAGAGCATATGGAACTCAAAACAACTGTCAACCAATATCAAAATCAACATTTTCAATGCGAACATCAAGACAGTTCTACTATTCGGAACTGAAACTTGGAGAACTACGACAACAATTACCAAAAGTGTACAAATATTTATAAGCAATTGTCTACGCTGGGTACTCAATGTCCGTTGACCGGATACTATCAACAACAGTCTACTATGAGAGAGAAAAAACCAACTTCCATCTGAAAAGGAAATTGGGAAAAGACGTTGGAAGTGGATAGTACATACATTCAGTAAATCATCAAACTACATCACGAAGCAAATGCTAACTTGGAATCCTGAAGGGAAACAAAACAGAGGAAGACCAAAAAAACACTTTACACCGAGAATTGAAAGCAGACATAAAAAGTATTATTAGCAACTGGAAAAGAATGCCCAGGATAGAGGTAAGTGGAGAATGTTGGTGAGCGGCCCATACTCCTCCATGAGGGATGACATTGATTCACACATATAAAAATATAAGATTATATATTGCCAATAATACATTCTCTACACTGGAAAGAGATTTCCTGACTTGGAGACACACCTCTAAATTATATTTCAATAATATTAACCAAGAATGATAATTTATTGCGTTTACAAAGGAAAATATAAAATTGTTAAAAAATGAACAAAATTAGATAATTAGACTTCAACTCAAAGTCTATTGAAAATATATGAATAAACACAAACTGTTGTAAACATAAAGATCAATCCTATTATTCAAAATATTTATTCATAAGAAATAAACAATTTTTTTGAGGGGGGGGGTAAGGAATTAAAGTTAAATAAACTAAAAAAACCACTCACTAGTGACTGGCTCCATGAGGTATTTCCTGGAGTTCTAGTGAGAAGCATTGACCAGTGGAGTTCAACCAGGTCTGTTAGGAGATATCAACTCACTGAAGACAACTGGTGAACGGTTGGTTGAAGTTAGACAATAACACCGTTGGATGCCGGCTGAGTGGTCTATCGGTTAAGGGCTCTGGCTGGAGACTGGTAGGTCCTGGGGTCGAATCTCGCGAGTGCGGGATCGTGGATGTGCACTGCTGAGGAGTCTCACAATAGAACGAAACGGCCGTCCAGTGCTTCCAGGTTTCCCATGGTGGTCTAGCCTCAATTGACTCATGATTTCAACTACATATTAAAAAAAGTTACTCAAATTTCAAGTTATCTTCTGATGAATAATTTTACAAAAATCTCAATTAAAAAACAATAGACTGATATTAAATAGGAATAATATTTACTTGTAAAATGTTAGCGAATGAATTTGAAGTAAATCCAACATTTCGCCTAGCAATCTGGTCCAAGCTTTTTCAAGGAAATGTGTATTTCCTTGTCTTACATCAACTCGGCACCCAAATACTGTGGAACTATTCGATTTAATTTAGACGAAAATTCTTATAAATAGACTGATATGGTTTTCAAAATGTGAAAAATAAGAATATAATAGAGAAAAATGTACGAATAATCTCTACTACTTTTATTTCTTGTTTTTTTTTCTTTTAATTATGTAAGTGTCAATGGCATTATTTCAGGATTGAACATTGAAAGTTTTTAACAATGATAAAAATCAATACCGTTCGCTTCAAACGCCACAGCGTTATCTACTTGGATACTGAGTCCTGATAGCTCTCTGTTTGTACAATGGGGTGGAGTTTAAATTCACTTGGTATTGTTTGCTTGTATCTTCTCATTGTTGTTTAGGGCTACAATTGATCAGTCTCTATCAGGACTTAGTAGCTAAGTGGTTAACGCGATGGTATTTGAAGCATATGGTACTGGGCTCGAGTCTCAGAGTGAACATCAACTCTGGGACGCAGGCATATTCAGCTGGCGAGTCCGAAAATAGGACGAAATGTGTGTGCTGGATTCCACTGCTACTCATCATCCATCTTTGCTTATAAAGCTTGTGACTTGAGGCAATATCGAGGCAGTCTGCAAGTGTGCGCATATGCCAACAAAAGACTGATCAATTGCAGTGCTAAACAACAATGGGAAGGTACAAGTAAACAATACGAAGTAAATTTATTATTAACAAACATTACTTTTAAGAAATATCACCAGAATAGTCTCTAAATTGATTGTCGAATTCATTTAACAAACATATTAGGGAAATTTCCTCAAGCTGACCATAGTCATTGTTACTGGTAATTGTAAATTCTCTTAGTATGTTCAAAGAATGTAGTACGGGCATCAGATCTCTGTAGTTGGTTCAGGTTCAACATTATTCTATTTGTTATTATAGTTCCATTATCTGATTTTCATTGTGATTTATTTCTTAATTTGACTACTACACTTGAGCTTGGATCATTTCCATCCCTTTATGGTTTGTTATTTTTACATGAATATGGAGTCTGATTATCCTAATTAGATTCCATGAATTGTTTCTGTTTAGAAGATAGTTTACACTAAAGTGTTGTGACTTTTTGCCGGCTAATTTATCACGTGACTTACGGCTTATACAATCTTAGCACTGTGTCAAACCAATGACTTATTGACCGGTATGAGCAGCCTAGCGTCCTTATTGGTCACAAAATAAAAATAGCAAATGTACAGAATCAAGCCAAATAGTGGCTGTAATTGTGAGAGACTGTAATTAATAGACTGGGCACAACTCAAGAACAGTAAATCGTATAATAATACTCTATGGGTTAAAATAAAGCTTTTAATAAGAGAAATATAAATATACATGATCTAGTTGCTGAATAGTTATATTAGTTCATTAATAGCTCTCAGAAGTTATCCATAATTTAATCTCTGCTAAGATATAACATAGTGAGTGATTTTAGCAAGACAAATGCTGATGATCAAAAAGCACTTAGACATTTGTTGGAACTACTCCAAACTGAACATATACAACTACATCTGGGGTCAAATCTAAGTTGTTTGGTCTTTGCTGAGAGAATAAAACTTTCCGACTGTTGAATTGGCATCCAATAATTAACGTTTCTAACTTTATTCATTTCGTGAAATTGTACTACCGGAGTTAACAGACTCTTCACGAGACCTATATGTCCTGAAGTGGATCTCTGATGGGATCGTGAATACATACTTCTTAGTAGTTGTAAAATGGACCGATGGTTGTTTGAATTAGTTCAGGTCCTTGATCTCAACTATCTTCAAAATTGAACAATCACTACAAATTTTGCTTCGTATATTTTCAATAGAATTTATCTAGCATTATAGAAGTTACAACTAGTAAATGATTAATTTGGAGATTAACAAGATATATATTAACTAATAATGAAACTGATTTATACCTAGAACTCTTGAATAATCATGAAATGTTTGATAAAAACATCTAAGATTCAATTATCATCAATCATCATCATCCCGCGAGTGAGGGATTGTGGATGCGCACTGCTGAGGAGTCTCATAATAGGACAAAATGGCCGTCCAGTGCTTCCAGGTTTTCCATGGTGGTCTAGCTTCAACTGATTCACGATCTCAACTCTATAAAATTACTAAAATCTCCACAAAACCCCTTCTGATAATTATCATTTATGTGAAATTATACTTTTAATCATTTTTGTTTTCCATAATCGGATATGACCAATAATAGATTATTGACCAAGTTTCAAAGTAACATAGTCATTATTGATTTTTACTTAGTAGTATAATTTGTTTGCAATAGTTTCTACACATTTATTGATATTAATTAAATAACTGAAGTTGAAGGTTGACAACTATTATTGGTTTTTTTCAAAGTTGATGTCATTGATAAAGATACAGATGTAGGGAACCAGAACACAAGTGGGGGCAACCAAAATGCACCTGAACACAAAATTACAGTATATCTTAGTAAAATCTGAGAACCATAAAGTACTACGCTTTTTTCTTAGATCTGTTTTAAGTTTTAGCTAAGATAGTCGTAATTCACATATATTGGCTGTTTGGATCGTACCATTGATGTTCAGGAATGCAATTGATCAGTCTTCACAGCTAACCACTATCCATTTCTGCTCGGAATATTTATGGATTATTGACAATATCGATGCAATCTTCACGTAATGCACACATAAGAAAAGAAATTGATCAAGTGCAATCCTACACATCCATGGGAAGATTCAAACAACCAATAAGAATGAATTAAATTTCGCCCCACTACACAAGCTAGTGGCTATCTGGATTCAGTAGCTAAGTGAACAAAGCGGTGCCGTTTGAAGCGAAAAAGCATTTAGCTCGAGTCCCAGAGAGAACATCAACTCTGAAATAAAGGCACATTCAGCTGACGAGTCCCAAAAAGAACGAGACGCGAGTTCTGGATTCCGCTGCTAGCTACTAGCCATCTTTGCTTAATATATTTGTGTTGCAAATCCTTTATTACAGTTCCATCAATAATGTTATGGTTGGATCAAATCACAGCTGAGATGGAGTTATGAAGGATGATTCGAAAGATGAAATGCAATGATACGATGGCGGTGTGATAGCTGTTCAACCATTAGGAAGAAGTGGTATCAAAATAAAGTCCACTAACCACAAGAATAGGTTTTTATCCAATAAAATAACTGGAAATTGAACATGATTAGACGTTATAGGGGATTAGAAGCAATCAGTTTTGTAAGTCACCAACTCTCCAACATCTGTAAGGTCTAATTCTTGCCCATCAAATTAATCAGATGAGTCAATCTTCGTCTATTGACAAGAGATATTAGTTGCTCTGCACTAAACAGTGATCGACTAGTGTGGTTAATAATCGGTAACTATCCTCCTATTTCTATCTTGCCAAAGACGACTTATCAAGTTCAAATTATTATTTACTAAGTGAATTACACCAAAGTAATAAAAGGAACGATTTGAGATATTTTAGCTTGCTTTAAATATTTCCTTAATTGGCAGAATAAGTACTTTCATACATCTAACCAACTGTGATAAAATTAGTTGATTTTATTCTACACTGCCTTATTGTGTATATTATGCTGAAAATTATCAACAGAATGATATGTGTTTGATGCTTATGTTTTGGACAAAGTAGATCCACATTCTCATAAAGACCGACACTATTTCTGATGTTTGGATTTATGTTATTCAGTCATTTAAATCATCCATAACATCACAGTAGTGACAACTTATGTAATTCCGAAATCAACCTCTCTCGTTTAAACGTATTTAATTTTCAGTAAGTGCTACGAGATAAGAACATGAATAAAGAGAAGAACGATTATTGTACAGCTTACAGGCTATTCCAATACGTGGTTTATATCCGTTATATCAGTGTTATTAGACGATTCTCTACTCAATCATCTGTATGATACAAATGATTTAGAAGAAAGAATTCAACAATAATTAGATCGAATTACAAATCACTAAATGATCAAATCCAATTTTCAATTCCTATTAGAAACTAATATGTATAAAAAAGTAGTTTAATATTCAAGGAACTCGACTTTTAACCATTGGCTTAACGGTTCAAACCAGGCCGCACTTTGATTAAGATGGCTGTGGCGCATCACAAATCTTTACATTACAAGTGTGCGATTCGATGCCATATAAACGAACGTATACCAAGTAAACAACTTGCATTACCAGTTATCCGGATAGAATGTCTGAGTCAACTACTCAGAAAGCTTGCTTCTGAAACCTTTGAACAAGTGATAAATCCCTAGGGAAACGAATAATTTGTTATTTCCATGTTTCTTGTAGTCTAAGATCATTATGAAAAGGCTTTTGACGTAGATCAAAGGCAAACATCAACAAGTTGTATATGTAACCTAGAGTATACATATAGTATTTCGAAACATTTAACAAGAGTACACAATATTAGAAAGAATTCGTAAAGGGATTTACACTACAGTTGGAGTTTTCGTCTGTGATTCAATTCTTAAACTAGTTCGTTTGGTCATTTGACCAGTAAGTTGAACTGTTCAGTATCAAATAAAGTGATCACGATCGAAGCCTTATTAACAGAAATCATTCAAGATTAAGGTTTAGACAATGAGACATTAACTACTACCAAATGACTCTTAATCATATTAATTTTGTTACCTATTTGTAAGTGTTTTATTCTACAAAGAATGGCAAATGAAAGACTTCCAGTTACTTTATTTAAAATTTCCTCAGTACAGAAGAGATAAACAATTTTCTTCTTTAATCAAAGAAATCAAAGCACCATCAATCGATAAATCATTTATAACAGGAAGGTTAAATTGAGTAAAAAAAATAATATCAGTAGAAATTGATATTTTATATATTACATTATTAAATGGAAAAGCAAGATTTTCTGATACAACACAACATGCATCAATCGAATCACACTTGACGGAGAAGTTTCGGAGGATGTGAAAACCTTTACATATCTGGGCAGCATCATCGATGAACACAGTGTATCCGATGCCAATGTGCAGGCATGGGTCGGCAAAGTAAGAGCAACATATTTACAACTGAAAACCATCTGGAACTCAAAACAATTGTCAACCAACACCAAGATCACAATTTTCAATACAAATGTTAAAACATTTCTACTGTATGAGGCGGAAACCTGTAGAACTATGAAAGCCATCATCCAGAAGATATAGGTGTTTATTAACAGTTGTCTACGCAAAATACTTCGGATCCGTTGGCCAGACACTATCAGCAACAACCTACTGTGGTAGAGACCAAACCAGATTTTAGCGGATGAAGAAGTGCTGGAAGTGGATGAGAAAACACATTGAGGAAATCACCCAACTGCGTCACAAGACAAGCCCTCACATGGAATCCTGAAGGCCAAAGGAAAAAAGGAAGACCAAGGAACACATTCTGCCGACAAATGGAGACAGACGTGAGAAAAATGAACAAAAGTTGGATGGAACTAGAAAGGAAGACCCAGGACAGAGTGGGTTGGAGAATGCTAGCCGGCGGCCTTTGCTCCATCGGGAGTAACAGGCGTAGGTAATATTATTATTGTTAAATATTCAAGCGAAGATAAAGATTCTTATGATCTTCTATTTGCTTGACCTCTGGTTACAGCTTTGGTAGGAAATTGAGCTTTCCCATAAATGCAGAATCTGAGGGTTAGGTTAGTAGGTTAATTGTAATCTATGGTTGGACATATTTAGTAACACGGTCCAAAGTTAGTCGTAATAGTTCGTATACCTTCACCACTTACTTTCTTCTAGAATCGTGAGTTTAGATTAACTGAGTAAATCCCATTCGTTGATTACATTCGTTCCATTTGAATCATGAATCTTATGTTTCCACTCCGATTGGTGTTCGTTTTTGTAATATGTTTCGTATATTGTTATCTACCCTTCTCGTCGTGATATCAAATATTGGTAATTTGAATCGATACATATTAATAGTAAGTCCTAGGTGGTGGACGATTGATTGACATGAATACCAAAATGGAAGGCTTGTCGCATTAATTTTGCTCAAGGTTTGAGATATTAAATTAACATTCTGACCTAAGTGGAAATTAGATGTGGCTCAATTAAGTCATTATGAACTGCATATGAGAGTATGATGAAGAGTGAAAGAATTAGCTGGTAGAAAGGAAGGTGTAAAGTGATTTTAATCTCATGGTTTAAGGGAAGACATGGAATGTATACACCTACTCCATTATCGATTCTGAATCATGTCACGAATAGTCTCCAACCATTAGTTACGATAGCCACGCGGACCTCAACCAAGTAGTGTGCATCTATAAATATGGTTCAGGACGGTGGCCACATTCTCGTTTAGCCGCCCCTAACTCTCAACCATCCCCAACACCAGTCCGTGTTGCGCTTCGTGGTAATCTATGCTCAGGCATACGTGACCCAACCATCTCAGTCGATGAAGATTAACAACTGACTTGACATCAATCTATAACAACATACGCATAACTTCACTATTATTAACCAGTGGTCTCAGAAAATGCGAATATCCTCTTCACATAATGGCCACGTTTCTTAGCCCTATAGTAAAACTGGATAAACAGCTACGCAATATACTCGTCCTTTATTTGATAGACGGATATCTCACCTTCAACATAAGTGACATAACTTGACAAAAAAAGCGGTTTCTGAATTTATGCAGCGATTTCATCAGATATCAACCCATTAGGGCTGATAACACTTCCAAGATAAGCGAAGTTGTCAACGCGTTCGACTACTTCACGCTCTATCCTTAGTTCAGGCGTTGACACAGGTCAGTTCTGAAGCAAAAATTTGCATCTAGAGGAGGGAGAAACTCATCTCAAACATCCCGTCATTCCCGCTCAGTGCTATCAAAAGATTCAACATTTTATCAGCATCTTCACCAAACAAGACTATTTCGTCTGCGTATTCTAAGTCGATAAGTGGACCTCCTGATAGGAGATCAATTACCCGAAATCCAGACGATGAGGACGTTATTTCCAGCAGTAGGTCTACGATGAAATCGAACAAAAGTGGAGATAGTGGACAACCTTGTTGTGCACCAATTAACTTAACAGTTATCAATGCTTATCATAATATCTAAAACTTTATTATTCTGTCACGTATTAATTAAATGTAGATGTCTACAATGCTTTTAGTCATAGGTTTCTGAAAAAAGAAATAGTTTCTTCCCCACAGGAACTTTTAAATATATTGTCATATGTATAGTGAAATGTCTATGATATGACAGTCTAGTATTTTTTTAAGATATTTTCCGATTAAATTTTACACCTATTAACCTGGAAACTATTGATCTACGAACCATCAATAGTGTAAAAGCAATAATTGATCCAGACGGATCAGAAAATCAAACCAGAAAGAAGCAAGCGAACATTGTTCAAATTAGGAAGGAAACATATCACCACTCAGTTACTTGACAAAAAAAGTAAGGTGTATGTTTTTCTAGGGTTCTTTCAAATATTTAAGGGTGTCCAAAAAGGCCATTACAGTGAAAAAAGAGAACGAATTAATCTGTTGTCACTTCAGTGAGTGAACATTTCTCAATAACAAGATCACTTTTTTTGAACGAAATTAAATATTTAATAATAAGTGATTTTTAATGTTCCCTTTTTAATACTTTTTACAGTATCCCGACGTCAACTGGAGAATTACTGAAAACCAGGAAACAATGATCATCTATCTAAAACTAACCAGTTAAATAAAGGTAAAGAATTTTAATATTATCAACAATAAATAAGGTTCAAGAAACCTAGTCAACCAAGCAAAACCAACCAACCAACGGTATACACCGATCAAATTAATATTAATCAAATAGTAAACAACCGCTTAATGTTCGAACTTTGGTTAATTATATTTAAGCTAAATAGAACAGTTTCATGTAAACACCCATGAAATCTTATTTCTTCTAAAATAGGATCACAGATTGAGATTAGTATATCACTTAAGTCTATTCCAGTAACCACACTAGATTGATAAAGATTTTCATCGATATTCAAAAGCCTAGATAGTAGTTATTTTTCTTATCACTCAATCACTGTATCCTTAAACTTACATAAAACTATTTCAGTAAAGCGTAATCAATGAGTGTTTTAATTCCATGCTAACTAATCTTTACGATTCACTATACGGTAATTCCAAGGTCGTGTTCATTTGAAAACAGAAGAAAACAATATGACTCAATTAAATTATTTTCTTTACATATAAGTAATCCACAAATGTTTTATTATTCTTTTAAATTGATTAGCTTTTGTTATAACTTGTGGCCTTGTCCCCTATTAATGTATATAACGTAATGATACAGCCATTTGGATAACAGTGATGTATCGACCGGACCAATGACGCGTAAACTTGTACGAACAGTCTGAAGTCCTTATCGGTTCTTCTTCCTGTTGAGTCCAAAACACCAATATCAGTTTCCACTGTATCAATCATATATTTCATACATATCTGGTTTACATACAAACAAACCGGACTGCATTAAACCATAAAATAAAAATAGCTAATGTACAGTACTTATTTACTTACGCCTGTTACCCCTCATCGAGGAGCATAGGCCGCACACCAGCATTCTTCATCCAACCCTGTCCTGAGCAATCCTTTTCAGTTCTTCCCAGTTAACATTCGTCCTTTTCATATCTGCTTCTTTTTCCCGACGTAATGTGTTCTTTGGCCTTCCTCTTTTCCGCTTCCCTTCCAGATTCCAAGTTAGGGATTGCCTTGTAATGCACATTAGTGATTTCCTTAATGTATGTCCGATCCACTTCCAACGTCTTTTCCTAATTTCCTCTTCACTTGGAAGCTGGTTTGTCCTCTCCCATAAAACTCTGTTGCTGATAGTATCCGACCAGTGAATGTCGAGTATTTTGCGCAAACAACAGTTTATAAATACTTGTACATTCTTGACGATGGTTGTAGTAGTTCTCCACATCTCAGCTCCGTACAGTAGGACTTTTTTGACGGTCGTATTGAAGATTCTCACTTTGAAGTTAGTTGACAGTTGTTTTGAGATCCATATGTTCTTCAATTGTAGAAATGTTGCTCTTGCTTTGCCAATCCTCGCCTTTACAGCTAATGTACAAAATCAAGCCAAATAGTGGTTGTGATTGTGAGAGACTGTAATTAATAGACTGGGCACAACTCAAGAACAGTAAATCGTATAATTATACTCTATAGGTCAGAATAAAGCTTTTAATAACAGGAACATGAATATGCATAGTTTAGTTACTTAAAGATCATACAATAAAAATAACTGAGTAGTATTAGTCCAAAAACGGATCCCATCAGTCAGGACATATCAACTTTATCATAAATAAACAATTAAGAATCTTGTAAACACCACTTAGTGTATATTTCAACATTTTAACTGACCTCTCAAGTCAAATGGTCGCACTTATTGTTCTCTTTCTCACTATTATGCATAATTAACCATGTGAAATAATTATCGATATTTTAATAAAATCCCGAATTTTATTGGAATTTCGATAATATTGATAAAAAATGTTTTACACTACTGATGAGTTTTGTTATATTTAGAGCTTTAGATTCTTGCTATGCCGCGTACTACTAGACTACTTGAACGATCGAATCCTCAACATCGCAAGAGAGAAGACAGAAGACTAGTAAGTAGGAATGTTATTCCCAAAACAGTGTCAAATATAGTACAACATTCTCATGTATTTATAGTTTTTTTGGCTGAAAGTAAATCATCATTTCGGACAGCCAATAGGTACATAGGGGTCCTTCTTATTCACCCAATAGGGAAGCTACATGTCGACAATCTAGAATGTTCCTCTAGCGGTGATTGGATGGAATGTCTTCCGCTCTTTCTGGGCTTCTTGAGGCTTCCTAGAGTTTGCCAACGAACCATCCTTATAAGTTTATATTGGTTAAGTTTTCAGTGAAATGAAAACATTTAGTATAAAAATGAAATAAAACGCCACTGCTAAACTATCTAGCTTTAACAAAAGACAAACTAAGTAGAGATTATCCTATGGAGATGTTTACTTTAGTTACTATCCACAAATGAATAACACGTAACAATGTTTAATGAACGGGAATAATGTTAGATTATGTTAAAGAGAGAGAGATAACACAGCAACAACAGTTTGGTAAAGGACTTCTGAAAATCCCAGAGTTCTAGTAACAATATGTATTCAGTGAAGTTTTTATCATGGCAGTTGTGATGCAGTTACCCACCAGTGGTATTAGAATATGGTTGAATAATATTGTAAATTGACTGAAGTTAAAATCATGAAACGCTTGGACCGACTTTATGGTCGGAAGGTTAAGGACTCTCTGCGAAACCTGTAGAACTTGAGTTTGATTCCTTGTGGAGTTGTGGATTTGCATTTCTGAAAAATTGCACACTAGGATGAAGCAAATGTTCAGTGTCTTTTAGCTTTCTATGGTAAATATATGAATTAAACTATAAAGTCATCAAGCGATGTGCTTGTTAGACAATTTTATGTCCTTGGTCTGTCTTGCCTCAATCTAGATTAAGGTTTTGACACCGTAGACCAACAGGTTTAACCTTGAGGTTAATATGGCGTGAGTTCGAAGTGAGACTAACTGCCTTGAGTAGAGAGACGAAAACTATTCGATCATCTAACCGAGGGCGAGCGCGCGAGAGAGAAAATGAGACGACTGGAACAAAACTCGATTTATTCATGATTCCGAATCACACTTCGACTCGGTTCCGATTAGGATCAGTGCGAAAACATACATGAATAAATAAATGACTAACATGACCACAACACACAAACAATTGGGAAACCACAATTATGTCCAAAACTAAGCACTAGGATAGAAAATTAGTGTAGCAAAGTCTATGTTTAAATTAAAATAACTTTGGGACGGAAAAGGTTATGGCAGTGAATCATACATCAAATGAAAGTTTATGGTCTGTAGAATAAACTAGAGACAAAAATAAATGTTACAAGCTCTAAATTAAATGAAATAACGTCCCCAAAAATGGCTTCCGTTGTTTTTCATTACTTCTTTGTTTCTCTGTTCACATCAGACAGTCATTTAAAACATGTAATGAATCCTACAGGTAAAATTTCTCACCTATCATCTGCTAGTAATATCGGAATTTAAAATCTATTTTTACTCATCTGACATCTATGCTGTTTCTTCAGACTGAATTAACTACAATACTATAGAATTAACATTGAATTTATTAAGGTATGCACGAATATAAATAGGATAAATTGCTTTCTACATCACCAGAAAGTGATAATAACTGCTCATTATGATGAATATATCTACAACACGATTAGAATAAGTGATCAAAAAGCTTTGTTAACCAACAGAGAGTTGAGAAAAAAAAGAGGGATAACTGCTTCTCTATAATTGATTAGGATTATTGGATCAGTTGTAGCAAACATCTGATGTAATGAAACACTAATTGAAAGTTAGATAAAATGTTATTGTAGTTAAAATCATGAGTCAATTGAAGTTAGACCACCATGGAAAACCTGGAAGCGCTGGACGGCCGTTTCGTTCTATTATGGGACTCCTCAGCAGTGCGCATCGACGACCTCGCACTCGTGAGATTCGAACCCAGGACCTACCAGTCTCGAGTCAAAGCCCTTAACCGATAGACCACTGAACTGGCATCCAACGGTGTTAATGTCTAACCTCAATCAATCCACGAAATTAGTTAATGTTTTAAATAGAATAGCTAACTAATAGTATATCAAAAAAGTTTAGAATCAATAGAGTTTCTAAAGCATACATGATTTAAAGGAAACAATCTACTCATGAATAAATATTAACTGCTTAAATTGATAGAATTTAATTGAATTTGGCCACTATAGTAACCTGATTGGAAAACGTAACTCCATTTAATGTCATCCAACTATAATGTTACATTTATTTTATTGATGATGCCCTTGTAAGATTTATTTGAATTTATGTTTTGTGTATAAGTATAAAGTACAATTTCTGATCATTACCGCCTTGTTAGTCTTTTATTATCACAAAGTCAATATTCATTGGTTTATTGTTGTATAACGAAACAGATACAAGTAGATAAACAATGATTGTATTACACTCTCAGTTAAACATGTATTAAATGTTCCAACAATATGATTAAGGAACAATTTATTCAGTGACTTACATAAAGAGGGAATTCTTAATAATAATTTACACAGTTGAGATCATGAGTCAATTGAAGCTAGACCACCATGAAAAGCCTGGAAGCACTGGACGGCCGTTTCGTCCTATTATGGGACTCCATCCACGCATCCACGAACCCACTCTCGCTCACTAGTGACTGACTCCTTGAGGTATTTCCTGGAGTTCTAGTGAGAAGCAGTAACCGGTGGAGTTCAACCAGGTCTGTTGAGAGATAGGAACTCACTGATGACATTGGTGAATGGTTGGTCAATTTCGTGAATCAGTTGAAGTTAGACATTAACACCGTTGGATGCCAGCTCAGTGGTCTATCGGTTAAGGGCTTCGGCTCGAAACTGGTAGGTCCTGGGTTCGAATCCCGCAAGAGTGGGTTCGTGGATGCTCACTGCTGGGGAGTCCCATAATAGGACGAAACGGCCGTCCAGTGCTTCCAGGTTTTCCATGATGGTCTAACTTCAATTGACTCATGATCTCAACTCTATAAATTACTAAAATCTCCACAAAACCCCTTCTGATAATAATTTATACATTAGTAAATATAAATATTTTGATCATAGTTCTGTTTGTTTGTTGTTTTTGATTTCGTATCATTCAGCCATATTGAAATTTTTTTAAAAAGATGACGATCTGGATCATTTTGTGTGGTTTTTTTTGATCAATTCCAAGTGGTACTGTGGAGATAGGACCATAAAACCTATTTTGTGAATAATTTTTCATAGTTTACGCATGTATTTTCATATTCTATACATTTAGCATTAAACAATTGTACTTGTTGTTTAAGTGTATTACTCTGAACCCTTGTAACTTGACTTCTTTCCGTTTTGAGTACAACATATCGTGGCACTGTTACTGCTCCTCATTAAATACACTGTAATTCACATCTGCATCATTCTGCTATATCTGCAAATACGTTAAATAAAATATTCATTGGATATCATCTATATTTATAGAAAATTGTGACATTCTTATTGAATTCTACGCTTGGTAAACCTACTGGATCTATATCGTCCATAATGGGAT
Source organism: Schistosoma rodhaini (assembly GCA_944470415.2). Taxonomy (NCBI): domain Eukaryota; kingdom Metazoa; phylum Platyhelminthes; class Trematoda; order Strigeidida; family Schistosomatidae; genus Schistosoma; species Schistosoma rodhaini. The sequence continues at coordinate 33,412,111 of OX104037.1, forward strand.
TACTAATCTTTTATAATTGTGAATTACTTGGACCAAACTCAGCCGAACACGCAATAGCCGAAGACTTAAGTAACGTCCCTTATTTTTATCTATGTATAATTAACTTATTAACTGTTAATTGATACATAAACTTTAGACGTAATATTTTTGTTGCTATTTTTTTGGGTTATCATACTTTTGGTCCACCACAAGTTATTTTACCCTGTTCAATCATGACATTTTATTCTAAAAAAAGAAAACAGTGACATCGATCACTGTTTCAAAGTATAAACCTTAATTATTATTTTGTTTGTCAGATTTTCAGTTAACCACAAAGTATACGGTACAATAGACGAAGTAAAATTAAATCACTTCAAATTGTACATTTAACCAGCTAGATAAATAAATAAATATATATATATTATCTGAAAGAGGTTTTGTAATTATGTATGCATTAATCTTTGTGATATATTTAGATATAGTTTATAATTCATACCATAGACTATTTCACTAATTACTTTTCATCCAATATTCTTTTTAAATATGAAAACATAAAAATCACACTAGTTTATATTTAAGTAAAATTTGAAATACAAAAATAAATGTTTGTACTTGAAATGAATGTGGTGTTTGTATAAACTAGTGATTCTTTTATACTTGATAACTGATTGATTTCGAATTATAAATACAATATGTTTGTTCGTGGTCGCTTAGTTCTATTTGATCTTAACTGACTTATTTCTCAAATTTTTAGTTCGTATAGTAATTCAAATACTTATAACCATCACATTGGCGTCGTGATGCATTCAAATTATGAAGCTGTTGAAGATTATATGTAAAGGTTTGAAATCTGGAACATGACCGGGGAAGATGTTGAAGATGATAAAGTTGTTGTTCATTTCCTTAAATTCATCGGGAAGAAGCCTACAGCTTATTAAAAGCCTTGGCATATTGTTGTGTTTATATGAACCAATGGTTTCTTTGTATTGATGTCTGTTTTGATTTTGAATTCCAAATACAGTACATTCGTTTGTGTTCATCTAATACTTCTTGGTTAAATTGCGTTATTGCTGGGATTACTAGTTCATACTATAATTCAAATACTCCCGAATATTACACATATCCAGAAATATCTATCTCAGTCCCGCTGTTTGTGTTAGAAGTGTCAGGATTTAAAATCTTTAAACCTTATACAATAGGACAAAAAGTGAATTCTGAAAGTCCTCAGAAAGGCCATCTCTTGAAGATTACAGTTGCCATTTTTGATGAAAGGAACCTGATTTTAGGTTACTGATGTAAACTGATTGGATCCGTAATATACGTCCGTGAGGATCTCAACCTTGCCTATAGTACTGAGAGACGAGCTTCAGAAGTGGAAATAAACGAGCGCCGCCGAAGCAGCTGAAGAAACCTCCTTCTTAAGAGTTTTCAAATTGTAAAAATTCGGAGCAAAACGAACCCAAACCACTCAGGGCTGTAAGGGAAGGTTCTCTACGGAATTAAATATATGCTATACAAATGCTTGCAGCCTATCAAATATAATGGCGGATTTCAAGTCAGTGGTGGATAAAGAAAAAGCGGATTTTATTACTGTTTTAGCAACTTAGCAAACCTCAGAAGTATTAGATAATTAAATTCAGTTGACTGGCTTTTTACCCAGTGGGAGTGATATATTAAACGGTAGGAAAATACCCTAACCATACGAGAAGTTGAGACAGTGACACATGATTCAGGGATATGTGAACTGGTAAGTTGAAAGCTGAAAAGTAGAAGAATTAGTCGTAGTATATCTCAGTCCAGAATGTGTAGTACATGATTTCCTCCCAAGCAAACTCAAGTCCTGGTGTAATAAGTGTAAAAGCCTTGTAGTTGGTGGCTTTATTGCACCGTATATAAACTAGGTTAACTTGGAAGCAGGGTCATCGATAACGTCACTCGATTGCGAACTTTTAGAAACCTCGATTGGATAAGCTTCATTCCAACACATTAGAAATCCCACAAGATATGACTTAAGGAACTCCTCTTCCCTTTTGGATTCAGTCTTCACACACGGTGATGACGTTAGTCAAATGGCTTTCCTCCCACCACTAATGAGAAAGGACCGTGCAGTCATATTATTCAAATTAATGTCTGAGATTGTGTGGTGTTTAAATAAATCAATGACTTCTTGGTATTGATGACTGTTGTAATTTAGAATTCCAAATACAAAACATTCGTTCGGGCTCATCTGATACTTCTTGATTAAATTGCGTTATTCCTGGGATTACTAGTTTATACTACAAATCAAATACTTCTAATTATCATATTGGCGTCGCGATTGAGCCTGTAATGGAACGGTTGGATATAAATTCAGGTTTTAATGCTTTTGAGGAGTACATGGAAAGGTTCGAAATCTGGGCTATGACCAAGGAAGATGATGAGGATTTTAATATTGTGGCCCATTTCCTTACATTCATCGGAAAAGAAGCTGTAGTGTAGTGCTTCGTTAATCGATCGTCTTGATAACAGTTATTATAACAATCTGAACGGTGTATAATATCAGAAGACAAAGGGAAGCAGCAACTACATTTTTATTGATAACTAACATGGGCTAGAAGGCAGTGAGCACATTAGCAAATGTAAGCAAGCGAAGGAAAGATGACGCAGAGTGGAGATGGCTGGGAAGCCAACTCGTTATAAGCAAGCATTAATCAACATTTATAGTCAGGCTAAAATGAATGACAGACATGTGATAGGTAGGATAAGAAGTGTGCATACACATACACTCATATAAAAAAAATAGTCAAGGTCAATAAGCGAATAATTAACAAGATCAAAACATGACTCATAACGTTATAGGTGAATTGGCTTGTCCAGAAACTAGAATAAGCTATGTAGGTGTAATATAGTACACGACGTTACACTACTCCCCACAAAGCATACAGCCTTATAAAGATTTTGACACTTCCAGACAAACCGATTTCACCCCCCTATGAAACTCTGAAGCAACTGTTGTTGGATCATGTAAAGTATACAAATTCCGAATGCGGTAAGAAAGGAAAATCCGATAAAATGACTCGTCAGAACATCAGGAATTCCACTACTTTACTAAGTCGTCGCAGTTCGATGCGTAATCAAAGTTATTCAGATAATACTTCATTGAGCTGTGAAACAGTCCATGAAGATGAGCACGAGTTTAGTAAATGCGTGTTCTGTGGCAAGTTTCACCCATGTAATTCATGTATATTTCGTAATTCTAAATGCTTTCAATGTGGTATAACTGGACACATTCAGTCAGTTTGTAATACCATGGTTCATTTCGCTGAAAGTAATGCTAAGATGGATGCTTCTAATGATCAGTTATCTTTATTTAGAAGTGGTATAACGTCACATAACAGTTCAGAGTTGAGTGAAACCCAGAATCATTGTGAGATAAAAAATTTCAACCAACAAACTTATCGGATTTCTCATGATATTGAACCAGATATGGTTTGTCGTAATAATTCACATACTTCTGATGGAATTTCTTACAACTCTGAGAATAGAATGTTAAATGAGTCAAATCATGATCAAAAACCAAATTCAGTCATGGTAGATGTTGAATTCCCTGATGATCCATTGCCTAATGAAACTCTTAATCAATTTGAGGAAAATATTTCAGAGAAGTCGAATTCTGATATCATATCAAGTGTCAGTGGTCCTCACAATCAATTGATCTCTAATGATATTCCTCATGAATGTGACAAATATGTTTCTTATGAGTTGAATTCTAGTCATATTTCTGATGTTATTGTTTCATATGTTAGATACTCTCACGAACAATGCATGTTGAATAGAATCCCTAGTCAGGGGTATAATGAATCAGAGGGGATAGCAAAATTTACCGAAATAATCAGAGAACTAGCTTGCCCAGAAGTGAAGCTTGCACAGACAGAGAATCCAAATGAAGTCCAAGATTATCCTAATGAATATGAGGCAGATGAATGTTTTCTATTCGATTGTTTCGCAGGCAAATCAAGCCTAATTGAATCACATGTGTTAATTACATATATCAATGCATATCCATCTGTGTATTCTAATATGAATAACAAAAAGAATATGTATCATGATTTTTATTCAAGTCAAAGTCACATGATGGAATACCTCAAATTATATATCAGTGTTTATCCCCAAATACTCACATACAGTAGTCGGTGCGTAAGATTTGAGAAGATAATGCAAATTGGGAACGTCATATTGGCTAAAACATTGCGAAGTAAGGACCCAACATTATTTCGTGGGGAGGATATTGTTGGAAAGTCCATGATGCAAATTCTAAATATCAATGGTTTCACTACAAAGCCAGAGTGCTGATTGTATACAATTCCAGAACCCAGGTGAGTCTGTTCCAATTTTGGTTATTAATTTTAATACTAATGAGTGCATTCTAGATAAATAAGAGTTTATATCCAGTACACTTTCGGACCGATGCAAGATGAACTTAAGAAGAAGACGAACAATCGATTACAGACACTTACACTCCAATTCGAGCTGTGGCGGTTGTGGTGTTTAAATAAATCAATGACTTCTTGGTATTGATGACTGTTGTAATTTAGAATTCCAAATACAAAACATTCGTTCGGGCTCATCTGATACTTCTTGATTAAATTGCGTTATTCCTGGGATTACTAGTTTATACTACAAATTAAATACTTCTAATTATCATAGATTGCCTGTCAAACAGTTGCGCCTGCCAGTCCTAATATATGGAATGCAGATATGGAGGCAATCAGCTTCACAGCACCAGCTGAATACTGGAATAATGACTCAAGGGCATCGGTACAAGAGGCATGAACTCATTTCAGGCAGTTATAGAATCGGGTAACTCAACCATACATACTCTAGACAATCCCAGAAAAGAAGAAGCACGGCCATCCTTGGATAGGCCGGGATATCCGACGTTTACCAAGACAAAAGAAGAAGTGTTAGAATGTTGCTTTTGCACAGCAGGTAAGATGGAACGTCACAGATCGGTAGGAAACACGTGAATAATTGAAATTCGGGAAGCTCAGAGAAAACATGAAATATAGTTGGTTGAATCTGCAATCAAGCAGCCTAAGAGACTATTTTCGTACATAAATTACAGAACAAGTATGCAGAATTGGATTCTCAACCCAATTAAGAGAGGGAGATGATCTGAAATGATAGAGGATAATCAGGAAAATGTAGAGGCTATGGCAAACTATTATGGCGCAGCTTTCACTCAGGAGCCTCTTCTAGACAAAGAACTAGACCCAAACACAAAGTCAACAAACCGTCTATTCATCGTGGATTTCAATCAAGACTATGTACTTAAGGCTCTTATCATTTTAGACACGAAAAACTCAACAGAACCGAATGAACTACACCCCAAAGTCTTGATACATATTGCACAATATAACATAGCCCCACTGACTGTGATATTCAATATGTCACTTGATCAAGATGTGTTACCCGTGGACTGGAAGGACACAATCGTCATTCCCACACATAAAACAGGACGAAGACAACTTCCTTCGAACTACTGACCTGTGGGCCTCACAAGTGTTGTTATTAAAATTTTGGAAAGAACAGGGAACAACACGGTTTTAGACAGGATTTGTCTTGTACAACAAACCTCCTTATAGCAAAGAAATTTTGTATAAAAGTGATAGACAACGGAAACTTAGTGGGTGTTGTCTGGATAGACTACAGTAAGGCTTTTGACAAAGTGTCTACAAATAGACTGCTATTGAAGTTAGAGAACCTTGGCATCGCCGGACATCTTTTAAAATACCTTAAGGATTTTCTAGTAGGTCGTAGACAGTGTAGCTGTAAATAATTCCCCAAAATCAATAGCTCATTAAGTGTTCGACATTGGATGCTGACCACGTTGTTTAAGTGGACTTGTTTAGCTGAAGGCTTTCGGTCATGCATCCGCATCAGATCACGTTTCAACACGGCGTGGGACACAGCTCCTACGTTTCATTAGCCAGCTCATAGAAAAGGTCCTCGATATATTGGTAACGAATCAAATATATCTTTCCTGCCTCTTCTCGTCTGACTTATGATTTCTATTTGACTGGGAACGATCGAACATAGAAGGTGCTACTGGTAACTAGTTGTAAAATTAGAACAACCGTTGCATCCTCATTGATGAACCCGACGTGATCTGGTACACCAAGTCAATATACTGTGAGTCTGTTCCATTTTGGAATATTATTATTCATTGTTATTCTTTATTTGAATTTTATATATTGTGATATACTTTTTTCGCGAATTTTTTTTCTCGGATATATTTTACTTAGACATTTTTCGATATCTATATTACTATGACGGAACACTCTCCTAAGGTTCTTAAGTTTAAGTCTATTCCCCCTATTTCGATTCAGTTAACGCCATTTTGGCCCGACAATATCGAGTCCTGGTTCTGCTATGCAGAAGCCGATTTTAGCATGCACGGAATCACGGACTCGCGCACACGTTTCCTCGCGGTAGTTAAGGCGTTACCGCGCGAGTTTAACAGGTACGTATCACCTAGTATGTTTACTAGTGATGTTCCCGAACCTTACGAAACGCTTAAACTGTCGATTTTAAAACGAGGAGACCTAACTGATCGACAACGGTTAGACCAACTCTTCCATAACATCGACTTGCAACATGGTTCTGCGACGGACATGTTGCTTAGAATGAGAGAAGTCAGTGGCCAACGAACATTCGATGATGGCCTATTTAGACAACATTTTTTGTCTAAACTCCCTCAACAGGTGCAGGCAGTGCTTGTTTCATTTCAAAACAATGCCATAGATGAACTAGCTGCATCTGCCGATGGAATCTTGGAAATCACTAGATCTTCTAAGGCCGAGGTTTTTTCCGTCAAAGAAAAACCCCAATCGACCTCGACTGACATGGCCGAACTATGTCACACGCTTACACGATATCTTAGAGTTCGCAATGACCGTAGTCGGTCAAAAACCTCGCGTAGGAGCGCCTCACGTAAGCGATCTGGCTCTCGACCACGAGAGACAGACAATCCCGACTGGTGCTGGTGTCATAACCAGTACGGTAAGTTTTCCAGAAATTGCAGGAAACCTTGCAATTATCCGACTTCAAAATCGAGTGACACGAATAAGATTTCGGGAAACTTCCCAGCCGGCACGCGTTAACGGCAACCGTGGCCGGCGAACACAGCCGCCTCTTATATGTCACAGATGTGTCTACTAAAGTTCGCTACCTCGTCGACACTGGCGCAGAAGTTAGCGTTCTTCCAGCAAATCCCGACGACAGACTTCGCGAGTCTGTTTTAAGTTTACAGGCGGCAAACGGAAAGCCGATCGCTACTTGCGGTAAAAGGTACGTCTACCTTAACGTGGGTTTACGCAAACCCATACACTGGATTTTCGTGGTTGCAGACGTCTCTATGCCAATCATTGGTATAGACCTGTTACAACACCACAATCTACTCATCGACACACGCTCACGAAGGTTAATAGACGGAAACACTAAGTTATCCGTTTGCGTAACTCCTTGTTCCGGTTGCAGGTTATCCCCAGTTACGATTAAGCACGCCATAGACCCATTGTACCAAGCAGTACTCGACAAATATCCCGGGATATACCAATTGCAATCGAAATTACCTTGTGTAACCAGCAATGTTACACATCACATCTCGACTACAGGACCACCTGTATTTTCGAAAGCTCGAAGACTCGCCCCCGAGAAGCTTAGGTTGGCTAAAAACGAATTCGACCACATGATGGACCTAGGGATAATTCGACCATCGAATAGTCCATGGGCATCCCCATTGCACATGGTCCCTAAAAAGGACAGCAATGATTGGCGGCCAACTGGTGATTATCGGCGTCTGAATGCTAAAACCATTCCCGATCGTTACCCGCTGCCTCATATTCACGATTTGACAGCTACTTTAAAAGGTACAACTGTCTTTTCGAAAATCGACTTGGTTAAAGCCTATAACCAAATCCCGATGGCACCTGGCGACATTCCTAAAACCGCCATCATCACTCCCTTCGGTCTTTACGAATTTCTACGAATGCCCTTTGGTTTAAGAAACGCGGCTCAAACCTTCCAAAGGTTTATAGACGACGTCTTCCGAGGTCTCAACTTCGTACATGCGTATGTTGATGACTGTCTAATAGCAAGTCCGGACAGAGAATCGCATCTCAAGCATCTGGACATTGTTTTCGATCGACTCCAAAGGCATGGCATTACTGTCAACATACAGAAATGCCAAATCGGAACAAACTCCTTAGACTTCCTAGGACACACCATTGATGCCCAAGGCATCCGACCCCTTAGGAGCAAAGTGGCGGCCATTCTGGATTACCCAGAACCGACCACGATCATGCACTTACGAACTTTCAACGGACTTGTAAGTTTCTATAGACGGTTCATACCTAAATGAGCATCCCTTATGAAACCGTTAACCGATCAGCTTCGTGGAAATGCGAAATCAATTAGTTTAGACGACATAGCCCGTAAAGCATTTTCCACAGTTAAGGAACACATCGCTAAAGCAACCTTGCTTGCTCATCAGGACACTCAAGCGCCCATTAGTATCGCCGTAGAGGCATCCGACTCAGCAATCGGAGCAGTCTTACAACAATGGGTTAACAACTCCTGGCAACCTTTAGGATTTTTTGCGAGACGGTTGCTAGACGCGGAATCTAGGTACAGCACGTTCGGTAGGGAACTCCTAGCTATGTATTGTGCTGTACGGCATTTCCAACATTCCATCGAAGGAAGAGAATTCACGCTTTTTACCGATCACAAACCTCTTACCTTCTCCTTAAGTTCATCTTCAGACAAATACTCACCGCGAGAGTCTCGACAACTCGACTACATTTCGCAGTTTACTTCAGACATACAACATATTTCTGGAGCTAACAATGTAGTTGCAGACGCCTTGTCTCGAATAAGTTCCTTGAACAGTTTCCAAGGAATCGACCTTCTTAAACTCGCTCAGCTTCAAAAAGAAGACATTGATCTTCAGCATGAGTTATCCTCGACAACTCTTAAACTAAGTATTAGGCAGATGGGAACAGGTAAGGAAACCTTACTCTGTGACACATCTACAGGTAGGGATCGTCCAATTGTACCAAAACACTATCGCCGCAACGTCTTCAATACGTTGAACAATCTTTCTCATCCAGGTGCTCGTGCAACAATCGAACTTATAGCCGAACGCTTTTGTTGGCCTGGCATGAATAAAGACGTGAGGGAGTGGGCACGCTCCTGTGTAAGCTGTCAGAAATCTAAGGTCGTAAGACACAACAAATGTTCCTTAGGCTCTTTCAAAACCCCTGACGCTCATTTCGACCACGTCCATCTAGATTTGGTAGGACTCTTACCCGACTAGAACGGATACTCATATCTCCTAACATGCGTAGACCGTTTCACTCGATGGCCAGAAGGACATTACTGCTGAAACCGTGGCCCGCGCTTTCGTCGAACGATGGGTAGCAAATTTCGGCTGCCCTTCCACAATCACTACAGACCGCGGACGCCAATTCGAATCTGGACTTTTCCGTTATCTGACCACACTTTTAGGAATCACGCGCTTCCGAACGACCGCCTACCACCCACAAGCAAACGGGTTGGTAGAACGTTTTCATCGACAACTAAAAGCTTCATTATCAGCTTCAAGCATTTCACAGTGGACAGACGCTCTTCCACTCGTCTTGCTAGGTATCCGCAGTGCAGTGAAAGCTGACATTGGATACACGGCATCTCAACTCGTTTACGGAACGACACTCCGAGTCCCAGGAGAATTCGTGGATCCTTCAGCTTCTTCATTGAACATGGATCTAAACTCTTACACGAGTAGGCTTACAAACGCTATGCGTTCAGTTAAACCTGCTCACACTCGACCTCAATCAACTGATGTTTTCGTTCAACCCGAATTACGACATAGTACACACGTCTTCGTTCGTCGAGACTCATATCGACGACCCCTCGAATCAGCATACGAAGGACCCTTCAAAGTTCTTCAACGCGAACCTAAGTACTATGTAGTTGATAAGAACGGTACGAACGATAGCATCAGTATCGATCGACTCAAAGCAGCGTACTTAGAAGGAAACCCTAGCTACGTCGATTCTCCTTCGGTACAAGCAAACGACACAGCCACTACACTCGTAGTACCATACACGACAACCGACACACAACTTGATACTTCGTCAACATCGATAGATAAACCTAAAACAACGCGTTCTGGAAGACGAGTAAGATTTCCAGAAGATCTAAACGAATATTGCACGTAGGACATAAGCTTTATCTTGAATTACCCTTCCATAGTTCATTATAAAAAATTTTTAATATGATAATTTTTTATTTATATAAAAAAACCAAAAAAAACCAAAAAAACATTTTAATCTTGTTTTTGAGCGTATATATATATATTTTTTATATATAAAAAAACAAAAAAACACTTTTTTCCTGATCGCTTTTACGCTTTTAGTTTATTCATTTTTTCTCCCGCTCTTCTTGTGTCCCTACGCAAGTACGAGTGTATTTTTGACATGCACTCACACGTTTTATTTTTCCTCTTTTCCAGGACGGCTGGAAAAGAACGACGAAGTTTCGCAAGGAACCGGAATTTTTCATTGTACTATATTTCTTTATTGCTATGTTGTACATTTTGGTCCCATAGCTTAAGGAAAGACGACCAGACGCTGCTAAACGAGGCAAGCTATCAGAAGAGTGTTTACCAACGACAAACCAGTTGGGTTTAAACTTCTGGCTGGTCACGTCTTAGGGGCATCACTACCTCACTTGGGGGGGAGTGATCTGTAGCTGTAAATAATTCCCCAAAATCAATAGCTCATTAAGTGTTCGACATTGGATGCTGACCACGTTGTTTAAGTGGACTTGTTTAGCTGAAGGCTTTCGGTCATGCATCCGCATCAGATCACGTTTCAACACGGCGTGGGACACAGCTCCTACGTTTCATTAGCCAGCTCATAGAAAAGGTCCTCGATATATTGGTAACGAATCAAATATATCTTTCCTGCCTCTTCTCGTCTGACTTATGATTTCTATTTGACTGGGAACGATCGAATACAGAAGGTGCTATTGGTAGCTAGTTGTAAAACTAGAACATCCGTTGTATCATCAACAGAAAGTAAGAATAAAGTCCAAGTGCTCCAACTGGAGACCAGTACTTAGTGGAGTACCTCAAGGTTCCATCCTAGGTCCTTTACATTTTATAATGTATGTAAATGATCTTTCAAGTATAGAACGGCTACGCTAACGGGATACAAAGGTTATTAGTTACAACATAGATGAAGTGCCAATACCTGTGGTCCGGTCTCATAAGGATCCAGGGGTGACAGTGACTAATGATCTTAAGACCACGGTCCATTACTGGGAGGTTGCAGCTATGGGATTTAGGACCCTCTGGGCTTTAAAATGGACATTCACTAAGTTAGAAACTACCATGTTCACTACGGTATACACAACTTTAGTGAGAACTAAGCTTGAGAACTGAATTCAGGCTGCAAGCCCCTGCTGAAAGGTTGAATCGGATATCCTAGAAAAAGTACAGAGGGCAACTTCCCGTGCAATTCAAGAACTCAGAGGTTTGTCATACAAAGAGCGGCTTGAAAAGCTGTACCTCTTCACTCTGATCTACCGCAGACTAAGTGGAGACCTAGTTTTGATGTACAGAATTCTGAGAAATGATTCTGTAACTTATTCTCTCTTTTTCTTCCCACTAGATCGGGACATCTCAGAGGACATAACAGGCGAGTAGAAAAGTCAAGAACGAACAAAATACCCTTGACTCATTCAAGGGAAGACTAGACACTCACAGAAGCATACTAGAAAAAGAATAACATATGCCGTAGGCCTTCTATCTTCATTACACATTAATCTCGAGTGTAGTAGTACTACTACCAAATAATAAGTATCTAAGCCGTCAGAGTTGTTGATCTTTTTAGCCATGAATAAACACAAATGTCTTATTTGGAGTTATCAATTTCCAATAGAAATGTCTTCCGTATAATTCCAATTACATTACTGCTTTTTAAGCAAAAAGCTAAACCGGTTCGCTTCATTAAAATACATACAGTAATCATTTGAAGCCGTCATTTAATATGGTACATTGGAACTGTTGCCTTTCAGAATGTTTAAGAAATAATTTAGTCACACAACCCATCAGTTTCAGTTTCAGTTTCAGTTTGGAAAGGACAGGAGGCTTGGTGGCCTGTGTTAGTCCTGGCAATGATGGTCTCTCAGCTGATCCAACTTTCTTTTGAAGGAGTCGACGGATGGAGCCTCAACCACGTGCTGAGGTAATGAATTCCACTCGTTGATTATTCGATGGGAAAGTCGGTAGTCAGCTGACAAGTAATTCGTTCTGGGCTTGTGAACTTTTTTGGAGTGTCCTCGTAGATTTTCTGTTTTGGAAGACAAGAAAAATGAGGGCATATCAGGTGCAAATTTGTCATTTAGCAATTTGAAAACTATAATCAAGTCACCTCTGATTCTTCTATATGACAGCGGGAATAGGTTTAGCTTGGTCAGTCTAGTACCATACGGGAGCTTCGCTATTCCGGGAATCAGCCTAGTTGCTGTTCTCTGAACTCTTTCCAAGAGTTCACTGTCTTTTTTTAGGCAGGGGTTAGCTGCTTGTATACAGTACTCAAGTTTAGGGCGTACGAACACTGTATACAAAGTCAGAAACGTTTTAGCGTCAAGATGCCTAAAAGCCCTGCGTATGGACCATAAAGTCCTAAAACCTTTGGCGGCTATTGCACGGCAGTGTGCAGTAGTCTTTAAGTCTTGACTAACGATGACGCCTAAGTCATTGTGTGCCTGAACAATAGGTAACTCAGTGTTATTCATCGTGTATGTATCTGTACCCTGATGGCCAATATGCATCACAATACACTTGGAAGTGTTTATCGGCAATTGCCAGGTTTGGGACCATTCAGATAATCTCTCCAGGTCATTTTGAAGTTCTAAGCTATCGCTCTTGCTTTGTATCGCTCTCCATATCTTGACATCATCAGCATAGAGTAAGACCGATGACGATAGTAGACGAGGGAGATCATTTACGTACAGGAGGAATAACACTGGCCCCAAAACTGTACCTTGGGGGACTCCACTAAGCACAGTTTCCCAGCTAGACAACTTGGAGTTCACCCTTACTCTTTGTTGACGCCCAACTAGGAAGTCTTTTATCCACATCAATAGATTGCCTCCAATCCCGACATTCCTTAGCTTATATAACAGCCGGTTATGCGGAACTTTGTCAAAGGCTTTGCTGAAATCGATGTAAGCTACGTCTATAGGTAATTTTTGGTCCTTAAGAGCGCACCAGCTTTCACGAGCGACTAATAAGTTTGTGAGACAAGAGTAACCTGTTCTAAAACCATGCTGCTTTTCGGAGAGGATCCGGTTTTCATCGAGATACTTTAACAGTTCCTTCCGAATAATCTTTTCTAAGATTTTAACAACCACACTAGTTAGGCTAATTGGTCGGTAATTCTCGGGCTTATGTTTTGTACCTGTTTTGAAGACTGGACTTACTATGGCGTTCTTCCAGTCTTTTGGTAGACGACCCTGGGTTACGGATAGATTAAAACATACACTTAAAGGGTTCGCCACAAAGTTAGCTAATTCCTTTAGTAACCTAGGATGCAGTTCATCGGGTCCAGTGGATTTACCTATGTCAAGCTTAACTAGCAGACCAAAAACATCGAGTTCTTCAATGGTTACGCTGTCCAGTGCTTGTGTGGGTGGATTTTCATGGACTGGTGAGAAGGGTGTTTCTATGGTGTATACATCGCTAAAGTATTTAGAGAATACTTGAGCTTTGCCGAAGTCATCCTCCACTAGTGATGTGGCAGTACTGTCTCCCCATAATGAGGGAACATTTCTTCTCCTTTTTGTCCTTTGGTTTATATACGAATACAAGCGTTTAGGGCATTCTATGGATTCCCTAACGATTTTCTCTTCGTACAGCTTTCTGGCCTTACGGAGGGTCGAGGCACAGGTATTTCGAGCCTTTTGATACTGAGATTTCGCCTCGTCAGTCCCCAGTAACCTAAATCTGTCCCACATTTTCCTTCTTTTACGGAGAAGGATGCGAACCTCCCTACTGAACCACGGTGGGGAGTTTCTCGGCCTCTTAGGTGTAGTCCAAGGGATGTGGGGGGCGGTAACTTTTAAGTATAGATTCCGGAATACGTCCCAAGCCGTTTCGATTGATGACTCTGGATCTAATTTCCAATCTACTAATGATGCTGATTTCATGATGTCTGCTATGTTTGCTTTCCAGACGTTAGGTCTGGATTGAGCTGAAGCGTACTCATGATCGACAGTTATATGGAAGTCAAAGCTTAAAACTGCATGATCACTTTTGCCTAGGGGTGGCATGTAATCCAGGTTTGCAACATCATCCTCATAATGAGTCAATATAAGATCTAGTAAGGATGATGCAGAACCCGGGTCGTACCTAGTTGCTTCCTTCACGTGTTGCACTAGAGCACAAGTGATTACCGCATCAACTAGTTCCTGTTCGAAGGAGTTTGCTGACGATTCAGTCCGAAGATTTCCCCAGTCCACCATGGGTGCATTGAAGTCCCCTAAGATTAGACATCGATCACTTCGTGATAAAGTGTTGAGACTGCTTAGCAGGACCTCGTTTGCCTCACAGCTTGGACTGCGATAGATCAAACTAAGTAGTAACTCTTGTCCCCTGCATTTCAAGCGGCAGCAAACTAATTCATACGTCCCACTCTCATGGGATACACTGTCGATAATGGTGAATGGAATAGCATTCCTAATGAATAGAGCTACTCCCCCTCCTTTACGCGTTTGTATTCTATCGGCCCTTACCAATGTAAAACCCTCGAAATCAAGTTCCCTACTATCTATAGACGGCGTCAGCCATGTTTCTGTGACTGCGATTATGTCTGGCCTAGTTGAGTCAATCTGTACACCTAGTTCCGGTAGCTTATTTAGTAAGCTACGGGCGTTGGTATAACAGATCCGAAGCCTATTTAGGTGGCCTCGTGCTTCACCCAGAGTGGCTTCGGCATCATCCTCTGTCGAAGCCTCACAACCCGAAAATTTACAATTTTCAGGTCTTTTTCGCCAGCGTCTAATCTGAGCTGTAGTTCCTTTTCGGCTTCCCGTCTTTTAACACGGTCCGCCAACGGTAAGTCCTTACGGAGAAAAACTCCTGAACCCTTTAATTTGTGTCCATTTTCTAAGATTAAGTCGCGTTCGTTTGAGGATTTGAAAACGACTTTGAGTAGTCTAGACTGATTTGGTTTTAGATGCGCTAGATTTCCTAATCTATACACCTTTAGCAAGGTGACTCCGGGGATGTTTTTGGGCATAACTTGGTTGAGTAGTTGTTTTATCAACACAATGTCATGCTCAAAACGAGCTTTCGGTTCTAAGTTGTCACTCTCCTTGACTCTATGGAGAATGACTGATCTGTCGCTGTGATCAGACCTCGGCTTGTCGACCCTTTTGGTGGGGGTATGACTTCCTTTTACGTCATTTTGGCGTTTTTTTTCTTACGACCCGTACCCAATCGCCAACGTTCTTTGGAGTGGTAACCACATTCGCGTCAGGCGTACTGTGGGATTCCGGAAGAGTCAGGACGACTTGGGAGATCGGGTCATCTTTCGCGCTGGAAACCGATCGAGCCTTGCGGTTTCGGCTTCCTGAAGTTCCCTTCTGGGTACCATTTTTGATACGAGGGACAGAAGAGACTTTTTTGCGCGAGTTTCTGGTTGTAACAGTCCTCTTTGGAGGATGTTCTTCCTCCTTAGTAGGGTGTGGGTCGGCAGTTTTTGGACTCACTTGGGCCTGCCTTGTGTCAATCTGCGTGTCGACAGATTGAGTTCTGACTGATGTATCCCGACCGCGCTTGCCGAGACACTTTTTTGCGGCATTTACTATTGAAATGGCCTCGGTTAGCAGGCTATTTGCATCCAAACAGCACTGTTGACATAGCCATACACATCCATTTTTACTAAACCGCTTGAAAGCTGCAGGTGTTAGATTCGTGCAAACATCGTGGTACCAACCTTTGCACTCATCGCACTGCATGCCGCTATCAACAGGATATCGACATCCTGGGCGGTGACAAATACTTTTGTTGCATCTTCCAGTCATTTTAAGATGCGAAAGTGAGTGTTGACTATAAGTAGAAAAAAAAAACTATAAACAGTTAGGACCAAAGTACTAACAGACACAATGGAAAAAAAGGTACTCTGGAGTACCGACGATAAAACTATTTAGGATACCAAAGATGATACTCTAATAGAATACTTTAACTGAAAGAAATTCAATCAAAGTATAAAAACAGTAGTCTTGATACGTTAATAACGATCAAAACAATAGAATTTACTCAACGAGGAAAAATACCACTGTCCTTTTTAAATAGCGCGCGTAACCCATGACACCAACTTGGATATATGATGCCATAATGATTAAAAGTGAAACCACCATGTGGAAAATATGTATTACTCCATAGAAAATAATAATATACTTCTTTTTCATTACCTTCAATTGCCTTCATGTCAACTGTACAGTGTGTTTAAGTAGTCCCCGAACTAACAATATAACGGTTATCTGTTAAAAGCGGGAGTTCTGAGTTTCCTGTGTTGGCCTTTGCTCCAGTGGTATGTTCGCATTGACATCGGTAGATTCCAAACATCCCTTCTTGTTCACCTGCATCTGAATTTACGATTCAGTGCTAATTCCTAGAGACCAACTTTTTAATCCTGTCATGATATTAGATTTAACTGACTTCATTTGGATAAATCCAAGTGAACAATGACAACACATTTCTGTTGACTTGATTAGCGTCAACTTTATTAGGATGATGTGAATCGAAACGTAAACACTGTAGAGTTACCTAGGGGTGTAATTAAACTTTCATGCATCCTAAGCACTGAAAATCCTATAAAAAGCCAATCCAAAAGGTTAATTATCATGTAACTTAGACTACACAATAATTTATTGTAAATATAAAGTTCGGAATAAGAAACTGTAAAAAGTTTAAAATCACATTTTGAGTTAAATTGCTAACCATCTAATAACATCCAAATTGCTTAGTGTAATTTGATAATGTCCTAATAGTTTTGTAATGTATCAGAAAGTCAGAAGTATTGGATTCTAGTAGCAAAGTCCAACTTCTCGGTCTGTTACTGCTGTTTCTATCAGGGGGATACAATTGAATTCTAATCACCCCTCAATGATCATAATGACAATTCCATTCTAACGCCTTCGTGATTGAAGGGACTTATTAACCAGGGAAACTGAAGTCTTTCATATAGCTCATGTTGACTACTAGGAAGTTCATTTACTAGGGTCTTCTTTTTATCTTACTACTGGATTTCATTTCCCATAGTTAGATCATAGCGACAGTCCGTTATTCATAATGAGTACGTTTCAGTCCCACTAACTTATTCCTTTCCTGTTTACGCGTAAACTTAAAGTCGCGCACCTACGGGCTTCTAGGTACAAAATATTCAAGTTGTTAAACGAACTCTTACGTTATGGGGCCATCTAACCTTGTTACTACCGTTTACACTTCCTATTTGCGTGCCCAAACCAACTACTTGAGTGAGAAAACCAAGTTACTAAGATGCTATCACTGTTTAGATCCAAATCGAATATATGTGGACAACTTATTCATAAATATCTGCCTCTTAGAAAAGCAAGCCACTTTTTTAACCTATCAACTGTCTCATGAAGTTAAGTCATGTCTTGACCAGCAGTGTGAACCGTCAGCATCTCTCACTTATCATTTGATCTGTATTTGTTTGACTCAACGTACCAGAAATACCATTGCTTCATATCGTATGTTTCAGCCACAGAATATCAGTAATAGCCAATCCGAATTTAGTGTTGTGCTGTTGTTATCACATAAGTGCTGCACAAATCACTAAGATAAATACTCATTTTATTACCATTTCAAACGGGTTAACACCTAGTGAAGCATGTAATAGCATAAACTAATGCCTCTTAGTCATGTCCTGATATGTTTTTCTTTATCTGTCCCCCACATTGATGTTTTACTGAAACCTAACTAAAACTGTAAAACTCACTTTTTGCTGAAGTTTTCCTATTTGTTTCCCTCAATTATATCAAATTATTTCAGACAAGTTATCAACTTAGCTCTTGTTATTAGATAGACCCTGCCACTTGTAACCGCATCTGCATGCTGTTCTTACTAATGTACCTTGTTCATATCCGTACCTCAACATTTAAATAAACTGATAAACCACTTATGTTTTATTTTCGAATTAGTGTTGACTCCACAGTTTTATTTGATGCGTAAACGAGTGCATATTGATGTAGTTCCAAAGACTCCGGAAGGAGGACATATAGACTTTCGACAAATTTCTGCAGACGAAATTGAATTTGACTCGGAAATAACAATAAAGTCATCACTGTTGCGCGAATGTAAGCCAGGCAATATTTGGTTTGAGGAAGGTGATTCAGATGACGACGATAACAAGTAAGAAGCATATTGTTCTTTCAAGTTTTATCAGGCCAAAATTCGTTGCTCGTAAATCTATGGATCTTCGTAAAATACGTTCAGAAAAGGATAGGTTCCAAGCCATCTGCTCTAGTCCTATGGTGGACTCTCGACCTCGAAGACTAAGTTACTCAAAGTCTTTTAGTGAGGGTGTGTTGAATCCCAGCAACTCCAAAACTCCATTACGTTTGCCTAAATACGATGATCTTGTTTCATCAGCATCTCGTCGCCTCTCCCGCATAATTATCAACCGTCGATTCTCTTTGTTGGAAACGAACCACAACGACCCATCTGCTGGGAGTTCGCAGTTAAAAACCACAACACCTATTACCAAGTACGAAAGGCAAAGAGTTAAGAAAAAAAGTTCGTCAACTTCAGAAGAGTAAGTCAATGAAATACTTTGTATAAGTCTATTTATTTTTATTTGTTGACTTTCCTGCCCAGTCATATACTAAGTTATACCTGGTCATTATATTAATAAGTGATTTATACTACCTGAAGATTAAGCATCCAGCCAAATTCAACTACATTAAAATTACAAAATGTGCATTAATTCAGGGTACTGCACTTCTGATCGTCGTAATAAACGAACGTAAGAAAAAACGTTGATAAAATTCAGTCTTTTTAACATCTTGAGTAACATTCCCAAAATATTTGAGTGTATCTTCGTCCCTCTAGATATGAAATGGTTCTTAATACTTGAAAATGGAGACATATTAGATAATAGTAGTCAGTAGTTGAAGACGTCGACTGACGTAGCTCGTTCTCTTTAAGTCTTGAGTTTAATGTTTCTCCCTACTTTCCAACCTGCGATTTTATTTGTTCTTTTGAACTTTACTTCATGTTTAGCTTCCCCATCCGAGTCGATATTTCCCTTCCAAAGCTCCCTCATACTTCTAACTTCCTTCCCCACTGTACAGATGTAAGTTGCTGTAGTTCAGACTGATACACATTTGTACCGCTTCATATGTCTTCTACATTGACTGACTCAGGAAAATAACTCGAACAAGTCAGATAAACACGGAAATAAGAATGACGAGAAGTCTAAACATGAAACGAACAGGTTTATATATGCCAAACTATTCTGACTTTAGAGAAAAATAAGAAAGCATATCAAATTCGATTTGTCCCCAAATATTGGTTTCTGGCATCAAATGGATACCTGACCCTAAATCTACGATTCCCTTACACAGCTCAGATTAATGATCAGCCGCTTAATGAACTAGTGCAATGTTTTCGCCCTTACATTCCACTAACGATCGTACCGTAGTAGTGTAGAAATATTACTAAGTCCTGTAATACTGGCATCTTATGGTGCAATCATTGCCGATTCACCAGTTACCCTTTTTTCCTCATAGAGTACTTATATGAATCCTAGTTACATTTTAATAACCTAGGTATTTATTTATTTAAAAACAAACATCAGTACAAAGGGGCATCAAAATGTATATGCATCACACGGTAAAAATGAAATTGTAAGGAAATAAAGAAAATATGAATATGATAAAAAAGAGGTATAATTGAATGTAAATTAGTGTATGAGAGTGAAAATAATGATGAACATAATGATAATAATATTATTACTATTTCCATCGCTTTTTACTCTGAGCAATCTGATAATGTCATAAGCCACTCTGTCGCACTATTTCCTAGGACCCCTACCAAGGAGTCATGAAGGACCAACAGATGTCAGTCCTGTACAGTCAGTCACAACGTATAACTTCGTACGTACGTACATCAGCTCGAGTTGCCATACCAAATTAGCACCGAGATGAAGTTGTTGATTCAAATCCTATATTGGTAGAAGTAGTAAGAGTATAAGCATGTGAAAGCTTAGGGTTTGAAGATGTTATTGAAGTAGTATAATCCAGTGAAATAAATTTGGAAAGAGAAAAAGGATAGGGACATGAAGAACTCAAAAGGTTAGAATTTGGTAGAACACAAAGAGTGGATGCACCTTCGCCATCGCAAACGATTTTGAGGCATGTCATTCAAGGTCTCTAACCATCGGTTGCTATCATCTCGCGAATCCCAACCAGGTAGTCTACACCTACCAACATGGCTCAGTCCAATTGTTAGTGACTTTATGGATTTGTGCCATGTTTTGGTTTGGCCGCCCCTAGCTTTCTTCCAACCTAATCTTACACCATGGAACATTGCACGTCTGGGTAGCCGGTGGTTGGGCATACGTAACACATGTCCCAGTCATCTCAACTGAAGTTTCACTACTTCATCAGTCCTGTACAGCTTTCTTTCATACTACAACACGATGTCTTACATTGACCACGTCTCCGCCTTTTCCAACTGGTCACGGCATCGACAAATAACGCAAAACGTGGAGTTCACTGGGACGACATTCGTAAGACATGTCCGAGCCATTAAAGTTGATGTTCCAAGACAGTTACATCGATTGAAATATCGTCTCTATGCCCGAACACACGATGCCGGACCTCTTCTTTACTAACATGGTGTTGCTATTGAATGTCGGCAATCCTTCGGAGACAACTATGATCAAACACAGAGAGTTGTCTAGCATCCTCATTTCAGAGAGGCCAAATCTCACAAGCATAGAACAAAACTGCTCTCACCGACGCGTTATAAATTCGACCTTTTACAGCCAGATTAACATCACGAAGGCGCCAAAGATGGCCCAGATTGGCAAAGCCTATCTGGCTTTCACTATGCGTGAATCAACCCCATCACTCGCGCCACCAACACTTATGCAGCTACCCAGATACACGAACTCCTCCGCTACTTCTATCTACTCACTACCCAGGGTGGGTGCAGGATCAGGGTCCTGCCAGTCTTGTAAGATTACTTTGCACTTGGAAGTTGCAAAGTACATACCATACCTACGGACACGGATTGCATGACTAGGGTATTGTCGCACAGTAAGACAATATCATCAGCATACTCAAGGTCTAGAAGTCTTTTTCTAGTCAACAGATCCACACCACCATTACCTACATCTATCACAGCTGTTTCCAGAACGTCATCAATGGCAAAGTTGAAAAGAAATGGTAAGATTGGTCAACCCTGTCTAGCCCCACTGCCTCAATGGAACTGTGAAGAGGTGGTCATATGTCCTTACTCTGTCTGAGGTGTTTGTATATCGAGTTTTCAAGATGTTAGTCAACTTCTAAGGCACACGCCTCCTCAATAGACAATTCCAGAAAACAGTGTTTCCCTAATGTCAAGAAACACTGCCGTTGTAGGCCTGTAATAAGTATGATAGTGTTCTAACATTTGGCCGAGGGTGAAGATATGATTAATACATCTTCAATCAGAACAAAAACCTGCCTGCTCCTCGCGAGCCAATCTTTTCCGGGTTTTGAATAATCCCAACAGTATCTCCTACTTTCACATGGTGGTCCGGTTTGCCTACTGTGACGACTCAACCGAGCCATATTGGTTGGAACATATATCATTTTAGTTCCTACTATGCCAGGCAGGCCGGCTGGTGAATTGTAAGACTAAAAGTAGCAACTTGAGGCCCGAGGGCGAAGTTGTATTGCTGACTGTAGAGGGGCGTAACAGCAGTAAGGTGTTTCCCTCGAACAACCAGCGTCTGAAGCGATGCTACCTTTTCACAATGAGAGGAAGGGGTTGGAAAAGGTCTACCCTAGAAATGTCACACCCCAACTTACCCCACAGATTTCTGTCTCCGGAGATAAGGCCTTTTGAAGTGTGGGTTTCTCCCATCAAAAACTTCTCATAAGAAGACTGGGCAACTGGACTCAAACGCTTGCTTCTTGGGCTCTGTGGTCACGCTCTCAGGTCGTTAAGACCACCACTAGTTCAGCTTCTTTTTCAAACCCCTCAAGAAGAAATATACTTTCACGGCGTGGGAAACTGGGGATTGAAAATCGCCTTCATTCTTCCATCAGCACCTGAGATCATCTTGTCGGCAATCGAATCCCTTCTTTACCTCTTAATAGTTCTTCTATGCCCACGGGAGACCAGTTAGTCAGTTAGCTACAATGTAGGACCAGACACATATATACACCAGTCCAAGTTGCCATACCTCATGAGTACAACAAGGTGAACACCAAATTAATAGTAGTTACTTCAATGGTAGTAAAATAAACATTTCACTCCTTCATTTAAACACATAAATATTGGTACAAGAAAGCACCAGATACATATGCGCCGCACAAATTTCATTCGATTTGTGTGAGGGCTGTGCCCAAACTGAAGCAGGTGAAGATAAATATTTCATATAAGGACATTATCCAGAGAGAAAGAATTAGTTCTTAGAAAAAAAGGTATAAAGTAATTTTAATCTCACGGTTTAAAGGGAGACAAAGAGTGCATACACCTACTCCATTGTGATCAATTCCCAGCCATGTCACGAATAGTCTCTAACCATTCGCTACGACAGTCGCGCGGACTCCAACCAAGTAGTCTGCATCTACCAACATGGCTGAGACCAGAAGTGCGTGACTTTATGAACTGATATCACGTTTTGGAGACTAATGCTAATGGTTTGAGTTCATGAAATGTTATTTCCAGTTTCCTGAAACCACACTCAAAACTACGTGTTTGAGCTCTTAGTGTTCTAACCTTGTGTCAGATAGGGAAACAGTCTTTAGATAGGACTCTAAAATCTCGCACCATTGATGTATGTCACTTCTCCGAAGCGCGCACACAGGACTCAAGTGCGGTCATCTATTTGACCTCACCCTGTCAATATGAAGAACGGGCACTATTTACCCTTTAGAGGGTCTGGGGGACCCTAATGCTCTTCCCCATGGCCTTCCTGGTGTAGGTCGAGCATTAAGTTATGCAGTAGGACAGGCTCTGTTAGATTGGATCCTAATAGATAGTCGCTTGTGCGCTTTTCGACCAAATGGAACAGTACGAACTCGAAAAGATGGGGTCATACGCCTTTGCCTTTTTGTTGTCTCTGCCCAAGCCTCCAATGTTTGCAGCTCGGACGAAGTTAAAGATGAATTTCATAGGAAGCTATCCAACCTCCTTCAAAAAGCTAAGCGCTCTGAAGAAGTAACAGTTGTAGGTAATTTTAATGCTCAATTAGGTAGACTAAACTAAACCAAACTAAAAGGCACTTAGGCGGATCTTATGGTGTTGCGACTTAGCGAACTGATAATGGCAACCGTCTGTTGCAACTATTCTCAGATGACCATCTATTTCTGATAAACACCAACTTTAAACGTAAGGAGAGATATCATCTGACTTGGCGATGAACTCAAATGGATCACATTGTCACTAACTATCGTTGTAGGGGCTCGATAGTAGACCGTCGGTCATTCTAGAGCAAATATTTGGACTCGGATCATGTTATAGTTCGAGCATATATTTGTCTGCGTCTTACTAGACGTAGAAAAGCCACAGCAAGAAAACTCCTTCGATTTCAGCTCAATGACAAAGTTAAAAATATATTTCAGGAACAACTAGATAGAGTTAGTCAACCGTGAAAGTGATGTCCACCCCGAGGTAACTGTGGAGACAGCAGTGATATCTACTTGTAACCTAAACCAAAAGGTCATGGGAAGGCATTGAATTTCAGCGGCGTCTACGGAACCGATATACGTTCAGGAACTCATTCCGTCTGCCCTGAACACGATGAGGAGTCAAGACAGCTTAAACGTAGGCTGATAAAAAGCCTATGTAATGATAGTGGGTAGCGAAAGCAGAAGAGATGGAAAAAACAGCAGAGATAGGTAACAGTAAACAACAGTTCAGACTTATCAAGGAAACAGGTATTGAAAATCCGACAGTTAGCAAAGTTATTTCGAAAAAAACTGGACTATTATTCACTCTCAATCCAAGAAATTGAACCGATGAACAGAAAAATTTATGGGACAGTCCAACTGGCCTTCAACCACACCTCAGGTACCCACTGTCTCCAAGCAACCTAATTGGTGAGTTGATGTAGGTCTTCCAACTGTTAGTGAGGTTGAAAAGTCAATAAGTAATCCAAAGCGAGAAAGAGCAGCAGGGCCTGGTGGTCTTTTACATTTTTAAGGATGGTAATCCAGTTTTAGCGGTTAGATGAACTGAAATCTCAGCTCAAACCTGGGATCTGGACGTAATCCCATCTGACTAGTCTCGACCCCTGATGGTCCCAGTTCCTAAGAAAGGACGATCACAGAGGAATCAGTTTGACTAGTATGGTGTCTTAAATATTAGGCTCAATAATGCTTCGACGCCTAACCAAAGCTCATGAAGAGCAGACTAGAGAAAACGAGGCTGGTTTTCTACCTGGACGTTGTTGTATAGACCAGATATTCACACTACGTCAGGTCCTAGAACATAGACACACATTCAAACGCCCCACAACAGTAGTATTTCTCGACTTAAGGCAACATTTGACTCTGCTGATCGTGAGGTACTTTGGAAGTGTCCATCATTGAAAGGCGTACCAAAGAAGCATATTAACCTTGTACAGGCTCTCTACTGGAAAAAAACTGGTCGAGTCAGATTTTATGCTTAATTGTTGTCGGAAGTGACTACTTCGAGCGGTGTTCTTCAAGGTTGTCTGTTTTCCCCATTTCTATTTAACTTTGTCAGAAATAACACACATCGTCTCACTGTCTAGGGATTGATTTTTGCCACGAGATTCACTTGTTGACTTAAAATATGCAGGTGATATAGTTTTGTTTGGTGAAGACGCTGACAGAATGCATTCTTACCACCTTAGGCAACAATACCAGGATGTTTAGAATGGGGTTCTCTGTCTGTAAACTGTGACGAATAAACGCAGGATATACTTTCTTCTGAAGCGAGGAAATCTGGTTTTTAACTAAAAAAAATAGACGTAGTGATGAAGATTAATCATTTTATACATTTCTTTATCTACCATATTTATGCATTAACTAATTAAATTGGATAAAGGCTAATAACGTTAGGTCTTGTGTGTTTTCCCAATCAATCTGCTTCCAGATTTAACAGCTGCCTGGTTAAAGAAGGCTTAATTATAGTTTGTTTTTTACTGGTCGAGTGAATTTGTCTATACGATTGTTATTGAAATGGCTTTACGTTCACTCTGTAACCAAATAAAAGAATATGTCTTCGCGAAGTGTTTTTGATATTAAGTTATGTATATGAGAACCAATAAATACCTTATAAAATTTCAGATCAGTAATATTGTCCAAGGATTTAAGTAATCATATAAAGACACGAATTCCCCTTCTCTCATGGGCTTATCTCAAGTACTAAAGTTTCTTGTAGCACCAAATTATACGTTACATGCTTTTTGAAAATAAATGAAGTGACATTAATATTTTGTGTTTGAATATGTATGGTGACTTAATGCTTTAACTCATGTTCTTTTACTTAGAAAAGAGAATATCAAACCATCAAATAACGATATCATAACAGCTACTTCTGTATCAAAAGAAATTTTTGATGATGTTCCAAACTCTTCCGTCCATGATCCATGCTCTGTCTCTGAATTTCGTGTGCTTGCAGATATGGAAACAGCGCGACTACTTGCGTTATGCGGAGATTGGAATTGTGTTCTATCCGAGGAATGTGATAATATCCCGGAAAAAGGTGGGGGTTCAATTTTTACGGACGTATATTTTTTACCGATCCTGTTTTGTCTTTTTTTCTTATAATTTGTTTATAAATACCTAAAATATTATAAGAAATAAAACACCTTACACTAGACTTTTAGTCTCTAGTTCTCTAGTTTTAACTCCTCTCCTATTCGCTTTGGGATGCTGAGCAGTATTATTAGCTCTCACACAAACCATTTAGCTCAAAGCTGGGTACACAGATCTTTACTTGATACGTAAGTTGTATCAAGAAAGACACATTGTACGCATAAACTATATAAAATTTCAATCTTGTTCAAATGAAGCTGGACAGATTAGTTTGAAAATATACCCTCTAGTTAAAACTAGTATTGTTATAGTCACATCAGATTTCTGTTGTTTTGTATCCAAATTTTATCTCTGAATTACAAGCTTCTAAATTCACCTCTTGTGTATGCGGGGTTTTTTGTTGTCTGCAAATCCTGTATGTGATAAAACGTGATCTGACTACGCATCACCTCACTAGTACAGTTATGTGAATTCAATCTAATCTATATGTAATCCATTAATCTTATTTAATTCCCTCTACCCTCTATTTGTGTAAAATTCCTATCATTATCGCACTATTTCATTATTAACAGTAAATGAATTCAAAGTAGTTTAATAGCCACGTACAGAATATACGTAGATGACAATAAACTATGCATGTTATGTAAGGGATTAACACTAATCGAAGGTTAAGTGCCTAAAGTGAGCTATTGAAATTTTTGCACAAGGAACTAACAGTTGAAATGAGGTCTAATAGATTACTGTTAGTAATTATGCTGAAGTTGTCTGCACATTTTCTGTTGTTGTTCTTTCTGACCCTATATTTACTTGTCATACCTTTCATTAGATCATAGATCTATTCTATCTTCATATGTTTATGAATCAGCGGATGACCTAAGTGATAAGCTCCTTAAACTTTACTTGTCTTGATGTTGCCTCTGTTCACTATTTCAACGTATTCTCATTCGAATTCATGTTCACGATTGCCCACGTTCATTGTTATGAATTAGTATATATCGTGACGTCTGAAATTATGTTGATATTTATGAAAGTGAAGAGGGTGGCAACTTGGTTGGATCTAATATTTGTGGATAACATTTACTTGAGAACAGTTTTGTTGGTGTTTGATTATGAACTAGACAATCTTAAGTACTGTTAGAGGTATGAGATCAGTTATCACTTCCTGGCTGTCCATACCGTAAAAGGATACTTCTTAAAGTAACTGAAAAAAGGAACTGGGTTAGGAGTATGATCTTGACACCCTGGGAGCGTGACAACTATTTGAAACTAGTCACATGGCATTTTTCCGAGTAGTTTCAAATGAAATAGCTCAGTAATTTTAAGGCTTCTCTCTCGACGGAAATTTATGAGTCAGGGTGGTGTGCTATTCTTAGGACCGACCTTTTTAACCCTCTCTTCCTGTTGGAGGAAGGTAGCATCGCTTTAGATAACAATTGTCTAGGAGAAAAATCGTACTGGCATCACACCCTTATACAGTCGGTAGTATGACTTCTCCCTTGGACTATTAGTTTGCTACTCTTAGTCTCACTGCTCTTCAACCAGCCCGCTTAATATTGTAGGACCTAAGGGAACAAATATTTTAGGCGATATAGCTCGGTTGGGTCATCAGGACATCCAAGCCTGACCACCATGTCAAGGTAACAACTACAGTCAGGTAAAATAGTAAGTAAACAGGCTAACTTAACGGCTTCGTATTATGATATCACTGTTCCAACAATCCATTAGTCATATCTTGGTTAGTTACATATCATTCTTAGTAATAATGAATAATAGAAAGTGATGGTATCGATTTCACCTCATATCGTTGTAGTTCTTAGGCCTTTTTTCTCACTAATTCTTGTGATAAAGTGGATTGGTGTGTTTTTGTGAGAAAAGTGGTGCTTAAATAAGTATATTTTTAACCTAAACAATTTTATATCATTTAAGTGTGATGCTTTCTAACTTCACTACTTTACCTTTCTTTTCGCATACATAGCACTCGACTCTATCAGGGCAACCGTTGGGAAATGTCAATTATTGTTACAGAAAAAGTTGCCATTTTTCAAAACCCTAATTGAAATGGCAGAAACAAGCCTTGGGAAATCTGACACACTGTCGAATAGTGCAACAGCACCAGAAGCCACTATAAATGATCTCTTGGGTTATTGGACCTTAGTAGCTGATGAAATCAGTTTATCCGATAGTGCTTTCGAACGTCTACGTGTTTGGCGTGATGAATTACATTGGTCAATTGATCAGTGTCCTGTTACCCCAGCCAGATCACAAATTGTTAAACGACGCGGCCGTCCATCTAAACAAATAAAACGTTTACCAACTCCAAAGAGTAGTAAATCCAGAAAGTCTCAGTCTGTTAGCGATGAAGTTCTGAATACAGACAATGTAAATCCCTCTCTTTCAAAAAAGCTGGGTTCAACTGTTAAAGCAAACAAGGTATTGATTTTGTCGTTTGTTCACATTAAATGGTTCATCTACATCGTTGAGTTGAATCCCGGATATTCCAATAAAAATTCTCCACATCATTTAGATATTGATACTGTATATTCATAAGTACTAGGTATTCTCATTGCTTTTTAAAAAAAGTAATACCATACGGAATCATGTTACTACGATTGCTTTACTGAAATGATGTTTAATGATTGTATGGACATGTATGCTTAACCACTTATTATTATGTCCTGCGATGATGTGAAAAGTTAGCTAAAAGCATAACCTTTAGTTCTCACACTGACCGTGGTAAATATTAGCTTAAACAACTATTCTTCACTCCACAGACTGTCATCTTTTAGTCTTCTAGGGTCTCTATTTCCTTCAGTTATTCTCAGCATCAGTAGGTAATTGTCAATATGAAAACTTAGTTGACTCGTAAATGTTGATCGTATGCATGACGTAAAGCAACATTTCATCTGGTAAATAAAGATCCTATTTGATTACGTAACTGAACCTAAATATCACGAGGTACTACCGAATAATAATAATACTTCGGTGATGACAAAACACAATGATTAAACTCCATTATGTATGTTGGATGCAGGAGAAATTCGCATTTTGCATGGAGTTATTTATCCGTTCTCTTAAAACTTTAGAGGTGATCTTGATTGGTATTTATTAAGTCGCCTTCCGCTATCTGAATCTCATTCATAAAAACATACGTATCATCTTCCAGTTAACAGGTTTAAACCATCGCCTGATACTTCGTTTGAATCTATGTTTAGGATCTGTTATCGTTGATAAAATTAAAATAAAATGACTAGACCCGGTAACTGTTTCTCTTTGTTGCTGAATTTCTGAAATAATGGATAAAAATATATCTCTATTTCACCTCTTCATGTGTCAAATTATATGTCCTTTGAAGAAAGCGATCAACTCCTTATGAAACCCTTCTAATGAACTGTTCTTTCTACACAAGTTACATCCTCCATAGAGTAATGCAAGATGATCTAAAATGTACGCCATTAAAAAATCGGATATACCTAAATGCAATAACACTAACATGTATGGGCGTTGGCTAAATTTCTATGGAACTGTGACATTCATACTAATGAATTATTGAGTTGTAACATACGTCATGCTCAGATCTTAGCTGTAATTGAACTCCATCAGTCGAATTGTAATATATCCTGTGGTCTAAGTAACCCAATGTTACGATTTAATGGTTATGCTATCCATTTTCCGATTTTGATACTGATACACAAGTTTCTATACGTAAGCCAAACCAACTACTTGAGTGAGAAAACAGCTTTTATTGACTAACCGAGTTAGCGTTCATGTATGCTCATCCATATGTGTGTCTATCCGTTAGGAAATTA
This sequence comes from Schistosoma rodhaini, assembly GCA_944470415.2. Taxonomy (NCBI): domain Eukaryota; kingdom Metazoa; phylum Platyhelminthes; class Trematoda; order Strigeidida; family Schistosomatidae; genus Schistosoma; species Schistosoma rodhaini. Next base: position 33,441,975 of record OX104037.1, read on the forward strand.
AGCCATTAATGCAGTATACCTCATATTTTGATAACTTACACTTATTATTTGGCGATATCCGACCAACCCAATGTATCGTAGGTTTGATGCTTGATGAACATAGGTAATGAATGAATTCTTTGATCCTAGACATCAGTCAGTCACAACGTAGAACTTCGTACGTACGTACGTCAGTTCAAGTTGTCATACCACATTAGCACAGAGATACTATTGGCGATTCAAAACCCATAGTGATAAAAGTAGTAAAAGTATAAGCAGTAATCCGAAAGATTAGGGTTTGAAGATGTTATTCAAGGAGTATAATCCAGTGAAATACATTTATAAAGAGAAAAAAGGATAGGGACATGAAGACTTCAGAAGATTAGAATTTGGGAGAACAAAAAGAGTGGATGTACTTTCACCTTTTCAAACGATTTTAAGCCATGTCTTTCAAGGTCTCTAACCATCGGTTAATATCCACTCTTGAATTCCTACCATGTAGTCTACACCTACCGACATGGCTAAGTCTACTTGTCAGTGACTTCATGGATTTGTGCCACGTTTTGGTCTGGCCGCCCCCAGCTTTCTTCCAACTTACTCCTACACCATAAAACATTACACGTCGGGGCAGTCGGTGGTTGGGCATACGTAACATGTGTCCCAGCCAGATTTCCTACAGCTTTTTCAACGTCGTAAAAAGGTGGATGACTAACATTAACTTGCCATTCAGGCGGACTTGGGATTGTGGGGAAACGAAGTGTGGCTGAAAGCCCGTTAAACTAATCCCTAAAGTGTTCTGCCCTGGATTCAGAATGAATAATATATCCATCTTTTTCCGGGATAGTTTTGCTGACAGTTGGATTCCTAATACGGTTTCCTTAACAAGTCTGAACAGTTGTCTGATGTTTCCACTACCTTTTCCATCTCTCTTGCTTTCGCTACCCACCATTGTTCGCGATCATTGCGTAGGCTTCTTATTATCCTGCGCTTAAGTTGACTCTGCTCTTCGTTACATTCAAAGACAGATGGGATGAGTTTACGAGCATTTATCAGTGTGGTAGATGATGCTGAGATCCAGTGTTTCTTCCTAATCTTATGGTTTACCGTACTAGAGGATATCACTGCTGTTTCCACAGCTTTTCGGATGTCATTCCACGCTGCCTCGGGGTGGGCACAACTTACATGGCAACCTAACTGTTTTCTAGTTGTTTTTGAAATATATTCTTAGCTTGGCTATCATTAAGTAGAACCCTAAGAGGTTTCCTTACAGTGTTTTTCCTACGTCCAATAAGACTCAGACAAATACGCGCTCGCACTAGAGCATGATCTGAATCTAAAGATGTGCTCCAGAATGAGCGATAATCTTCTATCGAGCCCCTCCATCTGTGGCTGATAGCGACGTGATCTAGTTGGGTCCAACGTTGGGACGAATTTGGGGGCCGCCATGTCAAAAGATGATTTTCCTTGTGCTTAAAGTTAGTATTTGCAAGAAACAGGTGGTTATCTGAGCATAGCTGCAACAGACGGTTGCCATTATCTGTTCTTTGAGCCACGACACCATAAGATTCACCCAGGTGTCTTTCATTTTCGCTTAGTTTACCTACTTGAGCATTAAAGTCACCAGCTACTATTACTACATCAGGGCGCCTAGCTTTTCGGAGAAGGTCAGAAAGTTTTCTGTAAAACTCATCTTTTATATCATCTGAACTGCAGTCAGTGGGAGAGTAGGCAGAGACAACGAAGAGGCAGCGACGAGTTTCCCTATCTTTCCGAGTCCTTACTGATCCGTTTAGTCGGACAGCGCATAGACGACTGTCTACTGAGATCTAGTCTAAAAGAGCTGAACCTGCCCTCGGACTCAATGCTATACCTACTCCAGCGAGGCCACATGAAGCAGCATCAAGGCTTCCAGATACACGAAGCGTGAATCGAGATGGATCTTTATTTTGACATGGTGAGGTCAAATGAATGATACTAATCGGATCATGTATGCGCGTTTCGGAGACCCAGCACACATCGATGGTGCGAGATTCTAAAGTCCTAGCTAAGGAGGCCTGTTGTCCAGACGTTGAGAGCTCCCACATGTAGTTTATGAGAGTGGTTTCAGAAGATCAGGGCCTTACCACCGGAGACGGAAATCCGTGAGTTAAGGTGAGACGTGACATTTTTAGGGTTGACCTTTTCTAACCCCTTCCTTCCTTGTGAGAAGGCAGCAGATGCTGGTTGTCAGAGGAAAGCATCTTACTGCTGTCACATCCCTTTACAGTCAGCAGTATGACTTCGCCCTCAGACCTTGAGTTGCTGCTTTTAGTCTTACCGTTTTCCAACCGGCTTGCCTGGCATGGTAAAACCTACAGAAACATATGCTCCAGCCAATATACCTCGATCGGGTCATCTCGATTGCAAAGCCCGACCACTACGTCTAGGTAACAGCTACGGTTGGGATCCTAGATATCATGTGTGTTGATATTCATTGACAGGGTTTTGTCGACAGTTTTGTTCACTCCATTATTGCAAGGCTTTAACATGGATATTGTTTTTTTGCCCCTAACATTCTCGATTCAAGGCTTTTAATATCTCTGTTCACAAGTTTTCAACTATAATTTAGTTATGATATGTTGTCAATGGTATAGAACCATGGTATACAATTGGTGTTTTATGTGATAAAACTGCCACATATGTTATCCAGCCATAAGTAAAATATATAAAAACATACCATGCGAAATAGAGTCCATGTAAATTCAGTTGTAAAATGTTCAGTATACTGTGATTTCTGTGTAAAATTAATGAAGATGTTAGGTGGCACTAACAATGCATTTGAAAGAAAACGGGTAACTCCTTATTACTATATGAGAAAGAAATACACCCAGATCTCGGTAAACCACTACTGTTTAGCGCATTATTAAATGTAAATGTTTCCAATTCATAATATGATCTTGTTGACTCAAAAGTCAAAATTTTCACTCAACGTTTTTTGGGGAATTAAAGGATGTACAGAAAAAACCGGTGAAGTCCAGATTTGCTGAATTTCTGCGAGCTAAAAAGGCACTAACAGCGGAAGGTAAGCACAGTGTCTATTTCTTTTATTTGCGTTCATTTGTAAAACTGTTTCTGTTCGAAAGTTGTTTTGTTCAGCTCTTGTTGCTCTTTCTTAGACCTAATAAGCGTGCTTTCTTCAATTGCTTATAATCTTTAGAACGAATTGTAGTATATTCACTTATCTTACCAACCTATCAGGTTTTTATTATTGGTGTAGGAGATTTGTTGAGATTGTTCAATCCATGGATCACAGTGTAGATTGACTTCAGTTAAACGACCATTAAAAACCGAGAAGCACTGGACGGGTGTCTGCGATGTCAACTAAGGAGAATTGAACTATATACACAAACTCCCTTCACTAACAATACTCACTAGTGAATAACTTTGAAAGCGAATTGCCAGGATTCTTGTCAGAAACCGTGATCAATGGAGTTCAACCATAGTAGTTGTGAGACAACGATCACTAATGACATTCGATTGTGGTCGTACAATAGCGCGAATTGACTGAAGTTAGAAGTTCGTACCATTGAACGTCGACCCATTGATCTGAAGGTTTATTGCATACCATAAGGCCTCCAGGTCCCGATTTCGATCTCTGGTAGAGTCAAGGATGAGTGAAAAGGCTGTTCAGTGCTTCTTACTTTGAAATGGTTATCTAACTAATCAGTCTGTGTTTGTAAACTATAGCTTTTTATCAGCTGATATTAAGGTAGATGTTCATTCTGACTATTCACCTGTAGACATTATTCTGAGTTTTTAAGCCGAATTAGAAAGCATATTTGCATGTAATTTGGAAAATAACATTGTTATGGTCTTCGGCTGTTAATTTAAAAAAAAAACAGGACAGACATTCTTTGTCTGGATCCCAATAGACAGTTCCCTGTATTCCGTTCGATCAAATAATTCTGTGACAAATCTGAGATAAGGATGCACGCCATCGTCTGCCTACGCCTCCACTGATCACAGCCTTGTTTAAGTAAGAGATAAGTTCTATGAGAAACCCTCTGAACTCTTCCGTGAGGCTGCACGCTCGGGCGTAGTATTCAAAGTTGGTGTTTTTTATATCCGAATTGGTAGGAAGAGTCTGTCTGAAAAAATATGTCTAGTGTAGTTTCTCAACATCTGAACCAAAAAAATAGATAGTTATGACCCTCTGTTTTAGTTTCGCTCAAACAACCGCTTAGTACTGGTAAACACCAACTTCAAGAATGGGAAGAGACATTATCTGATATAGTGACCCCTCAATATTTACTCAACTAAACCCGGAGAAATCGCTACAGGAGGACCTTAGTTTGAAAATGAAAATGTCTACATAACAAGGAACTAGCTAAACACGTATTCAGTCATGAAGGTAATGCTAATCTCCAATCAGCTAGCTGTATATTCATCGGCTATATTTTGTGAGTAACTTAAGTTAAAAGGTTAAAAAGTGCCAGCGAATTTCGAGAACATTTATAACCAGTGAGTTTTTTAACAAATCGGTTGATGGGACTGTAAATCTTTATCTACTGAAGTGACTGGGACCCGTTGCATATTCTCAGTCACTCCCTATCCCAAAGGTCAGTATCGTCTGATGTAAGAGCCGTTTAAGGAAAAGCCAGGATTGGGCAAATTAAAACATGTTTTAGTTTGCAATTTCATTGTCCATCGATCAGAGTGGCTTCGGGACGTGCAAATTTTCGGGTTAGGACTTAAAAAATAATTGTTACCTATGATTTTAGATGTTGAGTGACATTGCCCAAAATCAAGCTGCGGTGACGCATATGCTTTCATTTTTCTTTTGTGTATCGCAATTTCCAATGTTATTCCAGTCTTCTAGTTCACGAATTCAATCCTTCTTGAACCATGTTTGATTTTCCTTACCATCAAATTGATATTACCATTATTACGAGTAACTGGATAAATTCAGAACACTTGCATTTACCCTACTACCGTGGAATCAATCTGAAATAGTTTATTTTGGCCAATTAATAAAATCTTCATTTCCATGTCAAAGAATCTCTTTATCCACTGATAAGTTGGTTTTCGTATTGTGTCATTCCATGATTTACTACTGTATCAAAAGAATCCATAGTTTTGATATGTCTTTCATCTGCACTGATTTTAGTTTTACAATTTCGATGTTTCCCAATCAGAATTTACAAACGATTGACTACAGAACAGTAGTGACTTGTCTGGAATCTTGAGGAGACCGCTGTTTCTCCCTGGGGAGGTGTTGGCTATTCAAACCCAACCAACTTCATAGTCGGAGATGTTATCACTCAGTTGCTCGTGCAGCTGCTACGCCTTGTTGACTAGTGTCCAACTAGTACAAAACGTAATTGAGACAGGATTTCCCTGTCGATTACCTCTAACCGCTTAACCAGTCAGAATTATTACAATTCACTGTGATACATTATCACCGCCACTAACTGTTCAGTTTTAGTAATAAATGTTGGTGCGTGTTTCATCATTAAGGTAAATCATCTTAGTTTATACTTATCCCTGATTAAATCTTGACTACTTGTTTTCGAAGTTTGGACTTTTTGAACTTTCATATATAAAGAGGGTTTTTTATGCATAGGTTATCTGTACTTTTAAACGTTTGAATTTTATATTCTTGTTGACAAATTTTGATGGATACCCATTATCGATGAGTTTTTGTAAAGAGGTTCAATTCGTCACCTGTGGCATCGGTAACTGCAAATTCTTTGTATTCGTATAGCAAAAAATATGATTAAATTTTCTCTTTCTCAAATTTGCGGTTAACTTCATTAACTGAGATAAAAAATGATCATGTATAGGTATCATTAAATACATAAGTTTTTATTCTATCCTCTTTTCCTTTATTCTCATTTCTCTACAGCGACATCTACTGATCATGGTCAACATCAATCTTATCAGCAAAGTGAAAATATTGTTGATGCACTCTCACCTCTTGGTTTACATCCAGTTGATAGGAATTTCACTATCCAAAAATAATAGAGAATTAAAAAAGAAGATCAACGTATATATTTTTTATTTTGACTGAATTGTACAAACAATTACTACTTATTTTACACTTGTTAGTCATGATTGTTAACTGACTGACTGACATTTTTGTAAACCAAAAATCTATCTCTGTTTCTTTTTCACACTTTCTCTTTCCATCAGTTTATTGTTCTCTTACTAAATGTTTATTCTTTGCTTTTTGCCTTGTTGTCGTTTATGTTATTTTTGGTTATTATTGTTACCATTATTGTCATTATTCTTATTATCATTACTGTTTATTGTTCATCCATACTGTTTTATTGATATTATGGTTTGAGTAAATCAGATATGTTAATATCATTAATATAAAAGTAAGTATACAATGAAATATACATTACTATTATATCATTATTTTCTGATCATTTACTAGGCTTTAAATTTGTATAGTAGTAGTAGTGATTGTAATATAAACAACGTATTCGAATGCCTATCACTATTTGTTTTAGTTAGAGAAACTTTACATTTATAGGAAAACATCTACAATGTACAACTTATGAAAATTTCGATAATCATACAAATATTATTATTGGTAATGATTGTTTTTATCTGACTTGAAGATTAACTAACAATATATCTAGATTTAGTTCTATAGATTATCCTATAAAATGTTCTGATGACCATTAAAAAAGTAACTGGAAAGAGAAAATGGTTAGAATTTTAAAGACAACCTAAGAATATGAATAGATTATTAAGAATACTTGTCTGATCTTTTCGAAAGTATGAAGTTCACGTACCATGAACTAGTTTTGATGAAAACATTCTTGCTACTTTTCTTTTATACCACCAGAAAATCAAGTATGATAATTCAAACAGTGTTTAGAAGCTAATAGAATAGATTATTTTCTCACAACTAAATGATAAGGCGGGAACGATCATGTTTGACAAAATAGTTATAAATCGAATAAGCGATTCAGTGAAAGAAAGGTACTAGTTAGTGGTATGAAATAGGTATTAAGGCATTTGCAAACATGTTTACATCACCTACACCAAAAGTGATACTGCTTTAGGGTTGTAACATTGAAGAGGAATGTAGTCGTACATTAACTGGCTACCAAGTACGTGACTCACGTTTATGAAGTATGACCCCTTGCTCCCAAATATGAAATGTCAGCACATTTCTTAAAATCGAAAGCTTACTTTCCTTTAAGCTTGTTGAAGAACATGATAAGCACGAGGTTATAAACCTCGGTAAGAACTTACATCTTCCTACTTGTGTTTGTGGGATTTCATCCTTGTTGCCATTTGGTAATGACAGTCTACTAGTATCAGTAATCACATTATATTAATAGGAATTCCAAACTATTGTCACATTTTCCTAACGTCGCGTAATTTAAAAGGTTATACTAAAGTCCAATACACAAACACGATATATGTGCTATCGCATTACAGGGTTTTGCTTATCAAAATGGAATGTTAATAAAGGCATGGATGGACTTCAATTTTTCTTAAATATGTGTAACTACTAACAAGTAGTTAGTGAATAATTGCAGAAGTTTGATCCCTACTAAAATTCACCACATACTATCTGGTTTCTGACCAATGAATTTTACCCCGAATGTAAAATTCTATCCAAAGTGTATATTTCTTTAGTAATGTCAATCGCAGAGTGTTGTGATTCATTTGGATCGGATAATAAGAAGGCTAGTTTTTTCAATATAATATATATGTTAGGATAAAGCATTTCGAACATTAACTAGTTGAAATATTTATACGAACTCAAAGCTTGATAAATAGGAACATATGAATAGAAAGAATAACAAGGAGAGAACAACATTGTTGATACCACAGGATTTTTCCCAAAATTCAAATGATCGACTTAATATTGGATACAAACGTCTTTGAACATGTAAAAGAGGTTTAAATATTCGTTTGACTTAGCTTTCAAAAAATCACCCTATTCTCACCGTCATACACTAATGTATAGATTGTTCCTAGGTTGGTTCTACAATGGATTTCTAATATATGTTTAACGATAGAAAAGAATGAAGGCTTGTCACCTACCCTTAGTTTGCTTTTGTAATCATTAACGTACTTGCTCAACTAGCATTAGTAGCATATCACGATTAGTCCTATCTATGTATGCGTTTCGACACATGTATATGTGAATCGACGAACATTATAGAATATTATACAATCTTTTATATACTGCTAGAATTTTTTAGTTAATCATAGAGTTTTTCAATTATCCTTATCTTGATAATGTAAAATACTTAAAATCGGTGTAGACACTTTCAGGTACAGTAGGCCTCAATATTTTACGATCTGTACTCTAGTTTATGAATTTTGATGGATATCGATTAGGCACTGTTACTTAAATGAAAACTTCCACTTCATCTAGATGCCGTAAATCAAGATAAGATAACTTGGAATAGGCTGATACACATTTGTTCCAAGTTTAACACTAAACTAGACCTGTAGAATGGTTTGTCTATATTCTATAGATGGTATTGAATTTTTGGATGTATGTACAAAATAATTTGTTGCAATAGCCTTTTCTGTCCTTTGTAATAGGTACATGATAACTTTCCTAAATAAACGAATAAGAAATTATCAGTTACTGATGGCTCTACAATGTTTCTAGTTGTTTTTTCCAAATGTCTGCTCTAAGATTTCAAGGCAAGTGAATTACTTCTGAAACAAATGACTGAAATTACAAAAAAATCCAATGCTAAAATCAACATTAGTCGATAAGGATGCAAATTGAAATCAATGAACTAAAGAAATCAACATCAAAGCACACAACTGTTAACATTTAACCATCTGGAAGGGAATAATCTTTAGTATACATTTTTCACTTATTCCAAGTCATCAAAGTTAGTAAATATTAATTTTCTAAATATCAAATAGCTTGTTATTTACTGAATAACATATAGATCTATCATGAGTGAATTAACCGTAGTGTCGATAGAAAAGTTTGACTACATCTCATAACAGTATAATTTCTAGTTCAAGGTTACGCAAATAACTCTCTACATTCAAGTCATTTTGAGACACTGAATTCTACTGTGTATATAACCTAGAAAAGAGTACTTTTATTTTTTTTCTATAATCATCGGTATGTAGTAATTAACGATGGATTATAAGAGAAATGCTAATTTATGTATTGTACTTTCTATCTTAATATGATATAATGACTTTTCATTATCTATTACATTCTTCTATCACCCCTCCCAATGCAAGAGAAAAACAAACAAATTCACGTGATTAGAAATTCGCAAAGTTTTAGTTATTTATTTTAGTAAAAATAAGAAATTCTATTCCTAATGTATGAACAGAAAATATGCATATCATTTAGATGCTAAATGAAGTGCCTAAAGGATAAATGTGTTCAATTATCTTATGCATATGAAAACGTTACACTAAAAATTCCACTTGGATATCACTATGGTGATTACTTTTTTTTCTTATCTGCATTCCTTTTTTTCAACAGAAATATTAATAATCTGAGACCTATATGTTGACTTTTTTCGACCTGATTTAACATATGACATTCGTTTCTCAATAATAACTGATGATTGGATAGTATTATTGTAAACATAAATGATTCTTCAAAATTTACAGTTAAATAGGTCATTCAATATTGATCCTGACTTTTTTTATAGTTTCAATAGACTTAATTAATTGAATGATCATCGTCTAGTGCCTACACTATTTATTCTTGAGTTATTCCTGACCTCAGACTCTTCTATCAGTCTTTGGACAGTTAGTCTAGAGTCATATGCGTCCACTTATGAACTCGACTAAATATGATATTTCTCACTACTACTGTTACTATTATAATCTTCTTTACTGCCTATCTGTTGGATCAACTTACATTATCTGAATACTGTGCGTAGAAGAGATAGGTACCAGCATCACGCGATTCTGCAACATTATATATATATATATATATCACACGAACAAGAAATTACTACTTTTCTCAACTGTCAATCAGAATAGAAATACAAAATGAATTATTACAAGAGATTTTATTAATCTAGTTCACTATACATGTGTTTATACAAGTAATCCATATGACCACTATGAACTACAATTGATAAGTTTTAATAGGTATATCATTAGCAAATCATGATGTTTTAAAGCATAAATGTTTCATTTGTAGTGGACTAACTGTTCGTTTTTTATCGATAAAATATATCAATGTTACTACTCCAATGATTATATCACTAAACTGATTATGGTCCAATCCAAGTGAGAAAAACGAGGTAACAAACAAAGATTTATTATCAAACCTTAAAGTCAATCAAAAATTGTGTTTCAATGCATTGAGTTTTATAACGCTGATTTACATTGATTAATAAATAAGTTTTAAATAAATTAATCTGTGTAGCACTGTGTGTTGGCTGACCAATAACTTACAATATGAATAGAATTTACAAATATCAGAAAACTAAAAGGTTTTAAAGAATAAACATAACTTATTTGTTAATATAAAAGGTTTACGCAGATTATCGAATGCTCTTAGTTTATTTCACTGACTGATTTTAGTTAGACAATCACTGAATACTAGGAAACATCAGGCATCTGTTTCTCCCAATCATGGGACTTCTCAACAGTGTGCACATATGACCCTTTACGGGATCGATTTCAGGATCACCAGTCTCACGATTAGCTCTTAACCTCCAGACCACTGAGTCGTCATCTAACGATGTGCATATCTAATGTCAATCTTCGAAAACCCTCTATATTAATAACAGTCATGTGTTCACTAACACCAACCCAATCACACTTGATGGCGAAACTCTGGAAGAGCTGGAAACATTCAAGTACCTGTGAAGCATCATTGATAAACAAGGAGGATCGGATGCAGATGTAAAGGTGAGGATTGGCCAAGCAAGGGCAGCATTCCTACAATTGAAGAACATATAGAACTCAAAACAACTCTCAACCAATTTCAAGGTGAGAATCTTTAATACGAACGTCAAGACAGTCCTACTGTATGGAGCTGAAGTGTGGAGAACTACTACGACCATCATCAGGAAGGTACAAGTATTTATAAACAGTTGTCTACGCAAAATACTCAACATCCACTGGCCGGATACTATCAGCAACAGCGTTTTATGGGAGAGGACAAACCAGCTTCCAAGTGAAGAGGAAATTAGGAAAAGACATTGGAAGTGGATCGGACATACTTTGAGAAAATCACCAATGTGCATCACGACTCAATCCCTAACTTGGAATGGTGAAGGGAAGCGGAAAAGAGGAAGGCCAGAGAACACACTACGTCGGGAAATAGAAGCCGATATGAAAAGTGTGAATGTTGACTGGAAAGAACTGGAAAGGAAGGCTCAGGACAGAGTTGGATGGAGAATGCTGGTGAGCGGCCTATGCTCCTCCACAAGGGGTAACAGGCGTAAGTAAGTAAGTAATGTGTTCACTAGTGATTTACTACTAGATGCTATTCCAGGACTCCCAGTCATAAGCTGTGATCAGTGAAGTTGAACCAAGTCGGGTCAAAATGAACGATCCTATTCTACGTCAGTATGATATTTATTCAGTATAACACTAGTAACTACACAGTGAACCAAGTACATGTGGTTTCTATACATAATAATTTAGACGGAAAATTTAAAACAAAAATTTATCGTAATATTTGAATGGTTAACATTGGTTAGATAACCATTAGAAAGCGAGAATCACTGGATAGTTGTTCCATTCAAGTACGGGACTCTTTGGAGTTCCTCTTTCACGATTACACAAAGGATCATATTCATAACTTCTCACAACTTCGCTACCTGACTTTAAATTGAGATGTAAACTAGTGGATAACTCAATGATCTGAAAGCTAAGCGTCCTTCGAGGATGCTGAGTGTTATTTGCTCGAGAACTTTTAAGATGGTGGACGCGATCTATTGAAGAGTTCAATACTAGGACAACAACTGTTTAGTGTCACTCGGTTTCCGACGGTTGCCTAACTAGAGTCAGTCTGTGATATGAAACTACAAAATAAACAGCCTCCCAAAATCCATATGATAAAAGGAATGCGATCACTTAAACAATGTAACAGTTACTCGTGCGTAATAGAACTAGATAACGTTGAATATATATACTAACAACAACAGCAGTTGACAGTCCACAACTGGATATACAAAAAGAGAATAGAGACAGTAGTGTACATCTGTAGTAAACATCTGTAATTCTATGTATTATATCAGTGAAGTCAGATGTTTCAATGACGGGATTTGAATTATGACTTCATTTCGTAATATTTTAAAACTCAGACAGAATATTCAGCAGTGTGTGCATGTTTATGATTAAGAATGATTGGAAGGGCTTTTTAAAAGTAACAATCAATTATCTCACTTTATAGATTACTAAGCTATAAATTGTTAGGGATGTATTATAATAATAATTCATTCACTAACAAATAGATGAATCAACATCGGAAACAGGAAAGCAGATTGTCCATTTTGTTAATAAGCCAATATAATCAATTCATATAATCTTAGTAAAATGAACGACACAACAGTCAAGGGAAATAAATAAAACACTATCTCTAAAATGCATTGAATCTGAGAAACATTCTGTTTAAAAAATTCGAAGCCCCATTCATCCATACATATATATGGAACTAGTGAAAGGACACAATTTACTATCACATATATAAATGTATGTAAACAATCGTGAATATAAATTTGGCTGAGAGAATAGTAAAATATCAGCTCAAGAAAACACCGAGAATGCTAGTAAAGTACGACATTCATGTTAATCTGGAATTACTAAACAGATTGATAAAGATCCAATTTATTAATCCATGTAGAAAAAATCAATCAACTATTAAGATCATCGGCCAATAAAACATAAGAGTTAATCGTTGCATAAGGGTACAGATTTTATCTGTGAAGACATCTAGTTAACACCAAGATCATCAGAGCAAATTAACTAAATACTTTCAGGTCAATCAAAATGCTCACTTCTAATTAAAGTAAGTGTAGGAAGTAAATACCTACAATAAAATTAATCGGTGGCATGAATTAGTCATGTTTATTTAACTACTTAATTTTATGACTAGTAGTTAAATAAAGCCAGAGTAATAACCAGTCTGAGATTGAGTCTTTTATAGTGGGCGTTTAACTCAAATATTATTAAGAACATGAAGTTCAGCAAATGGAACTCTTTTAAACTAGTTTATTATCAAGCTGTACAATCATACGTATATACGAAATTTTTCTCGTTAAAGTATTAATTCCGTGAGAATACATGAACAAGGAATAAACATGATGGTGTAACAGAAAGATTATAATACTAGATTACGTAATATGAATAGTAGTTCAGATTTATCGATTAAGATCAACTGTAAGCATTGTTGTCCAAAACGAAAACTGTTGTCTTTCAGATAAACAGTTCAGCTGAGAGAAAATAATGGTAAGTAGTGGTTTCACAAAACTATTCGTAAAACTACACCAGTTTATCGGTTACTGGTTTACATCATACTCAAGTATGGTAAAGCATAATATATGCCATACAGTATTTCATTTATTACTGATCATTCTTACAATCAGTTTATCTTTAAACACTTAATTTTATTTATTTATCTATTCGTACAATATGTAATTCATCATGTGCTTACGCTTCAACTGATATTCAACATGTCAACTAAATAATTGACTGTTTAAATCATACAAATCAAGATGACAAGGCTTCCTAAACATATGATCATCCATCGTTCATTAGGACCTGAAAAGTTTAAATTAATTTATGACAGTTAAATTCATATATTGTCATCTAAACCTTATCAATAATGATTATTTCTTTCTTAGAAAAACGAACAAGAAAGTAAACTATCAAAAGATCTCATGTTATATTGTTACTACTAATATGAATTTCTATTTAAACGCCTGTTTAAATTTTTTACCTTAAAACTTATCGATCGATTAGGTTTATGTTTCGATGATGAAGTTTCTACAGTTACATTATCTGTAATGTGTCTCGTTCATTGTCTCTTTCTAGTTTAATCATTTAAAGATCTCCATCAGAGATTACGCAGAACAATCCAAAAATCTTTCAACGCCGCTGAACTACGTTTAGTGGTGACACCGAGGCTAAAAGATGAATTACCTAGAATGACCACCTCATTTTGTATTTATCAGTTCGGCTGCTCCTGTGGAGCAAGTTATATTGGTCTAAGTTCTAGGAGTTTTCATTTTCGTCCTCGCGAACATCTCCTAGCTCGGCTAAGCAAAGGTTTGGAGAAGAAAGTAAACAGCTTGATATTGGCCCATTTAGTACAAACTGGTCATAGTGCCAGTATAAACCAATCCTTTTCAATTATTTATAAGGTCAGTAATTTTTAATTATAATCTGCAAAGTCTCCAATTTACAGCTAATTCAAAATAAACATAGTCTTGATGTAGGCATAGAAATTGTAATACTGTTCGACAGGCCAAGTAAAATATACAATTTTCCTAAGTATGTCTCGTTACAATGAATGCAATTATGTAATAGAATTCATTCGATCAATAAAATGAAGAATAGATATCCAAGATGACACATTTTGTTAACATAATAATATAATTGAATAACTTTAGTAGACAGTAACACAAATGTTTTATTTTTACATACTTTCAGATTTTAAATTTACATTTACGTTTACAAAAATGTAGATTCTATCCATAATAATTATTATACATTGGATATTATTAAGGAATCCTAAAGATCAGTAAAACTTTTAGTTTAGATTGGAACAGAAATACTTTTATTGCCCCCAAATGCCCTGGTACGGTCGAGAGTGGGGAGAGTCCACTCTCCCTCTCCAAATGCTCTCACATGGCCACGCGTATATAGCCTCTGCCAGAGAAATCCTACTCAATACCTTCTCGTAGCGGGGGTGTTCACGAAATTGAGAAGACGACAAGCGAATGTCCGGCGCTTTAACCGGGTTGGTGGACACGGCGCGTCCACCTAAGGGAATAGGAAAACCCTGATTCGAAACCAATGGTGTACATAGACTCCAGTATCCCGAAAGAATAAATGGCATATGAATCAATCGTTGGTCACCGGCTACCATGGGACTGCATCTCTTCACGATGCTCCGCTACCTTGTTAATCAAACCTTTAGGTCAAAGGCTCCGGGTGTGGCCTCCTAAGAAAATCACCTGTTTCGGTTTGGGCACCTGGGCAATATTACAGCCCTCACACGAATCAAATGAGTTGTTTGGCGCATATATATCTGGTGCCACTTTGTACCAATATTTATATGTTTAAATAAATAAATAAATAAATGTTGAGTTTTTAGCTGGCCCTTTTCACATTTTCAAGTATTTTTTGAGTTCATTGACTGAATCAGAGCTGTTTATAAGAAGTTAATTTTCACTGGGGATTTCATTTTCAATGATCTAAAACTATTTACATATATGTCTTCTATCAACATTCCGTTGTAGCATATCTCAACTTGTTGGATAAAAACAGAAAATAAAGTGAATATTAAGGCTTAAGACGAAATTCTCAGTGAAAATTCTATTCTTACATCAAATGACTGAAAATGTTTGATATTACAAACATATTGAAAATTAGAAAACAAGTGAGCTATAAAACCATAAACACGTATTCTATCTTGTAGAATACAATTTCCTAATATTTGTGTTTACCTGTTTATTTAACACTGTTTGACAAACAGTGTATTAGTAGTTTTCGAAAGTTTAATAATCTATGAAGTTGTTTCAGCTTAATATGTCTTTGGAGTTAGATCAAACTAATAAATTCCTCCCCAATACATCTAACTTTTCTTTGCCTGAACATACTTTTCTTATCTACCGATTATTTTTCTATCAATTTGAATATTTTATCTAAAAAAATAATATCGAAGCAAGTATAGAATTATATGGAGAGATCTTGAAAAACACATACTTTTATACAAATAACATTATCAATTTTCATATTATTCCGGTTTTTCTAAATCTAGTAAGAAAACAAAATAACATCTTCACACATATACATTTCTCCAGTTTCATATTACAATCTTCTTCCAGGTTTTCCATGGTAGTCTAGCTTTAATTGACTGATGAATTCAACTATTGAATTACTACAATCTCCACAAAATTCCCTTCTGATAATATTCATCATCTGCTCACTAATGACTGGATTCAAGAGGTATTTCCCGGAGTTCTATTGAGAAGCCGTGACCAGTAGAGTTCAACCACGTCTGTTGTGAGATGGTAACTCACTGAAGATAGTGATGACTGGTGCCTTTATTTCGTGGATCAGTTGAAGTAAGACAATGACACCGTTGGATGCCGGCGCAGTGGTCTAGTAGTTAAGCTTTCGCGCGCGAAACCGATAAGTACCGTGTTCGGATTCCGCGGGCGGGATCGTGGATGCGCATTGATAAGGAGTCCCACAATAGGATGAAACGGCCGTCCAGTGCTTCCAGGATTTCCATGGTGGTTTGGCTTCAGTTGACTAATGAATTCAACTATTAAATTACTAAAATCTCCATAAAACCCCCTTCTGACAAGAATAGAATGTCTAAATTCTGATTACAAATCTATCTTTAAAAAGGTGTTATTTCCATTTAACTAAAAGAAACTCTTTACTGATATTATTAGTTGTTATATTTCGATTAAACAGTAATAATTTTGATAGTGATACGTATATTCCTTGTACAGCGAAATTGTTTAAAGAAACAGTGTTGTACACATAGATGAACAGTTTCATAAAACAAAGCATATATCTTATGGGTGAACAATAGTACAATTAAAATTTTTACATATGTATACACATAATTATCAAATATAGAACAATGTTACGTCTTTGGTCTGTCAACTCATTAATATACAGAAGACAACTTGTCTCAATCTAGATTAAGATCTTGATAAGATGGCTGACTGGTTTAAGCTTGGGGGCTAGAAACGCATTAGTTCGAAGTGAGACTAACTGCCTTGATTAGAGAGACGAAAACTATTCTATCACCTGATCGGTTGACAACGGTGCGCGAGAAAGAGAAGATGAGACGACTGGAACAATACTCGATTTATTCATGATTCCGACTCACACTTCAACTTGGTTCCGATTCGGATCAGTGCGAAAAGATAAATGAATAAATAAATGACCAACATGACCACAACGCACAAACAGTTAGGAAACTACAATAATGTCCAAAACTGAGCACTAGGATAAAAAATTAGCGTAGCGAAGTCTACGTTTAAATTACAATAGCTTTGGGACGGAAAAGGTTATGACAGTGAATCATGCATCAAATGAAAGTTTATGGTGTTTTACAAGCTCCAAATTAAATGAAATAACGTCCCTGAAAATAGTTTGCGTAGTTTGCCAATGCTTCTCTGTTTCTCTGTTCACATCAATCATAAAAATCGATCATTATTAAAAATCGATAAGCTTGCTACTGAACAGATGGAAATTATTCAAAACTACGTATATCTGTTACAACTGACTTCATAAAGGTAGATGCCCGTTTATTCTGAACATTTACTTCAAGTAAAATTAATCAACTAACAGGGATTAGGAAATGACAGAAATTTTCATCGCTATAAACTGCTATCTCCATAACAAACTATTCTTCCATTTTAAATTCGACACCCACAAATATCTCTCTAAAGATAGCATTAACCACTTTGCTCAAAACAGGTATATGAGACAACATAACTGTGTTTGTAGTAACTGATGATTTATACTCCAAGAAAAATCACTACTTTTATCAATCTGAAGTTGGCTTTCGATTGGACGTTTGAATCTGAGTCTTTGATTATTCAGAGACAGGGATGGGAGGAGAGCAGGGAGAAGTGGAGCAAAATGAACAAATCTCTTACCTTTGAAATTTTATTCCCATAGGCTTCAAACTATTCCCAGACTAGAATATTACATCACTATAAAAAAGTATAAATGGACGATCCAAAAATAGAAATGTTTTCAAATCTTCTTTCTTCAAAATTAAAGCACTTCGTGAATCAGGACTTTATTTATCCTTAGTTGATAAGTTAGTAATTTGAAATGTATCATTTAAGTCGAAATGAAATCATGACCCGTTGTATAGACTACTAGATACGTATAGACTACAAGATTTGATGAATAAATTGATTTGATCAAATCCTGTCACTCATCTAGTTATGATGAATAAAGGCGGCCTGCTTTAACATCTGGACTATCTGTTCCTGCTACCTAGATACTTCAATAAGTCATTTAATTTTCTTTGTTTTAATACATCATTATGGCTATTATTCGCATAACCTATTCAGGTGCGTTTCTGAAAGGTGTACAAATTTGCCCTGTGCAAGTTGAAAAGACACAATCAGAGATATCGTAGTTGTTGGCAATATACAGGCAAGAGAATGTACATTGTTTAAATGTCGATTGACTGGACTTCTAACTGGCGATCACTCATTATTTATCGTCAGAACCGATCAAGAAGTAGGAAACAGGAACTTGGTGAAGTATATTGTGCAGAGAATTCTATATAGTATCAAAAATATAATATTGAATAAAGCTAATAGTAATAATAATAGTCCCACAATAGGACGAAACAGCCGTCCAGAGCTTCCAGGTTTTCCATGGTGGTCTAGCTTCAAATGACTCATGATTTCAACTATATAATAATAGCAATAATCTATTCTGTTTGACTTTCGTTATCATCTTTATTCATCATTGTCGTATAGAAAAGTCAATTATTCAGTGAAAATTGTCTTAATTAGTAGCATCATTTTCATATAAATGTAATTTGTTTTAATTGAACAATTTTTAAGTCAGTCAATGTTTCAATCTGATCAAAATGATTATCGAAAATAAACAAAATTGAAGTGAAATAGATATTCTCTCAAAATATATCCATCTATATAAAAAATGACTAAGTTTTGAGTTGGAAATCAATAGGGGATTACAGATTATTGTCCAATTAGTTTCGTTGGTAGAATGGTTACACTCTAGTTTTTTTATGGACTGATTTTAATGAACATTTCCTTCCATATTGAAATTAATCCGAATAAAATAATCTTAAGCAAAATAATATTGGAATAACAAACTATTATTAGTTTCATTAATAAAACCAGTTGTTAGTAAATTCACATCTACCTTAAATCTGCAGTTTGTTCGGAATTCTATAAGATAACGATGTACTGTACACATTTAAACAGTGTTAAAACAAATATGTGATGTGTACTGTACTCAATAAGGTAAAAATTGAATACTGATTAAATTTCTTGAACTTTTAGCCCTAGTTTGGCTCCAAGTGAATAGTGACGGGACCGGAGTCAGACAAGGCTGTCTACTCTCCCCATTCCTCTTCCTTCTGGCGATTGACTGGATTATGAAGAATTCGACATCTGAGGAGAAATACGGAATACAATGGACAGCTCAGAATCAATTAGATTATTTGGACTTCGCAGATGACCTAGCCCTCCTCTCTAATACACACGACCAAATGCAGATGAAGACAGCAAATGTAGCAGCAGCCTCCGCATCGATAAGCCTCCACATACACAAAGGAAGTAGCAAGATTCTTAAATACAACATGGAGAATACCAACCCAATCACACTTGATGGCGAAACTCTGAAAGAGCTGGAAACATTCAAGTACCTGTGAAGCATCATTGATAAACAAGGAGGATCGGATGCAGATGTAAAGGTGAGGATTGGCAAAGCAAGGGCAGCATTCCTACAATTGAAGAACATATGGAACTCAAAACAACTCTCAACCAATTTCAAGGTGAGAATCTTTAATACGACCGTCAAGACAGTCCTACTGTACGGAGCTGAAATGTGGAGAACTACTACGACCATCATCAGGAAGGTACAAGTATTTATAAACAGTTGTCTACGCAAAATACTCAACATCCATTGTCCGGATACTATCAGCAACAGCGTTTTATGGGAGAGGACAAACCAGCTTCCAAGTGAAGAGGAAATTAGGAAAAGACGTTGGAAGTGGATAGGACATACTTTGAGAAAATCACCAATGTGCATCACGACTCAATCCCTAACTTGGAATGGTGAAGGGAAGCGGAAAAGAGGAAGGTCAAAGAACACATTACGTCGGGAAATCGAAGCCGATATGAAAAGTGTGAATGTTAACTGGAAAGAACTGAAAAGGAAGGCTCAGGACAGAGTTGGATGGAGAATGCTGGTGAGCAGCCTATGCTCCTCGACGAGGGGTAACAGGCGTAAGTAAGTAAGTAAGTAAGAAAGTAAGTAAGTAAGAATAGGGACGATGTTGATGAATAAAATATGGAACCTTATTACTATGTGTACGTACAATGGACGTTTTCGTTGAATTTATTATTTATTACTATAGTTTTTTTCTCTTCTTAATTGTAGCTAACTGACTAATGACTGCTCTGTTCTCTGTTACTTCAATCTTGTTTTTGCATAAACTATGGTTTTGTACTTACGATGTGATATACTCTTATATATATATATATATATAATCTCATTTGCGCCCGAAAAATAATAATAGAAGCTACCATTCACTTACGGAAATCAGAGCACTTTGCTTTATAATTAATCATACATATGGGTGGAGTATAGCTAGACGTGGAGTCGATGATGTGTGTTTCATTCTATTTCGGACTTGTCAACCGGATGTGAGTGACCATACCGAGGCGACTGGCTCAAAGTACACATTTGCCAACCAAGATTAATCAAAATTCAGTTATGAATATGAACATCGGAATAATTCAAACCCTTTCTAATAATAGTATAATTCAGCGCGTGAGATCGAAGGTTCTGAGTTCGAGTCCCGCTTGAAGGATCGTGTATGTGCACTACTGATGAGTCCCATACTAGAACGGAACGGCCGTCCATTGCTTCCAGGTTTTCAATGGTGGTCCAACATTGATCCATTCATGATATCAATCCAAACTCAAAAATCTGCACGTTTCTTTACTTATAATTCATTTATTTCAATTAGATCCTTTTACACAGTCATTTGGAAGCTAATCTTAGTTTGCGTTGTATCTCAGAATGACTATTAAACTACTAACATAATTTGTCTAATCCAAAAACTCACTATTAAAGGTTCCAACCGTTTTCATAATTGACATGAATTCGAATCGTTAAAGCTATGCCAGTCTGTTTGAATTGATATGCCATTGTACGGAAAGAGTTAATAAGTACACTGTTTAATTTATAAAATTCCTGTGGAGAATTTTCTACCACCCAGAAAGACACTGTAATGTCAAATCACTGAAATTAATAACCCATGTTGTAATGAACGCTAGCTAATATGAGATTTGATAACTAATTTAAATATCACTAAGGAAAATGAAAATTTCATCAAATTAGATTTATTCGAAGTACTGTATTGATAATGCTTAGTTTGGTCGGAAAAGTTTAAAGTCACAAATTGTATTTTTATAGTTGAATTCGTCAGCCGAATTAGGCTATACCACCACCATTGAAAACTTATAAATTCAACTATTAAAAACTACTACAAGATCCACAGACCCCCATTCTAGCGATTTGAATTCACCTAAAAATTCATATGATTTGAACATCGCTTTAGTTTGTAAAAATATTGCATGGATTTTGTTCGCCCAACCAAGCTGAACAAAAAAATAAACTGTGGTTGAATTTTTCCGATCTAAACCAAAATGACTTGTACAATTACTTACTTGAATGTAGGATAATTTCTTAGTCAACTAAATTACAAACCCCTATAATGAGTAAAACAAGATGTAATTGAGAAAAATTATGTGAGATTTGAATAAGAGAAATTAAAATTTCTTCCGTTCTACGAATCACGGTTAGTAGAACTTTTCAAACATTCTAAACTCACTGTCCATGACCGCTTAAATCTTAACACGATGACTTTAATGAACTAAATGCTATAGGCATATTAAATCATGGTCAATGAACAAACCTACCAGTGGTATTATTAAACACCCATAACTTCGATTCGCTTTAAATTTGGTGTGCTATGCATCATTTATTTGACCATTACAAACATATGTATTTTTTATAAATGATACTAAGCTTTGTTGACTTACTTTTATATTTTCTAGCTGGTATTCGAAAAAAACGTTTTTCAAGCCAAATAGCTTACTCGTTTTGGCTTTGGCCACGCTATGACCCTGAGCTCGACAGCCTAAGGACTAGTTTAGGAATTCATCTGTAGGTAATCATATCTTACAGACATCATCTAGTAAAACATACTATGCTGACTAAAAGCCATTTAACACACAAACTAATTGAATAGTCAAAAAATGTCATCTCACCATTTATGAATTTATCATGTTAAAAACTATGATGTGAAAATATTCAAATCAATTTACTTTTGAAAATAAATCTAGAAATAGATGTTACAAATATCCTGGTAAGATTTAATCTCTGTGTTTGTTCAAAAGTAATTATGGTGATGTTATATCCTGGTGAAGACATAAGTACGGGTAACTCCCAGGACCTACTAATGAACTTTTATTCTATATACCTTCTCATTGTTTAACTATTGAGCAATTAGATTGTGTATATCTATATTCATCTCATTATGCGCTTCATTTTGACCTATGAATTATTATTATACGATTCACTGTCCCTAAATTATATTCAGTTTATTGATTACTATATCCCACGTTCACAGACACATTTGGTTTGATCTTGTACAAATATTATTTTCTATTTTATGGTGTGATGTGGTTTGTCTGTCTGGTATATAAACCGAGTATGCTTGAAATAAGTGATTCGCATAGCAGAAGCTGTAATTGGTGTTTTTTGACTGAAGTGGAAGGGCTAGGGGGACAAGGGACCAATCAGGACGCTAGACTGCTCATACTTGTCGAAGTCATTGGTTAACGCAGTGCTAAGATTGGAAAAGTCGTATTCCGATTGGCGGATAATTCACGTGATAAAAAGCCGGACATAAAACACAACAAATTGGGAACACTTTCTTTTTTATAAAGTCACAACAGGTGAAAACATGTCAGTGTTCATTCATGATCTCAGCTTGTTGAGAAAATCAAAAATTGAGTGAATTTGGATTTTTACCATTGGAATTCGTCGGCTTATTAGTCCTAATAATCAGGTATTCGCTATGAGACTTGAAGGTCTTACTTTTGATCTCTGGCATAGAAATGAATCAGCTTTACTGGGCAGTTCCATACTATAATGAAATAGATGTCCAGTGCCCCCTGATTTTCAATGGTACATCAACTATGATGAATATAACAAATGGAGAGATACATAAACCTGAATACTCCACCGTTTATGCTTGCGATACTTTACGAGATAGAATTCCAACTACTTTTTTCTGTCGAATATTAACAATGATAATAATAGTAATAATGTATGCATGTGTCCATGTTTCAGCACAATTACTGCACTGATCTATCGATTATGTAGCATATGACGAAAATGAAAACTGACCTTATTTCACTTACCCACTGTAATGTTTAACATGATTTATTACAACGCGTAATTATCAAGAGTAAATTAAATTAGGTCACTTTATTCTTAAGTTTACTATATTAGAAAATATACACACGCATAAGCAGATGGTAATATAAACGCAAAGTACGTACACATGTGTAGAATCCTTTTGACGATCACTGGAAAATCAATTGGTAATAATAATGATGATAAGAATCACCGTCAGTACGCGTTTTAAAAAGATTTGTTGTTTCTCAACACTTCAACCTAATATTTAAGCATAACTATCCGTAGTGAGTTGATCATTTCTAATTGTGGAGTGTTATAAAGGAGAACAAACATGAGCTAATTTGGGAATTACGTCCAATTAAAATACTGACAAACATAATTGTGTTAGTATGATCAAGATATACATTCGCTAACACTAGTCTAGATCAAAAGAGTGCAAATATGCACCGTTTTACACCAATGTCAGCCGGCAATCATAATAGTTCCTGCTGAAGATCATAATAAGCTGCCTGATCACAAAAAGGAAATGGAGTAGCTAAATTAAACAATAGCCAAACACTTTGGAATCTTCAAAAAGCCATGATAATTCATTCATGAGCGCTGACGGATATGTTCTTGAATAGTTTCTAACAAGTGTATTTATTATAGGTAGCTAGAAGAAGTGTTATGACTTATGCCCTGTTAACTATGTCACATGACATACTCCCCAATCAAAACACAGGTTATACAATCTTAACACTGTGCCAAACCAATGATGGTATGAGCAGCCTAAATTCCTTATTGGTCCCTGTTGTCTAGTCCTGCCTCTTAAGTCCAGAACACAGTCTCTACTGTATAAACTATATGTTTCGAACATACTTGGTCTCTATACAAGCAAACCAGACAAAGTCATACTATAAAATAGAAAATGACAATTATGCAAGGTCAAGCCAAAAAGTGGCTATGACAGTGGAGAGATTGTAACTAATATATCGGAAATAACTTAAGAATGGTAAGTCGTATAATAGTAGTCAATAGGTCAAATAGAACCTTATGATAAGGGGAATACAAATATTTATAATTTAGTTGCTTAACAGTTACACAATAAGTATATATATATATATATATATATATATATATATACTACTTTATGTACATAAACCAGCCTTGTAGTAAAGCGTTCTTTTCACGCTTCGCGCCTTTCCTCTTATGTTCAAGTTGTAGTGTAGATTTTGCCTTGGGTAGACATGGACTACTTGATTGTAGTCTGAGAGTTTATCGTAACCGATTACTGAATTTTTTTGAGTAATATGACTCAGAATCGGTTCCGTTGTTCTAGATACATTCACTCTTTTTCTTACATTAGATCTTGAGTTTTTAAATTATCTTTTAAATATTGTTCCACGAATCCATTGTTTCTTCTTGAATCGTACCGTCTATTCCTAATATTTTCTATTATTACTGATATTGTTACCACTTCTAATACTCTGGAATTAGTCGTAATAAATTCATTTCATTCTTTCTATTTGGCTTAGCAACTTGAACTGATACACATGTGTACCAGTTGTGATGTTACTTATGACTGATTAATCTAATTATTAAGTTTGTTTAAATTCATTTAGTAATGCTTGTTTGAATCTTCCCATCGAAGTGTTAGGAGTGCAAGTGGTCAGTCTCTATTTGGCATATGTACATACTGTGCGTATTGCCTTGATATAGCCTTAATTCACAAACATTGGAAGCAAAGATGGATAGTGGCTAGCAGTGGAATCCAAGACGAAAGTGGCTATCAGGAATCAAGGATCGAGTGGATAACGCGATAGCGTTTGAAGCGAACAGTACTGGGTTCGAGTCCCAGAGTGAACTTCGGCTCAGAGATGCAGGGACATCTAGCTGACGAGTCCCAAATAGGACGAAATGCGCGTCCTGGATTCCACTGCTAACCACTATCCATCTTTGCTTACCATATTAAGTTTGTTGTTCTCATTTTCTGATGAACTATAGATACTAGTTAATTTGCTAATCAGATTACATTTCACTATTACTAGACAAAAATATGAATAATAAACTTGAGATATTGATTTACTGCAATTGTAAAGTGTTTGAAAACCGTGTGACATTTAAAGTTTATGTGTATAACTTGGCAATTACTTAGTAACCTAGAGAATAAAAATTTTATTTCATTAAAACAGAATTATAATGAATGTTTATGCATGTGTATATGTCTGTATGCGAAGAAACATACTTACACTAGTGACATAGTTCAAAGCATTTGAATAGCTTACAATCATATTGTTATGTCTACCAATAAGATAATTAATAGCTATCTGGATTAGCATTCTATACATACATGTTGTAACTAGTCAAATGTCAGCATTATATACAATCAAGTCATAAAATCTGTTATGTAATGTCTCTTGCATTATATAATTATTGGTTAAGATAATAATAATAATAATAATAATAATAATAATAATAATAATAATAATAAATCTTATGTCAATTTACTTATCTCAGTGTAAGTAGTGATGTTGGAGACCCAAAAGAAGAGGAAGAAAAAGAAAGACGAAAACACACTAAATAAACACCAATATTTGAAATATCTACATGACATTTTTGTCCTATTTTCAATCCAGACAGTCAAATGTTTGATAGATGATTGAAAAAAAGAGCTGAGATTAATAGCTTATTTAAAGTGTATAATCATTAATTGTAATAAGTTTGAATAATGTATTAACGTAGATGTATTATGTAGAATGTGTTATCGTGGATGCGCACTGCTGAGGAATCCCATAATAGGACGAAACGGCCATCCAGTACTTCCAGGTTTTCCATGTCGGTCTAGCTTCAACTGACTCATGATTTTAACTATGAAAATATTAACATTTTAACAAGAAAATATCCCACTAATAATAAGTAGTATTTGAAATATTATCATTTAACTGAATTTGTAATAGAAATATTATAGAACTAAGAAATTTGTACAGAAAGTTGGTGATCATCATAGTAAGTAGGAAGTTCCTCGAATGTTCCAAATCTAGTCACCAGTAGTTGCATTTTATTATTTCGAAACTTACATCTCCTAGACTATCTTATACTATGTATATTAATCAGCTTGACAACCGTTATTACAATAACTCTCAGTAATGTACAAATTCCCGAAGTCGAAACAAATTTGTACTAACAGCTTATAAGGAATATAGTCCAAATCAAACGAACAGAAAGTGAAAAATCAATTAGTACAGTTTTGATTAATGGGACAATAAATATATTTAAAAGATGAAGATATCTGTGAAGGGAAATCTAAATTGAGTATTATTTCAAATACTATTAATTTGAATGTGTGAGCCATAGCCAGAAATCGGTGTTTGAAAATGTTAATATGAGGTTCAGAAAAATGATATCAACCAAAAGAATCTCGTAGTGAAGTAGTTTTTAATGTATTGTGTTCAGTCATTGAAATGATATACGATGGCTCAGACTTTTTGAAGTTTCAACGGTTTGCTATATGAGAAACATTTGACTTTTGACTATGAGTGAAATTTGAGATGGTCTTAATTAGGACTCTTTATCTGCATTTAGCAATTCCCTAGCTTTGGTTGAGATTCAAAACCTATACTTACCTCTACAAAAACCAACATATTATCTCTTAAGTGACTGGGTTTAAACAGTCATCAAGTTGTTCAATAGTTATGGCAAACTAAATATAAATTGAAAATATCTGGGATGATGTTTCTAGAACGCTGGAAGCAATTTTACTAGATGATCTATCAAAGATTTACTTAGAATACAGTAAAATAAACAGAAAATATCGTTTGTATTATATTATAGTTGCAGAAACTGCTACTTGGCTCAGGAAACACTAGTCCACAAGTCCCAATGAAGAAGACAAGACTGATGATAGATGAAGTTTGTACACAAAGTTAAAAAAACGCGACAGAATAATTACTAATAAAATGCACTCCTTTCTATACAGATTTAATTTACATTTAAACTTCACAGATTAGTGAAAATGTGGATTTTCTATCGAATTAGTAAAAGACAATTTTTTTACGGAACAACCATCATACTGAGTCAAAACAGGTGTAATACTAAACTCCAGCTAGTATTACATCCTAACACACTGCAATTAAGAAGAAATCAGTAAAACTCAACCTATTCTAAGTGAAAACAAACGTCCAGTTCTTCCGGGTTTTCAATGATGATCTAACTTAGATTGGTTCATGATTTCAATGAAATTTAAAAATCTCCACAATCTCATACTAGAAATACAATGAAGTTGGACATTAACACCGTTGGATGCCGGCCGGCTCAGTGGTCTATCGGTTAAGTGCTCTAGCGCGAGACTGGTAGGTACTGGGTTTGAATCTCGCGAGTCGGGATCGTGGGTGCGCACTGCTGAGGATTCGCACAATAGAATGAAATGGCCGTCCAGTTCTTCCAGATTTTCCATAGTGGTCTAGTTTCAATTGACTCATGATTTCAACTATAAAATAAATTTATTGTATGTCCATAAAAGCTCATTTTTGTTTTAAATAAATATAAATTAATATATTTATAATATCCCAATGAGTAGAAAAATTAGATTTTCTGACGTTTCGTGACTCAGTGTAAGACACTTCTTCAGAGAATAAATATAAACAAATTTATTTGGAAGTAATATGTTGTGTCGAATTTCAATAACTTGCCAAATATCTTGATCATCATATTATAATATCTTTGAATGATTGTCTTTACTTTCAAAATAGATTACCTTCACAGATTGAACCTTCTCATTATAGTAGGTATAATTACCACGTTTTGATTTGATAATTTCGAATAAATTGAGCATTGAGTAGATTGTTATAAATAAAAGTAATCTACTTGTAATATCCCAATGAGTAGAAAAATTAGATTTTTTGACGTTTCGTGACTGAGTGTAAGCCACTTCTTCATAGAATAAATAACCGAATTAACATTAATCGAAGTTTAGATAGTACAACTACTATTTAAATTTGGATTAATGTTAATTTGGTTATATATTCTCTGAAGAAGTGGCTTAAACTGAGTCACGAAACGTCGAAAAATCTAATTTTTCTACTCATTATAAATTTTTTATTCATTCCAGTTGTTTATCTCAAACAAAACTTTCATTGAATAATCAACATACATTTACAATGAAGTTATTCATATTCATAAAAATAATAACGTGATTATATAAATGTAGTAATTTTGAACAAAATCCTGTTGAAATGTTAAAATAAATTTTTAAAAAAAAACTTTGTCTGTTGTCAAGGTTATTATTCAACAAAATGAAATTTTCTGTGAATAGAATAAAATTTCAAAAAAATCTTTTTTTAATTTTTAGACAAAATGTTAAGCAACTTTTCAAATTGTTACAAACATTTAACATTTTGACTTTTTTTTGTTTGTTTAAACTCACCATTTTTTTGAGGAATAATAAAAGTTTTTCTTTTTGTTTTTGTTTGAATTATTTTAGCATAATTGATTGATTTTATTTTAAAAATAATTAATCAGTCACAAAACATAGGTAGTCAGTAGTTCTGTTATTATGGTGATACATTCTATGTACAATCTTGTATGGTGTAAACCATGAACGTTAATGATATATGTTGAAAGATTGGAGGCCTACTCGAGTTAGACAGGAAAAGTGTAACGAACAACCTAACTTCGAAGTCACACCTGGCGATTAGCACCTTACGTGGATTGCCCCATCGACGTATCAAGGGGCCATGGATGCTCTGAAGACTGTACAACAAAAAGTTAGTTAAAGTAGATACAAGCGAAAGTAGAACTACTCCCGCATGGACTAGTCCATGGTGTATGATTAACTGATGCGCATTGATTGTCCTTGACCTTGGTAGGGATCGATGATCTGTTCGATATTTAGTGACCCAACTGCCGGATGATTTGGCTGGGGTTCAGTGACATTTCACTGGCTTTATAGAAGTATTTGTGTTTAAATAAATCTCCATAGATGTGTTTGATGTCTATTTAAAAATATAAAATGAGTGAACTTTCCAAAAGTTACAATGTCAACATAAATTAAATAGAAAATATTGTGCCATTCGTATACCATATTCAATCACTTTTTAAACTAGGAATTCCAGTGTGCAAGATGATTGATTATTTGTTATAAGACAGTCATAGATCAATCAAGATTTAATGCATTTTAACACTTCATTTAACCATGTGAAATAATATGCATAAGATTGATAGTGGCTAGCAGTGGAATTCAGGACGGGCGTTTTGTCTTATTTTGAACTCGTCAGCTGGATGTACCTGCATCCCACAGTTGATGTTCACTCCGGGACTCAAACCCAGTACCGTTAGCTTTAAATATCATCGGGTTATCCACATAGCTACTGAGGTGAAGTTTAAATTCACCTGGTATTGTTTACTTAAATCTTCCCTTTGATTTTTAGCACTACAATTGATTAGTCTCTTATTGACATATGTGCATACTGTGTGTATTACTTCGACATTGTCTTAATTCAAAAGCATTATAAACAAAGATGGATTGTGGCCAGTCGTTATTCAAACTTGCTTTGAACTCTATTTACCGCAAAACTGTTTAATCAGCTGAAAAACCTGATCTGAAGATAGAATTATGTAAATTAATCCTTGTAGTTTTCTCATTCTCTGACTACAAAGTACATATCTTCTTACATAAAAAAATTTTTCTTGGCAACGAATATATATATATATATATATATATATATATATATTGAACAAACAGGACAATGTAGACATTGATGTTGCAAATTTCATCCATCAGTGGAATAAATACAACTTAACCTATATAGGGTTAAATAGGCACATATAATTTACTAAACAAGCTTGACATGCCATGTATTGTGGCATCATAGCAATATAAGAATTAAAGTAAATTTTAAGGTAGTAAGTCGTCTTTCATCAAATTTTAAAGAAAAGTGTAGATACATTTATGTTTCATATTGGCTTATTCATCTCTAAGTATAGTGTAAATATTTATTTTGATTGTTTTGTTATGGATCACTTTTGAACTTTGACCTATAATGGGACCGTTAACAAACAAGAATTTGTAAAAACCTGCTTTTTTATCGACCATAATATAAAAGAAGAATCTCAGCTACACTGTTTTTAAGTATATTGGGCAGTTGTTAAGATCAACTTCTCCGTCTTTTCAACTTCAGGTTGCAAATGAGAGTTGGTCAACATCTAATTCAGAAATTTTTTGTCTTGGAGGAAGGGAAGAATTATATTCCCATACAGAGTCTTAAACAATTTTGAGTTTTCACTGAGAAAAAAAAATCATTTGTTAGATAGATGATTCACTTATTTAAGCATTTGTTGATTGGTTACATTCTAAACGATTTCATAATGAATTTTGATTGACAAATTATGTCAACGAATAAGAGTAGACTTAATTAAATAATCGATTGATTTTCTAGAATTCTAGACTATACATTAACTCTTAGCTTACATTTTCATTTTATCAATCACATTAAAATAAGTTTTAGCATCTGACAGAAGTAATATTTAGTATCACGAACTCAGTATATTCTTATCTGATTGTTAGATACTAGTATTTGATCACAGATGTCTTTGAAATATGGCTTGCATCTGCTAGGATCATCGGGTAAATAATAGTGGGGTTAGTCGCAGCGTAATAGTGAATGGTAGTAAATCAGTTGATAAGGTTGTGAATCCACATCGACTGAGATGGTTGGGCCATGTATTATATATGCCCAACCACCGATTACTGCGACGCGCAATGCTGACTAGTGTTGGAGATGGTTGGAAGAAAGTTAGGAGTGGCCAAACCAAAACGTGGCATCAGTCCTTGAAGTCACTAACTTTTAATCTAAGCCATGTTGGTAGATGCAGACTACTTGGTTGGGGTCCGTGTGACTATCGTAACCAATGGTTGGAGACTCTGTGTGAAATGGATCAGAATCGATCACAATGGCGTAGGTGTATACATTCTTTGTCTTCCTTTAAACCTTATACCTTTCTTTCTACGGACTAATTCTTTCTCGCTAGATGATATCCTTATTTGAATTTTTTTTACTATCAACTGTATGTGCATTTATTTAATTTGGAATACATCAGCAAAGAGAGATTGAACTTACTTACTTACTTACGCCTGTTACCCCTCGTCGAGGAGCATAGGCCGCTCACCAGCATTCTCCATCCAACTCTGTCCTGAGCTTTCCTTTCCAGTTCTTTCCAGTTAACATTCACACTTTTCATATCGGCTTCGATTTCCCGACGTAATGTGTTCTTTGACCTTCCTCTTTTCCGCTTCCCTTCCAGATTCCAAGTTAGGGATTGAGTCGTGATGCACATTGGTGATTTCCTTGATGTATGTCCGATCCACTTCCAACGTCTTTTCCTAATTTCCTCTTCAGCTGGAAGCTGATTTGTCCTCTCCCATAAAACGCTGTTGCTGATAGTATCCGGCCAGTGGATGTTGAGTATTTTGCGTAGACAACTGTTTATAAATACTTGTACCTTCCTGATGATGGTCGTAGTAGTTCTCCACATTTCAGCTCCATACAGTAGGACTGTCTTGACGGTCGTATTAAAGATTCTCACCTTGAAATTGGTTGAGAGTTGTTTTGACTTCCATATGTTCTTCAATTGTAGGAATGCTGCCCTTGCTTGGCCAATCCTCACCTTTACATCTGCATCCGATCCTCCTTGTTTATCAATGATGCTTCACAGGTACTTGAATGTTTCCAGCTCTTTCAGAGTTTCGCCATCAAGTGTGATTGGGTTGGTATTCTCCATGTTGTATTTAAGAATCTTGCTACTTCCTTTGTGTATGTTGAGGCCCATTGATGTAGAAGATGCTGCTACATTTGCTGTCTTCATCTGCATTTGGTCGTGTGTATTAGAGAGGAGGGCTAGGTCATCTGCGAAGTCCAAATCATCTAATTGATTCTGAGCTGTCCATTGTATTCCTTATTTCCCTTCAGATGTCGAATTCTTCATAATCCAGTCAATCACTAGAAGGAAGAGGAATGGGGAGAGTAGACAGCCTTGTCTGACTCCGGTCCTTACTGGAAATGCATCTGTCAGCTGTCCTCCATGCACCACTTTGCACTGTAGTCCATCGTATGAGTTCCGGATAATGTTGACAATCTTTTCAGGAACTCCATAGAGTCGGAGAAGTTTCCATAATGTTCTCTTGTCCACGCTGTCAAACGCCTTCTCATAGTCAATAAAGTTGACGCATAGTGATGAGTTCCACTCAACTGATTGTTCAACGATGATCCGTAGTGTCGCAATCTGGTCTGTGCACGACCTATCCTTACGGAATCCAGCCTGATGATCCCTAAGTTCGGCGTCTACTGCGTCTTTCATCCGATTCAGCAGCACTCTGTTGAAAACTTTTCCTGGTACTGATAACAAACTGATACCTCTGTAGTTCTAACATTTGCTCAGATCTCCCTTCTTTGGTATCTTGATGAGATATCCTTCTTTCCAGTCCGTTGGCACTTGTTCCTCTTCCCAAATCTTCTTGAATAGAAGGTGAAGCATGTTTGCAGTTATTTCAATGTCTGACTTCAGTGCTTCTGCTGGTATATTGTCAGGTCCTGCCGCCTTCCCATTCTTGATTTGTCTGATGGCCATCTTGACTTCTTCGATCGTTGGTGGAGTGACATCTATAGGAAGGTCTGTGTGGGCTGCTTCGATGTTCAGTGGATTCAATGGGGTTGGTCTATTCAGCAGTTCCTCGAAGTATTCTGCCCATCTTTTCCTCTGTTCTACAATATCCGTGATTGTCTTTCCTTCTTTGTCCTTGACTGGTCCCTCTGGTTTACTATATCTCCCTGCTAGTTTCTTCGTTGTATCATATAGTTGTTTCATATTCCTTTCTCTTGCAGCTTTTTCCGCCGTCGTTGCTAGTTCTCCCATGTATTTCTGCTTGTCGGCTTTAATGCTTTTCTTCACTTCCCTGTTTGCTTCTGAGTAGTCTGCTTGTGCTTTGACTTTCTCTACTCGTGTTCGGCTGTTGTTAATTGCTAGTTTATTGTTCTTCCTTTCTTGAATTTTGTCCAGGGTTCCCATAGAGATCCATTCGTTGTGATGATGCTTCTTAGGACCAAGAACTTCCTGACACGTTGAAGTTAGTGCTTCTTTTATCCCTTTCCAGTTGTCCTCCAAAGTAGTTTCCTGTTCTTTCAGTAGATCCTGTAGAGCTTGAAACCCGTTGTTGAGAGTTATCTTGAATTCATGGAGCTTGTCAGTATCTCGAAGGAAGGTTGTATTGAACTATTGTAGTGTTGTTTGTCCAGTTGTCCATTGTTTCTTTAGCTTCAGTCTCATCTTGGTCACAACCAGGTGGTGATCTGAAGCTATGTCAGCTCCTCTCCGAGTTCTCACACCTTTCATTGATCTTCGGAATTTTTTGTTGATACAGATGTGATCTATCTGGTTCTCTGTGGTGTGGTCCGGTGAGATCCATGTAGCTTTGTGTATGCATTTGTGTGGGAATATTGTGCCGCCTATAACCAATTTGTTGAAAGCACATAAGTTTGCAAGTCTCTCCCCATTTTCATTTCTTCCTCCTAGTCCTAGTGTCGCTGCCTTACCAGTAGGAGGAAGGGTGCTGTTCTGCGTGTCTGGAGTTGAGGTGCTAGTTGTGGCAGTCTGGTGCGGAGAGGGGGCGTCGAGTGGAGTGTTCTGGCGGGGCGGCGTTGGCTGTAGCAGGTGCTGTCGACGGAGAGGAGCAATGGGACGTGCGGCTGCTGGGCGGACATCAGATGTAGATGGCTCAGCAGGCCGGTGGAGTACGGATGTTGAACGTCCCTGGTGCCGGGTGGATGCGGATGTTGGTGCCCCGGCAAGTGAACGGAGCTATGGAGGTCAGCGCGCCGCAGACTCGACATTCTGACGGAGAGTTTGGCACAGACTGCAGTGAAAGAAGATAGTGGCGTGGCGAGCAGAACCACCGCATGATTGAATGCTTTAAAGGGGGGACGAGTGTGGTGTGGTCTACTTATATTCATATAAGTAGTACATGGTGTGGGTCAGACATAGAATGTATTTTGGCAGAAGACCGATTAGGAAAGAACTGAAATGAAGCGCAATCGTTTGGAAAATGCATGAGCAATGGAATTAGAGAAGAAACATTGAAGATTGAAACAATTGGTTGTTAATTTGCAAATTGACTGTTCATTGTTTGGTAATCAGAATTTACTGAGATAGTCTGTAATCTTTGCTTAAATACATTCAATTGTCCCCAACCAGTCGTGATTTGTTCACTACATTCATATCCTGTGTTGTCCACTCCAACTTTAGCATTTAGATCTCCCATCAGGATGGTGAGGTCCTTTCGTGAGCACTTCTCTATAATTGATTGCAGCCTTTCATAGAACTGATATTTATCATCGTCGTTGCTATCATTGGTGGGTGCATAACATTGGATAAGGTTCATTGTGATCCCTTACTTCTTTGTTCTGAATGATGCTTTGATTATCCTGGGTCCATGAGATTCCCATCCCACAAGTGCATTTCGTGCTTCTTTGGACAGTATTAGAGCAACTCCCTGAGTGTGTGGAGCATTTTCCCCTTCGTGACCGGAGTACAGCAGCATCTCTCCTGTACCTAGCCTTTGTTGTCCAGTTTGTGTCCAATGGGTTTCGCTGATTCCGAGTACTGCCAAGTTGTATCTTCTCATTTCCATTGCTATTTGGCTAGTTTTTCCTGTCTCCCACATTGTCCGGACGTTCCATGTACCTATAAAGAGTGTTGCTCTGGTTGTTAGAAGGTGCATCGGTATCGTGACTTCCGAAGAATTTCGGCTTTCATCATGAGACGTCATAATTATTCCTTCAACTCCCAGAGCAGAGTTTAAATGGTTTGAATTATTTTTTCTGGTTAGCGTTTTTTAGCGAGTTAGCTTTTCTACGGGATGGGGTCGTTAACCCCATGCCCAACCCTCCTCCTTTACCCGGGCTTGGGACCGGCAGTAACTCTAGAAGAGCTACAGGCGGAGTAAGAGATTGAACTACTAATGCAAATATCGGAGTAGAAGAGGTAGTAGGAAATATTATTACAAAAGAATGAATCCATTCGCGAGACAAAAAGCAAAGGTGTTTTAAGAAAAGAGTGATTGAATTTGTTATTTGACCGATTCTGCGGCATATTACCCAAAGTCTACAACCATTATTCTTGGTAATCGCGTGTAACCTAACCTGGTAGTTTGCATCTACCAATATGGCTCAGACCTACAATCTATGTTTTCATGAACTGATTCCATATTTTAAATCAGTTGTTCATAAATTTCTCCCAACTTACTCCTACACCAAACATTATTCTTTGAGAAAGGGGGTGATTGGGCATACGTAATATATGCCCCAATTGACGAAGATTCGTAAACTCATCAACTGATTTGTCATCCTTGCCCAATGCTCCATATCTAACATCAGCATACCTCACTTGATAGTCGAAACATACACAAGCAAAGTTCCGAAAGCATTTATGATCAGAGGGGCATGGTAAACCGATCAGAAGGAGCCAAATGAGAAGGTCAATTGATGGCAATCAGAAGTGACCTGAAGGATAAGTACATTTCATCGGATAAGAAACTGATTGATTTCTCAAGGGGTAGAGTTGTATGTATGTAAATGAGCGTTTGTGTATTTTATTTCGTAGCCCAATATAATTTCTCGTCCACTATTGTGTCCTCACCCAAGTAGCCAGGGGGGGTTAGCGCATAGCACGTCGTGCATCATTGTCAGATTTCGAACACCACCCATTTAAACACATATACTAGAATATCTTCTGTTTTTAAAGGTTAATTTTCACATCTATAATCAGAACAAAATGAGGCACAGAGTATACGTCATTTATTTGGGATACGAGCCAGGGGAGCTTTCTAAATCTATGCTGAGATTTCGTTAGGCATCAGACCAACAGAGATGATACAACTTTCAAATGGTTGATGAAGTCAACTACCTCACTTTCTATCATTACTTTACGTAATGAGGCGGACTAGTCGTAAGGTAATATCTTACACTTAGATAAAGCAAAAAGCAATCCAAACATCCTTTCATTGTTGCTCAAGGTGATCTGTACAGTTAAAATTAAATGACTTAAAATGTTTCGAATCTAAGAGATGAATCAGTAAGTGTACTCTAGGAGAAAATTAATGTTCAGTCTACACGGCAGATATAATATTACAGAGATAATAAACACTTTATTATAATAATCGATCAGTTGCCCACAGATTACTTGCTAACACTACAACAAAATATTCCACTCAGTATAAAACAATCATTTCCAGAACCTACAAAAAAGGATCATTTATTATATATTATTTTAATTCTGAAATAATCAGAGTTACGATTTTAAAGTTAACATTAGTTCATTTATTTGAATATTTAATAATCAGTAACAATTAGTCAACTCCGCTTGTAGCTCTTCTAGAGTTACTACAGGTTCTAAGAACTGGAAAGGATCGCCCAGGATAGGGTTGGATGGAGAGTGTTGGTGGGATGCATATGCTCCTCCACGAGGGATGACGTGGTGTTGCTTACTTGTGGTTTATATGAATAGTAATAATAATAATAGTAATTATTATTGTTATTTACTGTTATCATCATCATTGTTATGATCACCTTTATTTGTTTATCAAATTATTTCATTTCCTATCAGTTGATTTGGTTGTACAGTTATAAAGTATTTCCAGTACTAATATTAGTAGTAGTAGTGTAATGAACAGAACACTGGTTGGGGACAATCGAATGTACTCAAGCAAAAATTACAGACTATCTCACTAAATTCTGATAACCATACAGTGAACAGTTAATTTGCAAATTAACAATCAATTGTCTCAATCTTCACTGTTTCTTCTGTAAATATCAGTTTATCTTCTCTAATTCCATTGTTCATACATTTTCCTACCAATTGCGCTTCATTTCAGTTCTTCCCTCATCGGTCTTCTGCCAAAATACATTCCATGTCTGACATCGCCATATACTACTTATATGGATATAAGTAGACCACACCACAGTAGTAGTAGTAGTAGTAATAGTAGTAGTAAGTAGTAAGTAGTCTTAATAGTGATATTCTTTTTTTCGTAATATCAGAATTTCTTTCCTAAACTTAATAATAGACTATTTTAATTGATTAAAAAGTCCAAAACTTACATGCACACATATAGTCTGATAGAAAAAAAAGAGAAGAGGTATTATCAGGTATTAATCAATAATGTTAAATCTATTTTCCTCACTAAGATAGGTGTGCACAAACGTATATATATAGACTTAAAACATATATATTCTATTTAGATACAAACTGACTTGGTACAGTAAATCTGTTGCCAAGATTAATGAACTTTCTAGACTAGGTTGTATAGGTATAACACATTCGTGTTTCAGTGTTACAATCAGGGAATAGAATAAAAATTCAGAATTACACTAAAACAAACAGGTAGATAAATGAGGTTGGGACGTCTAAGAAAATACCAGTTACGTATTTTTGTTTTAAAAATGTATGTAACCATGAAATGAAGGTAATAGATTACTGATCATTATTGTGATTAATCTCATGTGATATTATACTTCAGAATGTATGCTTGATTCGTTTTCAATGTAGTGTTTAAAACATTTCACCCAAAACTGATTGGGAAGAGGATATATAGTTTAATTGTATGTTTATTAACCACTAGTCTTCAATCAACGTCACCTATCTGATTGATTACACAGCTATATTCTGAATAAAAACTGTAGCTAAAGTTTTTTGTTTTCTTCCGTGAATGCTAACTAAATTCTTCGATTTATACCTACTTTCTGCTTTTAAAGTTCTTCAGTTTTTTCTATAATTCGGCAAGTTTTAGTTTCGGTGGTTCGGCCAGATACTGACCACGTTTTTCAACAGGAAGCGGGTGAGCATATAACGTATCTTGGTTACTGTTTCGGCTAAGACATCCTGACAATGTTTTATATTTATGTTAAATGTTGTCAAATCAATAGGGAGCTTTTCACATTCTTCCATTTACTATGATGAGTTTATGATTTCTATACTATCTAAACAGGACGATCGTCTGTCAATTTGTTTATCGACTGGGTTTTTACGTTCAATAGGATCAAGAATGCACTTCTTCGTATTGTGGTGTGGGTTACTTATATCCATATAAGTAGTATATGGGATGGCCAGGCATAGAATGTATTTTGACAGAAGATCGATAAAGAAAGAACAGGAACGAAGCGCAGTCGGTATGAAAATGCATGAACAATGAAATCAGAGAAGACGGGCTGATATTTTCAGAAGAAACAGTTAAGATTGAGACAATTGATTGTTAATTTGCAAATTAACTGTTTACTGTATGGTTATCAGATTTAAGTGAGATAGTCTGTAATTCGTGCTAAAGTACATTCGATTGTACCCACCCGTGTTCTATTCACTACAATATTACGCTTTTTGATAACAGTCGAAATCTGATTCAATCACTCTCCTGCTTATGCTCTGCAATTATTAGGAATTATGGAAGGAAAATTCTCAACCTTTTCACTAGTATCGAATCAACTTTTTTTGAATAATGGTAGAAAATACTCTACTTCAATCCAATATTTATAAATTTTTCTTCATCGTTTTAGCATCACTCTCCGTACTTTTATGACACTCCAACTGGACAACAAATAAGTAAATAGTGCATCGAAAACAACTGGATAGGTTCCTAGCTTATCCAACAGAAGTTTTCCACTGTCTTCAATGATACCATTGTGGAGATCTATAACAGTCATTACTATTTTAAAACACTTCCACTAATTAAGTTATTCGTTCTAATTATTTTCAACAGTTGATGCAGATTACTAATCTCTGCAAGAGATTTCCCACTGATTAACCTTAACAATTGTAAACCGTTATATCTTGTGGCCTTGTGCCTTATCAATATATAACATATTGATATCGCCAATTAGAGAACAGTGATTTATCGACCCAACCAATGGCGTGTAAACCCGTACGAGCAGTCTGAAGTCTTTATCGGTCCTTCTTTCTGCCTAGCCCTGCCTATTGAGTTCAGATAACCAATATCAGTTTCCACTGTATCAATCATATATTTCATACATACCTGGTTTACATACAAGCAAACTAGACCTCATCAAACCACAAAACAAAAATAGAAAATGTGCAGAATCAAGCCAAAATGGTTGTGGTTGTGAGAGACTGTAATTAATAGACTGGGCACACCTCAAGAATAGTGAATCGTATAATAATACTACATGGCTCAAAATAAAGCTTTTAATAAGAGGAACA
Organism: Schistosoma rodhaini; assembly: GCA_944470415.2. Lineage (NCBI taxonomy): Eukaryota > Metazoa > Platyhelminthes > Trematoda > Strigeidida > Schistosomatidae > Schistosoma > Schistosoma rodhaini. The sequence goes on from OX104037.1 coordinate 33,481,551, forward strand.
TGAATATGCATAGTTTATTTACTTAAAAACCATACAATAAAGATATATGCGTACTGTTAGTCCATAAATGGATCCCAATAGTTAGCATTCATCATTGTCGTCGGGATATATCAGTAAATCCTCAACCTTGACATTTGTATTAACGACGTTTTACTACTAAACATTGATGAGTAGTTTTGATCTTTGAACAACTAACTGAACTCAGTAATTTCGTTAAAATATCTGGAAACTATGAAAAGTTGAATTTTGAGGATTTAAAGTCTATTCCAGATTGTTTTGTTTTATAAACGGCTAATGAGATCAGATGAAAACTACGAGAATATTACTAATTATCAATATTGGAATATATACCGAATTATATAAAACTTTAAAAATGAACTGTTACCGATTAATCAGGTGAATTAATCAAACAATTATATTGAAGAGTAATTTAAATCTACTATCTACAAAATTGTGATGTACTTTTGAAATAATTTTTAAACTAACAGTTTTATGATTTGTTATAAAGTGATAAAAACAATGATTTATATTCCCACTAATCATTGTTATGGACATTGAGGAACTCGCCAGACTGCATCACGAGGCAAGCCCTAACTTGAAATCGTGAAGGGAAACTGAAAAGAGGAAGGCCAAAGAATACAATACTTCGGGAAATGCAAACAGGTATGAAAAGGATTATTAGTAACTGAAAACAACTGGAAAGGATTGCCCAGGAGAGGGTTAGATGGAGAACACTGGTGAGTGGTCTATGCTCCTCTATGAGGGGTAACAGACGTAAGTAAGTAAGTGTTACGTCCTTGATCTGTTTACCCACTTTCGTGCAGAGGATAATTTGTCTAATCTAGATTAAGACCTTGACTCGATAGGCTGACTGGCTTAACCTTGAGGCTAGTATGCGTGAGTTCGAATGTGAGATCAACGGCTTGGGGTAGAGAGACGAGAACTATTCTATCACCTAATTGACTGACAAGCACTCGTGCTCAAGAGAGAGACGACAACTGGAACACTAAGTGATTTATTTCCGATTCCAATCTGGATCCCGATTTCAGATTATTGTAAAAAGATACATGAATAAATAGATAACTAACATGACCACAACGCACAATTAGGAAAATACAATTATGTACAAAACTAGGGATTAAAGTATAAAATAGATTACCAAAGATTACGTTTAAATTACAATAGCTTTGGAACAGAAAAGCCTATGGTAGTGAATCATATATCAAACTAAAGCTTATGTTCTGTAGAATAAACCAGGGACAAAAGTAAATATTACTGTTTTACAACCTTTGAATTAAATGAAATAATGTCCCCAAAAGCGGCTTCCGTATTTTGTCAATGCTTCTTGTTTCTCTGTTCACATCCTTAAGTAATCATTGATATATAGGACGAGGAAATGCAAAGCCTACTATTGTTTTCTGTTGTAAAATTTTTCAACATGGAAATCATTATGACTAGATATACTAAGAATTTTTTTTCTATTCTAGCTGAAGTTTGAAGCAAATTGTTTATGAAATAATTCTATCTTATAGAAAGTTATTGGGGATGTTACCATTATTCTCGAGAAAATTATAGACCTTTTATCATATAATTCATAGTTTTATAATGAATATAACAAAACATATATGTATGAGTTCAAGTCCTACAGAGAACATCAGTTCTGTCAGAATTTCAGGCGAGCCTTGGTGATGAGTGTCAACCAGCATAAAATTGATTTGCAGGATATCCAGTCGACCACCTAGTATAGTCCACTGTTATTACTGAATCATAAACTGCCTTGCTTGGTTTAATAATTTCGTATATGCATATAAATATTACTGGATATTAGAGTAAAACCTGATGAGGACTTAATTGAAAACAATATTGTTCGCTTATAATATGTTGTTCTAATTCATAATATGGGAATTTTTCAAATCCACAGTTGGTCAGTTATGCACAACGTGAGACCTGGTAATTATGTGGATTGATTCAAGTTGCCACATCAATATTAACACAGAAAGATCCCAGAGTAGTATAAGTAGTAACAATATTAAAGGTAATAGAAGCGATTAAAGATAGGTGATATGACTCAAGAAAAAAGCAGAATCGTTGGATAATAATTTTTAGGAGAATTATTAAACTTAGAACCTATAAGAAGACAGTGAGTGAATATACCTGTGATATTCTAAATCAAACATTGATTAAGATAATCGCGCGGATTCCAACCAAATAATCTGCACCTAATTATATCGACTCCGTTCAATTGTCAATTCACAATACAGTACCAAACTTTTTATAGTATCACTTTCTTGTTATTTTCTTGTTCAGTCAAAACCTTTCAAGGAGTCTATTTATATATAGTTGAGATCATGAGTCAATTGAAGCTAGACCACTATGGAAAATTTGGAAGCACTGGATGGCCGTTTCGTTCTATTGTAGGACTTCTCAGCAGTGCGCATCCACGATCCCGCCTCGTGAGATTCAAACCCAGTACCTACCAGTTTCGCGCCAGAGCACTTAACCGATAGACTGATAAGTCCTGGGTTCGAATCTCACGAGGCGGGATCGTGGATTCGCACTGCTGAGGAGTCCTACAATAGAACTAAACGGCCATCCAGTGCGTCCAGATTTTCCGTGCTGGTCTAGCTTCAATCGACTCATGATCTCAACTATTGAAAATTACTAAAATCTCCACAAAACCCCCCTTCTGATTCTATTTATACATTAAAAAATTTATTTCAAGAAAAGAGTAAATAGTAAGTGGTCGAAATTTACTCCGAATTAAACTTCTAACGAATTTGATCTATTTTACAATTCTAACATGCAGTTTAGAAAAGAATGACAGTGTCTTTTGCTTTGGATTCCCCAGAACATAATTTAAACAATACATGCCAAACTATATTCAACTTTTAATATGATGACGACCGATCATCTTTATGTAAAGAAACAGGTATAATTATTTCTTTACGAAGATTTGTAACAATTGAAATGAACTAGAATATTTCGATATTTACATGTTTAGAAAGATAATTTTTAAAATTCGATTTTCTTAAAAAGAGATTTGCAAAAATGAAAATGAGCATGATGTTGACACTGATAAGTAACTGAATTTTCAAGACACTTATCATATTACAGGATTGAATATAATGTCTCGTAACTGGATCGTTTTGTTTTAAAGATAGTCTATGAACACCTATACATAAGCTTAATAAACAAACATGAATATCACCAATACTTATATTGCTATTATCATTATTATTATTGTCACTACTACTACTAGTAGTAGTAGTGTTAGTACTAGGTGATGGTAAGTTTTACTTTCTAAAAATAATTTGATAAAATTTCGTGTAAATTTTACATATCTGATATACATATTTAATTTACAGAGGCTATAATCGCGAGCCGGGATCGTGGATGTGCACTACTGAGGAATCCCATAATAAGACGAAGCGACCATCCAGTGATTCCAGGTTTTCCATAGTGGTCTAGCTTCAATTGATTCATGATCTTGACAATCAAAATTATTATAATATCCATAAAACCCCCTTCTGATTATAATCAATATGTTGGAAAATTATTTTACTTGTACATTTCGTTTTTTATTGGATGTTCATAACTATTTTAAAGATTACTAGTTCGTAGCTTGAGAAGTTCCATAAGGTTTATCTGTGAATCAATGTAAATAGGAATTGTTTTAAAATAAATTCACTCTAGATATAATAAAACGATAGTTATGTAAATATGTCTGACTGATAATAAATGAAAAAGAATCAATGTATCATAAATACATATAGCAAAATGCAGATAAATGAACAGATATGTATATAACTGGTTAAACACGCAGCTTGGCACTTGATAAACGGATGGTTTAGAAGTTAGTAAATTCATAGACACAAAAAGTTGGATTTTTATTTGTACATTTTTTTGAAAATCTATTTGGTTGTAAGTGATATTTATAATAGATTGGGATATTATTGAAAACCATTGTGGTCCGAATGGTAGCTTCGTCACATTGTTGGACTCCTCATCAGGGCATATTTGCGAGTACATCAGGATTCAAACTCAGAGCATTCATACCATATTACAAGAATTTAAAATTCATAACCCTCAGTTCGTAACGGTTGGATTATACTTGTAATTTCTGTACGTTAGCGATATTGCACGACAATCATCTATTGCGACTAATGATATTTTTCTCATGCCGAACGAGGTTGAACTTTATTGGTCACAGCTTTTAACTAGGAATGCAGGAACTAATTCTCAGAGTTAGTCACTCATAAGCAAACGATAAGTGTTATCATAGGGTATTGTACATATCGTTGTCTAACCAAAATCAGTCTTTGATTTTAAGCTTCAAATTCAACAATCTCTACATTATTATAATAGTAATGACTATTAGTATTATTATCATTATTACTATTTGTGTTCCTCTTAGTAAGATAATTAATTTTGTGTTTACCTTTCTATATTTTAACTTTCATTACAACTTGATAACAACTGAAGAGTAGAGTTGTTAAGACGTCTGTAACCAGGAGTAAAAGCTAACCTCCCAATTACTGTATACTTTTTTACTGATTCTACAACCGACAATCGATGAATGTCATAAATGACTATTAGTATAAACATATAAACATCTCTATGAAATGTGTATTACACCTGCTAAAAACGTCTTTGATTAAATGTTCAATTCTAAATTGTTTTTTTACAAATTAATAAAGTAAATTGAATATAATCTAGTTAATGCATAAAAAATGTAAATAATTTATAAGATTAAAATTAAATTACATATGTATAATAAATATAAACAAGCATTAAATTAGTTTAGAGAAAGCAAATAGTTTCATTTAAAGCAAAGATGGATAGTGGCTAGCAATGGAATCCAGAACGCGTGTTTCGTCCCATTTGGGACTCGTCAGTGGGATGTATCTACATCTCAGAGTTATTGTTCACTCTGGGATTCGAACCCAGTATCGTTCGCTTAAAACGCTATTGCGTTATCCACTCAGCTACTGAGTCCTGATAGCCACTTGCTTGTGCAATGAGGTGAAGTTTAAATTCACTTAGTATTATTTGTTTGTATCTTCCCATTGATGTTTAATCAGGGCTCAGTAGCTGAGTGGATAACGCGATAGCGTTTGAAGCGAAAGGTATTGGGTTCGAGTCACAGAGTGAACATCAACTCTGAGATGCAGATACATCCAGCTGGCGAATCACAAATAGGACGAAGTGGCACGTGTCCTGGATTCCACTGCTAACCACTATCCATCTTTGCTTATAATGCTTGTGAATCAAGGCTATATCGAGGCAATACGCACAGTATGCACATATGGCCAATAAGATACTGACCAGTTGCAGTCCTAAGCATGAATGGGAAGATACAAACAAACAATACTAATTGAATTTAAGTTTCATTTAAACTTTATTCATCCACTTTAAATATGAAAAAGTTTTTTTTAATTGTGAAAACGTGAGAAAATGTAAAATTACAATATTTTAATTAAAAATTATATTTTAATAGTTGAGATCATAAATCAATTAAAGCTAGACCACCATGGAAATCCTGGAAGCATTGGACGACCGTTTCCTTCTATTGTGGGACTCCTCAGTAGTGCGTATCTATGGTCCCTCCCTGCGAGATTCGAATCCAGGACCTATCAGTCTCGTGCGCGAGCACTTAACCGAGAGATCGCTGAGCCGGTAATGTTTGACTTCAACCAACCAACTTCAATGATATTTCAATTATTCAGTGTAATTGTAATTTGTTTTATTTTATTTTATACAGAATGCTTGTTGTTTGTTTAAACCGATTCATCAGTGGGATATCCTTTCTTGTATATGTATATGTTTAGGTGTATGTACGTGTATGTGTGTGTGAGTAAGTGCGAACGGAATGAGGTATACATTTACTCATCTACTGTAGATTAGGTAGTGACTTCTCTCTTCCTTGTGTTTATAACATTCATTCATTTTGTTAAAAAAACCCACATCATCTTAGTTATCTTTTACGTAATACTGAATAGTATTTTTAATATATAGTAGATATTTCAATGAGAACTTTTGATCGACACCGGTTAACAATGTGGTTAGTTTAGAATGATCAGTTCTACAATGAAGGTAACTTTACTAAAATAATTAGTGATAATACATTCAGAAATATTATTGAATTCTCACTGAATGAGGTCGAAAGATATGCATGAATATTGATTTAAATTAAAGGTTACCATATATATAGATATTCAATAGTGAATAATTGTTGTAAATCTGTTTAAAAGTTACAGTGCATAATATTTATCTAAAGTATGCTCAGTTGTTCAACTAGAATTAGTTGTGAATATGTAGTTTCTACAAAGTTAAGTGTTTTAAAAGTTAACTAATGTATATCCAATACTTTTCAGTTACTTATTATTGTTATTGATTAATGGTTAAATAAAAGTTTGATAACAATAAAGTCTATATGGGTATTCTGCAGTGATGTAGATTCAGATACAGTAATAATTAAAAATTCTCTTGGGATTACTTTCACACCATTCTAGTAGTACAAACATTAAATATAAGTATCAGAAGGGGTTTTTGTGGAGATTTCAGTAATTTTACAGTTGAAATCATGAGTCGAATGAAGCTAGACCAGCATGGAATACCTGGAAGTGATGGACGGCTGTTTCGTCCTAAAGCGGGACACCTCAGCAGTGAGCATCCACGATCCCGCCTCACAAGATTCGAACCCAGTCTCACGCGCAAGCGCCTAACCGCTAGACCACTGAGACGGCATCCAACGGTGTTAATGTCTAACTTCAATTAATCCATGAAATTGAGAAACCATTAGCCATTGTCTTCAGTGAGTTACCGTCTCACAACAGACCTGGTTGAACTCCACTAGTCACTGCTTCTCACTAGAACTCCAGGAAATATCTCTTGAAGTCAGTTATCAGTGAGCATATGGTTATTATCAGAAGGGATTTTTGTGGAGATTTCAGTAATTTTTTAGTGCTTCCAGGTTTTCAATGGTTGTCTAGCTTCAATTGACTCATTATTTCAACTATAAATATAAGTTAACGAAAAAGACAGTAACTATTTAAACTCAGTAGATAGGTGGATCGCGCGATGGGTGTTTAAAGTGGACGGTACTAGGTTCGAGCATTGGAATGAAAGCCAACACGGATGCAGGTACATCCAGCTGATGAGTTCCAAATAGAACGAAACGCCCGTTCTTTATTCCATAGGTAGGTACTAGCCTACTTTTCTGAAATTCACTCTTGTCTACTGTTTTTTTTTTAATTTTCACTTCCTTCATCTCATTTACTGTACTAGTTCACTTTAATGAATAAATTAAGAAAACTGGTCATCTTAACATAAACTAAATTCTTCTAATGTTTGCTACAACTATCATCATTAAAGGAAAAGAATATCTTTGTGTGATAACGACTGTCATCAAACGTGAATAAAAGATAACATGAAAGCAAAGGATGGGATGTACTGAATTCGGTGGGAACCTATCTCTTTACACTTTGATTTCAAGAGTGGTAGGATTACCAAAAGAATTGGTTTAAAATCGTAAACTGCACATTTAAGAATTGATTCACAGCTTTTAACGTATTCTACAGAAGCTGATTGGCAGATCCACATATATTTATATGTTCAAAAGTCCAGTATATGTTCATAAATGTACACATTATGTTGATATCAACGGGCAGGGGAATTCGAAATTGCTTCATCTAACTAACCTGTTCAAGATTTCGATCTAGACGATGATAGTAATGGTGGATATTAATTTTCTACATAGCATTACAGAGAGACTTGATGTTATATCTATCAAAAAAATCTCTGTAGATAATCCTATAGTTTATAAGAGTCGTGAATTTTATCAGATGACCAATATAGAAAAGCATACTGTCTCCATTTTGTCTAGTAACCTCTAACTATGACTAACAAAAAGCAAAGAAAAGTGAGTTAATCATTGCTTTAAGCAAATTCACTATCAAGGCTTTAAATTCTTATCATTATTTGTAACGTAAGAAACATATACTTTGGATTTTTAGGTTTACTAAGGAGTTTAAAAGTTATTTATATAAGCTTAATAATCAAGTTTTGAATAATCAAGAATTTCATCAACTAATTACGCTCCTCAATGATTTATTTTCTCCTTTACACAACGTTACATCTGAACCAAGTATTTATTTCCACTAAGTGTTTTTATGCACAAGTGAATAACTCGTGGACGTAATATATGACTTAGTAGCAATTAACTTTATATATTCTCATACCTTTAACAAATAAATTAATCTTTTAGTTATGAGAGTTAACAGATCTTCCTGGTATGCATCATTATAAACATGTACCACCTTTATATTCAAGGCCGATAATGCTACTACCAAACGAATTACATCTGCCTAAACTATGCTGCAACTATGTAAAAGTAACACCTCAACTGTTTTGCCCCAAATTCAATGAATCAGAAAACAAGCAAATAACTTTAAATTCTATGTCCCCTGATCAATCTAAGGCGGCCTGCTTGAATATCTGGGCTACTTGTTCCTCCCTGCTATCTAGCTATTTCAACAAGTCATTCGTTTCCTTGTCTGTTTTAACAGATCATAATGCCATTTAATTGCATAACCTATTCAGGTGCGTTTGTAAAAGGTTTACGATCTTTCATTGTACAAGTTACAAAAAAGTACAATCAGAGACATTGTAGTCGGTAGCAATATACATCAAAAAGAATGTACATTATTATTCAGATGTCGACTTCTGAAATGTTAATATCTAACTGGTGATCATTCAATATTGATCGTCAATATCGATCAAGAAATAAGAAACGGGAACTTACTGAAACACTCTGTACTGTTAATTCTATATTGTGCTAAACATATGATACTGAATAAAGCCATTAATAATAAAATAACTTTACATAAATGTACATTGTAATTCATTTAATTTTTCTTATTGTAATCAGTTTAATTTAAGATGAAAATAAATAAATTCAATATTAAACGACATAAACATTGAATAATTGTGCATCATTTATAATATAATGATGTTATGAATTTTATTGACTCAAAAAGTACTTCACAAAGACATCCTGTCTCCCTCTATCTCCCGATATATATATATATATATATATATATATATATCTTAGATAGATAGATAGATATAGAAACAATCAAATAAACGAATTACAAAATTCATGACAAAAATTAAAATAAAATAAAGATGAATAAAATTATCTAGATTCCAAAAGTTGAATAATGTCCAAATAACAGATCGATCAATAAATACTTAATTTTATCCATCTATCTGAGATGGTGGAGATTTGTAACTCAGGTGGATGATTTTGATAGAGTTTTATTCTCTGAGCTGGAGAGAACAAAACTCCATCAATATCCATCTATCTACTCAGTAATCGGATATTATTGTGTTTATTATAAATCATTATATTCTTTAAATTCACTTGGTATTACTTAGTTGAATCTTGCCATTGATGTTTAGGATTGCGACTGGTCAGTCTCTTATTGGCATATGTGCATACTGTGCGTATTGTCTCGATATAGCCTTGATTCACAAGCAATATAAGCAAAGATGGATAGTGACTAGAAGTAGCTGAATGGATAACGCGATAGCGCTTAAAGCGAAAGGTAATGGGTTCGAGTCCCAGAGTGAACATCATCTCTTATATGCAGGTACATCCAGCTGACGAATCACAAATAGGACGAAGTGGCGCGCGTCCTGGATTCCACTGCTAACCACTACCCATCTTTGATTATATTCTTTGTTTTAAACTTGTATTAGATATGTCATAGTTATTATGGAATCATTTTAAACTAGAACAGAATAACTTTATATTGATTTCTAATTTTTTACTTTATTAATTTATCAGCTGATCTCAGTTTTTTTGAGGAAAATTACTTTAAAATTATATTAAATCTATAGAAAATCATTTATAACAAATTTCCTTTAGGTTATTAAGGTTGAATGAAGTGAATAGATTTTATGTATTTAGAAAAAAAAATCTCTTATGATTGTTCTTTAATCGATTATCATGTTAACCAGATCCTTATTTGGAAGTAGGTTAAAATTTATGATCTGCAAAATAATTTCATTCAATAATTCTTTAATTATAGGTTAGAAGGGGTTTTGTGGGGATTTCAGTATTTTCATAGTTGAAATCATAAGTCAATTGAAGCTAGACCACCATGGTAAACCTGGAAGCACTGGACGGCCGTTTCGTTCTATTACGGGAATCCTCAGCAGTACGCATCCATGATCCCGCACTCGCGAAATTCGAACCCAGGACCTATCTAACACCGTTGAATGCCGGCTCAGTGGTCTATCGGTTAAATGCTCTGGTGCGAGACTGGTAGATTCTGGTTTCGAATCTCGCGAGTGCGGGACGCGGATGCGCACTGCTGAAGAGTCCCATAATAGGACGAAACAGCCGTCCAGTGCTTCCAGATTTTCCATGGTGGTCTAGCTTCAATTGACTCTTGAATTCAAGTATGGAAATTCTTTAGTTGTTAATAAAAGTCACTTTAAGAACAGAATTAGTTGAAAATAATATCATTATTCTATGATAGTTGTCATACAAAAAAACTGTTAGAGATGAAATGACATTGGAAAACTATTTTTTCCTTTTTTTTCAGGACAAATCAATTTATTTTAAAGTATGATACCGGATATTCTATCTTTGGAGTGAAAACTATTTTGTTACTGTTAAGGTTTTCAGCACACTATTACGAACTATTTATGTAATGGACTTTCGTTTTCCAAGTTTATTGAATAATATCAGTGTTCAATTAAGAAATTAAGTATTAAAACCCCAGATTATGATATCTTAGTAAGCTAAAAACTTAAGACATTATGTAGCAAAACTATAAGAGGAAATAGTAAATATGGATTATAATTGGACAGAATATATATTTTACTCGATTTAATGCTCCCTCTTGATACATTCTTAGATCCTCGAGACTAAAAAGCATGGGAGTTGAAGTATTGTACAGACCAGTCTAAAGGCAAAAAGAATTAAAGGACAGCTGTGTCGACGTAGCATGGAACTCTTCAGTAGAACACATCCATGAACTAAAATGGAATCCAACCCATAATATTTAGTTCACGTGGTGAGTACTTTATATTTTGACCTATGAATCAGAGTATGATGATTCACATATCCGACTTGAGTCACTTCTCAATATCGAACAGCTGGCATAAACATTTCATTTTGAAAATAACCATGTACTCACTACTAACTAGTTCCATGAAGAATTTACGATGTTTTGTTGAAAATCACATCAATAGCTAAACGTTTGTTATTGAGTGGTATCAATAGACTGACTAAATAGTTATTGTAGTTATATAGTGGTTAGTCAGTGATAGTTATAGTTGTTATAGTGGTGAAGATTGTTGAGTGTCAACAAAATCACAAACCGATCAATGTTAGATCACTACTGAAAACCTGAAAGCACTGGATGGCTGTTTCATCCTGGTCTCGCGCTCGATAGCGGATGTCCTAGGTTTGACTCCCACGTCCGAAGTCGTGGATGCGCACTGACGAGAAGTCCCATAATAGAATGGAAAAGTCGTCTAGTGCTTCCAGGTTTTCAATGATTATCTAACATTTATCGGTTAGTGATTTCAATAAACTTCAGCAATCTTCCCAATCCTATACTGAAAATCTTGTAGTTATATGCTCAATTAAATATCAGTAATTAGTTTTGATATGAGAAAATTACTTCTCACCCTATTTTTATAAACTCCGCCTGTAGCTCTTCTAGAGTTACTGCCGGTCCCAAGCCCGGGTAAAGGAGGAGGTTTGGGCATGGCGTAAGCAACCCCATCCCGTAGAAAAGCTAACTCGCTAAAAAAACCTTAACCAGAAAAAATAATTCAAACCATTTAAACTCTGCCCTCCGAGTTCAAGGAAGAATTATGACGTCTCATGATGAAAGCCGAAATTCTTCGGAAGTCACGATACCGATGCACCTTCTAACAACCAGAGCAACACTCTTTATAGGTACATGGAACGTCCGGACAATGTGGGAGACAGGAAAGTCCAGTTAAATAGCAGTGGAAATTAAGAGATACAACTTGACAGTACTCGGAATCAGCGAAACCCATTGGACACAAACTGGACAAAAAAGGCTAGGTACAGGAGAGATGCTGTTGTACTCCGGTCACGAAGGGGAAAACGCTCCAAAAAAGCGCATACACAAAGCTACATGGATCTCACCGGACCAAACCACAGAGAACCAGATAGATCACATCTGAATGAACAAAAAATTCCGAAGATCAATGAAAGGTGTGAGAACTCGGAGAGGAGCTGACATAGCTTCAGATCACCACCTGGTTGTGACCAAGATGAGACTGAAGCTAAAGAAACAATGGACAACTGGACAAACAACACTACAATAGTTCAATACAGCCTTCCTTCGAAATACTGACAAGCTCCATGAATTCAAGATAACTCTCAACAACAGGTTTCAAGCTCTACAGGATCTACTGAAAGAACAAGAAACTACTTTGGAGGACAACTGGAAAGGGATAAAAGAAGCACTAACTTCAACGTGTCAGGAAGTTCTTGGTCCTAAGAAGCATCATCACAACGAATGGATCTCTATGGGAACCCTGGACAAAATTCAAGAAAGGAAGAACAATAAACTAGCAATTAACAACAGCCGAACACGAGTAGAGAAAGTCAAAGCACAAGCAGACTACTCAGAAGCAAACAGGGAAGTGAAGAAAAGCATTAAAGCCGACAAGCAGAAATACATGGGAGAACTAGCAACGACGGCGGAAAAAGCTGCAAGAGAAAGGAATATGAAACAACTATATGATACAACGAAGAAACTAGCAGGGAGATATAGTAAACCAGAGAGACCAGTCAAGGACAAAGAAGGAAAGACAATCACGGATATTGTAGAACAGAGGAAAAGATGGGCAGAATACTTCGAGGAACTGCTGAATAGACCAACCCCATTGAATCCACCGGACATCGAAGCAACCCACACAGACCTTCCTATAGATGTCACTCCACCAACGATCGAAGAAGTCAAGATGGCCATCAGACAAATCAAGAATGGGAAGGCGGCAGGACCTGACAATATACCAGCAGAAGCACTGAAGTCAGACATTGAAATAACTGCAAACATGCTTCACCTTCTATTCAAGAAGATTTGGGAAGAGGAACAAGTGCCAACGGACTGGAAAGAAGGATATCTCATCAAGATACCAAAGAAAGGAGATCTGAGCAAATGTGAGAACTACAGAGGCATCAGTTTGTTATCAGTACCAGGAAAAGTTTTCAACAGAGTGCTGCTGAATCGGATGAAAGACGCAGTAGACGCCGAACTTAGGGATCATCAGGCTGGATTCCGTAAGGATAGGTCGTGCACAGACCAGATTGCGACACTACGGATCATCGTTGAACAATCAGTTGAGTGGAACTCATCACTATGCGTCAACTTTATTGACTATGAGAAGGCGTTTGACAGCGTGGACAAGAGAACATTATGGAAACTTCTCCGACTCTATGGAGTTCCTGAAAAGATTGTCAACATTATCCGGAACTCATACGATGGACTACAGTGCAAAGTGGTGCATGGAGGACAGCTGACAGATGCATTTCCAGTAAGGACCGGAGTCAGACAAGGCTGTCTACTCTCCTCCTTCTTCTGGTGATCGACTGGGTTATGAAGACGTCGATATCTGAGGGGATGACCAGAATACAAAGGACATCTCAGAACCAATTAGATGATTTGGACTTCGCAGATGACCTAGCCCTCCTCTCTCATACACACGACCAAATGCAGATGAAGACAGCAAATGTAGCAGCATCTTCTACATCAATGGGCCTCAACATACACAAAGGAAGTAGCAAGATTCTTAAATACAACATGGAGAATACCAACCCAATCACACTTGATGGCGAAACTCTGAAAGAGCTGGAAACATTCAAGTACCTGGGGAGCATCGTTGATAAACAAGGAGGATCGGATGCAGATGTAAAGGTGAGGATTGGCAAAGCAAGGTCACCATTTCTGCAATTGAAGAACATATGGAAGTCAAAACAACTCTCAACCAATTTCAAGGTCAGAATCTTTAATACGAACGTCAAGACAGTCCTACTGTATGGAGCTGAAATGTGGAGAACTACTACGACCATCATCAGGAAGGTACAAGTATTTATAAACAGTTGTCTACGCAAAATACTCAACATCCATTGTCCGGATACTATCAGCAACAGCGTTTTATGGGAGAGGACAAACCAGCTTCCAAGTGAAGAGGAAATTAGGAAAAGACGTTGGAAGTGGATCGGACATACATCAAGGAAATCACCAATGTGCATCACGACTCAATCCCTAACTTGGAATCTGGAAGGGAAGCGGAAAAGAGGAAGGCCAAGGAACACACTACGCCGGGAAATAGAAGCCGATATGAAAAGGATGAATGTTGACTGGAAAGAACTGGAAAGGAAGGCTCAGGACAGAGTTGGATGGAGAATGCTGGTGAGCGGCCTATGCTCCTCGACGAGGGGTAACAGGCGTAAGTAAAGTAAGTAAGTTATTTTTGTATTTATGCTACAGGAAATCAAGAGTCGACACTTGTAGTGTTGCAAGGGTGCTATAAGTTCCAACATGATAACTGTACTCTATCTGACTTAAGTGTTTTCTATTCTAATAAAACTTGTTAACGAGAAAACAATTACAGGTTTAATACACTTTTGCAGAACTAGCAAATCTATATTCGATAGGATTTTATGGTTTGTTTTCTTTGTAAACAAATTACATGCATGATAAGATAGTCAATTTTGTATTAACACTCTACCACGGATAATTATTATGGTCGATGTATCTACTGATCTGTTTTTTAATCGATTGATCTATTTGTGTGTTTGTCACCATATAAGTGACAATGATTCTCTGTGTCAGTGAAGTGAATTGTTTACATAATTGAGGTTTGGAGACAGAAATGGTCTATTGGAAAGATTTTGGAAAATGTAAACAAAAGTTTAATAGGTGTTTTCTAGATAATCGATTCACTTGGCTTATATTTGTTACCAGTTTAGCGTTTTGTGGAGATTATAGAATTTTCACAATTTTTAAATTGTGAACTGACCTTAGTTAGAATACTATTGAAAACCTGGAAACATTGGATAGCTGTATTGTTCTAGCATGAGACTCTTTAACTGTGCGCATTCACGACCCCGAAACCCGGAACCAAACTAAGGACCTTCGGTTTAGCACACGAATGCTAAATCTCTAGACTACTGATTTATCTCCCAGTAGTATACAGGTCTAACTACAATCAGTTTATGGTATTACGAAACCATCTTCCATAACCTGTGGTAGATGACTGCCTCACATCCTACATGGTTGGACTTTAGTGGTCACTGCTTCTCACTAGAATAAAGTGGTTTTTGTATATTTGACTAACTTGATAACTATTTCCGTGATTTTGCTATCTAGCATTTCATTAAATCAATTGAATAAACTGAAGCTCGTTGAACAATCACATATATTAACAACATACCGTTTGATTAAACAAACGTTTCATTAAAAAGTGAACTCAGCTGAAAGCCACTGGAAACTGCATACCATTCAATAGTTCATTCATTCTGGATTGAAATTTGTTAGCTACGTAAACCGTCAACCCTAAATTGGATTTAATTCAGGAACTTAAGGTTTCAAGATAAGCACATTAACATTTATCTACTAATCTGAGGTCCATTAATTCAAAGCTTTTTAGCTATGACCAAATTCAAATGGAGTTTTAACACCAATCAATGTTTACTTTGGGTATTAGTATTCATTTCAGAAGTAACTAACTTCAGAAGCCCCGAATTTTACACGTGGACATAAAGGCGTCTGATATATGTTATTAAATTAAAGTAACTCGAAAAATTGATCCAAGAAATGCTGGCTGATATTCACTGTAATGATTTATCTGTGAACTAAGAGAAACCCATAGTGTTTAGCATCTCATACGAACAAACATACAGTGATTGGGATAGTCCAGGAAGATTCGTCGTATAGTTTATCATACATCATACAACTTGCTAATGAATGCTTACTTAAGTTATACTTGGATAGGTAGAAATAACTATCAAAAGTATACATATCCACAAAATAAATCACTAGTATTGTTATTTCATTTCGTTTCATATCCGAAATCTACATTGATTTTCTTCCACACCTACACTATTGTTTTGATACGAAGTTAATCAGGTCAAACTTCACCCATAACATTTTCAAACACTTAGTGATTACATAGTTGAAAAAAACGAACATTTATATTGGCTTACGTATATTTCTTAATCTGTAAATCATTCAATGTGAACGTGATTTACAGTCATTAAAAGTAGTAACTATTTTCGATATTTATTAAAGGTCATACAGGAACAAACGTAATCGTGTTAGGGGTTGAACTGATCAAGTGAATCAGTAATGTACAAATGAATGAATTTCACTGAATTCTACAAAATGAATAATTAATAAAGAATCAATTCTCCCAAGACCTCATATTTCGGTGAGGTGCTAGAACATTAAGCGTCAACAATTGATTCAAGTCCGCTGCCTCAATTTACCATAAAAATATTGTCGTTGTACAATAAAATTAACAATGTTAAACGTATGAAGTTTACTTACTTATGCCTGTTACTCCCAATGGAGCATAGGCTGCCGACCAGCATTCTCCAATCCACTTTATCCTGGGCCTTCCTTTCTAGTTCTATCCAAAACTCATGAAGTATTAACATTTTTATTAACGAATTTTAGAGAACGTGTGAATCAATATGTTGTAACAATTTACCTCGTTTTTAGCAAAATCGCAAAGAAATAATCTTATGAGTAGTTCAATAATTGGTAGGCGAACTGGTGAAATATATAACGATTTTTACGGATGACTTCTTCATATAGATAGAACGATAACGGTGGTTAACCCATTATTTCATCAACGTAACTCTTCAATGAGTTTATTACTATTGAATTATTTATGAAACTGTTGGTAGCTATGGGTAAGATCCACGAACAACCATTTAGCATGAATATTAATAAATTTATTAGTGAAGTTATGGTATTTCTACGATATTAAGATCATAAAACTGATAATAAAGCCTTGAAAAACTAACAGATTTCATAAAATCAATAAACTGTAACCGATTTTGTTACTTCTGTTGATAAATACTTTTTATTTATACAAACTCTAAGGTCATTGAAGGGGAAAATGGTTTTAAAATTATGCCGTTATTATAAGAATTGTTCAAACTTGTTCATGTATTATACGTTTACTCGCTCATTACCCCATTGAAAACTGTGTTATGAAAGCTACTCATCATAAGAAAATGTAGGTGTTAGTAAGTTATAAAAATAGGAATAAAAGAATTATGAGAAGTTATCCTTCAACTAGTTATTTTTTCTGTTCTTTATGAGCGTACAGGAAATACTTTTAATTTGATAGTCTTGTGATATTCCAGTGTTAAGTTTTTATTCATCCTTTTAACTACTGATTATTGAGATTATTATAGATTAAAGTTGATTAAATGAGAATTGGCTACTCCGTTTAATGTGATCTATTGGTTGTGGTTCAACCATAGTCTTTTATTTTATTTATTTATCACCTTAGTTAAATATCTAAATGATAAAAAGTACATTTTACTAATCATCTAGCTTTTTGATGTTCTGATTAATGGATTAAAAACATGATAATTTTGTGTGAGGCTACCCATACTGGTAAAAGATACAAAAGAATGTTCTACAAGATATAGAAACAAAGTAAAACAACCATCCGTAATACTGTGACACGTCAAAGACTCAATGAATAAAAGTCTGATCTAGTCAAGTATTTTACATAACTGGAACAAACACTGGAATGAAACTATAGGCATATGTGAACACATGTGTCCATGAATTATCGATGGTCATTCATGATTGAAAGTTTTTCATGATTTATGATTTTTTTATTATTACTCAGTATTGAGTTGATGCAATAAATATCATTCATTCTACACAGTTTTACTCTATTGAAAAGACCTCAAGATTCTGAATAGATTAAAACAATAAACGTTTACTCTCTTATCATAAAAATTTTACTTCTGTATTTAGAAAAAGTATTTGAGAAATAGCTACTTTGGCTAAAAATCATAGAAGCGTTGTTTTTAGCGAGTTAGTTTTCTACGGGATGGAGTCTCTAACCTCATGTCCAACCCTCCTCCTTTATCCGGGCTTGGGACCGACAGTAGCCCCCGTAGGAGCTACAGGCGGAGTTAAAAAAATCATAAGAAATCAACGTATACATATTTATTAGGAAAAAATAATTTCTCAATTTATGAATCCATTACAAAAACTTAAAAAAAAGAAATCGATAAAATCAGGAAAAGTTGTTATTTGAGTTATGTGATAGGTAAAATTTAAGTTTTATTCTTTAATTTTTTTTCTGGAATAAGAAATAAATTTATGTAGAAGATTTAAAAACAAACAAATAATATCAGAAGGGGGTTTTGTGGAGATTTTGATAATTTTATATAGTTGAAATCATGAGTCAATTGAAGTTAGACCATCATAAAAAACCTGGAAGCACTGGACGGCCGTTTCGTTCTATTGTAGGACTCCTCAGTAGCGGTGCTCATCCACGATCCCGCCTCACGAAATTCGAACCCAGGACCTATCAGTCTCGCGCGCGTTGCTTAATTTCGTGGGTTGTTTGAAGTTAGGCATTAACACCATTTGATGCCGGCTCAGTGGTCTCTCGGTTAATTGCTCGCGCGCGAGACTGGTAGGTTCTGGGTTCGAATCTCGCGATTCGGGATCGTGGATGCGCATTGGTAAGGAGTCCCACAACAGGACTAAACGGCCGTCCAATGCTTCCTGGTTTTCCATGGTGGTCTAGCTTCAATTTATTCATGATTTCAACTATATAAAAGGAAACAAGTAATATGCAATGTTCATGATGCATAAGTTAAAAGCACACCTTAAGAAAAGTGCCGAAAAGGAATAACTAGAAATCATAGAGTGTATTTTATCTATTCGTGAATTTTTTACAAAGAAGATTTAGAGTGCAATGAAATTGTATACTTTCTATCTTCAGTGTTAATTCCCTTATGTTTTTTTTAAGTGAATTAACTTCGATTGAATAGTCAGTATTGGTGTCACTTTGATTTTGTAAGGTGAGTGTGAGAATTCTGTTGAGTTTAATTTAGAACACATGAAATAGATGGAAAAATAGATACGCACTTAGTAATCTAATTGTAAAGCACTCACTAAGGGAACTGAAAATCCAAAAATCAATTCCTCGCTAGGATTTGGTCGGGTATTACTGTGAAATGTCATTCTGTATCAAACAGCTATCCAGTTTTTCTTACTTTTCTACTGGATCAGTAACAAACGGCATATACAGAATAACTGAACCCCGGCTTAGTCGTTTAGAGGTTAGGTATTTATTCTCGAAGCCAAAAGCCCTGGGTCCAACTCACGGATATGGGTTTGTGGATGAGCACTGTTGAGGAGTCTTATACTAGGAAGTAAAGGTTGTCTAGTGCTTCCAGGCTTTTATTGGTTATCTAACTTTGATTGATTTGCGATTTCAGCAAAATAACCTTTATAAAACTATTTTATGTATACATAAAAAATACATGGGTGAATGAAACCTATTCCTAGTTAAGTTTTAACTTAAATTAAAATTCATAGGATAAAGCTTAATAACACACTAACACCATTAGAATTGACAATGACAGACAAAAGTGGATGATTATTGACTAAACTTCATTTTCATCTTTCATTGATCGTTTGTTATCTGATAAACAATTCCCAGTCAAACAATCTTAACCGGAGGTTTTACGTATGACCAACAAGTCAAATACCATAAAAATATAGATTAAGACAGTCGGTCAATAATTCCATCTGTTGAAGTCAGTTTGTCTGGGACGAAAGTTTTAGTTCCTAAAATATGAACTTCATTATTTTATCAACGTATGTAGAATAAGGCATACTGACAATCCACTAATACAAACAAGACAATTAAAACACATGTTTAAACATGTTAAACTAAAATTTTGAGTTTGTAATATAAAGTAAACAATATTGACCAAATATTATTGTACTTCTTGAAAATTGATTTATTTCTCTCCATCTATCTATTGAGATATGTATGGGCTATACTAAAGTTATTCAACATAGTTGAGAATATGGAAGACAACTATAGTTGGTTAGTACTACACCATTTTCCTTAAGTGTATAATGAGTGATAATCAAGTCAATAAGTAATTAAAAATAAAGTCGTTTCCTGTTAATGTGATATTATCCATTGTTGTTTTAAGAAGGTTTTCATAGTTTACGCTATGTCAGTTCTTCTATCTAAATATCATAAGTAGTTCTTCATTATAGCTTTCTACATAAATTTTGCATTATAAAACTGTTGAAGTCGGTTGCTTTCTTGATTCTATTGAAGTCTATAATTAAATAATATAGCTTATTTTCAATATTTGAATTCATGAGTCAATGTAAGTTAGACCAGACATTAACACTGTCGGATCCCGGCTCAGTGGTTTAGAGGTTAAGCGTTAGTGTGCGAAACCGAAGGTTCTGGGTTCGAGCCCTGCATGACTTGTAGATTCATAATGCCAAGGAGACCCATACTAGGAAGAAACGGCCGTACAGTGGTTCCAAGTTTTAAATAGTGGTCTAGTTTACATCGACTCATGAATTCAACTATTAAAATTCACTACAATCTCCACAAACCACTATTCTAATAATATAGTTCAATGTCATTTGCATTTCACCTTGAAAACATGACAAGTGATAATTTTCACATCTTAATTTAAAGTATCTAAGGTAATCACAATCGATAGTGATGCTTTAAACGTGTCAACTCATCAGTTTTATTTCATACTTATGTCAAACATTCACTCAAAAAAGTGAGTAGACAAAGGTTATACATAGGAATATTCCATAATATCGTAAATCAGTAAACTCAGGAGCATAGTTTTAAATTTCCAGTCTGTTGGAACTGACTTATAATGCTTGTGACTTAATGCTATATCGAGGCAATACGCATAGTATATACATATGCAAATAAGAGACTGATCAATTACAGTGCTGAAAATCAATGCGAAGATTCAAGCAAACCACACCAAGTGAATATGACTCCTTTTTAGCTTGAAATATAATGAAAACAGGATAATAGACTGATTTCGTATAGAAGTTATAACGTGACGATATGTACAAACAAAATATAGGGCTTTTACGATCACCTGTATTGTCTTTAATCAGTAATAATGATGTCTGAAAATGTAAGTGCACGACAGAAGTCTATTTAAAAATTCTGACTCAGTAGGTTGGGACCGACGATAATCAATAGCTCTTTATATTGCTCTGTCAGTAAATGTGTGCGTCAAATCTTGTAAATTATTTACCATCGTTTTATTTAGTAAATGGGTCATTTAATGTTGCCACCAGATAATCATGAATTGTCTTACATCAACTCGGCGCCCAAATACTTTGAAACTATTTGCTCTAATTTAGATGAAAGTTCTCATATATTTACTAGCAGTTTGTTTTATAAATAGGACTTGAAATGTGGTTAAACTACGATGCTGAATGAACTAATGAATTGTCAAATAGCTACTAATAAGTGTAAAATCAGTGACAATGTCGTGAACATGAATATGGTTGAGGGCAGCCGATTGCATTTATAATACCAACCACACATTGAATACTTCATTTGCGAAATTCCATCATTTGTCTTTCATACTCTGTATGATTCTTTAAAGTCGCAATCCCTTTCCATTCCGTTTATTTTTTCTTTAAATCGACCTTTATAACCTTCTACTGCCATGCATTTCTCTTCTGATTGATGCTACCTACTACTTATGTCTGTCGACATTACTAGCACACACCACAATAGTGCTGGGCTATAAATAGACAAGGTTTCCATTCATTTTTACTTAAACACATTTTTCATGAGTTGGTTTAGAACAGCTTGGTTACTGATGGAATGTTTAAGATTACTAAAGGTTTTCATTAATTTTTTGTATAACTGAATAAGCATGGCTTGATAAATTGTTGATTTCCACCGTGAATATCATGGTTTCACATTCTAATTGCTTTCTTCTAGGCCACCCACCACCAGCATTCTCCATTCATAAAATATAATATTAGGTTGCATCAGATAATTGTATACTTACTTACGTACGCCCTCGTGGAGGAGTATAAGCCACTCATCAGCATTCTCCATCCAACTCTCTCCTGAACAATCCTTTCTAGTTCTTTCCAGATGTTATTCATTCTTTTCATATCTGCTTCTATTTTCCGACGTAATGTGTTCTTTGGCCTTCCTCTTTTCAGTTTCCCTTGATGATTCCAAATTGGTGCTTACTTCGTGATGCTAATTGTATGATAACAATATTAATATGTAACTCGTACAATTGTTTATTTTCTGACCAGTGAAATGTTTATATTTTTTGGTTAGTGTTTTGTATCGGACATACATTCAGGAAATCACCAAACTGCATCACGAGGCAATCCCTAACTTGGAATCCTGAACGGAAACTGAAAAGAGGAAGGCCAACAAAGACACATTACGTCGGGAAATAGAAGCAGATATGAAAAGGATGAATAACAACTGGAAAGAACTGGAAAGGATTGCCTAAGACAGGGTTGGATGGAGAACACTGGTGGGTGGCCTATACTCCTCAACGAGGGGTGATAGGTGTAAAGTAAGTAAATAAGTAAGAAACGTTTATTATTAACAGACTATATCGTATTAAATTTTCATACTGTCGAACTAACTAACTAACCAAACAAATTGATGTTCATTGATAGATTGTCATACAAAATAAATAATTTGCTTCTTACTTAATGTTAACTTTGTGTCCATATGATACATCTTAAGGGAAGACTAATCTTAATTAAGTTTTTGTCTTTTATAAAGTGTCAAAATTAGTTACAGAATCTTGATAATATTTGTATGCAATCTCTTCATGGAAAACATCTTAAAAGTTAATCGATAAATTAAACAACAACAACAACGAACTGTTTGATTGACCTTGATAAGTAAATCAACCATGATAGTAACATTTATTAATAAACAATGAATAATCAATACACAAATAAAACTATAAATAAATTAGATGCGTTCTGTGAAAATATTCTGTTTATTTATTTATGTGTATGCATGTATGTGTGTGTGTGAACAGAAGAGAGAAATTACCATAATAAACCAAGTAAATTTGGCAATGTAGTTTGATCAATTCTTTAATCTGTAACATGTTTTTAAGGTTCCGATTCCTATGAATGAAATGAATATCAACATTTCATTCAAATACATATTATGAAATTTATCAGGTCATATGATTTACATTTTCTTGTGTATTAATGATTAGTAAGTCTGGGATCGATATGTAAAAAAAGGTTTACCTGTGTAACTTTAAGTAATAAACATATTTGTTTTATATTTTTTTAAATTGTTATCTAAGATAGAATGAAAGGGATATGTTGTGTGATTTACATTTATGCAGCAGAAAGAAGCACATCATATAAATCATCGTGGTCTAGGATATAACTCAATAAATTGCACCAGTCAAATTTTTCATTACACAAAAACTACTTACTTACTTACGCCTGTTACCCCTCGTCGAGGAGCATAGGCCGCTCACCAGCATTCTCCATCCAACTCTGTCCTGAGCCTTCCTTTCCAGTTCTTTCCAGTCAACATTCATCCTTTTCATATCGGCTTCTATTTCCCGACGTAATGTGTTCTTTGACCTTCCTCTTTTCCGCTTCCCTTCACCATTCCAAGTTAGGGATTGAGTCGTGATGCACATTGGTGATTTCCTTGATGTATGTCCGATCCACTTCCAACGTCTTTTCCTAATTTCCTCTTCAGCTGGAAGCTGGTTTGTCCTCTCCCATAAAACGCTGTTGCTGATAGTATCCGGACAATGGATGTTGAGTATTTTGCGTAGACAACTGTTTATAAATACTTGTACCTTCCTGATGATGGTCGTAGTAGTTCTCCACATTTCAGCTCCATACAGTAGGACTGTCTTGACGTTCGTATTAAAGATTCTGACCTTGAAATTGGTTGAGAGTTGTTTTGACTTCCATATGTTCTTCAATTGTAGGAATGCTGCCCTTGCTTGGCCAATCCTCGCCTTTACATCTGCATCCGATCCTCCTTGTTTATCAACGATGCTCCCCAGGTACTTGAATGTTTCCAGCTCTTTCAGAGTTTCGCCATCAAGTGTGATTGGGTTGGTGTTCTCTGTGTTGCATTTGAGAATCTTGCTTTTTCCTTTGTGAATGTGGAGGCCTATCGATGCGGAGGCTGCTGCTACATTTGCTGTCTTCATCTGCATTTGTTCGTGTGTATGAGAGAGGAGGGCTAGGTCATCTGCGAGGTCCAAATCATCTAATTGATTCTGAGCTGTCCATTGTATTCCTTATTTCCCTTCAGATGTCGACGTCTTCATAACCCAGTCGATCACCAGAAGAAGGAGGAGAGTAGACAGCCCTGTCTGACTCCGGTCCTTACTGGAAATGCATCTGTCAGCTAGAATAAGCCATGTGGGCTTGACACAGCAACCGACAATACGAGTTTGTTTATTAGAATCTCAAAAACAAGCAATGAATAAGAAAGACACTTAAAATTTACTCGTTTAGAAGTCAGCTTTTTAGATAGATACTTGAGAACCAAGGAGTACTTGATAAACGTTTCATTCTAAAATGAGGCTCCTCTGGAGTGTGCATCCGAACAGCTACACTTACTTAACCATCGAGAACCTGCATACACTGGACAGGTGTTTAGTTCTAGCATGGAACTCCTCTTCAGCGGGCATCCACGACTCCATAGCTGAGAACTGAATCCAGCTCAGTGGTTTAAAGATTAAGCGTTTGAATTTGAGATATACTGTCCTGAGTCCGAGTTCCGGTCTCGGGGTAGTGGATGCGGACTGGTGAGGAGTCCAATATTAGGGCTGAATGCAGTCCAATGTTTCCAGGTTTTCAATGATTGTCTAAATTCGATTAGTTAGAAGTTTCAATGAATCCAATAATCTTCACAAATTCATAATGATATCATGTATAGTTGTTAGTTATAACAGAATTGTTTTATTTATTTAATAATTTTGATCATTCTTGATATCTTAAACATAGCAAATGGCTGTATATTTCAAAGATCTTTTAGCCATAACAAATGATTATTGGTAGTCGTCAGTCATTTATATGCTACGCAGAATCAATCAAGTCAAACTCGGAATAACGCGGACTAAAATGTACAACCAGAAGATATCTTTTAGTTAAGGAAGTTATGATCACTCTTTACGAAGAAAGTGAAAGAAGGTTACAACAGGATCGCCACTGACTTCTATTCTGAGTCATATCTGATAACGTCTCTAGCCACTGTGTAGCACCATCTCTCGGAGTCGTGAAGGACCAACAACAGCTAGCCCTTTTCAGATTTCTTTCATACCACGACACCATGTCATACGCTGACCACCTCTCCGCTTTTTCCAACCAGTCCCAGAGTCGGCAAATAATGCACGACGTGGAATTCTCTGAGACGATATTCGTAGAATATGTCCAAGCCACCGGAGTTGGTGTTTCAATATGGTGACACCAATTGGATTATCGTCTCGGCACCCGAACACGCGATCCCGAACCTCTGCATTACTAACATGGTGTTGCCACTGTATGTCAGCAATCCTTCGGAGATAACGATGATCGAACACAGAGAGACATCTAACATCCTCAACTCGGAGTGGCCAGGTTTCACAAGCACAGAGCAAAACTGCTCTCACCGACGCGTTGTAGGTCTGACCTTTTACAGTCAGATTAACATCACGAAGGCGCCAAAGATGGCCCAGATTGGCAAAGCCTATCTGGCTTTCACTATGCGTGAATCAACCCCATCACTCGCGCCACCATCACTTATGCAGCTACCCAGATACACGAACTCAACTACTTCAATCTGCTCACTACCCAGGGCGGGTGCAGGATCAGGGTCCTGCCAGTCTTATAAGATTACTTTGCACTTGGAAGGTGAGAAGTTCATACCATACCTACAGACACGGATTGCATGGATAGGGTATTATCGCACAATAAGGCAATATTATCCGCATACTCAAGTTCGAAAAGTCTTTTTCCAGTCAACAGATCCATACTACCATTGTCTACATCCATCATATCTGTTTCCAGAACGTCATCAATGGCAAAGTTGAAAAGAAATGGTAAGATCGGTCAACCCTGTCTAGCCCCACTTCCTCAATGGAACTGTGGAGTGAGGTGGTTATATGTCCTCACTCTGTCTAAGGTGTTTGTGTATCGAGTTTTCAAGATGTTAGTTAACTTCTAAGGCACATACCTCCTCAATAGACAATTCCAAAAAACAGTGTTTCCCTAATGTCAAGAAACCCTACAGTTGTTGGCCTGTAATAAGTATGATAATGTTCTAATATTTGGCCATGGGTAAAGATATGATAGATACATCTTCAACCAGAACAAAAGCCTGTCTGCTCCTCGTGAGTCAATCTTTTTTGGGTTTTAAACAACCTACGAAGTATTAAAGAAGCCAATAGTTTGGACGCCATCGGAAGTAGACTTATCCCCCGATAGTTGCTACAGGAACGACGTGAACCCTTTTTAAAAATAGGGACAACTATTGACTCATTCCATGACGTTGGAACACGTCAATGATAATAATACATTCAATTTAAATAAAAAAATGACTTTTCGATATATTAAAATAACCGTGGTAGAAAAGTAGTTATAACTTGTGTGTACTAGACCTTGACCTGACAAATGTAAAGTCCATTAATCAAACTTCTTTAGTTTCAGTTACTGATTGCATGAAATTCATTATATAACTGACCTTCTTTTGAATGATGAATTAATTATGAGTTCTACCAGAAGTCGTTTTAAAATTTTTAATGACTGGTCGGTTTATGTTTAGATCGTAAATACTTTTAAAGAATGTTATAAAAAGTAGATAAATAATTACAGAACTTATTTTTTATAATATCCCCCTAGAATATTCAAGAACAAAGATTACTGGAAGAGACTCAATGACACTAAACTGAAAACAAAATATCAGTGGTAGTGAATTTATAGACCATCCGTTCTTAATTTTCCAAATTTATTCAGTATTAAGTATTTCTAGACGTTTTTCTATTCATTTCCTGGGGTGATTGCTGGCATGTAAAATAATAATTTTCCCTAAAGATTTCATTTCAAGTATTAACTGTCAATTTATTTGATTTAAAACCCGACAGGTTTGGTATGCGCTACAGTGGGATATTCATAATACACATATGTAGATTGCGTTAGAGGTCAAAGTGTAGTATAGGGATGAGCTTGTAACAATGAATTTCCAGTTGGCTTCCCACCAACCAGAAAACAACTTTTATAAATAGATAGTTTATGGAAAAGAAAACTATAATATTCCAAAGTGTCAACAAATCTTACACAATTTATAAGTTTACTAATGTGTTCTACGGGTTGATCTACTCATTAAATCAAAATATATACAAACTCGTCTTAATGCATATGGACTGTCTATATTTTTGAACCCTTAAAAAGACTAAAACAGATATCCAAGATTTCCCACTTTGTTTCCAGTTAGTGTTAAGGATTTGGTATCAGAGTTTCTATCACAAATCGACGTCAGCTATAGTAGAAAAATATTCTGTAAACATATGGCTCAATTAATTGCTCTCAAAAATATGACGGGTGTTATCTAATTAGTTCGTTCATAAAATGTAGTGGCACAGTATACAAACGTATTTCTATTGATTGTTAAAAACGATATTTGAATTTCGGGCAAAATCTTAAAAGTTGCGTCCTTAGTTCTGATTGCTTTCTTCCAAAAGTAAACTTTTACTGTTTTAGATAGTCGAAATATGATCCCCAGTTAAAATCATGCTCTTATATTCAGCACTTACCTACTACATAAAAGGAAAAGTGCTCAAAAACGCTAGATATTGTACTTTTGTTGAATATCAGGGAAGTTTGGTCGACTTTACACAAAAGCGACAGAAATTCGTACAACGAAAGATAGAATAAAGTTCCATCAGTAGATTATATTAATGAAATATTTGAAACAAGTCACGACTTTTCTTCAGTCGACTTCTGTTCATTCAAGTTTTAATAGGTTATTGATACTGACCATTCAATTATAAAGAAAGTTAAAGAGATATTAACTTACATGGAATAAGACTTAATAACATATGTTCATGGTTAAACAACAGAAATACCTGCAAATAATTTTGTCAGGGTTATCAATTAAGATAACTGAAATCTAAGTTACAGTGTTTTCCAGAGGCTATTGCTATTGTCGTGGCTTAGCTTCCTTAATCAATCACCTTTATAACCGTAATTATATAGATACTAACTGTGTTTGTATTCAAAAGGCAATAAGAAGCGGCGACTACAATCTATTAGTGGATAACACATATAACAAAGTTACAAGCACATCAAGCGAATTGGAGCAGCGAGACTAATGTGTGTGAGCGAGTGAATACGGAGGTGAATTTATAGTCAAATCGAATAAGGGCATATATCAAGGCAAAGGTTATTAATAGGATTCAAGCACATACATACATGGAAAAGAGAATGATTAATTGAGCGATATTTTGGTGATTAACATTTAAGCTAGAGAGAGATATGTGCATAGGCTGTCACATGTCATCAAGTGTACACGATTATACAGACAAGATAGTGATAATAATAGTACAAAGAAATAGACGAGTTGTCACCGCTCGAATAACAATTTCCGTCAAATAAGTCAATAAAAGGGCTTGACAAACATTAAACATAACCAAAACTGATTGTAGGAGAGCTGCTAGACTATGAAGCGCTTTAGACCTGACCTATGTATATGGAAATACATCGTGGTATAACAATGTAACTTCAACTAAATAATCCAACTTTATTTAGGTTTTTGAAACAACTCATTAACACTCAGTCACTAAGTTGATTTTATATGAATCTTGTGACTTCATTACATAATCGCTTGTTTGTTAATCAATATTGAAGACAGAACTATATTTTATTTGAATAATTTCATTTTCAACACATATATTCGTCAATTTTGTCCATTATACTCTCAAGAATACGGTTTGCATTTTCTTCCTGTTCTTATAAGTTTTTATCCCATTTTGAATATTTTTGCCAACTTTATTGACTAAACCTTGTGTAGCTATTTGTATAGTAATAATAATAATAATAATACTTGAAACTCAGGTCTGTTTTCAGATGGTGAGACGTCGTGAAATAAGAATGAATTCATTTTATCCTATAAGTTTGCTTTTCCTAATTTGTCGAGAGAGCAAGTTTTTTAGTATTGTGTTGTCGATTCCTAAGTGACGAATAAACAAAGGGTTGGTAAGGGTCCCGAGAGCCTAACAGTAACATATGTAACTGTAGTGCTGAAAAACTGTGGTCTCAGATTTTTAAAAATACAATTATTTGATTCATCAGAGGGCTGTCTGTATATCTGATTAATGGGATTCGTTCATCACTGTTTAGTGTGACAACTGACCACCTAAACCAGATAGATTTATGTTAATAACTCTTTTAGTATTGAAAACAAAAGTTAACACTATTAGATATTGTATAATCAACTGTAAATTATTTTTTCTCTATTTTTATATCCTTCTTTTATTCACTTTTCAATTTCATAGTTCACATCATAGAATGATCTTAATCAAACTAGGAAGCGGGGAACGGCTTTTTCGTCTTAGCATGAGACTCCTCGACAGTGAGTATTAACGACCTCCTCATCAGGCCTCATAATAAAGACCTTCAGTCACTCGTTTGAACGATTGGCACCTTGACCACTGAGCCGGTATCCAATGGTTTAAGTGTTTGATTTCAATCAATTCGTGATATTGCACAACCGCCTTCCAATCCACTTGGTGAGCAGTTAACCACCTCACACTCTATACGGTTGATCTTGATTTGTTTACCATTAGAACTCTGAGATTACCTCTCGAAGTTAGTCACTTGCGAGCACATAACTATTGGTTTTAGGGTATTATAGAAAATACCAGGACGAAATAGCTATCTAGTGCATCCTAGTTTTAAGTCATCGTTTAACTAGGATGATTCCATGATGTTAAATATGAAGTGGGGAAAATCTCCATAAACTCCTACAGTAAATACCTACTTTTTATTATGGGCTTTTGTGATAAAATGAAAAAAGATTGCAATTTAGAAAATATCATCGTGTTAATTGGAGTTAATGCTACTTATTGCCTTAGTTTTATTAAAATCTATCCATACCTAGTATAGTAGGACATGAACACATACCTACATACGTGTGTGTTTAACAAAGTGAGCATGCAGCGATGAAATAATTATCAATTCGTAAATGAGAATATAACATAAACAAATGCACGTACTATAAGTCAATTTATTAAACGAAATGGAAGAGAGAAAGAAGTGTTCCTAGTTATTTAAACACTAACTTCTATACATAAGACTTTTAATTTTATTTATCTATTTTAATATGGAATTTAATCATTTTGAAGAATGGTTTACCAACCAAGTTCATTTACAGTAACCTAAAATCAAAACGTCAAGTTGAAATAACTCCCACAGTTCCGAAGGACGTTTGATTCTTGAACATTGAATTCAAGAGAGACGCAGCATGAGATATTAAAGAATCGACTTTTCAAATCATTGGAAAAGACATGTAATTCAACAGAGTGACAAACTATTTTCTCCAACAAGAAACTAATTCGTGGAAGCGTCAAAGATAAACTGTACCTTTGGGCCACTTCAGTGTGCATATATCAATTTACTTGCTCTTGTAGAGCAGGTTACCTTGATCGTACAGAGCGTGCACTGGGTAAGCGAATATCGAAGCCCTATCCTGCATAGCAATGTAAAGGGGTATACAAATCAATCAACAGCTCAGTTCTCAAACACATGGTTAATTCAGATTACACACCATAACACTAATCTACGTTCAAAATCCTCTTCAAGGTAGGAAAAACTGACTCAAAATGCTCGTAAATTAAGGCTATATCGAGGCAATGCGCCCAGTATGCACATATGCCAATAAGAGACTGATCGATTGCAGTGCTAATGATCAATGGGAAGATTCAACCAAACAATACCAAGTGAATTTAAACTTCATCCCGTTGCACAAGCAAGTGGCGATCAGAACACAGCAGCTAAGTGGATAACGTGAGGGCGTTTGGAGCGAAAGGTATTTGGTTCGAGTCCCAGAGTGAACATCAACTCAGATGCAGGTCATCCATCTGACGAGTCCGAAATAGGACGAAACACGCGTTCTGGATTTCACTGCTAGCCACTATACATCTTTGCTCATAATGACTCAAAAAAAGGTTTGGATCAGGAATTTATACACAGCTGAGGCTATGACAATTCACCACTTTAAACCCAAACTCTGTATAGAGAAGAGTTACGTTCAATCCCTTATTCTCCCATCGTCTTAGCAACTCTTCGAATTTTAAAAATTATAATTGCTAATTTTTATCCTCTTATTCTCCTCCTTTATAAAGTAGACAGTTATCACTAAGTTTTATTCTATAGATTATTACCTCTTACTTCTAAAACGATTACGTAATGTAATCTCTTAATGATTTTCGATTACTTTACTAAATGACGCAACCCCTTTTTTATTCAGTACTTGAAAACTTTGTTTACATTGAAATAACACCCTTGAAGATTTTTGCTAATCTTGATTATATTATGAAACATCACTTCATTTTCACTGACTTCCACTTGAATAAGTTGGTCTATCTTTGATAATACTGTAAAACCTCTCTAGTTTAGTATACACTACTCCATATTAAAAAAAATTACCTATAAATAGGACTGTACAGCTTCAGAAAATGATATCGTCACAAAAAATATTCCTTTACTGAAACGCCTTTATTCTTTTTTATGAATCAATGGACTTCTTTCGTATTTTTTTATTCACGTTTTGTTACATGTATGTAGTACATTCAATAAGCCAAGCGAACTAATTTCTTCTTAAGGTTATTAAATTCTCTACGAAATTTAACCTACATCAATCGCATAATCTTCAAAATGTTGTACATTAGCTGCAGTGTACTTGCCTATTCTCTGTTTAGATAACATGGAAGAACATTACAGAAGTCAGGCTATTCATTTAGCTCGATAGTTCTTTTTCAATCGTATTATCCTAATACTGCTTACCAATGAGTATGTTAACATTTTCAGAACATAAGGATATCACAGCAAGCTAGATTTAGTAAGTATATAGGATGATCTAACAGGTTGACCAATTTATGATCTAAAAACTTGTGAACAATCACTCATGGATATGCAGGTACATTATCGTAACAGATCAACAATTTATCACTATCACATAACTTTGGATTGTATGGAATCCAACAAGTACTCAACAACCTACGAATAGAACATACTACATACACTGTTTATTGATATATTGAATATTTGGTTTTGTTTAAAATGTATCAATGTAATCAAAATGAGTGTACATTATGAAATTAATATAGATGACCTTTTAAATAATATGCAGGTATACTGTTTATACATGAAAGTTACGAAACAAATATGTACATTTAACTATTCATATATTATTAATTATAAGGTCCATTTTTATTACTGTCAATAACATTTGTAACGATTAGAATGTTCGTTAATTATGTTCAATTGATACAATTCTGTGATAATTAAGAGTATTTGAATTATAGTACATACTAGGAATCCCGGAAATAACATAGCTTAATCAAGAAGAACTAAATGATCACGAACGAATGTATTGTACTTGGAATTCGAAATCAAGCAATCACCAAATACAAATGAATCATCAGTTCATATAAACACCACAAATTCTTAATAGAAATACAATTTTGTTTATTTTATAAATTTACCTAACACTATTTAAAGTTTATAAGCAAAGATGAATAGTGGCTAGCAGTGGACACGCATTTCGTCCTATTTCGGACTCGTCAGCTGGATGTACCTGCATCTCTGAGCCAATGTTCACTCTGGGACTCAAACCCAGTACTGTTCGCTTCAAACGTCATGACGTTATCCACTTAGCACATATACCAATAAGAGACTGATCAATTACAGTCCTAAACATCAACGGAAGTTTCAATTAAACAATACCAAATGAATTTTTATTATTTTCAAAATCCATGTTTTGTGCACGATAATTTTTGGATCTAGAATATAAAAACTTTACTAATAGAGGTCAAATATTTAGCCAAACATAAATCGTTATATGATAGAATAAAGAATAATAAATATGGTGTATATTTTTTTACTCTAGTAGAGTTGTGCTGTTTCTTTTATTGAAAACAAAGTAGTCATGTATCATATTAGTGCAATTTAAACATTCAAGGTGATTTTTGTATTGATATGATTTAAACTGAGACATTGAATTGTGCAAGTCTGAAATTATTTTTAAATAAACATGTAGAGATTTCATTCCATGGATCCAAAGTTATTCATATTTGTCGTGTCTATTGATACAAACATTTCAAGAATGAAGTATTAACTCACCAATTACGTTGAATTAACATGGGGGTGCACTACAAAACCGAAAGGTTAAATTATTTACACCAGGTGCATACTGCATTGTGCTTGGCTTAGAGACAAACTCTAAGTATGAAGGTAAGTGATATTGGATGGTTTTCTAGACTGAAGTAGATGAGTTAGGGTTTGAACCTAGAACTTGGTGACTGAATGTCAAACGCCTTAACCATTGATCCGCCTCTCTACCACAAAAGGAATAACGTTTAGAATATAAATTCAGTAGCTTATAAGTATAGCACATTCTGTGAAATCAGATTGTTCTAGGTTACATGGAATGTAGAGTTGACTAAACACATAGCTACATTTCGTAGATTAAAAGGATTAGGACAGAGGAAATAGAATGACTTGAGACATTGATCTCACTTCAAAGGAGAAAAAGTGGTGCAAAAGACTGTTTATCGTTTTTTTTCTTTTATAAATCAAGCTGATAGTGAAGTAGATGAGAATTATATAATGCATTCAAACCATAAGGGTTTCTTCTTTCGAAGCATTACTTACTGATAGAATTCTATAGATTAAGTTGTAATGTGGCTACTAGTCTGAAGGATTAGATATTACGTTCATTATGCTGAGATGTTAAATTGTCGGAAATATATGTAATAATTTATTTACAATAAGCACAAGTTACATGAGGCATGTCATTTTACAAGTGAGATCAAATTGACATTACAGTAAACTGATAGCCAGGTAATTTATAGTCCTGAGATGATTTCATATGAATACGAAGATTCACGTTACTGACTAATACAGAAAGTTAAAACGAAATAACAACTCAGCACGCTTTACACTTTCAATTCTTTCTCCACTGTCGATCAGTGGTGAATGTATGATTAAAACTATTTTTAGCTCATAGCAACTTTCCCAATAACCATTTCAGCTGGGTGACGTAATTTATGAATAAACGACTCTGGAAAAGTTTCCTTCACTTCTTATTCTCAAAGAGTTTGAATGATAAATAAAGGATGAAAGTAAGAAATATAGTAAGTCATTAATTTGACTTGAAATAAAAAGTTTGTTTGAGTTGGAAGTACGGGGGGGAGGGAAGAGTAAAAAGAATGAACGAATTAATTAGTATTAGGTAGGATGAAAATGTTTCTGAAAATTGAAATATACGAAAAATCATTGTAAAAACAAAATTTGACTTTTTATCATGATTAGAAAGATTTGAGTTATCCCATTGTTAAATGAATTCATGATCAACAGGATAACTCAAACCTTTCTAATTATAATAAAATTCATTAGACAAGTAAGTCGTTACTTAGACTTAGTAGTTCAGTGCATAATCCACTGACATTTGAAGCTAAATGTGAATATCAACATCAAAACATAGATATACTCAATTCATGAGTTTTAAACAAGACTAAATGTACACGTTGCTGGGTTTAATGCTAGTCGTAATCTTTTTTTAAAATAAGAATTCAACTTCGTTTAATCTGTAAAAAAGTGGATTGTTTTATTTACTGTTCTATTAGTTAAATATGCGAACTGAAGTCGTCAGGAATTTATTCCAATAAAGTTTAGGATAAAATAATTTTATCTATTTAGGAATGTTCTTCATTTATGAAAATTGTTATATCCGAAGGAGATTAGATTATGGGTAACTTCTGGGAACTAATTATAGACTATTATATATATTGCTTACGGCTGTTACCCTTCGTGGATGAGCATAGGCCGCCCACCAGTTCTGGTTAGCGTTTTTTTAGTGAGGTAGGTTTCTACGGGATGGGGTCGCTAACCCCATATATATATATATATATAACTGCTAAGTAACTATTACATGTATATCCATATTCCTTTTATTCTAAGTTTTATTTTGACCTATTGACTACTATTATGCGATTTACTGTTCTTAAGTTATTCCCGATTTGTTAATTACAGTATCTCACAATCAGACTTTTTGGCCTGATCTTCTATAATTGTTATTTTCTATTTTATGTTTTGATGCGGTTTGGTTTGCTTGTATATAAACCAAGTATGTTTGAAGTATATGATTCGTATAATGGAAGCTGATATTAGTATTCTGGACTCAACACGTAAGGATAAACAGGAAAAAGGAGTAATAATGACTCTAGGCTGCTCGTACTGGTCAACACGTCATTGGTTTGGCACTGTACTAAATTGTATAAGTCGTGTTCTGATAAGCGATTTTATCACGTGATAGTTAACAGGTCATAAGACATAACAGAAATGATGTACAAAATATCACTGCAAGTCATTAGAAGTCAGGTTTATCATCTACCTTGTTGATTTTCTAAAACCTTCAGTACATCAGTAATCATTTGAACGGTAAATCCGTGATAATGAACGACAAGAGATTGCACATGTTTTGTATTCTTATTGATACAGGTAGTTGACCATAGTCATGTCTTATATTATTTACGTTTCTTTCCAAAACATTTGATGCAGTTTAAAAAAAGCTGTTTCCTTCAATCTCTTATCCTTATATACAAATGTCACTATTTAGTGAATCTATGTATTTATTGAACAGATAACATACATGTTAACAGACAGAGACAAATATAAATAAAAGAATCTACCAACTATTCTATGAATTTGTTTATGATTAGCAAATGAAAAAGACAAATGCTGTTAGTGATAAATAATTAAATATTACAATAAGATTTTGAAAGTTGCAAATGTAGTACCTAAATTCACTTGGCATTGTTTACTTGAATCTTCTCATTGATGTTTAGGATTGCAATTGATCAGTCACTTATTGGCATATGTGCATATTGTGTGTATTGCCCGAACTCAGAAGCATTCTAAACAAAAATGGATAATGGCTAACAGTGGAATCCAAGACACGCGTTTCGTTCAATTCGGGACTCGTCATCTGGATGCACCTACATCCTAAATTTGATGTTTATCCTGGGACTCGAACCCAGTACCGTCCGTTTCAAACGTTATTGTACAGTCAAGTGGCTATCAGGACTCAGTAGCTAAGTGGATAACGTGATGGTATTTAAAGCGAAAGGTACTGGGTTCGAGTCCCAGAGTGAACATCAACTCTGAGATGAAGGGACATCCAGCTGACGAGTCCGAAATAAAACGAAACGCGTGTCCTGGATCCCACTGCTAACCACTGACCATCTTTGCTGAAAATGTAATGTCTGTTCTGATATTCTCTATCTACTAACCCCTTCAATATTTGTCAATTAATTAGATATGTTCCTAGGTGAAATAATAAGGTATATCTATTGCACAGTTGTACCATATTTTCGTTTGATTCAGTGTTGCAAGACCTCTATAGTAAAGGACTAACAAGGTTTTTTTTATTATTGTATAAATTGTTAAAATACAATTAAATTAATGCAACAGGGCAAATACTAGCACGGATTACATCCGAATGTCAATTCAATAACTACTACATGGAGATTGGGATAAAAACATTTATAAAATCATGTTATTGAGATGGTTTATGAAAAACAAAAGGAAAAACTAACACCTCAACAACACTAAAACCCATATTTCAATCAATTTTTTTCTCATTAGATAATTGGATTTCACTCACTTACTGGGATAAATCTATGCAAACTGATCATTAAGAAAAACTGCCTTAATTACAGATAATACTAGAAAAAATCAGACTGTTTCTACTATTCAAATGATTAATTCAATTGGTAACTTATTTGACTATAAAATGATTTCAAAAACAAGTAATGGTTCCTTGTAAATTATCATTTTGTCATTCGGTCTCCTTTAAATTACAATGACCTTACGTTACATACTTTCATGTAACGTTTAATAATTGAAACGTTCTTTTAGAAAGTGATCTCTAGTATCTTCATTCATAGATCATTAGCGGTCACTACATAATATATTTAGGCAGTTTGAAACTATAAAACATCATGCGAATCATATGATAGGGTTATACGAAATTTACTATTTCTAAATAAGCATAAAACTAAATATACCACTAGAAAAATGACAAATTAATGTGATACAAAACCGTGTGAATCTGAAATTAGTTATTATTAGAAATAAGAATCTCTCTACATGGAGTAAATCTAATTTGCATTGTTGTATCTTGAATATCAAATGATAATTCAGTTTTAACATTGAAATATAATTAACTTTACTAAAAACAATAAGTTATAAATTACAAAACCAGGTATGTGATTAATGATTGTTAGAAAGAATAAAAAAAGGGAAACTGGTAGTGTTATAAATGTTAATAATCTTAGCTACTATGATAAGTTATTTTTGTGATTTAAAATAGTCTCATTATAAGCAAAGATGAATAGTGGCTAGCAGTGAAATCTAGGACGCGCGTTTCGTCTTATTTGAAACTCGTCAGCTGGATGTACCTGCATCTCTAAGTTGATGTTCACTCTGGGACTCGGACCCAGTACTGTTCGCTTCAAACGTCATCGCGTTATCCACTCAGTTACTGAGTCCTGATAGCCACTTGCTTGTGCAATGAGGTGAAGTTTGAATTCACTCGGTATTGGTGGTTTGAATCTTCCCATTGATATTTAGGACTGCAATTGATCAGCCTCTTATAGGCATATGTGCATACTGCCTCGATATAGCCTTAATTCACAAGCATTATAAGTCTTCCTTACTTTAGTTGTTCAATAGAAATCCTTGAAATAGATATAATTTCAAAAATATAGCTTATTGATCTAAGTATACTTGTAAGGGCACGTAGTTTATGCTTCGATCAATTAAGTTACGATTACATTTTTATCCAAGTTTCCTAAATAGTGTACTACTAAGTTCTGTATAAAATTTGTTTGATCACTAGGTATCTGTGATACAGCTGTAATATAAGTCTACCGAACGACATACGAAGTTGGAGTTAAAAGTTCAGCAAGATATGGTCAACACCTAAAAAACTCGTGATCAATGAACTTTGATTTTACTGGGCTTGCAACAAACTGATTATACTAGAGTGTTTGTACTGTGCTTATGGTTTGGAAAAATTGCAAATAATAACTAAACAATACTATGCATTAGACTAAAAGATGAATCAAGAAACTACTGTTGGGATTCTATGACAATTTTTTAATAAGATGCCCCAACGTCGGAAAGAAACTGAAAACATTTCGTCCAATCGTAATGTTCCATGAACATTTCTTGAAAATTGACGGACTATGTATCAAATTCAGACTGGATGACCAATTGCTCGATTACTTAATTTAGGATGCTTCCAGAGTCTAACGTTATCGATAAAGTCCTAAATAAACGGACCTTGAAGTAAGGCTCCTACACTTACGTTGAGACTTTTAGCTGTAGTCAGAAGATCGAGTCTAGGAGCATTTGAGGAACTTAGGAAGCAGCTAGGATGTTGGTATCAAGTGTTTAAGTAGAAAATATATCAATTACTAGAGGGTTTTAGGACAACCGTCACACATAACTTGACTTCCATTCATATTCAACGAAAACTATACTGATAACTAGGGACATTTGTAGATGCACTTATGGCCATTTGAACATAAACGATGTGAATTTGCTTTTTTTTATTATTTAGACTAAATTTCCTTGTATATTAACTAAGAAAAATTCAGTGAAAAAAAAGGAAAATCTATTCACATTGATAAAGGCAGATATAACCATCATAAAATTACTGTTCGTATTTATTTTTTGTATGTCCTAATTTGTTAGTTGTGTAGTTGACAAAACCAATGACAAATAACGGTGAGAAACGGATCTAAGAGAAAGCATGAAAATGGAAAGCGAAAATGGTCATCATGATTATTATTATTATTACTATCATCATAAAGGAACGAAGCTTTCATACTTGTTATTTTCTTGATTATTGGTAGAGTCGACAGTACTTTATATATATATATCAATATGATTGTTAACATGCAGAGTTAATTATTGTAAATGATAATATAAGACTACCATTAATCCTTTTTCCACGTACCCAAAAAGCAGTGAAGAGGAATAAAGAGAAAAAAGTGTTGGAAAAAAGCCATATGGAAACATGTAGACTACTAGTTACTTAATTGATTATTACGATGTGTGGTACCGATTTGTAATTTGGTCAATTGTTGTTAGCCTAAGACGAACAAACGAACGAATACACAAATGAATTAAAACCAAACTAACTGAAACCATAATTTCTTTAAAGCAGTTCATTATTAGAAAAGGGTGAAATATAACAACAGAAGAAAGCGAAAATGCACATGTATTGTTATTTATTGGGAAATTCACAAGTTGGCTGCTTATTATCTTTTTTTTCGTAATCAATGTAAATGTATCATCGTATATATGTATAGTGTTGTAAGCTTGAAATGATGGAATAAAAATGAATCAAAAACAAACAAACAAACAGAGAAACGAACGAATACATAAATGAACTAACTTAGTGATTATTTGAGTAACTTTACAAAAAAATAAAATAGAATAACTATAGCGATAATAACAATAATAACATCCTAAAACTGAGGATTATTATTAAAATATTTCAAGAATAATTAATGCTTCCGATTTTTTTTTTTGAAAAAAAGCAACAGTATCAGCAATAATGTGGTGATTATTTAAAGAAGTTATCTGTGTATATGTGTGTGTTGACATTCGAACCGGAGGCAAAATAAACGCGCTTACATATTTATAAAAAAGCTTCCGAAACCAAAGGACTTAAAAATGAGGCGGATGTTTAGAAATCATACGAAAATGCGCTCGCGCGCTTATTTAAAGCGAAAAGAAAACACGGTCAAGTTAATTGCTTGTGTACTTTGTGAGCTCAAATTATGAAGCTAGAATAGTGAGTGATAAGGGATAGTCACAAGTTATTTTTACTACCTCAACAAAAGTACCACAAGCACATTCAATAAAATATCAACTACTTTTTACGACCTAAAGTGAAAAACTTTTTCTTCCCTGTAGCAGAAGAGCTACTAGCTACTTGAGACTCAGGGGCAACTCCAGAAGGCAAAGTGGCAGCTCGTCCTCCAGCAGATGAAGAAGACTCTGTTGGTTGCCCACTAGCACTTGATGCCACTGCATTAATAGCTTGAACCCAGCTATGCATATCTTCTTCAGAATGTGCTTGAAATAGAGATTCACCTCCGTTCGAAAGTTTGAGACGGAATACAAAACGGCGTTTGGCGTAGTTGTACGCAGGTGCAGCGGAAGCGCCCACTAAATTAACAGGGAGTTCATGTCGATATAAATCTCCAGGCCTTTCTTTGGCATGTCTTTGCTCTTTATAGGCAGAAAGTGTGAAAGACGTTGCGGAGAGGACAAAATACAACTCATGCCAAGAGCGAGAAGAAGCTTTCTTGGTGCCTGTTTCCCATTCATGTTTACGTGTTAAGACACCTTCAAAGTCACGAGAAACAGGTTTACCAACATCAGAACTTCCTCGTCCATGTCTTGGAGTGGTTACCGTTGGAAGACGACTACTACCTTGTTCAGCATCTCTGATATCCACAGCACGCCTATCAACTTCTGAAACAGGCGTTTGTACAGGTACAGATACAGGAGGTGGAGGTGGATGGAATTCTTTAACAGCTTCAGCTATTTTCCTTTCTTTCTCCAATTGCCTGGCAGCTTCGGTTTCTGGAGTTCTTTCACGCGCTTTCAATTCAAGCTGGAAATTAAAAAAAAATTGGAAAATCACATAAATGTTAACTGGGGTAAAGTTTATAAGGGAAAGGTGATAATTCCTTAGTAATTTAAGAATGATGATTAAACAGCATTTACAAAATTTATAACCCTTCTAGTCACAAACATCATAACTGAAGATAGCATAAAGATTAAAATGTCGCCAACAAATTTATTGAAGGAAATGATAATTAGAACTTACAGTTGTAAGTTTCTCTAACTCTCGGAAACGTTCTTCTTGTGTAGCGGCTGCACGTTCAAATGCAAAATGCTTTTTCAACAGTGCTAAGGTTTCATCCAACGTTTCACCCAAATCAGTGTTATTAAGATAAGCTTCTTGTGACGTAAGCCAAGTATCTGCTATTTCAGCGTCCCGAGCAAACTCATATACCTCCATAAGAAGACTTAATGTTTCCCATCGCTCCGCCCATTGGTCATTCAGCAAAATTTTTTCAGTTACCAACTAAAACAAACGTAAACAGAAGTCATATAAAATATAAAGAAAAATATAAAGCATCGAGATAAAGTGGATAAGATCGTTAAATATTGATAGTAAATCACCTGAATGCATTTGTTTCTGACTTCTTCTTCTTGAGGATGTCGACGATTTAGAAGAGTTCGACCTAAACTTAAGCAAATGCTGAAGTTTTCCTCTCGGGCATCTATTTCAGCCATTAGGCTACGGTGACTATTCATCAGTAATTCAACTCCGGATACATCCCTAAAATATGTAACACACACATTTACAACAATATAGTACACCATTAAAAAAGATTATAAAATAACCAAACAATTGTACAAATACTTTATCTAGGAAATAATCGGTTATTGCATTAAGCAAGAGTACATTCCACTGCTAGTTCACAGTTTAAAATATACTATTCTACTTGAATAATTCTATGAACCAACTGAAACAAGCATCGATTGGATCATCTGAACAGTTGTTTTTTCCTCACATCAACTAAACAACTCATCTACAACAAATACACAAACGATATTAGTTATACATTTTTACTAGCCAAACTACTGGGAGGGTTATCCATTGACTTTTAACGTGTTAAAACTACTAATAAACTATGAACGTTTTTACTATACTCTAGCCTGTTTAAGATTACAAAAGAATTTATTTGGGTGTCGATACAATAAGAATTAAACAGATAAGCTTTCCCTATCCTACACTAACGCGGCAGATAGTGATTGGGATGAAACGAAAACCTGACTGATACGCAAGACGTGTACATTAATTAGTGAAGAACCTGATCAGCGGTGTTAATTACGAAATTATTGAAAGTTAAAGCTGTATGATATACGAAAAGTATGATCAGTGGCGAAAAATATAAAATACGTCAGATGATATGAAGTTTACAACTAACCTTGGCTTTTCTTTCGTAGTCATTTCCATACGAATAGTGTCCATCCACAAGCGAAGTTCACGTACCATGGAGAAGAAACGATGGACATCAGAGGCATCATGTAAGCGTGCTTTACGTTGTTCCGCAGAACATTGTAGTTGTCGCCAGGCATGAATAACTTCGTCCCGACGATCACATATAAGACGCTCTTTATCTGCGGCGTACGACGGTAGTAAGCTATTAGCCGCTTCTACGATTCCTTCCACCTATTGGAGAATATAAAGGATGATATTATTAACTATTTAACCATAGAATGAAGACTTTTCTGTATTACATATAAGTTGTGTTTCAGCTAATGTGGTGATATTCATATTAGAATGAGAGACCGTCAATATAAATACATTAATCGTAAAAGCTATTCAAAACTTCATCACTGTGATGTCTGAGAAGAAAATTTCAAAGTTGAACCTCATGATACTGGGTTATAGTCAATTAATTGTTATATATAGCGAAAATGGAACTTACTTAGTTCAAATGTTAGAAGGTAGATCAGACAGGAAATCATTTTCTCTTGTTAGCGATAATTGGGTCACTTTTAGACCATGTTTTATAGCTTAGGAATATTTTGTAAATAGTACAAGCTATAGGACCACAATAATTAGATTTGTGATTTTATGATGGGGCTTCATTCATATATAACCAGCAGTGTTAGAGGATAATTGCGAAGTTTCAAAGAAAAGAATTTGTGATTTTTACTAAACAGTTTACTGTTACTGTACCATTGTTCATGATTACCCAATCAAATTACCAATAACAACAAAAATCACATCACAATAACTACGATTTAAAGGTTAATTTCAAGAATATGTTTTTTCTCGACATATCTACTCATAGTATTACAAAAATAATAAAGAACATAATTGATGCTTGTTAGCCATTGCACTGATGTGTTTACTGTGAAAGATAACCAATAAATTATCTATAAGATAGAGGAATAGTGTTACACCTAGAGAAAATTAGTCGATTAATTCGTGGAAAATGTTCATTTGAAGATCTTGTAATCATGACCACTTCTCGCTCGGTGTATTTAGGTTATGAAACGCATCATTCTTGTGAAGAATGAAGAAATAACAAACACAAAAACAAGTCCACTTACTCGTGATCCAAGACGTGCTAATTCACATTCAAATGTATTGTGTTTGCGTTGAAGTGCAGCGACGGCTTTAGCATCACGTCCAACTTCTTCTGGAATACTGCTGACTTTATCGACAATACGATCGAGAACATCCTATAAAAAATAAATAATGACAAACTTATTATCCCCTTTTTTGAAGAACTGATGCTGAACATATCAAGTATAATATCGAAAATATTCACGAAAGATAACACGAAATAAATCTGAGGAATATGTAAAGAGGAGAAACGGTAAGTGGCTTAGCTAGATCAAATGAAAATAAGTATGAGGTGAAAATAAGGTGCATAACACAGGGTGAAAGTGATTATTGGTCATTAGTGACTGAGCTTCAATACTCGATTAAGCAAGATTTATGTGGAGCTATAGAATTGTAGTTATGAAGAGAAAGACCTCTCTTTCGCACTTCCAGATTAAACACTACATTACATATTTGCATTGTTTACTTTTATGTGTATATTTTTTAGATCCTGATGAAAAATACTAGTTCGTGATTGAAATCAAAATATGAGAATCCACGAAAACCCAATAAGCCTTTTCAAAGTTTTCTTGACTTTTATTTGCTTAAACACGTAAATATTGGGACAAAGGAGCATCAAAATAAATGTTCACCACACAATAAGATTATAGAGAGATAAAGGAAGGTGAAAATAATAACAAACAAGAATAATATGTATAAAAATAGGTGAATAAAAGTAGCGAATAATGAGGAAAGCAATTCAGTTAGGAAAAACACAACCAGAAA
Organism: Schistosoma rodhaini; assembly: GCA_944470415.2. Classification (NCBI taxonomy): domain Eukaryota; kingdom Metazoa; phylum Platyhelminthes; class Trematoda; order Strigeidida; family Schistosomatidae; genus Schistosoma; species Schistosoma rodhaini. The sequence goes on from OX104037.1 coordinate 33,525,909, forward strand.
GAATTCTTCCGGTTTAGGAAGTTTCTCTCACTTTTGTAGAGTAAAAGAGAGTTACAGCCAAACTTTCACTAGCATCTATTATGAACCATAAAAACATATACATCAATGAAATGGTGAAAATCTGTAATTAGTAGACTAACTCTTGAATTATAACCTCTAATTAATGTACATATATCTGTGAGAGAAGTAAGCTCTAGACTAACTAATAACCTTGCTGTGAAATTGAGATCGTTAGCTTAGTGTCTATTACAGACTGATATTTGAATAGGTAAAATTTGGACGGTGGGACTATAGTTTATGGGCGACATTTGAGAGACTCTAAAGTGACATTGAGAATATCCATCTACTTACTGGGGCTAAATGACGGTTATAAAGTAGTGTGAAGAGTAAGGATTACGATTTAAAGTTGATGGCTAGGGTTAGGAATTAGATTTAGGGTTTTCACCACGAACTGACATCAGCTAAAATGCAAAAACACTATTTAAATAAATGGGTGAATGAATTACGAGCCAAAATCCAAGATTTTTAATCCTAAATCTGATTGGTTCATCCATAAATTATAGTCTCGCCAATTTAGACTATTTTATCCACATGACTTATTCATCAGCAGTAAATAAATTATAGTGCAGTAACTTTAAACTAAATGAATAGAAAACATCAGATTCCAGAATAAACGCTATAATGTGACTTGTTAAAAAATGAAATGGTTGACAACTTAAACCAGATTCTACCATATTCAACAGCAATACATTCTTTTATTTCAGACGTAGAGAAAGAATAAAGTATAGTTACGTGACTAGTTCATGAGAGAAATCAAATCTTTCAAAATCTAATTTACCAATGTCGGAAAAAACAGGATATTTAGTAAATTCCATTTTTCTTGATGTATACAATGCTTGTATGATCATAAAAAAAAAGAGATTTAGGCGATAATTGTCTACGAGTAGTAAATAAGAGTAAACTATTTTTAGAAAAAGTCTTACTTGGCAATCTGCCAAAAATTTATGTAGATCCCATGCAGTTTTTAAAAGTTGAATACGTGTATCAATGAGCTCCAGTAGATCAGCCCATGCCTCATTAATTCGATCTTTCCAACTGGCGATTTCAGCAGCTTCGCTATGACCTTGACCAATAAGAGCGTTACATAATTCATTCGCTGCACTGATACGATATTTTCCAAGTTCATTTGTTTCCCGAGAAAATTCGGCGAAACGTTCTCGAAGTAAGCAACAATGTTCGTAATCAGCACCAACTTCATGACTACTTGCTACCAAGATACGTTCTGCAATCCAAGCCTAGAATAATATTATTAATAATAACAATAATCAGTCATCAAGGCAAATATATCAGCCAACTATTGACAACAGTTCGATTACGGAACGTACTGACTGACAGAAATAAAACTAGTAGAACATGACGCCATGTGACTAACCAAACACAATGGTGTTAAAACAGAGATCTCATATACTTGAAAGGAGTTCAAGTCCAACCACCTGATAAGATATAATCTGTTACGTGATCTACATAATTCTTTCGTATATTATTATCTGATCGATTCTTTAGACAGGCATCATTCATTAACACAAAAGTCAGATGGAAAAAGCTGAGTAGTTCAATTACAACCATAGAATAAAGAATAATTGTTTTAGCTCAGTTTTGTTGATGTTGAAGTATAAAGACGATAGATATTAAAATTTCCTCAGGATAAATAATGGTGCAAATTTTATGAAAGATATTTATGATGTACATATACTGAACAGTTTTTGTTACCCTGTGACTGATCGTATTTACTGTACAGCATAAATTGATTAAGTGGTACATTTATGTAGTCCAGAAATGAAAGGTTACTATATGAACAAATATACTGACATAGGAATTACGTCAAAGTCTAAAAAACTTATTACAATAATAATCATTGAAAATTACATAACAAGAAATGTGTATGAATGTATGCAATGATGGAATACGGAAAATGTGAATAATTGGTAAGATTTTTTATCGAGTCTTATCTGACCAACGGAGGGACAAGAGTGCTACACATTCCCATTGAACACAGAGATTAAGGTTGTTAGCTTGAATCCCTATAACTTCAGTGACACGCATGAAAGGAGATAAAGCCCTATTAGAAAAACTTGGTGGTATATCACTATGAATATCCTGGTTTTATCTACTACATGATCATTATCAACTAATTGTGATAGAAGGGAGCTGAGTAATGATTTTATTAGATCTGATGATCATCAAAAGATAAAGTATATTGACAGAATTGTCGAGAACGGTAGGACAGAAAAAAATGAACTCACCTCAAGATCCAAAATATCTCGTAAGAGATGATACAACTTCAGAATCTCATCAAGCCTTGCTCGGCGTTCACTACACAGGTCACGTAAACCTGCATACATCTTGTCAATGCGTGCCTGTTTAGCAACAACAGCTTCAGACTCTGGATGATTGGCTTCCAACAAAGCCTGGCATCGTTCACCCAATCCACGGATTTCTGTGGCATAGTTCTCCACAGTTTTTTGTAGTTGTTCATGCTTTTTGATTGCGTTATTAGCGCCTTGTTCATCCTGTAAAAATATTAACACATAAGATTTAGTTGAAAGATTATAACCTTATTAAATAAATAAGAAACAGTACTTTAAAAAATATAAGAGTAATGGAGATTCGATGCTAATAAAACAACAAATAAATAGGGAATAAAAAACTGACCTTTGCACGTTCATCGCCCATTAAGTAAAGTTCTTGCTCTCCCATCCAAGCTTCAGCTTCGCTCGCATCGAAAAGATACTGCTGAGCAACTTCATTTTGTGCTAATTGTTCTTGTCTTTCTCCTACCACATGTTGTAATTGTTCCCATAACACCCATAATTCATCTATGACTTCACGGAATCGATCGCTTCGTGGATGACCTTCAAGTATCATTTGTTCGCCTTCCTGATGGTAAAAAATAAAATAGAATTTGCATGAAGAGTTAGTATGAAACAAGTTTTCGACAAGTACCAATTGGTACTGTAAATAAATTAAAAATTATGAAACGATAAAAAGCTCATTTTATCAAGGAGTAGATTTTATAAATTAATACATGACTTTATTGTATGATACAACCTGTAATATTAGAGAGGGACATAAAACGTACCAAAATTAAGTTGTATAGCGATTCGCTACTTAAGATCCCCTTCTCAAAGGCCATACACGACAAATGATACTTTCCTTACTCTATTTTTTAGAAGTTAGCGCACATATTCTTTATAATGCAGTTTTTTCGTACTTCCAGTTTTTAAAGACTAATCGCCAGTTTAGAATCCTCAAATAACAATTGCATAACCTTTTGCAACTGCTGGTTGACATAAGCTCAGTAAAAAAATGTAGAAAATTTGAATGCTATTGACCAACTCATGAGATTTATGGAACTGGTAATGTATCTGAATATACGCTAACAACGAAAAGTTTAATGATTGTTGTCTGCTTGGTTGTTATTTTAATTTAAAATTTTTGATAGCTTATTGTTCGGCATACATTTGATTATCCCTTCAATCTTCTAGTTAAGTAGCTTTTTGAACTTCATTTACTGTTTCTTCTTAGTGTGTAGCAAATCAAAATTGGTGTACTATTACAGCTACTGCTATGTTGTTCCAGTTGATCGGTTTTCCACACCATAATGGAATACAAGGTAAGTATAGTAATCAACTCAATAATAAATGAACTGAAGAATTAGAGATAAAAACGATTAACAACTAATGAAAGAAATTAATATCTTACGTGACAAACTGCATCAATACGTGGACGATGATTATCTACTTCGTTAGACAGCATCCGGTGACGTCTTATGAGTTGTTGTGTGGCAAGTAGTGAACTTCCAAGTTTGCATGAGTCTTCAATAAGTGCCAACTTTTCTTTAATCCAGTCCTTCTCATCTTCAATATCTCGTAAGAATTGACGAACTCTCTTTTGTTTAACAAGGCGATCACGGCGATCAGCTAGAGGAGCCTCTAATTCAGTAAGACGAATACGCACTTCCTGGTGAACTTGTTCAAACTCTTCACGACGTTCAGGATATTGTTCTTTTAGTTTTTCTGCATGAGTCTAGAAATAAAATGCAAAAGTATATAAGCCATTGTAAGCGACATGCTTAAACATGGGATATATATTTTAGTTGAAATCGTTATTTAGATATTTCCCATGTGAATCTTAATACTTGATGCTTCAAATGCTCGACTTCCGATAACAGGATCAAATATAAAGATAAATAATTCAGACTTGAAATAGATTGGGTTTCCGATTCGGACTTCAATAGATGACTATTGTCCATTGGGTTTCTATATGGTTCATAGTGCAATAAAAATACATGTATATGAATACTGAGTTTCATTTACACTGTTACGGCAACATTCAATAACACATTATTCACCTACATGCGTTTTTTTTACCAGCGTTCATTGAGAATACAGACTTATTTGAGTCATTTAAAGGAATGAAGGTTTCATCACAGAGATCAAAATGTGGTATAAAGACAGAAAGATTTAGCCTATCAGCCTAACCACTTCTGTTAGTTACTATACCAATACCACAAAATTTATTAATGATAGTATTTGAATTAATGAAAATCACCCTGACTTGATACTAGTGATGTACAATGAAAGCATGATAATTATAAATGAGAATGTAGTCATTACTATTAGTACGATACCAACTCTCATAACAAGATTCTAATGAATCAGATATGAATATATCTGAGGATTATAAAGATAAAATTCGTTATGGAATACAGAAAATGTAACTTACCGCCATATCTTGAAGCATTCGGCGTTTGGCAGCCAATTCTTGATCCTTGCGTTCTTGGTCTTTGAGATGTTCATTGATTTCAACGAGACCGATTTCTTCAGTAACTTCTTCTGTAGTAGTAACTATTTGTGAGCTAACTTCAGTAATCCACGTAAGCATAGACTTAGCAGTTTCATCGAATAATGTTTCTACAGAAATGAAAATGTTTTAGCCATTTTAAAAAAAGATAATATTTATGGTAATGATGATAACAAAACAATAATAATGCTAACTACTCTCGAGGTGATCACTTACCCCTGTTAGCATCTGCCATTTTCGCGCTCTTATCAGCTGTAGTTGTGTTGAGATCTTCCCACTGCTTACGTAAAGCGGATATTTTCGGTTCGACTTGGACTTGAAGCATAGGATGGGCTACAATAAGCTCTTCTCCCTCCTAGAACAGAATAAACCAATATTTATAACGTTAGAAAAATGTTTATTAATAATTTTGATTTTATAGCTGATAAAGTCAACAATTTCACTGTAAATAAACCTTGTGATTTTATTTCCATAAAAAAATATAGAGCCTGTGTGTAGCTAGAACATGTTCAGATAACCCGGTAATACGATTGTGACCCAATCGAACAACCGAAACTCATTAGACATTTAAGTTTTAATTAACAATAGATTTTCTGAAAACTAGAAACATGAGCTATTGTGTGCTACTATTTGATTTATGAAAAACATCTATGAATAATTAAGATATAAAAGACATACTTCAATAACTTTGGCAATTTTCTCCTTGTTGGCATCAAGTTCGCCTTCAAACGCCTTAAATCGTCCATATAATGCAGCGATACTTCGAGCAATTGGTGCCGGTTGCTCTGTAATAGCCATAGCCTTTTCAGAAAGCCATTCTTCAGCCTAAAAATGTTGAAAACACCTATGTTTAAAAGTATGATGACTTACATCGTCAACGTCTTGACAAAATTCTTGTAGATGTAACTGTTCTTTGAGTTTTTGACCATGTTCATCTGCTCGCCTCTTTAGAGAGTCTCGTCTAAATAGAGATAATGGAATAGGATAAAACTAGTATGTCACACGAGAATCCGATAAGAATATAGACATGTATCTAGAGGTATAAACTTACCGTTGTTTAAGTTGTTCGCATTTATTTTGAATCTTTTCAGTAGGGAAAATTCCACGGTCAACCAGTTTCGCACCATCATTCAACACATTGTCAATCTTCTCATCAGTCGGCACTAGTGACGTTCGGAAGGTTTCGAAATTACGAAGATTTTCCTGTGCCATCTCTAGATTGGTCTAGTCAAGTGAAAACAAGTCATTATTTAGATAAAACTCTTAATCACTCTTATTTGAGATGAAGTTATGAATAAATAGTATAACAACAGTCAGGTGCCAGAATAATTACCGTATTATACGGAAGATAAGACAAAACCGTTGAAAAAAAGGTTAAAATATTTTGCATAGACATCATTGTAATGATGATGTGAGTGCACAATCCAAAGTAAGCAACTAAACTATGTGAAACGTTTTTTCAAGTTCCATTTCATTATTTTACTCTATTTATTTCAATGGGCTAGAATATGTATCAAATGAGCTATTAAATTAACTGGATTGATAATACTTCGGCATGTGTATTTGTGGTTATTCTTTCGGGAATTTCGGAATGTAATTATAAAGGTACAGCTCTGAGAATGGATTGAAAAAGATATTGTAAAGAACTGCGAAAAATAGACAGGCATAGGAACTTGAAATATAAATTAACTTACGGGAGCTTCTTCCTTGGAAACAACCTTCTCCATTTTTGCTAGAAGGACCTCCGCTTGCAAAGCGTCTCTAAAGAATGTCTGATATAATTAAAACATAACATGACTTGGGCTTACTTGGGCTTCAACACCTTCTTGTAATGCTGAGGTGCGGTTTTCATACATTCTTCTTAAAGCTTCCCAATTTTCTTCGATACCGTCTAACCGCTGGGCCAAAAACATGTATTGGGCATCTGTCTGAACTTCAGTCACACGTCTACCGAAATCCATAAGCCGATGAAAGTCACTTTCATATCCATCAATTTCAGCTTTTAACTGTTCATGTTGGTCTAAAAGGGTCTCCGCCTCCTAAAAACGTGAAGTTAGAAATAAGACACCACAACTAACCTCTAAATTATTTGGAACCTCTTCAGAAGCTACAGTGATTTGTGTGCGACGAAGCCAGATTTGGAAATGATCTAAATCTTGTAAGAAACGTTGCAATTCGCTTGAATCATTAAGTCGATCATCTCTTTCTTTTACGATCTCTTTCAGTTCATTCCATAAGTCGTGAATCTTTTCTTTTTCAGCTATAACAACCTAAAGAAATTCGTACATTACGTATTCCATAACTTACAGCTTGAGTTTCTGGTTTCGCTTCAGTAAGTTCTTGGGCTTGTTCATCCAAGTGCTTAACCTTAGCCTCAATAGCATTTAAATCGCGTTGTAACCCACCAAGTCTACGCTGAAGTTGCATAATACCCTCCAAGTTATTATCTAGTTCATCGGTCGATTCGATTAACTTGGCTTTATCTTTTATCCAATTCGCTGTTTCTGAACTTTCGATTAAAAATTGATTATACTGGTAAGATAAATCTAATTGTCTCTTTTGTTTATCAACAAGGTCAGCTAACTCATTCCATGATGCGTTAAGTTCATCTTGATGTCTTAATATCTTTTCAGCATCCGGATGAGCTTTATCTAACATTTCTTCTGAAAGTAGATTTACACTACCAACCTTTTTGGCGTTTCCAGCCATTTCTTTTTCGAAACATTCGAACCGATGTCGAATAACCTCCAATTCTTCAATTTCGTCACTTGGGACTAACGTCGTTAAAAGTTTTTCTTTTTCAGTTATCCATGTACGTACAGTATCTGAGTCATCAAACAATTTATACATCGAAAGAGCATCATTTAAACGTTTATGCCGTAATCTACATAATTCTTTTACTAAGGCATAATGTTGATCGACAGCATCTAAACGATGTGCTATAGCTGTGGCATCACTGTCTGGGTAATCAGAAACTCGTGATGCATCTTGATTAAGTTGAGATATTGTTTCTTGGTAGTTTTGAAGATTATCCATAACTTCCTGGTTGTTTTTCAGCAAAGACACTGTTGTGGCTTGCTTAAGGCCTACATCTTCGTTGCTAACAATGCGTTGTTGATCAGTCAACCAGACATCTGCATCATCACAGTCTGCCATTAGTTGGAAGAAATCCTGTGACTCAATTAGGCGTTGTTTACGCTCCGTTATCAAGTCAACTAATTGACCCCATAATTGATTCATTTCAACGATACGCTGGGATATTTGCTCAGCACCTTGATTTCCATCAGTAATAAGTTGTTCACCATGCTTCAATGCATCTTCTAAAACAGCTCGATGCATCTGACACTCTTCTTCAAGAGCTTTATGCTTGCGTAAAAGCCGACTCACTGAACTTAGATCATGTCCCAAGTCTGGACTGGACATAAGCTGGCTTTTTTCTTTGATCCACTCCTTTTCGTCCTCCATATCCCAGAAAAATTGCCACATTTCTCGTGAATCTCGAAGACCACGAAGACGAGCCTCTGCCAAGTCATGTAAATCATCGTATGCTGCACGTAATTTTTCAGTGCGTTCCTGAACTATTTCGGGTTCAATCGGTTTGTATGCACCCATATCCGGTGTAAATGACCCAACAATAAATGGGGTGGCCTGGTCAACAACTTGATTCATTCTACCACCGAGAACACGAATGTCAGCTTCCAATAAATTATGCTTTTGCAAGAGATCCTCAACACCCATTAAATGTTTACCATAATCCTGAGACTTAAGACGGCTCTTTATTTCTTCGATCCAATCCATCAAATAGGTCATTTCTTGGAAGATATGTTGTAACTGTAAACTTAGTTCTAGATGCTGGCGTCTAATGCTAAGTGAGTCCAGTAGATTACGCCACATGGCAAGTACTTTGTCCCTCCGTAACTGGATATTTTCATGAGCATGATAATTTTCTCTCTTCAGCTCCTCTGCAACATTGACCATAGCATTTACACGCTCTTCATATGCATATATATCTGTCTCTATGGCTTCATGCTTCTTTGTTGCAGCCTCAACAGCAGCAAGGTTATCACCAAAGAACTCTTGCAAAACGAGTCGCTGATTATCTGTAAGCCAAGTTTCTCGCATTCCAGCTTTGCGATCGAAACGAGAAGCAAGTTGTTCCAACTTCTCCTGACGTATAAGTTCATCTCGTACAGCTAATTCGCGTGCATGTTCAGCTCTTTCAAGCATTTCCCAGGCACGATTTATATCTGCTATCATTTTTCCTTCAGGTGGATTATATTGTCTTTGATTGTTGGCACGCATTTTACTGCGAATAGTGAAGAGTAAAACTTCAAGACCGCCTTTTTCTCTGAACTTGGGGGGTTTTTCGACGGTTCGGTAAGTGTTGAAGCCAGCTAACTGGTGTTGAACACCCGAAAGTGAATTGGCGAATGTACGGTCGTCTAAAAGCTTTATAGTTTTTTTAATCCAGTCAAGAAGATCAGAAGTTAATTGTTCATATTGATTAATCATGTCGTCAGTTTCAATGGCCTGGTTGACAACCTTACCAATCCTTTTCGAGTGCACAGTATCAGCTTTCATTTTGTTAAAGTAGTGGTAATATGTAACAACATAAGTAATAATAGACTTTTCATCTGGTTGTTCAACAGCCACGTCAGATGGTTCTAATAGAGGATGAAGATTTAATTTTTCTTCGGCAACACTGAAGGCAGTAGTCAGGTTTTTAATTGGCTCTGATTTAGACAGTTTGGAGTATTCAATTAGATCAGGTCGGTGCTTATGAATTAAAGCATTGAAAGCCAAACCATCACGCCAACTTGTCGTAAAGTTCCGAACATTTACATTGGGATAACCTGCAGTTTTCATTTGGCACCACAATAGCAAAGCGTCTTTAGCGCATCGAGTTTCACTTGTCTGATATTCTTCAACAATTATATCTTGGATTTGGAAACGCAAAATAATTGTCCAGATAAGTCCAAGTGTTAGTCGTGAATTTCCGTCTACGATATCGTGAGCACCCACATTTTCTAGGTGAACATGCTGATCACACAAGAAATTTAAGGACTTGTCAACATTCTCTAAACAATGAATTCGCATTTTTCCTCTTGTGGGTCGAGGAAGACGTTCACCAGATAAAATCTCTAGGAGTTTTAGAAGCATTTTCCCGTCCCGTAGATCTAGGTATAGATCTTCGATGTTGCAAGACACAACCGAAAGGTGGGAGTTTACCCATTTTGTGAATGTCTTTTTCTGAACAACCTCACGTTCATCTATAATGATACTTGGAATTAAACTACGACAACAACTAACCTGCAAGTGCTTTAATACGCGATCGTTCGTACAGTTTTGCTGTACTGTTTCCACTTTCGAATTCATCCTCATCAGAAGTATAATTAGCATTCTGTATGTTATTGGGTTCCCAGTGCAAATTTTGATGGATTGCCTGGATCTCCATTTCTGTAAAAACAAACGATAACGCGAAAAAAAATTTATTTTAGAAAATATTTTCAAATTAAGGCAATATGAACTGTTTTTACGGGATTCTAGTGGACGTGAATTTACAAACCTATCATCCCCAAATCGGGTTAATAGTATTATTTATAAGCTAGAATATTAGTGCAACCTTCGAGACAGGACTAAATCTACATTTACCGACGTCAGTCGAAATATTGATGTTTATGAAATGTTCTTGCAAAGTGAAAATCAAGAAGTCCAAGAAGTCCATTCTTTTTCATTTCGAGCATTGTCAACTCTTACTTTTTTCTAAGGAAAGTACAACCACTGGCTTCGCTAAGACTGAATCATCTCATCTTCTGACAATGAAAATTAACGGTAGCAAGATGATACATGATCAACACTCAGGGTCATCATTTTAACGGAATTCTTGAGTTTGTTTCCTATGCATGTAAAACTGACTGACAAATCAACAATAACTGATGGATAAGTACAGTTTGTAAGCTGTGTAACAGTCCAACTCAAAATCTGTAATAAAGTATTAAAGTGAAGCACAGAATTCCTTTGAGAAGATAGGAAGTGGTTGAGTTCGGAACAATGTTTAACAGTCAGAGCAATATAGGAATAAGATCCATTTGAGTTAAGGACTTAGATTTAGGGTTATTTTCATTTTGCTGCTATACGCCAAACCATTCAGCTCATAAAAAACGATAAACAGGACAGATTCCAGTTGAATAAAGCATCCAAAATCAGAGAATCTAATGTAAATAAACAGCAAAACGTTTCGTTGCTACGAAGATGTTATGATTTGGTTTTGTCTGGCATACTGCTAAAAGACCTGTCACTTGTAAACAACATAAGACGAAATAAATATGCATCACTCTAAGCCGACAATAACAAGATAGAATCGACAAGGTGAAAGACTGAGTTTCAGTAAAATTTATCAAAGATAGTAGGAACTAAGATTGGAAATAGAACTAATGGAAAGTATGAAATAATACTGAGCTCAATATTTAGAGGATGTATAAACTAGTCATAGCCCAATCGACTTTGAGCCATATTATCCAAACACGTTAGCATCAGATACGATTATCTAGAATACCCAAATAAAGCAGTCTGTCTCTCGACAGAGCCCAGACCAACATTCGACGGTTTCACGGATTGACCTTGTCTTGGAATGGCTATCCTTAGCCTTGTTTGAACTAAAGATTGCTATATTCGTAGCTTTATACTATTGATTCAATGGCTTCACTATGCATGAGTAGCGATTCGAAGGTAATTGTAATGCAATACTAGCGATATATCGAAGCTATGTATCTCTTTAAACCATGTTTTACAGTTATATATATTTGGTACACTGCCAAGCAGTATACTTTTTTGTTGACAAGTAGACGTGTAATTTGTTCGGGTCACAAAAGGCGTCGGTTGGCGAAATCCGGATGAGCGGTTTTGGGCCGTGTCAAGATTTTGTTCGACTATCCAACCGTGACTCTGGATGATCAAAGTGGTTGATGACCTTAGCTAAATAATAATTTAACGTGAGCCATTCATCAATTTGGTGTTCACTTAAGAGAACTTGAGTACTTGTGAAAGTTAGTGATACTAGCCATCTGATTAACTTGAAGTCAGTGAAGTGAGGTTCTTACCTACGACCAGATGACTTGAGTCTAGTAAAACTACCCTATGCAGTCATACTGAATATTGATGTAGACCTACACTAGAACAAAATTTTTGATTTTGGTAAGAAAATCTATTCCAAACATTTTTGTGCGGTATCTGTGTTCCATAAACTGATGAAGAGTAGATAATTAATCAAAACAAGCAAGTCTCTAACGCATATTTTTTCACGTCTGCTTTCCTTAGGAATATTGTGGGAAATAGTTATCCCATTTTACACACAGTGCGATGAACCAGTTAATTTTTATAATTTCAATAGAAATTTATAGATTATTGTTTTGATAACACCGATATCAGATGCCCAAAAAGTCACAAGTTTCCTCCAAGAAGTTGGGAACAATGTAACACAGCGTGTATACTGAGACAAACCTCGGTCAGACATGATTTTTCTGAAGTCATAATATACTTTACTAACTCCCAACTTTCAAAACTATGCAACTGGTAACTCAGTGAATGAAGCTACGTAGAAATACAAATTAGGGAAGTGAATTCCATCCAGGAATTAGTCATGTATTACCAGTAAGTTACTCTCCCGTTTAATATGTTAAGTTGATATACACTACAAACACTTATCACAACAACCAGAGCTACTGATATATTTTGTGCAGATAGAGGAAAAACTGATCATAGAGGATCAGATCCGAGAATTTACGAGTAATAAACATCCGTTGCTCGGGAGTTCATATAATAACCTTAAACTAAAATATAACTGTCGAATATTACTATTAAGAAACAATATGTACAATTTCAGCATACTGACTGAGTACAAACACTCTGAGTTTAAGTAGTTTAAAGGTACTTATCAACTTCAAAAATAAATGCCACTAAGTCAAACACGAGGGTATTATCTTGAGATTTTCTTTCAAGTGTATGATAGTGAGTAAATCAACGCGTCTGCTTTTTGTCTAGATATACTGTTGTAGCAGCTAAGACTAACCCGTATTTATGATAGATCCTGCGTAGATTTCGTCTGTATTTATTTCGCAATACACGAATTAGTGATTTAACTGGAAACACAATCCGTCCAAATCTTAACTCTGAATACTGAAGTTATTAGTAGCTTGATAATAATCTGGTTAAGAGCTGGTGGGAGGTATGGGAATTACTTGACAACTGACCGATCCAAATCAACTTGCCAAAATCTTGTTAGTCAAAAGGTGTTGAAATTCGAAGAACTGTTACATTACATCATTTTAAGATTCGATGGAGACTGAAAAGTTATTGAACCCGTTGTAAAAACCAAGAATCCTTCTATACGGAATTGGACTTCAGTGGTACTAATTGGATCTAATCTGTTATTAATATGCGAAATAGGTATCAGAGATGCCAGAAAAAATATTATTGTCGAGACTATTACGATAAATGAAATAAGTAAGGAAACTTACCAGACAAAGTCTCTAACCTTAGTCTCAACCTTGAATGAAGTGCGCGCGTCGACTTGCCGCCATGTGAGAAAGCCCTCCATTGTGTATATTGTTATAACTTTATGAATATCATCAGGAACCAAGTAATTAAGTTTTATTCCAGAATTTGTATCACAGAAATTCTCAATATGTTGTGTAAATCTAGAAACTTTCAAGAGCTAAACAGTCTTACGCACATAATCCTCATATGTTTTTGCAAAATATTGTAGTGGTAAGTAGTTCCCCAAAATAGGTAGCTTCAAAAGCATTCATCATTGAAGCTAATCATTTTGTTTTTGCCGGACATTATATTAGCTGGGGGCCCTCAGTCAGGTATCCACACCAGACCATTTTTCCACTCGTTGTGAACGCAACACTTCCGACATCTAACTTGCTATGAAATTGTACTCAGATATGAAACTGACAATATCGCACTATTTATTTAAACACGTAAATGTCATTCGAAGGAGCACGGAATTAAACACGAGCAATAAAAGAGCACTGTGATCCATATCAGTTTGCTTACAAATTCAAAAGAATCACTTTAGATGCCGTTGCTGTTCTGTATCACAATATAGTGTTCGGGTTGGAAAAGGATAAGAAGTATGTTAGATGCGCTTTCCTGGACTTTACCTCTGCTTTGGATTCTATTCCAAGACACCTCCTACTTAACAAGCTGATCAGCATCGACAATGACAGTTGGATAACCAATTGGCTATGTTCTTACCTTTCTGGAAGAGAATAGTGCACTGTATTTGAAGAAAAGTGTTCAACATCTCTACTGTCTACTGTAGGTGTGCTACAAGGAGCTGTTCTTGCACCTCTGCTCTTCTCTTTCTTTCTTCATGATCTGCCATCTTCCACAAAAATATGTGGACGACCTCACCGTATGCATGCCGATTTCTATCTCCTTACATCCTATAGAAATGATTGAGTTTTTGTCTCGTATTGAAAGGTGGTCTGTTGGTAATGGTCTCTTACTCAATCCATCTAAATGTCAAGCTATTAACTTTAGCTTGAGACATGGACAGAACCAATACTATATTTTGGGATCCCATAATGCTTGTGCCATTGGAGACTCCTTAATAAACACAGTGTCGAAGGTCAAATATCTTGGTGTCATTTTTCCTCTGATCTTTCTTGGTCTTCTCATGTTTTACTCTCATCGAAAAACGTTTACCGTTTGACATACTACATAAAGAGGCTGCATGCTTTTGGGATTACTCGCCATTTACTCTTACAATTTGTAAATTACCTATTATTACCTATTACCTATTATTCTATATTGTTCTCCATTATTCTTTCCCGGGCTTTTAAGAATAGACTTTGCTGTTTTGCGTAGAGTGCTGAAGGCGGTTTGCAAGGTATGTGGTGAATCTTTTGAAGTCATTATTAATATGCTTGTGGATAGACATCTTAAGTCTTGCAAACTCTTGACAGGTGTTATCTTATCAGATACTAACCATCCGCTTCATTCATATCTTTCTCCTTGTATATCTTCTGGTAGAATGAAACGTAAATACATCAAAATCCATGCACGCAAGCAAATCTATAAAAGTTCTGTAATACCTTACCTAGTAAATTTACTTTGTGACGAACAGGCTGTTAGAGTTGACCTAGTAAATAACCTGTATTCTTAAGCATGTCTCAAATTCGATAATTTGTATAAACTCAGATTTTCTTAAACCTTTTTTTATTTTTATTCTGTTTTTTTTATTTTGGTTTTTTTTGTTTGTTTTTTTTGGTAAAAAAAAGTTGTTGAAATAACTCGTGCTGAGAATTCTATATTGTACCACATTATAATATTGAATAAAGCCATTAATAATAATAATAGCCAGAAAATTAGATGATGTAGAGATAGATGAAATAAGGAAGTTGAGTATAATTATCCAAATATATCTTCCAGCTAACTCATCACTGACTTTCTTAAATGCTTTATGAACATCTGGGTAGAAGATACTGAAAATTGGATATTGTAAAGTCCTGGAGCGTCCGGATCCTCTTCAATTTCCCACAGGAATTCCCATCTAAGTCTTTGTTTGAAACTAAAATCAGTGGGTCCGGTTGATGCTTGAAGAAGTGGCTATAGTACTGCTTTATGTGGATATTACGGAATGTCAGAGTTCCCTTTCCTTCACCTCGTTAAGTAAAAACGTTGATCAGGGTACTGGATTTTATCACTGTAGTGAAGATACCATCAGTATTGTAGTTTCACAACTCTTTACCAGTAACACCTATAATCGAATCGCCCCACCCAGTTAAAATCAGTAGAAGGAATGGATGTGGTTAGAAGGTATATTTGATAGGTTATCAATATATCGAGAAGTGACTGATCTAATCTGGCTAATTATTGTAGGAGATGTTTTCCACGCCGTTCCGGAACGTGATCTGGTACGGATGCATGACCAATTCCACTAAAACTAATGTGGTCGGCATCCAATGTCGAACACTCTCAGAGCTATTGATTTTGAGGAATTATTTACAGCTACAGTAGTACTATTCTTAGTGGTTATCAACAATCTACTAAGTTACTTCAAGCCTTGAATTCTCTCATATGCTGACGATATTAAGACCGAAGATAGGATACAGGGACATGAATATGTAACAGTAAATAATTCCCTCCTAAAAGAGTTTCTCATGTCAATTGTCATCTTGTGAGTCTGTTGTTCGCTATAGACTTCGCATATAAATTTCAAAGCAATCAACGACTATTTTTTGTGCTTTCGAATTGCTTTCTTATATCTACGTATTTCTAACCTCTTATTTTTCATCATGTGCATGTGGTTATCAGAATTCAGACTTCTTAGTCCCGTTTTAAAACTTATGCTTTTCCGTCCCGATAGTGACAAAACATGATCTCCGTATAAAAGCAGAGTTACGGTATGACTGGATCATATTGTAGGTTTCTTACTGTCACAGTGTCACCGCCGTTCGAATTAAACAAGCCGATCACATCTAACAAGTTTGGTAATGGCGTTCATATTCTATTAATTAATTATTAGATAGTTTCAAAAATATGAGACTTAACCCATCGAAAGCCGTTATATCAACTCTCTATGATATCGAATCTAAGCTGACTTTGGTAACCAAAACTTTTTATTGATGAGAGAAGTTGCTGACCAACAAACAGTCGGCTAACATCTGCCCGAATAACTTTTAATCCAAGCATCCACACCACGTACATGGGCTTCTTGTTTGTGTTTAAATCAACGTTATCGATAAACTAGCTTCATTTTTCGATCCTACCCTAGAGATCAGCAGAAGTCTCAACAGTGACGTTCGTCCTGTCATAGAAAAGCCTCATACAACTCAAGGCGAAATCGCAACTCTCTGCAACACTCTAACTCGCGTTATTAACCTTAAAAAAGTCAAAAAAATCATGAATTTGGTTATTTATTCTCTGAAGAAGTGGCTTACGCTGAGTCACGAAACATCAGAAAATCTAATTTTTCTACTCATTGGGATATTACAAATATATTATTTATTTATAACAACCTACCCAATGCTCAATTTATTCAAAATTATGAAATCAAAACTTGCTAATGATACCTTGTATATTTTTGGTTTGAGGGGATGATGTGATCCGCAAAACTAGAAGTCTGAACAAATTACGGAAGCTATTTTCAGGGACGTTAATTCATTTAATTCAAAGCTTGTAAAACTGTAACATTTACTTTTGCCCCTAGCCTATTCTACAGATCATAAGCTTTCGTTTGATGTATAATTCATTGCCATAGCATTTTCTGTTCTAAAGCTATCGTCATTTAGACGTAATCTTTTGTACCCTATTTTCTACCATAATTCCCCAGTTTTGGACATAATTGTATTTTTCTAATTATTGTACGTTGTGGTCCGCTTAGTCATCTGCTTATTCATGTAACTTTTCACCCTAATCTGAATTGGGAATTCGAGTGCTAGATCGGGGTTGGAATAAAGTGATTAGTGTCCCAGCTGTCTTTGTCTTCTCTCTCTCGCGCGTGCTTGCCAGCCAATCAGGGATAGAATAGTTTTCGTTTCTCTACCCCTATTTAGAACTCACGCATATTAGCCTCAAGGTCAAGCCAGTCAGCCTATCGTGTCAAGGTCTTAATCTACATTATACTCGGCACTAAGTGGGTGGACAGATTCAAGGACGTAACAGGGGAAAATGTTAACACTCAACCTTTTATCTAGTTTTGGTTTTCTCCATGTATCATTCCCATGATATGGTTTTCAGTGACTAATTCTGTTTGTTTTGTTCCATTGTAAACTTTATTGACTGCTGCCTGTTTGCTTAAGTTCGAGTTGGTTGAACTGATCTATCGTTTGAACAGAGCTACGTTCCTAGTTTATCAAGAGCATCATTTCTTCTTGATAAGTAATTAGTTTTGAGGTTTTTGACCCCCTGTTACTCTTACCAAGTGTGTTACTCTCTTTTCAGCTCAAATATGTTCTTCACAATTTCTAGACGTCATATTGCTGGTCGTCACGACAGGACGAGTCGATGCAGAGAATGACGTGACTTCCACATAAGATCTTATAAATTCGGAATTCACAGACTGACAAATTCACAATTTTGGTATAGGTCTATAATTGTGGCAATACTATCACCGAATCACACCATATTTCTACAAGACCATGACCCTGACTAATGTGTAGGGTAGTTTCAGCTTCTCTCACTTAGAAGTTCTTCTGTAAATCTGACGACCTCTCGATTCCACCCGCGTTAAAGAATTTGGAGTGATGGAATCATCGACATCTGTTTGTTAGCACTGAAGCCTGATTTCCTGCTGCTTTTTCGTCTGTTTCGGTTGATTCGTTAGTGTTGTACCTCATCACACGATAACTGTTCTAACCGAAGTTGAATTCAAAGCATTAGGAGTGTGCTGCTTATACGTTATGGTGTAACGTGTGAATACTATTTTCACAATTCTGTAGATATTTTGATAACTAGTTCATCGTAGAAAATCTTTATTTCGCCCAAATAGATGTGGATCACAATTGTTAACAACATGTTCATGTGCTGCATAATCGTTTGTTTGCTTTGGTGTCACAAACTTAGATAAAAGTATACGAATAATTACCTCAAGGCTATGGTTGATCGTGAGCGAACTTATAGAATTATGGTCTACTTCGTTATTAATACTACTCTAATAATAGACCTAGTCTTAAGATTGCAGATCTGTTATGATGTGACTGTCTAATCTGAAAGATCTTACGCGGGAGTCACGTCATTGTCTACACCGACTCATCGAACTGTAACAATTATCAATATAAGATGGAGAACACATTCAAGCTGGAGATAGAACGATATATTTAATATGAGCAACTAAAATTCATACATAGTGACCGCGCCTGCAAGGCTGAGCCATGCCATCCGGTGGATTGAATCAATTGAATTCCTGCTTTCCCTCTTCTCCATCATTGGGTTTTTACTCGCGTTAAACGTTAAATAATTATTTACCCAGTTGTCGCATGTATAGCATTGGTGATTGTGTGGTTAGGGCTCAATGCCAGTGCAAACTATCCACAACTACCAGGATGTGTTTACGTTTACCGACTGTCGTAAGCCAGTGAAGTGGTAGTTGACTAACACTGAATGTTGAAATGAAGTTTCAGAGTTGTCGTTAAACTTTTGTAACGAAGATCTGAGTCTTCGTTTTAAATTCAGGTGGGTCTATCTATCTTCAAGGGTTCCAGAAACCCTTCTAAGCAGACAGTCAAAGGTCAACAGATATGCGCTGAACCACACTGCGACCTTGGGTTTAGTCGAACACGACCTTATTGTCAATGGTCTGGCAACATGGAACAGTAAATTGGGTAATAAATGGTAAGTTTTCAACCAAGACAGAATGACAGAAGCTCCGACAGGGAAAATTGAGGAACATAATATGTGATTAAAAAGGGACCTGAATAAAGGATAAAGTGGAAGATGAGGAGGAGAGGAAAATAAATTAAAATACTGTCCAATGAAATACTGCAAAGGGATTTTTAGGATTTTCTTACCGTCACACACTCTCTTTCGCTCTTATTCATACAGGACAAAAAATCGTTCGCCTACGAGCTTAATGGTTGCACGAACATGGTTGAGAAAGTGCGTGCAACACACTTACGGCGTTGCGTCGATAATCTTTCGGCATGATTAGGTGACCCCTACCTATAAATGTGTCATATAGTCGAGTCTCCTTACCTTTTTATCTGTTTGATCTGTAGTTTCAGGGTTAACAAAGAAAACTCGTAACGAAGATCCGTGCCTTCTTTTTTAATCTGGGAGGGTTTAAGAAGGTCGATTCTCTACAAACGTCGAGGAAGTTATACCAAACAAGGCGTCTGCAACTACATTGTTTGACCCGTACATATGTTGTGCATCCGAATTAAAATGCGAAATGTAGTTCAGTTGTAGTGACACTCGAGGTGAGTTCTTATCTGAAGATAAGTCAAGAATGAAAATAGATAGACTGAATTTATAGAATTATGGTCTACTTCGTTAATAATACTATTATAATAATAGACCTAACCCTAAAACCGTAGATTTGTCATGATGTGACTGACTAATCTATAAGATCTTATGTGGAAGTCATATCATTGTCTATGCTGACTCGTCCTTTCGTAGGAATCACCAGTATGATTTTACCTACTTCTGCAGGACACATTTAGACTGGAGACAAAACAATATATTCAGTATACATAAAAAAGATATATTACAAAAGAATGACCACAACTGCAAGGCTGAGCCATGTCATCCGATTTACTGATTTCAATCAAATCTTCCCTCCTTTACCACCGCTGACCTCCTCTTCATGTCAATTGTTGAATATAAACCTTTTCAGTAATTACATGCTCGGCTTCAAAGGTCGCTTGGTTAGAGTACAATCCCACTCCAAATTCTCGTCCTTCCACCGAGTGTTGAAAGTGCCGTACAGAATTATGAACGACTTGGAGTCCCCTGCCGAATGTGCATAAAGGAATCTGCAACGACGAAGTTCCAGTGAATTAGTTCGCGTAAACCCAATTTAAGATGAACATATCCTTTATCGTATGTAGTGATAAGTTTTTCCGTTGCCGCCTGTAAATTCAAGACAGGTCAACGCAGGCGGCTGTTAGAATTATGTTGAAGAACGCTTACTTCTGTACCAGTGTCGATGGAGTGGCGGACTTCACATCAGAGATACATAATAGACGGTTATTTTGACTGACTGTGGGTGCCGTTAACAAGTGCCGGGAGGTAGTTTATTCTAAGGGTTTTCGTTTCGAACGGTCTTGGGGTTGGGAGGATGAGGGTTTTCCTGCAATTTCCAGAGGACTCACTATACTTATCGTGGGACCAACACCAATCAAGATCATCTGCCTCTTGTGGTCCACCCAAAGACATTTTTCGTGATGGACTTCGATCATGATGAATACAAAGAAAAGGAATGAGAGTATGACAGATGTGTAACTTCATTTTGTGTCGTTGGAGGCTTATTTTGATAGAAAAAATCTCTGGGCTGAGGGTTGTGTTGATCTTCAGAATTCGACCGACAGATGGAGCCAATTCATCCACGGTATTATATTTTAATGAGACGCAAACTGCTTGTACCTGTTGGGGAGGCTTAAATAAGAGATGTCTAAAGAAATTTTCGTCCGAGGTCCGTTGACTAATGACCTCCGGCGAAACTCCTGTTACTAATCAGTGTTGCAATTCTGGATTGTGGGATAGTTGGTTTAACCTTTGTCAGTCGGTTAGGTCTCTTCGTTTGAGGATAGCCTTTCCTAAGCTGTCATAAGATTCCGAAACATTACAAGTAAGCATGAGGTATAACATACCTATTAAAATCGCTCAGCAATGCCTTCAACACAGTGAAGATATGACTAGTCTTGAAGTTTTGCAACTCTAAATCAGTAACACCTATGTTCGAAGCGTTCCACAACCAGTTGAAATCAGAAGTCAGACGAAAAGAGGTAGGAAGGATATATTTGGTACATCGTCAATATATCAAGAAGCGTTTACTCTGACCTGGCTAGCGAACGTAGGAGCTATGTCCCACGCTGGATCGTAACGTAATCTGGTGCGGATGCATGACCGAAAGCCTTCAGTTAAACAAGTCCACTTAAAACAATGTGGTCAGCATCCAATGTCGAACTCTTAGAAAGCTAGTGGTTTTGGGGAATTATTTACAGCTACAACAGCAAGGAATGGGACACACACGAGTCTATTACACTGTGATAGTGGAAATCAACTTCTGTGTAGCAGAACCAGACTTTGGCCAGAATTACATGAGTCGAAAAGTGGGTGCATGTTCCGACGCGAAGAAAGTAAAAGATAAATAAGCGGAAAAAAATCCAAGAACACCGAAACGCTATCATGAAATGTGGAAAATATTCATCAACGATGTTAAATAAGGGACAGACCAACAATTTATCGTTTGGTGTGTCAGATCACGTAGGACTCACCACTAAAAATGTTGCAGATATTCGGGAATCGACAATGCATTCGTCCGTAACACCCTTATAATCGAAAGATACCGGCTAAGTGGAATCAGAAGTCAGGGATGAATGAATTCGAAGGTGTATTTGGAAGGTTGTCGATATGTTGAGAGATGAAGATGCCAAAGCATTTGGAATTTGACAACACCTTAACTAGTAATCGAAACGTGTCCAGCTAGTGAAATCAGAAGTCAGAAGCGAAGTAGTTTGAAAATATATTTGATAGGCTTTCAATATATTGATAAGTGACTGCTGATCTAAATTGGCTGGCGGCTGTAGGAGAAGTTTAGCACGGTATCATCACTCGTGTTCTGGTGCGGATGAATGACCGAGCGCCTTCAGCTAGGTGAGTTCATTAAAACTAATGTGGTATGTATCTAATCTTGCTGACTTACAGAGCTGTTGATTTTGGGGATTTATTTGCCGCTAAAAATATGTTAAGAAGAAACCCAGGAAAAAGTCACAGAAATTAAATCTCTCAATGATCAAGGACACTACTTACTATCCAGACGCAGATATCAAATAACAAACAGTTTGTTACTTCTGCTTAGCGATGTTTGAGATATGAAAGACGGAGCGACAGAAGTTACATGCGCTTGAAATAAATTAGGCGTGTCAAATGAATTTAGGCCCAGAGTGAGTTGAAGCGTAGCAACGTTTAGTGCATTTTCGCTCTATTTATCTTGTGCTCAAAAGATTGTCTGTTTACATTTAAAGAAATTTTGACCCCAAAGTCGAATAAAGTATTTATAGCGTTCATTTTCATGAGCTGAACTAATTTTTTGACTACAGTACGTGTACTCATTATTCACTATGAGACCTTATGTTTAGAAAAAAGACAGGCAGCCAGATTATGACATAGCTTTGTCGTATGGAAAATAGTTTTTTTTGAACTTTTACTTAGCAGTCCGTCAAGACTCTTCAATTAAGGACTCGGAGTTGACTCACGCTAAAGACTAGGTGCTATCAGACATGGGTTAAAATAGAAGCCAGCAACAACCCTTCTTCAGTCTTCAGTAATAAGGATAGTAGGTTGATGAACCTGTGTTAATCCTGACAGATTTCCTTCCAGTGAAGGTACAGCTTCTTTTTGAAAATGTTCACTGATGGTGCTGATACCACTTGTTCTGGTAAAGCGTTCCAGTCATTGACCACTCGATGAGAAAAACGGGACCCCACCTTTAGTTTATTAGATCGCGGTTTCAGAACCTTCTTGCTATGACCCCGGAGATTATTAGTGCTGGAGGGAGCAAAAAGGTAAGACATATTAACACCCAGATCATAATTAAAGATACGAAATGCCAGTATAAGGTCACCTCGCGTCCTACGATAAGATAAGGGGAAAAAATTTAGACGTTTTAAACGCATTTGTCACTCTAGTGTTAGGAATTACTTTGAATTAAAGAAGTTCTTGGCTGTATTTTGAAACTATACTGTATTTCACATTATATATTGTTACACGCATGTTTATTTCATTTTGATTCTAGTTCTCTCTTTACCTATTTACGTCATTTCCTTGTTTGTTAGGTTCATGCCCAAGCAACCAATAAAGGGGGAATAGAGCAGCCGAAAGCCCAAATAAAGGGGAAGAGTAGATTTCCCCCCCATCACGTCTGTTTAGACTGTGGTAGATAGACAACATATCCTATGAAAGGGGGACAAGAGAATTAGTTAGTTATCGCTTAAAATACAAAGTGCAAGAGCTGTTGATTGGTTTGGTCTACCGCAGTCTAAACTGTGATGTGAATGTGGTCGTGCTAGACGGTTTCAACACTTGGTCACCAAGTGGTCGATATTTAATCTGAGTAAACCTTAATGCACCTATGTTAGACTTGAAAAATTTGAAGACTGCGTTATCAGAATATTCTTTCGAACAGAAACTAGTTGATACGATTGTCACATGTTCCTTAGTGCAACATGTGTGAGAAACAACTAGGTACGACCCGGACTCCTAATCATTCTTACTAGATCTCATATTGACCCATTATGAGGGTGACGTCACAAACCCCCATTATATGCCGTCCCTAGGTAAAAGTCTTCGATTTCCATACAATTGTCTGTGAAGAGAATGTGCCAGACCAAACGTCTAGCAAGCGAATATAGAAGATATTATACACTCATTATCCTCGGTAGATTGGTCAATAGAATCAGAGTCCCCTATGGGAACTGCTCGGATGTATCCAGAAATTTACACATAAAAGTCACTGCACAACTTAACCCTTGGACTACACCAAGGGGTTCAAAAACCTTCGCACTATGGTTCAGTAAAGAGGTTCTCACCCTTCTCCGTAAAATGAAGAGATTGTGGGAGATTCAGGTTACTGAGTACTAACGCGACAAAGTCTCAATGTCGGGAAGCTAGAAATATTTGTGCCTCGACCCTCTGCAAATCTAGAAGGTTGTACGACAAAAAACTTGTTAAGGAATCTATAGGATACCCTAAACGCGTATATTCGTACATAAACTAAGAGGAAAGGAAATATTCTAGCATAATGGAGAGACAGTAGTACTGCATCATTGGTGAAAGACGATTATGGTAAAGCTCAGGTATTCTCAAACTACTTTAACAATGCATGTACCTTAGAGGTGCCCTCCTCTTCAATTCATACAACCCACACACACAAAATGGACACTGGCTATTAAAGAACTCAATGTCTGTGGTCTGCTGAATGAGCTTGATATAGGCAAATCTAAGGGAGCCGATAAAATGCATCCTAGGTTACCAAAGGGACTTGCAGATTTTGTCGCGAATCCCTTAAGCATATGTTTTAATATGTCTGTAATCCAGGGTCTATGACCAAAAGACTGAATAATGGTATAGTAAGTCCCATCCTCAAGACAGGTATTAGACCTAAACCTGAGACATCGATCCGTAAGCTTAAACAGCGTGGCTGTTAAAATTTTAGGAAAATATTCTGATGTTGTTTAAGTATCTCGACGAAAACTGGATTCTTTCTGAGAAGCAGCATAGCTTTAGAACAGGTTATTCATATCTCGCTAACCTATTAGTAGCCTGTTAAAGTTAATACGCTCTTAAAGATCAAAATCTACCTATAGATGTAGCATACATTGATTTTTGACAAAGTTTCTCACAACCGGCTGTTATACAAGTTAAGTAATATCGGGATCGGAGGCAACTTATCAATATGGATGAAGGAATTTCTGGTCAAGCGTCAACAGTACGGATGAACTCGAAGTTGTCTAGCTGGGAAACTATGTTTGGCAGAGTGCTTCAGGGTACATTTTTGTGGCCAGTGTTGTTTTTCCTGTAAATAAATGACCTTCCTAATCTCTTATAATCATTGGCTTTGTTATACGCTGATAGTGTCAAAATATGGAGGACGATAAAAAGTAGAGCTGATAGCTTGGAGCTTCAAAATGACCTGGAAAAATTATCTGAATGGTTTATGATCTGGCAGTTACTAATAAATGCTTACAAGTGCATTATGATGGATATTGGTCACTAAGATACAGATACATACACGGTGAATAACAGTGAGCTACCTGTTCAAACATAATAACTTCGGCGTCATTGTTAGTCAAGACTTGAAAACTACCGCACACTACTGTGCGATAGCCGCTAAAGGTTTTAGAACTCCATGGTCTTAACGTAAGGCCTTTTAGCCGTGTCGATGCTAAAATCTTTGTATATAGTATTCGTTCGTCCTAAACTGGGGTGCTGCATACAAGCGGCTTGCCCCTGCCTAAAAAGAGAGTGGGCTGTTGAAAAGGGTTCAATAAACCACAACTAAGCTGATCCTCGAAATAGCAAAATTTCGGTGTGATGCTCGACTTACTAAACTAAATCTATTTTCATTGTCATTTAAAAGAACCAGAGGCGACTTGATCACAGTTTTTAAATTAATTAGTGGTAAATTTGCATTTGATATGCCCTCACTTTTCTTGTCTTCCAAAACAAGGTTTACAAGGACACTAAAAGAGTTCACAATTTTAGAACAAATTACTTGTCAGCTGACTATCGACTTTCTCATAGAATCATCAACAGATGGAATTAATTAGCTCCATCTGTTAGCGCTTTGAACAGGAAGCTGGGTCAACTGAAAGACCACCATTGTCAGGACTAATACAGGACACCTAGCTTCTTGTCGTTTTAAAACTGAATTTAAATTCTTCATATCAATGATATTACCTGACGATGTACTTTTTTTTGCTCTAGATGAGAATTTTAATGAACTATTCTGTAGAACAATCTATGGCAGTTCAAAGTACCAATAATATCCGTCTCAAACTAAAGCAATGTAATGTCTTATTACATCCAATGGTATAGTACTCACAATCAAATATTAGAGTCTTAGTCATAACATGTTACCACGGCTCAATCTGTTTTTAGAATCAACTAGAAACTTTGCGTTGATTGATTGGCTATACAAGATGTTAATTTTATAATCCTGTTTGCACAGTATATAACCAACTTCGTTTTAGTAAAGAGGTTGTGACTTTTTTTTGAATTCGAGCAAGTTTTATTGATATATTTTATTGAGGACTGCATAAGTGTTTGCTAGTTTCTGTTAGTAGTACACTAAGTGGTACAGTAAAGAATTATTTTTTAGGGTCATTATTATTATCCTTAAAATATTCTCTTACAATTTAGTCCATTTTTATTTTGAACAGCTTTTTGGTTGAACATCATTGATTATTGTTGAATCAGTCTTTCAAACCCTGCTCTATGAAGAATCCGATTTTTTTGACCATAACATACCAACTTGTGGTTGCTATTTGGCCAGTACTAACGTTTACAGAGAATAATAGCGACAACAGCATCAATAATAACTGCGGGAAAAATTTTCAATTCAAACCAAACAGAATCATCTTAACTCAAAAGTCCATTTCAGCTGGTGCTAAATTTCTCAAAAAGTTAAAAGTATCATCGTTTAAAGAATGTTACTTTATGTGTTGCAATACAAATGAATGTAGCACAGCAATATTTGAATCTAAGGTAAATTTTATCTCTACATTGCATAAAAAATTCATAATAGGCTACACAGTCCTGTTTTATGTTCGATTGTCGACAGCCTGGACAATGCTTTTATTCTAGTCATTCCAATTATGATACAATAGTCTTGGAAGAATCAAACGGTAATCAGAGTTTGAAAAATAAAGGTAATTAATGAAACGACAACTTATTCGACTAATTAGTTGGTCTAAATCAACATTGTGATTCAAATAACGTGTGTGATGAAGTTAAAACTATATGCTCTGATGGGATATGTATTTGCCAATCTGGTTGGATTGCAAAGAAAGGTTCATGTGGTAACTATAGTCTCATATTTTACTAGTATTTCTGTTAAAACGTATTATTTTAGTTCAGTCAGTTTGTAAATCACCAGACCTTCAATTCCAGTGTGATGATTCTTCTACTTGTGTAGCTATCTATGATAAATGTAACGGAATAGTTGAATGCCCAGATGGATCGGATGAGTTGTTTTGTCCTTCAAGTACGTTGTTTTTTTACACGACTTATATGTGACAAATTAGTTTTGGATGTTTTAATCTATGTCACGAGTCAGTCACTTAACTATTTCGTACAATCATGGTTAATATATTTATCATACAGTAATGACAATTAAAATAGAAGTTAAATCTCGCTATACTTAAATTGAGTTGTTCTCTGAGCTAACGTTTTAGTAGATAAAAGTTCCAGCGTCAAGTTTCAGGAATAGTTGTAGCCCATATTCTAGTTACCGTTTTCTTACGATTTAATCATTTGATATCATAGTTTATAAATATGCGAATGTCACAATATTATTCCGAATGTGGTCTGTATCAGTTTGGTTGGTTCCACCATAGTAATAGAATTGGGGAGTGCCCACCACTTTATTAACATTGGCATTATCATTTATCTTGCTTGGTTAGTATTTTTTAACTTTTACTGCCTGTGGCGTAGGTGCACTTGTCTAAATACTTACCAAAGAAAAAGTGCTAGACAGTACCCCCTGTATGGTTCTTGAGGATTGTAAATTGTGTATACTGAAAGTAGATTCCCATAAGTCCAATGTATTCACTCGTGGGTATTTTCAAATCATTACTTGGATACGGTAATATCACTAAGAGATGCAAGTGTTTTTGCTAAAGTATTCAGCAAAAGAATAGTTGATGAAGCTATGAACATTCATAGACTGAGACGTTATGTATGTTTAGTTACCATCTACGTCAAAGATAAAAAAGAAACAAGTGTATATCATAAAATCAACGATACTAGAAATTAAAATTATGATCTATGGCTTATAAGGAAGACATGATATTGAGGAGTAAAAAGTGGGATACTATATTATTACTCCTGAATATGATCAAGTATTATTATTTGATAAATAGGGGTTTCATATAATCCGTTTTTTCTTTATGTACTTGAAATTGTCAAGAGTTAAAGCACATATCATGTTAAAGGGAGCTAACCACCTTATTTGAAGCATTTTGTCATTAACGAGTGAGCACAAAAATGTGGCGCAAATTAGTTAAGAGTCTATCTTCGTAACTCAAGTATACGTCTACATCAAATTATTTACAGGTCAGTAACATTAATTGTGATGGGTATATCATCAATTGATGGTATTTTTATTGGGTTCTAGAAATAACTGTTCGTCCTGTAGAATTCGAAAATTTGAAAGCTGAGTACTCACTCTGTGTAAATGCTGTTTTCACTGATTATTGTTTTTTTATGTTGAAGTATTCAAATTTTTTCGAACATGTGAATAGTCGAGATTACTGCATACAATTATAAATCTCACTAAACTGGACACGAAACTAAGCTAAAAAATTATGGTTATATATTCACTACAATGCTAAAACAATTTTTCAGTGTTGAAATAAAGAATCAGTATCTAGTAATTTTTGTTTGGTCATATTCACTACCACAAGTAATTTGTAATATGTACTTCGACATATTTCTGAATAGTATGGTCTAAATCTCGGTTCTCAGCGTAGTTTTTTTCAGAGGTGGATTATAAAATTTCCACTTGTAATTTTTCTGTGCACAGGAGTAATTCACAAGCAAAACGAAACCAATCCGTCATTACCGCGTAATCAAAAACAAGGTGAATTCGATGGGAGAATTTTGTCTAAACCTTCAAATGCAAGTTATCAGCCTTTGGAAAGATATCAGTCCAGTCAACCATCTTTTTTAACTACATCTCGAAGTACTTCTCCAGCGTTGATAGACTTACACGATCTATCTGATCCATTATTTTATACTAGTCCACCAAATTATCATAATGATAGGGAACAACAGACAAAATCACATCCAATTAAATCTGCTAACCAAAAACCATTATTCAATGTTGATGATAAAGAACCTTTTATGCTTGATATAAATAATAAAATTAGTGAAAATAATGATAACAATGCTGAGATGTTTTTTACTTCAAGTGATGATGATGGATGGCATTATCCTAAGGGACTATATCATGATGTTTCATCACAGGGTGGTAGTGATATCCTTTCACAATCACTACCTAGAAAGCATCTATATCGACCAGATCATCATCATCATTCGATACTATCACGAATGAAACCATATGAAACAGAAGGACTGTACAGGCCCAGATCATTCAATGCTTTTAAAGTTGATTATCCTCCGTTATCACAAAGAAATGAATTATCGTTCATTCCCTATCAACATTCCAATACTTTTATGCATGGATCACATCAAGATGAACCGTCATTTTTTCAATATAATCGGGATCGTAAACACCAATCTGAGATGATAATTGATCCAACTGTACTGGAAAATATGGACTTTATCAATAAACTTAGTGAAACAGGCGATACTTTAAAAAAGTATCCGTTAGTTCATGGTATGTTGTGTGTGTGTGTGTATATATATATTTTAATTTTAACCTTTATGCTATTCACTACAAGGTTTCTTATTACAACTCAATTAATTGAAGCAGTTGACTGATATACTTAGCTTAACGATATCAATATTTATCAATCATGAATGTTATTTTTATGCTATTGATTGCAGCAAGTTTCCATTTTAAAAAAATTGTAGGATTTATGTTTCCTATAGGTACTTTTTTCGTAATAATGTCAAGTCAATGTAAACGTAGCTATAGTAGAACAAATTAAAAATTAGTCTTGAATACTTTATGTGTTTCTAAAATGTAAATCAATATAACTTGTGCAACAATCTGAAGTCAATATAGTCAGGCAGAAATAAATGAAAGTAAAGCATATAAATAGATCAAACAGTAGTGAAAAATGCGACAATTATAATTGTAAAAATGATATCGTTTTGGTTTGCGATGATATTTGAGCTTTACAAACTGCGCTAATCCTTATCATTGTCAAAATCAAGTTCAAAGCTATCAAACTCTGTAGAAAATGTGTGTTGCCTTACCGAAAAATTTGTTGAATAAAGTTCAAAGCTTCACAATCCGTTAATAGTATGTTTTTTATTGTGTAGCCATGAATGTTGATGTCTTATGTAACCAGATTCCTTGATAAAGTTAAACAAAGAACAATATGGTTTGTAGAATAAAATGAATTCATTCTATTTCATGGTTTCGCATCATCTATATACAATCTAAATTTACAATTATTAATATAAATAATATTATCAACAAATGTCTAGCATACTTTAGTTTGTGAAGTTTAGATAAATGTTCGAAATGTAACCAAAATCATACTAATTCAGAAGAATAGGGATACAAAGTGTATGATGAATGAACATAGTTAAGATCAATCTGTATTTATATAGGCGTGATAAGTATCAGCCTTATTTGTTAGATAACTCAGAAACATTATGTATGATAAATCGAAGTGTATTGGATGCTAAAAATCAACCACCATCTTACCTCAATATACATAGTGCAAGCAGTGTCGAGCCACCTAGACTGGTGGTCACATTGCAACTCGATCGATAGCATTCGATCAGCACTAAGAAGGACCTGACAGGCATGAGATTGATCACCACCCAGTGATCAATCAATTGTGATTACATCTCAGTCCTACAAGAGGTTGGTCGCGGCCCGAATAGCTCAGTGGTAACGTCTCTGACTGTGAAGCTGAGTGACGCGGGATCAAATCCGCCAGGGAGCATCAGTTCCCTCAGGATTACAGGTACACCTTGCTGACGAGTGCCAAGTAGCACGAAACCCGGGTCCAGGGTTTCCTGTTGACCACCTCCAACCACCATCTTACCTCAGCAATCCTTTCCAGTTGCTATTCATCCTTTTCATATCTGCTTCTATTTCCCGACGTAATGTGTTCTTTGGCCTTCCTCTTTTCTGCTTCCCTTCCGGATTCCAAGTTAAGGATTGCCTTGTGATGCACATTGGTAATTCCCTTAATGTATGTCCGATCCACTTCCAACGTCTTTTCCTAATTTCCTCTTCAGCCGGAAGCTGGTTTGTCCTCTCCCATAAAACGCTATTGCTGTTAGTATCCGGCCAGTGAATGTCGAGTGTCTAACGTTTGAATTGTTTTTTCTGGTTAGCGTTTTTTTAGCGAGTTAGTTTTTCTACGGGATGGGGTCGCTAACCCCATGTCCAACCCTCCTCCTTTACCCGAGTTTGGGACCGGCAGTAACTTTAGAAGAGCTACAGGCGGAGTTGAGAAAAATTTTGGTAGTGTTTTATTAGGTAATTTAAATTTGTGATAAGTAATAAACTTAGCATGATTACCAGCCTAGTAATTAGTCACTAATATGTTATTGTTTGGTGATTACTAGAGAAATGTGTTTTATTCTGCTTGGAACTCGTCAGCTAGACGTATGTTCATTCTAGCGAGTTTTCTTGTTGTCTTGGACTAAAATCTGGCGCCTTTTTTCATATCTTATGACGTGAGTAGTTTCGAAAGCCACTTGCTCAACAGGTATTGTGTGTCACTTCATCTCATAAAGCTTAGTGGAAGTATAGAAGAAATCCCAGTTGGTGTCAACGTTGTAAAAATAATACTTATGTTTGCCAACATGTGTTTAGGATAATGAAAGATATTTTTCAATTATTGATGATCATCCTAAAATACCGTCCTCGTTATCGTGAACATATTTTATTATATCTCAGCAACTGTCATACTGACCATAAATTTGCTAATACTGATTTTTTAAATTTTTCTACTTGGACATTTATAGAGCCCAAATACATTCACCATAGGAATGAATTTGAAGACATTAGTCAAAAGGGATCTAGTATAGATAAAAGTGAGTTCATTTATCCATTACTAATTCCCATATATATTATATTCATTCCATTAATCTTATACATAGTCTTGAAGTACAAATAATTTAATCCTGTTAACGTTTAAATATAACTGGGCTAGTGTAGATGTCATGTGGATTTTTTCTCATGCCATCCCATAGTCAAACAGTACGGGAACAATTATAAACGAGGGATTGAAGGAAGTTGATTATGCATCTACTCAAGACCTCAGCCTACATGCTTTTGTCTACGTTAAAAGGACAACCGTATGTATGCACCTATAATTTATGATTCATTTTGATAATTAAACTTTCCTAGTTATTTTATTCTTCTCATTTGTATAATACGTTTGGTATACCTTGGGAAGTGTATGACGTAACTCAGTACTACCACAGAACACAAAACTTGATATGCTATGAAACATATCAATCCATTAATCATTCATCCCTTGTGATCATCTTTAGCTGGCTAATTACTCATTAGTTGTCTATGTATATAGAGTGGCTTAGTGAATTTGCGGTTAAAGCAATCGTCTCTCAAACACTGAGTTACATACTTGAATTTCTCTCCACTTCAAGCAACCGGTTATCATCACCACCGTTCACACACACAGTTTGGCTCAAACTAAGATGAATAAATGTGCACATGATTATAGTGAGTTAGCTGAACTGTGTGCTTGAAGCAGAGATGGATGGTGGCTAGCAGTGGAATTCTCACATTATTCACATATACTAAAAGAGACTGATCATTTGCAGTCCTAAAACACTAATGTAAGATTCAAACAATCAATATATATGTATTAAAATATTCAATCCTGGTTTCTAAATCAGAAAACATTACGTACTTTGATGTTTTTTTAATGACATACATAAAGTGGTCGTCATGAGATGATTGGTTTATCGATTTTAGGTCACAGTACAAACACATTAGGGATGTCTTCAATCTTATGCTTATTTTGTTAATGGTTAGTATTGCAACTTCAAAAGTTCTTATTAATCAGTTTTATTTGCATAATCGTGTTGATTATCGGTGTAAACAATGATGATAGCATTTTACAAACAATTTCATTTCCCTGACGATTCACTGTTGTATTTATTAATAGGCAACTATGTTCATTTTGAATGACATATGATTTAAATATTTAACGATCACTTTATCCTCCTTTCTTCTTGGTTAAATTTTATCGGTCATTAGAACTAACTAGTACAACTACCTCGATCACTTCATTCTGTTATCAAACTCGGTATGAGTTTGGACAAGTTGTTTTGAACTATTTGAGAAGTGTCAGATATATATGCGTATGCTTAAAATTCTTCCTTTTTCATCTCATTTCCAACCGATCATATCTTGTGATTACTTTCATCTTATAAGACTTTTTATCGAGACCACGAACCAGTATAAATTAAATACATATTGAAAATTTGGGAGCACTAGACGGATGTTTCATCCTACTATGAGACTCCTCAGTAGCGCACACCCACGACTCAGAATCGAACAGAGGATTTTCGGTCTTGTACACAGACATTTAATCTTTAGACCAGCGACCGAGCCGAAATCCAGTGGTGTACATGTTTAACTTTAATCAATCCGCGATCATTTATTGTCTTCGGTGATTGATTTCCTCACACCCCACACGGTCGAACTTCATCAGCCGCCCCTTCGCATTAAAACTCCGGAGTTTTTCTCTTGAAGCTAGTCACTGTTGAACACATAGTAATAATGAGTATGGGGTTATGGAGATTCTCGATTGCAAGACCGTGGATAAGCACTGTCTGTGAGTCCCACAATTCACAGCCCCATACTAACAATTACAAGACGTCGTCTTATTCTCTCAATTTTCCTCATAAAAGATTAGTTATTTAGAAACCAAGTGGAAATTTTTGTAGCTGAAACATTTTTTGTATTGAGGATAGGAAATATCCCATCCTATACTGTCAAGATTAATAAAAAACGATGATGTTAGCTTCAGTATAATTATTGTTTCCAAAGAGATCTTTTAAATATGTGCCTTCAGTTCAAGTAATATCGCTTCTACAACACACTAGTTGTACGTTAGGTTTATAGAAACTGTGTGAATGAAATTGATATATTATTGATCACTTCATTTCGACCAATCCGGTAGTGTCATTAGCTTCCACACAGTGTGGTTCGAAGTCGCTTACATAAACACTGAATTTAAATGTTTTCCTGTTCACTTAGATATATATATTTGTCTTTTCTCTGTGGTCTTCAGGTGAAAATCGACAGGCGACCCCCATTAGTACTAGTAGTCCCATTACAACAACTGATTCATCACAAAGTATAATAGCCGCTGTTAAGGAAAGTCAATCTGAAGGTCATACTTCTGCTTTATTATTAGCATTTAGTCTTGGTTTAATTTGTTGTTTCATTGGGCTACTTATTGCTGAATGGAGACGTCGGCAAAAATTGCATTTATGGTCCTCGCATCGTTCAAGACCAGAGCAAGCAATTGTCTTTGGTGATCGAACAAAAATATCCATGCCAAGATTAAAACCATCTCGTCGATTAAAGAAAAATACAACTTATGATCAAGTGAATAAAACTATAACAGGTACAATAGACGAAGAGAAAGCTTTATTCAGTGATTTAGTCCTTTAAATCATTATTGATCTTAAAAAATATATTATGATACATTGCATTTGTATTCGACTTCAGTTTTGAGTCTTTTTTAAAAATTCTCATCATTGTCTAATATTTTATTGAACTCTGTACTCATTTAAACAAACAATACGACCGATTGGTTTTATTCGCGAATTGTTTACTCCATTCAAGTCCGTCTTGCATTTGTTTTAATTTGATGGTATTACTTTTTAATTCATTTTCCGTGCAATATACATTCCTACCGGACAATTTCGATGTTGTGATAATCACCTGTTTTTTTGATATATTTTTACGTTTATTTGCATTGGTTAATCTCTTTATTATCTAGTTTTATTACTATTAATATCAATAGTAATTAACTTGTCAATTCATTCAGTGTTTAGGTATTGTGAGATGCAACGTGAATTTCTTTTAATGAGTTTTGATTATGGTAAAACATATTCTTTGTCTTGGTATTATTTCTATTATTCATCTTGTACTAATTCAGTAAGGCACATTGGGGGAGATAAACATTTGTGCCAAGCCCTACGTTGATTGTGACTGATCCTGTAATCTCGGTGTAGAACACAGATAACACAATTATGTGAAGTACCACCTGTTTTTTTCTTCAAAACACGCATCCCGTTATCTGATGGAGTACATTTAGCACTTAGGATCCATATGACAGTTTTACTTATCATTTTATCAGATGGCGTGCCAATAAACAACTGTGTTGACCAAATACACGTTAATGGCTGACTAGCTAATTTCGTTAGTGTGCTCTTAGATTGGAAAACTAAAAATATATTAAGATACATGTTTAGGCTTCTGCTCACTAAGCAATATGTCAATTGACACTTTATTATTTCTTGATAGATTAGTGTTTATATTAGCGATGACGCTTGAAAGTACCTGGTACACACTCATTACCATTCGCTCATTTAAATTAATGGATACTAACAGACTTCTGTTAGTCGACAAAAAGAAACTTTTCGGTAAGCAATGTTGGTCAATTGCTCTTAGAACATGAATCAAGCTTCTGACATGATGTAGTGGTTAAATGTGAAAACGGGAAAGTTATTTACTTTTACGCCAATAGTTTTTCCATCGTACACCTATTTATTGTGTATGAAACACCAATCAATTTCTATAAGACTAAATAACTTTCACCAGAATCTCAAATTGCATCATTCTATACAGCGCTATCTAATCTTCATGTTTATCATTTGATACGATGTCTTTCTTCTATTAGGAGCGAGAGTAGTGTAGTCAGTGGAATGCGTCATTTCATTTGTGTGTAGGCTGTGATACTGCCCAGGTGCCCAAACCGAAGCAGGTGGTTTTCTTAGGAGGCCACACCCGGAGCCTTTGACTGAAAGATCTGACCCACAAGGCAGTGGAGCATCGTGAGGAGATGCAGTCCCATGGTAGCCGGTGATCAACGATTGATCCGTACGCCATTTGTTCCCTCAGCATACTGGAGCCCATGTGCACCATTGGTTTGGAATTAGGGTTTTCCAACTCCCCTAAGTGGACTCGCCTTGTCCACCAACCCGGTTAAAGCGCCGGACATTCACTTTTCGTCCTCTCAATTTCGTAAACAACAGTAATGCCACGAGTAGGCATTGAGTAGGACTTCCCTGACAGGGGCTATATACGCGTGGCCATGTGAGAGCATTTCGAGAGGGAGAGCGGACTCACTATTTTGTGTGGTGCATATGTATCTGGTGCCCTTTTGTACCAATATGTATGTGTTTAAATAAACAAAAAAATGATACGATGTACCAAACTACAACAATAAATAATATTACAAAATGTCTTTTGGCGACTAAATCAATTTTTCACACCTTAGATTAGAACAATTTATATTTTTCTGCACAGGTGATGATTAATCGATGTAATATAAACTCTCCATTATCTGATTAACCATACAAAATCTATTACTTAACTTGGCTATTTTCCTTATCAATTGTTCTATTACCAACAAACAAAATTCAGTAAACTCTTTTGATATCAGAAATACATTTTGTTTGAAGATATAAATTATTGTAACATAGACAATTTTATTCAAAATATAAATGCAGTGTACTGATGTTTGGGAAAACAGTTACGAGATAATTGTCATATAAAACAAAGTCTCCAGTGAAAAGATTAAACAATACAAGTATAATGTAATAAAGTTGGGTATCTCTATTTAATTCGATACAAAATACGCCTTTGCATTCTATACTGTACTTCACCTCGACGAATCATATAATGTAAAACCTTGGTGACAGCGCGTTCTGAAAACCCCTGCAAACCACACGAATAATAAGAAAAGTTAGTAATTGAATAGAAATAGTTCAATAACATGTGAAAGTGAGAACAAATTCTGTCAGTCAATCGATCAAACTTCATTAGCCATTTTGTAGGCTGAACTTGGTTGTACAAATTCTAAGACTATTTGGATATTAAATATGTTGCTTAGGTTGTTGATAATATGGCTAAGTATTCCTCACAATCCTTAGGGTCGACGACTAGAGCTTTATATGCTGTAAGTGAAGGTATATTACAGTAATGCCAACTGAGACACCTTTTCTGGGATAATATATAATGGTAACTACTAAACTAGCTGGGGGAAATTTGGAGGAAAATCTGTCGAACCTAAATATTATGAATGGCAATGGATATCAAGATTTTAACCGAAAACCAACATAGTCCTATTAACTTTTATATGATAATGAAACTTATTTACACTAAACAAATTATTTCGATGATATAAACCAAAATAAAGAAATACTGGGATATTACATACTTGACGTGTAAAGTCTTGTATGATAGCATATTCTGATACTTGACTGCCAATAACAAATCGCTTTTTCAACTGCTTTTCTAGACGCAGAATAAGTTCATGTTCCTCCTGTGTGGTAAAACCTTCCGCACCTTCTAAGCTTCCAGACATAGCGGCTTCCAACGTTGAGACGTGAAATAGACGTAATGCTTCCTCAACATCTGTTTCAGTTGCAAAGGCAGCTAAACGCATTTTCGCTAAAGACTCAGAAATTCGTATAATTGCTTCAAGTTGTCTGTAAAAAGGTAAATTATTGACCATACGTAGGGTAGATGCATTGAGGTTAATTAATAGAAATGGATGTAACAACATTTGAACTAAATTGGTTACAACTTATTACCCTACATTATTCATTAAAATAACTGTGCGGTAAAACATTGGGAATACCGACTAACTTAATTAAGACTGGCATAATTTATATGGTCTCAATCAGACACCTGAATACTCACCGTACTGTTATAGGAATGGCACATCGTTTACCAGTTTCCTGTTCGTACCGTGTAGAACCAGATCTCATGAGGACATACTGATTCGATAATTTCTCAGCAGCCTGTTCAGATAAACGAGGACCACAGCGCTCACGTGCAAAAGCAATAAAACGTCGGAGAGTACTAAGTGGAATTTCATCCGATGACCCGGTATCCATTGCATTTATTCCAGCAGGATCACTGTAATAGATTGAGTTGAATGACAGACAATCAATCACATTTAAATTGCAACAATTTTAAATCTACCGCCTATAAGAATATTTAAAAAATTATATATTAGTAAATGCAGGGAGATGAGTAGGAAAGTATCAAATGGTGTAGACAAAAAGCAGATTGGTATTTACCTCAGTAGTTTTAAAACACATGAACTATGATGAAGTAGGGATATGGTCAGAAACCTGTAATTTATTCTAAGCATAATTATAATCCGATAGACAGACGTACAGATTGCATGTGACGCTGTTTTTATTTGTGTCAAGATTCTGTTAACGACCAACTCATCATATTATGCGATTGAAAAACTAACAATTTAGAATGAGTGTTAAACGCTAACTGTTAATGTTAATAGATGCTAAGAATAATTACATTTAATGTTCTACGTACACTTACCAACTGATCTCATTTAATGTGTTTAAGTTCAATTGGAAGTTTTATTTTACTTCACTTAATTATTCGTATTTAATAAATAGCCTTATCTTTATAAGTCATTCAGTTAATAACACAATTTTCTATTTCTAACTGCATCTAAGAACCGCAATGTGATTGGTTTTTCTAACCCATTTACTAAAGTGATCTAGATAGTGATATCTGACAAACTGATTCTGAAGAGTTTTTGTTCTGATAGTAGTTTACGTGTGGCGTCACGTGCTTATTTTTATTGCTTTAAGCGGTCATATGAATTTGATACTAGAATACACATTTCCTATGCTTGAGATCAGTCAATTATTTGAATAATAAAACCTAGAAGTGAGTACGAAGGTTTTACTGGCTAACTGGGATCAAATATATGCACATATTCTATCATTAATGTTGACATGTATCTCATGAAAAATTGAGCAAGATTTTTTAACCAGTAGAGTATACTATTTCCTTGGGTTAAATAAAGTTAAATCTTGACTAGTAGCATGTATTTGGATTTGAAATGATGTGATTGGCCCACTCTATCGATTTTTTTCGGTTGATCAGTTGTTATTGATTTTACTGGTCTCCTTACCTTGAACAACTGCAATACACTTGAGTGACTTTCTTCTCATATAAGGAGCAACAATAAGTTGTTATTTTATTTAACTTGGATTTTCGACTAATAAAAACCGCGCTGCTGGTAGTGTACGAAATGCACTATAGTGTTCAGCTTTTAAATTTTATTTGAAATAGAGGATTTATTGGATTCTAGTTCTGAGGTTTCCATATGTCAATTTCATTTAGCCTTAATATTCATGAGAATAGTACAACAAACATTACAATGTTTTATAAATTAAAACATAAATACGTAAGCAAAAGTGAATGGTGACTAGCGGTTTCGTCTTATTTGGGACTCGCCAGTTTGTTGTACAGCACAAAAATGAATAAATGCGTAAGTTATGCTGACTTACTTCCCATGTAGATGTACTTGCATAACATGCTTTGCAAGAGTTGTATCACGTTGAGAATCATGCTCATCACGTATTACAAAAATCATATCGAAACGTGACAAAATTGTTGGCATAAAATCAATATTATCTTCACCTTTCGTATCATCCCAACGACCATAAACACTGTTAGCTGCCGCAAGTACGGAACAACGACTGTTTAGTGTTGTCGTAATGCCAGCCTATGAAAGTTGGAGAAAAACACGTAAAGTGGCTAGGAGTAAAACGATTAATTTTTTTCAGAACACAAAAATCTGGTAAAACAAATATTTGGATACGACATGCAAGCGAAACGATATTATCCTAAGGTAATAAAAAGAAGGCTTTAGAAAATGTATGCCAAGAAAAATAATTCAAGTGCGAATAAAATTAAGGTGGATTTAATCTTTCCCAAAAGTACATATGTGCCCGAGTTTGACCAATATACAAAGTTTAGAACGCTTTGTATGTAAGAGTACTACGACTTCATGAAATAAATATGAATGAGTGGTCGAATATTCAGTCTCTTTAACTGTCAAGAGATAATCAAGTGTTTCATTATAACTGAGATACCTGTAAACAAAGGCAGATAGAGTTGCATAAAATTATATTGATCAAGGAAAAGTTTGTGAAAAGTTCAACAATCCTTCATTCTAAATAACCAATCACAATGAACTCTCAACTGTTTTCTAAACACAAACTGAATATGAGAGTACTATCAAAAGACGTTAAATGATAAGTTCCTCCTATCACATCAATATTATCAAATGCGTATATCTAGGTGGTTGGTTTCATCAAATACGCAATTTATTTTTTAAGAAGACCTATCTGAGATATGTATGGATTGTTTTGAATAACCACTCATTGTATAGCTAATCAAATTAAAGAAAACCTGACATTATTGATCATTCATAACCTGATATGTGGTATCAATAAAAAGGATCATAATAAACGTCAAGAAGTAAGATAAGGAAAAAATAACATTATTTATACTTAAAAAGCACGCTGTTTGAGTCAGCTTAACAATTTTCCCAAAACCAATTTAGTTTAAAATACAGATAGGATATGAAAATAGGAAACAATCACTTATAAATAATAATTTGCCAGCTTAATAAGGTTTAGAGCAAAGGAAATGAATTTTGTTATATAAACGGTTTTATGGAGAATAAACCTCTAGACCACTAAGTCAGCATCCAACGGTTTTGATGCCTAACTAAAACCAATCCACGAAATTGAGCAACCATCCACCATTGTCGTAAACTTACAATAAAACTAGTTTTATGATAAAGATGTATCGATTGGAAAATGAAACAGACTAAATAGTGATTTATAGGTTTCATAAGAAAGACATATGAAGTATATGACCTTGGCAAACATCGTTCTAAACGCGACACACTATTCTACAAGGCGATGGAAAATTCATTCACCTTAATTCAGTTTAAACTTACTTACCAAAGTTTTGTGATGTCAAGCGATTCAAAAAAATTCAATTCAAACTCGATTTCGGTTGGACAGACTAATGTTAAGGATGTAACTTACTTTAGCTATTGAAATAGTTTGTTGTTCCATGGCTTCATGAATTGCAACACGATCATCTTCACGCATTTTGTCAAACTCATCAATACAAACAACACCACCATCAGCA
The DNA here is from genome assembly GCA_944470415.2 of Schistosoma rodhaini. Taxonomy (NCBI): domain Eukaryota; kingdom Metazoa; phylum Platyhelminthes; class Trematoda; order Strigeidida; family Schistosomatidae; genus Schistosoma; species Schistosoma rodhaini. The sequence continues at coordinate 33,567,079 of OX104037.1, forward strand.
AGTACCATAGCACCACCTTCCATTATGAAATTACGCTGAAAATAGAACGCATATCAGGAATTGAAGTTAAAGATAAAAATCATTGGATGTGAATTTAGTGGTTCAAAGAGATTAAACACTTGACCCAAGAACTGAAGGCCCTAGCTTCTAAATTCAGTGGGGTCATAGAAATCGATTGTTGAAGAGCCAGTTAACAGGACGAAGTCAGTCAGTCAGTCAGCTACAACGTAGGACCAGGCACATATATGCATCGGTACAATTTGCCATACCTCGTTAGCACAGCCAGATGAATACCAAATTCATAGAAGTAGTTAATTTAGTGGTGGTAGTATATAAAGAAAGATTGTATATAAGGATATAGTATAGGAAGGAAAAAAGTTATGAAGCAATTTTAATCTCAAGGTTTAAGGGAAGATAAAGAGTGTATACACCTACGCCATTGTGATCGATTCTAAGCCATGTCACCTAGAGTCTCCAACCATTGGTTACGATAGTCACGCGGACCCCAACCAGGTACTCTGCATCTGCCAACATGGCTGAGACTACAAGTTAGTGACTTCAAACACTGATGCCATGTTTTGGTTTGGCCGCCCCTAACTCTCTTCCAACCATCCCCTATACTAGTCAGCATTGCGCGTCGTGGTAATCGGTGTTCAGGCATACGTAACATGTGGCCCAACCATCTCAGTCGATGAAGATTCACAACCTCATCAACTGATTTACCATCATTTCCTAATACCCTGCGTCGAACCTCAATATTACTTACCCCGTTATCCAAGCAGATGCCAGCAATATTTCTAAGGCATCTGTGGTCAAATACTAGTAACTTACGAGTATCTTCTACTCTTAATGGCCATGTTTCGCAGCCGTAAAGTAGAACAGAGCGAACTGCTGCGCAGTATACTCGTCCCTAAATTGATAGACGGATATCTCGTCTTCGCCATAGGTGACGTTGTGGTGTGGTCTACTTATATCCATATAAGTAGTATATAGTGTTGGTCAGGCATAGAATGTATTTTGGCAGAAGACCGATGAGGAAAGAACTGAAACGAAGCGCAATCAGTAGGAAAATGCACGAACAATGGAATTGGATAAGAAACAGTGAAGATCGAGACTATTGGTTGTTAATTTGCAAATTAACTGTTGATTGTTTGGTTATCAGAATTTATTGAGATAGTCTGTAATTTTTGCTTAAATACATTCGATTGTCCCCAACCAGTGTTCTGTTTACTACAACGTAAGTTGGCAAAAGCCAAACGAGCTTTTTGAATCCGTGCTGAGATTTCGTCAGACACCAACCCATCACGGCTGATCAGACTTCCAAGATAAGTGAAGTTGTCGACGCGTTCGACTACTTCACTCCCTATCCTTAGTTCGGGTGTTGACGCAGGCCAGTCCTGGAGTAACAATTTACATTTGGATGGGGAGAATCGCATCCCAAACATCCTGGCATTATTACTGAGTTCTAACAGAAGACTCTGCATTTTGCCAGCGTCTTCACAAAACAGGACTATGTCATCTGCGTATTCTAAGTCGCTTAGTGGTCCCCCTGGTAGGAGATCAATTCCTGTAAATTCAGTCGACGAGAGTGTTATTTCCAGTAACAGGTCTATAATAAAGTTAAACAAAAATGGGGATAGTGGACAGTCTTGACGGACACCACTTGAGGTTGCAAAATCATATGACAGTTCACCATAAGCTCTCACTCGACTGGTAGTGTTCGAGTAAAGAGCCTTCACAAGGTTTATGTACTTCTCAGGTACACCTTTCAATGACAGACACTGCCATAGAACCTCTCGGTCTACAGAGTCAAATGCTGCTTTCAAGTCAAGAAAAACTATCATTGTCGGACGCCGATAAGCATGTCTGTGCTCTAAATCTTGACGAATGGTGAATATGTGGTCGATATAGCCACGACCAGGTCTGAAGCCAGCCTGATTTTCTCGTGTTTGGAGTTCACGAGTCTTAGTTAGGCGCCCGATAATTATTGAGGCTAGTATTTCATATGCTATGTTAGTCAGACTAATCCTCCTTCTTATATATTGGGACAATCAGAGATTGTGACCAGTCAGATGGGATTATGTCCAACTCCCAGATTTTAACCAGAATATTAATCAACCTAGTCGCTAAAATTGAACCACCATATTTAAAGACCTCTGGAGCCAATCCATCTCGGCCAGCTGCTCTTCCTCGTTTCAGATTAGTTATAGCCTTTTGAACTTCAAGTAGGGTCGGGGGGCCTACTTCAATGTTCCATTCAGGTTTTCTGGGAATAATGGGTAGTTGTGCAGTAGCTGAAGGCCAGCTAAACTGCTACTTAAAGTGTTCCGCCCATCGTTCTAAACGTTTGGGTTGAGAGCAGATAAACTGTTTTAACTCCGATATCCGAATGTAAATCAGAAGTGAATAAATATAGACCTTACGTACATGTATTTATAGTTTTTTAATCAATAAAATACTGACTTAAAAAACAACTTGAATTGATATGCTGTATGACATATGAGTAGGTAGTGAAATAAATATCTGTACTCATAGGTAACAGTCTACAGTCATGGATATATATGGATTTTAATCAAATTTGTGTCGAATGTACAAAAATTTACACAAGTTTGCAGAAAATTTATTGGCTCTGTTTTGATAGTCTCCTTAAAATAAGCAGTTTTCTTTCGAAAGTAATTTGGCTTTATTGAGTTGAGTAAAATATATTGAACAACTTGAAAATAGCTCGTAACAGCCTGTTTGTATTTTACTGTTGATTTTGACATTTCACAGTTATTGAAATAAAATTATTTCGCTCGCGGAAAAAAAGCTGACTAATAAATTCTTAGTTGAAAGCTAGCTAACTTGAAGTCGTGATGTTTTGATAATATTATTGTAAGAAATATGTGCAATCTTGTCGTGTACAAAATTAGTTTATAAAGAAAGCCATGAGGTTACTCAACAAAATTTAGCTTACAGTGTTTGGATCTCGAGTAACAGAAGCCGTCAAACCAGCAGCCGAACTACCTTTACCTGAGGTATATATGCCAACAGGTGAACACCTTTCGACAAATTTTAAAAGTTGAGACTTAGCTGTCCCAGGATCACCTAGCATTAGCATATTTATATCACCACGACGCATAAGTCCATCAGGAAGCCTGGATAAAATAGAAAATTACAAAAGTTGAAAACAAGAACTCTGTGCAAAAATTACTTTAAAAAAAGGCATTATTGAAGAGATTCATAAACTCTCTATGATACATAGACTTGATGTCCGTATACTAATTTAATATTATCAAACAATTTTTGTTCTCTTACTCATTAAGACAGTAGTAATAAACACAGGTAATTATAATAAAGAATTACTGATTCACAATAGCTGAACAAAACTATCTGTTTATTTACTTGAACATATAAATATTGGTACAATGGGGCACCAGATATATATGCGCCACATAATTAATCCATCCTAAAAGTGCTTGTTCTACCCTCATACTTGGTGCTATGCCTACGCCCGCCAGTCCATGAGAACTAGCCATCGGGTCGCCAGATACACGGAGGATGTAACTCGTCGGTTCCTCTTCTGGGTTAGGTGACGTCAAGTGAATGACCACACTAGGATCCTATATGTGTGTTTCGAAGACACAGCATACACCAACGGTACGAGATTCTAGGGTCTCAACCAAGGAGATCCGGTGGTCGATTTGACATATGGTGCGTACATTAAAGGCTCCAATATGTAGTTTGGAGCGACGTTTCAGTAGACCTGGGACAGTGTTGTTGGCCATGGTGACATTTGAGGAGGAAGTTGAAGAAGTTTGGAGTTTGAGGCACGTCGTGGATAATTGTTGTGTTAGCTCTCTACTTGCTGAGACCTAACGGCCGAAGATGGATATCCATGGGATAAGGCGAAGCGTACATTTTTAGGGTCGACCTTTTCAAACCCCACCCTTTCTTTATGGTAAGGCAAAACCGTTGTCACGTTGGTTGTGTGAGGGGAATATCTTACTGTGGTCACAACTCTGTACTGTCAGTATTATGACCTCGCCCTCGAACCTTAGGTTTGCTACTTCTAGTCTTACTGCTCTTCAACCGACCTGTCTGGCATGGTAGGACCTAGCGGAACGACTGTTACAGCCAGTGTAGTCCAAAATGTTCATCACGATGGACAAGCCCTATCACCACACCAAGGTAGCAGAAACGACTGGGTCGATGAATGCAAAACCACGATCGAAGATCTGGATGCACTGGACAATGGATGATGGTCGCACAGTATCGTGGATTGACTGAAGGACTGATAGTCCTGAGTTTGATTCCCGTACGCGGGGTTTCCAGGCTTCCATTGATGGTCTAACATTGATCGGTTTATGATTTCAATGAAATAAGAAAGTGGTGTAATTTTTGAACGGTAATATCCAATAAATATAATATACACATATAAGGTTATGAAAATACTCTAGTTACCGTTTACGTGATCCACCAAACAGAAGGCATGCAATTGCTTTCTTAATATCAGTGCTACCATAGATAGACGGAGCGATACTTCGAGCTAATCTCTCGTAGATATCCGGTGAGTTAGCCAAAGCTATTAATTCTTCTTCTTCATTCTCTGTTAAAGTTGCAGCTGCACCTGTTCCTTCACCGGCACCAGATACGAACGCACTACGCCCAGGGCCTTCTGTATCAACGGTTAAACCTAAAACACGTATATATGGCTGACGAACACCTGCATTTGAACGTTCGTTTGCGCCTGCGCGCTGTTTAGAATGAGAAAGAATAAAAGCGTATCAGTCACAGCACGACGTAACTAAAATGATAAAATTGCTGATAGCTGGTTGTAAGAATTATCGACAACTTTCAGCTCAACACAATATTTTCCAGGTTGAACTTGTTGAGTTATTGGGTCGCGGTTGCTTTTTGTACGCAATAATCAAAACCCATAATTGATAAAGATTAGTAAATTAGTGTTTAGAATCAATGATATAAATAGGTGCAATAGTTGATGATCAAGAAAGTCAAACTAGAGAACGATCATTTTCTATTCGGTGGATTAATCCACATATTGATTTGAAAGCTATTTATAGAATCCACTAACACCTACCAAGATTTCTTAGCATTCAAATCCTTAAAACAGCAGGTCTTATTATTTACGAAATGTAGGCTGAACTTTGGGCACAAAAGTGTCTTATCCTTGTCCTTAATGTACTATTATTGTTTTATTTCCACAGGAAATTCCCACTCTTTGATTACTTCAGAAATGTCCATAATTTTACTCACTTCATCCCTTCACAACATTTGATTATGGTGACAAAAATGTTTTAATTATCTTTCTCTATTCGCACTACAATCCAATGTTGGCTTATTTATTTTATATGCGGTCCTATTTTCAAGCATCGCATAGAAGGCATACAGCCTTTTATTGTCATTATTTGCAATATATGTCCTGGTATTATGATCTTTGTGTGACATTATGTTTGTTCGCTGTTTACTTTTCCTTACGGAATTAATATATATATATATGTATATATAAATTTTTATACCATACTATTAAGATGAAGTATGAGAATATAATAACAGTTTCGACGGTAATCATAAAATTCAGCAATCCTAGGGATCTCTATCAAACAACAGGAAATCCAAAGACGATAATCTTAGAAGAAATCCTTAGAAACTTAGTTTAAAGGCTTTTATGAAATAGATAAATTCATATTTTTGTCAGATACTCAGATAACAGCGATATATAGAAGGATTCGTCTTATATTTACCATGATGAAAAAAAACACATCCTGACTCAAACCAGAAAACTATTTAGAAAGCCTACCTTATTGGAGACGGTCACGCGAATACAGTACACACCTACAACGGTTATACGATTACCAGGGACGACTCGCTCACAAAGATATCTGTTGAGAAAAGTATGAGTAAATGTGGGCTGGAAGTATGAAGAATCATGGAATATGTCAAAAAAAAACGTTATAAAATACACATTACGACGGTGATTTTTGGCCCAGATGGATGATCTTGATGTAGTTTCGTCCTCCAAGCAGGACGATTTAGTCATGAAGTCTTCATTATTTTTCTGGACAACATAAGTTTTTCGACTTTTAGGCATGCAGGCACCAATCATCTTGATGAATCGTGACGACTAGTTTATATTAACGTTAATGTTGACGCTAAACAGACTAACCGAACTTGTGGACTGAGTACCAAATATATTTTATACCATTAACATAAGTACTTCAATTTATAACCTTTATGAAGGCCATAATTCAATGAAAGTTTACAAGAGAAAACAACTGGATAAGAACAATCACACAAAACTAAATCTTATTGAGTACCTATTAGTAAAGCAGCTGCCTATATATATATATACGAAAGGTGTGAAAATTACCTATCACAATAGAGCAAAACGTGACGAGGCATTTCTCCATGTGGGACAGTTTCAGGTGTTTCTTGAAGCTTAATTGTTTGGAAGTCAACACAATCACACTTGTCAGGGACTATGAAGAAAGGGTCAATTGGACATCTAGTAGCCTGTCCTCCACCAACTTGGGCACTTGGACACTTGCGAGGTAGTGTAAAGCCTTCTAACCCCGGCTTCACAGGGAGATTTGGAAGGAATTGGCGGCAACCTCGACATTGTAAGCTTAGACGTACGGCCTGACAATTAAAAAATGAGTTGAACGATTCATTACCTTTGCACGTATACTTGATGAACTGATGGCGATACCTGATATCTTGACTAACCTAGAAACTTCATCTGAATGTACATCTCTGAGGCTGACAGCATTACTGTCCCACTCGAATAACACCTGGGCAGATTCTGTATGACTTTCTTCATCATTTGAACGAACAAGCTCGGTTGCTACTTCCGTCACAGCTTCTTCAAACTGGAAAAAATGTTATTTGACATGCATGCATACCGCTGGTAAATAATCACTTGGGCGGTGAATAAGTTCCTGAGTCAGAGAAGAGTCATAATTATTAAGGTCTCTTAGTTTGACAACGATGAAATATTTTTTTAACCCATAGTTCTTTTTAATTTGGTCCCTGAGAGCATTAATAATTATATAACACATGCCTATATTTAAAATCGAAACCACCATCGTTGAACTGGCGAACAAACTCCTTGAACTTTCGCTTAGCAAATTGGAGGTTCGCTGAGTTGTCTTGATCTCTTGTTTGTTGAAAAAGGGAATCAGAGAAATAGACAGCACCCTGATCGAATCCCGACATTTGAAGATTTTTGATAACTGGCGGTTTTGTTTCTCAACTTACACTTGGAGTCATTTAAACAAAATCGTGGTTTGTTGCATTTTGCCGTTTTAACCAGACTAAATTTGAAGAAATCCAATTTAATCTAAAATGTTAGCATATCATATCATCTACATGAATTGGTTGAGGAATATACATAAGATTTTGTCTTGAAGCTTTTAAAAACAATAAATTCACATTCTCAGGTAAATTAAGGCTCAATGTTTTTAGATAAATACAGTAAAGACGCCACGGGTATTGTAGTTTGGCAACACTTTAAACAGTAACACCTCATATAATTGAATCGTGCCCACCCAGTGAAATCAAAAGTCAGGAGCGAGGAGCTTCGAAGATATATTTAATATCAGAAGGGGTTTTGTGGAGATTTTGGTAATTTTATAGAGTTGAGATCGTGAGTCAATTTAAGCTAGACCGCCAGTGCTTCCAGGTTTTCCATGGTGGTCTAACTTCAATTGACTCACGATCTCAACTCTATAAAATATATTTAATAGGTTATCAGTATATCGAGAAGTGACTGACCTAAACTGGCTAGCGGTCGCAGGAAAAGTTGTGCACGGCGTTCAAACTCATGATCTGGTGCGGATGCATGGTCGAGCTTACTGAGCTAGGTGAGTCCATCAAAACTGATGTGATAAGCGTCCAACGTTGAACACCTACAGAACTATTGATTTCTGGGATTTATTTATCGCTACAGATCACTCCCCTCTAGTGGGGTGGTGATGACCCTACGACTAGGTCAGCCAGAAGCTTAAACCCAACAAGTTTGTCGTTGGTAAACACTCTTCTAATAGTTTGTTTTCTTTAGCAGAGTCTGGCCGTCTTTCCTTGAAGTACAATAAAGTAATAAGGAAGCAAAGTACAATCAAAATTTCGATTCTTCGTCAATTCCGTCGTTACTTTCATCGTCTTTTACAGCCGTCCTGGAAAAGAAAAAATAGTGTATGTAACTGCGCAAAGACACAAAGCGGGCGAAAAAAGCTAAGAAAACTCATACATCTGCGATAGAGTGAAGATGGCTTTTAAAAAACTGTGTTTTTCGGGTTGTATTTTTTAGGGAAAAAAATTAAACATACATATATTTAGAAAAAAAGTTTTTTTCGGAATAAGTATATAAGCATAAGGATATAAAATATTTTTTTAACATATATAGTACAAATGAAAATCGAGATATGTTATCTGGTGTCTTACGTGTAATAGTCGTTTAAATGTTCTGGAGATCTTAATATTCTTCCAGAACGCGTCGTTTTTACTTCATTTTCAGATACTGACGAAGTATCAACATGACTGTTGGCTGTCCGATGATGTGTTATAAGTGTATGAGCCGTGTCGTTTGATTGTACCGAAGGAAAATCAACATGGATAGGATTTCCCTCTAAATGCGTTGCTTTGATTTAATCGATGCTGATGCTATCATTAGTTCCGTTCTTATCGAACATATAATACTTAGGTTTGCGCTGAAGAACTTTGAAGGGTCTTTCGTATGCTGATTCGAGAAGTAGTCAATGTGAATCTCGAAGTACGAAGACGTGTGTACTATATGGTAAGTCAGGTTGAACGAAAACATCAGTCAATTGCGATCTAGTGGAGACAGGTTTAACTGAACGTATTACGTTTATAAGCCTGCTCGTCTAGAAGTTTAGATCCATGTTCATTGAAGAAAATGAAGGATCGACAAATTCTCCTGGAAGTCCAAGTGCATTCCATAAACGAGTTGAGTTGCACTGTATCCAATGTCAGAAATCACTGCATTGCGTATACCAAGTAGGACAATTGGAAGGGCGTCGGTCCACTGTGAAACGTTCGCAGCTGATAGCGAAGCTTTTAGTTGTCAGTGAAAGCGCTCTACCAACCCGTTTGCTTGTGGGTGGTAGGCGGTCGTTTGGAAGCGAGTGATTCTTAATAGTATAGTCAGACAACGGAAAAGTCCAGATTCTGACTGGCGTCCGCGGTCTGCAATGATAGTTGAAGGGCAGTGGAAATTTGCTACCCATCGTTCGACGAATGCTCGAGCCACTGTTTCAGCAGCAATGTCCTTAATATGCACTGCTTCTGGCCATCGAGTGAAATGGTCTACGTATATTAAGAGATAAAAGTATCCATTTGTATCCAGTAAATATCCTACTAAATATCCTAAGTCCGGATGAACATGGTCGAAATGAGCATCATGGGTTTTGAAGGAGCATAAGAGATATCTTTTGTATCTAATCACCTTAAATTTCTGGCAGCTCATCAGGCCAGCGAAACCGTTCTGCTATAAGCTTGATGGAGGCACGAACACATGGATGAGAAAATTTGTGCAACGTATTGAAGACGTTGCGTCGATAATGTTTTCGTACGATTGGACGATCCCTAACTGTAGATGTGTCACATAGTAAGGTTTCATTACCTGTTCCCATCTGTTTAGTACGCAGTTTAAAGGTTGTCGAGGATAACTCGTTCTGAAGATCAGTGTTTTCTTTTTGAAGCTGAGTGAGTTTCAGAATGTCGAATCCTTGGAAAATGTTCAAGGAAGTTATACGAGACAAAGCGTCTGCGACTACATTGTTTGCTCCAGAAATGTGTTGTATATCTGGAGTAAATTGCGAAATGTAGTCCAGTTGCGGAGACTCTCGGGGTGAGTACTTATCTGAGGATGAGCTTGAAGAGAAGGTAGGAGGTTTATGATCGGTAAAAAGTGTGAATTCTCTTCCTTCAATGGAATGTTGGAAATGTCGCACAGCACAATGCATAGCTAGGAGTTCCCTACCAAAAATGCTGTACCTCAATTCAGTGTCTAGCAACCGTCTCGAGAGTGGTTAACCCATTGTTGTAAGACTCCTCCGATTGCTGAGTCGGATGCGTCTACTGCGAAACCAATGGGCGCTTGAGTGTTCTGATGTGCCAGCATGGTTGCTTTCGCGATAAATTCCTTAACCGTGGAGAATGCATTTTGCGTGGTGTCATCCAGATTAATGGATTTCACATTTCCACGAAGTTGGTCGGTTAGTGGTTTCATAAGGGATACGCGTTTCGGCATGAACCGTCAGATAGAAGTCTTTATATCAGTCATTTAAGAAAAATTTTGTATGTGGTAACATTAGTTTAAGTTAGACTGATAAATTTTCTGTTGTTATAACGTAGAAATAACCGTACTATTTAACTGGGCTGTAAATACAATTGCAATCCTAAATATATTTCAATCCTACATCGGAAAGACACTGATAACGAAATATTCATTGGCATTTTCGAAATAGCCACCTTGTGGTGTGTGCCATTGATATCGTCAGATATTTGTAGTATACACCATCAATTGAAAGTGAAATGCCTGGAGGCAGAAGGTTAGGAAGGTCAAAGAAAAGAGAACTGTTACAAAGAACGATTGGTAGGGAAAAGAAAGAATAATGAAATTTGAGACGATTGACTCACATTTTGCGGATCAAAAATATACTGTACGGTTCTCAGATTTTACTAAGTGTTATAATTGTATTTTTGCTATATAAACGACCCAGCTATTCCTATTGCTTAGTATTCTTATACGATGACACTCGACAAGACCCCAAAATCAGAACACGTTGAACAGGAATGAAATTGTATTCAAAATAATAATGATAAGTGAACAGCAATCACTAGTTTAAATAACGTTCATAAATTTATAGTATATACATAAGAAGCTAACAGATTTTTCTGCAATAATATGCCCGGGCTGATCGGTTTAGAATTAACCAATCAGCGCGTAGCAACACCATCATGCATAAAACATGCTTAATCCAATCTATATCCCACTAACATCTCCCCCTTGAGCAGATTCGTAGGATCTGGTGTTAGGGTCCAACTGCAACCGCTTTGCTGGTTTGTGCTTCCGGTTAGTCCACCTTCTAGGTAATAAGGACATTGTATCATCCTTCGTTTGCACCTTGACTGTCCTGTCTGTTTCAGGTGTTTTGATCTCAAAGGTGTCTAGCAGAACATCAAGAGGTAATCTATGCTGCGTTTCGTTGTTGGAAATCGAGGTTGATTTCAGTTGGTTAGCATGACGCACCCAGATTTCTGAACCAACGGACACCTCGTAAACCACATTTCCTTTCTTTTGCACGATCCGACCAGCTATCCATGTAGGATGTTTTCCTCGATAGTCAATAGCAAGTACCTTTTGACCCACGCTGAACAACTGTTTTTGTGCCCCATGATGACTATTGTACTGTTTCTCCATCATCACGTTTCTTTGCTGCTTAGGAGCTGGAGTCGGACGAATGCTGTCAAAATGTGTGCGTATTTTTCTGCAAGTAACGCTTCCGCAGAGGAGACTCCATTTGTTGTCTGAGGGTTCGCTGTCGAACGGTGTATAAACAAGAACCTCTCTAAGATCTCTTCGGTGTCCCCCTCCCCTCTTGATTTTTTTAGAGCATTTTTGAACGTACCAACAAAACGTTCTACCTGGCCATTCGATTGCGGATGGAATGGAGGTGTTCGGATGAGCCTGATTCCGTTCTGCTGACAAAATTCTGAAAAGTCTTTTCCGACTTCACCTGACGACACTGGAATGTTTCGGATTGCCGATGCTGCTACACTCCGTATGTCTGGAACCTTTTTACCTGTCTTTATTGCATATGAAGTGGTGTCTAATGATGGACACTACACGTTACACACGCTGTTGATGGGTATATCCATTAATCCAAGCTTTTCTAACATACCTAGACCAAGTAGATCAAGGTTTGGTCGTTCTGTTAAGTAACATACCACTTTACAGTTATTTCCATTGAAGGAAAATTCACATTGTAATTCGCCAACTAGTTTTAGTACGCCCCCAAATACATTTCTAGCCGTTTTATCCGATGGCTTCATTGGCGGCTTTCCCAGCAAGTTATACGTCTCTCTAGACACTAGAGTAATATCGGATGCTGTGTCAATTTGAAGGCGAACAGCTATACCATTAATCTGGATCGTAACATACTTTCTTCGAATGTCATAGTCTGTTTGGAAAGCTGCTACCAAAGAAAGAGATTTAGACTCAGCTGATTTCACCACACGTGGAAAATGTTTATACTTCTTCTTGGGCTGGGACGTACGATTCGGCGGACGATTGCCTTCTTTATGTCTACGTCTGTTGCACACATAATGCCAATCGCCGCATAACCAACAGGCATTCGTTGGTTTGTTATGAGTTTTATTGGGCATCTGACTTTTTAACCTAGTCATAGCATTTACACTACCGCAGGTTAAATTAGAATTTACCTGTTCAATTAACTGATTGTCGTGTCTGATGTTTTGTAGTCGTTTATACTCATCTGTCAATGTCTTGAGTGTGACGTTTGGGTCTTGATCAAAACGAGTTAGAAGTCTGGTTCTAATTTCAGCATCTTGTGGTGACTGCAGAGCTTTGATGAATACAAGGCATTTAAATTGATCTTCTGTCAACGAGCGTAACTTGAACCGTTCACACTGTCTGTTGACGACGTCTGCTAGAGCACCATATTCATCGGTTTCACGTTTCACCAAATTCAGACACTGATATTTAATACTAAACAATGAGGAAGATTCGCCGAAAATCTCTGACAACTGCGTTACTGTCTCTTCGAAACTGAGCTCTCGAGGTAACTTTGGCAAATATGATCAGCGTAACGTGCATGTTCATTGCTTCCCAACTTACGCATCAACAACCGAGTCTTCCATGCGTCATCTTGTTGACAGAATTCTATTCTAAATGTGTCTTCCCAACGCTTGAACCACGTGAGAAATGTAATTCTACATTCGGGATCATAATATAATTCTGGAATGCTGCCAGCAACTGCATCACAAGAAGTACTTGAAACAGCATGTGAACTCAAGTTTTGGATGCATCAGAGTCTCCAACAACCGCATTTATGCATCAAGTTGTGCTTGCTGTTGTTGTAGTATTCGGCTGAGCTGGTCATCTGATATAGGCATTTTGAATGAATTTTCCTTTTTCCTCGTCGTCACTGTTATAATTGCATTTTTGATATATAAACGACCCAGCTATTCCTATTGCTTAGTATTCTTATACGATGACACTCGACAAGACCCCAAAATCAGAACACGTTGAACAGGAATGAAATTGTATTCAAAATAATAATGATAAGTGAACAGCAATCACTAGTTTAAATAACGTTCATAAATTTATAGTATATACATAAGAAGCTAACAGATTTTTCTGCAATAATATGCCCGGGCTGATCGGTTTAGAATTAACCAATCAGCGCGTAGCAACACCATCATGCATAAAACATGCTTAATCCAATCTATATCCCACTAACACTAAGGTATTCCGTGATTTTGTATTCAAATACATTCAATTGTCCCCAATTGTTTCCCGTTCATTACAACTCTATGTTGAATACTTTAATGCTATTATTGCTGTTGTCATATTCAACAAAATTCATAGGTGGTGTAATTGGTAGAAGTCGATTGTGAAAGGCTGCTAAATAAAATGTATTTCGTCCTTGATTTTTAGTGCCACATCTATTTCATTCCTACGTTTACTCGTATTACCTAAATTGATCATAACTAACAGTGCTAATTTACTTCAGATTCTCATATGATAAACCTAACCCACGATAGATGACTGAAATTATGAAGCTGCCAGACTAACGTACTCCTTAATGAACACTTCTCAGCCAAACCAATATTTATCCTGGCCCACCGCCACCTCGTTGTCAAGCTATGTTTCTTAGTTAACGCAGCTGAGAGTAGAGTTTTGTGGAACAGGCTCTTATCTGGTTGAAATTAAAAGTGGATAACAACAAAGAATGGGTTTGCAAATCCTTTTGTAGCAGTTTTCATACTTATCCAATCAGTGAAAACCAGTGCCGGTTATATTTAACCCTGAGAATTTGGAGTAGTGATAGTTTGCCGCTAATTTACTGATGAGAAACATAAGATATGTGTCGGGTAGGGAGCATTGAAATGTCTCAACGGCATCATGAAATAGTGGGTACACAGGCTCTCAGTAATCGCATCAGGGTTTCTAACTGTCCCACACCAAAAGATCATTTTGAAGTTATGATACATTTTAAAATGCCACACGTATTCAGATTTTGACAACTCTTTAACTAGGTACACCTTTTATTGTCTAGACGTGTCAACCTAGTTTAATCAAAATTCAGAAGCGAAGAGGCTCGAAGATATATTTGGTAGAATGTCAATATACCAAGGAGTGATCAATTTAGGCTGGCCAGGGGTCGCAGGGGTTATGAAGCACGCAGTATTCACCCTAGTTCTGGTGAGGATGCGTGTCCGACTGCCTTCATCTAGGTGAGTCCATTAGGACTAATTCGGTCAGCATCATATATCTAAGACTTACAGAGTTATTCATTTTTGGGATTTATTTTCAACTACATGTGCTATGGAAAAGAATATTTTCATGAAACACTATTTCTCTGTCTCGTAGTCGATAAAGTCATTGTTAAGATGAAATTTTTCTCTACTTTTCGTAGCAATTAAAATCACAACCCGTCTAAAAATAAATTACAGGTGATAGGTCTCATTACAGTAATACAAGTTGAATATGTGTATGGTATTGTAACACAGTAGTTTGTCAGGTATCAACTACCCCAGTGTTTCTAACCCTAACGCAAGTGTTACCTGGATTGTGCACTTAGGCAAGTGCTATGACAGTTTGTTTCCAAAATATTAGATGAAGGCCTCAGAGCATTTATTGATCTTACCAATCTTAGTCTCGAAACTATTGGCTGGTGCTAATGAGTTTACCCCCTCCCCTGGACTGATAGACTTCATGCACCAAAGTTGACTGGTCATAATGTGACTGTCACATCACTAGGCACCCAGTCCTGCTCTACCGCGGCAGTCGGGAATACCAGACAGTAAGCGACAAACATAAGCTTGTGGAATTATGGCCAACTCTGTTATTAGTACTATTTTAATGACAGATCTGACCGTAAAATTGTAGACTTGTCATAATGTGAAAACCTCACCTGTGAGATCTTACGTGGAAGTCAGATTGTCTACACTGACTCATCGTATCGTAACAATCTGCGTTATAACGTCTGGCGTTTGTAAAGAACACATTTAGGTTAGAGATAGAATAATACTAATATATTTAATAATAATATATCCAATATGAGTAAAGAAAAGTTATACAGAATGACCACTCCTGAAATTCTGAGACATGCCACCCCATCCAGGTTTTCCGCATTCTCTATCATTAACCTTCTCTTCGTGTCAATAAGTGAGTATAAATCTTTTCAGTAATTATATGCTCGGCTTCAAACGTCATGTGGTTAGAATTCAATGCTACTACAGCTTACCGATAGAATGATATATTTGGTAGGAATAAGAATAGACCACAAAGTGACCACGCTACCTTTTCGAGCAATGCAGTCCCTGTTATGCCCCTTTACTAATTTTCCCTCATCATCCAACGTTCACTATAAACCCTCTATGTTAATGCACAATTAGCTAGGGGAATTGTGCGTTTAAGAGTTCGTGTAATTTCACTGTCACGACAACTTCGTAGCTGACTGGAACATTATCTTGAAAAAGAGCCTCGTCGTTAGTCCCGTCTTTCTGTAGTAGATATTTATTATTACCAACACAAATTGCACCAACTGAGCCCCTAGAATTTAGCTAGCAAGGTGTGGACAGAAAAAGTGGTCTTGAGATGCCGCTACTACAACTCTCTATTGTATTATCCGTCTCGTTCGAACAATACGGAACCCAGAAAATACTAGTCGTTTGTGCTTATGTCATTAAGCCAACTTTCTACGAATACTATGATTTCGATTCATGAACAGATTCTTATCCTTTCCAGATAGAGATCTTCACTCAGATCCACATTCGTGTCAGTAGATTTGCCATATATTATTTTGACACATAAATATTGGTACAAAGAGGCAGAAGATGTATATGCACCACATAAATCTCATTTGATTTGTGTGAGGGCTGTGACACTGCCCAGATGCCCAAACCGAAGAAGGTGGTTTTCTTAGGGGGTCACACCCGGAGTCTTTGACCTAAAGGTCTAACCCACAAGGCAGTGAAGCATCGTAAGGAGATGCAGTCTCATGGTAGCCGGTGATCAACGATTGATCCGTACGCAATTTGTGCCCTCAGGATACTGGAGCCCATGTATACCATTGGTTTGGAATTAGGGTTTTCCAACTCCCCTAGGTGGACTCGCCGTGTCCACCAACCCGGTTAAAGCGCCGGGCATTCGCTTTTCGTCCTGTCAATTTCGTAATCAACACCCTCGCCACGAGAATGCAGTGAGTAGGACTTCCCTGGCAGAGGCTATATACGCGTGGCCATGTGAGAGCATTTCGAGAGGTAGAGCGGATTCTCGCAGTTCTTGGTCGTACCAGGGCATTTGGGGCCCACTATCTTTGCTATAGATAAAACATGTTACCTTGTGACGCTTGATAATGCTAGGTACATACAAGTATTGTCATTGAATGAGCTCCAGATATACGACAAACACTAATTGAAAGTAGAAACCAGCAATATATCCAACTCAAATCGCACAAACTGGATGGATCGTCCCACTAAGTAGACACGAAGTGGTCCAGGCACGTATTTCAAGGGAAGTAACCTGGTTACCTTGTGACGAGCTTTTTATTTTTTCGCTTTTCATCTGTTCATGTCCAAACAGTAAAATGCTATCATTAGCAAGCTCATCTATCAAACTGTAATTATTTTTGCAAGACTGACTAACCACTAGCTTATATGACAAATTTTCCAGATTTATTTGTCCACATATCTTATATGCCATTTATTTAATATGAAAAGTGAGTTACTTAAATAAGTGTCATTCCATTGGGAATGGTGAAAATACACACTACACTTG
The DNA here is from genome assembly GCA_944470415.2 of Schistosoma rodhaini. NCBI lineage: Eukaryota > Metazoa > Platyhelminthes > Trematoda > Strigeidida > Schistosomatidae > Schistosoma > Schistosoma rodhaini. The sequence continues at coordinate 33,584,129 of OX104037.1, forward strand.
TATATTCATTCTCACTCTTTATTCGCGCATTTGAATACGTGAAATATGAACATACGGCTACATCCCATATTTGGTTTTCAAATAACACAATCGTGCAAACAGAGTTAGCCGAAATTAAATAAAGGTAAATATTTCATTATTGTCATCAATAAATGTCAGAATAATGACTGTCACTTCACTAACCAAGTCATATCTTCATAAGAAGTCATAGTGAAAACGGAAATTTACATTAAAAGTGGAACATTATTCTCTAGATACCTAACCTTTCGTTTTTGTTTTTTATAAAATACATTAAGTAAAAATACATTTCTACACATAGATATATGTATCAAAAAGACATGTACAAAAATCAGTTATATATATATATATATATGCACAAAATTGCTACAGAAGAGGTGAAAAAATAAAACACATAAAGTACAAATGCACTTGACTGGATTATCAATTATTACATTATATAATTAGAAACACAAAATAACATACATATATATATATATATATATTCATATTAGATAGAATAAATAAATAAATAGTTATAATATTAACAATAATCAAATACTATATGCAACTTAAGGGGGGGGGTAATTTGTTCATTAAAAAGAATTAAACAAAACAAAAACAGAAAATAAGATCAGTGCACAAAAAAACTGGTGATGAGTTTGAAAATCTTTCTTCTTGTGGGTTAAAAAGTATCCATATATATATACATGGATACTTGTATAGTATCTTATACACAATATTGAGAAAATAATCAACACAGATATGTGAATTAAAAAATACATACAATAAAATTGTCATTTAAAAAAATATATGCCGTCTATAAGTAAGTGATGATTGAATGTTGCTTTTTAAACAAAAAAAACAAATTCTACTCACTATGATAAATTTTAATGTGAAAAATGGTTTTTGACAAAAGGACAAAAAGGGGGGGGAAGCAAATTAAACAATCAATAATCTCCACAAATCCCCTTCTGACAATAATCAATAATTATTATTTACAATTTAAGAAAAAACACTGAATATTTTTCCCGAGAAGACAATTAAACCTGCATAGAATGAGGGTTAAAAAGATGTTTGTTCATCTGACTGTTTGGTTTTTTACTTTAAAAGAAAAAGAAAAGGGCAACTTTCAACTTTCATTATACAGATTAATAGAGAAAGAAGAGAAAAATATAAAGAGAGAAATATAGTAGATTCAAAAGGGAATTGAGTATTGAAGTATATGTATACTATATTAACATTAAGGTAATGAAAACAATTGCTTTTTTAGCATTTAACAAATAAGTACATAAGTAAATGAAATATAAAAAAAGACATTGGAAAAACCATGTGATAGATTGTAGTGTATGCGGTTCACCGGATAGAGGGACAATAATAACAGTGACAGTAGTACAAAATGCACAATTATATATATATATATATATATATATATATATATATATATATAATTCCAAATAAAAATAACCCTGATATTAATGTTGAAAAAATAATACACCGAAAATATAAACATATACAATTTATGCATTGTTGTTGAATAGTTTTTGATGTTTTACAAAAAGGGGAGAGAATAATTTTTCAAGTCACAGGAACAATTAAATTTTCATGTTCATTTGAATTAGACAATGTGACAGGATGAATTGATTTATCAGGGGAATTTACAACAGCCACTGCACATGCTAACCTAGTAGGATTAATTGGTTTACGTCTATTATGTGGTAAGTGCTGTTTATCTACATATTGATCTGATGATGACGATGTTAAATGATCTGTAGTGGTTGCTGTAATTGTCGATGTTGTAATTGGTGGTTTATGTTGTTTTTCAAGAGAAACATCATTGTCGTATAATTTATCATTTGATTCTTCAATGGAATAATCACTCTCAGAATCTGCAGCATCTGAGACAATTCCAAGTTTAGACTGATTATTTTGTTGAATATATGCTCCATAATTATGTATCCAACTTAAAATCTGGTGTGTGAGAGGGAATTCAAAACAAACAAAAAACACACAATTCTTAAAAGCGAAAACAGAGCACATGGGGATCAAGGTATGATGAATCAATAGGTAAATAGTTATGAGGACGATATTAGAGTTAGATGTGTCAGTCGGTCAGCCGTCAGTGTAAGAACTAGCATGGATTTTATTCGGCCCAAGTTGGCACAGTTCCCATCAACGCAGCATGAGAATAAAAGCATAAAAGGATATGATCAAAGTGTGGAAATTTGTTAATGACATTTAATCCAAAAATTAGGAGCTCATATGGCTGATTTTACACTATGAATTTCAATGTCTCTAGCCATCGATTGGCAAGCATTGTGGTTGTCCAAACCAAGAAGTTTCCACCTAACGACGTAGCCCAGATCATGAGTCAACCAAATGATGGGACCTCTTGGTTTGCTTGCACTTAGTTTTATTCTAACATGGTCCCACGTCAGACAACACTAGATATTGACGAGGTATGTAATAATGATTTGATGAAATTTGCTCAATAAGTCAGTGGATTATTTTGTTAGTTAAGTGGTAGCAATGAAGATGTAGTTATGAAATAAGCTAACATTTAAAAATTTGAGATAATCAGTGTGTACTAGGCAGATTGTTCATATTTTCACAATTATTGATCAAATATATTAGACAACTATAATTATTAAAATCTAATTGAACAATAAATCAACAGAAGTTCCATAAATATGAACAGTTGTCGTTGAATAACTCAGTAGTTGGATAGCATTGAGTTCATTATGAGACTCAAAGGTTATACGGTTCAACCTCCGGAGGAGTCGTGCTTGTACACAGTATTGAGGAGTTAAAAGATAATATAAAATGGCCTATCACCTCGTGGCGTTCAATGGTTCATCGAGTAAAAACTACCTTACCGAAAAAATCATCGTCTAGGAACACCGGCTTTAGTGGTTCAGACATGACGTTATGTATATTATCTCAGAAACTTTCATAAAGTGTATTATTTGCCGACGCTGAGAAGTGGAAAAGCAAACTGCTAATTAGATAATGACATGGCACCGTATTATAAAAAAAGTGTCTCTTCTAGGTCAATCATCATTTACTGAGTGAGGTTCTAGAGATATGCAGCTCAGTGGATTGAGAGGTTATCAGTCAATGCTCAGAATAAAAACCAATAACGATCCAGTCATAGTTTTCTTTTACTTCCTTCATAAGAGTTAGAGAGATTCCTTTAATTGGAAGTGGTCTTTCTCGGTTATATTTTTAAATGAACTGTATCTTCGATCATACAATGTTCTCGTTCACGTATTATCATCATGTTTTTTCTCTTCGACGAACAATGAGATATTACCAGACATTAATTAAAACAGGTTCTTTACTCCGAAAAATTCAGACAATAAACCAACTTATATTTTAATTATATATTTAGTAGCCCGTAGGATAAGACTTAAGGTTCGAATTAGATTTTTTGTTAGATGAGCTTACATCTTTGTAAATGTTTATATTTTCTTATTGTTAATTTTTAAGATTTAATTGATTGTTCATAGCCATAATATTTAAATATCTTTAAATAAGTATTTATTCAGTGGTTGATAATAGTCAACAGGAAACCATACTCCGGCTAGGTTTCATTTTTTCGGACAGGTTAGCAAGGCATACCTGGAATCTTGAGAGAACTGATACTCCCTCTCATATATATATATATATATATATATATATATATATATATATATATATGTAGAAAAGGAAACAACAAAACTAACCGTTTTATATGGAAGACATAAATCCTGAGCAAGTGATTTCATAGTTTCTGTTGATAAAGGTAATTGATGTTCACTACAGGCTGATATTAATACATCTTGTTGTGATTGACTAATGTTACAAAGACGACGACGACGACTACGACTGATAACTTGATGTCGTTTACACTTTGATAGATTGTTATTAGATTTTTTCTTTGAATTTGTTAATAATTTATTGGATTGTTTTATATTAAACATAGGTGACATCGATAATTTTGATTTAGTTTTATTTTGTCTGCAAGAGTTCGAGTTTGATGCCAACAGCATAACAGTTGTCGCCGCTTTAGCTATATCAAATAAACTTTGACGTTCATGTTCATTTAAATGATCAATTGGTGCAATTTGTGATGAATTATTAATTGAGGCATTTTTTATTTTATTATTAGGTGATAATATGATTTGTGACTTATCAATTTTTAACAATTTACTATTTTTATTAGAAATCGGTGAATTAATTAGAGTCTCTTGATTGCATAATGATGACGATGGTGATGATGATAATGAAGGTGTACGTTTACGAGATGGTATTGTGGTTGTTGCTGTTGACGATGATGAATGTTGTTTACTTCTTAAATCGGAAGAAATTATTAAATCTGATGATTCTGGTTTAATCGATACTAAATATTCACTGGACAAATCAGTTGTTTGTTGTTGCTGGTGCTGTATAGTTGACGTTTCATGGCCTTGAATTATTTTTACATTACTGTTAGAACGTGTAAAAGCTAGATGAATAACAACAATAGATATTTTTTAAAAATATAAAGCTGAAAAGATTGAATAATAAAAGCCTATTTAACTCATAAAATTTTGAATCTCCCTGTTATCGATGTAATGAATGAATTCCATTAAAACCACAAATATTTCTTTAAACGGAAACTGGATAGTAGTTAGTTATGAAATTCAAGACCCACGTTTCGTCCTTTCCGGGGATCTTAAGCTGAATGTACTTGCAGTTCAGTGTTGATGTTCATTCCCTGGCTCGAACCCAATACCTTACGCTACTATCCATCTTTAATTAAAAAAGCATATTTTATTCCTAGATTCAAATACTAACCCACTTGGCCAACTTTTAAACAATAATATGTTACCAGGTCTAGACGCACGGATTGATAACAATAATGCGATCATTGCTGTTATTTTTCAACGTATCATAAATAAACGACGACAATATAGTTAAGACTTAATAACGTGGGTATATAGGGTAAATCACTTAACTTGATTTATGTTCATGTCAGAAAGTCCAATCAAAGCAAATTATTGATTAATTGATAATCCATAAAACAGTATACATAGGTGATCAGATCATGTTTATTAGAAAAAACAGATTAGCGATAATAACGAGAAGGCAAGTTTATTATAACTGAATGAAAAATCAGTATATATATATATATATATATATATATATATATATATATCGGGTTGGTGTTGGTATTTAATATACGAATAAATTGGAAAAAAGTTTGATCTGATTAAGCCAGTCAGGTTTGAGCAACGTAGAACCGAGTCATGCCTCCTAACATCACCAGCCATCGGCCAAACAATTGTACGGACCCCAACCAGATGGTCTACAACTACTTATCCCGTTTAGTGAATTACTGACATTACGTCTGGGTCAACGAAAATTCATTACCCCATCAACCAACTTGGTATTTTTAACTAGTACCCTGTGCATAACGTTAGTACTGCCTACTAGATGGTTTCGACATACAAGCAATGATTTAAAAACACCTATAAACGAATACCAGTAACTTACAAATGTCTATTTTAAAAGGTTATTTTTCACAGCCATAATGAATAAACTTTTGCACAGAATACTCGTCTTTTATCCGGAAAACAGACATCTTACTTGCACTAGAGATAACTATCTAGAAGCAAATATTACATCATTTAACTGAAACTTGAATAAGTTGGCAATTATCTAAATTATAAGCCATAACTATTTTATATCAAGGTATATATCTGGATTTTTAAATCATGATAGGTGATGGAAAATAAAATAATTGAAATCCTAAAAGCATACGCATAGTAGCCTACAAATACAAGAAATAATCCATTTAAAAATAAATGAACGTTCTGAACAGTCTTGTCTACCTTTCAACACAATAGTTTAGTTTCAACTCTATTTAAAAGACTCATTACAACACTACATATAGACAAAAGTGCAAAGAAATTTACTTTTGATATTTGCTTGAGCAGCTTTCAACATTTCCAAGTGATCTGGTTCTTGTAACCATAAATGTAAACGTACATATGGTATTCTTGCCTTATTTGATAAATGTGACCATGGACGTGTTTTTGATAAAATATCACTAACAGATGCTTGACACATTCCCAATACAACATCACCAAATAATCGCTGTGGTATTGAATGACGTTGTAAAAGCTGATATATAAAGAGTTAGAGATAGAAAGAAAGAACAAATGATAAATGAATCCTCCTTTCTGCATTAAAAAATTGTTATATCCCCTGGTGAATTATGAATGGTAACTCTAAGGACTATTTATCGACCAATGTATTATGCCTATTTCTTATTGTACAGTTGTTACGTAATTAAATTGTTCATATTCGTGTTTTCTATTATTTTGATCTTTGATTTATTATCATACGATTCTTGAGTTATAATCAGTTTATTGATTACTTTGGTTTGTATAAAAACCCAGTATGTTTGTAAATAATGATTCATATTGTCGAGGCTGTTATTTGTGTTCTGCACTCAACTGGCTGGGCTAGGCAGATAGGAAGGACCGAATAGCACTCAAGACTGCTCGTACGATTTCAATCATCATTTGCGGCCGATCAATAAATTCACTCCTCTCTAATCGCACGTTCATACAAATTACGGGCGCATACGATATAACAACTGGCGACGGGGTAAAAAAAAATGGCTCTAACTTCCGATCAATTTCAGTTGCTAATCCAGCGACAAGAGCAGCGCTTTAGGAAGAGTCAATTGGAATTCATTGACAAGCTACATGCAAAGCTGCTGAATCACCCATGCTTTGGGGGTGCAACGGAAGTTGACGCATTAATTTCAAAATTGCGTACAGAGCTGGAAATCGATTGCAGAACAAATGAATATGCCAGTGAAAGCCTCTATGAATCCGTGAAAAGCAGTAATTTAAGCGAAACACTAGCAGTCACACATGATCAGCCCAGTAGTCCAGTATTGTCTGTTTCAGAGGCATGCCCTATACGTGGCTCAAGTCCTACTATCCCTGAAACAAAACGTGCGAACAATGAATCGTCCAGTTCACAGAAAGACAATATCTTATTAAGCGCCCATAAAATTGCTGCAGTACCCGCCCACGAAGAAACGGGGAACAAACCAAACAGTATAGTGAATACAGTGGTGCCAAATCAAACCAGTCATGATGCAAAAAGTTTTTCTAATGAATCTAATGATCAAGGTTATCTAATTGTTCTGCCAGATCCCGATTATTTTGCTGATTCATATGTTCCTGTTCAAATCTCTTATAAAAATGGGGGAAAAATATCGGATGCATTATATGATAATCAAGAATCCAATACAACTTTCATAGATGCTGATTATCCTAATGATTCATTATCTACTAATGAGGTTCCGAGTAAATTCAAGGAAACTGTTTCAGAAGAATCAGACGCTGGTGACCTCAAATCGAATGTCGTCGATCCTCACGATCTAATCAGTTCTGGCGGATTCTCTGTTAAATACGACGAATATGTTTTAAATAATGTCACAATAATGGTAACTTGGGTACATGAGGATCCAACAGTCTTTCGTGGGGGAGGATGAATTCGAGAAATTTAAAATCCGGATGTCAACTCCGTATTTCTCAAAAAAGGGAGGTGTTATATCCCCTGGTGAATTATGAATGGTAACTCTAAGGACTATTTATCGACCAATGTATTATGCCTATTTCTTATTGTACAGTTGTTACGTAATTAAATTGTTCACATTCGTGTTTTCTATTATTTTGATCTTTGATTTATTATCATACGATTCTTGAGTTATAATCAGTTTATTGATTACTTTGGTTTGTATAAAAACCCAGTATGTTTGTAAATAATGATTCATATTGTCGAGGCTGTTATTTGTGTTCTGCACTCAACTGGCTGGGCTAGGCAGATAGGAAGGACCGAATAGCACTCAAGACTGCTCGTACGATTTCAATCATCATTTGCGGCCGATCAAAAAAATCCACTACCTTCTCTAATTGCACGTCCATATATATTAAGAGTCCTATAAGTTATAACAAAAATGAAACATAGCAACAACAATAATGGAATACAAATTCATAAGAAATTTTTTAAAATTTCCTTGCAATAAACTTTAGACGAAATATATTGTGTAAAAAATGAAATGAAAGATGCCATTAAAATGTCGAAATTGACCAATGACTACTTTGACCCATTAAGCGCATAGTGATTGAATAAGAAGGCTGTGTGTGTCCTTAACAGTTTCTCGGAAATTTCTCTAAAAGCCAGAAGAAACACTGAGAATATTTTGAGAGATCAACCTCCTTTAGAAGCTTTCAAGAGGAATCTAAAAAATGGCTGATTATTATTCCTTTGTCCCAAATGGATGACTAGCGAATTCGTTATATCGTGTTTCCTAGCAGTTTCTAGAAGCTCAAGGTTACGCACAATTCTATAAATACGCCTGTGTTTGTATATAATCTAGCCTTTGAAGTAAGACATCTATACTTATTGCTCTCTGAAAGATTCGCGAGGACTAGGAAGTAGCTAACTCAGAGTGTAGGCGTTAAAGTACAAGACCTACCAGAGTTGACTGGAAACACCATTCTAAAACATGAAATTGCTATAAAAAAAGTCAATCATATGAAGCAAATGTATTAACAGCACAGCAAAAGATTATGTCATAAGCACCGTTCATACTTATAGGAGAAAGATCATAGTGAATTAAGAATAAAAAGTCTATACATAAAAAGATAACATTAAAATCCGAGAAGCTTAAAGACATGAGAATTTAGCAGTATGATTTGATTGATTATATCATGTAACCGTAAACGGTAGCTTATCAAAACACGGGCAGATTGAATTCATAAGTAAAGAAAACTCAAACCCGCATGCATTTAAGTTAATCACAAAAATGGGGATCCTTTCATTTATTTCATTATTTATCCACTAAGTCCTAAACATCCTGTAACCAAATACCTAACTGCTTGCTAAACAATGATCTCTGCTTCTACTTTGATACCTATCGAGGTGTTGTATGTTTGTTAGTTAGTAAACTTGCTCCACAATTCACCCACAACTTATTCTGTTAATATGGAATATAATTTGTTTTTGTCCATATTGTGTTGTCATTGTTTGCACGTTGATAGTCACTACTTCTTCCCTTGACCTGAACTCTGACCTTGTGGTTGTTTGTTATTTTTCTTATTGGCTGAACTATCAGGTCTATTTCAATGCGTCGATTGATCGATGAATGACCTTAGTGCTGTTTTCCATGGTTTTGTTTGCGTTTTCTCTGTTCAAGACTTACATTTTCTCAATCAAATTCATGTCTATAATTGTCCACAATCATTGATATAAGTGAAAATATATCGTGGTGTTTGACAGCCAACTAGTGTTCATTCAGATAGACAGAGAGGGTGGGCAGTTTGTATGACATAGTGATGATTGCAGTTGTTATAACATATTAGGGATGATATTTATCTTGTTCTTTGTCATTGTGTTCTCAGCTTCGCACAATTAAGATTTTGAGGACTATATTTATTCCTAACAGCCTTAATAACCTATTTGCTTCCATCGTTTAGAACAAGATTATTTGCTTGCTGGTATTTCCTGTTGATTGTGTAATTGATGGTTTATTGGTTAAGCAATTCTTGATGAATATTTTCGGGTAGCCACTTTTCTGAAATATATCCATAGGGCGTATCTTTTCAGTTTCTCTGTGTAATGACAGGATCACAGTATGCATACATTATATCAATCACCGTTTATACACAATGGGTTGCTGGTTCTTTATTGACGATATCCCGGCCGTTGCTGCTACCTTGACGTGGTGGTCGGGCTTGCCTATCGTGATGAATCAATCGAGTTATACTGGCTGGAACAATCGTCCCTCAAGGTCCTGCCATGCCAGGCAGGTCGTTTGAAGAGCGGTGAGACTAAAAGCAGCAAACCCAAGGTCCGAAGGCGAAGTCGTACTGCTGACTGTACAGAGGTGTGACAGCAGTAAAGTGTTTCCTTTAGACAAGCAGCATGACAGCGATGCTGCCTTCCCACAAAGAGGGATGGGGTTAGAAAAGGTCGACCCTAAAAATGCACACCTCGCCTTATCCCACGGATATCCATCTCCGGCGGTAAGGTCCTTTGAAGAACGGAGCTAACACAAAAACTACCCACAAAAAGGTCGTGTGTGACCGACCTCAAGCAGTTGTCCCTTGAGCACTGCGGCCACGCTCTCACGTCATTAGGACCACTTCTAACCCAATTTCCTCTTCAGGTTCCCCTAGAAGAACCCTTCCACGGTGTGGGCAACCGGGAAGTGATAACTGCCCTCATACCTCTAACAGCACTCAAGACCACTGTATTCATAATCAATCTCCTTCATCAATTCCTACTATTCCTCAAACCTCGACTTTCAACACTAAACTTTCTCTTTCGGTTTCTTCCTCAAGTGTCACTATGGCCAACGATTCTAGTGTGCGAAACGCTGTCCCAGGTCTACTAAAACCTCGCTCCAAACTGCACATTGGAGCCTTCAACGTACGTACCCTATGCCAAATCGGTCAACAGGCCTCCTTAGCTAAAACCCTAGAATCTCGTATCATTGATGCATGCTGGAATACTTGTTTATACTCTGATCACGCTTTAATACGAGCATGCATTTGTCTGCGCCTCAATGGACGCAGGAAAACTACACTAAGAAGACCCATTAGGATTGAACTGGAGCACGAGAAAGCCAAATGTAAATTCCAGGAACAACTAAGTTCACATCTAGGCAGTTCTGTGAACGAGACTGACCCAGATGCTGATTGGAAAGACATACGAACAGCTGTGGAAACAACAGTCACATCTATTAGTAATTTAGACCATAGGGTTCCAAAAAACCAATGGATTTCTTCCAAGTCCATTTCACTGATGGATTCGCGTAAACTCATCCCATCAAACTCTGAACACGACGAAGAGCGTAAACAAATCAGATCTAGGTTGACTAAAAGTCTAAGGAACGATCGTGAGCAGTGGTGGGCAATGAAAGCAAAAGAGATGGAAAAGGCAGCGGCTGTAGGCAGCACCAGGCAACTATTCAGACTAATAAAAGAAACCGGAACTAAGAAGTCAAGTGTAAGTGAGACAATCTCCGAAAAAGACGGAACCCTTATCTGCTCTCAACCCAAACGTTTAGAACGATGGGCAGAACACTTTAAGGAGCAGTTTAGCTGGCCTTCAGCTACTGCACAACTACCCATTATTCCCAGAAAACTTGAATGGAACATTGAAGTAGGCCCCGCGACCCTACTTGAAGTTTAAAAGGCTATAACTAATCTGGAACGAGGAAGAGCAGATGGATTGGCTCCAGAGGTCTTTAAATATGGTGGTCCAATTTTAGCGACTAGGTTGACTAATATTCTGGCTAAAATCTGGGAGTTGGACGTAATCCCATCCGACTGGTCACAATCTCTGATTGTCCCAATATATAAAAAGGGACCAAAATTATCCTGTGATAACCATAGGAGGATTAGTCTCACTAACATAGCATATGAAATACTAGCCTCAATAATTATCGGGCGCCTAACTAAGACTCGTGAACTCCAAACACGAGAAAATTCGGCTGGCTTTAGACCTGGTCGTGGCTGTATCGACCACATATTCACCATTCGTCAAGTTTTAGAGCACAGACATGCTTATCGGCGTCCGACAATGATAGTTTTTCTTGACTTGAAAGCAGCATTTGACTCTGTAGACCGAGAGGTTCTGTAGCAGTGTCTGTCATTGAAAGGTGTACCTGAGAAGTACATAAACCTTATGAAGGCTCTTTACTCGAACACTACCAGTCGAGTGAGAGCTTATGGTGAACTGTCATATGATTTTGCAACCTCAAGTGGTGTCCGTCAAGACTGTCCACTATCCCCATTTTTGTTTAACTTTATTATAGACCTGTTACTGGAAATAACACTCTCGTCGACTGAATTTACAGGAATTGATCTCCTACCAGGGGGACCACTAAGCGACTTAGAATACGCAGATGACATAGTCCTGTTTTGTGAAGACGCTGGCAAAATGCAGAGTCTTCTGTTAGAACTCAGTAATAATGCCAGGATGTTTGGGATGCGATTCTCCCCATCCAAATGTAAATTGTTACTCCAGGACTGGACTGCGTCAACACCTGAACTAAGGATAGGGAGTGAAGTAGTCGAACGCGTCGACAACTTCACTTATCTTGGAAGTCTGATCAGCCGTGATGGGTTGGTGTCTGACGAAATCTCAGCACGGATTCAAAAAGCTCGTTTGACTTTTGTCAACTTACGTCACCTATGGCGAAGACAAGATATCCGTCTATCAATTAAGGGACGAGTATACTGCGCAGCAGTTCGCTCTGTTCTACTTTACGGCTGCGAAACATGGCCATTAAGAGTAGAAAACACTCGTAGGTTACTAGTATTTGACCACAGATGCCTTAGAAATATTGCTGGCATCTGCTTGGATAACGGGGTAAGTAATATTGAGGTTCGACGCAGGGTATTAGGAAATGATGGTAAATCAGTTGATGAGGTTGTGAATCTTCATCGACTGAGATGGTTGGGCCACATGTTACGTATGCCTGAACACCGATTACCACGACGCGCAATGCTGACTAGTATAGGGGATGGTTGGAAGAGAGTTAGGGGCGGCCAAACCAAAACATGGCATCAGTGTTTGAAGTCACTAACTTGTAGTCTCAGCCATGTTGGCAGATGCAGAGTACCTGGTTGGGGTCCGCGTGACTATCGTAACCAATGGTTGGAGACTCTAGGTGACATGGCTTAGAATCGATCACAATGGCGTAGGTGTATACACTCTTTATCTTCCCTTAAACCTTGAGATCAAGATTGCTTCATATCTGTCTTCCTTCATACACTATATCCTTATATACAATCTTTCTTTTATATATTACCACCACTAAATTAACTACTTCTATGAATTCGGTGTTCATATTGTTGTGCTAATGAGGTATGGCAAATTGTACCGATGCATATATGTGCTTGGTCCTACGTTGTAGCTGACTGACCGATTGACGATATAGTCATCATTGAATTGGGGATTCTGATTTACTCAAAGCTCAAGTTTTTCTATAAGGATTCTGATGATAGATATATCGAAGGATGGTAGTTTACTGTTTAATCCTGTTGTTAATATGAATTTTATGCTGTCGAACATGATGGTGTTTAGATTGTAAGTACCTTCCCGTTAATCCATTTTTCGTAAGCGTGGCGTAGTATCGTGGTTGGATGGTAATATTATTGTATTATATTGTAAAAATCATGAATACGGATGGCAGAACAGCTCGTTCGATTTCATGTTGCTTCTTTTTTGAACACCAGATAAGTAAGACATATATCTTTTAGTTCCAATCTATTCATGTTACTGATTTTCTTCCAGCTTTAATCATTGTCAGATAGGACAATGGGATTTTCTTTAGACGAGGCTATCAGGATGACTTAATAGCTAATTTACTAGCTTCGATTTATGCGTAATGTGTATTTCAGACATCAATTTCAGTAATCTGTTCCTATTTTAAAATGAGAACCCAATCTATAACAAAAACTCAATATGTTTGAACCATTTCAATGAACTGAATTACTACAGAAGTTTTGAAATTAAATTTAACCTATGAAAACGCTTATGATGAATATTTGACGAATAAACTGTAAAATATTTCAAATTGGAAATGTTCGATTATAAAAATGAACCAATCAATATGACCAACAAAAACATTTCTAATTACATCAATATTTATAATCAGATAAAATTTATTAATCCCGGATAGTTGTTTCAATCATTCATTGGTTATTATCAACCGATATATGTAAATTGATATAAATAGTACAATGATACTGAATGAGTTAATTAATCATAAGCAACTAAGCACATATGTGAAATTGGTTCAAGCTATCAAAACATCATATCAGTCAAGTTAGGTGAAATGATAAAGTATTAGAAGTAGTAACAGTATCAATTACAGTAGAAAACCATATTGCGTATGGACAACAAGATTCGAGAAGAAAGAATACATTTACGACGGGAAAAAAGGATGATATAACTTTAAAACACAAGATCTAAAGGAAAACAAAGTGTGAATGTAACTGTGCAATACCAACCGATTTTGAGCCATGTCAATCAAAGTCTCCAACTATTATTTACGACGATCATGTGGACCCCAAACGGGTAGACTGTACCTACCTGTATGGTTTAATTCAACGTCAATGATGTCATGGATTGATGTCATTTCTTACAGTGATCGCTTTCGAGCTTTGTCTTAATTTACTCCTAAACTAGCAAACATTATGCGTCAAAGTAGGCAGTTGTTGAAAATTGAATGAGTCAAACCATTTTTAACTAAATGATAACTTGAGCATATCAGCATGTAGAGGATTAAAGAATATTTTAAAAAAGAAGTTCGACTAAACTATCTTACTTTTTTCACAAAACAAGTGGGTTTGTGACTAGTATTGGATACCACAACGCGCGTTTCGTCTGTCAGGACTCGCCAGCTGGGTATACTTACATTGAAGCGTTAATATTCGCTCCGGGATTCTAACCTAATATATATTTTGTCACTTCCAGCTAACGAGTACGAAATGGAATGAAAAATGTGTTCTGGACTTCAATCCTAGTCACGAAGCCATCTATACTTTACAATTTGTAACAATTTACATATGTCCTGACAAAGATTGATACAAATTCCGTCAAAGTTATCAATAAAAAGATAATTGAAATCCTTTCTAACAATGATATAAATATCTCACCTCTTTTATTTTGCCACACATAGATGATGTATCCAGATCGGTTAAAGACGTTGCCAATTCCATGACTTTCTTCGATGAAGGTCTTTGATAAACGCTAGAATTTTGGTTATTATTATTATTATTGTTATTAATATTATTACTACTATTACCATTATTATTTAGCGGTAACATAATTTCATTTTCATTAGAATGTTCATTTTGTATAGAATTTGGTGTAGGTGAACCTGATGGACTTGTAATCGGTTCAAATAGTGAACAATCAATAGTTTGTCCAGGATACATCACTTGTGAATCATAAAATGAAGGATTCAATATTGATAGTGTATTTCCAAATGTTGTTGTTGATGGTGGTGGTGGTATTATCTGATCAATACACTGCTGTTGCATAGATATATTTGAACTAATGTTTATATCAGATTGGTGGTTTGAGTGGATAATTCCACTTTGACATGAACCTGTAAATATATGTAAATAGGGGGAAAAGGTAGCGGGGTTGAACAAGGATACATATAAACATTTGTGCACGACGTGTTGAATGAGATTTTCATTTGACAAAAAAGATGAGATGAACAATCATATGAAAAAAACGAATAACTTGAAATCAATCAATCAATATAAACATTCCTAGATTTGACGATAATGATAGCCACTATCGATCGTCGCTTGACTGACACATCTTTTATGTCTGATAGCCGATCGTCTAATAATGACTTTCTAACTGCTTCCTAGTTGCCAAGAGTACTATAATACTTGAACATCGAATGAGAGAAAGAAAAAACTTTATTTCAAGATTGGTTCTAGTACAGAAAACAAGGATACTTATAGGATTATGTGTGGCTTTGATAAGCTCGAATGTTCTGAAAAGGCATTGAATTTCATGACAAAATAGGTAATCATTCAGTGTCAAACACGATCCATCGTTTTTCCAGGAGTTTCTATTGGTTATTGATTAGATGTAGAATTTCTGTGGGGTCCCAACATCATTTCCTTTCACACTATATTACTAATGGGTAGAATACTGACAGAAAATAAAATTCATATTTTGATAGTGTGTAAAGTATTACTAGTTCTGGGACGTAAAAAAAGCTAAAATATTTTGGACATTGGACTGGTCTGTCATTTATCATGGAAGGGGTTCATGACTCCCGAAACCACAGTACGGATACAATAAGGCCATATGATTTCTATCAAATTTTGGCCTATGTGATTTCAGGAAGATTTCCGTTTGCCTAACGAATGAAGAATGTATTGAGTAAAAAACTAGATCTGTATCGACTTCAAGTCGTAAAACATGTATAGGTCTTTATTATTTGATAATAAGTACTCTCAAAGAATTGTTAGCATATAGCGAAGACATCATTTGAGTAGCGGTCACGTTTTAAATAGAAATGAGAAGTTGATTGTTGATCTTTAAACCGACATCAACAGAGTTTACAAATTAAAAAAATTCAAGCACAACTAAAGGTAATTGATTTCTCAGGAGAATTATTGAATTCATTCGTAAATAGAATCTAAAGCGTTATAATTAACTGTGATGTAACAATAAAGCCCAAAACTTTTTATCCTAAATTCAATTTTGAAGGGTGAAAGCATTAAAAGCTAGAATGACATAAATTTGTATTATAATTTATTGTGTTTTGAGCAGGTATTAGCTTAAATTCAGTGTATCTAATAAAAAAATTTTCATTAAAAAAAAAAATAAACTTAAGAGTTTTTAAACTCGAAACATATCCAATAAGGATGAATTAAACATTTCTGACTTATTCATTAATTTAATTTTTTAAAAATCCGTCAACATTAATATATTGTTGTCACACATTAACCTTATGAAGGCTCTCTAGTTGAACACAACTGGTCGAGTTAGAGCTTATGGAGAACTGTCATCAGAATTGATTACTTCAAGTGGTGTTCCTCAGGACCGTCCACTCTCTCCATTTTTGTTTAACTTCATCGTAGACGTGCTTTTAGAGATAAGACTTTCATCATCTCAATCTCCAGGATTTGAACTTTTACCGGGAGATTCACTTGTTGACTTAGAATATGCCGATGACATAGTTCTATTTGGTGAAGACGCTGACAAAATACAGAGTCTTCTGTTAGAACTAAGTAATAATGCCAGGATGTTTGGGATGCGTTTCTCCCCATCCAAATGTAAATTGTTACTCCAGGATTGGGTTGCATCGACACCCGAACTAATGGTAGGGAGTGAAGTAGTTGAGAGTGTCGACCGCTTCACTTATTTCAGGAGTCTCATCAGTACTTGTGGTCTGGTGCGTGATGAAATCTTAGCACGGATACAGAAGACTCGACTAGCTTTCGCCAACTTGCATCATTTATGGTGTAGGCGAGATATCCATCTAGCAATCAAACCACGGGTTCACTGAGCAGCAGTTCGTTCCGTCCTACTTTATGTCTGTGAAACATGGTCGGTAAGTGTAGAGGATACTCGAAGGCTACTAGTATTCGACCATAGGTGTCTTCGAAGCATTGCTCGTATATCCTGGGACCACCGAGTAAGTAATGCAGTTGTTAGGAAACGGGTACTAGGTAAGGATGGCAAATCGATTGATGAAGTAGTGAAACTTCATTAGTTGAGATGGCTGGGACACGTGCTACGTATGTCCAACCACCAACTGTCCCGACGTGCAATGTTTTATGGTGTAGGAGTAGGTTGGAAGAAAGCTAAAGGCGGCTGGACCAAAACATGGTACAAATCGATGAAGTCACTAACAAGTGAACTGAGCCATGTTGGTAAGTGTAGACTACCTGGTAAGAATCCAAGAGATGATAGCAACCGATGGTTAGAGACCTTGAAAGACATGGCTCAAAATCGTCTGTAATGGCGAAGATGCATCCACTTTTTGTGTTCTACCAAATTCTAATCTTCTGAATTCTTCATGTCCCTATCCTTTTTCTCTTTCCAAATTTATTTCATTGGATTACACTCCTTGAATAACACCTTTAAACCCTAATCTTTCCGATTACTGTTTATACTTTTACTACGTCTGCCACTATGAGATTTGAATCGACAACTGCATCTCTGAGCTAATGTGGTATGGCAACTTGGACTGACGTACGTACAAAGTTCTACATTGTGACTGGTTGACTGACAAGGAAATTTCAGATTGAGTAATAAACCTTTCTTGATTCATGACTGTGGGATCAGGAGAAACACGGAATTGGATTGAATATATGTATTAATATTGCTACCATTGCTACTGTTACTGCTACCAACAACAACTGTGGATTCACATACAGGTATTGATCCATATATAAAAACTTTCGTCTGAATTAGAGCGAATAGTTTCACAGTATTTGGGCGGCGAGTTTATGTAAGACATTAAATAGGAAGAATATATATTTTTAAAATCTCAGCGAATGAATTTGAAGTAAATCCAACGTTTCGCCTGGCAATCTGGTCCAAAGTTTTTCTTGCATTTACTTCAAATTTATTCGCTGAGATTTTACAAATACATTATTCCTATTTAGTGTCAGGTATTGATACGTTGGAAAGTAATTTTGGAGTAGAAGACTGGGAAGAAACAGCAGCTAGAATTTGTTTATTTTTTTTTACAAATGATAAGTTGAAAATAACAGATGAACAAGAAATTAGCGGTGACGGTTTTAGTTAGTTGAAATTAAAAGTGTCAATAATAAAAAAAAACATTATACCGTTACAATTATAATAACTCAGCACTAATTTCAGCTTGATTATGATGTCTGCAAAGCGAATAGAGTATTCAGATATTGAATAAATTATATGGATTCATTCTGTTTTTTTTTTGAAGAGTAGAGTGATACATCAACGTTGCTGAATAGTGAAGAGCATAGAAGAAGTCAGGTTTGTCACTTCATGTTCATTACACTCTTTACTGTCGAATCAAATAAATGGGATCTTTTTATTTATTGAATAGAGTTTGAACATTATTTGGATAATTCAGGTGGTAAATGATTGATGTAAAAAGCAAGAATTAATTCCTACAGATGGATGAGAAAATTACACAACTTTTATTCTACAGTCGATTATAGTTTCGATGATATTTAAATATGTTTATTCCCTTTTTTGCTACATGACCGCATAACTTGATATGAAAAAAAGGATATTGGTTGCCAGTCACGTTTATTGTTGTTTGGGATTAGGAGATTATATAAACTAATATCAAGTTTCCATGAATAATTGTTACTAAGTCATATTTTACATTAATTCACACGATTAACTTCAAGTCCACAAAGCTAATCATAACATAACTAATATGGGAAACAGAGGAGCGGTTTAATTCTGTTATTTTTTCTAGTTATGTGGTGTGTGTTATTGATGACGATAGATATAAGTAGCATACATCATCAGTCAAAAGTAGAATGTTTGGCGGCAGAAGATTAATAAAATCGATGAGAGGGAAACGAGAACAGAGGGTGATTGGTATGGAAATGAAGGAACAAAAAAGTCTGAGACAATTGATGGATATTTTGCAAATGAAATATTTACTATGTAGTTCTCAGATTATACTAAAAGATACTGTAATTTTGTATCTAAATGCATTTGGTTGATTCCGCTTGTGTTTTCGTTCACTATAATACTTTAATAAAAGCGCTAACATTGATAAAAGTAGTGCTTACATAATTGCACTTTATTGCAATAAATTAATTTAGAATCTTAGTTAGTTATACCGTCTTGTTTTTGAGTTCTTAATGTAGGATGAACATCTAGTGTGTATTTCTATTAAAATAATTTAATTATTACCTACGGTTTGGTGGACACTTCTTGAAGAAAGATTCTAAGAATCTATTAAACCTATATACGACGATATTGTAAGCACTGAGTTTTTCAGTATATTTATTTAACTCAATTACCCGGTTGACAGATTCATGTAATTAGCTTCGAGGAACATTTTAGAATATAAGGTCCATCCCCGCATACCAAGTTAGAGAAGTGGGATTTAGACAAGCGACCCAGAGGCTGAACGTCGAATGCCTTAATCACTGAATCACCATTCCAAGCACCAAGCTATGTATAATGTTTAACATGTGAGGATGCAAATAATAATAATAGTGCTTCCAATATGAAATAAACAATCTGATATAGTTTTGTGATTAAACTACAAACAAAATCACGATGGAAAAAAGACATTCTGAAATCATTTCTAATACATAAATTAACGACCAAAATACAACTGATATCACACACACATGAGCCAATAAACAGAATCAATTAACATTGTACGGTATATTTATTTTTTACCCCTGATCACATTTAACAATTGTCAGTAAAATGAACTAGAATCAATATCAAAGACAATCACATTAATATCAGTACTAATACTACTACTAACGATAATCAATACGCAGAAGCTACTAATATCACCATTATTATTACTATTGTCAGTAGTAGTGGTAGTAGTATGATAGCTAACAGACTGGGTATGAATATTATCCAATGAAATAGTATTTTACTATCATTTACTGACCTATTCGTTAAAAATAATACCAATTTCACAGACTGAATATATATTAGTGTATTGCAGGGAACGGAATCTGATCCGTGTTACGAACAGATCCAGACTATAAATATTTTATACTACCTTCCCCCCTGTAAGAACAGAAAGATATACAGAATATTGTTTGGAAATAAAGAATGATTCGGTTTGTTGAGTAAACCACTTAAATTTTTTCGAAATTCTGAGTAAACCTATAGTTTTCGATTATCGATGCTGTTATGCTCATAAAAATGTATCAACATGCATCTATGCAACATTGATCCCATCACATGGATATTAACCTTACTAACATCAGTAGCCTTTATATTCTAACTGCGATAGACTTTCTGTATTTGGGATGGATATCACGATAGATGACACTTTCGAACTGTATCATACCAAATGGTGTCTGCTATATTATCTGTAATTAAGAAATATGTTGAACCATGATTAGGGATCTGAATAGATGAATGAAGTGCTAACAAGTACATCTAAAAGTTTAACCACAATCCTTATGTTGTTTACAAACGACACTTTGTTAACGTTGAGACTGAAAAACTATCTTCTCCAATCTAAAGGTTCACTTGGAAGAATGCTTTTTAGCCATACTGATGAATTTTTATAACCCCGTTTATGTGATTTAAAGTCTCAAGAACTTCTAAGTAGCCTTGAAAAACCCCATAACTAATGTTAAAAACTATCTTTCCTATTAAAAAAACAATCATTTGCATAACGTGCTTTCTGAATGTCTAAAAAACGTCATTTTCAAGTTTGCTGAAGCTAGTCCTCATACTTTATTCGTGGCATTCAAGAGATATAACAGCAATCGAGTGGATGGGCACTACACACGGTTTACAATTGGTTGCAGTAGCTGTGATACACATTCACTTTATTTAGCATACAAATATTTAATACCGTATTTGTGTTTTGTTCTATTCTAATCCAACTATCGTAATCATTTGAACATTCCACACTACTGTCAGCACTATTATTTTCGCGCCTATGTTTCTCTTGTTATTGATTTGGATAGGTCTTAGTGTCAAGGTGGGGTAGCTTTAACCGGAATACAGCTATGCTACAGTCTACTTTGTTGTTTTCTGTCTAATAGTATATTAGCCCTATTTTCTGAGGGATTTCACGAAGTACTGAAACACAGTAAAATTGTTTAATTACGATAATGTGTAGTATCTCATCCCTTTATTCACACGGCGTCAAAGAAGAGTCTAATGGGGTAATTGAAGACAGTCTATTACAGAAAACAAACAATGAAAAATCTGTAAAAAAAAGCGAAGATCGTATTACGACTAAGAATGACAATAATTTTTAAATTATCACCAACAGTAATACTGGTTTCGAATGATAAGTGGTGAATATGCTGTTGGATTTCAAAATTCATTTATACACATTATAAAACAAGTTTCTAGTGAATGTTCAATGAGTCAGTCATCTAGGAGTCATGAGTATGAGCTCAAAACCTGGTAACGTCTATCAACAAAGGATGTTTCCAGAGCTCAGTTGGTTCATACCACACTATCTGATTTCAGGCGTGAGTAGCTACTCAGGGATGATATGAACTAAACAAAATACCTGTAAGATTAAATCATGTGGATAGATTAGTCGTCAGATAGTAACGAATATCAAACATTTGATTAGAAGTTCTAGGCTGAGTGATAATTAACATTCATTCTAATTATTGTAACATGTTTGATGGCAATGAAGATTATTCTAGGATGTATGTCATTCTAAAACTTTCGTTTCAACTGGTTTTGATTGTATTGATACTATGTTGTAGACAGAAATCTCAAACACATGTGAATATCGACTAAGTTTGCCAAACTCTATTAGCACAACGAGATGAAATTACCAGGGCGAATCCCAGAGAGGTAGTAAGAGTAACAGTGTTATTGGTAATAGGAAACTTTAGGCATCTAAGATGCAATTGGAGAAGAAAATATAAATTAGTTAAAGCGAAAAAAGTTTTCGAGAAATTTAGAAATCCAGAAACTGAAGGAAGACAAAGAGTGAACCCACTTGTGTGATTGAGAACCATTGTGAGCCATGTCATTCATAGTTTTTAACCATCAGTTGAGATAATCACTAACAACGCGACCAGGTAGTCTGCACATGTTAGCATGGTTCAGTCCTATTTCCAATGACTTCATGGACTGATGTCATATCTTTATTTGGCCGCCTTTAGAGTTCTTTCGACCTACTCCTATACCATGAATCATTGCGTGTCCAGGTAAGCGGTGGTTGGAGATACGTAATACATGTCATAACCACCTCAGATCCCCTATCTCCGTCATCACTGATGAGACACTCAAGAGGAGTGAAGCGGCCGATACACCCAACTACAGTACTCTGCACCATTAATTCGCATGCTGATGCAGGCGGGTCCTGGAGCAACATCTAGCATTTGGAATGAGAAAATTACATCTCAAATGTGTTTGCATTGTTGCTTAAGGCGGTAAGAAAACTGAATTTCCTTACCTGTTTTATCAGATGAAGTGTTTTTGTGTAGATTTTAGTAATCCGTTTTTTCTAAGAAGTAATGTGAAATGACAATTTTCAATGATTCACCAAGTGACTGCGTTATCAGTTCATAATGCCATTTACTTGCAAAATGTTCAAAAGACTATCTGGCCTGGTTTTATAGTAATAATAGTAGTTTTCTAAATGTAGATATTCAAATATCATAACAGTATAGGATAAGAGAAAAAGGTGGAAAAGAGCTACATACACATCTAAAAACTTACATGATTGTAACAATTTTATTATATAGTCGGGATTATTCAAAAATAGCTGCATTCTTATAAATGGTTCACGACCTTTTTGTGTAAGCAATTTCCACGGTTTCGGTCTGGCCAATAGATCAGAAACACTTCCTTGAGACAAACCTTGATGTAAGTAAAGGCAATAAGTATGGAAATATTATTAACACTTAAGCCAGGCCAAATTTAGGCCATAAAGTTTCAGTACAATTTAATGGAGGTATACGTCATGGCGTTTAACAGCTAGATGGTGTCGATGTAGACACAGACAGAGAGGATCGAAAGTTTGTATGACGTGGTGTTTATCGTGATTATAGCAATTTATCTTGTGGACGATATTCAATTCATCGCTTAATGTTACAACCCTTGGCTTGTATAATACTGACTGTAAAGATTTTGTGGGTTGACAAACTGAACAGAGCCGTTGATTATATGAATTCCACATTACAAGTGGAATTAAACAACAAACTGTCATTATTAGTTGAGCTGATCATCAAAACCAAATACAGGAACTTGGAAACCAAATAAATTTGAAGTCAACTGATACTAATCAGACAGTCATTTACGACAGCAACAATCCATTGACTCGTAAGTTAAGCTGCGTACATAGAAGACGATATGAAAATAACATAAAACCTAAAACGATAGACCTATTTAGTCAACAGAACCGCATAATTTATGGTTGTGTTCTATCAAGCAGCATATGACTAAAGCGTTCATGTAATACAAGTTAAAAGTGGTAGATATTTCTATTCTTAATCATATTTTTTTAAACCTTGAATTTGTACCACCATGTACCTGTTAACTACTGTTTCACGACCTTCTTCAAGTTGTCTACCATATTTAATAACAGTACTCATATACTATGGAAGTTCATATATAAGAAACTTCTAATAAAAATTTTTAAGTAAAAATAATTTACCGAGTATATATGCACCAAAAAGTCTTTGACTAATAGAATACTGAGAAAGAATTGAACGAGTACGATGAGCTATCTCTTCTGTACATAATTCACTATATTTATCAATATCTTCTTGTTTCAAAGGAGGCAGTACTACTCTTTGAAATGAAAACATTGTGCTATTGATATAACTTGAATCAGGCAAATTATCATCAGTTGTTTCATAGGGATTATGATGATGAACTGTATCACTATTAGTTAACAATGGCACAGTAGTGGTCGTAGTATTAGTATTAATAGTAGCCGGAGCAGTTATAGTTGCAGTGCTCGAATCTGCATGATTCCATTGATTCACATTAATATGCTCTGAATTCACTAATGTCGATGAAGTTTTCAACGGAACACTAGCAGTTGCTGCTGACGCCAAAAGCATTAAGGTTTGTTGTAAGGACATGGGTGATGATGATAGAGAAGTAGGATTAGAAGATGTCTGTGAGAACAATGGTGTTGATACAGGTGGAATGCCTAAAGGTGGGATCGGTAGATGATTATTTAATTTAATTATTGATGGAGATAATATAGGCATTGGAAATTCATTAGTCATGGCTGGTGTTGTAGTAGTTATTATTGTTTCAAGTGGTGTATATATCGGTGCACAATCATCTTGTTTAATAACAGTATTATTGACGGAATAAGGTGAAGAGATTGATGATGAGTTAGCCAATAAGGGAAGATTACCATTGAACAGAATATTTTGTTTATTATTGGTTGCATTTTTTGAAGCATTTAAGGCACAAGGTAATGTGATGGTGGATTGTACTTTTGAAGAATATGAAGAATTATTATTATCAAGTGTTGAGTCGAATATGACTGGTTTATTTGAATTAACTGAATTATTTGTCAACTGAGTAGTAAATAGTTTTAACTAAAACAATAAAGATAAAAAATAAAACTTGTCATAAAAGAAAAAAATCATGATGTTATCTACTTTTGTTTAACATAAAGACTATTGAAGTGAAGAAAATTAAGTGCATTGACCGATTTACGCTCATATTGAAAGTCTCATTAGGTCTGGTGGGTGAAGAAATCCTGGACGGATTTAAAATGCTTTCCTACTCTTCATGGATTCGCGTTACGTATGGTACAGGGGGGCGTGAGTTTTTCAATTAAAAAGCAAATATACCTCACAGCTATCCACCCTGTTTTACTTTATGGTCAGGAAACTTGGGCTTCGAAACCAAGGAAAATCCACAGATTACTAGTACTGCGTTATGGATTACTTCGAAGCATAACTCATGACATAGTGGAACAACTAAATGAATAATACAGAGGTAAGACGTAAGGTACCTAAGGAAAATGGGAAATCATTTGATAGAGATGGAAAGATTCACCGGTTGTCATGGATGAAAAGTGTGTTACATATGTTAAACTAACGTCAACTCCTACATAACAGTAAGCCACAAAGACATTTGCAATGGACAGATCACTATATAGTGGTATTGACTCGTGAAGTCACTGATCACTGAACATACTCGTATGTGCACATAATTACCATGATCAGTAGGTGACGTTAGATGATATAGCTCAAAAAGAGTCGTGATGCGGTAGACGCATTCAATCTCCCTGTGGATCTTGCATCTCAAAACCACTTCACACTTTTTGATGTATCCGAACGAAGACTAAATAATTGATAACTTCCAGAATTAATACGTAGATTATTATTATTATTACTACTGCTGCATATTCTTACTGTATCATTAATAAACAACTGAATTACTACATTTATATATTTGGTTTATCTTCTGCTTAACCTTTTAACTATCATCGTACCACTTATTAGTCCTATTTTATTACCAATCAATTATTAACAGCCTGCCCCCACTCATAACCACTTTTGGATTGTTTATGTACAATTGTGATTTGTCACTTTTTCATAGTACAATGTGATCCGGTGTGTTAGTACATAAACCCACATATGCTTGAAATAAAATAGTAACAGAAGTTATCTGCTGACTACTCTTCAAACTCGAGGCAAGGGATAGAGAGGCCTTAAATATGCTGGGACCAGTAGACGTTTATCGAGCGTCAGGAGAGAAAATTATTGGAATTTTGATCGGTGACTTTAACACGCGATATCGATTAATGTCTCAAGTCACAACATAATGTATACTGGACATTCATTCTTTCTATTTGAGATATGGTTTTACTACATTCAGTTTTGTAGTGGAATATACTACTACTTAGACTCCTTCCATAAGCATCATATTAATTATAGTTAGTTGTGTTGATGTGGTCCAGCAGCTTGGAACAATGTACATTTATGCCTGGTCACATGTTGTAATACTAATAAAGTAATGTTTTGAGATATTACCAGAAGTAGCTACAAACGCTTAAACCCTAAAATCATGGATTATTAACTAGTAAAGGTTATATGTAGTCGCTTTTGCGACAACCCTTTTTGGTATGAGGAACCATAATACAACCTGATTACTCTAACCAAAGTAGGTGTCTTGAAATTTGAAACTGTGATCTAGTGTTTGAAAAATAAGCGCTTTCAACCACTAAGTCATTGTAACTCGAAATATATGTATATACAATGAATGGGATATGCCAAATTAATTATACATAATCATCCTGATAAAAACGCATCATTATAAAATAGTACATTGTAAGGAGATTTATTACTTTTCTAACTCATCTTTCTGACTTGATAGAAACAGGACATGATTAGAAAAATCATTTTTACTAATTTACTTTATTACATTTAGATCTACAAAAAAATTTAGAAAAAAACAAACAAACAGCAACAACCAGTTCGACAAAAATTTTAAACAACATTCCATGAAATAATTAATTTTGTAGTAAGATAAAAGTACGTTAAAATAAAAACTACATGTATTAGTAAACTCACAAGATCTGAAACTGTAATTCCATTTGACATAATTGGCACAGATTGATGAGTAACATGAACTACAGTATTATTCGAGCACACTGGTAATGATGAAGCTACCAATTGACTAGATGGCAATTGTGAACAGATTGTAATTTCATTTACAGATGGACAAGTTTGAACGCTACTATAGCATACAGTAGGAGTACATGATAAATTGTTGATATTATCAAAAGAATTATTGTGATTTGACACTGTAGAAGAATTTGAGCTAACATTTATTCCATGCCTTAATAAATTGTTAGGATATGGTGATAGCTGAGATGAAGAATGATGATATACAGCAATACCATTGCTTTCATCCATCAATGAAGTGACAACAGTCGATTCGAAAGAGTTGATAATACTTCCAGAAGTGGTAACAGTGGTAGTAATATTATTAGTAGTCTACGATAAATAAGAATAACAATATTAAGAATGAAGGCAATCAATTAATATCAGAAGGGGTTTTGTGGAGATTTCAGTAATTTTATATAGTTGAAGTCATGAGTCAATTGAAGCTAGACCATCATGAAAACCAGGAAGCACTGGATGGCCGTTTGATCCTATTGTGGGACTCCTCACCAGTGCGCATCCACGGTCCCGCCTCGCGAGGTTCGAACCCAGGACCTATCAGTCTCACGCATGAGCGCTTAACCTCTAAACCAGTGAGCCGGTATCCAACGGTGCTAGTGTTTTAGTTCAACAGATCCACAAAATCGAGCAACCGCCCATCATTGTCTTCAGTGAGTTACTGTCTCACAACAGACACAGTTGAACTCCACTGGCTACTGCTTGGTTGGTACATGTGCATCCTGTGTGACTTGCTTCGATAAAGTCATTATGATATAAGTTAGCATAGAATAGATACATGTTTCGTCCTATTTGGGACTCGTCAGCTGAATGTACCTAGATCTTAAAGTCAGTATTCACTCCAAGACTCGAGTCCAATGAAAATTGACTCTTGAATGCAAGTACATACAGCCAAAAAGTTCGAAATAGAATGAAAAGTGAATCCTGAATTCTAATCCTAGCTATAATCCATCTACTCTGTATAAAACGTATAAATTGGGGACTACAAACCTTTATTGCTTATAAACAACGAAATGAAATAATATATAGTTCCTAATCAATAAAGTGACAGGAACCGTTGGATATATTCACATAATGATGAATAAACGAACCACACAAAAGTGATATTAATACTCAGTGTTAATTTCGGATTAATTTTTTCCACAATAACACCAGTTTCTAGTGGAAATCTCAAGTTGATCAAGTGGGAAGATTCAATCCCAAAAGAACAGAATACAGAATTACGAACTTATCAAGTAAGCATCTGTAACCGACATGTGTCAATGGTTTAAATTCTCACAAAATACCATAATTACGGTAAAACTAACAGGTTTGCAACCCGCTTAATTATACTAAACATGTTGTATTTATGAACAAAAGAAAATACTTTATGGTCGAAATAAAACTCACTTGGGAATCAGCATCGAGAGTGCTAATAGCGGATACCGACAGACAGTTACTATTATAAATCCCGGTTTGACAATCGGAGAATGGAGATTGTTGCTGTTTCATTGTTAATGTATTATCAAATGAATCACTATTAATTTTTTCAGTTAACCCGTTGGCTTTAATTTGTTTCTCATAATCCATTGCCGCTTTAGCAGCTAATAAAATTTGATTAATGCGTCTTTCAGTTTCTTGTTCTTCTTTAGATACAATATTTTCATCTGGATGAACTGATTCGGAAGATTTCATTGAAGAGCGATGGCTGGAATTTGTTTCTTTACCAGGTTGTTGTTGTTGTTGATGATGATAATGATAGTGATGAGAATCGTTAGACTTTTGAGTTTCCAGATCATATATAGGTTCTGTCTTTTCAGGTCTACTAGTTAAAACACTTAGCGGTTCAATATCATTACGATAGACAAATGGAGAGGTTGATGTAGATTTTGTTAGGGAAAAATCCTTTTGACAAGGTGCTGATACAGGATTTGAGTTAGGAGATAACAGAGATTGTTGGTTATTTAAACTAGTAATTTCGCATGCAGATTGATTAGTCTCTACAGTTGTATTGGTGAAACAAGAAAATGTAATAGCACAAATAGTGACATATCAATAAGTACGACGAAAATGTTACGTGTGCAGAAAAAAAGACAAATGATGAGTCTTTTATAGCCAATAAGCTTGAATATAGAGTTGAAACTAGTAAACGTGTATTAAACTCTCAGTTTTGTTAATGTATCAAACAAGTTATTACGAACCCAGGTCAGTGGTAATTATACAGTAGTGAGAGAGTATCACCAGCTTTCATATAAAGAATGCGATTAATGAAACTTGAAGGAACCTTCTTAAAATATAACATACGCTTTTATGCTATTGATTCACAAAACAGCAAAGATGATCTCATCTGCTGTTAAAAAATGCGTGAATGGTTATCAATTCCCGGTTGCCTACACTATGGAAGGATACTTCTTGACGTATCTGAAAAGAGGACTCGGTTAAGGGTGGTTTTGACAACCTGGGAATGTGATCATAGTGCCTAAAAAACAATTGCTTAAGGTTAGTCATATATGGTGTTTTCGACTCTGGACTTTCAAGGCATCATCGATGGTAACGAAAATCTGTGAGACAAAGTGAGGTCTGTTATTTGTAGGGTCGACTCCTCTCATTTTGAGAGGACAGTATTGTTGCAGAGAGTTGAACTACCAAAAATATTAGTAAGATCTTCAGGAAGCGACAAAATCTTATTACCAGTAGACCAACGGAATATCAGTGCAACAACTTCATCCTCAAGCATAGGCTGCTGGACTCGACCGGTTCAAATCGAAATAGACGGAATAGGGTTAGAACTTGAGACGTATATGCTGAAATTTAAGTGGCTTTACCCATAAACTATTGGTTTATAATGGAATATGAAGTGTCATATACTTTTATATGAATTATAAAACTACAGTTATTTTGAAGGTGAACAATAACCCCAATATATGTTATTCATAGATTCAGATACATTTGATTGAATTCTAGGTTTTGTAGAGAAATATATTATCTAAACACAAATGTAATAATATACCTACCGTTTCGTCTGCGTTGAGTATTTTTTAAACTATTCACATTATTCGGATCCGATATCCATGCTTGCAATCGTCTATAAGAATCTCTACCACGTGCAGTTAATCTGTACCATGGTCTCGGTTTAGACAACAATTCACTCATTGTACCTTGACTTAATTTAAGTATATGTCTAGAGAATTGGCGTTGCGAAATATTATGCTTCGTAAGAAGATCTCTAACTGTGGCGGCTATTTCAAAAGTGTTCAATGGTTCAATTTGATCTTTCATAAACTGTTGTGACGAATCAATAGATGTAGGACTGTCTAATGGATCGATGTTTTCATCTATACAGTTGACAACTGCTCCTGAATGACTCAGTGAAATGCACTCATCATTATGGGACAATACGACGGCAGAGGTTGAGGATGTAGGCAAATCTGTTGAGGTAGTATTGGCCAAAGTTGTTGATAGACATGTTGTGGTTCGCGGATAGTCAGGGCCTAATGAGTTTATCGATGAAATAGGAGGATAAGATTCAGTCGCGCCAGTTTGTGTTGTAATGGTAGAAGTAGTAGTAGCAGTAAAGGTTGGTAGTAAATTGTTTTGTTCATTCAAAGGGATATAATGCATTTGACTTATTGACATTGAATCAGTCACAGTTTGATTGGTTTGTGGACGACCTACGATCGAATTGATAGTATTGTCTGTTTGAAAATATAAAATGAGTAATAGTTATGATGAAGTTTTTTTGTTGAACAACAGAGTAAATCAAGGTAAATTTTTAACAAGATATACATGAAGTAAACATTCTCTATATAGTGAGAGATATGAATTCTGAAAAAGCAATTATGACGATTAGTTCATTAATCAGATTTTTTTTAAAATGTATTCAATGAATTGTTTTATTCTTTCTTGCGCTAAACCAAATTAAAGACGACATTTAATTGGTTAACTTGGGGACTTTTGAATAAAATAAAAATAATGCAGGAGGTTATTTCAAAAACACTAAACTTATCATCATTTTAGAACGTTGCCACAATGAGCTACAGAAATTGTAACAACAATCATACAACGCCAATTTTAATTGACCGCTTCCTATTATTTTACCCTTTTCAAGGTCATGCGAAAAACTACTAAATGTACAGCAATGATTCTCCTTTTTTCCTATGAAGTCCAGCTTTCCCTAATCTTACTTGCATAGTTATCATTGTCGAAATCGTATCTCAACTGAGGCCAGTACAAGTTATGAATTAAACCCAGTCTCAATTAGCCAAGACGGAAATATTATGTTTAGTTTCCGAATACTATATAATTTACAGACGTGATAAATTGAATAGTGGTTCTTTCTTTTGAAAACCATTTACAATCAGTATTTTGGGAGATCAGTCTGAAAAATAAATTATCATAGAACAAGATCAGGTTGTTCAAGTCGACGAAATAGTGTCTATTGTACAACAACAATAATAAAATGTAAGTTACGGTCTCTTTCTCTACTTAAAAACAAGCGTTTACAAATATGTGGTGTTAATTAGTGATCACCTACTACCTCATTATTTTTATATTTAAGTTAATACCTGCGTGAACTGAGTCAATCTCCTTACGTACATCCTCTCTTCTATATTTAGCTTGTTTTCTTTTTTCTTCTTTCTACTATAAAAATGCGATTAGAATTACAAAAAGTAACCAATTTACTGAAATATCACCACCTTATCTAATTATCTACTAATTAAAATAATCGATTAATCAATATGAGTCGGACATGAATACAATTCCAAGTATAGGTAGGTAGGTGTCAATTCATTGATATATTATAATGATAATTATAATCGTGCATGAATACACTTAGATATAAGTAAAGAGAAGTATTTCAATAATGTACATTACTGTTTCAATAATAAAATCTATAATTGATGTGCATTATCATTATCATCATATATCTGAGATGAAAATCAATAATGACAAACAACACACGCACACACATGGATACAATAAAAATGAAATAGAATCCTGTACGAAATCGGAAAAAAATTGATCTTAAGAATAGTATTATTTTCTTTCTCTCTCTCTCGTTTAGTATTCATGTATATTTGTGCGTGTAGCTATGCACAAATTAACCAACTAATTTATAAACTATCAATAACTGACATATTTTTTCTAGAAAATAAGAAAATTAGTGGTAGTTATTTTTCTTCTTCTGAGTAGTTGTTATTCGTTGGTTTTTGGCGGTTATTATTGACGATGCTAGTATTAGTTTATAAAGAAAAGATGGATAGGAAATGAATTGATTCCTTCTAATTTATGGAATAGGTAGTAAAGCAAATAAAATATTCCTGTCAGAACTGGCGTTTTTTATCCATTCAACGTAAACAAAAAATACACATTATTATTGTCGTTATTACTATTTCCTATTGTTAATTTCAGAAACTCAACTTTATGTTGAACAAGCTGTTGGTTGTGATTGAAAAAACGTTAGTAAAACTGTGTATATTATAAATGAAACAAGTGCCTTTGGAGCATTACTTTAAAGTATACTGAAATTACGCAATAAGGTATAATGTCTAGCTGTAGTGTCAGGCAGAAACGGTAAACAGTGGCATAATGCTATGAAAATTCCTCGACTGACCAGTAGTTAAAACATGTGTTCCGCATACTAAGAGACTGGAAACAGATTAGGAGCGGCCAGACCAAGATATGGTTTTCAGCTGCATCATGAGGTGTCACCTTTATGGTCAAAGTAGTATATGATTAAAAACCTCTGGTAATAGCCCAAATCTTTAATTATAATTTATCTTGTGATTATTCTGATTCATTTAGAGCTATATTCTCTACTTTTTTACGCTAGACAAAATAAAAAACTACATCATTCAATGTAATTAAAATTCTCACAATGACAGGTCTCAATTTAATTACAAAAACAATAAATATTCCTATTACTAGTTTTGTAGAGAATGGTGAATTTTCATAGTTTGGAGAAAGGATTGATCTCATTTGGGTCACCATAGAAAACCAAGAAGCACCGTATAATTGTCTCATCTTGTTAAAGAAATCCTCACTGGTACACATTTACGACCTCGACGAGAGCTGAAAGCAAGACCTTAGGTCTCGCGCGCAAGTATTTAGCCTCTTGACTACTGGACCTGGGCTAAACTGAGGAATCCCATACTTAAAAAGATCTCCAGTGGTTCCTGATGTTAGTTTGTAGTCTAAGATCAGATCATGATATTAACTATGAATATTCCTTTTCACATCCAGTAATCAGTAAATACTTGGTGAAAATATGTAATAACTATTAAATTAAATCTAATAGAGGTCATACCGTTATGCTTAGCAAATTGCTTTCAAGCTAATGTCGTTCAATCAAAAAGAATTGTAGTCAGTTGTAATTCCGATAATTAAACGTGAAATTTGGAATTATTATGTGATAGATACTAGTTTAATGATTTTTAACAAGCAGAATAGTTAGAAAAACAATTTAAAGTCTATGAGATATTCAAAAAAATAAAAATAATGAATCTATTATCAAAAACTTAGTGGTTGACAAAGCAAATCTATTTATACATGAAAGTTTGAACTACAATAGTAACAGCCGAGTTGCTCAAAAGAACAGGTTAAACTTGTAGTCACATAAATGTTTAGTACAGCTGAACAACCGAAAAACTTAGGAAACATAATCATTACTTAGTGTTTAAATAAGAGAATTGTTCAATCAATTTTACTGAAAATGGCTTACCAATAGAGTAAAATAACAACATAACTATTTCAACTCACAGATAAACTTTACATCATAATTTATCGATGTATTTAAAATCTTCGATAAAATATTGCGCCTGATGGGCTTTTATTTATTTTTCATAGATGAAAGCATGAGTCAATTGAAGCTAGACCACCATGGAAAACCTGGAAGCACTGGACGGCCGTTTCGTCCTATTATGGGACTCCTCAGCAGTGCGCATCCACGATCCCGCTCTCGCGAGCGAGATTCGAACCCAGGACCTACCAGTCTCGAGCCGAAGCCCTTAACCGATAGACCACTGAGCTGGCATCCAACGGTGTTAATGTCTAACTTCAACTAATCCACGAAGTTGAGCAACCATTCACCAATTGTCTTCAGTGAGTTCCTATATCACAACAGACGTGGTTTTGAACTCCACTGGTCACTGCTTCTCACTAGAGCTCCTAGATATACTTCTCGAAGTCACTAGTGATTTATTTATTTAAACACATAAATATTGGTACCAATGGGGTACCGAATACATATGCGCCACACAAATCTCATTTGATTTCTGTGAGGGCTGTGATACTGCCCAGGTGCCCAAACTGAAGCAGGTGGTTTTCTTAAGGGGTCACACCCCGAGCCTTTGACCTAAAGGTCTAACCCACAAGGCAGTGAAGTATCGTAAGGAAATGCAGCCCCATGGTAGCCGGTGACCAACGATTCATTCATACGCCATTTGTTACCCCAGGACACTGGAGCCCAAGTGCACTATTGGTTTGGGATCAGGGTTTTCCAACTCCCCTAGGTGAACTTTCCGTGTCCACCAACCCGACTAAAGCGCCGGACATTCGCTTTTCGTCCTCTCAATTTCGTAAACAACAATAATGCCACGGGAAGGTAGTGAGTAGGACTTCCCTAGCAGAGGCTTTGAAGTGGTGTACGAGCATAAAGACCGAGAGCTCAACAGAAGCCAAGACTAGTGCATAAAAACTACAAAATTAAATACGGCCACCGGTATCATAATGCATCAACCAAACGAGTCATTGGATTGCTTAGATAAATAATATATGAGAACCATTTAATATTACACGGTATCATCACTGATTTCAACATACACACAAAGTCAGATAACCATAGCTATGAGTTTATCCTAGATATTGTAGAGGCTCAAACTCATAAGCTATGGAACTATTTACTGTAACATACCATTCAAGTGAAATAATTATCAATAAATATGGTCGAGTAATGCTGGGTCGATCATGAGATTGCTCAATTTTTGTCAATAATCTTATTCTTACTAGCAATGGTAACCGCTAGAACTTTTCTTTAATTTAGTGGTTTGCACGACCTTTGCCCTTTCTTGATTGGTTGCCACTGCTTTTAGTTCGCTAGTTCTTTGTGAATTTGAAGATCATGCATTTGTTACCATACATAGTGATTTTTATTATTTGAGGTTAATCTGCTTGAATATCAAATCCTTCCTACAGTTAATCGTTTTTTGTGTTAGCAGCTAATTGATACTGTTGCATCCCGAATGGTGTTATCGACCGCACTAGACTAACTTAATCGTTCGATGATTGGCTAATATATCGTAGGTCAGCCGGAAACCCCAGTAGACATAATCGCTTTTATTCGATTAAGATGTAACAGATCAGCTTAGAAAGAAAAAACAAGTATGAATACCGTAACAGAATAGATATTATTGCCAGTATTTAGAGACTACGATTGACCCAGTAACATGGAATGAAGTTAGTCATAAGATGAAGACACAGAACTATGGAATGAGTGTATTGAATGAATTTTACTACTAAAATTCAGTTAAAAAATAAAATTAAAATGATCAGAAAAGTTGATGGTCGACACCACCACTGATAACGAAAAGTCTAAAAAGAGGATATTTGCAATGACCGTCCAGTACTTCCGTGTTTTCAATGATGGTCTAACTTTGGACACTTCATGATCTCAATGGAAAAAAACAATCATTTTTAGTATAACCGGTTTGAGAAGATCGCTCAATTAGTAATTAACAATATGGAATGCAAATTCAGTGATACATGAGAAGAAAATATATTAAAATAACATACCCGATGGAATCTTTGAAGTCACACACAATGGAATACATGAAGGGATTGAACCATAAAGCACAGATAAAACTGACGGTGAAGATGAAATACTTAAAGGTGAAATCGGTACGTTTTCTGATGACGGTGGGTTTGTGGAAATTTTTAAAGGCATAAAAGAAGTAGACAGAGTTGAAGGATTGTGGATTACACTTGATGTAAGTGTTGTCACCGTTGTTGATGTACAATATAATGGTGAACTGTTGTTAGTCACATAATTAAAATTATCCGGTGTACGTAATGGATTATGAGTAATTTTAGTGTTATGTACATTGTTCAATGAGAAACTAGCTGAACCAATGTCAATGGTAGGCAGCTCAGTATTTATCAGTGGAGTAGTTGGTGAAAATATAGGCATATTATTTTTGTTATTATATAGATAAATGGATGAATTTAGAGGATGTGGGTACGTAGAAGACGTTGTTGTTGTACATGAAGACTGAAGATGGATTCGATTAATCAGAATATTTTGAATAGATACTAAAACAGTTTGAATTTCTAAAAATTGTTGTTTTAATTGGCTGACTTCTTGAGATAATTTATTTTGCTGGAAATAATAAAAGTTAAATGGAAAATGATTGATTGTAGTACATGTGAATAATTGCGAATATCGATGTCTTTGAGTGATGCTTACACTGTTAGAGAATTATGTATAAGTTGGTTCAGCCAAATAAAGTAAGTGGAACGCCGTGAAATAGTTTCAAAGTAACTTAATAATTGAGAATTAAATATGCAAAATATTAAGCTATCTCTATAAAATTATTATTTGGAACCGAAGATATGGAATTAAAGTAACTTTACTTGGCAAATAAATAACCTCTGGAAAAATGAACTTCAAAGTAGGAGAAAACCAACGACTCCAAATGTGCCAGTTACACATTCATATTATATCCCGCAAATGCCCAGGTACGGCCGGTTGTGGGAAGGGACCACTCTCCCTATCGCAATGCACTTATATGGTCTCACGTATATAGCCATTGCCAGGAAAGTCCCACTTACTGCCTTCTTACAGTAGCTGTGTTGTTTACGAAATTGAGAGGACGAAAAGCAAATATCCGGCGTTTAAACCGGTTTGATGGGTACAGAGAATTTACCTAGGGAAGTAGGGTAATCTTGATTTTAGACCGATGGTGCACATGGGCTCCAGGATCATGAGAGAACAAATAGTGTATGAGCCTGTTTATGATAGAAATAGCTACAGAAAATAACTGGATTACTTAGTTTTGTACGAAACAAAACTGTAAAGCGAATTATGATTATATTCATTTGGAAAATGACTAAATCGATAATGAATTCTACAAAACTGTCACAATTTATTATGTTTTTGTTAAATTTGTTATTTACATGAACAATAGATGAATCGCTAGTACATTAAATGGCTAAATATAAAAAATAAATATGCATCAACGTATATTACCTGATTTTGTACATCTTTTAAAATTTTCATACGAATACAGTTTTCTCTACATTGATGTAGGTATGTTGAAGAGGAACTACTTAGTCTAGTGATAGTTGGACAAGAATTTGTTGAAAACGAACAATTATCATCTTCATTCTCATCATTATTTTCAAAAACAGTTTCGTCAACATCCATTTTATGTCTAATAGAAAAAGAACAATCAATTGAAGAATTAATGTGTACAGGGAAAAAAAAGATCAACATGGTAAAATAATAACCAATGGTCAAAGAAATAACAAGACAATTCATAGCCAACAATAAATGAATAAAGTGTTGGCAGTGAAAGTATAGTTTACTGACAACCTATCCAGCGACTATTAAAATGACCCTAAGTAAAGCAGACTTTCGACCAATCCGGATACAAGGAGTATTGAACGAGGGGAATATGTTTTATACATTTCGCAATTAGCTCTTTGATTTTCTCATGTTTAGAACCTTCCGTGAAGACCCAAGAGCCACTATCTTGAATCTGATTGGTTCACTAGCGAATTATACTATTACAGCAGTAATTTAGTGGTTAAAATAATCCGCTCTGAATTATTAAGTTGCAGGATCTACTTTAATCTAAGCACACCTTGAAGTGTGACCGCTCAAAGTCACATATATAAATCTGAACTCGATAATCAATGTATTAGTCATACTAATTTCGATAATTAATAAATAAACTGGGAGTGATCCAAGAGAAAATCAATTTAAATAACTCTAGTTGCATATGCCGATTATGTGATTGAAGACGTTGAGTGGTATAATCCAAGGTCTGCTTACGATGACACAAACACATTCACTTTCAGCTTTCCTTTAACTCTTGAGTTTTAAAATTATTTTACACTTTTCATCTATCAAAATTTATTAATTATTCTCGAGTCGTCACATTCTTCAAGTCTGAATCCTTTTTTTATTATCACTGATATTGTTTCTACTCCTTAGGTATACATCTTGACGTGGGAACTTGGACCAACGCACATATGGTGCTTAAGAGTGAATATTTTCCCAGTCTAAAGTTAAGAGTTACGAGTGTTATTGTTACTCCACCTACGACTTGGGTATTGTGCTGTATTAATGTGATGTGGTAACTTGAATCAAGGAATATATATCCCAGTTTCTGACTAATTATATAAATTTATAATGTGTGCATGAAAGTGGGAAATCCTGATTAATAAATATTACCATTATTCAGTAGTTTCGTTTGATTCAATATATAACAGACTTTACACTAGAGAATCAAAATACAATAAATTAGCACAGATTTTAATTAATGCACAAAAAAATGACAAATATTGGCGTCCAAATGTATCATTTTTATGTATTAGACAGAAAACTAGTACACTTTTCATACTGACAATTCGAAAATACAGTATCATATCCTCCAACAAAGAACTAGACTAACTATTGGTTGTTAAAACAAAACAAAAAAAATAATAATGAAAATAAACAAAAAAAACACTGAGGTAGGTGTGAGTGAATGGACAAACGAGCATTTGCGCTGAATATATAATCGAACTGGACCAGTCAGTCAGTCAATTGAAAAAAATTTTTATTGATCATGATCAATAAATCAGAACTGACACAAAGAAACAGATGTTTTCAATAAATTATGTGATAGATAATATTAACAATAATTAAGCTGTACATCAAATTTTCTACCGCTGCTCAGTATTCAATACGTTGTAGATGCGCACACACACACACACACAAACAAAGACCTCTTACAAAAAAATCTATGCATACATATGATTAATCTCTCTCTCTCTCTCTTATAATCGATTACAGATAGATATATTTATTTATGTAGATAGAGAAATTATTGATTGGTGGGTAAGAATTAATTCATAGGAAATCTATAAGTAGAAAAGCAATATACGAGATGACCTTGACAAATAGCAAATCATTTTAAAGATATACGGGGGTTAGACTATGAAAACCACATACATCCAAATGTTAATTATTCAATAATAACAATGCTGATCATTAAATAAAACAAGAAAAAGAAGCAAAAATTGATGATGGATAGGATGAAGAGCATGTTAGAAGTTGACTCATTCATCTCTATCAATGGTATAAGAAAGATTTTCTATTATGATAATAATAAGAGAATTGGCCTTAATATGGTTCAAGCTGTTTTCA
This sequence comes from Schistosoma rodhaini, assembly GCA_944470415.2. Lineage (NCBI taxonomy): Eukaryota > Metazoa > Platyhelminthes > Trematoda > Strigeidida > Schistosomatidae > Schistosoma > Schistosoma rodhaini. The sequence continues at coordinate 33,623,402 of OX104037.1, forward strand.
ACAAAGTGTGTACATCAATTTCTAAATAAGCAAAATACGCATAAGATACTAATATAAACTAGAAATGTAGGATAAGAAGCTCCAATGTACTAGTTCGACAATGTGTAGTCGGGTAATGATAAGTCTTTTAAAGAAATGTCTAGTGGTACACATATACACATTATGTTAATTAAATACAAAAAAGGATGAATTTGCGGAAACTGATATTTTTAGATCAATCTCCGATTTTAGTCCCTAAGGGGATGAGTCTCTGGAGTTTCAGTTCTATTTGGTATACCGACATTGTTGAAGATACATGTAGTTGGAAAGTTACAAATGGGATAAAACGCGCATCATGGATTTCATTGTTAATCATTGCATCGTCTTTGAATTTCAATGTTATCTGAGGGCTATCTTGTGTTTGGAAATAAGTTACAAGAACGAATGACAAATTCATATAGTCCTACATGTTTTCTTTTTTTTCACTTGAACAAAACATGAACACTGTAGTATTAATTGGAGAGGTGTTTGGAATCACCTTAGGTTATTATAGAACTATATTTCAATTATATTTATTCTTCCATTAGCCATTATTTAGTAGTTTAGCCAATGGGTTTGAACTTTCTAATGACTCCATCGTCAGGTGTAATGACAATACAGCCAAAAGCCTGGTTGTAAGGTGTGAGAACTGAAATACGGGATAAATATAGGGATTAGCTGATAATAATGCTGAGTAATTAGCCTTATTATATTACAAGGTGATTAGCAACAAAAGATTCAGACCACGTAGTTTACCAATAACGTGGTCACTCTAAAACTGAGGGCTTGGGAAGTGATTCTTTGGGTTACTGAAGGACCCAGTAATGTGACTGAAGTGTTTTATTACTGGGTTTCTGATCTCTAGAATTATGATGGCTTATTGGTTATAGTGTTTAAATTTTAGCCATTTGAGACCCGTTTCACCTACTTCAGTTAAGGCAGCTGAGTAGTATTATCGTCCCCCACACTTGAAGTGTGACTCATATCCAATTGCTTTGCAAATACGTAAAGAGAAAATAATGTTGCGTTTCCACGGTGAGGAAGTTCTCGGTCTAAATTAGGTGATAGTGAATTGATAAAGCAATCAGAGCGAATACTATATTTAAAACATTGACAACTTTAATGTCAGTGTTTATTTGTTTCTAAATATAACAATAGTATGATTGATAAAGTACCTACAATGATGAAAAGACGTAACGAAAGGAATTAACATGACAACTTGAATAAATAATTTCCAAGGCTTAAACAGGGCATAAAACAGTCTTATCCGTAAATAGCTCTTAACGAGAAAGAACATATAAAACAAACGAACGTTAAACGAGTTCAAAATCGTGGAGAATTAGATTTTAATAATTAAATTCCCAAGTTATTAAACATTACATCTTTAAATTTTATCATCCAAGAGCAAAAAGGTAAAGAAAATTTTTACCAAATATTTTAGCGACAAAAAAATCGTTTAGTAGTAGAAACTCGATTTTTAATCAATAAATTACAGGTTGAAAATCTGGTTTCGACAGCTACCTAGTATTACTAGCTCTATCAACAGCATTTTTGTTATAAATCGTTAAATACATCACTAATCTGTTAAAAATATTTTTATTTCCTAACTAATAATATACAGACTAGGAAGACTACTAACTAGGTACATTGTACAATTGTTTAATTAACTTGTTAAGTGTGAGTTCATTTGGTAAATACGCTAGTTTAATTTTTAAAGAACAGATTTCGAGTCGATAAACCTGTACTTGATTTCATTACTATTGATTTTAATAGTGCATGAAAACATTATAAACCTTACCCAATTAACCGTTTCAAGTGCCGACCACAACGTTTGAGGATTTTCAATCTGTACATAGAACTTGAAGGTCTGTTTTTATATGACTTTCTGTTTTTAGAATTTATGAAACAGTGGTGACTAGATGGATCATCCTTGACAGAATGTAACTTAATTTGTCGATCCATTAATGAAGCCGAATTTATGATAGCTATGGAGTGCGCAGATGTTACTGGTAGATCACTTTTCTCCAAAGTACACATTCTATAGAAAAGTAGCTATTTTGAATGTCTCCAGTAAAACATATGACGAATTATCTACATGCGAAACAAAACAAAATAATCAGTTACATAATGTGAGAACTATATAAACCGGAAAATAAATACCCATGGTATAAACCATTGCACTATCTCAAGTAATTAGACTATAAATCTGGGTTATCAAAGTCTAGATATAAAATGGGAAACAATTTAGAGCCAGTAGTTCTACTCCATGCATATGGAGCATAAACTCGACAATGGTAATTAGTCTACGTTTTTGGGACTGATATAATTTTGTGGAAGCTACATGCAATCAATCGAGATTTTTTAACACAGAAAACTTGTCGAATGAGTGAATTCATGACACTGATTATTTGAGCCCGTTCAATGTATTTTGCCTCAAAAACTCATACTCACGATTATTCATCATACTAAGGCAGTTGGTTTCAGTAACGTTACATAAAAAATTGAGTTTCAACACAAATAATCACTGCACAATAATAATCTGTAAATAGTATAGATTGATGTGCAACTTCCACAATCAGTGGTGAGGTCCATGGGGTGTTCCTAAATTAACACGTGAAAAGTAAATCAAAGGAGGCTAAAAAACTATTTGTACGATACTGGAGAAGCATGGGGTGAGCAAAAGATGGATTCATCTGTGTCCTGATAAGCATTTGTTTATGGCACACACCAATATAAGAAGTCCCTTGACATGATCACCAAAATCAATTCAACCGTCAGTAAAGATTGCCACTAAACATAGAGATAAGCCAAGTGTTGATGTAGTTTTCCAAGTACTTTTCTATACACCCACCACATTCATGTTTCGAATCAAACAAAAATGGATATAGTAATGATTGAATTTTATGCCCAATTTTTAGACAGAAGCATATAGTATATACTTTAGGAGGAATTGGTTATGAGACGGAAAATAGTAGCGTATTCCTACATTACTATACCGAAATATCAAGTGAAGTATTTGGAAATTGGAATTGAAAAATTGCATTTGACTGAAGACTAAAAAACTGGACTTCGGCAGCATTGAATAATGCACTTAAAATCCATCTTTTTAGCTACGAAAAACTTACGACACACAAGCAACTTAGGAGCAAACTGATAAAAACGAAGTCTTCGAACGTAGTAGTACAATGTGATGACGAAAGTATCACCAATAAGCATTAGTATGGACGTGTTTTAATATGAAAAGTCAACCTAACTATGTAAATTAATGAACAAGATGAGCCACTGGGTTATACTTAAGTCTGGTGGTTGTAGTTATGGACGAAAAGGCTGTTTATGTGATGGGCTACTACCCTGTAGGTAGTATGAACTGAGAATTGAAAATGAACTCTACAACCAAAGTGTCCATTATGGTGAACTTCAAAAGTAGAAGATAGGTCTAAAATTTGCTTAGGTGACAACTAATGACCACTAGCTTGACCAATATATTAATTACAATGTGAATAAAAAATATGCTCGTTAGGGATGTTTACGTTCATTTCTGAAAAGGAATTGCGTTATCTTCACTTATCTTGAAAAACAGGACTAGCAAAACTATTAACTTTGTAGCAAACAGGTTGTTAAGCTTATGCTAACTGGAGCTACTTGTATTGCTGTAACAACACTAGTACATATTGCCAATGAGGCAATGAAGAACCGTTTTATTTACCACACGTCAGTGATGACAATGTAGTAGAAACGCACTAACGGTGGAAGAGAAATAGCGTCTAGGTAGACGTCAGATAGCTGATAACTGAAGGCATAGGCTGATAGTTTAATAGACGATTTGATAGCAACGTACACACTAGCTTTTTAAATAAAACATTATTAGACGTGGTCAAAAGCAATTATCTGCTCATTATATTATGCATGACTATTTGACGACTTATAAATCACTTTACTAATAGTTACGTCTTACTATCTTGATCGGGATTTATGTAACTTCCCCGTCAAAAGTACTCGCCGATGCTTTTGAGGTTAAGATAATTGCACGGAGAGAATTTATGACAACCAAAAGAAATGCTAGCTACAAAAAATTGACACCACTTAAACTGAAGAAAGGCTGGTTACTATTGTAAGGTTTGGGCATGACTTTTCAAATCCGACATTAGCAGGTTAACTAAATGACAACATTTGCAACCACTACGCCAAAACAAAAAGCTGCTACCATATGAAAGAAATGTGCAGTTACTGAAGGAAGTATGCCAAAACGCTCTTGAAGTTTATGATTTCGCTAGTTCTCAAGAAACTGAAAACCTAAAAACCACTACTCATCTTCAACTATATACAATGCGCAAATATTTTGTTTCGTTACATAATAAGTACTTCTGAATGTGATACTACGTGACCTATATATCTGGGTATTACTAAGATGACGATGGCTAGCACGATTAATTTAGTGACAATAAGCTATCAAAGATAGTATGTTCTTAATACAAAAATAATTATGTTTCAGGAAAGGGAAATCAAATTTAACTAAACTTTGTAGAAATGTATGCAAGATTAAAATATAGCATTTAGGCCTGTGACACTTTCGACAACAATAAGCAATCACTATTACTGGGAAACTATGGGCCAAAGAGATAAACGATATTATATATATATATATGTGAAAGACGGTTCAAGTTTTATAATAAAAAGCATCAACTAGACGAAACAATAGACCGGGGCAACTGAAAAAGTCGTAAAAATGCATTAAACCATTACCCATCGCATGAAATAAGGACGTACAGTACATTAGGATGATAAAACCCAATAGAAATCCAAACATTGAACCGTTCGAATGCAAGTGACCTAAATAATCGAATAAACTAAACAAACGTACTTATTCATTCGACAATTTCATGTAATCGTCGATGGAATAATATCCACTATGATTTGCTCTCTTTAGTGTACACTGTTTAAATATTAATATTACTTGCGAATGAGGATTAATGTATATGAAATAAACAGCTGATTTGGTTATTCAGTTTAAGATGTTATTCTGAGTCTTTGAGAAAATGTAGAGTTATGTTTAAATAAACCTTATGAATTTATTCTTGACAATCTGAACGGTGTTACCAAAAGTAGAAAGTAACTTCGTAATGACATATGCTGTACTACACGTAAAGATTACGAGTATTTCCACTATGATTTATGTTAGGGCTTAGTTTAAGTTTGTCACAAAGGATTTTACCAAGTGATCAGGGCTTTTTAGGTTGTCATTAGGTTATCTATACTCCCATCATTCTATTAAGTATAAATCTAGTGTTTTCCGGACGTTCCTCATGTGACTATATCTTACGATCACATACTGAATTTGTGTCTTATCTTTGGGTACACTTTGGTGCTTTTATCCATTTCTTAAAAAAGAGAAATTGTCTTTTCGATTTTCAATCAGTAGCGGTAAATAAATCCCTAAAATCAATAGCTCTTTGAGTCTTTGACATCAGATGCTGATCACATTAGTTTTAATGGACTCACCAAGCTGAGTGCGCTCAGTCATGCATCCTCACCAGACCACGAGTGAGAACACCGTGCTCAACTTTTCCTACGACCACTAACCAGTTTACATAAGTCACTTCTCGATATATTGATAACCTAAAAAATATATCTTCGAACCTCCTCACTTTTGACTTTTGGTTTCATTGGGTGGCCACGATTCATTTATAGGTGTTGCTGTTTAAAGTGTTGTTAAACTACAAAATCATGTGTCATATCCACAGAAATTTGAATAAAATCGAGAAAAATCAAATGTCCAATGATAGTGGTCCAAGAATGGCGTAAAGACGTTTTATTCAAGCTTAGAGCATGATATTAGGCCGTAGAGATCAAAGGCATCAAAACCTTTCCTATTTTACTTGTATTCTACCCATTAGTTTCGGTTTTAGAGATCGGAGAGTATGTCTGAATCTTACCCAACGTTGATGGAATGCTTTAGCAACTATTGGTGGGACTAGTAGCTTTGTACTATATAAAGTTATGTTCAGCAATAATTCTCATTCAGTATATATAATTTATAAAGGATTTCCTATTCTGCCAGCTCCGAATTGTACGTTGCTGGAACCAGGAACTTCACTCAGCACTCCGGTTTTTCAAATAATTTTGAAAACTATTAAGTTGAGATTACCTTTATTCAAACAAACTGGAGGCAAGAAGTCATTGACTGGGAATTCTTTGTTCGTAAATATTTAAATTAAGCGTGATAGTGTTTGGCTGTTTCTCTGCTGACTGGCTAACCCCATTTCAACTATTAACCTTTGTTCTCCTATATCACTAAATAATCGACCTTTCATGGATTTATCTCCCTACTGTATACATTTTCCGCCTACCGTGACAAACAGTAATATGACGTCCAACACTTCTCACGAGCTAATTTGAGCTGGGTATTCAATACAAAATAACATAGCTTATACGGAGCAACCACGCCAACATATCCGAGCCATTCCATTTTTATTCATTGTTGCCACTTTCACCATTTTTGACCTTCTCTTAGAGTTACGTGTTGAAAATAAATATTCTTAGTCATTAAATGCTCAGCTTCAAAGGCCGTGTGGTTAGGAACCAATACTACTGCATATAAGTTCAAATCTTTTTCTGTAGCATGAACATATTTGTAACTTCTCTCATCCCAAATTATTGCGTCAAACGGTAAATCGACAGTTAACTGGAAACTTGTATTGTATGGGAGTTTGTTGATTTTAAAGTCTCTTAATAGGTTGAGGCCAAACTGCAACCTTTCTTTAACGTATTCTGTCTGTGTTAGCTTGAAAAAGTCACTGATGCTCGGTGTTTGAGAGAGCAACCGCCTCAAACCTCTCACTATACTGCGACTACAGTCAATCAGACCAGATGTCAAGGATGATGGGATGATAAGATTATTTGAAACGAAAATGAATACCATGTGTTCTGTAGAGTATAAGTGATTAGCTGTCATAAGAAATGTGTAACACCGCTAATCAAACACAATCTGATCAGGATGCTTAACCGACCACCCTCAGCTAGTGGTGTGTCCAGTACAATTAATAAGGTCAGTATCAAAGTCAAGTGCTTACGCCGACCCTTATTCTGAGGGTTTATTTGCCACCACAAACCTTATAGGTTGGTCTGAATGGTTGATAACGGAAGTGATGAGTGTTAGATCCAAACCTAGATTCCAATAGGTCTGGATGTGGCCGAATAACCGTTGGATAGTTTAGACACTCGTGTTTCGGTTTAAATCAAAACAAGGTATATATTTGACACGGTTCTGTAATTCATCATATATACAAATGCACAAATTTACCTAAACGAATATTATCACCCGGTTATTCAACCAACAATTGATACAAAAATATCCAATCTAAATTACAATAAATAGCAAGGTGATAAGAAATATATGAAAAATTACCAAAAAACACAAAAGAATAAGCGTTATTCTATCCTTTCTGGATAGATCAAGGGAGATTCCGTTTGAGCGGTTATTTTATAACACCAAGTGTTTCAATTTCTGGGAAAGTGCTCCAAATTACAACCAAAATGCACGATCCCAGTCAAAATCAACCGCACAATCAAATAGCGAGCAGCCAATATGGCAGGTGCCAGAATAATAGCAATTAAAACAAACTAGATACAGCTGAGTAAGGAACATAGAGACTCAATAAAAAATGATAGTAAAACCAAGAAAACTGAACGTCACAGACTTAATTAGCATAAAAATGTTAACAGCATATACAAATAAAGAAAACGTAAGGAAGAAATCACAAGTGTATGCATGGAGGGATTTTCACTTGCAAAATGGATCCAACAATGAGTGACATTTGATCATAGATAAAAACAGTTGTGTCGGTCAAAGATTGACTTTTTTCATATGTCTAGTATTCCTAAAGAATATTAATTATTGTTTCACCGATGGGATGAAGACTGTCTACACTGCTGAAATAAAACAATTACTTTATTTCAGTTGTGCAGGCATGATTCATTTATATTCATGTACCTTATGTTTTGCTTTCTGAAAGCCATGTATTCCGTCTAGTCTAGTGAAGTCGTTAAATTATGGTCTACTTCGTCATTGGTACTATTATATTAATAGATCTGATCCTAAAATTGTAGAATTGTCATCATGTGACTGCCTAATCTTCAAAATCTTGCGTGGAAGTCACACCATTGTCTATTCTGACTCATGGTACCATGAGAATAAGCTATATAACGTCCAATGCTTTTGAAGAACACATTTCGGCTAAAGATAGAATAATATATTTAGTGCAAGTAAAGACAAGTTATACGGAATGACCAAGTCTGGGAGGTTGAGCCATGCCATTCGACTGAATGGAATTAATTCTTCCTGTTTTCTCCACCGTTAACCTTTTCTTCGTGTTAATTGTTGAATATTCTTTTTGCCAGTTTTTTTTATGTTCGGCATTGGAGATTGTGTGGTTAGGACCAATGCCACTACAAAATCGTATATGAGGGGACGGGAGATCTACTTAAGCATGATGTTTATCTGTTCCTGCCTCTCCTCTTTTTCGTATATCACAGAGACCACCAGTAATACGTTTCTGAAGTCTACTACCTTACGACTTTTCCTGATGCATTAAAATTCGAAATGACATCTGGTGTTTGCTGTGTCCAACTTGTGACAGGAGTAGGATGGACAAATATTCAATTCTATTTATAACAACGAGGAAATCTCTACGAGTCTTTACCTGATTCCTAGTCTGTTGTCGTCGTCTGGAAAACGTTTCAATTAATCTTAGTTAATGGCTTTTCAATCTCTGATTAAACTGAATAACTATAGAAGTTACTGAGCTCATTCTTGCTCTCACGCTTTCAAATTGATTCTTTGTAGGATCCCTTGGGTAAAAGAATGAGTAAAAATATCACAGATATGCTCCACATGCGAACATAACCCATTGTTCGATTCCATGTGTGACGTTACTTTCCTTTGTCACTCCATTCATTTACCTTGTGTTTACTCTCTCAAACGTGGTTGTAGTAACCAAAAACAGGCGGATAATAATAAGAATAAAAATAAATGAATAAAAGTTGGAAGTTAATTACCACCTTATTTCATGCAATTATATTTACTATTTCCCTTTACTGAATAATAAAACTTCTCTTTATCTAACTAATATCGATAAGTGTCTCGGTTCGATATTCGGATTTTATTATTGATAATGAAAAACAGATACAGATGTTACAAATGATTACTGTTCTTCACTTTTACGATTTTGGGCCCCTAAACACTTGTTTAATATTGCACAGCCCATCACTAAATCTAATGGTTTTCTTTCACTGAACCATGTGTCTTGGATTTTACCACACCGACTCGCTGTTTTTTAAGTTTCTACGCCTAACTGATTAAGGAATTTCAAAAGGGAAACGTATGGTGGAGGGAGGTTACAAAGATCGAAGAAAAGAGAACGAGAACATAGAATGATTTGTTTGGAAACGAAGGAACAACAAAGTCTGAGACAATCGATTGATATTTTGCAAATGAAGTATTTAATGTATGGTTCTCAGATCTTGCTAAGGGATTATGTAATTTTGTGTTCAAATACATTTTTCCCCGCCTGTGGTCTTGTTCACTACAGTACCATGCTTTATTGAACAACCAAATAGATTAAAGAGATTGCAAGCAAGGGTTCGTTGTGAATGTTAAAACTCGTTCCCACACGGTGTTTATTACACATTATCTCATCATCACAACATTGTTTTCTGGTTGGCTAGTATCCAGATCAAGGGCGTTTGAGATTTCCGGTTTACTTATGCCCAATCAATTAAACTGTGACCTGTTCCCTCATCTTAAACTAAACACATTTGTGAATAGAGTTTGACTTCCATTAGCTACCATTAATTTCAAATTCATTACAGAATGCCTGTCATTCGGTTTCTAAGCATTTAGTTCTATCCAAACGCTAGAAACTGGTTATGTGAAATGAATTTCTATACCATAAAGCTGTTATGGAAATAAATTTTAAAAAAAACCTTATAATTTCCTAACGTAACAAGTATAGCATTAAATAGTCATAAAACAGTATACCAAATTAGAATTTATTGTCACTTGTTTTCAAGTGTCCATGAATTTATTGAAACTTTAAATAAAGAAATATTAAAACACCGAAACATGGATGTATATTTCAGATAAGAGAAACTGTATTTAGAAATGAAAGCGTTTATCATAAGAGCTGTAACGTCTTGAATGAACATCGTTATGATTATAAGTTATACTGTTATTAACATTTGTTGGTTGAGTTATTGAGGCTGGAGATGTTCCATTTGATCCAAAATGTAATGATGTACGTGGTGTATTACACGAATTACCGTTACTATTGCCACCATTTGAAATCTGATCAACTGTATTAAAACGTTCATGAAGTTTACGACGTATCCTCGCTCTAGTTAGATTATCCATCTCATTAAAATTTATAGTTTCTTTATCAAGTTTAGCTAAAAATTCTTCCGATGCTGCATTTGAAGAAATATCTGAAAATGTGATTATTGTATGAATACCACGTGGACGTGTATTTGTTTCTTGGTTTATCATCGATATTAAGTCTGTATTGCATGCTCGTGTACGACACTGTTTAGCTGATTGCTGAAACTGTTGAGTAGTTAAATCATATTGGTCGTTTGATTCTGTTAAGCTTATATCTGTTTGGCAAGCTGTAGAATTTATGCATGGTCTATATTTAACCAAAAAAATTAGAGGAAAGATGATAACATGAGATGCTTAGAATCTCTAATGATTTACTCTCAAATAACCTAACACTAGTGTCTTTTAATTCATTATTAGGTTAATTATATTCTAAAGTCTTATTTTTTATCGGATAACACTTGAACCGCTTTCCCGTGGAATAAATCAAGCTGACTTCTGATTGTGCTAAAAGTGTTAGCGTTGATCCACTTATTATCATAGTAATTCTACATAAATCTAATGGTGGACTTTATTGAGTGCAATTGTCAGTTAAGTGGTAACTGTTTTCTACACGTTTTCTCTTTTTTACTGGTTATAATCATTATAAGGCTTCAAAATCATCGGAATACACTTTAAAAACGTGTTTTTCAACCATGTGATCCTCTCTTTCAAGCCCTATCATCTATTATTATTCTTATCAATTTTCAGGAAAGTTCCTTAGATGCACTATTTGGTATTGAAAAATTAACATGGCGTATAACTTCCTCATGTTTCCTATAGACCTCGCTACATGGTAGCATTTATTATTTACGTTATATAAAGACTAAATTGTATTCCTTGAAATAAAGTGGTTGTTGAGTCGTTTAAATCTTAATATTTAAATATCACTGATTACAGTTGATTAAAGCTGAATGAAATAAAATGAATTCATAAGTACATATTTAAGGAACCCTTCGATATATTCGTCACAACCATCGGATCTGACGCACCAGAGGTCTCTTCGTGGTGAGGTCCCGATAGTTCACTTATGATGAGCGAGTAAAGATGATGAACAATTATTTCAGGGCCTCATGTCATTCAATAGTTTCTCAGCTATAGTCAATCAGTGACAGAGATTATTTTGACATTTTTGCTTCGAATTCGTCTTGTTTTAAAAAAAATTCGAACCCATTTGAAGCGAAAAAGTCTTCCATGTTCAACGTAGCGGTGTGGTGTGAAATCCTTTAAAAGAGTAATCAAAAAAGGTACCATCAAAGTTTTACATGGTGAAAATGTCCGAATTCAAATCAAAGCCTTTATATCATTCCATTTAGTGCTATTATTGAACACTTCTTCCTCTTCATATTGATTGCCAAGTATAAACCGACTCCATGTCAATTCATAAATTATGATAAATGTGTAGGGGTCAGGTACCTAGGTTGGACCATACTTCAGGGTGTAGATTTTTAATTGAGTAGTTTTTAAAGAAAGATTTTTGAAAACCAAATAATGGAAACTCAAAATTTTCGTTTACTAAGTCACTTGTTTCCACATTCGAGTTATTGAATTAAAAATAGAGAATGATCAGTAAAAAAGTAATAATTTACCTGTTAGCTAATTCTATGGATGACGATGTATTAGAATCGGTCGACGATGAATTGCATTCTAGAGGCATAGATAAATCTTCATAATTTTCGTCATCATCATCGTCGTCGTCGGCGTGATGATGCATATTATTCATTGCTGATTCATTTGTTAAATAGCCTAGATTTACAGCTCCAGTTCGGAAATAAATCTCTAATTTAATCGCATCAAATTTATCTGTAATTAACTCTAAATGATTTAATTCAGCAATTTTTTCATATAGATTCGATCGAACTAACAATAATTCCATATCTTGATTATCTAATGAACTGGCAATATCTTTGAATAGACTTTCAGCAATTTCAACATTTTGTTCTTGATCTGGTTGATTGTGTATATGATGCATATTACGTTCACCAACAAATTGATGCAGTTCACTGATCAATTCTTGTTCTTGACGTTGAATCTTGAAATTTAAAAAAAAATTGACAAAGAGAAAAACAAGCATATTTACGAGTGTTTTTTTCTTTCTTTAACTTCATCTAGAAGATGGTAATTTGTTTAGGTAACTCAGGAAAAGTATTTAAAAGAGTATTTAACCAGATATCTATGAAATAATTGACTTATTTTTGCAGATACAAAGTCGCTTTTGTGTATATATTTCATTACGATTGTCAGTTGAATAGTAGTTTTGATAATAGTGAAGTTACTTGAGATATGTGTTTAGTTTAGTTTCCTCGTTATAATAAATGACTTAACGGAATGAAAATCATATTTTCTAAAGGCATTTATTAATAAAATTAGTTAACTGAAGATTCAATTATAAGCAAAAATGGACAGTGGCTAGCAGTGGAATCTAGGACGCGCGTTTCGTCCTATTTGGGACTGATCAGCTGGATGTACCTGCATCTCAAAGTTGATGTTCACTCTGGGACTCGAACCCACTACCTTTCGCTAATCAATCGCAGTCCTAAAAATCAATGGAAAGATTCAAACAAACAATACCAAGTGGATGAATATTCAATTATTATTGAAACATTGAACAATAATTTTGAGATCTTCAATAAAATAAATAAGAATAAATGGTAATTGACAATTAACTATATATATATATATATATCATATTATTTATTGAAATAAAGTGTGACCTTGTCACTGAGATATATAATAATCCCATAGAAATTAACTATGAACAAAAATGAAGATAGTTGTTAAGTGTTAGAATGAATCATTAGTGTTTATATTAAATACACAGCACAAATAAACCTAAAAAATTTTCTTAATCAAAGTTAACACTTTGAATAATAAGTAACTTTAGCGTTAGTTAATAATTAGCATGTAAGATTTGTTTGTTTTACTATAATTTAGTTGTTAATGTTATCTTTAGGATTTACAGTTACATATATGCTCCCAAATGCCATGGTACAGTCAAGGGTGAAGAGAGTCCGCTCTCCCTCTCAAAATCACCTCACATGGCCACGTGTATACAGCCATTGACAGGGAAATCTTACTCACTACCTCATCGCAACGAGGGTGTTGTTTAAGAAATTGAGAGGACGAAAACTGAATGTTCGACACTTTAGCCGGGTTGGTGGACAAGGAGGGTTCACTCAGGGGAGTTGGAAAACCCTAATTCCAAATCAATGGTGCACATAGGCTCCAGAATCCTGAAGGAACAAATAGTGTATGAACCAATCGTTAGTCACCGTCTACTGTGGAACTGCGTCTTCTAACGTTGCTCCACTGCCTTGTGGATCAAACCTTTAGGTCAAAGGATGTGGTCTCCTAAGAAAACTACCTGCTTCGTTTTGAGCACCCGGAACGTATCACAACACACACACACACAAATCATGTGACTTGTGTGGCGCATATGTATTCGGTGCTTCTTCGGTACCAATATTTATATGTTCAAATAAATAAATAAAATACTAATGGTGCATGTAATAGATTTGTTATTTTGTATTCGTTTATCAATATGACCAAATATTATGTGAAATTAATGCTTTAAATAAGTATTTTATTGTTTTTACTGTATAAAATATACTGATATGTATTTACAGTTCACTAACTAGCTGATATCAGATGTAACGTAGTAATGAACATTCTAAGTTGAATTACCAAACAATACTATAATAATAGAACAATAACGGGATGGATTTGTGTTATATCGATTGAGTGTGTGTACGTTCTTGCCCAGTTAATATACATGAACGTGCTGAGTCTCCGCCAATCATAGAGGAGTGAATTTATTGATCGCCCAATGATACACAAAGCCGTATGAGCAATCTTGAGTACATATCAGTCCTGCTTTCTGCCTAACCCAGCATGTTAAGTCCAGAACACTAATAACAGCCTCTGCAATATGAATCATTATTCTCAAACATACTGGGTTTATATACCAAACAAACTGACCACATCTTACCATAAAATAGAAAATAACATTTGCCCAATATTTAGCCAAATGTGGCTGTGAATAGGGGGAACAGTAATCAATAGACTGAGGATAACTCAAGAATGGTAAATCATATAGTAATAGTCCATAGGTCAAAATAAAGCTTATAATAAGAGGGACACGAATATGAATAGTTTAGTTAGTTAACAATTATATAATAGGAAATATGCATATCATATTGCTCCATAAATAGTTCTCAAAAGTTACCATTCATAAATCTCCACGGGATATAACAATTTGCATGCACATAGAACACAACCATACCATCTTTTTACCAAACAATACTATGGATTCAATTAAAAACGTTTACTGTTCATATTGATCATAACAGTATTTGAATAAAAAATTTATTTATAAATAATGTTGATTAATTATATACTACTTAAATTTAACTCTTCTATATTCATATTCATATTTAAAGTAGAATATATAAATAACTTCAAAGGATTGTGGTATAATTAAATAGATGACAAATTCATTAGATTATTACAATAAATTTGATTAACTTATTTAAACAATAAGACTAAATAAGATCGTTATAAATATAAAGTAGTATAGTTAAAAGAATTTATGTCCTATTAAAGAAAAACAAAGAATTTGAAATGTTCTTTAGTATATTGGTATTATTGACAGTTGATGATTTATCTGTCGGCCATTAACATCAAACGTTTAATGAAGTAAATAATCTTCTAATACAGTAAATAAGAACAACTGAAACAATGATACTGAAATATATCAACTTTTCTATACAGTCCTGAATCCCACAGCTAGGTATGATATAAATGTAATAAAAGTTATATTAGGATCCCAATCTATTTAAGTGGAGTTTTATTCTCTGAACTGGATGGTTTGGTCATGAAGCTTTCATTGTTTATCTGAACAACATCAACAGCAGAAACTTCATTTAGAAGTGAAATGTATCAATGGGAGATACAATCACAATAAAGAAGTAAACTATGACAGAACAGCAATAACCAATCAAGATCAAGGTCTAAAGGACAAGCTGTCAATCATATGTGGAGAAATTCAAACACTTGATTTCTAACTGAAGTTCTTGCTGGTGTTGTTGTTCAAAAGAACAATGATAATTCCATGGACAAACTGTCCAGCTCAGAGAACAAAACTCCATATAAATCTTTCACCTGAGCAACAAATCCTCTCCGCCAGCTCAGGATCCTATCTGTCTTGTTCTGATGAAAATTGGTTTTTGGAATCTTAGTTAACATTATTGTCTCATTGTTGTGAGTACATATTTCACTATTTACTTTTAGCCTCATTTATAATACGGTTGGTTTTTTTATACACAAAGACATACTACTAAACATTAATCAGTAACCTGAATATATTTATTCATTTATTGGGCCTTTGTCTTGTTTAGAGTGACCTCTTCTTTAGGTTTACCTGTGACTTGATGATCCGTTTACGGCTACGTCCAACTTTGTTTAGTAAGTTCCTCGTTTAAAATACTCCAAAAAAGAACAATTGTTTTTGTAATTCTGCCTTAGATTTGTCTTAATTAGCAATCAGAATTACTTATTTAGTAATTTAAAACAAAGATGATAAAACAAACAACTTTTGAACTACTAGCTAAACATTTTATGAAAACAATTATCAGTATTTAATGGAACAATGAGAAATCGGAATTAATCTGTAAAATGTGATAAATTTGTGTCACACGCTTTGAACAAGCTAGTCATACATACTTGTCACTTTGTGTTTGTGTGGTGTTTGCATGAATTAATGATTCCTTTGTACTTGTTGACTGTCTAATTTTGAATTCCATACACAATACGTTCGTTGTTGATCATCTTCAACTTCTTGATTAAATTGCGTTATTCCTGAGATTCCTAGTTTGTATAATAATTCTAGTACTCCTAATCATCACAGTTTATTAGAACAGTAATTTATTTAACTTTTATCCCTGTTTACAAAGCTAAATGACAATAATAGTAATAATACTATAATTTGTACTTATATTTATACTTTAGATGCTGTTATGTCCTCTGAGTTCGGTGGTTTGATCGAGGTGCTTTCACCGTTATTCATGACAATGTCTTCAGCGTCTGCTTCATATGCTACAAATCTGCTCCATTAGTTATATTTATATCGTTGTAATGTAACTCCGCCTGTAGCTGGTCCGGAGACTACCGCCGGTCCCAAGCCCGGATAAAGGAGGAGGGTTGGACATGGGTTTAGCGACCCCATCCCTTAGAAAACCAACCCGCTAAAAAACGCTAACCAGAAAGTAAGTAAGCGATTTCAGTGTATTATATATTCAAATTCAAACGAAAAGTATAGCTCGGTTTAGATTTTTTCTGCTAATCATCTTATCAGTAAAATATATCGCATTGAAGAAAATGTATACAACCCTACTCCAAAGAATAAACCACTTCGAGAATCGAAGAAGGACAGCAAAATAATAAATAAATTTTTGGAAGAACTACAAAGGGGAACTCTGGCCAGAGTTGACTGAAGAACCTTAGTTGGCGGTCTATGCCTATAAAAGGTAACGAGCATAAGTTATACAATCTTATCGATTTGTTCTTAAATCACTTGGCGCCACAGTCAATCTTGCTACTGTTAAAAGCTAAACAGGACTTGAATGATTTTAATAACAGTTTCTCATCAATATTCAAAGCTAAAAAGTTAAATTAAATCACCATCTAAGTGATATTTCTTGACATTTCTTGTTTGATAAGTCCCTACAAGTGATAATATTGACTTTTTAACCCTTCAGATTACTGAATTAATCTGACAATCATTGAAATATAAACTTAATGTACAGGTGACACTCAATATAAGAAAGACCTTATTTTAAAATATATCCATGCTGTATTCAGATTTGTTTCTATTCCTGTTATTCACTATCATATGAATTATTCAAAACACTTATGAAATGATCTTTAATATCAATGAAAAGGGGGGTATGTCCTATTATTAGGTCAGTGTCAAATGGCATACAATAAAAAAAGCATACACAGTTCACTCTATACATCTTTATGCACAAAAATGCACAAACATACATACTACACACACGTTGAATATCACTAAATGACAAAGAAATGTTATAGATGAACGATGGAAAATATCGAATCCCAAGTTGTTTTTTTTGTTGTTGTCGGTTATCTTTGTATCCACAACGAAAGATCTATCATTGTACAATTTTATTGTATCTATGATCAGTTAAGTATATATATATATTTATATATTTTTTCTCAAAACTTCTGTTAACTTACAAAACTAATTCCAATTACCGTACTAAACGGATAAGAATAAGAATTTTCAATGCATAGATACCAGTTTAGAAACTTATCTATAAAATAATTATTATGGTTTATTTCATTGAATTGATTGGTATTATAGATATCCAACTCTTTACCAATTTTTTAGAGATGTTTTATATCCATTTTTGTTTTTACCCTTATTTCTGAAGTGTTATCGACAAGTGTACAGTATAGAGAGGAAGTGAAAATAATCCTAATTCATTTTCAATTAATTCTTAACCAATCAGAAAATAGTAACCTTAAAGTGGATAGTTTTATAGTGAAGAGAAAAAAATGTTAACGGAATGTAGACAAGTCTAACATGTTCAATGAATGTAATAAATGTTTTCTACAAGTTAGTCTAGGAATAAATGAAGTAAGAACAACACGAAAACTTGTGTTTATGTGAATATTGATTATCCATTTTCTTCAATCCAATTAAATTTTTCAAAGTTCTTATACTATTACTAGTTTGATTAAAGTAAGGATTAAGGGTAGAAGAGAACAAACCAGATTTCAGCGGAGGAAGAAGCGTTGGAAGTGGATAGGACACACATTGAGGAAATCACCCAACTGCGTCCTCACATGGAATCCTCAAGGCCAAAGGAAAAGAGGAAGACCAAAGAACACATTGCGCCGAGAAATAGAGACAGATATGAGAAGAATGAACAAAAATTGGAGAAAACTAGAAAGGAAGGCCCAGGATAGTGTGGATTGGAGAATACCGGTCGGCGTCCTATGCTCCATTAGGAGTAACAGGTGTAAGTAAGTAAGGATTAAGAGGCTAAAACTTATCATGAAAATATTTCATATGATATTCATTTGAAGATGGAGAAACTCATGATGAATTACGAAATTCCTTATCGTTACATATTGATTAGTGGATTGTATCCATTTACTGCAAATTCTTAAACTAATCAGTATATTCATTACCGTATCAACATATATGAAGTATTGAATTCTTGAGTTATCAGTCAGTGAACAAAGATTCCTTAGATTAGATAAAAGAGGGTAGCTATTAATCAGTATGTTATGTTTGAAGAATGCTTAACATATACTGTTTTGTTAAGAACATATGAAAAACTTCTAAAATATTAGAACCCATTCAAAATAAAATTACTGAAAATATTTAGGTATAAAGCAGCTATTTCATCTTAATTTAGGTGTAGTTAATTCGGAACGCAGTGTACATCTGAGGACATTTACGAGATAGAACTGAAGCTACTCATTCATATGGTGAAATAAGCTTGAATTATATAATGAATCAATTTTCACAACATCAAATAGTTTTATACTCAAAGAAATCCTTAAGATCCAGGTAGAATTGAACGCATATTTTATCTTGTATCTACATTTCGTAGTAGCAGGAACTGTCTACCCTAACTTCGAAGTTGGAACCCTATATATACTTATATATAGGTAGTCATTTTGTCCTTCTAAAATCAAGGTCAATAATCTTTAAAAAAGTATGTTCAAATAGGTTTAATTAAATTAGTGGAATTACTCCAAATATTTGAAATAAATAAAACTAATTTAAATGAACATGTGATATATAAAGTATATTGGATATTTAATGCATTCACACAGTTCATCATTAGTTGCTTTGATCCGATTGGATCTTAGTAAAATTTCATCTGAAAATCATCTGATGTAGAAAGTGTAACTCTAATAATATACAAAAAAAGAATGTCATAAACTATATAGAATCACTTATTTCCTCTGATAAAAGAACTATTTGTAAGAACTGAAAGAAAATCTTCAAAAACACATTAGTACATTTATATTTCAACAGTGAAAAGAAAAAAGAAAAACAAAGAAAGTGAACATATGAATTATCTAAAGTAAAATAATCTTTAAATTCACTTGGTATTGTTTGCTGGTATCTTCTAATTGTTGTTTGAGACAACAATTGCTCAGTCTCTTATTGGCATGTGTGTATCCTGTGCGGACTGCCTCGATAATGCATTGATTCACAAACAGTGGAATCCAGGAGGCACAACTCTAAACAACAATGGGAAGATACAAGCAAACAATACCAAGTGAATTTAAACTTCGCCTCATTGAACAAGCAGATAACTATCAAGACTCGTTAGCTAAGTGGATAACGCGATCGTGTTTCAAGCGAATGGTACTGGGTTTGAGTTCTGAAGTGAACATCAACTCTGAGATTCAGGTACATCCAGCTGACGAGTCTCTAACGGGACGAAACGCAGGTCCTGGATTCCATTGCCATATATATATATATATATATATATATATATATATATATATATATATATTGGACGTTTTAAAGCGAACTGATCATCGTGTTTATCTAGCCTTTCAGTAGTGATTAAATTCTACAGATCATGTTGTAATGTGATCACTAGTCTAATGGACTCGACAGTGAGTGGACCATTTCGATATATCAGGGGGTTAAACGTAGCCTGTAGGGAATCTTGTTCGATCTAGGTTTCGTTATACCTAGCACACGTTATCAATGTGTGCCTGAAATCTTGAGGTAACTGATGGATTATGTGGAATTACATTCCACTTTATCAAGTTTCACAATCTGAAAATATGCCTTTGAGCAGGAAATTTCAGTTATTTAGTAACCGTGATCGTGTTGTTCAATGCAGAACAACATTTTTGGAAAGTAATAGTAAGTTATATGAGCTGAAGTTGTTAATAATGCAAACATGATGGCTGTATATCCAAATTTGTTCATCATCAAAATAACAGTTGATATAAATGAAGCATTTACATTGAATTCTTGGCTTGTTAACACCTACTTTTTTTAAACCAATTTTAGACTCAGACAACTATTGGTTTCCAAAAAAAGATGTCAAAGATCATAAAAGTTACTTTACCTAGTTCCTAATATTGGTCGAATTATGTTGATTGAAATAACAATGTGGTTACTTAGTTGAAGAACTAGATAAACAAGGTATACCGAAATGTGAACTCATTCAGTGTTATGTCCTGATTAGGATAAAGAATGGTAACTTTGGAATCTATTTATGAACCAATATTATGCATATATTTTTTATCGTATAATTGCTAAATAACTAAACTATTCATATTCATGTTCCCCTTATCATGAGCTTTATTTTGAACTATAAACTTGTTATACGATTTACCATTCATGAATTACACCCAGTCTATTGATTACAATTCCCCCTTGTTCACAGCCACATTTGGCTGAATCTTGTGCACATGTTATTTTCTATTTCATTGGTACGATGTGGTTAGTTTGATTGGTATATAAATTCAATATGTTTGAAATACAGTGGATTCATACCGCAGAGGCTGTTCTGCACTTAACTGGATGGGCTAGGCAGATGTAAGACCGATATGTAATCTAGACTGCTCGTACGGTTTCCGTGTGTCACTGTTCCGGTCGATCATTCGCTGCCCTCTGATTGACGGTCTTATCACGTCATACGTTAGCAAGGCATCCACTCTGTCGCAAGATATAACATTCAAATAAGAGACTTTATTTCAATCTTGAATAACAATATTCGATTAGCACTAAAAGTTAGATATATTACTGGTTGTTACTTAATAATCAACATTGATGTAAATAATATACATGTCTAAAAATTCAGTAATGGCGACGTTAATAATGAAATTCCTAGATAACTAGTCAGAATCCAAACATCAATTCATAAACCAGTAAATCATATTATCCTCATCATAGTACTATCTAAACTTTCTTTAATTAATGTGTTAATCAATCAGTTTCATAAGAATCGAACATAATTTCATTGATCTAATAAATTAGTTTGACTAAATATCAAGATTAGGTAAAGAAAAAAAAAACTGGCGACATTATTGATGTTACCGCTTAATCTTAATACTAATTGGTTACAGGATGACTAAGAACTAAGTATTTATAAACAAACTAGAGTTCAATCGTTAGGTTTGAATGAATTATGTTAAACAATTTACATTAAAATCAATTCGAATAAACAACAACAACAATACCTTAAAGTGTTTATTCTAAGGTAGAAACATGCTGTGCATGTATGACATGCAATAAACAGTTTTACAGTCCATGCATACAAGTGAAGTTTAGTGAATGTATGTTGATGATTGTATTGTATGCAATAAACAAGTAGAATGGTCGTTTATGTAGAAAGCTAAATCTGTTATAGAATACATGAATGCTTTATACTTAAGGGTAAGAAACACATTGATTCGATGAATTGTATGATTAAGATCAGAAGGTCCAACTCTTCATTTTGTAAAAAGGGGCAATCTATGATAAGAATAATTAATTATTAATTGTAAGGTGATGGTGAAATAAGGAAATGGTTATCTAAACTTGGATCAACAGAAAATATGTCAAAATAATTCAGTAAGAATTCGTGTTTGAATTGGGTTTTGTCTATGGATATATATTAATTAGGTGTACCATCATAGATCTGATCACCAGATAAACGTTTCGTCCTAGTATGGAACCCATAAACAGTTTGGAACCGTGGGATAGAAAATATGAAGTTTAGGATGATATGTCGTGACAAGCGACAGTCAGAATCCTAATCTTAATTTGGTAAACTTTCAGTCTGATATTTACCCCATAGCTTAGTGTCTCTGATTTGGCTGATTACACGCCAGACCACCACCATTAAATTTTAGCCAACAGCTAAGTTTCAATTGGTCCACTATTTGCAAACTTTCTCTCTATGCCTCGCCCGTGAACCTAAAATCAGCAACAAGCCTCCACTACACCTATATTTTTACAGACGCGGTTTGTATACAGACATAACAGACGGCATCACATCACCAAATAAAAAATAACGGATATACATAAACAAGCCTAAAGGGCAGACAGTAAATAAGAGGCTGGGATGAAAATAGGGTTAGTAAATCGTGTGAACGTACTTATACGTCAACTAAAAGCTTATGATAAATGGAATATATATAGTAATAATCTAGTAACTGGGTTATTGTAAAACAAAATTATAATCAATAGTTATTTGAAAAGACCATTCCCAACGTCTACAATATTCGTTCCCCCACAACATAGGGGAGTTGAATGAAAGAAGAAGAACCACAGTTGCATTTCAAACAAATAAGCACTGGCAACTGCAAAAACAAACTGATTTGTAAGGGTTTTATATTTATAATTATTCGTAAACGCATTCCGTCTATCAAAGTATATGAGACTTTCAGGCAGTAATATTCCCCATTTCGTGTTAAGTTTTATAAATTTTTTTCAAGTACACAATACTGAGTGGTTAAGGTATAGTTTGTCATTTAGGCATGTTATTTACGAGATTCTATGGAATTGTAGATATAATTATAGTAGACATTAGTTTACATCAAGTTAAATACTTGTAGAAAAGCGAATGTCCGGCGCTTTAACCGGGTTGGTGGACACGGAGGGTCCAGCTAGGAGAGTTGAAAAACCCTGATTCTAAATCAATGGTGTGCATGGGCTACAGTATCCTGAGGGAACAGATGGCGTATGAATCAATCGTTGGTCACAGACTACCATGAGACTGCATCTTCTGGCGTTGATCCACTGCCTTATGGATCAGATCTTTAGGTCAAAGACTTCGGGTGTGCCCCCCTAAGAAAACCACCTGTTTCGGTTTGGGCACCCGAACAGTATCACAGCCCTCACACGAATCAAATGAGATTTGTGTGACGCATATACATCTGGTGCCCCTTTGGTACCAATATTTATGTGTTTAAATAAAATAAGATAAAATATAAAGTAATTTTCTAGTTAAATTATGTATTTATTACTTCAGTAAAGATATAAAGAGAATATTAAGCAAGTGTATTTCTGTTTATAATTCCCCGGCAAAAACTTAACTAATCTAGTTTATTTTAACAGTATACACTAAACTTGGCTTGAAATCATTCAAATTACATTGGAATTCTACAAATAGAAGAAAATAATTCCAAAGAAGTGAATGAATTATATATAGTTGGTACATTGATTCGTATTTAGCGCTTTAAAGGTGAATATTTTAACCATTTCTCTTAACTACAATTCTTTTTAATAAAGTTCTGTAATGGATGGCATTTCATTGTTATAATATGAAGATAGGTTTAACTTAACAGTACATGTTTGATGTCGTAGGAAATTTTTAATTTGATTTTTCTCTTCTAATTTATGAATGATACCAGTCAAGTTCTTTCAATTAATGTGTTTTGTACTCGACACTTGGGATCGACACATTTCTTCAGCTTACATAGACTTAAGTGTAAAAGAAGATTTACCCAAAATCAATAACATTGTATTCGATTCAATTTTACTAAGGTTGTCTTTCTACAAACTCTTATGAAGTATATTGACTCTTGTTTAGTCATATAAGAACTGTAATACAAAACTGAATGCAAATTGAAATATTAGAATTAGAATAGAAAACTAAACTGCTTACTAAAATCTTCTATCGTATAGATCTCTTTGTGTTTTAAATGTTATCAGAAAATCAATTCGTCATGTTAAATTAACTTGGGGTGACTTATCATTATTCACTTAACCTTGGAATTCAATTCAGTTCATTGGGGACTTAGACAAGAAAACCCAACAAAATAGCTAGTGAGGTGACACAAAAATGAAAACTAAAAATTATTTGATTACGTTACAGCTGATGTAAACAGAGAAATAGAAAATCCATGACGAACAGCGTAAGTTATTTTTTCTAGACATTAATTCACTTGATTCAACGTCCCTAGGTTATTCTATAAACCATAAGCATGATTCACTACCATATCATTTTTATTACAAAGCAATCATAATTTAAATGTAATCTTTTATACTTTTTTTCTACCCTAATGCATGGCTTGGACACAATTGTATTTTTCTCATAGTTTGCACGTTATGTTCGTTTTACTCATCTATCTATTCATGTGATTTTTTGCACTCATCTGTATCAAGAGTCAAGAATAAATAGAGTAGTGTTCCAGGTGAATCGTCTTCTCTTCAGCTTGTAGTTACCGGAACTATGGGGTATTTCAACTATAATTTAAAAACATTTGTTCACAAAGCAAGAATTATAGTATTATCAAAAAGTAACGATATTTAAAATTGTATACTGACTTACTTCTTCCATGAAATGTTCTGCAGTATCGTGAATTCTTTGTTCAATTCGATGTATAATATTAGCAGCATCTCGGACGTTATGTAACTGAGATTGAACTTTTCCAATACGTTGACATGTAGCATCTAAATTCCTACTTATTTCATGTCTTAATTTTGCAACGGCTTCACCAAAACTTGTTACTTCATGTTCACGATGAGCATTAAATGTGCATAGAA
Organism: Schistosoma rodhaini; assembly: GCA_944470415.2. Taxonomy (NCBI): domain Eukaryota; kingdom Metazoa; phylum Platyhelminthes; class Trematoda; order Strigeidida; family Schistosomatidae; genus Schistosoma; species Schistosoma rodhaini. Next base: position 33,648,367 of record OX104037.1, read on the forward strand.
CACATATACACATTGAACATGCTTCACAGTAAAATCGTACAGTTTCACCTGGATGATCTTTACATTCAATATCACTATGTGATTGTAACTCAAACGTCGCATGATCTTTAGTAACTTTAGTATTTCTATGTCGTTGAACACATTCATCACATAGAAGTTTATTGCAATCTAAACATTTCGATGTTGCTTTTGGTGAAATATTTAAACAAGCTGAACTAGCGCGTTGTTGACTACCAGCGTTATAATTATCAGCAGTATTAGTTAGGCCATTGATTTCTGATGAATTTGTCTTATTTAGTGGTTCACTTGAATGTCCTCTATCAATTCGACTTACTTGTGAACAAATTTCACATTCTCCATAACGTAATTGTTTCCTTTCCAAATTTGGTAATTGATGTAATGAATCGATACTTTCGTTAACAGTGGTTGATACTTGTCTATTATTTTCTAACCTATCGTTAATTCGACAAGTAGTTGGACTACCAATAATTGTAGCTGTTGATGAACCATTCGATGACGCTCTTTGTCTTAGTACTAAATCAGTTAAACCAGAAATTAGAAAATTATCTGGTAATCGTTTAACACCACCTAATGGAAGTTGTGTACGTTTACGACATAATGGACAAGTGAAATCACGATAATCTGTATACTTATTATAAGTAACTTCAGCTGATATATGCTTTTCAATACATTTTGCACAGAATGTATGCAAACACGCAAGACATTTTGGATTTGTATAACTATCGAAGCATATTTTACAAACAAGAAATTCATCATGTATTTCCTGAGCTAATCGACCAGCTACTGTACCTAAAAATGGATCATTTGCTAAACGAGCTGTATCAATTCTTGGTAAATTTTCAGCTAGAAGATCTTCACATTGTTTGGGTGAAGATGATTTAACATTAGCCCCGGACTCATCATGATGAACTACAAAGAGAAAAAAAACACCATTATGTTAGATGAAATCTAGCAACAATTTTATAGATAAAAAGTATTCCTTTATCAAGCGATCAAGGTTCGCTACAAGCTAAATATGTACATAACTTGACTCGTTTAATATTAACCCCTCATACTGGTACTTTTTCACCTGATTTGATCATTTAATAGCTGAATACTATAAAATGTTATTAGGGAGTAGTATAATCGAAAAAAAGCAATACATTTTAGCCAAATTTGTTGATTATTTAAAATTTTTAGGCAAATTAGTTGTGAATACACTGTGTATTGCTTTTTCGCTTTACAAATAACATTTTTTTACAATGTCACATCACAGTAACCATTGGTGTGAACTAGTGGGACATTAGATAACGACTGAGGCTAGTTCATCATATATATCGGTTGGATTCATGAGCAAGTGTCACTATTTTTGTGTCGTTGTTTGGTAATCTCTTCTATTTTAAAACTACTTTGTCAATGATTCAATGGATAAAATATGAAGTCATTAAGTGGAGGTTATTTGCAAAGTTTTAAATTTTCACTAAGTGTTTCTTTCTCAGTACTTTCCGTTATTTTCTCACACGTTTAGTAGGTAATTACTGTAAATTGAAGTATAGTTTTCCATAATGATTTCCTCCGATTGTACACAAATTCAATTTGTTTGATGAACATAAGTATATTAATAGTAGAAACACGGAATAATATACATCATAAAGACTAAATCTTGATTTACAGCGTCCACCAACTAAATGGACTCAAAATTGGTGGAGTAAGATATACCTAGTGAGCATTCAAAACATTACTGTCAGTCTCAACTCATGATTATTGTATAAAGATCATAATTATATCAGTTATTGTCGACACATAGTCAATAAGGGTACCGATGGTTAAGATTGAGTTATGTGAATTATATTAAGCTTTAATATTCCTACTAATCTTTCCTTTATATTGGGATATTTTTAAAGGTGTAACTATGTTAAACTTAACTACAAATCATATTTAATATAGACCTCAGTATTTTTTATCTATTTTTTCACTGGTTGCTTACACCTTCCCATAGATATTGTAGATTAGAATCACACAGTCACTTTTGGCATATGTTCGTCTTGTTTAGATTCCATGGATATTGCCATTGTATAAAAGTCATTTTTATAGTGACCAGACTAATAATTAACTTGATTGCTGACAAGCAGTTTATAATTAGCATACTTTGATTGGATATATGATATATAAATATTAGTTTCAAGTCCCTAATTATATATTTATGAACTCAATCAATTGAGTAATCGTTCTATTTTCCATTTTGTTGGGATTTCGAAGGCTTAGTCTTATGATCATAAGTTGAGTCTTCCTCTGATTTCTTTTTGGCAAATTAGAAAATGAACTCCTCAATGAGAGTATTGATAATTTATATTTATACTGCCATCATATAGACGAGGCATTCGTTATCGTACATCTGAATATTAGTTCAATCTATCTATTAATTGAATTATTTTATCAAAGTTTTTGAAGTGTTATAATGGCAATAAATAAGTTATTTTATCGATGAGGAATTGGAATTCTCTTTGTTTATATTAAGGATTAGGTTCTAACCAATCTCTACTGGGCTATGTGATTTTTGAGTAAATTAACTTCATAATACTACTGACTTTTAGGTTTATATAAATTTGGAGTGAAGTTATTGATGGAATCTAGGATACTTATTTCGTCTCATTTGGGACCTGTAAGTTGGATTATCCTGAATCCTGGTGACGTTCACATTGAGAATTGAACCCAATCACCATAGCTTCAAATGCCTGTATTTTATTCATACTAACCATATGAAGTCGTTAATAATAACGAGTAAAATATAAACCATAACATATAACTTCATCTACGGTGAACAGATTTTCGCCTACTGTATTCAGTAGATTAATGCATTAAGTATCCATATTTGAAGCAAACACGTACTAGGCCTGAGTCCTAATGTGAACGGCAACACTAGGATACAGCTTTATCCATCCAAGGAATCCTTAGTAGGATGAAACGAACTCTTTGGATTCTAATGTTAGAAACAATCTAAATATGTCATTTTATGGATCTAGTCGGTTAAACGAGATAAAACTTTTATAGTTGATTATTATCCTTTTTAATGACTTTCTTAGATTACTCTCACTAGTTTGTACGTCTTAGCTTGTATTTATAAATAATGATAATTACACAGATTTCCCATTTTCATGTAAATGACTAATTATCTGATCAATAATCCTCTTCGTTTTTTGTTGCCCTCTACCTTTTATGTATTTAAGGCTTATTCACTTTAAAGCCATACTATTTTTTGGATACATTTTGATAGACAATTTATTTCCTTGATAACTGTTTGAATGTGCTCTGATAACATTTAAACAATGTTTACATGTTCCTATCACACTTGTTCAATATTACATATATATATCGGTAAGTAAAGATAAGGTGGAAGAACTATGTTGATCAATGAACCATTATAGGATATTTCCCAATATATATGTGTTTACTTTTGTGGTAAAGTTATCTAAACAAACTTTATACAGCTATACAAATCAGAATCTAAAGACTAATATCATGTGTCTTCTCTTATGACAAGTGAAAGGAAACGATATTTAAAAAAAATTTGTTTAATGTGTTCAGTATAGATAAATATTATTTAATAAGAAACATAGAATGTCTGGTCTAGGAATTTGGACATAGTTGATAAAAACAGTATCATAAATTATAAACTAATTTGCGTTGTGACCGTTCAAGTTTAGATACAAATAGATGGAATGGAGGTTTGTGAAGACTGTAGTGATTTTAATAGTTGAATTTGTGAGTTGATGTAAACTAGGTCTTTGATTCGAGTCTCGCATGTTGGGTCGCAGATGTGCACTGCTGAGGAGTCCCATATTAGGATGAGACGGCTGTTCAATTCTACCAGGTTCTCAATGGTGGTCTAGCACCAATCGATTAATGATCCCAATCAAAAACTGATTCTTTTGTTAGGAATTCCTGTATCTTTGCCTAACAATATCTTGTTTCTAACTTGCAGTTCTAAAAATACAAGTTGACGTCATTGCATATAACGTGATCAGACACATGTATGGCTTGTTGTTGCGTAATTGTTAAATAAAAATAAAAATCTTCAAACGTAAATATTTATCATATACATCCTAGCCATTTTCAAAGTTTTTAGGTCATGTAATACTAAGTAGATCAATACAGTTTAGGATACATCTAGTAGGTTGCCGAAAATTATGTTATTTAATAGAGGTCGATTATATATAAACAAACATTTAATTGCAGTACATAACTATAAATTTTTCCTACTGAGTATTACAATGATTTTACATACATCATATGCTTAGGCATAATTATGTAATTAGGGAAGAAATAGACAATATGGGTAAATATTTTTTTTATCGGATAATAGTTAACTAGTATTGAACAGCATTATGGTGATTTTAGGTGAATTCTCAGCATGTTGAAGAGAATTATTTATCACATTGAAGATATTTTTAAAGACAATGCTGGTTAAATACAGTTTTCGGTCATAGGATTGAAGATGAAGATTTGGAGCTTGAATAAGGGTCACATTTTGACAAAAAAGTCATGGAATGATGCTTTATGAATTAAAGTATTAAAAACGTTACTTAATCTAATCAGAATCAATTTTTCATAACAGGTAAAGCTTCCAGTGTTTACTTATCAGTACTAAATAATTTCATTTTGATAATTTTGTCCTTTATCAATTCTAATTAAGTTTCATAATCTATATATGTAACTTAATGTTCGATTGACCTTTGACTAACTGATTGATAAACTAAGAATATATTTACCTGTCTATTGGTGGTAGTCTGATATAAATGATAGGCTTCAAGAAAGTTTCTAACGGTTAGTTATATTTAAAACTCAATCTAATTTGTATCTACATAGTGATATAAGCAATGAAATATAGAAATTACTAAATGGTCAGTATATGTTTAGAAAGTGTAGAGATGAAGAAAATGTTTACATTACTTATTACATTGTTTAATGCTAATAACAGTTTGTATAATTCAAGTGTTAGGTTAAATAATATATTGCGTAACTATTTAATTGTATTAAAATGATGTCTGTTGTGAGATATCAACCCACTGAAGACTATGGTGGACGGTTGCTCAATTTCGTGAACTGGTTGAAGTTAGACATCATCACCGTTCGATGACGACTCGGTGGTCTAGAGGTTAAGCGTTCGCGCACGAAACTAATAGGTCCTGGGTTCGGATGTCGCGAGGCGGGATCGTGAATGAGCACTGGTGAAGAATCTCTCAATGGGACGAAACGGCCTTCCAGAGCTTCCAGGTTTTCCATGGTGGTCTAGCTTCAATTAAATCATGATTTCAACTATAAAATGAGAGAGTTTATATTCTTGTTCAAGTGAATTTTAATTATATTTTATTAACTTATTAAGATGTGATGTATCTAAAGCCAAATTTATAGCCTATTTTTCGTCCATTTGCAAACATCATTTCATCTCCTGAAACGTTTTAATAACCCAATAACAGTTTTTCAAATGCTTCACTGATAATATTAATAATGAGATTGATTTGAAAACAATAAGTTACTGGAATGGATATTCTTCTGAAAGATAAATATAGAATATTCTGTAATTTTTTCTTAAAGATAAGAACAACGTAGTTGGTTTCAGCTCTTTTTTTATCTGTATGTAAATCCTATTATTATTATTATTATCATTGATTAATTTATTCATTGTTTAAATGTTTGTATACTGATATTTAGTCCTCAATTTAAGTTTTTTTTCCTGATTAGGGGATTCAAAGATAAAAGTTATTTTTGTTCAGTTTTAATTTATTTAATATTTTGATGTATTTAAAAATAAATTTTTAAATCAACCTGTTTGTAAATTTTAGTTGACCCCCTGATGTTGATGCAGAATAATTGAATCTCTGATTGAATGGTCGGTATAGCTGCAATCCCGATGTAATTGATCCAAATAGACTTACCGTGACTTTTGGAAGTCGTTATCTGTTTCTGAGTAAGTTATAAATTATAAATTTGTCAATCTATGGTCTGATTAATGTATGAAACTATTGTTTTAAGTCTTACCTTATTCCCTGTCGGATAATGTGGTATTCTTGTTTTCCATAATGACTTGTCTAACAGGTTTACTTAACGGTAAACTATTATTACCTTGATGGCTGTTTTTTTCTTCATAATTTTGATCAGTTTATTGCTAAAACTATCAGTTACTCTATTTTGATGGCTCTTTTTAGATTCTTACATCACGGCAATTAACATCGATATGTTCAGGGAGGCGTATTATTTCCAATTACTTTTCCGGGATGTTAAATTACCTGCCAATATTTATGTAATTTATGCAAGTCGTCGATACACATTAACTGTATATTTCAATGTTATAATGCTAAGCTTATTTCCATCCCATTAGGTTAATTAATTAAAAGTATACTTTTGACAGCACTTCACAAAACTAGCCGACGAAGATATTCATAAACGAAAAAATAATCGTTCTCCAATCTATGTTAATGTGTTGGCTAATTTCCCCCTATTTCACAATAAGTGGATGGATGTAACATTATTATTTTATTTATTTATTTGAACACATAAATATTAGTACCAAAGGGGCACCGAGTACATATGCACTACACAAGTCACTTGGTTCGCGTTTGGGCTGTGATACTGTCCGGGTGCCCAAACCGAAGCAGGTGGTTTGCGTAGGGAGCCACACCCGGAGCCTTTGACCTAAACGTTTGATCCACGAGGCAGTGGAGTAACGTTGGAAGATGCAGTTCAACGGTATGCGGGTGACTAACAATAGGTTCGTACGCCATTTGTTCCTTCAGAATTTCGGAGCCCATGTGCACCATTGATTTGAAATCAGGGTATTCCAACTCCCCTGAGTGAACCCTCCTTGTCCACCAACTCGATCAAAACGTTGAACATTCGTTTTTCGTGCTCTCTATGAGGCAGTGAGTAGGAATTCATCGTCATTGACTGTCTATGCGGGCCATGTGAGGTGACTTTTAGCGAGAGAGCGAATTCTCCCCACCCTCGGCTATACCAGGGAATTTGTGGACTGTAACAAGTGACATTAGCAAGATTTCAAATAAGAAATTCAAATAACTGCTTTATAAATTTTGGTCTGAACTAATTTAAAAATACAAAGTTTTATCGATTTTTATATTCCAAGACGTGAAAACTAATGGAGGGTAAGCATAGAAAAACGAGAACAAAATATCAAGATTATGATTTAACACTTGATCTGACTATTGCTAATAATACCCACCACAGATATTATCTTTATATATTTAAGACTGCTTAATTTAAAATAAAAAAATTACTCATTTTATTTTCTCATAAGAATTTGTCAAATTTTACAATTACTTTCTTATTCAAAGATGGATAATGGCTAGTGGTGGAAACCAGGGCGCGATTTTCGTCCTATATAGGACTCGTTAATTTTACGGTTAGTTAGCATTCTCGCTTGTTAATTACCATATGATGATCTAGTTTGAAATTTTCATTTTATTGCATAATATTGATGATTGCATATATATTGTTGTCATTATGACCTGTTAATTATCATATGTTGAGGTCACCAATTAGAATACCGACTTCTTGTCTAGACCAATGACATGCAAACCATTACGAGTAGCTTAGATTCAACACTGAGTTCTTATTGGTCCTTTGAGATAGTAGCTTCTCTCTTGACCCAGTAGGTTCAGTCTAGGATACCAATATCTGCTTTCGCTATGTGAATCATGTATTTCAGACATACTTGAGTCCCAGAGTGAACATCAACTCTGAGATGCAGGTACATCCAGCTGACGAGTCCCAAATAGGACGAAACGCGCGTCCTGGATTCCACTGCTAGCCACTATCCATCTCTGCTTACCATGCTTGTGAATTAAGGTATATCGAGGCAATACGCACAGTATGCACATATGCCAATTAGAGACTGACCAGTTGCAGTCCTAAACACATCGATGGGAAGATCCAAACAAACAATACTAAGTGAATACTTGATTTATATTACAAACAAATCAGACCGCATGATACCATAAAATGGAAAATAACGATTATAAAAGACCAGGTTATAAATGGTTATGAGTATGAGAGACTGTAACTAATAGATTGGGAATAATTTAAGAACAGTAAAACGTATTATAATAGTCAATGGGTCAAATGAAAGCTTATAATAATAAGAATATGAATATTCATATGACATTACTTAATAGTCATACTTTATATATATATATATATATATATATATATATATATATCCTAGCAGTTAGCATTCACTTATTCTTCATTCGGATATAACAGATATACTATGCATTTTCATATTTTCAACTGTTATAATTACTTGAGTATTTATTTATTATTAGCCTTATTCATTATTATATTTCTTTTACAATATAGAATTCTCAGCACAAAGTATTTCAACAAGTTCCTTTTTCTTATTTCTTGGTCGATCCAGACGATAATTATTAAGTGGTCCAGTTAATCAACATTTAAATAATGTACATTCTTTTCCCTGTATATTACCAACAACCACGATATCTCTGACTAGGCCTTTTGTAACTTGTACAACGAAAAGTTGTACACTTTTCAGAAACGCACCTGAATGAGTTGTACGATTAATAGCCATAATGATGCATTAAGACAAACAAAATTAGATAACTTATTGAAATATCTAGATGTCAGGTACAGGTAGTCCAGATGTTTAAACAGGCCATCGAATCCAATGTAATTCATACCTTCTTTTCTATTACATTCATACGATAGAAAGATTGCATACACTAAAAATTAGTCTTGATTTCATACAGATTTTCAAAAAAAAATAGATCAATTCATTTTTGTTGTTTTGCCTTTTTTTTCTTTTTCTTATTTGTCTGATTTCTGTTAAAAATTGTGTTTGCTTAGTGATATCAAGAAAAAAAAAGGAGTGAAGAACGAGGATTGGAGCATTTATTGAACTGTAAATTGAATGTATGTACAAGTCCAGAAATCAAGTAGACGAAGTAACTTTTATTTTATCATTTCAGCTAGTTTGATTGATATTTCATGCTTGTTTAAACAGAGAATATAGGCTTATTTTATATATGTGTATATGTACATCTCCATGAATAGTTCATATTGAATAATAATAAGATAAAATGAGGTGAGATGAACGCTTTGTTATGTTATTTCAGGAATAAAGTTAATCTATTTGAATGTCAAAGTGTCTAATATATTAAAGATAGATTAGATAATTACCATTTTAGAAAAAAAGTTATAATAAACTGTCAGGGTATGATGGTGATTCACCGGATGATTACACAGTTACAAACTGGTAATCTATAGATTCTATATAGTTAAAATCATTAGTCAATTGAAGTTAAACCACCATGGTGGTCTACTAAAATCTTCACAACACCCCTTCCTAATAATCTCTAGATTCATTAAGAAAATCAAATCCTAATTTTAAATTTATATCTTTACTCAATAAGTTTTCAAATGAACGAAATGTATATTTATTTATAGAAACTGGCTCAGTGGTATAGAGGTTAGGCGTTCACTCGTGAAACCAGAAGTCCTGGGTTTGATTTCCTTATGCGGGATCGTGGAGTTTCACTGCTGAAAAGTTCCATACTAGGACAAAACGGTTGCTCAATGCTTCCAGGTTTTCAGTGGTGGTCTAGCTCACATAGACTCATGAATTTTACTATTAAAATTTCGTTTAATCTCATGGAACTGAAATAATTCAATATTCATGAATTGTCACTATACTTACTGTTAACTATTAGAGATAACGTTCAGCGAAATCAGGATTGAACATTTTATTTTATAAAAATAATACATTTCATGATTCCAAGTTCATTCATAATTCATAATATTTTGATTTTTCTAATGAGAGTTGGTTTATAAAATCAAAATTGTGAAGTTACTATGATTATTAAGTAGTAAATGGTGAGTAACAGGAAATTGAACCACTAAACTACCGTGTAATAAAGTAATGGAAAGAACCTCATAAAAAGAAAACAACGGAAACGAAATAACAAACTGAAAAGTTTTCAGAAGTGATTCATTCAAAACTCTACCGACCTTCTTTAAACTGGTGCTATTCAACCATTTCACAGAGATATCTCAGATAATAATGGATAATTGTCACACTATATTGCATATCAATGAAAGCTGAACTTAAAAACCAATGAATATTTACTCTGTTGTCAAGATGTGAGGTTCGATGATTCTGGGTTTAACACTATGAGAGGTAATAAACTTGCTTTGACAAGGAGTCTAACATATGGATAGAGCAACTAGCTGATACTTGCTGTTTTCCATTAGTTCTCTAGCTGTAGTCATTCCATTAGGAAAAATACCTTTAAATTCGATAATATCCCCCAAAGTCCTATTCTACATTTGATCAACGTCTGGGAATGTTGATCATCCTAGGATATTTACAACCGTATCACTCAACATTATAGCATGAAGCATTACCACTGAGGTATTTGGGCCGTGACTGAGATTGCAGGTAAGAAATACTGATGATAATCAGCACGAAACTTAGGTCTAGCAGATTTTCCTCCTAACTAACTGAAACCACTTAAAATCTTTTATTCCAAAGTGAACATTCGTCTTCGATTGAAGTGGTTTTATGGTCTCTAATTTTGAAGTTATATTTTATAGCATACTTGATGTCATTCACAGAATTATAAATAACCAATTAATGTCCGTTAAATTAATTTCAAATAGACTTTTATTGTGTATGTATCAGTTCAATATTGGTTTCGTAATCAATAGCTATATTATGAAAGTATGATGACGTAATCTTTCTTGATACATTTCATTCACGTTGATATTTGTGTTGCTGACAAATCTAACCTGAACACTAGTAAGAAAGTATCACTAGCGTAATTTATATCTCTCATGTCATGAAAAGTACACAACAGAGTCTAATAAGAATATAATTCAATGACAATAATAACAAAATTATTATTCGTAAAGATTCATCAACAGTTCGTCCGCTGAATAATTTTATTACAGGATAGTACCAAGAGTTTATAGGCTGACTATGAATAGAGGATGAAGGAGCTATGAACATGAATTTTCCGTTTGATTTATTATATTCTACTTTTGGATAAGCTCTTTTGAACAATGGCGGTACTAAAAAGCCAAATACTAATTGATTTCGTGCATATATTTGCTCAGACAGATGTGAAGATGAGAGATGGAGAAGGCTGACACGCTAACTGAATTTACTCAAGATATGTTTCAACATTTATAGACATAAAAAACACAAGCAAATCTATAGAAACACAGTACTACTATACACACATGCTAAAGTCACACTACGAATGACAATATGACTGAGAAGATTGAAATAATTCATCTATCCAAAAGTAAACATAAATTGGTATGCAGCGATGCTAGTTGTTACAACTAAAGTAATCCTACAACAATATGAACTGTTTGTATATAATTAGTACGTTCTTTCTAACTCTCTGCTTTCCATTTTTAATCAAGTCTACAAAATTCAACTGACTGGTTTGAAAAGTAGCAGAATGTTATATAACCCAAAACTGGTGACCCTGAATAACTTCATTTTTTTAGTTACTTTATTATTCATTACATTAATCCATTTAATAATAATTTTTCTTCTCGTTGAGCGACTTTACAAATTTGGTTTCATTAATATGTTTAGTTGAAGGGATTCCATGAAAGATTGGTTTCACTCGTGGGTTACATTCGTCACAGACCGATCATACTTACTTACTTACGCCTGTTACTCCCAATCGAGCATAGGCCGCAGACCAGCATTCTCCAACCCACTCTGTCCTGGGCCTTCTTTTCTAGTTCTCTCCAATTTTTGTTCATTCTTCTCATGTCTGTGTCTATTTCTCGGTGTAATCTGTTCTTTGTTCTTCCTCTTCTCCTTTGGCCTTCAGGATTCCATGTGAGGGCTTGTCTTGTGACGCGATTGGGTGATTTCCTCAAAGTGTGTCCAATCTACTTCCAGCGCTTTTTCCTGATTTCTTCCTCCGCTGGAATCTGATTTGTTGTCTCCCACAGTAACTTGTTGCTGATATTGTCTGGCCATCGGATCCGAAGTATCTTGAGTAGACAACTGTTAATAAATACTTGTATCTTCTGGATGATGGCTTTCGTAGTTCTCCAGTTTTCCGCCCCATACAATAGAACCGTGTTGACATTTGTATTGAAAATACTAATCTTGGTATTGGTTGACAATTGTTTTGAGTTCCAGATGTTTTTCAGTTGTAAATATGCTGCTTTTGCTTTGCCGATCCGCGCCCTCACTTCTGCATCTGATCCACCGTGTTCACGAATGCTGCTGCCGATCATACTTAGGGTGACATTAAAAACCAGAAAGGAATAAACAGCTATTTTGTCTTAGCGCGCAGCTCCTCAGAAGTGCACACCCTAAACTCTAACACGGATGGAACTATGGACTTTCATATTTCTGGTTGAACACTTGATTATTAGAGCCACTAAATCAGATTCCAGTGGTACAATCACGACTTCAACCAACCTGTGATATAGAGTGACAATCATCCAATCTCAATAATAACAAGTGTTTCATTTTCGACACCTCTGAACTTCACTTGTCACCGCTTCTCACCAAAGCTACTAATTAGCTGATTTTTAGGGTGTATATATGTTGTAATCGTTCCTAATAATTATTATTATCTCACATAAATTGTTAATCAATGCTTTCTAATTTTCAAAGATTCCTCAGTTAACACAAACTTCCAACAAAAACAATACCATAAAAATATTATCGTCTAATTAACTTTATTAAAATGTTTTACTAATGAAGAATATAATTGATAAATAGCTATTTGTTTTATCAAGTATTTACAATAGTCAGTGTTATCAGAAGGGGATTTTGTGAAGATTTTAGTAATTTTATGGTTGAATTCATGAATCCATCTCGCGAGGCGGGATCGTGGATGCGTACTACTGAGGAGTCTCACAGTAGGACGAAACGGCCGTTCAGTGCTTCCAGGTTTTCCATGGTGGTCTAGCTTCAACTGACTCATGATTTCAACCATAAAGTAGTCAGTTTGCTCATATTATCATCCTTTAAATCCTACGAATACATTCAAACAAGTGAATCTGTGATGTCGGCGACCAGTAAGTATAAATGTAATTCTAATCTACTAAATAATCTACAGCAGCTCACGTACGATTGAGCTTGTTCACATCTAATTTGGTTAAGCTCTTTTGTTAACTTATTTAGCAGACGGAGTCATTCGTACAGTAAAAACCTATCTATACTATTGTACCTTTATTATGTACGCTTGAACATTGATTACCGCCTACGCATATATTCATTCTGCTAGGCCTACTATTAATCGCTTAATTGATTTGATGATTCATTCATTTCATTTCCATATGTATATTATGTACATTTTAATCCTATTCACTGACTCGTTGACTCGTTGATTCGCACGCTCGTTTATTGACTCGATCACTCGCTCTCTCATTTGGCTCGCACGCTCACTCACTTGCTTTTCTGCACTACTCTTTCATGCTTGCTTAGCGTGCCTGTAATTTGGTATATCTGTGTTTGGTTCAATAATAAACTCAATCAACACTTAGTATTCGCCTTCTGATTTATACACCGTTGGGGCGTTAACTAGTAATGGTTATCAGAATGAACAATATACGAAATTTAAGGATAATATCGAATATCGACCACCACAAATTAATTGATTTTACTCTACTTTAAATTTGATTTTTACGATTATTCAGTTTGAAATTAATTAAATTTCAAATTATTGATTAAATCAAAGTATCGATTTTTAATAGCCTGTTGTTTACTTTAATTGAATATTCAAAGTAATAACATTTTCCTATTCACTATTTAAATATCTATGGTAAACCTTTAGTGTTATGCTAAGTTCACATAGATTATTCTAGTTTCTGGGCAAATCAATTTATTTATTCTTCTTAAATCACATTTGGATCTTGTTAACTATTCACTTATCAACTTTGACCGTTTTCTTATTATGTGAGCGTTGGTATGTACCTTTCTTATTTTACTCACCACATGTCTGTAACTTATTTTTGTCTGACTATAAATAATCGATTCATGTTCGATTAAATCAAGTTGGTTCGAATACCTTTTTCAATGTGCATTATCCCGCTACGCTCTAGTCTCTTTAATTCCTTCGCTTTATCCCTGTGATTGTCTGTCAAGATCAATAAGTGTACAAAATATACATATTCAACACTTCATTCTCGTATTTGACTTAGTTAGTTCCGTTGTACACTAACGGGATTTAAGTCAATGATCATATAAAAGGAATGGCTACATGTATTTCTCAATTAAAATCAATCATACGGTATAACTGAAGTCATATATAGGGCCACTAAAAACCAATACAATTCATTTAAACAATTAACAGGGAAAAATGAATCTAATTCAAAAAAGTATGATCCAGATAGCATTAAATTATAAAACAGAAAACTATTATACACTGAAAAATGAAACAATCGTATTTGATATTCAAGTATGCATCAATCATTATTAGAGGGAATTTCAAGGTGAAATCAAACTGTTTTCATAAAAAATTATAGACTGAAGATTTCCCAAAGATTTTTAATCATATACCCTTTGACATTTTCTAATATATAAACTAATATGAAAGTTGTTTTAAGGTAATATCTATGACCTATTTCATTAATTAAATGTTTAGAAAAGTTTGTTTCTTATTGTGATAGGGGAAACAATCATTTGATTTTATTTATTTACTGAGTTCAATTTTGGTATAGAAACTGTCTAGTGTAAGGTATTACGTAATGATGTTTCATTAAAATATGATCATATATTTTAGAGACGATACGTTAGCCAAAAATACTGATTTTCAGTTTGAGAAGGTCAATTAAATGAAATGAATTTTAAGGTATTTTATTAAATATTATATATTTATTTATTTGAAAGATTTTTTGGAGAATAGTGAAATTTTTTTTATAGTAGTTAATTAAAAGTTCTTGGCTCAATTCAGTGTTCTTCAGCGACATGGTTAAATATCTGGGCTACATGTTCCTCCTTGCCATCTAAATATTTCAACAACTTATCTGTTTCCTTGTTTATTTCAACATATCATTGTGTCTATTAGTCGCATAACTTATTCAGGTACGTTTGTGAAAAGTTTACGACTTTTCGCTATAAACGTTACAAAACTGTATAATCGGAGATATCGTGATTGCTGGCCATATGGAATGAAAAAAATGAACATTATTCAGGTGTCGATTTCTGAAATGCCAACATCTAATTGGTGATCACTCAACATTTATCGTCAATATCGAACAAGAAATGAGAAACGGAAACCCGCTGAAATACTTTATGCTGAGAATTCTATATTCTACCAAAATTATAATATTGAATAAAGCCAATAATAATAATAATCAAGCAATTGTCCACTATCCATTTTTATCATATCCAATTTTTTTTCAGTTTGACAAACTTTCACAATTCATTTTACAGATGTTGCATCATCACTTTGAATTTCTATACATTTTACAAAACTTACTAACTAAATTCAATGCTTCGTATACAACTATACCATGATTGAGATAATGAGAAAGGTTCAAGTGATTGGAATGTCATCAGCCTATGGATATGGATTTCTTTTTTTTAATGATTGTTCGACTTTATGAAGAAGTAAGTATATTATTTATGCCTAATAGTTACTTAGTAAACAATAAGACCGATGGGGGACAATTCAATGTATCTGAATATAAAATCACAGGATTTCTTAGTAAAACCATACAGAACCATGCATTTTATCTTATTGATTCACGTAAAGTGTCTGTAAATATCTAAGAATTAAGATTAGGTTATTTGTTATTGTTATGCTTGAAGCTAAATTGATTCCGCGATAGCGAACGAAGCCAATGACACAATAAGCTATTCTAATCGGTTGTCCCAGGCCCCGCTAACTAGATGAAGAGGTCCAAGGCAAGTAGGGGAATATATATGTATTCCGTAAGCAGCCGAGTACAAGCAATCAAATAAGGGAAAAAGTCAAGCGCATTTATACAACAACGATTTGTCCTTGAGCATCATTGGTAAATAGCACACACAAAGAAACAATGGACCAATAGCGTTTAAGATAGTTTACAGGTGGGAAATATGACGTGAAGGTAAAAAGAGCGCGTTTGGCGCGGAAACAGCTAAATTCAAATTTTCAAAATAAAATTACAAAACTAAGCCATTTACCAAGTAAGTTCTGGGGATTTGACATCCCCAACAGTTATAAACTTGTTTGATAAATCGATTCAAATATATGACGAGAATAAATGGAACTACAGTAAAAACTGGATCACAAAGTAATACCGTTAAAAATTGGACTAGAAAAATGCATTATCCAATATGTTCGAATATCTGTTTGATAATTCAGCATTTTACAAAAGTCTTTACAGAAATGTAAAGAAGACGTTTATGGTAATTGGGTTTAGACAACTGGTAAAGTGATTTTGACTTCATTTCTATATACTTAAATGAACAACAGTTTAAATTAGTAACTATTTACATTTTGTGCTTTTCGATTGAGGAGTTTGTTTTTCACTTTGTTTAAGGTGAAATCGGCCAAATGATAGTGATTTATTGACTCATTTAAAAAGCATGGAACAAGTTTTCATAACAGTATTTATCAATACTTGAGCGAATAAAAACTTGGCGCTGGTTATAGGGAAGACATTATTTGTAACAATTATATTTGAAATAATTTCTGCGATTGATATTTAAGTAATTCCAATTGATTGTCCAGAAAACTTGTTTAAATAATCAAAATCAAAATCAATAAAGTATATATGACGCCTAAGTAATGAAATCATAACTATGTTAAGTCGTTATCCAATCATATTCAAATGGTGACTATAATAAGTAGGATAATATGAATCAGTAAGATGGGGATCCTGTGAAAAGTTAACAATGTGAAAGTAAGTAAATGAATGCGTGTATATATAACTTTATGTTGTTATTAGTTGATATTAGGTATTCATTTGTTTATTAGAGGTGAATTGAAAATATTTTTAAAATGTCGATATGTATATAAAATGAGAACTAACAAATACATAGATATAGTGATAAACTGCTCAAATTAATTTCTGTCAGAACAACAGTGCATGTGAAATAAACAGGTAGGATAGAGACAGGGGTAACTTAATCAGTAATGATCAATTAACAGGAGGTTGCTTGTTTAATACCATCTTTTCTGTTCAGGCTGTCGTTATTGGTTCATATGTACAGCGCTTCCGCTGTCAACTTTTTTTATGTGTGCCAAACCCTTTTTTTAAGTATGTTGGCCCCTTTAAAGTTGATCCAGTGTCCTATTTCTAACCCATGTAACGTTATTGCCGACGTATTCTCAAGTTTCTTTAGATTAATCAAAGATTTAGGAACATTTTTCAAACGCTGGGTTCCCTTAACCTCACATTCAACAGTCTAGATGTTTCTCCCGCGTAAACTACACTGTAATCATGCCAATTCATGTCACAGACAACATTCTGTTGCTCTTCTTTTGAAAACTTTTACCTAAACTTTTTAAACACTGATTTTACGGTATTACTGGTCCAAAAATACGTGGGTTTATTAATAATCCTCTTAATTTATTCCCGTGTTTCTTTACGGTATGGTATGGTACTTAGTCTAACTGAGTTTTTCTTTCATTTTTAATAATCTTCTTTAAAAAACTCTTTTGGGTAGTTGTTAGTCCTAAGAGTAGACAATATTACATTCAATTCAATTTTTTAGTTCACTTTCTCTTTAATTAGATTACAACTCCTGTCAGTTAAATTTTTCACAACTGTGACCTTCGTACAACATTCATGAGTCAAACAGTAGTCTGATTATCTCTTAGAATGTGTTGATTTTCTGAATACATTAATTTTAAACCTAATATTATGTCTTCTTTCAATCAAACAATCGAGAAACGCTAATTTGTGGTCATCAAATCCTATTTCCTTAGTTAAATTAATGCTACCCGATATGTCATTTAAGTTTTCAATTTTTTTCTAAACCAATTCGTTTAATGATGACAAAAGTGGTGTTACCAAGCTTTAGATAAATTTACAAATTTTGTAATTGCAAAGGAATGCATAAATAAATTTACTACATTCAGAGAGGAACTAGTGAACCCATTGCCACACTTTTTTGCCAATAAAGATCTCAAAATAAGAATAAAATGGATCACAAACACAATTCTAAAACACTTAACCTCATAAAGATCTAATGATATGAAACAAAGTCGAAATCGTAGTTTTTTTACACAGATATTTCTATGCATTTATCATTGTGTGAAAAAAGGTAATTCTATATATAAACTTTCGCGATGTTTATTTCAACCGAACAAGGTAACTGTCAATCGCTTCGTTGATACCTAATGCTTATTTCATTTCTTAATGACAAACCTTAAGCACTAATAATTCACAATCTATACCAGATTTTTATTTAATACAAATGAACTACATGTATATACATAGGATCAAATGAATGAAGTGATCTCAATAATAAGGAATACATTCATTTCCTATTCTATCCTCATTTATTACATATCACGTGTTATGTAATCTTTTGAAAACAGATATATTAGATGATTGAAATAATAAATTTAAAGTACATAGTATTAGTAGATTTGGATGATCACAAAATGTTTTCAAGTTCTTGCTCTTTCATTCAGAATTGTTTTTCTTTTTCTCTTTTTTGGTTCTTTCCTTTTTAACCAAATACCTGCCTACACAATTAGTTGTTATTTATGTACATGAAAAAAACTATTATTGTTACAGTAAGAAATATACATAATTATAAATTCACTTAGTATTGTTTGTTTGAATCTTCCCATTGATGTTTGTAGGACTGCAACTGGTCAGTTTCTAATTGGCATATGTGCATACTGTGCGTATTGCCTCGATATAGCCTAAATTCACAAGGATGGTAAGTGAAGATGGATAGTGGCTAGCAGTAGAATCCAGGACGCGCTTTTCGTCCCATTTGGGACTCGTCAGCTGGATGTATCTGCATAATTATATTCATGTTTTTTTTAACAGATACTTATAATTAACTGTAATCTAATTTTATTGACGAATTAGAGTTTACTTGTTTACAGTATAATTGATGAAAACTTCATGTGCTTTTTTCTTAAAAATTAATTAGGTTTTATCGGTCAATAAATATTATTGTTATGGTTATTAGATTAAGTCTCACACGGAATCCTGAAGGCCAAAGGAAAAGAGAAAGACCAAAGAACACATTGCGCCGAGAAATGGAGACAGACATGAGAAGAATGAACAAAAAATAGAGAGAACTAGAAAGGAAGGCTCAGGATAGTGTGGATTGGAGAATGCCGGTTGGCGTCCTATGCTCGATTGGGAGTAACAGGAGTAAGTAAGTATTAGATTAAGTAACTAGACATAGTCATTAAATATTTTGGTTAATTGTGTTAAATAGTTTAAATAATTATGGTAGACGGTTTCGCTAAATTTCCTGGATTGGTTAAAGTTAAACATTAACACGTTGGATGCCGACTCAGTTGTTTAAAGGTTAGGCGCTCGTGATTGAGACTGATAGGTTCTGGGTTCGGATGTCGCGAGACGGGATCGTGGGTGCGGACTGGTGAGGAGTCCCACCATAGGACGAAATGGCCGTCCAGAACTTCCAGATTTTCTATGGTGGTCTAGCTTCAAATGACTGATGATTCCAACGATGAAATTATGTAAGAGTTTGAACTGTTATTTGACTAATTCCCTGAAAATATCTTGAACTATGATATTAGTTTAAATCTGAATATGATTGTGTATATTTTAGAGTTTTAGTTGTGATATATTTTATCGATCTAAATGTAACAGCATCTCTGTGAAAGGTTAATACCTAAGTGTATGTATCTATCAGCTCACCTGCTATTGTGGAGCAAAGTACATTGTCTGTAGCCAGAGATCGCTTTCAACTTGGATACGGGAACGTGTTCCAGTGTGGTTCCGCAAAGGTGAGAGGAAAGCAGTTAGGAGTTTTATGCTTGAACATGTAATCGACTTTAATCATTCTAGTGATCCATACATTGATTTTAAGGTTGTATATACGATTTATACAAATCTACATAGATTACTTCGTATCCAACTATTAAAAATAGCCGAAGCTCTTACCATCCATGAGCTCAAGCCAGAACTATGTGTACAAAAGGAGTACGTTTTATAGTCATCATTACTTTGGCCTTAATTATTATTATTATTATTGCATTTCTACCTTTACTTATGTTTCATATTCTCATTATTTTATAGTTGTTCATGGCATCACTTCATTTATTTCGCACTTCTATCGACTTTAATTATTGTAACAAAAACATAATAATCATCCCAAAACATTCACGCTATAATTCGTTACTAACTTATTAAGTCTATTGTTATTATTCGTATTATAATCTTTCTGATACATCACCTTGGTTATTCCTTGTTCACATTTCCTCAAGGAACTAATACTTTAACAAAATAATTCTAATATATACATGAATGTACAGCTTGGTAACAAATTCGTTGAAAGAGATACCTTCTCTGAACTTCATGTTTTTGATACCTGAATTCCTTTGTTTAATATCTAATGAATTAGTTACGAAGATGAAAACAGATTATAATGCCAGAATAAGAGTGACATCCATCCTAATCTGTTGTAAAACATTTTCCAAGACTGATCTACAACTGCTTCCATAATAGTCTATGAAAGTTTTTAGATAGAAAATTTTCAACCAACCGTATATATTTAAGAGCTATTTACTATTGCATCACGAAGATAATAACTTCAATGTTTTTTATTCATTTAATTAAAAATTCTGTGAATACTACATATCCTGTGGTAGAGAACCAACCATCTTCGGCTGAATAGTTGATTAAAGAAAGACACTGAAGGTGGATAAGACATTCATTGAGAGAATCATTAAACCTCATTACAAGGCAAGCTCTAACTTGAAATCCCCAGATCAAAAGGAAGAAAGACAAGTCAAAGAACATATTACTAAGTGAATTGAAGGCAGAAATCAAAAGAGTGAATAGCAATCAATCATTAGGCAATTTCTTTTCAACAAAGTGTACTGTTATCTGTTAAAAAGTATTAGTGTTTTAAAATTCATAATTTATCTACTATATATAAATTTCAGGGAATGAATGATCTGTCAAGTTTTATTCTAATAACATGAAAGAAGATACCGTCTTTAATGTTTCCTGAGAAAGCATTTATTTGTTCACTGAAATAATATTTTTGTAAGCTAATATTGAATTGATATGGTACAACTTCAGTGAGGATGACCATTGATGCAAGCCTCAGTCTCCTAGACAAGTTAATTTAACATTAAACAGTTTGAGACAAGTGACAAGAAAGCATTAACTAATGTGTTAGTCCTGACTGATTCTCGTCAAAAGGTTCATATGAAATTTTGAAGAAACTGTTGCTCAAAAAAGGATTTAAACGTACAAAACTCAAAATCACAACAGGAACATTACGACTTAGTTATTTCGGTGATATCTAATCTTCAGTAAAACTGGATTTATTGTAATAGTCAGTTACATAAGACTATAGAATTCTATTACTAATAAAAATTAGATGAAGAAAGACATAGGATATTATTAGTTTACCGTATAGGTTACATTATAATACTCGGTTAATAGAGCTAGCTATCTATATTTAAAAAGGCGGTAATTCTACATTTATATGGTGAAGTTATCAGAATGATCTTACAATTTATTATAGGATAAATAAAAATGAAATACCATACCATCTTCCCTATTTAATCATAGCATTTAAATCATGTGTGGGATAAAAATCAATTATGGAAATTTTAGTGAATATAATATTACATATTAATAGTTTTCAATGTTTAATAATATCAGCTAGAAAAAGACATTTTGAGTTATATGGGTGGTTAACAGTTATTATTACGTAATTTAAGATTCATAATCAGTATTGATCGAGGTTAAGTGGCAAATTATAGATATTGTAGTGCCGTGCTTCGTTAATCGTTCACTTCGATAATCGTTATAATAAAAATCTTAACGGTGCACAAAATCAGAAGGCAAAGAGAAGCGGCAACTACAGCTTTATTAGAAAATGACCCAGGCCAGAAAGTTATGAGTACATGAGCAAATATCAAGGAGCAAGCGAAAATGACACGCATTGAAGATGGCGGGTAAGCCAACTCACTTTAATCAAGAGTTAGTCAACATTTATAGTCAGATAAAAATAAATGAGATAAGACGTGTATACTGACATGCTCTCATATAAAAAATAGTCAGGGTTAATAAATGAATAATTAACAAGGTGAAAACATGACTCAAGAGAGATAGGTAAATCGGATTGTCCAGAAGCTAAAATAAGGTATATGCGCTTAACATATCAACCGACAATACAACATGTTAATGTGTCAGAACCGGTAAATGTCAACATCATCTAAGATGTAATATCATTGAACATAACCATTCAAGGAGTAAAATAATACTGTACAATTATGACAATTGTTAATAAGTAAGCATTAATTGATGAAACTCTATTGATTTTCTGTAAACTAATCTGAATCATATGTTAGTTGTAACAAATAATATTCATTGTTAATTATGAAGATTTTTCAACAATAAACTATTAAAAAATATGACTATTGTCTTAAATGAAGAACGATCAGTAAGATTCCTTCCGAATTTAGGATAAGTTCTAGCCTGTTGACATAATGATAAGACATTTGTCTTGAAAAACGTATCTATATTAAACACATTACTTACTATTTATTAGTAAGTAGTTAATCTGATTTTAATGACTATGCAACTTAAGATTTCAATATTTCACTCTATGAAGTTTTACAAGATATATGTTGCATAAGATGACAACAGGAAGTTACTTAGGAAAGTGTTTTTACATTGTTTCTTCCCGAGTATATATATATATATTATGATGTCTTCTAAGTGAACGCTAAATTCGGTTCCTAATATCTTTTAGTAACTTCCAAGCTAAATCTATACAGCAACGTGAACACGAGAGAAAAAGCACGAAATATGGAAGAAATGCTTTACTCTAAAGGTTCAATTATGTAAGAAGATCTAATGTATATATAGCATTTTAAGTGTCCTTGGGCCTCCGGAAAATTCTGGAACGTTACTAAACATAATAGCAGTATATTCATCAGGCAGTCAGAAACTCGACATGTGACTCTTCACATTCTAGATGTTTCTGGGGAAATTTCTGATAAATTCTGATTGGATAAGATCCTTCTCAGTGTTTTAAGAGCATGTTTTGGCTTTCTTCAGGGAGTTTTGTGAACCTCTCCAACAATATATATGTCTATATATAATTATGAATAAGTAATCAGAGATTGAAATTTTAGATAGCTGTGAATAAATCCTTATTGTTTATCAAATGCTTGATTAACATTCAATCGTTTTAGTGAACAAGAATTTTTTCCAATTCCAATAATAACTAAAAAATGATTCAAGAACTGTTACAGGAATAATTTATTCGAACATTTCAGAGAATTCTACTTATATTCATATTCATTTCTTTGATTGTTTCAACATAATAAATGAAATCTACGCTTACTACTTAAAATACTTATTTATCAAATGGAATGAATAAGTGTCCTCAAAACGATCGTTAAGCATTTAAATAATAAGAGACTAGTCACAGCATCAAATAATGCTTATCAAATTAATAACTGTTATTGTTAATTAACAATAATATAAATGAAATTCTAATTCTATTATCAATTATTCAATATAGAAGTTATTATTATTTTTCTTGTTTTACTCAATTAAAACTTACTTCCATAACGGGTATTTCGATATTTGTAAGCACTTTGTTGTTGATTATCTCCGGGCATTAAAAAAAAAAATTTTTTTTAGATCAACTTGAATGATGAATTTTCCAATGAATGTTGTTTAAAGAAATAAATCTGGTTAATCGAAAATGTACTTTTAACATAAATTCATGATGTTCTAAATGCTTATTAAAGAAAGTTTTCTTTTTCTCAGAATTTTTGAAAAGAAAAAAAATGGAAAAAGAAAGTTTATTTTCT
This sequence comes from Schistosoma rodhaini, assembly GCA_944470415.2. NCBI lineage: Eukaryota > Metazoa > Platyhelminthes > Trematoda > Strigeidida > Schistosomatidae > Schistosoma > Schistosoma rodhaini. Next base: position 33,672,372 of record OX104037.1, read on the forward strand.
ATGAAATTTTTGCACAATTTATCTTCAATAAAAAATTTTCATGAAGAAAATTTTAAATTGATTAATGAACTTTAAATAAAATAAAATGGATTATCAATATATAAATCATATTAAATTGCTGAAGAAGTACAGAAAAAATAAGGACGAAATTTTGTTTGTTTGTTTTTTTCTATCGAATAAAAATTGAACAATGAATTGATTAACTTTTCATTGATAATTTCCAACAACAAAGAAAATAAACAACAAACAATTAAATGAATTCGTTTATTAAATAATGAACATTTATATTCATGTTATGGATACTAATGGAATATTTTAAAAAAAATCTTGTTTTGGTTTAAAAGAAAGTACATTTTGTTTTTCATTGAAAGTGATCAGTATTATTTAAATGATTTCTGATTGGGAATAATTAACAAAAAATTCTTATTGGTAGTTGAATACACATTTAACTAAACTAATTTAATCGATAAATTAAGATAATATGATTGACTAGCACAATTTTCCTATCTTTGTCCTTGAATAATAGGATACAAAATATAGAATTATTGAAGAATAAACACATTCATATATATATATATATGATGGTAATAATGAAATCAATAATGTACGCGACATACATAAACACTTTTGGTTAATTTAAATTAAAATAGGACATTTTATTAAAATTTTATTTTTGGGATAATTCTACCAATCGTTATGGTTATTATACCCATTGAATATCAGGGAAGATGAAAACTGAGGGGTGATATTGATTTACTGACTTGTTTTCTTTGTTTGTTAAGCATTGATTTTCTTTTTAATGTATTCATTCGGATAACAGTGATTCTTTCAAGAAAAGTTACTTATTCATCACTAATGAGATTAAGCTTATAGTAAACAAGATCTATGGCACATGTTATCCATAAAATTTACTTTGTAGAAACATAGAGTATCATTTAATAGATCCATATTTGGTCACACGGTCCCCCTTGATAAGCTTTTCAAAGTAATTTATACGATCAAACGATCTAGTTCTACAGGTGAGTGAATTACTGAGATGTGCACTGCAGAGACGTTAACGATTAATCTATTCAAACCTCAGCTCTGTGTTCAAAAGAGAAACATGCAAGCTATTGTTCTACCATGTCTGTAACAACTAATTTTTATAAACGATAATTTAGTTAGTAAGACACTTTTCTTATATTTTAAATGTCTTTAATCTCAGTTGTTCATTATTATCACCTTCACGTTTTTAAGTTATTCTTCAATGTTCTCATATTCGTCAAGTGGACAGTTAGCTTTTACACATTTTATTTGAGCTTTAAATTTCTTCAAATTTCCGATTGTTAAGCAACTTTTTTTGACACATGATATGATATTATCCCCCTCCTATTTTTCAATCGACAACTTATTCGTAAATTTACTATAAGTGCAGTTGTATAGCTTAAGTAAATGATATTGTCAGAAAGATTTTCTTCGCTGAATTATCCTTTATTATTTTTATCCGCGATATCCCAATGATCATCAGGCCCAACTATCCATCCAACTTGAAATACTCTTCCAAAAAAAGAACGGCCTGTGATCTGTATAAACCAGTAATATACTAAGAAATAATCTCTACTCCATTGCATTACTAGTCTCACATTCTTCATAACCACATAGATATAAACAAACATATACACATATATCAGAAGGGGGTTTTGTGGAGATTTTAGTAATTTTATATAGTTGAAATCATGAGTCAATTGAAGCTAGATCACCATGGAGAACCAATATGCACTGGACGGCCGTTTCGTCCTATTGTGGGACTCGTCAGCAGTGCGCATCCTGGATTTCTAGTGAGAAGCAGTAACCAGTGGAGTTCAACCAGGTCTGTTGGGAGATATCAACTCACTGAAGACATTGGTGAATGACTGCTCAATTTCGTGGATCGGTTGAAGCAAAGCATTAACACCGTTGAATGCCGACTCAGTGGTTTAGAGGTCAAGCGCTCACTCATGAGACTGATATGTCTTGGGTTCGAATCTCGGGAGGCGGGATCGTGGTTGTGTACTGGTGAGGAGTCTCACAATGGGACGAAATGGCCGTTCAGTGCTTCCAGGTTCCTTGGTGAACGAGCTTCAATTGATTCATGATTTCAACTATATAAAATATACATATATGCTTGGTTTTTGACGTCAGTAACATGATAAGATGATCAAACTGTTTTGAATACGTTGAATATTTATTTATTATTCTATATATGCTGCTTTTAAATAGGTTATTTACTCTTTGAGAAAGAGATTTGAATTAGATTATAAAACTTCAGAAGTTGGGTTTTTAGTCCTCAGAATATCCCAATTATATTAATTTTCTATTACTTTGAAAATGTTGTTTGATGATTACATGGAAATCAAAACTCTCTATTGCTTACACAGAGGAATATTTAGTATGCAATAAAACTGATGACTGAAGAATAACAATAAATACCTTACAATATTTGAGGATATTTCTTATGAAGAATAAAATGGTAGTGCATATTTTGAGCTGTTGAGTAAAACAAGGAACACACTTTTGAATTTTATATTAAATTAAGTATAAAAAACCTCAATATGAGGTGATAGCACAGTATCATTAAGATAACAATGATAGGGTCTCTTTATTATTATCTACTGTTTTCACTATTATAATAAGAGTTGTTACTGCAGTTCACATCCATTTATTCTGATTATTTTTCTCATCCTGCTTTTTCTTTTTCGAATCTATCCTTTTTTATGTTACCTTTATAGTTTCTGATTTCCTGATGTTTCATGATCACTCCGAGTAATCTTGAGCTTTACCAAGTCCATTGGAGGACAAACCGTTAATCTTGTTACAGTCTTTTGACGAAAACTAAATCTTGATATGACTTCATTCAGTTACTATTCCGTATTATTTCAAAGTACTAAGTGAAATGAGTATTGTTAATCCACTTCCCGCTGATGAGTGTAAAATAATAAACCACTTATCAACAACTTTAAATTTAAACTCTGAAAGAAGTCAGTCATAAATCAATCAACTGAAAAATAAACAAATACACACTTCTGAATAGACAATATAGATAACAAAGAGTACATGAAACAGGGATATTCAAACCGTCTAATGATTTGACACATATCAGTTTCATATCTCAGCAAATAGATGTACAAGTATTATAATGTCTCTCTCTTATTTTGTTGCATAACTTTATACGACGAATGTGTTTAATTTTAACTTTCTTCAAAGAAGTAGCTTCTATACGAGAAGAGAATCGTTATTATTATTTATGTAGCTTTGTTTAAATCATAATAGAGTTTCAGAATCATTTCTGGTTATTTTGTGAAGTTTGTTAAGTTTTGTTGGTTACTAAAGACGTTAGCTGAATTAAATTATTTCCCTCTTATCGTACCTGCTGATAAATAAAGAAGTTTTAGTCTGAGCTCACCGAAGCAATATTATCTGGTAGTGATCATATTACGTGACTCCGTAAATGCATCAGTTCAAAATATCTTTGCATTACTCAAATTGTCTAACACTACTGATTTACAATTCATCAAACGGTACAGAATGAAGGGATGAATATTAATAATAAATACATACTTTAACGATGAGAAAAAACTCGGGAACAAGTGAAAAAAGAGGGAACGAATGATAAGAACTAAACTACAAAGTTATATAGAAGATCATTGTTGAAAATAAAAATCTGGATCACATAGGTCAGTCTACAGCTCTCCTAATATTCGTTGTGTCCATGCTTGTATCTACTTAAAAGTAAACCGAAGGTCGTATATTCATGTTGTATATTACAAAGTTATGAGGTAGACTGATAACTCCAAGTATGAAGTCTTGAATAAAATAGATTGAGTTATGTACTCGAATGTACTCGTACAAGCGTTTTCACAAAATTATCTTCGACCCACCGTGGAGCTCTGGTCTCCTGATAACTAGGTAGCTCACGCATTATATATCTCGAAACCGTTGCTTGCATTCCAAAAGCTTCATCCTATTCAGACATCCTTAACTCCCTTAACTACCTTGGTAGCGTTTCAGCGAAACAGATTGGGACATCAGCTCTTACAAATTCGAGACTTTTTCGTGTATTTTGTTCAATGAACTCATCAAAGAGGCATGAATTGTAGATATGAACACGTTTTGACCATATAAGTTGTTAAAGCACAGATCCGCTAAGTTGCCTATTTGAACCAATGAAGAGAGAATCAGTTTATTGTGTAATGTAGTAAGAGGACTCAGATTCATAAGTGTTGTGGGAGAAACACCATCTATGGCATACAGCAGGATTTTCCTCAACCTCAATGCTATGAGATGAGGATATTTTCAAGAGCATCCAGTCGGCAAAGTAACCCTGAACTGAAGTCAAATGATCTATGGAACTAAAAGTATCCTTATAAAGGAAAACTGATCGTTGGGTGTTGGATGGTTTATCATAACATTTGGAAGTCGGTGATGGCGAACGTCGATTAGTGAAGGAATATCGTAAAGCTGGTGTCTGAGGTAGAAAGGCATCATCATACTTGTCTCCAGCTTATCTTAATCCATTAGTACACACTCTCAACAAGCACGATTTCATCTATTTCCCAAGTATACTGTAGTAACAAAACTACGGGCAGCACAATAAGGCAGGGGAGACTAAAGTGTAATGAAATGTCGAAACTGCAACTAAAAATCACTTAAGTTAAGCAACTATATGGTTTCATTCACTGAATTATTACTGAAAACAGTGTGATATACATAACCTCTATCATATCGATCTAAATCTGAAACCCATAGAAGTATTCATAGGCAATCAGAGCAGGTAAACGCAATTTTTGCAGGCATGGTCAAAAATTTACAGCATGAATTTAAAGATGACATGCTTCCGAAGTAGGATTATTAAATGGATAAAATCAACGAAAATAAATGTCAGTATGTTCATGTAGATGTAACATAGAGTTGATAGATTTATGCTCTAATGATGTACTATAAGCACACTCTTTACGAACTATTCCAAAAATTGCATCGCGCTTACGTTGTGACCCTAGGAAATATATAGCGCTGCTAAGTATTTGTGCAATACAACTGTTTAAGTTTATAGTTGTTATAAAGTGTACGTAAGAAACACTTGATACGAGCTATGACCTTGAAAGACTCATGTGTGAAGTTTATTTCAGTCATAAAAAGCTCCCTAGCTATGCACGGAGAACGTGATGCTGAGAAAAGAGAAACAAACGAGCAGCATTTGGATATAGACCCTCAGTGACGCTTAACAGCTTATGGTGGAACAGGCGGAGATATGGTAAATCAGTAGATCGAACTCACATTAACTGCTGTTACCAGGATGAAATGTGATTAGAGTCCTCAGTTTAGAGAATACAATGATAAAGAGCAATGGTGTACAATGTATGACAAGGTGAAATGGGTTCAAATGATGAGAAAAAAAGTCGAAGTTAGAATCAAGAAGGATGTTTGTTAGAAATTAAAGTACATAGAAAGAGAGTGAAATGTCGAGAAACACTGATAACTGTGTCATTTGTAACCCGTTATTATTTTATTAACCTTATTTCCTTCCTCCGACCCAAGTCACTATGTCATAATGTCAAAGCCTGAGATAGTACGTGACAGAATGTCTTCGTAGAACAGGAAATCCGGCGTAGAGTTTAAAACATGAGTTCAAATAGCAAGTGTAGGATAATAATCTGAACATCGCCGGTTGCTTATTTCGTCCTTAATCATAGAGAGCCTAAAACAGGCAGAATGTTCCGCCTCATTAAGATTGTTGATTTGAAGTTTTCGCCATCATCATCAATGCTTGCTAATCAGTGGCTCCGATCCCCTTCTTTTGTGATGCTAAGCTTCTTTAGGGCTACAAATAGATAAAACATTATGTCCTACACAATGCACCATGGTTTGCATCTTGCTGGAACACATTATTTCCGTAAATACTGCCTTGCAAGCTTACCAGGAGGCTACAAATTATTGATTGTATGTAAGGCATCGCATCAATGCTTTAAAAGACTCTAGTATAAATCTTCCTTACGCCTGTCAACCCTCGTGGAGGAACACAGGCCGCACACCAGCTTTCTCCATCCAACCCTGTCCTGGGCAATTCTTCCCAGTTGTTTCCAGTTGCTATCCATAATTTTCATGTCTGCTCCTAATTCTCATGGCAGTGTGTTCTTCGGACTTCCCACTTTCCATTTCTTTACAGGAGTCCGAGTTAGGGCTTGCCTAGTGATACAGTTTGGTAATTTCCGTAATTTATGTCCTATCCACTTCCAACGTCTTTTCCTAATTTACTCTTCAGCTGGAGGCTGATTTGTTCTCTCCCACAGGTGTCTGTTACTAATGGTATCTGGCCAATGAATGTTGAGTATCTTTTGTAGAAAACTATTTATAAATACTTGTACCTTCTTGATGATGGTTGTAGTAGTTTCCCAAGTTCTAGCTCCATACAGCAGAATTGTTTTGACGTTCGTACTAAAGATTTTCACTTTGATATTGGTTGACCATTGCTTTCAGTCCTATGTGCTCTTCAATTGTAGGGATGAGGTCCTTGCTTTGCAAATCCTTGCCTTTACATCCGCATCAGATCCTCCTTGTTCATCGACGATGCTCCTCAGGTAAGTGAAAGATTCCATATCTTCCAGAGTTTCTCCATCAAGTGTGATTGCGTTGGTGTTCTCTGTGTCGTATTTGATGATCTTGCCTTTCCCTTGCGTATGTTGAGGTCTACCGATACACAGGCTGCTGCTACACTAGTTGTCTTCATCTGCATTTGTTCGCGCGCATGGGGTAGGAGGCTCTAGGTCATCTGCGAAATCCAAATCTTCTAAGTGATTCTGTGATGTCCACTGTATTCCGTGCTTCTTCTCAGATATGGTCTCCATAATCCAGTCGACCACCAGAAGAAAGTGGGGGGTAGGAGTAGACAGCATTGTCTGACTCCGGAAATGTGTCTGTCAGCTATCCTCCATGCACGAATCTGCACTGTAGTCTGTCATATGAGTTCCAGGTTGACTGGTCTCTCTGGTTTACTGTATCTCCCTGCTAGTTTCTTCGTCGTATCATATAATGGTTTCATATTCTCCTATCATGCAGCTTTTTCCTCTGTCGTTGCCAGTCTTTCCGTATATTTCTGCTTGTCGACTTTAATATCCTTCTTTACTTGCCTGTTTGTTTCTGTGTATTCAGATTGTGGCTTCACTTCCTCTGTTATTGTTGTTGTTCAACTGTTGTTAATTGCTATCTTTTTTTCTTTCTTGAATCTTTTCAAGGGTTTCAAGAGAGATCCATTCCATATTAGGATGCTTCTTGCTGCCCAGCACCTCTTGATATATTGAAGTTATTGCCTCTTTGATCTCTTTCCAGTTATCTTCCATCGAGTTTTCATCTTTCAGTATATCCTGTGAGGCTTGGAACCTGTTGTTGAGAGTTATCTCGAATATGTTGAGTTTGTCAGTATCTCGAAGCAAAGCTCTATCAAATTATTATGATGCTGTTTGTCCAGTTGTCCAATGCTTCTTTAGCTTCAGTTTCATCTTGGCCACAGCCAAATGATGATCTGAAGCTATGTCAGATCCTCTAATGGTTCTAACGTCTTCCATTGTCCTTCGGAATTTTTGTTGATACAAATATGATCTATCTGGTTCTCTTTGGTGTAGTCCGGTGAGATCCATGTAGCTTTGTGTATGCGTTTGTGTAGGAATATTGTACCACCTGTAACCAATTTGAATGCTTATAGGTTTGCAAATCTCTCACCACTTTCGTTTCTTTCTCCCACTTCATGTCCTTCCATAATATCCTTATATCCTGTGTTGTCCATTCCAACTTTGGCGTTTAGATCTCCCATCAGGATGGTGAGGTCCCTTCCTAAGCACTTAGCTATGATCGACTGCCGCCTGGAGTAAAACTGATCTTAATCGTCGTCGTTGCTATCATTGATGGGTTCATAACATTGGATAACATTCATTGTGACCCCCTCTTCTTTGTTTTGAATGATACCTTGATGATTATGGATCCATGAGATTCTAATCCAATAAGTGAATTACGTGCTTCTCTGGACAGCATTAGAGCAACTCCCTGTGTGTGGAGCATTTTTCTCTTCGTGACCAGAGTACAGCAGCATCTCTCCACATTTCTAACCTTTTCAAATGGTTCAAATGGTTGGGGACGGAATAGAAGAAGCTTTCGCTTAACGGGCTTCCGTGTCTGGTAGCAGTGGATCACCAATACCTCCAGGCAAGAACCTAGGTCATGCAACAAATCACAAGAGTAAAACCGTGACGGTTTGGGTCGAATGGGTTTCACTGATTCCGATTACTGCCAAGTTGTATCTCCTCATTTTCGCTGCTACTTGACTGGTCTTCCCGGACTCCTACATTGGCCGGATATTCCATGTACCTATGTTAATTGTTGCTCCGGTTGTTAGAAGGGGCATCGGGCTGGTGAATGTCAAAAATATCGAATTTCATCCCGAGGCGTCCTAGTTATTCCTTGAATTCAAAGGGCAGAATTTAAATGGTTTGAGTTATTGTTTCTAGTTAGCGTTTTTTAGATGGTTGGTTTTCTACGGGATGGGGTCGTTAACCCCATGCCCAACCCTTCTCCTTTGTTTAGGCTTGGGATCGGCGGCAATCCTAGAAGAGCTACAGGCGGAGTTGAATCTTTGAACAAAAATTACGAGGCTCTCTTGAAAACGCTTTAGGATAATAGGAGGCGTCCATTGCTACTAACTACAGTCAGGCGCTATTGGTAGGTCCAGCGAGTTATCTGTCTGCTTCAAGTAAATTTAAGGAGAGGCATGTACTTAAAGAGATATATCTAATACAAATGCATAAGGGAAAAGCAAAAAAAGGAGATTTAACTTAGAGTCTTATATGGTTAGGACATGTAGAGGGCCTATGATGTCTGAGTGGGACGCAGATGTATTCGAACTTGCTAGATCAGTGAAAGAGAGGGCATCATCAAAAATTCTTAAAAAAGTAGTTACTTAATCTGCCATGCATACTTTGGAGGAAAACTATTCTATATTTATGGGAAAGAGGTTTTCCCGAGTTTTTGATCTGTATTTTTCAACATTGACGGTATATATATATATATATATATATATATATAATTGTAAGGTCTGCACTTTAAGCTGTCTAAGCAGTGAATTTGTGCGCAACCTGTTTATGAACATTTACACCTCACAGTATTTCATTGTTTTTATTTCGAATATTATTCATCCGGTTCTCTATATTGATGGGCATCATGTTCAAATTTCGACCCATTTTTGGACTACTGTTATTACTTTATCGCAATTTTGGTTGTCGATGGTTTTTTTGAATATTTCATTCCTTGTAGAATATACTGGTTTTATTTTGTTTCGCTCAGTATGTTGGTGATTATCATAGTGCGTGATCGTATACTTGATAATTACCACTTGCATTAGTTGATTTAAACTATCCCTAAAGGAATAGAAACTCCTCTTCCTGTTTTTCGAAAACATTTGCTATTTTTTTGAGGTCTAGTTGTATGGATTTTCCTTTGTGGGTGGACCAACATTCATTTCTCAACAGCCTCACTTTCCCCTAATTGAGAGCTTGATCGTACCAGTCAGTTGTTTAACATATAAAGTGTCCTTTGGAGAAATACTTATTCAGAATGGTCTCTGTATACTCTTGTGAGCTGTTATACTTATTTATTGAGGAATAACTTTTAAGATATTTTTGAATTTGGAGGCGTATAAAAGAGGAATCCAGTGGCATAGGGCAACTAAAATTCCATAATTCTGGATATAATCCCATCTGGAATAATTTATATCAGCTCTCATTTGACATGTATATAGTATCTTCCAGCATCCCTTAAGATCCCAGATTTCTTAGGACAGTTTGACATCCAAGTTACGTAACTTGATGTCCAAAAATTGTTCCTTTTGTTTAGAATTTTTGAGATCGCAATTAGTGCCGGAAGAAGTTGTGAATGCAGTTTGGCAGTAATGTAGTTTTTCGGTCATAAGCTTACAATTCATTGTACATATTCGTTAGAAAATTTTCATCATTGATAACATTCGTCATTGTTTTGTTGGACTGAGATATGCTTGTCTGACAGTGACTCCACTGTGGCCGTGCAAGGCTGTAGTGTGTGATAGTGTCGAAGGAGTATAAGTCAGTAGTAAATTCCTCATTATTATTTCACTGTAATAGACTTTTCAATGGCTCAGAATATTGGTAAAAGTGCTTACTATTTAGTCATTGAATAGGCCTGGTTAGCGTTTTTTAGCGAGTCGAATGCTCCATTGGGAGTAATAGGCGTAAGTAAGTAGGTATTGAATAGGTCATTACTATCGGTTGTTTCTAAGTTGTCATGGGATAATAAATTGCCACTACTTGCTTTGCCATTCGTCGTTATTTAGCAAAATGATCGGTTGGCACTTCATTTTTTAGTGGTCAAAGATTTGATCAACTACATCGAACTCATGGACTTGGTGACAGTTTCACTTCAGTTTCGTTCCGAAACTGTAATTCACATAAACCCGCGTTTCAGCCCTGTCACATTGGGTTCTTAACTTGTAGAATGAATCGTACAGTAAATTTATTTTGGATTTATGATTTTTTTTTAAAATTTATCATCTTTTGGAAGTAAAATAGTACCGAGGAGCAGCGTTTTGTATAAAAAATATTAGGTGCGGAGAAATGAAAACGTACTAGTTTTCAAGTATCCTTCAATGACAAACAAACAAGTAGGTTGTCGTGACTACAAGTAAGAGAGTGTCTGGTTGTAGAAAGAGTTAGAGTCACACTATTTTCATGCTATCTAGAGGGAAAGGGTGTTACTCTCAGTCATGCTGTGGCCTGATGGCCATTCCTGACTGAGCTGCTTTGCATAAGAGTGTCTATTAAAAATTGAATGATTGGGACTAATTACAAGATTTGACAAAACCACTTGTTTTACGGGGTTATTCACCAGCCTATCTTATCTAAAGGAGGAAAGTCTAGGACACAGAAGTCTTGATCATATCCTTTACATTTCGATATGCAGAAATATTCCACTTTTAATTCATGTAAACAAAACCCATCAACTAACATCCGACAAAACTTGGCAGGGAATCCTTCAACCAGGAGCACATTTTGGGATTTCGGAAGGATATGAATTAACTACAGAGTTGCGGAGATAACAACCCACTGAATTTATATTATAAACGGTAAAGCTGTTCATTTACACCATTGTGTCGATGATATAATCGTCGCAGTTCTTTTTGTAAAACGTCAAATGTGTTTGGGTTCCTTACAATCCCAATTCATTTTCTTACTATGACGAATATCTCTTTCCAATCCATCAGTTTTAGTGTCACTGAGACACACTGTAGCTCACTACGTTGATGGAAGTTTAGACTAGAATTTAGGCAGGTTTTCTTATAATGTGTAAGTAAACGGTATTCTCCTCTATTTCAGAACGAAAGATCAACTGTAACGTCGGAATCTCCAGCATAAATCGCTTATTGGGGTGACTATTCAAGTTGAACGGGAACAGCATGACTTCAAAGCTCACTTTTAAGTTTAACCTCATGGTTATCGCCGTAGGTGGATTAACCTTTAGTCATATCTAGGTACTGTGGCTTCTTTGATGGCTGTATAGCGTGAACGATGTTATAATAAAAAATGTATTAGTAAGAACAGGTGCAAGGAACAGTGAGATCACTGCCTCATGTGCCTATCCATGTTGTGCAACTGATTGATTCATGTTCTTTGTCCTTGACGTTTATGGTGTACGATAAACTGTCTTGTGGCTTGTGAGTGACCTAACTGACAGGTTGGTTGGCGGAGCCCGTCAAAATTTCACTTTCCCTACAGTAGGAAATATAAGTGCGGATGAACACTTTATACCTTAGAGAAATCGATCAACAAATCTTTTTACTGTCTGAAGTGTTCAAAGCGAATTCATTCGTGAGGTAAAATTGTAGCCCGACTAAGAACTAAGAATAACATCTTAGATCAATATAATACAAATATTTTTTCCGCTTGTTCTATATAAATTGATATTTGGCTGATTCATTGATATCAAATACAAAATTCCGGTAATCTGAAGCTCATATTATTTTATCTATAACCATTTCGCCGCTTAAACTAAATCCAACATAGTTATTGTTTTAATGCGGCATATTAATCATTGGCCGGCTAACCGGGTGTTTTGTTCCGGCTTCTAAAAGTCGTGTTTTTTGACTGGCGGACATTATGATAATGTAGATTTATCACTGTTTATATCAGTAAACGTCTACATGTCTAAACGTAGACGGGTAAGTGTTGAAATATTTAGTTTATTTGTATGAAGCGAGATTTGGATTTATCTAGTTCTAGTGGTAGTTCAGATTGCATTTATGACAGTTTATTGTGGAAGTTTGTTGACGAAAACTATGAATTTCTGATAAATGATGACTTTCTGGAGCATTGCAAGGTATTCAAATCCCAAAGCTTTGGATTTTTTAGCACGCCGTCCGCGATGAAAAATCGACTACACCAGCTGATTCTTCATTTGAATCTTGCATTGTTTTACTGGAAGATTTAAGTGAGTTGCTTCGTAATCTTCGTCAGCGCGTGGAATTAGAGGGCCATGGAAACTTTCAAAAATACTTAGAGACGGTAGGTCACTCTTTACTTATTATGAATTGTTTTATTAAATTTAAAATTTAAATCTACAGTGCCTAGTAAGAGGGATATCTACTAAGTACAATTCGCAAAATTATTAGATTACATTCGATTCTTTTCGGTATTAAGCTAGTGTGTGCGATGAACTTATTTGCAAATAGTTAACTAGTATAGTAGGTGGATGAAACATGACGTTTCTTTGTCACTATATTTGTCTTTTAGACCGTTCGTGCTTTGTGTTTGTCTGGGTTACGTAATGAATGTAATAGTTTACGTTTTACAACTGCGTTAGTTGTGACGTCAAACTTCGGGGTCACTGGTTGTTTCATAAGTTGCGCTCTCTGGTCTATGTGTAAGCATTAAAAAACAGGTTCAAGTCGTAAGCTGGTTTTAATGTCCTACAGAATCTGAGTTCACTTCACTTGAAACTGTTAGATGCTAGAAAATGGTAGGATTACAGTATGTTAAAATTGTGAAGGTCCGTTCTTGCTGTATCTACAATTTATAACTTTAAACTTTCTTCATGCCCACCAGTCTATACTGCTGTTTATTTTGGACATTATGAACCTTGCTTCTGAATAAAAGTGCTGCGCTGTCACAAAAAATTAGTACCTTGTATCTTTAGGTATTTGATCACGGAATGTGAGCTGGCTACTGTCCAATGTTATTGAGTATCAAGTTATTGAGGTGGTTTCAAGTTGATACAATTACATAACAAAGGTTATTTTTAATTTATGATCCGTTTTAGAACCAGTGGTTTTCACTAACTGAACTATTTTATAACACGTTCTTCTAACTATCAACAGTCATTCAGTTAGCCATACTCAACTTATATCCAGGCATATGAGTACATTGATTCAAGTTATCATACACAATTAGCACTGTGAGATGAAATTATCAAGATGAATATCAGAGTATTAGAGGTAATAACAGTATTAGTGCTAATAGGAAAGATTGGTCTTTAAAGATACGATTTAAAAACACAAAACCAGTGAAATAGGAAAAAACTAATCCGGGGGAAAACAAAGAGTGAATGCGCCTGAGCCATTACAAACTATTTGAGTTATGTCATTCAAAATCTCTAACCGCCGGGTACACTAATCACGCCGACGCCAGCCAAGTATTCTAAATCTGTTAACATAACTCAGTGGTCAATGAACTCATTGATTGGGTTCGTGTGATTGTCGTAATTAGTGATTCAAAACTTCGAATGACACACCTTATAGGTTTTAATTTCTGAGTTCGCACTATTATGCTCAGTTAATTACTCTACCATATTTTAAATTTCAACAAATAGCATTCTTTGTAATGATGTCGTTCCTTTATCTCTATAAAAATGATCCCTTTATATAAATGGAAACATCGGATAACCGGTAATTTCTTTGAAAATTCGTAATGAAAACTCATACAGCAAGTTAAGCTTGTAACCGGTTGGTTATAATCTGATGAAATTATGTGATTAGCCATTGGCAACTATTCTGTACCTTTGTTAGCCACTTCGTATGTAAATTTGAAGATTTCAACCTGTTTTGTCTAAAGTTTGAAAACTCAGTACTTTGGAAATATTGTAAATTAAACGTGAGAATATCATTTTCAAACAGAGATTGTTAGTTTTTCTGCTATACCAACGTTAGGTTTATGCGTGCTTGAAATCTCACTAAGACACTTTCTTTTTTATAGACTCTTACAAATGAAATTCAGCACTATGAAAGAAGGAAACATGGTATCATTAACTCAATACTGTCCACATTAGACAAATCCCACAGCCCATTGCCATCTTCAGAATTACGTAACTTTCCCATAGCTTCTGATTTAATCTCTAATGAACTTGACAAGAAGTCTAGTAATCTTTTACGCATACTGGGTGAACTTCAACAGGAGTGGGATGAAACCATTCGTAAGATCACACCAATCAGTCCATTCACTAACCAAATCAGCTTTTTAGAAGGTAAGTACTGACCACCTATTTTTGATTATTCATTTGCGCAATACTAAGAAATTTTATTTTGTGATCTTTTTATGACTTAACCATTTTCACTAACGTTTCGGACTGATTTGCTTACAGATGAATATGCTGTTCATTCATCAACTGATTATTTTTCAGATTCTACTCACTTCTTTCGCGGAATAGATTTTATCAGTTTCCATCGATTGTTATGTTATTTTTCAAAGCTGTCCGTTTTTGAAAGTAATAATTTGACTTTTTCAGTTGGCGGTAATCACTTTTTTTATATACGGAATTTATCCCTACCTAGGCTACATAAAATTTCGGCAAAGTTATTCTCGATTTTGCTTGAGTACTGATTTTATCTTGCGAACTTACAACATATGAACGACATTGTAATATATTTTCTTTGGTTTATACCAAAATCTTTATAAATTTGATTTACCACTTCAAGCTCTCTTGATGGCATTCACCATAACATTTCGATTTATACAATTATATTCTCTCAGTTTATGTTATTTCATCCACAAAATCCAATAATTATTCGTTGGTAAGGGTTGTTTTCTACACACTCCTTTTTTCGTGATTTTTAACTTCACTTAACTGCACTTCTGTTTCTCATACTCTGCACAGTGTCTATTGGTTTATATATCAAAGAGAATAATGTTTACTGAACTTGTCAATTATTTGTTTGCTATGAAAGTTGACCTTAATGCTATTATTGTTGATATTTTTGTCACTATTATTATTATCATCTGAATACTAAAGAGACCACATTTAAGAGGTCATACCTATCCTAGCCTGAATGCTTTCCACAATAAGGCGATTTAAATAAACAGGAATGTTACTAATGTTTATATTTATTATCATTGTTGCGATGACTTGAAAGGTTTTAGGTCTTTTAAATGAAGTTACTGTAAAAATGACAATGATGATGATAGGTACTTACCATTAACTCTAACCAAACCTACAGTTCAGTACTTTGGTTTTATCTAATCGATTTTTTCTTGCTTAACGACTGAAAAACGGTTTTGGAAGAAATCCAAATAGTATTACTATTTGAGAAGTTTTAACTTAGAAAGTTGCTGAATCGAATTATGCTGTTAAAAGGTTAAATTTATTGAGGTAGGGTTTCATTAAATGATTATCACACATAAATTGTATCATGAATTAGAATCTTTATGAATTTTTGCGTTCATAGGAAAGGCGGAACTATTCTTATTCTTAAGATTGCGTGCTTCAAGATCAAACTATCAAGCTTGTTTAATTCAATTCTTCTAAAAACTTCAACTATTATTTATTTTACTAATTGTGGTTTCGTTATTACCTCGTAAGAAGAACTACCGGAATTAAATGTTCAATAGTAGTTTTCAATATGATCTGAAAACACTTGTAGAGTCACTGAAAACTATAATCACTGGACGGTTGTCTCGTCCTAGCAAGCAAGTGCCTCAAAAGTACTCACCTAAGATGTCAAAAAAGATTAAACCTGAAATATTTAAGTCTTGCAGCGAGCATGATAACTTTAGATCATCTTAGTTGGAATTCAACGATTCACATTTCACACTTCAGCAGATTCTCTGACGTGATATAATGATAAAAATTACTTTCAAGGAATACAGAATTTCTACAAAACCATCTTAATTAGTAAATCTTTAATTTAAAGCATATAATTTTGTCAATGAAGTGTTTTACCTTTAAAAATTTAAATAGAATACATCACCATTGTTCACATTATTATAAGGTTTGCCGATCAGACAAGAAGAAAAATTGTGTTCATTTTTGGAGTAGAATAATGAGAATGTCAAACTATATTTTGCATCACCAAATTTTAAGGTCACTCGAAACGAACATTTCATAAGAGGAAAGGTCACGTAAACTCCTTTTTTCCTTTTGTTAACCAACGTTCAGTTTTTTATTGATCAATCTTTCCTTTGATTTTATAGGTAAGCTAAATGGAAACCTTTTATGTAAATCTATTCTCACAAGAGAATATTTGTATTCTAATCAAATCACGTATTTTGCTTACCTACTAGACTGACTTACTCTTATAGCTTCAGCTGGTAATCCTTGTATTTCTGATCATTTGAACATTGATTCTTTTACTTAGCACACAGTAGTAGTAGGACCAAGTTAGTTCTGACTGTCTTTGAGTTTTCAGGAATGATTTACTTATCCGTAGTACACTTGTCGAAAAAGCGAATACATGCAACTTATTCTTGTATGTTGAAGGCTGAATATCTCGATTAGGAATTTGATCACGCCTTTATAACATTTTGTTCATGCCAGAGGTACAGAGCTGATATAAATCGGTAAATGAATTAAAAATGGGTAGTGTAGAAATTAGGGGATTTTAGCTGTTATGACTAACGTGGCTACGATATATGCTGTCCATTTGCACTCGCTTCTCACTCCAGAGTCTAACGACTACTGGAATAGTATTTAAGTAAAAAGTGGTCGGCTATTTAAACTCATTCACTGTGTCCACTTCTTAAGTTACAAAGTTTAGTTCTTGATTTGTGTCTGAATTAGGGTATATGATTCGTGGTTATGTAATAAATCTTGTTAATTAATCACAACAATTTTCGGAATATTGATTTTCTTAAGAAAGTGAACAAAAGATTACTTTTTCTGTATGCATACATTTATATTATTCTAAGGGGCTATCAAGATAAGTGATTAGCATAGTAGAATAGGAACATGTCAGTGTAGAGATTTGAGAAAACATAATGATACAGATTGGGAAGAGTGTATGAGGAGTCAAAAATAGTTAAAACTTTAAAAAAATTAAAATCCGATAACTGATTTTCCACACTTACCATAGTACTTGTAATTAAGAGATTGCATGATTGGAAACACTGGCCCGGAAGGTTTACTTCTATATTTCTAGATCTTTCTGACATAACTTTCTACTTCTACTCATTGCAAATGTTTCATGTGTGATAGTTTTCAAGTCACGAACTGATCTTAGTTAGACCACCATTGAAAGTCTGGAAGCACTGGACAGCCGCTTCGTCCTGAAATGAGACTCTTCATTAGTGCGCATTCACGACCCCGCATCCAGGAATGGGAATCAGAACAATCTATATGGATCACGGACATTTAACGCCTAGAACACTGAGCTGAAATTCAACAGTACTAATATATAACTTGGGACGGTTGTCTGATTTTGTTTTTGTGACGTTTCTATTATTTCCTGATAACTTTCGAAGTGAAACGGATTGACCAATTTCTGTTTCTTGTTGTACACAATTGTTCAGTAGTAATTATCACATTAGAAATAAACGAGTAACTTTCAATGGTTTTTTTGTCAATCTAATATACTTCATTAGTTTTGTAGAAAAATTAGTCTATCTACTTTGAGAAAATATAATCAATTCAATTGTAATCAGTTAACCACTTGAAACTGCAAACAAATTATTAGTGGTAGTGACCATGATTCAAATCTGTAGTGCACATAATTGTTTTTTTATTATTCAAGATTAGATGTTTATTCTTGTAAACTAACATCATTGTTTATATTGTCGTGCAACACTTTAGTTGTTATGAATTTTATCACCACAATTATCATCTATTATTTTTACTTAGTTTCTTCGGTAAAATAAACGTGTGAAAACATGAATATTTAATGAATTAATTTCTTTATTTTATTTTTTTCTTTTTGAAGCAGAGTATGTTTTGTCTAAAATGGATTTTTCAAATTTTTACATTTAGGAAAGTAACATCAATTTTTGATAAATTTATAGAAGTGGTAGGCATTATTACCAAGGTTTGACTTGATAATTTCAAATTAATTGAGCATTTTGTAAATTGTTATAAATAAAACTAGTGTATTTGTAATATCCCAATGAGTAGAAAAACTAAATTTTCTAACGTTTCATGACTCAGTGTAAGTCACTTCTTAAGAGAAGTTGTCTTAGTGATTCAGTATGTTTATGAAGTGTTTTACGGTTGGGGTTATCTGCAACATTTCCAACATTGACTAAGCGTGTCGTAACCAGCACTTGCTGTCATTTCCTCCCGCTCATTTAGTGAGTGAATAATTCACAAAAGATTTCCTTTCGAGCGGCTGGAGTTACTTGGATATGTATATTATGGAAACATTGAATGTAGCATAGCCAGACACGTCAGACGAAAAACACGGTGAAAGGGATGACCTGAAATAGAATATTTTAGGAAAACTACACTCTGATATTCACTGCTTACTCAACTAATGGACGAGAAAGTGATGGAAAGTTCTGCGTATTAAACGCTGAGTGAACACCGAGAATGTTGCAGTTAACCATAGATATATTTATTTGTGTACATTTCTTAAAGATACTTTATTTAATTTTTAATAAAATCTGTACTGTTGTTTCAGAGTATAGCGATTTTTTAGAGATCCTAATGTGTACTTATAGTTCCTCTTTTGATGTTAGTGATAATGCATGCTGTCTGTGAGCTATTCGTATAATGATGAGTAATATTGTGATACCCTGATTATCGACCCTAGTTTGGTTTTCTCTGCTATACTGTATGGTGTAGTAATCAATCCGGTGTACGACGTGCAACTTAAAAAATGTCAACACAGTGATTTTGTATTCCGATTTTACTTCAAGTTAATTTTACATTCAAACATCATGGTAAGAGCTTCTAAAGCTAAATGTTTGCAAAATTATCAAGGAAAAAATTAATTAAATCTGAGTTACGTGCTTGCCGACACATACCATTATAAAGTTGGAGGAAATAAAATTGCTTGAGAGGTTCAAAGGTTTTTTTTAAATTTAGATCACCGTTGAATTGTTCAGCCCTAATAGTTGATGAGACATGAATTCAGTGGTGGAATTTAACTGCCTTGCGAATGCAAATGAATTTTACCTTTTACTTGAAATATTTTGTATTAATCAAAATATCATGGGGATACGAAGAGTGAATTCCCCGTTTCTCACATTATTATCCAAACCATTTTCATAAAGTTAAAGCGATTTTTGTGGTTTAAGTCATAAGTATATTTATAGGGTGTTTTGATATATAGTTTGGGTCATTCGACCATACCATTGAATGAAATAAAGGAAACTAGTCAGAGTTGTAAAACTGCTCTATATCAAATTTTCATTTTCAATCGTGCTCACTGTCATTAATTAGGAAACAAAATCGAAAACTTGTACGTGACTTGATTAACACAAATTACTGACTTAATGCATTAGCGTACAGGTGAATCAAGTATTTAGCTACTGTTCCTACATTCATTTCAGTTTGTCCAGCTGACTACTAAAAGTAATGCTCATATATGTTTTGTATAAAGCTTGGTTCACATACCTTTATTAATTATCTAACCTTCCGGATGTCAGCTAAATATTTTCCTAGTTCAGTTTTTCAAATGCCAATCTGATTGCATCCTCAAGTTGTTAATATATTCTGTATAAATAGGAATAATAAAACTTCAAAATGAATTCACTTGGCTCTTACTAAAATTTGATACTGGTTTGTACAATTAACTGAAATATATAAATATTTAAACATTCCTCCAATGCAGACAAATGCTTTCCATTCGTGAATGGATTTAAAAGGAAGAATAATAAGGATATTTAAGTTACTGAATTAACCACCACCTCCCACCGACCTCCATCTCAGTGATTAATGTTTTCAAAATTTAGTTAATTAATAAGCTTATGTTGTCATTTGTTTCCTCTCTTTTTTAACATAGTCATTAATTCAATTATTACTTTATGTTTTGCTTATATTCTCCACTGATTCCATGAATATTTAATTAATAATCAATAGAATATTAGCTAATATATTTCTGTGCTCATTCTCTCTACTCTAGACCTCCTTGGTTTACATACCAATAATGTTTCTCCGAAGTCACAATGTAAACGTGAATATATATATATATATATATATATACCATGAAAATTGTTCTGAATTTAAAGCATCATGTGTTTTAGAAGACAGTAAATATGTATTTTGTGTAATTTTTTACTAGAGACTTAGTTTATTAATAAAACTGAAATCACCTCGAGTGAAAAATTAAAGATAGCTACCTCTTAACTTTGTGAACTCTGCTTACGATGTTATCATAAGATGTAATACAGGTATTCACCATACCGTGATGTAGAAGATTTCTAGCCCACGTTAATGCTTTTAGTATTGTTGAATTTTCTGGGCTATTCTGGTTTATTGGGACCATAAATTGATCATTGTTAGACCAACATTGAAAACCTGCAAGCACTGTACTGTCGTTTCGTCCTAGTATGGAACTTTTTAGGAGTGCGTACCAAAGACCCCGCACATGAGAATCCAACCTAGAGCCTTCAGTTTCGTCTGCGAACGCTAAATTTTTAGATCACCAAGTCGACATCCAACAGTGTTAATGTGTAACTTCAGTCAATCAACCATAATTTTCAGCCACCTAGCTGTCGAAGTTTGATTGTCGCTCTAGACAGGATCTACACGCATTAGGCTCTGACGATGTTCAAAACGATCATTAGCACCCTACAATCAAGTCAACTAACTCAGAGTACTCAAAATTGTCCAAATTTACGATAACCTATTGTAGTTAATAGATTTTCATAATAAATTTCATGCTTCAAGGATTCAAATGTTTAATCGATTATTGTTTGACCATCAATTTCGTCGTATATATAGAATATGGAGTTGTGGGATTGTATTGACTTAATTGTTTCCTACAAGTTATTTAGTTGATTTCATTTAATGATAAATTGTTTCCATTAATAAGTCGTACGAATATGTTTACAGAAGTGTTTTAAATTTATGTTGCTATTTATCTAAATCTAAGCTTAAAATACATATTTCTTAATAATTTGTTGCTTAGGTTGAGAAATCTATTGTCTTTTTGACAGCAAATGATCACTCTCTTATCAGTATATGAGAATCTTGTGCGGATTGCCTCGATATTGCCTTAAGTCACAAGTATTATAAGCAAAGATGGATCGTGGCTAGCAGTGGAATCCAAGGCGTGCATTTTATTCCAATCGGAACTCGTCAGTCGGGTGTGCCTGCATCTCAGAGTTGATGTTCACGCTTCAAATGCCATCGCATTATCTACTTAGCTACTGATTCCTCATAGCTACTAGCCTGTGCGATTGGGTGAATTTTAAATTCATTTTGCATTGTTTGTTTAAATCTTTTCATTGATGTTTAGGACTGCACTTCATCAGTCTTTTATAATGCTTGTGACTTAAGGCAATTTCGAGACAATCCACTTACGATGCACTTATACCAATCCCACTGATCGATCGCTTTCCTCAACATCAATAGGAAGACTCAAACAAACAATATAAAATGTGTTGTCGACACTCCTAGTTGGGATATTTCAAATTAACTGATATGGCAAATGTGAGACTTTGGAGACTAAAGGTAAGAGGCTTGTCATGAGACCTTAATTTTTTGAGTTCGATCTTTGGTAAAGTCGTAAGTCTCCATTGTAGAGTAGTCCTAATTTTGTCTGATTTTCAATAATACTTCAACTGGTATCAACCAGTTCGTGGAGTAAATCATTTATATGCATTGGTGTTAGGTTTCATTTTGAAGAGATTTGTTTTTTTCATCAAAACAATTTTCCAAACGTAATACATCCAAAACTCATTGACTTATGTACTTGTAATTAGTATTCAAGTAATTATCATTGACCAAGATAGGATAGTCAATGAAAAGCTGAATAATTGATCATAAAAATTATTATTTCATAGTTTATTTAACTGTGAATAAAATTCTTGAAGTGCAATTATCCTATTTCTTTTTGTCTTGAATTTAAGAAAAAACAACTTTAAGTTTATGCAATACTATACGGTCAGTTCAAAGGAACTGCTGGGGCTCATGTTAAGTAAAAATAGCATGCAATCATAGCTACTATACAGAGCCGAAGTGAACCATCATTGATGATCCATTTTGATTGATTTAAGTTTAACTTTTATGTTTAACTGTCTAAAATATAACCGATAATGTTTGCAGTTATTACTCAAGCGTTTCTTTCCCACTTAATTAAGATGAACATACGTGTTCGGAAAAGTAAACCTTGTGATTTATCTATCGGAATATTGATTGAACAAGTTAAGATTGTATATATCATACATATCTTGGACACAAAAGAATAAGGTGTTTATCATATGGTGATCATTTTGCACTGAATAATAGAATATTGAAGTAGAAATTCTCATGTGCTTTAGGTTTTGTGTAATTAGTTGATTCATTCCCGTCTTAGTAACACCTGTATTCAATGTTTAATTGAAAGACTAGTTCTTCGACTGCTTTCGCTTACTGTCTATCTATATCTACTCAAGCATTATCAGGACAGTTTATTTACAAAAATCTCTTATTTGTTTATTTCGGTTTAAAATAATTTAATCACTCAATTGAAGGTGAAATCTTTTGTTTCAAGCTAATATGTTTGACAATCATCAATTAAGTTTAATTCTTATCAACATTATAATTGCTTGAGTGATAGATATTTATGTCAGAATTGATGTTAGATAATAATTGACATATTAAAGAAAAACTGGTTATGAGCTAAAATAGAAATAATCAGAGTAAGGTGGTGGTAGTTTTTCATAGTTTGTAAAATGGTGACTTCATGATGAACATAATTCAATTCTAACCACTTGTCTCATTAGTATAAAGGTTTTGAATAATCCCGTTGTTAATATTTTTGACTGAATTTTATTCAATCTTTGTTGGCATCTGTATATTCTGTACAGATTGCCTTTAAACAATCATTTTTCACAAGTTTTTATAGAAAAGATCAATTTTAGCTATCAGTATAGTCTCATCCTCGTATCTTAAGGTTCGTCAGCTAGATGTACTCTAATCTTTGTGTTGATCATCTCATTAAGACTCGAAAGCACTATCTTCCGATTTGCAAGCTTGTACAGGTACATCTT
Organism: Schistosoma rodhaini; assembly: GCA_944470415.2. Classification (NCBI taxonomy): domain Eukaryota; kingdom Metazoa; phylum Platyhelminthes; class Trematoda; order Strigeidida; family Schistosomatidae; genus Schistosoma; species Schistosoma rodhaini. Next base: position 33,695,792 of record OX104037.1, read on the forward strand.
GCTAAAAAGTCCCAAATAAGATGGAACGATCATCCTAAATTTCACTACTTACTGCAATCCATCTATTTAGTCACTTTGTTTGAAGCTCGGGATTCCATTCTCTCTCTTAGTTTTGTCCAGTTAGCTGGATAGTCATTAGGAAAAAATGTTTTTTGAAGATGAGTCCCTTCTTCTGATGAGACTTATATAAAGAAGAAAAATCTCTCCAATACTCTATGGTTTTCGATAGTACCTCAACTGAGACAAATCTATGATGAATGCAACCTACATTCGATAAGTGATTGAATTAAGTTAGTGTGTAAATTGAGTTTTAGTCAATATTGTATTTCTTGATATGATATAACAAAACAGTGTTCGTTTCAAAACAGATACATATCCAAATTATTATGAACACATGTGTACCTTGACTTCAATTGCTATCTACATACATGGAATTTCTGGATAAGTTTCTTCATCTGTTAACAGCGTTTGAAGGTAAAACTGTTTGTTTCTCCTAATTCATATTGCTTCTATCTAACTGGCTTAGTTGAAATTATGATGTTCGTTTTATGCGTTTCAAGTGAGTTTCTCTCTCTCTCTCTCTCTCTCTCTCTAATATATATATATATATATATATATATATATTATGTGCTTGAAATGAATCATTGATAAACTGTTCCAAATACTGTAGTAATCACTGTTATTTACTTTTTACTATTCGATTATATGTGAATGTTTGCTTAGACAACTTGAAAATGAAGTAAACAAATTGACCTTTGCAAAGTTATCAAACATATGTTTTAGGTAATGCCTTCTTGTCACTATTGTATATTGATGAATGCAAATGGACTTTCGGTTTCGTTTCATGTTACAATTGATTGCTGATTATAATATTATTATCATTATTATCACCGAGTACATTAATTTTAAACACTGGTGCACAACTATTGAATATTGCAAGAACTTTGAATTGTGACTGTTAGTGGAATCCAAGATGCTTGTTTCTAATGTGGAACTCACAAGCTGTATTTTTCTCTATGGTACATTTTATGTTCATATTGAGACTCGAACCTCGTACAGACAGATATGACTCTGATTTCCTATCCGGTTGAACTTTAGAGCGGTGTAAATATTTATTGTATAATTTTGTATATTAGTTGCTTTCCATACACTCTTATAAAATCAACATTTATCTTCGTTTCACCAGGCCTTGTAGTGCACCGTAAATACTCATTGAGAACCTTTAAGACAAGTTGTTGTGCTCGAAATTTCAGTATACTATGCTAGAATCTGAGTTTTTCATGAAACTGGGTCAATAACATAAAGTTGATTCCTTAGTCCTAGTCACATAAATATCAGAAAGTGGAGCTACTTAACAAATAACTAGGTACTTTTGTGAATTGAAATTGCCATTTTTGTTCAGAGAAAAAAATCGCATTTGGATAACTATGCTTAATTTTTTAGAGAATAAATTATTAATCAAGAAAGAAGATGACAGTCACTAAACAGCCACTAACCAGCTTTTCTATATGAGTATATTCAACTGTAGTATCAGTAGTCATGATTTTATTCATTGTACTTTTCCTGTCTCTTAAGTAGTGTCTTTTCCTTTCATTGTGGATACTTGACGTCATTAGCTGATGAAGATGGTCGATTAATCCCTCCAAGAAATGATAATAGGGATTTGTACTCCTTACTCAATGTGTTCGTACTTCAATTCTAAACCCATATCTTCTACTCGTTTATTTTTTTCATTATTATTGCTACCGTTATACAAAATAGTGTTTCGGATATTCAAGTTTTTTAAAAGCAAAAAAAGTATACGATAGTACATATTAACCAGTTTATCTAACATATGCTAGATATTGATTAGCAAAAGAAGAGGTAAGTGTTTGCGTGTTGTCTGAAATTTGTCATATATGTCTCTGTTTTTATCTCACGCCTTTAGTTTTTTCTTAATCTGCAATTTCTTTGGTATCACAGTATTTTCCTAGGTTAATTTGTCTGTAAGCTATGCTTTATTAGTGACCTCGGATAGATATTGTTTTCTTTTAAAATGTACTTTATTATACTGGAAAGTATTTTATCATTTCCAGACGTAGAGCAGTGAGTAGAGTAAATAGATATATAAGGAAGAAGAACAAGAAGACGTTGCTATGGTAGGATATCAATTCATTATCAACCAATCATTTTGTGTAGAGGATGGTTTACGATTATATATATGTAGTAATGCATGAATTACTGGTTAACTTAAAATACAAGAGTCTGGTGTAATGTAGTTTGTTTTCTTTTTTTGTAAGAAATATGGCAATACAGTCTACCATTTAGGTTAATAAATAATGGGAAATTTAAGTAAACGTTGTATCACGTACTCTAGGAACAAGATTATGTTTAAAATTCAATACTAGCGAGAAAAGTGAATGAATGAATAAGTGATTTTAGTCGATTTTTCTCCATGTCATCTGTTTTTAAAAAATACAAAGAAAACTTATTTATTCAACACCTAGGTGTTTATTGACTAGATCGTCCTGTCAGCTATCTCAACCTTTGTATGATTACAATCTTTAAGTGAGTTCATATTTCTTGTTCAAAACTGTATAACTCATGAAATTAACACTAGCAAAAATATTCTTGAAAATACTTCTCCCGCTAATTGACTCTACCACTGTCTTTAAGTCAAAATATTTTATTGTAATAAATGATAAGTCAACTTCAATGAATTAGCGTTTAAACCTGTATCATTATTCACTGTCTGTACTATTTAAATCAAATGACTCCATTGACTATTTATATTTTATCATTTTCTTCGTTTACTGATTTCGTTTACAACATTTATTCATGTTATTTTATGGATTGATATGTGCATTGTTTTGACTAACCGATTCCTTCCTTTGTACTTGTTAATAACCCATAAACTCGATAACAGAAATGGCATATTACCGGAGAAATACCAATTCCTTTTACAACATTAATAGTATTGTACCAAATTTGTAGGGTGTTTTTCTAAGATAAATAAATAACTTGTAATTAACTTACCATACTGGTTTTGTTAGAGTGTTAATTATATGTTTAAGAGTGACAAAGCTACAGAGTTTTCATTCTATTTGTGCACAGTTGTATTGTTGTCCTCTTATTGCAAAAATATACTGGTTGACTTGGGTACGTATATAATTCGGTTGATTGGTCGTGGTTTAAAATAATTTCACTAACTATTCCTACTGCCATATCATTCTGACTTATTAAAAGCCCTATATTTAAAAATTATATATACATCACATTCTAGTATTCTTATGTATGTATGTATGCATGTCAAATTCGATTTCTTTCATTTGTATGATCAATAAATTGAAACACGTTCTGGTTATTTCAGAAAGTTTGGTTGATGTCTGAAAACAATCCGAGTCCTGGCAGCTACTTGAGGTGAAGGCTTGGTTATTGAGTATCGAATGAATATGAGCCATATAACCTAAGAACTTTAGATTCCAATCAAAGATAAGCTACAAATCCGGGTTGGAATCGGTAAACTTATCCCGCTAACCAAAATATATTACGACTGTCAACTTCATCACTGGAATGCTACGTCTGCCTGCTAACCTACAACTTACAACAGATTACGTCTTCTTCAAATTGAACCGAATTACTGGGGATTAGCAACTGACTGACAGTTGGTTGTATAGCCTAATCATTATAGTCACACACTATTAATTTGAATTTTGTTTATACAAGTACCTTAACAATACAGAACTCATCACAATTTATTTACCGACTTGGCATCTATATTAGTTTGTTCAGACCCGAATATAGTGTAAGGTTGTGATCGAAGGTAATCGGCTGGAAACCGTGGACCTAGGTTGTGTGCTATTCGTTACTTGTCAGCTAGGTGTAGCTGTAATCTTGAAGGAACTGATGCTCCCTAGCGGATTTGATCCCAAGTTATCCAGCTTTGTAGTTAAAGGCGTTACCTCTGAGATGTTCTGGCTACGGCTGACCCCCATTAGACCTGGGATAAATTTTTGATTGATTAAAAATTGGCTAGTGACCAACATTATGTACGTCAAGTCCTTCTTAATGCTGTCGAGTTCTATCGATTAAGCTGCAATTTGGTCATCAGTTTGAAAGACTTGCTGTTGAGTCGGCTTACAGTAAACTCTATCAGAGCCTCCAGAGGTTCATAAAGAGCCCCAACCAATCAGCGATTAATTAGAAGCTATGCTACTAAAATAACAAGATCCTGATTGGCTGTTTAACACACTGCTACTATGGAAACTCAGGGTCTCTTAATTACTATAAAATCCCTGTATTTTCTGTACATCAATGAATCCTGTAGTAAAGCGCTTCCCACGTACTTTGTGCCTTTCTCTGGTATTCAAGTCGGTGTATAGTTCTAGCTCGGGGGTACGGAACTAGCTTAGGGAAGCAAATATAGCGTTCACAATCGGTCAGACGTACAATTGGCTACAGCCTAGGTCAAATATATAACACTTGGAATCACGCAAACTATGTTGAAGTGTAATCTCATGCTTAAAAGTAGTCGGTCAGCAACAAGAACGACTTGGCATAATTGACATTAGTCACCACTTAATGATCATTCACTTGTAAGCAAACTTAGTGTGTGCGATATTCTATCCACTGTTATCATAATTTTAGTGAGAAAAGTGATTTAATAATTCGAAACATATGATCCAGCTAAAATGAATAATTATAGATGACATTTTAAAGTACAGGATAATTGTCTGAGTATACGCTGTAATATTCACTAGTCGTTTATGGGCAGACTTGTATTTTGTAACCAATGTAATAATAGCATCAATACTTCAAGATGACGTAGCCAAAACATCATGATTCTTCTTTTTTTGGAATGAAATAGACCACATAGTATACGTTATTATAAAAACCAGTATTTTTCATCTAGCAGGAGGACTGGAATATCATGCTTGCAAAACTGAACCAGAAGACCGGTAACCAACGTTTAACATCAAAATAATCACTTCATTTTACTTACATTAATAACGTCATATACAAGTGTGTATGTGTGTATGTGTGTGTATCATTCATCTTAACCCTTTTTATCAGTTACCTTTTATTTTTTGGTCAAAACAGACTTTCACTTCCGTTACAATTGATGAAAAGCCGTATCTCAAATTCTACTTATCTTTGCTTTGATTACCTATTGTTTGTTATTAAATGATTGTTGATTTCTTTGTCTGAATTCTTTCATTGATTTTTTTATCTGTAAATTTTAACTTTAGAAGTCTGTTACTTTTTAAAAACCATTTTCTTCGAAGTTTTTTTTCCAGCCATTTCTTATGATTCATCATTTGTTGACTAGACAACCAATTTGATAGATATTAGATAGATTCTTTGTGTTTTTTTTTGTCCATTAAATATTAGATTATGTAACGATTGGTTTTACAAATTTCATTGTAACCATAAATAAGAGTTGAAATTTTCTTTCTTTATAGTTTATGATACGTAGCTAACTCAAGTTTTAGGATGATAAACATATATTGGTATTAGGATTGTAAACCGATTTTACTAGTCTAGAATTTTCTGTATTACTGTCATTATTTTGATAAAAGTAAATGAGGCATAACTAAATTTGTTTCTCTTTTTTTCCCAAATGTTAAACAATAACTCTATGCTAAAAGTATACAATATTTACATCAGGAAATTAATTACTTACTTACGCTTGTCACCCCTCATTGAGGAGTATAGGCCACACATCAGTATTCTCCATTCAACCTTGTCCTGGGCAATCCTTTTCAGTTCTTTCCAGTTGTTATTCATCCTTTTCATATCTGCTTTAATCTCTAAGATTAATGTGTTTTTTGACCTTTCTCTTTTCCGCTTCCCTTCAGGATTCCAAGTTAGGGCTTGCCTCGTGATGGATTTTTAGGAAATTAATGGTGAATAATAATTTAACGTGATTGTATGTTAATTTTTTTTATCCTGATATTTTTTTTCTAAGTAGATAAGATTATTTCTTCAAACCGATAGATAAAACTAATTTATAACTTTTCCTTAAGTTAATATGGATAGAAAGATAGACGGATAGGCAGACAGAAATAAACAAAATAGAAATTGATGCGAATGTTTTTATTGATTGAATTCATAACAGCACAGTGATAGAAAATAAATGAAGATAAAAACGGGAGAGTCTGATTTATAATACTAAGACAGTTGTGAAAAACGATAATTGAACAAAAAGCCCAAAATAATCGAGTAAAAAGTGGGCAATGATCTATATATACATATGGTGTAGTGAAATTCCAAGGTTAGAGGAATATGAAGAACGAGTGGTGGATTCGCGCTACTGTGATTGATTAGTTTTGAACATTAACACCTAAAGCTTACAGCAATAAATTATGGTTATATCAAGTGTCTCAACAATTACCCCTTTATCTTTCTACAAAGTTAGATGGATCAGATAGAGATTCCGTAAACTGATGTTATTTTATAGTTTGGTATTCCATTGAACTTGTCTTACTTAAAGTCTTATGAACCAAACGCATGCATTAAGGTTGACGAAGACTTGTTTGAGAAGTAGTTACAATATTAGACTTAAAATAATAACGGTTATGATTTATTCAACTATCTAATTTCGTTTCATTTGTTAATTCTCATTACTTATCTAAGTAGCATCTCAGTAAGTAAACTACACTATGAAATGGACAACTCCTCAGTGGATTACCCCACCTATGGAGCAGGTAGAATATTTTTCTATCAGTGAGTGGGAGAGCAGTAGTTTGAGATATGTTTGTTGGTGCTATACAAAACATGGCCTTTAAACAGTGAAAACACAACTTGCTAATATCTGTTTGTAGTAATCGTAGAACCATTGTTTATAAATGGTACTATCAATGAGTGGTAACTCTGAATTTAGATATAGGGTACTTGATAAAGCTTATGACTCGCGATCACACATAATGTGGAGCGCCAACTGGCATGAGAGCATTTTGGAAGAAAGTCAGGAGTAGCTAAAGAATCAATTGTGGCTGAACAAACGTTTTCATTCTTTATCTTTTTCCAGAACTTGAATGGTAGTAGTATTTTAGACATTTTTCTGCCTCGTTCTTATTCATTCTTTTCAAACTATGTCCCCCAATGTTCTTCTCCTTTCTGTCGTTGATAATAGTATTATCTCGACTTGTTTGTCTTCCAGCCAGCTGATTTATTCTCTATCCTTAAACTGACATAAACTGTAACAACTTGAACTAAAGCACATTTATACCACAACCTACGTTTATCATATCTGATTTACTGGATAGACGGTAGTGCATGTCTGTTTTCTTGTGTAAGTTAATAGTCCTTAGTTGATTCGAAATATGACCACTCTTCTCCACAATCTAAAACATTAATACTGGGTTATTCAATCTGAAACTAACCTCCTATGAGACAGAGATATTTATAGGATCTTCTCTCCATAACAAATTAACGACTTCAAAGTGACGTGAACTTTTCCTCTACAACGACACGGTAACTCACTCAAATTCATAAATTACCATTTTTTTTAATATACATTTATTACCACTTGGTTTTTTATCTACAATTGTTTTAATGACCTAATTTTATCGGTTAGCCGGTTATATTCATACGTTCTCATAGAGATATTCACAACCTACTGAAAAATTCAAGAATTATCACCATAAGGGTGCGTAAATTATTCCTCATACTTCCTCTATTCTTTTAGAGATATGTTAGGCCATTACTATGAGATTCATGGATTAAAATATGGGGTCATGGGTGCAAAACTGATCTTGTACATTTGAGGATGAATATGAATTGAAACTAATCACAAGTTAAAAATCTTTTATAACATATTTTTTGAATATTCAAAATCCAGATGCACATATAAAGTGAATTTTATTGTAGTTTCACACATTTTATTCTGAAAATTTTTTTATATTGTTACTGTATTAAATGAAGTAAGTATTATTATTGTCAAATTATTTAATGCTCTTATAGTATGAAGAGCCATAGAAATTTTAAGAGAATCCCGAGAAAATATCATATTGTTGGGATACTTTAAACATACTGAAATGTTCATAATCATTAATAGACCTTAGTTTAATGACACAGGGAGTATAAATGAGATTATAAATCTCCTTAATACTACTACTGGCAGTGCAAAGTGTTTATCAAAATAATGTGCTAATTGTAGATTATACATAAGTATATACATAAATATCAGATTCTTCAAACTTGTAACACGTAATAAAAGCTTTTTATCCTATATGGGTTTATCATATTTTCTCTTAAGTCACGTTTAGATTGCACGTTTTTTGTGTATTGCAATTTTTCTTCTTTTCCGTAACACAGACAATCGTTTTAATGCATAATGACGCATATTTCTAGACATTTCAGGTTATGTGACTTTATTCAATTTTAATGATTATAATCCTTTTTTTCACCGAAGAGTGTTTATGAAAAGATAATCTACAAATTAACAATTATAAGCAGAGATAGATAATGTGTAGTAGTGAAATCCAGGACGCGCGTTTCATCCTGTTTATGACATCTTCCTTTTCTGCTTATGTTTGTGACTTGATGACAATATTGAGACGATCAAAAAAGAATGCATTTGTGTCAAAAGGAGACTGATCAATTGCCATCTTAAACACCAGTGAAAAGATTACAACAACCATTACAAATGAATACGAATTAAGGTTATGAGAGTAATTAGAACGCATATCAATTGATATAGAAATTATTATATACGACAAATTATGTAACAACTTGAAGTTACATCATATTTAAAGATATTAAATCTTGTTTTTAATTAGGATCATTCATTTGAAATATGAATAACATTCGCACTTATCATTGATGATCACAAAACTTTATACATCTTGACCCTTGATTAATTCGAACTGAATGGGAAGAATAAAACTTGATAAACAACATGAATTCATTTGTATTCCAATAAATTTCATCAACTGCTAGCAGCTTAATGTTATAATTATTTTCCTTATTTACAAACAAAGTTCTACATAGATTAGTCAATGATGTTCAGTTCGTAACGGTAAAAAAGAAAACATGAAACAAGCAGAAGAAATCACAAATATGCCATATTAGTTGGGACTAATTATGAGTTTGTCTTATTCTGCAAATGCTGTACTTCTCGCTTTATTGGATTATTGAGGAAAATGATTATAAATTTTTGATTTCAGTTCATAGGAGAAATGATAAATATAGATTGAGTAAACTTTTTTAAGTGCAAAATGATCATAACAAGCTGGATCAGATAATATAAATGCACTGAAAACATATATAGTAGTAGTATGAATTAGATTGCAATATATGACATTAAGACTAAACTCGGAAGAGTGAAATATTGAACCAAAACTCCATTGACTTGAATGATCGATCATCTTACGGAATCTGAATGTCTTATCTTCGATCTCATCTGAGTTTATGACTACTTACTGTTGACGAGTTTCAATATAGAACTAAATAACTATGGCACACGGTTCACATTTACAGACTAGCCTTTGCTATACAACAGTTGGAAACCAGAGGCGGCTGGACAGGTGCTCCACTTGAATGTAAGGTTTCTCAGTAGTGCACATTCTCGACTTCCGTAGGATTGATTGATAATAAAAATATAAATCATTGATTGCTAGCTTAACGGCTATAGAGTTTTTAACATTTTTAGTCAACTGTCTAAACATTTTGGGTGCTCATTGATATGAAGTTTTATGTATTTGAGAACTATATAATTCCATAATTCTCTCAAAGAATTAACTTTACTACAAACACTCATTCCAAATCTATTTAGGGATGTTGGTTACGCAATAGGTATTTAGGAACACTGTTTTATACCATTGATTGATTGCTGAATAGTGGATAGTATCATGCGTGTCTAGTCATTTAATGCTTATTCACTTCTATTAGCCAAGTTTCAATGTGGCCACTGGTCAGTTGTAACGTCTGAGACTATGAGGCTGAATGACACAGATTTGGCTCACGTATGGGATATCAATATTTTCAAAATTACAGATACGTCTTGTTGCCGAGTGAGAATAAGAACGAAACCTTGGTTCATGGTTTTCTAGAGACTACCTTCAATCACCTAACACATTCGTTTAATTTATGGGCTGAATAATCATAGTATATACATATCTAAATCTTAAGTTATCATGTTGTATGCCAGCGTATCTAAAGAAACGATACATTACTACACAATATATTGTTACGTACACCTTATCTATTTATGAGAAGGTGAAATACATAAAGGAAATGCATATCCTCTTCAATTTCTTCTTTTATTGCTTAACTTCTTTCTAACATGTGGCACTGGTGTTTTCTCCATGTTTTTCCTAATTTTATTTTTCTACTTTCATTATGTGCTTATTACTCATCGTTATATATATATATATATATATATATATATATATATATATATATTCATTTATGCATTTATAATGCACTACCGCTACTTGTATACAGAAGAGATAATTTAATTCAAAAGCATAGTAAATATACCAAAACGTTGTCTAACTATTTCATATTATTGTGGTTATTAATTATGAATAATAAATCGATTATTATTTTTCATTATAATTGTAATTATGAACAACAGTACACATTCTGTGTATGCCAGTAGTATTTATCATGACATGGTATGTAGATAGTTAGATATTTAGATCAATAAGTAAATAAATAAATAAATAAGAATGTTTATACTATTCATTGATGAACTGTACCGCATATGTTATGATAATGCAGACAATTAAATATATATTCAGTCTCATTTGTATGTATGAATACGTGTGTGTGTTTACAAACAAGTAATGATATTAGTATTATTATAACTAGTTTCTCTGTTACTATTAGTACTAATAAATGGCTTTCAATCATATGGACATTAATTCAATTTTCATTGTTTTATATAATTACATTAATACTAGTTGAAATTTAATTTTTTATGGTACATATGATATTTGAGACTGAATAAGTATTAATGATTGATTTATCAATTTCTAAATATATGGTAGAAGAAACTTGAATGTTCAAGTAATCGGAATCTGTTGTAATTTAGTTGTTTAATGTAAAATGTTGTGTCAATTATTAGTGTTTTAATTATCAAAAGGTGTTTTGTGGAGATTTAGTAGTCTATCGGTTAATGGCTTCGGCTCGAGACTGGTAGGTCCTGGGTTCGTGGATGCGCACTGCTGAGGAGTCCCATAATTGGACGAAACGGCCGTCCAGTGTTTCCAGGTTTTCCATGGTAGTCTACTTTCAATTGACTCACGCTTTCAACTATAAATTAGTGTTTTGTTTAAATGTGGTGTAGATATTTTAACGAATATTTGTTTAGTTAAAATGAATAGAGATATGGAAGTGATAAGAAAAATCGAAGTTCAATTCATTTACGATAATTGGTTGTATATGTAATTCCGCTTAGGTCTCCAGCTGTTTTATGAGAGATAAACAAACATAAATATCGTTCACGCTCTAAAACGTGCTAAAAAGTGTGTGTTGTTCATGTGGTGTTATTTAGAACAAACTTAATCATTCGAATTGAATGTGATTGCCCGAAATCTTATTCTGAAAGTTTGTTATCCAAAATGTATTTTTTTGAGGAAAGCAGTGAAGTAAGAAAATGCTTTTCAACTTTATTCAAGTTGTCAATTGTAAGCAGTCATACTAAGTAATTCACGTCTCGACTTTGCTGATATTTTTGAGGCTGTAAAAACAAGAAGGATCAATGTTGTGACTTTTGGTCGGTTAAATGTCACGCGACTTATTCGCCAATCACGATACGATCTATATAATCTTGGCAATGTGCCAAATGAATGATATATTGACCAGTATGAACAGCCTAGCGTCCTTATTGGTCCTTCTTCCTACCTAGCCCTTCCTATTAGGTCCAGATCACTAATACCAGCTTCCACTATATGAATTATTTATTTCGGACATACTTGGTTTATATACCAGCCAACCAGACCACATCATACTATAAAATAAAAAATAACAATTGTACAAGATCAAACCAAACAGTGGCTGTGATTGTAAGAGAGTGTAATTAATAAATTGGGTATAACTTAAGAACAGTAAGTCATATAATAATAGTCTACAGGTCAAAATAAAGCTCATAATAAGAGGTATTCATATAATACTCCTTAGTGATGGGAAAATAAACTGCATTTGATCGTCGAGGATGTTCAGTCTGTGAATACAGTTTACCAGGAAGTAAAGAAGTGAATAATTATGCATTGATTTTAAAATGTGATTTTCATTCAGTTGATTTTGATAATGATTCAGTGTAATTTCTGCTTTTAGGATAATAATTATTTGTATTAAATAGTTCAATATGATATTTTGTTCAATTAATTGTTGTTTAATATAAAATTCAATTACATAAATTCATTCAGTGTCATTTTGCATTCATGTGACAAGTTTCCAGTTTGATCACATTTTTTTGCTTGGTAACCATCAAATTTAATTGAATTAACTGAATTAACTTCAATGAGACCTTAACCAGATAAATCTTCCCTAGTAAGCTTTGTATTTCGGGAGTTAGATAGAAGAGTAAGTTATCGTATCCTGGTACGAAATGTCGTCATTGTGGTCGTTGTTACTGAAAAACTGTTATAGGTGTTGTATTTAATCGATTCACTGGTGATCTACTTATTATACAACTAGACTATAAAGTTTTTAAATAACGAAATTATGTTGTGTCATCATAATTACTTTTACTGACCACATGCTTTTAATGTAGCATATATTAATCAATAGTGTTTCTGAGTTAAAATCTTTTTATTTATCACTGATCAAAAATTGATAGCCATAACAAAGCGAATGACCTTGGAAAGTAACCAACACCTTATTAATTGATCATTTATAAATATATTTGTATATTCTTGAAGTTATTTATAGAAGCATACATTCAGTCTATAGATACACATTGTTTATGAATGATCAGTAAATAAAATAGTTAAAGCACTATCACAATGATTGCTACGATGTTTTAAGTTTTATAAGTGTCCATCATTCATATCATTACCACATGACTTTCATAACTTTCAGATTTATTAAACTATTTATTGTTTTTGTTTCCTTAAACGGCTTAATAGATCGCTCTCTTTATGTACATGCAAGGCGTGACTGTTTCAATCAATTGACACCTATGTCAAGTCCACAATTTCCATTAATACAGTGTTTAGAGTTTTGATATAAATAATTAGTGGGAATGATAATTTTTTCAATGTTCGATACAGTCTTTTTTTTATCTACATTTATCTGTTGTAAACTTATAGCATCAACATGCTACTAGTACTGTAAATAAAGTTTATGGAAAGTATTATTTTCACAATAAATGTGTTGTGAGATAAGTTAGTGAATTTCATGTTGTATGTATGTGTTATCAAGAATTAATATTACTTAGTGAGATGGATATTGAAGATATTTTCAATTCTTAGTTCTAAGAGCTCCTCAGCGTTGTGCATTATTGATACTTAGCTGGATTAATTATAGAAAATTCAGGTAGAGCACTCATGAAGAGCTTTGATACTCGAATGAAATAATTGTTCACATCACTTCTTACTTTTAGTGATCATCTAGTCAATTCTTGAGGAGAACATACTTCAAAGAATAATTATGATAATAATAATAATAGTGACAATAATGGTTATAATAATAATAACGTTTCTATTAAAGCAACCAAGTAGGTTTCAATATAAAACTAAATTAATAATTAATTTTTCTACTCATTGGGATATTACAAATATATTATTTATTTATTTATAACAATCTACCCAATGCTCAGTTTATTCAAAATTATCAAATCAAAACTTGGTAATGATACCTACAAACTCATAAAACTAAATTAATAGTTGACGTCTAATAGTTATTTTCATCTGCACACAATTTCAGTCGTACAAGATTCCATATCTTTCTAATATTTTAATTATTCTACAGTTTCCGAATGAACTTTATTTTACTATTACACACCGTCTCACTTTTGATTCTTTAATGCTTTTTTGCTAATGTGATACTTAAGTATTTTTCTCAATAAACTGTAACATGTTTTCAGTTATTGTAAAAACTAGTAAACAGTGATAGGAGTAGAACATCTGATTAATAAATACTGATCTGGTTGTATGAATATCACTCCAGACAACCGGGTAACATGTCAAGTGCCCATGCGGAATGTGTCACCCAAATTATAGTGAACAAAACTGTATTTGATGAGATAACTTAGTTAGTTGGGCAATGGGTTTGGTAAACGATACTATCAAACAGAAAACTCTCCTCTTTTTGAAATACCTTTAGGTTGTATCAACTAGTCAAATAGGTTTCATTTATTTGTTTAAGATTGCAACTATTTAAACAACAGAATAGTTTATAAGTCGAATGTCTATATCAAGGTTAAATGCACTTAAGCAGTTCGAAATATGCTCAAGATACATAATAATAAGCTTTTTAACCGGACGTTTATATTTGATGAATACCATAAAATTATTTTTTTTTATTTGAATCGATTCATTGTACATGTTGTGCTTAATTGCCACTCTGTTGATGTTTAACAATGATAAGTATCAATGTGGTGTATGTTGCCTATATCGACAGAAATCAGAGCTATGTAACACCTGAAGAGGAATGCAAAGCAGTAGAAGGCTATGAAAGGCTATGAAGAAAACAGAAAGGGAAAAAGAAAGAAATTGTGAATTGGAAGAAGCACAGAGAATGCGAAGGACAATTCACTGAAAACTTGATTTCCCAGTCTTGATTTGTCTGAAGACCAGCTTGATTTCTTCGATCGTCGGTGCGATGACATCTTTTAGAAGGTTTTTGGGTGCTGCTTCGATGTCCGGTGGATTTAACGGAGTTGGTCAGGAGTTCCTCCAAGTATTCTACCCATCTATTCCTCTGTTCTAGAATCTCAGTGATTGTCTTTCCTTCCTTGTCCTCGACCGCTCTCTCTGGTTAACTATATCTACCTGCTGGTTTCTTCGTTGTATCATATAGTTGTTTCAAATTCCCTTCCCTTGCAGCTTTTTCTGCCGTCGTTGCTAGTTCTTCCATGTATTTCTGATTGTCAGTTTTAATGCTCTTCACTCTCTTGTTTGCTTCTGCATACTCTGCTTGCGCCTTGACTTTCGCTGTTGTCATTTGAATGTTGTTAATTGCTGTCTTTCCCTTTTCATGAATCTCCTCTAGAGTTTTAATAGAGATCCACAGCTTATTATGATGTTACTTGCGGCCAAGCACTTCGTGACTTATTGAAGTTAATGCTTCATTGATCTATTTCAGTTACATACTACTTATTTGACAAATAAGTAGTCTAAATTATCTGAAAAATTAAGTATGTCTTTGACTACTTTCAATACTGTGAAATGATGAAATTCAAATTCGAAGCAGGGTCTGAACTTTAGAGGTATTCAGCTAGAAATTAATTTAAGTGGTACAGAATGTTGTGATAATTTTCCCTGTATTATTCACCATAGTGATATGTTTCTTTATTGAGTATTAGAATATTTATTGATAAACACAACAGTCGATTAATTTAATTCATTATCAGTTTATGCCTCACTGTTCACCTTGTCTTTACAGATATTGATTCGGATCTCAAGAAAATTGATGCATGGCTGAACACATTAGCTTCTAGTGAGTGATTCATTTTCGTCAGTATTATTTTGTATTCTTTTGAGTTTATTTTTAAATGTTTGTACTCCGTTTTAATGACCTCAATTGATCAGTTGCTATTAGCAAAGCTACATCATGAATAGGATACCTTGATGTTGGCTTTTAGTTTCAGGACTTCAGTATATCTGATAACAGCTAGAAGTCAAATCCATGATGCACCTTCTGGTTACTGATTAACTGGATATACTTTTACTCCAACTCTGAAATGCACACAGCTTCGAGAGTAGTATCTGTCGCGTAAATTTTACTGTTTTATCCCCCGAGACACTGGTTTTAGATAGCGAATAACTTGTTCGAAGAGAATAACGTTTAGTGTTTGGGTTTTTAGTTTTCTATCGCTGGCATTACGGACTGTATTTTACCAATCCTGAACGGATTGAACGGGTTTTTCATAGTTATGAACTGTTAGTATATACGGGTAGTTTCATGTATTGAAATTCAGTTTTCTGAATCATTTGGAGGTTTCTGTTGACATTATCCGTAAGATATTGACAATAGGGAAAATTTCTTTGTTTTATAACATGTTTGTTTTCAAAACATTGAAAAATTTATTTGAAGCCCTAAACCATAAAAAGCGTCATGTTATGGGAACCAGTCTACATGAGAAATCGATGGGGAACGTTTTACGCTATCATCTTAAAATGTGATCAAACTTACTTTACGGCACTGATAATCAGAAAAAAGAACCTTATAGTTCAGGCATGTGACAACGTTTAATGAAAATCTTAAAATCATTTCTTGATTCTAGGTCCTCTTTATGAATTATTTGACTCATATCCCCGTTTGATGAATTTTACATTTGCTGTTTTGTTCTATTATCTTATTTTCAGAAAGCATATATATATAGTAAATCTCAATCAAAATAAGTTTTATAGACCTTACACCATTTGTGTTTTTTTCACGAGACTCATGTTCTACACTAATGAAGATAAACGTGATGTGTTATCACCAAAAGTATTGTTTCCAACTATTTCGAAATATTTTGTCTCTGTTCTGAATTTAAAACCCATGTTGGAGAAATATTTATATAGGAAGGCAATGTATATGTCATCTGTATACAATCGTGTTATTTGAAACAAATAGTTTATTTACTGAATTTATCTCCAGCGATTAATTTCTATTATTGATCATGTTAACGCTTTTCATGATTTGTTTATTGTAGTATCATAAGCTTACGATCTCAATATTTTTTCAATGAATGACTGAATATATCTTGTCGTAAATAACATGTTACCTTTTTTAAAAGCTAAGAAAAAAACTCCCGGAAATTTTTTTCTGTGTACAATGAAACATACTCAAGTGTGAGAGAAGCACCAGTTTCATTACTGAGTTGTATATAGACAATGTTCAAGATTATATATAAAAAACTTTAAATGTATTCAAAACTATCTGAAACTGAATTTCATTACTTACTTACTTACTTTCGCCTGTTACTCCCAATGGAGCATAGGCCGCCGACCAGCTTTCTCCAACCCACTCTGTCCTGGGCCTTCTTTTCTAGTTCTTTCCAGTTCTTGTTCATTCTTCTCATGTCTGTCTCTATTTCTCGGCGTAATGTGTTCTTTGGTCTTCCTCTTCTCCTTCGACCTTCAGGATTCCATGTGAGGGCTTGTCTTGTGACACAATTGGGTGATTTCCTCAAAGTGTGCCCAATCCACTTCCAGCGCTTCTTCCTGATTTCTTCCTCCGCTGGAATCTGGTTTGTTGTCTCCCACAGTAACTTGTTGCTGATAGTGTCTGGCCATCGGATCCGAAGTATCTTGCGTAGACAGCTGTTAATAAACACTTGTATCTTCTGGATAATGGCTTTCGTAGTTCTCCACGTCTCTGCCCCATACAGAAGAACTGTCTTGACATTTGTATTGAAAATTCTAACCTTGGTGTTGGTTGACAATTGTTTTGAGCTCCAGATGTTCTTCAGTTGTAAATATGCTGCTCTTGCTTTGCCGATCCGCGCCCTCACATCTGCATCTGATCCACCGTGTTCATCAATGATGCTGCCCAGATATGTAAAGGTTTCCACATCCTCCAAAGCTTCTCCATCAAGTGTAATTTGATTGGTGCATATTGTGTTGTATCGGAGAATCTTGCTTTTCCCTTTGTTTATATTGAGACCTACTGCTGCTGAGGCTGCTGCTACACTGGTCGTTTTCTCCTGCATTTGTTGTTGCGTTTGTGATAGAAGAGCCAGATCATCCGCGAAGTCTAAATCGTCAAGCTGCATCCTGCCTGTCCACTGTATCCCGTGCATTCCTCCAGATGTTGACGTCTTCATAATCCAGTCGATCACCAGGAGAAAGAGAAAGGGTGAGAGTAGGCAACCTTGCCTAACACCGGTCTTTACTTCGAACGAGTCGGTGAGTTGTCCTCCGTGGACGATTTGGCAGTTTAGTCCATCATAGGAGTTCCGTATGATATTGACTATCTTCTCAGGCACGCCGTAGTGTCGAAGAAGCCTCCATAGTGTCGTCCTGTCCACGCTATCAAATGCCTTCTCGTAGTCGATGAAGTTGATGTAGAGTGATGAATTCCATTCGATTGATTGTTCCACAATGATCCGCAGAGTTGCGATTTGATCTGTGCACGATCTATCCTTACGAAATCCAGCTTGTTGATCTCGAAGTTGGGCGTCCACGGAATCCTTCATCCTGTTTAACAATACTCGGTTGAAGACTTTTCCTGGTATTGAGAGAAGAGTGATGCCCCTGTAGTTGTCGCATTTGCTCAGATCACCTTTCTTTGGTATCTTGATCAGAAGTCCTTTTTTCCAGTCTGTTGGTACTTGTTCTTCGTCCCAAATCTTACTGAAGAGGATGTGGAGTATCTTGGCAGTTGCTGCTACATTTGCTTTCAGTGCCTCTGCCGGGATGTTGTCTGGTCCTGCTGCTTTGCCGCTCTTGATTTGTCTAATGGCCATGCTGATCTCTTCAATTGTTGGTGGGCCAATATCGATTGGGAGGTCTGTGGGTGCTGCTTCGATGTTGGGTGGGTTCAGTGGAGCTGGTCGATTCAAGAGTTCCTTGAAGTGTTCTACCCACCTGTTTCGTTGTTCTTCAATATCGTTGATTACTTTGCCTTCCTTGTTTTTCACTGGTCTTTCTGGTTGACGGTAATTTCCAGCAAGTTTCTTTGTTGTATCATACAGTTGTCTCATGTTTCCCTCTCTTGCAGCCTTTTCCGCTGTCATCGCTAAATCTTCCACATATTTACGTTTGTCGGTCCTGATGCTCCTCTTCACTTGCTTGTTTGCCTCTGTGTATTCGGCTTGTGCCTTGGCTTTTTCCGCTCTTGTTCGGCTGATATTGATTGCTACCTTCTTGTTCCTCCTTGCTTCAATTTTATCCAGTGTACCAACAGTGATCCATTCCTTGTGATGGTGCTTCTTTTGGCCCAGAACCTCCTGACATGTTGAAACGATTGCCTCCTTGATACCTTTCCAGCTGCTCTCTATGGTGGTTCCCTCTCCATTGAGTAGGTCATGAAAGGCCTCTAACCTGTTGCTGAGGGCTATGTTAAATTCGTTGAGTTTGTCAGCATCTCGAAGAAAGGCCGTGTTAAACTTTTGTGATGTTGTCCGCGCCATTGTCCAGTGCTTCTTGAGTTTTAGTTTCATCTTGGCGACCAGCAAATGGTGATCGGATGCTATATCAGCTCCTCTTCTGGTTCTCACATCCTCCATCGTCCTCCTGAACTTTTTGTTGATGCAGATATGGTCGATTTGATTTTGTGTAGTGTGATCCGGTGAAATCCAAGTGGCTTTGTGTATGTTTTTGTGTGGGAATATGGTGCCACCTATGACCAGTTTATTGAAGGCACATAGGTTTGCAAATCTCTCACCGTTTTCGTTCCTTCCTCCCAGTCCATGTTGTCCCATGACGTCTTCGTATCCAGTGTTGTCCTTTCCAACCTTGGCATTGAAATCTCCCATTAGAATGGTCAGGTCCTTGATTGAGCACTTCTCGAAGATTGACTGCAGCCTATCGTAGAATTGGTCTTTAGCGTCTTCATCGTAGTCGTTGGTCGGCGCATAGCATTGGATGATGTTCATTGTAATGCCCTCTCTCTTTGTTCTGAAGGAGGCTTTGATGATCCTCGGTCCATGAGATTCCCATCCTATAAGTGCATTTTGTGCTTTTCTAGACAGCATCAGTGCCACTCCTTGTGTATGTGGGGCATTTTCTTCTTCATGACCGGAGTATAACAGAAGTTCCCCTGAAGACAGTCGTTGTTGTCCAACCTGCGTCCAATGTGTTTCACTGATTCCAAGCACTTCCAGGTTGTATTTCCTCATTTCCGCAGAAATTTGGAAGACTCTGCCAGTCTCCCACATTGTCCGGACATTCCATGTACCTATAAAAATTGTCGCTCTGGTTGTAAGAAGGTGCATCGGCCTCATGACTTCCGAATGAACTCGGCTTTCATCATGAGACGTCATTTTTCCTTCTACTCCCAGGGCAGAGTTTGAATGGTTTGAATGATTTTTTCTGGTTAGCGTTTTTTTAGCGAGTTGATTTTCTACGGGATGGGGTCGCTAACCCCATGCCCAACCCTCCTCCTTTACCCGTGCTTGGGACCGGCAGTAGCCCCTGGAGGAGCTACAGGCGGAGTTTATGAAACTGAATTACATTGACGTAACTTTATTCCTCAGTTGAAGCTGTAAATTTATCTTGAAACGTTTTTTTCTTTTTGAGCGATATAATTCAATTTTCGTTTATCATAATACAGTAATCTTTAAAAAAGTGGGCTATGCATGTGAGCTACGCATTGAATTATTATTGTATAATTTTTTTTTCACAGATTTACCAAATACTTCAGCATGGATGACTTGCTTAATGTCATTATCCAACGTTCAGAAATTTTCTACAGCTAAATATTATCAGGTGAAATATAATTTATGAATTAAATATTTTACTTTTATACCTAACTCAATATTTTTAAATAAATAAATAACTGAGTAGCTGAATTACAATCAGGAACTTAATATTCATGAATAGAGAAAATCTGGTATCAAACAAAATTTAACTTCTGTTTAATGATTGGTTCAGTGATCCGTGAATGAATGTTGACAGAATAGGAATATTTGTATAAGACTATTACTGTGAATACAATAATATAAAAAACATCTATATATGTCGTAACTAAGTATCATGCGTTTTTGTATTTAGTTATACAAAACAAAAATACTCATGATAATCTAAACAACAAACAAATATTTTATCATATACTCACTAGTGACTGGCTCCATGAGGTAGTTCCTGGAGTTCTAGTGAGAAGCAGTAACCAATGGAGTTCAACCAGGTTTGTTAGGAGATATCAACTGAGTGAAGACAATGGTGAACGGCTGCTCAACTTCGTGCGTTGGTTGAAGTTAGACATTAACACCGTTGGATGCCGGCTCAGTGATCTCTCGGTTAAGTGCTCGCGGACGAGACTGGTAGGTCATGGGTTCGAATCTCGCGAGACGGGATAATGGGTGAGGAGTTTCAATATAGGATCAAACGGCCGTTCAGTGCTCTCAGCTTTTTCATGGTGGTCTAGCTTCAATTGACTCATGATTTCAACCATATATAAAATATTTTATATGCTAAAGAATGCATTATGTAAATGTGTTCAGTAGAATATTGTATTTTGAAATGTGAAATTACTATTATCCACCAATGAGCTTAGTCAGTCACTTTGGAGCAATAATATATTTGGTTATAAAATAAAGGAGGATTAACTTCATATATATTCCAAACTTTATGAATAAATTATTAGATTGTTAGTTTCTCAACAAATAATGCAAAGGGTATTCCTGGAATATACATGCATGTCTACCCTATCATTGATAATTTTGTAGACTATTATAACGTAAAACGGCGATAAGTTTATAACTATTAGAGTATGGGTTAAAACCATGTTTTACCATACTTTGTCTACTGTTGTTGAATAATATCAGTAGGACCTAATACAAAAGTAGGATTCGAAGCCGATCATTTGAATGATAAAAAATTTACAACAGCGTTTGAAAAAAATATATTTCGTTTTTCTAGTTATTTGTTTTATCGCATACTTTTAGTCGGTTAAACAGATACATGGTATCGTAAATGATTTAAACTATTATATTCTTTGTACAAAATATTATATTCCTTTTGAAAAACGTTTTTCTTGTTTAAACGAATTTCAATCAATTATGAAGCATTTTCCACAACAAGGAACCCAGTTTTGTTGTGTTTCTAAATGTCAAATGACAAATTGAACGCATTACTTGATAATGAGTAAACAAATTAGTATCCGATGTCTAGTGTCATTTTCATATTATAATATTATTATAATATTTGTCCATAGACAGTCATCTTCATCTTCACCATAGATTATCTTGTTTATCATTAGTTGTGAACAAATTCAGCGATATCTTCTCATTTTTTTTCTAAGCACTAGCAATCTTCTGTGTGATTTTTTAAAACATTTGATTCGCATTATAGGTTTGTTTAAAGCAAATTGAACAATACTCAAAAACTTTATCAACTATTAAAGAGTTAGTTGATCATGTTGAACTTAATACATTGGCTGATATACAATTTCAAAACAATTTGCATAATTTATCAAGAAGTGTTTGTGAATTAGAAGCAAAATTTCATACTCTGTGGTTACGTTTACTGGAATTATCAATTTATATTGATCAAAATATTAAAACTAATGTGAACAAACGTGTAACTACTGATATCTGTCATGATGCATGCTCAAACAAAACACGACATGATGTATTACATCAGAACTATGGCAATAGTTACTTGTCGGAATTCAATACTAAAGAGGTTAGTTTGTCTTTGTTGTTTTTTCTTACATCTTATTTGTGTATTTCTCTAATTGAATGCTAACAAATAACTGTCTGATTGTTGTTGCTGATGAGATTCAGAAACTGTCTCATATCTATCAAATCTTTTTCTATTGAACTGTTCATATAAATGTTGATAGATCTATTATTTCTTATTAAAGACTTGATTTCTCGTTATATATATATATGGTTTGCCAACTATTCAAATTGATTAATTTAATGACATCATCAAAAAGTGCGCTAATTACTTTTTTCAGTTGAATAACATTCATTGTAATGGCGGGTTATTTATTTATTTTTTTGAAAACAAATAAAGCTAGTTGTGTACTTTAAAGAGAACGTTAATTGTTCATATTTTAAAATTTATTGTACCTTGGTCTAAAAATTTAATATAGTTTAGGAACAGACAGTGGATAGATACAGTTTAACCCATATACCACCCACTTTATAAAATTCTACTCATGAACTAATTAAATAATAATAAATTCTTGTACTTTGTTCTTTACAAAAGGTAAAATATACAACGGTTATTAATATTGATTTAAGGTCAGTCAATCACTTAAGTAATATTATATGCTAGAGATTAAAAGTTTTAAAACTTTCAATCACTTGGATTCAAATTTGAATTGCCGCTCTTCTACTTCATTTGGTTGTAAACGATTGAATAAAAAGGGTTAATAATCTTTAAACAGACATATTGGTGATAATTGTTTTAATTCACTGGTTATATTATACGAATCTAATAATTGAGAAAATATATGGTAAAAAAATTACTGACTCTACAATTTAAACAAAAACTCTATGCACATTTGTTTTGATAAAGATTTATTAAAACAAGATTTGCAATAAATCAGTTACACGTGCCTGAATTAAATATATATGTATATGGTAAGGACAAGACTTCGTATAGATTTATACTACTCAATAATATACTGTATATCCTGAGCAAAGCGTTTAACCATACACTCTAATGTGTTCGCAAAAATAGTATAAACAGTGTTCTATCGGTGTGTAAATCATACTTTTTAAGGAGGATGTTATTTACCCTTATACTTCGATCACTCTATACCAGTGCTCTAACCAAGCTTAGTTAAAGTTTATTTAACTAAGTTTTATGTTCGGTGAAGTTGTGCCATGGAAATCTATTATCTGCGAATCGAATCAGTACAAATAGAAATTTAAATATGAAAGTCTCATCCGAATCTAGATTATTTCATTTCATAATACAGTTAAGGTTTATTTGTTCTCACCTCTTTTTGGTGATGTAGAGCAGGGCAACCAGAATCCAACATAACTGCAGTTTATTGTGCTGAAAAAAGTTGACTTAAATATCTTAAAACAGATTCTACCGGTATATATCCCTTTATGTGCATGTTTTTGTACATACTACTGAAATTATTATAGGCCAGTATTGAAGACAAATGAATCAGTGATTGAACCTCAGTGTAACTATTATAAGTTTCTAAGACGTTGGTGATAGCTTGTTGTATGCCTAAATGTAGCAAGATTTCTACTACTGAGTAATTAGTGCTTACATCAACATATCAATTAAACTAATAACGATGTCTTTCCGTAAAACCTTGAATCCTATTGATGGCACTCAAGTAATTTCTGTTTAAGGAAATTTTTTACTTGCTTACTTGCCAACATATAGCTATTTTTTATTCTCATCTTTATTGAGTCTAGATTGGTATTCATCATGTCTCACATCAAAACGGACATGAAAGTGGTTTTGAATCGGAACAAAGTCCTCCACTGAAATCATATTATAGTTATTCATGCAACAATACCACTACTGGTTCAGATACCTTCGTGGTTAAAGATGAGCTGAGACTTAGAAGTGAGTTTGACGATAAGTCAGAATGGATTGATTTCCTTTTAAAATACTAATTATTTTATCCCTTTTTCACTGTTTTCATTTAGGTTTTTATTTGGAAAAATATTTATAGCATAAAAATTTGTTTTCAGTGGTCACTTTTGTCATTCGTTTTCATAATTCGATTGACGAAACTAGTCCACATGGATAGATCATTTCTCATATATAATTCCAGAGACTACATTCTATAGTTATTTTGAATATCCTCGTACTTTTAGAAGTAGTATGATAATTTATCATGTCTGAAGTAACTGATTCTGTTGAGAATATTCCATAGTATTCCTACGAAAGTTCTCTAGGGACCTAAAAAACGTTTGAAAACATTTTATCCAATCAGCGACAAATAGAAGCGCCTCAGAAACTTCTAGAATGTAAAGAGTCACGTGTCACCTTTTTGGTTGAGTACTTGCCTATGATGCTACTACATTCAGTACAGTTCCGGGAACTTCCAGAAGTTCAAAGTAGTGTGTAACTCTAAATACCCTCATTTATCTGTACACATCAAACCTTAGAGTAACGCGTTATTTTGCATTTCGCGCCTTCGCTCTTTTTCTCAAGTTGCCGTATACATTGGACCTAAGGTTAGTAAATACTGCTATGAAATCGGGTAAAAAAGTTCAGTTAACAGGCACATCAGATTGTTGCACAACTTTTGTTTTATAACTGATAAAAATGGATAATACATTGAGGGTTCAAATAATCAGAAAACATTTGTACCAAGAAATTTGAAGTGAATTTATTTCATCTATCTACGTGTTCAAACATTCGACTGTTAAACGTTTCAAATTATACATGAAACGTCGTTAATTTTGTTCCGTATTTGGACACTTGATTGGATATTAATCAATGTTTTAGGAACTTATACGATGCAAATTATGAATCTTAGCAAAAAACATATTTAGCGAAGATTACTATAGACTAGATATCCTAGCATGATTGATTGTTAAACTGAAAAACAGAAATATCACGAAAAGTTTGTTTTATGAACCTGTGTACATTGGTAATCTGTTTTCAATATATTAAACCATTTTTTGTTACAAAAGTGTTTTGTTTGCTTCAAGCTCCTATTCTGTACTTCTGATTTTTCTTTATTAAGTGTGTCAACTTATTGTATTGCTGTGCGAGTATGGTTTCGATCTTCTTAAATGATGAAACTTGATTGTTCAGAGTTACGTCATTATCCCTTTCGAGAGTCTTGAGTTTTTCTAATCAACAGAATAAATTCTGTACATAATTTTTCACAACTTGGTATTTTTCACGTGTTATATCTGTCAGACACTTTTTTAATCAGCCAAGTATTGTATAATCGATATCTTCGGTCGAATGGCCTCTTTTGATAATCTACTTTATCCCTGCTTCCCTAAATTAATATATATACCATTTATACAGAGGTGTTTGTTCTTATGTTTTTTCTTTCGTTAGAACACAAAAGGGTTTGTGTAAAGACCAGTCTATTTTTCTTATTTCACTGGGGAAGACAGCCTTCATTACTGTTTTGCTACCTACCAATATCTTCAAAAGTATTTCCAAGCTATTGTGAGTCTATGAAATTTCAATCATCAGATAGCAGATTCATACTCTCACCTCACTTACTTTGATTCGAGAAGTTCACTGGTATCATTTTTATTTACTTGTAGAATTCGGTTTAAAGTTGAACACGTAAACATGCCTGTGGTCATTGGCTTACAGTTCTCACATACTGATTCAAAATCTTCATTAGATTCATGTGTCGTTAAAGACAATATCTCTATAATGAATCGTAATCCCTGTGTTTTGACTTCTCCATACGTCGTTGAACAACATTGATTACCTAAGAAAATACACTTTCAAATCTGTCGAACTCTTCTGTATCTGACCATTTAGAAATAGATAATACGTTGCAAACGTTTTATCTACGTAGTTTCTATCAAACCCCTTACATTCATTGTTCATCTGTCAGAATGAAACTTGAGCAACTAAACATTTTATCCAGCATTCAGTTCATTATGGTCTTTTACTTCCCTTTTATGTTATTACTATATATATTTATATATCATTTACGACATTCTATATCATTGAATAAACGAGACAATTTACTTCTAATTTAGACCTCTTTTTCATTCATTATTTTAATTATTTTTTCGCTATTCTCACCTTTTATTTTATGTATATAGCTTTCATAAATTTATTTGGTTTTCAGTTTTTTTTTTCTATCTTCTGTTTTGATTTATCCATAAATATGTTCAACAATTTGATTTTAGTCTCTTCTCATTCATTTGTCTGTCTTTTAGAATTTTTAAGTAGTTTATGCACTTCTCAGTTTTTCTTTCTAAAAAAACAAAACAAAAACGCATATACATTGTTCACATATATGGCTCTGTTACAAAATCGATTAACATGTAACAAAGTCAACATGATTATACATAAGTATGTAAACATATCTGTGTACACTATACAATAACCAGAATAGTAATAGTCGGCGTTAGGGTGTGACATACAAATTCAATGTGAAATAAGTCTTTTTTTTCCTTTTAATATCAATTCTTTCTCCGTTTTTTTCTCATTTTTCATTTTTGTTCTTATTTAACAATCTGTTATGTTTTTTTCAAAGTTGAAATCATGAGTCAATTGAAGCTAGACCACCATGGAAAACCTGGAAACATTGGACGGCCGTTTCGTCCTATTATGGGACTCCTCAGCAGTGCGCATCCACGAACCTGCTCTCGCGAGCGGGATTCGAACCCAGGACCTACCAGTCTCGAGCCGAAGCCCTTAACCGATAGACCACTGAGCTGGCATCCAACGGTGTTAATGTCTAACTTCAACCAATCCACGAATTATGAGTGCCCATTCACCAATTGTCTTCAGTGAGTTGTTATCTCACAACAGACGTGGTTGAACTCCACTGGTCACTGCTTCCCACTAGAACTCTGTTGTAAGATAAAAACTCACTGAAGACAATTGGTGAATGGTCGCTCATAATTCGTGGATCGGTTGAAGTTAGACATTAACACCGTTGGATGCCAGCTCAGTGGTCTATCGGTTAAGGGCTTCGGCTCGAGACTGGTAGGTCCTGGGTTCGAATCTCGCTCGCGAGAGCGGGTTCGTGGATGTGCACTGCTGAGGAGTCCCATAATAGGACGAAATGGCCGTCCAGTGCTTCCAGGTTTTAGATGGTGGTCTAGCTTCAATTGACTCATGATTTCAACTTTGAAAAATACTGAAATCTCCACAAATCCCCTTCTAAATCTCTTATGTATTCATTATATGATATTTGTTGATGGTTTAAGCTTATAACTAAAAAGAATAAACAATATAGACTATTTAATGAGTTGATTATTATCATTATTCATCTTTACTAACCAAATCATTAAAATGTTCGAAATTGACCAATCGAATTACAGTATAATGATTAATATGTTTATCTCATTGAGGATTGGTTGCTCATTATTCAATCAGTGATTTTTTATTGGATATGTGAAATTAATTAACTCAATTTATGTATTATTGGTTGAATATCTACTGATTATTAGTTGAGAATATCATTTTTTTTTTAAAAATCAAAATCATTATTTCTGTTATTAAATGTTTTCTATCGTAGAAGATAATAGTCGTTCACTTCCGGATGATTTTAATGAGATTATCGGAAAGTTGGATAATGCATTATTAAATGATGAACTAAAAAAATATCCTGAAATGATATACATTGATGAAAGTGTTAAATGTTTGTCATCTCAAAGTGATCTATTTTTTAAGAATGAAGATAAGTGTAAGATAAACAGATATGGAAAGAACTTATTCTCTTCATCGGAGCAACAGGATATTAAACGGAATTACAGACTGGAAATGACTGAAAGTGGAGATTTCTTATGGAACAATACAGGGAATGGTTTGATTGATGCTACAATACGGGATAATGATAGTCAATCATCAAATTCAAAAAGTGCTGCGGGATCCACTTCGTGTCATGAAGATGCAGGTGTATGGAGAAAGAGATTTTCGACTGAATTCTGTAACTTGGATAAAGTCGAGTAAGCTTGTATGAGTTACATGGAATATTTTGTTATTATGTAATTTCTGAAGAAACACTTCAGGCTGTCAAGACGATTGATTAATGTGGTGTTAAATTACAATTTCTTG
Organism: Schistosoma rodhaini; assembly: GCA_944470415.2. Taxonomy (NCBI): domain Eukaryota; kingdom Metazoa; phylum Platyhelminthes; class Trematoda; order Strigeidida; family Schistosomatidae; genus Schistosoma; species Schistosoma rodhaini. The sequence continues at coordinate 33,724,234 of OX104037.1, forward strand.
TCTGTTTTACCCGCTTCAGTTTCTAGAGTGTTTTTCATATAAATGCAGTTCACAGTTCGTATATAAATCTACACAATTCTATGGTGTTGTACTTCTCGTTGATAGTTTTTTTATATCATCAGAATTTACTGCTAGATAATATATAATCTGAAAATAATAATTACAGAATGCACGTCAGTTTACAGGCATGATCAATTTGATATAAATAGTAATATTAGATTTAGAGAACAAACTTGTGATATTAGATTGCTTCAAGTTTGCTAGCTCAGTAATTGTTTAGGTAGTACATTTTTAACATGTATTACAACAATCCAATGCATCAGCAGGGATAAATTCAACATTTCTATATGAATAAGTGTTGAACACTTAGGAGATAATGACGGAAGTCCATATCTCAGAAGAAGAATTTCGCTGATATTTTATCCAATTATTCGGGTGGTTATTGTTAGTAGTTATTTTCCTTGATGTTTTTTAGTATGGTTCAATTTTCGTCATGCTACTAATCATGAGAAAGTAGTTATTGATATATACATAACTATAAAAAGCGATTAATTTACCCTTTTCTTATGTACCACCTAAATAACTTATCACAGAAAAACATGGACAAAAAAGCACATCACCTAAAACTCAGCTTATCAGTTCGTCTAACAGAAAAGAAAACTGAGACGTTCATTCATTCGTGCATATATATATATAATGATTAAGATATTGTTACCACTAGATATTCTTCAATATAAGCAGAAAAACTTCAGCTTAAAAACAACGCGAAATATGAGCCAGTTAATACTTGAAGAGTGTGATGTAAATGAAAGCATAGAACACTAAAAAGTGATTGCATATATGCCATCAGAATCAACTTTTTAACGTATCGCTTGTTTTATATGCACATTATCACACCTTATATTCCCGCGAATTGCAATGATGTTATTTCTTAGATAATTTATTTAATTAACTATTATTGATTCTTTAAAATGATTTGTATAAAGAAAAACTTAGGCGTTTACCCTAACAAAATATGACCAAATAAGTTTCTGTTGGATTGTCTCCCTACCCAAAAATTTTTTGTCTATACTATCTTCAAGGATATTGAATAAGCTTCTTTCATTCAAATATATTAGTTTCAAAATGAAAACATATACATAGAAATATAAGTGATCGTAATTAAAATAACTACATTTTTCCTGGCAATCTGATACAATTATTTTTAGGGAAATCATTAAAACTCAAAATGATCGAATAAACCTGTCAAGTGTAACGTTGGAGTTATTTTTAATTTTAATAGCCTAGATATTTACAAATATAACTTTGTTTTTGATGTATTATATACACCTGACTCCCAATTATTGCGAAAATATTGGTTTCGAATTTAAACGAAGATTCTTACAAAATATCTGATATTTGACAGCAGGAATTCCAAATGTTCATTCGACTTTTTTTCTAACTAAGATATATATTTTCATCTATTAATTACTAAGTACTCTTCACATGTAGTATGATAGGTTAACTTGTTTAAGATATCATACGATGAATAAATTTGTTGATATTAGCTTCTGAAATTGATTCATGAGTAGTTTCACATTCAAATCCTAAATCTTTCATATTTCATAGGTTTAGCTACTATAAATTCCTGATTTGTTTTGCACAAGCCATAGATTAATAGAAAGCAGTAGTTATTCGAAAGCATACATATCGTAATAATGTTGATAATTCAATCCTCGACTTTTGAAATCTACATTATTTTCAATTATACTATTTTCTCTTTGAAATTTCAATTAGTTAATCATGAAATTGCAATTCGAGTAATATTTCTTATTATTTATTGCTCGACTACTAAAATCCTTTCTTCTTTTTCTACTTTTAAGAAATTATGAAACAATACACAATTGTTGGTCGTTACCTAATGCGAAATCATTCGTAACAGGAATTAATAAATCGAAAAGTATAGATTTGCCACTTATCTCAAATTGTCGTCAAGTAAATGATAGATCATGCAGTATGCATGTAAACATTATGAATAATAATAATAATATTTTCAGAAAAATTATCAGCGGACAAAAATCTTTGACTACTAAATACAACAATTTACATAATTTCTACTATTTAAAACGAATTGGAAACAGTCGATTAATGGGGCATTTACTTGGTAAGTAATCATTTAAATTTATTGTTATTTATTCACTTTTATTATAAGTGATAAAAAAAATTGAACTAATTTGTTTCGATTAAGATGAAAACTCTGAAAATAGTACCTTGAAATATTAATCACTTATAAATATTGTAGAAAGGCATCATATGCAAAGATGGATAGTGGCTACCAGTGGAATCCTAGACGCGCGTTTTGTCCTATTTTTAGACTCGTCAGTTGAATATATATGGCTATCAGGATTCAGTAGCTAAGTAGATAACGTCGTGGCGTTCGAAATGAACGGTACTTAGTTCAAGTCTAGGAGTGAACATCAACTCTGGAATGCAGGTACATCCAGCTAATGAGTCTCGGATAGGAAAAAACGTACGTCATGGATTCCACTGCTAGCCACCACCCATCTTTGCAATATCGAGTCAATCCTCACAGGATGCACATATGCCAATAAGAAACTGATCAATTGCAATCCTAAACATCAGTGGGAAAATCCAAATAAACAGTACAAAATGAGTTGTAGAAAAGGGAGATTGGCAATCCTTTTTTTGTATTTCTTTCATTTTTCTTCATTATGATTTCTTAGTTGCATAGGTCTTTATTCAAAATATTTTTTTTCTTCAGCTTGATAACCTTTCACATTTATAAGTATTCCTATCAAGAGTTAAGTTGATAATTCCAAATAAATGGACTTCCTAACTAAGATCGAACTAACCATTTATTCGAATACACTACAAATATTTTTTTCACTGTGATTACTACAGTTCTCAGCACTAAATTTTATTTATTCGTTTACTGAGTAATGATAGAAATCATGTGATATGTACTAAAGACGGATACTAGATGCCCTAAGCTATGTTTTTTCTAATGATTCTGGTACTACCGTTGTTGTCGGTTTACTAATCTAATTAATCAATCGACATTTTGTATGTTGCAGTTTGAGTAGTCATGATTCGTATTATTTTATAAAATAGGATAAAAAATAATGCTTTCTGTATCTAACTTAGTTACTTTAATAATAAGTAGTACCTGGAAAAGCGTTATTATCTGATGTCAATCATAGATATGTACAAATATATCATATGCTAGGCGTATAATAGACCATATCACATGTGTGTGTGGTTGAGTATAATTCAATTCATATTGATTGTGTTATATTTTTTTCACTCTGTTATTGTACGTGGTTTAGTTTTGAACAATTACATTATAAGTAGCCGTTGCTAATATCAACCAGAATTCCCATTCTTCTTATTTTGTTTGTTTGTATGTTTGGGCGATTCCTTTTCACTAAATTCTTAACTAATGAAAATGTACTCACAGAAATACACACTTGCATAGTTTATGTATGTTCACATTTTCATATACATATATATTTCATTTAGTGAATTGAATGTCTCTCATTAACATTGGGATATTCCTGTTCCCTCTTAACATTTATTGGACTGTTTCAAATTCTCCACTAAATCATTGCTGTGTTCACATTTTTTCACATAACAGTAAGAAAATAGTCCATTTTCAAATTAAACAGTACACCGATAGGATATTTCTAGTGAATAGCAGTACTATTTAATAGTACTGGTGCTTACTTTTTATTCTATTCAATGAATCATACCTTTCGTTATTTCTTTTCTATATTAATTTGCTGAAACCACTTATACTTAAGAAGTGATATTTCCGGAATTTACTTTATGAGATTTTAGAATACATTAACCCTTTTAAAATTCTATCATACCATGAGTAGGTCAGTAGTTAAATTATGCAATCAGAAATCTAAAGTCAATCACTATTCGATTGTTATAATCCATGACAAAGTCATATTATTTATCCACTCAGTGCAACGATACTATTCGGTCACTTTTTTTCAAATAAATTTCATTATTAGTAATAAGCTGGGATCCAGGACGAGTGTGTCCACCTATTAAGTACTCGTCAATTCTATGTACCTCGATCTCATTGTTGATGTTCACGCTGAAACTCAAACCCAGTACTTTCACTCCAAACTCTAAAACGTCATCGACTGAGCTCCTGAGTTCAGACAATCACGATCATGTACAAAGTATGAACTTTATCTACGAGTGCTTGTGTTTTCCTGTATTTTCCAACTTTACTAATGCCTTGTGATTAAATGAAAATATTGAGGCAGTCAGCTAAAGTTGGATTTATTTTAAAAGAAGATAAACAATTACTGTATTTAACATCATCAGTTAGAAAATATAAACACATACAAATAAATTTTGCCTCTATTCCAAAGTTTTTCGAATGATCGTTTGTGATTATTCCTGTGAATTTATGAAAATGTTTCATAAATGAGTGTATGGTACTACTATATGTGATTTCACTAGGCCATACAGAACGAATAACTAGTAGTTATGTTGATATATATATATATATATCTTCAGTCAGAGTGTTCAGTGTATCTTACTTATCAGTAGTTATGTGTATTATATCATGAAATGTATTAATATCTACTAGTTATAATTTTAAAGCTATTTGTTCACATAACAACAAGCCATTTTAACTTTTGTTGTACAGTGATTGACATTTTGTCATTTTGGTATCAACATTTATTCATTAATAATGATAACTTTTTGTTTCGATCAACAATAAAATGTACATATGTTGAAAAATAAGGTCGATGTGTAATATTATTATGTAAGTTTTTCTTCTGTTAGCTTCAATGAATGTTTAACTTGATATGTATATTCTTCCATCAAATGGCTGTCACTGTTTAGTTTTTTTAGAACTGATTTGCTTTATAAAAGGGGTACTTACTGTGTTAAAAGATAAAATCGCTGTATCAAACACATGAATAAGTAGTTAAAACGTAAGCTAAATAATAGTTTTACTTCAGAAATTACTTTAGGGAAAGTTCATTAAAGTTTGATTATTAAAATAATAACTTGGATTTTATATCCGTCCATGCATATTGTTTATGCAAAATTGTCAATGTGTTTAAGCAAGTTTACATATGTCAATTATATTGACTTTAGGTCACCCACACTCCGTTTGTTCATTATAATAATCACTTGATTTCTGTTCCATCCTATTGAACTAGCACATCGTTACGTTTGTTATTAACAATTTTTATTCACAAAAGAAAACATTTTCTTCGCATACGGAATTCATTGTCTGAGTGTTTGCTTGTTCCAATGACTTTATACTTATAATGTCATTTGAAATCTATGAACATACTATTTGATCGTAGAGCCACCTAGGCGAACTTGATCAAGTGTTGTATAATACATTTACAGATTACCGATAATGTTGCTGATATTTTTTGGATTCATTGACTTAAATGGATGACGTCAAAGACTGATATCAGTTAAAAAAACATTTTCATAGTGTTAAACTCCTTATCAGTGAGCATCTACAACCGAATTGAGGATTGAATCCAGGACTTTCAGATCTCGTGATAAATGTTTGACCTTTAAACCATTAAGTTGGCATCCAGTGGTCTATAAATTTTCAACATAAATCAATTCGTATTATTGTGCAACCACTTTCTAGTCCAATAGGTGTGTTAATGTCTCGCACGTAACACAGTTGAACTCGAACGGTCACAAATTTTACTTGGACATCGAAAATTACGTCTCAAAATTAGTCGTTTACGGGTAAAAATGTTTCCACTTTTATGCATACTTCACTATTTGCATTATTTGAATAATGATAATATTTAAGTAGTGACTAGTAATACAATTGTTCTATTTTGAAAACAATAATTTGAGAAAATAACTTGATATAACAAAGACGTTTTTACTAAGCACTGTTTAAGAAAGCATTTCATTGTCTTGTTAGTATATTTGAACATTCTACTCACATTTATATCACAATAAACTGAGTAAAAATATAAATGTAAGTATGTATATTCCTTTTGACAAGCTGTCTATTGTGTACATTTATGAAATACTTTCTATTTCTGAATATTTTCAGTTCTTTTCAACCAGGTTAATAATACGCCTTTTTTTGCTATTTATATTTATTGTCAATATGCGTGTAACTTATATTAGACACAAAAGAACATTGGTCTAATCTAATCTGTTCACTCTCTTTATCTATATCTCTTACTACCTTTTTTTGTCTTTTGTTCATAGAAATGAGGGAAGTTAGGTCATTTAAATTATTGTTATTTTATCTATTGTTTTAATCGGTTCAACTTAATCATGGTGATGATCATCGTTATCTTTTCACAAAGTAACAAACAAAAAAAATCGATCAGTCATGTGCGTGCTGGCTGGTTAAGTTTCAGCTGTTCACCCATTCACTCACTCACTCGCTTGATCATTAACTCATTTACTCGTCCATGCAATGGTTCACTTGCTTAGTCATAATTTTTATTATTATTCTATATATTAGCATATTTAATGTATTAAACTATTGAACAAAAACGACTGATTTTAAAGTAAATAAATGGTTATTCATTCAATTCTTTATTTTGGCGAGTTATATACCATTGTATAGGAGTTTAACTGTCTCTATAGGTATTAAAAACCATTATTTACGTTGTTGAAAACCGTATAAAGATATGTTATTACTTAAAGATGTTAGTAGTTTAATGAATTTTAGTGTTGACAAGACGTTGAACTTTTTAATTAAATTTAAATAAAGTTCAGTTAGTAGCTTTTGACAGAAATACATGACGAAGCTGTGCAGTTTGACAGTTGTTTCTAGAAATGTTTGATTGATTAAATCAAAGCTTAATCTAAACAATTTTCAATGAGATAAAGAATAGTGTCCATAAGTGTAATAAAAAGTTTCTTTTCTAATATATTGTTAGAAAATGGTAGTATTGTATTTAATACTATACTATATCCTCATATACAATCTTTCTTTTATATATTACCACTACTAAATTAACTATTTCTATGAATCCCGTGTTCATCTTGTTGTGCTATCGAGGTATGACAACTTGGAACGATACATAAATGTGCCTGGTCCTACGTTGTAACTGACTGACTGACTGACTTTCTAACTAGTTCACCCATACTTTGTTTTTTTCTGAAGTTGATAATCTTATTTCCATTGTTTTCATTTTAATCTTGTTCACTCCACTCTCTTTCTATGTATATGTATAAAATGTAATAACTTGGATCGATTTAAATTTCAATTACATTTTATGTTACCTATGACTAACTAACTCTAAATTATTTACTAAAATGAGTGACATTCCTCATCAAACTAACTAGTTTAGTCGTCTTTTATTCGCTTTTTAGAATTCAAGGTGAAACATACAAATACTAAATTAAGAAATAAAAAAAATTTCAAAAGTCGTCTTAAAAGGACATCAAAAAATAGAAATTGTATGAGTTCGATTTCTCTAAATCTGTACAATCAAATTTCTAATGAAATGCTCAGTCATACTAAATCAGTTGTTTCACAATATAGTTCTGTTGACACTCAAATGTTCCATGTTGATTCAGGATCAAATTCAGATTGTGAAGTAACTAGTAACCACAGTTATTACTGTAAATCGATACCTGATAATACAAGTGAATTGGAACAACGTCAGTGGCGAATGCAGGTTAGAACATATTTAAATGCAGCTGAGAAGGCAGAAGAATTAATTCGTAATCGATATTCACCAAATCGGTTTGAATCCTGGCTAGCTGGTTTAGAGGCTTCGAACCTCAAACTTGGTCAAGATAATGATGATAATAATAATCTGGTCGATTTGACAAACAAACAATTGTTAGTGAAGAAAAATCAAAATAATAATGCTTATGATTCATGTTCTTTATTCATGAATGATTTGGATGAAAAAGATGAAAAGAGAACTTGTCAAGATGATAATGATTTATCGCCTTTGGAGGATTCACATGAGCCTTTATTAAATTTTTGGGATGATTATCAGGTGAGTTCGTTTTCTTTTAATTGTTTTAAATTATACAAGTTACGTCGTCTAATCGAGTAGAGTTATGCTCATGTTTTAAGTTGTAGTAATACGGAACTTGGTAAGCTTTTGCGACACAAAGGATTAGTAATCAAAGTATATAATGTTTAATGGTTAGATCTTAAGTTGGAATCCCCACTTCATCAATTACTATTCGAATTTTCAAGTAGCATTGTAATGAACGAGGATGCAAGTCAGGATAATCTATTGCATACACCACATAATTACAGACTTACTTGATAAAATAGAAATGAGTACTTCATTTTCAAAATGTTCATTAATTGTCTCAGACTTCATTGTTTCTGCATTTCTAAATTAATTACTTTCTGTTTCCGTTTTTTCCTCGTCGATTTTCTCAACCTTCTGCTGCCAGACATTCCATTACCGATTGGTGTTATATGCTACCTATGTCGACATGAGTAACACACACTACAGCATCACTAACCGATACACAAAACGGTATAAACTAAATCTGAGTATTTGAATTTGAATTTCATCAATAAATTGTGTTAGGTTGGGATTGATTTTAACTAAAGTAAAGAAGATTGTTTTGCTCTAAAGTTTCCTTAACAAGTAGCTGAATCCCTTAACCTACCATAATTTTAATTTGCCCTATCCAAGTTATTCTAATTAAAATGCTTCCGAAATTGATATTACCATTAAGTGTTTATCACTTTATTAGATTATATGTTGGCAATCGAACTGTAAATTTCTAGTTTAGACACTTAATTTCTAAGCTCTATTTCATTTGATTGCTCATAGTCGGCTCTCGTATGATAAATGTGACAAGTTTGTTTCCACTTAATACGTTGTGTATATTTGAGAGAAAAATCTTATTCCTTAAGTGGCTGATTAGTGGCTAAGGCATTGAACTGAGTTCCAGGCTGGAATCCAGGTACGTTACTTTTTACCTGGCAAATGAGTTGACTAGTGAAACCAAAAATCACCATAGGACTTGTCTTTTCATGTATCCAGTAAAAAAAGAATATCAAAATAAACCCTGCCTTACTGCCTGCCGAACTCTATTTAGATTTGAATAAACTTTTTCTGTTTTATGTTTTAACCACTCAATCTTATTTTTCGTCATTTATTGTCTATAGCATTATTTTTCTATGTATTTTCAGGCATCACTCTACTCAAATTCCAGTGATTCTCAGGCTTATGAGCCACCAAGTATGTATGCTGAAGAATTTCCATGGGATGATGTCGAAAGTCCATTGTTTACTGATATTGAACGAGAACTGAACTCACCACCTTTATACAGTCATAAAGAACCAAAGAAATTTATGAAATCGAATTCTAGTAGTATCATAGAAGAAAATGACTGTTCCAAAAATCAAGGACAAGATACGAATGATATACTTTCTACATCTACATCAGGCTTATTCAATCGAAAAAGTAGTCTAGATGCAAGTTTTGAAATTTTCAATAACACATCAATAAATAATACTCATGGGACAGAAAGTTGGTCTGCCGAGCATACAGATAATTTACTCAGTCCAGAATCATCTGTTCGTGGTTTGCGTACATGTCCTGATGGCGGTTCACAACATTTACCAAGTATAGATACAATGGATGTCATATCGAACGTAAGATATTTCTATTAAATTTTATTAGATTTTTCAATGAGAAGTAAAGGGTTTCAGTGTTAAGAAATGAAATTACTTTTAAATTATTAGATTTAACCTATGCTATCGATAAATTTTAATCACAAATAACTAGAAATACTTTTTATATTCGTTTACCTGTCTGGTTGTGTGAATACTGACTGTAATGTAGGTAAATCACATTAAATTTATGTTTGTAATAGTAGAAGCTATGATAATAAATACCACTCTGTGCTATCACATAGTACGTTTGACTGTATACAGTTTTTGTTTACTTTTAAAGTCTGAGTTCCAAATGTTCTTTTTTTTCATTGTCTCTGCATAGTAACATCTTATAATTGATAATTATTGTGTATGTGTGTAACTATGGACGATCTTATTGATTTGTTTATAATTTCCATAATATAATGTTACCAGTTAGTGTGTTCATTGCAATGAATCAAAACTACTTTAGAATAAAAATCAAATCTAGAAATTACCAAACAGGTCATTTTACAACACTGTTCTTCTCACTTCTTATTGTTTGTTTGGATCTTCCCATCGATGTGTTTAGGACTGCAACTGGTCAGTTTCTAATTGGCATATGTGCATACTGTGCGTATTGCCTCGATATACCTTAATTCACAATACCTTAATTCCACTGCTAGCCACTATCCATCTCTGCTTACTGTTCTTCTCATTTCTAATTAATAGAAATTTTATCTGATATTACTTTTACTGATTTTGTTGAGTTCTTCAACTTTTCAAATCTTTCTTAACTATAATGCATTCTAAAAGGTATAATGGTTAAGTGCTAATTGACCCTAGTAATTATTATTTTTGTTCTTAATAATTTAAAATTGTTTACAAGCACGATTTTATTTTCTATCAAGTCATGTTAATCTTGTATGTTTTTTTTCTCTCTTTAGCAGCATGAAATTCAAGATATCAAAAATCATTTATATCCTATGAGTAGTTTCAATGAACATCTTAATTCTTCTAACTATACATATTACACTAGACATCATAGCAAATTGCATAGTAAATTATATGAAAGAAAATATCAAACAATTCCACGTATTATCAATCGTAAACGAAAAGCTCAGATTAATTCATTTCAATCAGAAAAACAATCGGTTAAACGTGAATTTTTATCACTTGATGCTAGTCTTAATCGTTTGGATAATCGATATTACAGTGATATTCATAAAGGAATTCTAGAGCATTCTGGAACAAGGCTTATGCATGCGGAAACTTATTTACAACATTTAATCAATTTAGTCAAGAGAAATAGTAGTGTACAACGAAGAAGTATGTGGTCTTGTCTTTTTTTACCTACTACTTTAAACTATCTTCTTTGAATCATTTATTATGACATTCGCACAGAAATGGCTAAGATACTTGTTTATATCTGGATTTTAAACTGGTATCTGTGGTAAGCAGGTGTTAGAATCTCAAAAGAATTAGTATAGCTTTGCTTTTTCTAGTACAACATAGTTTGGGGGATTGTCTACAAAATTTCATTTTTTATTAATCTCGGTGTGTGAAGTCATACAGTATCAGTTAATTTAAAATATTAAAAAGGGTCGTTATGTTTAGTATTCAAACTATTATTCACTTGCTAAATACTGTCTACAACAGCCCGTAGACAACAAGCGTTTGAGTTCACAAAATCTACCTCTAAAAGAAATAGTCCGGTAGACCAATAATTGGTTCAGGTTGGTTCAGGAAAATAGAGGGGACAGTAGAACACATGAAATCATAAGAATTACAATTTTCCTATAAGTGAGTATCTTTTCAAAAAAAACTTCTATTTCAAGTAATATGGACTAATTCCAATATGTAATTTCAATATGTGTGAGGATAATTTTAGTTGCCTTTGTCTATTTGAACTGGTATTAATTTACTGAACAGCTAATTATATTTATACCATTTTATCATGTTTGAATTAATGTTATGTGTGAATTTTAAGGTCCATTTTTCTGTACAGTGTACATTTTAAATCATGTTTTAGATCATATTTTTACTTATTAACTGTCTCTATGACCCTCAATAGGGCTCAAATCTAGTGCCGTCTGACATATTAATGATATTGATTATTTCGTTAATAAATAATGCATAGGTGCTAAATACGAGTACTTACCTTGCAAACAGTGTTTTGGTTTGGAGTCATGCAAACATTAGGTACCGACAGCACGATAATATGATCGTTTTGACAAGTTTGAAGAATTTTTCCATAAACATACATTGGTTGTAACATTAATGTAAACTAAATGGAGAACTAGACAATTGTCTTTTTTAACCGTTTACTAATCTAATTATGTAATGAACACAGGTTGGGAAAACCAACGTATTACAGGAAATCTTGGTAAAATATGAGAACCATTCAATAAATACTTCATTTGTCTTTCATATTCTGCATGATTCTTTCGATTCACGATTCCTCCCTAATTCCATTCCTGTTTTCTCCAAGTCAACACTCACAGCCTTCTACTGCCAGGTTTTCCACTTCCAGTTGGTGCTACACATTCTTTATGTCGACAGACATAAGTAGTATACATCACAGTTATACGTGCTGTTTGTTAATTGAACGAATTAGGCTTTATAATCATTAAAGTAAACGATTCATAGTCGAGTGTAGCATTTTGTAGCGGCATATCAATTTACAGTTCACAAGCTTCAATCGATTATCTCAGCAAAGCCAGTAAAATTACAAACTTCATCTATAATAATGATAATAATAATAATAATAATTCGTATCGAATATTTATCATTGATTCGGCTATCCATTTGTTCACATTTTATCAATAGATCTTTCAAAACAGGTGAACTCAAGCAATTGGCGTCATCGTACTGATCTTCTGTTGCAAACTGCTGAAGCTCATGTGAAATTGCTTTCCAATTTGCTTGATGATCTTAAATCTTATTGCTCTTCAAATGTCTCTGAATTATCAGATGGTAAGCTGTTGTTTTCTTTTTAATTCTATTAACTGTCTTCGGTTTTTTATTTGCTGCTGCAAAATAAAACATGTTTAAAGGAAATTCAGGTCTTCGGATATGCATAACTCTTATATAATGTTTATTTGGAGTGATTTTTTAACTTCACTAGTAAAAAAATGAGTATTACATTTTGTAGTTTATTCTAACCTAATCGATATCTATAAATATACTCCAGTCTTAATTTAACTGTGATATGAATTGGAAACAGACGAGTTGTAGGCGGATAATTTATTTATTTGGTGGTTAGAGTAGCGGTATACATTAGAAACAAAAATGAGTTGGAAGAAATCGTTGATTTTAAGTGACTGCTGATAGTTAGAGATGTAAAAAGACAATTTCAAGTCCAACTACCACTGATAATTGCAAATCAGTGGTGCATTTCAAAGCATCGTGCTAGGTAGATGTTCACAACTCTATGGGGGACGAATATTCATATGAATCGAACTTGGTTCCTAAAGTCAGTTAGACCTATGGTGGAAAACTTGTTGTCAGCATTGAATGGATATATTTTATCTTTATTTTTAATACACCTATGACTCAATAAGACCCTATTTTATGTTTTTCATTGTTTTTTTGTCTTATCGTTTGCAATGGCCAAGGTGCATCCACTCTTTATGTTCTGCTGAATTCTAATCTTCTGAATTGTTCATGTATCTATCTTTTTTCTCTTTCCAAATTTATTTCATTGGATTGTACTCCTTGAATAACATGTTCAAACCCTAATATTTCCGATTACTGTTTATACTTTTACTACCTCTGCCACTATGAGATTTGATTCGACAACTGCATCTCTGAGCTAATGTGGTATGGCGACTCGAACTGATGTACGTCCTTACGAAGTTCTACGTTGTGACTGACTGACATTTCTTTATTAAATTGGAAGACAATCTAATCTATTCTACATATTTTTAGTTATTGCCACCCAGTATATTTCAGTGCATGGGTTAATTTGAGCAACGCCATAGGTTACAGCTAAATTTATTTATCACTGAATAAATTGAAACATATTTTGTTGTAAACCAATTTTTGAAAATTAAATAAAAACGTCCATTATTTTTTCTTTTATCGATTAAGGATTAGCTTATCAGTGTTTGACGTTTCGAACTTTCACAATCATGATGTACAGATATCACGACATGTGATGCAGCTTTAATGAAAAGTTCATTTTAAGGATCTCATAAGATTATAAAGTAAATTGAGTAGACATTAGAACATATATTGTATAATATTAAATATCATTATGTAACTGTAAACACAGATTAACTGGGTCTACTTGTTATATTCTCAGTTCTAAAGTAGTGTATTATGTGACAAATATTCTAATAAGTTAATTATTTGAATGAAATTTCTTTTAAAGTTAACAATCATATTTACTAGTCGTGGATAGTTTAAATAAAGACACACTGTACTCATGTTTTCAAAGAAAATCTTGCGTGCAATAGAATAAATTTATTCTTTGAAACTCTACTTCCTTTTCAAAGCAGTTTCATTAGAAACAATCTATTATATGTTGAAAACTTTTTATTATGGATGTAAACACTGGACTTTGTCATGATCTTACTTATTTCATTGGATAGAAACCTGATATCATGTGTAATAGATATCTCATCAGACCGTCTAATTTATTACATAGTTGTTAATATTAGTAATTGATATTAAACAATTGAAGAAATCTGTCCTCATTGAAGTTTCGATAGATTTTAAGCACATCTTATCTGCCATGATATCATTAAACGATTAATTTAATATTAAGCGTACACGTCTATGTGAAACAAGTAAATCTGTCGAAAATTTTCAAGTGGTTGACGGTATGTTAGTAAAGTACTTCTCTCTTTTAAATAAACACTGTGCTTTTTTGACTAAGAGTGTATTTTATTATACGATGGTTTGATTTTCATACATTGAATTATGTAACGTCGAAAAATGGTAATATTTGATCACTCAAGAATCACTATAACATCCCGATATTATCAATTCGTGCTTTGTTTAGAAAAACACTTTCACTTTGCTGATAAAACAACTTACCTGTGCTAGTATGATGAACTTATTCATAACGAAGGGCTTTTAAGTGCGATAAATTTATGGATTTTTTCGTGAAAACTTTCTTGATATGTTTATTCAATCATCAATTTTGTAATTTTCATCATTATAGATAGATTATCAGCATCATTTATTCAAGATCTAACACCCTGTGAGGATGATAATAATTATGTTAAAACTGATAATGCTGATGATGGCCATCATCACTCACCATATCGTTTAATCATTTTGAATGCTTTAAAATTAAAATCACAATGGATTAATTTCTCATCTACTGTACGTCATATTTATCAACAATCGAATCAATATGAAGCATTGAAGAAACAGTTATATATTCTTCAATTACGTATGCATGATTTAAGTAAACTTACACGTCAAATTGGTCTGTCAATGTATACAAGTAAAGAGGTGAATAGTGTGAATCCCAGTAACGTTGATACTCAACATATTTCTGATTCTATAATATTCGATGAAAATCAGTCAGATAAATTAACCTGTGGCTTCAAAGTAAGTTGTACAAGACGTGATGAAATACAGTTTTTTTCTGAACTAAATTTTCAGAAGAAAATATTTTGCGAAATTTTACAATAAATACATGCAAGTATAACCTCTATATTAGCCTACAAAGAAAGAGAAAGGACTTGTTCAAATCTCACTGGAAGCATTAGTTCCCTCAAGATTGCAGGTATTTATTATACTAGCATGACTAACATGAAACCTAGGTTCAAATTTGATCATCCACCACCTAAGACCATCAAATATCAAAGCTTAGTGCACGTAATGTCGAGTCATTTTAACTAGTGCGTACATTGCAGCTTGATGAATAAAGTTTGACCAGCATTAAAGAGCTAGATAAACATTATTCAGTGATCGACCAATATCACATATATTGTCCAGTATGACTGAAAGGTCTTTTTTAACCCTACATCATCACGGTTGTAATAGATATACATTCATGGTTAAGTTGTATTATAATTACGCAGAAGCTCATACCTTAATGATAAAACATTTACTCATTGATCATTGACTTCCAGAAGTGGATTTGAAAAGGGAAATTGTAATGTTTTGACGTTAACGGTATTAAGAGTATTGTCTCAAATTACTAATAACGTTAAATGGAGATAGGTTTATATCAAGATTTAACTGAAGATGAAAATTATGTAGCCAGATCTTGCATTTTTGATTCCATCCTTGTGTTAGATTATGACTATGTTTTGGTGAAGTTTTTTAAAGGTGGGTAGGATTACTATTCAATGTTTTTTGGTATTTAGAAATTAGTCATCTATTTCTCAGTTTATAATAAAAAGTGCTTCAGTGTATATGAAAATAGCTCAACGAAAATAAAGGGAGTTTTTCTATTATAAAGTAAATAGGAGTAGTTTAGGGGAAGGCCATGTGAAGCCAAACTAAGCTATTCTATCAATCTCTGAAGACAACAACTGTTGGACTTAGCCATGTAGGTAGATACAGACTATCTAGTTAGGGTCCATACAGTTGCACTTTTTAAATGAACTTCTCCAAATCAATCAGTGAATATTGCTTGATTCTACTTTACTTGAAAAGATTCAACAATGTACTGGCTTTAATACATTCAGAATCACTGACATCATATTTATCCCGTGATAAACATCTTAGTATTTTGAATAGAAACATGTATGCAGCTAAATTTTTTTTCAATTTTAAACATAAATCATTTACAGTCTATCTGTCAAATATAATTTGTATCTGATTAATTAATTGATTAAACACTAGTATAATAGTGTAAACATATAAGTTTTCTTTATTTCAAAGATCAGTAACAAAGTTCAAATACTTTTAATAGAAAGAAACATTTTTCAAAGAATTACATTGATGATTGTGTTCTGAAACGGAAATAAACGTTAAATCAATAAAATAGTGTTCATTTCAAAGAAATGTGAATAGTTTTTGTTTTCTCACAGAAAAGAAAAGCTTATTAGATATACCTGATTTTTGAGTAGTCTTTTGTTACTAACAAACAAATGACATAGAAAATATATGGATCATGACTAGTAATGGAACCCAGGACGAGAGTTATGTTCTGTTTGGGACTCATCTGTATGAAGTCATTAACTCAGTAGATAACCTGTTGGTGTTTAAAGCGAAAGATACTGATTTTGAATCATTAGGTGAACAGTAACGCTAAGGCTCAGATACATCCAGATGGTAAAGATATTCTGAAGTCTTTATATCTTGTCTCGATGGCCGTCATATAACAGGATTGCTACATATACGTACTCTACATTGTTTAGGTGATCTATCAATACAGGATATTAGTCCAAGGAAAATCGTAACCAAATAGTATCACTGTTATCTCAAATTTGAATGGGTATGGTGATATTTCAACAACTTCACTACTGTCGTCTCAGGTGATACTTCTTTCTAAGACTATGTTTGGCTATGTGTGGTTGAATAGATTGAGTTAATTAGTACTATAGGTGTCTTACCAGTCATTTCGAAGATAGACATCACCATAAGATTCCTTAATCAACTGGTTCACATATCGCTATGAAATAAAGGCAATTGATATTTGTAATTTTATTCTTAAAATTGTAGAGAGTATATAACGCTTTAGCTCCATCATTATCGTTCACTGGTTCCAAGTCCCTCCATCTATGACATTCTAGTGATCTAGTTTAAAACATAACAAACTAGTTGAGTACGTTATTATATATATATATATATATATATATATATATATATATAATGAGTTTTATATATGTCTAAAATTTAGTGCTTGTTTTAAATCTCCTACTTTATTATCTTTTTTCCACACGAAAACGTGTACCCCTTTCAAACATAAGTTTCTTTTTTTTATCTAGAGGTGCTTTCTAGAAGTGGATAGTTTGAATTTTGCTCTGGAGGAAATACAGAATGAGTTGAATAAAGAAAATTGTCAGATGTCAGTAAATAATAATAACAGTTCAGCTACAATCTGTAATACAATTAGTTTGGATGGTAAACTACTTCATGAGATTGATCGTCTTTCAAGTCAGTTGGCTATTAATCGATCAATGTAAGTGCTTACTTATTCCTAACTAGTTATTGAGCTAAGGAGGTAATTGTTTTATTAAAAGCATTTATTGTTCTCTGATGATATGCATTCATAAAAACACTTTAATCTTTATTGGTAAGACCGCTTGACACCTATCTGTTGGATGTCGAGTTCAAATGCATTTCATTCAGCTCGGTACGTGCAGCCAAATCTTGTTTTATAGTGTTCCTTCAATGATATCTGAGAATACTGGTATCTGCTTATACATTATTCTCATGCTTCATTTGACAGTCAGTATTTGAAAGTACCTTTTCCAACCACATTAAAAATTAGAGAACATCTAAAGTGGCACTTACAAAACTGTCCAAGTTCTCACAAAAGGATAGTGATCAACAGTGTTTCATTCTTCTTTTCACTTGTGCAATAATATTTGTTTTCTTTAGTGAATCATTAGTGGTAAACCGAAGCTTTCCATTTACTTTTATCTTATACTTGTAACTTGTGTCTGCCTGATTTAACATTTTAAAAATGAGGCAGACGGCGGCAAAGTTATGTCATTTGTTTGATTATGAACTTACTAGGGTGAACATCTTTCACCGTATAAATGTTATTCGTATTTCTAATTTTGCCGTTTGTTTATTTGTTTTATTGCGTCAATCAGCTTTTGTTGATTAATTCCCAAATTGTCTTCTTGAATGAGTCAGTCAGCTACAACGTAGGACCAGGCACACATATGCATCGGTCAATTTGCCATACCTCATCAGCACAACAAGATGAACACCGAATTCATAGAAGTAGTTAATTTAATGGTGGTAGTATATAAAAAAGAGATTGTGTATAAGGACATAGTACAGAAAGAAAGCCAGATATGAAGCAATTTTAATCTCACGGTTTAAGGAAAGTCGGAGAGTGTATACACCTGTATACACCATTGTGATTGATTCTGAGTCATGTCGTTTTGTATGCTTGATGTAAATTCAATGATTTTACAGGAAACACTAAAAATTAAAAAAATTGTTATGTACTGTATCCTAATTATGTTTTATAATTTTTATTATTACAATTTTGAATAATTTTTTAGACGTAACCTTTGATGTTCTGTTCTTAATTTAATCCGAAATAAATACCAATTGATTGTATATGTTGGTTATTTAACCAAAGTTTGAATCCACAAAATATGTAAACCTATCTCTTTTTATAATTCTATAAATTAAAATTTATATGATATATTACTAAGACATGAGATATGCTACTGATTATCAGCGATAATTTTTTATCTTTTTCTATCTTTTTTGTTGTTGTTAGCCTTCAAAGACTTATTCGATTGTTTGAATCAAGTCATTCAAATAATTCTCTTCCTCATCATCAATTAGATAATGAATATTTAACTGATAGTATAGAAAATCAATTAGAAACTTCTATTGTTAATCCTGATAAAAGTACACTGGAACAACAAATCAATGAAGTCTATACAAATGAGGTAATTTAAAATTATTCCATAAGATGTACAATTTTTTTTAAAAAAACATTTTATTCTTATTCTCTTGACAGTGATTGAATACTTGAATGATTCCTAAGTGATTTGAAGAAGTTTTGATACGTTGGTCATCTGTAATTGTCGCTGAGTCGTTGAAATACTATGAAATATATATGAATTACAATTATTACTATCATCATTATTATTCTCCACTTTACATTCTTTTAAAATATCTAACCAAGCATTATTTAAGTGAATAAGTTAAACGCGTCAAGAGATAGATAAATAGATTATACTTTTACATGTTTAATCATCGTCTTACTTAACATTGTCGTACTGAATAGAACACTCTCACTTAATTGAAGCAATTACATCAACAATTGTATATATGAAGTCATTGATTAATGATTTGAATGGTTTATATTGTTGCTGCAAAAGTAATCCATTGACATAATTGAACATATTTAATTTTGTTATGATAACTTAGTATCTTATTTTAATCAAAGATAGATGGTAGCCATCAGTGGGATCTAGAAGGGATGTTTAGTCCTAGTTGGTACTCGTCAGTTGGATGTACCTGCATCCCATATGAATCACTATCCTATTATTTATGTTCTATGTTGTACTGTGTTCTTTTTATTCTAATTCCATTGTGTTTTAACTTTTTATGAGGTGTTAGGATGTTTGGGATAGTAGGAAATCCTTGGCCTTAGTTTCATCCTACTTGGCATCCTTCAAGAAGTCATATATGAAACTGATGCTTCCTTTAGGGTTTAAACCCGTCTTCCAACCGCCTAACATCATCGCAAAGTCTATATGATATCTATCCACTTGATTTATAGAATTTGATCAGTACTAGAAGTCTTGACATATATGACATCAGTTTGGTGATACATCGGTGATTAGTGAAAAAACAGGTCCTTATATACAGTCTTCCTTTCTACATTACGTTGGGATAGTGGTCTTATTCTATTGTAGTAAGTCGTAAGTAGCACTTATTCCACAGTCGTGTCAAACAGTCATACCAACAGCAGTATAAGTATTTTTTTTATTGAATCATAACGATTTTTGTCAAATTATAAATTTTCGTTTCTTTCTTATTTTAGCATTTATTTGAACGTAAATCAGTCGAAAATCATGATCATCAACAACATCCTGTTGGTGTTTCAACCTCTACAACTGAAAAAACCCCATCTATTTATTCATCCATTTGTAATTTGTTACATCGAATATTCCCATCCACTAATAGTCAGAACTATTTTATTCTTCTAATTAGTGGTTTCATATTCTTAGCTTATTTATCCTATTATATTTTAGGTAGATTACTTGCATGTAACAATTATTCTCGTCGTCCACCTTCTTCTACTACTTTTTCTTCATTACGATGTTTTTTTAGTTTAAACAATAATAATAGTGATGATAATAATAATGATAATGTTCAAGGTGCTACCACATTCGGTAGATGTCCATTAGAAAGAGACAGATTATCAAATATCATTGATTATACTAATGGAGCACAACCTTATTAAATCTATAAAGTCAATTATCAGTTTGTGCTCTTTTTCATAATCTGCGCCAAATAGGTTATCATTTCTAGTTTTATAAAAATTAAATGAGAAGTATATTAACGTACTTGATTACTGTACAAGAACTCAATGAATATTTCAAAGACGTTTATCTTCAGTGAACAAATTTAAAATATAAATTTCAACAATGTTACTTCATCAGTGTATGCACGTTGTCCATGTATCTGTGTGCATAATGGCTTTCATAGATAGATGTGGCCTTAGACACCGATCAATTTTCCTTTTTTTTATTGATCAAACTAGGATTAAATCATGGATGATCACCAACATTTAGGCAGAACATTTTCACTTTTTTTCTAGCCTTTTTTTGTATTTCCAGTGTTATGATGCTATGAAACATTAATCTGATGATATTTAGTTTGTAAAAACTTTGCTATTTATTATAGGATCATTGTGTACCTCGTTGTAAATATTAAAAAAAGAATGATGTTATTAGTCATAACTACTAGCACTACTATTACTACGAATCCCCCCCTAAAAGTGTCATTATATAATTAATACTCATTGTATAAGCCTTTAGTACCATTGTCTATAATTATATTCACAACCATTATCAGTTACAAGTAATTTTGTATCTTGTCTTCATTCTTTTCTCTTTCAATTTGGCATTTGAATTGTGCAATGACAAATGATATATCACTATTATTCATAATATTTCTAAAATAGGCATATATAATGCATGTAATATTGTTATTTAAAGGCATGGATACAATTTTTTTTCCTCAGTTTTGATATTGACTTTTTTCTCTTCTTCTCTTTTGTTTTTCTATGAAAATGATGATCATTCACTTATCTAAACTTTATATATCTGTGCATGTGTATACTTCACTTTTTCTCATGATTTGAAAAGAAAAAAAAAGAAATTATCGGAAATGATACATATACAAAACAAGTGTGTATATGTTGTCTACTATGTAATCTAGTCAAACACACTAAGTTTCCAAGCTTAATGTTATAACAATCGAGTGTTATATGGGTGAGAATTTATTATTCTTTACTATCTGAGGATGGTTACGTAGCAACGCTAATTAATGTAGACTTGGATAGTTGACTGAGTACTAAAGCTGTGAATGATAACCTATCGACTAGTACAGTGAATTTGATAAATAATTGGTCATATTAAAAAGAAATCACTTGATATCAAATCGTAGTTTATGTCTCAATCCCATAGAACCCCTCATTTGAGACTGGGATAAATAGTGTCATCTGATAAGAACTTGTTCATTAACACGCTTCACGTGTGTTAGAGACAAAGGTGAGAAATTACTGACTGAACTTATTGTCTTTGAGACACCAGAAGTTTACAGGTGGAAGGAGTTGTGTACAAATAAACTATCCTATGTTTCTTTCAGTTTTCCAAACCGATCGAAAATTGTGTTCGATTAAATGATTCTGTGGGTAATTAGAAGTGATGATGGGGACACTAGTGAATAAAAGCATTCCAGATAAAAACTGTTCCTACGTTGATATATTTTTCTACCACTCGATGTAATTGCTACCTCATATTTTGTGATAGAGATTGTTCATATACTTTCGGAGGTTCATATCACAGTAGTAAAAGCTGTATCCAATAGTAAATCCGTGCTGAAAGGAAACAAACTAGTAGACTAATCACTAAAAATACGAGATCTGTCAATGAATTTGGTACTTGTGGGAAATATCTTTGGATAATGGTGGAACATAGCTCCTGATGTACTGGGATTTGTAGTGCGTTTGATAATCGATGTTTAGTGTCACTGTTTGTTCGTTGTTTTGAATTCATGCCTCAGAAAACATGTAAAAGCTATATGAGTTGAGAGGACTCAGTAAACAGAATATTAGCTGATCCTTGGGTAAATAAATAGACCATCTTTGTTCTACTTCTAATTTGCCGTTACAATGTTCTCTTGAATCCAAGGAGAATCATTAGGTAATTGACTAATGTTAGCTCACCGTTGGGAGGTCAAACGGAGATAAGATTATTGTCTGAAAATACTGTTACCTTCTGACGCTCAGAACTCAAATATTTATCTAGCTGTCAAGAGACCAATAGGAAATGGGAACGACCTCTCTTAAACAAACTGATACTGTGTATTAATTCTACGACAATGATACAATGTACACTGAATCGATGTATATAAACTGATCATACTTCTGGAACCTTATTGCTGACTGATCAATCAGCGTTAGCCTTTTTTGATATAACGGATAGTTTGAAATATTTTTCTTACTCTCAGGTATACTAAGATAATACGTTAATAAGATAACAAGGTTGGTCACTTTATATCAGATACAGGATTCACAGCCAAGAATAGAGAACCAGATTAAAACTGCATAATACTTTATTCCACACAATTACAAGCAGTCACTCTCAATGAGTTCGGAATAGAAGTCAGTAATAGTAAAGGAAATCACATATTTGTTAGTCCATAGGCTAAGTGCTTGTTTGTCCACTCAGGAAAAATGAAGATACTGTGTGTTGTTTGTATAGCAAAAGTCCTCATCTGAAGTTTCGCTTTCACTCCTAGTAGAAGTCGGTTTCTGAGAAAACAATGTTTTGAAATTAGTGATTCTATCACTGTGACGCTTGAGCGCAGTAACGACACAGAACAAAAGACAGCATTGGGTTCAAGTCACATCTCTTTCATTTCAACGATCTTAACCGCCTTGTCATACAGAAATTATTCCATATTTTGGGTAGCTATGGACGATGGCTTCTTGTTGGATCGGCTTAACTTTGTAGAGTAAATTAAGAGGTTCTGTATATAACACCATTGTCATTCTACTATTCAATGAACCTATTTGTAATCGAAGATGTTTTGATAAGTTTATTGTTACGAAAATTAAAGTAAATTAACTAGATTGTTTATTTCTAAATATTTCAAAAATATTGCTATAACAAGTGAAGTCTGTAGTGGTATTGGCTCTCAGCTATACAAACCCTGACAATCGATAGTCTACATCATAGAGAAGGCAAGAAATGGTGAACACGGGTACACTTGATCGGTAAGGAAAGGCTCAGCCATGCAAATATGATCACCAATACGTAAACTCTTGCTTCCATATTAAGTATATTATTCTCTTCCCAGCCCAAATGTGTTATTTAGACGTCTTCAGTCTCAACCACTTGCTATCATGTTAAAACGAGTCAGAAGAGTTAATGATATGACTTCCACCTAAGGTCTGATAGATTAGATAGTCATGTCATGGCGAATCTACAATTGTAAAGTATATATATTATTCTAGTACTATAGGTAATTGTAGACATAGACCGAAAATCTAACAAATACACGGACACAATTTCGGCTAATATTTGTCCCATATAACAATGATGATTGCACTTCACTTTGTTGCACGCTTAACCAAAATTACAAAGTGCCACAGTTCTTGTGCATTTTGACATTTCAAGAGGAGACGTCTTTAAAGATTACATGCAACTATTTGGAATCTGGTTCACAACTGTATAAAGAAATATTGATTATGATGAATTTGCATACTAAAGGTCACTTCGGGATGTTAAAACATCAGGCTTCGAAATTTCTGATACATCACAAAGTTATCAGGATGACTCAAATTCTCAGGTCCGCGCAAGTTTGTATTTGTTTAGTGATGATCTTCACTTTATTGAAGGTATACTCAATAACTTAAAAACAATTTCAAATCTGTGTATAGAGGTGAGCACAAATCTTTAAAATTATTTATGCTGTGGTAAAAGCTCATTCTTGGAAAGTATGTAGTGACCGGCCAGTCTCGATAAGAACACGATTGGAATAACAGAAATAATAATTATTATTGTAACCAATTGTACCAGAGATTGTTTTACTGTATCAGATTCACTTCTTGTTTCGCTATCCGCCTTGTTTGGTTCGAACTTGCTCACGCTCTGCCCATCTTGCCTGTACCCTTTGGCATGTCTTGGTATTATTTCGATACCATGAGATCGCCAATAAATATACTTGATCTGGATTAATAAAGCCTTCTGATTTACGAGTTATCAAAGGAACCAAGTCGTTTTTGGGCGCGTAATCGAATAGTAATGGTGATCATAGTCCGTCTTCGACTCGACACCCACTACAAGTATATACGTTTCATGGTAGTAAATATTTTAAGTATGACAAAACTTGGTATATCAAGTCTCAACAGAGCAACTACTATTTTCTCTGTCAGTAATGATAAACACTACAAATTTTGGTTCATTATGGCGTCAGTTTATAACAATTACACAATTCCCTGTGTATTACCTTTAATTATTCGTACTCATACAACCACACGTAGCCAATAATTTTTCTTATGGCCTCATAGTCGACACAGAGGGCATAATTACATTGTTTCAACTAAACATTTAGTCACTATGAGAAAACCTGATAACATCGCTAATATCACTAAATGTACATCCCCTGCTTTCGAATGTAGCAATTAACTGAATAAAAATTAACATGCCCCGTTAAACAACTGTGAAATATAATCACTAAGAGTGAACCACATGTACTTGGGTCACAGAAATCAGGAGTGATCCAGGTACGACTTACGTCTTTGACCATAAAAGATATATCTGAAAAATCTTTAGTAATATAAATATAACGTACGAAGTGTAGTGCGTAATTCCAAAACACTCTCACTCTAAACAAGAAAGCTGTAAAAAGATACAAGCTGTCTCGTTTTCGGCACAAGACATAAAGAAGTAGACTGAGTGAACTAATTCATTCAGTATAAAATAATCAAACTTTAAAAATCACGAAGAGGTGGAGAATTCATCAAGATAACTACGCGCATAATTTTAATGACGCATTAGAGTGCTTCCAAGTATGCTTACTGCTTCCATTCTGGCTTGAATGCTGGTTCATTAAAAACTTTTAAAATGAGAATCGGGTGTCCTCAAAAAAATACTACGGTCAGGTTATTTCGCGTAAACTTGTAGGTCCACAGAACCTTGTTGTGTCAATAATGTTGTAGAAGATTTTCCAAGGAAACAGAGCTGGAGGAATATTCCAGTTTTATTAAACGATGAGAGTAGAATGCGATAATAATGTCAAATACTCAAACGTTGAAATAAATATTTCATAGTTCAAGTAATCTCGTAACAACGTTATTTCCTAGTTAGTTTAGAGATGTCACGACTATGTAAGTTTTGATTGGTATTTTGTCGATAACAACTCCATAATCGAAAGATACCAAAATCAGTCAAGCCAGAATTAACAACCCGATCTCCTGATTTTGGGGAAATTCTGTGGAATTTTGAAGAGAAACCCCAAATCCATGTTGCGCAGCTTTGTGAACAATAATTAATAATTAATGATGTTATTAATTATGTTACACGATGATCAAGTTTACTACTCATCCAGTGCTAATGTTTTGATCTTTTAGTCTGTCAAGTAGACAAGACACATAAAAGCGTCTGTTCCACGACACTTTTTTTTAAAAACCCCGCTTCATGCAAGTGAGTTGTGATTATTGTTACAAACTTCGACTGCTCCGTTGGTGAAGCCTAGCTTAAGCCAACTGTTTATTTCGTAGTCAGTATCAAAGTCTTCATCATCGTGGTAGGAGTTCGTTAGAAAATCAGTCATTAGATATGTTGAAAGTGCTTCCATCAGAACCGAGTAACTATATACACTTGGGCACTTCTAAAAACGTGATTTCTTTGTGGAATAATGAATTCAGAATATGACTAAAGCGGATGAATTCATCTATTTTCGCAAACGTATGTGTAGCCGTTAGCTTCTGTATGTAACACACGACTAGTAACTTTTAATGAAAATGTCCTTCACTGCATGAGGTTTCTGTTTCAAATCAACTGAATGAAATTTGTTTTTAATATACTTAGATCCTGTAGTTCTGCATGATGAGTTGCTAACGTCGTCAAACATAGTTGTCTAAAATCATTTTCAGCTTTTCCTTTTGAGTAGCATGTGAGAGGAATTAGGTGTTCAGTACACTGCGTATTCGCAGGGACATGTCGAAGAAATTTCTTAAACCTCTACTGAATCACGGCATGTCACATGATATGAATGAGTCTAAAGTTAGTCACGATTTCTCGAAGGAGATCAATGCTTGCGGAAACTAGAAATTTCCCCTACTAAGCATTATAATGGGGTTATTGGAAACGGTCTGCCTGGGTTCACTACACCAATTATTGAGGCGGAAGGATTAGGTTTCTGGCATTCAGGTAACCCCTAAAGTCATTTCTCTAGGCCCAGCATCCATAGAATAGTTCATTGTAGTAGGTCTGCACGTTAGTCTGTGCTTAGGTGTCGTTCACTGGAAGGTTATTACGAATGTCATGGATCTGCTGGAAGAAGTGTTTTAAAAATTTCTAACGCCATTTCACTGACTTATGATTTATTATACCCTAATTCGAGGAAGGGAAAAAAGCAAATGTTAGAAGTCACTGACAAATGACTGATGAAGAGCGACTGTTTGTCTCCAGGGATGATCTCACTCTGACCTATACTGTTGATTGAATCGACCCTGATGGTCACTTTACATTGAGATCATGCGTCGTTCTGTATCATATCATTAAGTTGTCACCATTTCAAAATCGTCACTTTCAGATAACTACAGGATAGCTGAGGAACTGAAAGTGTTCACTGGAGTACTTCATTATGTAAACATGATTCTACACAATGATGACGCGCTTCCGTGTGGAACGGAGAAGCCGGAAAGGCTAATTTATAGACATATTGTGATGTTTAAATAAATCAATGACTTCTTCGTATTGATGACTGTTGTAATTTTGAATTCCAAATACAATACATTCGTTCGGGCTCACTTAAAACTTCTTGATTAAATTGCGTTATTCCTGAGATTAGTAGTTTATACTACAATTCAAATGCTTCTGATTATCATACATGTGCAACTCACTAATTGGTACGGCTGTCAAACGCAAACTTAATGTTTATTTGTGCACCTCTGAAAAATCAGTGGTTGTTGAAATAGATGTGTTCGAGTTGAGTTTCCAGTTGTGAACATTTTGACTGAGGACCTTTCACCGACAGCTATACATATACCATTCAATACATGTTCATGAAGCAGTTCACCAAAAACAAAGTTGTTTTCACCACTGCTTCCGCCTTCTATGGCTGTTGGTAACAGGTTCAATGAAATATTAGTAAGCACGATACCAATAGGTTGCATACTGATGACAGTAAAATACTGAAGACGATTCTGGAAGCATTCACCGATCTGTCCAGCAAGATCGACAAACTACTTACATAAGAAGTTCATACATCACTGTGAAGGACAAGTGTAACGACAGCATATACAGTCTGAGCCACGTATTCTCATTGCAGACACCTGCAGAAATGCGCAACACCAATAATAGATTGAAGGAATAACCGTTAGTCAGCTTAGATCAAATGCTTCCAGAGATATAGATAGCCTTTCAAATATAACTTTCAAATATAACCTTTTCGCTTCTGACTTCGTATTTGGCTGGGTTGTTAAACCTCGATTTTAGAATTCGTTATTGATAACGGCGTTGTCAAACTCAAAATGCCTGTGGAATCTTTAGAACTATTTATTATGCGACTTATTTCCCACCACAAATTTATGGTACACAGAAAGCATACATTCCATATAGACTTATGTGAGTATTAAAGATTCCCATTGTGAAGATTAGAACAACATATGTAAGCGAACAATTGTTTTCAATTAGATCGTCATCAGGCTTTACTCTAACATATTTAATATATATTTAATATCTAATATATTTACTCTAATATAAATATTCATGTATATTAGAGTAAAGCTTGATGACGATCTAATTGAAAACAATTGTTCGCTTACTTATGTGAGTGTCATGGATATAGTTTGTAAGCAAACCCTTTAGAAACGACGAAGCACCCAACAAAGAATTAAACCGCAAGTATTTCGTAACTTACAGAAAACTTATATGCATTTTGTATATATTGTTTTTCTTTCCTGTCTACCCTAAGTGTCCGCTCTTCAACTCCGATTAGGTGATACGACCAATAAAACGTAGGAGAATGTTGACCCATGATAAGGATTCCACAAACAACTAGTGAACAGGCTACCTCTTTAAAGTTATGATATATTGAATTTTCGAGGGTATTTTCACAATTAAGTTCAGTTAGCGGAACAGTCAGATAACAGAGATGATCTATTCTACATGGGTTTAAAAACAAACATTCATGCTCGACTAATTTATTGCGAGAGACGATTGGACAGCAACCCCAGATAACGGCTAGATGTCGATATGATATTCATAGACTTTAATAAAACGTTTGACAAGGTTTCATTCTTAGGTCTTATGAAGAAGCTCTTGAGCTTCAGAATAATAGGTGCTGTACATGAATGGATAGGAAACTTCTTATGTAACTGCTGATAGAGTGAGGGTTAATGTAATGTCTATATGAACTAATGATTCCTTTGTACTTGGTTTCCAAATCCAAATACAATACATTCGTTCGTGTTCATCTAGTATTTCTTGATTAAATTGCGTTATTTCTGAGATTCCTAGTCTATACTATAATTCAAATACTTCCAATTATCAGAGTTAATGGAACGCTATCTGAATGGAAGCCGGTCAAAAGTGGTGTACCCCAAGGCACAATCTTATGTTCCTTGCTTATCCTTCTCTATGTCAATCAATTAACTCTATTGCGTAAGTTGCCGACATTATTGTTTGCGGATGATGTTGAAATCTGGAGAACAGTAAGATGTGAGGCTAATCATTTTAATCTTCAAGCTGACCAAGACGAATCAATTTGAAAGGTTCAAGGTTGGGGCTCAGAAGTTTATTCTAGAAAGAGTGTTCTCATGTACATCGGACACGGTAATAGTTACCATCACACTATTGATGGTATATCTCTTCCATGTGTTCGGAAACATAAAGATTTAGAAGTAATAATAAGTTACAACTTGAAAACAACTACACATTGCAACGCGACCTCTGCCAAATGACTTCGTGCTGTCGTCACTTCGTCGAGCTTTCAGATGCTTTGACAAGATGTTTCGAATTTTATATCCCACCTATGTAAGACCACACTTACAATACTGTATCCAAGCAGCTGACCCATGTATGATCATGAATACTACCTCATTTGAGCGTGCTCAGCGTGTGAAAATAAAATTAGTGGAGGGTCTTTCAACGATGAACGCATAAAAACGCCTAAACCTTTTCTCCTTATCTTACCGTAGGACTCGATGTGACCTTATACTGGCATTTCGCATCTTTAATTATGATTTGGGTGTTAATATGTCCAATCTTTTTGCTCCCTCCAGCACTAATAATCTCCGAGGTCATAGCCAGAAGGTTCATAAACCGCGACTTAATAAACTTAAAGTGGGGTCTGTTTTTCACATCGAGTGTTCAATGAGTGGAACGCCTTACCCGAACAAGTAGCATCAACCCTATCAGTGAACATTTTCAAGGAGAAGAAAGACCTCCACTGGAGAGCAAACCGACAGGATTAACACAGGTTCATCAACCCACTATCCTTATTACTGAAGACTGATGACTGAGTGCCATAATGATGACCTTGGCGACATTTTAGTTTTGTTGTCACTGTTCGCGATCGCTTTCGTAGTATAGTATAAATAAATTCTATGTGGCTGATGGTTCATCGGTTAGCCTTCGTCTTGTTCTCCTGTAGTGATTCTTTTATTACGGTACTCTGCACAATTCTTTCAGCATCTAAAGTACCTTCAACCTTCGTGACTGCTTCATAGTTTTCTATGATTTTGCAAAGCTTTACTGTTTTTTCCTATATTACAGAGTACCCCAATCACTTATTTATATTTTATTCTTCAGTGAAGTGTACAGAGAACTAATTTATAATGTG
The DNA here is from genome assembly GCA_944470415.2 of Schistosoma rodhaini. Classification (NCBI taxonomy): domain Eukaryota; kingdom Metazoa; phylum Platyhelminthes; class Trematoda; order Strigeidida; family Schistosomatidae; genus Schistosoma; species Schistosoma rodhaini. The sequence continues at coordinate 33,754,742 of OX104037.1, forward strand.
GCCAAATGTTAACTGAATCTTAAGAAATATACTGTACTTTATTTTTAGGTGCTCATAGGCACCTAAGACTTATTTAGAAGTTATTCACTAATAATGCATTGATCAATAATACTGACAGATCATAAGCTGAATCTTTTCAACACAATACATGTTTGTATTCATAGTTGTCACTCAACCCTGTTCTCATGAAAAAGCTGAAAAGAACGGAGTGACATCTTAACCTACTTTTTAGTCATCGATCTAGCCATGCTTTAATACTTAGACTTGTGTCTACAGTAAATTGATCGCAACATTAACCCAAGTCTCCTATTAATAGGCTTATGGAAATACATTAATATCTCCAAATTTTCGAATAAAATTTGACATTGTTTCTAGCTTTAGTAGTTAGCCAATACTACGCATGCCAACTTCTTACTGACGTTAGGTGATATGAATCAAAGTTTGTAGCACTGACTCAGTTGTGGCAGCTCTCTGTATTTCTCCGATACTTGAGGTGTATCATATTTTTTAAATCTGTGTTTCGAGTTATTTTAAAGGATATCTCCCGTGTTTAGAGTTCTCTTGAGATTTATATTATTTTTCGTCCTTCGTCAATACTCTTACAGGTTTTACAGTCTCCTGAACTTTCCAAATAGAACCTCAATGTGAATGTAGCTGTAAATAATTCCCCAAAATCAATAGCTCTTTAAATGTTCAACATTGGATGCTGACCACATTGTTTTAAGTGAACTTGTTTAACTGAAGGCTTTCGGTCATGCATCCGTACCAGATCACGTTACGACCCAGCGTGGGACACATCTTCTACGCTCACCAGCCAGATTAGAGTAAACGATTCTCGATATATTGATAACGTATCAAATATATATTTCCGATCTCTTCGCATCTGGCTTCTAATTTCAACTGGTTGGGGAATGCTTCGAATATAGAAGGTGTTACTGGTTGCTAGTTGCCAAACTACAATATCAGTCGTATCTTCATGAATCTCATCTTAAAGGTTCCTCTCTAGCTTTACTGATGAGGTTTGACAACTTATACTGTTATATTTTTGTGCCAGGTTCTACATTACTTTTTACTATATAGTAGAAATTACAGTCCATTGTTTTTTCAAATTTTACTTTGCGTTTCACTTTCTCATTTCTTACCAAACGACTTTTTAGCTGTATCATTAAATGACTCGATCCAATTATTATGACGAAATTTCATATTTAATAACACGAATCCATGAATGGTAAATATACACTTTTTCAATATACTTTTCATTACAAACACTCATTAGCAGGGAAAGGCGTATGGAACTAATGAAAGAATATGCTCTAATCCAACAAACCGACTCTTCTGGGTAAGTAAAGAGATAAAAATAATAAACTTAGGTTTTTGATGATAGTTGACAAAGAACTCATGTCTGAAACATAAATTAAAACGTGTGGGATTCGACTTTTTGTTAGAGATTCTAATTGTCAAACTTTACTGAATAAAAGCATCGAACCATATATTCCTTGAAACCTGCTTTTGAGTTGTGGAAGAAGGTTCTTAAAACCAACTGGTTTTAATCCTATAGGGACCTGAAAAGTTAAGTATTAAATACGCATAAATGATAGGGCAGTAACACCTTGGCTAATCTCCATCATTATCGCCCTAACTAGTGCAAATATTGAGGCTTTTTATTATGGAATTACTGGAACCTAATCTCCCTATTTTAATGAACGGCATAAAATCCCCGAAAATTTGCAGATGTCTCGAATATTTTGTGGATTTCCTCAGAATATTATGACACTTTGGGCGAATGTCTTTATTCATTGATAAAACTCAGAAATTCTCGGTTTTCCCCTAATATTTTTGACAACCTTGGGGAAACCCATCTACGTTCTGTCACCGAACCCCATTATTTTTCTCGCACTTTGAGGACGTTTTGCACAATTTCGGGTTTTCTCCTATACCGTATTCGGAAAAACCACTAGATTACACATTGTACAGAAAAGCCTATCAACTTAATAATAAGTTCCCAAAACTTACTGCACATATATCCATCTTTTTTGGTTAACTTCGCAAAGTGAAAGCAATTCCAAAGAAATATAACCACAGTCGGTAACAGAAACCCGCCTGTCACGATAGATAAGCATTACCGCTGTTAAAAGACTGATGCGTTAATGATATTGTTTATTTAAGTTTAAAAAAAGGAAAAATGATTGTCCATTTGCAATTGAAGTCTTTCAATTCTTAATGATTGTTATTGCGTTTCCATTCGGTGTATCAAGTTGATATTGAACTTTTATTCAGTATTCTATAAAAATAAGGAAAAATTACTCTTCTGCATTGCAAACGCAGCATCAAAACAGCCTAATTGCTAATAGCAGACAAACAAATGCCCAATGTCATAGCAATCATCCAACCTATGAATCCATAATTCCATGTGTAACGTTGATTACGCACCAATGGTATGGTTCCTGGGATTTACCTTTGGCTTTCTCACCGCTAAGGTAAATTTCAATGTGTCTTTTCAGTATGGCTTTTCTGAGTCCAGTGAGATGCAAGTAAATGCATGCTCATATTGGAGCATGATCAGAGTCTGAAAATGCATTCTAAAACGAGTGGCAGTCTTCTATCAAGCATCTTCATTGATGACTGAAGGCAATATGGTCTATTTGAGTGCATCGTTGGTTTGGTGCAGGAGGTCGCTAAGTTAGATGATGTTTCTCTTTATGTTTACAATTAGTGCTTGTTAGAAATAAACGATTGTCTGAGCATAGCGGTAGCAGACGACCACCATTACCTGTTCTCTGAGCCAGAATGCCGAAACACCCATCTAAACGTCTTTCTGTTTGGTTTAAGTTAACTACCTGGGCATTAAAGTCACCTACTATGAGTACTATGTCTGAGTGTTTGGCTTTTTGTAAGATCCATCATTCGCTTCATTTGTGCTGCAGTCAGTGGGAGCGTAGGTAGAAATGACAAAAAGACAACTATGTGTGTCTCTATCCTTCCGAGTTCTTATGAAGCCGTTTGGCCGAACAGATGGACGACTGCTACACGGGGTTTCATTCTAATAGTGCTTGTTCTATCCTCATACTTAGTACTATATCTCAACCCGCCAGTTCACGAGAACTAGCCATCGGTTTGCTAGATACACGAAGGGTCTATCTCATCTGCTCCTTTTCTAGGTTAGGTGACGTCAAGTGCGTTTCGAATGCACAGCATACATCATTGGTATAATATTCTAGAGTGTTATCCAAGGAGACCTCAGACAATGTATGAATGATTGAACTAAATCATTGATCGATTAAAGTTAGCCTCTAACATCGTTGAATGCCAGCTCAATGGTTTGGCGTTTGAGCGTTCGCTCGCGAGACCGAAAATCCTCAGTTCGATCGTCGATGTGCACTGCTGAAGAGTCCTATACTAGAAATAAACAACCATCCAGTGCTTCCACATTGTCAGTGGTGATCTAACACTGGTCGATTTATGATTTCAATAAAAACTCTACATTCTCCACAATCCTATACTGACACCTATGAATAATTTAGGAGTCAGGTTACCCAAGATGTTAAACAGAAAACTTATTTTCGAGTGTGTACTTTGTTCTCCCCAGAATGTCAGTTGAAGTAATATCTTGTGCATCTCACAGAATAATACCTTGGTCCTTTATCATCGAAGTAAGTATTTTTGTAGAGTTGTCTAGAAATCGATGCGTCGACGTATCCTTACTATTTACCTCTGGCGTTCTGTTTACCGGTGCTCATAAAGAGGATGATGTTGGTGTCACAGTAGTTTTGTCTGTTCGAACATTTCTTAACAGAAGAGATAACTGTGATACATTGTAGCTCTTTTCTTACCCTCAAATAATTCGTAAAAACAATAAAAATAAAATTTAATTGAGGTTAAAACTTTGTGGTACTCTACTTGATAGTATAGACCGATCCGATAACACAGAGAGAAATTTGAAGGCTTGTAATGTTTTTTAATATTCAGTCCTATAGCCAGTTCATAGAACATCTGTTGGTACTTAGTCATTTCAAGTAAAGAATTTTATTATCAACTAATTTGAATCCTTTTAAGAAATTCGATAGGCCTATTTACACAGAACAGGTATGCTCCATTAGCATTGTTTACTCATTCCAGGTAGTTAACTGGTTTTATCATAAGATTTACAAGAAAGAATATAGCCTCGTAGTTCAAACGGAGTAGTTTTTAAGTAGAAAATCTTTGAAAGATTCATCTATGTACCTCTCTTGAGCTTTCAAATCCTATATCACTTGATAACTTAGCTAGAGATTTGGCCATTATAATGCTTACCATCAAATATTTTAGTAGGCCTATTTATATAAATAAGCCATTGTATAAATATTATATTGATGAAGCAAAGAAATGTTTCTGGTAGTATGAATGATAAAACTGTGATAATTAGGAGTATTTGAATTAAAGTATAAACTAGGAATCTCAGAAATAACGCAATTTAGTCAAGAAATACTAGATGAACACGAACGAATTTATTGTATTTGGAATTCAAAATCAAGTAGTCACCAAGCATAAAGGAATCATTAGTTCATATAGACACCACAAAACCCTCAGTCTCATTCATTATCTATGCCAAGAAATATTGATTTTTTTCGTATAAAGTTCTTCATCATTAGTTTCGAATTTAAATGCGGTCATATAATGACAACCTACATGTTTTGATTATTTCATAGATTATTACTTCTATCTACAATATATTTACTTTCTGTTAATGAATTTTAGTGGATATGAAACACCGGCTTTGTATTTTCTATTGATATTGAAAAAGTCTCCATGACTTTCTCGAGTCACCTGGAACTTTCATTCTTGTTATATCTTGTGATGTGCGTCTGTGCCCTGTTTGATATAAACGGCGTGATGATCCCCGCCAATCAGAGAGGAGTGAGTTATCGATCAGAGCAATGATACACGAAAGCCGTATGAGCAATCTTGAGTACTTATCAGTCCTGTTTTCTGCCTAGCCCAGTCAGTTAAGTCCAAAACACCAATAACAGCCTCTGCAATATGAATCATTATTCTCAAACATACTGAGTTTATATACTAAACAAACTGACCACATCGTCTCATAAAATAGAAAATAACATTTGTACAAGATTTAGCCAAAGTGGCTGTGAATAGGGGGAACAGTAATTAATAGACTGGGGATAACTTAGGAATGGTAAATCGTATAATAATAGTCTATAGGTTAAAATAAAGCTTATAATAAGAGGGACAAGAATATGAATAGTTTAGTTACTTAGCAATTAGAAAATATACACATAATATTGGTTCATAGATAGTTCTCAAAAGTTACCATTCATAATTCTCTTCGGGATAAATTTGATCAACAAGATCCAATCAGTAACTAATGTTAATAATAAGGACATATTGTTTTTCTAAAAATTTACAGGAACAATTCCCTTTCAACTCAACTAATTCAATATAACATAAATTTGAGAAGATTAGATGAAAATGTAAGAAAAGTAGAAAGAAAACATGAAATCTTAAAATGTCAATTTGAAAAAATTAAACAAAATACTAAAGAAGAATCTATATTGGATATGAATAAAACATTGAATCATTCATTTAATAGACAAGAAGTTAGTTTGATTTGTCACATAGTAGTTATTGTATATTTATTGTTGTTTATTAGCACTTATCATTTTCAGTATAATCTTTGTTGTTAAACTTAGTTAACAAAGATATAATCGTTGAAATCATGAGCCAATTGAATCTGGACCACCATGCAAAACCTGAAAGCACTGGACGGCCGTTTCGTCCTATTGTGGGACACCTCAGCAGTGCGCATCCATGGTGGTCTAGCTTCAATCGACTCATGATTTTAATCATAAAATTACTGAAATCTCCACAAAAACCCCTTCTGATTAAGACATCATGATCGAGAGATCAATAAAAACAATTTAAAATTATAATCTAATAAAACATTAAAACAAAAATTTACTAACAGATATCATGCTAAAATTCACTTTGAATGTTGTAAGAACAATACTGAAGTATTAAGCTTTCAGAGATTATTTTTGCCTACGACATATTTATCATATAATAGGATAGATATAATAGATTTAAATGATTGATACGATTGATAGAGTGTAAGGATTTCAGAAGAAATTTTAAATGTTGATGAATAATTCTATAAATGAAATCACTCAAATGATATTAACCTTACTTACTCACTTACTTACGCCTGTTACCCCTTGTGGAGGAGCATAGGCCGCTCACCAGCATTCTCCATCCAACTCTGTCCTGAGCCTTCCTTTCCAGTTACTATTCAGCCTTTTCATATCGGCTTCTATTTCCCGGCGTAGTGTGTTCTTTGGCCTTCCTCTTTTCCGCTTCCCTTCACCATTCCAAGTTAGGGATTGAGTCGTGATGCACATTGGTGATTTCCTTGATGTATGTCCGATCCACTCCAACGTCTTTTCCTAATTTCCTCTTCAGCTGGAAGCTGATTTGTCCTCTCCCATAAAACGCTGTTGCTGATAGTATCCGGCCAGTGGATGTTGAGTATTTTGCGTAGACAATTGTTTATAAATACTTGTACCTTCCTGATGATGGCCGTAGTAGTTCTCCACGTTTCAGCTCCGTACAGTAGGACTGTCTTGACGTTCGTATTAAAGATTCTCACCTTGAAATTGGTTGAGAGTTGTTTTGAGTTCCATATGTTCTTCAATTGTAGAAATGCTGCCCTTGCTTTGCCAATCCTCGCCTTTACATCTGCATCCGATCCTCCTTGTTTATCAACGATGCTCCCCAGGTACGTGAATGTTTCCACCTCTTCCAGAGTTTCGCCATCAAGTGTGATTGGGTTGGTGTTCTCCGTGTTGCATTTGAGAATCTTGCTTTTTCCTTTGTGAATGTGGAGGCCTATCGATGCGGAGGCTGCTGCTACATTTGCTGTCTTCATCTGCATTTGGTCGTGTGTATGAGAGAGGAGGGCTAGGTCATCTGCGAAGTCCAAATCATCTAATTGATTCTGAGAAGTCCATTGTATTCCGTATTTCCCTTCAGATGTCGAATTCTTCATAATCCAGTCAATCACTAGAAGGAAGAGGAATGGGGAGAGTAGACAGCCTTGTCTGACTCCGGTCCTTACTGAAAATGCATCTGTCAGCTGTCCTCCGTGCGCCACTTTGCACTGTAGTCCATCGTATGAGTTTTGGATAATGTTGACAGTCTTTTCAGGAACTCCATAGTGTCGAAGAAGTTTCCATAATGTTCTCCTGTCTACGCTGTCAAACGCCTTCTCATAGTCAATAAAGTTGACGTATAGTGATGAGTTCCACACAACTGATTGTTCAACGATGATCCGTAGTGTCGCAATCTGGTCTGTGCACGACCGATCCTTACGGAATCCAGCCTGATGATCCCTAAGTTGGGCGTCTACTGCGTCTTTCATCCGATTCAGCAGCACTCTGTTGAAAACTTTTCCTGGTACCGATAACAAACTGATGCCTCTGTAGTTCTCACATTTGCTCAGATCTCCTTTCTTTGGTATCTTGATGAGATATCCTTCTTTCCAGTCCGTTGGCACTTGTTCCTCTTCCCAAATCTTCTTGAATAGAAGGTGAAGCATATTTGCAGTTATTTCAATGTCTGACTTCAGTGCTTCTGCTGGTATATTGTCAGGTCCTGCCGCCTTCCCACTTTTGATTTGTCTGATGGCCATCTTGACTTCTTCGATCGTTGGTGGAGTGACATCTATTGGAAGGTCTGTGTGGGCTGCTTCGATGTTCGGTGGATTCAATGGGGCTGGTCTATTCAGCAGTTCCTCGAAGTATTCTGCCCATCTTTTCCTCTGTTCTTGAATCTCAGTGATTGTCTTTCCTTCTTTGTCCTTGACTGGTCTCTCTGGTTTGCTATATCTCCCTGCCAATTTCTTCGTTGTGTCATATAGTTGTTTCATATTCCCTTCTCTTGCAGCTTTTTCCGCCGCCGTTGCTAGTTCTCCCATATATTTCTGCTTGTCGGCTTTAATGCTTTTCTTCACTTCTCTGTTTGCTTCTGCGTAGTCTGCTTGTGCTTTGACTTTCTCTGCTCGTGTTCGGCTGTTGTTAATTGCTAGTTTCTTGTTCTTCCTTTCTTGAATTTTGTCCAGGGTTCCCATAGAGATCCATTCCTTGTGATGATGCTTCTTAGGACCAAGAACCTCCTGACACGTTGAAGTTAGTGCTTCTTTTATCCCTTTCCAGTTGTCCTCCAAAGTAGTTTCTTGTTCTTTCAGTAGATCCTGTACAGCTTGGAACCTGTTGTTGAGAGTTATCTTGAATTCATGGAGCTTGTCAGCATCTCGAAGGAAGGCTGTATTGAACCTTCGTAGTGCTGTTTGTCCAGTTGTCCAGTCTTTCTTTAGCTTCAGTCTCATCTTGGCCACAACCAGGTGGTGATCTGAAGCTATGTCAGCTCCTCTTCGGGCTCTCACATCTTCCATTGATCTTCGGAATTTTTTGTTGATACAGATGTGATCAATCTGGTTCTCTGTGGTGTGGTCCGGTGAGATCCATGTAGCTTTGTTTATACGTTTGTGTGGGAATATTGTGCCGCCTATAACCAATTTGTTGAATGCACATAGGTTTGCAAGTCTCTCCCCATTTTCATTTCTCTCTCCTAATCCATGTCGTCCAATTACATCTTCATATCCTGTGTTGTCCACTCCAACTTTAGCATTTAGATCTCCCATCAGGATGGTGAGGTCCTTTCGTGAGCACTTCTCTATAATTGATTGCAGCCTTTCATAGAACTGATCTTAATCATCGTCGTTGCTATCATTGGTGGGTGCATAACATTGGATAAGGTTCATTGTGATCCCTTGCTTCTTTGTTCTGAATGATGCTTTGATTATCATGGATCCATGAGATTCTCATCACACAAGTGCATTTCGTGCTTCTCTGGACAGCATTAGAGCAACTCCCTGAGTGCGTGGAGCATTTTCCCCTTCGTGACCGGAGTACAGCAGCATCTCTCCTGTACCTAGCCTTTTTTGTCCAGTTTGTGTCCAATGGGTTTCGCTGATTCCGAGTACTGCCACGTTGTATCTCTTCATTTCCATTGCTATTTGGCTGGTCTTTCCTGTCTCCCACATTGTCCGGACGTTCCATGTACCTATAAAGAGTGTTGCTCTGGTTGTTAGAAGGTGCATCGGTCTCGTGACTTCCGAAGAATTTCGGCTTTCATCATGAGACGTCATAATTATTCCTTCAAATCCCAGGGCAGAGTTTAAATGGTTTGAATGATATTAACCTGTCAGTTTTTAATAAAAATTAGTGTTATACATTCATAAATAATAATCTAACTGTTTGATAGAGAGTGTAGTGCCGTGCATCATTCATTGTTCACCTCGATAACCGTTATAATACAAATCTTAACGGTGTATAAAATCAGAAGGCAAAGAGAAGCGGCAACTACAGTTTTATTAACAAACGACGCAGGCCAGAAAGTGATAACCAAATATCATCGAGCGAAACAAAAATGACATGCATTGGAGATGGCGGGTAAGCCAACTCACTTTATTCAAGCGTTAATCAATATTTATACTCAGATAAAAATAAATGACAGATATGTAATAAATAGGATAAGAAGTGTATACTCACATACACTCATAGAAAAAATAGTCAGGGTTAATAAGTGAATATTTAACAAGGTGAAAACATGACTCAAGATAGATAGGTAAATTGACTTGTCCAGAAGCTAGAATAAACTATATGAGCTTAGCATATCAATCGATGCTACAAGAGTCAAGTATAGACTAGAACAAGAGTTCATTAACAGAATATATGAAGGGTAGATTAACACATGATAAAATAAATCGTTAATTATATATGATTCAGTAAACATACCTTTCTGCATTCTTTGACTAATCACAGATTACTTCAGTTAAATAATATCAAGTAGAACTAAGTTTCAGAAGACATGTTTATTTTACATGAAACTAATCATTAAGATTTGTTTGCATTCTAAATTTATTATCTCCCTTAAGATTCAGGTAAAGTACTAGTCACTTTAGGTGCACAAAAGTTTGGAATACATTCAACCCACTTTCGACACTGGAAATTATATAAACCTATTTTTCAATAGACTAAATAATAAGATAAAACAGAAAAGAATCAGTAAGTAGTAAGAACTTTTGAAATAAAAAGATAGGATGGAATCATGTGTATTAAGGAATCGGACTTGCCGCTTTTTGAACAGGATTGGACTGGAGAATTACTAGAGCATCTTCTGTGTGTAAATTACTGAACTATATTCGCTTCGTGCTGGTTTGATTTCCACTATTTATCTTTTGAAAGTCAGGCTGATAGTTACTTTTGACACCATTAATGACAACTTTCACTGCTCACATATCTGGTGTATAATTGTCAGGCTATATCAAAAATTAATTTATATGGAAACAGGACCATTAGACACCGACCTAGCAGTTTTAATAATCAAAGGTTATTTGTGAAACCTGTTTGTCCTGAATTCTATCCCTGGTTGGGATCTTGTATAATCTCATACAAGAATGAATCATGTATACAGTGCTCCTTACTCTTCAATGTTATCTCAACTGAGATCAATCTGTGATGAATACAATAGACAAATTAAATCAGTTTTTTATGAAACCTCTCAAAGTAAAAAAAAAACAGTTTTCCATCTTTGTTATCAGCTTCAACAGGTAATTAAAAGGACAAAACAAATTTTAGATGCACAAGAAATAACGTTGAAATCTATATCATTTAATAACAACGATGATGATGAATATGACAGCGTTGATAATAATATGAAACATGAAGAATTATACAAGTTATCGTATATTAACCAAACCAGGATTGAAACACCACAAAAAGATGGTGATAATAACGAGATGAAGAATAAGGTAGAAAATGACAAAGAGCTAAGGAAGGATGAAGATGAAGAATTGGGACAAAGAAGACAAATCAATGAAATAACAGATGATGATGATGAATCATCGAGTCATGTTGTCCATAAAATTAGATCACCAATATTTTCGGAAGATCTAAATTATTCATCTGATGATTTTTATAAACAACCTAGATTGTTTCATTCAAATATTTTATCGAACAATGATAGTAATGGTGTGAAATCTAACAAGAATAATGATTCACAACAAATGGTCATAGAAGAAGATGAAGAAATGGAAGATGATAATGATACTCAAGAAACAGAAGATGAAAACAAGGTAGACTTAAAATGGGAAAATGTTTATCCAACAGTTCCAAATAAAAATGGAATAAATCAAAAAGGTAATGTATAGCTACTGACGAATGTATTCGTTGTTATTATTATTACTGGTTTTAAACCTAGGTGATATTTGGAAGGTTGATTGTTCAACCAGTGAAGGAATATGATTGATTGTTTATTATTTCCGTTAGTTTCTTTTCTATTTACAGGGATGCTAAGCTTATGTGTAGATTAAATGTTAGTTAAACTATTTGATAAAGCCATAATTGAAGAATTGATTCAGGTATAAATTTAGCTATAATATTTACAGCTAGACGATAACCTATCGAAGCTTGAACGTTGAACTCCTTAAGGTTGTTCTGTTTCATTGAAATTGAAACAGTCAACTTGACACTAGGCGCAAGTTTGTGTCGATTCCAAGTTTTATACTTCACATGAGCAAAGTTCTACAGACGCATAAGAATGCAGCAGTATTAAACACAATAAAAATCTCAGTATAAGAATTATGTTCAAATTGGATAATAGAAATTTTGTAAACTCACCAAACTCATTTTAAGCAAGATAAGAAAGGGAATCTAAATGTACCACTAAGATCAAGACATTTCGCCTAGCATCTCCAATTGGAGATTATAAATATTGTTCAGATCCTAACACAAAAATCCCCAACTACTGATACTAACTCAGTTCAACACTCTACGAGCACTCCCATTGGTGCCTTGTTTTAGTTTACGCACTCTTGAAGGTCATTCAGTCTGCTCTTATGATAGTCATCAAATGTCTAGGAAGGTGGTAGCTAGTTATGCACAAAAAGTGTTACAATCATCTTGCTCAATGAATCTTTATAGGTCAATCAATCATTTACTATTTTAAGTAATATTCTAGAATTAAACTCAGCATTACTTTATCAGACAAGAATGGTGCTTTAATAACACAAATAGTCGAATACTCACCACCTGGATAGGAGAAAAGAATATTTGATTATATAATCATTTATGAAACACTTGTATACTTGTGGTTCACACGAAGACCAAGCTCAAATAATAATAAGTAATTTGAAATTGAACCTTGGTTGGTTACCAGGTATTGGGTCTTAATCCTCGGTAGTGAACCTGGATAGACAGCCTACTAGCCTCTGTAATTAAATCCTGCATTGGATAGAATCACCACTTCGATTACATACTCCCGTTTTTTTTAAAAATCACAACATCGTTATAGTTTTCCTACTTGAAACTATGATTTTACTTGGTGTTGAGTGAATCATTTTTGTATCATACCACAAATAGGTTAGATAGTAAAGTTACACAATCATGAATTGAAGGAGCGCACAGGTGAAACAGCTTCAGATGAATTCATTACCTAGTAAGCCATCATTCTGAATGCTGTTTCACCTGATTCTAGTGAGAAGAGAAAATTCTCTTTAAATGAAAATAATATCCCTCGAAAAATTTAACCTAATAAAATAATGGAGCATATATAGTGTTAGACAGCGACGAACTTCCTTGGATTGCTTTTTATGGATTTCCATCATAGAAGATATTCAATGCTTGGATTCAACAATTTTCTTTATTATTATTATTATTTCTGTCGTTACAATTACTCTCTTATTTATGCTTACTATTATGTTATAAAGTGCAAGTATTCCCATCTTAATGCATGATCCGGCAATATAGATTAACATACGATTAGTCATTCTATAATTTCGCACATGAAATTATTGTTCAAGTAGACAAATATACTACCTGCCATACCTCTGTATTTATTGGTTATATCTTAGCTACTTTGTTTCTTTAGGGTAGTAACAATTTCGATTGGATGTATGCTAATTTATTATTTCTCTTGACACATTAATTTCCAATACTTTGCTTGAGTTCACGAGATACTTAAAAAAGGAGGAATTTACATTCGATCAATTAAATATTTACATTGTTTGAACGGTGTCTTTTATCCATCTAGTTTTATGTGTATAAATGTGAGTATTAAACATTGATTACCCTGCCATTTCAAACATTCCCTTATCTTACACCATTAATATACATGAAAATGAGTTATCTTTACCGAACTTAGTTCTTATTTATAACTTCAGTTATCAGTTTTAACTGATTTCGCAAGGATACAGTTGATGAAGATTTATAGTAAAAATTTAAGAAAAATCATGACGAATTCAGGCAATATAACAACCTGATTATCAAATAAATGAACCATTGTCCTGAAAACAGTATTTCTTCTCAAAATAGTCTCAATTTATGACAATACATTTCATTAACACTATTCAAAGCATCTATTTACATTAATGTAGAATAGGTGAGATGTGGTCAGTAGTAGAATTCAGGATCTCGTTTCGTCCCGTTTGGGACTCACCAGCCGGATGTACCCGTATTCCAGAGTTAATGTTTGGTCCTGGACACGGAAGCAGTACCATTTGCTTCAAACTCTACCGCATCATCCACTTAGCTACTGAATCCAAAAAGCTACTCACTTGTAAAGTGGGTATGAGTTTTTAGTTCCATTTGAAATGGTTTGAATAACCTCGTTGATATTTTTAACTGAAATCTGGTCAGTCGGCGTTGGTATATATGCATTCTGTGCAGATTGCCACGACATAACCATTATGACATAACTTAGTATGCAACAGATTGAATGCGGCTAGTAGTGGTATCCAGAGTTCACATTTTTCCAATTTCGGACTCGTCAGTTACATCCCAATTACAATGCTTACTCCAGGATATTCAATATAATCCATATTTACTTGTATCGTAATGGTTAGATTAAAGCAGTCTGCACAGGATGCATATATACCAACCGGGACTGATCAAATCGCAGTCGAAAATATCAACAGCGGGATAATCCAAATCGTGTCAAATAGGATCCGTATACATTTTTTGAACTTCTTACCCGTTAGCCCAAAGTTGATTGTTTTAACCGTTCATTCCTTTGATACTACTATATATTCAGGTATATATAATGTTAACTACAAATTGAAAAGTCTAAGCAATCATCCCATACTGATAATTTTTATCTTCTCATATTACGTGATTTTATATGGGTTTAATGTAATGTAGTTTTCCTACCGACTACATCCAACCACCTAAACTTTCAGCATAGTATAGTTGATTCATTTAAACTAGTGCCCTTTTTTGCAATTAACTAGGACAGAACTTAAGTTCAATGTTATTTTTCCTTTAGATATCATCCTACCACCCAACAACTTAAAAGAAATTTACAATATAAACTGATATTGATTGAATAAATATTGAAAATCTTTTAGTACTGGATACCTGTTTAAATCTAATTCGGGATTAATAAACTAACGACTATTTGTCATTAGTAGTTATAACAACATATGTAAGCGAACAATTGTTTTCAATTAGATCGTCATCAGGCTTTACTCTAATATACATGAATATTTATATGAAAATGTTAGACCAATCAAGGCTATTCGAGTCAATAATAATCACAATGAAATAGAAATACGTTACCAAGCATAATAATAGTTAAAAGTACAAGTTGATAGTGGGAAGACAGGTGTACTGATAGTAGTAAGAATAGTAAATTACAATAACAAATGTCTTATAAATAATTAAACATAAGAATTAAGAGGTCAAACGTGGGTAAATAGTCTGGAATAGTAATCACAAAACATTAAAATCATTACGTAATAAGAAGTATGTAAGTAAATAGATAATGAAGATAACTAAAATAACTCATAATGTCATTGAATAAGAAAAAGAGAATTCAGCGAAGAAAATTTTCTTTTCGACGAAATCATTTACTTAAGCTGTACATTCGTATATATAGTAATATGGAAAATATATGTCTATAGGAGGCTAGAAAAGATTGCATTACAAAATTGATTCGACAATAAATAACAAATGAGGTGACGTACTAATCAAGGGGTAAGGAAGAAAATAATTTATGGGTCAAGCCTGAACTTTGCGTGCAGAAACGATTTGTCCTACCTCTTACCCTTCCTTGGCCCTAATTCCCTCATTGAGTACGTTTTTTGGTTTTTGGTTTTTTGTACTTTTATCTGATTATTATCGGTTTTTTGTTTTTTAAATTACTACTTTACATTTAATCTCTAATCAGTTATTATTATTATTACCTTATACAAGTTTTCTTGATTATTACTCAGATTATTATTATTATGACCTTTGTGTTTGTCGCTCTTCTTCATATCTGTTAATTGAACTATTATCTGACCCATAAATTATTTTCTTCCTTACCCCTTGATTAGTACGTCACCTCATTTGTTATTTATTGTCGAATCCATTTATAATGCAATCTTTTCTAGCCTCCTATAGATAATGAAGAATACAAACTGAAAGAGGTAGAAAATTACAAACAAATGATATTAAATTCAACTTAGTATTAAATTCAACTTAGTATTGTTTGTTTGAATCTTCCCATCGATTTGTTAGGACTGCAACTGGTCAGTCTCTAATTGGCATATGTGCATACTGTGCGTATTGCCTCGATATACCTTAATTCACAAGCATGGTTAGCAGAGATGGATAGTGGCTAGCAGTGGAATCCAGGACGCGCGTTTCGTCCTATTTGGGACTCGTCAGCTGGATGTACCTGCATCTCAGAGTTGATGTTCACTCTGGGATTCGAACCCAGTACCCTCGCTTCAAACGCCATTGCGTTATCCACTCGGCCACTGAGTCCTGATAGCCACTTGCTTGTGCGATGGGGTGAAGTTTAAATTCAACTTAGTATTGTTTGTTTGAATCTTCCCATCGATTTGTTAGGACTGCAACTGGTCAGTCTCTAATTGATATTAAAGATTCCCATTGTGAAAATTAGGACACCTGCCTTCCCACTATCAACTTGTACTTTTAACTATTATTATGCTTGGTAACGTATTCTATTTCATTGTGATTATTATTGACTCAAATAGCCTTGATTGGTCTAACATTTTCATATAAATATTCATGTATATTAGAGTAAAGCCTGATGACGATCTAATTGAAAACAATTGTTGGCTTACATATGTTGTTCTAATTTTCACAATGGGAATCTTTAATATTAGTAGTTATGACTACAAATTACCATATACATTCACTTCCATTACAACCATCATTATCATGTAAAGTAAACAACTAAAAATATATTTTTAAAGCATGAGTCAATTGAAGCTAGACCACCATGGAAAACCTGGAAACACTGGACGGCCGTTTCGTCCTATTATGGGACTCCTCAGCAGTGCGCATCCACGAACCCGCTCGCGCGAGATTCGAACCCAGGACCTACCAGCTTCGAGCCGAAGCCCTTAACCGATAGACCACTGAGCTGGCATCCAACGGTGTTAATGTCTAACTTCAACTGATCCACGAAGTTGAGCAACCATTCACCAATTGTCTTCAGTGAGTTCCTATCTCACAACAGACGTGGTTTTGAACTCCACTGGTCACTGCTTCTCACTAGAGCTCCTCGTTATACTTCTCGAAGTCACTGGTGAGCATATGATTATATTAATTATCAGAGGGGGTTTTGTGGAGATTTAGTATTTTTCATATTTTTAAAGCATGAGTCAATTGAAGCTAGACCACCATGGAAAACCTGGAAACACTGGACGGCCGTTTCGTCCTATTATGGGACTCCTCAGCAGTGCGCATCCACGAACCCGCTCGCGCGAGATTCGAACCCAGGACCTACCAGCTTCGAGCCGAAGCCCTTAACCGATAGACCACTGAGCTGGCATCCAACGGTGTTAATGTCTAACTTCAACTGATCCACGAAGTTGAGCAACCAAGCAGTGACCAGTGGAGTTCAAAACCACGTCTGTTGTGAGATAGGAACTCACTGAAGACAATTGGTGAATGGTTGCTCAACTTCGTGGATCAGTTGAAGTTAGACATTAACACCGTTGGATGCCAGCTCAGTGGTCTATCGGTTAAGGGCTTCGGCTCGAAGCTGGTAGGTCCTGGGTTCGAATCTCGCGCGAGCGGGTTCGTGGATGCGCACTGCTGAGGAGTCCCATAATAGGACGAAACGGCCGTCCAGTGTTTCCAGGTTTTCCATGGTGGTCTAGCTTCAATTGACTCATGCTTTAAAAAAAAATATGAAAAATACTAAATCTCCACAAAACCCCCTCTGATAACTAAAAATATGCTGAAACATTACTAAAAAGCCAAATACTCAATATACATTTTTCCAGAACTTGTTTTCCATCGCACTGAATGATTACAAATAAGAAGAATGTATAGTTGAGTTTAAGTTGGTGGCTTCTTAAAAATTAGTTCATCAAGAAAGGTTTCATTAGTAATCAGTACTAGCTAGATAATCAATAAAAAAGATCCGATTATTTAATCGTGAGCAATGTAAAACCTAGCACATATGTGAATCAGTACAAGTTACCACACAATGTTAATATAGTCAGATAAAATTATTTATACAAATGCTTAATTGGTAGTGTGATGTGGGTTACTTATATCCATATAAGTAGTATGTAGTGATGATTAGGCATAGAATGTATTTTGGCAGAAGATCAATAAGGAAAGAACATGAACGAAGCGCAATAGGTGTGAAAATGTATGAACAATGAAATCAGAGAAGATGGACTGATATTTGCGGAAGGAACAGTCAATATTGAGACAATTGATTGTTTTTTTGCAAATTAACTGTTGTCAGATTTCAGTGAGATAGTCTGTAATTCGTGCTTAAATACATACGGTTGTCCCCACCCGTGTTCTTGTTTACTACAGTAGAACTATGAATAATATCAGTGAAAGTAGGAAATACGAAGCTTAATTGATATGATTTGAGAAGAAAAAATGAATTTTCGGATAAAAAAAGATTATTAATATAATTTCAAAACTCAAAATCTTAGGGAAGACAAGTGTTTTATTTCCGATTTATACTTTCTAAGTCAGGGTAATCTAATCTACGCGTGATCGAATCCACAGTTTTCAGGTCATATGATAATCATACAAACATTATATCACAAATTCAAAAAAAACGTGTGGTTGGTCAGTTATCAATTGGCAGCCATCCTTATTCATGATTTGCATAACCCAATATATATGCCTTTATTTTACTAACTTATTTATAGGTATATTATGGTGTATTCATGAATTGCGACACCTTATAGCAATATATTAGGGTGATCCTTGCTTATGCAGTAATATTAAAGTTTAAATATTTTCATTGACATCATAATCCAATCAATGTTAGACCACCATTTAAAATCTGGAAGCACTGATTGGCCGTTTGGTTCTGGTATGGGGCAGCTCGGTAGTGAGTATAGCAGAATCTAATCCAACTCCTTCGGTCTCACACGCGAACCCTAAGTTTTTGAACCACTGAGCCGGCCTCCACTGGCGTCGGGTATATATTTCGTTCTGTTCGGGACCCGTCAGCTGGATGTACTTGCATCCCAGAGATGGTATCAACTCTGGAGCTCCAACCCATGCCGTTTGCTTCAAATACCATTGCGTTATTCACTAAGCTGCTGGTACATCCGGCTGACGACTCCCAAATAAGACAAATTGAGCTCCTTGGATTTCACTGCTAGCCACCATCCATCTCTGCTTAAAACTACTTGTGACTCAGTGGTAATATCGAGGCAATCAGCACAGGATGCACATATACAAAAAGGGACTGATCGATGACAGTTTTAAGCAACAACGGGAATAATCAAACACCTAGTATATTTGAAGTAACAAAAATAGTTTTCCATCAAATCACTTTACTTATTTCATGTTTTATTAATTAACTTTACAATAGTTTAGGTCAATCTTATGAAGAATTTTTAGCAAAAGCAACATTCAGCATTGAAAATTCAACTTATGATCCAGTCAATGAATCCAATGAACATGAATCTGAATATGATTCAACAATATTAGGAAATAATATGAATATAAATGAAGATATGAGGATTTCAAATAAGTTATTTGGTATGTTTATTTATATAAATAGAAGTTTACATTATCCGTTTTATATATAATATAAGTTTATGTAATAATTTACCAATAAAGACATCATTACAAGAGAAATAAAATAAGCAAAAATGGATAATGGCTAACAGTGGAATCCAGGATCCCCGTTTTGTCTTACTTGGAACTCGTCAGCTGGTTGTACCTGCATCTCAGAATTGATGTTCGCTCTGGGACTCAAACCCAGTACCTTTCGCTTCAAACGCCATCACGTTATCCACTCAGCTACTGATTCCTAATAGCCACTTGCTTGTGCAATGAGGTGAAGTTTAAATTCACTTGGTATTGTTTGTTTGGATCTTCCCATTGATGTTAAGGACTGCAGCTGGTCAGTCTCTAATTGGCATATGTGCATACTGTGCGTATTGCCTCGATATAAAATTAATTCACTGGCATCGTAAGCAAAGATGGATTGTGGCTAGCAGTAGAATCCAGAACGCGCGTTTCGTAATGTTTAGAACTCGTCAGATGAATGTACCTGTAATATGCACAGTATGCACATATGCCAATTAGAGACCGATCAGTTGCAGTCCTAAACCTCAATCGGAAGATTCAAACAAACAATACTAAGAAATAAAATAGTTTATTTTATAATTAGTTTGGAATGTTAAATGAAATTATATAGAGAATTACATTTTTTAAGTTAGCGTTTTTTTGGCGGGTTAATTTTCTACGGGATGGGGTCGCTAACCCCATGCCTAACCCTCTTCCTTTATCCTGGCTTGGGACCGGCAGCAACCCCCGGAGGACCTACAGGCGGAGTTATATAGAGAATTATTTGAAACAAGTACAAATCAAGATATTTTAGATAGATATTTCATTTGAATTTTGAAATTATTCATTGACGCTAGTTCTTGATGTTAGAAGACTAATTACTATTAGAATACACCTCCATATGTCTCCATAAAATTAATTTAAACAAAAATTGCAATAAAATTAGTGTTGCATAGTTATGTAATAATTTCACATGTAATTAATTGCTAAATCTTGTGCCCGCCTGTTAGAGAGCAGCGTTTTATTGATTGGACCAATGATACACGAAACCCGTACGAGCAGTCTAGAGTACTTGTCGGTCCTGCTATCTGCCTAGCCCAGTCAGTTAAGTCCAAAACACCAATAATATCCTCTGCAATATGAATCGTTTATTTCAAACATACTGAGTTTATATACCAAACAGACAAATCACATCGTATCATAAAATAGAAAATAACATTTGTACAAGATTTAGCCAAAGTGGCTGTGAATAGGGGGAACAGTAATTAATAGACTGGGGATAACTTAGGAATGGTAAATTGTAAAGTGATAGTCTATGGATCAAAATAAAGCTCATAATAAGAGGGACATGAATATGAATACTTAAGTTGCTTAACAATTATACAATAGGAAATATACATATCATATTAGTCCATAAATAGTCCTCAAAAGTTACCATTCATAATTCTCTTCGGGATATAACATTAATCAAATAATGTTACATAATTCAGTAATTAGAAGAGGGAGGATAAAGTTTGGAATAGAAGACTTAAATATAAAATTGTTATTGTTCCAGTTTGTATTTAAATGAATGAAATCGATAATATAAAGTTGGAATGTTAACAAGTTTGAGTTTAGAATAGAAGTAAATGTGACTGTGAAAAGAAGTTTGTATATTTTTATGAAAGGATATGAAATAGTGAAGAACAAGAGAAAAATATAAACTAATAACTTAATATAAGAACATAGATTGAACTTAAATTTAATGATAAAAAACAATCAACCCTATTTGCCAATGTACATATATACGTGAACTCAAGATGATCTAGCAATGGAAACTAGAAATTGAGGATAGTAAATTTTTAAATAGATTAATGTATTTTTTCTTCGGTTAATGTTTGATTGTAGATGTCTAGATTAACTAAGTTTTTAATACAGACTAGGATAACCGGGTAAGTAATAGTGAAGTCACTAACTTCTAGTCTGTGCCATGTTGGTAGATGCAGACTACCTGGTTGGGGTCCGCGTGACTATCGTAACCAATGTTTGGAGACTCTAGGTGACATGGCTCAGAATCGATCACAATGGTGCAGGTGTATACACCCTTTATCTTCCCTTAAACCTTGAGATCAAGACTGCTTCATATCTATCTTCCTTCCTATACTATATCCTTATATACAACCTATCTTTTATATACTACCACCACCACTAAATTAACTACTTCTATGAATCCGGTGTTCATCTTGTTGTGCTAACGAGGTAATGGCAACTTGTACCGATGCATATATGTGCATGGTCCAACGTTGTAGCTGACTGACTAATACAGACTAAAATTGGTTACGGGAACTACAGAAAAACGTAGAATTAATTGATTAGTTTTCCATTCTAGATATGAATTAGCTTATATTCAACTTCATACGTAATAAAACTTATCTTCATCAGCCAGCTGATACTCATGTCAACTTTCAGTAAGTCAGAAGGAATTCAATACTAAAGTATTTTCGATACTGTAATATAACTTAACATATTCGAGCTTATGTACACTACTTGGGTGTACAGGCCAGCTGTTCAAAGAGAAATAGGCTCATCACAGTTTGGAACTCGAAATTATTTGCTGAAAGCGGATTATTTTAGTCACGAGGCCAGTGTAATAATGATAATTTAAACCATTTACCAAGTCCAGGTTAATGGGCTAGCCTTCAAAATACATATTTCGAAGTCAGTCTACAAAATACACAGGACAATAATTCTTCATTTAGTCGTTGTAAAATTTAAACAAATAAACTTGTAACTACTAGTTAAACGACAACCTACTTATTATGAGCCTGAAGCTTCTATGTAGACTCTTTCTTATGGTGTTAAATATGAAAATTAATACGAAATCGTAAAGCTATTAATAAGGGAATTTTCCTCAGCTGTAAATGTTTGTGGTTAGGTACTTTTATAGTTAATATGGATTTATGGAAATCTAAAATATAATGGTTTTATTAACATGGAATGTTTGCGGATAACCTTTATTTTGAAGATGGCTCACATCAACCTCCTCAAACTTTCAGTGCTAATGAAGGCCTTGTACTCAATGATAACTAACTTTGAAGAAAATCCAGAAGGCCATAGTACGAAGCTGAAACCGGTGGATTTCAATTGTATCGGGAGTCAGATAGTTATCATTGATGACAAACACTAGTAAACAACCGTAGCTTCTATCTGGACATGGTGGTCTAGTTTCCTTATCGTAGTGACCTAATCGAGTTATTTTACCTGTGATAGTTTTCCTTTTAGGTTCTAAAGTGCTGGCCAGGTCTATCGGAATGTAGTTGAACTGAAGGGTACAACTTAAGGTTCGAGAGAAAAGTTGAATTTTAGTTCCTAGTGGGATTTGACTTTAGTAAGGCTAATTCAGTGGTCTAAAAATAATATGCCCAATGCAAACGTTTGGGATTGGTGAGGAAAAAAATTAGTCCAATGCTTTGTGATTTTGAACGAATGCCTGTCTAAAGTATTTTCATAAAGTGTAGACTAAGTGATAAAGATGATTATTTTGAGTAATAATTACTTGTTTTCTCAGCAGTTTGAACCTTCTTACACTGTTAGGGACCAAGCACAAGACCGTCAGCTTTCCTAGGTTATCGCGTTAACTTTAGAATACTGGGTTGAAATCATATCTAATGTAATGTAATCCATATCTTCAGTTCTTTTGCCAATTCGCAATATTAACAAGACATCAACCAGAGATTTTCTTTTCAGTAAACTGTGCGGTTTTCCCGGCTATTTTAAACTTTTTTTTTTTTTTAAAAAAAGTGGGAAAACTAATTAATCACTTTATTCTTCAATTTTAGATTCTACAAATGTCAATCTACTTTCATCATGGACAACATATAAAACGGAAGACTTAGAAGATGACAGTTTCTATGATTGACAAATAAAAATGTCTATGTAACACATTTCTTTTTTGTTGGGATAATTTCAGTGAAATAACGCTCATATTTCTCCTTTACATCGAGAAACTAAATTGCTTGGGACTGGCAATGAATAATTTGTCTGAGTATACAATCCACTCGCTCTATACTACATTCCCATTCAGCACTATTCTACAAGGCCTCAAAACAACTCAAATTATGAACACGCGATTCACCTGACCAGTACGCTTATTGGTCAGCAATTACCAACATACAATCCAGTAAGTACCCGGGTAGGGAAATACATAAAACATATCAATTACCTATCAGACTAGCTGCCAATCTGTCTAAGACAACAACCAATCACTATTTTCTTTCACCCAGACAACAATCGGTGCGAGTGAAATTTCGTCCCGTGTTACAATGTTTAGTGAAGAATAAATTATATTGCAAATGAACAGACCGATACAATTTCATATCCTAAAAAATCTGATTTCCGGAGACGATCCATTACTCGTGTGTATAGATCTGCTTTTAGATTAAGAATATTAATCGACTATCTAGCTTTATCATTAACAAATGATATGATATCAAGAAGTTTAGTTGTACAATAATGAATATCTGATTCATGAACATGAGAACATTTCTGTTAACAATTAAATCGCCGAAAGTTTTTTTCAGTCTTAAGTGCCAAGAAACAAGAAAGTCACCTAGATAAGTGTATATTAACTTGTTACTTGTGGAAACAGTATAAGGTTTATTGAAGTGGCTGACCACCCTGAAGTAAAAAAATAGTGATGTGTCTCTCTATATATAAACTTGCAGAAGAAACGAATATTTTGTGTAATACTCTAAAGAAAAATGAGTACTCGATGGAATACTGTAAACAAAGATGACCATGAAGGTAAGCAATAGACAAAGTCCCAATGAGTCAATTGAAGCTAGACCTATTTTACTGATCTCTGAAAAATTCCCATCATATTAAGACACAATTATATGAACGAAGAATATTCTTTTCAATAAATTCTCATCAGGTTCTACAATTATAAATTAATAATCCCTAAAAAATTGGCCAAGTTTAAGGTAGAGTACATCATTTAAGAAACTGTAATATGTGAATCAAGGATAGTTTGTTTTAGCCCATTTAGTTCAGACGGGACATAGAGCATACATCGAGCAATCTTTCACAGTAATATATCGTGTTAATAGCAGTCTACCTAATTCTGTCAGACAGAGAATCCTTCAGACGGCTGAGGCAATTGCTATTCGGATCAAAAAGCCAGAGCTCTGCATCCAAAATAAATATGTCCAGCGCTCCTTTTACCCTAGCCAACATCAGGGTCAACTTGTTAATAATCAATTTTGTAATATGGTGACATTAATTTGATTAATGTTCATTTTTACATCTTAAACTTAGTTTATCTACACATCTATCAGTCATTATTCTTATTATTTTTCAAAATTGAAATCATGAGTCAATTGAAGCTAGACCACCATCGTAAACCTGGAAGCACTGGACGGCCGTTTCGTCTTATTATGGGAATCCTCAGCAGTGCGCATCCACGATCCCGCACTCGCGAGATTCGAATCCAGGATCTACCAGATTCGAGCCAGAGCACTTAACCGATAAACTACTGAGCCGGCATCCAACGGTGTTAATGTCTAACTTCAACCGATCCACGAATTATGAGCGATTATTCACCAATTGGTGAATGTTTCCAGGTTTTCCATGGTGGTCTAGCTTCAATTGACTCACGCTTTCAACTATAATAAATCCTTGATTCACATATTACAGTTTCTTAATTGACGTACTCTGCCTTAAACTTGGCCAATCTTCTTTTGTGGATTATTTATTTTACTGATCATTTTAAAATAGAAATGTTTGTTATTATTTAGAACTTAGAGATCAAGAATAAATTTGTGTAATAGGGGTTGAATACACAATTAATGCTTGAAAACTACTAAGATACTGTTTGGAAAGCGCTGTCCGATATCTTATCATTTTGATCGTATTATACGTTTACCTATTGATTCTTATTCACTTCACTCTAGTATTTGACTATAATCAAAGTTGTGCTTCACTATTTCGTACACAAAATGTGTTGTGTGATTTCTCAACCCATTCCTTTAATGGTACCGTGATTTTGGGGTGGTTACATTTAAGTAGTTCATCTGGACATGTTTCGTAGACATTCAAGGAATTATCATTAATGTAAAGTAAATAAAAAGGAATGATAAAGATATGGAATACAGTTGGTTATTGTAAGTAATCCAACTGATTGTTTCACTTTCAGTTGCCTCATAGAATGAATTCATATCTGGTAATTGATTTGAAGAGATCAAGCTAAGATTATGCAGCATTAACGAAATAATCCAGGAGATAGATAAATATCCACTAGATTAATATTTGTTTAGTTAGTTGGTTTTGGCAACTCAAGAAGTGTTTTTAGCACATGATGCAATTACCAACATAGATATGTTGATCCGTATTCCTCATGAACAAAACTGGGGGAACTATAGTATACGGACATAACAATCAGAATGAGGATAGTGCCTCTTAGACGTGAGGGAAATTTAAGGGGACATGACGAATAGTTTGTATCTCACCAGAAGCCGAGTAAAGGTTCCCTATATCTAGTTCGAAGGATACTCAGAACCAATAAATATATCTGCTGTGCAACCACACGGCAGACACTTGGTGTGAAAGCTCCTGCGCAGATTGCGTCACCAATTGGGCGCACTCGATGTGATGACGAAAGTATATTATTCTAATGGTCTCGAGACACTCACCAGCCAATCAGGAAAGTGTTTGGTTATAAAACAATTACCAATAAAATCGCAGTGAACAAATATGCTTGTTATTATTGGTAAACCCTTACATCAGGAGGATTAAACCATGTTGATGGTCTTGGGCGATTCTAGAAAGGACAGTGAGACTCACCAATCGGAGTGTAGTCCTTGGGAATGAAATAGACATCTCGAAAAAAGACGATAAGATTACAAATATAATGAAGTCATGGAATGCTAGTAGCATAATTCTATTATCCTACAAGTAAGCCTGACCATCCTAAACTTAGTTCTTTAATAACATCACTGGACTTTACAACTTACTTTGATATTTTCAATGGTCAAACATTCTTCAGCTGATCTACCATCATCCAAATTAGCTGAAAGGCCAAACTTCATCACGAGATGAAATCCAGAACCAGACTATTTATGATTCCGTCTTAAGTATTGTGCATAAGCTCGACAATCATTAACTCCATCTTAATTAGGCGGTTCTAGTTGTTTCAGGGTCATAAGGACAGTTCGGATATGCAGCTATGTTTTACGGCACCTTCGATTTCGTGCGAAAATCCAAGGAGATCTATATCGGTTGTGATTGACTTACTCAAAGTCGTTAGTATAGTATACTTCTACTGATGTGACTAAACGCATAGTCGAGGGTGTTTGTGTGGTTCCCCAAGATCATGGGTTTATTATGACCTAACCGATACAGAATTATTCAGACTACCATATATGGGGATGACCGGAGAACGCAAAAATTACAACAGTTATCGTTCACAAGCGTTCTTCTGTTAACCCTAAGACTGGAGACCACAGTAACAGTGCTCACGCAGTGTAGTGAAGACTATAGAATTATCCTCGACCTTACGAAATCTCTAGAGGTAAACTAAACTGAAGTCATATAGACGAACTTTTGTATGGCACCTGCGTTGATTTGCACACTGATGAACCTACTGCAAACCTTAACCAGTTTAACAGAAAAATAGCGAGTATAAATATATTCTAATTTTCGGTTTTCGATAACAAATGACTCATTTCTGTCACCTACATTCTGATTAGATAAAAAGTCTCTTACGGTCTTCCGTACATTAAAGTTTGTACTGTATAATGACTACTTACTGAAGTAACTCATCAAACACAGAGTTGTGTGATTGGTCTTGGGTCATACTATGAGTAAAGACCAGAATATTGACACTGTCTACTTAACCAGACCGAAGTAAGCGGAGGAGGATTCAAACCTGAAACCTAATGGTTGGAAGGCAAACGCTTCAACATTTAAGCCACAGCTCAACCACTTACTGACGTGCTATATGGTTAATCATCATCAAAATTACAAGGTAAAATAGTAAGTTTAGTCTACTTTTTGTGAAGCTGATCAATATATGGTTCCAAAACTTTTAAGCAGTGTCAAGGTGTAGTATATTACCATGAACAGGAATTGATTGAGATGATTTTATTATAGGCTATCAAGAATTGATAAACAGGGTACATATATAAAGTGAAGAAAACAACCATTCTCTACCACTAATTTTATTTACAGAGTATAGAATTAAAACACCAGATGTAATATATATATATATATATATATATATATATATATATATGAGCTATTTAGTGGTTTTCGGTATATATAAAATAGTGTTAAGAATAAAAGTTTGAAGCGAACTCAATATAAAATATTCAATATAATCACAGTTACAACAGGAAACTGATGAACACATCCAAACACTATATATATGCATATATATATCTTCGAAGTAAGTAACCATAGTATTAAGAAAGGAGCTTTAAGTATAGAAATAGTTAAGGATTTTTACGATTGCGATGGTGTAATGATTCTCCTGACGTAGAAGGACTTGGATTACGTTGATTACGAGGTCCAGAAGAAGTAGATCTGGAAGGATCTGGTAAGTCACTGAAAACGCATTCATCTCCAGACAAATATGGTGTGCTTAATCGGTTGGCATTTACTATTTCCCTAGCTTTTGATCTGTCACTTTCTAAACAGCCATAGTTGGAATATTGTGTACACGGTAAGTTGGAAGACAGATTATTATTTGAATCATCATTAAATCCATCTGAGTTGGAATGAGTCGCTTCTTCGATTTCTGACTGTTTACACACTGATGTTGTACTATTGCTAGATGACTGAATTGTGGACATTTTTATTCCAGCTACACCCTTTTTTTCGCAGGTTAGCAAATCCCGTTTAATTCGACGTAAACGGCCAGAACGATCTTTCCGTATCTTAAAAAACAAGAATGTGTTACAAACATAGTAAAAAATGACAACTGAGACATTCGAGAAGCTAAATGCAAGGTGAATAAAATATAAACTACAAAATGTACCAAATGTATTTGAAAAAAAGTAAATAAACTAACGAAATGCGTTTTTTTAAAACCCTATGAGCAGTGTCTATGCATACGAAAGGAAACATATACATAAAAAATATAAATAATTTAATTTGAGTAATTAATCCAATTTAATAATCAAGTTCACATCTGTGTACTGGGCTTTACACTTTTCATTGCAAGAGCGAGTAATAATCTATTCAGATTCCTAGAAAAATCTTAATTGGCTTTGAAATTCAAACTTAATAGTAACAAATCGAGAGCATAAACAATTAAGCCACTAGCCCATGAAAGAAGTATGACAGGCTGTGCGATAAGGAAGTACATGACAGTCGACAGCCATGGTGGAACGAATAAGGTCATGGCCAAACTTATTTATTAAGTTGAACACATAAATATTGGTACAAAGGGGCACCGAATACATATGTGCCACACAAGTCACTTGATTTGTGTGTCGGCTATGATACTGCCCGGGTGCCCAGATTGAGGCAGGTGGTTTTCTTAGGGGGCCACACCCTGAGCCTTTGACCTAAAGGTCTGACCCATAAGGCAATGGAGCAACGCCAGAAGATGCAGACCCATGGTAGCCGGTGACCAACGATTGGTTCACACGCCATTTGTTCCTTCAGGATCCTGAAGCCCATATGCACCATTGGTTTGGATTAAGGGTTTTCCAACTCCCCTAGGTAAACCCTCTGCATCTACTAACCCGGTAAGAGCGCCTGATATTCGCTTTTTGCATTTCCGATTTCGTGAACAACACTCTTGCCGCGAGAAGGCAGTGAGTGAGACTTCTCTTTCAGTGGCTGTATACGCGTGGTAATGTGTGAGTATTTCGAGAAGGAGAGCGAACTCTCCTCACCCTCGGCAGTATTAGGGCATTTGACCAAACAACAATGTATTGGTTTATGAAGACCGAGATAGAAATTACCAAAAAATGATAAAATCAATATTAATTTCCTTCAGTAAACAGGACACAATGCTAGATCTTAGATTGATTATTATTTGTTACAGTTTCATGTGTTACATTCGATTACTCACTATATACTAAGGAACTAAAAGCATGTATAATTCTCACAGAAGTTTATTTTGAGTTACTTTGTTAACAAAAGTAGGATTCTGATTTAAGAAATCACACTGCAAATTAATAATCATAATCAATGGACAAGTTCTACAAGAATGGAGTGATTCAATTGATTTTATTTAGTTTTTTTAACACATTAGTGAACTACAAACAATGGTTACATTAGATAGCTTAGCTTCATAAGAAAACTGTGTAAAGCATTAACAATAAAAAAACTTTTATTTACTAGTTACATTTAAGTGAAATAACGGAAATATAGAGTTGGCTCCACCGGGAGATACAAATAAACAATTGTCTACCAAACTATGCCAAAAATACTCATGTTATTTATAGTTGATCTTCAACATAGAGATACGTTGAAGTGTCATGTACCTCAGTAAGTCATATCTTAATCGCGCTTACAGTATAAACTGAATAAGTAAAGGTCGAAATACTTTGTGGATTATTATGAAAATTAAATTATAATTACTAAAATATGAAAAAGTAACTCTTAAGCAATTCTTCTTACTTGAGTCATATTTTTCAAATCTATGCTGTATACATAACCTGCAATGGTCAACTCATATGACGATAATTGTTTATTAAATGCATTCTCCAATTCGTTACACGTACGTTCATCGTATTGCCACCAACCTTGAAAACCTTCATAGAACCAAGAATAACTTGGTAATTCATTAGAGTTTGAAGCATTGACTGATTGAGGTAAAGTTGACAAGCGTTCACATAAATCAACAATATGACTCAATTTATCTTGATCGTTTTCACGTAGATCGCAAACTGAAATTTAAAATAAAATCTTCAACATTAAGCATAAAGCTTAATGATTGACTTATTTCTGTAATAGTTTAACATTGAACTATAATTTGATATCATACAGACTGATGGGATCCCCTTTAAATTGATGACTTAACGGCTAAAATATTTAAGTCTTAATCACTGGATCAGATTCAAACATCATTTAGTCTACTTTGCTGTCTGATAGTATCACTAACACAATGAAACGTAGCCTGGAAGCCGACTTCGTAAATTTAGCCTTGATTACAGAAATGCATTACACTTTTGAATCAGCATTAACATTTGATTATTTGAACACAAAACGCTGGTAACCATAATGTCTGCAATGAGTTTTGAATACATTCACTTATTGTAAAGTATCAAATTATCTCTTGAGCCATACTGGTAGGTGTAGACTACCTGGTTGGGATTTGCGAGATGATAGCAATCGATGGTTAGATACCTTGAATGACATGGCTCAAAATCGTTTACAATGGCAAAGGTGCATCCACTATTTGTGTTCTCCAAAATTCTAATCTTCTGAATTCTTCATGTCTTTATCCTTTTTCCCTTTCCAAATTTATTTCACCGTATTATATTCTTTGAATAACATGTCCAAACCCTTATACTCTTACTACTTCTACCACTATGGGATTTGAATAGATAACTGAATCTCTGTGCTAATGTGGTATGGCAACTCGAACTGATATACGTACGTACGAAGTTCTACGTTGTGACTGACTGATCTCTTGAAAATGATTATTAGCTTGAAACGACAACTTTTGATTGCTGGAAATATTAACTATGCATCATGGACACAACCTTTTGCTCTCACCTTATCCTGGTCATGAGCTGCAGTTACTGCTTTCAACTCATTAGCATGCTCTAAATACTAGGTTTATTGGGCCTTACATAAGCCTTTTAAATTTTCTGGGCAAACGATTTCAATACCGCTGGACCAGCGTTTCTCTGGAGCAGACCGGTGTTTCAATAAGTTATGAACAACTCACATGAACCTAATAATCCTAAAAGGAAAATTCCACGAAGCCGCAAGCAACTTTACTCAGCATTATCGAGTTGTGCGGACGCAACCAGGGCGTATCTGGTGGATTAATCGCGACGCTTAAACGTAGCTCGGCTCGATATTTGGTTGCAACGGAAGGTGTAGCTAATTTGTTGGTCCCGATAAAAATAATGAATGGTAACTTTGGGATCCATTTATGAAACAATAATATGCCTATATTTTTATCGTATAATTGTTAAATAACTAAACTATTCATATTCGTGTCTCTTATTATAAGCTTTACTTTGACCTATGAACTACCATTTTCGAATTATACCCTAACTACCATTTACTATCACCCACATTCGCAGTCACTTTTGGTTAAATATTGTATAAATGTTGTTTCCTATTTTATGGTACGATGTGGCTTGTCTGTTTGGTATATAAACTCAGTATGTTTGAAATAAATGATTCATACCGCAGAGGACGAAATAAGTGTTCTGGACTTGACTGGCTGGGCTGAGTATAAAGCGGGACCGACAAATACTCTAGACTGCTCGCACGAGTTTTATGTGTCATTGTTCCGATCGATAATTCATTGCTCTCTAATTGGCGGTATTACCACGTTATACATTAACAGAGCATCCAGGCCATAAGTAATAACAGACACCAAACGACAAGATAAATCTGGAGAAAACCAGGGCATCATTGCAATCCAAATGGGTACTTTAGAAAAAGCGAAAATCTTATATGCATCTGAGCCAGCAGTAGCTGATCACAAAGCGACCAACTTGAGCTGTAGAAAAGAGACTTCTAGTACCACATCAGTGATAACTGTGCTGCAAGTTGGTATTAAACATCAACAGGTTGTCATCTGCACGAAGCTGAAGGTGATCACCGTTATCTGACCTGAGACCATCGAATCCCCTTGGTAACCTTAAAGACTCACTTCAATGCCGAGATCAGATATGTGAATTTTAGTACCGAGGTAGTGCCACGGTATCTGCTGAAAATGCTCTTTTGAGCAAGTCAGTTAACCCATGATAGAAATCATAACCGATTTCATCCCGAATTCTATCTGTCAGTAAGTAGGCGAAGGTTACAAAATATCGTTTCTAACTCCAGTTTCTCACATTGACTGAGGTTCCTAATCGAACACATACGTGATTATTATTGGGGATCTAGCCCATGAGTCCCGCCTCCGCTCTAGAGTTTGTATAAAGTCGACGTTAGAAAACTAAGAGGTGATATTACAGTATCCCCAGAGAAGAGAAATGAAAAACAGATTTATAGTACACCACTAGTGTCATAAATACGCCTTCCATATATATATATTACTTACTTACGCCTGTTACCCCTTGTGGAGGAGCATAGGCCGCTCACCAGCATTCTCCATCCAACTCTGTCCTGAGCCTTCCTTTCCAGTTCTTTCCAGTTACTATTCAGCCTTTTCATATCGGCTTCTATTTCCCGGCGTAGTGTGTTCTTTGGCCTTCCTCTTTTCCGTTTCCCTTCCGGATTCCAAGTTAGGGATTGAGTCGTGATGCACATTGGTGATTTCCTCAATGTATGTCCGATCCACTTCCAACGTCTTTTCCTAATTTCCTCTTCAGCTGGAAGCTGATTTGTCCTCTTCCATAAAACGCTGTTGCTGATTGTATCCGGCCAGTGAATGTTGAGTATTTTGCGTAGACAACTGTTTATAAATACTTGTACCTTCCTGATGATGGCCGTAGTAGTTCTCCACGTTTCAGCTCCGTACAGTAGGACTGTCTTGACGTTCGTATTAAAGATTCTCACCTTGAAATTGGTTGAGAGTTGTTTTGAGTTCCATATGTTCTTCAATTGTAGAAATGCTGCCCTTGCTTTGCCAATCCTCGCCTTTACATCTGCATCCGATCCTCCTTGTTTATCAACGATGCTCCCCAGGTACGTGAATGTTTCCACCTCTTCCAGAGTTTCGCCATCAAGTGTGATTGGGTTGGTGTTCTCCGTGTTGCATTTGAGAATCTTGCTTTTTCCTTTGTGAATGTGGAGGCCTATCGATGCGGAGGCTGCTGCTACATTTGCTGTCTTCATCTGCATTTGGTCGTGTGTATGAGAGAGGAGGGCTAGGTCATCTGCGAAGTCCAAATCATCTAATTGATTCTGAGAAGTCCATTGTATTCCGTATTTCCCTTCAGATGTCGAATTCTTCATAATCCAGTCAATCACTAGAAGGAAGAGGAATGGGGAGAGTAGACAGCCTTGTCTGACTCCGGTCCTTACTGGAAATGCATCTGTCAGCTGTCCTCCATGCGCCACTTTGCACTGTAGTCCATCGTATGAGTTTTGGATAATGTTGACAATCTTTTCAGGAACTCCATAGTGTCGAAGAAGTTTCCATAATGTTCTCCTGTCCACGCTGTCAAACGCCTTCTCATAGTCAATAAAGTTGACGTATAGTGATGAGTTCCACTCAACTGATTGTTCAACGATGATCCGTAGTGTCGCAATCTGGTCTGTGCACGACCGATCCTTACGGAATCCAGCCTGATGATCCCTAAGTTGGGCGTCTACTGCGTCTTTCATCCGATTCAGCAGCACTCTGTTGAAAACTTTTCCTGGTACTGATAACAAACTGATGCCTCTGTAGTTCTCACATTTGCTCAGATCTCCTTTCTTTGGTATCTTGATGAGATATCCTTCTTTCCAGTCCGTTGGCACTTGTTCCTCTTCCTAAATCTTCTTGAATAGAAGGTGAAGCATATTTGCAGTTATTTCAATGTCTGACTTCAGTGCTTCTGCTGGTATATTGTCAGGTCCTGCCGCCTTCCCACTTTTGATTTGTCTGATGGCCATCTTGACTTCTTCGATCGTTGGTGGAGTGATATCTATTGGAAGGTCTGTGTGGGCTGCTTCGATGTTCGGTGGATTCAATGGGGCTGGTCTATTCAGCAGTTCCTCGAAGTATTCTGCCCATCTTTTCCTCTGTTCTTGAATCTCAGTGATTGTCTTTCCTTCTTTGTCCTTGACTGGTCTCTCTGGTTTGCTATATCTCCCTGCCAATTTCTTCGTTGTCATATAGTTGTTTCATATTCCCTTCTCTTGCAGCTTTTTCCGCGTCCGTTGCTAGTTCTCCCATATATTTCTGCTTGTCGGCTTTAATGCTTTTCTTCACTTGCTTGTTTGCTTCTGCGTAGTCTGCTTGTGCTTTGACTTTCTCTGCTCGTGTTCGGCTGTTGTTAATTGCTAGTTTCTTGTTCTTCCTTTCTTGAATTTTGTCCAGGGTTCCCATAGAGATCCATTCCTTGTGATGATGCTTCTTAGGACCAAGAACCTCCTGACACGTTGAAGTTAGTGCTTCTTTTATCCCTTTCCAGTTGTCCTCCAAAGTAGTTTCTTGTTCTTTCAGTAGATCCTGTACAGCTTGGAACCTGTTGTTGAGAGTTATCTTGAATTCATGGAGCTTGTCAGCATCTCGAAGGAAGGCTGTATTGAACCTTTGTAGTGCTGTTTGTCCAGTTGTCCAGTCTTTCTTTAGCTTCAGTCTCATCTTGGCCACAACCAGGTGGTGATCTGAAGCTATGTCAGCTCCTCTTCGGGCTCTCACATCTTCCATTGATCTTCGGAATTTTTTGTTGATACAGATGTGATCAATCTGGTTCTCTGTGGTGTGGTCCGGTGAGATCCATGTAGCTTTGTTTATACGTTTGTGTGGGAATATTGTGCCGCCTATAACCAATTTGTTGAATGCACATAGGTTTGCAAGTCTCTCCCCATTTTCATTTCTCTCTCCTAATCCATGTCGTCCAATTACATCTTCATATCCTGTGTTGTCCACTCCAACTTTAGCATTTAGATCTCCCATCAGGATGGTGAGGTCCTTTCGTGAGCACTTCTCTATAATTGATTGCAGCCTTTCATAGAACTGATCTTTATCATCGTCGTTGCTATCATTAGTGGGTGCATAACATTGGATAACGCTCATTGTGATCCCCTCCTTCTTTGTTCTGAATGATGCTTTGATTATCCTGGGTCCATGAGATTCCCATCCCACAAGTGCATTTTGTGCTTCTTTGGACAGTATTAGAGCAACTCCCTGAGTGTGTGGAGCATTTTCCCCTTCGTGACCGGAGTACAGCAGCATCTCTCCTGTACCTAGCCTTTTTTGTCCAGTTTGTGTCCAATGGGTTTCGCTGATTCCGAGTACTGCCACGTTGTATCTCCTCATTTCCATTGCTATTTGGCTGGTCTTTCCTGTCTCCCACATTGTCCGGACGTTCCATGTACCTATAA
The DNA here is from genome assembly GCA_944470415.2 of Schistosoma rodhaini. Classification (NCBI taxonomy): domain Eukaryota; kingdom Metazoa; phylum Platyhelminthes; class Trematoda; order Strigeidida; family Schistosomatidae; genus Schistosoma; species Schistosoma rodhaini. Next base: position 33,790,015 of record OX104037.1, read on the forward strand.
AGAGTGTTGCTCTGGTTGTTAGAAGGTGCATCGGTCTCGTGACTTCCGAAGAATTTCGGCTTTCATCATGAGACGTCATAATTATTCCTTCAACTCCCAGAGCAGAGTTTAAATGGTTTGAATTATTTTTTCTGGTTAGCGTTTTTTTTAGCGAGTTAGCTTTTCTACGGGATGGGGTCGCCAGCTCCATGCCCAACCCTCCTCCTTTACCCGGACTTCGGACCGGCAGTAACTCTAGAAGAGCTACAGGCGGAGTTATATATATACATATATATATATATATATATATATATATATATATATATATATCACACGCTAATACCAAAACTCGAGAGACAAATCGAAATTATCTTCTGCATCAAAGTGCAGACATCGGGGAAGGAGAGTTCAAATGCTAAAAATAGTCTCGTAAAAGTGAAATATTCTTAATTCAATGACAGCATCTATAAAAACGACCGTTTAGCGACCTCAGACTCCTTAAGCAGGACAGGAAACCTAGTAATTACGGCATAGGCCAATCCAAAGACATTAAGGAACAAATTCTCTTGGTATTGTTTGCTTGTATCTTCCCATTGTTGTTTAGGACTGAAATTGATCCATCTCTTATTGGCATATGTACATTCAGTGCGGATTGCCTAGATATTGCCTTAAGTCACAAGCTTTATAGGCAGCCCTAAAGAACAATGGGAAGATACAAGCAAACAATACCAAATGAATTTAAGCTTTACCTCATTGCATAAGTAGGCGACTATCAGGACTCAGTAGCCAAGTGAATAATGTGATGGCGTTTCAAGCGAACGGTACTGGGTTTGAGTCCCAGAGTGAACATCAACTATGGGATGCAGGTACATCCATCCGACGAGTCCTAAATAGGACGAAACGCGCGTCCTGGATCCCACTGCGCGCCACTATCCATCTCTGCATATTAAGGAACAAATGCTTTAAATATCCTTAACTATTTAACCAACATAGTGGAGTCTGCATTGAGGTTTTGATTAGTTAAGAACAAAAGGAAAATGGTGGAAACCCAGGTTACTAATACCCTAAAAATGTGATAGTGAAATTGACGGTAACAATTAATAAACTTACCATTTATTAACTTGGGATTATCGAAAAAACGAGATGAGAATCTACTGCGGCACATAGGACATTTTCGTCTGTGGAAGGCACAACCTTTAATGCACAAAAAGCAAAATATATGACCACATGGTAATTGAGCAGGATGAACAAGGTTTTGCAAGCATATGCTGCACTCTAGACTATCAACTGTCATAGAGAGGAAGAAATTCGGAAAGTTGGTATTCAGTAGAGCTACAAAGGAAAATCAGATAGTGAGGTTTTAAACTGAGGTAATCTATGAGGATTTATTTGTTTATGTAAATACAAATATTGGTACAAGAAGGCAACAAATATATATGCCCCACACAAATCATAAGGAAAAGATATATTTGTCTGAAAACCCAAGAAAACTAAATTTCAAGCAAACCAATTAGAAACTGTTCATATTAATGGAAAAATTGGTGGTGAGAACTGTTGAAAAACATATCTATGGTGGTGTGTGTCCCTGACTGGAGTAGTTTCCGAAGCACCGGTCCAAGAACTGGGTGATACAAGTGTTAACCTAGGTGGTATGAGTTCCAAGAAAGTTGACATCGTTCTATGTTGTGCCGATGATAAGGATTCCCAACGTAAATAGATGATGTTGCACCAAATCTTTTTTACTGATGTTTGGTGCACCAATAACTGGTGCAAATTACTAGCAAAGTAGAGGTTTATGGGCCCAACTTTGGAACACGTCGTTTGAGGGTTAGTGATGCTATCTGTTTGGTGAAACCGAGACAGGCGATGCAAAATATCCTAACGAAGAACCCTTACGTACAACACCGGTTATTTCATAAAAAGGTTTCGAAATCAGTTGCTTAACCACATTTATTTGTTTAGATGTACAAAATGGTAGTGAGGTAGCAAATTATATACGCGCTACGAAAAAGGAGTGAAATTGTAAAAATAGGCAAAGGAAAGTGAATATAGTAAAATGAGTATATGGAACAGAATAGGATTGAGCGTATGAGTGGAAATATGATGGGAGAAGCATTCTAGTTAAAAAAAATACAATCAGAAAGGCTTTTTAGTCAAAATGTTTTTTTTTGCCTGTAAGAGGAAGGGAAAAGAAACTTGCACCAGGATCGTCATTGGCTTCTATTCTGAGCCATGTTTGGTAACGTCTCAAGCAACTGTTGATCAGTTTGTAGGACATCAACCAGTCACGAACGACCAAGTTCTATAAACCTTTCATACCATGATACTATATCATACAATGACCACCTCTACGGTCTTAAGCGGTCCCGGCGCCGACATGACGTAGAATTCGTTGGCACAACATAAGCAGTAAGTTTTCAAACCATCTCAGTGGGTTCCGAAATCGTGACATCAAGTGAATTTTTGAGCAAACACACGTCATTGAATATCCGCGCCACTATATTCGGATTGTCAGTGAACATCGGTGATCCTTTGGAGACAACGATGTCCAAACATAAAGAGTTACTTAACACGTCACTGAAGAGAACTTAATGTGGTTTGATCACAATACCTATATCATTCATTAGCGTCTCTAATGCTGATACACGTTTATCCTTGTTTTTACGACGGCAGTAGAGATGTAGAAGAGGTTTGACTTAACTGGGAGACTGGCCGACAAGACTAATAAAGCTCTAATTCATTAGGAAACTGAGCGATCTCTACCTCAGCCACTACAATAAGTAGTCTCCCGAACTACGATTATTTATTAAATGTTAAAAACACTGCTTATAAAATGAGTGCAAAGTATTTTGACTTCCGAGGCGAAACATGACTACGGACAAAGTGGCACGGTTTGGTAATAACGACGGCAAACAGAACGTGAATACACAAAAAAACATATTCAGAAAGCAAGTGGAACTTTAAATTCTATGGTCTGATAAGCAAATATTATGTTATAGTAAACTGATGAAGGAGCTAAAACTAGTAGGAAAGAAATAGCAACGACATACAAACCCCTCTACCTGGATATTTAAATAGTTCAAGCGGTTCGTAGTGGGCGCCGCTGTTTAGCCTAATTGTAAATTTTCAAAAGATTTTCCGAAGAAAATGCAAAATTCTTCATTGTTATTCTATCCTGTTTATTATTTTATGAATTTCATGATTATTGTTTAAGTGTACTGTTTTCCAATGGCAGCTCTTGCGCTAATGTAAGTTGGTTGTATACCTCATTTTCTGTTTTATTCAAAAAAATACGATAAAATTTTCAAACCTTTTAAAAGCATGTAGTCCATATTAAAGCAAACGTGGTTGGTGCAGTTTCTTTTTGTCATACCAAGCGTTTTTATCGGTCCATAAGTTTGTTTGAGTTTAATTTCGTGTTTTATTGACTTGTATAGTCTGGACAGTACATGTTTTTTTAAAATAAAACACTACAACTTTTAGTATGGCACTTTTACCGTTATTCAGAGAGATCGGTTTTACTGACTTTATAGGTTACTCTGGTATTCGGCCAGTTTCGGGGTTGTATCAGTCCTCACTAACAAGGACAGTAAATCAGCTGACCTGTGCCAATGCTTAGAGCAAGTATTTGTAAGTGTTGACTCAAAGCGATGGCGTAGCTATTAGTGGGGTTTCCTGATTATTGATAACAAGATTCCACTCTTCGTTCGTGGTTATAAAACATTTTCGTGATAAAGATGACTATACTTGAAGGGTTGAGGAAAATTATGAGGTTAGGATCTCAAAATAACACTGCACTCAAGATCATATAAGTGTTTAAAACCAACTGTGTGCATCACTGCGACTGTCTCTTAGTTGTCATTTAACATCAACCAGGATGTCTGACCACATGATGTGACTTATCGAGAACATGTTCTATTACTGATTATAAGTCACGTTTTTGTCTACGGAGACTATGGACTTTGCTCGAACTCCCATATCAATATGAATAGATGAACTATTTCAACATTTCCTTTTTTTGGGTTTTAATGTTTAGTAGAAATAATCTATCCTTAATTATCCAATCCGGAGTAATGCTTAGTATACAACGATACGTGTCCGAATGGCAAATTGTTTATGTAACTAGGTGGCTTGTTAACTGACCACTTTTTTCACCTGGCCTCGGTATATAGTGCTATGTGTGGAAGCCACTTCGGTGACGTTCGTAACGTTCAAATCACCGTAGCATGTTCCAGTTTAGTGATACAAACTGATCTATTGTCATCTCGCGAACACATGATCAGACCTCTTCATTTATTTATTATTTATTTATTTGAACACAAATATTGGTAATAGGGAGCACCAGATATATATGCATTACACAAAAAATTGTTATTTAATTGTGTGAGGGCTGTGTTACTGCCCGGGTGACCAGACCGAAGCAGGTGGTTATCTTAGGGGGCCTCACCCTGGGCCTTTGACCTAAAAGTCTGATCCAAAAGGCAGTGGAGCAACGTCAGGAAATGCAGTTGCATGGTAGCCGGTGACCAATAATTAGTACATACGCTATTTGATCCTTCAGGATCCTGGAGCCCATGTACACCATTAGTTTGGAATCGGGGTTTTCCAACTCCCATAGGTGAAATTTCCGTGTCCACCAACCCGGTTAAAGTGCCGAACATTCGCTTTTCGTCCTTTCAATTTCGTAAACAACACCGCCTCGAGGAGGCAGTGAGTAGGACTTTCCTATCAGTGGCTGTATACGCGTGGGCATGTGAGAGCATTTCGAGGTAGGGCGGGCCCTCCCCACTGGGCGGTACCAGGGCATTACTAGTTGTCACTGAATGTCAACAACCCTTTAGAGAAAACGACGATCAAACACAGAGTTGTCTGACACCCCCGTTCCAAGTTTTTATTTTATATAAACACATAAATATTGGTACAAGAACCGGGTAAATATGCGCCTCACAAATCTCATTCGATTTGTGTGTGGGCCGTGATACTGCCCAGGTGCCCAGGCTGAAGCAGGTGGTTTTCTTAGAGGGCCACACCCTGGGCCTTTGACCTAAAGGTTTATTCCAGAAGGCAGTGGAGCATCGTGAGGAGATGCAGTCGCATGGTAGCCGGTGACCAATAGTTGGTCCATACGCCATTCGTTCCTTCAGGATCCTGGAGCCCATGTGCACCATTAGTTTGGAATCAGGGTTTTCCAACTCCCCTAGGTGGATCCTCCACATCCACCAACCCGGTTAAAGCGGCGGACATTCGCTTTTCGTCCTCTCACTTTCGTGAACAACACCCCCACCACGAGAAGGCAGTGAGTAGGACTTCCCTGTCAGAGGCTATATATTCGCTTGGCCATATGAGAGCATTTCGAGAGGGAGAGGTGACTCTCCCCACTCTCGGCCGTACCAGGGCATTTGGGGACCAAGTAGGTCATATTTTACAAGCATGAAACAAAACTTTTCTCATTGACATATTCTATACCCAACCCTTAACATCCAAATTAATATCAGCCATAGATGGCTGAAAGTTTATTCTCATCTGGGTTTCCAAAACGTCGTCGATGGTGAAGTTATGGTTCTATCAGACAGAATGAAACAATAGAGAAATGTGTTTGTGTACAGAATCTTTAAAATGCTAGCAAACTTCGCAAACACCCTTTAACATACAATTCCAAAGCACGGTTCTATCCAACTAATAGAAGTTGATTCTGATATCAAGAATCAACCATTACTGGCTTGCAAGAGGTGTGGCGTCTTAACATTCTGTGAAAAGTGTAGATGTGACTGCTACGTTCATTTGATCAGAAACCAGTATGCAAAATGTCATGTGATTAAGATAATAATGTTTCGCCCGTTTTGCAACTCTACGTCTTAGCTACTTCATAAAAACTAAAACTTCTGGTTTCCCCATTGATGGTGCATTACATATTTCCAATTACCAATTGTTAGATTCTTTTTATTAGTTGCTCATTGTTAATGACTTTATATCTAATTAAATCCAGTGTTGTTGGTAGTCTTATAACTTACACCTGACCGTCCTGTCTTTAATGTAGTCCTTGAAAGTAGGAAGTGTTGCTGACTAATATTTGACCGTATCGTCATGACATCGCTTGCAAATGGCGAAACAGTCAGTCAACATTGCTTAGTTTAGGCCAAAAGTCGAGTACCTTTCCCGACCGTTGCTGCTACCTTGACGTGGTGGTCGGGCTTGCCTATCGTGATGAAGCATTCGAGCTATGCTGGCTGGAACAATCGTTCCTCGAGGTCCTACCATGCCAGACAGGTCGGTTGAAGAGCGGTGAGACTAAAAGCAGCAAACCCAAGGTCCGAAGGCGAAGTCGTACTGTCGACTGTACAGAGGTGTGACGGCAGTAAGGTGTTTCCTTCAGACAACCAGCATGACAGCGATGCTGCCTTCCCACAAGGAGGGGTGGGGTTAGAAAAGGTCGACCCTAAAAATGCACACCTCGCCTTATCCCACAAGTATCCGTCTCCGGCGGCAAGGTTTTTTTTTGAAGAACGGAGCTAACACAAAAAGGTCGTGTGTGACCGACCTCAAGCTGTTGTTTCTTTTGAGAACTGCGGTCACGCTCTCAGGTCATTAAGACCACTTCTAACCCAATTTCCTTTTCAGGTACCCCCAGAAGAACCCTTCCACGGTGTGGGAAACCGGGAAGTGATAACTGCCCTCGTACCTCTAACAGCACTCAAGACCACTGTATCCATAATCAATCTCCAATTCCTACTATTCCTTCTACCTTGACTTTCAACACTAAACTTCCTGTTCCGGTTTCCTCAAGTTTCACCATGGCCAACGATTCTAGTGCGCGAAACGCTGTCCCAGTTTTACTAAAACCTCGCTCCAAACTACGCGTTGGAGCCTTCAACGTACGTACCCTATGCCAAATCGGTCAACAGGCCTCCTTAGCTAAAACTCTAGAATCTCGTACCATTGATGTATGCTGTGTCTCCGAAACACGCACACAGGATCCCAGTGTGGTCATTCACTTGACCTCACCTCGCCAAAATGGACAGTCGACGAAATACACCCTCCGTGTATCTGGCGACCCGTTGGCTAGTTCTCGCGGACTTGCAGGTGTAGGCATAGCACTAAGTACAAGGGCAGAACAGGCACTACTAGAATGGATCCCCGTTAACAGTCGCCTGTGTGCTGTCCGGCTAAATGGCTCCGTAAGAACTCGGAAGGATAGGGACACACGTCGTTGCCTTTTCGTCGTTTCTGCCTACGCTCCCACTGACTGCAGCCATGATGAAGTAAAAGATGACTTTTACAGAAAACTCTCTGAGCTTCTTCAGAAAGCTAAGCGCTCAGACATAGTAGTCGTAGCGGGTGACTTTAATGCCCAGGTAGGCAGCTTAAATCAAACAGAAAGACATTTAGGTGGGTGTTTTAGTATTCCGGCTCAACGAACCGATAATGGTGCTCGTCTGTTGCAACTATGCTCAGACAATCGTTTATTTTTAGCAAGCACTAATTTTAAACATAAGGAGAGACATCGTCTAACATGGCGACCACCTGCACCAAACCAACGATGGACTCAAATAGACCATATTGTCATCAGTCATCGTTGGAGAGGCTCAATAGAAGATTGTCGCTCGTATTGGAATACTTGTTTAGACTCTGATCACGCTTTAATACGAGCGCGCATTTGTCTGCGCCTCAATGGACGCAGGAAAAGTTCACTAAGAAGACCCATTAGGATTAAACTGGAGGACGAGAAAGCCAAATGCGAATTCCAGAAACAACTGAGTTCACATCTAGGCAGTTGTGTAAACAAGACTGACACAGATGCTGCTTGGAAAGATAAACGAACAGCTGTGGAAACAGCAGTTACATCTATTAGTCATTTAAACCATAGGGCTCCAAAAAACCAGTGGATTTCTTCTAAGTCTATTTCACTGATGGATTCGCGTGAACTCATCCCATCAGGCTCTGAACATGACGAAGAGCGTAAAGAAATTAGATCTAGGTTAACTAAAAGTCTAAGGAACGATCGTGAGCAGTGGTGGGCAACGAAAGCAAAATAGATAGAAAAGGCAGCGGCTGTAGGGAACACCAGGCAACTATTCAGACTAATAAAAGAAACCGGAACTAAGAAGTCAAGTGTAAGTGAGACAATCTCAGAAAAAGACGGAACCCTTATCTGCTCTCAACCCAAACGTTTAGAACGATGGGCGGAACACTTTAAGGAGCAGTTTAGCTGGCCTTCAGCTACTGCACAACAACCCACTATTCCTAGAAAACCTGAATGGAACATTGAAGTAGGCCCCCCGACCCTACTTGAAGTTCAAAAGGCTATAGGTAATCTGAAACGAGGAAGAGCAGCTGGCCGAGATGGATTGGCTCCAGAGGTCTTTAAATATGGTGGTCCGATTTTAGCGATTAGGTTGACTAATATTCTGGCTAAAATCTGGGAGACGGATGTAATCCCATCCGACTGGTCACAATCACTAATTGTCCCAATATATAAAAAGGGGTCAAAATCATCCTGCGATAACCATAGAGGGATTAGTCTGACTAACATAGCATCTAAAATACTAGCCTCAATAATTATCAGGCGCCTAACTAAGACTCGTGAACTCCAAACACGAGAAAATCAAGCTGGCTTCAGACCTGGTCGTGGCTGTATCGACCACATATTCACCATTCGTCAAGTTTTAGAGCACAGACACGCTTATCGGCGTCCGACAATGATAGTTTTTCTTGACTTGAAAGCAGCTATTGACTCTGTGGACCGACAGGTTCTGTGGCAGTGTCTGTCATTGAAAGGTGTACCTGAGAAGTACATAAACCTTGTGAAGGCTCTTTACTCGAACACTACCAGTCGAGTGAGAGCTTATGGCGAACTGTCATATGATTTTACAACCTCAAGTTATGTCCGTCAAGGCTGTCCACTATCCCCATTTTTGTTTAACTTCATTATAGACCTGTTGCTGGAAATAACACTCTCGTCGACTGAATTTACAGGAATTGATCTCCTACCAGGGGGACCACTAAGCGACTTAGAATACGCAGATGACATAGTCCTGTTTGGTGAAGACGCTGACAAAATGCAGAGTCTTCTGTTGGAACTCAGTAATAATGCCAGGATGTTTGGAATGCGATTCTCCCCATCCAAATGTAAATTGTTACTCCAGGACTGGCCTGCGTCAACACCTGAACTAAGGATAGGGAGTGAAGTAGTCGAACGCGTCGACAACTTCACTTATCTTGGAAGTCTGATCAGCCGTGATGGGTTGGTGTCTGACGAAATCTCAGCACGGATTCGAAAAGCTCGTTTGGCTTTTGCCAACTTACATCACCTATGGCAAAGGCGAGATATCAGTCTATTAATTAAAGGACGAGTATACTGCGCATCAGTTCGCTCTGTTCTACTTTACGGTTGTGAAACATGGCCATTAAGAGTAGAAGATACTCGTAGGTTACTAGTATTTGACCACAGATGACTTAGAAATATTGCTCGCATCTTCTGGGATCACCGGGTAAGTAATAGTGAGGTTAGACTCAGGGTATTAGGGAACGATGGTAAATCAGTTGATGAGGTCATGAATCTTCATCGACTGAGATGGTTGGGCCTCGTGTTATGTATGCCTGAACACCGATTACCACGACGCGCTATGATGACTAGTACTGGGGATTGTTGGAAGAGAGTTAGGAGCGGCCAAACCAAAACATGGCATCAGTGTTTGAAGTCACTAACTTCTAGTCTGAGCCATGTTGGCAGATGCAGACTACCTGGTTGGGGTCCGCGTGACTATCGTAACCAGTGGTTGGAGACTCTAGGTGACATGGCTCAGAATCGATCACAACGGAGTAGGTGTATACACTCTTTATCTTCCTTTAAACCTTGAGACTAAAATTGCTTCATATCTCTCTTCCTTCCTATACTATATCCTTATATACAACCTATAATTTATGTACTACTACCACCACTAAATTAATTACTTCTGTGAATTTGGTATTCATCTGGCTGTGCTAACGAGGTATGGCAACTTGGATCGATGCATAAATGTGCCTGGTCCTACGTTGTAACTGACTGACTGACTGCCTTGTCCGCCGAAATATGGAGAATTGGTTGATGTCCGCCTGTTGAGATCCCTCGCATATTAGTGGCTCCAATAACCGTCTACCTCCACTGCCAATTCTGCCTAGCGTAGGGGTAACTTGAAAATATTTACGAGCGACCAAACTCTTCTTCCAGATCTTGTGTTTCACTATTAATTGATACTTTTTATGCCGTTACTTTATTCCTGGAACCATATTACCAGTCTTGCTATCACTGACACTATTATTTTAACTCTTGCTACTCTCTTTGTCGACTTCACCTCACTGTTTTGAAATGGTGTAACTCATTGAACCGAATCACACTTATTTCATATCCTACGTTTTAATAAAGGTAACTTATTATTATAACTTACTCTGTGTAGTGCTTCTACGACATATAGGATATGTTTCTGGGGCTTCATGTGTTTCCATTTTGTTTTAGAGTATGAATTGATCTCAAGAATGGATTACTCCAAACTTAGTAGCTATCGACACGCCGATCCTTTAAAAGTACGTCAAGTTTGGGATGCTTTCGGTGTACTTAAATCCAACCGACTAGCAGTACCAGCAGACAAAATTAGCAAAATTCTTCGCAAGACATTAAATCTCAAAGACGACCAGATAAGGTTACTCCTTGATGAAATTGAAGGTGATGGATTAATTGAAAAAATAGAGCCTCCGTTCGGTAAAAATGGTATGGTTCGTTACCAGCTTCCTGACTTTTCGAAACAGCATCCTAGAGGCAAACATGATTGGTATTGCTTTCAGTGTCATAGACCGGGTGAAGTTTTACGCTGTCTCGATTGTTTCCGTGTATATCATTCTGATTGTGTTCAAGAAGCATCTGGTCCTAATAGTCCATCAAGAAAGTCTATGCGTTCACCGACTCTTCATGATGGACAGGAAGATAATTTTACTTGTCCTGTATGCGAATCTCGACCAAAATGTGAATTCTCCCGCAAACAGATAAGGAAGCTATTGGAATTTGCAACCCATCAATTGAGGAAGCAGCCATTGTGGAAAACATTTATTCAAGTTGGTTATAAAGGTGAAATAACAAAAAATGAGTACCTTGTGTATAAGTACACTGATCTAGAGTTATTGCAACGCAAGATAAAAGATGGTCGGTATGCCGCTCTAGAGGAATTTTCTATGGATGTACAATTGCTTGTTCATGATGTCTGCATTCTTCATGGCCCTTATAGTAATCAGGCCGATGAGATACGATTTTTCTTTCGATCTGTTAATGCAGAATTAAATGAAATTCAACTGTGTACTGACTGTTATATCAATGCTAAGGCTCGTGTTACAGACTGGATCAGTAAACCCTGCAAACCACGTCATGAACTGATATGGGCACGCAATCGCACATCAGCAGGCGCTGGCCTGTTTAACGATACTTCAGTCTCTCAGTTCTATTGGCCTGCAAAAGTTTTGTTGGAGCGCGATGATGGATATGAGGTAAGTTATTTTATTATCATGAATGTTTTCTAGCTAATACGTAATCGCTACTAATAGCTTAGGGAACAGTGCTTAATAATTACAAGCTAGACCGATACTTGAACTTACGTTACGTTTCATTAGAATGTGGTTAAGGTTAGATTCCTGACTAGTTTATTTATCTTCTATATAATACACGTTGCTTGACCTAGCACATGTATTCGAAGTTTCTATGAAATAAATCGACCTTTATCTGTTTCAAGAAATTTACTTTCAGAATATGCATGCTCAACAAATAAGTATACATAGTGATATTTCAGTCCCATGTAACAACACCATGGCTTAGACAATTTGAGTTTATTTGATGCATAATTTGTTGTTTTCAGGTGAGTCACTCTATTTGTGGATACACAAAGTTGATTTTGTTAATCATTTTATTTTACAATTGTACAGTAGCAAATCTCAAAGTTGTCTTTAGTTTTGGGGCTCTTTAAGTTAGGTTTATTCACTTCGGACTGGTATAGTGAATTTTGGATTTAATTTTATAAATTTTATCGTTTTGTTTTTTAATGTGCGTTCTAGATACGCTTCTTTGGAGGCTCCCATGAGCGGATGTTCGTAAAGAAAGCCCATACTCGTGCTTTTCACCTCCCAGCTGATGAAGTTGGTGTACTTCGACGTTCAAACGCGACGGGTGTGATCTCAGGTGGAGGATTTGAACGAGCTTGGAATGAAGTTAGTAAATTACAAGCTAACATCGATAGTGGATATTACACGCATTCTTCTGGTGAAAGCGATCTTCCGCCATCTGATGATGATTACTCAGATGAAATGTATCTTGGTCCGCGGCGTAAAACCCTCATCCAGAACCAACGTTCACATCGTGCAGATAGTCCTAGATCGTCTCTTACTTCTGGCAATACCAAGGCTAATAAGAGAAGGTAATAAAACTACATTTTCTCACGTGCTATATATGTCTTTTACATGACACTAACTGGTTCTCTTGTGTAGCTGGTACTACTGTATTACTCTTCCCGGTCATTCGCCATATCATATAGACTTTTTCCAGGTGTTTTTGAATTCTCTGTAACATTTTCTTTGTTGCCTTCTATGTAAGCTGGGCTAGTTATATTTGGTTGACTGTGCCAGTCGATTAATACTATGACTTAACTTCATCGATCCTATTGTTCAATTCTACTACTTTTTCTCCTGTTATGACTCTCCTATCTATTTAAATATAATCATCTAACCGAATTTTATCCGCAGTTGCTAGGATAGAGATCGAACTCAAAGTGTAATGTCAGTCTATTACATCATAGTTGGTTCAAAACTTGCTGGTGTCAGGTTACGTTTTCTCCAAACCAGATTTGAGTTTCTTACTCATATCTACTTACCTAGCCAAGAAGATCATTACTTGTTACAGTAATTGGTGTGTTAGAACAGACCGTAGATGTAAAGTTGTGGTTTTTGCTACTTCATAATAGATGTTTATGAATTCAAAGTATTGTAAAACACTTGTTTCCATTCTTTTTCTTTCCACATTGGTTTCAAATTTTAGTTTTGCTCGTAACTTTATATTCACCTCACATATGAAGTATTCCTAAATGGGATTTTGTAAATCCGCCCAAGTAAACGAATAAATATGTTTACACTTGGAAGCTGCTGACGACAGTTTAAAGTTATGCATACCCATATCACCTTTATTAAGTACAGCTATACTTCATTTTTTGCCCGTGGTAGTAATACTACCCAGCTGCTTAAATAAACCAGACTGTGTTGGGTTTTAAGGTGTGACTTGGTGATTCCATGCTAACTTTTAACTTCGAACTGCTCATCACTGTACTAATATTAATATTTATTGGTATTTACACATATATGTTGAAAGATATTTTTGATTTTGTTAGAAATTAATCAAATATTAGGAGGTCCTGTGCTCTTCACATTTCGATTTTTCAACAGTTTTTCGTTTAATTTGGAAGGTGACCAATTTTGAAGTCTTAATTGTCTTTTTTATTTTCTATACAGGCGTCACACTTCTTCAAGCAGTCATCAAACAACTACTAGTGATACTCCTACTGGTGGCTCACCCGCTCGTGATGCCTCACCATGTACTCATGGTGGCAAGCACTTCAGAACTCATGGTCTTTTGCTTAATTCGCACACCGATCCTACTGACAAAAGATTGGCGAGTAATCGTCTTCCAATGCCGGTTGTTCAACCCGGTACTCCAGGCGCTGCAGCTATATCCGCTTTAGCAGAGACAAAAGCAGCTATGGCAGCTGCAGTTGGGTCTGGTCGCAGGCCCGCTGGATCATTTACTGCTGACCTCTTATCTTTAACCCGTCGTAATCATGATAAACCCTATCGAAAACAATCAAAAGAAAATCATCCAAACGTTCCTATTCGTGGTCAACGGGGTCGAGGGAGACCCCCTCTTCGAGATAGCAAAGGAAGACCTATTCGGCGGCGCAAATATCGAAGTTCGTCCTCATCACCCCATTCTTCAGATAGCCCATCTTCGTCTGTTTCATCAGGTTCTTTGTCAGAAGTAGATGTTCCTCGCACCGCAAATAATGGTTCTCAAAACAACTGGTGTTCCAATGTGAGTACTTTTTCTTATTATGTTGTTTTTATAATTTGCCAAATGTAATTTTAATTAGTCGAGGCATATTCATTCTCCAGGAATCTAAATTACTTATTATTCTGATATCATTTGATGTTTAAGGCCTACCAAATTATGTCATAAGTTAATTAGCATTGTACAAGCTTTCTGTTGAATGTAACTAATGGTATTCACAAAGATATGTATTAATGAAAAATTCGCGTTCATATTTTGAGAGATAAAAAAATGTATGTCAATATTTAAAAGTAGTTGTTTCTTTCTTGATAGTAAAAGAATAATTTCCTGTTAGTAAAATAAATCTGATTAAATTCTCTGTTGAAGGTTTTGGTTATATTTTTATTCGTTCTCTATTTACTAACAGTTTAGAATTGAAAGTACACATAGTTTAAATTGAAAAATTGTAGAATTATAGTGCTAAGCATCTCACTTTACTAGATCTCTATTATTGATTTAAATAGGTTACTTGAAAACTTTGTAGGCCTGTTTGCAACCGTGTTCGTCATCATACTTATTTTATACAGGCTATCTAAATGAATGAACATTGTAGTCATAATATCCTTACTTATTATGAGTAAAATATAGTATTATCTGTAATACTCAGATAAAAATTTATTTATAAGATTTCAGTGCACGTATTTATCTGATATAGGCATTCCATTAATGTCATTAGTTTTTAACTCCCATTCAGCAAAAAAAGGTATATAAACATATCAACTTAAAGCCCGACAAAAATGCACATACATGCAACTTGTTATATTTCAAAGCAGCATGAAAAGAGGACAAATTGAATAATATCAAAACCAATGAAATACGTCGAAGTGAGGAAATAAATAACAATATGATAATCAGAGCTCTAAAGATAAGGTTTGTTAGAGAGGGAAGACTTAGGCCCTTGAGTTATTAAAAACCAAAGACAAACCACTAGCCAGATCAGTAGTTTTCCATATAATAAATAACACATATACGAAATATAAATACGAAGTAAATATGATGAAATATCGTAGGTGATTGTAGGAAATCAGCTTGTAGGTCACTCATTTTCCAATCAATCAAGACCTGACTGTGAATTCTAATCTTTTAGCATCATATCGCGGTCAAAAATATCTGTCATGTTGTAAGCCATATAGTCGTTATGTTGATCTCATCCAGAACGTCATCGTTTGTTCACACAGATCAACAGTTAGTGTATTAATGGACTAATACCGCATCACTTATCTTGGAAGTGTGATCACCCCTAATGGGTTGGGGTCTGACGAAATCTCTGCGTGGATTCAAACATCTCGTTTGGCTTTTGCCAACTTACATCACCTATGGCAAAGGCGAGATATCAGTCTATTAATTAAAGGACGAGTATACTGCGCATCAGTTCGCTCTGTTCTACTTTACAGTTGTGAAACATGGCCATTAAGAGTAGAAGATACTCGTAGGTTACTAGTATTTGACCACAGATGACTTAGAAATATTGCTCGCATCTTCTGGGATCACCGGGTAAGTAATAGTGAGGTTAGACTCAGGGTATTAGGGAACGATGGTAAATCAGTTGATGAGGTCATGAATCTTCATCGACTGAGATGGTTGGGCCTCGTGTTATGTATGCCTGAACACCGATTACCACGACGCGCTATGATGACTAGTACTGGGGATTGTTGGAAGAGAGTTAGGGGCGGCCAAACCAAAACATGGCATCAGTGTTTGAAGTCACTAACTTCTAGTCTGAGCCATGTTGGCAGATGCAGACTACCTGGTTGGGGTCCGCGTGACTATCGTAACCAGTGGTTGGAGACTCTAGGTGACATGGCTCAGAATCGATCACAACGGAGTAGGTGTATACACTCTTTATCTTCCCTTAAACCGTGAGATTAAAATTACTTTATACCTTTCCATGAACAAATTCTTTCTCCTTGTGTCATATCCTCATATGCAATATTCATTTTTATATATTACTACCACTGAAGTGACTACTTCTATGAATTTGGTATTCATCTGGCTGTGATAACGAGGTATGGCAACTTGGACCGATGCATATAAGTGTATGATCCTATGTTGTAGCTGATTGATATACGCACAGGTTCTCCGATGTGACTGACTGACAAACACTAAGGAATGTCTGGAAATATTTCCACATGCCCGAACCTCTACTTGCTCTTTGAAGTTGTGTACTTCAGAGGCTGTTTCTGTAACCTTAATCTTACATAATATAACCTGACAGTTTTTGCTCGACGCACTAACATGGTATCAGTATTTGCTTCCCTTTTTACTACCCCTCTAATCGATCTTACATTTATGGGAACCAGCATTCAGCGAGGGTTGTCCGACTGTCACCATGATATACATCTTAACCAGCATGAGTAGGTAGGAGCTGTCTACTCCAACTCGTTCTGTATTCCTTGCTATAACCTTGACTTAAATAATCGGATATCTTCGCTTAAAAAATGCATACTTTTGTATAATATTTTGTCCGTTATTCATTTCCGTAACATTTCCTATGAATAATTATTTATTCTCGCTATTCGTTGCATGACTAAATCAGATATTTCTATTTGAAGTTCCTAATAAACTGGTTTCACTGGAAACTGTTAAATATGTTGTTCTCTTTACAATACGGCTTGATTAAGATTCCTTTATTTGGTTTTTCTCACTAGTCCTCTACTGATTGGAAAGTTAATAAGACTGAAATGCCACGTCGTGGACGTCCGCCTAAATCTAGAGGTCGTGTAAAAGCTGGTAAGCTTTTTTGCATAATTTGATTCATATTTGTCTTGGTGACAAAAGTTGTGAGAACTCTCTAATTGATTTAAAATTACTTCTCATAAACTGGCATTTAATGAAATAACCAAAAATCCTAGATATCATTCATCTATCTTAACTTAAAATGTATCATAAATTGCTTTAACCGTTATCTTCAGATCAGACAATTCAGCGACAGTTTCCATAATATTTTCCCTTTGAAAACAGTTTAATCTGTGTTTAACAGGAGCCGTCCAGTTCCCTATGGTTTTTGATATTTTTCCAAATGGTTTCAATTCAGTGGAATATATTCAGATATTATTGTACCCAGTGTGCTTCCGGTGAACATGCTAAATAAACAGTCTTCCGGACTTTCATTTTGTTCTTACCAGGCATACTACTTACTTTCTTGGTGGTTATGTGGCGTTTTTTAGCACTCAGTTTTTAAATAAACTAAATATCAGAAGCGTACTTTCAATCATTAAAAAGTACAGCATTGTCGTTTTACCACTTAATTTTCATGTTTTCAAAGCTTAAATGACGTGCTTCATTATGGTTCCGACAGCTAAGTAGTGTATTCAACCGTAATGCTTGCTTAACTTTCAGATGTCCACCACTATTCAACGTTCTATCAAGACTAATAATTAACAAATGGGGAAAGGTATGAACAGTCTGAAAAAAGGAATAGCTTCAGTTCTTGCGATGGCTTGGTATTTAGAATGCCTATACCGAGCGGTACTCGTCAAAACTGTCCACATTCTTGGTTTCTAATCGTCTTTGTCATTGATACACTTATGCCTGTTACCCTTTGTGGTGAAGCATAGGCCTCCCACGAACACTCCTAAGCAATCCTTTTCATGTTTGCTTTCAATTCTCGGCGCAGTGTGTTCTTCGGCCTTCCTCTTTTCTATTTCCCTTCATGATTCCGAGTTAGGGCTTGCCTAGTGATGCAGTTTGTGATTTCCGTATGGTATGTGCTATCCACTTCCAACGTCTTTTCCTAATTCCCTCTTTAGCTGAAAGCTGGTTTGTCCTCTCCTGCAGTAGGTTGTTGCTAATAGTATCCGGCCAACAAATATTCAGTGTTTTGCGTAGACAACTGTTTATAAATATCTGTATCTTTTTGTCGACGGTTGTAGTAGTTCTCTACGTTTCAGCTTCGTACAGTAGGACTGTCTTGACGTTCGTATTGAAGATTCTCACTTTGATATTGGTTGGTAGTTGTTTTGAGTCCCATATGCTTTTCAATTGTAGGAATGCGGTCCTTGCTTTACCAACCCTCGCCTTTACATTTGCATCAGATCCTCCTTGTTCATCAATGATGCTCCCTAGGTACGTGAAAGATTACACATCTTCCAGAGTTTCTCCGTCAAGTGTGATTGCATTGGTGTTCTCTGTGTGTATATTGAAGTTTACTGATGCACAGGCTGCTGCTACACTAGTTGTCTTCATTTGCATTTGTTCGTGTGTATGGGATAGGAGGTTCTAGGTCATCTGCGAAATCCAAATCTAAGTGATCCAGTGATGTCCACTGTATTTCGTGTTTCTTCTCAGATATGGTCTCCATAATCCAGTCGACCACCAGAAGAATGTGGGAGGGGGGGTAGACAGCCTTGTCTGACTCCTGTCCTTACTTGAGATGCAGCTGTCCGCCATGCACGACTTAGCACTGTGGTCCATCGTATGAATTCCGGATGATGTTGACGATCTACTCAGGTACACCATAGTATCAAAGACGCTTCCATAAGGTCCTCCTGTTCACATTGTCAAACGCCTCATACTCAATGAGGTTGATGTATAGTGACGAGTTCCATTCAACTGGTTGTTTGACGGTGACCCGTATTATCGTGATATATATATATATATATATATATATATATATATATATATATATATATAGGTACGAGCGAGCGAATGAGTCATAGGACGATTTAAGTAACACTTAAGTTTGTATGAGGAATATATGTGGGTTGTAACGCGACAAAGCACATATGATCATCAAAGGATGTAGATAATAACCTAAAGGCATAAACAAACTGTTATCGACACAGATGACACTGTCTACTGAATAAGTTAACCACGTAAATTATACTATGTTAATGACCTTCGGCCAGTTATCAGCTAATCAGGAGACTGTCTAGTTATAAAACAATTAACACTTAAAAGTAATAGAACAGTGATATAATAGTTTTGACCTACCTAATCAACCCTCACATGTCAAGTTACCCTTG
Source organism: Schistosoma rodhaini (assembly GCA_944470415.2). NCBI lineage: Eukaryota > Metazoa > Platyhelminthes > Trematoda > Strigeidida > Schistosomatidae > Schistosoma > Schistosoma rodhaini. The sequence continues at coordinate 33,809,065 of OX104037.1, forward strand.
TAGTTAAGGGAAAAGACCGAGTTTACATTATAGGAGTTGGGCTAGTGTTGTGAATTAAGACCATCATACCATGGAGTTTTCATTACCAACTGACGTCAGTCTTAATGCTATGTTTTGCCACTCTTCCGTTTACAAACTTAAGATTTAAAGTAAGAGTTAGAAAGGGAGAATATTACCTAGTTTCACCAAACCCTTGACTTTAAACGTGTACAAACTCAGGTATAGTTGGCTTTATAATATATATAAAGCTTATTCGTATCCTTACATCAACTCACAAAATTATTGAAGCTTAACCGTGAATTTTCTTTTTTTAGGCTTCGATGATATAAAATAAGTTCATTTTTGAGAACTTAAATTTCCAAGTATCATATTTATCATTATTACTGTAGATTCATTTGCTTTTTATTTCACTCTTCGACATTGTATATTTAACCGATATTTTTCTCGAATCTATCTACTTTTATCAATTCAAAATAATCCACTATTCTGTTTGGTGTATAAGTCAGTCTGGTTTACTTTCGTCTCTAAATCTTAGAGTTACTTGGAGAAATTATACAAAATAATTAAGTATACGCAAGATTAGATTTTTTCTGTACACATCCTTTCACGTTAACTAAATTCAACCTTCATTTTAACTACATTACTAACGTTTCTTCGTAACTTATATAGTTAATGATGTTGCCCGTTCAAGTTGGTGTTCACCGAGAGCTGAAAGTTCAGATGCTGAAGGCAATTCGGAATTGTGGACGAAATTGGGTTCTTCAAGTGTTATAAAACCTGTAAGTGTATCTTTTTTGAGTATGTATGCAAAATTTAGTTGTAAATTCCTCATTCTTTACTATTTAGGCTCATAAACTATTTGCCTTATGATGCCTTAATATACAAGTTATATTATTGTTCAGTCATTTTGTGCAACGTTGATTTTGTACGCACAAACCATTTGTGCATATTTATCCATTTCTTTCTGAGTAGGACAATGTAAGTCTCTAAAATTCTGAGCCTTACGTATAGTCTATTAACGTGAGTATAGTTTTTGGAACAATTGAAACCACTAAATGTTTTCCCTCACTTAAATCGAAATGTCTATGTATATGGTTTTTAGGCTGGTAATAAGCTTCTCAGGTTACAATTTAATAATAATTTAGTTCAGATGTGAATTTCAGGTTTAAAAAAACTTCAACTAGCATTTAGCTGATGAGTTTTACCGAATTCTATCCTAAACAGAAACAGATTGCGTTCTGCACAAATCCTGAAAAACTACGTCCTTACTTTATCTACGAACGAAGAGTCTCCTATAGATTCCACAATACTCGTTGAAGGTTGCTCTATGAGACCATTTATTTGGCTGTAGTACCCACTGTTGGTCTCATCCTCACTGCTAATAGATTTTGTATTGATGATATACAACAAGAGCGAATTCACACTTTGTTTAAATCTTAGATGGCCATCAATACACATCAATAATGAATTAAACTATGATCTTACCGTTCTTTCTATAACCTAGCCTCAATACCTATAACTTTCTAGAATATATCCTAGTCTTTTCATGACCGAATTGTTATTTTCATTATTTTCTGCTGACTAGTCGCTAGCACTCCCTAATTGTTTTCCATTTATTTATTGACTTCAGTTTCAATGTAATTTGACTGGTATTATTAATTTTATTGTATGTCGCAATGTTGTCTTATGTGATGTGGTGACCCAATCATATGCAAATTATAGGAAATCAATGATCGATAACGAGTTATCAATTTCACTAGGCTTCATTGCTGTCAATAATATGCTTAAGCATTACGACTCCACTCGAAGTAAGAAGAATGTGATATAATCTCACATGTATTTTGCCTCTAAAAGCAAAGAATATGAACAAAAATATTTTTGTAGGTTTCGCACAGGTGAATTGACCGCATTTTAATCATATTCTGATTAGTCATACTAAATGGTAGTCATGTCAGTTATAATTAAGATTAGACGACGTTGAACATACTTTGAGATCCTATCCTACCGTTCTGTTTCTTGACTGTTCGACAAATCAAAACAGTTGTAAGTAAAGAAAAATGACAGCTAGCAGTGGGATCCAGAACACATGTTTGTCTTGCTTGAGACTCGTCAGTTGGGCGTGTCTATATCCCAGAGTTGGTGTCCACTCCGGGATCCGAACCCATTACCGTCCACTTCAAACGTCATTACGTTATCCAACACTGTTCCAGCTATTTAAGGGTTGGTCAAGCTTATTTGATGAAGCCTGGTGGCTTTTCTGGAAATAGTTTCTGTTTTTCCAGACTCTCTAACCCACTGCGTGGATGTTTTACCCTGGTGAAATCGGTACCCCCGATTCTTGGCGCACAGGCATCGCACTAGGGGCAAGTGTGCTTTACATACATACGGGTAACATATAAGTTTTGACTTATATATCCCTTGGCATACACAGGTACATTCACTCGGGAGGTTAGATGGTAACCTCTCTGTTCGAACGTATTCGCTACAACTGACTGTCTCTTGAGCATTATATGCATACCAGTGATACAAAGACTTTCGCCCTCGCACTTCATGGCATGCACATAAGCACTCTCGGAGGGTTAATGGTTACCTTTCCCTAATATGTGCAATTGTATCTTTTCATTATGTCTTCGGTCTGTTAGTTTAAGCCACTAATTTTATTAGACTTAAGGCAGACATATAAGTTTATCTTCCTTTTGCAATCCCGGTGTATACCCTCTGCATATACCTACCTACACAACTATACAAACTGAGACTCGTGGAATTCATTTACACAAACACACACCGGGGAGTCAGCAAGATTTGAGGGCCTCGTTTTTTGAACCCCAAGTAATCCATTTTCAGTTTAGGAGTGATAAATCAGTCCGGTCTCTGCTCACTGTCAGAATGAACTAACAGGGTTTCCCCCACTACCCAGCAGCTCTTCTTGGAGGCTTTGAGTCGAATCTCGCGTTATCTAATAGCTAACGCAAATGGACATGAAACAATCCTTAATATTGGATGAGACTTCGGTTAATCACGATTACTCTCCATTACTGTCTGTATGAAAACCAATTACTTACAGTTTAATAGGTGTTACTGTCCTCTGGCCCTCACGAGGAAACTAGTTTGATGTTCTTCTCTGTGTTAACGAAAAAATATTGATAATTACCAAAGCTAAATTTACAACTAGAAAAATCTCGATGGAAATGTAAAAGAGTTCATCTTATTCTTTTGCATACATTTTTCTGCTTAACGTTATATTGAAGTTTTATCATGCTTTGCTAAAATAATTATTTATTTAACCGGAGTAAAGTTCTATCCAATCGTTATTTCCTACTAAGTAGTTACAAGTATTACCTTATTTACAAAGTTCACATTAGGATGATAATCCAGACATTTCGAGTAGTCCATCTTTTCTACTGCCATTTCGCTCACAGTATACACTAATTTTTCAATAGGCTTTACTTACTATGCTCATATGTTGAAATTTTCGCTAAGTTTACATTACATTTTTAATGACGCGTAATTAAGCTAACTCTTTCCTCGTTTCCAATTGTTTCTCTAATTATTAATCTTATTTGACCTTTTTAGAGTCCATCTCGAGGACGACCGAAGTTAGCTGCCTCAAATAACTCTCTTAATCGTATTGAAGATGCTAAAAGAAAACGGTTAACGATTCCAAGTAAAAATCCGATCCAAGATACAGAGAATTCCGGTAGTAAACGTTCTAAAAGGTATTCCAAACAAATGGATAGTTTTGGTAATGTTCGAGATGAAGATGATGAGCTCACTGACCGATGTGATTCTCCCATTGGAAACGACAGTCAGAATTTGAGGCACTCAAATAACTATCGTTGGCATTCGCATCATTCATCAAGTGTTTACAACGCATCGGGCACACCTGTTTCTTCAGTGAGAAAATCTGGAATTAACGATTCGAGTATCCATAAAACATCACCATCTAAGAAGGCGTCTACTGCTAAACAGCGTTCTTCTCATTCTAGCAATTATAGTACATGCTCTTCGCCCTCTTCTTCTGATATGGATGACAACGATGAGAGTGGACGCAGACATCGTAATATTGTCAAGGTTGACGATGAAGATGATGACCGTAGATTCCGTAGTCCAACTCGCAGTGGTTCAAGCAACAAGGATAGAACTTCTGGAGCAAGCAGTACAATGTTACGTCGACCACCATTCGCTCCCCCTTTGAATACATCTGGATCCATTAGTAATTCGATCACCGCTAATGATCGGAACAGTTTATCTACTGCTACAAACTTATTTTCTCATACTGGTCAAAATCTTTTTTCTCCATGCAATGATTCAGTTGTTACGATGAATTCTTCAGTGAATTCAGGAACTTCATCCACTAATAACAGACTAAGTGGTTCCATTCATCCTACTACATCTAATGCTAATCTTTCTTCACATTTTATATCTTCAGGTGCCTTGTCTAGCAATTCAAATAATGTTGTTACTACTCCCGGAATGTCTACTCTTCCACGTTCACACTTGCCGCCAAATAAACGTGCTGCTGCTGCAGCTACAGCAGCAGCTCTAAACAGAGACTCAGTAGGAGGAGGAGGAAATGATGTTTCAAATGAAACTAATCAACGTCAAGCTTCAGTAAAAAGTCCTGAAATTTCTGTGACATCCTCTCCAAGAAAACAACTTCATAAAGGAATTCAGGTAAGCTGTTATGATCTGTCAGAAAATTTATTTCCTTTTTTGTAATTTTTAACCAGTAATTGTATAATTTGAAGCTTTTTATTGGTTTTAATTTATTTTTAGGATGTCCTACTTCTAAAGAAATTTACTAGTAATGTGAATTTCCAGTTATTATATGTGATAGAATAAACTTTGTAGTTTAATTTCCTTACATTTCAACTTATTTGTGCTATTTTAGTACCTATATGGGTGTTGATTTTTTTCCAAAGCAGCTTAATAAAAAAACCATCTAACTTTGTCAACATACGTTATAATGTAATGTGATAAGATTTTCGTTCATTTCTATTTAGCGCTTATTGTCCAAAAAGTTTGATTTTATATATATTCTTTATTCATTTTTCTTCGTTACTTAGACCCCAGCCAGTATGGAAATGCCAACATCGTCTCAACAACCATGTTCACAGTGTAAGGAACGTGAAGCTGAACGGTTGATTGCAGCTAATGATACTAAAAGAGCTTTGCGAGAACTTGAAGAGAAACTTATAGCTCAATTTAAAGAAGAGAAAGCTGCCGCTTTACATTCAGCTCTTGAACAAGCTCAAGCTAGTGCTCGTGAGGCTATTGAACATGAACGTAAATTAGCTCATGATACTTTGGAAGCTGCTGAGGCAAGATTTGCAGAAGTTATTGTTCAAACTAAACGTCGACAATGGTGTCGTAATTGTCTTATGGAGGCTATCTATCATTGTTGTTGGAATACTTCCTACTGTAGTACACAATGCCAACAGGAGCATTGGCAAAAAGAACATAAACGTCAGTGTCGTAGAAAACGATGACTTTCAATCATATGCATACCTTATATATATATATATATATATCAATCTTGTATATAATCTTGTTATTTTGTCTATTCCACATACATGTACATTACTTTTGCCTTTGTTATAATTATAATCGCTGATTATGCCACGTCAATATTCATGGTTTTTTTCGATTTCTGTTTATTTGTTATTCACAATCATGGACATAGTCAATCTCTTTACTACATCTTCAAGAAAGAAAAGCATTTCAGTAACTTTTTCACTTCAAATCTTTTTTGTTTCTCAGTGTGTTTGTGTGTATGTATAGGCAGCTGTTCATTTCTGATTATCTTTCCTTATTATATACAAATTAATTAAATCGTAAATAATTCAGCTTACAATGCATAACCACTATTAATACTCGTTTGTGTTTATGTATGATGTATTTTTCAGTTTAATTTCCTTCTTCTAATTTATGTTTATCTAAAATTGTAGTAGTCCAATTGTGACTGCTTTTTTTATTCTTGTATTATAGTCGTTTTAATTTATATATATATATATATATATATATATATATATATATATATATATATATATATATATTTATTTATTTATTTATTTAAATATAAGTTTACATGTGTTGTACAGTACTATCTATTCATTTGTATACGATTGATGTGTTGAATACACCTATTTTCAATGATCTTCTATTAGGCATCACTAATACACATCAAATACAATGAAATTTTCAAGAGTTTCCCTAATCATTAAATCATAATTTTTCATTGTCTTAATTGTGAAATTTTTGTGCTTTATTCAATTTGAATTAAGTTATTTCTCTTTTTTTTCAAAAAAACAAAACAAACTTTTTACACATTTTGGCTTACACGTCGTATTGTATTGTTCACTTTCGATAAATACTGGTGTTTCACATCTATACAAATATACATATATATATATTGTTCAATTGTGTTCATATCTTCAATTTTTTTTGTTGTTGTTGGAATGAATAAACAAGGTTGTTGGTAACGTTAGATGTTAGTTAACTTTCATTAAAGTGATTAAGTTGTATCATTTAATAATAAGTCTGAGCTTTTTGGTCTTTCAGCATGCCTACAATTGAAGAATTAAAAAATAGTAATGTGGATTTATCAATAGAAAACAATAATTCTAATTTACGAAAATTATTATTAGAGGATACTCTTGATGTTGCTCCTATTGGTCTAACATTCTGTTTTGATCGTGAATCGTTTTTAAATGTAAGCTTTTTTCAAACTACTATTGAATACATTTCTCTGCTGTATGAAAAAATGATTTTAAAATCTTTTTCAGTTCATTCCTAATAGTGATACATACATATACATATTATTATGAAGTAATTATTTGCTAAACCTGCAAGCACTGGACGGCCGTTTCGTCCTATTATGGGACTTCTCAGCAGTGCGCATCCACGACCTCGCCTCGCGAGGTTCAACTATGAAAACACTGAAATCTCCACAAGAAAAAAAAACTGATAATTATTTGCTAATTAAAGAATTAGAAATATTTGACTTTCAGACTATACTTACTAATATTTTTAGATTAATATGCATTTATTACACTGAATAAGAAGTAATGGATCAGTTCTTAATAAAATACTATTTTTTTTGAAGTTATCAAGTTCAACCATGCTAATGAAATCTAGGATGGATCATTTCTGTTTTTTAACTTTTTTAGTGTATTTGTGTAAATGCACTGACAGACATAAATAACATAACTAAGTTCTAAAGATATTCACTTCTTGGTAATACAGAATGATATCCAACAATGCTATATCTAGCTCCTGACTGTTTAGATTCTTATCCAATCGGGGTGGTTATTGAATATCCTCAATTTTTGTTTTTTTTTTATGGTAGGGTACACGTGTTCGTTATTGTTCATTCTAACAATATTAATCGGAGACTCAAAGTATATTCTACATGGAGTCCTGTTTATTGTCACTAGCGAAAGTTTCACTATATACCCTCAAAATTTCCTCACCATATAATTATTTTCTAAATTCTTGCATAGTCTGGTCTTATTCGTTAATCCGATGGTATATATGGTTTTACTGCAAACTTTGTTTATTATCCTACTATAAGCTTGTCGTCTGGTTTATACATGTCAAATATGACTTTTATTGACTAACTAAATGCTTTTTATAATTAAAAGTTTTATAGGGTGTAGTATTTAATTTCACATATATGTATTTATGTTGTCGCACTCCTTACGATGAGACAGCAATATATGTTATCTACTCAAACTTTTGGGTCACCTATTTCAAATAAACCTCTGTTTCAGATTTGTTCGAAATCAGCAATTGTGAACTCTAACTGTATGTACTACTGACACAGCTACCATAAGAAACAACTTGTCAATTATTGCTATACTAATTACTGAAAAGCTCAGACAAAGTCACCTTAATTTCTTTATACGTTTTTTCCCCTTTTTCTATCATTTGAAGAAACAGATATATTGGAATCCGTTCATCCTGTATATGATGTATGAGAAAAAAACTTAGTTTTAGTAGCTGAAATAGGGAACTTTCATAGTTGAAGATAACTAGCGAATACTGGGATTTTCGGAATATTAATAAAGTACCTTTAGATCAATTATAGTTCGAAAGTATGATGTACAGAAATTTGTCGCAATATTGTACAAATAATGCTGAAAATTCCACCAATTATTCATATCAACTGAAAATAGTAATAGTGCTTACACAGTAGAAGTGAAAAAGATTAAACAATAATGTAGAAAGATTTGGTGATTATTTCAATTAGGTAAATGGAGAAGTTCATTTACTTCGCTGTAACGGATTATGAAATCTACAATCGTAAAGGGCTCTTGCTTCTACAAACTTACAATTATCATTACAGAACAATGCAAAACACCAGACTTCAGTGTGGTTTTCTCTCGTGCTCCGAGTGGCTTTCCGCTTCAAAGTAGGGTTTTAAGGACAGATCACATCGTTCAGTGAATTGTCTCAATTTGAACCACATTCGATGACTGCTTTTAATGGAATGGTGGATTTGAGTTTTTTTTATATTTATGACTCACTAACTGGATAAAGTTGTCAGGGCTTCCAAAATTTTTTAACTAGCTGTCATTTATAGTAACGCCTATGAACTTAATATATGTACATATTTCATACCTTGTGTAATATATTAACGCAAGTTTAGTGTTCTACCCGTTAAACTATAACTTTTTGTCTGATCATTCATGTATAAAATCTATAGCTTTTGATTGTGTGGTATAATTGTTAGTATCTGAGTTAAATCACATATAGTGCGTGCATATTGGTCAAATAGACCCTATGTGCTCAACATATACTACTGCATGTACACAGTGGAAGATTAAGAAGTTTTTGCAATAATTAAAATGTCCATTACTCAAATACAGATTATTGGTGCATGTATGTGTATCAGCAAGTAAAATCAGTTATTCGTTTAGAACAAAAAGCGTACAGTTCAATTGCTCCTACTCATAATCCATTGAACCTCTGGGTTCAGTTGATGACTGGTTCGTTGCAATATATGTCGCAAGTATTCCATCACACGCTAATGACCGGTTTGTCCCTAAATACGGTGGTTAGATCAAGGGTGGGGTGGGTCCGCTATTCCCCTCGAAATACTCTTACATGACCTCGCGTATACAGTCATTCTCAGAGAAGTCCCCCAAATGCCCTGGTACGGCCGAGAGTGGGGAGAGTCACCTCTCCCTCTCGAAATGCTCTCATATGGCCACGCGAATGTATAGCCTCTGACAGGGAAGTCCTACTCACTGCCTTCTCGTGGCATCACTGTTTTTTACGAAATTGAGAGGACGAAAAGCGAATGTCCGGCGCTTTAACCGGGTTGGTGGACACGGAAAGTTCACCTACGGGAGTTGGAAAACCCTGATTCCAAACCAATGGTGCACATGGGCTCCAGTATCCTGAGGGAACAAATGGTGTACGAATCAACCGTTGATCACCGGCTACCATGGGACTGCATCTCCTCACGATGCTCCACTGCCTTGTGGATCAGACATTCAGGTCAAAGTCTCCGGGTGTGGCCCCCTAAGAAAACCACCTGCTTCAGTCTGGGCACCTGAGCAGTATCACAGCCCTCACACAAATCGAATGAGATTTGTGTGGCGCATATGTATCTGCTGCTTCACTGTACCAATATTTATGTGTTTAAATAAATAAAGAGAAGTCCTACTCAATGCCTTCTCGCAGCGGGGTTTTTGTGAAATAGTGTGGACGAGAAGCGAGTGTCTGGCACTTTAATTGCGTCGGTAATGGGTACGGAGGATCCATCTAGGGAAGTTAAGAAACCCTGACTCCGAACCCATGTTGCGCATAGGCTCAAGGATCGTGAGGTAATAAATGACATATGAACCTATTTTTGTTCACCGGCTACCACGGGCATGGATATTTTAACGTTACTCCACCGCCTTGTGGATTAGACCTTTAGGTCAAAGGCTCGGTGTGTGCCCCCTGTAAACAAAATTATATCCAGAAGGTTTCTACTTTAGGATCGTCTATTGGTTGGGAACCGAATTCCCTAACCACTAAATGAATGTCTTGTAATCATTGCGTAAATCTGCAGAAATTATGATAAGAGAAGTTTCATGGAAATGTTTTGTGGTATTTGAGGTATATGTGACAGTATGTCGATCTGTCATCAAGTTTTTCCAACATCTGTCTGGAAAGTAATTTATATTCACACTGCTTCTCTTTTTTAAAAAAACTTTTAAGAATGACTTTAAACCGGACGATTTTATTTTGGAACAACATTGTCGTGGGATATCATTAGAAAAACTTCATGATGATCTTCTTCAGTATTCTAACATCCTTAAGTCCAGTTTAATTGAATTGATCAATCAAGATTATGCTGATTTTGTAAGTCTATCAACAAATCTTGTTGGTTTGGATAAATCAATTGATACAATTGTTACACCATTGAAACAACTACAATCTTATGTATCGGTAAGCCTTTTTTGATTATTTTTTTGCATGTATTGAATGTTTGTGCGATATTGTACAACATAGGGTTTTTGATTTATTGGATTTAGGTATTAAATTTTATTTATTGTAAATTTATATGTATGTTTATTGAATCAGCTATTATTCTGTCACTAGTAGTAGTAGGGCACAAGTTTAAATTGCAATCAATTTTAGTTTTAATAGCCGAATTCTATGGTTTAAAGCTAATTACTTAGTTGGTCAGTGATTTACACTTAAAAATTTATGATTGGAGACGTTGAATAACGTGACTGTAGATAACTCATAATCGAGTAGTTCCATTCATTTTTCTTATACTCTTTTAGTTTGTAAGTTAGGTGTCACTTTGATTGGCTAGACATTTCACTTCCTGGTGCTCACATGCCATCTTGAGGAGGAAGTCGAAGAAAGAAGTTTGGAGTTGATAGTTGAAGTATGACTTGAAGAGGAAATTGATTATGAATACAGTGATTTTGAGTGCTGTTATCGGGTCGCCAGATACACGGAGGATGAATCTCGTCGGCTACTCGTTTTGCTAGGTAAGGTCACATGAATGACCACATGTCACATGAATGAACACAAGGAGACACGACATACATTAATAATAAGAGATTCTAGGGTCTTAGCCTAGGAGGTATGAGGGCGGTTATCACTTCCTAGTTCTTCTAGATGTACCTGAAACGAAATTGGGTTAGAGTTGGTCTTATTGACCTGAGATTGTGACCGCACTGCCTAAGGGACAACTACTTGAGACCCGTCACACACGATATTCTTGTGGTAGCTACGTACTTGTTAAGACTTTACTGGATATTTCGTATATTAATAAAATTGGTTTAATTTCCTAATGTATATTCATATATTTAGTCTGTTAGAAAAGTGATTTTATTCACTTAGTATAGTTTGTTTGAATCTTCCCATTAATGTTTAGGACTTCTACTGGTCAGTCTCTAATTGGCATATGTGAATACTGTGCGTATTGCCTCGATATAGCTTTAATTCACAAGCATGGTAAGCAGAGATGGATAGTGGCTAGCAGTCGAATCCAGTTTGACGCGCGTTTCGTCCTATTTTGGACTCGTCAGTCGGATGTACCTGCATCTCAGAATTGATGTTCACTCTGGGACTCGAACCCAGTACCCTCGCTTCAAACGCCATCGCGTTATCCACTCGGCCACTGAGTCTTGATAGCCACTTGCTTGTGCAATGAGGTGAAGTTTAAATTCACTTGGTATTGTTTGTTTTGATCTTCCCATCGATTTGTTAGGACTGCAACTGGTCAGTCTCTAATTGGCATATGTGTATACTGTGCAGGTACATCCAGCTGACAAGTCCCAAATAGGACGAAACGCGCGTCAAACTGGATTCCACTGCTGGCCGCTATCCATCTTTGCTTACAAAGTGATCTTATCTTTTAAAATTTGGTTCTATGAATAGAATTATCATCAGTTCAGTCATTTCTATTCCATCCTAGTAACTTTAATAAATTAAATACTGCTTCATAATAGATGTTGAATAAAATTTTAATACAATGTTTTTATCTACTATATCGTTTAAAATTATAACTACTCAAGAAAAAAGATCATTTAAGGATTTCCGTTTTTACTACTACTGAATTAATGTCTTTTGGTAAAATTTATTTGAAATTCTACAATTCTTTTTTTCAGAAAGCACTAATCAATTTTCCATTAAGTAGTTTGATCATGGGAATTAACAATTACTTTTGATTGTATAAATACATTTCACATATATATGTATAGACACACACACACTGTTATTCATAGGCATGATTAGTTTAATAAAACAACAGTCTATTTTAATCATTATTTGTAGTGTTCAATACAGGCTTTTTTCTCACTTTCATTACAAACCATGGAGTTTTTTTTAAGAAACTAGGACTAGACATTTTTTAGTACTTGTTTTCACATTTCATGGGGTAGATAAATAGGCACATACTTCCTTACACAGAAACATGAACTTACTATGCGGCATCCATAATGTATGCTTTCATCACAGGATTTTCTATAAGCTATTATGAGATTTTTTCAAAATTGGTAATCAGAATAGTAAAAAAAAGAGGCAACAATAATCACATGCCTATTTTTCCCTACTCCGGTTCATAAACTTTGTGATTGAAGAAGTGATGCATGCACAACATACTTTGATTTTCAAATTCTGTTAAGGAAAAAAATTTAAAAACTTTGATACCAAACTAACTGTGACTAGAAGTACACAAGTTGTGTGCATGGAAATATGTAAGTCAAAATAGTTCTTGGAACACAAAATTGCTTAAAATAAGTTTCCTTTTCTTAAAATAGGGCGACCCTTTGGATCTTAATACATTTTGTGATTTTATGTGCATACAAGCTGATCAACGAAACAATAACTTATCAAATTGCATAATTTCCCTTTGCTGACGTGTAGTTTAAACTGAATGAGCAAGAAAACATGGATCAATGTTTCTGGCTAGATTACAAATGTACGCCTTGCTGACGAGTACTAGGTTATTCCGCCGATTAACTGTAATTACCTATTACCTTTATCAAGTTATTGTACATTTTTTGAGCTTCCTGTTCTTAGTGGTTGATGTATTCTTTTTTGTCTGAAATATTGATTCTAAATGTCAGATACGTAAATTTTTTCAATTGACTTACAAGTGTGAATTTTCCTTTATTTCAGCCAACAATCATCTTTGATAGTTGGTTCGAGCGGCTTAGTAGAATAATCTGTGTACTAGAGATCACTTTTTACAAAAGAGTATTTTTAATTTTCAATGAATTATAGCTCGCTGTCAAATCCAAACCTGTCGCGTTACGCTATTGCTTACCTGTTAACGCGTTCCATACCACCCAAAATTCACAAAATGTTACCTAACTCATCTAGACTGAAGTTTACGGTACTTTCTTTTAATTAAGCTAACCTAATTCGTGACAAGTAGGGTACTGTTAGCACGGTTTTTTATCTGATATAACTGTTGTTTCGTCTTCTCCTATTCAGCTCATTTGCCATGTACGACTTTGTGCACTGTGCTTTGAATCGTATTGCGTTAGTGCTACTAATACTGCTTGGCTGCTCAAACTGATGTACAAATGGCAGGGTTCGAACCTGGGGCCTGTTAGTTGTAAGCTTAGTACTTTAACCATTAGGCCACCGCACCACACCGTTATCCTGAGTTCTCATTTAGCTTCAGTCAGTAGACTTTAATATACACGATTGTATAGTTGCTTAGAGTTGGTTATTTTTCATCATATTATGGTGTATATTGATTTGTTTTCCTCTGAGATTCTGTCCATCACGGATTCATAACTTCCTAAAAAGAAATAATTCAATATATGTCGAGTATTTATTTTATATTTTATTCTATATTTTTGTTATTTAGTCAGTCGTTGATGAACTTGAATCTACTGATCAAGAATTATCAGCTAAGTTGAAATCTCTTCAGCATATAAAAAATGAACAGGTATACATAAGTTTCATTTATTTCTACTTTATCTGCAAAACTGAGTTGTTTAGCTTATGAATCACTATTTTCCTAAAATGTTTATACATATTTTTATGATTACTATACACTGTTGGAGTTGTTTCCCATAATTACTTTTGTTTATAATATCGTACAAATTTGCGTGTCAAATTATAAGTAAACCACGATTTCTACTTAACCAGATATATCCATAATTTAAAGTTGCCCCTAAATGCCTTGATATGGCTGATGGTAAAGTGTCCGTTTTTTTATGTCAGAGTGTTTTAACATGGCTGCGCGATTACCATGTTTGCTAGGAAAGTTCAGTTTACTCCCTTCTCATAGCAAGAGTATTTTTTGAGAGTGAAATTGAAAAGCGAATGTCCGGCACTTAAAACCAGGTTATCGAATATGAAAGGTCCATTCACACGAATTAGAAAGTCCTGATTTTCGAATTAACCATGTACATGGACTCCAGAATTCTGAGGGAACAAATGGCGTTTGAGGCTAATTTGATCACTGAGTACAATGGAATTTTAACTTATGGGGTTGCTCCAATATACATTAAACAGTACATAAACAAAGTGTTATTCAATAGTAATCATTTCTATCAACTGATTGAAATGTTCTATTAAAATAACTATATAACAAACTATTTATGTATTCAGTGGGGCGTAGTAGCAGTAGTTATAGGGAGTAGCAGTTAGTAAAAATGCAAATAAAATGTTTTGAGATTATAAATAAGTGTGTTGTGTATCAGAAGGAAACTGTTATCATTCTCACTATTTCTTTTATTTTACACTAAATTAATTTTCTAAACACAATTCTATGTTTTATGTTTTTATTATTATCCATATTAAAAAGGTTTTCTTTTATTATATCTTTCCCATCACTTCCTCCTTTTCTCTTTTTATATCTAAATAAATTCCTTTGTTTTATTTATCAATAAGTAATAGTATGTAACCAACAATTCTCATGTTAACCTACTTGTTACTACGGCAACTCGATGTAACAATGTCTTTTAATTAATACTATACAACTTTGGTCAGTAATAATTGTTGACAGTTAGTTATATGTCATTTCCACCTTATTCTTTTGTTTCTTCTATTCGCATATTTACGTTAATTAAGATGTGTTTATCACATGTAGTTAAATTGGTGTTTACTTACGCTTGTTACCTCTCGTGAAGGAGCATAGGTTCCCCACCATCTATTCTATCGTATTTTATTAGGGTATAGAGCTTTTGTTTATGTTCAAAACACTTTCTAATCATTATTCATCAAATAGTTTGACAACTAATGAACATACTGCACATTTTGATGTAATGTAACTGGTATGAGCTCGAACATTTGTATATGTGCTTGTAGTTTATTATTTTGAGCTTAGTTTGCGGAGTGAATAGATGATTACTTCATTAGTAGCCATCGTTATTTGTTTAATGGATGAAATATTGACCAGATACCCAAACCCGAAGTTGACTGGCTTACATAGGGAACCACCTCACAAACCTTCAACTTGAAAGTCTAATCCATAGAGCAGTAAATTAATGTCAGATGATACGATCCAATAAAAAACTAAGTGATCCTGGATCCCACATTCACCACTGGTTTAATATCAAGGACTTCCACTTTCATCCACTTAGTTTTGTAAGAAAGCAACACCATCGTGGAAAGGTAGTGTGTATGACCTCCCTGAAAGAGGTCTCAATTGCATGACCATTTGATTGGATTTGGAGAGAATAAGCGGACCCCCGCTTTCAGCTGTACTGTTACTTCCTTGATCTGTCTATCCAATAATATACTGGGGAGAAATTGTCTTGATGTAGGTTAATGTCTTGACATAATAGGCTAACCTGTTCGACCTTGTGACCAGAAATACATGAGATCAAATTGAGACTAACGGGCTTAGTCAGAGAGACGAAACCGATACCATTATCTGATTGCTTGACAAATGAATGAGAGGACGTGTTGACTGGAACACTACTCTATTTATTCCTGATTTGCGATTCAGATTAGAGTAAAAGAAAATATATGAATAAATAGAAGACTAGCACAATCACAATGGACAAACAATTGGAAATATACAATTATGTCCAGACCAGGTATTGGGGTAGAAAAAGAGTATTGTTGTGAATCATGTATCAAACAAAAGCTTATGGTTTATAGAATAACCTAGGGACAATACTAAATGTTAGCATCTTACAAACTTTGAATTAAGTGAATTAATGTTCCAAAAAAATAGCTTCGGTTGGTCGTCATGACTTCTTTATTTCTCTGTTCACATCATGTACCAAGGTGTATAGTGATTGTATCTAGAATAACAATATTAGTAGTAGTAAAGACAAGATTGTCTCGGCGAATTCATCACCAGAGGTTTTAATCGTACAAGAAGCATCAATTCTGATTACATCATATATATATATATACCTTAACTCTTTTCTTACAAATGCTCTTATTTATAGGATTATGCAGATAGTTTATTCACATTAGATGCATGTGTGTCGCGTTTAGAACGTTGGCTAACACAATCAAATCAACCATCAGTGAATAAAGAACAAACTAGTGATCAACTACTTCATAAATCTAATAACATCAAGTTAGATGACAGTGATAATAATGATAATGAAACGTCAAAAGATATTAATAGTGATGGTGATGAAAATGAATTAGATATATGGCCAATTGAATTCTATGCTGATTGTTCGTAAGTTGTTGTATTTCATTTGTTATTGTGTTGTTCCATTGGATTTATACTGTCTTGTTGTTATATAAACTTAACCCTTTAATTACCTTAAGCACATGGTTGTGTAGTGATGGGAAATATTTGTAACTCAGAATGATGAGGATTTCGGTGTATTGTATTCTCCGTATTTAATGATTTAGTTGTGAAGCTTTCATTATCCTTCTAGACAAAATCATCGGCACGTACTTCAAAGAGTAGTGACCTTTTTGTATTTCTACATAATTTACCAAAAGCTTGGTCAGTTGTTCATAACTATCTGGTTGTTGTTTGTATGTAAACGTCAAATTTTTTAGGTGTACACAGTTTATGATTAAAACACAAACCTAGACCTTTACCTTAAATACCTATCCTTAACTAAGAACAATAGAGGATCTCTTAAAAGTCTATCTGGGTCCTGATAAATGTTCGAGCAAATGAACAGTCACTGTCCCTATAGCGTCTGCTATATGTAAGAAATGAGATTGAACTGCATAACGAAAGATAGTAGGTATATTATAAATTACTTCGAATGATTTATTCCTACCTAATACACGATTGCTAACGATCAAGTGTAACACAACGGAGTTGTTTATCATACCTTGTCCTAATCACGAAGAGATGCGTTCACTAACTCGTTGACTCAGTTGTCTGGATGTACACTCAATCTAGCTTTCTCCACAAGAGCATCTATATATTCGTAGATACACATGAATGCGATGCAGAATACATCATAATACGTAATTTTTGTAATTTTTAATGCATATTATCTCAGTGTCTATTTTCCCAAGCCGGTGACAACATATTTTGTCAGAATGCAATTTAGCACTATGAACATGTGGATTGACCAAAAGATAATTACTACTCTGCAACGTTGATAATACAATAATTCTCTTTTTATTAATTTTTATCTTTTAAAGTCTTCATGAAGATATTGGACAACGTATGGATCGAATTGCTAATGAATACATCAAACTTCAATTTTTCAATAAAAAGTGTCGTGGTCATCCAATTTTAAATTCATTAAAACCAGTACGTGTTTAAAAGTAATTTTAATTTTTACGGAATTTCGTTATCGTTTCATCTTGTTATCTGATTTGTATAATAACTTTGTATTTTAATGAATTAAGCATCTTGATGTTTACCCTATATGTCTAAATCGACGCATCTGCAAAAAAATGCAACACCCAAGTAATTTTTGTTACTCGCTGTACTAATTATTTTTAATCCCAATCATCAATTGACCTAAGTTAGACATCTAATGAAAACTTGGAAGCACTAGGGATCTAACTTCAGAGTCTTTAGATTTTGCTGCAAATGCCTAAAAATTATAACCACTGAGTTGCTATCTAATTGCACAACTCTAATTTCATTGAATTTGTAATAACGAACAAGATGATCATTCAATCCTATTTGTATCAATTGTTTCACTTTCGACATGCGTGAGTTCCTACAGTTACGGCTTCATATAAGATATTCGGGAACTCAGCTTGATGAAGGAAATCACTAATAAACTGACTTTCATAGTTTAGTTGAGATTTCGAAGATATCTGTATAATTTGTAGATTGTACATAGATTTACAGGTCGTATAATATATATATATATATATATATATATATATATTATTTACCTACTTATTTGTTTTATTTTCCTTATTCAATATGATTTCTTGATTGTTTACACATCAATGTCTTTTCTTTCTTTTTTAAAAAAAAACAAACGTCTGATTTTAGCGTATTAATTGGATTACAGTAAATCTTCAGGAACAATTAGAGATACGTTTAAAGGAGAGTTTCAAAGCATGTTGTTTAACAGTAATTGATACAAATGTTGATTGTACAATACCTAAGCATTCTATTGAACAATTAAGACAAGTTATATCCATATATTTGGCTATTGATAAATTATCTGATTTATTGATATTATATCGTAAATTTGTACTTCATGATCAACTTAGTCAGGTTTGTTTTTATTGGCCTATTTTGTATTCACTCTATTGTTATTGTGTTCTTTTATTACCTATTGATTTTATGTTCTATTGGTAAATTTATTAACACTTTGGATATAGGAGAAAGAATCTTCAGAGAACTTTGTTTCTAACAGAGTTTGTGTGCTACTTATTGACGTATATCATTATACCTTATCTATAAACCTGCGAGGATTGGTTTGCTCTCTCGTAGGACTCCTTTTTCAGTTAATCCTTAAAAATCACGATTAAAGGTTGACTTTCTTCTTTAAATAAGGCACAATGGATTCCTAAGGAGTTTCAAAATCGACCATATCGTGAAATATAAATCACTCGATTAAAAAAACACAGATGACTGACTCACCGTTTAAAATTACCTAAAAAGTAGATAGAAACCTGTCAAAGACAGTTAGCTTTTGTCTCTTTAGCACATTGCTGAAACTTTCGCCATACATTTAGAGGAGCTAGAACTACATGTAAAAGAAAATATATTAACCAACTTATTTATGTTTCCACATCCTTTCTGCTTATATTTCACTTCAGTTTCAACACTTTATCATGTCATATTATGCAACTTCTTTTTTCACAATACCTTATCATTATTTAAGTCTTATGACATTATTCTCGAGTGAATATTCAAGTTTCTTGGTAAGAATAATACTTTTTTTAAAGTATGATTCTGTCTACTTTACTTCTATGTCACACAATGTTAAGTAGTAGGTTAGTGTAATTTTATTGCTATGAAAATGAATTCATTGAATAAAGTAGGTTAACTCTTCACTGAACCACTTTTTTTCCTTGTTCTTATATCTCCACTTATTTATAGAAATCCTATTAAGTTTGATTTTGTACTAAGACTAGTTTAGTTGATTGATTAAATAGCTAGCTGATCAATAATTAAATTACAGTCGATAGTTTGTTTACATAATTACTTAATAATTAAAAAAAAACAGTTATTAGTTTTGTGTATATGTTTATTTGGTAGCATAGAATTCAGTGACCATCGTAACCAATGGTTGGAGACTCTAGGTGACATGGCTTAGAATCGATCACAATGGCGTAGGTGTATACACTCTTTATCTTCCCTTAAACCTTGAGATTAAAATTGCTTTATAACTTACTCTCTTCCTATACTATATCCTTATATACAACCTTTCTTTTATATATTACCACCACTAAATTAACTACTTCTATGAATTCGGTGTTCATCTTGTTGTGCTAACGAGGTATGGCAACTTGTACCGATGCATATATGTGCCTGGTCCTACGTTGTAGCTGACTGACTGATAGAATTCAGTAATTTATGCATCATCTTATCAAATTATTGTCCTTTTAAGTTTCCTCATAGTTTAAAACATAAACTGATCTTAACTAAACTACCATTAAAAAACCTGAAAGCAATAAACGGCCCTTTTCTTTCAAATTCTCGTTTTATGCTAATTTCGCACCTAGAAATTATTCATTCTCTATTATTTACCATCCAATTTCATATCGTTCAATCTCTTTTCCCTTATTATATTATTTCGTTTTTGCCATCTTTAATAATTTCATGACGAAACTGTAACATTCTAGATGTAACACTTACTGAATGGAATAGAACAAAAGCAAAGATTTAATCAATATAGCATGAATTTATCTTAGTTCTTTGAATCCTTTCCCAATTGCTTACAATCTGTATAATATTTTAATAATCAAAATTATTTTAGAAGTCGATGTAGTTATATGAGCAAAGTTGACTAGAGGTGTAAATCTGTATCATAATGATCTATGAAAAAATTTTAATAAAGTTAATAAGAATTATTATAATGGGAATTTGTGGAGATTGTAGTAATTTTAATAGTTAAATTCATAAGTCGATCTAAGATAGACCACCATTGGAAACCGGGAAGTACTAGATGGCTGTTCCGTTCTACTATGTGACTCAGCAATGCGCATCCACGATCCCGCACGCTGGACTCAGAGTCCCATACTGGGACACAATGGCCGTCCAGTACTTGCAGGTTTACAATGGTGACCTATCCTAGATCAACTCATAAATTCAAACACTAAAAAAGAATTATTTGAAACAAACACAATGTAACAAGGAAAATTCCAGAAAATCGAAATGGTAACTAAAGTCCATAGAAATGAAAAAACTTAGACTGAATCCGTAATGAAGTAATGATGGTAACAAAGAATAAAATGAATTTGATATCAGTCAATTATGAATAAAATCATGAATTCTTAAAAAATGAAAGCATAAGAAAGGGCTAAAATAAAAGTTAATGTAATAAAATGAGTGTAATGTTACGACGATGAAGAAACACTTATCACAGTTTCATATGTTTTATTACTATTGTTTCAGCAAATTCCAGAGGACCATTGTTTAACTCTTTGTTAATCACTATAAAAGACCTCACTCTATCAATTTGATGTCCTGAGTCAAGAATCTGTCTTGAAATAGCACCGCTGGAAGTCTTGAAGCCATTTGATCCTAAACGTTTTTGAAATATTCTTTGGATCAAACGTAGACCTTTCGGTCTGTTTCGCCAATTTAATTTCTTTCGGTTTTGTATGTAAATTTGTACACACAGTTGGCAGTAACATGAAAAGAGCATCTTTGCTGGCATTAAAGAATTCGTTGTTTTGCATAAAATAGGACATGTTCTAATTAATTCAGATTTTAGTCTTCTGTTGTATATCCCTGAAACATCATCACTTTTGAATTTAAGCTGAACAGAAATAGTTTTTTTTATTTATTCTAGTCTATTTGATCTTTCTATCTTCAAATTTTCCGTATTTCTCAATAAACGTCTGCAAATACTCGATGTTCCTTAGGTGTTTTTCAACATTCACTTCTAGGACATTTTTGGCAACATATTTGTGTAGTTTAATGAGAAGACAAAAATTGTCAGAACTATGCGCTAATATACCACATAGTTCTGATCATTTTCGTCTTCTCGTTACATTATTCAAATTTATCAAAGGGACTAATTGCTTTAAACATATTTATAGTTAAATTGACTGTAGTTTATAAACAGTTCAAAATATTCCAGTTAAATAGTGTATGAAAAGTGAGATTATATTTAGCCCCCAAATGCCCTGGTACGGCCGAGGGTGGGGAGAGTCCACTCCCTCTCGAAATGCTCTCATACGGCCACGCGTATATAACCTCTGCCAGGGAAGTCCTACTCACTGCCTTCTCTTGGCGGGATATTATTTACGAAATTGAGAGGAAGAAAAGAGAATGTCCGGCTCTTTAACTGGGTTAGTGGATACGGAGGGTTCACCTAGGGGAGTTGGAAAACCCTGATTCCAAACCAACGGTGCACATGGGCTCCAGTATCCTGAGGGAACAGTTGACTTTATATAAAGTTGCAATTTAATGTTTAAAAATGATTTAGAAACTATTCTATTAGTTTTTTCGGAAGATTTTTTTTACATGATCAAAAAACTACACTTATATATCTTGTTTATTTCTCTCCATCATTATGACATGGTTAATAGCTTCATGATAATACAGATTTATCCACTATCATTATTATATGTTGAGACAATAAAACTAAACATTTTAGGCCAGTTATTCATTGTCAATTAAATTAATTCCTATTGACTTATTAATCATTAAATAATACTCTGGTATCTAGTTATCAGTAGTAGTTAGACTTTAAACATCAACTTTCCAACGTTTTGATACTAAATCCGAACAAATTGACAATCTTGTCTCATAAGGTATATTACCGAATTTTGTAAGTCTAATTTATGAAGTGGGTCAATAGACTAAGAATCAGATTGAATGATGTTTAGCACTGCTTAACCATAGGTTGTTTGTGTACGTTTTGGAAATATTTTTACAGTTTCCACAAGAAAAAAGCAATCTCATTTATTTATTCTGCTTTTTTGATGAAATAGATATTTACTCCTCGACCTGAATTAACCCATGCAGGTTCTGACATTGCATTAGCTGCTGAGACTTTGAACTCGATGTACACCAGAGCACTGAAAGTTCTTGATTCACAACTGTATTATGTGAAAGAACAGATTATTAGATACTCACCTGAAGGGTAAGTAATATTTATTGTTGTATTTAAGACTTATTCAAATTTTTATGCGATTTCGAGTTCAAGACAGTTGTAAATGTGTCTAGCCACAGTTTCCACATCGATGTAGATCACAACCCCAAAATGAGTGGTGACTTTTTCCAATCTAAAAACTATATTCCGGCTGATGAGTGCTATAGAACGGGAAACTTTCCGGGTTTTCAATCTTTAGCTAAAATATACAATTCAGACTACTTGTACTCTACGATGAACACATACCATACCTATCTGATTGTTTGTAACATGGTGACATATACATAGGAACGAACCAACAACTCAAAACAATCATCCAAAAAGACTTTTTTATTATGGAAGTTGATTAATTAATTTAAGTTTGATTCCAGCATGTCATGCAAACTTTTGCCTTTTTGAGTCTCATGAAATCACGAATGTTTCAGCTTACGAAATAAATGCTTGCTTTCCCAGTTTGATATCCAACTGGCAGAATAAGGTCTAGAACACTGAAAGAAGGATATTATGTGTTAATCTTTAACTGTAAAAGAGTATTTGAATAAAGTCAGAATAATATGAATTCATTATATCTCATCGTTTCTCTTCAGCTTCTTACAACCGTATTCTTATTTTTTCTCATCAAGTTATGTCATTTTGTACCGTGTTTGAAATGCAACAAATTATGTTTGATTTTCCTACGTAGTTATACGTAGTCTATTTTGCCGATTTGTCTTCAAGTTGTTCGCAGCATAACTGTACTTTTGTTCGTGTATGCATGCTTATGTACAATTTGTGCATTAATATATTGTGTGTAATGGTCTATTAATGACTTTGTTACCTGTTTATGACTCGACGTACGATGATTACTAGTTCAAAGTATTATTTATTTCTATTTATTTAAACACATAAATATTGGTACAAGGAAGCACCAGATACATATGTGCCACACAAATCTCATTCGATTTGTGTGAGGGCTGTGATACTGCTCAGGTGCCCAGACTGAAGCAGGTGGTTTTCTTAGGGGGCCACACCCGGAGACTTTGACCTGAATGTCTGATCCACAAGGCAGTGGAGCATCGTGAGGAGATGCAGTCCCATGGTAGCCGGTGATCAACGGTTGATTCGTACACCATTTGTTCCCTCAGGATACTGGAGCCCATGTGCACCATTGGTTTGGAATCAGGGTTTTCCAACTCCCGTAGGTGAACTTTCCGTGTCCACCAACCCGGTTAAAGCGGCGGACATTCGCTTTTCGTCCTCTCAATTTCGTAAAAAACACCCCGCCACGAGAAGGCAGTGAGTAGGACTTCCCTGTCAGAGGCTATATATTCGCTGGCCATATGAGAGCATTTCGAGAGGGAGAGGTGACTCTCCCCACTCTCGGCCGTACCAGGGCATTTGGGGGCTAGGAGTGGTCAAACTAATGCGTAGCATCAGCTTAGCGAGATAAAATCAAAGAAGAATAATACCGAAATTGTGGTTGTATAAATGATTTTAAAATAGGAATTCTTAGAAATGTTGTTTACATTGATTGTTATCTGAATAATGATCGATATCATATTTGTATAGTTCTTAGTCTCGATCAAATTCTAATAATTAAGTTGCAATATGGACGCTGATCTAAGTGATTTTGCACCGTGTAGATTATATCTTGGTGATAGATGGTTTGAAGTAATCGGCGAGAAACCATGTATTTATGTTTCTAGCTGTTATGTGTCATCAAGATGTGTCCGGATGACCCAGGTTCGAACCCGCTGACGAGCATCATTTCCTTCAGGATTGCAGGTATACCTTGTTGAAAAGTGCTAATGAGCATGTCACTTAGCTCCAGGGCCTCATACCAACCACCCAATAACGGAAAGTATGAAATAATACTGAGTTCAGGGTCTAGGGGTATAAAAAAAATCCAGTCCATATGCGTCACTCCAACCGAGTTTGAGCTATATCAACTAATATCTTTAACTACTGATCACAAATATCGCGCATATCCCCAATTGGGTATTCTGCATTTGTCAAAGTGGTTCAGTTCAACAAGCAATGATTTCATGAACTGATATCATGTTTTGGTTTGGACACCCCTACTTCTGCTCCATCTAGGACTACACATCAAGGTAGACGATATGTGGATTATATATTTTAATACGTAAATTGGTTTTGTTTGTCACTCATGTTTCGTTTCATATATTGGTTTTAGTACAATAAGATGCATTATTATTCTTTTTCATTAAAATTCAACTATCTAGCTCTGAACCTTTATCGGATTTCGATTGTCTAGTCGATGGATTTTGGCCTGAAACAATTGATCTTATCTGTAATAATCTATCGGAAATATTTTCTCCAGGTCATCCAGACAGATTCTATTCCGTAAGCAATTGTCATTTTGATTTATATTTTTATGTTTTTATGCATTTTTAATTTATTCTTTCATTCAGCTACAAATTCCTAGTACAACCTAATTGTATCGTTTAATTTGTTTAAATAAACATAGTTAAAAAAAGACTACCATGAATCATAACATGATACCAATTTATAGCAGTTTTTCTAAACTATTTTTTATATACGTTTTGTCCAATAGTCGGTATTGATACACCAACTTCCCATATACAAGTCCCAACCTGCTAGTGCGTGAGAAGCCTAAGAATAAAGAAGGAAGTTTATTAGGCTAAACCGATTCACATGCATAAGCCACTTATATATATATACTCTGTAGTAAATAAATTCTTTTTTTTGCTAATCACATGCACTTGTTAACGTGATTAAATTTTCAACTTAGCTCGAACAACCTAAGTAAAAATAGCATTCTGTAAAATACAATCATTTCATTGTATTTATTCTCGTTCTCCTAAACTGTATACAAGCTAATAATTTTGCTTAAAACAATAATGCTCATTCTAAATCCCATTAATTACTACAATCCATCTATTTTCCCGCATTTGTAAAAGAAAAACTAGCTATATCGAGGGAATCCACACAGATTGC
The DNA here is from genome assembly GCA_944470415.2 of Schistosoma rodhaini. Lineage (NCBI taxonomy): Eukaryota > Metazoa > Platyhelminthes > Trematoda > Strigeidida > Schistosomatidae > Schistosoma > Schistosoma rodhaini. Next base: position 33,834,675 of record OX104037.1, read on the forward strand.
GCTTATACTAAGACTGATCAAAATTCAGTCTTAAATATCATCAACGAGATAATTTAAACTTTTACTAATAATGATATATACACCATACCCGTTGAACAAGTTAGTGATTATTTAGAATTTGTAACTCAATGGATAACTCATTGACGTTTGAATCAAAATGTTGTGGGTTCGAGCTTCAACGTAAACGCTAACACTGGATTCCAAGTACATTCTACTGATGATTTCCGAATTAGAAAAAAGTGCGGATCTCGGATTTCACTTCTAGCCACAATCCATCTGTTTTACTGTTGTACTTACTTGAAAAGTTTGTAAAGGGAATTAGTTACATAAAAATTCTTGCTCAATTAGTATACACACAAGAATATTCTGTATTGTGGAAACACATGTCTAAAATATTTTTCTGATTATTAATCTCCTTGAAAATGTGAATATTTGGATGTTGACTTAGTGGTCTAATTGGATCAAGCATAGGGTACCATATAAGGTTTGGAAATTGGTTGATGGGATAGTGAATCTTGAGGTGGTCAGGACATGTTTTACGTATGCCCAACCATCGCCCACCTCGACGGGTGATGTTTGCTAGTGTGGGGCAGTTTGGTAAAAAGTTATAAAGTGGGTAAATCAAAAAGTAACATTGTCTACCGAACCGAGCTATGTAGGTATAGGCAACTGACTGATTAGGATCCATACGATTATCTCAACAAGCAGTAAGAGGCATTGAATAATATAGCTCTGAATCCGCTTCAATGGCTCAGATTATTCCTCTTTTTGTATCATATTAGATCATCAGTCTCAAAATCCTACAATTCTTTTTCTTTTAATACCTAATAGTTTCTACTGATACTGTCGCTACTTCTATTATTGTTATGAGATTTGTCTTAATAATTTCGTCATTCTATGCTAATTTAGTATGACAACATGAACCATTGCACATATGTGCCAATTTCTACGTTGCATGTGACTGACTGGTCTAATTTAGATACATTCATGACGGCCTAAAAGTCCTAGACTCGGCTACTGATGAGATTGTAGGTTTCCAATGGACCAACATATGTTATATACTACAATAAAACAGTTATGTAGTGCTCCTCAATTATCGAAGATTGTCGAGCTAAAGTCAACTCGTGATCGTAAACTACAAAAAGAATCTCAGAAATGTTGTGGAAATATTATCCATTCGAATTTATGATCAAGAATGCATTTTCCTCCCTATTTTGTATTCACTTTTCCAGTTATATACTATCAGCATGAATTTTATTAAGACAGTTGAAACAAAGACTTGGTCAACTAGCCAACTTGTCAATTTACGCAATCATCCATCTTATTCAATGTTTATAGATAAATGGAGTTTACCAGTTTACTTTCAAATCAGGTAATTTAAACTGAAATATATATGTAGTCTAGTTTTTATTTCGAATAAGTTGACTATTATTACTTGGACGATAATTATGATTGTTCGGTTGTTTTGTTTAGTAAATTTTTTACATAATGAAAACAAAATTGATTTAAAAAAGAAACAATCACATGTTTATCAGAAGGGGTTTTGTGGAGATTTCAGTATTTGCATAGCTGAAATCATGAGTCAATTGAAGCTAGACCACCATGAAAAACTTGGAAGCACTGGACGGCCGTTTCGTCTTATTGTGGGACTCCTCAGCAGTGCTCATCCACGATCCCGTCTCGCGAGATTAGAACCCAGGACCTAACAGGCTCGCGTCAGAGCACTCAACCGATAGACCACTGAGCCGTCGTCCGATGGTGACTGGCTTCAAGAGATATTTCCTGGAGTTCTTGTGAGAAGCAGTAACCAGTGGAGTTCAACTAGGTCTGTTGTGAGATATCAACTCGCTGAAGACAAATTGTGAACGGTTGCTCAACCTCGTGGATTGGTTGAGTGCTTCCAGGTTTTCCATGGTGGTCTAGCTTCAACTATGCGAATAACATGTTTATTATCATGATTATTCATGAATATGAAGTATAGGTTAGTTCTAGAGTCAATTTCTTTCAATGTCTCATCTATGATAAATAGAATGAACTGATATTATCAATGGATAATTCACTTTGTAATTGCGAAATACTGAAAGACATTTAGGTGTTTACGTCATGTTGTAAGCATAATAATTATAGTCTTTGAAATCACACTGAATGAAAACAGCTTGAAGGCTAACTACATTTGTTATGACTCTCTTTTTTTAAGACTAAGACTTTTGCCTTCAGCTTAATCAGACTTGGACTGATGTATTATGATTAAGAGCGTATGGAGAACATGTCAAATATAGATACTATGCACTTTATATTTTTCAACATTTATTAAATTGACAACAGAAACCTATTGGGGATTATGGTATCCAATCTGTAAATTTATTTAGGCTTCAATCGATATATATATATATATGTATATATATAATATATATATATATATGTCTAGTTTTCATCATCCGACATTTTACCAACAAGATTAACTACTATAGTTGACGTAGGTGCCTGGGCATGAATATGTAATCAGTTCAAGTAGGCATACTTCACATAAGCATCATGAAAAACAAATTTAGCACTAGGTGAGAAGTGAACGACAGGAATTAGTTTTAACTGTTTCTGTGAACGAAGATTCAGGTGGGGATGACCAATTTATTATTTAACGCAAAATCACAGAGTTCTTTGGTAAATTGTGAAAACCATACATTAAATTCTTCAAGTGCAAATCCTCCATCAATTGTCTCAATCTTAATCGTTCCTTCATTGCTATTAAAATTACTCTCTGTTCCTGTTCCCTTCAATTCGATCTTCCCAACCTTCTGCTGCCAGGCGTTTCACTTCTGATTGGTATTACATATTACTTATGTCTGTCGACAGAAATAGCATACACAACACTGTGGTGGGGATTTTAATCTGCCAAATACGTTTCAAAAATTAGTAGTGAGATTGAGAAATGACGAGTGATCTTAAACTAAAGATCAAACTAGTTAATAAAATAAGAATTCTGGATCACAGAATTGTACTAACTGTGACCTTTATAGGCCAAGTGTGTGTAAATTCGGAGCCTTTTTCATATTTGAATATTCAAATGAACTCCATCTTTGTACTGATGAACAATAACTATCTGTCAAACGCCATCATACATCAATGCACGTGAAGAATTGTGGACGCACATTTAACTGGGGATATTTTGAGATGTCGTACAAAGGAAGTACGAAGAAGACTAGAGGGCTTCTAGGAGTTTGGCACTCAAGTAAATTAGTAATCAACATGCACATCGAAATTGACCCGATTCGTCAACATGTTAGAAAAGTCATAGACAAGTCTTAGGTAAAAAGCAAGTAAATGGTAGAGGCAGTTAGGAGGAATATGCAGGTAACGACATGTTAAATGTCAACAATAGCCAATTAATATCGAAATCAACGGAATAAGCTGTCAGTCATATGTGAAAAATCCGAATAATTCACTTCTACATGAAGTTTGGTTTGATGATGTTGTCCAGAAAGACAATGAAAGCTTCATGATTAAACTATCTAGCTCTCAGAGAATGAAACTCCACCAAAAGTACTCCGTTTATCATCATATGTCAACACGTTATCTCTGATAAACTGGTGTGTTTTCGTGTGTATTTATACAAATATACCACTAAGCAGTAGTCTAGCCTATGTTTTACCAGTAGTTCACACTCTTTAAGGACAACGCTAAAGAACTGAAATCCCAAATTTCAAAGAAACTGTAAGTTTACCAAGTGTAAGAAAGCACACCTATATGACAAATACCACCACCACTTACGAGGTTTGTGCCTAAAGTTGCTTATTGTTTGTCAGTAAATGTTAAACAAACTCTTTCATGTGTTTCAATTTCAGTTACTATAAACACGTTTTCATGAAACGTTTGTGTAGAGCGCATTTACTTTATGAGGCCTATCTAAATGCTGCTATCCTTATAAACAGTACATGTGATCTTCCGTCTTGTGTATTTCAGTGGACGTTTTTGATTAGTATCTAACCATCATTGTTACTATTGTTTCCTAGGTTCCAAGAAATAGCTGGAAATGTTGAAAACGCTATGAAAAAAGGTCTGATAGAGATTAAAGAAAATCGAAAATGTATGTTTATTTATTTATTTGTTTAAAGTGGAAAATAAGTATCGTTCACTTTTTTTCCTATAGGGTTTCTACATTACAATGTTGATATTATTATACTGCTTGCAAAAGCTCAAATTCAGCCTCTTATAGCTTACAACGTTTCGTAAATTACTCTCAAATGTACACTGGATTCTCTACCCCACGTCCAACTATGAAAGGAGCATAAAGTATATACTATCTAGTGTTTGTTATCTTCTCAGTTGTTAGGGATTTGGGGATAGTAAATAATACAAGGTTAATACTTTGATTATGGAATCTTATAGTACCTGTACATTCCATAATAGCACATACTTGTTATTCAATAAAGAAGCGTTTAATTCACTACAATATAACTGAAGCACTGTGACAGCAAAGCTAAAGTCCAGTTACACTATCTAATCAACAATTCGACAGATAGACAAAATCATTGCAAGACCTGTTACAGTATGCGGTAGTCTAATCTGTAACAATGTACAGAAGCTCAGAAAGTGGGGATTATTCTAAGACTGTTATGTAATCTAAAGCCTCCGACAACTGACTCTGATGTTCTTGAACTTTAATCACAAAGTTTATAATCTTTGAAACTGTTCCGATCTCTAAATTCTGGTTTTTCGAATAAAACACCTTATCGCTGTCATACCCTTCACAGTCAGCAGTACGACTTCGCTCTCGAACTTTACGTTGCTTCTTTTAGTCTTACTGTTCTTCAGTCGACATGCCTGGCATTGTAGAATGTACAGAAACATGTCTTCCTGTGATTATAACTCGGTTGAGCCATCACAATCAGGAAGCTCGACCACCGAGTCTAGCTAACAGCTATAATCGAGGAATACTTACAGTTCAACACGAAACCTATATCCAGAGTTTTTTTGCATATATAACTTTATACACATGTAAGTATGTATTTTTTGAAAAGCATTAATTTTGTCTTTGATATCGTTAGTGAGTTAACCTTCAATGTATGTATTTACACATACGTATTTTCATTCTATAAATTTACAGCTTGTTTAATTGAAGTTACCGAAGTAGTTATCTGTCAGTTGAATCGCTGTTGGGAAAAAGGAATTTATTTAGATAAGTTAATCCATAGATTTTGGAAATTAACTCTACAAATATTAAGCCGTTATTCAAGTTTTATTGATGAACAAATAAAATCTATCCAAGAGGTAAGTGTAGTATATATATATATATATATATATATATATATATATATATATATATATATATGTAGAGAGAGAGAGAGAGTACACGAAAACTGTTCACAATTATCATGCACAAGTCAGTTTTCTTATGTTGATTACCAAGTGTTTTGATTTAAATTATGGATTTTATTTTTGGTCTGGCGTTTTTATATAGAATATGCTTGTTATTAATTTCTCTTTTTGCGACCCAGATATTCCTATTGCTTAGTATTCTTGGACACCGATTCACTCGACAAGTCCCCAAATCAGAACACGGTTGAATAGGAAGAAATTATATTCCGAATAACAAGGGTAGATAGAAGTAAAAGGCACAATAAAGAGATACGTTAGTATATTTATAGTTTTTACATGAGAAGATTCTAGAGTGTTCTCCAAGTATCGACTAGCGCTGATTGGATAATAATTAGCCAGTCAGCGAGTGCAAATGCAATCGTGCACGAAACATGCTTTAATCCGATCTATGTCCCACTAACAATGCTCGTTTTTAATAGTTGAAAATATTTGACTTCATTACCATTGAGTAGCATGTTCGACTCATACTGTCTATCTACTTCAGTTTTAGCAAGTGCATAGTGTTGTCATTGATCTTGACATCGAAGCCTAGATACACTAATCTGAATTACATTAAATTTACTTCCGTAAATAATAGATTCAGTTCACTGTTCCTAATATCCTGAGCAGTATCATCGGCTCTTGTATTTTCAATGTGGCTCGTAACCAAATACCTGTCGTTTAAGTTTCAGTGTACATTTTGTTAAAACAGCTCCATTTCTTTCTAAATTAATTAACAGGAAAATAGTAGAATTTAATCTTTATTCATCCTTAATGTTTACTTCAAGTCTAATCAGAAGTTTTCATTTATCTTCCCATAGAAACATTATATATTACTTTGTCAGTTGTGCTACTTTCTCTTATCTTATCTATCGAATGTTGGCAGTCAATCAGTTTCGTTTTTTACAGAAGAGACTAAATATACACACTCACGTACTTCGATTTAAGCCATTACTTCTCGTATGAGTCTTATAGAGATCCATAGTTTACATCTCTTACTTATCTTAGTTAGGTAGGTAGCCATTTAAAATCAAAAAGCACTAGATATCTGTTTAGTTCCACTAATGGATTCGTCAGCAGTATGCGTCCGCAATCTCACCGGCACAGGACCTCGGACCATTTGATAGCCACTCGCTACGATACTTGAAGCTACCGGGTTCAATCACTGGTTTGGTCGTGAATGGTCATTCCTAGGAAAAATTAGCTATTCAGTGCTTCCTGGTTTTCACTGTTGCTTTCTTAACAGAATTCATCTACAAATTATGATAGCACTTAATAAAATTATAATATTCAATTCGTGTTTGTTTTTCTTTTACTAAAAGGAATCTGGACTTTACAGCTCAGTCTGATCACTTTAAAATTGATACTTCTCTTCCTCTGTATTTTGAAACGACCTATAACTTACACCTTGTGTTAACTGTTTTCATGGTTACGTTTCCTAATTCTTCCTTCTTCACACGCACACACTGTTGTTTTTTTCTTTGAAATTGCTTCACAATGTATTGTTTTGTTTAACTTATTAAGTACAAGTAAACGTCCTTCCCTAGATGATTTCTATTTATTTCTTTTTAAAAAAAACCTGAACAACTTTTCTGACCTAGAATTTCACTAGAATTTCTCACCTGTTAAGTTTCGTTTCATGGATGTTATTAAATAGTTTTCTATACAGAACAATCGGTTCCCAAAATGTCTTGATGTTTCATACAATGCTCCTATTATTGTGGCCAGTTAAAATGAATTATTCAGTCTTTCTTCTCATAATTAAAACTTCTTGTATAAATTTTTTTAGTATTTATGTTAACTTTTCCTATAGTTTGCGTTTATTGATAGTAGTGACACCCCAGACGTTTTGTGTGCTTCTGTTAAATACTTTGTTCGCTCACTTAAACTGAATATGTTTATTCCTGTTAGAAATAGTATACTGTTATCTGCTTAAGCAATAAATGTTCCCAATGCAAGTTAAATCATAAGTATGTACCTATAAGATATATCATTTTAAGTGTTTGGATTGTGAACTAACTTTAGCCAGGCAGCTACTGGAAAACAAGGAACTCTGAACAGAACAGTTGTGTTTCGTCCTAGTTCAGAACCTGTCCCCGTCATTTTTTTATAACATCAAAATGTTACAGTTTGATTTTTTGTATCTAATAAATATTCACTTCAATCTGATATTCTGAGGAAAATATCATACATGTGACACAATGTATTGAATGAAATTCCTGTAAATTATCTCACTATATCCTAAAATCTACTGTATGAATGAGGAAAAGTCACATACGTTATTATTCTTAAATTTACATATTTTTTTGTAATTAAAATAATCATTACTAATGAGTGAAGGTATACTAACTATTTGGTATTTAAGCAGAGATGGATAGTGGCTAGCAGTGGAATCCAGTTTGACGCGCGTTTCGTCTTATTTGGGACTCGTCAGCTGGATGTACCTGCATCTCAGAGTTGATGTTCACTCTGGAACTCAAACCCAGTACCCTCCATCTCTGCTTACCATGCTTGTGAATTAAGGCTATATCGAGGCAATGCACACAGTATGCACATATGCCAATCAGAGACTGACCAGTTGCAGTCCTAACACATCGATGGGAAGATTCAAACAAACAATACTAATTGTATTTAGTATTTATGTAAAATATCACTAGGAAAAGTCTTTTAGACTACTGAATTTTATAACCAGCTAATTGTTATCTTATAATAACTGATATCTACAAGACTTTCAAAGTGTATATATTAATTCGAACAAAAACAAGAATAACATAGTTTGGAGTATACAATCAATTTATTATTATCTTGTTACTTTAACTCCAGCTATATACAAGCTATACAAGTTTCATTATTTCCAACTATCAACATAATGTTCAACTTCACGTAGATTCATTGTTATTAACAACTAAGTTGTTTTAAACGTATTAGACATTGAGAAATAGACTTTTCTAACAGCTTTTTTTCTAATAATTGTCTAAGATGATTATTCTAGAATATTTAAGATAATATTATTGCCAAATGTAACAAAAGTTTGGGAAGTTTAGAAATGAAAAGAGAATTTTTGCGTTCAGTTCACTAGATTTTGATTACAAATAATTGAGAAAAAAACAGTGAAAATGGGTCGAAATGTTTAATTTGCTTTTGTTAACAAGGTTTACTCACTCCTGTTACTCTCCATGGAGGACTATAGGCCACCCATCATGATACTCCAAACAACTCTGTCCTCGGCTATCTTTTCCAGTTTTTTTCAGTTACTATTCATCCTTTTCATATCTGCTTCCAATGCCCGATGCAATGTGCTCCTTTGACTTCCTCTTTTCCATTTCCCCTCAAGATCCGAAGTTTATGCTTGCCTCGTGATACAGTTTCATGATTTCCTCTATGTGTGTCTTATCTATTCTCAACGTCTTTTTCTAATTTCCTCTTCATCTGGAAACTGGTTTGTTCTCTCACACATTAGGTTGTTGCTGCTGTTGATGGCATCCGGTCAACGGACATTGAGTATCTTGGGTAGACAATTGTTTATAAATACTTGTACATTTTTGATGATAGTCGTGGTGGTTCTTCAAGTTTCAGGTCGAATTGTCTTGACGTTTGTATTAAAGATTCTGACTTTAATGTTGGATGACAGTTGTTCTGAGTTTCGTATGTCCTCCAATAGTAGGAATACTGACCTTGTATTGCCTTCGAATCCTCCTTGTTCATCGGTGATGTTGACGAGGTACGTGAAACTGCTCAACTCTTCCAGAGTTGCTATTTAAACTGATTAGCCTATTTCATAATTTTTGGAAACCCTCGATAATTTCTTTATAAAGTCCCTAGAAGTCAATAAAATTCTGGAAATACTTCAATCAGTTAACATTCATTAGGAACTTTCAAGAGAATCCTAAACAGTGACAGATTATGTTTTCTTTATCCTGATTGAATAATTGCCTATGTTGTTTGCAATTTTTACATGTTTTCCACAAGCTAAAATCCCATGCTCATCTCATAATTACCTTCATTTTTTCATACATGGATTAACCTTCAAAGTAGTTTCTTGTATACTTTTCGCCTTTTTTCTGTTTATGGTTCTTGTTCAAGGAATTTCTAAGGGCTATGGAAGTGATTAGGAAATCAGTCAGTATCTAAACATCCAATTGTTAGTGATATACCTATAACTTACTATACGTAAAATACTATTCAGGAAATTTTTTCTTTGATTTCCTTTATTATTATATGTTACTTTAGAATAACGCTACTGCAAGTCAATCGTCTGATTCAATTTCACTGACAAAGTCAACTGATTGCTTTCCCGAATTGTTAATATACTTTTTTGTCGATTGTCTTCGATTGGTCGATTATGTTCGTTTAGAATTGAAGGGGGAAATTTTCACTTGTCTCAACCAACGTCTAGTTCTACAAACAATGAATAACGACAGTAATGATGACACTGTGAACTATGAAACTATATTAAGTGAGTGTTTGGAGCAGTCATGTGAACGCTTAATTGCATCTACCAATTCAATAATGGATCTTATCAATCAAAAAATTCAAGTAAGTAAAATGCTAAATGCTATGTATGGAGATCAAGTTCTATTATTTCTTTAAACATGAACTAAATTTTAGCTATATATATATATATATATTTCTTTGTACTGGTTTTTGTACATGTTATAAACAGCGTATGGAATTCTACATATTTATACAGAACTCGGTAGATGAGCCAACTGAATAACATATAATAATAATGATTTGTCTACTGTTAGACTTGTATGTTACTATAGATGTACCGAATGACTTTTGACTCGTTACCGAGTAAATCCTTGAGATCGGTCAACTTTTTAGGGATCATATGAATGACGTTAGGCAACAATAAATGGAGTCTTCTGGACACTTTGGATAAGAATTTAAGAGTAGGATAGATTTCACACCTGTCAGATATAAAACGAAGCCAATCTACACTGATCCATACTGTAATGATAGGAAGAAAAATAGTTGGATGCAGTGAATACAGTATATAGATTGGATTAAAGCATGTTCTGTGCAGGATCGTTGGGGGCGCGCTGATTGGTTGAGAAATAACCAATCAGCGCTAGCGGATACTTTGGTAAGACCCTAGAATTTTCTTGCGTAAAATATACTGACCTTTTTCCTGTTAAGTTTCTTACTTCCATCCAACCTTGTTATTTGGAATGCAATAACATTCCTGTTCAGCCGCATTCTATCCCCCAAACGCCCTGATACGGTCGAGGGTCGGCAGAGGCTGCGATTCTTCTGGAAATGCTCTCATATGACCTCACGTATACAACCACTATCAAAGAGGTCCTACTCAATACCTTCTCACGACGGGGGTGTTTGTGAAATTGTGTGAACGAGAAGCGAATATCCGGCACTTTAACTGGGTTATTGGCGGGTATAAAGGATCCATCTAGAAGAGTCGGGAAACCCTGACTCCGAACCCATGTTGTTCATCGGCTTCAGAATCGTGAGGGAATAAATGGCACATGAATCTGTTGTTGGTCACCAACCACCATGGGGCTGCATCTCGTTACTTTGCTCCGCTACCTTGTGGATTAGACCTTTAGGTCAAAGGCTTTGAGTGTGGCCTCTTAAGAAAACCACCTACTTCGGTTTGGGCACTGGGGAGCATCAGATCCCTCATACATATCGAGTGATTTGTGTGGTGCATATCAAATTAATGCCTTCTTGTACCAATGTTTATGATTTTAGGTAACAATAATAATAATGTCTATGTAAAGGGCCTTCAGAAGGTTGATAAACCTTGCTAGTATTCCCTTTAAGAGATTCAGCGTTTCCTCAAGATGATCTCCCGATTGACATATCATCTTGCTTGCGGCTTGCTAGGATGAATTTTCAAAACATTCATTAATTCACTGGACCTATTCGTTCAGTCATAAGCGATGTAGAATCTGACACAAATACACATCAAACATAATTTTCATATCACAATAAGTATAACGAGATTGAATAGCAAACCAAACGAGTTCGAGTAATGGTATCAATGATAATAAAAAAGATTAAGGTTGAAGAATATGATTTTAGATGAATAAATGTATGGAATAGTTTTTTTGTTTTAATCCAAAGGTCGATTGTTTTATATTGGTTGAATCGTCGCCTTAACTAATTAGCATCAAAATAGTTATCTTGTTCAAAATTTGTTCACCTCCTTATTAATTAGAACTCAGGGTGAATATTCAGTTCATTGACAGTTTTGGAAAACGTTACACATTACTCTGTATTCTAAACGTCTCTTGTCTTTACTGTGTACATAAGACTGAGTAAACTTATGGGACATACATAACCAAACAGTATTTCCTTTCTCTCTTTCTTATTACACTGTAACAAATGTCAATAAAACACTGACTTTTTACTACATGTTCTTAATCTGTATACTTATTAATTTTCACATGCGTACGTACACACATACTCCATCTACACTCACTAAGCATGTATATACTTTATAACAATCGATATAACATTTTGTTTGTTTATTTTCTAATTATCGTGTCTATTTTTAGCAAAATTGTTTAAATAGTATTCGCCAAGTACTAGACATACCACGTCAATATCGTTGGACTAATCGAGAGTTTCCTTCTAATGCATCTCTATATGTATCAAATATCATACATCCTTTAATGAAACTCGATAGTTTAGGATTACATTTATCTCAATCAGTCCCTAACGCTCAACCATTTTTATCTACTTTAATAAAAAAATGTATCACAACTGTTACTCATGAGTAAGTTCTGTTTTTGTTCTAATGTATTTAAAATTGAAAGTATTTGGTTGTGTTTTATTGTTGACAAGTTATTTTAAAGTTGGTTATTCATTAAAGAACTAAGATCATTTTTTGAAAAAATTGAGGAATAGAAACAATTACAAAATTGATTTTTATTGTAACTGAAGAGTCTTCAACGTACTAATTTAACTAAACTAGGACACCATACATTTTGTATACAGAAAAGTATCTTCTAGTAATTATTATACCCCAATGACTTTATTAATTATATTTATGTATATCTTAAGAGGTGAATTCCAAGACATATAATTATAATTTTAGAGCAGTATATCAACTGAAGGTATATTTATTAAGGTTTTGGTGGCCCTGAATCTGACTTCAATTAGATCATATGATTATCGTTATTGAATGGTTGCTGTCGTACATAATCATCGATTTAACTCGTTAGTGAATAACGGAATTAAGTCAGATACGAGAATGAAGTTTGGATGTGCATATTTCATACAATCATTGATCCAGACAGACGATCAAAGAAACAAAATGATGCACGCTGGAAAAGGCGTGTGAGCCAACTCGATTTAACTAAGTGTGAATCGTTACTTATAGTCAGATGAAAATGAGTTACAGACATATAATGAGTAAGAAAGAAATGTCCACACATACGCTCATATAAATACAGTCAATGTTGATAAGCCAATAATTAACAAGATTAAAATGTGACGAATAAATTAGCCTTTCCAAAAGCTAGAATAAAGCATTTTTTTATTATTATTATTTGAACACATAAATATTGGTACAAAAAAGCACCAGATAAATATGCGCCTCACAAATCTCATTTGATTTGTGTGAGGGCTGTGATACTGCCCATCTGCTCAGGCTGAAGCAGGTGGTTTCCTTAGGGGGCCACACCCCAAGCCTTTGGCTTGAAGGTCTAGTCCACAAGGCAGTGGAGCATCGTAAGGAGATGCAGTCCCATGGTAGTCGGTGACCAACGGTTGGTCCATACGCCATTTTTTCCTTCAGGATACTGGAGCCCATGTGTTGGGGATGTCAAATCCCCAGAACTTACTTGATAAGTGGCTCAATATTGTAATTTTATTTTGGAAATTTGAACTTAGCTGTTTTCGCGCCAAACGCGCTCTTTTTACCTTCACATCATATTTCCCACTTGTAACTATCTTAAACGCTATTGGTCCATTGTTTCTTTGTGTGTGCCCAAGGACAATTTGTTGCTGTATAAATACGCTTGACTTTTTCCCTTATTTGATTGCTGTGCTTCTGGCTGCTACGGAATATAACTTCCCCGCTCCAACTTGGACTTCTTACTCTAGTTAGCTTGGTCTGGGTCGCGTCATAATAGCTAGTTATCGGTCTCTGGTCACGTGTCTTTGTTCCGTTCGCTACTAGTGAATTCGCAACGCTTCAGATATATCACCATGTGCACCATTGGTTTGGAATCAGGGTTTTCCAACTCCCCTAGGCGGACTTTCCGTGTCCACCAACCCGGTTAAAGCGCCGGACATTCGCTTTTCGTCCTCTCAATTTCGTAAACAACAGTGATGCCACGAGAAGGCAGTGAGTAGGACTTCCCTGACAGAGGCTATATATTCGCATGGCCATGTGGGAGCATTTTCAGAGGGAGAGCGGACTCTCCCCACTCTCAGCCGTACCAGGGCATTTGGGGGCATATGGGCTTAACATAGGGCCAGCTCCTACAAAGTGTCTATTAGTGATATCTATGATGAGAGTAAAAGATCTATTCATGAAATATCACCCTTGTGCTCCAACCAATTAGTCTGAAGTTCGAGTTCTATTCCGCCCACATCATTTTAAGCAGCATGGTACCATCACTAGTCTTTAAACAAAACAGCATGACCTAAAACCACCGTCTACATAGACATGAACTTGGTTTAGATGAGTTGCACCAATCACATAAAGAATACTTTCAACGCTAGCCAAGAAAAGAAAAATACTGTTAAGTAAATAGAGTAGTATATACTAAACTATTGTCGTTTTATCATTCCTGAAAAAAAAATTATCTATCTACTTATATACAAAAAAAATTTTATTTAGCTGATCCCCGACCCCGCTCCAAACCCTATAAAAAATTTAATATGGTGGTTGATTGAGTAGGTTTGTTGTGAACGAAAATTCAGGTGGGGATAACAAATTATGTTATTTAATGTAAAACTACACAATAGATTAGTAAAATATGGAAATCTAATTCTGTGTAATGTGTGAAATGAATTTGAGATTCGGATTGATAGTGCAAAACAGTTTTATTTTGTTAGACAGAGATTATTGAAGGGGTAGCACGTTTGAAACTAACAACTGGATGATCTCGTCAATTGTTTTCTACCATTTCATAGTTTTTGTTTTCAACACCACCTACATTCTTCAGAACTACATTTTTTTCTGCTGACAGGATGGAATTTTTCTTGATCATCACACTTTTCTCCATTCACAATAATATTATATGTAAATCAACCATTCAGTTCAAATCTTGTATTCTCAAAGCGTATTTATTCTTTATACATTATTTTTAGTGCTAATTAGTTAGAGGTGGTCGACAGAATACCCTGAACCTAGGTTTCGTGCTTGTTGGCACTCGTCAACAGGGTGTATGTGCTCCGGCATCCAATTTCACAGTTTGGGACGTTATCACTGAGCTATTCGGACCGCGACTGACATTCTGTAGGAGTGATATTCCCACTGATCGACCGCTTAGTTGTAGGCAATATAATATTTGTCTAGTCCTATGTGCCGATCAGATTCTATCGACCAAGCTGAGATGTGTTTGTATGTCCAGGCTTTCTTTTCGACAACCTCTAACCAAATTAATGTTTCAGTATATAAAGTACATGCAGCCAGTTAGTTATACGCAACATAGAATCTGGTACACATATGTATCTGTTTAAGATGTTATTTGATGTCGGGACACTTAGACTGGCGGCCATGTTAAAACGTGATCGATAGAATTCAACTGGCACTAAACAATCATACGAAAATAATACTTACCACTACACTCAATTATCAACCAGTTGTAAACATTTTCTATACAGCTGGTAAGAACTTATTAATTTTTATTTAATAGGTCTAGTTTTTCATGTATTATTTTTCTCACATTATCAAATAAAGCTATACAGCTCAACTTTCTGAAGTGTCTACATCAGTACGAAAAATGGAAGATAGTTTACGGCGATTACGTGAAGTTAGGCGTGGTAGTTCACAAATTTCCAATCAATCTCAATCTGTCAATGGTAGTAGTGGAATTCACTCAGATGATAAAATTCGTCATCAATTGTACTTGGATGCTAAATCATATATTGATGAGGTTAGTGATATAACACTACTGCGAGATTTCCTTACCATATTTCCAACTAACTTATTCCTTATTTTGTGTTGCTTAGAAATAAAATACGTGTCCATGAGTTTGTGGCCTACTCATTTCTCAATGTTCAATATGTGTGCAGTATTAGGCATTGTCGGGTATTTTTCTTTTTATTTAGTGAGTTATTACTGCGTATAAAGGCATAATTCCCACTGAGGATTTCATTTTAAGCTTTAGCTTCCATTTGATTTTATTTTTTTAATCCGGAAAGTTAAGATGTGCTATAGGGGCACATTCATCGGTGACAGTACGGCTTTAAATGACTGAAATGAAATTCCTATTAGAAATCATCCTCTTATATGCAACACTTACCTATCAAATGAACGATATTGTAATTTTACTGAACATTGAAAAAGGGACGGTTAATCCGCAGATAAAGGATTATAACTAACCTTTCTAATGCTAAATAATATAAACATTGGTATACGTATATGAACTGCTAATCTCTGAATTAATATCGGGAAGTAAAATTCCACTGATTATGTTAGGGGTAAACAACACAAATAAAATCGAACTTTGAATAGCATAATTAACAATCTGTCTGATTTAGATGCCAATCCATTTCTACTCATCATTATTATCGTTTGTCTAAAAGTCCTAAACGCTGTACTAATTGCTACTTTTTTTACTTCTTATTCTCATCGGTTTTCTTTCGCATTTTATAATCACCTCGTTACCAATGTCATCGATAATGTTGTGGAGATAGGTTTGACAAACTTATTTTGTGAATAATCTTTGATACATTTTGCATTTATTTTGTCAATTTTCACAATCTGTACATTTATCACTAAACGGTTGTATTTGTTGTTTAAGTGTATGACCTTGATTACTTCCTTCCGTTTTTGAATACCACATAGCACGACAGTTAACTGTTCATAAATAAATACACTCTTATACACACACCTCTCGTTCTACAATGCTTGTGGATATGATAACCGAACTATTAATTAACTGTAGACTGTTGTAACATTCCCATTGTATTCTACGTTTGGCTATCTTACTGGAACCATATCAGCCTCACTGGAATTATTAATTATCTATAATTGTGGATTCTGGTACCAAACGCAACAGAACACGCACCAGCCAGTTGATTTAAGTATCGTCCCTTAACTTTTATTTGTGTTCACAACTTATAAGTTGTCTATTATTATATTGATTTTTGGACGTAATAACTTAATTGTTATTTTTGAGTTAGTATACATTTTTGGTCCGTCACAATTGCGTGGTGAGTTTCAAGTTTATTCTGGTTGTTGTATCGCTTACTTTTTACCTGATACATTGGTTTATTTTCCATGTAATGCATTCTCCAACTAAACTTATCGATATGGACTCTCCTCCAGTAACCACTCTTAATTCATTATCAAACTCTGCTGAAAACATTTTAAGCTCAGTCAACGCTATCTCTGAATTTAGACTCCCAACATGGAGCTAATAGTTCAAGAGTCTGGTTCGCCCAAATAGAAGCCTTATTAATGGTCAGAGGCGGACCAAAAATGTATACTAACTCAAAAATAACAATTAAGTTATTACGTCCAAAAATCAATATAATAATAGACAACTTATAAGTTGTGAACACAAATAAAAGTTAAGGGACGATACTTAAATCAACTGGCTGGTGCGTGTTCTGTTGCGTTTGGTACCAGAATCCACAATTATAGATAATTAATAATTCCAGTGAGGCTGATATGGTTCCAGTAAGATAGCCAAACGTAGAATACAATGGGAATGTTACAACAGTCTACAGTTAATTAATAGTTCGGTTATCATATCCACAAGCATTGTAGAACGAGAGGTGTGTGTATAAGAGTGTATTTATTTATGAACAGTTAACTGTCGTGCTATGTGGTATTCAAAAACGGAAGGAAGTAATCAAGGTCATACACTTAAACAACAAATACAACCGTTTAGTGATAAATGTACAGATTGTGAAAATTGACAAATGCAAAATATATCGAAAATTATTTACAAAGTAGGTTTGTTAAGCCTATCTCTACAATGTAATCAAGTTATCCTATTTTATCATCTTTTTTCTACCTATCCATCTGATCTTCCTATGCTGGACCACTGATCCATAAATAATTCAGGCTTCTAACCCTTTTCTACTGTTAATTATATATAGTATTATTTGATACTCACTTTCGAAAAAAAAATTTGTCTTATGCAAGCCAAGGGATGGAATGGCAAAAGACAAAAAGCTGAACATCATCTATAAAATAAACTGGTCCAACTACGAAAAACACTACATCTGATAAAGTGTCACCTTCGTCTTCATAAATACAACTTGATAGTTGTCAAATCCCATCGCACATCCTTACTTATATCAATGCCTGTGAAGAATTGTGGGCGCACATTCAACTGGGGATATTTTGAGATGTCGTACAAAGGAAGTACGAAGAAGACTAGAGGACTTCTAGGAGTTTGGCACTCAAGTAAATTAGTAGTCAACATGCACATCGAAATTGACCCAATTCGTCAACATGTTAGAAAAGTCATAGACAAGTCTTAGGTAAAAAGCAAGTAAATGGTAGAGGCAGTTAGGAAGAATATGCAGGTAACGACAGGTTAAATGTCAACAATAGCCAATTAATATCGAAATCAACGGAATAAGCTGTCAGTCATATGTGAAAAATCCGAATAATTCACTTCTACATGAAGTTTGGTTTGATGATGTTGTCCAGAAAGACAATGAAAGCTTCATGATTAAACTATCTAGCTCTCAGAGAATGAAAACTCACCAAAGTCATCCACCTGAGCTACAAATTCCCCTTATCAGTTCAAGGACCTTTGGATTCGATCACTAGTTTAATTGACAGGATGCAACAATTGGTCCCACCACAAACTGATCTCACTGCTCATGAAGGCAGTACTGGAAAGCAGGCTATTGTTCGCATCTTCGACAACATTCTGCAGGATTTGGAAACATAGGGTCAACATTTTTTCAAGTGTGGTCGCCTGTCATATGCTTCGTTGTGGATACAACGTCGATAGCTCAAAGATCCTTCATAGGATTGAATAATCCAATAACTGGATTTATCGCGTTCTATTGCAGCCAAAGTTATCGAAAAACTTAAACCTGGTGAATACAGTAGGAGCTAGAGTGAAGGAATCACCAGTTACCCACATTGGTTGATCCGACTAACCTAATAGTTTACTATAAGTATAGTTCGTTTGAATGGAACCACGCTCGTAGATGGAAACAACGAAAACTTGCCAATACTTAAGTGGCACTTTTCAGAAGTCAGTTTAACACTTTAGTATTCAATCAATTAACAACTTGACGATTTTTTCGCTCCTGTGAGACGAGCATCAAACTTTAGGAACTCATTGAGTACCTTAAACACAATCGGATCCCCATATGACTTTGTAATATGAAGAATTTCCATACTGTAAATTATAACATATTTTTCTAACTCTATATGGGAATGTCTAATACCTCTTAGTATGCTTCGAACTCGAGCATTTTGTGATTTGGTATATCTTTAATTCAATCGTTTGTTCGCCGTTTTCTTTAAAGTGCAGTAACGCCACGTGGATATAAGTAACCCACACCACACTATTAGTCTACGTTTTAAAATAGTATCTAATCAATGGATGTTTTTCATGAATAAACACTTTATTCAAAAGAGCACTACTTGCTTAGAATTTTTGCATCCCTAGTGTAATTTTTTATGTAACGGCTACATGTTTTATCTTATTTGGACTTGTGTTGCTCATTTTTTGTTTTTAAGGTAAGGAAGTTTTGGAGTTTAGATCGTGAGTATACATGTGAGTTGGACGATTTTATAGAGCAAATAGACACAACTCGAACGGAACCAAATATTTGCAATATGAATACTATTCCAGCAGTTAGTCAAGAGTGATCAACAAAATTGAATTGTGATAACTTTTATGTACATTAGATAACATGGGTAGATATACTTGACAATATTTCTATGCTTTGTCAATCAAATAAACTTTGTCTGTATTGGTCTCTTCGTTTTGTGCTTGAGTATACTTTTCATTTGTAGATACTAACCTTAAGATCTTTTCTTTCGATTTATCAGGTAGTTGACCAATGTAGTCAACACCGTCAATGTACAACTTCGGTAGGTGATCTTCCAGTAGGAGGCAAACTAATTCCTTGTCTTCAATCTGCGGGTTTCCACTCACTATTAAGCGGCGTAAAGCTCTGGAAAAAAATATAGAAAAACAGTTTATTGACTGGAGAACTTAATGTTATTAATGTAAACAATAACTTCCGGTTCGTTTTAAGCAAATTACCAAAATTTCATTGGACCACTTACTTTAACTGTGCCAGTGTCGCTAGGCCTTTTGAAGTAATAGTAGGGCATTCACTGACATCGAGAAATTGTAATCCTTTGATACGTCCAATTCTTGATAAGCAAAAATCATCAAGATGTACACATCTTTTCATTTTTAAGTACCTTAGATGGGTTAAACAGGCTATAAAGTAAATAAGTTATGATATATATACATTAGTGCATCAAACTAAAATCAGTACATAGTTATGAAACACCTCTTCGTTAATTTGTGCCGCTAAAACCGATTACTAGGCATACAAACTAGAATCTGTGTGATCACTTGTCAACGTTTGAACGAACAGTTTAAAAACCTACAACCTGGAGTTTTCAACCATAGATTATAGCTATTTCGAAGACCTGAGAAAGAAAGTTTGCAGAACACTAAACTTAGTTTATGGATAAACTGCTTGTCTTGACCAAGCCACACTTAGCCATTT
This sequence comes from Schistosoma rodhaini, assembly GCA_944470415.2. NCBI lineage: Eukaryota > Metazoa > Platyhelminthes > Trematoda > Strigeidida > Schistosomatidae > Schistosoma > Schistosoma rodhaini. Next base: position 33,854,901 of record OX104037.1, read on the forward strand.
TGCGATCTACACCTGTGGTAATATGGGCAGTGTTTGGGCGTTGATCGTTTCTGAAATTACACAAACTTTTCAGTTGCTTTGGTTATAGTACGAAGAACTCAGTAGGACAAAACTTCATCAGCACTACTTAAACTATAAAAACAAGTGAGATGGTTAACACACTCAACTACTTTCATCTCTATTGATAGTTAGACTAGGCAATGACACGTCAGTCAAGATACATTTTGTGTTCATTTGGTGCAGAAGTCACCTGATAAGAAATATACGCATAGTATTGGTTCACAAATGGATCCCAAAGGTACCATCCATTATCCTTATCGGGGCATAACAATATTCCATCTCCATCAGAAATATGTAGGTAAAAGATCAATCCCTGAGAAGTGAAACGGCGTCAAACACTGTTACAACGCATCTTGATCGATAGACATAAGTACTTCTTTCATACTACGGAGGACGACTACATTCAAATTTCCGACTAACATATCCACAGCCGAGTCAAAGAGCAGCTTGGTTTCCTGGGGCTCGAACTCAAACTGACTTAAGACGGGAAGCGAGAGTCCTAAACTACATATTAGTTACCCAATAATCCTAGAAAACTTTTCTATCAAACTGCATAATCAGTCTCTGATGCTCTCGTTAGCCTCAACTTAAATACAGCCTTTCTAGTTTTGCTAGGAGTTGCACGTAAAGTTCATCGACGGCTATTAGAAAACTGAAGATAACAAGAGTTGCTTGTACAAATTTACTGCTTCAGCCAAATGGACTGAACCAACCAATATTTTGTTCTCTGTATCAAACTATTAAATCCGGTCTTCTTGAGTCTACTGTTATTCATCGTTGCTATCTACATTTTTCTACTTACCTCGTCCAACACATCTAACGGTCACTGTGTAGACTATCTTGTAACCATTTAGGTTGTTACGAGCTTTTACCATTTATGAAGCCTGTCAAGATCAGTTTTCAAACGTCCATTGGTTTAGAAGATAATCCTTTCTAAGTTTATCCTGAAGATTACCGACAAACTTTGCTGGATTTCTTATAACAACATTGAGGTCATATCAGGTTATCGCGGAGAAAATATTCCCTTTCGTGTTCGGACGCAGTCATAACTAACGTGACACCTGGCACAAATGTGCATCAACCTCATTGGACACCAATTCATAGAAAGATGAACAGCAAGAGTCAGGATAACAGTAATACCGATCATGATAAAGCGAGACATAGAGAATATGAACTGAGAAAGAATGGAATAAGGGAATAAAATGTGGAAAATAATAGTGAGATTAAAGATTTGAGATACAGATAATGTGTCTGTACCATGGCAACCGACTTTGAACCACGTCAACTAATGTCACTTACCACCGATCATGAACATATATCATGCTAAGACACAACAGAATGAACATCATCTTCGTGATCGGCTAGGTACTTTGTTGCGTTTTCATAGCTACTATGAACGACAGAAACATTAGGTGGAAATGAAATAACGGTAACCCAAGTACTGTTATAGATGTTACGGTTTCTACACCACAGAAAGACATTCTCTAAGTGCACCAGACACTCAGTTCAAACAGAAACTGGGACGTATGTACATCGATCATGACTGCTGAATCTCATAAGTAAGCATTATTTATTTATTTATTTAATCACGTACATATTGGTACAAAGGGCACCGGATACATATGCGCCACACAAAATAATGAAAATGGGAGGAGAAAGGGGGAAGATGCGTATATATAAAAGAAAAAAAAAGAGAAGAGTAGTGATGTGAGGAACTGAAATGTACAACCGGAAGAACTCTTTTAGTTAAGAAAGTTATAACCACTTTTTATGAAGAAAGTGAAAGAAGGTTACAGCAGGCTCGCCACTGGCTTCTATTCTGAGCCATATCTGATAACGTCTCTAGCCACTGTGTTGCACCATATCTCGGATCCCAGCCAGAGAGTCGTGAAGGACCAACAGAAGCTAGTCTTTTGCAGCTTTCTTTCATACCACGACACCATGTTATGTAAGCAAATGCAAAATGGTTAGCTAAATTGTTAAACACAATCGGCAATAAACTGTGCAAGTTTTGCCTAAAAGATACATTTGAACAGTTTGACCTTATCGATGGCATGAATATTAAAGAAAATAATATGCATTCTTTTGAATGTAAACTTTCCTTTTACGATTGTATCTTTAACCAAGACTATTGATTCCCTTTGTGACCATACATCGAGTAACTTCCTCCTTTTTCCTACTCGATCAACACTGTTGAAAGAACTACTTTTATTATGTACTGCAATAATGAAATTCACGTTTGAAGGTGAACATTTCTGACAAGTTGGTGGTGCTGCTATGGATAGCCCTATAGGATCTCTATTTATTTGAACACAAGTACTGGTACTAAGAGGCACCGAATACATATGCGCCACACATGTCCCTTACTTGATTTGTGTGTGGGCTCTGATACTGTTCGAGTGCCCAGACCAAAGCAGGGTACCGAATACATATGCGCCACACAATAGGATCTCTCTTAGTTGATGTATTCGTCATATGTTGGAGATATGATGAGTGAGCTCATCAGCGAGGTAGAAATTTTGATGCACCTGTTATTAGATAAACTCAATAATGTACAGAATTGTACAGTATTGTAATGAGCTATGAGGGAGAAATTAATAACCGATGGCCCATCTTAGACATACTTTTGAGTCTAAGGGGAGATTGAACTATAAGGTAGTCAGTTTATAGGAAGCCGACATGGAGTGATCAGTTCAAACGTCCAGTTTTTGTCTATTGCAACACAAACAAGGCTTGGTTAATTGACATTAACAAGAATCAAAGAATGTGAGCCATAGATATGGTTGAAGATGCAAAACTGCTAACTGATACACTAATATTAAGTGGCCAGCCACTAAAGTTTATAAATTGATGCAAGTCAGTCAACACCAAAACCGCTATTTAATTCTGTTCCTAAGAAAACTGTTCATACCTCCACCATTTGGAGGTGAATCTAACAGTATGGTTCTAAAACAGAAACTAAAAGCAGACATAGAGAGAAAATATTACGCTGAAAAACCAGATGTGATTGAAAGGATTAAGCCCATAATTCCAATTAGACCTAGACAATGGATAAAGGATTACGCCACATTCCATTACCTTTACCAATTTACATTTTTGTTTGGAAACATACATAGGGAGTAGTCGAACAATTCGATCGAGGGTTATAGAACATGTGCATAGATGGTTTCATAGTCAGTTAATGTCAAATGCTCCGATAAACGTGGGAGGTAGAAAATCATGTTCATCGATAACAAAGCATATAATTGGAACGGAGCACAAAACTAACATAAATACAGCTCTCAAAAAGCTGTATGGAAATTGTCAAGGACGAGTCCCCAGGTTTATAAAAGCCTTGGCTATTAGTAAATTCGAACCCCCTTACGTGTACAGAAATAATGTGTCGTAGCCTTGAATTTGCCCTAGGAATCCTTGGGTCAGTTTACGGCTAAGGGTAGTGCGACAATTTCCTATTCTTTATATACGATGTTGATTTCCCCTTCATTTTATTTACAACTAACACTTTGTTTACTTGGACCTTCATTGAATTGAGCTTTATTAATTTTCGCACAAGAATGCCTTGACAAGTATGTGAGTGCCCAGATTGTTCGAAATGTTTAGCGCAAATACATCATACTTTTCAGATGAACTTTTTCTCCTTATTGTTCTATTGAAACTTGTAAAACAGATTGATCATTTCAAATAAACGTAAAGATAATTAAGTCCAAATCATTTACTTACGTAAAAACTCTAATCCTTCGTATACAATATTGGTACCTGACAGGTCAATGGTTTCAATTACAAAACTATCGACGTGTTTATTTGGTAGTATAGGAGGGATCCCAGCATATGGTTGAATCCAGTTAGTGTGACCGATGAGCTGAACGCGACCGCCCAGACGGCACACCATGTGGGCTATAGCAACATCTAGTCCTAGGTTTTCGACCTCTTTATCAGAAATTCTGTAAGTAAGAAACGAAGGCGTTACATTTGTTTTTGTCGGTTTCGTTCCCTCATTCGCGATAGTAATAATGTTCTGAGGCTATCCACTGTCAGAGTTTCTCTACTCCACGCCTTCTGGAGAAGTTCACGATATTTATCAGCAGGATTAAACGCTTCTGCCACCAAACCAGTATATATTTTTACAGATTTCCCGTCACGTACAACATGTTTATACTAAGTCAATAGGACCTAATCTTTACAACTGACGTACCTTAGGTTTGGAGTAGACTGACCGCGTGAATCCACCTTGCTCATCAGCTGGCTCACTGGAAGCATAACGGATCAGTAAGTTGTGACGGGAGATAATTGACTTTGATAGACGACCAACTGTAACACGCAGAAACATACCGCAGGTCCTCTGACAACCGAGATTGGGCACGGCAAAAAAGTCGGAGCCTTTCAGAGCCGTCTGCCGTTTTTTCAACGACCTTGAACGGCCTGACAAGAGGCGGTCATACCGTATTTGAGTTGTTGAGGCTCTGTTGGGTGTCCGTTAGATCACACGAATATCGGGTTTCTCATACTTTATTTGTGTTTCGCTGCAGTAAATTCGCAAAATCAATGCGAAAAGCGTTAATTTAGCTTTCTGTGTTTTGTAGTGTACAATTTGGCTCTTTTGTTGCTTCGTAACTTGACCTGGTACACCAATTACCTTACTAACCCTCACTGTCCTTGTTTAAAAATTGTTGGGGTCCACAAAGCATCGTATTGAGAATAGCCTAACAGTCAAAGATACTCTGAGTTTGTGTGACCCGTTGTTTTCCTCGAGAATTAAGATGAAATCTTGAGTAACCGGTAAGTTAGATTTTTTGTAGTACTTTCTTCAGTTATTAAAGTATTATCGCAAGAAATAGCTTCTTTAACAATTATTAAGTTCTGTTTGTAGTGATTCATGTTCGAGAGACATTCCAGTGGACTTTTTGTGCATGGGCTCCAGGACCGTGAGGGAATAAATGGCGCATGAATCTATTGTTGGTCACCAACCACCATGGGGCTGCATCTTGTAACGTTGCTCCACTACCTTGCAGATTAGACCTTTAAGTCAAATGCTTAGGGTGTGGCCTAAGAAAAAACCCCACTTCGATTTGGGTACTGGGGGAGCATCCCGTCCCACACACAAATACAATAATGGTTACTAACGCCTGTTACTGCTCGTGGAGGATCATAGACTGCTCACCAGCTGAGAGCTGATTTGTTCTCTCCAACAGTAGGGTGTTGCTGATGGTATCTTGCGCAGACAATTGTTTAAAAACACTCATACTTTTTTATGATGGATGTGGTCTTTCTCGAAGTTTCAGCTGCGTACAGTGGGACTCTCTTGATGTTCGTATTGGAGATTTTCACTTTGATATTGGTTGACAAATGTTATGAGTTCCATATTTTCTCCAATTGTAGAAATGCTGACTTTGTTTTGCCCTACCCTTGTATTTAAATCTGCATCAGATCCTTCGCGTTCATTAATGATGCTTCCCAGGTACGTGAAACTGTTGAACCCTTCCAGAGTCTCTTCATCAAGTATGATTGAGTTTTGTAGTGAATGAGAACACAGGTGAGGACAACGGATTATGTATTTAGCAAAAATTACAAAGTTGCTTGGTAAAATAGAAAAACTCTGATACTTCATTTGCAAAATGTTTGTTAATTGTCTCAGGCTTCATTGTTCCTGGATCCACACACCAATTGATTTTGTTTTATTCTTCCCTTCTCCATCCTCTGCCGCCAGATATTCTATTGCTGACTGACGATATGTACTACTATGTCGATATAAGTAGCCCACCCCACAGTTTCTGTATACTTTATTCTAATTAGCTGAAAGTATAGTTTATCTGACTAATGAATTATTGTGCCTAAGTAAGAGAAAAGTCTGGAAGAATTTCTTCTGTATATAATTCACCGGTGTTTCAACCTTTTTCATTGATGTTTCTGCCACTTTGTAGATTTTGGCAAATAATTATTAAAAGAATAATCCACTCTGCTACCTTTTTTAACTAAATGGAGTAGAAAAGAACTTTTTGTTGTCTTAATTACTCCATTTCTTGGCCACTGTGGAAAGTGCTTGCAAATACGGAAAATTAATTTTTTAAAACATCTGTCAACGTAAATTTCTCCACAGATCGGTTGAAAGTAGTTTATCTTCCAATATTGGTGACGTTATCTGATGTGTAAAAACTACTAGTTGTAGTTTTCCTGAATTTAACATTACTTGATTTGTTCTGCGCAAACTCAGCATGAACATTTCGCTAGATCCTGTAACAACAGATTTACATGCAGTGAATTTTCGTTAACCTTTTGAACTTTATCAGAATGGGGTTTTGTGGAGACTTTAGTAATTTTATAGTTGAATTCATGAGCCAATTGAAGCTAGACCGCTATGAAAAACCTGGAAGCACTTGACGGTCGTTTCATCCTATCGTGGGACTCCTCAGCAGTGCGCATTCACGATCTCGCCTGGCGAGATTTGAACCCAGGACCTGCCAGTCTCGCGCCAGAGCACTTGATCGATATACCATTGAGCCAGCTTCCAACGGTGTCAATGTCTAACTTCAACCAATCCATGAGGTTGAGCGACCAGTTCACCAATGTCTTCAAATGGTTGAAGACGAAATAGAAGTAACTTTCGCTTAACGGGCTTCCGTGTCTAGTAGCAGTGGATCACCAATACCTCCAGGCAAAAACCTAGGTATATTAACGATAATAGAGGAAAAAAATGAATTTGGTAAATCAAAATAACAAGTTATCCTTAGTCCTTAAGACTAAGTCAAGTTTCCTCCTAAAGGGCTATTGGTAAGCCGCTTGGACTACCTCAGTCGTCAGAGAATTCCAGCATTTTACAACTTACGGAGCAGAAGTTGTGTCTGCAGTCTGTTCTGCTATGTTGGGTCTCCAGTTTCTGGGTGTTACCTATTACGTTAGTGTTTTGACTAAGCTTAAGATGTTTAAGGGGATGACCAGAAGTATTAAGGATACTGTAAGTCATAAGAAGGTCACCTCTAAAACGCCTATACTCTATCGGGTGAACGTTAAGTGATTGAAGGCGCCCGTCATAGGGTTTGAATTTGAGTTCCCGAACTGATTTCGTGACTCGACGTTGGATACGTTCCAGAGTGTCCTTATGCTTTTGGAGGGAAGGGGGAAATACTGTTTCCGTACTCTAAATTGGGACGAATAAAATTGATGAAGATTATGTGGAAGGTTCTCCCGTCAAACTGGCCGAAAATGCGCTTAAATGTTACCAGTGCAAGGTTTGCTTGAAAGGCGTTTTTGTCACAGTTCACATACGACTTCAGGTCGTAGGGTACCAACACTCCTAAATCTTTTTCGACTTGGGAAACTTCGAGAGAGGAGTTACCTAAGTTGTAACTATAGTCTGCAACATGTCGCAGATGAACTACTTTGCGTTTTGAATCGTTGAAGGTAGGTCAGTCGCTGTCTACCCAACTTTGAAGTCGAGTCAGATCCTCCTAAAGTGCTAGTAATAATAATAAAAATAATAATTTATTCTCAAATAACAGATTGTTACATGAGGCATGCCGGTTTACAGGCAAGATCAAATTGTTAAAGAAGTTACAATTTTCACTGTTGAAAATTACTCAGCTGGGTTGATATTTCATAAGATGTGAATGTAAATGGATTTCGTAAGAAACATATCAATATCACACTTGGCGCACTTTATGGAGGTAGCGTTGCGGCATACAACTGATGGTCGAGAATAGATACATGCGAAGTTGGGGGCTTTTAGAAGTTTCGAACTTATATCCCTCCGGAATATCTGAGGCTTTAATAACGGTGTAGGACGAAGTCACCCGTGCCATATCCGTTTTCGGTGGAGTATCTGCAGGAGGCTGAAAAAGGTGTAAGAAAAAGGAAGGACGAAAAGCAGAGCACACAATATTCATGGAGGAATAGTTAATGTATAACCATTTAGTCTATTTGTCTGTTACTGAAGTATTTATTAGGTAAGAACATACTAATGTGTTAAAGAAAAATAAGTGTGGGCAAGGTATGAGTGGATTAGGAACTGTATAAATAAAGGTAGTTCAAAAGAAAGTATGGAATTGTGTAATTGTAAAATAAAGTGCTGAAAACAGTATTCCGATACAAATGGCTGTCTCCCTTTATTTTCGAAGCTGTTTGAACTCTCTTTTTTGTTTTTAGATTTTATAGGGTATAGAGTGGGCTTCGTTTTTAGCCAATTGTCTAGTTTGCTTGTAATAGGATTACTCGGTAGGAAGTGGAACCAATTTAGCTTTTTTAACATGATCTAAGGTGGTATTTTTCATGAATAATTTCGCACCAATACCGTTGGTTCGTGACATTCCACTAGACATAAGGAGCCGTAATTAATATGTTTTGTCCTACAGACACGGGTGGATTGAAGTTATCTCCCCACCATCATGTTTACTGGTCAGTAACGCCACCCTCCCTCCTTTTATGATGTTAGGCTCTCTTACGTTTGTGGTCAGTATGAATATTGCTTTAATCCAGGACCATAGTTGGAATACACTGTCTCTACAAGTTCCATGTTACAAGCGAATCAGATGGTAATAGCATTTGTATTATGGGTTAGATATCCATTTAATATATCGTACTACTATAAAGATAACTAATGGCGAAGGTTATAAGAGACAAGTAAGATTATATGTGGTTATGAGATGGTAAGGACTAATAGCAAACCAAAGGATATAAAAGAGAATATTGTAAAATTTTCAGGGTAAGGAAAACAAAACATTGAACAACTCACAAGAATTTAGGACATTTAAGCTTCTTTTGTGTGATGTGAGCCAGCTTCCAAATTTCCGGCATTTTGCCCCGGCTTAGCGAGTGTGTGAACATCACGCTAAGTGGTGTTGCCAGGATTGAAGCTGCTTCCCTCAATATAGCAGAATGAACCATATCCGGACCGAGAGAACTGTCTTTTTTAGGTGCTGCAGTTTACGGAGCACCAGGTCAGCACTCAAGTCCCCTTCGCAAAGTCCTGTACGGGTGAAGGTGAAGCCTTCGTCAGTATAGTTGACGTAGGTCGGCTGAAATGTCTGAGAGTATTGTTCAGCCAAAAGCTTAGCGACATAACGTCGTTGTTGATCGGGCCATTAGGACCTAGCAGTTGAGAAACTCCAGTTTTGCCTTGTCGAAGGAAAGCTGCGTAAGTGAATAAGCTTTTCGGATTGGAGACGAATTTATCGATAATCTTGGTCTGGAACTGAAGCCTATCTTCTCCTATTGTCTTTGAACATACGTTCCTTATATGTTTGTATTGCCTGTATGCGTCGTTATTGTCGGTTCGTTTATACTCAGCCCAACAGTGCCTTTTGCGGCTTAACAAACGACGAGTGCGGTTCTTGATGATTACAGGTTGTTTGTAGCTTTTCGGGACCATTTGAGGAATTGAATGCTCAGTAGCACATAAGATCGTATGCAGTAAGAAATCCCAATGAGCATCCACTTCAAGTTGAGGGTGAACATCCCAATCCACCTGTTGTAGATAATCGTGTAAAGCTGACACGTTCAACCGTTCGAAATTTCAGCGCCTGTTGCCAGTGGGATACCTTAGCTGACAAAGCTGAAAGATAGGACGGCATGATCGCTTTTCCCCAGGGGAGCCAGGATTGATAGGTCGTCGACTAGGAATTCTTCATTTGTGAATACTCAGTCTAAGCGCGATAGCATCGGACTGTTTCTCCAACTAGTTGCCAACTTCACATTTTCGAATAATCCCAGGTCACTGATGAAACTGAAGAACAGAGCTTCAGTAGAGTTGTCACCTCCAATGTAGGTGTGTTCCACGAAGTTGATTCTAGGAAGATTGAAGTCCCCTAAAATCAGGATATGAGAGAATCCAAGACGCGTAGAGCTGGTTAATCCTCCCAACAAACGATTGTCATACTCGACGTCGGCAGTGGGCTTCCTGTAGATGACCCCAACTAGACACATCGAGGTGGTAGACAATCCTACTGAATACCATACTGACTCACCAAGATTGAGAAACTCTTGGTTGTGAAGCTGGTGCGCCTCCAGGCATGGCCATATGTATAATGCTACACCATCCCCTATTCCAATTTTCCTGTCGTTGCGAAATAAAGACATTCCAGGTATTGCTAGCTTCTGGTTCGTAAACAGACGTTGTCCAAGTTTTGGATATTCCTATCAGATGAGCATCATTAGCGTTGCTAAGTCCACGTAGCTCGTCCATTTTGTTTGGCAAACTCGCGGCATTCGTGCATAAGCAGTTTATGCTTTCAATTTGGAACGCGTGAGCTTCTTCCTGTGTGTTTATATGAGCCTTGCGTGAGTGGACAGGTAGCCTACCTATACAATGTTTACCGAGTTGGTAGTCCCTGTCCTTTACACGTTTTTTTATAATCAAGACAGTCCACGAGTGGAATTGTCAGCTCAAGCTTTCGTTTGTGCTTGATCCTGCTGTCGTGGGGCCTATCCGGATGCATATGGATGCCAGTTGGCAACCGACGTTTGCTGGCACGAAATGCTCCCAGAGTTGCAGCCGCCATGTGGGAGGAGGGGGAGGTTATCTTCAATAACCGGGGTCTAGAGTCTCCGTCTCTCTTGGCTAAGCGCATCACTTGTTGGGTCAGTATGTTTTTAAGTTTTAAGGAATGCTCAATGAATTTCCATTCCCGAATATCAGAGTTTGCTTGAGTGATTTGATATCTCCCAACAGAACTGGTTGAACTCCACTCAAAAAAAAACCCCATGGAGCCAGTCACTAGTGAGCATACAATAGCTCTATAAGTGTTCTATATTGGATGCTGACCACATTAGTTTTAATGAACTCACCTAGCTGAAGACGATCGGTCATAGATCCGCACCAGATGACGAGCGGGGACGACGTGCTCAACATGTCTTTCAACAGCTAACCAGATTGAATCAGTCGATCCACGATATATTGATAACCTATCAAATATATCTTCGAACCTCCTCGCTTCTGTTTTTTGATTCAACTTGTTGGGTGCGATTCATATTAGGTGTTGCTGATTAAAGCGTTGTCAAACTCCGAATAAATGTGGCATCCTCAATCTACTAGAAAACAATTTCTTATCAAACTCGTAGTACGGGTTTCTTAGGTCCACATCATGCGGTACATGGCTAGGAGACTCCCTGAATGACATAACTTTCAAACAAAACGACGAAGTAATTGTATCAGTCCTATTCTTAGACGTTAAGAAGGTTTCTGATAAGGTCCCACACAAAAGGCTTTTCGTCAAACTGAAGTCCTAAGTATTAAACAACCCACTATGTTCATGAGTTGCTTCATCCTTAGCAGAACGTAAACAAATGGTAGAGTAAAATGGCTCTAACATTACCTAAACCAATAACCAGTGTGTTCATCCCGTCTACTCTTGTATTCCATGTATTTACGTGATATATCTGACACCACACAGTCCTAGTGTCAAAGTAGGTGTCAGCATGACATAGGCTGTCTTTGTAGAATATATAATCCACCATACAATTGGAAATATTAGTCTGAGTGCTGATTAACTAAGGCCGATTACAAGAACCTCATAGTGTCCTAAATTCTTGTGAGTCGCCCAATGTTTAGTTTTTTTACTGTGAAAATTTTACCATTCTAAACTATTTCATATTCTTTGATTTTCTATCTTTCCTTACTATCTCCAGACCAAATATAATCTGACCTGTGTTTTATAACTTAAACCACTAGTTATCTTCATAGAGTGTGATGTACTAAATGGATATCTAACCCACAATACAGAAGCTTTAACCATCTGGTTTACTTGTAACATGGAACAAGTAGGGACAGTGTACTTCAACAAGCAGCATAGATTTAAACAATATTCATACACACCACAAAAGTAAGATGGCCTAACATCACGTAAGGATGGAAGGTGGCGTTACTGACCAGCAGACATGATGGGTAGTTAACTTCAGTCCACTCATGTATGTAGGGCAGAATATGTTGTTAAATTACGGTTCCTTATGGTCAAATGGCATGTCATGAACCATTGGTATTGATACTAATTTATCATCCAAAATGCCTCTTTAAATCGTGTTTGTGACGTTGAATCGGTTTCATTTCCTACCGAGAACTCCGATTGTATGCAAGACTGGACAATTTCGCTAAAATAAATTACATTCATGACCGTACAAAACCTATAATAATAAAAATGTGTCGAAATAGCTGTGATGGAAAAAACTAAAAACGGGGAAGGGAGCAATTTATGTATCCGAATACTGTTTTCCGTACTATATTTTAAAACTACACATAATCCCCGACTTTCAGCTTCGTCTTAAACCATCTACATCTATATTTCTTTGTCCATTCATTATAATTCCTAGGCTGGTTTCCTTCAGTCTACTCAACGTTCCTGATTAAAATGTATCTTAATTAAAGGGAATTAGACTAAGTAGTCATGCTTTCATTACTTCTCCACAAATGACTCAACTTCATTAGGCATGAGCATTGTCTACCTTGCTTCTCGTCCTCCCTTTTTCTCAACATCTTTTTCAGCCCCTCGAGATATGCCACCGGAAACGCATATGGAACAGGTGACTTCGTCCTGAGCCAACAATATTGCCTCAGATGTTCCAGAGGAATATAAGGTCACGATTTGTAGAATCTCTCAACTTTTCGCGGATTTATTCTCGACCATCATTCGCAACCTTCACAAAGTGCGACAACTGTCATATTGACAGCACGAATCTTACTAACATTGTTTACATTTATATGTGGGAAGTGTTAATAATCAATGGATAATGGAAGATGGTAAACCACGTGTTCTATCATTTGCTTATGTTTATATTAATAACAGCTGGGGTTCGTTATATTCATTTTCGGTCTAGATATTAGCGGTACATAATAAAGTTCCTCATTGGCTGGCGGAAGTCCAGACAATAGTTGATGAAGCTTTTTAGTGTCAGGTAACAGGTTTATTAGTCTTTTGAACTTGGTCATGTTGTCACAGTTATGGATAGCTATTGACATCCTATTCCATAATAAACAATACTGCGCTGTGATAAACTTACAACGCATTGGTTTTCAGTGTTTCACAGTAAGCAGTATATATGCGTTGTTTCTGAGTCCGTAGACTGTGTCATGGGTCGTATTTGGGAGAGAAGGTTAGGAATGTGAGTCTATAATTTGCTTTGCAGAGAAATATTAGATTTTTCCTCAGCCAACGGTACCATAAAGGTTCTATGGAGATGTGCTTACATCTATCTGTGTGGTCACTTCCCAGCGTACTGATTTTGGTTTTGAGTTCCTATCGAGTAATTTTATTACAAGCGAAATTGGACAATTACAATTCTGTAAGAACTCGATCTTGCCTGTAAACTGGCATGCCTCATGTAACAAACTGTTATTTGAGAATAAATTATTATTATTACTTTTTTAAGGTGGTATTATTTGCTTTGCTTGTCGTCCTATTTTGACTTAGTTTTCTTACTGGTCGACAGCGAAGCCGATCATGTTATGAACACACCCTCTAAGAATTTGCACTCTCTTCAAGGTCTTCTAAGCATGTGATCTGCCTTGCCCAGAACCATTTCTCAGGTTGTCTGTTTGGAAAATCGGCTATATTATCGAAGGAGTTATAGTTAGGTAGGCGAAAGAGTTAAACCGCCAACATATTGTCTCATATGTTGCTAAACTTTCGGATGATGTGGCAGCAATCAAGGTGATTTTATTTATTCAGTCGTACCCTAGAGTGTAAGGTGATTATAATCCTCATATCACTCAAGGGTTTCTGAGTTGGTTCCCTTTTTTTATTTGAATGTAAACCATGTATCCAACTACATAGGATCAAGCCAATTTTGTAAACGTCCCTAAAATACGAGTTTGAAAACATGTATTGCAATCAGTTACTCCTCCTTGATTGGTCATGTTTCTGATTCAGATTTGACTTACTGTCATTGTATCATATAGACAAGCTGTTCATTGGTTTTAAGTAAGGAGAAAGTAAATGCTTATATTATCGTACAATAGTACGACAAGCGACACTATCTAAAAGTACCTACGTTATGATTATTATATGCTCAGTAGATTATAAAGTTTTAAATTTATGATTATAGGTCTCGTTCCTTATTCTTTTGATGGTCTAACTCAACAAAACTACGAATAAAGAAACAACGGACGTATATAATGTTGCGTGTTGCCAATTTTGACCCATACATACCGTTTTCGGCAAAATCTCTCCAGTATTATATTGCATCTCTTGGTTCAATAAACTGTCCAAATAAGTATAGATATTCTGGTCCGTAAGAGTCAAATTATTTTTACATTTTATTTGACTATACCAGGGCTGAATAAGTGAGTACTGACCTACTTTCTTACTCCTGCTGCCCCTCATGGAGAAGCACAGGTAGCCCAGTATCATTCTTCATTCAGCCCTGTCCTGGACAATCATTTCCAGTTGGTAGGTGGGGAGAAAACCGTGAGTTATTTTCAGATATAAGAACATAGTAAAGAATGAACGCATATAGTGATATAACAATTCACATTAGTATAGCGTCAATCCCAGACGATGTACATAAACGGATTAAAAGGCATTTTAGCAAACCACCGCGTCAAGAGAGCGGAAGAATTTAAAAAACGTAGTTACTAAAAAGGAGTTTGTAGGTGTCAGTACCAAAGTTGTACTTGATAGTTTCAAACAAATTGAGCACTGGGTAAAAAGCTAATAAAAATGTTTTTTAATATTCCAATTATTAGAAGGATCGTAATTCTGACGTTTCTTGATATAATGTGGATCACTTCATTAAAGTAAATAAGCAACCGAATATTTGTTTATTTATTTACCCTAAAGAAGTGGTTTACGTTAAGTCATGAGGCGTCGGAAGTGCAATCTTTCTATTCATTAAGATATGACAAAAAATATATTTGCCGCTAAAGTTATTGGAAGTCTTTATATGAGTTAATTGAATGATAGAGCATGACACGGCTGTACAAATGTGATGGCAAGGGTTTACTTATTTGGCTGCACATTAGCAGCAGCCAACTGACCTGGCGAACTAATTCGCCGTGACATAAATATTGACATCTCACAACCGAATCTGAAGTATAAGGTATGAGTCATAACGAAGGCTTCCCATGAGACCACACTCACTGTCACCGGAAATTCAAGCAAATATGTCGGTATCATCAGCGGTTTAAGACTAAAGAGTGGGAGGAGCAAGAACTCTCAATTTTATATACGTCACAAAGATGCTAAGAGAAGCGTGTTGGCCAAGTAGTGATGTTGGCAACTGCTCCAAGTCATTCGATAAGTCGCCTGTCCCGTGTTAAGGACTGGATTTAAGATGGCTGATTTCCGTCAGAGCTTTTCAACAGAGTGCTTCCTACTCTCTTCCTTTCTCCTTTTTCTGTCGATTGATTGGCTTTTGAAGATCCCAACATTTCAGACAAAGCACAGAATACAATGGACGGTTTGGATGCAGCTAGAAAATGTGAACTTTGCGGACGTCCTAACCCTCCAATCTCCCACACGCCGACAAATGCCAGTGTATTTGCAGCCTTTGTAGCAGTAGGCCTCAACATACACGTAGTAAGAACCATGATCCTCAAAAACAACACCGAACACACAAACCCAGTCACAATTGATGGAGAAACTCAGGAAGAGGTGGAAACTTTGAAGTTCCAGGGCAACATAATCGAAGGACAACTAGGATCTGATGCAGGTGTAAAGGCAAGGATTGGCAAAGTAAGTGCAGCATTCCTACATTTCAACAAAACAACTCTTCCAGGCAATATCAAATTCAGAATCATAGGTACGTTCGTCAAGACAGTCCTGTTGTACGGAGCTGAAACGTGAAGAACTACTGCAACCATCGTCAAAGTGTAGAAGTATTTATAAAAGATTGTTTACTCAGTATTCGTTGATTAGATATCATCAACAACATCGTGCAACGTCAAAAAAGAAACCAACTTCTAAATGAAGATGAAATTAGTAAGAGATGCTCGGGGCAGTTAGCACAGACAATGCAATGGGAAAGAAGAATAGCAGGTTACACACTGCATCGGCAATTGGATGCAGACATCAAAAAATGAATAAGAATTAGAAAGAACTTGAAAAAAGCCCAGAATTGTGTTGATTGAGAATGCTGGTGGACAACCTATGCTCCTCCACAATGGGTAACAGGAGTACACGCCTGAGTAAGTGCAACAAAAATTGAAGTGATTCAAAAACTGAATGTTCCCACCCAAGATAAAAACCTTTCTAAACGTTGACACTGATTTTCGACACTTAGTAAAAAACAATCCTTTTCAATCAGCAGAAACTGGGCGATTGGACTCCCGTCAACAAAGTTAGAAAGGACCAGGTGTCACTGTCTAAGAAGCTAAACATCCGAGGCACTATAACAAGATCAACTGGTGGTTCGACCGTTCAGTCTACCTCCAAGAATTTCCGACCAATGAGCAAAGAGCACGGGAATCAGAAACGCTATTCAACCGCCAAACAAAAAGGATCTCAACCTGAACAAACCAGAAAACCTAGGAAAACAATCACTGTTCACGATGATTCTCTCAAAATCATGAACCGTAAAAACACCCTGAACTTCCCCTCAGTTCGCAGGACAAAAATGGCTGAATGCTCTGGGAAGAGTTAAACAAGAAGTTCGAACTTCCCAAAATAGAGCTTTTGACAGTTACACGGTTAACTCGTGGAAAGGAATCTAAGCATCAAAACCACCCGAGACTACTTCGTGTAACACTCACAAATGCTGCCGACGTAGATGATGTCCTACTAGCTAGTTATTTGCTGAATCTGAGGGGAATATAAGAGTACAGCATGACATACCATATTCTGAGCGCAATCTCATCCGGAACATCCCTAAGGAATCTCGCGTGTGAAGTTTTTCCGCGGAAGAAATAACATTGTGCAGGGTGTGTCGTAAAACACGGCCCCTGGTTACACAAACTTTGATATTAGGAAATGGAAATTCATCAAGCAACCCTTGAAGCTTAAAAAGATACCGACTCAATAATAATAATAATAGTTTATTCTCAAATAACAGATTGTTACATGAGGCATGCCGGTTTACAGGCAAGATCAAATTGTTAAAGAAGTTACAATTTTCACTGTTGAAAATTACTCAGCTGGGTTGATATTTCATAAGATATGAATGTAAATGGATTTCTTAAGAAACATATCAATATCACACTTGGCGCACTTTATGGAGGTAGCGTTGCGGCATACAACTGATGGTCGAGAATAGATACATGCGAAGTTGGGGGCTTTTAGAAGTTTCGAACTTATATCCCTCCGGAATATCTGAGGCTTTAATAACGGTGTAGGACGAAGTCACCCGTGCCATATCCGTTTTCGGTGGAGTATCTGCAGGAGGCTGAAAAAGGTGTAAGAAAAAGGAAGGACGAAAAGCAGAGCACACAATATTCATGGAGGAATAGTTAATGTATAACCATTTAGTCTATTTGTCTGTTACTGAAGTATTTATTAGGCAAGAACAAGTGACGAGACTAGTCAAGAAGGACGAAGATTCTAGACCCCGGGTGCTGAAGATAACTTTCCCATCCTCCCATATGGCAGTCGCAACTCTGGAAGCATTTCGTGTCAACAGACGCCAGATGCCAATGTTGTAAACTTAAACCCGACTTTTAATCATGTGACTTATTCACCAATCAGAAAACGACTTATCTAATCTTAGTACAGTGCCAAGCCAATGACGTTCGACCGGTATGAGCAGTCTTGAGTCCTCATTGGTCCTCTGTTCCCCTAGCTCGTCCAATTGAGTCCAGAACACCAACGACAACTTCCACTATGCACCATGAAATAGGTAATAACATTTAAACACAATAAAGCCAAAATGTGGCTGTGAAAGTGGGAGACAGTAATCAATAAACTGAATATAACTAAGCAACAATAAATCATATAATAATAATCTATTGTTTGAAATGAAGCTTGTAGTAAGATGGATACAGATTCGCACAATCTAATTACTGAATAATTAAACTTTAATCTTCACTAGGATATAACAGCCAACTGCAATCCATATGCATCCGGATAGGCCAAATGATGCAAGTATCAAGCACAAAGGCAAGTTAGAGCTAGCTATTCCACATTTGAACCGTCTAGATCATAAAAAGCGTGGAAAGTAAAGGGGCTATTAACTCAGAAAACCCTGTGTAGGTAGGTTACCTATACATTCACACAAGGCTCATACAGATAAACAGGACAGGGAAGCCCCCACGTTTCAAAATGGAGGCATAAACTGCAAATAAATGAACGCCGCGAGTTTACTGAATAAACTAGATGAGCTGCGTGAACCCAGTAATGCCAAAAATGCTCATCTGGTAGGAATATCTGAAACCTGTATATCTTGTCAGTTTACGAAGCAGGAGCAAGAAATACCTGAAATGTCTTTGTTTTGCAATGACAGAAAAACAGGAATATGGGTGGAGTAGCTTTGTACTTGCTATCTTTCCTGGAGGTACATCAAGTGCACAACCAAGAGTTTCTCAATCTTGATAAATCTGTATGATGCTCAGTAAGATTGTCTACCACCTCGAGGTATCTAGTTGAACTCACCTACAAGAAGCTCACCGCTGACATCGAGTACGACAATCGCATACTGGAAGGATTAACCTGCTCTACCCGTCTCGGATTCACTCATATCCTGATTCTAGTGGGCTTCAATGGACCTCAAGTCAATTTCGCGGAACATACGTGCATTGGAGATGAAAACTCTACTGAAGCTCAGTTCTTCGATTTCATTAAAGATTATTCGAAAATGTGAAGTCAGCAACTCGTTGAGGAAACACTCAGACGTCGTCGCGCTTAGACTGGGTATTTACAAACGAAGAATCCCCGATTGACAACCTCACAATCCTGGCTCCCTTAGGGAAAAACGATCACGCTGTCGTAGCATTTAGTTTCGTCAGCAATAGTGAACTAAAACATCCTACCAACAACAGGCTGTGGAATTTCAAACGGTTGGATGTGCCAACTCTACAGGACAATCTACAACAGGTGGATTGGGAATTTCACCCATAACTTGACGTGGATGCTCCGTAAATCTACTTTATAACAACTATGAACTTAAAAAGTTGCATTGTATAAGTACTTAGCACGACCAAAATCTTAACACAGTTTTGCCGATAATGGATCTGGTATGTAACGTGGACGCGATATCACTTTGGAAAATATTTTGAAGACTATACAGTATATGTGAACGAATGGACTGATATTCACTTTTATAGATTATATTTACTTAACAACCCTGCTTGGGATGCACACTGTGAATCAATAAATGTTAAAAACTGTAGATCATGCCTGTAAAAGTGGCGTGTACCTGCCCTTGCAGAAATATATCATTATTATCATTATTATCGGGATATCTTACTGCACACTATCTTGTATGCTACAAGACAGCCTGTCTCTCCAATGGTCCCCAAAATCTACAAGCAACCTACTGTTATCAAGAACCACATTCTTCGTTTGCTAGCAGAAGGCACTGCTGGGCGGAATACGAACGAACTGGTAACCGGAGCGTACAGGCAATACAAACAAATAACAACATATGCACAGAGGCAATAAGAGAAGACAGCCTTTAGTATCAGATAAAGATTGTACATAAATTTGTCTCCAATCTGTAAAGCTTATTCTGTTATGCATCCTCTCTTCGACATACCCAAACTGGACCTCCCCAACTGCTAGATCGGAATGGCCAAAAACGATGGTGACGCTGCTAACCTTCTGGCTAAACTGTACTCTCGGACATTTCAATCGACTCACACGAATTATGTTAATGAGAGCTTCATCTGCAACTGCACGGAACTGCAGCACCTTAAAAGACACTTCTGAAGGTCCGGATGTGGTTCATTCTGCTATACTGAGGGAAGCAGCTGAGATGTCCTGTAATTTTGTGTTTAAATACATTCTATTGTCCCCACTTGTATTCTCCTTCACTACACTAGAACATCTTTTCTTGATTTATATAAACAATGTTCCCCGACTGACTATTACATTTTGCTGATGACGTGAAACTCTGGGAAGAGATAAGTAACTGAGAGAATAAACTGGCACTTCAGGAGGATCTGACTCGACTTCAAAGTTAAGCGGATGACAATGAGCGTACCTTTAACACTTCAAAGTTTAAAGTAGTCCATCTGAGACATGTCGCAGACTATAGATACAACTTAAGCAACTCCTCTCTAGAGGTATACCAAGCTAAAAATGATCTAGGAGTGTTGGTAACCTACGATTTGAAGTCTTACCCTAACTGCGATAAAAGTGCCTTCCGAGTAAACCGTGCACTGGTAACGTTGAAGCTCATTTTCGGCCAGTTCGATAGCAGAACACCCCACTTGATCATCAGCAGCTTTATTAGTCCCAATTTAGAGTACGGAAACATGGTATTCCCTCAATCACTCCAAAAGGATAAGGACACTCGTATCCAACGTATCCAACGGTGAGCCGCGAAATCAGTTCGGGGGCTCAAATTCAAGCCGTAAGAAGAGGGCCTCCAATCACTGAACCTTCACCCACTGGAGTAGAGAAGTCCTGGAGGTGACCTTCTAACGGCTTACGGAATCCTAAATACTCTGGATATCCCCTTAAACACATACCTAAACCTAGTTCCAACACAAACATAAGGGGTAACACCAGAAACTTGAGACAACACAGCAGAACGGACTGTAGACACACCTACTCATTCAGAATTGTCAAATACTGGAATCCGTTATCGGCTGAGATGGTCCAAGCAACTTCCCAGGAGTCCTTTAAGAGAAAACTTGATATATTCTTAAGGACTAAGGATAGTATTTTGCTATGAATTACCAACTTTTTTCTTTTTCCTCTTTTATCGATAATATACCTGGGTTCTTGCCTGCAGCTAATGGTGATCCACTGTTATTGGACATGGAAGCCCGTTAAGCGAAAGCTACTTCTATTCCATCAAAAAACATTTGAACCATTTGAGGTTTGTTTTTATTCATTAAATGTACTGACAAGCGCGCATCACCTCACTCGTATAAGTCGTGGTGTTAGCTGTGCGTACCCTATATATAGTATGTCTATAGTAGATGATGAAGAATTTGCAACCGGAGATTCTGGGGCTTCAAAAACACTACCGAAACAGTGTAGTGCTCTGAGAAAAGGCGGACATGTCGTTATGAAAGATCGTCCTTGTAAAATCGTGGAAATGTCTACGTCAAAGACCGGGAAACATGGCTCTGCTAAAGTGCACTTAGTTGGGATCGATATATTCACTGGTAAGAAATATGAAGAGAATCGCACATCATCACACACTATGGATGTGCCTGTCATCACAAGTAAAGATTACCAACTGGTGGATATCAAAGACGGGTTTTTGTCACTAATGGGCGAAGATTTAAATATGTTCGAAGATATTCCCGTTCCGGACAATGAAGTTGGAAGGGAATTACAGGAAAAATGGAATTCAAGAGGGGAATCGGATAATATGATCGTAAGTTGTTTTGTCGACAATAAAGTTCTTTCATAGGTCACTATATTATCTGCTATGGACGAAAGGCAAGCACTAAAAGTTCGTACTTCTTCAGAAAAGTAAACAGAATCCCATTTGAATAAAACTTCACACGACACTAAGTAATAATTTTTATTATGTTTGAGAAAAAATATATTTCTAGTGTTATATGAATCAGACGTTAGTATCTCGTAGTCAGTAAGGTTTCACAGTCCGTTTGATAGTTTCGGCGTCATACGTAGCACCGACATATTCATCCCACGCCTTCCTACATTTGGCGACAACCCATGTATGTTCCTCATGATCTAGTACATCAATAGTATATCACTAAACCTACCTGCATTTCGAAGAAAACATCCATTATAATCTGTAACTACTCCCGTCAACGGATTGTAGAAACCATCTCCAGTATCGTAGCATCCGTCTGGTATTTGTGTCCTTGGTTCTTTGTCCACTATTTGTGACCTTCCTGCAAAGTAAAGAAATATGTTGATGCTTGCTACATGAATAACTGCTAAACACTCGCGGCTCTTCTACTTACATCTGGTTTCTGAGATTATTACCATCTACTATATAGTATCCTCCCCTACCCAGTTCGTTAGTGACCTGAATAATATATAAGTTTAATAGGTTGAGATGCCTATGATCACATCAGTAAATTTGATACCTACTTATTACAACAGTCGATAGATTAGTGATTTTTTGGATGGCGTTAATCTTGGCAGGACATAGGGCCATTAGTTATCCTTGTTACTAGTCTGTTCGAAAAGTTAGATCTGAAAAGTGTTTTAGTGTTGAAATTTTTGGAACCAAGTAATTTTGCGAAACAACTGTCTGGGCACCCGGGCAGTATCTCAGCCTTCACGCATATCAATGATGTCTGCCACTGGCCTCTTTGTTATTGTGTGGCGCAAATGTAATTAGTGCTATGATAAACATTGTGTGTAATAAGACGACGTTTGTCAGAACTATGTGATATGTAAGGGCTAATATATCACATAGTTCTAATAATCTTCGTCTTACTACACTATCGATATTTATCAAAGGGACTAATTACTAAGATAAACACCTTGTAACTCATCAATAATTAACGAAGAGTAGATTTCATCGGCGATAGCGGCAGTAAACTGAAATATACCGTCTGGCTAATTCAAGCCCAATTTTGTAGATCTGGTCTGTCTATCATAGCTGGCTGTCGATTGTACATGGCGGGTATTCCATAACTGGTTTTATGTTCTTTACAGGGCTCGCCAATTAATAAGTACTCGGACGACTAGTGAAACTCCTGGGTATAGTAATGTATTACGTCGTTAAGATTCATTACAATGTAAAACGGCGTATTCTGATTTTGGAGCTAAGTGAACAAACGCTACTTCAGTCGGCTGGGGTTTTAGGGTTGCTTAAAATGCTTCCCGTGTACTACTAGATTGTCATCAGAATCACTTTTTCTCGAAAAACTTGGGGAAATTCCCCGAGCTTACCTCTGGTACAGTAAGTGAAGGGATTTGGTAGTCGAAATTAAAGTCGTCCAACATAACACTATTTTAAAATAGTGAATGGAATAATAATTGGAATTATGATGTGCTGAGCTGAGGCTTCGTTTACTTGGGATGCTCTAACGGGTGAGTCAGTTTTGCGGTTATTTATAAGCCTCTTAAAAAAACCCAACTCATTTGTCAGCAATCTACTCTGTTTTTGAGAAATCGCTCAGCAGCATTATTTCCTGTCTCGCAAACTAATCAGCGTTAATGTATTGAGCTCTCAAACTTACTTCTGGTTTCTTCCGGGTGGACCTCATGCATAGGAATTTTTGGCGTCCCTATTATTTTATGTCGCACCTCAGGCCTTGCGTGAAACCCCATGATCTGGTGTCTAGTGCTCGCTGTTTCCATGAGACCCCTACACATTGTTTTGAATTGTTTATTCCACTATTCACTAGGCTGTACCATTAAAGCCCACTTTTCGAGTATCTAGAAAGCTTCGGGATGTATTGTGCTCGGAAGCAGGACGTGCATTTCTTGACCAAATTAGAACAATCTGTCATGTTTTATTCAGGTAGTTAACTGTAAGAGAACTATGTATCAAAATAAATGGTGTTGCGTGGCTGTAATCTATGCATTCAATTGCGCTTATTACTTCAAGCCTAATAGATAAGTTCTACAGAAGTTTTAGAGATTCAAGTCCTCAATTTAATTTCTCGACTGAGCGGTCAGATGTCAATAATAGGTTGTTGCAATTAGATTTTACCCAAGTGAATGTTTATCTTAGCGAACTACAACCTTAAAACATTGGGCTGCATGTCGTATAATTGATCTACGTCGGTTGATTTAGGGCGTTAGCATAATAATTCATAGCTTGAAAGTGAGTACACGATTCTGCACTAATGCTGCATCGCATCATCTACCCCTAAACATCACAGCGACTACTGGGTTTAAGGCGAAATGAAGTTAAGGGTGCACTTTGGTGGTCTGATACGTTTCAGTGTCAACCGATTTTTAGAACCTACGAAAGACAGCCGCTTTTAAAGGATGCTTGCGGCGTTAACACACCACAAGGATCGAAAACAACCAATGTGATTGATGAACGTTTCTACGCAATGACTGGGGGAAACAATGTGCAGTCAAAGCAAGGGAATCGAAACTGTTGTGATCGCTAGTAACAAACTGTCGCTCATATTCGTCGAGAGAGCTAGGCTTGGAAAGTGAGACTGCCAAGATAAAGAACAAAGCTAGCTTATCCAGGCCATGACTAAAATAATCGGAGAGCCTGTAGAATCAGTGCGAAGTGCCCCCAATTACTCTGTGGAGCCTTGTTTGCTTCAAAATCAAGAGATTCTAAATATTTTTAACAAAGAGGGTTCAATATTATCAGTGCGAGGCAATCGGACATTATTCCGTTTGACGTATATTGGTCCGGTTTCATGGGAAAAACAAGTACTAATGAGTAGAGAATATAGCGTGACCAATGGAGATATAAGAACCTTAGTTTTTCTAGCCATCCAGCTGTAGCTTCACGTCACTGAGTGTTCTGTATCTGGGTTCTTAGGTCACAACTAACGTCAAATAGTCATCGTCCATTATATTAAAAGGTGTTAATCATGTCCGTCCGATCCTGTCCACAATTTGATGTGGTCATACTATACATTCCTACATGTAACATGCTTTTCCGTCTTACTTCGGGGTTGTTTTTTCACGTGGGCTTTTTATGGATTAAAGTTGCCATCACTTCACAAATACAGAATGTTGCTTCACCTTTTACGAGGCGGCATTACTTAATCTAATTATTATTATGAATGTAAGTAGTTAGGGACGTCGACCGTCTCACTAATCTTACATATCACTTACATTAGAACTAAATGAGTAGCGATAAGTTTACACCTTAAGTATTGGGTGAAAGGTGTTAATCGCCCTCTAAGTTCTTGATATTACATCGACCGATGGGTTAACATCGTGTGTTGTGCTTCCCTGACTTCACTAACTGGGGACGCAATTGTCTGTCTTCTTTTCAACTGCCTGTATCAGCTTGTATTATACACTGTATTTGACTAGATTCCTATTCATCATTGAATACAGTGGCACACCATAACCTGTTTAAATTTTAGTTTTCACGGATTTTACATTTAAAGTGACTTTGTGTAAATGCTTAGAAGTTATCAACCTCTTTGAAATACAAAGCATATACATCAGTATTTCTAAATCGAAATTAATGGAGTAGATTAGGTTTCCTTGAACACAATGTCAGTCACTGACTAAACTGATAACATATTTTTGTGATACCCCAATTAGTAAAAAATTGTATTTCTGACGTTTCGTGAAGTAATGCTAGCTACTTCAGAGTAGATAACCGGAACAAAATTAACACAAGTTTAAAAAAGATGTTTCCTTTGAGACATATCACGAAAAATATATTTACCATTAGATTTCTACCCAATGATGAATTTATTCTAAACTATAAAGTCCAACCTTGGTGTTGATATCTACAAGTTAGTTAAACTGCTTATACATATCACGCAAGTAATTTGGGAAATGCCACGCCTAGATAAATCAAAATCCTGGTTTTAGGAATATATAAGATTTTGAGTCAGCACACAGAAACGCCGCACTTTAGTCCTTTTTATCGCAATAAGGGTTCAATCAAGAATTTCTGCTGTGTTTTATTACTCAGTCGTAATTAAACCTACCAAGAAAGCTCTTATGAGACCTACAAACTCAGTCTTTCACTTACCTATAAAAACGATGCTTACTAAACAGATAACACATAAAACTTCAACCGATCCAGAGTAAGTCTGAATCGCAATATACATCAAAGTTATTAATTTGGGACCATAATACGTTTAGTCCTTATTTAGCCAAGATGATGACTTTTTAAAATGTTGGTGAATCTTATTATTTGTCACTTGGAGCTGATAACTGTTTTACGCTTGAGGGAGTTGTGATTGTACCCTAGAAAATCTCAAATAGTCAATTTTATATGGATAAATATGTTAGCGTTGGTTTAAATACAGATAATTTAGTATCATAAGTGACATGTTCAACCGTGAGGACGAAAGGTCATAATAGCATCTGTTGTTGTAAGTTTCTTGTACAGAATTCTTAGCTCCTACAAATCAGGAGAATCTTTCCATTTGGATAGTAAATCTTCAGTAGTTTTAATTAGAAATTACTGGAATTTAGCGTTTACACCAACGGGGGTCTACATATCTGTGATCAGAGAATTTACATAGAAATTAAAAAGGATCTGTCAGTGTTATTATTATTGGCTAACGAACGTCACCCTTAAGAGTAGAACTAAAAGCAAGTTATTTGATACAGATTATCATACAGAAGTCACCTTCTATGGTCACATAGTATACTGCTTTATAGGAATAATGACATTGAGTTAAACGGTCTGAAACTTGGAACGATAAGACATTTCTTGTCTGACAAGTGTAAAAGTCCATCAGGTGGTTTCAGAAATGATTCTTAGGGGAGATCCGTTCTCAGAGAGCTCTTGTTAAACAGGTAACGGGAAAACTCATCGCTTTTTGTATGTGCATGGGTCATTCCCTAGTTTCTTTACGAAGTATAGCCTTTTCACGTTAGAAGACAAATAAAAAGACACTGCTAAACTACATGTGAACAAAATATACTTATTAGGACTGGCTTTTCTGACTTTATAGAGCTGTTTTGTCACACATTTCAGTCCAACATTTACCTAGTTTCCTTCATTATTATTTAAAAAAATTACTTGGATGAATTCTCTCGATCATCGCATTTCATTTACTTAAATGCTTGGCACAATTGTCTGGTTAATACGTATTGAACATAGTTAAATAGAAAAATATGTAGGGTTGATTACTGAGATAGATATCATTTGATCCTATTGATTCGTTTATTAAGACATTTTATGTTCACCAGTGCTTGTTCTGGTGATTTTCGCTGCTTAAATTTGACCGATCACGCCCCACTAAACCAATCCGAATGATCCTGCTTTAAACATCACGACTAATTGTCTTAACATATTGACCCAAATTAGGTTGAAGCTGATCTTCCTATTAGAATACGATCATCTGATGCCTTTGTACCTTCTTGATTTCTTTAACAAATCAGATAGAGTTGGTCATAGCACTCTAAGCTGGGAACAACCTTACGGATACTAGCGAAGGTATGATGAAGTGTCTTCTAGATTACTTCAGTGGGAGGTTGTAAGTCACTAGAGCTCGCTCTAATTTGTTTGATTACTTTGGAATGACAAGTGGAGTGCGATGAGCTCAATCCTTAGACTACCCCTCTTCTTATTGTCTAATAAAGGCGTATGATGTACCCTATATCATAAAACTCTGTAATGTGCAGATGATCTCAAGATTTGGAGGGGTATTTCGACGTTTAAAGAAGACTTACATAATATATACGACTGAACCAACAGGGACTTTCCTCTTCATACCAGTAAATAAAAAGCGCTAGTGGTGATATATCCACCTCTCGATTTCTGGTTGATACTACTATCACACTACCACAGAAAATGACCTGGTGATGATTCTATATGGTATTGTAGGTATCGACTGAAGAACATATTGAACTAAATACAACTCATTGTCAACCAGTATCAAAGTCACAATTTTCAATACAAACGTCAAGGCAGTCTTACTGTATGGAGCTGAAACGTAAAGAACTACCACAACCATCGTCAAGAAGATACAAGCATTTATATACAGTTTTCTTTGCAAAATACTCGACATTCACTGGCCGGATATCATCAGCAACAGCCCCCTGTGGGAGAGAACAAATCAGCTTCCAGCTGAAGAGGAAATTAGCAAAACCATTGAAAGTGGACCGGACGTACATTGAGGAAATCACCAAACTGAATCATGGGGCAAGCCCTGACTTGGAATCCGGAAGAAAAGCGGAGAAGAGGAAGGCCAAAGAACATATTACGCCAGAAGATAGAAGCAGATATGAAAAGGATAAATAGCAACTGGAAAGGATTGCCCAAGACAGGGTTGGATAGAGAATTGCTGACATGCGGTCTATGCCTCTCCACGAGGGGAAACTGTCGTAAGTAATAATTAAGTGTTGTAGGTGTATTTGTCCGTTTCCATTCTAAAATCGATACAGTATACTCTGATATTAGGTTTCCATAACTTTAAGTATCATGACTCTGGAATTACTGGGAACCGCTTTAAGTGTTTATTTAAGAACTCATTTGTAAGTAACGAGATGATGTCTCGTTACCTGAAAAAAAGGATATCACAGCCTTGAAACATGTCCAAAGAAGAACAATGAAAATGATAGAACAGAAAATATACCTTACTGAACTCACTTGAAGACATGTAATTTGCAACCAATACAGTGTTTAAGGATTAGAAGGGACATGGCCAAAATATATAATATCGTCCATGGCCTTTTTTGCCTCAACAGATCACTGATAAGTTTAAAAAGTAAGGGGCATCTACAAAGGATGGATCACGGAAGAGATTGTACAAAAATCTGTCCAAACATTTTCGTTATTAGAATCACAGTGGTGAAACTCCATGCAGTAAGTGGTAGTGATGGCATCTTCTAACAAGTCTTTTCGAAGGCCTGACGTTTACTTTGGTTCCATAAGCACTGAAGCATACTTCTCTAGGTGTTACTCTTCGATCAAAGCCATTATTAATTGCTTCGCCGTTCCGATTTAGATGAAACATAACACGTACCATAGCTTTTCAGGTCCAATACTTCTATCTACAGCCCACATGCAAATCTCAAAACCGCTTCTTCTGTAAAACAAAGCTGGAAGTCTGAGTTATCGAGAGGTGCCGATTCTGTAATAGTAATAACAGCTTCATTTCTTTTCTTAGGGAAAGGGATGCTAAGGAAACCCGGAAGCTGTTGAAGCGTAGGAAACACTTCTGGGACTTATTCTTGTCAACAGTTCAGGCATCATTTAAGTGCGAATATGAAAAAATCCGGAATATATGTAAAAAGACCATAGCTAAATCCCGCATGGCTTACGAACGACAGTTGGCATACGATAGCCGTACCTGTCCGAAGCGACTGTTTTCGTATGTTAAAAGGCGGACGAAACGTAGTGATGGAATCCCCTCATCACTGTTAAGCGAAAATTCAGCTTTATTGGCTGAATCTGATCTAGCGAAAGCGGAGACATTTGCAAACTATTTCAGTGAAGTCTACTCTACGTGTAGTGTTACAACTACTTGTCCCGTTGACAATGAGATACCAGCCATAGGACCTTTGCACGTGACAGAGGATATTGTTCTTCCTTTGATAACTAACCTAAAACCTTGTAAGATACCGGGCCCCGATGGGTTGCACCCACGTTTGCTGTCATCGCTTGCGAACATTATCTCAAGACCGCTCACGATGCTCTTCAACATGTCCCTTTCACAGGCTCAACTACCTAGAGACTGGAAAGACGCCATAGTTAGTCCTATATTTAAGGATGGTCAGAGACGGATCGTATCTAACTACCGGCCTGTTAGCCTGACCAGTATAGTAGTTAAGTTACTTGAAAAATTAATTCGGGCTAAGCTACTAAGCCACATAGATTCGTACAATCTGTTAACTCCCGAGCAACATGGGTTTCGTAACAAGCATTCATGCTTGACTAACTTACTCATTGCGAGAGAGGATTGGACAGCTGCCCTAGACAACGGCCAGTCTGTCGACGTGATATTCATAGATTTTAGCAAAGCGTTTGATAAGGTTTCACACTTAGGTCTTATGCAAAAGCTCTCGAGCTTCGGTATAACAGGTGCTATACAGGAATGGATAGGAAGCTTCTTATGTGACCGCAGACAGAGAGTGAGGGTCAATGGAACTCTATCCGAATGGAAACCGGTCAAAAGTGGTGTACCCCAAGGCACCATCTTAGGCCCTTTACTTTTCCTTCTGTATATTAATGAACTACCCTTATTACTTAAGTTGTCGACATTATTGTTTGCGGATGATGTTAAAATCTGGAGAACAATAAGAAATGAGACTGATCGTTGTTATCTGCAAGCAGATTTAGACGAATTAATTAGCTGGGCTCATGATTGGGGCCTGGAAGTTAATTCCAGGAAGAGCGTGTTCATGCACATCGGGCACGATATTAGTTACCACTATACCATTAATGGTACATCTCTGCCACGCGTTCATGCGCATAAAGACTTAGGAGTAATTATAAGTCACGACTTAAAAACTACTACGCACTGCAATGCGGTTGCTTCCAAAGGCTATCGAGCGCTATGGTCGCTTCGCAGAGCATTTAAATGCTTTGACGAGGATATGTTTCGAATCCCACCTATGTAAGGCCACACTTAGAATACTGTATCCAAGCAGCTAGCCCTTGTCTGATAAAGGATACTAAATCGCTTGAGCGTGTCCAGCGTGTAGGGACAAAATTAGTAGAGGATCTTTCCAAACTCCCTTACGATGAGCGTTTAAAACGTCTAAATATTTTCCCCTTATCTTATCGTAGGACGCGAGGTGACCTTATACTGGCATTTCGTATCTTTAATTATGATCTGGGTGTTAATATGTCTTACCTTTTTGCTCCCTCCAGCACTAATAATCTCCGGGGTCATAGCAAGAAGGTTCTGAAACCGCGATCTAATAAACTAAAGGTGGGGTCCCGTTTTTCTCATCGAGTGGTCAATGACTGGAACGCTTTACCAGAACAAGTGGTATAAGCACCATCAGTGAACATTTTCAAAAAGAAGCTGGACCTTCACTGGAAGGAAATCTGTCAGGATTAACACAGGTTCGTCAACCTACTATCCTTATTACTGAAGACTAATTAGCATCTCTTCCAGAGTCTAGACAACATGACAAGTATAAAGCACAATTATTCCCAACCATATTCAATGAAATTAATATCAACTTCGAGGTTTTTACCTGCAGGCTTTATACCAGAACATATTTCTGTATAAAATCTCCTGTCGAATTCATCAGCGTAGTGAGCTCCTTCTGTGTATCTGAGACCGTCTGAAAATATTATCTCTCCCTAAAACGTTATGAGCTTAAAATTTTCAAACGTTTTTAGGTTGTCCATTTTCCCACACTGCGTGATATTTACTGCCATTTTGAAAGTGCAGAGTTCCTTCTCCGTGAAACATGCCGTCAGACATTTCCCCTTCGTAATATGTCCCAGTAGGCAGTGAATACTTCCCAAATCCCTCCAACCTTCAGATTAAATCTTATTGAAGATCAAATAACCTGCTGTTATGAGTATCACCTTCATATTTATCACCACAGTATTCCATTTTTATACTCGAAAATGTGACTATAAACTTGTTGTGGAGATTGGTCATTCGGTTGGTTATAACAAACATGATCAAAGTCAAAAAATCATGACAGAACATTCACAAAATGTGCTACGAAACAATTTAAGACAAATAGGCGTACGTATTTTACGAAACTCGAATGTCTCCAATGTTTTACAAAGATCCGCTTAAAATTGCTGTATAGCAGACCTACCAGGACACCAACAGTTAGGCTATCGCTTTCATAGCTCATTCGTTAGTTACTATGTATTACAATGTACTGTGCATCAAACTAAACCATGGGATGATTTATGTTCGGTAAACCAAACCGATAAGCATTATAAAGGCTAGGACAATAAGGTATATCGTCTTATTCCTAAAATAATATTACTTGGACCTGTTATCCATCATGGAGGAGCACAGACCTCTCACCAGCATCCTCCATCAAACTCTGCTCTAGACAATCCTTCCCAGTTGCCACTCATTTTTTTCACGTCTGCTTCCGATCCACAACTCTGTGTATCCTTTGGTTTTCCTCTTTTCCGCGTCTGTTCAGGTCTCTAAGTTAGAGCCTGCTTCGTCATGCACTTAGATGATTTCCGCAATGTATGTCCTGTCTACTTCCTACATCTTTTCTAAATTTCTTCTTCATCTGAAAGTTGAGTTGTTCTTCGCCATAGCAGGTTGTTTTTGGTGGTGGTATCTGGTCAACGAACGCTGAGCATTTCATCAGTAACACTATGTTGAGAACTTCTCTGGGTATCGACAGTAGTCTGATGTCTCCGTAGTTCTCACACTTGCTTAGATCTCCATTCCTTGGTGTCTTGATGAGGTATCCTTCTTTCCAGTTTTGTTGTGACTCTTTTGCGGTCACTGCAATCCGAAGTCCGGGTAAGGAATGAAGATAAGGTGTGGGGTCAGCAACATCATCCTGTAAAATGTAACCTTGCTAGAAAAACATTAGCCAGAATAAAATGATCTTAGCATCAGTAAAGTGGAGAATGATAACTGATAAGGGTTCGGTATGTATTTTCATTCAGTTGCCAGTAAGACGTTAGTTAGTGCCACTAGTTTAATAAATAGCGGATTACAGAGTTGCATGTGGTCATTCAGAAAGTGGCCAAATGAAAATTTACCATACGACGCTTATTCTTCGTTGATGTTTACTTAGTAATTACTGAATCAGTTGTACCCAACTTTCGAATACTTACACGTGATTTTTATTCTCTCGAATCCAGCCTAGGATTTCTAACGTATATCATGACTCGTGATGACTATATGAATTTCGAATTACTAGACATAGAGTTTGAAAAAATTCGTGAACATGGTGTCACCTTCACTACCTATCAATGACAACCAACGATTGACTGATTGAATGTCTATAGATATGCCAGTGACGTCCGAGATATATGGAAATTGTGATGTGATTTGATGTGTATTATTGGATTGCCTCATACTGAAAGATAAAACTGTAAAAGCGTGAAATCAACTGCAATCATCTGAATGTCTAAGACTGATTAGGTATGTGGAGGTTTGGTTTTGAGATGATTCTTTAGGCTTCGTTTATCAGTCACCTTGATAACTGCTATTAAATAAGTCCCAATGGTGTATAAATTCTGATGGCAACACAAAGTGGAGACTACGGTTTATTATTGGATAGTGTATATGACTTAGTTACATGCACACCAAGTAAATTTGAGAAGAAAAAGTAATACGCGTGAGCAAGTGAATACAGAGCCGAATAGAATCGAACTGAATCAATTAAGAGGATTCAAGTTTCTCTTTTCTTATATATATATATATATATATATATATATATATATATATATATATAGGGTGATTTCCTCAATGTGTGTTCTATCCACACCCAGCGAGGAGAAGTGCTACGGGTAATCAAAGAAACACCAATGTGAAGTCAAATCAACGTATTCACTGAAGATCTCTTCGGCAGACATGGTGTTATACGCGGTATTAGATATCAAATAATGTCGACTGTCCGACGATATTTATGGATCATGAAACAGTAAGATTCTAGGTTATTTTTATTTTGAATTAGTGTGTGTCTAAATTGCTGTTTGGGTTAGATTATAGCATCTCATGACGTCAGTTAGCTCAACGTCTATGAATGTATAGCGACGCGATGGAGTTAACAAAATAACTTGCCGAAAATACAAGGTGATGGGAAACCTCATAGGTTTATATCTTGCTGTTGATAGTGATCTTCACCATATTTAACACAATCTCATAATATGTATCTCAACTTTGAATGAATACGCAAGCATATCAACATATTGTAAAATAGTCTGAATAAATTCCTAACGCTCCATAGGCTGAATTCAGTGGTTTAATTAAAAAAATATTTCTAACTTCGACTACTAATAAGAAGTCAAAGTTAGTTATAAATTATGCCCAGGTGTGACTTAACCTTTAAGACTATATAATTCTATTCGATCTCACGCCATCAAGCAATTGCATAGCAGGACTTTTTTATCATTAGTTGGGAGTCCGATTTTATACAAATCCTTCCACAAGTTTACTATCGTATGTTGAATACATATGCATGACTCATTCGTATTTGACACCATACTTCGAATTCATCGAAAACTCTTTGGTGTGTAGTTTTTGACGACTGATGAAAAATAAAATTACACAGTATTAATGGCAATACAGAGTTCCTTCAATCACTATTTAAATAAGAATATAGAAAATCTGGATTCCAGAAAGGTACTTATCAAAAGCTGATAGCGCGCTAGAATTTTCAGCAAATCAAAGGGCGATGTGTATTATGAGAGCAAATAGCCCCATTC
The DNA here is from genome assembly GCA_944470415.2 of Schistosoma rodhaini. Lineage (NCBI taxonomy): Eukaryota > Metazoa > Platyhelminthes > Trematoda > Strigeidida > Schistosomatidae > Schistosoma > Schistosoma rodhaini. Next base: position 33,888,906 of record OX104037.1, read on the forward strand.
AATGAGTTGTTGAACAGATACTTGTCACATAACGCTCAACTATTTACTTTCATTTCATGCAGTTAGCTAACGAGGCGTCACGCATGTGGACTGCTCCTAAACATATCACACTTATATAGCAAAAAGATCTCGCCTCCTGACTTCCTTCTAAAATATGGCGCATGATACAGTGGTCTAGTCAAAAGTCGACAAATAAAGTATTTACATTCTATCAGTTAAAAATCTCCCAGTTTATTTAATTTCTTCCTTTCCTTTTTAAAAATCATGTCAATATTCTTCTAAATTACACAGAACCTGATTTATCATTATTCTATTATTAATATTTTCTTTTTCTTCTTTTCTTTTCTGCAAATATGGCACATATAGTGCAAACTTGTGTGTATAATTTCAATTTTGAAGGAACCAGAAATGGTTTCTTCACAACATTTATGTACCTATAAGATGTTTGTGAATAATAATAATATATTCAACTTAGTACTCTTTGTTTGAATCTTCCCGTTGATGTTTAGGACTGCAACTGGTCAGTCTCTTATCGACATATGTGCATACTGTGCGTATTGCCTCGATATTGCCTAAATTCACGAGCATGGTAAGCAAAGATGGATGGTGGCTAGCAGTGGAATCCAGTTTGACGCGCGTTTCGTCCTATTTGGGACTCGTCAGATGGATGTACCTGCATCTCAGAGTTGATGTTCACTCTGGGACTCGAACCCAGTACCTTTCGCTTCAACCGCCATCGGGTTGTCCACTCGACCACTGAGTCCTGATAATAATAACAATATAATAATATTATTATTAAATGTGCATGATTAGTCAGAAAATAGATTCGATTTCTAGGTATAATTATATGCATATATCAGTCGGTGTAGCCTTTGACTTCCCATTTTTACTCTCAGTTCTCACACTTAGTGACCGTTTGTGGGTTGACGCATAGATATCCTGTGTGTTATCATCAGTTTCAGGACACTGAGGGTTATAACAGTGCAGCTAATAAATTGTTATTTTTCCTTTCAACACTTGATAGACTATTTATGAAATACTAGCACACAACACATTGCATGCTTGATATCAGTACTATCAAGCTTTGTTGAGGATTGTAAGGATGCCACAAGTGCTCGTAGTTTGAAAACGTCTTAAACAATAACACCTTGTATAGTCGAAGTGTGCCAAATCAGTCAAGTGAGAAGTGAAGAGGTTCAAAGTTATATTCAAAAGGCTATCGATATCTCGAGAAGCGTTTGGTCTAAGCTAGCTTACGGTTTTAGGAGACGTGTAGCATGGCGTAACTACTCATGATCTGGTGCGGATGCGTGACCGAGCACCTTCAGCTATGTGAGTCTAGTGAAACTAATGAGGTCAGCTTCAAATGTCAAATACTTACAGAACTATTTATTTTGAGGATTTATTTTCCCGTACATGTTCATCCGAATCAGAGTCACACCAGTTGGTCACAAAACCGTGTTATTCATCGAGTCCCCAATGTGTAGAATATTAATTCTGATGTTTCATGACGTGGTGTAGGTCATTTCCATAAGAAATAAGATGTAAACACGGGTTTAAAAGGTACATGGGACACGAAGTTGAACATTCTTAGTACAATAAAATTGAAACAAGTTTGGTCGTGTTAATGCTTTATCAACGTTATTTCTTATGTGAGATCTAGCTGTCTTTTATGCTAATTATAGTGTTCCATGATGCTGTTCGTAGTAATTTATAGGAAAACAGATTACAATATCTTCGAAGTTTTATCAGAGGTTCGTCACTAATAAACAATCTTTTCGATGAAAATCCAATTACATAGACAGTAAAATTGCTGTGGTACTGGTTCTTAACCATACGATCTATAAAGATGAGCGTATAATCACTGGAATTTACTTTCAACATGTAACACTAAGAGAAAGTCAATGACAGTGAACGCGAGAATAATTAAGCGACGTGAGATGACTAATTCATTCAGGCATTGTCACTGTATGTAACCCCTCGCTTTCTATACTGAATACATATTACTCTATTCCCAGCCCAAATGTGTTCTTCAGAAGTACCAAACATCATATTACTGATTGTCACCAATGAACGAGTAAGTATAGACAACGACATGATTTCCACGTAAGATCTCATAGATTAGGTTTTCACATCATGACAAATCTACCATTTTGGAATTAGGTCTATAACTATAGTAGTACTAATACAGAAGTAGACCATAATCCTATAGAATAACACTGAATCATAACCGAAAATCATAATTGTAGCCTAACATAAACTAACTTGGAAGATTCACACTTTCCATTGAATAGTAACATCGATTTAAGATAATGTAGATTAGACAGTCACATCAAACCGAGTCTACAATATTAGATTAGCTCTACTATTATAGTATAATAGATCGACGTGTAGAATTATGGTCTAGATCGTTATTAGTACCGCTATAATAATAGACCTAACCCTAAAAGTATAGATTTGTTACAGTGTGGAAACTCAAACTATAAGGTCTTACGTGGAAGTCACATCATTGTCTATTCTGACTCGTCATATTGTAACAATCAGCAGTAATATGTTTGACGTTTCTAAAGAACACGTTTGGAATGGAGATAGAACAATTTATTGAATATGAATAGAAGAGATATGTTACACAAAAATGACCACGCCCCCAAGGCTGAGCTATGCAATCCCACTGAGTTGAGTGTTCCCATGTTCACCATTGTCTATTTTTGCATATAAACGTTTTCGGTAATTATATGCTCGACTTCAAACGTCGTGTGGTTATGATCCAACACCACTACAACCTAAATCCTACAAAATGAAACTGTAATGGTAGTCACACATTGTGTTAAAGATAATCAACAACTAGTGATACACTAAAAATCTTGAGACTCAGTCCTTTTATTTCTATTGCACTCATTATACATCAAAGAAATAAAGTGAATAACAACGATCATAACGTATAGAATACGTTATATGGACTTATAATATATGGCAATAAAATTTGAATCCCGGATGACTTAAATAGCATTTCACGTTTTATATACTACCTTATTAGATCTTTTTCACGAGAGATAGAAATATTCGTGAGAAAAGCAGTAGTTTGTCAGCTTATAAACCATTCTAGACTGTTGGATTATATATGTGTGGAATTTTATTCTGGCGGAAAATAAATCCGCAAAATAAATAGTTCTGTAAGTATTTGACATTTGAAGCTGACCTCATTAGTTTCACTAGACTCACATAGCTGAAGGTGCTCGGTCACGCATCCGCACCAGATCATGAGTAGTTACGCCATGCTACACGTCTCCTAAAACCGTAAGCTAGCTTAGACCAAACGCTTCTCGAGATATCGATAGCCTTTTGAATATAACTTCGAACCTCTTCACTTCTCACTTGACTGATTTGGCACACTTCGATTATACAAGAATATTTGCGGCATTTTTAAACGTATGAATATGTTAAATATGCCAAGTAATTAGTTTTAAAATTATTTACAATAAAGTTCTTAATTTTTGGTTTTGAGAACGATCCCATATATTTTCACCATTTAGGTTAGTGTACATTCTCTCTGTGTTTACGCTACATGATGAATCAACGTTCATTGATTTATTGCTGATTCAAGAGTTCTGAATAACCAATTACATTTATGCCAGTCATTTTCATCTATTCATATACATTTAACCATACCTGACCTGCAACTACTAGGGTATAGACTTGACAGCCAACCTACGTGAATCGGTGGTCTAAAGACTCCTAGGTGTATTACCAGCTCAAATCTGAGTATACTAACTTATATTTTAATCAGTAAATTATATTATTATATTTTGTGTGACATAATTGTTAGTACGATTTATAAGTTTTCACAAGGCATGTAGAAATATTTATATTTAATTCAATTACATAGATAAAACGTGGTGTTTAGTCGGTAATTTTAGCCAATTTATATTCTAACCATAGGTAATAGATAAAAGGCAATAAGTACCAAGGTCTAGACAATGTAACATCGAATAGTATCCAGTTGGTTAACCATTAGTTTAGAAATACGAAGGAATTGGTATCTTACCCTCCTCAGTTTTAGACCATGAATATAAACAGAATATCCTATGACTTTCAGAACAAGACAAACAGCTGCTTAAAACCCTTTTTTGAAAAAAGAACTTGACAAGCCGGAAATATTTACAGATAAATTTCACTCTGAAGAAAGACGACATCGGAAATCAGTGAATCATGAGTATATATTAGTTATATATATTAGTCATTATCACAGTGACACAACGAATTAACAAGATAAATACTAAGAGTCGAAATAATGATAGTATTAGTAACAATGAGAAAGATTAAACAATGAAGAATAAAAATAGAAACAAAACAAGGGATAAATTCAGGGAACACTTAGGGGAAGATATAAAGTAAATGCATCTGTACCATTGTGACCTGTCAGGCGACATTTTGAACTTTTCATCATGTGTATCATGGGGACAAAAACCAGCTAATCTGAATCTGCTAACAAAAACTAGACATAAAAATCAATCACTTCATAGATTGATTGCATGTGTTAATTTTACCTATGGTTTTCTTCGAACCAGAGACCTTTAAAATCAGTGTCCAGAGTTAATTTTAACGGTAACTTTCGGTCCCTGTAATTAGACGAACTTTTACAGTAAACCTCCAATTGTATTTCTACCTTTTAATTTCGTCTGTTACTCAAATATATATCTGTGAAGACTTATGTGGTAAGGGGTTGATGTATCAAACTTAAAAAGTTCCTGTTATTTTTCTCAACAGCGCATACTTTTGATCTCATAATATGTAAACCAATAACCTCCAATAAGTGAACTTAGAAACAACTACTCTACTATAGTGCAATAGTATTATTATTTATTAATTCATCGTACAGTAATGAGATAGCTTTTTAAATGTCTTATCCGCCCACACTTAATTAGTCTTAATTTAAATTAACTTCACTTGTTCAGAATAACCTGGGTTATATATGTATATATTTCACATTACAAGCTATTATAAGAGATAACCTATTGAAGAGAACTACTTCAGATGGGTCAAATGTCATTGGTTGGTTGCCTTTTTTAATATGCTATATTGTGACGTTGCCTAAAGAGATTTTTACGCTGTGTATATACGTTTTAGTGGTGCGCTTGTTGTTATTCATGCTCCCAGCTGCCTGTAGAATATACTTTCGCTTATACGAACCTGAACCTCTCCCTACAGTTAGCGGGGATAGGGTTCATTGGAATAGTTTAGCTATCTCGTCATTGTTTTGCTGATCCTTCATTCAGTTCGCCGATTTTTAAGTAATCTGGTAATTGCTTCAAGCATAGTACTATTGAATAAATTACTATGCAGTTGATGAAATTGATTAAAAAAAAACTACCGTACAACTACGATATAATTGATAAAATACACACTGTAAATTTCGATACTCTTTCAAAATGAACAGAAAATGTTTTGAATGAAAAGTAAAACAAATCTACACTGATTACGTCTTTTTATTAACACATATATTTCCATATATGTATACATAAGAAGAAATGAGAAGTATAATCTCATAAACTAAAAAAAAAGAGAAATGTTTTCTTTCACCTTCCAATCGATTATATATATATATATATATATATATATATGGTGATCTTCATTGAACATTTATACATATGTCAAGGTGATTGAACACTTTTTGTATAATTTTTAGTTTAAAACGGTGGTGCATTCTCTGGCCATGTTCTAATCAATGGATTTTCATTAAATATGTCAATATGTTTTGGTGATTTATCAATACCATCCACGCTTATTTGTTTAATCCATGATAATAATGAATAATATAACAGTTGTGAAGATGTCTGTTGTTTACAATTTTCTTCATGTATAGTTATCAAATTGTTTGGTATAGAAAATGAAGATTTTATCAAAAAATGAATAAGATATAATATGATACAAAAGAAAAGAAAATATGATAAGAATTTTATGAATATACTACTAAATAAGCGTTTAGATAAGTATGATGTTGTTCTACACAAAATACTTTTGTTTTTATAATGAGAATAATGAACATTAGAACTAAGCAATGGAAAAGATGATGACAGTGATGTTGAAGGTGAGCTATAAATAGGAAATAAATGAAGTTTATGATTATTATTATGTATAAATGGTAAATTATTATGTAATAATCTTTTTTGAATAAATAATTTACAGTAATTATAGTTGTTTTTAAATACAGTATTCATTGAATATATGGAGTGATGTAATGAATTATGATGATGGTGATGATGATCATCATCATCATCACCATCCAAATCAAGATCAGAAACATCATTATTGTCATCATATTTATTGGTATAATTGATTTCACAAATATTTCTATTCAATGTTGTAGATATTTGATTCAATGATGAATTTATAAATAATTCATTGTTTAAATGAATATTTCTTTTATAAACTATTTTTAATGTATTTTTAATGTTTATTTTATTTGGTTGATAAGAAGTCTTGATGATATAAATGTAATTTGATGAATTTCTGAAATTACTGATAATAGTTGTTTCAATTTGTGTGATCGATCTTTGAATTGAATTTGTTAGATTGAAATGAAGTTGAATTTGTCTAATTTTATTGTTTGATGATTCTGTCAAACTATTACTGAAATTAGACTGTTCATTACTATCATGATGACGAATATTTAGAACAGGATCAGGATAAAGCTGTAAATTAGTTATTTGTTTCAGATCAAATAATTTTGTCAAAGATTTAGCATGGTGATTATATACATTTTGTATTGTACTTTCAACAGTTGATAGATCGTTATTTTTCAAAATGATATTAATATAATATGGTTTAGCGGTTTGATGAATACTAGAAAATTATACAAGAAAGGGGAGATAAAAATAAACTCATCTTAAAAGTCTATAAATATGCATACACATACAAAGCAGAACAGAATAAACAAAGTAACTCCTAATACAAAACTGAAAAGTACAGTAAGAAACAATCAAACGATTACGTCCAAAAAAAGTAACTTCACGTTTGCATTAATCAACCATTATACAATAGTTAATAAGACTGTTTTATATCTGACTGAACAGAGGTCTAAACAGTTTATAAGATCACAAACAAAAAACGTGAAGTGAGTTGAGGACTGCTTTAATATCTGAATGACCAATGTTAAACAGATTAGAAAACTCAATGGGTCAAAAAGCTTTTATTGATGACTTGTCGAATAGTCTACTACATTCAATATTGAAAAAAACTGTGTTAAAAGAAGAAAGAACTATGAATTTTTGTTGAATTTATTTTAATAAAAATATGTTTTTCATCAAGGACTGACTTTATTTAGAAAGTCATTAAAAATGTAGAAACTTTGGACGGATGTTTCACTGTAGTTTTGGGCCTGCCCTAAGTAGTCAGCATCCTAAGGTCTTAAACATGATTGAACTTAATATAGCCTTCAGGTTTCAAGATGATCACATTAAATCTGCACTACTGAGTCGGAAACCAGTGGTCCACATTTTCAACTCTGATGGTTAATTCATTACCTATCGACCTACACTATAGATTGACTGAAGTTAAAAAATGTTAGGTGATTATATTGCAAGAGATGATGTAATCACCATGAGGCTTCAGTTTATTTATTTTCATATGGGAACATAAATGCACCTAGTTGAGAAGTACTTGAAACAGAATTAAACATCTGTTTAACGATCCTCAGTTTTTGGTGGTTTTTAAACTGGCTAGTATCAGTGATTCATTACGACAACCAAATTCAGTCAGTTAAACAAATCACTGTTAGTATAGAGAAATGTCGTAAATTGTTGTCGCTCTATATCGTTAAATGATTGGACTTGGAAATCTGAACTACTGGATTCCAAGCTCAATGGATTAAAGTTCAGGGGGTTGTGGCAAGGCTTGAAGATACTGGATGTGATCGCTGGTGAAGTCATAGATGATTACTATTAAGAAGCCTCCTACTGGGACGAGATAATTATGAAATGCTACCTAGTTTGAAACAGATTTTTAAATCAAGTCAGTGTCCCTAAAGTAAAACCATGAACAAATCTTTACAAACCATTTAGCTAAACATTATTCTCATGTTTGTAGTTTCTCTCTTGATTGTTACAATTGGCTTACCAAGTTAGAGAGATGAAATCTAAATTTCGTAACAAATCAACTTTTTTCTAGCATAAAAGTATGACTTGTGGTAAAGATTGCTTACGCCATGTACTACTAACCAATAAAAAAGTTATTAGTTAACACATCTACCCTAATTAACATTATTTATTAGTTAGAATAATCAAAATAATTTTAAAACATTTTACCAGTCACAACATGGAAACTCCACGTATGTACATAGGTTCGAGTTTCCATACACCATTAGCACACCGAGACGAAGTTGTCAAGCTAAATACCAGAAAAGTAGAGGTAATAACAGTATCAGTAGATATAGGGAAGATTAGGCATCAACGATACGACTCAAAAACAAAATATAAATTAGTGAAATTAAAACATTATGAAGAATTTGGAATCTCAGGATTTCGCGGAAAAACAATGGATGCACCTACGACATTGTAAATAATTTCAAGCCATGCCATTCAAACTCTCTAACCATTGGTCATGATAATCACGCGGTCCCCACCCAGGTAGTCTATATCTATTAACATGGCTGAGTACAATTGTAACTGACTTCATGGATTGATGCCAATGTTTCTTAAGGTCGTCAGAAAATTCGGGATTTTGTCAGTGTCTTCATCAAACAAAACTATATCATCTGCGTACTCTAAGTTAATAAGTGAGTCTCCTGGTAGAAGATGAACTTCTGAAAAGTCAGACAATGAAAGTATTATCTATAAAAGCATGTTTACGACAACGTTAAATACAAATGAGGAAAGCAGACAAACTTGATAAACACTAATTGAAGTTGAAAAAAAATAGATAAAAAGGTATTAATAATTTAATGTTAAACACAATAAACCAAGCAGAAATGAATTATAAAAACATGCATTGACGTTGAGTAATAAGAATTGTACAAATTAATAAGAAATATTGTGCAGAGACAATTGATTAATAAATTACAGTGGTATGAATGAAAAATTTTTTTACCAAAGAGTGAAAATTTTTAAACGACAATGATTAATAATAATAGCACCGTTGGATGCCGGCTTAGTGGTCATGCGCGAGATCGAAGGTCCTGGGTTCTAAACCCGCGTGCGGGATCGTGGATTCGCACTACTGTGTAGTCTCATACTAGGTCAAAACGGCCATCCAATACCTCCAGATTTTCATTGGTGGTCTAACATTGATCGGTTTATAATCTCAATTACAACTCAATAATAATAGTTATTATAATAAGTCACATGTACACAATTATAAAATGAAAGAAAGATACAAAACACAATTAACAAACACCGAACACAAATATATACATTATTTGTTGACATGTATATAAAGCCACAGAAATGATAGAAGGAACAGAGGTAAGGTAACAATAACAACGAACTGTAACAATTAAAATATATTTTGTTTACTTGTTTAACTCGTCTGATGATAAATTAGAAACGATAAAGTTGTTTAATTGTAAATTGGTTAAAACCTAATTTTATACGTAGGAATAAGAAAATGAGTATCTCAATTATGTTAATCAATAATAATGATAATAATAATAATGAAGTGTTATATCGGTAAACGCCATTACAGGAAGAAAATTTTATAAATACAATAAGTACGGTCAAAAATAACATGAATTGAAGTCTTTTTTTTCTTCTCTAGAACATATCTATATGTTCAACATTTCAGGTACAATTTGTTAATCAATGTTAACCAGTAAGTAAGGAATACAGGTTAAAAATGAACCTGTAAAGAGATATGGATAAAGCGGCTACTATCAACTACTTTTCATCATTCAATACATACTAGATGTAATACAACAATATTATTACGTCATCAGCCTTCACGATCACAATGACAAATATGTTGTGACTGATTTGTTTGCGTTCAAACGACTAAAAGTTAAAATTAAAATGAATACGTTCACCAACTAGTACACTTTAAAAGTATTCAGGTGTTTTCTCAGTGGGGGGGGAGGAGGGGAGTAATGTTCAATAGTCCGAGAGCAGAAAGTCTTAGATTTAACTGATACAAATCATTAAATTAAGTAACAAGTCATATTTTCCATCAGAAAATATTATTGAATACATTTAAAATAGTGAAACAAATAAATGTAATACAGTTTCGTTTAAAGGCTTACACATAACACATACGAATTGATATAAAGTCTAAATCTTTATTTGCCAAAGTAGATTGTAAATGTAGTCGGTTAACAATTGTTGAAAAAAACAAACGATTAACTGTCTCTATCCACTTCATTTTAGATTCTTGAAGTGTTTCAATGATATTTGTTGAAACAAACGGGGTCACGTAAACAAGGTCATAAAATAATTATAATAACATCCAAAAATAATATATTTTAGCTATTGGCAAAACAATTGAAAATATGAATCCATTACATGTGTACAGTTAGATGCTAACCTAGTGGTATAATAGTTAAGAGTTTGATGTGAAACCGGAAGGTCCTAAGTTTCATCATTAACAGGGGTTATAAATACGTATTACTGAACAGTTCCATACATGAAAGAAAAATCCATCTAGTGCTCTTTGGTTTCCAGTGTTATCAACTTGAGATCAATGTGTAATAAATACTACCTGTAAATCAAACCAAACTTTTTAAAACCCCTTCAACTTTTAGCAATAGATCAAGTGTTCACAGATGGAAAATAACGAAACTTACACACAAAATGAATAATTTTTTATGATTATATTTTAAATTGGGATTCGATCCGCTCTTCATTTCATTTCTGGACTTTTCAACCGAATGTATATACATTATCATAGTGACGTGTTACGGTAGGACTTGAACACAGTACCTACTCACCTCTTCAAATTCTAAAATATTATTCACTAAACTATCGAGTTAAGATGATAACTATCAGTTGTTCAATATAGATGAGAGAGTTAATATGCTTTCGAATGTTGTTTATTGGAATTCATATGATATATAAACTCTATGCAGCTAAGGATGTGACTTTTAAAATAATCCATAAAATGTATATCCTGAATTCAAAAAATGACAGCTATATTCCAAAATTTAATCAGCTTACAAATGGAGGAGGAGAATATGAAGACATTAGGTATTTAAGAACTTCATAAACCGTTATGGATAGATCAATTCAGAGATGAATATTAATAACAGGAAAATACAAATCTTTATATAATAAATAATAAAAAGTTGAAATCATGAGTCAATTGAAGCTAGACTACCATGGAAAACCTGGAAGCACTGGACGGCCGTTTCGTGCTATTATGGGACTCCAGTGCTTCCGGGTTTTCCATGGTGGTCTAGCTTTAATTAACTCATGATTTCAACTTTGAAAAATACTGAAATCTCCACAAAACCCCTTCTGATAATAAATAGTTATTATGAAAGACAAATACTTCATTTTTAACAATAATAATAAACGTAACTAAATGAAATCTTACCATATCTATATCCAATAAATTTGAAAGATTGTTTTCCTACAAAGAAAAAAAAGTAACAAACAAAGTCAAGTGGAACAAATCATGAGTTTCAATGTTCAAATGATGGATTGGAAACCCAACTGAGATCATGATTCAATTCAGTATGATTTTGGCTCAATAATAATTCCATTTTTAATTCTGCATGAAATTTATTCATTATAATATTCTTTTTATTCATTCATTATGAACCTTGACTAGTATAATATAGAATATGTGTTTTACTGTAGTTTAGTGTAATATCCATTCCCATATTTCTTCTATTTTCGGTTACTTACTTACTTACGCTTGTTACTTCCCAAATGAGCATAGGCCTCTGACCAGCATTCTCCAACCTACTCTGTCCTGGGTCTTCCTTTCTAATTCTATCCAACACTTGTTCATTCTTCTCATATCTGTTGCCATTTCAAGGCGTAATGTGTTCTTTGGTCTTCCTCTTCTTCTTTGACCTTCAGGATTCCATGTGATGGCTTGTCTCGTAACGCAGTTGGGTGCTTTCCTTAATGTGTGTCCTATCCAGTTTCAGCACTTCTTCCTGATTTCTTCCTCCACTCCAATATGGTTTGTTCTGTCCTACAGTAGAATGTTGCTAATAGTGTCTGGCCAACGGATCCGAAGCATTTTGCGTAGACAACTGTTAATAAACACCTGTATCTTCTGAGTGATGGCTTTCGTGTTTATCAAAGTTTCCGTCATATCCAGCAGAACTGTCTTGACATTTGTATTGAAAATTCTGATCTTGATGTTGGTTGACAGTTATTTTAAGTTCCAGATGTTCTTCAATTGTATTTTCGTTTAAATACATGATATTCGTTAACTACTTATTAAACGTTAATAAAAATCGATAAATAATTAAGTATATTTGCTCAAATTGGTTGTCATGAATTTTTGGAGGTTAAATAAAGTGCCTATCTGAAATTAGTTTTAATTTTCTTCTTTAAGTCATGGAAATTACACTTTCCTACTATTCTGAGATTAGTTTTCCAACAGTTATAACAAGAGTAAACCATGTCTTATACAAGTAATTAATGAGAGAAACAAAGTTAATTATATACGGATTAAAAAAAGAGAATCTTTGTACAAATTTTCCCATTAATAAAATTGAGTAAAGAAAAAGAAACAATGAACACAGCAGGATATAAAATGAATTCATTCATTTAGTGGGTTCTCTTCAGCTGTTTACAATTTAAAAACAATGGTAATAATTATTCACAACTAATGTACATGCTTTATATTATTATTATTTATTATTTTATTATTATTATTATTATTATTAGCTTGATTCAATAATATATTATTTGGTACAAAATCGAATTCTCAGCACAAAGTATTTCAACATGTTTACGTTTCTTATTTCTTCGTTGCTCCTGATGATAAATATTTAGTGATCACCAGTTGGATGTCAGCAGTTCAGTCAATCGACATATGAATAATGTATATTCTTTTCGCTACATGCTCCAAGCAAACATGATATCTCTGATTAGACCTTTTGTAACCTTTACAGCGAAAGGTTGTACAGTTTTCAGAAACGCACCTGATTAGGTTATGTCCTTAATAGCCATAATGGTGTATTAAAACAAACAATAATAGATAACTTGTTGAAATATATAGATGACAGGAACAGGTAGCCCAGATGTTTAAGCAGGTCGCCCAAAAAGATTGATAAATATCATTATACTAACGAAGATTAGTAGAGTCATAACATCAAGTATGGAACTATTATAGAGTGGTAAATTGGATAGATGGTTTGAATTATTTTTTCTTGTTAGCGTTTTTTTGGCGAGTTTGGTTTTCTACGGGATGGGGTCGCTAACCTCAACACTAATGAACTCACCAAACTGCATCATGAGGCAATCCTTAACTTGGAATCCGGAAGGGAAGCGGAAAAGAGGAAGGCCAAAGAACACATTACGCCGGGAGATTAAAGCGGATATGAAAAGGATGAATAACAATTGGAAAGAACTGGGAAGGATTGCCCAGGACAGAGTTGGATGGAGAATGCTGGTGAGCGGCTTATGCTCCTTCACGAGAGACAACAGGCGTAAGTAAGTAAGTAAATTGGATAGATATTTATATTTTAACAAATGGGAAGATTTTAGAAGGAAAATTTTAAAACATATGGAGGCACGTTTCTAGAATCCATAAAATAAATAAATTCATCTTATCTTGTTAGGTTCGTTGTTTTCACTTTATTCAAATGTAAAGAATTACTGAAAACTGTGAAAGATTAGATTATAACAATAACCAATTTGTACTCATCTAACACGATAAAACAGTATTAGTATCAGTTAGTTAACAGTAACACAGAATCAGGGCACATTAAACACAATAGAATGAAATTATCAGGGTGTTAATCAACTCATTTATACATTTATATTACATTGAAACATTAACTTGCAATAAAAAAAACACACACATATATTTATATATACCTTGATAAATGAAAAATGATGAGATTCAAAGCCTTGTGAATTAATATTATTATTATCATCATTATTATTATTATCAATAGGATACAATTGAGAATTAAATTTCATTGAATGATCATTTTTAATTATTACTGATAAATCAATATATTGATTTTCCATTGTAATTTGTTTTAAAATTTTATTATTTAACCATATTAATAATTGATAAAATTTTAAATATAAATATTTATTGAAATGAAATAAATTAAAAAAATCATTTTGAAGTTTGATCAGATTAATTTTTAATGAATTCACATCTATATCATCTATATCATTAGATTGTAATAATATATTATCTAACATAGAATATGAATAATTCATTTGTTTATCATTTATTAACATTAATAATAAAGTTATATCATCAAGCCAATTAGTTAATCGTAATTTAATAATATGTAATAATTCAATACATGATAATAATTCAGATAACGATGACGAGGACGACGTCGACGACAAAGATGACGACGAAGATGATGATGATGATGACAATGTAGAAGATAATAATGGTATAATTTTTGATGATTTAATAATTGATTCTGATGATATATTTAATATTTTTTCAATATTGAAATTTTCTTCTTCTTTAATAGGAAATATATCATTAATATGTTGAATATAATAATCTAAACGATTTTTTGTATATTTTAAATGTTTATCAAATTCATTAATTAAATAATTTAAAATTTTATTATCAACAAATTTCTAATGATTTTTATTATAAAAAAAAAGAATAAGAAAACAAGTAAATGTAAAGGAGGTCTTTGAAACGATAATAATAATAATAATAATAATAATAGCAATAATAATAACAATAATAGTGTGTGATTTAAAAGTAACTTATTTATAAGCTTTATTACTTTTTGTATTATAATGTTAATTAATTAAAGGTAATCGGTAAGATATGCTGCGTTTAAGTTTTGAGTAGGGCATAACTGTAATCATTACGTGTTAGCGGGACGTAGATTGGATTAAAGCATGTTTCATGCATGATGGTGTTGCTGTGCGCTGATTGGCTAATTATAAAAACGGTCAGCTCGGGCATATTATTGGAGAAAACTCTAGAAGCTTCTTATGTATATACTATAAATATATGAACGATAAAGTAGTGATTGCTGTTCACTTATTATTATTATTTTGAATACAATTTGATTCCTGTTCAACGTGTTCTGATTTCGGGGTCTTGTCGAGTGTCACCGTATAAGAATACTAGACAATAGGAATAGCTGGGTCGTTTATATAGCAAAAAATACAATTATAATATTACGGAAATAATACTTCTAATGGGGATTCATATCTACATCACCTATTCTTATCATTTAGGAAAACATTTTACTAGCATGGTTAGCAGAGATGGATAGTGGCTAGCCACTATCCATCTCTGCTAACCATGCTTGTGAATTAAGGTATATCGAGGCAATACGCACAGTATGCACATATGCCAATTAGAGACTGACCAGTTGCAGTCCTAACAAATCGATGGGAAGATTCAAACAAACAATACTAAGTTGTATTTAAACATTTTACTGTTGAGCTGTTTAGTCAACAATTGATATATATATATATATATATATATATATATATATATATATATATATATATATATATATATATACTTATAAATCATCATCTGTTTTTTTCATTTTCTTTTATATATGGAGATTTACAATAACTAGTACCAATATCTTACAGGTTATATTATATTCTGGTTAAAATGCTTCTCTTGTGTTAATTCATCACTCTTTCTCTCTTATAACATTATGTCTCTTCATAGTATATTGACAAATTTTGATCTTTATACAATATCCAGAGTGAATATCAACTCTGAGATGCAGGTACATTCAGCTGACGAGTCCCAAATAGGACGAAATGTGCGTCTTGGATTCCACTGCTAGCCACTATCCATTTCTGCTTATAATGCTTGTGAATTAAGGCTATATCGAGGCAATACACATATTATGCACATATGGCCAGTAAGAGACTGATCAATCGCAGTTCTAAACATTAATGAAAAGATTCAAACAAACAATGCCAAGTGAATAAACATAGTTGTTTGTTTTTTCTCTAGATAAAGAAGTTCTAATATATCAATATAACTATCGATCGATTTAATATTCTTTCTTTATTACATAGTTTAAATCAAAATAACACAGATAGAAACTATTTACATAATCTATTTGTTCGTGTGTGTGTGTGCAAGTGTAAATACATTAAACATTAATCAATAAGAGATTAATATATATTCTACTATCGTCATTCGAAATATACCAATAAATCAATAAAAACAAAATTGCACTGTATTAAACAATAAAAAAATTAAAATACTAAATGGTTAGTTAAATGTGTGTCTAGTCTAATAATAATAATAATAATAATAATAATAATAATAATAATAATAATAATAACAGTAATAATAATAATAATGATATGGTAGACAGAATAATGTGTAGAATGACCTATTTTACAAAAAGTTAAAACTATGCTTTATGCTTATTTGATTATCACAATTAGGGTTTGTAGGGATTGTAGTAATTTTAATGGTTGGATTCATGAGTCGATTAAAGCTAGACCACCATTGAAAACCTGAAAGTACTAGATGGCTTTTTCGTCCTAGTATGGGACACAGCAGTGCGCATCCACGATCCCGCACATGGGACTTGAACCTATGATCTTTAGTCTCGCACGCGAACTCTTAACCTCTGAACCACTGAACCAGTATCCAATGGTGTTAATGTCTAACTTCAAACAATCCACAATATTGCGCGATCGTACATCATTATCTTGAGTGATTAACTGCTTCACAACAGATACGGTTGAACTTCACTGGTCGGTTATGGCTTCTCACTAGAACTCCAGGAAATTTATCTTGAAGCCAGTCATTAGTGAGCACATGATGATGATTATTATCAAAAATGCGGGTCTATGGAGATTGTAATAATTTTATGGCTTAAATTTATCAGTCCATTTAAACTAAACCACCATTTGATTTAACTGAAATAATTAAAAAAAATTGGTTTTTATATAATCCAAATATTAATTAATTAAAATTTATTCCGCTTTTAATTATTATGATTAATTAGTTGAAATTCAACCACTAAGTTATAAATTTTGATTGATTTCTCTTTAATTCTAGGATTTTAAGAGTTGGGTTTTATTATTAAATTTATACGATAAATTTTGTCTCAAAATCAAATATTTAAAATATTTTTACCAAGTGAATCAATGATGTTAAATTTAATTAAGATTATCCGTTTACAATAAATTTATATAGTTGAAATCATGAGTCAATTAAAGCTAGACCACCATGGAAAACCTGGAAGCACCGGACAGCCGTTTCATCCTATTGTGGGACTCCTCAGATGTGCACATTCACGATCCCGCCTCGTGTCATTTGAACCCAGGACCTACCAGTTTATAGATCAAAAATCTGTTTTATCAAGTAGAAACTATTGTAGTATTTAATCTAGTTTGGACTATATAGTAGAAATCTACTAAAACCTTGACACTTTATGAATCATACGCTAACCATATTCATTAAGATAATCTTAAAAGATTATTCACTCCAACTGATTATCAAGTTTAAGAGACTAGATTAAGCTAAGCCAGTTTTCTTTTCACCATTAATTATGAAATATATAAGGATTACTGGCCAAGTTTGTACTCGGGTACACTGAATTTCAGATGACTGGCTGTGTTATTTATGAACAACAACATTAAATTGTTCATCATCAGTATATTGTCATGTTTGCTAACTGTTTCTGGTGAGTTAAAAGCGGTTATTAGTGAAAATTTCGGAAAATAATAATTTAAGACCCAATGTCTTATTGTTTATTTTAATCGATCTAATACCAAGAATTTAGAGATCTGGAATTAAAAAGTCAATCAGTTTAAGCGTCAGACAACTTTCAATAACGTGATTCATCATCAACGTCGCACATATTGTGATGTATAACGTTTTAATGTAGTGAGTTTTTATCTGAACTAAAAATATCCCTGATGACATCAATTCTTATCAATGCACAAAAGTAGAAGCTATGACAAAGTGATACACATTCTTGTACTATTTTTAAACTTCAAGCGTTCAAGCAGGTAACAAGTCAATAAGTAGACGATATATGGTTACAAACCATTTTTAAAACATTTATTTATGATTAGATAACGAATCTGAAACCTGTTAGATTGCCTAACTAAAACTCAAACACATAATATTCTCAAAGGTGATTAAAAATTGGACAATATTCCTTAAAGTTAAACATCAATCTTGACAAACAACCAACATGAGTGATGAATTCATTATTTGACCGATTCATAATAAGTTACCAGGATATCATTGTACTAATGCCACACTAGCGAGTTTTGTTTAAAAAAAATTCATTTAAATCATGAACCGACCAATGTTAGATTTGATTACGGCGTGCTGAGTCATGGATGTTCACTGCTAAAAAGTCTCGTACTACAATGAAACGACCATCCAGTGCTTTTAGGTTTTCAGTAGTGGTCTAACTTAGATCGGTTCATGATTGCAATAAAGCTGAAAGATTTCTACAACCCTATACTGAAAAAAATCATCCAATCAAAATACTTACATATTGTAATTTTGAAATCCATTTCTTTGTGCCTACAATTAGTTTTCGCCAGACAATATTCAATTCATTCAGTAATTCGTCTTGATCAGTGGTAACAACTGATGTACTACTACTTGGTACAGTTGACTTCAATGAAGAATTCGTAAAATTTATTCGAAAACCATAAGCATTCAATTGACCGAGGAATTTTTTCAACTGATCACAAGATGTAGACAGATGAGTTAGTGATAATGATTCTCCAACTTGATTAACATTATGAAAACTCCTATCGTCGTCATCACCGTCATCATGATGATATGTGTCCAGTTCATATAGGTGACGCTCCACCTTAGTTAGACTCATTTTAACTTGAGATAGTAAATCATACACATCAGAATTCGATTGAAATTTTCTAGTGACAACACTTGAAGCATGTGAACTTAATTTATGAACGGGGTTGTATTTAACAGGACTCCTTTTATTACTTATTAAGAAAAGCAAACAAACATAAAAAGTTGATATGTAAAAAATTCAATAAAAAATTAGTAAACACAACAATGTTTACATGTGGATATTGGCCAATTTATCAGTTGGTTTATTTACAGGTTATTATAGGATGATAAAGGTGATATTGGGTAAAAAACAGTAGTGTGGTGTATGTTACTCATGTCGACATGAGTAGTATGTAAAATCAATCAGAAGTGGAATGCTTAGTAGCAGAAGGTTTGGAAGAGAACGGGAACAGAGGGTTTGAGATAATTAATAAACGTTCTGTAAATGAAGAATCGAACATATAGTTTTCAGATTTTACCAAGAAACTCTGTAATTCTATGTTTAAATACATTGGTTGTCCCCATTTCTGTTCTCCTTCACTACAGTAGCAGTAGTGTTCGTCTATACTCACTCTTCGTCTTTTATTACTTGAACCTTGTATTTACAACTCTGTCCTTTACATTTCTCTATCTAATTCATCTATTTATGTTTGGTTCTCATCATGATCAATAAAGCTATTATTATTAGTTCTAATCTTCCATATTTGTGTCTCGCTAATTCACTCTCATTAGATTGATTTAAAGAACGAAATATTGGATCAATCAAGATTGTCACCAAGTTCTACAATATCTATGATTCTCTGACAGATCACATGTTGGAAGGTCAGAAATATCACGAGCTATTTCATGATCACGGGTGGTAGGTGGAAAGTGATAGCCTGGAAAAGCTATTTTGAGAAAGTGGATTATTCACCTAACCGAGGGCATCCCCCGAAAACCATTGTATTTATCGTTCTGCTATTGTGAATATATCCTCACTATTAATGTAAAAATTCATTTGGCCCTTAATAAAAGCTTCCTATCAAGTCATAGTCACTTTACTATTGCATAACTAGTCCAGTTAATCGTTAGGAAGCATGTGTTATGGTTTACATGACACAATGATATTCTAGGAACAGAGATAATTGGTTAAGTTTCATATTATCACACAAAATACTGCACATCTTCATCACCAGAGAAAATCAAATCAATTTTGCTATGACAGATGACATGGAATCAGTGTTGTTGCTGGTAAACCAACTTAATCACTTCACTCCATATTTTGCAGATTGAAAGATAAATTCAAGATCATTTACAAAACTAGTACAAATTGTGATAAACACTACACTAGGCACAGTAGACGCTATCATCATATATGCATACACAAACGGAAACTATCAATGCAACAACACAGTATGTTATTATTGATATCAATAAATGTAGACAATCAAAAACATGAATTCAAATGGAAGAACATAGAAATTCTGGATTGTGGGGATTCAGATCAATCAACAATCGACAGACGAACCGAGTTAAACCCAATCAAAAAACCTGTTTGAAAAAAGTCAATCAATAAACTGACCGTTACAGTAATTATCAACTACACAAAATAAAGTCCATATGGTGTAGGGAGGTGGCAAGTAATATTTACCAAAACTTACCCATCAATAACTATTTTTGAAGTGATGTTATCATTATCGATCGAATAATCCGGTGACTTTGCAGTGCATGATTTGGAGACTAACTGTCTATGCTTTGAATCCATCAATAATAATGCTGATGATGACAGTGATGGTGATGGCTCATTGATTAATAAGTCAGATGATTTTCTTGATATTACGCTGCTATGTTTCTCTTTCAAACAATTCTTTGCCAAACCTATTTGATCAGGAACATTCGACTGAATTTCTGTGACAAAAAATTTAGAAAAGATAGTGTTTGATTTTCTTAAATGAAGATAATATTTATAATTTTTGTAGAGAAATAATTTTCAAATTGAACGGTAGTTAACTGATGAATAACAGTTGTCGTGAATTGATTTATTATTTGGAAGAATTATATGGAAAGGTTTAATACAAGTGCACAGAAACAAAACAGAATAGCTAGTTTAGTAAAAGTATGACACTGTAACACAATTTGGCGAAAATTTGAGAACATTAGTGAAATATTTCACATCTATATCAAGTGAGACGGAGCTTCAACACTGCTTTGCATTGAGATTTTCTTGAGCAGTGAAATAAAGTGAATTAGTTCAATTTACAAACAGAAAAATGTCCAGAAGTTTCTGAGATAATAGGAATATTGTAAATCGTACATAATTCAGTCTCATTACTTCATGGTTCAAACATATAATTAATGTATTTAACTAAAGTAAGAACGATAGACACAGCAGGATATAAAATGAATTCATTCATTTAGTGGGTTCTCGTCATCTGTTTACAATTTAAAAACAATGATAATAATTATTTACAACTAATGTACATGTTTTACATCATTATACTAACGACGATTAGTAGAGTCATAACATCAAGTATGGAAGTATTATAGAGTCGTAAAATGAACAAATGTTTATATGTTACTAAATGAGAAGACTCTGGGAAGGTATGTTTCCAAATAATGAAAAACAATGTTTAAGTTACATAATAATAACCATTACAATTGTGTAGATTAACACAGTAAGACGAATAAAACTCAAAAATGACCTAAAAATCTTTATGAAAATGACATTAACTATGTATATTGGTTGTAAATAATATGTATTATTGTTTTTAGGATGTAAGCAACTAAAGGGAAACTTCGAAATGACTTACTTACTTACTTACGTCTGTTACTCCCAATGGAGCATAGTCCTCCGACCAGCATTCTCCAACCTACTCTGTCCTGGGTCTTCCTTTCTAGTTCTATCCACTTTTTCGTAGTTTTCGTAGTTCACCACGTCTCCGCCCCATACAGTAGGACTGTCTTGACATTTGTATTGAAAATTCTGATCTTGGTGTTGGTTGACAATTGTTTTGAGTTCCAGATGTTCTTTAGTTGTGAATACGTTGCTCTTGTTTTGCCGATACGCGCCTTCACATCTGCATCAGATCCACTGTCTTCATCAACGATGCTGCCCCGATATGTAAAGGTTTTCAGATCCTCAAAAGCTTCTCCATCAAGTGTGATTAAATTGGTGCATGCTGTGTTGTATTGGAGTCTTGCTTTTCCTTTTGTGTATGTTGAGACCTACTGCTGCTGAGGCTGCTGCCACACTGGTCGTCTTCTGCATTTGTTGTTGCGTGTGTGATAAAACAGCCAGATCATCTGCGAAGTCTAAATCGTTCAGCTCCATCCCGTGCTTCCCTCCAGATGTTGACGTCTTCATGATCCAGTCGATGACCAGGAAAAAGAGAAAGGGTGAGAGTAAGCAACCTTGTCTAACACCGTTCTTTACCTCCAGCGAGTCAGTGAGTTGTCCTCTAGCACGATTTTGCAGTTTAATCCATCATAGGAGTTCCGCATGATATTAATTATCTTCTCAGGCACGCCGTAGTGTCGAAGAAGCCTCCATAGTGTTGTCCTGTACACGCTGTCAGATGCCTTCTCGTAGTCAATAAAGTTGATGTAGAGTGATGAATTCCATTCAATTGATTGTTCCACAATGATCTATAGGGTTGCGATTTGGTCTGTACATGATCGATCCTTACGGAATCCAGTCTGTTGATCTCGAAGTTGGGCGTCCATGGAGTCCCTCATTCTGTTTGACAATACCCTATTAAAGGCTTTTCCTGGTATTGAGAGAAGAGTGATGACCCTGTAGTTATCACACTTGCTTAGATCGCCTTTCTTTGGTATTTTGGTCAGAAGTCCTTCTTTCCAGTCTGTTGGTGCTTGTTCTTCATCCCAAATCTTACTGAAGAGAATGTGGAGAATCTTTGCAGTTGCTGCTACATCTGCTTTCATTGCCTCTGCTGGAATGTTGTCTGGTGTCGCTGCTTTGCAGCTCTTGATTTGTCTAATGGTCATGCTGATCTCTTCAATTGTTGGTGGGCGAACATATTCTATTATGTTTATTGTTTTTGCTTTAGTCAAATTCATAAACGGGAAAACAGCCACCGAAGTTGTACTAATCTACAGGTATTCTAACAAGCCAGATTGATTTTATCTGTATTGTTTATCTGTATTAAAATGTTTATATTTTTTAATCTTTGTTGACTTCCATGTTCACTAAAATACTTCATCTTCATTGACCTGACGAGAAATATGTTATAACATGTATCGACTATGTTGTGTTCAAAGTTCTATTGGTACTGATTGTACCACCACAATATATGGTTAAATTATTGACTAAAGTCGAGTGACTTTATCACTGAATAATAACGATTCAATCAAAGTAATTATGCCACAGAACTGAAGTGAATTAATCCCACAAGCCATATAATCTATATAGGCAGATTTATAGATATAATTTGCGACCTTACGTGAATTCGCATTCATCAACGGAGGCTCGAAACCACTGTATTTATTTTGATTCAGGCAGCCAATCAATAACATTACTACTTTAGAAATACCAGTATACGCATGTCGAAGAACATATGGATATCAAAATAACTGTCTGCCAACATCAAAGTCAGAATCTTCAACACGAACGTTAAACAGTCGTACCGTAAGGAGCTGAAACTTTGAGAACTACTGAAACTATCATTAAAGCAGTAAAATTATTTATAAGCAGTTGTCTACTCAAGATACTCTATTTCCATTGACTAAATATCATCAGCTGCAGCCTACTGTGAGAAGAAAACAGGTTCCAGATGAAGAGGAAATTAGGAAAAGACACTGGAAGTCGATAGGACATACATTACGGAGACCATCAAACTGCACCACGAGGCAAACCCGAACTTGGAATCCTGAAGGGACATGGGAAAGAGGAAGGCCGAAGAACGAACTGAGTCGGTAATCGAAAGCTGACGTGAAAAGAACGAAGAGCAACTGGGAAGGTTTGCCTAGGACAGGTTCGGTTGGAGGATGCTGGTGGGCGGCCTATGCTCCTTCACAAGGGTTAACAGGATTGAGCAAGTAAGCATGTTAATTTTACTTATGGTATAAATACCGATAGATGATGGGAGAGACATTCAAACTGTAGTGTATGATACTCTGTGTGTATATATAAATCTTACCACACTACAATTAACAGATAAAGCCTTAGACGTTGGTCAAGATTATATTACTCGTTCTCCTGACGCTTAGATTTTAGTATCGGTAGAAATGAAGAACGAGTATTCTGCACAACATTTTCGATGAACTGACTATTCGTTTAAATCTTGAAGAACATTCAAATCAAGCTAAAAATGCTTTCAAAATTACGACAATAGAAACATAAATAAATGTTATCAAATTCGATATTACGTTGTTATAGTCAGTAATGTGGCGTAAAACAGATTTATCAATTCTGCATTGGTTATAATTCATCTATCCAAAATGATGCAGTCAAACGTGTTGATTATTGTTCCTTGAAAAACGAGTTGTACAAATAGCTAAACAACAGTAGTTGAATAAGTTTATGCATGCCGAGTAATTTGTTCTGTACTATGTGTACTGTGGTTGACAATAATTATGTAGCACTGAACTTATCATGTGATATTATTTATGATGTTAAATAAAATCTATCAAAAAGAATATACGTATGTCTCTTTTGAATTGCAAAAGTGTTATCTGTATGTAATAAACAATCATTATCTAATGGTATTTAGAAAATACAATAAAAGTATCGATAACACAAAAACATTACCGTTATTAAATGATCTCACAGTTGTTGCTGACGAGTGATCGGACTCCGCTTGAAATAATGATGGCGACACAGGCTTTATATCATTTTCGGGAATAATATCCTGTATTGTTAAATAATTAAATAAAAAATCATTCATTATTGGTAACTTGACATGTTGAATCAAGGAGAATGGTGCGTATTCTTTAATCAGGCTGAAGCTATGTTCAACAATATCGTCAAGTACCAATTCAAAGAAATAAAGAAATGTAAAAGATAAATCTGCATGAAAAATTTCTACAGTAGGGACGTATAAACAAGCAGTCTGTAGTGTGCCTGTTCGTTTGATTACTGAGTATTTATTTGGACCAACTTTGGGATTCGATAAACATGAAGTGCGAGGTTTACCTAATGATGTTGAAGATTGTTGCCGATTTACATTTGATAATCTATAACTAACAGGAGAAGAAGTAGAAGATGGCAATATCGCTAATGGGTGCTGTTTTTGTGATTTAGGCGGGAGAGTAGTTTGTGATTGATTTTGTGGTGACCGAACAGTTAAAGGTAGACATTTTGTTCCATAAGTTTTACTAGAATCTTGTTTATTAATTTGTTTCTTGGCTAGTACGACAGGTTTCATTAAAGTAGGTTTTGAATGGGCAATAACTGAATTTATAGTTTCATTATTTTTAGTTACAGAATTCGACAGTCTACTTTGATCCATGTTATCATCTGAAGAACAGATATTATCAACTAAATGCTTAGAGTTTTGAAGTTTTTTCAATCTTTCTGATCGATTCACATTTCCCATTGTCTTCTTTGTTGCTGCTAATACAGATAAGGTAGATAATCGATTAGATGATTGACAACTCTTGATAGAATTCTTAAATGAATCACTAGTATCAGTATTTTTTTCTTTTTCAGCCACATGATTACGTAAACATTTGGATTTTATCACTGGGAAATGTTTTGTAGATCTATAATTGTTAATACGTGTACATTCATGTAGTTGATTTCGTTGATATTGTTCATGTTGAATTATTTGTTGTTCATTATGATTTTGTTGATTTCTTTCATTATTCAAATTCATTTCATTAAATATTAACCCATTATTATTTGTTGCAAATATATAATTTTTAGATGTAAACATATTTCTTATTACAACTGAATATAAATTTATATTGATTAAATAATTCAATTGTTTAAAATAATCAATCAATGAATTATTGATTAATTTTTGATTTTGTATATAGTTTATTTGATAATAATTTTTTAACCAATATCTACTATTAATTAATATATAAGTAGTATATTTTTGATAAAATTGTTTAATATTTATTAAAAAATAAGGTTTAATTAATTTATTCATATAGAAATTTGTTGTAATAAATATAGAATGAATAGATTTATTGATTATTTTATTATTATTACCATCCATTGATAAAATATATTTGTTATAATATTTATATTCAATTTGTAAAGGATGATGATATAATATGGGATACTTTTTATTTATATTAAATTTATTTAAAAATAATAAATAATGTTTATTAGTATTAGTAATATATTTAATGAATAATGTTGAATTTTTTTTATTTTTTAAATTTAGGATAAAGAAATATTTCGATATTTCATTGTTATTAGTAATAATACTACTTATAGTTGTATTTATATTACTAATTAAATGATCATTTTTGATATTATTATTATTATTATTATTATTCTTCATTATTCATTAAAGAGATAGAAGAAATGTTTAAGATTATTTTGAAGCTTGATATTTGAATGATAATGATAATAATCTGGACTATAATTAAACAATTCACATTGGTAGTTTAATTCCAAATAACTATTTTGTTTTCTAAATACTCTATTATGAGTGTGATTTATCTTTTTTAAAATACTTATTTGGATCGATAATAGGAACTAATCAATCATATCAATATTGAATGTAATTAATTTATACAGTTGTGTTTAGTTGATGATGTCTACGATGTGATGGAGATTTATTCTACTTAAATAAATTATTGTTTATTGAATTATCATGAATTAAATAACTAAGATAGTGATAAGTCTTGTTACAAATATGTTGAAATCTTCTTCCTAACATATTTCAATAAACCTCAACTACTTCTACACGTCATATGAAGTAAAATAGAAAGGATGTAAATTGTGAGTAAAAGCTTTATTTCAAGGTTAGGTTATATACAAAGAAAAATGAGGGTATTTATAAAGTCACACACGACTTTGGGTTTCTGGAACCATACCAAGCATAGTAGTAGTATAGGTAAATATCCAATAAAAATGATTCTGTATTTCGCAGATGATTCTGAAAAACTTTTTTTCGACGCTGATCGGACAAAACGTTTCCTGGAGTTTCCGAGCCTCTAGAGACTTTTAAGATACTTTGGGACTCTCAAAACAGTAAGATAAAAGATGGAGGAATGATGTCAAACTCTAGGTTTGAATTTCTCATGCATTGACAAATGACGCTCACAAAAAATTTTACTTCTTATATTTTGATTTACTGGTTAGCGTTTTTTTAGCGAGTTAGTTTTTCTACGGGATGGGGTCGCTAACCCCATGCCCAACCCTCCTCCTTTACCTGGGCTTGGGACCGACAGTAACTCAAGAAGAGCTACAGGCGGAGTTTTATATTTTGATTTAATCCCGCTATAAGCATGCTTCTAGAGTTTATAACTTTTTCACTTGATTCCCTATTAGAAAGTCCATAGATTAACTCAAATGTGTAAAAGAATGGCGGTGTTTGATGAAAACATTAACAAAACACAATCTTCTGAATGATTTGAATATCACATACAAGGATATTAGAGATGTAATTCTCTTAAAAGAATAAAGCTAGGGACACCAGTAGTTTGTAGGAAGGTTAAGTCAAACTTGAGGCTTGCCAATTCGTAGGCTCAATCTGACTCCAAAGTTTATAAAACCCGATTAATTTTAAACATTTTCTTTGGTTTATCACAATATACAACAAGACTTATTTGACAACATGACATTAGACGTTGGATACGAAGTGTGTTAGGAAATTGATATATTTCATGCGAATATATTCAACAGATCACATGTACGGTGTACATTGTTTGTAGGACATCGGAATTATATATGGCGTATGTGGTCGTGAAACGCTTGTCTAGTATGGATGTAAACTTTTCAGTCCAAATCAATGGAAAAGTAATTGTCTGATTCGATATAGCCCAAGAATAGTATAGGCGCACACACATTCGCGTATAAATGGTATATGCGTAAAACGTTAATAAATAATCATGAAAATACTTGATAGCATTAAGATAGTTACAATATTGAAACGAGATTTGAGCGTTGAAATAATCCAGACAAGAACAAGTCTACGTGAATGTGAGGCTGTTACGAGTTCTTTCTAGTTGTAAAGTCTTGCTTCAAGGTAGGTCTCGAAAAACTTCAAGACTAACCATGGGGAGAGAAATCTCATCATTTCTGATGAACTGACAGCTGAAAAAACTTAGAACAGATGGAAAGAGCTCGTCTGGATTCCTTACATTCGTGTCATTTGTGATGAAACATCTGTCTTTCTGTCGAAAGGCTAGTATACTGTACAAGATCCCGATCTCTATTATTGTGTAAGTGTGGAACATGGTTTACGAAGATGGTGGATGTGTTTATGTTGCAAACATGTGATCATAAATATATTTGAAGCATTTTTCTTGTATATCAAACCCATACATTGGGTAGTGTTTAGGTTAGCGGTACAGTATTATTGTTATATCCCCTGGTGAATTATGAATGATAACTCTAAGGACTATTTATCGACCAATGTATTATGACTATTTCTTATTGTACAGTTGTTACGTAACTAAATTATTCATATTCGTGTTTTCTATTATTTTGATCTTTGATTTATGATCATACGATTCTTGAGTTATAATCAGTTTATTGATTACTTTGGTTTGTATAAAAACCCAGTATGCTTGTAAATAATGATTCATATTGCCGAGGCTGTTATTTGTGTTCTGGACTCAACTGGCTGGGCTAGACAGATAGGAAGGACCGAATAGCACCCAAGACTGCTCAGGGCATACGTTATAACAGTGGCGACGGGGATTTTGGTACGCAAAAGAAAAAAGTATACAGTTTTCGACGGGGATTCTGGAAAAAAATACAGCAATCAAGACTGCTTGTACGATTTCAATCATCATTTGCGGCCGATCAATAAATTCACTCCTCTCTAATCGCACGTTCATACAAATTACGGGCGCATACGATATAACAACTGGCGACGGGGTAAAAAAAAAATGGCTCTAACTTCCGATCAATTTCAGTTGCTAATCCAGCGACAAGAACAGCGCTTTAGGAAGAGTCAATTGGAATTCATTGACAAGCTACATGCAAAGCTGCTGAATCACACATGCTTTGGGGGTGCAACGGAAGTTGACGCATTAATTTCAAAATTGCGTACAGAGCTGGAAATCGATTGCAGAACAAATGAATATGCCAGTGAAAGCCTCTATGAATCCGTGAAAAGCAGTAATTTAAGCGAAACACTAGCAGTCACACATGATCAGCCCAGTAGTCCAGTATTGTCTGTTTCAGAGGCATGCCCTATACGTGGCTCAAGTCCTACTATCCCTGAAACAAAACGTGCGAACAATGAATCGTCCAGTTCACAGAAAGACAATATCTTATTAAGCGCCCATAAAATTGCTGCAGTACCCGCCCACGAAGAAACGGGGAACAAACCAAACAGTATAGTGAATACAGTGGTGCCAAATCAAACCAGTCATGATGCAAAAAGTTTTTCTAATGAATCTAATGATCAAGGTTATCTAATTGTTCTGCCAGATCCCGATTATTTTGCTGATTCATATGTTCCTGTTCAAATCTCTTATAAAAATGGGGGAAAAATATCGGATGCATTATATGATAATCAAGAATCCAATACAACTTTCATAGATGCTGATTATCCTAATGATTCATTATCTACTAATGAGGTTCCGAGTAAATTCAAGGAAACTGTTTCAGAAGAATCAGACGCTGGTGACCTCAAATCGAATGTCGTCGATCCTCACGATCTAATCAGTTCTGGCGGATTCTCTGTTAAATACGACGAATATGTTTTAAATAATGTCACAATAATGGTAACTTGGGTACATGAGGATCCAACAGTATATCGTGGGGGAGGATGAATTCGAGAAATTAAAAATCCGGATGTCAACTCCGGATTTCTCAAAAAGGGGAGGTGTTATATCCCCTGGTGAATTATGAATGATAACTCTAAGGACTATTTATCGACCAATGTATTATGACTATTTCTTATTGTACAGTTGTTACGTAACTAAATTATTCATATTCGTGTTTTCTATTATTTTGATCTTTGATTTATGATCATACGATTCTTGAGTTATAATCAGTTTATTGATTACTTTGGTTTGTATAAAAACCCAGTATGCTTGTAAATAATGATTCATATTGCCGAGGCTGTTATTTGTGTTCTGGACTCAACTGGCTGGGCTAGACAGATAGGAAGGACCGAATAGCACCCAAGACTGCTAAGGGCATACGTTATAACAATTATGTAGAAACGGTAAGCCGATTAATGAGATCATAAACAATCATCGACTAAAGCAGTTGCGACATGTGCTATCCATCCACACCCAGTTTCTATCCTTAAGATTATTGCTGGATAGTATAAAGTGAAAGAACATTAGGAAGGCATAACATTATTTAGTGAAATCACTGACTATTGTTCTGAACCTAACTTATGGTTGGAGTGATAAGTCTTGCTAATTGAACGTTATACCCGGATCCTAAGCTAGTCTCGTAACCCCCAAGCTAAATCTACACAGCGACTTGAACACGAGAGAAAAGGCGCTAAGTATGCGAAAAGCACTTTACTCCAATGGTTCATTTATGTACAGAAAATATAGGGTTTTAATAGTGTTTTAAAAGTCCTTGGGTTCTCCCGAAAATTCTGGAATGCTACTAAGCATAGTACCAGTGTAGTAATCGGCCACTCAGAAACTCTACATGTGATTTTTCATTTTCGTGATGTTTCTAGCAAAACTTCTAGTCAAACGCTTATTGGATAAAATGCTTCCGTATGTTTTCCTGAGCTTGGCAAGTCTGTTGCGAGAAATTTTCAGGATCACCTCAACATGGAGATAACCCGAAATCGGTAGTAATTACATTGTTTCTATATCTCTCTTTAAATGTCCAGTTTAATATCATCCCAAACTTTACGTTCCTCGATCATAATTATTCTTCCTAAACTAGAATTCTCATATTTAGTTTGCCATAGCACCAGATAGTTTTATTTTCTCTCTCCTTGCTTTTGATCTTTGTAATTTTAACCCTCAATGTGTTGATGTAAAATGTGGCGAACTGTATTTATAACCGTTTTTTCCAGGTTCTATGTTGATTAGAATTGAATAACTAACATATTGACTATCATAATTTCTAATAGTTTAAACAAAGACTAAAGTATCATGGTGAATAACTCGTCTGGACAAATCTAAGTTTTATGAAATATCTGTTTTTAAAATCACAGTAAGTTCATCTTGATGTTATTAAGCGCCTATGTGATTTATCCTAAGTTTTAAACAGATTTTAATAAGACTCAGACATGTGACTTTTAAGCCAGTTTTACACTTATAATAACTTATTTCATAGGAAAATGTGATCATCAACATGTGTCACTCCTATATTCACATCCTTGTAATTCTACACTTGAACATTTGTGTGCTTGCATACTTATTATTTTATCCAATCTCAGTCTACTTTTAGCATTATGCATTATCTATTTTGAGTTACATCAATGCTTCTATGAAGTACTATTTTGAGTAGGTACATACATCTCCTGTTTCCGTTTTAAGTCTCTTTATTTGTTTGACGAAATGGGTGTGTGAAGTGAAAACACTATACGAAACTCTCGTGTTTCGACTTTTGATATCCACGTTGTTATTAAAGTGATTTGTTGATCGAATATATACGAAGGCAAATAAGAGATGTATCATTCGATTGACAAGTAGTCAAAATCACATGCCTGAAAACTATAAAAAGTATTTTTAAAACTTTTAAGAAACATGTGAGATGAAGGCCAATAGTTATGTAGTGATTAATGTGGAATTTGAAGACAGTGTTCATGACACATTGACAATCACTAACTGAAAATCGATGTTGAGAAAAAAACAAGTTGCATTAGACGTGACGTTCTATTTCTATTTGGGATATTTCAGGAGAAACAATATGATTAATCTCAACACAAATATTACATTATTAGCTGACAGCTGCTAGGAAGATTTCACGTTGTTATCTAGGTTTTTACATTAAATGTAAATTTCAAGCAGAGATAGATAGTGTCTAGCATTGGAATCCAGGACGCGCGTTTCGTCCTATTTGGGACTCGTCAGCTGAACTTACCTACATCCAAGAGTTAACGTTACGGGATTCGAACTCACTACTGTTCACTTCAAATGCCATCGCATTATCCACTTAAATACTGAGTCCACTGACTTGTGCAATCGGGTGAAGTTTAATTCATTTGGTCTCGGTTGTTTGAATCTTCCGATTGACGTTTAGGACTGCAATTGATCAGTGTCTTATTGGTTCATGTGAATGCTGTGCGGATTGCCTTGATATTGCCTTAAGACACGAGCATCATAAACAATAAATGAATTAAATGCTAATTTCTCTTCCGTAACGATAGACTCAAGCACACTTTTCTAGTCTATATTTCGTTTCGACATAATCTTTGATGCTTTTTTAATCGTTGTTACCACTCCTAGTTTGTCAATTTTTTGTATATCATAGGGTCACATTTTGTCGTATGTACAGAGTTGCTTCATTCCAACTGGTTCTTCGTCGAAGTATTAGGTGTCTCTGAGCCCACTTCTTTTTCTTATGTCCCCATCGTTTAAAGATAATGTTGAAGTGTTGTGTGACAGTTTCAGCAGAGTCCAGTTGACAATAGATCCCATCCATATTAGAATAATCTTGACAGTTTGTCACTTGCAATTACTGTAGGCCCAACCAAACACCAATTCTTAATAGTTGCCCACAAGATTTAACAAATGCCTTGAAGAACAAAGATTATATAACTCACTTTCATATTGTTTACTATCATTAATTAAATACAACAAATATTTTAATCCACACATCACCTTGGAAAAATATTTACCTTAATGCAATTTTTCTGTCTCATCTCTTCCTGAAGTGGATCCAAGGCAGATAATGTTAAACTAGACCTCAGTTTTATTGAATCAGTAGATTCATCTTGATGAGTACTATAAAAAGTTTAAAAAGGGTGAGTAAAATTGATTTCTGTGCATCCTTCATACAAAAGTATATGGTTTCTAAAAATGACTAATTGTTTGAACCATAAGCCTATGTACTGTATCAATCCAATTCACACTTGACAGTCGTCACTAACTTTTAGTCAAGTACACTAAGAAATATCGATTTTAATAGATGACTTTCAAGCGATCGGGTTACGTATGCTTGATCTGCAGTCTATCTAGCAAGGTTTATTAAACAATCATAATGTGATGTCAATGTGCATCAAACACGAAAAACAGTTAAATTCACTTTGTATTTTTTGTTTGAATCTTACTATTGATGTTTAGGAATACAATTGATCAGTCTTTTATTGGTATATGTGCATCCTGTGCGGATTGCCTCGATATTGCATTAAGTCACAAGCATTATAAGGATGACGAGCTAAGTGGATAAAGCGATGGGGTTTGAAACGAATAGTGCTGGGTTTGAGTCCCAGAGTGAATATCAACTCTGGGATGCAGGTACATCCAACTGACGATTTCAAAAAGGAATGAAACGTGCGTTCTGGATTCTGTTGCTAGCCAACATTCAACTTTTCTTATAACAAAAGAAAGTTGTTCACATCAAAGTAAACAAAGTTGTAAACTGTCTTTTGATTAAGTGAGCACGATCTAATTTATATTGTGAAACATCTCTGTTTTGACTAACTTATATCTTATTTCATCGAGTAATGTATCATAAAGATACAAAATACTTTTATTCAGTATTACACATCAGGAATAGTCGTCATTATTATTTTTGTTATTTGGTCACTATTTAGGATCGCGAACAAGTTTCAATACTGGGAGAAGTAAATATTCAATATACCTTGGTTTTCAGACATGACAAGCCATGATGAAAACCATCAATAAAATTAGTTCACTTAAGATTTCAACTGCTTCTTTATGTTGAGAAGGTTTCATTTAAAATTCTGCGTAAATATGACCTATATTCATAATTGAACCTAGAGTGGTCAGGGATTTATTTTAGGCGGAAGCAGCTTGTTTTAGTTTATAAACTGTTATGATTGAGTCTAACTATTCTGATCAGGCCAATCCTTAATTCAAAATCACATAACATAATTACAAGCTTCGTGTTAGGTGAGCTGCAGAACGATTGGCTGACCAAAGAGTGACGATTTTTTCTGATAAGAACTTCATAATAAACTATCTTTTAAAAAGGAGCAAATAATTGGCAAAGCTGAAACTTTGAAAACTAATATCTGGCGAATCTGCATATACATATACGTATAATCTGCATTTATTAAACAGTGGATTTACGGTATTATTATATCGTTTTAATTATATGCATCCATATATCTCATTAACAGTTGATATTGTCGTTTATTATCAATAAACTACAATTTACTGATTATATACCTGTTGCTCAGTTTTATATACCGTAGATGATCTTGTTTGAGATTTATTATATATGGTTAGTTATGGTATTGTATTAAATGTATAATATAATGTGTTACAGTGTGAATAACAGGAGGCACATTCTGTTCCGGGGATAGAACTAATTAGCGTTATCATTTACTACAGATATGATGTGGAAATTAGTGTTGTTGTTGTTGTTGTGGTAAGCGGAACAAACAACACTATGTTGTGAACAGAACACTGGTTGGGGACAATCGAATGTATTTAAGCAAAGATTACAGACTATCTCGGTAAATTCTGATAACCAAACAATGAACAGTCAATTTGCAAATTAATAACCAATTGTTTCAATCTTCACTGTTTCTTCTCTAATTCCATTGCTCATGCATTTTCCAAACGATTGCGCTTCATTTCAGTTCTTTCCTCATCGGTCTTCTGCGAAAATACATTCTATGTCTGACCCACGCCATATACTACTTATATGGATATAAGTAGACAACACCACACTCGTCCCCCCTTTAAAGCATTCGTTCATGCGGTGGTTCTGCTCGCCACGCCGCTATCTTCTTCCACTGCAGTCTGTGCCAAACTCTCCGTCAGAATGTCGAGTCTGCGGCGCGCTAACCTCCATAGCTCCGTCGACCTGCCGGGGCACCAACATCCGCATCCACCCGGCACCTGGGACGTTCAACACCCGTGCTCCACCAGCCTGCTGAGCCATCTACATCCGATGTCCGCCCAGCAGCCGCACGTCCCACTGCTCCTCTCCGTCGACAGCACCTGCTACAGCCAACGCTGCCCCGCCAGAACACTCCACTCGACGCCACCTCTCCGCACCAGACTGCCCCAACTAGCACCTCAACTCCAGACCCGCATCGGCGTCCGCAGAACAGCACCCTTCCTCCTCCCGGTTGGCAGCGACACCAAATGTAGTGAACACAACACTAGTTGGGGACAATCGAATGTATTTAAGCAAAGATTACAGACTATCTCGGTAAATTCTGATAACCAAACAATGAACAGTCAATTTGCAAATTAATAACCAATTGTTTCAATCTTCACTGTTTCTTCTCTAATTCCATTGCTCATGCATTTTCCAAACGATTGCGCTTCATTTCAGTTCTTTCCTCATCGGTCTTCTGCGAAAATACATTCTATGTCTGACCCACGCCATATACTACTTATATGGATATAAGTAGACAACACCACAACTATACTCAGGTAAATCACCCTTGACAGTGTTGTTAATCATTGTCGAGTCGATGAATATAATAGAGTTCATTGAGAATGCACACTAGTGGTAAACACATACACACACATACAGTCAAAGAAAACCGGTAATAAGTTTAAAGTTTAAATGATAAACTATGCTATTGACTTTATGAACCACTGAGGTTTACCAAAAAGTTTTCAATGTCCAAGCAACGTATTGTATCCAACGTTTCCGGCTATCTTCCCATTCATCTAATAAGTGAGTGCTGAATATCAGACCGTACTTTCACTAAAGAGTTAATTTCAAGGGTTTGCAGCTATCCGCAGAAGTCTGGTGTAAATATATCAGTGTAACATACATATAATATATCAGAATAGAAAAAGAAATACAAATATGATGAAAGTTAGGGGTTGAAATGAAATCCTTAGTAGAAATTAACACTAATGTGTAGCACGCAACCACATAATGAACAGAAAATGTAAACGGAAATGCTAGATATAGCACATCACTTAAACAACTAAAAATATGACAGATAGCCTCGAACTTGTTTTATAATAAACAGTGACAACATTGAATAAGGTCACACACATATAAACTACTTACTTATTGTAATATTCAATGTATTTATTTATTCGATTTAAATAAGTATAGGAACAACAAAATTGACGCAATAAAACTGTTGTATCCGAATTAGCATTTATGCTGGTCCAATTGACTACTTTACATAAATTAACCAAATGATTATGAATGCATGTCATATACAATAATTTAAACTGAATTTCCTGTATATAAGGTGGAGAAAAAACAATACGGACAAATAAGAATAATGGTAACAATATTAATTATTCTGAATGGATTTTCTACACTTTGAACAAAGGAATCTGTCGTCATTCAGTCCTATGACTATCATATGAGATTTACTTAAAGTAAATCAAAGATAATTACAGTTAAACGTCGAGAAATGAATAATTTTCATTATAAAATAACGGATTGAATAGTACATCCTTAGAAGAACCAATTGGATCCTATTGGGTTAAAAGATTTTTAGATAAATAAACTGAATGAATTTATGAGATTTTGAATTTGCTTCATTTGAAGTGACTAAGAATTGTGTACACTATACCCATTCCTTTACTGTGAAATATCTTGGTGGGCGAAGAATGAATTCACAGTGACTATAAATCACGACACAGAAGTCAGCTAAGTTGATGACAACCGTTAATGTATATCATATCACAATCATAAAAAGTCACTGAATCATTTTATTCATCATTACCAACTAAGAAGCATAATATTTCCGGCTGACTACTATGGTATTCGACTAGTATGCTTTACTTCCTCACATAGGCGTTCACCACGTCTGTCTAATAATCCCTGGTTTTCAACAGTAACTCGACTGAGATCAATCTAAGGTCTATAAAAAATATAACGAAACAGTTGGATTTTAAATTTTTTCCAGGGATCGGAAATTTAGTAAAGTAGGTCAGTGAATTAGAGTTGTGACTTAGTGATATATGTCCTATTATCTGTAGTTCGGTACGTGCCTACAATACTTGTTAAGTTAGGTATGATTGAACGACTCAGATATGATTGGCGCTATAGTGCGATCGGTAACTGTAATCATTGCACGAAACTTCAACACCTGACAGCCAATGCTGGCAGATTAACTGCAAAAAAACCTGATATTATTAGTAAAACAAGTATTACAAACGAATTGGTACAACTCTGTATACATAGTAAGGAAAACATGACTTTCAAGCATACGGAAATTTAGTTTACTAAAAGCAATCAGAGTCAATCAGAAAAACGGACAGCTCATGCCGAAAATTGAATTTTGTAAAAAAGCACTTAGGGTTATCGCTTTAAAAAATAACTAAGCATTATTCATAAAATTTGAGGAATCTTATGATCATCCGAGCACTTCATTAAAATACTTGGGTTTCAACCAATAAGACCTATGTTTAGACTTCATCTAATCTACTTTAGTTTAAGCATCCAAGTAATAAAGTAACCCTTTTCCCTCGAACCTAATATGACTCAAGGAGAATTACATAAACCAATATTCCGCAAATGAGATACATTTTCACCATTTGTAGATAGTCATCCTTAGTGTAAAGATCAATTTTGAAAAATAAGAAAATCGGACTTAAGTCCTCTTATTATTAGGCCTGTGTTCCACTGACATACA
This sequence comes from Schistosoma rodhaini, assembly GCA_944470415.2. Lineage (NCBI taxonomy): Eukaryota > Metazoa > Platyhelminthes > Trematoda > Strigeidida > Schistosomatidae > Schistosoma > Schistosoma rodhaini. The sequence goes on from OX104037.1 coordinate 33,926,630, forward strand.
ATGAGTATCATTACAAAAATTTTCAAATATTAAAAACATTGAAGAATTGAATCAATCAATTAATTGTTTATTTAAATGATTAATAAAAAGGAAGAAAATCAGGACTAGCGGACCAATTAAAAAAACAACAAACATTTCTTTAAATTACCTGAATATTTGTAGACTTAGTTGAATGTACTGATTTAAGACTGTTCAGTGAAGTACATCTCTGATTAATTTCATGATATGGATATTGTATATACATAATATCGTCAACGTCGACTAATAACATCATTTTCATTTTTTCAATTAAACAATTTACATTAGTCTTGATATATGTCAAAATCTCTTCACATTCATGTTTAATGTTTTGTGTTAACTGATTAATATATACTTGTAAACAATTTATAAGTAGTATTGATAAGTCTAATTGTATTTTTACATTGATATCATTAACATGATGAGCAATAATAGTTTCATATTCATTGAGGCAAATTTGAAGTAACTCTTCGATTTTTACTAACTGACCTAAAAATATCTGTAACAGTAATATTTATAGTAGTAGGATAAGAGATCATAAAAAAAAACGTTGGGCTTAACTTTTAAGAGAAAAAAGACGTAAAGAAAAATATTATAATCAGAGATTGATAACATCAGTTAATATTATGATTCATTTCGGTCTACACAACTTGGAATACCAAAATAACACTGTACAATAAAAAAGAATGAATATAAATTCCAGGCTAACTTTCACTATACTCCCTATGTAACTCTTGAAACAGCGCCAAAACGGTAAGTAGAATTAAGCAGAAGTTTTAATTGGAGTCCAATCGACTATGGTATAAGATGAAAGTGTATAGGAATGTTTTTCTGAGTGTCTTTGAGAGTTAACCAATGATTATGAGAATTTTGTACAGTCATATTCCACTTCATGGATGAAGTTTAATGTTATTCAAATGAGGATTTAAACTGTTATGTAGGTTGTTTTGAATTGAATTCTTGAGAAATAATGTATTTACCAACAGTTAGAGAGTACAAATGAAAGTCAGGTAAGGTTTGAGAATTTTTTCGTTTTCATTTGTGATCAATCAATCAATAAAACTTATTAAGAAATCTCTTAAAAATGATATCGATAGAATGACTTCAACATTAGATTCAAGAAAACTGTCCATTGTAAATATAAACCGAAAACTACAATCTATTTGTCGTGTTGTGAGGTTCCCTATACTAATACTGATGTACAAGTATCCTTCATATACCTGAAACCGAACCACGTACTGGAGATTATCAAGAATAAGGAGGAAGTTTTGTTGACTAAAAGTGAACCAAGAATATATGTACACCTATTTATAAATATACATCTCTTTGCTTTTAAAAATAAAGTCACATTGTCAATCAATGGAATGTGTCTCAGTTTCTAAAAAATAAAGCCGAATCTCTGTTAACAGCTTGCTCTTATCTTTCGATCTACGTTTGGTTGGAACAAGGTATTACTATTTGAAGTTCTTTGTTTCTAGAAATAATTATTTTTAAATCGTTTACGTAAAGAGTGAAATTTCCTCATTCCATAAAATTAAATGTGAATTGGTCTATTTAATGCTGTTTGTTGTTCAAATATGAAGTCAAATAATCAATCCTAACTATTCCACCGGTTTGTTTACACTTAAGAGTTAACTGAGATCATACTTCACACAGAGAAATATCTATTATTCCTTGTGACCTACTTAAGAAATAAATCTTCGAAATTCCATGCTCATTAATAACGCTGTAAGCAGCACAAAAGACACTGATCCTAATCAATAAACTTTGAACAATTTCTAAAGGATTGTTAAATAACCATACGAAATTGAAACAGAACTACAGTTCATTCATTTTCGATATTTTTCTTGAGACACTAATATCTGCAAACTTAAGACTCTAAATTTCTGTTTGCATATTCTGATGTTTGTTTCACACTCACTTAAATTAAATTAAAACCTACAACCTTTCATTAAAATTAATTAATTAGCAGGTAAGAAAAATCATTCAATGAAAATCCATTAAGAAACCCACCTCTGCATTTTCTTGGAGTTCATCATTGAATGATGATGCCAGTACAGTTTCGTCTATAAAATGTATAATCCATTCTGAAATCATATCTATTCGACGTTGTAATGTAGTTAAATAAATTTGATTTTGTTCAAAATTTATTGTATTCTTTTCGTCATCAACCTTGTATTGATTTAAGGCTTTGAGGTGTTCTACTTGTTCATTGATTAACATATTAATGGAAGATACATCAATTATATTATTATCTATTAAAGGATTTCTATGACATATTGTACATAACACTTGTGATTTAGATGAAAGAAATATCTCATTCGTTATATGACAATTATGTATGATACCATCATTCACTTCATCAGCAACGATAGACGATGGAGATGATGAATTTTTAAATGTTCTCACCAAATCGCTAACAACATCATGTGAACAGTTTGTGTCTTCGTTAACAAATAGACTGTTTAATAATATTTGTTGCTTTTTCAACTCGTCTATCGCCTCTTGATAATTAAAAGACCGTAAAGACCGATGTATATCTACAAATGAAAAAAGACAAGAGCTAAATAACTTCACAACAACCAATGTTGATAAGATAGAATAAACCCTATTTCAATTTAATCAATATTTTACTGCTTGTGAGTGCGAAAGTGGCAGGACTTGACAATATACCAACTGGAGCACTGGTCACACATACAAGTAACTGCAAAAATGCTCCACATTCTAGTCAGGAAGATCTAGGAGGAAGAGTAAGTACCAACAGGCTGGAAAGAAGGCCACCTCATCAAGATACCAACGAAAGGGATCTGAGCAAGTGTGGAAACTATGGAGGCATCAAAACTACTATCGGTACCAAGAAACGTTTTCAACAGAGTGTTGCTGAACCAGAGGAAAGATCCAGTAGATGTCCAGCTTTGAGATCAACAGACTGGATTTCATAAGGATCAGTTGTGCACAGACCGAATCGCAGCACTACGGATAGTCGTTTAACGATCAATCGGATGGAACTCGTCACTATATCAACTTCCTTAATAATGGGAGAGCACTTGACAGTATGGATAGGAGGACTGTTTAGTCTTGATCAAGGTTGTAGCCAATTATTATGACTTGCTCAAGGTCGTCGCTAATTTGTTATGGCCTGACAAATTAAACACGGACGTAACTCGCGTGAATTATCCGCCAATAGAATACGACTTCTACAACCTTAACACTGTGTCAATCACGGTCGATTAATATGAGTAATCTCGCATCCTTATTGGTCCTTAATCCGCCTAGCCCGTCCACTTGAGTCCAGAACACCAATAGCAGCCTCGGCAATATGAATCGTTTACTTCAAACATACTTTGTTTATATACCAGACAGACAGGCCACATCACACCATAAAATAGAAAATAATATTTGTACAAAACCAAGCCAAATGTGGCTGTAAGCGTGGGAGACAATAATCAATAAAACGAGTATAACTTAGGAAACAGTAAATCATATAACAATAATCAATAGGTCAAAATGAGGCTTATAACGAGATAAATATAGATATACATAATCTACTCACTGAATAGTTATACAATAAGAATATATATAGAATAATCGTCCATTAATAGGTTCTGGGAGTAACCCGTACTTGTGTCTTTGCCACAATATAACAATGACTTAATGAAAACTTCTTCGACATTATGATGTTCCAGGGAAACGTGGAGAACTATTACAACCATCATCAAAAAGGTACAACTATTTATAAATAGTTGTTTATGTAAGATACTCAATGTCTGTTGACCGGATGCCATCAGCAACATCCTACTGTGAGAGGGAACAAAGCAGCTTCCAAATGAAAGCGAAATTAGAAAAAGACAGTGGCAGTGGATAGAACATCAGTCAGTCCGTCAGCTACAACGTAAGACCAGGTAAATACATGCATACATCGTGGAAATCACTAAACTGCATCACGAAGCAAGAATTAACTAGGGATCCTGAAGGGAAATGAAAAATAGGAAGGCCGAATGACACACTAAGTCGAGAATCGGAAGCAAACAGGAAAAGGGTGAATAGTGATTGGAAAAGATTGCCCAGGACAGAATTGGATGGGGAACGCTAGTGGGCGGCCTGTGTTCCTCCACGACGGGTAAGAGATGTAAGTAATTGTGAACATTTTCCTACGCTCCGTGATCACGAGATGAAAATAAATGAATTTTACCGTTCCTCTGCACCGTTTTCAAACTATTATAAGCAATTAAAATTTGTGCACAAAATCTTCATATGTCTACAATTGAACTTGAAACTGAAAACCATTAGTTTATTGGTATGTAAATTTATACTACTAATAAGTAATACATTTAGGAAAGACTTACTTGAACATCCGGATTTCTGTGGATATATTTGACTCATAACATTTGAAAATTCCGCGTTGTCTAACAGAGCATTAACATTATTGCACAAAGATACAATATGTATCCATTGATTCATAATGATATGTAACACTGATTTAAGCTGATGCAAACGAATACCAAGAATAAGCCAATCACTTGTCAAAATAGTGTTTGGCAAATTATCAGCATTATTAATTCGGCTACAGATTGTCTGATGAAAACTTTTTATAGTAAATGTGTGCGTAGAAACATAAATGAATAATGGTTCTAGTTGAATATATTCATTATACCATAACTATAGTTAAAGAAAAATAAAGAATGAAAACTGTTATTATTTGTCAAGTAAACAGTAAAAGGTGATCATCTTGGTAAGTATTTATGTATTCAATACAATGTTACGTTGTCGAAGACAATGAGTGAAAAGCCGCACTAGACTTAGAGCTTTTTATGGTAGATACTCGTCAGAATTGTGTATCCGAAGTCGTGATGAAACTAATCTTTATCGTGAGATTCGGACTGGGATCATCCTGTTTTACACAAGGAAATTTTACTGTTGAGTTATTCAAACTACGAACTATTTTGTTTGGGACTGAAGTATTTAAACTTACTGGTCACTGAGTAATAATCTATATAGTGTTTGTATAATCCTTAATGATGATCGATTTTACCGGCTAAGTGGAAATTTGGTCACGTTAGATTAATTGTTAAGTAATACGAAAACTAGGTTCAATAATCTCTGTTGATTGCCTTCAACCCAATTAGCATTAAAACATGATACATGCGATGTTAATTCACTTAGAATAAAATTATAGTCAGCAAACACGACTAGACAAACATGACGCTCGCTGTTACTCAGTAATTGGTCACGATATATGGTTGGTTGACGTAAGATACAGATAGCTATCTTCACATTTGTGGATTTACCATCATACATTTAATCTTTAGTGTTATTGACATCAGATCACATTTTTTCTCAAAATTTGTAGTTTGATTGACATTATTTAAAACTTCAATAATCCATAAACATTTAAAATCGTCACAAACCCTTACGTAATCAAGTACAATTGAATATTGTTTTCACCTTTCTTTATCTTTTAATTTTACAAATATACAAAATACAGTTGGAATGCTTATTTTCTATTCAACTATCGACTCATATATTCTCTTTCAAGCTAGTCAGTTAACCGGTCATACTAAGATAAATCAAGTGAAAAGAATTGATAAATATACGATGTTTGCATAAAGTAAATCAGTGAGATTGAAGTGTTTTTGATTCTATATTATCGAGTTTCATCATACAAAGTTTGATTCCATTAAACAAAAACCCGAATGTCATAGAAAATATTAATAATTTAATAGATTTAAGTGAGAAATCCCAACATCACATTAATAGACAGACATGACTGTGTCCAAATAAATCTACAGGTTTATATGGTGAATTTATTATGAATTATGATAATATCAAATTTATAATCTAGTCGAGATCAGGGAAGTAGCGAATTAATTTAAAATATTTAAAACCCACTCTTCTTACTTAGATTCTAGCAACCAGATAGTAGTATCATTAGCTTTAGCACAAAACAATGGTAACAAAATTAATAATTAATAAAGTGTTGATCAATTATGTTTAAGTTCCCTATCTACAGTAAAATGAACTAAATGGTCAATTACTAGAATAAATTCAGAAAATCTGAGTTTTAGGCAAAACAACCGGAACTGAAATAATCTAATTATTGATAGTAACGTCAATAAACTTTATTTATTTACTTAGACACATAACATTGGTACAAGTAGGCACCAAATATATATGCACCATACAAATAATTCAATTTATGCGAGGGCTGAGATACTACCCGGATGCCGAAACTGAAGAAAGTGGTTTTCTTAGGGGGTCATACCTCAAGCCTTTGACACAGCGGTCTAATCCACAAGACAGTGGAGTAACGTAAGGAGATGCAGTCCAATGGTAGTTGATAATCAACAATAAGTTCATACGTCATTTGTTCGCTCAAGATCTTAAAGCTCATGTGCACCACTGGCTAAGAATCAGGGTTTTCCAACTCCCTTAGGTGAATCCTCCGTATTCACTAACATGTTCAAGGTGCCGAATATTCTCTTTTTGTCCTCTCAATTTCGTAAACAACAGCCCTGCCATGAGAAGGCAGTGAGTAGGACTTCTTTGTCAGTGGTTGTATACGTGTGGTCATGTGAGTATTTCGAGGTGAGCGAACTCTCCCCACCCTCGACCGTACCAGGGGATTTTGGGGTGAAGCAGTGTGTATCAGCCAATAAACGTAATAATAACTTTCAAATAACAAAATGACATATACTATCTAACAAAAATTATTTTCATTCCGTAACATTATCAATACTTACATTTACATCAATACATTGTTTGATAATATCATCTAATTTGAATTTGAATGAATGTTCATTAGTTGTTACAAATAAACTCTTCATTGAATGAATAATATTTCGTTCTAATAAATTAAATCTTTGTAATAAATATGAATTTACACAATTATAACAATCATCTTCGTTGTTCATTCCCTTCTTATTGATCATGTTATCTTCAATGAAATACTTCATGAAATGATTGAAGTATTCTAATTTTATATTGGACATTATTGATTTAGTTGGTAATAAATTTAATGAATTAATTGATATAGTACGTTTAATTGTTTCCATTAGATTTATGATATTGTCAGTTTGAGAAATATAAAGATTTAATTTGTTTTCATTAAATGATAATAGACCAGTTGAATATAATTGAATTGATTGTAAATATTCTATTGAATTTATCCATTGTATACGTTGATGTTTTATTCGACATAAATATAAATTGGTTAATTTAATTAAGTTGGAAATTTCTTTATTTATTGAAAATGTTGATTCTTTAATTGATTTAGTAGAAAATTCTTTTATATTAGATAATAAAGTATGTTGACAAGCAGATTTAGCTAGTTTAATTAAAGATAAACTAGGTGGTATGTGATTAAAATCAGGATTGATAAGGTTGAAGGTGGTATTCTCAACAATATTACTATATGAATTTGAACTACATAAACAATGATTATCAATTAACAACTCTTTAATATTTGTCTCATATATATCTTTGGATTGTTTTAATTGATGAATAATACTCCTGAAAAATGTTTGAAAATTTCCGTACTGATTGATACGAATTTGAAGATTCGAATAAATCTGTTCCAGTTTTTCTACTACAGTAAGACGAATTGTAGTAAATTCCTTTAGTAATGACTTTGTGGATAACTGAAAAAAAGAATTGGTCGTGCTATAGAATACAAGACATAATTATTTTAGTGAATTTGTTCCACTACTAATAAGTAGTTGAGATTCGTACAGTAAATTATTGTGGGAAATGAATAACCGTCGAAGACCAGGTAATTTACCACATTGGTATGTGATATAATATGAAGACAACTGTACTTCCTTATGCTATGAGTTTTTATGAGGCTAATTTTTGCTTTTCTGTTGCACTGATGATATTTTGAAGAAAAGTATGAGTGTTATACTTGTAATCAATGTATACGTTTGTTGTTTTCCCTATCAACTCAAGGACGAGTTTACTGAACAAGAGTTCGCTCTATTATACTTCATGGTTGTGAAATATAAAGTTTAAAAATATATGATATTTTCAAGTCACTAATATTCGATCATAGGTGACTTTGAACCATTCATTGTGTTTAAGAACAATCTAGTCAGTAATTTTGAGGTTAGGTGCAGAGTACTAGGTAAGCGTGGCGAATAAATTGACGAACAAATGAATTTTTATAGATTGAGACGGTTAGAACAGGCAGTATGCATGCCTACTCACCGACTACCTTTATGAGCTAAAATAAATCAAATAATACGTTGGAAGAACGATAGGGACGGCCAAACCAAAACATGGCATCAGTTCATGAAGACACTAACTATTGGGTTGAGTCATTTAAGTAGGTGTACACAACTTGGTTGGAAACCTCATGATTATCTTAATCAATCTTAGGAAACCTTGAATGACATGATTCAAAATTGTTCGTAATGGCTCAGGTGTATTCATTCACTCTTTGTCTTTCCTTAAATTTGAAGTTTCTAAATTCCTCATGAATTTTCTATTCCACTAATACGTAATTTATTCTCGAATTTTATCTTCTATGTATAATGTTTTCCAATATCATTAATACTATTACAACCACTACTACTATGGTGAACAGAACACTGGTTGGGGACAATCGAATGTATTTAAGCAAACATTACAGACTATCTCGGTAAATTCTGATAACCAAACAATGAACAGTCAATTTGCAAATTAACAACCAATTGTTTCAATTTTCACTGTTTCTTCTCTAATTCCATTGCTCATGCATTTTTCAAACGATTGCGCTTCATTTCAGTTCTTTCCTCATCGGTCTTCTGCGAAAATACATTCTATGTCTGACCCACACCATATACTACTTATATAGATATAAGTAGACAACACCACATTACTCTGAGGATTCACCTTAACAATTTTATCTCGCTGTACTAATTAGGTAAGGTAAGCTAGACCGATGTACATTCCGTTTGATTAACAGTTATTTAAACAGTTTCAAAATAATGAACACTGAAATCTTTTTCAGCAATAAATACTTCATAGTTGAAAGCGTTAGTCAATTAAAGCTAGACCTCCATCGAAAACCTGGAAGCACTGGACGGCCGTTTCGTCCCATTATGGGACTCCTCAGCAGTGCGCACTCACTATCCCACACTCGCGGGGCTCGAACCCAGGATCTACCGGTCTTGAACCAGAGCCATTAACCGATAGACCACTGAGCCGGACGAAACGGCCTTCCAGTGCTTCCAGGTTTTCGATGGTGGTCTAGGTTCAATTGACTCATGCTTTCAACTATGAAAATACTAAATCCCCACAAAACCCCTTCTGATAATGAATAAATGCTTTATTAAATTCATCTAATAATTACCTGTATATATTCACAAATGAAACATTTCACATTACATTGACATAAATTCAATATTATTTGACCATAATTTATAAATTGTTGAAAAATTGACTGATCAGTTTGAATAGTAACATTATTATTATTATTATTATTATTATTATTATCATATATCCAATATTTTTTTAATAATTCAATTTCATTTAGAAAATTTAACATAAAAGATGTGATCCGCAGATGATGATCATGATCATGAACAGACAATTTAGAATTATAAGAATTTATGATCAAATTAAGTTTTTCATTGATTTGTTGTAAAAAATTGACATATCCATATAAATAAATTAATTGATTTAAAATTTGATAAAATTTTATTAAATTTTTAATAATTATTGATTTTAAACAAATTAATAATTGATTATTATTATTAATATAATAATAATAATCTATAATATGATTATTATATAATTGATTATTGATAAAATCTAAATTTTTAAAAATTTTATTCAATACTTCATTTGTTTTCATTGGATGAATAAAAATTTTATGAAAATCAATAATTTTATTTAATGAATGAATTTGTGTTAATTTTGAAATGGATAGAAATTGTTTAGTTCTATTCTTCAATGATATTAAACGTAGATTAAAACTTTTTCTTAGAAATTCATCAGTCTGATAAAGAGAGAGGGAAAAAAGAATTGATGATTATTTTGATTGTTTATTTTTTGGATGAATCAATGACAAGTTTTATTCATGATAAACATTTCTGAGAATTTACGAAGTAAACTTATATGTCTTGCTGATTGAACGCTTTACTCGGATCGTAAGCTAGTCTTGTAACCCCAAAACTAGAACTACACAGAGACTTGAACACGAGAGAAAAAGCATATTGGTTCATAAATAGCCCTACATAATTCTCTTCGGGGTGTAACATAAACAGTTTTCTAACAAGAAATATAACTTTCAATTTGTTCATACATGAATAATTTCGAAAAGAAAACTTTATCAATAAAATTTCTGGTGAATAACAATGACGATTAAAAAATTACTACAATGTTAGAAGAGAGAAAAATAACTTATTCATCAGGTATAGATTTATGTTCTTGGCCTTAAGACATACTTAAAACGTGAGATGTAGTGATACAACCTAGCTATGCAAGTCAAAGTAGATGCTAAAGGAGGGGAGGTCCGAACCCTATGTGTCTATTGGTTGTTCGAAATGATGGTTTACTTTCAGCCAAAAACTATAAATACATACATACATACATACATACATACAATTTTGTACTATATTTGACACTGTTTGGAATAACATTCCGTCTATTTGTCCTTTGTCTCCTGATTTTGCAACTTGGGAAGGTTCTAGCGTTCAAGTGCTCAAGTATTGCTCGACATACTAAGAATTTAAACTCTAGACATAACATTTTCTAATTTCCAATGGTACTTCATCTGACACCAATCTATAATGAATACAACCTACAAATTCGAATTTCATTTATTACTTACCTTTTTTATATTCAATAATTCAGTAAAAATATATTTTGAGAAAAAATTCTTTTCTCCATTTGTATACATCATCATCATATCAGGATCTTTTAAATTGAACACTTCAATTTCAATAAATAATTGATCAGAACATAATTTTAATTGTTGATATTTATAAACATTCATTAATAAATCTATTTGAATAGTTTTCAATATTTCAATATATTTTTTACATTGATTAATTTGTTCTAAATAAGTAATTACCTTATTATTATTATTATTATTGTTACTAGTAGTAGTAATAATGGTAGCATCTTTATCATTTATCCATAATTGTTGTTGTTGGTGTTGTTGTACTAAATTATATAATTCTAATAGAATAGGTAAACGAATTTCTAATTGACGATATACATTCTGAGTTATAACATAAAGTATGATATCAGTAGTATTATTAGATTGAATAAATTTTAAATCATAATTATAAAATCTTTTAATTAATAAATGAAATGAATTTTGAAAAGAATGAAAAACATCAAAAATAATTGAAGAATTTTTTATTTTATTCGATAATTGTAAAATATTTTTTATTATTAGTTGTTGATAATCATATAAAATTTGTTTATATGTTAAAAGATTATTATAATAAATTTTAATAATCCATTGACTTAAATTAATAAGACGGGAATAATATAAATTATTTTGATGATAAAATGATTTTTTATTTTTATTTAATTGTTCAATGTACAATTTTAAATTGTTTAATTGAATTATTTTTTCATTTACATAAAAATCATTAATGATTAAATCAATTTTATTGAATTTTTTTATTATTTGATATAAATTATTATTGAAATATTGATTTGATTGAATTTCAAATTGTTTTATATGATCATTAAATTCATTATTTTTTAATAGAATCCATGATATTAAATCATTTAAATCATTTTCTATTAATTGAATATAGAAAATTTGGCGATTAAATTCAATCAGTAAATTATAAATCCATTCAATGATTAAATCCCAAAATAGTTTAAATTCTTTATTCCAATATAGATTATTATTATTATCATTGAAAGATTCAAAAGACCATGATGTTGTATGAACATTTATAGTGTTTAAATGAAGTAATTCATTAGTTAATGAATGACCTTCAGATAAAATAGCTCCACATATAGGTATTAAATTTTTAAAAGATTTAAATATATTTTCTATCCAACTTTTATAATATAATAATCCATCTAAAGAATTAGAAGAAATTAAAATATTGTATGATACTTGAATTGGTGATATAAGTTTTATATCATTAATAAACTGATTCTTGTTATCAGTTTCCAATAGTAGGTAATCCAATTTGAATTGAGGTGGATTTGGCATTGGTGTTTCTGGTAATCGATCCCATAAGTTTTGTATATGTTCTTTATTGAGTAATATATTGGAATTTAGAGAAAACAAAATAAACAATTAACTAATTAAAAAGAGTTATAAAATAGCATAAAAGTTTTTTTAATAACTTTGACTGATATGTGGAGACTATTTATTTAAGATCGAAATAGAAACTGCGACCAATCGTTAGAGATGTATGAAATGACTAAGAATTGGTTGCAATGACACAGATAAGTTTATTTTATTATCTTAATTTAGATCTTGTATCCCAGTATTCCTTCACTTTTTATTGAGTTTTCTAAAGTTATATTCACCAAAGTTTAGTCTTTTTAATTATTACTGATACTATTATTATTTCAACTCTTCTGTTATCTTATATTGTTAATTTCATCTCGGTGCGTTGGTTTACTGTGGTAACTTAGTTTAAGTCATATTTACGCTATGCTCTAGGTTGATTATAACTGACTGATCTCAGTTAAATCTACAATTGAATTGAATATCTTAAATTTTCCAAGTAAAACACACAACTTTAGGAATTAATTTTATCTTCAATTTTTAATTTAAAGTAGTCTGTCACATAAATCAACTCTCATGTTCAGTATCACTACATAGTAAACAGCGTTTTTAATCCAATTGGTACTATGAAACCAACTAACTGAAGAGCATTGGAATTGAGAATGATAATAAGAGAATTTCATTGTCATTAAGTAATTATAAACAAATCAGTGAGTTTATCTAGAACAGACGAACGGTGTAGAGCGTTGAAATATCTACGAATGAATTTTTGATTATCAGCTAATTTCATTCACAGTTTAAAAATAATCTAAATAATAACATATACTGTAGTGAACAGAACACGAGTGGGGACAATCTAATGTATTTCACACGAAGATTACAGACTATGTCACTAAAATCTGGCAACCATGCAGTAAGTAGTTAATTTGCAAACAATTAATCAATTGTCTCAATCTTGACCATTCCTTCTGCAAATATCAGTCCATAGTCTCCGATTATTATTTTTCACGCTTTTTCATACCAATTCCGTCCTGTTCCAGTTCTCTCCTTATTGATCTCCTAGTGAAATACATTCAATGCTGACCATCGTAATATACTACTTGTGTGGATATAAGTAACCCACACCACAATACAATTAAAATAGTAAGAGGTATTACAGATCAGCTCACTTCTACATCCAGTAACTACCGATAATGTTGTATTGAACGACAATGAAAGATGCCAAATCAAACCATCCAGCTTAACACAACACAACAAAATTATTAGTATAATACTATCACATAAAGTCTTGTTATGAAATCTAGAAAGCTAAATCTGTTAGGATTCATTCAGGTAAACCTACTTCTATTCAATTTAAGAATTAAACACATAAAGTGTTCATTTCATACTTTGTTTTTAGTAAAATGATGAATAACGATGTATCAAAACACAGATACAGACAGAAATCATTAAGCTAGGAAAACAACAGGATGAGTTTTCACTCTGTAAACAATACGATAATACAAACATGCTACCGTCTATCATAAATAATAAGTTTAGTATTGTGATTTTTTAAAGATGACTGTGGGTTAAATCCTTGTTATAGTAAAATTGAAAGCTAACAAGAAAATGTCAAGTAAATTGATTTCAGATGCGAAAAATAAATAAAAATTGTTTTAGAATTCCACTGTTAGTCAGTTTCAAACATTTCCAGAAGGTGTAAAGGAATACTTCGTATAAAGAAAACAAATACTCCATTATTACTGGTCCAATATATAAGTTTAGTTGATAGTGTTTAAACCACTGTTCTATTTCATTTTCTGACTAGGCACACTAGGCAAATTTAAGTAAAGGGTTTAATTAATTCAAAAATATGAGTGAAGTGAAAATTTAAATTTTCATAGTTTACCATCAAGAATTGATCTTGATTAAACTACCATTGAAAACCAAGAAGTTATGAAAGTATGTCTTGCTTTCGCAGTACCCATCCACGATCCTACCACAACGGATCTCATCCATAACCTTCCGTTTCACACACAAACACCCAACCTTAAGACCAATGAACCCAAATTTGATAGTGAACATGTTATACCCTAACGAAAAATAAATGAATGGTAACTTCTAGTAGTTAATCATGGACTATTATTAAGTATATTCTTATTGTATAACTGTTACGTAACCAGACTGTATATTTTTCATAGTTTTAAAGCATGAGTCAATTGAAGCTAGACCACCATGGAAAACCTGGAAACACTGGACGGCCGTTTCGTCCTATTATGGGACTCCTCAGCAGTGCGCATCCACAAACCCGCTCGCGCGAGATTCGAACCCAGGACCTACCAGTTTCGAGCCGAAGCCCTTAACCGATAGACTGTATATATTTATATTTCTGTTATTATAAACTTTTATTTGACCTATTGGCTACTATTATACGATTTACTATTCTTAAGTTATTGACAATCTATTAGTTACAGTCTCTTACAACCACTTCTGGCTTGATCTTATATATGATGTGGTCTGATTTACTTGTATATAAACTGTGTATGTCTGAAATACGATTCATATAGTGGAAGCTGAGATTGTGTTCTGGAATCAAACGGGTAGGGCTAGGTGAGAAGGACTAATAAAGACTCCGAGTTGACTCCAGGCTGTCCATACTAGTTAACGCGTCATTGGTTTGGCACAAAGCCAAGGTCTTATAAGTCGGTGTTCTGATCGGCGATCTTGTCACGTGATAATTAACAGTGGAAGAGTTGGACATTCTCATCTTGACGAAAAACTGGTGGAGCTCTTGCTATGTTCAAAGACGAAATGATCATTAAATGGAAATCTAAACATCCATTTAATTGCTAAGTCCTAAAATTGCTTTAATCCAAATTGTATTTTCATTATACGATTTGAAAAATGATAAACAATGGAGTTCTACCTCAGCGGGTTACAGTATTTCATTGTTAACCACGAAGTTGTACGACCAAACTACAGCATTTTGAGCGGCCGGGTAGTTATTAGATATTACAGGGAAATTTTGATAAGGTTACCTGGTAGTATTAATTAGCATGGCATGAATGTATCAGTACTATGAAATACAACACTAATAAAAAGAGAACCCGTTCGATATTTTTAGTCAAACAAAACTTATACATATCATTAAAAATTATCAAATTTGAAGTAGATTTACATTAAAAGAGAAAAAAGTAATAACATTCATGTTGAACAACGTACCATTGAACCAATCCACTTGAATGCTTAATCGTTTCCATCGATCTAGCAAACTGTGACAGTTTGCAGTCCATATCATTAATTTTTGATTTAAATCCAAACCTCGGTTGATAAGATCTGTAATTTGTTGTTGTTGTTGAATATGTGATTTACATTCTTCATACTGTAGTGGTTGGTTATCCTCTGTCGTGTTGTTGGATTCGTTCAGGAGATGTAATCGATAACAATAAGAATAAATCTGAGAAAATAACGCCTGTGAAAGTTTAGAAAAGAAGATGAGTTGTAAGATGAACACAAAAGTAGAGAATGATGATGGTGATAATAATAATAGATACTGAAAATTATAACAGAATTCATACCAACTTACACACACAGTCAAGTTGATGCGAAAAGAGAAAAAACGTTAAAAAAGAAAACAAGAGTATATTATTCGGACAGATGTTATACAACAAAACTTCTCTTAAGTGAACAAAATTGTGAAATAGTTGTTTAAATAGTATAATATGAAGCATACAATAGTTGACTAGACCAAAATATTTTAAAGTATAGAAATATTAACGGAATATACACCAAAGCAATCATTAATTTGAGTGGAGTCACCGTCAGTAAGCGAAATAGTAATGTGTAGTGAACACAATCAGATTTACCAAGAAGGTGGAATAAATTTAAAGTCGTTCACCTGTTAGATGGATTCAATGAGTCACATTTAAATAACTTCACCTTGATAACTGTTTTTGAGGCTTAAGTTGTGAAAAGTTGTGTAATTTTATCATTTCTAAGCTGAAGCATCCTTGGTTGTTACTAGTCGAAATTTGTTTAAGAGTCAATTTCAGTAAAAATTTACATGAAAATATAATCATTCCTGTAAAATGTCTACAGAAAGTAAACTAAATTCCTAAACATTGAGTCTTGGACCTAGATCATCGTTGATTTCATTGTGTGACCTAATTTCAATGAAATAATCTTTTGTTTCTTCAGTGATGGATTGAACTTTGCAGTATTTTAGTACTAGCTCTGATTCGTTAAATATTTTCCTCAAATATTGAGTATTAAAGACTTTCGGTACTTGATTACATAGAGTATAGATTGTAATTATGCAATGAATTGACCAAACATGTTCTTGGAACTATTATTATCATTATTATGTTTCGTATTTGAAAATATATCTCTTCTTAAACATGTCTCACATCAGGATTTTATTCATGATTGTCATATCACTTCATTTCATATAACCCCTCTATTACCTTTGATTATCGTAAGAAAAACATTTTAACAGTATAGGGTTGTAAATATTGTTAAGGTTTTGATCAGGATCATGAACCGATCAATGTTAGACCAACATTGGAAACCTGGAACTATTGGACAGCCTTTTCCTCCTAGTATCGAGCTATTCAGAAGTGAGCATCCACGATTCCGCACACGGCATTCAAACCCAGGACCTTCTGTCTTTTGCGCAAATGCTTAACCTCTAAACTACTGAGCCAATATCCAACGGTGTTAATATTAAACTTCAATCAATCCATGATCATGAACAACACTTCACATTGAATTAAATCTAATTCAACTTACCGAATTCTTATTATATCTATTTTCTAATTCCTTCATTGTTAATACTGGTGTATTAATTAACAATTCAATGGTGATGAATAGATATTTGAAAATTTGTAAAGTTTTTAATAAATTCTTAGTGACTGATGTTTTCATACAGCTACATGGATTCATGATGTTTAGATTATTCAATTTATTATTAGACATTATGACATCATCATTATCATTATCCTCATCATCATGAATGGGATAATTTAATTTAACATTAGTTTGTATTGTTTTATTGATATTTAATAGAAAATTATATGATTGATTAAAACAATCAAAGAATAAATTTAATAAATTCAATAAATTTATTGAATATTGATTAGAATTATATTTATTTAATAAATAAATAGTAGTAAATTGTATTGAAAATTCATTAAATTGTTGATTGTTTAATTGATATAAATTAGATGGATTCATTTGATTTAAAATAGGTTGTAAGTTATGAAATTCATTCAATAGAATCATCTATTTAAAATAAAATAATGAAAGAAAAATTAAATTAAATTTGAAAAAAAATAATTATTTAATGTGAAGGGGTTTTGTGGAGATTTCAGTATCCAACGGTGTTAATGTCTATCGCTTAAGTGCTCTGGAGCGAGACTGGCAGGTTAGGGGTTCGAATCTCGCGAGGCAGGATCGTGGATGCGCACTGACGAGGAGTCCTTTAATAGGACGAAACGGCCGTCCAGTAATTCCAAGTTTACCGTGCCGGTCTAGTTTTAATCGACTATGAAAAACTATTTAATGGATAATAATATTTAAGGCTTGTAGTTCCCTATTTTTTAAATGGTCTTAGAATTATTCTACTGATTGGTATTGTTGCGTCTCCGCATGTCGGGATCATCAATTATGTAGTGCCGTGCTTCGCCAATCGTTCACCCTTATAACCGTTATAATACAAATCTTAATGGTGTATAAAATCAGAAGGCAAAGAGAAGAGGCAGCTACAGTTTTATTGACAAATGAGGTAGGCCAGAAAGTTATAAGCACATGAGTATATATCAGCGAGCGAGAGAAAAGTGACACAGATACACAGATAAAAATAAATGACAGACATGTGATAAATAGGATAACAAGTGTACACTCACATACGCTCATATAAAAAATAGTCAGGGTTAATAAGTGAATAATTAACAAAGTGAAAACATGACTCAAGTTGGGTAGGTGAATTGGCTTGTCCAGAAGCTAGAATAAACTATATGAGCTTAACATATCAACCGACACTACAGTATGATGAACGATCAGATTTTGAACTGGATAAGATGAATAAACAACAACTATCTTACTGATCATCTATAGTTTATTTATAGACTGAATATGATCGAACTCAGATAACATTAATTCAAATAGAATTATTTCAGTAATAATAATTATACATTATTCTTTGTGTGTATCTATCATTTTAGTGTTAAATTCATTTGATATTGTTTGTTTGTATCTTCTCATTGTTGTTAAAGACTACAATTGACCAGTCTCTTGTTGGTATATGTGCATCCTGTGCGGAGTGCCTTAATATTGCCTTAAGTTACAACCCAGAAGCTTCAGTTCATAGAGCAAACGCTTAATCTCTAGACCACTAATCTGGCATTCAACGGCGTTAATGTTTAACTTCAATTGATCCATGATCTTGCACAACTTTTTGTAGATTTGCTTAACTTCTTTATATTATAAATAATATATGAAATTACAGTTAATCAGTAAAGATATTTAAATCATACAATAGTAGAAATCTTACCAGATTATTGTTATTCGAAGCATTCATGAAATGATTCCTAGAATTCTTTTTGAATGTATTCTTCATTCGACTAACACTATACACACTTAATATATCATAAATAAATAATAATGATTTGTAAGCAAAATAAAAAATAAGTATTAAAATACGTGAATACATCATTTCTATACATAATAAATCTGTTGTTTTAAATAGAGTACACCATAAATTTGGTAATGGAAATGGTTGATGTTCAGAAGAGGATAATTTGGACAAATATTTATTTAAATCTCTAATTGATAAATAAATTTCATTAGTTAATATGATTAATTGATCAAATAAATTAGAGGATGTATTTTCCAAATAAATAGTTACCATATTCTATAAATTAAGAAAAAAAAAGAGTAAAGGAGATGAGACAACTGAAGTGTTTTATGACAACAAAAGAAAAAAAACAATTTACATGACGAAATGAATTTAGTTAAATGACAACTGAAAATAGGGAAGTATTCGGCATTAATGGTACTATAAAATGATTGTACATTATCACGAATCAATTGGAGTTATAAGTGTAAACCATTTTATTTAAATTCAGTAATCTCAAGGTTGAGCATTTACTAAGAGACATGAAGGTCGTGTTTTCACCCACCTCCCTTTATGGTGAGGTTATGGATGTGCACTGTTAAGTCCAATACTAGGATAAAACAGCTGTCCAGTGTTTTCTAGTTTTCAATGGTTATATAGATAGAATCAATTCGCGATGTCAACTAGAAAATCTAAATATTTCCATAAAACCCTTAAACTAGAAGCGAATGCAAGATTGATTATAATAATCAATTAGGTGGACTGAAGAGATTAATTCATAAGTAAGTAAAGCTTTCAGCATGAATCAACTGGGTCACATCATTGAAAACAAAAGGGCACTTCACAAGCCTTTTAATCTGTTAATGGGCTCCTCAAAAATATGCATCCACGACCCCGCCAGATATCGAACGTGGGACTTTCAGATCTCTTTCTCTTGGTGGGCATTGGCTAACATCCAACAGTTTACATTATTTGATTATAATTGATTCTCAATATAGTGTTGTCGCAATTGAATGATATCGGTGGTAGTAAATTGCTCAAACTTCCGGGCTATCTATCATTCTGCAGTTATATGACAAATTTTCCCGTTTTACCTTTCTTTTAACTTCCTAATTATAGATGTCAATCACATGTCTTCAAAGAGCTTGAAACCTATCGTTGGGCTACTTACTGAAAAGTTCGAAAGGAACCACCATTAAAGTGTTTGTTACTTTTTCCCACTAGTCTGTTGTTCAAACAAGCAAATGACGTTTATTAGATAGCGGGTTTTGTGGAGATTGTAGTAATCTAATAATTGAATTTATGAGTCCATCAAAGCTAGACCACCATGGGAAACCTGGAAACACTGGACTGCCGAAGAGTCTCACACTAGGACGAAACGGCTGTCCATGTTTCCCATGGTAGTCTAGCATTAATCGACCCAATGAATGTATCTATCAAATAATATTTACATTATACTGTATGCAGAAATAAAATATCACTGGGATAAAACTAGTCAGAAACATTGTTAGATGCAGACGAATGGTGGATTAACACGTATTGTTTAAAAAAATATTCTTTTATATATATATATATATATATATATATATATATATATATTTCAATATTTAGTAGTTGAATTGATAATAATATAAAACTTATCATAGTACTGCAAATTTTGTGTTGTGAATTATTTGTTGCAATCATACATATGGTATTTAAATTTTTTTTATTTTAGTGCATTTCATGTGAGGTAGGCAAGATGCGCGTTTAGTCCTGTACCAAACTCGTCAAATGAATGCATCTTCAGCATAATATCGATACTCAGTGAGACTCAAACCCTATACCTTTTGTTCCAAACGTCTAATGGATTATCCACTAAACAACAACGTCCCGATAAGACTTCTAGTTGTTCAGCAGAGATTGATTTCAGTTGAAGTCTTGATGACTGTTGCTGTTCGTTTTATTACTATTACTAAATCAGATATGATTGAACCACATCAATTGAGAATTCTTATTAGAAAATCGACAATCCATTTAGCAAAAGATTACTGTTGAGTTGGATGGACAACAAAGATTAGTTCACTGTAAAGGGGAATACTGAACGGAGCTTCAGTGTTTTATAGTTTTCCTGTCAGGTGATACCCATCAGTGATGAGATTCTTCATACAGAAAGAATAAAAATTATCATCATGGGGATAGGATAATAGTGTACTTGCAATATTCCCTTAACAGTTTCAAATGGTGAAATGTCAATACACATACATTTGAACTGTAGTTCTTTAATTGTATAGTCCGGAAATATTTTTCAACTGTCAGTATCTTTCAACCATTTGAAATTGAAAAACATTTTCAACCATTTCAGTAGCTAAAACAATGTTCATCAGTCATATAATGGATTCACTAATCCCCATGCAGTTGTTCCTTTTTTTTCAAATAAGTGGATGATGGAAAAAACCACACCCAAAAACTGCAATGTTTCCATTCCATGCTTTAAAATATTCCGCACCATGCACGTGAGTATACACAGTTAGCATTCATAGCTATTTAGTTAAGATAAACTCAAAACAGGCTAGCCTACAGATGGGAAACTAGTTTGCTAAAGCATTTAAGCAAACTTTTGGGAGCTCTTGAGAATGCCTAATAATCTAGAAAAAGGTTGAAAATACCTCTTTCAGTTAGCATTCAATGGAAACATTTTATAAATCTATCAAATGTGAGAGATTTCTGGGAAACCAGTAAGAGTTTAGAAAGTCAGCATTGGGTGTTCAAGTACCAGGCACAAAAGCATAGACTGCTATCAAGAAATTATCATTAATTGAATATAAAATTCAACAGACTTACATTATCCACCAATTTCATGAAATCATCATCTAAACTGAACTGTTTACTATTCATTTTCATATTTACAATAATTTCGTTAAAATATTTCCATATATTGGTTAGATTATGTTCTATCAATGTTAGTTCATTTTGTTCAATAGTAGTTAAATCATTTTTATCAGATTCAGTATTGAAGTATTTTAGCATACGATTTAAATAGATTATCAATGGAGAATGAAGTGGATTCAAGATAGATAGCTGGGTTTCATCATTATTATTATTATTATCATCTAAGATATTTTGATAGATATTCAACTCACTGTCTGAATTGGTTTTGTTAAAATTGATAAGACTCGATTGAAATCTCTTGGTGGCCTGTAGTAAATTCTAAAATTGTTCAAGGTTGTTATTTGAAGGAGACAAATGGAGAGGAGAGGTTGATAAATTAGATTAATGCGGAAATTAATTCACACTACGAATGTACTACTAATAATAATATTCATAATAATAACAAGGTAGCATACCAGTCACTGAGATTTCAGAATATAATAAAAAAAAAATAAAACACTAGAATGAAGACTTTAAACAAATCAGTGTTATTATTCTTACCACCATAATTTTGAAATCGAACATCTTGTTGAAAATAGAACGATACATACAAGTAGGGAAAATTTTCACAAAATGTAACTTTGTGATCGCAATTTCCATTTAGAAGAAAAAAAACAACGTAATCTAGTTACCGAGTACAGGATTTATTTAGTCTGTTTTACTTTATATATTTTTGGCTGATTATTATTTGAACCAAAGTAAGTGAAGGTTGAGGTTTGATGTCGTAACTCAGACGTTGTGATGCTGTGATCTTCCATTTAGATAAAAATGACAAAGTGGCGTCATTGAAATATAGGCATAAAAACTAACATCCGTGGGCAGTTTAAAAAACATTTTTAAATACAATTTAGTTCACTAGTAGTAATACCTTCGCATAGAAACTGGATAGTTCAATGTTGCACTTTAAATTAAACCTATAGTGTACACTTATAATTAGCCTTAAACTACAATGATAGAGCACTAGTCATTCGATATTCTCTACCAAATGAAAGTTTTACAAATGATTTATTCACCTTGAAGAATGTTACATCACCAAAAGTCTCACCCATTTGATTTACAAACCTTTTCAAAACTGTTTAATACCAACAGTGAAAAAATTCATTTTAAAATAAAAGGTATTTTATAATATTACCGTTGCACATTATTTAAGCGTTATCGTGTAACGATTCGTATGACCACTGTCAAAATCCCATTTACTTCATCAATGATTTATGTAAATAATTTACTTTGGTAGTTATTCGAAAAATAAATACATTTAATTCTAATTAATTAACCTTTAAAAAGCTGAGTTATAAGGTCCTTTCCTTACAAAATAACTCAATAAAGATTTTGGACTAAATATACTACAAAGACAACATTGTTGTATATTACAATGACAGTATTTAGGTGTATGTAGACGTCATTCACATCAAAAATGCAATAATTTTTGTCGTAAAACTGAATATTAAAATTTGGACTAGGGCCATGACGATAAACAGTCAAGTGATATCACTCTATAACTAACATTCTTTACAGAGGTAAAATATAAAGAAGATTGGAAGTGAATGATCTGAACAACCAGGATTAGCATGTAATTTCTTGGTTGTATTATAATTTACTACATTCTGATAATTGGTTAGAGAAACTGTGAATAGTAAAAAAATCAGTGCTCACATTATACAACTTTGAAAGCAATGTATGCAGTGAACAGCCATTCAACATAAAACTGGCACATTTTTCTGTACTACATGAGGATAAAGATGAAGCAACAATGTCACTGGATATGTGTGAATCTGATGGGACAGAAGCGTACAAACTTTCCTCATGAGAAGTTTCCTTCACTGAACCAAAATAGTGATCTTCGGAGTGGAGCTGTGTAGTACATCTATCCTCCAACTTGTTTTCAGTTTGAATAATTGTATTGTTTTTACTACAAATCCTGTGGAAAGATAGCAAAGTAAACCAATAAATTGCTTTGAAATTAAAATAATCCTATTAAGTACCAAAAGTTCAAATTCAAATGCATTTTATTCATTCAAATTTAACAGAGCATTATCTAATTGAATATGTGGGTTATGGAGATTGCTGAAATTTATCACAGCCACGAACCAATCTATATTAAATAACCACTGGAAACTTGAAAGCACTCGATACCCATTTGGTCCTTATGTGGGACTCTTTAGCAGTACACATCCACGACCAAATCTAGGACCTTCGGTTTTGCGAGTGAACGCTAACCATTACTGATTGATATTAGAGCACAACTTTTTTTTTGATAAAATCACTTACAAATAAAAAACGTCTTCCGCCAACAATTTACCAGTTATCCAATAGTCAACTTAACCTTCAAGTTCTCATATATCCACTAATAAAAAATTTGACTCATTTTAACTACCTTTTTGTTTATTCAAAAAATTGTATCCTTGAATGAATGTAGGAAACAAGAATACCAATTTGGAGGTCTTTACAATAAAATAATGTATTAATTCAATTTGCTTCAGTTCCTAACCATGAAATTAGCGAGACAGATATTACGAAATGTATATAGTCGGAAAAGCCAGTGTACGATCTATTTTTATTGTCTTAAACGATCTTCATTCAGGATATCTTCTTCACTTCCGTCTACATACTAGAAAAACAATGAATAACTGATTAGACTTACTATCAACACTGTTATAGTTATCTTTTGATTTTTCAAACCAAGTTGTATTGTAGAGAGAGTCGCATATGTCGGAGACGGTGGTTTAGAAGACATGAAACATATCATTTGCCTTCACTGTGGAAGGTTTACTATTTCATCGAGCTACTAATTCTATTTAGGATTTTGTATCTAAAATCAACATCATTTAAACCGACAGTTCGACTAAACTCGATCATTGGACAATTATCTTTAATTTATGCATATTTTTCAAAATATGTAGAACAAGAGTAGATTTTTGCCTAGTATACTCATTATATGATAAACAGTCTCATATCAAAATAAAGCTTATTATGGTTTCATGTCTCTTACCGCCGTAACTACACTAATCACCAAATCAAAAGTATTTGATACCTATGAGGTTACCATACGACAACCAATTTATATACAAGACCTAATCTGTTTTTATTCCAGCCTTTGACAGAATAACTTATAAAAGATATTTTTAGCTGAAATGTCAAATGATAAAGATCTGAGTTTTCGATGTAACTCATCGACTATTACTGTTAATGCATGCCATACTAATAAATTTTTAATGTCTTACTCATATTCCTGGATAAAACTTGAAAATTTCTCTATCAATCTTTCTTTCTTAGTTGTCCAATCTTTTAAAACATGATTATTATCATGTGTAAGATTGAAATCCTCGTCAAAACAGATTGATGTAGGCTACAAAAATGAAAATTGAATAAATCAACATATCAGATGAGAGTATTAATGAAGAATCGTTTAGTTAATAACTTGAAAAAGTTAAAACATATTCAACATGATGAAAAATTTAAAGAAGCCAGTCATGGTGTAACTAAAATAAACTTCATGTTTATCATTAAATGATAAGTCTCATACACTAAATGTTTCAAACAGTTAATCTCATAGCCAATTATAGCTAAATTTTTGGAATTTTCGACATTTCAAAGTTGAACGGAAGTTATCAAGAATAAGTTTATTTTCTAGGGTAGATTAATCACAGAAAATAAAGGGGGTTATCAGTGACTATGGACTTTTAGAAACTTCTGGGACAAATGTTAACATTCGTAAAGATCTTCGATACTTGACAAATTAGTAAAATAACGATAAAGTATGTTAGGTTGGCTTCTAGAATTCATAAGAATTTCTCTAGATCGTTGGTTACCCCAAAGTGATTATCAATATATTTTGTTTTCTAAGAGATTTTTGAAATCAATCACATGAATATCTTCTTAATCTAATGACGTCGATATTATTCTACACAGTGAATATTCAGCGAGAAATTAATGTTGCATGAATGAAGCTTTTAAACTCAGTTTCTTAATTATTGGACATTTATTAACAGTACACACTTTTATACAAATGGAAGTAAAAATGTGGTGTGGGTTGCTTATATCCATATAAGTAGTATATGACGATGGTCAGGCAGAGAATGTATTTCACTAGAAGATCGATAAGGAAAGAATGGAAACGAAATGCTATTAGCATGAAAATGCATGAACAATAATAATCGGAGTCTATGAACTGATATTTGCAGAAGGAATGGTAAAGATTGAGACAATTGATTGATGGTATGCAAATTAACTGTTTACTGGGTAAGCAGAGATGGATAGTGGCTAGCAGTGGAATCCAGTATGACGCGCGTTTCGTCCTATTCGAGACTCGTCAGCTGGATATACCTGCATCTCAGAGTTGATGTTCACTGTGGGACTCAAACCCAGTACTCTCGCTTCAAACGCCATCGCGTTATCCACTCGGCCACTGATTCCTGATAGCCACGCACAGTATGCACATATGTCGATTAGAGACTGACCAGTTGCAGTCCTAACACATCGATGGGAAGATTCAAACAAAACAATACTAAATGTTTACTGGGTAGTTGTCAGATTTTAGTGAGATAGTCAAGAAAGTTGATATCACTAAATCCTCAGATAAAATAAATTCGGTGAAATAAAATATAAACGGAAAGCAATCCATTTTAACACATGAAATATATATTCATAAATATTATTTGTATGAAAAGATGGATAAGCGTTAACAGTGGAATTCGAGATGCGCGTTTCACCCTATTTGGGACTGGTTAGCTGGATGCACCTGCATCCCAGAGTTGATATTCACCTCTGATCTGGAAAACAGTATAGACCAAACATACAAACAAATACTTACGGATGTCATGATTTTATCAAGTGAATTATTCTTTGAATCGATAACTCCCGGTAATGTTTCTTTGATAATTTGCGTGCTTATTTCTTCGAAATTTGAATTATTTGCTTCATTTTGTGAATAACATAAAGTAGATGAAGTTGATTCAGAGCTTGATGATTGTATGGAATTCCTGGAATGCTTAAAATTAGGAATTATATCAGTAATTAGTGCATCATCGTTTCTAATCATTTTCTTATTCTTGAAGGAACTCGACGAACAATTCGGTAACAGACTATTCTTCCTTAAAAAATATGTTAAACTGATTGGATGATCTGTAACAATTTCAGTAGAATGGGAACTTGTTATTAATGATGATAATGAGTTGGATCTTTTACGAAATCTTATCTTTACAGGAGGACATTTTGAAGTTCTATTAGAACATAAACTTTGAGTACGGTAACGATTAATGGAAGGTGTATAATTCCAATGTTGTATAAAATCAAATGATAGTTGATTTAGTACAGTTAAACGACTATGTAGATTGGTTGAACGACTAGAAATAAAGATTTTGATAAATAAATGAACATTATAATTTCATATCCACACTTTTCAAAACAATGAAAAATAATGTTATATTTGTGATATCTTAATGATCGTGCATGCGGGACGTGTATGCACACTATGAGGAGTCCCATACTAGGATGAAATGACCGTCCGGTGCTTCCAGGTTTTCAATGGTGGTCTAGTTCAGATCGATTAGTGAATTCGAGTTTAAAAAAAATACCACAATCTCCACAAATCCCCATGCTGATAATATGTTAATTGGTAGAAATAAGAATTCCTGATGTTTCACAACTGAGTTTCAGTCACTTATTCAGAGACTAAATATCTGGTAAATATCTGGTACTAAATGGTATAAAAAGAATGAGACAGAATATTTATTTCAATTGAAACTTAGAAATAAATCTTGATTATGTCAATATGTCACTTTTGAATAAGGTGATTATTCTGTATGAGGATATCACTGTGCATATTTGTACAAATACTAGTGAATGTGTAAAGCGTGGAATTTGTAATGTGAACAAAAGTTGAAGTATGTGTATGTGCATTATTGATGTGAAAAATTTATAGAATCAAAATGCGGTTATTTGGATAGACCGTTCAAGTTGGATATATTGTCAAACTTTCAATTACTATTGAGGGTGGGGGAATAAAACCCCTAAACGAAACGCTTTTCTTTATAATTGGAAAAAAGCTTTCACAATTATTTCGACATTTTTAATGTTGATTTGATGATTGTTAAAAATAACATGTACTACTATTGTCGATTTGATTTATAGATTCTTTAGTTCTACAGGGTGGTTAGGATGTCTTTTTATGTAGCTCGGGTGTTTCTTGGCACGAGTTCAGATTTAGCGAGAAGACTACCTAATGTAGAAAAGAAAACAATCAACGAGACGTAATCTGTAGACACGATTCCACGTAGATGTGAAGAGAAGTCTTTTGATTTTTTCGAACTATAGCATTTCAAAGAGTTTTAATGGTTTATGGAAAGCTTGAATTCTTTGTTTTATAAAAGTGCGTTGTAATTCTTATCTCACTGTGACATTAAGGTAAAACTGCGGTACCAATCCACGATATTTCATTTTAAT
This sequence comes from Schistosoma rodhaini, assembly GCA_944470415.2. Classification (NCBI taxonomy): domain Eukaryota; kingdom Metazoa; phylum Platyhelminthes; class Trematoda; order Strigeidida; family Schistosomatidae; genus Schistosoma; species Schistosoma rodhaini. The sequence continues at coordinate 33,954,778 of OX104037.1, forward strand.
TTTCATTTAGAGATAAAGCGTTTCGTTTTAATACGTTCTTATTAATCTTCTCAGGAAAATTAATAATTATCAAAATACTACTGAAAGTAGATTATAATTTTGGATATTTTTGTTTTGTATTCTATTTTTGTGGATTTCAAAACAATGTAGAGAGCTTCCACTCTTTTTGAGACAAGATTTTCGAAATATTGTATTTTATGGTAAGTACCTTCACCAGTGAACACGTGTTTAAAACTGTTGGCTAGAATCAAGACAATTTTCTGCATAACTCAAATGTGAGTATCCTACATTTGGGATCTACTCTATCAACTGCGTATCCTATGACATTAAATTAGAATGTGATTTATTTGTTGAGTACAAGTTAATGTGTTCAGCTTTAAGGCAGATTGTTTGTGTGTGTGTGTTAGTGATACTACCCACTTATCCAAACTGACGTGCAAGAAGAAGTGAGAGAGGTTTCGAACACTTAATCTACTAGTAGAAAATTGAGTGATTAAACTATTAGATCATTGTATACATGTATAAATTTTTTTCGATAAATTTTTATACACAAACTACCAACTTTAGAAAAAGTGATAAGATTAGTTGGTCGTAACATAGAAGCTGAAAAGTGATATTTTTATCAAACAACTAAACTCCAAAGGTTTTGTTCGAGATACCTGGTAATGAGTTTTAAACTATAGAAACATATTTGGCCAAACATTTCAAACAACTTGAAAATAAATCTAGATTAATAAGTCATGTAATTTGACTAAACCGCAAGTCTAATCGAAAGTGCATGAATCAGTAAGTAGCACCACAAAGAAATTAGATATTATCAGAAAGGGGTTTTTCGGAGATTGTAGTAATATAATAGTTGAATTCATAAGTCTATTGAAGCTAGACCATCAGTGAAAACCTGGAGACACTGGACGGCTGTTCCGTCTTAGTATGGGACTCCTCATTAGTGCACATCCACGACCCCGCATGTGGGATTCGAAACTAGGACCTTCGGTCTCGCAAGTGAACACTTAACCTCTAGACCACTGAACCAGCATCCACCGGTGTCAATGTCCAACTTCAACCAACCCACGATATTGCACCATTGGAAGTTAATTACAGATGTATACATGATAATTATCAGTATAGTGACTTGTAGAGATTGCCGAGTATTATCGAGACCAACTTAAGTTAGTAAAGCATTGAAAACTAGGAAGCGCTAGTCGGCTGCTTCGTAGGTGTAGGGGCGATAAAACCACTACCAAAGGTGGCTACGCAATATCATGAATTGGTTTCGTTTAGTTAGATGCACCATTGGATGCTGTCTCAGTGGTCTAAAAGTTAAGAGTTCCCCGACAGATCTGAAAGTTATGAGATTGATCTCCTGCGAGAGAAAGGATCTGCACCGCCGGGGGAGTCTCATACTAAGAAAAAACAACTGTCCAGTGTTTTCTAGTTTCCAATGATTTACTTTAGTCCATGATCTCAAAAACAACTTATTGCCAAAAATGCACTGCAATCACTAACCTGACTATGATGTCCCTCACTTGCTTCAAATGCATCACAAGAGATTCATATAAAGGTTCCATATAAATTTTCATCTCTTTCGTATAATAAATATCCATCAAAGTGTATGTATCACCACTTTGTTTGATAGCTTGAAATTCACCTTCTACTTGATTTATCCAGTAGTGAAAAGCATCCAATATTCCAATATAATCCTAAAATAAAAATTTCAGATGGGAGAAAGTTGAGGGAGCAAAAACTATGAGAAATTTCAGTGAAAAAATAATGATGATTAGACAAATGGTTGTGAATGAAGTTATTTATTGGAAAATCTTATGTAACTGAAGAATTGTTTTCATCACAATTTGGCACGAGTTCAAAAACCACGTAAACATGATTAGACTGGCTTATTGTCAGACTGAGCAACGAAGTAGAATTAGCCTTCCAACCAATAGGTACAATTCTAGTGAATACAATTCTATGACTTAATACCAACAGAGGCTATAGTAGTTATAGCTATAGTGGCTATAGCATACAAGTAACTCGACATCATAAGCATCATATTTTGACGTTACATTGTAAGCGGTCAGTAGAAAGCTTGACTGTGACCACTGGAGTCCAATCCGTGTCAGGTGTGAGACAGTTATCCATCCCAAGTAATGAATGAAGTGTTGCGCCGTTAGATGTTGGCTCAGTAGTCTAGAGGTTAAGAGTTTGTGCACGAGACTGAAGGTCTTGGGTCCGAGTCCCGCGTGAGGTATCGTGGATGCACACTGATGGGGAGCGCCAAACTAGGATGAAACGGTCGTTCAGTATTTTTAGGTTCCCAATGGTGGTCTGGTTTAGATCAACTCATGATTTCCACTGTGAAAATACTACAATCTCTATAAATCCCCACAATGAGAAAGCTTGGAGCCTAGATTTTCTGGTTAGCTGGTATTCATCAACAAGGTGAACCTTTAGTCTAATGCTTTTCATATAAAATGAAGATCTCCATTGTCTAGCACTAATCAGTGTAAGTATCTTACTTTTCCTCTGCATGATATCAGTCATTCCTCTCCCTAAATAAATAAGTATTAACGTCGTTTGTTTCATACTACCTAACGTTAACAACTATTCAATGATTACTCTAATCCGATCATCAATTACATTATCAAGAATTTATTTAAAAATATTCCATCTTACTTACTTTTATTTGTTTTACTGAATAGAAATCGTTTGAGATCTTATCAATGACTGACTTATAGTAGTAATCATATTCCCTAAGTAAATATTCAACTCGATTCAATAGATATCCAATACAATTAATTTGTCGTTCACAATAAATCACATTTGATATTATCATCTGATAAATATCTAAAGAAAGGCAGGTAAAAAGACAGAAACGAAATTAAATACATGAAGAAACAAATTCATGAGAAACTTTTTGTCATTCTAGTCTGTGTTGAAGTAAAATATTTTGATATGTGTCACAGTGACAGGCAAACAATTCTAATGAAGGCTAGATTTCATAGTACTAGTAGTAGTGGGTGATCGTCATTAATCTTGATAGAACTGATTGTAGGAATTCAAAACCGTGTCACCATTCAGTGTTACAACTAATACTATCACTACTGAATTACTCAGATTGTGACTATCGTCGTTTCGAAGAACTGAGATATTCACACTGATATATTACGGAGTCTGTAACTATTGTTATATTTTCCACTGTCGTGATTTAAGTTCAGTCTAAGGACTAGACAAATTAGATATAAGTTACTATTTAGTGCTTAATCACTGTATTTAAATATTTGACGTACAAATCTTTTTAAAATACTGTTTTAGGGGGCAAATTCATAAATGCGTACAACCAAAGGGACAAACGATTAGAGTCGGCCACACATAGCCTTTTTGTGAGTGGTTTTGTATGTGTTAACTCTATATATTTCAGACCCTGCTACCAGCTGAGAGGATCTGTGTGGCAAATCGAGGTGTATTATTTTCAAGGCTGCTCTAGTTTATTCATCTCCCTCCACTGTGGAAAGGTAGCATCGTTTTACTTGAAGGTAATTTCAGTTAGAAAGCTTACTGCCAATACACCCCTGTACAGTCTACATTACAACTTTGCTCTCGGAACCAATGAAGAATCGATTGAAGTTGAGAATCTGAACCATTCAAGTTCGATCCAGTATTCTGAATCTGTCATATATAACAAAATATCTAACAGACCTTAGGTGTGTTTTTCTGAGTGACCTCAAACTAGAACGAGATATTGCTTTAATCTTTCTTGATTTTTAGTGATTTTCTGATTTGTGAAGAATACCATACTCATTCTATACGAATTTCTCGATGAAACACTGAAAGTTTTATATCTCTATATGTTATAGTAGTCTAAGTTTGATTGGTTCATGATCACAATTAAAACCAACAACCTTAACAACCCTATACTGTTAAACTTTGCTATTGGAGTGATTTTTTCCTTCCTCCCTAAAACATGTACATTAATTAATTAAAACCAAATATAACTTACTACATAGTTCATTATTAATCAATTGTTTTGACTCGTTTGTAAGTACGTGTTGTATGGTCATTGAAATTAAGAAGATTGAGTCGTATTCAATAGCTTTGATAAATGATTCGATTTTCTAAGAAAAAAAGAATTCCATTTTTACTTTAAATTGCACATATAAGTTTTTTATATTTTATGTATGAAGAAGTACCAAGACTCAAAATTTAAAGGAAGATAAAAAGTGAGTGGATCTGTGTAATTTACATTCAAAAACAACTCAGCATTTCTCATTTTGTTTAAACACAAACATTAGTACATGGAGACACCGAATATGTATGCACCACACTCTGTCATTAAATTTGTGTGAGGGCTGGAATACTGATCAAGTGCCCAAACCGAATTATATGGTTTTCTTAGTGGACCACATCCCAAGCCTTTGATCTTGAGATTTAATCCAGAAGTCAGTGGAGCAAAGTTATCAGATGCAGATCTATGGTGGTGGCGACGAACAATAAATTCATACTCCATTTGTTCGCTCAGTATCCTAAAGCCCATGTGAACTATCGGTTTGGAATCACGGCTTCTGAACTCCCCACCACCAACCCGGTTAAAGTGCTGGACATTCGCTTTCCATCCTCTCAATTTCACAGACTCTCCTGTCTCGAGAAGGCATTGAGTAGGACTTCCCTGGTAGTGGCTGTATACGCGTGGCCATGTGAGTGTTTCTAGAGTCAGGGCGGACTCTTCCTACCCTTGGCCGTACCAGTGAAATGATCAAATGAATAATACCTAGGTTAGGGGCAACGCAAAATACTGAAGATAGTAAATTAGTTACTAGTATTTGACCACAGATGCCTTAGAAATATTGCTCGCATCTGCTGAAATCCTCAGGTGAGTGATAGTGGGGTTAGGCGCAGGTTATTAGGGGGTGACGGTATATCAGTTGATGAATTTTCGTCTACGTGTTACGTATGCCTGAACACCAATTACCACGACGCGCTATGCTGACTGGTGTAGGGGATGGTTTGAAGAATGTTAGGGTAGGCCAAACCAAAACGTAGCATCAGTGTTTGAAGTCACTTACTTCTAGTCTGAGACATGTTGGTAGATGCAGACTAATTGGTTGGGGTCCGCGTGACCATCGTAACCAATGGTTGGAGACTCTGGGTGACATGGCTCAGAATCGATCACAATCGCGTAGGTGTATACACTTTTTATCTCCCCTTAAACCGTGAGGTTAAAATTGCTTCATATCTGTCTTTCTTTCTGTATTATATCCTTATACAAAATCTTTCTTTATTATATTACCACCATTAAACTAACTACTTCTATGGTAAGCAAAGATGGATAGTGGCTAGCAGTGGAATCCAGGACGCGCGTTTCGTCCTATTTGGTACTCGTTAGCTGGATGTACCTGCATCTCAGAGTTGATGTTCACACTCTGATCAGTCTCTAATTGGCATATGTGCATACTGTGCGTATTGCCTCGATATACCTTAATTCACAAGCTGAGAGACTGAAAAGTTGCAGTCCGAACACATCGATGGGAAGATTCAAACAAACTATACTAAATGAATGTAAACTTCACCCCATCGCACAAGCAAGTAGCTATCAGGACTCAGTGGCCGAGTGGATAACGCAATGTCGTTTGAAGCGAGGGTACTGGGTTCGAGTTCCAGAGTGAACATCAACTCTGAGATGCAGGTAGATCCAGCTGTTGAGTCCCAAATAGGACGAAACGCGCGTCCTGGATTCCACTGCTAGCCACTATCCATCTTTGCCTACCATGCTTGTGAATTAAGGTATATCGAGGCAATACGCACAGTATGCACATATGCCAATTAGAGACTGACCAGTTGCAGTCCGAACACATCGATGGGAAGATTCAAACAAACTATATTAAATGAATTTAACTACTTCTATGAATCCGGTGTTCATCTTGTTGTGCTAATGAGGTATGACAACTTGGACCGATGCATATATGTGCCTAGTTCTACGTTGTAGCTCACTAACTGACTGACTAATTGACAACTAATAATCATTAATAATTATAAAACTTACTTTCAATTGTTTAAAATATGATTTTAAAAATTGTTTCATATTATTTAAAGATGTATAAACATTCATAAATGATGATTGAAATGAATAGGAATCTATCAAATAATCACTATGAATATCTTGTTTCATACAATATGATAACATTTGTTTAATTATTTCAAATTGTACTTTTATAAAATTTAATTTTTCAAAAAATAATTTACATTGTATATCATATTGTATTAAAAAATCTCTTCGTTTAAAAGTTAAACTTTTCTTTAAATGACAATGATTTTGTTGTTGAAATGATGGATCTAATATGCTATTGTTCATTAAAGATGAAATGAATAAAATAAATGGATTATTAAGTGATTGAATATGATCATGATATAATTCTAGATTATTTAATTCTAGAAATTTCCATTTTATATGAATTATTAAATTGATATAATGATTTGGATCTTTCAAAATTACTGATTTTAACTCAATGGAAGACATATTTGTAATTAATTGTAAAGCTTCTTCACGAAGTTGATAAATTTTTGAAGTATTTAACTTTTCAAAAGAAAAAAAATAAATGAAAAAAAGAAAGATAAAACAAAATGTTATTTGCTGATGAGAAAGTAAACAATTAACATAATTAAAGCGATTTCCATACATTTCATTTAATATTGTTAGATCTTTGTTAAGTTAATTAATAATATGAAAAGGATGAATAACAACTGGAATGAACTGGAAAGGATTGTCCAGGACAGGGTTGGATGGAGAATGCTGGTGAGCGGACTATGCTCCTCCGCGAGGAGTAACAGGCGTAAGTAAGTAAATTAATAATTTATCATAGATTGTAAGATTTATCATTTTTCAATTGTTAATTTTCTGAACATACTTTAACTATGATTACTAAACAAAAAGGGGTAAGAAACAAACTCATACACATAATAATAAACATTATATTATTTGAATAAGGTAGAGGTTATTAAGAATCAATAACCTAATCAGATAATGTGACAGAATTTTAAGCGATAAGTACCAAGTTATATTCCTCCTAAATACCTACTACGGCCAAGGGTGGAAAGATTCTGCTCTGCCTCTCGAAATGCTTTCATATAGCCACTACCAGAGAAGTTATGCTCACTGCCTTCTCGTGTTAAGAATGATGTTTACGAAATTAAGAGGATTAAAACCAGATATCTAGGCTGGTAGATAAGGAGAATTCATCTAGGGGAGTTGGAAACCCTGATTACATACCAATGTTGCACATGGGTTCAAAGTTCTTGAGGGATATAAACAATATTTTTGGCCGCCAGCTACATTGGGCCCGAATCATCTAATGTTGTCCCACTGATTTCTGGATTAGGCTTCTAGGCCAAAGGCTCGGAGAGTGGCCCTCTAGGAAAACCACCTGCTTTTGTTTGAGCACCCAAACAGTATCTCAGCCCACAAACAAATTAAGTGGTGGGTATTGTGCATATATATCTCGATGATTCTTTGTACTAATGTTTATATATTTTGAATCAATAAATAATAAAATAAATTGGGTCCGATCTTCAGTGTGGAAATCAATAGTAGGATACAGTCAAATCGAGTCTTTGGGTTTAAAAAAGGACGAAAGGCTGTATTGACAAGTCATAATCATGAATCTCAATGCAAATATACACTTTGAAGTGAAACAACCAGAAACAATTTGATATTCACTTCTCATTTTCGACAAAGATAGTGATAAAATGCAGTGTTCTGAACATCTCGAGTAATAATTCAAAACTGTTTAAATAAATCTTCAGCTTTTTAGATATAAAACATTGCTTCAGAGACTATGAGGAGGTCCAGTTCTGAGACAGTAATTGGCATAATCGTGTGTGTTGTTCAATTAGTTCAACTTGTAATTTTCCTAACACATCAAATCACACATTATAAACAGAGATGGATGATGACTAACAATGGAATCCAAGACTCATGCCTCGTCCTATTTTCAACTGGTCAGCTGGATGCATCTGCATCTCACAGTTTATGTTTACTCCGGGACTCCGACCTAGTACCGTTCGCTTCAAATGCTATCACGTTATTCAATTAGCTACTGAGTTCAAACAACTAATACAACATGAATTGCGCCACACCACGGTTTGAAACAAAATATAGAATGTTGGAATATTTTTTCGTAGTCTTTAAATATGATTTAGAGAAATTTTTCTACCATAGAAACAAGACGATATGTTTGAACAGTAGTAACAATCAGTCGAGACTGATTGAAATGTTCGTGATGAAGTATGATGAGAAATACCGAAAAAGGATCTGAGTAAATAATCGTAAGAGGAAGCAAAAAAACAAACATCTACACAACTGATGCTCAAAAGTAATAACGTTCCAAAAAAAAATCACACAAAGGTTAATAACGGTATTTAACAACAGATTTTTCTGCAACAAAACCATTTCCTCTGTATATAGAGTATGATCAATGAAGATTGTAGAAGTACTCATCAAATTAATGATGAAAATAAAAGTAGCTGAATATCCTGGATACACCACAGTTATCGAACATTGGAAAAAATATAGATCATATATCCATCGTTCTTAATAAATAGATCATTTTTTCATAGTTGAAATCATGAATCAATTGAAGCTAGACCACCATGGAAAACCGGGAAGCACTGGATGGCCGGTTCGTCCTATTATGGGACTCCTCAATTGACTCATGATTTCAACTATGAAAATACTTTCTCCACAAAATCCCCTCAGATCATTTTTTTATTTTGTTTATACTAACTAACATTTAAGTGAGCAAATTATAAAATAACTTACATCATGGTTAGCAGAGATGGATAGTGGCTAGCAGTGAAATCCAGGACGCGCGTTACATCCAGATTACTGACGAGTCCCAAATAGGACGAAACGCGCGTCCTGGATTCCACTGCTAGCCACTATTCATCTTTACTCACAATGCTTGTGAACTAAGGCTATATTGAGGCAATACGCACAGTATGCACATATGCCAATTAGATACTGACCAGTTGCAGTCCTAACAAATCGATGGGAAGATTCAAACAAACAATACTAAGTGAACTTACATCATGGTTATTAATAAGTGAAATAATATTGTTTGAATTTTCATTGATTAGATCAATGGTTATAGGTTTAATTAGTTCTTCACGTATAATACACAATCTCTCTAAAGTACTGCTTAATTGTTTTATATAAATATTAGAATAAATTGAATGTATAGTGAACTGATCCAATTTTGTATGAAGTACATCATAGATGTCGTCCACTTCTTTCTGTTTAGATCTATTTTGAAAAAAAGTGAAATTCAATAATTGATTCTATTGGCTAAGGTTTGAAATTTGTATAATCTTTAAAACAAAAAGACTTGACAGAAGAATACATGTGTTGTATAACGGCGAGCGTTTTCAAAATACGAAGGTGTCTACAGTTATATTAATGAGTAAGATATATTCAATTAATGTCAAGGTTAGTGTGAAGGCCAGTGGAAGGCATATGTAATCAACCGTTTTTGATCAGGATGAGTTATATTATCGAAACAACTGATGATAATCTTACTGCACCGTGTTTATGAGTCAAAAACCTGAATAATGACATCTAAGTGAAATATCTAATTTAAACAAATTTCTACCCAGAAATATAGTTAAATTAACCACTAACAGTATTATGAGTTGAAGACCATTCGACTGTAACTGGAAACTTGAAAACAATAGACAATAGTTTTGTTTTAGTTTTACTCCTAAGAAGTATGTACTGTAAGCCATATAAAACTCAGAATTATCACACTTTTTCAGGGAGCTCATCAGTTTCACATTATGTAATAGAAATTGAACTGTTTAAATCCCTAAGTTTAATTTCATAGTAATCTCAAATTCCAATAGTGTTGTCACTGATGTTTTTTTATGTTACCAACGTCCTTATTACGTAATGATAAACATAGAATTAATGCATCTAGCAACACATCTCTACTCAATAAAGTTTGATTCATTACACAGATACCTATAAAAGTATGAAATTAATATTAGATATTAATAACCAACAGTAGAATTTACTCACTCAATATACATGTGAAAATGTTGTTGGGTCCTTAAATCCACATACAATAAACATTGGTTGGCTACATTTTTTACATTTTGTAATTTTTTCTGTACACAACTGACTTGATCAATACAATCCTATAATTAAAGAATTTAAAGAAAAAATTGGGAAAAACTATAAGGACTAGGAAAAGATTTTAATAATCAGACTTTGCAAAATGCATTACATAGGCTTAACCACCGCCTACCTCGATTCATTGTATCAGCTGCTATAGGAATAAGTTGGAGATAAACCTAAAGGCAGAAAAACAAAGTGAGGCATCAGTCTATGTGTTCATTGATTATTAGGCTTAGCCATGGGATGTGAAGAGTCGTGGTAACTAGTAGTCGGGGATGGATGATGTTGCTCAAAATCATTCACAATAATATGGATGCATTCACTCTTTACTTATTTAAGCCTGTTAACTCTCGCGGAGTACAAGCTATTGACCACGATTCTCCAAACTATTCTGACCAGGACCTCTTTTACAGTGGTTATCAAATGCCATTCATTCTTTTGATGTCTGTTTTCGATTCTCGATGCAATGTGTATCTTCGTTTTCCTCTTTTCCATTTCTCTTCAGGATTCCAAGTTAGCGCTTGCCTCGTGATACAGTTTGATGATTTCCTCAATGTGCCCAATTCGCTACCAGAGTCTTTTCCTGACTTCCTCTTCAGATCGAAGCTGTTTTATTCTGTCATATTAGGTTAATGCTGATGATAACCGGCTAACGGATCTGGATTATCTTCTGTAAACAACCATTTATAAACAACTGTACCGTTTTGATGACGGTTGTAGTAGTTCTCCAAATTTCAGCCCCGTCCAATAGAACTTTCTTGATGTTTGCATTGAAAATTCTGACTTTTGAGTTAACTGATAGCTGTTTTGAGTTCCACATTTTCTTCAATTGTAGGAGTGTTACCCTTGCTTCACTAATCCATACCTGCACATATACATCAGACCTCGTTTCTTTATTAATGATACACTCACTCTTTATTTTCCCTTAAAAGTTGAGTTTAAAATTATCACAAACTTTTTATTCCATGAATTTATTCTTTCTTCCCAGATAACATTATTTATATCTAATCTTTTCTACTACAACTGATACCGTTACTAATAATGCTCTTCTAGCTGGTGTTTGTCTTGATAATTCCGACTGGATGTGCTAATATAGTGGTGTGATAACTTGTTGTGACTGATTGACGGAGAAACTGTAAGCAGTAGGAGGAAATGTACCACAGCCTATTTCGCGTTTTCCAGCTCCCGTAGTAATAGCAAATGCGTAGAACAAATCGTTAAATATGAAATCATATTTACGGTATTAAATCAAAACCAAGATAAGACTTATCTCTATGCATTACCACATCATTATTATTATTGTGTAGCCACCTACCGAGCCGTGTAATAGTTTCAATTGGGATATATATATCATAAATTATAAGTACACCTAATAGATCTAGACTTTATTGATCGATGAATAACTCATAATACCAGTATACCATCGTCATATACATTCGAGATTATTTTTGATCAAGTTTTCTTTCGTGCTAAAAACAAGATCGTAGTTATCCCTATGACGAACAAGACAAATTAAACGAGAACAAAATTCTTAATACATGAATCCCTAACGCCATTCATATCAGAATCCACCAAAAAGAGGAGTGGAGTGCTAAAAACGGACACAGAAAGAGTGATATGAAGTTTAAGTAGGTATTTTTTTAGGGAATCCATGTGTATACACTTAAACCAGTTTAAATGTAACTTAAACTTCGAGATAAGATGGCTAAAATTGCAAGAAATTCGACTTCTCATCACCGTATGTGAAATGATTAACTGGATTTTTTCGCAGTATTAACAGAGAAGACGTTTATTTATCTAATTAAAGAAATAACTCGAAGTTCAATAATTTATGTAATAATTACCAACAAATAAAATCCCGCTTATTTCAACCCTGTATAACTCTAAAGAGAGGGATTTGAATCACAATCTTCGTGTGATGATTAATAAGCTTTGACCATAACTGTGACCAAGACGTACTGACCAAGCTTGTCAATCGTAATGACCCAATCGAATAACATTGTTCAGAAAATATGTTCCTTTTAAGCAGTGTGAAAAGAATTGTTAGGAACAATCAATTTATTGTGCGTTAATAAAATATGAATACCATGCATTAAATACATTATTTGCACATCTTCCTTCACTTATCCTTTACATGCTTCATGATTCTTCCAATTCTGTTTTTATTACAATTGTTATCTGTTCCCCTTCCTGTTCTTTCTAATCCAATCTTCTACTGACTGACATTCCACTTCCGATTGCTGCTACATACTATTTATACCCGTCAGTAGCATGCACCAAACTACCATACCAAGCAGGTAGGTTAAAAAGTGGTAAAACTAAAAGCAGTAACTTAAGGTTCGAGGATGAAAACGTATTGTTGAGTGTACAAAGGCTAGGACGGCAGAAAAGCGTTTCTCTTAGACAATTAGTATCTGCATTAATGATGCCTTCTCACGACGGAGGGAGGGGTTAGAAAATCCCGACTTTAAAAAAAACAGTACATCTCAACCTTCCCCACAAATCACTGATACTTTTGGTAAGTCCTTAAATTCATGGAGTCAACATATTTTGAGATACTCGCGAAATACACGTGTGTGACCTATTTCAAGAAATTGTCCCTTGTGTTCTACATTCACTCCCAAAAATCAAAAAGACCACTATCAGACCAGTTTTGCTTTTAAGTTAGATCAAAAAGAAGTGATACTACGCCACCGTACAAGCTCAGGTAGGTACATTATGGTTCGGATGTGTGACATTTCCGTTGAAAACAGAGTATGTTAGTGTTTAAATCATCGTTCTATTTAAGAAACGTAATTCTATACAATTTCGAATTGCTCAAGTTATTTTCTGAATGTAACGAAACGTTTCAGCATTGCAAACGTCAATGATTTTACTAATTAGAACAAAAGATATAAACAAAGAAAGGAATTGAACAGAGTGTGTAGTGAACGAAGACTTGGTGGGGAAATTGCACTGTCTTCCTAAAATATGAAAACCAAACATTAAATACATCATTTGCACATCTTCCATAAGTTGTCTCTTATAAACTCTATCGTCCCTTCATTCCTGTTGTTGTTTGGATTGCTTTAACCTTTCTTTTCCCCTCTTCATTTCAATCTCCTGCACGCAGGTATACCATTCTCGATCGGTGCTACATACTACTTATATCTTTCAACATAAGTGACATACAGCGATTAAAAAATATACCAACCTAAAATTCTCAAAAACTGATTTTGATTACAAGACATTCTAATGTCAATGAATGACAACTGAATAAAAACCCTTCAGAGAAAACCTCGATATTATTTAAACTTATATAAATTTAGCTTGATCCCCCCGACCATCATACACCTTTTATAGTTATTTTAAAAATTAAATTCAGTACAATTAAAATATGTGATTAACCTAATATAACCAAATAACATAACTTCAATTAAGTATAAATATTCATTAATATCGAGTTAATTTGCTTAGGATGCATATAAGGTGACTGGAACTAACCAACTAAAATCTTGAATAACAAAGATGAACAGTTACAAGGTTTTATTAATAACACAAATTGAACTGAACTCATTGGGTAACACAATGGTGTCGGGAACGAAAATTACTAGGGTTTGAATCTAAACATGAATAAGAACTTTGGGATGGAAATAAGCCCAGTTGACTGGTTCCAAACATAATTGAACGTGAGACTTGAATTTCACTACTCGTCTACGTTTAATTATGTTAAATAATTGTAAACAAATGGCAATATAGAGAAAATTCACTATGTATGTAGACAGCCAACAGAGAGTTATCACTTGTAGTCCTGAATATAAAAACTGCGAAATTACAATACCTTACTGACTTATTTAAACCTTTTCAAGAGTGGAGGAAAGTAATCGCACGAAGAAATATATGCCTCTTCATTCAACAGTATGTTGACTTCTGTTATGCTTCTGAGGCCTTAAAACCTGTTTACATCACCCTACCATTAGATGAATCAAACTGCCTTGTATTGAAACGAAGACTTTCGTAGGTTACAAGCAAAACGCATTATACAGGTTTATTATTATTTTGAAAACAAAGTCCATACTTCACCAAAAACTTAAGTCCAACTACCAAAATTTTTACTTTCATTAAACCTACTCAGATAATATGTTGATATATAATGCTTGTCCTCGTTTTCTCATTACTTTCTCCTGTTTCGATCGTTTATTTAACCTTTATTTTGCACATATAAATACCTATAAAGGTTGTTTGATCACATTGTTTGGAACATATTGCGCCAATATATAACGTGGTTCTGATAAACTTGACCTTCTTATTGAATTACCTAAATTTTTACAATTAGCTCCTAATCATGACCTGGACAATAAAGAAAGCTAGCAATCAGACATTCTATACTTAATATAAACTGCTTTGGTGGATTGAAGTTTTATGGAGATAATCAAGAGCTTAAGTCGGGAAACACTCTTGGGAATAGCTGAAAAGTAGAACCTTTGGGTTTGTAGCATATTTGTTCTAGATTAACGATTTATTCACCTACAATAATTTGTTGTATATTCATGGGTTTTTGGATGAGAATGGAAGATTATATCGACTAATTGACAAACTAGAACAATTACATCATTTTCGACGATCTCATATTACTATATCCTATTGAAGACTAAGGGTAACTTCTGAGATCTATTAACGGACTAATATATATATATATATATATATATATATATATATATATATATTCCTATCGTATAACTATTCAGTAATTAAATTATGTATATCTATATTCCTTCTATCATAAGCTCCATTTTGATCTATAAATTACTATTACACGATTTACTGTTCCCAAATTATGTTCAGTTTATTAATCACCGTCTCCCACGTCCACAGCCACATTTTGGCTTGATCTTGTGCAAATGTTATTTCCTATTTTATGGTGTGATGCGGTCTGTTTGTATGGTATATAAACCAAGTATGTTTGACATAAATGATTCGCATAGCAGAGGCTGTTATTGGTGTTCTGGACTCAACTGAGAAGGATAGACGGATAAAGGACTAATAAAGACGCTAGACTGCTCATACCGATCGAACATCATTGGTTTGGCACAATGCTAAGATTGGATAAGTCGTATTTCGACTGATGGGTAAATCACGTGATAAAAAGCCATGCATAAATTCACAACTCATATCATTAAGAAATCACGGAGAAGATTAACAGTTTAAGTGAATGTTTCTCATGTGCACTGAGTTCTTTAAATTAGATGGTAACTTGAATGTGGAGTTTTCATTTTTTTATTCGGGAGAGCATCACTAGCCGCTAACTCATGTAGAAATGAGCTTCTTAACTTTTCCGTAAGCATTGAATCACTTTATTCTAGTGGTCTTCATAAGTTTTTTTTTATCTTAAATTGCCGTTGTGTTGAAATTAAATGTCCTGCTCAGTTGATGATTATCATTAATGAAATCATATATAACTGAATAAACAACTCCACTCCAACTTATTAGTATCATAACACTCTTTAACTACTTCTGTTTCATTGAAATCATGAACCGATCAAGATTAGACCACGGTCTAGAGCTTTAATATCCTGGGTTTGACTCCTGACGTGTAGGATCGCGGATGTGCACGACTGAAGAAACCCACACTGGGACGAAACGGCCGTTTAGTGTTTCTAGGTTTTTAGTCGTGGTCTGACTTAGATCGGTCTATGACTCCAAGGAAAATCAACAATCTTCACAATTCTATACTTACTTCCGTTTGCTGTCGAACACGATTCTGCTAAATTAACAGTGGCTGATGGTTTCATCAATTTCATTTCATTGATAAAATGTTTCTCAAAAAATATGAAACCCTGTTATTAACGTGTTGAGTACAAATGTCGTTAATCATAAAAAACTGGATTTTCAATAATTTGAATCACGAGCTTTCATATAGTCTCAATCCTTAAGTAAATGAAACATATAGTTAAGGAAACGGAGTCAATTGCTGATTACGTATATTTAACTTTTATTCACCGAATGTTTCCGGTCAAAGTTATGGATATTTAAAATATCCCTTAACAAACCACTGGAAATAATTAGAGAATACCAGTATCTTTATGAACGTTAACTTTACTTAATCTGACTTATCTCTTGGCTATGTCGAAAATATAATTAGTAGCAAAAGTGACTGATCAGTGGTTATTGGCAGAAATGAATAAAGTCAAGGTTTATAGACAACAAACGGCAGTTTTTCACATTAGCTAAAGAAATCGTTTTGGAAGAAACCATGGCTAAAATGTAAATGACGATGAAATGGTAAATACACGTTAGAGTGACTGGCTAATCAAGTTGAACACGTAGTTCTCTACGAATATAAAACTGGTATGGCAGTTAACAGTATGACATATAATGACACTACAAGCTCTTCACAATTTTCAGCAAATATTATTCTTGAATGAAAAAGTCAAAAAGAGAACGTAATTTAACTTTAGGCCCAAATTATCCAGTGAAATGGGAACATTAACCCTATGACAACAGAATTCAGGTAGTCTAAATATAACATTACGTTAAAAAGTATAAAATTTGCCAAAAATATATTTCAGGATGGTAGGACTCGGCACATACCATCGACCTATGAGGATTCTGAGAGCTAGTCAGTGTCTTGGTAAATACAAACTAAATACTTGAAGCCTAGCAGCCATTTGATGTGGAAAAACTTAAAATATTTATTATATTAGCATACTTGTTTATATACAAAGATTTAAAAAAGGTTGACACTGTTGAACTGGCTATCAAGTGTATATACAGAAGCGTCTCATATCGTAGCGTACCAAAAAATGGTGTGATTTCCTGATCATATGTCTCTACCTACAGAAATTGGCATTCTAATAGTAATAAGAACTGGGCAAACATGACATTGGTCGCTCTTCATCAATCAGTCGGTGTAAGTATCTCAGTTAAATCCCGAATAGCTGAGTGGTAACGTCTCAGACTGTGCAAATGGGTGCCACAGGTCCAAATCCTACAACCAGAATCATTTCCATCAGGATTATATGCACACTTTGCTGACAAGTCCCAAGTAAAATATAATCTAAGGTCGAGCAGACTCTCATGCCAACTACCTCTGGCCATCTAACAGAGGTAGGTTCACTTCATACCCATCATGTATTCTGTCTTGGTTACTTCTACATTTTGAATCAATGCCTAAATTACTATCTGATTATTATCATTAGTAATGAACAAACTTCTCCAAAGTAATGTTACAAAAGGAAAAAGAGAAAAGTAATACACAGAAGTTCTGCTACTAAAATAGAGAGGAGAGAGAGAAAAAACCCTCACTAAATAAAAACAAAAATTTTTTTGAAATTGTATCCTATCAATACGCTTCAATGTCTGAATAAGATTATGATAATAACAATGTGCATACACATTCATTCACTTCTAAACCACAAAAAATAATCTCAATGCCAGGAGTGTGTTTCCCAAAAGTCAATCCAGCATTTCCATTTTGTGTACAAAGAAGCAGTGGGTAAGTTGGTCATTGAAAAAATTTCTACACTATTGTTTGGAAGATTTTCTAAGTTTGGAAAACCATTGGGAAAAGAAAACACAAGTCATATTCACTCTTGTTCGGGTAGCAACTCAAGGATGTAGCAAATGCCAACTTTACACACTCACACACACTGTATAATATTTTATGTACATAATTGTCGGATTATACAGATGAAATATGATAGATACACCGAATATATCCATATCTCAAAGCAGAAGTATAAAAAAAGTTCCAGCTGTCATGGTAAAGGAGATATAAAGAATAAAATTTCTCAATGAACACAAAACACTGAAATAGAAGCAAATAGCCAATGAGAAAAACACACCAAAGAAAACTGAATTTTATATACATACACTGCCATAAGAACAAAAGCTTGTATATTTAGCAGAATATCACAAACATACTACTATGTTTTACTGTGTTGACAGTAGTTCTTCCTGTGTGAGGATACAAATGTTTTAGGTCGAATAAAAAGAATAGAAAAGAGGGGAAAAATGAAAAAAGAGAAGGCAAACGAAGCTACTAGTGAATAAAAATCTTATGTATATATTTAATATTTATTCACATCAATTACCTTCTAAATACTTATGTATTTGTGTAAAAAAAAATCCGCTGATTGGAAATAAATCAGAATACTTTTTTGGTAAAAACTATGAGAGATATTAAAGAAAACATAAAACAGCAAAGCTAGGTTAGCATACATATGATATTGGTAATATTTCTTTAGAAAAAAAAGAAACGAACAAAAAAAATTCAATGGAAGATCATCATCATTGAACAGCAGTACAGTGAGTTGATTAACGTTTAAATTTAAATTGATTCTGTAGTTTATGTTGATTACGATAACGTTGAACTGCTAATTGAGCTATAGTTTGTGGTCGAACTACACGAATTGAATCGATTGAATTTGTATTTGACTGTTGTTGTTGAATAGTTGATGATAGTGATGAAGTGACGTTGTGTAAATTTCGGATAAAACTGGTAGATGGTCCAGCAGTATTAGTAGTAGTGACAGGAGTTTCTGGAAATTGAAATGGCTCAGTTGCTCTTCGTCTAGTTAAATCATATAGACCGTGTTCACTAGTTGATTTCAGTTTTGGTGATAGTAAATTATCCGATATTGAAGCACCCATTGGTTGTGGACGTCCAGCGCAAAATACATTTTCAAATTCAGAAATACTTGGAGAAGAGAAATCATAACCGCTAACTAATCCTGAGACTCGAATTGAATGAAGTGGTCTATGGGGTTGATTATGAAGACTATGTTCAGATAAATTAACTGGTGGTCGAAATAGAAAAGAATGTGATAAACTATTGTTAATTCTATTTAAATAAGAAAGTTGGGAAGCAGTGGTAGTAGTAGCGTTAGTAGTAATGCGAGGATATGAAGTAAGCGGGTCAAACAAACTGGGATGACTTGAAGCTTCTCTGTTTTGATCAATAATAGACGGTGAACGTATATCGACTATTCCACTTTGTCTAACTGAACTGCCGAATCGACTTGGAATCCTATTATAATTTGTATTTTTTATCCTTTGAGTTCTGTGTTCCAGAGTCTTACTAACTATGGGAGATATACTGCGTCGTAATAGCATTGGAATCATAGGACTTTGTGTTGAATATCTTTCAGCGTATATAATATTTGAATCATCGGACCGATCTATACCAGTTGAAATGTTGCAAATTGATTGACTAGAGATTTTATCTATGTTGGTTTCAAGAGGTAATACTTTTGCCGATTGAGATCTCCATAAAGAAGTTCCTGTAGATTGTGTTGTAAGTGGTTTTATATGAGTAAATAGTTTATTTGGTCTATGTTTAAATGTGGCTTTCGTTTCTTTTGGTATATTTACATTGAATTCCGCAACACTATCTCGTTTACGTTGTCGTTCAAATTTTCTAAATGCACTCCAAGGTCGCTGTATAGTCAGTGAAATTCTAGAAGATGATCTTGATCTATCTAAATTTTGTTCTTCATTAACATCAGACACTGCAGGAATTTGATCCATCTCCCAAGTTTCATTAGCATCCATAGGTAATAAAGATGAATCAGGTAAAACTGATGAAGCAGAATACCATAACCAATCAGTTACCCCTTTCACATTGATTTCCAGTGGTTTATTTAATGTTGAATGAATATTAAAATCTGATTGACTGATTGATGATAGAGGTTGTACATCTGACAATGGAATTGGTGTTGATACTCGATAAGATTGTTTTATCTCTGAACTTGACACTAATAAATTCGAATGACTTGCACCAAACGATGGTTGTTTGGAGATTTTATATTGATTAGATGTTTTGTTGATATCACTGAATCTTTCATTGGAATGTTTCCACTTAAAAGTATATGCATATTTTTTTTACATATATGTTTGAAGGAATGAAAGAAAGAAAAAAAGGTACAATCAAAATATGAACAAGTAACATAAAATACATATATATAATACATCAATGAAAACAACAGTGATTAAAGTACAACATAAAACGATGCATTATATTACACAATATATGTAGATTTACAACGAAAATACATATCACATTACGTGTAGACAACTCTTTTAATTATCAGAAGGGGGGGTTTGTGTGAAAATACTAAATAGTGTAACAACACTTGCTTAAAAAACAGCAACAACAACACCAACACTTTACTGCATACAACATTGAATACATTTATAAACAATCAAATTACTTACTCCAATTTTTTTCAGTTCTTTATCCATTGAACATTGTACATTATCAATACCTATTGAACGTTTAACAACTTCATGTAAATCAGTATGTAATTGATCAGTTAATTTAGTTGCTTCTAAAATTTCATTTGTAAGTAAACGACGATAATTAAGATGATCTTGAATCTTTTTCATTAGTATTTTATAATCATGTATAATTAATTGAATATTATGGGAATAGATTGTTTTATTATTATTATTATTAATCAATATTTTTGATTGATATTTTAATTGTTTAATAATTGATTTTTTACAATTTAATTCATTAAGTAAATTATCTAAACGTACTGTATCTATGGAATTATATAATTGTGATGAATAATTATTATTAGAATTTGAATCAGTATAAATTTTCTTATTATGTAATAGATTTGATGACTGTGTATGGATAATTTGATCAAATTCAATTTGTTTATGGTGTAACCAATTAAGAAATTCTATTTCACATAAATTTTGTTGATCCCAACGTATTTTTAAATCTTGTAAATTTTCAATATATTTATCTAACTATAATAACAAACAATACAAAAAAAACAGAGAGATGATCATTAATATATGTAAAACTAAAACTATTTCATTAATATAATCTAATGAATGTTGTAATGGATTCATATGAATCCAAATCAATGATCTCGGAATTATTCATTAACAAGAACGAAACAATAGTAAACCATGATGTTATATCTTGATACACTAGCAGTCTAATTGATAGATATCTAGACTTCGATAAAGGTTTATTAGGGGATGATAACACTTAATCTAGCAGACAAACGTGAATCAATAGTTCAATCATGAAATCCCTTAAACTATGCTTGAATTCAGCAGAATTCATTGCCAAAACGACTTTATAAAAGCAAGCGAATAGAGTAGTCAATAGATTTCTATTATCTCTGATTGTTGTCTCATATTGTGTTAGTGGGACATAGATTGGATTAAAGCATGTTTCATGCATGATGGTGTTGCTGCGCGGTGATTGGCTAATTTTAAACCGATCAGCCCGGGCATATTATTGCAGAAAAATCTATAAGCTTCTTATGTATATACTATAAATATATGAACGATATTTAAACTAGTGATTGCTGTTCACTTATTATTATTATTATTTTGAATACAATTTGATTCCTGTTCAACGTGTTCTGATTTCGGGGTCTTTTCGAGTGTCATCGTATAAGAATACTAAGCAATAGGAATAGCTGGGTCGTTTATATAGCAAAAATTACAATTAGAACATATTGAGTCGGTTATTTCTGCCAGTAGCATCAGGCCACCCATATGGTTCAGATACATTGATAACATATTTGCCATTATTAAAGTGACTCTTTATAGAAATTTCTCCAAACAGATAAGCTCATCCTCAGAAAACATCAAATTCACTTTCTAAAAGGAAGATAACAAGTGAACTATTATTCCTAGACTGTTTAAAGGAATTCTGATGGAAGTATAAATGTACCGAAATATAAATTTACTGAAAACCGACATATTCAAATGGGCCTATTGATTTTAACTCAACAAATCCGCTCAGTGCAAAGAATCCTGTAGCCCTGAATCTTTTCAGAAGATTAGCCAAGATGATTATTTCGAAAGAGGACAAGCGTTCTACATTGGAGAGTCTTCCAATGAGATCTCGACCTGTGCCAAAGAGAACTTAAGTTACACAAAGAGATCTAATAATCTTGTAGAATTGGAAAATCTATAAATCACCGATAGCAGTACAAGCTATTTTCAATGATTATCAAACTGATATTAAAAATATTAAAATTCAAAAGGTTCTACCAACTATAAAATAGGTGAGTAGTCTAAGCGTTCCACAGAATGTTATATCTGTCTGCCTCCAGTATGAAAGAAGAGATAACTATTCATCCAACCCGGACTGTATATCCGAATAACTACATTTGACCTTATTTATTTCCCACACAATCTATACACAAACACACACACAATTTTAATCCCACAGCTTCGTATTACAAATACATACACTTTTCATACTCACTGTTTGACGTACAAATTAACATAGTGACAGGTCATACAAATTCACGATGACCGAAAATAAAGTGACATTGACATGTTCAGACCTAATATGATTCTGACTGTACTAAGAATATTATGCATTGATTCCTCCGTATTACTTAAACTTGTGTTAGTTTTATTGCAGTTATTTATTTATTCTGAAGAAACGGCTTACACTAAGTCACAAAACGTCAGAAGTACAATTTTCTACTCATCGAGATATAACAAAAACATATTTATTATAAAGCTATGAATAGATAATTATAAAATTTCTAGACCATGCATATCATCAAATGAACTTTTAAATCTGATTTAGTCATATTCATTTTGAAGCTATGTACAATTTGGTACATATGTATATCAGTTCCTACATTATCTTTAATAGTTTCGGAACATGACTAGGTCATGTATGTGTCTTTAAGGAAAACATAACTCAGTTGAATAAATTCTTCACTTTCGTGTAACAATAATTAAAATTTATTATCTTAAATAGAGCCAGAACAAAGAATTGAGCAGAATAACATGGATACATTTTATCTCTTGATGTGGGTTTGTTCTCTGAGCTGGATGGTTTGGTCGTGGAGCTTTCATCGACCTTCTGAATGACATCATCAGCATCTCACATTTTATCTCATTAGGTTCTCATCAGCCGCTTATAACCTACAATATTTGAAACCAAATTTTTGTAAAGTTTACATACTTATTAGGGCAAAACTGGATATGTATCATGGTGGAGTAGTAAGAGTGAAGACATATCGTGAGTGTTGCAAATAAATCTTATACGCGAGAGAAGGTTCTGTATTATCAGATATAGTAACAAATAAGTAAGTGATTGAATGATGATGTAGTTGAGCATAAATTAGTAACAATTAAGAATAACATGAGTTGAAATCAGTCAGTTAAAAAGTAAATCATGAGGTTATGGCTTCGAAATAGGTGATGCAATTAAAATAGGAAAGGCAGAGAAGAGCAAGTTGCAAAAATGATGTAATGAAATGACGATAAAATCACTATGGTAAGGATGGATTTACAACTGTGTCCCTTTTTTATACATAAATCGTGTTTAGTCGTTTAATTGTCATGGCTTCGGCAAATGAGAGAACAAGGGCATTTGACTGTCAATTGATGATGCTGAAAGATTTTTTGCTTATCAACTTGATACTCTGTGTTATAGAGAAGTTTTGCAATAGCTATGATAAAAGCCTTGAATCCCATTAACCTGAGACATTTTTGGATATGTTCTTGGAATAGAATGTAGGCCCTTCTAATGTAAATTCTTGGGCAGATACATGTAGTTTTGCCTACACAGTTAGCAGTAAAATGTAAGGGGTACCCATAGATCTTCGATTGGAGTAAGGAACATATTGTTTTATACAACATAATTAGCTTGACTGCAAGGTAAGTTCTGGTCATCTCAGGTCAATGAAATTTAAGGCTTTCTCAAACACTAAGGGACCTTGAGTACATTGTAGTTGAATCGGATGCGGAGTTCATAGCAGTCTAGTTGAAATTTAATATCCACTCAATACGAAAAGTGAGAGACTAAATAGAAAAATTATGGAGTGTAATTTATTTAAAAGTTATGAATCGGCAGTCAGACTGCTCTAAAGTATATTAAGTAGTATCATTTAGCTACATGGTTGTAATAAAAACTAATGAAGAGCCATGCACATAAATATGCATCAATCTTAGTTGTCATGCTACATCAGCAAAGCAATCTGAATGTGACAGAGTGAATGGTCAAAAATTCAAACCAATAATATTAATAGTGGTGAGAAAGGTTAAACAGTGTAGAATATGGTTTGATAAGTAATAAATCCATGGAATAGCATAGTATAGTCTTAAAATCTAAGGGACCAACCCAGCACTGCTAAATCGAAAAGCCAGAGACTTCATGGGTTCGTGGACAGTCTTAATTCAACTAGCCCTGTCTTCCTTGTAACCTAATTTACCAGCCAACGTTATCGGCGAGTTAGGTGGTGGTCAGGGATAAGCAATATATGTCCAAACCAGCACTGAAGACGAAAATTCACGGTCAAATTAGACGGTTTGTTTAGTACCATATATTTAACCCTCGACAATACCTATGATCAAATCCTTGTTTTATGAAACGTAGCTTCATATAAGTGTAATTTAGTGTAGCTCAACTGAATTCCATGAATAAGTGTTATGACGAACACACAAAAAGAACAAAAATTCACTTGTTTTAATTCGTTTTCAAGTTGTTCATTCATATGGGAGGCTCTTCGACGTAGTTCCAAACCACTTAAAGCATGCATTTTCTCTTCAGATATTTGTGCTTTCGTATTGGATAACTCATAATTAGTGGATGTGGTATTATTAGTTAGTAACCCATTAATAGAGAGAGCAAAGTTGACATTTTGACTGGTTTTATTATTATTGTTATCATTATCATTATTATCCAATAGTTCAGTTAATAATGTCGATGGATTATAATAGTTATTCAATGAAGCCAAACTTGTAGATATGGTTGGACGAGGAGGAGGTGTTGAACATCGATGCTTGACAGCTGACAACTCTTGCAGATAAATCTGAAAAAAATATTTACGTAACGAAGAGTTTCATTTATTCAGGTCATCAAAACATTTACTTGGAATTTGTAAACACGTGTTTTGGTTATTGTTTATGGATAATCTATTTCTAATGATGGTACGCTCAAAAGTTCCTAGATTATTACTTACTTACTCACTTAGCAAAGGCTATGTGTCGTCAAAAATAATTGAATTTTTAACTCGTAATGCATTTATTCGAAGTAAGAAAAAAATATTGAGTAGATTAGTTCAAGTTGACTGTAGAGTTAAATCAGTTACTCAAAACTCTTGATCGTTCTTTAAATGATAAAAATACATCAGTTTTTTATGTAAAACGGAGATGATATATAGGGAGATTTCTAATTAAAGCAATCAGCTTTCAGCCACTAAATTTTTGTGGGTTAAAAATCCACGCCTTCCTGTACACCATTTTATGTGGTATCTTGGCTATATCGATGTAATACGCACAGTACGTACATATGCCAGTAAAAGACTAACCAATCGCAGTCCTAAACATCTATAGGAAGATTCAAATAAACAATACCAAATGAATTACCAGGGTAGGTTTAAGGTGAGAACAAACTGTTTATGAATAGTCAAAGGGGGTTTGAATAAACCTATCAGTTTCCAAAACCACATCAGTCTCATGCGAAGAGGATAAGAACGAACAGCCATCCACCCTAGATACTTCTAAGTAGACGAGAAGATGGCTCAATCAAAAGATCTAATTTTAGAAAACCAACGTGGACAGACCAATACCTTAGTTATAGTTATTGCCCTGTACAAAACAAACGAGGTTTGATAAGCTGCCTATTTAACAGGCTTGATCGTATTCGTCTGTCTACATCACCTTACGATTCAGAGGTGATTCAAATAGCCTTTCATTGAAGCATAGGCTTAAATCAGTAATTAACAAGACGTATTACGCAGCAAAGGTCATTATGTAGGAAATAAGAAGGTTCATGTTTTATCGAAAACCTAGAAGACATGAAAAAGATTGCGTCACATCAAATTATGTTTACCAATTTAAATGTGCGTGTGTGGCCACACATACATAGGAAGGAGTAGTCGTGATCTGAAAATTAGGGTGTGTGACCATGTACCAAAATGGTTGCAGAAACAAATAGAGTCAAATGACCCGAAAAGAGTAGAGGATAAACACCCATTATCCTCTATTGCCAGACGTATAATCGAAACAGGCCATAATAATGATCTTAACTCGGCTTTTGTGGTGTTGCATAAAAGTGTGAAAAGGCGTATACTAAGGTTTATTGTAGCCTTGGCCATACGGAAATTCAAACCCCCTTTGTGTATTCAAAAACAGTTTGTCCTCACCTTAAACCTACCCTGGTAATGTTATATTATTATCTAAAGTGATTAGGTGTCAAATTGTTTTCAAATTTTATTATTATTATCCTTGTCTATTCTTACCCCTCATTTCCAGTCTAGTTGAACTTTTATTTTTATATATAAATATTCTTTACAAGTATATGTGTGATCAGATTGTTCGAACTGTATTGCGCTAATATATCACATACTTATGATAATCATATTATTATTATTACACTATCGAAATTTATCAAAAAGACTAAGTGCTTTAAATTCTAGAATTAACTATTAAGGGAAAAATGAAGTAATTTATACGAATATTGGTCAAGGTTAGAACGAATAGTTTGACAATAATTGGGCGCCGAGTACAGAGAATTCATTATATGTGAAAAAATTATATTTGAAATAATCTCAGCGATTGAAATATAAATAATTCCAACGTTTCGTCCAGCTAACTTGTCCGGACTTCTTCAGGGAAATAATCAAGATTAAAATAATCAAAGAAATATATAGTGTTTTTTAACAATCATATCAAAATCTCTACTACTTTTTAATCCAATCATATTTGGATGTCGAATCCCGTAATTTGTCGAATCAAGAATGTACAAAAAAACATAGGTATTAGAATTGGTTGTGACATTATTATTATTCAGTCAATCCGCAAGGAGGAAAGTTATGCTACCGTCCAATCGAAGCATGCCATGTTGATATCCTAGAAGGCCCTATCGGGTTATGGTTGGATGGAATCTCTCTGGCTCCTGTGGAGCCTCTGAAGGTTTCATCGAACCGTCCATTAGAATATCAAGTCATATTTTTAACCAATAGTATGTGTCTGATTCCATAAAAAAAGAAACAAAATATTGGCAAATAGCGTTTATTTATTATTCGGCTTATTTCTGATTGGCCTAGTATATCAGATAGCCAAATTAGACTACAGAATAAATACAATTATTTCACTATACTAAGCTTTGAAAAATATATGAAAAGAATAATACAGTAATTAATATATGTTGACAATAACTTACTTGTATTTTAGCGTGCATAGCTTTAACATTTGTTATTTGAGCTAATAATTCTTGTATAGTTGGTGGTGAATTTATTGCTGATGATGATTTTGGCTTTTTAGTTTGTTGTTCATTTTTTTGAAGTAGTACATTTTCTTCATAAAATACTAATTCTACTTCTTTTGAAGTTTCAGATTGAATTGATTTATCATCATTGATTGATACACTATCATCAATATCATCATTATCAACATTACACATATCATTATCATCAGCGTCATCATCAATAATAGTCACTGTACTATTAGCATTATTGATAAATTTTTTCGAATTTGTCAACCACCATTCAGGAAGTTCTGTGCGTAAAAATTTATCGATCCGGATAAGAAGTGAAACAAATTTAGCCCACCGTTTTTGTTGTTCCATTAGTCTATCCTGTAAAGAAATAAGATAAAATTACTTTGCTTAAATAAATAGATTTATGATAATTTGATTTGAGCATAGTTTATCATTTATCATTTGAAGACGATTAGAAGAAAAAATGTTACAAAATCAAGAGTTTCAGGTTTGTTAGAAATCATTGACTGAAGATTTCTACAACGAAATGAATGGTATGTAAGACTATTTTGTGAAAAACAAGTTTCGTTGAGTACATAAGTAACAGCTGACTGCTTATCAAAGCATTTAATAAGAATAGTGCTGAATAGCTTTCACCTTGTATTGATATCAATTAAACAGGAATTCGTACAGTGCATCAAATGAAACGCTCAACATAGAGACCATTCGATGACAACTTAGTGGTGTGAAATTAACACACCAATAAGATCCGAAGACCTTAGGATCAATCAATAATGAGGTCATGCTATCATTTTCAGGATTTAAGGAAAACAACACTTTATAATCCTCAATCTAACTTACAAACAATCTCCATTCACACTACTTTTAACATTTTGTACGGATTAGTGAGTTTTGAAGAAAAGCCTTTAGTTTATTTTCGTTGAACGCTTAAATGTCTTTAAAACAGTCGACAGTTGTTATAATTTGTCTGTCATTCACTTAATTGGATGACGCGAAATCTTTAAAAAAAAAAGGCAATACGGTAATATAAATGTTACATGAATACTTTATAATTTGCTTTTTGTAAATATTTAGTAAGTTTACACAAATCTTATATTCTGCTTTCGGAATTTCAAGTGGTACCTGATTGTTTGGTTTGAATAGATGAGCCTATTCTATGATTAATAATAATTAGTTAATATATAAAACTCACTTTGATACGTTTACACATAACTTCTAAATTTTCACAACTTGACTCTAATTGAACAACTTCTAATGAGAATAATTCTGCCCAAGTTTTGGAATGACCAGTATTGTGATCATTTGCAGAAAGTATTTGACTAGAAGTACTCTTGTTATCTTCTATAACTAACAAGTGTTTCTGTTCGCATTTATCTCCAACTTTTTCTGATTGAATAGAAACACTTATTCTATTTATATTCTCCATAATTTGTTCAGCAACTGTAATCGAAACACCACTAGGTGTTTGAAATAATGATTGTATCACACGATCTGTTTCAATAATTAAATCTTTTTCTGATGGACAATTTGCAATCAATAATTTTAATTCCTTTAAATTTTCTTCACGATATGTAATGAGACGTTTACGTAATTCACTTTCTGCTTGTCCTAAACGTATAACACTTTTTGGTCCATCCGGATCGGTAGCATGAATAGCCATTAATTTTAAAGATATTTGTAGTATCCAATTTTTGGATTCATCAATTTTTGTATGAAATATACGAAGATTTTGTAATTCTTTGCTGGTTTTAACTAAACAGATCTGAAATGAGTAAACGATCATAATACGAAATAATTTGTTAATTTTTATGTGCACAATTTTTAACCAATAGGCTATGGATTTGAACATCACAACATTTGTTTCAGTTTGAGCAGTCATTTGGTAGATTATTGATATTTACATGAACAGTGTAGCTCAAAACCGAGTACATAAAACTGCAATTGGTGACTGCGCTACATTAACTCATTTAAATGCACACATTAAAGTAAATAGGAAGTAAGTAGGATCTTGGAGTAACAGTGAGTCATGATGTAAAGACGACGGACTTTTGACGTGAAGTTGCAGTCAAGGGGTTAAGGACCCTATAAGCTTTAAGACAGACATGTACTAGGTTAGATATCAATATGTTCATTACAGTATACACAACATTAGTGAGATTCAAACTTGAAAACTGCGTTCATGCTACCAGCTACTGTTTAAAAAGTAACTGGGATATCATGGGAAAAGTACAGACGGCAGCTACCCGTGAAATCCAAGAACTCCGAGGTTTACCATACAAAGTGCGGTCTGAGAAGATAGACCCTTTTATTTTATCCTACAGCATATTAAGAGGTGATCTGATTTTGTTATTATAGAATACTGAGAAATGATTTTGGACAAGATGTGTCCTCCACTTTTTTTCTTACTAGATCAGTACAACTCAGAAGACATACCAGGCGAGTAAACAAGCCAAAAAAACAAAATACACGTTGCATACAGGTTTCGACACCAAATCATCAATTCTTGGAACCTGTCACCCAAAGAAGTAGTGTCCGCTCCTTCAACTGACTCATACAAAAGAAAACTATGCAATCTCAGAAACTTACTAGAAAAGTACTATCACAAGCCGTAGGTCTCCTCTCCTCAATACACAAATCTGAATCTGTTTATACACATATGATAATCAATGCTTTTTCATAGCTTATAACTAGGAATATTTATACATTCTTTAAGAACTTCCAGTAAAAATTCTACTCACTGTATAAATTAACTGGATGATATATACATGACAAATAAATGAAAATAACAATTGACTAACTTCAACTTCCTTTTGCGCCTTAGAATATTTCTCAGTTAGCTGATTAACTTGTTGCATAACATTTAATTTATGCTCAAATTCGATATATTTTTCTGTACATTTCTTTAATTCATCAATTTTAAATTGAACTGGTTCCAGTTCTTGCTTGACATTCTATAGAAGAAAAGTTTAAAGATTATAAGAGAATATACTTTAGCCATATGTTTCATGAGATGTATTGTAGAAAAAAAGTAAAAAGAAAGAATGATGAAAGGAAAAAACGGTTGTTTCGTGAAGAATTCTTGTAATTTAAAGATAAATTTCAAGTATAAATTAGTCGTTTACGAGAGGGCTACAGAAAACCTGCATCCCCAAAAATATAAGCATCAAGTTTACGTATACAACAGAGCAGTGGGCCGAATGTACAAAACCATTTATTAGTATTAGCACTTGAAAGGAGTTCAGTTTTCAAAGGGAGACCAAGATATCTTAATAATATTGAATTATATTCCATGGGATTCATATTTTCTCCAAGTTCTGTTAACTTATGATACAGCATGATCAGTGCAATTGAAGTCAGACATTAAATAATCTCGATATATAGCCACGATAAATTACATACGTTAATTACAATATATTATATAATAATACTGGGTTCGAGTGCCAGAGTAAACATCAACCCTGGGATACAGGTACATCCAGTTGACGCGTACCGTCGAAATAGGACAAAACGTGCGTCCTGGATTCCACTGCTCGCCACCATTCATCTTTGCTTATATTATAGTTTATATTACATAAATTATCACTTACATCAAATTTTTTTAAATTTTCTTCTTTTATAGTTAGTAACGCAGTTGATGTCATTGGTTGAATTTGTTCAATGGATGTCTTCTCTTCCAATAAAACTGTTAGTATAGTTTGTGATATTGAATTTAAAGTATTGACAATGATAGATTTTATATTTTCCCAATCATTTATTATATTTAATTTTAATTCAACGCTCAATCGAATATCAGTTAATTGTTGTATATTTTGACGAATTAGTTGACGAAATACATCGACTTTATCTAATATTTCTTTATTTGTCATTGAATCAGTTGTACGACAAACTTGATCAGCCAATTCAACTAATTGAGAAATATAAGTTTCTGATTGACATGTTATAGTATCTGAAAGATTCTAGGAGAAAACAAACAATAATTTAAGGAAAAAATGTTTAACATCTCTCTGTGTATTCTTGAGTGAATTGAATACATATATAATATCACCAGTCGGTTAGTCAGTTAACCATCAGAAACATAGAATCTAGCAAATAAGTACATCAGTTCGAGAACTTTAGGAAGATAAATAATAAGTGGATCTTTTGAACTGTAACAAATTCAGAGACACATCATCCAACCATTGGTTGAGATAGCCTTTAAGACTGTTACCAGGTAGTCAATACCTGTCAACATAACTCAGTTTAGCACTTGAAGTTTCGATGAACCAATGGTATGTCTTGGTTTAGTTACATCTTGCCTTTTTCTGACCTACTTCTACACCGGCTAACATTATGGGTGGTTGGGCACACGTAATACATATCCCAAACACTTCATTCTTTATCATACTAAAAAAACTATCATTTTTAAAGTTGGAGCGGTTTACAAAGATTGATTATTTTAAAGTGATTTTTCATTTGAATTTAAGTACTTAGAAGATATGAACGTTTTCAGTTTAATTTCTGGAAAGATTTTCAATGCACATTACTGAGAAGTCTCAGTGATTTTTGGATTGAAAGCGTTCTCCAGTTAATGTTAAAATTGAGTCTGCAGAGGGACGAATATCTAATCATGATGGATTTTTATATTGATTAGGTGAGGGTCGAGTGGATCCCATAGGTGGGTTTTCGGAGCACAGAACGAGATTCAGTAGTTATAACTAGTGAAACCTATTGGCTGATTCGACAGAGTTTCAATACCGAAAGCTAAATCATGTGGTTTGGACCACTGTTTCAAGAAACTAAGAACAATATTTTGTGAAGTCGATTCCATAAACTTGGCACCAGGTATGACAAAAATGAATATATATCTTATATAAATAACTATCTTACAGTTTATGCTATGTCAGTATTTAAACGACCTACCAACTTTAAACGAATCCCATTCGAATATTTAACTTTTCATTGCGGTGATATCAACTAACATGACAAAAATGTCAAGTTTGTTATAGTGTGTGCATAATGAGCTACATTTAGGTTCTTTTACCTTGTTTTCATTACCGCTATAGAGAAAAAAGACAACTCTTGTTTAGTGTGATGTTATTTCAAGTTAATACTTCTTGTACTAATTCAATTTGAACTTTGTTGAATACGACAAAGATGAAATGTTTCTCCAGTGTGACATTAATATTCTTCTGTATCAATGCTGGTGAACTATATTCAATATGTGTATGTTAGTAGTAACTCTATGTATTTTTCCTTATCTGTAGTATAAATGAGTTCAGTATGGATTAATAAGAATATTTTTGGATGACTTGTTAAGATGACGTGTTTTTTAGAGTAATATATCTTCCTTATATCAGTCTTTGCGTTTTAAAATGAAAGAATTTGGTATTTTCACCTTGTGCCATGAGAATCACAGTGGTTCCTTATCGTCAAACATAAGCATTAAGATCACGGACACAACATGGACATAATAAAATGTTAAAAAAAAAGAAATTAGTGGCGTGGAAGAAAGTTAGCAACACTCCAGAATCCACATTCACTTATAAAATGAGAAAGAAAACAGTAAGGAAATACTTGACAAGTCAGTAAATTTTGCTCTAATCCAACACGATTAGTATTGTCATTAGCAGACAGATTATTCAGCTTTGAAGCCAAACTTTCAAGCCATTGAGTAGTGCGAGATACAACTTGATCGAATTGTTCATGAATTTCTACTGAATTTTGCATTTGTTGCAACGCAGCCTTTAAAAAAAGATGTGGAAAAACATGAAAGAATTAATGTTCACTGTAATTCCGTAACTTCTGAAAGTTAAAAGGAGATGGATTTAGGAAAAAAGCAACCCGAATTTCCTTATACTATTTTAAGGAACATTTAACAATAATCAAATCTTCGAACTATGCATTTCACTACATTTACAACAGCCTGATTGCTTGTTAAATAGATTCCGTTTTATTTTAATAAAACTTTCGTTTTCCAATAAATGGACCAATTCTATCGACATTAAGATAGTTATCACACAAAATGAGTTAATGTCATCTGGAGTATTGATTTAAATCTGGAAGTATTAGTTAACCTTTTTTGTGAATGTTGGGGAAGTGGTAATTTTCGACATTTATACTAACTCGTGAATCCTCAAGGTTAAATGTTGTCGATCGAATAATCGACTTAGTCGAAGTTGAAGTTATTCGTCTATAGACGTACTAGAGAATAATAGTCTGGATTCTAATTTTTAAATGTCCTCAAATATATTGCTTAATTTCAAACAAATTTCTTGCTCATCAATGTACAGATAGAAATGTTTTGAAGCAAATCATTAACAGTTCCCATCGCAACAAAGTTGAAAAAAGTAAAATTATGCTTACATATGCTGTATCCAATGTATTCCTATATTGTTCAAATAATTGTTCACTTTGATCAGGTAGATTACAACTTGACGCCAAACTTTTCACATGATTAGCTTTTAATAAGCACATATCAAAATCAGCCTTCTTTCCAACACAATCTTGATAAAATGCCTATTGAAAGTATATTAAAGAAAAAAACGGAGGGGGTAATATGGAAATGATGACTAATATTTTAGTAGGTTGACGAGCAAATAATTTCATTGAGATCACGAACTGATCAAAGCTAGAAAAGCATTGACAACCTGAAAGTACTGGATGGCTGCTTCATCCTGGTATGACACTCCTAAGCAGTACATATCCACGACTACGAAAGCGATAATTGAACCCAATATCTATGGTCTCGAGCTCGAATTCATAACTTCCAGACCACTGAACCAGGATCCAATCGTGTACAAGTCTAGTTCCAATCTGTCCACGATGGTTGTTCAACTTTGATCGGTTAGTGATTCCAGTGAAATTCAACAATCTTTACAATTTTTATACTGACAAAAATAATAAACAAGATTTTCTACAAAAAATAAATTTAATAAATTCATAAAAATAATCAAAGGATTAATAACCATTTTAAACTGGTATGTATCGAAACTTTATCCAAGGATATGTTTTAAAAATCATAACAATCATGCTGACCCAAATGAAAAAGACTACAGCAACTCAAACTAATCCGATTAAGAATTAATGACTTCATTGACTGATATCTTTCCCCAATCCACCAAGCACTGCACGTTAAATTAATTACCATTCCAGTCGAAAATGCACTCAGCTCATCAACCAATCCAATGCATTTATCCAACACAGTACAACTAACCTTAGTATTGTTCATTCTACAGTTTCACAATACGTGAGTAATGCTTCGAAAACACGCATGATCAGATGCTTACATTTAAATATATTTTACTTACATGGAAAGAAATATGCACTCATACCCAAAAATTAGATGGAGAGATTAAAATCTTACTAAGTAACGACTTTTAATGAACGATAAGAATCATTCTTAGATTAGAGGAATCGTTGAAAATTCAAATATATGTCTATTTGTGATTATTTATTTCGAAAAAGGGTGACTTACCTTCAAACTGTTAGCCAATTGTTGTTTAGTTGATAAAGAATCGAGTGAATGAAAAATTGGGCGCCTTAGATTTGCAGCAGTTCCATTTAACCAATCAATTAATCTATCGAAACTATTTTTCCAGTCAGACCAACAATCTGCTAATTCAGTTAAATTGATAGTGAAAACAGTTTGAATTTTGTCTAATCTGATTAAACGACATTGTAATTGATCTATATAATTTTGAATGATTCCACTTAAACGATCCGATGATTCCAATGTGCTAATTGATCTCCGAACATCTACCCCTCCAACGGACTTGATTTGAACTCCTCCCATGGAAAACTCTTCCAGAATTTTCAACTTACTAGTTAACTGTTCACCAGACTCAATTAACTGTTTGTTCAACTGGTGGCCTCGATTCTCAAGAGATGAGCTAATTTCTTTCATAATCAATAACTTGTGTTTAGCTTCGGTCAACTGACATATTGAACTTCGACAAGAAATATCTAGTTGATGCAAAATTTGTTCAGCATCATTATCACCATCATTCACTATCATTGTTGAACTGTTTGACTGAAGGAATATTGCCAGTTGATTCGAATCACCATCGGATAGACGAATAAATTTATTTTCACAATCTGATATCCAACTGGAGAAGTTTTGTACTTCAATTTGAAACTGATGAAGCAATTTTAAACAACTTGAAATATCGTGATTAGTTGAATGAATATTTTCGGTCAACTGATCAAAACGATTTTGTAAATTTTCATCGGTATAGTCTGAATTCTTAATCTCTGCGCTTTGTTTTCTAATGTCTACAGTTAACTGAGTGATTGATTCTGAAGCGGTAAGCATATAATTTATAACCTTTTCTATTAATCTGTCGAAATCATCCATGGGTGCTTCTAAAATGATCTTGGACAAACCAGACAGATTCATATGGTTATTAATCAAATCCAATTGACTTTCGGTAGTATCGATCCATGAGGTGAACTTTTCTCGTGATAAACTCCGTTGATTAACATTTTGGATGATTTTTTCAAACCGATTGCGTAATGACCGAACCATCTCTTTAAGTACTTGATAATCCGTTTCAGCATAACTTGAAACACTATTCAGTTTGCCATTACAGTGCAATAACTGATTGTCATGATCGGAATTTTCATTGCTTATCTTAGCTAAACGGCCTAGAGTTTCCAGTTCTGAACGTCGCTGGTTGACCTGAACTAATAATTCTGTTATATAACGATCTGTCCAGTCTTTAATAAGTTGAACAAAACTATCACCTGATTCAATTCTAGTTTCTAGATCAACTACAGACAACCGAATTGATGAATATCTATCTGATTCATGTAAGGGAATGGAGTGAGAATCATATGAATTCAGCATGAAATCTACATCAGACAATTTGATTCGAAATTCACAAGCCCAGTGATCATAATTTCTGCATGAATTCAATAATTGTCCGACCATCTTTTGTGCAGTTTGAGATGTTTCAGATCGACTATCACATATACTAATCAACGTTTGATATCTTTGCATTATATATGTGGCTATATTCATTGCTATATTACCAACAGGCATATTACTAGTAAACAATGACTTGACAGATTTATCAGACGCTTTGGATTCGCCATCATCGCCCAAATACGCACTACTTGAGAACATTCTGGACTTGATTAAACTTTGAGCTTTTACAACCAATGATTCCATCGCCGGTTGATGCCCAATCAAAATGATCCTGAGTTGGCGGTTACGATCAAGCTGACTGGTTAATTGATTCAATTCTTTTTCAACTACGTTGGAACTAGTAATTTGGAAGGAAGAATCTTCCAATTCAATGGTAGACTGAGAGTTCAATGTTGAGATGATAAATGATTCTTGTTCACTCATCCATTGAGTTAAAGAGCTACAATCAATTGAAAAGTTTGACCATTTATCATTCCAAACACGAAAATGTTCTAGTTTATCGGTAACTTGATTGAAAAATTCTGTAACATCTCTTTTTAAGTCAATAATGTACGTTTCAGCTGGTTCCATTCTTAACGGAGTCATTTGACCTAATTCTTCAATAAGTTTAATAACATCAGTTAGACTTTCTTCATATTTTACTGAAACGGATATCTTAAACGCTTCTAAATCACAAGTAGTTTTGTGAAATAATTTGCATAATTTGGCAACTTCATCGTTTAATGAAACAGGAGATGATGAAAGAAGAGTAGTTTGTGAGCCATATGTCTCAGTTTGATTTATTAAACACTCTAGTTCACGACGTTGACTAATTAGCCATTGAAATATTTCACATCGTTTGCGAACAAATTTCTCGCACAAATTAAGAATAACATGATTCAAATGAATCAGAGATTCTAAACGACTTTTTAAATTATGATGTTGTTCAAATAAATTATTCAATCGTTTAGAAGCATTTTGTCCTAATGAAATGACTACATCATCTGAAGTATTACCATCCTTGGAATATTCTTTAAACACTTCATCAATAGAGTTTTGAGCATGTACAAGTTCTTTTAATTGAATTAATTCTGTTTCACTATATCTACGCATTTCATCCATTAAATTTGTTAAAATGCATAATTTTGAATTAGACCATGCATTTAATTGATGTACTGCAAAATATTCATCTGTTTTATGCACTGATATATCATTAATCAATATGGTAGATAATGAGTTTGTTTCCATTTCCATAGTGTTTAATTGTAATTCAATTGTATGTAACCAACGATTCATCTGTTCTAAATTACTATCTAATTTAGACCAGCATAAATATTTCTTACTAAGATTAGAATGTATCATTTGTAAACTGATTTTATATTCATTATAACGATTAAGTAGATTTTCAATAGCCAAATTAATATAATCAATAATTTCAGATTTTTTACTCGACCTAGACTGTTTATCTTTAATTAATTTCATAGAATTAGGAATAAGATTAAATAATAAACAACGTGCTGATTGTTCAGTTTGTTCTCTTAATTCAATTCCATGCTCTTTTAAATCGATTTCTAATTGTTCTAAATTTGTCAATTGTTTTGAAAGTATCTCTTTATCATTAGCTGCTTTAATCTCTTGTTCTGACATATTTGGATTGATACAACTATCATGAATAGTCTCGGTTATTGTTTGCTGGTCTCCTCCATCTAGTTGTTTTTTATCATCTGTTGTTACAACATAAAGTACTTTTTTACTAAGTGATTCATTTATAGTTAACCAATTTTCAGCTTTTTCTAAATTTGTTATAAACTGTCGCCAAGATTCTAATTCTTTACTGAATTGATTTTTTAATTTTTTAATTTTATTTAAATTAATTTCATATTTTGATTTCAGTTCATTAAAACGATGCGAAAATTTCAAATCCAACTTTCCGGTTCGATGATAATAATTGTTTAAATTTTGTTCAATTGTCAATAGGTCATCTTTACCTATATCAATCATACACTGTAAACAATTATCCAATTGATATATTCGATTTTCACAGTTATCTGTTGATTGTCTCAAATGAAACCAATACAAATCAGAAGAATTGTCAGCATTTAAACTTGAAGATTTCAATGATGTGATGACGGTATCGCCGTTATCATCAAATGATTTTGAACGATAAACTGACATATTAACTACAATTTGATTCAATTCATCTTGACATTTCGTCAACTGTTGCTCAAAATAATTTAACATAGAATCTAGCTTTAATTGTTCTTCTGTTTCATTGGTAATTGTAATTAATTTCTGTGATACCATTTCTCGTAATTGTATTGATTCATAAATTAGATATCTTGCAATACAATAGGCATAATGTTGTACATCATTTGACGATGATTTATTAATATCATCTAAATGATAAAAAGAGTCAAGATCAGCGGCTTCTTTTAAAAGTTCTTCTAAATTCTGAATAAGATTTTGTCCATCTTTCTTTTGGTAATGATCATCTGGATTTCTATTTTCTTCTGCAACTTTGCTATTCACGTCTTCCGCCTTTTCACTCAATGTATCAATTAATAAATCATTTAACTGTTTAGCATCACCGATTTGTTCAATTAAATTGTTTAAAATAAGACAGCGTGATTTAATTAATGATTGAACTTCTCGATTATCTTCTTCAGACTTCATCAATAGATCACATTTTGGTATGGAACTTACAGATTGATCGAATTCGGTCTTGATATGATTGATACAAGACAAACAGGTCTCAAAGTTCTTGGTAAATTGGTTTAATTTCGTTTTGAAATTGTTCCCAATTGATATTGTAATGTCTAGATGGTTTTCAATTTGGTTACTTGTTTCAATAGATTCATTCATCATGCTGCACAATTGATTGTAGGCATCAGATTGAATTTCAGTACACTGACGCTTAGAATTATTTAATTCTGAATGAAAGTATAATAATTTTGAATGTTGTGCGCGAGCTAAATTCATATTAGACTGACATTGTGTAAGAAATTTACTAGTATCCTTTGAATGACGTTTGAATTCATTCAAAATTATTGAAGTTTTTGAAGAATCTTTCGAAGTATTTGGTGATAAAATGTCGGCAAGTTCAGTAGGTATATTCATCGACAGCCATGGACAAGATTCATTCCATACTTTCATACGCTCATTAAATTCATTAAACCAATTGAATATTTTTGTCACTTGTAAGATTAAGTCTGTCCAAATTGTGGTTTTGTGTTCAAGATTTCTTTGTAAATTCAACAAATTATTACCTAATTCTTCCCAATTACGTTGTAGATCTCCCATTCTCTGTTGTCGATCATTATGACCATTACGATTCATGAAAGTAGATAAACTACATAGACGACTGCGTAATTCAGTAAACTCAGCGCCGATCACTTCACGCCCTTTCATAATATCATCTACTAACATCAAATTGTCTTCAATGGTTTTAAAAGATTCACTGTTATCATTTTCGTCGGAAATTATTGCTGACTTTTCTAACTCTTCACTAATAGGACTAAATTGTTCTTTAATTTTCTCCATACGCAAACATAACTTTGATAAGTTTGTTTCTGTAGTTTGTATTTTAAAATTCCATTCTGTGAATAGTTTTAAACGAGTATTCCAAAGATCTGAAGTTTCTCTGGTTATTTTCTGTAAATAATTAAATGTGACTATGAGATTTTTTATGCGATTCAAAGCTAAATCATAAGAGTCAGTTTTCAATTCTACCGTTGTTATTGTATGCACATTACTGAAGTTGTTTTCATCCAGAGTTGCTGAATCTTCAGGGCAAAGCTGATTATGGTGATTGGGTAAACGTCTGAGAGTAGAATTTAGAAGATCAACTTGTGATGCTGACTCATCAAGCAATTCTAAAATTCGTTGTTGTTCATG
The DNA here is from genome assembly GCA_944470415.2 of Schistosoma rodhaini. NCBI lineage: Eukaryota > Metazoa > Platyhelminthes > Trematoda > Strigeidida > Schistosomatidae > Schistosoma > Schistosoma rodhaini. Next base: position 33,994,915 of record OX104037.1, read on the forward strand.
TCGACAAGTTGACAGACTCTTACTAGATGATTCACAATATTTGGGAGCATCTATGCTGAATTTCACCTCCAACCTATCATTAATAAGTTGTAGTAATTCCAATTTCTTGGTAATTTGTTCCGGTTCATCCACAAGCCAAGTAGACTGTTCTTTTAACCAATTTTCAATACGACGACAAGTCAATTGTAAATTATCACATGTTACTTCAAATATCTGCCATGTCTCTATGGAATCTGACAAGGATTTAGTGATAAATTCAATTCTTTCACGACAATCAAACCACATTTTATACAGTTTAACACAGTACATAGGTATAGTTAAAAAGCTCTCGTAAATTTGTTGAGATTTGTCACTATCAGTAATTCCAATTAATTCCAAACTCTCATGATTATTAGGTATATATTGTTGAAAGCAATTCATAGCATATTTATTCATATCAGTGAAACGGTCGTTAGCTTCTTTGTTTAATAAGTTTAAATCCTGTTTTAATAAAACATTTAACAAAGAAAAAACAAATCTTGATAAATTTTCCGAAGAGTATAGGGAGGGATGAGAATCAATGATTACTCAAAAAAACGTTAACTATAATACAACAATATTGGTAGGAAATTTAAAAGATTTTTATGGATAACAACATTGGTTATAGGTGAAATACAAACACATGCTGGTGCATCAGTTAGAACGTCGTTTGATCAACAACAGAATAAAACATGATCTAGAATAATTTTCATGTAGTTGGATTCTCTGAAGAAAAAAAGAGATCACTTTCTGGAGTTTATGCTGACGAATGATATTGTAGATAGGATGATGATACCAACAACATGAAGGAAAAAGAATAACTTATTGGATTAAATATTCGGGAGAAAAAAAATGATAATCAAACATCGATTACAAGTGATATGATTCCAATCATTTAGTTTTTAATGATTCGCAGATTTTCACTGCGGCATTCATTATCTGAGACTACTTACATTTTTTTTGATAATTTTTAGAGAATCAAATCAGATACGTATAATAAGAGATAAAAGAATCATATGTAAATTAGACTTAGAACTTAATCCGATGTATATACTTGCTATAATCCCGAGTGAATGATCAGTCCTCAAGAATGTTTGGATGTTCTATAGATTACAGTTGAGTTTAAACATAGTGAAATATGTCCCATTAAAATGTGTACAAGAATAAAATGTTCGAACCGTTAGATACGATATAATTATTGTTTATCCTTTAATTCACGGGGACAAAACAATTCAGTTGATGATATATGGTGAAAACTAATTCTTAAAAGTGTATTTTTATTCACTAGCTGGATACTATGCTGTGTTCCTCAAACTTTCGCATTGAAATTTATGAAGTATTTTTTAGATTCTAGTAACTTTTATCCAGTTAGTCAGTATAATTTGATAAAATGATCGTTTAAAACATATTCATAAGCATATAGACGAGGATGGAGAACACATCATACATGTCCTTTATGTATTGACATACTAAGAAGACCAAATCACGTTCCAAAAATTACTTAACCAATTGTAAGAAACACAGTTTTCGACAACTCAACTAGATTCAACAAAAAAAAATTCAACAACAATCATGACAACAGAGAAAGATGAACAGTATACATAACAAGACAACAAGTAACTAACTTACAAGCCTTTTCTTGAAGATGAAAGAAAAAAACAAATGAATTTAAAGGGAGAATATTATTAAACCAGATGGAAAGATTGCAATTCCGTAATAAATAATTAACATATACATATGTATATATTTCCCCTACAGTAAAAAAGAAAAGAAATTTGGTTACCTACTTTCACTAATTCAAGTCTAGTTTGTAATGCATATCTATCTCCAGAGAGATTGGTATAATTTGAAATATTCTGCTCCAATTGCTTGATCCATTCACTAGTCGAACTAACATTAGACATTAATTTATTAAATAAATCTCTACAAGAATCTGTTTGTTTAACAACCACTTGAACACGTTTAACTAATTCTGAATAACGAGTTGTGACATTCTCTAATTCAATTAATCTCATTTGATTTCGTCCACTACGATCATTGTCATGTGTTACCACTGTTGTTGTCTCTGTCGATGTTTTTATTTGTTTTCTCTGTGTCATTGAAACTTCAAACGTACAGGCTAATTTTTCCAGAGAGTAGAGTTTTTCGCTATTTGACTATAGTTAGAAATAGAAAAAATAATAAAATGATAAATAGTTGTGTGAAATGTGAATAATTACATCAAGTTATCAAATACATGTTTTCAAAAATCATTTACATATCTTTAAAAAAAACAAAGACAACAGATACAGTCCAAAGTAATGTTAGTTCAATTATTGCAGTTATCTTTTCAATCTAACAGTGAAAAACTAGAGATCTTGAAGAGAATTGTACGTCTAACATGATTCATTTGTTTGAATAAAATAGTCTGGCTATTAATCGGCGAAAATCCTTAGAACTTAACATTTTTGTCAGTAAGTACTAGTCAAACAAGGCGGCGTATCGGTGACTATGATCGAACTGGTGATCTGTAATTCGAACTTATATCACATAGCTTTGTATCCAGGGATCTATAGATCCAGAGTTACCTGTTGATTGTCTTCAAATGAGTAATATACAGATGTAATCCATACGATATTCTGCATTTGAACTAATAGCTTAATTGAAACTTAATCCATAGAATTCGTTTAGTATTAAAAACTAAAAACAAGATATTAGTTACTACACAGTAAATCGTTGCTAAAATCCCAGTTGGTAATCAGTATGGAGATTTTATTTATCTCTTAGTGTCATTCTGAAATTGTTATACTGGATATTACGTAGTAAATTTTTCAATTCATTAGAGCTGATTAATGTAGATTATTGTGGTCCAAATTACAATATAACACTATTCCTAAACACAAGAAAAATCCCACCTCTTACATGGCAAACTCAATGGTTGACAGTAGATTTTACAGAAAGATTTTTTCCATTAGTCCAAACATTTTCATAGACATTTTCCATTAGATAATTAGATTTGGCACTGAGTAACCAAGTTGTCAACTGTTTCCTAGCTTCAGCCTAGAAGGTTTCTCTACTTTTTAATTTCAAAATAGAAAAATAGAAGTTTTAAAGATCAGAAGATCTTTACTTCAAAGGTAAAATTGTCTAGAAAAAAACAAACTCATTTGATGGATTATGTGTAAAATTGGAAGTTTCCGAAACCTGATCAGTTGACAAAATTTCTCTAATTTTTTGACGCTCTACTAAGGAATAACCCTGGGCTCCTAACAACATTAAAGTAAAATAATAATTCCAAAAGGTGCTAAGAGAAAATTTGAAAAGAAAAAACCGGAGGTCACGGAATGTTTCAGATATATTTCATGCATTTATTAGTAAGTCTATCCAATAACAGGATTATATCAAAATACTTATTTTTAGTACGTTGCTGATGTATCGCTTATTCACATTTATTTATTTACTTATACTTATTTGAACACATAAACATTGGTAGGAGGCACCAAATACATATGCGTTACACAATAACAATGAGAATGTGAAGATATAAAGAGTGTAAAGTGCGTATCGTGAAAAGAAGAACAACAGTGAACAAAAACAATGATAATAATAATGGGAGAAACAGTTCAGTTAGGTAAATTACAACTAGAAAGAATTCTTTTAGTTTAAGAAATAACGTACAGCATTCTTTCATACCACGACACTACTACGTCAAACACTGACCACGTCTCCGATTTCCATAACCGGTCCCTAATCAATCTGAGCTGTTTCCAGAACGTCATCGATGACAAAGTTCAAAAGGAATGGTGAGACTGAGCAACCCTGTCTAACATCACTGCTTGAGATATTTGTATGCCTTCACTCTGTATGAAGTGTTTGTATATAGGGTTTTCAAGATGTTAATAGACTTCTCAAGCACATCCTTTTTCAATAGACAATCATAGAGAACAGTCCTGTCCAACGAATCGAAGGCAGCCTTGATGTCAAAAAACACTACGATTGTTGTCTTTTGATAAGTATGATGGTGTTCTGACACTTGTTGGAGGACGATTATATGATCAATATATCCTCGACCAGAATGTAAACCAGACCTGCTCCTCTCAAATCAATCTTTCTCGAGTTTTGAACAATTAACAAAATTTGAAAGAATCAAATAGTTTGGACACAATAGGAAGTAGACTTACCCCCCCCCTCACAATAGTTGCAATACTTAATTAATAAATTAATTAACCCTATCTCTATATCATACACAAATCATTGATTATTATTATTATTATTATTATTATTATTATTATTATTCATATTACTTACTTGAATTAATTTCATTAATAATTTAATAGATTTTGAAAATTGATTTAAAAAATCAATAAATATTGATTCATTCCATTGATTTGATAAAATTATTGATTTATTTGAAGAATATTTTAATTGTATATCATTTAATGTTATTTCATTAAAATCAATATTTAATAATTTTAATATTTCATAAGAATTTTCTTTAAAATTATTCATTGAATTTTCATTACATAATAATAAAAATTTTTCTAATTTTTGTAATTTTATTTCATTTTCATTAAGTATATCTGAAAATTGTTGATATTCTATTAAAAATTTATTAATTAAATCAATTTTTTGATTTAAATAATCAATAATTATAGGAAGTTGATCATTAAAAATCAATGAATATTGATAATTAGATAAACGAATTAATTTTTGAATTAATAAAATACTTAAATTTAATGGTATTTGACGTTGTTGAATTGATGTTACTGTTATAGAGGATGATGATGAAGACGGTTGTAGTTGTTGTTGTTGTCCTTGTTGTTGTTGACTGGATGATAAAATCATAAATGTCATAAAATTCTTTCTTTGTTGTTCATTTATTAATTGAAGATTATTTGATTTATTCATTAAATCAATTAATTTTAATTTACCTTTAGATTCACCTAATTTATTAAGTTGATCTAATTTGATTTGTAAATTAATGAATTCATTATTATCTAAATAACCATCCATATTAAATGGATTGATATTATTAACAATATTAGATAGTCCACCATGATCATTAAGTATATTATTTGCTTCACTATCAACAAACCACCAATGTTGCCAATTCTTCCAAGCTTCAATTACATCATTTAAACCAGTTATACCTTCTTTGTTTATGTTTAGGATTTCCTTTTTATTGTTTTTTTTTCAGAAAAAGAAACAAAGTTAAAATAGTAGGTTAATTTTGAGATTAAGTTAGTATTATTGAAGAAAACAGACAAGTAATGTAATACAATAGTCTATAGTAAAATAGAATGGTGTTGAATAATTAGAAAAATCCACAAGTGGTCTTATCATGAATTGTTTACGAAATTCAGATATTGAAAAAGAGTTATGTAATAATCGCCTGGTGAAAGATGTTAAGGAAAATATAATTAGATCCGGAATTTCATTGCTTAGATGTGTTGTCAAAAGGGAGATCATATAGTTTACGGCAAGGATCAATATATAGCAAGTCAAACTGTAATAGTCAATACATGAATTTTCAAAGTTGAGTCCCACTTGAAGCAAAAGAAGATCCTGTACTCAATCTCTATTTACAAGGGCTGAACGAGTTTGTTACGAATATAAAATCGATATTGAACTTGATAAACTACGATAGATACTGATCAACAATAGGTGTTTACTTAGATTCATGATTTCAGTGAAATATTTTTGTTACAAAGAAATAAAAAATTACTGAATTATATAAATTCAAATCTCAGACAAGCAATACAGTTATGCTTTTCAGTCTTATTAGTAATGGATAGAGACTTAAACTGTCTCGTTTACCTAAAATCATTGAACAGAATAATTAGTGTAAGATGATGGAAGAGATTGCAGAAATTTGAAGAACATTCCCACTACGAACAAATAAGCCAGTTAACATTAAGTAGTATTGTAGAACGACTTACTCTTAGTTTGTGACTGCCCACAAGTGTGAAGAAACGATCATACTAGTGAATGAACGTAAAATCTTATAGTCTTCTAGGCGATTAAAATATCTTTAGTTATGTACTTATTTAGGATCTTATATCTCCAATTATTTAAGATCGGCTATATCAAAAACCATTGAAATTTGAATAAAAGTCTGTCAGAAATACGAAAACAAACCAAGAAAAGAAATAGGTGTAGATTTTCATAACTTACATGACCTTTAGCTAAGATTTCTTCCACATGTAATACTTGATTCAATAATCCAGTGGGAGTGGGAAAGACAATACTGTTAATAGTTTTCAACTCATCTTTGATTTTAGGAATTTCTTCTTCAATTTGTTGAACAAAAGTCTGTATTTTGTTTCAAAGATTGAAAAAAGAAGTGATTAAAAAAACGAAGAGGCAAGAAAATATGAAAAATCAGTTTCAACACGGAGAGAAAAGGAAATTGTGCCGGCTGACAAAAAAAGTGTCCAAAATAGCATATCTATCAGGGACAGGTTTATATATACAACAATGACGGCTGGTAATATTGATCAGTTGAGGTAAAAGAAGTAGAATTTGAACATTGTACCTGCTCGGCTGAAAGTTAAATCCTCCACAAATAATGAGCCGAATCAGGTCATCTATCATAATATTATACCACTTCATATCAAGAGAATATATTCAAACAAAACAGTTCGATGAGGATTGGACAATGAGAATCTATGAATTTAATTAAAAAATGAAAAGAGACACATTATTGGATAAAGGCGATTATGCTATAAGTCAGGATTGAAGCCCACATTTCCTACTTTTGTTTAGAAGAGTATATATATATATATATATATCAGTGAATTGTGTACCTATTTATTCGGTTTGTCAGTTGCAGCATCTTAGCGACTTATTACCCTTTCTGATATTGCTGGATAGGAAGGCGTATTGGAAGCGATTTTATCTTAAATCAACCGATCGCAGACCGTAACAAGTTTAGTCATTTACAAAATGAGTCACACAGACTTAATGATTATTGTAATAAGTATAAAAAATAAACAAAGGAGACATTTTATGGTTAATTAATAGATATCCTTATAAATCATAATGCAACCTACCTCCCACCAATCCACAATACTTTGCTGAGCAATCATAAGTTTGTCAAAAATGACAACATAACTATTTTCACCTTGATGATCATTGTTATCAACTTCATCACCATATTGTTCATTTAAACAATTCATTGTATCTTTTTCTAATTCATTAAAATCCATTACACTAGTAGTTGAACAAGGTCCTAGACAAGCTTTTTGTTCAATTTCTGTGAGTAGTTTACGTAGAGATAATTGTCTACAATTAAAGAGTTCCATTTGTTCTAAACGTTGATACATCGTTTGATATGTAGTATTCACTTCAGTTTGTAATTGTTCCCAACTCATTTGAAACTGTTCAAGTTCTTTGTTTAATTTATTTATTAAATTAGAATGATTCAATTTTAAATCATCATTAGTGTCAACATCAAATTGCTTGAATATATCATATAAACAGTTGATCGTTGACTCTAATGATTGAACATTGCACAATTCATTACGATATTCATCAAAATATAGATTATTTTGATTCAGTTCTGTTTGAAATTCCTGTGAAATATTAAAATATTAATGTGATCAGATAACAAAAGATTATGTAATCAACATAAATGTTCAGCTTGTAAAGCGTTATCTGTGTGATAGAGTGAAGATAATTATAAAAAGTCATGGAGCATTCTGCAGCTTTTTCTCCCTAGTTTAGAATAAGTACTCAGTATTAGGTATCAACGACGCATCCATATATGTAAGCTGAATAATAACCACGAACCCCATATTTCTAGAAATATTTAGTTCGAAAATCAGTTGACTGATTTACTCACTTTAGATAAGATAGGGTAAGTAATGCATAGCGTGAAAGTACTGAATAATATAACTGTTTATTCTGAACCTGAAAATCTTTGATTACTACTGTTTGTATTAATATTCCAATACTTTCCATATTGTGTAATATAACCTTTTTAACTTTCTCTGAATTTACAGTAATTAGACTTATCCCTACACAGTACCAATAAATATCAGCAAAAATAAATTTTAAACAGACTTTATTTCAGCAGAAAATAACAGCATTAGACGGCATTTTAATTTTGATATTAAAATATTACTAATTGTATGATAACTAGAAGGAAATGAATCTCACCTATTCACTCTAACTCATCACACTGTGAAGGTCCACTTCTTTTCGTTATTATTTCGAGAATCGTGTTGTTTTCAAACCATTCAAATACTCTGATACATTCGAAACTGTACTCTATCGACCTTCAGTTCAAAGTAATAGATTGTCAGAATTGCACCCCTGTATTTCGTAGGTTATTTTTGATCAGCTTCGTTATTAAACGTAAATGCATCTTCAGCGCTTACTAAGTTGTGAGACCACTCTTCCAGTAAAAGTGAGTTTTACCGAAGCATTTAATCAACTTATTGGTCAATCAAGAAAATGTTTAATTATAGACCAATTACAATAACTACGGTGGAAGAATAGTTTGATATGACTAATTACCGCTTACATCTTTAATTATTCATTATAGTGAAGTCATGTTAGTGATGGAAGTTTTAAGCCTATAACTTCTACAAGGTTTTCGTCACTAACTAACATCAACCTTAATCCAAAAAAGTTCAGTCACTCTGTTGTTTAGAAACTTAAGAAAATCAAAGATGAGATTTAGGGTTACGAGGTAGACTAGGAAAATATTATCTGAATACATAAATACTCTCGACTATGAATTGAATCACAAAAAATACTTTAACATATCATCCGTATCACGAGCAGATATTTCCTTGAGATTTAGCATAAGGCACCATGTAATATTCACTGTTTATAGTTGCATAATAGATATTTTCGTCAATTTCGAATGTTTTACGAACAAAATATTATGAATTTCCAGTTAAATTATAATAATATACAAGCTATCTTGTACTAGACTTTTGTGATTTCCCGCAAAAATTTATTGAGGAGATTATCTCAATTCCACTTGATCCACACAAGGCCGTTAGTATAGTGTAATTTTACTAATTTTTCTTTATCTTCTGTTCAAGATTCTCTAAAATAAGCCGCTCTACGCTCTAATAATCACAGTGCGCAACGTGACTGTTGTGTCTCACTGATTGAACGCTATATTCGCTTCCCTAAGCTAGTTCCGTCACCCCCGAGACAGAACTATACAGCGACTTGAAGACCAGAGAAAAGGCACAAAGTGTGTGGGAAGCACTTTGCTACAGGGTTCAATCTTGTACAAAAAATCATCGGTATTTATATATGTTAGCGTATTTTAAATCAACATCCTATTTCAGCCAATCCATTAACGACATATATTGCTACCGACCAATAGTAGCACGCCACGTTGGAACTCTAGAATGTTCCATCGTACTCTGATAGGCTGAGGCTCTTTTTGGGACTCTGGAGGCTTTGTTAGAGTTCTCCGAAAGCCGACTCAACAGTGACTTCCAGTTAGGTGAAAAACTACCACCAATAGTTGAGTTTTACAATATTACAGTGATGAATAAAGATTTAAAATACTCATGAAAAAACAAAGATGAAGTATGAACTGAACTCACCTTTAGAAGTGATAAACGATTTTGTGCTGTATATTGATCTAATTGATTTAAAATATGATCAGAAGGCGATACTGCTGATGACTGGTTACTGGCTTCAGTTACTACTACTTCCCCTCCTTTTTCTATAACATCTGAAATGTTAGGTGTAGTAGTAATATCAGTTTTCAAGTTGGTTTGAGAAATTTGCATGAATTTTTTTGTTAGTCCATTAATCCAAGAGCGACAATGAATGAATTTTCGTTCGGATTTAGACCACGTGGAACTGATTGAATCGATTGATTTGATGACCGCCTAAATGGAAGAAATTATCACTGCGTTCAATTATCAGTACATTCAGAAAGTGAAGATTGTTACAAATGAATTATGAAGTCGTGTAAATATTTCATTTTAGTTAACTGAATGATCACTTGGTGGTGACTCATGCTTGTCCATCCAGTTTTGAGCATTGATCGATATCTGTCAAACAAGCATCAATGTGTTCACTAATCTAAGTGGTTAGACATAGTGTGCATATCGGGTGGTCGAAGATAGTCGATAAGACAATCTGAACAATCTAATTTCCATGCTAATTGACACTCGTCAGTAGGATGAATCTATAATCTTAGGGAAGAACGGTACTTTTTATGGAATTCATCTTTCAAGACACAATTCATTTTTGAGTGGTTAACAATACACAATTTACTGAAAGAATCTGTCTGTATCACCCAGTCATCTTGCATCGGGTAGTTACTATAACAGAATATGAGTGTATGTTATCTGAAAATCTTTATGGAAATGTAAAGCAAAGTTTAACATGATATACTTTTCTCTTTTTTGAAAAAGAAATTTATAATGCCAACTCTATTTTTTTGGAAAATGAGAGCTAAGAGTTTATAAAGTGGGCCAGTCAAAAGTTATCAGATAACAAGGGCACGTTAAGGCAATTAAAAGTCTGATGATAGTTGCATGTTATTGGCCAATAAATGGATCTATTTTCTAAAACGTAGACATGTAAACGAGTGCTTATATTAGTGCATCGGTTTGACCCAAAGAGTTTCCTTTTTCACCTCTAATTTCTTCACTCAGTAGCCAGTTATAGCTTGCATAAAGGAGGTTTTGTGTATCGGTATAAAACTCGGAAACCGCGTGTCATACCAAGAATAAATAACCAATTTCTCTGTCAGAAAACTCTTTGAGTTTTTTTAACTATCTGTTTAACCTCAAACGTTTTCATTGATAAGAATCAAGTGTTGGACGATAATCACACAGATCACCACCTCATGAATACATGCAAATAAATACACAACACAATTACATGAGGTCAATCATGGGACGGAATAGCTCACTTGCAACACCACTGTATTTATATATTTATTTGAAAATATAAACATTGGTACAAGGAGGCCCCAAATATATATGAACCACACAAATTGAATAATTTGTGTATGGGATGTGATATTGCTCAGTTGTCCAAACCGAACTACGTGGATTTCTAAGGGGGGCACTCCCCAAGCCTTTGACCTAAAAGTCTAATCCACAAGTCTGGGGAGCAACGTCAGGAGATCCAGTCTCATGGTGGCCGGTGATCAACAATAGATTCGTATGCCATTTATTTCCTCAGGATTCCGTAGCCATGTGCAACATTGCTTCGGAGTCAGGATTTCCCAATTCCCCTAGGTGAATCTGCCATAACCACCACCAACCCTGTTAAAGCGTCAGATATTCGCCGTTCGTCCTTTCAATTTCAAAAACAACATCCCTGTCGCGAGGAGGCATTGAGTAGGACTTTTCTAGTAGTGGCTTTATATGCGTGGCCATGTGAGAGCATTTCGAGAGGGAGAGCTGACTTTCCCCACCCTCCGTCGTACCAGTGTATTCAGGGACTATAACACTGTGTAATTATGTGGGCTCGAATATCATTTGGAAAGACAGTTGTTCAAGGATCTCAAATTTACACTTTATAGTCATGTGCTATGTACTTAGAAACTAACAAATTCTCGCAGATCACTTACAATTAACTAACGATTAAACTAATTTAGCCTCATAAGTAGGAAAAACGTTTTTTTAGAAGATTTCAACAGTATGTAAAATGATGATCATAAACCGAACTATTGATGTATATTAGAAAACTTACACTAATAAATTCAATAATCTCTAGAAGTTTATCATTTCGTTCTTCATAAATAGATTGAATTGTGATTGATTCAATGACAGGTAATTGTTCCAATAAATAATGATTTTCATTTGTAAATTCAAATGAAAAATTTTTTTTATATAATTCCAAAAATTGTAAATGTTCAACTTTTAAATATTGAAATTCTTTAATTAAAGGCATCATTTCATTTATATAATCTTGATGAATTTGTTTAAATTTTTCATAAATTCCATGCCAAATATTAGCGTATCTTTTAATTTCTTGAATTTGAGTTGAACATAAATTGATACATTCAGATTGAAGACGATTAGAAAGATTGGAAATTCGTTCATTTAAATGATTATCAATGGATGTGAATAAGTCAATACGATCAGTGAGATTAGTTAAATAGGCTTGTAATGTATGTATTTTATGTTCTAAATTTGTAAATTGATTTTGATCTTTTCTAATTTGTAATTTAATGATATTCATATTTTCTGGACATGTATCTTGTAAGACACTATCATAAGTTAAGTTGATCTCATCTAATAATCTATTGACTTGATCTAAATCAGTATTGATATATGTTTGTATAATATATACACATTTGGAAAGTATACTACTTACAGGAAATTTAAGTAGTGTAGTCTCATCATTCATGTCAATCTCTAAATTCAACATATGCTTAGCACAATAGAAAGTATTAGTAATACATTTGGTTAGAATTATCTCAAGATTTTTTAAAGATTCAATCAAATTCTCATGTCGAGTTATAGCACGCTTCCATCGAGTTATATTTAAATTTACTCTTTCCGATGCTTGATTCATATCATAATGAAGTGATTTTAAATTTTTGACTAATTGAACATCAACAGGATATATTTTAACTGGATGTGATGATAGATTCAAATTGAGATCTGTTGATTCTTCAGTTATTTTCTCTGATTTCTGAGAAACAAAGGATGTCGCAGTGTTACAGCAACAATCTTTTAAGATTACATTTATTTCTGAAATATGTTCCGTAGTCTCAGTTAAAATATCCTAGAGAAAGGAATGAAAATAGATGAGTGAGTGTAAAAATAACATACAAGAACATTGTAGGCATATGAGAAGTACTTCGGATTTTTGGATGCATTATCGTTAGACGCTTCAGTACGGATTTATTCTTGCTGGTATAATACGAATAATAAATTTGACTACTCCATGTTCTGTTCGTCAATCAACAAAGCATCGCCATCACACCTACTGTTTTATACACGACATAAAAACCCATACTTCCAGGAAATCTATTCGATTCTCAAATTGGTTTCACTAGATCCTACAAATGCTTCATGGACCCCAGTAAACCTACATATTCAGTCTCATCTGTCATTCTGACCTTAATAGTTAGATTTGATAAATATAAAGTAATACTTGAAATAAGACAAACAGTTGTTGTAAACCTAATGTGGGCTATTCTGTTTCTGTTCATTAGTGAGTAATCACGAGAAGGATAAGAATATGCTACACTGAAAATCTAATTAAATCCACTATTCAACTTCGTAGATTCTGTTTGCAACTTTTAGGCAGTGACCAACTTTTATTTTTATTTTTTTGATTAAAAAAATACCTGAATATGAAGGTTTCAGGTTTCAAATTCACATATAGGCAAGAACAGTATGCTATATTACAAAGTGTCAAACCAACAGAACGTAATTATTTAGTGCTATTATCTGTGTTCATCCAGTGATTCTCACAATGAGCTGAAAAAACAATGAATACAGGAATTGTGGATCATGTAAATCCGTTACAATTCTTTACTGTAAATTTAAGATTTTAAGATGATAAATGAAGTAATAACAAATCTAGACTACAGTTTTTATTGAAGGTGGACATTGACTAGCAGTGGAATTAAGGATGAATGTTTAATTCTAATTTGGACTCATCAGACAGATACATCTAGATTAGTGTTGATATCAGCAGTGAGACATGAACCCAATACCTCAAACTCCAAAGCGTTATTCATTGACTTACTTAGTCCAAAACTGAATGGTAATATCGAGACGATCAATTGGGGATGAGGTGAATACACATTAACAGGGACTAATCGATTGTAGACTTTAACATAAACAAACTAAATTACAGTGAAATTCAACTTAGTGTTGTTTGTTTGAATCTTCCCATCGATTTGTTAGGACTGCAACTGGTCAGTCTCTATCCATCTCTGCTAAATTATAGTGATTTGTAAGAATAAAATCATAGTAAAAAAAAAATCAAAATCCACAATGTTATTCGAAATAGTCTACGAAAAGATTGGCATCTACTGAAAATTCCTTTGCGTTTTCCAGCAGGATGGATCGCCCTATATCTTATTTTCATGATAGAAGAAGAGATGATGTTTGGTCTTCTGGATGAAAATTAGCATCTTTCGAGTTTTATAAATTTTTTATTTCAAAGATTATTACTAATAACAACTTAAGAACTGGAATAAATAAAAATACCGATTTCAATGACGTTTAGTTTTATCATTACTTCCTTAAAAATATATTTCTTACCTGATATTGTACTAATAATGTCTTTTTAGACTCTAAGTCAACAGGTAACTCAGTTTCAATTGATTCTACTTTGTTTACCAAGTGAGAAAACCATTCTTTATGTTGAACAATTCTTTTGGACATATCTTCCATTTGATCAAGTATCAAAGATAACAAAGCTGACTGTTGATCAATTCTTTCAGTTAATTTATTCAATTGATTTTTGATTGAATTAATTAATTCATTTGCCAAATTTTTCTCTGGATTATTTAAACTAACTGAACAATTGAACATCTCTTCAAGTATGTTCAATTTTTCATGGATATTCTTTAAGGAAACATCTCGTGTTTGTTCATTTAATTCATTGATTTTATACTGTACTAGATCACGTGTCCATAACAACTCTTGTGAATTGACCATTGATTTATTATTATTGTTATTATTATCCATCACAATATGAGATTTCATATTGAAAAAATCTTCTTCCAGAATACGAAGATTATCTGAGAGTGTATTGATCTCAGATAATAATGACTGAGCTAGATCATTAAATTTAGTGTCCTGATTAGTGACTTTTTCAGATTTACTTATCAACTCTTTGTTAAAATTTATCAAATTGGTATAATCTGTGTCCAATTCACTATTTGATACATTAGAAATCATTTGTTTTATGTCATCAGAAACGATTGATTGATTTACACGATCAACTATGTAAGTTTTATAATTTGAAAGAACTAAAGATTGACGTTCTTCAAATGATCTTAAATGTTGACTACGTGAAGATAGATTCTGGAATACTCGCTAAGAGGAAAAATAAAAGAGAAAAGGTTGAAATATTAAAAATAATTTCATGATAGTAAGAAACTTTTTCTAATCAATTAATTAGGTGAACAGTAATCGTTCGTCGATGGTTTCAGTGTAACTTGATAATTGATCGATGAGTTATTGATTCTGAACTTTTTTTCATCTTATCAACTTTAGTCATAATCATGACTGTTTTAATGAATTGAAGCTGAGATTTATCCCATACAAAAAATTGTATCACTGAAGCTAATAATATTTGGTAGAAACACTAATTTAATCAATCAAAGTTTTGTGGTTTTAATGTTTTTACACTAATCCATTTGAAATTTATGAACTTCACAGATGAATTAGATTTTCATCAAGCTTTATACTCTACTGTGCAGATATATATTATAAAAACAATACTCACTGATGAAGAAATGACTATCCTTAACTCGCTGTTTACATCACGTGATAAATCCCATGTCCGAGCCTCACAAAGAAAAACAATACACAAAGTAACTCATCCATTCTTTTTCCAGTCACCTTTCAATGACCTTATGACATTTAAGTAACTTCAGATTTATACACTGACAGACAACTTTCAATAAAAATTCTAAGCATAATGAGAAACTTTTAGAATGGATTTACTTCAGGATTTGATTTATTCGTTAATTTATATCCAAAGTATCTCGTAATGTAATCAATGTTTACTGGTAAATATCTCATTCTTGTTTGAAATGAGAACGATACTATTGATTAATTAAACACTGTGATATAGAGGTGAAGCAGTAATAAGACATCCATAATAATGAAATAAGAATTGTACTATTACACAACTAGATTAGAGTGTGAAGTGTAGAACGTTAAATATAGACTCAAACGCTCAATAGTTTCAAAGTCCATTATAAAACTTGAAGATCGTGGAGTTCACTTCGATGAAGGGTAGCAAGTGAACACTGTTAAAGAGTCTAAACCAGGTCGGAGCAATATCTGTTTGATCAACAGTGTGTTATGACCTCCGATCACTTTTATATTCATTCAATTAGGTCACAAGATTACATAGTTCGCTAATTACTAGTTTGCTTACGCAGATTCAGCTAACGGTCTCCTTTTTAACAAATAACGCAAATGACTGAAAACGACGACCAAGAAATTCTAAAACCGATTGGACTAAAAAGTCTCTTCCTTTACCCTCAATAGACAGTTATACGTTGTCAGCGAACCGATAAGCCTTCTATCATTTTCCATTTTCATGCCTGAAAAACTGATTGGTTTATTTACATTAGTTACATAACCATAATACACCACAAATAATTAATAATTTGTGCACAATTAAGTCATATGAGATACAAAAACTGAGCATTAGGCAAATAATTAATTTTCGCAGTTGAAATCTTGAGCGCTAACGCTTAAACTCTAGAACACTGAGTTGGCATCCAACGATGTTAATGTCTAACTTCAACCGATTAATGATCCTGCACAACCCTTCATCCATTGTCTGATGTGGATAATTATCTCACACCGGACATGGATTGGACCCTACTGATCACGGCTTCTCACTTGAAATCTATGAGTTACATCTTGAAGCTAGTCACTAATAATCACATGTTTGTTAATCAGCATAGGGATTTGTGGAGGTTGTAGTATTCTTGATAGTAAGTTTAGATAGACTCATGATTTCAACTGTGAAAATATTACAATCTCCGTAAATCCCAATACTGAAACAATTAATCGACGAGAATTCGGTAAAGATAAAAAAATCGTTCAAACTTACAAGTCCAGTAAAAGCTTATAACTAGAACAGTATGGAGATAACATATATCAATTATTAAATAATTACACAGTATTGATAAATTTATTAATTCACCGTCTAGCCTAAAATGTTCCACTTTTCTCAACTTATCTACTGTTATCTAACAATATAATTCTTGGCTAATAATAAAGTCTCTTGTTTAATATCAGTTTATGATTTATAAAAAAATAAAATAAAAATACTAAGGGAAATGAAGAATATTGATAGAAAAAAGATAATTATTTAATAGTTGGATTCGTGAGTCCCTCTAAACGACACTGTCACTGAAAACCTAGAAACACTTGACGGTCGTTCTGTCCTAGGATGAGACTCCTCAGCACTGCGCATCCACCATTGAATGCCGGCTCACAGTGGTCTACAGGTTAAGCGTTCCCGCGCTAGACTGGAGGTCTTGGGCCCGAGTCTTGTGTGAGAGATCATGAATGGGTAGTGCTGATAAGTATCATATTAAGACGAAACGACAGTTCAGTGGTTCCAGGTTTTAATGATAGTCTAACTTAGATTGACTCATGAGTTCAACTATTAAAACTACTGCAATCCTCACAAATCCTTATTCTGATAATAATTATTTACTCGTAAATTTTGTAAATTCAATTGTCTTTCATTCATTAACATAGACCATGATGATAAAATTGCATTTAATGAAATTGAAGATGATCTCAAAGATTCCGACGATGTTGTTGATAATGATGAAATGATATTATCAAATGATAAAACCACTTCTAATGGTTTATTCAATTCAATTAATTTTTGTTCATATTCATTTAACCAATTTTTTAATTCATATTTCTCTTGATCCATTTTTATATGTTCAATCATTGTTAATTCAATTTGATGATATAATTCCATAAAGTCAGTTGATAATTGATCAGCTGATTTTTTTAATTCAATTAATTGTTCATTCATTATATTATATCCTTTTACACTAGTTGTTAATGATGTAATCTGAGCTAATTCTATACAAGATTGATAAGATATTACAATGAATCGATCAAGTTTATTCATTAAATTTGATAACCATCCTAAAAAATTATTATAAATTTGATCGATTCTATTCCGTTTTGATGTCGATGATATTTTATGATTATTATCATTACTTATTATATTAGTTAATTCCATTTCATTATTAAATGGACAACCTTTAATAAAATCTGATTTAATTATTTGAAATTCCATTGAACATGATTGGCATGTTTCTTGAAATTTTAAATGATTATCTACAGCTAATTGCCAATATTGTATTAAGTCTTCACAACATTTTTTTAATTTTTTCAAATAAGCAGTTACGTAATTGAAATGTTTATCTAAATGATCATTATTTGTGATCAAAATATTTTGATCAGATAAACTTGTTTGTTTAATTTTATTCATAATTGAAATCAATTGTTCACGGGAATTATGTAATGATTGAATGAAATTAGAACAATCTGAATTATTTAAATTATTTAAAATTTGTTTTAATGTTTGAATATAAAATAATTTACCATCTAGATTATCAGGTAAATTAATCATATGATCACCAGTTAGTAACATCATTGAATCTGACATAGAATGACATAATTGTCGTGTTGAATATTGACTAATCTTTTTTTCTTCATTATTTATATAAGTTTGTGTTTTTGATAGTTGAGTTAAAAATTCCTCGGTATGATGTTGATATTCTTTTAAATTTTGGATAAAATTAGTAATTTTTTGTTTTAAATTAAGAAATATATGATTTTTAAAGTTGGTGATCTTTATTTTAAAATCTCCTGGATTTTCTACTTCTTTTTCAATTGATAGAAATAATGAACTTAATGTATCTAATTGACTTTCAGCACTATTCATCATAGATAACCATAATTTATCAATCTTTTCAATGTATATTGATAGATTATTATCTTTATTAATAAATTGAGTCTTTATTGATAAGTCTGGGTCATATTCACTATGTGATGTAATAGAATAGGATTCATTTTCTGGAATTAAATGTTCAATTCTTCCAACAATATCTTCTATCAAATAATTAAGTTTTGTCTCTGTATTAGAAAGCCATTCTTCAAACTTTTGATTATGTTCCATAAATTTTCTATATTTTTCTAAGCGATTTTGATGTAATTTTAAACGTGTATTTACGAAATTGCAAAGTGATTCAAAACGTTTTCGAAAATTTTGAATTTCTTCAGTAGGAAGAACTACTTGATTATCATTAGTTGTAGTACTAATCATATTGTCTGAATTTCTTCGATTAAACTGATTTCCACAACAAATTACAGTGTTTAGAAGACTTTCATGGGACTCCATATCCTGTAATCGTTGCTAAAATAAATATGATTATGAAACAAAATTATATTTAGCATATTAGCGTTAATAATAATAATAGAGGAAACTTCAACATGTAATGTATAGGAGTCTAAAAAATATGACCTGTTGAATGAAGAAAGTAAATCCCTTATTTATTTATTTAAACACATAAATATTGATACAAAGAGGCACCAGATATATATGTGCTACACAAATTTCATTTGATTTGTGTGAGGGCTGTGATACTGTTCGGGTGCCCAAACTGAAGCAGGTAGTTTTCTTAGGGGCCCATAACCGCAGCCTTTGGCCTAAAGGTCTGGTCCACAAGGCAGTGAAGCATCGTAAGGAGATGCAGTCCCATGGTAGCCGGTGACCACCAATTGATTCATACGCCATTTTTCCCTCAGGATACTGGAGTCCATGTACACCATTGGTTTAGAATCAGGGTTTTCCAAAGCACCCAGGTGAACTTTCCGTGTATACTGGCCCGGTTGAAGCGCCAGATATTCGCTTTTCGTCCTCTCAATTTCGTAGACAACATCCTCGCCACGAGAAGGCAATGAGTAGGACTTCCCTGGCAGAAGCTGTATACGCGTAGCCGTGTGAGAGCATTTCAAGAGAGAAAGCGGACTCTCCCCTTTCTCGGCCGTACCAGGGCATTTGGGGGCTAGTAAATCCCTAGATCGTTGAAACGAAACTTTAGACACATTTATGTATAATGACATGGAACTTCTTTTGATGAGATTTACATTGTACCTTGAGTTATCTACCTGTTATACTCTAATCTGTTATCGACTATTTGATGAATTGTTGGATATATATATATATATATATATATATATATATATATAATCCGATTATTGAGAGCAATCACGGACAAATATTTAATTTATAAAAATCTCAGTAACAGTTAATTACACTAACAAATCAGCAGAACTGTTAAAGACGGTTGCTATGCCGACATTGTCTACAAAGATAATGAAAACATCTTTAGAACAGAGAATTCAACACTACTAGTAAGTAGAAATATATTTTTTTGTAATTTTTAATATTTGAGTTCACGAATCAATTCAAGTTAGACGACTATCAAAATACTGGAATCATTGAATGACCGTTTCGTCCCAGTATGGGTCTCGTCGGCAGTGAGCACCCAGGACCTTCAATTTTACGTGTGAGCACTAAACCCCTAGATCACTGAGCAGGCATCCAACAGTGTTGTCTAACTTTAATCAGTTCATGATCTTGCGAACATTTTCATCCATTGCCTTAAAGTGGATAATTGTTTCACAACTGACACAGATTGGACTCCACTGGTGTTGGGGATGTCAAATCCCCAGAACTTACTTGGTAAATGGCTTAATCTTGTAATTTTATTTTGAAAATCTGAATTTAGCTGTTTTCGCGCCAAAAGCGCTCTTTTTACCTTCACGTCATTTTTCCACTTGTAAACTATCTTAAACGCTATTGGTCCGTTGTTTCTTTGTGTGTGCTATTTACTAATAATGCTCAAGGACAATTTGTTGCTGCATAAATGCGCTTGACTTTTCCCCTTATTGGATTGCTTGTACTCGGCTGCTTACGGAATACATATATATTCCCCTACTTGCCTTGGACTTCTTCATCTAGTTAGCGGGGCCTGGGACAACCGATTAGAATAGCTTATCGTGTCATTGTGTCTTTGGCTTTCGTTCGTTACCGCGGAATCGATTTAGTGTCAAGCATAACAACTGGTCACTGCTTTCAACTTATTACCAATTAAAAAGAAGATAAAGAAAATGTGGCGAAACATAATCACATGTAACATGTAATATGTAATAACATACTTTGTATAAGGTAACAAAGTACATTTTGTTTGTTAAATTATCACCGACTTCATCGGAATCAGTTAATTGATTCACTTTCCAATCAGATTCCACCATGTTCAACCATTTTTCTAAACGTACTTTTGAATCAATATAAGATGTCCACTGATTTAAGTCAAGTTGTATCTCATTTAAAACGGTTCCGAGTTCATTTAAATAAACATTGAAACGATCATTTAACATAAATGAGTAATTTATTAATTGATCATTGGATTCTGATATAAATATAGAATGAAATGATAAGAATTTCTCTGCAAGTGATTCTACTGATTTTGATTCATCCAATTTTGTCTGATCATTATTGATTGATTGTTCCATTTTAGTTGGTAGATTATAATTATTTTTAATTTTATTGTAGAACGATTCTGATGTTAAAATCAAACTACATGCAACTTCAATGGCATTTTGAGCTATTTGTATTTTTGCACGTCCATCGTTAGATATTTCATTGAGATTCTTTTGTCAGAGAGAATGAGTGTGTATGAGAGAGTGTGATAGTAAGCGAAAGGATAAGAAATAAAAAAAAAACGTTTAATGAAGCATATAAAAGACAGATAAGCTGTTTAGTAGAAAAATTGTAATACAACTTATTTTATTGAAAGTATTTTGTAATAATTAATAATAAATATATTTTAAGAAATGAACAGATCCAGTGTTTTAAAACTTTCCAAATGTCGTGTATTAGGCATGTATAACCTTATACTCATGCATTAATTTGATATATGTTATTACATAAGTATTTTGTAAATCATAGCGAAGGAGAAAAAAGTGATCGACTAAAATCGACCAATACTAAAGGACTAGACAAGTATCAATA
This sequence comes from Schistosoma rodhaini, assembly GCA_944470415.2. Lineage (NCBI taxonomy): Eukaryota > Metazoa > Platyhelminthes > Trematoda > Strigeidida > Schistosomatidae > Schistosoma > Schistosoma rodhaini. The sequence goes on from OX104037.1 coordinate 34,016,674, forward strand.
ATCATGATCAATCAGCGTGAATATTTCAATCATACAGGAGGTGAGTAGCGGCTGAATAGCTCACTGGTATGGCTTTAAACTGTAAAACTGGATATCCGAAATTCAAGTACTACAGAGAGCATCAGTTTGCTCAAAACTACGGATATATCTTGTTGACGTGTCAAATGGCACGAAACCTAAGTCCACCAGGATTTGTTACCAACTACTGTTAATTATGCACATAACTAACCACTCAAATCGTCGTTTAAACACCCACCACGTCAATCTGGTATAAAGTGTCTGTAGACTAGTCCTGTTGCATGTGACCTGTCAATTGAAGGATAACGTTATCCAGTTATGTTAGTATGACTACAACTCATTTTTTAAATATTCATTTCGATAAGACACGTAACACTGGTCGGTATGTTTGTGCGTTTCACCTAATGACTATAATTCGTTTAATTATTGTACTAATCGAATTGTTTTTACGTTAAGAAACAGAAAAAGTTTAAAGCCAAGCTGTCCTTGTTCCGACTATAGCTTTCACACAGACTCTGAGACGTCAATATAGAGTTTACAGTTCTGGTGGAATGGCTGTAGGATAAATTAAATCCTACAACTACTTCTCAACCACCTTACACTTAAAAACATTCATTTTTGATCTTCTTGAACTATAGAACAGTGAGTAAATGGTTGATATATTTATCTGAATTAGTGGTCTTTTCAACTCTGTCAAATAATGTCTTCTAGTCTGCTTCTACAACTAGCATTATTTCAATTTGAATTAGCGCAAGATCGAGTCAACCATAGCGAAATTTAATCGTAGTCTATCACAGCATCAAGGTCAAAGCAGGAAATGAGTCAAATCCGTGGGATATCTGAAGTCATTTAAATCATCTAATGACCAACAATATATATTCTTTAATTCCTGGCATGAGATTTTATTAATAGTCTGAAGACGTTTGTTCTTTCACGTGGCTGATTCAAAAATGAAAAACTTTTTATAATAAGTTCCATGAATAGTTTAGGTAAGTAATTTACGAATATTATTATTTCAACTTAAAAACAGTTTCCATCACGAACTAAGGTCAAAGTTGAAGTTATCAATACAAAAGCTATTCACCTCGTAGTGGGCATTTATGAAAGCTTTAAATCTTCATGTCATCAAACGACTGAAATGTTTTTGACTATTGAATGAAAATCCATCAGTTCGTAACCTGAATAGTTTCATTTCGTTTGTTATAAAACGAATGGACCAAATAATATCATAAATGACTACTGACTGTCTCACTCTTGACATAGTTTACATTTGGAATGTCAGAAAACCAATTCAAACGAGTGACTAATATCACTCCATAGTGCTCTTTTTTATAGTTGATATTCAACTACTTTTAGACCACCAATAAAATAATGAACAATCTATATGGCATACGTACAACGTTTTATCTCACAAAAATAGATCTGATGAATTATATATTGATACTACTTGTCATTATTCCACTGAATAAAATAAAGAACAGATGTCCAATAGCCCTTTCCTTTGTTCATAATTTTAAATCACGAACTGACTTTAGTTAAATAACCATTGAAAATAAAGAGATTCTGAACAGTTGTTCCATTCATGTATGACATGAAACCTATCCTCCACAGTAACGGATGATGATAATGATGACAACGAACTAAGCAAAATTATGAATGTAAACCACTGGATGCTAACTCAATGATTGAATCTATTAAAACAATTAGCTCCATTTGATAAATTTCTATAGTGCAATAAGAAAACGAAGATTATCAGAATTATGTGATATATTTGCGCAATACATTTTGAACAATCTGATCACACATATACTTGCTAAGACATTTTTATATGAAAACTAAAAGGTCAACTGGACGGAATCTTTGCTGATATAGTTATTTCATATCTTCAGAAATCCATATATCTCAATTCATGCTTATGAAAAGTTGTCACTAAGTGATACAGTATTATTACTTTTTATTAAAAGTCGGTCAGTATTTTACCAGTTATATATATATATAATGGTTAAACTGTGATAATTGACTTCAGCAATGATACCCAGTATATAAGAGGACTACAGGAGCACACATGAAATTCAATCAATTCTCTTCAGTATTCTTCTGTCTTTTAAAGTTAATTAACTTATGTTTCCAATGTTAGTAAAAATATAAAGATGTAATTGTAAAAACAATAAGTAAACACAATTTGAAGATAAAAAATCAGCTTACATGTATTAAATCAAGATATTTTCGAGCAGTGTCACGATTTGAAGGTGTTTCTTGTCTTTCTTTAATAATGTGATGAAGTTGATTTGTAACATTTTCAACCCAATTATTTGCATCATTGCATGTACGTTGTTGAGTTTCTAAGGCAGTAGTCAACTCCATAGTATGTTGACTAGCTTTTTCCAAACATGATTGTAAAGTATTTAATCGAGACTCAATTTCCGTTAGTACAATAGATTTATAAATTGATTTTTCATTTAATTTATCAGGATCATCATTTTGATGAATAGAATCAGTTGTTTTATTATTGAGCTCATGAAACAATGACAGAGTACTTAGTTTAACTAACTGATTAAATGTTTCATGAGCTTGCTTTAATTCAATACCATACCCATTCAATTGAACAAGTAAATCCTAAGATTATAAAAAATTACAGGAAAATATAAATAAATGATGAAAAACGGTGTTATCATTAGTTGGAATAAATAAGCGTTTGAGTGCGAGACCACAGGTTATGGGTTCGAATCCCGTGTGTGGGATCATGGATGCATACTGCTTAAGAGTCTCATACTAGGACGAAGCTGCCGTTCAGTGCTCTCACATTTTCTATGTTGGTCCAACACTGATCCATTCATGATATCAATCAACAATGTTCACACTGATGCGTTATGAAGTAAGCATTGGTCAATAAGTATATTGTATTGTCTGGTACTATGTCAAAACTGAATGATTTATTCTAGCTGGCGGACAGACCGATTTATCCATTCTTCTTAAGTCACATTTTGACCTTTACGATTATTCGCGTATATGTATGTATCGTTTGAGATGGTGAAGATTTTTAGCTCAGGTGGATGATTTTGATAGAGTTTCGTACTCTGAGCTGGATGGTTCACTTTCTTTAATTACATATTTTTAGCTCCTTTTTGTCCTAAAATAAATATTGAATCACGCGTTACCAAAGCGAGTTAGCAAGTTTCCTTTTTCACTTCACTTTCATGCTTTTCATTTTGGATGTGTTATAAACGTATGTATGCCGTCGCCAATTGTTATAAACGTAGAGAGAGAGAGAGGATGCTGGTTATAACTTTAGGGGTTTCTGGTTATAACAGTCCTTTTACTTCTTACACGTATGTGGGACGTTAATTTATCTTAGACGAATATCTACACTAGATTCCCACCCAGTGTCTATTCTACAGGACTTCAACAGAACTCAGATCAAGAACACAATATTAGCCTGACTATAACGTCAATATATTTCACACCAAAATCCGACACATGGAACAGTCAATAAGTATTCAACATCAAGGAACAGTCAAGAAGTCCATACCTAATAAGGATAGGGAAATATATATATAACACATAACACCTGTCATCCCCTCTAATGTCTGACTCATCGAGACAACCAATCATTGACATTCTCGCCCACACATCAGGATGTGTCTGGAAAAACTAGTGCTTGATATAAATCCCGTCAACACAATTCGTATTTGGCTTCTTATATGCAACTGACGACTTCAAAATAGGATGAAACGCTTGTTTTGACTTCTATCGCTATTTTAGCAACAAAAATATAACCTACTCATCAGACGTTTCTAAGCGCTTTTTTCACTTACAAAGAATTTTAAAGTCTAAATTTACTGAGTACATTAAATATAATACCATAAACACATATGATATAAAATGTTTCTTACTTGTAATTCATTAAGACGACTTTTACACGATTCAATTCTAATTGATTGTTGCCATATAATAATTTGTTTAAATTGTTTTTCATAAATAATCATATTTTCGGATAATTTAATTTCATATTCTTTCGATTGTATAGCAACTTTTTGTGCCGTATCAAGTTTCAACTCGATCTGTTTCAATTCACTATACATATTGGTTAATTGACTGTCCCATAATCGAATCAATTGACTTATTGAGTTATCAGATTCCATAAAGATGGAAGAAACATCAGAGGAATTGAGTTTTGTTAGTAATAATGATATTGGTAATGACGATGATGAAGGTGGATTATTTTCAGTTGTGTCTACTACTTTAGTAAATTGTTCAACTTTATCTTCGACAGACTGTAAAAGAGATTCAGCTGTTATCAATGATGTTTGTATGCTATCAACTGATGGCTGTTTTTCATTCTTCACTTGAGCGTCAGCATCGTCAACCTCATCATCTTTTATATGATCAGATAAACTAGGCTCAATGTCTATATAGTGTGAACGTAGCATTATTTTAGCTAATTCTTTTAAAATGTCAAGTTTAGATTCACATTGAACTTTCCTAGTTAAATCCTACACATAAATAAAATAATAATGATTTGAATTAGTTATCTTACACCGTATGAGTGGAGATATACATACTGTAAATGACTGATTCATAAAAAAACACATTATCAATAAAGTTTTCCAATGAAGGGTATGTATCAGTCAGTCAGCTACAACGTAGGACCAGGCACATTTATGCATCGGTCCAAGTTGCCATACCTCGTTAGCACAACAAGATGAACACCGGGTTCATAGAAATAATTAATTTAGTGGTGGTAGTAGTATATAAATTATAGGTTGTATATAAGGATATAGTACAGGAAGGAGGAGAGATATAAGGGTATGTATACAGGGATTAGGAAGTTAAAGATATTGACTGTTCGAAAAAAATCTTTCTAACAAGAAGTACTATATGGGTATGTAGCTAGTGATATAATATATGACAGATTAATGAGGGTGATAAAAATGACGATTTAAGAAGTCAATCTTACTTCGCTATTTCCTAGTCGACTAGTAATGTCTAATGAAACGAGGAACTAGTTAGCTAATTATATCTACTCGATGTGTACCTATCAACTCAATTATTTCTGTGGAAAAAGCTGTAACCAACGTATGACTAAGTTAACTGCCAAATGAAACGACACCTGCCCGTGTGGCTTGAAAACGTTACACCAAAGATAGTATGTGGATCCATGGTCCACAGTGATAATGTAGTAGGTAAATGTGAATCATTCTATGTGATCTAACGTACACCACCTTCAAAGTTCCTCAACGGTTTTACATTTCGTTTCCGACATATCGTAGAAGTTATGTAGGGTTCCAGATCGAAAGTCTAGGCTATGTGTTCAGAAGAAACTTTTATTATCCTTTTAGGACTTAACAAACATTTTCATTGTGTTCTCGAGTCTTTCTCTTTTTATTTTTCCTTCATGATTCCATGTCAGGGAATCATGAGACAAGTCCTAACTTGGAATCCTGGTGGCGAAAAGGAAAGAGGAAGACTCAAGAACACATTGATTCGGGAATCAGAGGTAGATATCAACACAATTGAAAATCTTGGAGCACTGAATGATTGTTCTCTCCTAGTATGGGATCTCAGCAGTGAGCTCCTACAACCCCGTAAACGAGAATCTAACTCAGGACCTTCGGTCTCGCTCGTGAACGTTTGACCTCTCAACCACTGAGCTGACATCCGATGGTGTTAATTTTTAAAATCAATCAACAAATGATCTTCCGCAACCCTTTACTCAATGCACGTGAAGGATGTCCCATACAAGGATGAAATGGTCTTCCAGTGTTTTCAGGTTTTTAATGGTGGTCTAGCTAAGATCAGTTTGTGATTCCAACTCTTAAAATAGCCATAATTAACTCATCAGTTGTCTCTAACATGTTTAAACAAAATGGTTTCCTCTGTTAGTCATAACTCTTCTATAAATAACGTGCGACTTGGCTAAATCGGGGTAATCTGCACAGGATACACATATACCAATAAGGATTGATCAGACTTCAATCACGACTATCAAAAACGGAAGAATTTAAGCACCTCAAATTTATAGTATTAACGTCATAGCCTTTAAACAAGTTAGTAGCTTTCTGAACTCAATAAGTAGTATTTCAAGTGAGAGATACTTGGTTCAATTCTCAATATAAACGTCAACGCTAGAATTCAGTTATATCAAGTTGACGAATCTAGTTTAGGCTGAAATGCGAATTCAGGATTCCTACTGCTACCTACAATACATCTATTCTATCAAAAACTATTGATCTTTTTTCGTGTTTAGCATTTGGAGAAATACAAAGAATAGGTGTTAAAAAGATATTGGACGGTTGGTTACCGTTTAGATATATTAAATATCGAAAGATAAAATAATTTCTTGTCAAGTTCGCCATATATATTTAAATTAGAAACATTCACGAACGTAATGTTTAGCAAATATACCCATATATATAGGTGAGTTATTTCATGTGTAATGTTAGGACGAGAGAGTGAGTGGATGAAGCGACGGAAAATTAATTCTTTAGATTCGATTGTAGTTTTCATTGGAAAACGGCATGCCTAAATGGCACGATGGATGAGTCTCGGTACAAATAGAGATGATAGGGAAGAATCAAGTTTCATGTAATCATTATTCGTTAAGTGACTGGTAGGATTTAAGCTTTCCATTTTCCGGCAGTTATTTCCAATCTTAAAGAGAATGGCGCTCTTCGTTGAATTCAAACACGCTCCACCTGCTTTCATACTCACAAACATTGATGGTGTGTTATTTGTGTCACGAATAACACTGTAGGACTGAGATTATCGATCAAACAGCGAAGTGAACCGAAATGTCAATTTATTTAGACTAGAAGTCAGACTATGAACTGATCGATAGAATTTGACCAGTGCTAAAGAATATACAACATGACATTCGCTACTTCACAATGAAGGATTAACCGTACACTCTAAAGACATCACTAACCCGATGATTCATAACACTTCATAATTATTTTCGAATAGAATTGACTACTAACAGATAACCAAGTAGTGAACATGACAATTAAAATATAACCACTTACATCTACAGTTGCACGAATTGTATTCAAATTAGATGACAATACATCTACGGATAAAATTCCCACTGACTGATTTGTATCAGTCGATAGTTGCTTTGAATCATTTGGTTTTATTATCATATGTGTTGAAAGTGTAGCTGAATGAATTTCATTCATTCTTGAATGTAAATCATCAAACCAATTATGAAAATTTTGTATAGCATCAAAAAAGATATGATTAATTTTTGAATGTAAAATATGCACAGACTTTGTAGATTTTGCAATTAAACCTAATAAACGATGATTTAAAGAGACTGATTCACTTTCTAATAGAATAGATGCAGTAAATAGCTCAGTAGATTTATTCTCATTATTGATGGATAAATTTGCTTCTTGTTGCATTATTTTCAATGGCTGAATAGAACGATGGTGATAACGACTTGGTCCAATGGCTAATAAATGAGCTCTATCATGTAACCATAATGAACGATCGCGTAATCGTGCAAGACGATGACGAATACACTGTGCTTTGCATAATTGTAATAAATAATTATTTGCTTGTATATTAATACTTTGTATATCAGTGGGACTATATTGTATCATCGTCAAACTATTTAGATCTTCTACATTACAAACATTCGGATCAAAACAACATGTTAACTCTTTATTAATTGATTCTAGAAGTGTATTAAATTGATGTAGATCAACTTTTAACTGTTCACATCTTTCATATTCTTCATTCCATTGTTGTAATAAATGATCCGAAGATTTTTGTAATTTATGTAAACGCCATTCTAAATTATCCAATGTTTTTTTCAATAATACACGATCTCCTAAATCAGCTTCGATACGATCATTTATACTATTTAATAAATTTGAGTAGTAAACAACTTCTGTATTAAATGTATCAAGAATTAATTGAGGATTTTCAGTATACTCTAATTGGTCATCAGCTGGCAATACTGAATGCAAATTAAATGGCGAGAGGATAGCGGAAGTCGCTGCATTCGCTGCCAGTTGTGAACTACATGTTTCTATTGTTAATTCATTTGTTTCAAGCCAATGTTCTAATTGTTTGAAACCATCTTCTACATATATGAATGCACTACGTCGAATATATAATTGCTGTATAACAGTTTCTAAACGAAAATGTAATCGTTGCCAACGATTGATTATTACATCACGAAATGGATCTGATTTTATTTGTCTCTCGGATAATTTATGTTCTTCATCTGTATCAGCCATTTTATTATTACTATTATTATATCTACATATTTCTGTTTGAAATTCATTAAATGTTTGCAACGCTAATGAAGATGACTGATTTGATTGTATAAAATATGTATTTTGTTTATTCATTAATGAATCTAATGAAATTTGACATGGTTTCAGTTGTTGTTCTACTTCTTTGGCATTATCCACACTTAATAATCTACATAGATCCATACATTCAAACATTGTGAATTGTGATGCAATTTCTTCAGGTATTGGTCGTTTAACATTTTTATCAGAACTATTAATTTGTTGATCAACTATAGTCATTTGATTTTGTTCAGTTGAATTTGTATCACCAAAAACTGTCTGATGTTCACTAGCTGGAACAAGACCACTTTGTTTTTCAACTTCATCAAGAAATTCTGTCAATTGATGTAAACATTCTGAACGTTTTGATAATGCTTCAAATAATAGTATACTATGTCGACCGATTTCACCTAAATAAATTGCACATAAACGTATAGATTGTACAGTTGTATTGTATAAACTATCAACATTTGGACCACGGGCTGGATTTAATCCAACAATACGTTCACCAGCCCGTCGAAGATCATTTAATCGTTGAATTATAGTGGCAGCTTCACTTGGTAAATTAGTTTTATCAGTATTATCATTATCATTATTATTATTAACATCAGTTTGTAATGCGTTCACATCGTCTGTGGTAGTGCCAGCCGAATTTAATTCAACTTGCCAATTTAATAACTGTTTACCTAAACGTGTCAAACGTATACCAATAGGTTTATCAGTTTTCGATGGATCACCTAATTGACTAACTGTATAACAAGCTCCTGATGAACGATATTGTAAATCTTTAACTTGTTCTAATAATCTATCACGTGCTTCAACTAATTGTTGCCAATTTTCACATACACCAATCACATGTAATAAATTAGATTTTAATTTTCCATGTAATTTATCACATTCAGAAGACAATCTAGCAATATCTATAAAAAAACTAAATGGTTCTAATTGTAATATTGTCGACTGATCTGAAGTAATAGTGGTACCACCTAAAGTAGTTGTTGTGGAGGTGGTAGTGGTGCTGTTGATTGAAGTACTCGTTGTGGTTGTCATTGATGAAGCAGCAGTACTGAATCCAGTACTAAATGACCAATTCGAATCAATATTGGTAACAAACATAAGACCAACTGAAACAACAGCCACATCGAGGTCTTTTGGTCCAACTAAATTCGAATCATTCAATGTTTCATAAAATTCATTTTCATTGATATTTGGTCGTGTAAAATCTAATGTTACTTGCCAATTATTTATTAGCTGTTTTAATTTATCAATTTCATCTTTTAAATTTTTATATTCTGATTGATAGACAATACCAGATTGTATGGTTTGTTTACGAAATAATATACGTTCAGCGTCATCTGTGGCAGATTGAAGCATGTCAATTGGTGTAATTCGTTCTTTACTACTAGTATCAGTAGTAGCAGTAATAGTGGTAGTCTGAATAGAATCATCATCATGATGAGTTAAATTTGTAGATTCCGTGACATTTTCTCCCATACTGACTTCATCCTTATTGATTTCTTCCTCAGTATGTTGTTTTTGTTGTTGTCCTATAGAGTCTTCATTTTCTTGTACAGATGGTTTCCTATCATCTTCAATAGATTTATTGGATGGCTGTTTTTTCTTCTTATCTACGTCTAATTCTACAACAACTGAATTATTTTCAAATGTTTTTAAACGTGAATTCAATGCATTAATCTCTTGTATCCAATTTTGACGACAATATTCATATTCAATAGTTAAACGACAAAGTATTGTACGTTGATCAAGATGACTGATAAGACGATTTAATTTACTTAAAAGTCGAATTAAACGTTCATGTAATTGACGATTAATTTCATCATTTGTAGTTGAATCAAAACTATTTTCTTTACCTAATAAATCAAATGAAACAGAACGTCGACTACGTGACCGATCACTAGTAGGTCTACTATGATTACTTCCAGGTCGATTACTCCCTGGACGACTGCCCATTTTATTGTATAAATCATTTAAATCAACATCTTCGCCTTCAATTTGATTAGCTAATTCTTTTAAAGCAATCATTCGTGGACCACTAGCTTCAATTTGTAAAGTTTTTAATTGTTCATATGCTTCTGATAAGTCAACACCAATTAGTTGTTGTTTATCAGAATCAATTTGATCTAAAAAAAAATAAGACGAAATTAATCGAGACAAAATGGAATGTTGTTAATAGAAATATTAATGCTTTATACACTTTACAATATTCAACTTCTCACTCTGCCTATAATACTTCACATGTATTCAAATTAACAAAAGAAAATTGTAAACAATAGAAAATACTTCACCGATTGATAAATTACCTCATGATTATCTAGTTTATAATGTTGATGTAATTATGTCGACCGATGTTATGTTCTAGCGAAAACATGAGTACGGGTAACTTCCGGGACCTATTAATGGACGATTGTTTTATATATATTCTAACCTGTGTTACCTAGTTTATATGATGTGAACAGAGAAACAAAGAAGCCGTGACAAACCACGGAAGCTATTTATGGGGACGTTATTTCACTTAATTCAAAGGTTAAGCTTTCGTTTCATGTATGATTCACTGCAATACCACTTTTTGTTCCAAAGTTATTGTGATTTAAATGTAACATTTGTTACTCTTTTTTTCTATCCAAATGTCTAGTTTTGGACATAATTGTATCTTCTAATTGTTTGTGTGCTGTGGTCATGTTGGTCATCAATTTATTCATGTATCTTTTTGTTATATCCCCCGGTGAATTACGAATGATAACTTTTAGGTCTATTTATGGATCAATGTAATGCCTATTTCCTATTGTACAATTATTACGTAACTGAACTATTCATATTTGTATTTCTCTTATCATTAGCTTATTTTGACCTTGACTTATTATCATACGACTATTGAGTTATCATCAGTTTATTGATTACTTTGGTTTGTATAAAAACCCAGTGTGTTTGTAAATAATGATTCATACCACTGAGGCTGTTATTAGTGTTTTGGGCTTGACTGGTTGGGCTAGGCAGATCGCAGGACCGGTTAGCACTGTAGTCTGCTCGTACGGTTTCGTGTGTCACTGTTCCAATCGATAATTCACTGCTCCCTGATTGGCGGTTCTATCGCGTCACACATTAACTAGCCATCCACTCGTCCACAAGATATAACACTTTTACACTAATCGGAATCAGGAATAAATCGAGTAGTGATTCAGTTAACTCTTCTCTCTCGTGCGTCTATCGTCTATCAGGTGATAGAATAGTTTTCGTCTCCCTACTCAAGGCAGCTAGTCTCACTTAGAACTCACGCGATTCTAGCCTCAAGATTAAACCAGTACTCTGTCGTATTAAGGTCTTAATATAGATTACGACGAGTTATCTTCTGTATATATTAGTGGGTAGACAGATCAAGTACGTAACAGTGTCGTAATTAGAGATGATACCACTGACTTACATTTTAGTGACAAATCAGTGTTAGAATCTCAGTACTACTGGTCAGGAAAAAGATTACTGTCAACGAGCGTGACATTCAGAACCTTGACTTCTCATCGATTTGGTTTCAAAAGCTTAATATTAGATTTTATCACGCAAATTTAATTAAATTGATCGTTCAAAATAAGAAATACATCTGAAAACAATGAAATAATTCTGTTAGCCAACTAATATTCGCAATCCTACTTTATTAATATTAGTAGTACTGTAGTGAACAAGAACACGGGTGGGGACAGTCGAATGTATTTAAGCATAAATTACAGACTATCACACTGAATTCTGATAACCATACAGTAAACAGTTATTTGCAAAATAACAATCATTTGTCTCAATCCGCACTGTTCCTTCTGTAAATATCAATCCATCTTCTCTAATTTCATTGTTTATGCATCTCCCTAATAATTGCGCTTCCTTTCAGTTCTTTCCTTCTTGATCTTCTGCCCAAATACATTCTATGTCTGACTATCACCATATACTACTTATGAGGATATAAATAGACCATACCACAGTATTCCTATTTCTCTTTTGTTACAAATAAATGATATATGACTACTTAATCTGGTACCTACATAATTATCGTGTTATATTCCACGTTATTTCTGTTCTATCTATCTGTTTGATGCAATAAAGCTAAAGAAAAAGCATGGTAAAAGCTACCTGTGAGCACACCGATGTCATTTCACACAACGATCGAATCGTATTTCAAAATGGATATCTATGGGGATTACTCATATATTTATAGTTCACATCATAGACTGAATTTGGCCAAACAAATACTGAAAACTAAAGAATATTGGATAGCTATTTTGTCTTAATATTAGACGCCTCAGCAATTCACATCTACAATCCCGCTAGACACTGAATCTAAGACTTATGGTAAACGCCAATGCCAACGACAGTACCTATGAGACATTTATTACCGTTAAAAATAGACGACGGTTTGGCAAATATTACCGACTGACTAAGGTTAGAGATGTGAATCATTGTATGGTAACGCAATGATATGAAAGGTTGAACGTTCATTGTTGAATGATCCGAAAGTCTTGAATTCGCTTCCAATCTAAAGTCAGCTTGTGAATATGAATAATGCTACAAAACAATTAAGACGACACAACCTTAACTATAACTTCATATCCAACTTACGATGAATGATACTTTAGACTAGAAAACCCTTGATAATATTATTAAGCAGAAGAAGTAAAGTCATTTAATAAAAGAAAGTATGAATCAATGAAGCAAGATACATTCCTATTACAACTACATACCACTTCGTTGTTTCATAATTGAAGATGGTTTATGTAATACACCGTAAGTTTTATTCGTTGTAATTGGTGGCCTTGCTGCTACCCAAATTCGTGTTAGCTTTGTCATACGTTTCTCCGCTGACATAATCCATTGTAATAGTCTATCTGTATCACGAAATAAACGATCACGTGCATCTAGTTGATTTTCTAATTCATTATTTAATTTTTCACACTGTATTCGTACACATTTTAAATGTTCTTCTAATTCTCGATATTTAATTGCTATACTATGTGGACTGATAGCGATATTAGTGAATTGTGAACTGATATTAGTGTTATTGAGTGTGGATTCTGTTAATGATGATGACAATTGATCAGTAGATTTTGTTATTTTCCCCGTATCTACTGGTAACAAAGTTCGGCAGTGTATTTGAGTTTGTGCAAAAATTCGTTTTAACAATTTTTCTGTTTTAAAACTGAACGCTTTCAAATAAGACTCAGCATCAAACAAACGATCTTGATATGCACTAGCTTTATTCACTTTGGAATCTAAGTCACTGGTATTATTATTATTAATTGGATCAGATGACTCTTTAGAGTTTTGGTTAGTTATATCATTGATGATATTATTTAATTCTTGTTCTACATCTTTTTCTATATTAGTTATTTGTAATGTAAACTGATCAGCTTCTTCATTCCATTCTGTCCACATATTGTGTAAATCATCTAAATATTGAGATTCTTCAATTAGCCAATAGTTAACACTTTCCCAACGTGATTGTAACGCTTCATTAGCTTCCTAGAAATATGAGAATTATAAAAAATAGGAAAAACGGCAAGTAGAAAGGTTGAGGTTAGTAGCATACAAAGATTTAATGACACACTTTCAATGGACAGAATATTATATTTCAAAGACAAACAATGATACAGTGTGTAAAAAATATGATTAAAACTGTTCCCATTACTTTAAGTGAAAAACATCCTGTTCTTGATATTTTAACCAGAATTTAAAGTGAAAGGTACTGTGTTCAAATTCCGAAGCGGACATCAGCTCTGAAATGCAATATCTATGTGAGGAGTCGTAAACGGGACAAAACGCGTATTTTGGGTTCCCATGCTAGTCATATTCCATTTGCCCTATATATTCCTCCTGCTGTAGCGTTACAACCTTGAAAATTGATCATTATTCCATAAAGGTGCACATTGAGCAACAGTTCGCCTTGTGTTAAATGTTTTAGTCAGTCAGTCAGCCGCAACGTACAACCAGGCACAAATACGCATCGGTCCAAATTGCCATACCTCATTAGCACAACAAGATGAACACCGAATTTATAGAAGTAGTTAATTTAGCAGTGGTAATATATAAAAGAAAGGTTGTGTATAAGAATATATTACAGAAATAATTAGTTCGTAGAAGGATAGATATGAAGTAATTTTAATCTCAGGGTTTAAGGAAGGTAAAGAGTGTATACACCTACACCATTGTGATTAATTCTGAGCCATGTCACTCACAGTCTCCAACCAATGGTTACGATAGTCACACGGACCCCAACCAAGTAGTCTGCATCTACCAACATGGCTCAGACTAGAAATTAGTGACTTCAAGCACTGATGCCACGTTTTGGTTTGGCCACCACTAACTCTCTTCCAACCATCTCCAACACTAGTCAGCATAGCGCGTCGTGGTAATCGGTGTTCAGGCATACATAACACGAGGCCCAACCATCTCAGTCGATGAAGATTCATGACTTCAATAACTGATCTACCGTCATCCCTTAATACCCTTTGTCTAACCTCACTATTAGTTAACCAGTGATCCCAGCAGATGCGAGCAATATTTCGAAGACATCTGTGGTCAAATATAAGTCACTTGTGAGTATCTTCTACTCTTAATGGCCATGTTTCACAGCCGCAAAGTAGAACAGAGCAAACTGCTGCGCAGTATACTCGTCCCTTAATTGATAGACGGCTATCTCGTCTTCGCCATGGGTGACGTAAGTTGGCAAAAGCCAAACAAGCTTTTTGAATCCGTGCACAAATTTCGTCAGACACCAACCCAATAGAGCTGATCAGACTTCCAAGATAAGTGAAGTTGTCAATGCGATCGACTACTTTACTCCCTATCCTTAGTTCGGGTGTTGACACAGGTCAGTCCTGAAGCAACAACTTGGATCTAGAAGGGGAGAAACGCATTCCAAACATCATGCCGTTGTTGCTCAGTGCTACCAAAACCTGCATTTTATCAGAGTCTTCACCAAACAGGACTATGTCATCTGTGTATTCTAAGTCGCTTAGTGGACCCCCTGGTAGAAGATCAATTCCTGAAAATTCAGTAAACGAGAGAGTTATTTCCAGTAGTAGGTCTATGATGAAGTTAAATAAAAATGGAGATAGTGGACAGCCTTGACGGACACCACTTGAGGTTGTAAAATCAGATGACAGTTCTCTATAAGCTCTCACTCGACTGATAGTAATCGAGTAAAGAGCCTTCACAAGGTTTATGTACTTCTGAGGTACATCTTTCGATGACAGACACTAACACAGAACCTCTCGTTCTACAGAGTCCGACGCTGCATTTAAGTCAAGAAAAACTGACATTGTTGGTCGCCGATAAGCATACCTGTGTTCTAAAACTTGACGAATAGTGAATATGTGATCGATACAGCCACAATCAGGTCTGACGCCAGCCTGATTTTCTCGTGTTTGCAGTTCACGAGTCTTAGTTAGGTGCCCGATAATTATTAAGGCTAGTATTTTAGATGCCATATTAGTCTAACTAATCCCTCTATGGTTATCACAGGAGGATTTTGATCCTTTCTTATATATTGGAACAGTCAGTGATTACGACCAGTCAGATGGGATTACATTCACTTCCCATATTTGGACCAAGATCTTGAAAGACCTCTGAAGCCAATCCATCTGGACCAGTTGCTCTTTCTCACTTCAGACTAGCTATAGCTTTTTGAAATTCAATTCGAGTCGAGGTGGCCCATTTCAATGTTCCTATCACACTTTCCAAGAATGGTGGGTAACTGTATAGTAACTGAGGGCCAGCTGAACTGTTCAATAGTGTTCTATCCATCGTTCTTAACGTCTACACTGAGAGCAGATAAGGGTGTCATCTTTTTCCGGGATCATCTCACTTACACTTGACTTCTTAATACTGGTTTCTCTTATTAGTCTGGAAAGCTGTCTTTTGTTACCTACAACTTCAGATTTTTCAATCTCTTTTGCTTATGTTGCCCACCACTGCTCACGATCGTTCTGTAGACTTTTGGTAAACTTAGATCTGATTTTTTTTCGCTCTTCATCGTGTTCAGAGACTAATGGGATGAGTTTAAGAGAAACTGTCAGTGCAACAGTCTTAGTAGAAATCTATTGGTTTTCCGTGACTCTTTGGTTCATATAACTAATATATGTCACTGCTGTTTCCACAGATGCTCGTATATCTTCACAAGCAACATCTGGGTTAGCCTCGTTTCCAGAACTGCCTAAGTGTGATCTCAGTTGTTCCTGGAATATACTTTTGGCTTTCTCGTCCCTCAGTTCAAGTCTAATGGGTCTTCTTAGCGTGGTTTTTCTGAGTCCAGTGAGGCACAAGCAAATGCATGCTCGTGATCAGAGTTTAAGCATGTACTCCAGAACGAGAGATAGCCTTCTGTCGAGCCTCTCCAACGATGACTGATGGCAATATGGTCTATTTGAGTCCATCGTTGGTTTGGTGCAGGTGGTCGCCATGTTAGACGATGTCTCTCCTTATGCTTAAAATTAGCGTTTGCTAAAAATAAACGATTGTCTGAACACAGTTGCAACAGACGATCACTATTAACTACCAGGGCATTAAAGTCACCTGCTACGAGTGCTATTGTGGTGTGATCTACTTATATCCATATAAGTAGTATATGGTGTTGGTCAGACATAGAATGTATTTTAGCAGAAGACCGATGACGAAAGAACTGAAACAAAGCGCAATCGGTAGGAAAATGCACGAACAATGGAATTAGAGAAGAAACAGTGAAGATCGAGACTATTGGTTGTTAATTTGCAAATTGACTGTACATTGTATGGTTTTCAGAATTTACTGAGATAGTCTGTAATCTTTGCTTAAATACATTCGATTGTCCCCCAGTCGTGTTTTGTTCACTACACTATGTCTGAGCGCTTACTTTTCTGAAGAAGTTCAGAAATCTCTCTGTAGAAGTTATCTTTCACTTCATCATGGCTGTAGTCAGTGGGAGCGTAGGCAGAAACGACGATAAAACAACGACGTGTGTCCCTATCCTTCCGAGTTCTTAGGAAGCCATTTAGCCGGACAGTACACAGGCGACTGTTAACGGGGACCCACTCTAATAGTGCTTGTTCTACCCTCGTACTAAGTGCTATGCCTATACCTGCAAGTCCACGAGGACTAGCCATTGGGTCGCCAGGTACATGGAGGGTATATCTTGTCGGCTCTCCGTTTTGGCGAGATGAGACCAGGTGAATGACCACACTACGATCCTGTGTGTGTTTAGAAGACACAGTATACATCAATGGTACGAGATTCTAGGATCTTAGCCAAGGAGGCCTGCTGGCCGATTTGACATAGGGTATGTAAGTTGAAGGCTCCAATGTGTAGCTGGGAGCGAGGTTTCAGTATACTTGGGACAGTGTTTTGCGCACTGGAATCGTTGGCCATTGTGAACTTGAGGAAACCAAAAGAGGAAGCTTAGAGTTGAAAGTCAAGTTACGAGGAATAATAGGAATTGAAAATAGTGGTCTTGAATGTTGTTAGAGGTATGAGGGAGGTTATCGCTTTCCGTTTGCCTACACCGTGGAAGGGTTCTTCTAAAAGTACCTGAAAATGAAATTAGGTTAGAGGTGATCTTAGTGACATGAGGGCGTTACCGCAGTGCCTAAGGGACAACTGCTTGAGATCGGTCACACCCAACCTTTTTGTGAGTAGTTTTCGTGTTTGCTTCGTAATTGTTGAGACCTTACGGCCGGACACGAAAATCCGTGGGATAAGGCGACCTGTCTGGTATGGTATCTGAGTCATCAGTGACTGATCATTTTATTACTTCTCAACAATTCACCGTAAAATCATCTAATCAGTCACTGTCTCTCCATATAACAATGATCTTGTTCCGGCAATAGTAAATATGAAACTAATCAGAACTGTATTATTGAACAAAATTTTTAAATTGGACTAAAATTGTGTTATATCCCGATAACAATAGTGAATGGTAACTTTGGGATCCATTTATGGACCAATATTATGCATATATTTTTTTATCGTTTATTTGCTAAATAATTAAACTACTCATATTCATGTTTCCTTTTATTGTGAGCTTTATTTTGACCCTTGGACTATTATTGTACAATTTACCATTCCTGAGTTATACCCAGTCTATTAATGACTAATCCCCCTATTCACAGCCACATTTGGCTAATTCTTGTACAAATGTTATTTTTCTATTTTATTGGTACGTTGTGGTCAGTCTGTTTGGAATATAAACTCAGTATGTTTGAAATACAGTGATTCATACCACAGAGGCTGTTATTGATGTTTTGGACTTAACTGACTGGGCTAGGCAGAAGCAGGACCGATTAACGCACTAGACTGCTCATACGGTTTTTGTGTGTCACTGTAACAATCGATAATTCGCTGCTCTCTGATTGGCGGTCTTATCACGTCATACACTAACTGGGCATCGACTCGGCCACAAGTCATAACAAAGACTTAAAATTTAGTGCTTAGTGTTAACAAACAAATATACTTCCAAATATATATATATGATAATGTACAGTTATAATGATTAGTTGTATTCATTCATTCATTCATAACAAAAACAGTAAAACAACCCTGCAAATTACATTTAAATTTAAAAAAAATTTGAATCACATCGACAATTTAAAACAAACAATAAAATATTGCGTTTAGATTGATATCCTAAATGGATCAGTATTAAATCACCATTGAAAACTTGGAATCACTAGATAATCGTTTCGAAACCGAAGATCCTATAATCGATTTCCACATGCGGGATATTAGATGTATACTTCTGAGGAGTCCCATACTAAAACGAAACGGCCACCCAGTTACTCCAAGTTTTCAATGGTGGTCTAACATTTAACGATTCATAATAGCAATCTAAACTCAACAATCTCCGCATTTCTATACTAATAATAAAATACTAAACAATGAATAAATACTAAAAATAAATAAATAAACATACTTTTAAATGTGACCAACTAGTTAAATTACTAGCTAACCATAATAATTGATTACGATCTTCTGTATATTTTGTATTATGTATCATTTGACGTGTATTATGTGTATTACGTAAATTAATTAAATCATCTAATGAATTAATAAATGAATTGGTTGATGATAATATTTTAGTAGTATTTTCAATTTCTATTAAATATTTATCAATATTTGGTACAAGATTAAGATATTGTGTTAAATAATCTTTTAATTTATTTAATGATTGTGAATGTTGATTAAATGCCATTTGTAATGCTTTTTGTCTTCGATATAAACTAAGAATTTTATTTTGTGCTTTAGATATTTCTGAACTAATGATTAATGATTCAGATAAATTATTATCACTATCAGTATTCATTTCAGTAGTATCTAATGGTGAGAAATGTGTTAATTCTTTAAATATAACATTTAATGATAATAGACGTTGTTCAGATAATTGTAAATCTTTTAAATAATTATTTACTGATGCATACCATAATGCTAATTCAGCGGCAGCAGCTTTAGCTGATGATTCAGCAGAACCTAATTCATTAATATTTAAATTACCTTTAGCTAATGGTTGTACACTGGTTATATTGGATAAATTTAATTCTGCATTATTAAGTAATTTGTCAACTTCACGTGTACTTGTATAAAATACTTCCCATTTACCATTAGCTGCACGTAAATTAGCTAATTTAGCATTTAATTCTTGTTTAGCTGTAATAAGTTGATTTTCTAATTGTTTTATTGTTGCATCTAATTCTGAAGCACGTTCTGGTGTGGATCGCATTTTCATAGTTTGTGCAGCATTGATTAAGGCTTTTAAATCGGATTCTGCATTGTTTAATGCATCTAATTGTGCTAGGATTGCATCTGTTTGAACACGTACAGCTTCTTGACCAGCTTTAGTTGCTTCTTCAACACTTGCTACAATAACACCAGCAATACCAGATGCTAATGAAGAATCAGCCCATAATTTTGTTTCATTATCAATATGTAATGTATTAGTGACATTATCAATATCAATTGTACCATCTTTACCAAGTAATGCCATAGTAAAAGCGGCTGTAGTAGATGCACTTGCATGACCATTAATTAAATGTTTTGTACCAGTTAACAAATTTGTAATACGTTGTTTATGTTCTTCAAATGCTTCAAAAGCTTCAGCAGTTTGACGTAAAGATTTTAAACCAGTTTCAGCAACTTTATCTACTTCAGCCCAAGTAGCTTTTAATTCATTTTTAGATGGTTCAATCCAATCTAACATTTCATCAGTTTTAACACTTAATCCATGTTGAATCATAGCTAATAAACTAGCATCTCTTTCTTCAGCTAATCGAGCTACCATAGCTTCACGTTCAGCTAATATACGTTTAATTGATTCTAAATCATTTGGTAACATTTCTGCATCTTCTTGTACAGCTTGTTCAAATGCTTCACGAACAACAATTGCTTTTTTACGTTCTGTTACTGCATTAGCACGAAATTCCAATGTTTCAGCTATTAATGGAGCTAATTAAAAAAAGAGATTAATAGGTAGAACATCGATTGATAAGTTAGTTTATCGGTATAAAAAAGAGTAGAACAGGTTTTTATTTTTAGTAAGTGTTAAGTCTATTTTACTTTCTCTGCCCTTTAATCACTTCGATTCGACTCATTTGAGTATTACTTTATAGTACTGAATAATATTCAGTTGTATTCCTAGCAGATTCTATGCGTGTGTTGTAGCGCAAGTTTATCGTGTATTATTCCGAAATATTTACATATACTTATAACATTTCTTGTATTTATCATTATAATCACTTTCAATCCTTGCAGCAATTATTCTCAATCTTCCATAGTCGTTTAATCCTTGTTTAAATGCGACAGTTTCAACATTGTTTGTTCTTGGTTTCGTTTTTGCCTATTGAGAAACTCTTATCAAGATTAGATACAGCTATTAGATATCGTTCGCAATATCGTATGTTGTGATTACTCTTTGTGTTATTATTGCAGGAAACCGTTTTCATTTAAGACTTATAAACGTGGTAAATGCCACAAATACTTCATAAGTTGAGGTTTGTAATTAATTTATGTATATTATTCAATAAAGAACCGCTTTTTTAGACAAATCTGTTTTGCGAACTCAATTGTGTGATTTAAACGCTTCGATAGATTTAAAAGTGAACATTAAAAAAATCATTAGCTATTGAAGAGATTTGATTGAATATTCAATATAGAGAAAATATAATTATTAAATTCAATTAGTATTGTTTGTTTGAGTGATTATTGCCCGGTGATATAAACACTTATACAACATTACCTGATTGATTGGGTTACAAAAAACAGACAAACAATTAACTTTCAAAATAGTTATCAATGGATCAAATACAATGATTATTTTATGGGTGTAATGTTCGATTAATCGAACGATTCACTATAGAAGTAATGATTAATTCATGACATTCTCTCTATAATTGAGACGAATAGGTGTCTCAATTTATTGATTTTGAATGTGATTACATATGTATTGTTCTGACTGTAATATAATATGCTCATAATTTAGTTATATTTGGAGTAAAAAGTAAAGTAATTTACAATATGAAAGTAGGACTACAAGAACAAGATTTCCATCATTTGGTGACGTTAGTTAGAGAACCCATTAAAAACTGGACAATTGTTTCACTATAGTTTAAGGCTCTTCAGAATTAAGTGCCCATGGGTCCATTTGACATGGAAACCTGGAAAATTCAGGTCTCTTGGTGATCTGGCATTATTCAGAGATAAGATCTATCTTTTTAAAGTAATTAGATCTTTACAAATCACTTGGTCCAATAGCAAACAATCTGAATATGTAAGAATTCTCGTCTAAATCAGAGCGAATAGTTTCACAGTATTTGAGCGCCAAGTTGATGTAAAACATTAAATAGGAATATGTGATGTATAATTAGTCCAACCAAACCTTAATTGATTGGCAAAATGTCATTTTAAGATATCAACCTGATTGCCATCCTAACAGTCAGTGAATAAACGTACATATTTATGAATAAGATTCAAACAATTAATTGTAGGGATGATTGTAAAATGTTTACTCCTAATTCGTATATGCAGTCAGTCAATCAGTTATAGGTAACATAAAACCTGAGTACATATAAGCATTGGCCAACATTACCATACCATATCAATAAAGTGCAACAGAATCAACACGTTGGATAGTAAAGAAGTAGACGTAATGATATTGTCTACGATATTATAAAGCTAAAAACTGATAATATGCTTGTAAAAGACAAACGTATAAAGCATATGAAGTAATCTTGAAACTCATGATCCGTAATCATAAAGTGTCTGAATGAATCTGCAGTAATTCAATGAATTTTCAGCCGTTTGACTTTAACTTTCATCTAACCAATAACCTCAGTTATTACATAAAATCCGAATGATTATTGAAAAATTAGAATTTCCTAGGGCTTTTTCGAAAACCTCAGAATTATTTTGTTGACATATTGGCAGATCACTAGAAATTCAAGGCCAAATAAATAAAAACTTAACAGTCCTTTTTCACAACTCATTAAATTTATTAACTTAAACTTATGGCCTAGCCAGTATCGTAAAACCAAGCATTCTCAGACAGACCATCTATTTTATGGTCAAACAAGTCGAATGCTGTTCTAACGCCATGTGGTAGGTGAGAAACACAAATATTAGTCTACTGCTGTAAGCGAAATATTCCTCTACCTAAGGTTAAAACTATCCATGAACCCCTCCCTCCCTGTAAGTCCGGTAATCTAGATAAGTACGAGTGGTATACGTCACTATCTTGCATTTCAGGTAATAAAGCTTCATAAAATAAAATAAGTTTGTTTACTCTGTATAGCTAGTTGGTAAAGGATTTAGGATGTATCTCCAGCCGAAATTGACACAAAGAATAAAAAATCTTTACGTAAAAGTATATTACACTGAGTACTTAACAACCAATCAGGAAACGGTGTTTAATTATAAAACAAATAATAATGAGAAGCAGAATAATCACAGTGAAGATTAGTTTGTTATGACTAATTACCGCTAGCATCCTGAATTATTCATCGTAGTGAAACAAAAACTTTAAATATACATATGCAATGTCGGATGGGTCAGTGTTATGAGTTAAGCTTATAACCTTTTCAGGGTTTTCATCACCAACTAACATCAGCTTTAATCCAATGAAGTTTAGTCATCCTGTTGTTTAGAAACTTACGAAAATTAAAGGTGAGATTTAGAGTTAGGAGTTAGATTAGGAGAATATTATCTGACTACTTTATAGTAAAAACTATTATTTCATCAGTTAAAAAGCAGTCGAAATGTACGGTATTCATTAAATGTTAGTTAAATATTTTCAATAACTACATACAAACGCATACATACTTATATATGCATATGTACATACATAAACAAATCCATGTATACTCACCTCGAGTTAGTACAGAATCCATTTCACTGCCTAAATCTTTCAATGCTCCTAATGCAGCAGTTAAGGCAGCTCGTTTTGTTGCTAACTCTCCAGCTGATACACCACCGTCTAATGATAAATCAACCAGCATTAAATTTAATTTATCAGCTAATGCATTTTGTTCATTCACCATACCAGTCATTTCTTCAAATCTCGATAGCATGGCACGATAACGTGAAGCTAATTCAATGGCAGTTTTTTCATCATTATTCTTTGTATTAGATGGATCACTTTGTAAATGATTAAATAGTTTTTCAACTTCATTTGTCCAATCTAATAAATGATTTAATCTAATTGAGTAAAGAAAACGAAAAAACGGTTGAAGAACAAAGAATACAAGTTTAAAAAAAATTTTTTTTGAATAAATTATGAATTTTAGAAGGTACATTTGATAATCACATTTATCCATGATCATAAATGACATTCATTGATTTACAACCAATCTGACTAGACAGATATGTAGGATACGTCAGTAGATATAAGACAAATGCTGTCTTCCAAGGAATTTCTACTACTGGTTAGTTTTTTGCAAAGTGGCAATATCTTTTTCCCTACTAAAGTAAGAGGATGAAAATGAATGTCTGACAAATGAAGTAGGGTGGTAGATAGGGAATAGGAAACTTGGAAGAATTAGGAAACCTTAATTTCAAACAAATGATCCTCATCGATTCCCGGGACCTTTAAAAAATATCAACAGAGAATGGAGACACTGTGGTTATCGATTACAACATCACGTTACATAATAACACTATCCTAATGTCCGTCAAAAATTCTGAAGAATAGTAACATTCAATGTTAGCACCTTTAAGCAAGTCAAAAAAAACTGGTTCATTGTTCGACCTGTTTTCAATGGTTGTTTGTTCAAAGTTAATCCATGATGTAAATTATCTTCCATCCTAATAGATAATCAGTTTTTGTTGAGTGACTGATTTTCAGGAGACGACTTTCTCTAACTCTAGTGAGGAATTTTGACTAGTGGAGTCCGACTACGTTGGTGATGAGACAATTGTCATTTATGATGATGTTTAATAATTGCACAATACTCAAAACTGATCATTTGATGTCAGCTAACTGATCTGAATATAAAGTACTCGCAGTGAAGTTTGTATTCCATCGCTGGCAGAATGTAAGTGTATACGAAATATTTATCTATTACTCTCTAGTTTTTAATAAGTGTTTGGTTTGCCTGATGAAAAGAAACCTATGGTGATAATTTTATTCAGGAACATAACTCTTCAAAAATACCATTTTAGCCAACTTGAAATGTAAGTCGGGAAACAGTTAAACGACTGACACTAACCTGTTAAACAACATCAATAGGAAATAATTAGACTAATTAGCAAATCTGAATCAAAATCTATTTCATTGATCAACAAGAGTCAAACCATTTTGAAATTTAAGCTCATACCACTTCCTATCCTACTTTCGGGCGTGTGGGTCATTTGTTTTTGTTTCTTTTTTAGCAATGTTGAATAAGAAACGAATATTATTACTATTTCAACATCCACCAATAGTATTGTAGTGAACGAGAAGACAAAAGGGGACAATCAAGTGCATTTGAACACAAAATTATAGAATTTCTTTAAAAAAATCTGAGAACTATACAGTAAATACTTCATTTGCAAAATTTCAACCAATTGTCTCAGATTTGATTGTTCTTTCTTTTCTCTGTTCTCTTTCTCTTCTCTTCGTTCTTCTTAACCTTCTGCCGTCAGACATTTCACTTTTGATTGGTGATACATACTACTTATATCTGTGGACATCAATAGCACACACCACAGTATTGACCTAATAAATTTAAAATAACATTCCAGCCTAAAGAATGAAACTTTATCATTACTTACTTATCATCAAAATCAGCCCATTGTTCCGGTAGATTACGTAATCTGACAGCCATTTTGCCAACACGTTCACTTAATAAATTATATTCTTGTTGTAATTGTGTTGTACGTTTATTATAATAATTTGTATCATTTTGAAATAAACAAGACATTTGTTCATCTAATTCACGCATTTCATGCAGTATATCTTCACAAATATGATAAAATTCTGAATTTTTAAATGAAGACTGTAAATAAAATAACAAATAAAATATTTTTTTATTATTATCAGAACGGGGGGTTTGTAGAGATTGTAGTAATTTATAAGTTGAACGCGTGAATCGACTGAAGTAATGCCACCATGGGAAACATGGAACCACTAAACGGCCTTTTTGTCCTAGTATGGGAATCCTCAGCAGTGAAAATCTACGATCCCGCACGCGAACGCTTAACCTCTAGACCACTGAGCCGGCAGTTACTCACTGAAGACAATGGTGAACAGTCGCGCAATATCGTGCATTGGTTGAAGTTAGACATTAACACCGTTGGATGCTGAGCCCCATACTAAGACGAGACGGCCGTCCAATGTTTCCATTTTTTCCATAGTGGTCTAGCTTAAATCGACTCATGAATTCAGCTAGTTTCGTATGAATCTTTAGAAAAATAAATGACTTAATAATCAACAATGGTTTCTCTGTTCATTGTTATTTCAAATTAACAAAAATAAACAATGTTTAATAGTGAATAATTGAAAATAAATACTAACACAAGACAATGATAAAGAAAGTTAATTGTTTCGAATTGACAAACAATAAGGAACCTGTAAAATTGACAGTAAAAAATAGTATCTTATGTGTCTGATTGTGTACATACATGTATAAGGTCTTTTTCAAACTATTACTCATGTAACTAAACAGTGAATAACACTGAGATTAGCTGCAGCGCGTTATGTGATGATGGCAAATCATTCAGTGAGGCTATTAACTACCATGTGATACACAAAGACTACTCATGCCTTCATCGTCCAAAGCAATGCTAGTTAGTATGGAAGCAGATTGAAAGAAGTTGAAGGTTAGCTCTATATCAAAAAATGGTATCAGTTCATGAAATCAATGATTATTGTTAGTGTGAGTTGTACCATGAATTGTAGATTTCATGATGAAGGTTTGTGTGGTAATCTTAAATTTACGTGAGAAGAAAGAAAACATTGGATGAAGCTGATTACTGGGGTACAGATGAATTGTAATGATTATGATTTCTGTCCTTCAATGATATTTGTCTTTTACTGTCATTGTTAATAATAATATTAATGGTAATAACAACATTGTCATTTAAACTACAGTGGTTCTAATTTCCGCTTATTCTATTTATATCAAACGTGGTAAGTGTTATATTATGTAAATGATAATTTGGACATTTAGAATTGAAAAGATTACTTGATCCAAAATGAAAGTAATTAAATTTGTCAGTAGGTTTTATAGTAATTACAGTTAACCTATGAGAAAATTGTCAATATCCAATGTAAATTGGGTGAGACTACAATTTATGGACGACCTTTGAGCGACGCTGAAGTGACTTTGAGAGTGTACACCAACTAACTAGGACTAAACGGCGGTTATAAACCAGTGTGAGAAAGTAAAATTATGATTTACAATGGATGGTTAGAATTAGGAATTAAATTTAGTTTTCATCACAGACTGACGTAAACTAAAATACCAAAACACTATTTAGATAAATGGATGAATAAGTTTCGCGCCAAAATCCAAGTTCTGTTATCGTATATCTAACTGGTTAGTCCATAAATTATAGTCTAGCCATAAATTGTCTTATAACTATTTTAACCACTGTGAATAGGTTATTCATTTTTGTCTTTGAAAAAATACTGAATAAATTGGCAAATTATTTAAGAATATATATTGAAATCTCAACTAGCCCCATTACATTTTTTTTTATTTATAGGTTAGTTTGTAGAAAAAAACTCCAAAGATCAAAGACTGAATTACCTCATGATCAGACAATATACTAGCCAAATGTTCACCAGATGTCATTCGAAATTCTTCATCATTTAAAATTTTATTAGTATTATCTAATTGTTCACGTAGACGAGCTTCTAATAAAGCATATTTAAGTTCATATTGACGTCGAGTAGCTTTAGACATCAACTCCTGCGATAAGAATTAACAAGAAAAAAACAGAAAATATACTGATATTAATATCTCCGCCTCCTTACCTTTCCAAGACAATTCAACACTAACAAATTACAACAATAAGGATGATGAAAGAACGTGAATAAGCAGACGAGTAAGCAATAACCAATAAATAGTATGTGTTCGTTATTAGTTTAAAATGATAGCTTGAGGTTAACTTGCTAACGACTATCCGGGCTCAGGAGCTCAATGAATAACATGTCATGACTTAAAGCAAAAAGCCCTGGGTTCGAATCTCAGGGAGAACATCAAGAATATGATATGGATACATCTATATGACGAACCTAGAATAAGACGAAACGAGTGTCCTGCATTCCTCTACAAACCACTATCGAAAGTCGATAAAAAGATAAACAGATAGATCCCATATAGCTTAAGCAACTAACCAACATCTTAAGCACGATGTTTTAAAAGCTAGATTCGAAATTCCGTCATTAGATTCTACCACTGTAGTTGTAAAATCATTACATCATCAAATGAGAATCGTTAGTTCACAGACAATGTAATAATAATAATAATCCAATAACTTCAAGTCTTGTCCTATTAGCTTCATAGATAGACGTTAAGGTTGAAATCATTCCACCTAATTCTTTGTTTGCCTACATTGGACGACTCATTACCTACCTTGAAATACAATAGTGGGGTTATCACACACGTTTGTATATAATAAAATGAATGCAACTGAGACTGAAATCCAGGAGGCATGTTCCGTCCTATTTGGTACTCTTCAGCTGTATATATCTGGATCCCAGAGTTGATGTACACACGAGGAAATCAGAAAACTTATCAATCATAGGATTATCAAGCAATTACAAATTAAATTAAAATTCACACCTTTTGCAAAATTGAGTAGACATATACACATAGTACATCATTAGATGATACACTAAGCGTCAGCAGCGAATTGTACTGCGTTCGAGTCTTAACGCGAATGTGAATCCAAGATTGCAAGTACCTCCAGCTGAGTCCCAAATGGCACGAAACGCGAGCCCTAGATTTCTTTTCTGACCCCATTATATCTATTCTACGCAAACAATAATTTAGGATCTGAATGTTGCAATAATTAACATTTTCTTTTTTCAATACAACTCACATTAAACAGAGTCAATGTGAGTCAACACTGAGCGAATTGATCAAACGTTTAAACTTATCAGAATGATAACTAAAGTACAATAAAGAGTTACTCAATAGAGTAATTAAGTAGTAAAACGTTTTTCATAGAATTTGTACGTGATTAGAGTTTAAAGTTACACTACAGATCTAATCATTGTACACAAAAATGGTTTGAAATGAGAGAATCTTACACCTTTGTGAAACATTCTCTTACTGTGATGTCTGGAGATGACATTCAAATATATGTCAGTTAATAATCGAGACTTCTAATCCATAAATTTTCATAGTAGTAATATATACAATCGGTGACCCTGATGTAGTATATAACCTCAAAAACTCTAACCAATTAACCATTTTTAACAAAAGTGAGTATCACACGTCTTTGAACAAAATAAATTGAAATATCCTTACATCAAATCGATCACGAAATTTAGTCACTTGATTTGCTGCTTCCAACAATATATTCATACTAACTTCATCTGGTTGAATCATTGGATTAGCAGAATTTTCAACTAAATCTTCTTCGTTACCTGAGAATAATTCTACTAATCTATCATAACTTCTATTCAATTCAATTAAACAAGCTTGACCAGCTGTTTGTGTTTTTCTTAAAAATTCTTCACTTGCAATTAATTTATCTTGAATAACTTCTGTATTAGGCAATTGTTCTTCAAAATCAAATGATGTATCAATCTGAAAAAGACGTTCTGCTTCGTCTAACCAATCAGATATATTTATTATAGCATATGAAAATGATTGTTCAGCTGATTTTCGTCTATCTAACTCAGTTTCATAACATTTAGCTACAGTACGCATAGCCTAAATAAGATAAAAAAAGTGGAAAAGTAAACATTAATAATAAAAAAGAGGGATGTTACAAGATGTATTTAAAATATCATAGTGCGTTTAATGCGTCCAGATTTTGGTAATTGGACCCTAATTTTGGAGCCCGCTTCACTGAATTTATGGCTCCAATCAATTTACGGATATCTTCCGATATCATTGGTAGGCAACCGACTTGCAAACAACACTGTTAGAGAATCCACTGTTCACAGCTCCTCAGCTTCTCAAAACTAGTGACTGGAAAGTATGTGATTACGATTAGTATGAGAGGATTATAAAGACCTGGAATTTCTGAGACTGAACACCGATAGTAGGGTCGAAAATACACACAGCTACCCAGTGATTCCTGGTTGCGAAATTGGTTTAATTAAGATCAGTCCATAATGTAAACTACTAAATATCTTCAATTATTCAGTAAAGCCGTTTTGTCATTTAAGAACTATGTTATGATGAGAGATCTGCTTCATACGAGAATTCCAGTTTTCTTCTATTAACCAATCATGACGTTAAAAAAAGTCTTGAATGCAAAAACAAGAACTGATGATTTAACGTTTTTTCAAATACAAACAATGTAATAATTCATTTACAGATGATTTTTTCACGGATTGAGGTTAGATGGAGATGCATGTATGTTATATAGTGACTAAGTCAGTAGCTTGTACCTAGTAGTTAATGATCTCTCAGTTCGATAATATTAATACTTCTTTTCATTAAGGTCCCGTATTACTCCGTTATCCACAAAAATGATTGGATTTTGACCAATCATAGTGTATGTGCATTATGAGAGACAAGATATTAATGATCATGAGTTGTTTTTGACAAATGGATTGTGGCTAAACGTGGAAACCGGGACACGCGTTTGAATCTATTTAGAACTTGTCGGTTGGATGTACTTGAATGCCAGTGTTGCTCATATTTTGAACTCAAATGCAGTACTGTTGTGGTGTGTGCTACTTATATCGACATAACGCTAGTCAGGAAAAGAATGTGTCAGCAGAAGATCAAGAAGATCGGATAGGAAAGAAAGGGAACAGAAAGCAATTGATGTGGAAGTGAAGTAACAGTGAAATCTGAGACGATTGATTGATATTTGTAAAAGGAACAGTCAAATTTAAGACAATTGATTGATATTTTGCAAGTTAAGTATTTAATGTATGATTCTCACATTTTACTAAGAGATGCTGTAATTTTGTGCTCAGTTACATTCAATTATCCTCACCTGTGTTCTCGTTCTCTACACTATTCGTTTCAAGCACTACTGTTTCATCCACTGAAGTACTACTGACAAACATAAACAAGAACACTAATATTCAGGCACATCCAATTGAAGAGTCGCAAAATAAGACGAAACGTGCATCCTGCATTCCACTGTTAGGAACGACCCATCATATTCAATGTAACGCCTACATATCCGTTTCTATTCATCTTTAAATTTGTGGTCATTTACTTAAGAAAAAACAGTACCAGTAACAATATTCAACTTTCTATTTATAAAATAGTTTTCTATCTTCCAATTACAAATAAATAAAAAAAATTAAGGAGAGAGAATTAAATTACAATTATGATTTACTTATTTAGTTTTATACTGAAACTGTCAATAAGCAGTAGTCGATTGATGACCGCAAATATCATCTAACTTAATCAACCGTCTGCAAATTAAACTTAAGGGGGAAACACAGAAGGACGAATGTGACTACTACCCTCTAGTACTTCTACTACTACTAACAATAATAATAATATCAGAAATATGAAAGTAACTGTAAAGGAATTAATTTTACTATTCTAAAATATCATAAATTTTATGGAAGAGTAGAAAGGTAAATGAGAGCACATTTATTGAAAGCTCTTTAAATGCTTTCCTAATTCAATGGATTCGCGACGGAGGTAGGGCAATCGGTGTATAGTTAGGTAGCTGATGGTAATATTCGACAAGTTGGATGAGTGTAACTCAAAGTTGAGCACGTAAACCTATGCCATTGGTAAACTACACTTTGGCCAAAAAAACCGAAGCTAGAAATCAAAAGTAGAAGCACAAAACTAATTCGCCGCTATTCTCCTTCTTCTTTTACTAAATATTTAACATCTGATTATATTATAACATTTTATTATTCGTGACTTTTGATATACGGATACGTCCTTATGATTATTAATTATGTGCTCACTGGTGACTAGTTTCTAGAGCGTATTCTCGCAGTTTTAGTAAAAAGTCATGAAGCCGTGTGAAGCGGTTCTCCACCAAAGACAATGTAAGAGGGTCGTGAATTATCATGGATTGAGGGATGACGGTTCAGCGATCTGAAGGCTGTGTTTGAGCAATACTGGAGGTCTTGGATCCGGTTTCCTCGTGCGGGGCCGTGGATGCCCACTGATGAAGAGTCCCATAATAGAACATTTACAAAACCATGTTCGTGGTAATGTTGATTATGACTTCAATCACATAATTTGTATCTCTTATTGATAGTTATATATTAGTTTGATTTTGGATCTAATTATCCAATCGTCCATTTTTCCATTGCCGTTACGTAGTGTCTTGTTTTCATTGTGATTAACAGTAACTATAATCTCACAACCTATACTCCATATGAACGCTTTTTAAAACATATAAATGAGCGTCAATTTCAACTATGTTTAATAACACATTTGTTTCCTATTCCGTTCCGTTTCAAACATCAATCTCAATTTTACTGACTAAACTATATCTTTGCTTACAACTATATTACTCCTTGTAATTTTATATTGTGTTGAAGTTGATGATGGGAAACCTTAGTTAAAATGAATCCATTATATTCAACAATATCTTGTTGTTCTTATTTTGTTTATCCCGGCAAAGTACTTTGATAAAAAGTCGAATAATAATAGTAAGAATGTAAAGAGAGATTATTGAAATTTTGTAGGAACATAAAAAATTAAAAATTTCTATCCTCCCCCTCCCGTCGGCCAAGTATGCCTTATGTTTCAGGTCGAATAGGAAGAGGGATTGCACAAAATGCTTTATGGTACATAGATCCAGTTTACGGTTGTATACTCTAATAACTTTGGCGTTATGCATCAGGCTGACACGTAAATCAAGACGTATATATGATAAGATATAGTAGATAACTCAAAAAGCTTCATTCAAGTCTATTTGATATCCTTTGCGATCAAGGACACAATAAAACAGCTCTATATCAATCTTAATAGTCTTTTGTTACCCAGGCCAGTTATAATTCTGAATTAGGATGACGGAGTAGCGGAATTGTAAACCCTATGTAATTAGCTTTACAAGGGCAGTTGAATCGATTAACGCACATACATTTAGCGAATTTAAGCAGTTTGTTTTTGTGATTCTAACTATCAACGGACTTTAATATACCATATTCTGTAATGAATATTTTAATTTTTGTGTCAATATCTCACAATTAACACATGATTTTTGAATTGTATTTACAAGAACAGAACAGAATAGATAAAAGGTTGACCATTGGAATAGCTTGAAACCGCTCATAGTATAAGATGGTGAAGTTGTTCTCTATTCGAGATTGATGAATTCAACGTCAGGTGTTCCAAAATAAAACTTATAAACAAAATATTACTAAATAAATTAACTACATACGATGGGTGAAAATTCAGTTCATCTCATCATTATGATGAGTTAAAAAAAAGCAATAATTCTAACAAAAGGTCTGACGAGAACAAAGCATCAAACTCACTTCAACTTTACGACGAGCTTCCGCAGTAGCTAATTCCAACTGACTAATATCAATATGCTGTAGACCAGATTCTTTTAAGTCATTCAATCGTTTCTCAGCTTCAATTAAAGCTTTTTCATGCTCTTCTAAAGCTGTGAAATGACCCTACACAATAGTAAAAAAATTAATCATTATTTAAGTCGAAAGAAATATAAGGGAAACATTTTATTACTCTACAATTGTAATCAAACCATCGAAGGAATATTTTTTTAACATGACGATGCCCCACGTGGAATATTAAGAACAATCATAAATCTTTAGAAAAAATCTACAAGTTTCAAGCTGGTATTCTTTAATGATTAAATAGTGTTCTTATTACTGTTCACTTTATATTACAATACAAAAAAATTCGAGTACTGTGTGCGGGATGTCGGATGTACACTGATGAGGAGTCTCATAATGAAACAACCGTTCAGGGCTTCCAGGTTTTCGACGGTGGTCTTGGTGAATTAAGCAGAAATTAACCGATTATTGTCGTTAGTTTTAAACAAAAGAGGTAAAATATATCAACAATACACATGACATTAAGTAAGGTTTGATAAGACAATATAACTCAAAGCTGAAAACTAATCAATAATAATTTAAACAAAAAAAATTACCTTCAACTTTGACATAGCTTCTTCTGTTGTTAAATTAGTCAAATCGAGATTAGTTTCAATTGATCCTGAATTTAATATTTCCACTGAAACTTCACTATCTTGTACCCAATCATTAATTGGAGCTAGTTGAAGAGCTAATTCCACAGCTTTCTTAGTTGCTGCTTCAACTTCATCTAATCTTGCTTGAACAGATTGATTAGCTAATCGATCTAATTTTTCACCAGCAGCACGAACCGCTGCCATAACAGCTTCAGCTTGTTCCATATCTGCTTGACCAGCTTTAGCAGCTGTCATTAGTTCCTCAGCAGTTTTTAAAGCTTCCTATTAATGCGCACAAGAAAATCGAAATCATTTACGTAGGAAATATGATATTTTATTTGTGTTGCGTATGAAAAAATCACTGATATATGTATTCAAAAGGAAATATTACTAAGAATTCTTCTTCTAATGTTTAGAAATTTCAAGTATCCATAAAATTAAAGCATTGATCATGTGAAAATCTGAATCAAGTATTATTCAAAAAAAGGGATAATTGGACGGAAAATTGTTTTCAATGACTTCATCATCAGGTACAATTTGTTAAGTCTTGAGATTTGTTTGGTACAGGATATGGTAATTGCAAATTATTGTCGATCGAACAACATTTAAAAAATGTGGGTTAAATTTATCATTCATAGATGCTGCTACATTAGTGAACAGTTTTTCACTTCTCACCACTTGGCACTCCTTGAAACCAGTTGTCAAATAATACTGAGAATTTTAAAATGGTATAGTCAGGAATTATAATTTGAAGCTAAATACAGAAGCCAATGATTTGTATGGTGATTATCATTTTAATAATAGTGGGCTATCACTAGTTTACATTCTAATTCGAACGCGGTTACAGTAAGAGAGAATTTGTTTCGCAGTATGTTATGTCTTCTTACATATTTAGGTGAATAAAAGTGCTCACCTCGACCATATTGCTCACATATTTCGATAACACAAAAACCAATCACTATATTTTTTAATGCGGGTAAACAAAAAAACTATTTTCATTTTATTGTCCGATGATTAAAAGTGCTACTTGATAACGATCGGATGTAAAAGTGTACAACCATATTACTATTAAACTATTAGTCTTGTTAGATTTTATAAATTAAACGAGATCTTTAACATCATAATTGACTCTATTACAACCTTAGTACCATGATCTCGTTTTAATTCTGATAAGATGATAGCAAGTTATTTAGCTTCTGTAAATAAAATCTCCTGTCAAAATAACTTTGATGGAATTTTTCAGATCCATTTTTCCACAATGATTTTGATGTTATCTGATAAGTTTCTGTCAAATTTAGTTGACTAATCTTGTTATGTCCCAAGGTTACTGCAAGTTACTATGTAAACAGACTCATTCTATTTTGACTTTATTGAACATCGAGCTTTGTCAGAGCTCCTGTCTTCTTACTGGTTTTTTTTTCGTCATTGAGAATTATACATTCGAAGCGTTGTACGTGTACGTTGCCGTTATATCAAGTTCGCATTAGTTACTGTTCTTATCAGTAGACTCTGAATCCTTTGTGATTATAATTTACCACAGACTGAACTATTTTCAAGATATAACAAGTATACACTAACCAAATAATCAGTTCGAGCTTTTTCAAGTAACTGTTTACGTGCTTCTTCCAATTGTTGACGATAATCAGCTGTAGCCGCATGAGCTTGATCTAAATCAGTGGTCTCTGGTAGAACAAAATCAGAGACCAATAAAAGTTCAGTTGATTTGATGAATGCATTCAGTCGAAGCATGGCTTCAGAATTACGATTTTTCAATTCTTCAGCATGATCTAAATCAACAAATTTGATAACCTATCAAGGAAGGAAAAAAGAGTTAAACATATTGAAGTTATTTACACCTCGATATGATGGTATATACATATATACAATGAACGTTGAATAACAAACTTTTGCTACGGAAAAGAACCTGATGCAATTAATTTAGGTATAAAAAAACAAGACAGGTATTGATTGATTTTAAAAGCGAAATGATCGTAGGTATTTATCTCAAAGGTTTTGTATTCTTTAGCTGTTAATATTAAGGACTGGAAATAGATGAGTTTCAATTCGCGAATGTGCATGGTACGTGGATTGCCTTCATTTTTCCTTTTACTCACAAGTTCTCATTATATTTGAATTGTAACTAGCAACAAAGTCCAGGACGACCGCTTCATCTGGTTCAGGATAACACGATCAATACTGGTTTTGTGCCCCCATTGTGAACATCACCATTGGAAGCTAGACATGAATCAAGCTAATGGTTTCCAAGTAGATCGAAACGTGAGTATTTCTTTCGACCGATTTTCAATGATACAAATCTGTACTAAACTTACATAGTTAACATGAAAAAACTAGGCCTCATATAAATGGAATAACTAACCAAATCTGTAAATACATTGACTATGCTATGAAATTTCAGACTTTTCTTCAAATCAAATCAAAACATAAAACAAATTACTAGTTAACAAACTTTCAGATATGGCCTCGCAGTAAGAACAAGGTTCTGTATAAAATTATTCGAGTCTTAATAAGAGTTAATCAGCGCGAAGTATTGATTTCAATGGCTGGTTTTCTACTGAAGGTAAGTAAGTCATTATTAGTCAACTTATTGATAGGTAGATCACGGACTGACCTTAGACAAATATTGAAAACAAGGGAGCGCATGACAGCTGATTGTCATGTATTAGTATGGGGCTACTCAAGAGTCAGCATCCACGAACTCAGAAGCTATCTACAGTGTGATGTTTTTCCCCACGTCCTTTGTACTTTGTCGTAATATCCATCCGCCGTGGTTTTATTTGGCTAATGATTACTGGTAAATAAACTGAATGAGAGTGTGTGACATTAAGATTCACTAAGCAAAGTACACTGAGATATCCATTCACGTTTACAATGCCAGTCACAGAGGAATATGATATTCATTATTGTTCTTGGGTGATCAATTAGTGTGTGAATAATAACGTGTCCACAGTTAGATATATCATAGATCAAACTTAAATATTGCTAAACTTTTCACTGTGGAAAAAAAGAAACCAATAAACCCTATCAAAAGTACAGATTTATGTACTTGGATCCCAATCACACTTCAGCTACGACATGTAGTGATAATACATAGTCACTCAACTTAGTGTTGAAGCCTAAAGCCCAGTGTGATTGAAAGTTAAGAAAACCATAACTATTTAATAACATGTGATTTGCAACTAGTAATTTATAATACATCCATAAGTGATAAAAACGTATTCGTAAACGCAATTTCATTTTTTAAAAATATGACAAAACCACCCTGGTTTCTTGTCTACTGGTATTTACACCACCAGCGGTTATAATAAAATCACGGCTTTGGCATTCAGCAATTCAGAAATACATGCACTATGCTATATCTGTATTAAGAGCGAAAATTCAATCGTTAAAGCATTTGATTTTCAACCATTACTAGGTTAAAGGTCCCAGCCCCGCCTTCACCTACTTCGATTTGTGCAACCGGGTGCTAACAAATATAGGCGAAAAGGTGAGGCCACAGATATGTACTTTGCTCTAC
The DNA here is from genome assembly GCA_944470415.2 of Schistosoma rodhaini. Taxonomy (NCBI): domain Eukaryota; kingdom Metazoa; phylum Platyhelminthes; class Trematoda; order Strigeidida; family Schistosomatidae; genus Schistosoma; species Schistosoma rodhaini. The sequence continues at coordinate 34,054,294 of OX104037.1, forward strand.
ATCTGTATTCATTATCAAAATAGAGGACTACTACCTTTAATCTATCCTCGTTTAATTCTTAGTATTAAAATTTTTATTGAAAGATATAAATCCATACCTATGGCATTAAAACATAACAGAAAGTAATCTATAAATCTATGGTAGACAGGAAATCCTGTACATAGTTAGACGACAATAATCGATTAAGTACCCTGTTTAAACTGTCTATATTTTAACTGATTTGCAAATCATTCCATCCACTTAAAAATGTCATGATATTGTACAATAATTAATAGAGGCAATGGAGTATAACTTTTTTCGTTTTTTGTCCAAGGTGGAGTACTTCATGTGAACTGTACACAATAGGTTGTAAAACATTTCATACAAACATCCCATAATCAGTGGTTGAAGACCGGTAACATCGAGCTTAGAACAGATCACAATGAAACAAATATATTCATTCCTAATCTTCTACTGACCACGTGTTACGGTATTCTTTCATAGACATCACTCTTCAGCCGGTTTTTTCTTTTATACTATATTTTTCTCATTTTGTATTGTGGGAATTACAGTATTTCTCGTTTACCAGTATAAACATTAGGATCGAGGAATTGAGGTGGTTCCCAATTGTCAAATAAAATCAGTAATACTGAGGACTCAACAGAGTTCATCTGGATGTAACAGTGACGACTCTTTAAATATAACCGGTTGACGATACCGGATACAACAGTGGCGACATGGATATGACATAGTCGACCATTAAGTTACAACATTTATATTGTGCTTCACATTTCCATCGAGATTTTGTGTAGTAAAATGCGCGTACATACTGAGTAAATGATATTGATCAGTAGTGATCTTAACCAAATGGCAGAATACAATTAAATAACGTTCAAGCACAAAAGTTGTTAACGCTTTTATTTAATTTTAAGTAAAACCATGTTCATATACATATGCTACATGAAAGTGACCCTTTATAATGATAAGTCAAAAAAATTGGCCGTGAAAAATACATCTTTTTTGATTAGCAAAAAATTCTTTATCTGCGTGTTTGTGTTTGAGATTAGTGTTATTTAACAGTGTAAAGTTATTTCTACGTGGAGGAACAAAGAAACAAAACCATTGTTACGTGTAACCATCACAAGCAATAAGAACCAAAGGGAAACTATTTGAATTTACGTAGTTTTTCTACTCGCTTTTACCTTTGTAATATTGGTTCGACACATATTTTAAAAGTTACCACTAACACCCGTAATCTGTGAGAAGAGCTAGGTTGTGTTATTCTAAGTAATGTTTGATTCGAACCTAAATCTTTAGAAAGCTGTCATTACTAGAACTAAAGATCATGCTTATAAAGAGCACTACTGTCGCTAAAATACGGTTGGGTCGGTAGTAAAACCCTAACTTTTAGCGTTTTGGTTGGATTTATTCCATTTCAATTGTATTCTGTATGTTATTGATTCCCATTAAAGTTGGAATTAGTTCCTTTACTTTGTTTCTTAGCTTGTCAATTTACTCACTTGTAATGCCAATAAAACAAATTGGACTGATTAATTATTCACGCTAAGTCTAATATATCAATGGTAACTGACTGATTATTAAACACTCTCAATACTCTCTATACTATACTGACAGTCTTTAGAGATTTTAAGAATGACGTTGAAGTTGACTATCCAGAAAGCAGATTTGTGAAGGTCTAAGATACCTAAAAATGATGAAACTAGATAGGACTAAAAGTTTTAACAGGATTAATAAACCTCGTAATGTTAATAATCTATAAATTCGGCTGGAAATCGTAGTGCCGTATGACCCAGATAAGTTCTAAATCTTAATCTCAATCTTCGTAACCTTAATACACCTAACCCAAACTCCAGCAACAAGGTGAATGCAATAGCGTTTTAAATTCGCGCTAATGTTTAATATTGGCTATCTTAATTTTGATTGATCACTTAAGGCCATTCATATAGTATGGTTTTACCCATTTTCTAAACTTAGATCTACTGAATGTTTTCGAACTCTCGGTAATTCTTTAATGAATTAATAAACATGTACTTTAAATCATCAACACATTCATGTTTGGAAACGAACAAAAACGAACCATACTACCTGCATACGTAAGTACTGATTTACCTACCTGCAAACATACAGTACCATACAGCATTATAACATCACTTACTTCTGTAGTAACTTCAGTCCAATTTTTATTGATATTTTTCAATTCATTGTCTAAAAAGGATGATGTTGTCATATCACAGGTATGCATTAATTCATGTCCAAGATCATTTAAAGCTGAAACACGTGTACGCCATTCTTTCAAATCGTTATATAATTTTTCACGTTCTTCAGCACTTGTACTCTCATCGGCAAGTAGTTTTCGCACTCCTATTAACCAATCGCTTAGATGTAATTTTTCCTTTTTATTAAGAATAAAATGTGAAAAGAAAATGACATAAGAATGAGTTTTTAAAAATAAAGAGAAATCTTAGGATTAAAGTAAATTGTTTTATATATTAAATGGATTGTTACTGACTAAGCTACTTTGCCTATTAAATAATGACTGACCAGAGTTATTTGAACAAAATACGTTAAACACTGAAATAGTTCAACTCCGGTCAGCGTTTGAGAGGACAAAAAGAGAGAGGTAGAGGAATCAAATGAAAAGCAAATCATGGACAATAGACAGAAAATGGTGTTAGTTAAATCTCACATTACTAATGAAAAATTAATCACCTGTGAGATACTGTATTTCAAAACACTCGATCTGTTGAATGAATTACTACCATCCCAAATCTCTAATAAGAACAAGAGTAGTCGTAAATATATATAATTATGAAAAATAGCTGTCTCATTGTAGTGTGAGACACTCGAGCAACGTACACTGATAGCCTGCTTCCTAATGGATGAAAGTTAAGACTTTCAGGCCTCGCGAAGAACATTTCAACATCAGAACCATTGGATAATTCCAACTTCAACAAACTTGCAATATAGTGAGGAGACCAATCAATCGCACTGTGGGCAACTGTTGCACTCTATACATATCTGAACTTTAAGGGTTATGGATTCCCACCAGAACTTCAGGAACTCATCTCTATGTCAACTCGCTCGTGGCTTACCAAATGATATAGGATGTAGTCACACACATTGAACAACTCTTAGTGAGGTCATGGTTTTTGTACTAGTGTGAATCGTTAAGTACTACATCGTGGATATTGGTCTGTGTCTATATACTAAATTCCAACCAACTTCATCAATATAAGTACGTCAAACATCACTCGAAATTTCGACTTTAAAATACTACATGTTGTACATCATAGTTGACAAGAAACATCTCGAAGTGAAATTTGAAATTATGATATTCTACTGTTTAAATAGTTGGTTCTTGTTCTGACTAAGTTAACAACTGAAATTATATGTATAAACTCACTTATTTTCATTGTAACAAATCAAAGACACATTCATAGACATTTACAAACTCGAAAGTTTTATGAAATAATAATAACAGTGAGAAGTTAAAGAATATATAATATTATCTTCCAATCTATTTAATTTATCTTACACTATAATAAGACACTATTAGATACAACCAAATAAACTGAGAAAGACGATTCTACAGTGAATTCTTAAACATATATTTCTTCCATACATTCACTTAGTATTGTTTGTTCGTATCTTCCCATTGATGTTTAGGACTGCAACTGCTCAGTCTCTTATTGGCCATATGTGCATACTGTGCGTATTGCCTCGATATAGCCTTAATTCACAAGCATTTTAAGCAAGGATGGATAGTGACTAGCAGTGGAATCCGGGACGCGCGTTTCGTCCTCAGTAGCTGAGTGGATAACATGATGGTGTTTGGAGTGAAAGGTATTGGGTTCGAGTCCCAGAGTGAACATCAACATGGAGATGCAGGTACATCCAGCTGACGAGTCCTAAATAGGACGAAACGCGCGTCCTTGATTCCACTGCTAGCCACTAGCTATCTTTGCTTATTTCTTCTGTATTTATTAAACATTTATTTTGCAAGATATTCATATTCGGACTAATCGTAAACTTTTAAATTGGTTTATTAATTGTTGATGTATATAGTTTACTACTCATTATTCACCGATTACTACTCATTTTTATGTCACAAATGGCTTAATTATGTATATATATTGTGATTTCATACTTATGATGCGTTGTTGGTTTGTAATTGATCAATATTATAGCGTGATTTTCTCTAGAGTTCTAAAACCATGAAATCATAGAGGTTAATGGGGTAACTTTTTATGTGTTCCGATTGGAAAGATTAGAGGTAAAAAGAATTTGCATAGATCAATCAGCGTTGGTATACTTAGTGAGTACAATCAGTAAAATGATTGTCATTACTGTTGTTTAGCGTCAAATGAACTCATCGTTGGGAGACTTAACAATTACTGATCCCATTTAATTTAAGTATATCTTCGAGTGAACATGAAATGAAATCAAATCATAAAAATATAATGCTGTTAAAAATAAATAACCGATTTAAACAACACTTAATATAAAAAACAAACAAACCGTTTCATATTGATCCCATTTGACAGAAAGTTCACCTAAATGTGTTTGTATATTCAATAGATCCGACCATGTATCTTTCCAACGTGTATTAAGTGAAGTTAAAAAGAAATTAGTTTCTTTTCTCTCAGTTTCAGCATAGTCAGTTAAAATGAATGCTCCACCACCGGTACTAACGGAAGCCTGTTGATTTACCATAGGACCTGGTAATTTTGCATTGGCTTCCAATTTTTCACGTTGTTCAACAATTCGACACGCAATATCATCACGTTCTAATGCTAATTCTTTAAGCTTATTCAAGCCATTATCCATATCTTCAGGTATATTCATGGACGATAAATAATCCTTTTTAATAAAAGGATAAAAACAAGAAAATACAACCAGTGTTACTGGACTCAACACCTGGTGGATAATAAAGATAATTGCTACTAAAAGGTTTATGGAGATAGTCGAATATCATCATCAAACACTAAGGATTTGACTAACTGAACATAAAGCAAAACTTAAAATAACAAAATTATTTTTATCGAATTAAATTAATGAATCCCGTCTGCTTGAATTTGAATAGTTTGAATTAGTTGGCTATTGTTATTTGTTCAATTGGGTATCAGAGAGATATCTATGTGGTCAAAGTATTGGATTCTATTGTAGGATTAGACCAAGCTTAATTGACTTCAGTTTGGGTTCCCTAAAATTAGTATCTCTTCATCATGCACATAAATCGGGGCTCAAGGAAAGGCAAACAAACTGAGTTACTGTATTAGGATAGATAACAGTTCGAAACGAACTCGATAAAAAATCTAAGTTTATGTTACGTTTATAAGATACGTGATACAAGAGGTCGATATACAAAGGACATGAAGTTCTCATTAAAGTTTCTTAATTATGCATATCTGAACGATATACACTTAACAAGTTACTCAACAGAACTTTATATTTTTCTTTGAAACTAACCAATTTATTAAGAAAAAATATTTTGATAAGACTAAGTTGCTTCTTACAACTTGAAGATCCATCTTATAGAAACATTTAAAACTGATCTACAATCAGAATAATACTTACATTGCATGAACGAAAACTGTCTAACTTGAAGATCCTTTAGCATTAAAAATTGATCACAGTTAGATTATCCAATAATCATTCATTGTCTCTTAGGTTCCCCAATGGGTTAATCCAGTAGCAATTAGTTCATGATTTAAACTAGATTAGATTAACATTTATTTTCAGAAGGGGTTTTTTGTGGAGATTTAGTATTTTCATAGTTGAAAGCGTGAGTCAATTGAAGCTAGACCACCAGAGAAAACCTGGAAGCACTAGACGGCCGTTTCGTTCTATTGTGGAACTCCTCAGCAGTGCGCATCCACGACCTCGCCTCGCATCCATGGGATGGCGGCTCAGTGATCTATCGGTTAAGTGCTCTGGCGCGAGACTCGTATGTCCTGAGTTCGAATCTTGCGAGGCGAGATCGTGGGTGCGCAAAATAGGACGGAACGGCCGTCCAGTGCTTCCAAGTTTTCCCTGGTGGTCTAGCTTCAATTGACTCACGCTTTCAACTATGATAATATTTATTTATAAATAAAATGATAACTTACTTTAATTTCATTGATGTGTAAATCTACTTCAGATTTTTCTTTACATTTAATTGTTTGCCAATTAATTAAATGTTCACGTATTATAGTTATTTTATGTGTTAAATTCCAACGTAACACTAAACGTTCTAAACGTCGTTTAGTTAATTGACCATTTAAATAAGCTGTGATAAAACGTGATTTTAATGAATCAACAATAATTTGTGGTAAACGAGTTGGTAATGTAGTTAATACATCTGAAGTTGTAGCATTTTGAGCAATTTCATTTAATTTTTCATTTTCTTCACTTAGTTTATTAATTAAATGATTTAAATCTTCAATATTATTAAAAATATCCTGAAATAATGAGAAGCCAAATGATGAACAATTATAACATTTTGTTGTGAAAGAGATTCATTTATTGTTATCAACACTATATGACCACGTCCGTGAAGAGGACTCTTATGAGTGACAGTAATATTATGCATATTAAAACTATGAATGTTCAATAGTATTTCTGTATAAACTTTAAATGTATGATTATAGTTTTGAGGTGGTGAAGATTGATAGCCCAGATGGATGATTTAGGTAGACTTTTATTCTCTGAGGTGGATGGTTTGTTCGTGGAGCTTTTGATGTTTTTTTCTGAACAACATCAGCACAAACCTCAGGTGTTTGTGTATATTCCAGTTGATTAACACAAACCAAATCTTTATTAGATAGAAATGGTATCTTATTAGGAAAAACCCTTAGCAGTAATTTCAGAGGCTTGGGTTATTGAAAACATTATTCAGTGTTCACTGAATGTAGTATTTCGTACTTCCTATTACTTTTCTATCTACTTACGGGATGAGTGTAGTTTGTCAGTGTATTTATGCAGGGACTTACATTTCAAGTGGCTGGGGTTTTCTTCAGCTATTTGTCATAACCATATTCAGTTTAGCGCAGCCCGATATGTAAAAAAACACAAATCTGGTAAAAGTATGGGCTTTGAATAAAACCTTAAAAAAAATTATACCTCAATATGCAGCACTACTCATCCACTGAGTAAGCGTAATAATGTACGAAAGTACCAAGCAAAACACACCCAGTAAATACTGAAAATATTGTCAATAACTTAAGTCACTTTCAGTGACTTTGAAAGTAATTATTATTGAAAGTAATTAATTATTGTCGCAACTTTATTTTAAAAGCAATCAACGTCGGTAGTGATAATTCATAATTATTCTCGTTTATACGATAATTAAAGATGTATCATAAAATTACTTAGTGTAAATACAATGAAACAATCAGACCTATCTATCTCAGGAGAGAATCACCAGTCGAAAATAGTCTTTTAGTATAACTGACCAGAAAACGAGAGCGTTTTTAAAGTACAAACAATTACTGAAATATCTTTAATATAATATTGACGAATGTCACAGAATAACAGTAATTTAAGAAAAGTTTATTCTTTGAAAAAAAAGATTAAGTCCTGATAAAAAAAGGTGTATGGCAACTAGTTAGCATACAAAAGATATATCCATATACAATGACATACTTCATGTTCATTTAAGCAATTTTGAAGTCGTGTTGCACGCTCTTCATGAGTCAAATTTTTCGCTTCTGGAGCTAATTCCAGACCAAGTTGTGAAGCTATCAGTGCATCAGTTATTAGACATTTTTCTAATTTTGATAACCATTGACCAACTTGACGCCATTCACCTGGTAAAACATTATCTAAACGCCAACGCCATTCATCAAGTTCAGGTTTTACTCTACTCCATTCAGCTTCAGCACGTTCTAATTCCTCTGGTCTTAGGCCAAGTAATAAACCTTGACGTTTTCTATCATCAAGTTCACGAATATAAGCAGCCATATTTTCATGTTCAAGTTGAGCTTGAAGAAAACTCTATATAACCATAATCATGGTGATAGTAATAATAACAATGATAATGATAACAATGATAATAATAATAATAATAGTCTGAATGGATCATACAAAACTTCAAACATATTTCTCACAAGCAATTTTAATTAACTATCACTGTTAAAAATAAATTGCAGCTTACTGAATATTACAGGTATAATTGAATACCATATTACTAAGTCATAACGAACAACAAATTCACTATACCCGATTTCACGTCACACTTTAATTCTAGGGTTATGTGATATTATCTCGTCAGTCAAACTGTAAGTAGCTTAAGTGAAATCTCAACCTTAAACAAAGTAAGACAAAGTTGAAACTGTTATAACCATAGTCTGTGAAGAAATGTCAATCTACTTATAGTATTAGTTTGTTGTAAACTGTTTAGTCTGGTTGCTTATCAACCCTCATTGAATATTTTTTGGGAATGATTTTGAATTCTTATTGTATTAATATGTTAAATTTTTAAATAAAAAGAGTTGGAGTAGTGAGTTTTTAATAACTTATGAAGTTATTCATGTTAGTTTCTTTCAGCTGGAATTGTACGTGAGTTCTAAGCTTTGGATGCATAACTTCATTTGATCAGTTTATCTGTTGATAAGATTTGGACTTATATCATGTGAGTTCTAATGATGTTAATCAATAGTAATCGATTAGGAAAATCATGCAATGAATTTTTTTACAGAAACTGTCATTCCTATTCTTTTGAAGTTTCTTGTAGATTTCGAAGATACATATTGAAATACATGAAAAGTTAGACATATCTAGGAACAATCATCCTACGAGATTAATAACTGTGCAAATTTCAGCGAATTTACCAAATACATCCAACAAAATATGATGAATAAATGACTCTCTACGTACAATTCACAGTCAACAATTAAGATTAATGATCAATGTATGGAAATAATCACTGACGTCATGATCAAAAGTCTTTAAGGAAGCTTTTAACTTGGAAGAATGATTATTTCTGAATTTGAGTGAAAAGTCGATTAAATCCACGTTGAAATTATGTCATAATGAATTGATAACAACCCCCGTCTCGCCCTAGTATAGTCACGTAATATCGTGGATTGGTTGAAGTTAAATATTAACACCGTTAAATGCCAACCGGCTCTGTGAACTAGATGTTAAGCATTCACGCGCGAAACTAAAGGTCCTGTGTTCGAATTCCGTGTACAGAGTCGTGGATGCGCACTGCTGTAGAGTCGCATACTGGAACGGAAAGGTTGTCCAGTGCTTCCAAGTTTTCAATAGTGGTCTAACAAAGATCCGTTCGGGATCTCAATCAAAACTCATCAACTTCCACAACCCCATACTGAAATTTTCATTGAATTAAATGATCTATGAAGACACACATAAACTGAAAGTTAATTTTCGCCACAAATTTAAGTCATTCGAAGAACCATTACAAAGTCCGTAATATTAAACACTTATTTCGTTCAAGTTTCGAACTCTTCTAAAATACCAACAAATAAAAACTATATAAAATCCAAGATACAAGAATCATCAAGAAATTATAATAATAATGTACTGTCAAATCAAATTCAACAGTTAATATATTCAATTATAATCAGTTTTTTTAAATATAGTTCATTCTTCACTCAATGTCATTGATGAGTACCTGTTTCACTTCGAAGACTAGAAGTTACCGGGTTCATTTTATGTAGGTCTTAGATTTACACTACTGAAGAAGACATATCAAATTTCAATGCAACAACTGTCTTGTACCATTTAACTTTGAATGACATTTCTACTGATCACTATTTACTACTACTGTGGTGTATGCTTCTTATGTCGACAGATATAAGTAGTATGTAACACCAGTCAGAAGTGGAATGCTTGTCACTACACTACGAATTTTTGAAAATTTTATCACTTAATTTTAAACACTACAATAAAGAACATTGTCACAAATTATGACTTTTTTCAAATTCATGGAACAAAGCAATTGAAATACACAATATTTACATAGAATTTCAATGATTTAATCAAAATCATAATGAATAGAACTAACTTCAAATTCAGTGAGAAAATCTTGTGATTCAATTGGATTATGTCGAACTCGAGCAATTAACTCTTTAATAGTAATTAGTAGAATACGTTCTTTTTCCGCTTCTGTTTGTTCATTACCCTTGAAAATCAATTAATTAATTAATTAATAAGGTGGATAGAGATAAAAAAAAAAGGGGAAATACACGTACACATATACATGACAAGTAAACATTATAGATATACGCTTTATATTGGTACAAGAAGAGCACAACGTTTAAATGACAACATAATTATAATAAAATGAGAAGTAGACAATAATTTATTTACACTATGAAAAATAAACAAGTGTACATAAATCCAGTGATGATTCAATAACTAAATAAACACTTCATTCAAATCTAAAGTTTCATACATTTGCAAACATAAAAGAATAATTAAATCACCTCTTGCCTTCCTATATAGTTATGAATGTGATATATATCAGAGATATATAGGTAAGTTACAGGTTCTAATGAATTGAGGTTATAATGAAAATGTTAAATATATTAAAATGTATCAGAATTTATTGTGAGTAAAACTATATAGTCTTATATTACCTCATCAGAAAACTAGATTCATAGGGATTATTTAAATTTTACATAAGAATTAGTTTAAGTCAATATCTGTTTTGACCAAAAGAAGGTAAGCGTTGATAACTACACAGTCAACTGGACAGAAAATCCACAATATCGTTTTCAAGTTAAAAACATACTACACAGATGTTTACACGACTTCTCTGTTGAAATGGAACAAATAGGAACTACAATTGACTGGCTTGTTGTAGCTTACTTTTAATGAACAGTGTTATTATTAATAGCAGTTTGTTTTAATAAGCTACTTAACAAATAACCTTTTCAGGTGATTTACATATAGCTGGAGTGAACTGTACAAGGCATAAAAGATTAATTAAATTACTTGCTAAAACATTTATTCTAATAAAACTTTAAACTACAGTTACAATATCGATATTTATAAGCAAGGATGTATGGTGGCTAATAGTGTAATCCAGGACGTACGTTTCGTCCTACTTAGGAATGGTTGAAGCGAACGGCATTATGTGTCGAGTCCCGGAGTGAACATCAACTTTGGGATTCAAGTACATCCACCTGACGAGTGCCAAATAGGACGAAATGCACGTCCTGGATTACGCTACTAGCCACTATTCAGCTTTGCTTATAATGTTTGTGATTAAAGACAATATCGAGGCAATCCACACACGATACATATATGCCAATAAGAGACTGACCAATTGCAGTCCTAAGCATCAATGGGAAGATTCAAACAAACAATGCAAAATGATATCGACTTTTAATCGACAACAAATGTGAAAACTTCCGGTATAACTTAATACTTTGCATAGCCTTTAAAAAATACTAACACGAACAACGAGTTTATTTCCGAAAACATGTGAGCAACGAACTTTCCAGTGGTGAGTTATCATGCATTATCTCATTGACAACAGTGACCAAACGAACAACAAACAATAACAATAATAATGCTAGATAAATATGCACCTCTCCACCTAAATGTAGAACAGGAACGATATGACGTGTAGCTCGAGGTGGTTCAGCTGTTACACGAATGTTTGCAATTGCACGACATTTTGATACATTTTTAGCTACTCGGCACAAACGTAATCCAGCATATGAACGTGCACGACCAGATCGGTGTGGTGATGTACTATAACTAGGCGGAGATGGAGAACCTGACATAGTAGTACGCGTATAGCCTGGTGTTGATGAAGATAATGCGATAGCTGCATCGTCTGTAGGTGTAGAAGCACCACCAGTCTCAGAACTTACAGGACTTGTAGCTAAAATTAGATTATGTAGTGCTTCATCATCCATAGTTTGTGGACCACTTAAACTTGCTCGTCTGGCACGACGACGTTCCAGGAAATTAGCAGTAGTTGATGCATTCAAAATTAATGCAGGATCAATTTCAGGATCAGGTTCATATGAAGCTAATCTAAGTGGTGTATGATATTCATTTTCTGTTTTAGATTCAGTTTTGATGTCGATATTTGTTACTTTTAATTTCTGTTGAGATTGTAGTTTTTCCAAACTGTTAGTACTTGATCGACGTGAACCAGATCTTGATTTGATCTTGGCAGGAAATTAAATAGTGAATCAAGCAGTAAGGTAAAATAATTTATAATGATTTATCTTAAACTAATTTTGTATTAATGGTTGCTATGTTCACAATGCGACAAAATTAACTGTAAAACTTTCAGTAACTGTAGGTTTGACAATGAGCATGATACCTTTAGATGACTATTCAGATCTATTTGGAGTTCAACAATTTTAAAGATAATAGGAATCCCTTACAAAGACAGCATATGAGATTGTTAGTTTTCTTCCAGCAATTCGCGAAAAGAAATAAAAAATAAGCTGATGTTAATACAACCTACAGAGATATATAGAAGATATGTTCAGTCTATTTGTTCATCCTTTTACACAATCAAATAATGATACGACAACTAAAGTAAACTATTATGGCTATGTTAATGATGCTTCTGTCGAAATGATATGACTAGATGAAAGCAAAGAATGGAAATACTAATGGTAGATGACGATATATACAATAATAAAAGTATGTTCAAACGATGTTTCAATACACTGATTATCAAATAACTTACTCTGAACATAATATGTAAATATTATATGATATAACTACTGCTACAAATAATTTTAAATGAATTATATACGTGCTCCCCCTCCTTAATCAAGCTAATCAGTCACATATAATGAACCGTTACTACAAATCCTAGTTAATGTGCATATTTGTTCAATCCCTTTCCTATAAAATATTCTTCATTCCACGTTTCTTTTTTAGTCCACATGATATTCTCATATTAAGGTTAACATAATAGCTATGTCGAAATTGTTGTATCCGAAAATTAAATTATTGGCAACTTCCAGGAACTATATATATATATATATAATTCTCATAGTTTCTTCTCTATACTGAGCCCAATTTCTGTCAGACTACTCTTTCTAATATTGACGAATATTCGTATAAACTGAGAATCACTTCAAGAAAAAAATGAAGGTCAACCAACCTTAGGTGGATGTGAACTAGCGATTAGAATAAATTGTGCTACATATGTTATAATTGAACGTTCATCCGGTTTATCCACATCAACATCTAGAATGAAATGAATAAATGTAAGGAGAATATATTATTGTAAATATTAAATCACAGTGTTCATTTACTTCTCGATAAGGTGCAATTCAAGAGAAAGTTTATTTTTTAGTAAAAGTTAAAATTATGGCGTATGCCACTTATGTTGACATAAATAAGTAGTATGTAACAGCAATCAGAAGCGGAATACCTGGCAGCAGAAGATTGAATGGTGGAAAACAGCAAGGAAAACAATGAGTCATTCTGAAAACAACAGAATTGAAAGAATCATGAAGCATGTAATGGACAAGTGAAGGAAGATGTGGAAATAAAGTATTTAATATGTTTTTTTCCATATTTTTCACGAAAATACTCTATAATTTGGCATTGAATAATGAATTGGTCTAACCCACCTCAGTTTTCGTTTGCTATAATATTAGTTAAAGAGGTATTGAAATTTGGGAATAATGAACAACAATATATGGACTATTTAGAAGTGTGCATTAGTGACTTCATTCAACTATGAAAATATTACAATCCCCCATACTAATAATATGTATGTTATGTCGTAATGTAGGAACTTTTTAAATCTTTAAAAATAATAATTGTTTGATATAATATGAAAATAAATTACCTTCAGGATCTAATAATTTTGGTATACCAAGTCGTTGTTCAGCTACATTGAAAGCAAATTCTAAATTCTCACGGTTTTTTCGATGCATAACTTCACCCATATCAATAAGACTTGGATTAATGTTATGCACCAAAGCACAAAATGCTTTACCATCACGCCAAGATGAACCAAAGTCTGTAACTCTAATTTCCAACGTTCTTAGTGAAATAAAAGAAAAAAACAAGACAAAGAAAACACATTTGAAAAGTAGCGAACTGATGAGAAAACTGATGAATGGAAACAACAATGCATTACCTGATATTCACATCAAACTACAGAAAATATATATGTAGCACACAAGGATACATATACAACAGTGAAAAATCGGTAAATGTTTGTGTGCGATCGATCGCCTGACTTGGTTATGGCCAAGTTAATGATAAGTATACTACTTACTAATCTAGTCAATAACTGAAACAAGCTCATGATGAACACATATCATAAGATAAAATAATTAGTCAGTAATATATGACAAATTACTTCATAAAACAAAATGATATACTTGTATCTTCAGAACATTCAACACAAAACGAACATGATTAAGCTTCATCTAAATAATGAATAGTTCTGGGATACAGATTTCATAAGTTATTTACGAACTAATACATTTGGGGCATTAAAACAGGTATATTTATTATCCATCATATCATCACTATGGTTCAGCGTCATATTCATGTATGTTACAAACATACAGTTGCTTATATGGTTAAACAACTAGGTTTTCAACTATTTAGTTGTACGCTCACATCCCTCTCCGAATTTGATCTGCATAGGTGATAGGTATTATTACTTGCATTAGCACAAACATTATGACCTGAATCCTAGTGCACTAATCTGTACCTTCCCAATGTGTGATCTCACTACAAAGTGCTATAACTTGCAAACATGTGAATATTAAAAACAAATACAAAAATGTAGAAATCATAGTTAAAGGACAAATTTAAGAAAACTTAAATTCAAAAACAAGTGCATTAATTTATTATGATTACAACTAATAATAACTTACGATTTATGAGAACGAAAAGACTGTTCCACCCAAGTTAATAAAGCTTGTCGAGTCCTGGAACCGGTTACACTTTTTGTACTATCCACTTGTTCAGATAAACTGGTCTCTTCAGATTTACTACTAGCATTTCCAGTGGCATCAGAATCGATTGATTTTGAGAGACTTTTACGACGAGATTTCAATGCGTCTTTTAAAACTTTCTGATGACCTTGAATCTAGTGAACGTTACAAAACCGATTTTAAAAAAATAATTTCTGATTTTAATTGATAAACAGCATTGGTGAGACTATAATTTACAGACGACCTTTGAGTGACGCTAATGTGACCTTGAAAATATCCACTTACAAAGGACTAAATGAGGCTTATTAACCTGTATCAGTAAGGATTACGATTTTCAGTTGATAGTTTGAGTTAGGAATTAGATTGAGGGTTTTTATCACTAACTGAAATCAACTGAAATGCCGAAACGCTATTTAGCCAAATGGATGAATGAATTTCAGACCAAAATCCAAGACCCGTTATCCTAAATCTGATTGGTTTATCCATAAACTATAGTCTTGACACATTTCATTTCTCTACAGAACCAATTTATATGATAATCTAAAAATTAATGCAGTGAATCTATAAGTAAAGCGATTATCGACATTAGATGGGATAAGTTTATAACACTGTAATCCATAATATTTAATGATAAAAGTTGGTGCCTTTTCATAGTCAAGATACTCTTGAACACCACTGATTTTCTACAAAACTAATTCACTAAATATTTTGTCCAGTTGTTGTGGAAAAAAAATAGACAACATGTACACGGCATATTTAAACTAAAAACCGGAAATGATGCTAGTCATTTCAGCAGGGAAACAAATGAATAGGAAAAACATGGTCAGATTTAATCAAATTAAAGTGAATTTTTGTGGGGTTTTATTTCTGACTGACTGTATTTTGCTTTGCTTAATTCATATATATTTTGTTGGACAGTGCACAAATTATTTATTAAACAAATAACTTGTTTGTACAACCTACATTAACCATACAGACATAATCCTTTATCCATAATCTGTAGAGATTATGCTAATATAGTATGTAAAAAACATTTACTTGTAAAAAGGTTTTATCAATTTCCTTCCACGACAGAATATGATGCAGATATATATAGTTTGAGTACGGTTGCCATGGCAATTTATTACCGATAAAATTCAGTATAATTTGCCACTTACATTTTGCTTACTATCAGTGTTATAATCATCAATACACATACGCACGAACACCCCTGAATTCAAATTCAAACCCAGAAGTACTGATGTAATTTTTAAATAATCTGTTTTGTCATAATAAATCATTCCTGAACGCTCATAATATTGTTGTTGTGTCATTTCCGCTCTATACTGTTTATTAAAAACAATTACGTAAATATAAAACGGATGACTGTTACGCTTCATATATATATATATAATGTGCAATGTTTTGCCCTTATTTATTTATTCATTTGAAAGCATAAACATTGGTACAAGGGGGCACCAAATACGTATGCGCCACACAATAACAATGAGGCCAATAGCAGTTATCATTGATTTATGTTAGGGCTGTGATAATGCTCGGGCGCACAAACTCAAGTAGGTAGTTTCAATGGGGGGGCATACTTTGAGCCTTTGACTTAAAAATCTAACCCAAAAGTCAGTGGAGCAACGTTACGAGATGCAGTCCCATGTTAGCCGTGGACCTACAATAGGTTCACACGCCAACTGCTCCCTCAGGATCCTGAAGCCCATGTCCAACATTGGTTAGGAATTAGGGTTTTCCAACTGTATTAGGTGGATCCTCCATATCAACCAACTAAGTTAGTGTGTCGAATATTCGCTTTTCGTTCTCTCAATTTCGTAAACAACACCCCTACCGAGATAAGGTACTGAGTAGGACTTCCTTGACAGTGGCTTTATATGCGTGGCCATTTGAGAGCGTTTCAGGAAGGAAAGCTGACTCTTATCACTCTAGGCCGTACCAGAGCATGTCTTATCCTAAAATGTCATCACCACTGATTATTCATTCTGGCCCTATTAAATAGTTCAAAATCATCCATAGCTTAGTGAGTAATCCTTCAGTTGAAAAAATCTATGAATCACATCTTTCCAAATAACACAACCTTATTTCTTTGAAACATTGCGTCCATTGTATACTAACTTGATCACGATTGTAAATTAGTGTGATCATTTCGGTGTTATATAATATCAGGAATAATTCATTTAGCTTACTTGATAAAATAATATAATCGACCATATAAGACCTAAAACAATTGCTGGTTTCCCGTCGACCACATCTGCAGGATTGATATTTACAAGTTTTATCTATGGTAAAAAAATATTTAAAAGAAAAACAAACAAATAAACACTTTTTTGCTTAAAAACAGACAACATCAAATAATAAGTGCATTTAAAAACTTTATTGTAAATTTAATTTGGTCTGCACGCTAAGCATTTCGAGAATAAAACTATTGCTTTAAGTTTAGTAGCTAAATTCATGAGTCAACCTAAGCTAAAACACTATTGAAAGCCTGGAAGCACTGGACGGCTGTGTATTTCTAGTATGGGACTCCTCAGCAGTGCGCAATCACGACCACGCATTGAGGAGTCGAAGCCGGGACCTTCAGTCTCGTGCGCGGAAGCCTAACTTCTAGATCACTGAGCCGGTAGACATCCAACGGTGTTAATGTCTAACAACAACCGATCCATGATCTTGCGCAACCCTTCATCCATTGACTGAGGTAAATACTTATCTATACTCAAGATGGACTGAACTCCACTGGTCACGGCTTCTCACTCGAGTGTTTATACACACCTATGTAATGGATGCTACTTATGTTGACAAATATAAGTAGTATGTAACACCGATCACAACTGGAATGCCTCGAAGCAGAAAATTGAGATCAAATTGAAGACAACACGAGTGCAAACAGAGTGTAATAAAATCAGGAAGGGAGGAACGATAATGCAAGAACTAGTTGATGGAAGATATGAATGGTTTTCGTATTTTATGAAGACATTCTGTGATTTTTTATTGACAAATAAATTCGTCATCCCCAAATTAATATTCGTTCACCATAATATTATCTTTATTTTGGCCATCTGTAATCTTATTTTTGATATACTCACAAGTTAGCTAGAATAAAAGACTAAAGTGTAAAAACAAAGTTAAATGAATATCAAAACAAACTTCGTATTGCTATATTTTCGGGGTCAGCCATCATAGCATTAGAAGTCTATACTAAATAATTTACTTTTCACTCGTTCCGGAGTTACCCATCGTAAAATAATCACTTTAATGATGAATTAGATCATTAAAAAACTAGAAGATACTGTAATTTTACACTAAACAATAAAATGGCTTCCCCTATCTGAGTTCTCATCCATAATATATATATATATATGACAAACTTTGAAAGGCTTGTGGGTGCATATTAAAGAAATCTCATACTGTGGTATGTGTTGTTGTTGTCCACAGATATAAGTAGCATGTATCAAAAATCAAAAATGAAAGGCCTAATGACAGAAGTTTAAGAAGATCGAAGAGAAGAGAAAGAGAACAGAGAATGATTGGTGTGGAAACGAAGGAACAATCAAATCTGAAACAATTGATTGGAATTTTGTAAATGAAGAATTCACTGTATGGTTCGCAGATTTTACTAAGAGATTCTGTAATTTTGTGTTTAAATACATTTGATTGTCCATACTTGTCTTCTCATTCACTGCAATATTAATATGAAACACTTCAGTCAGTTAGTCAGCTACAACGTAGGACCAGGAACACATATGCATCGGTCCAAGTTACCATACCTCAGTAGCACAAGATGAACACCAAATTCATGGTAGTTAATCTAGCAGTGTTAATGTAGAAAATAAAAGTTGTATATAAGGATATAATACAGGAGGGAACAAAGATATGAAACAATTTTAATCCCAAGGTTTAATGGAAGATTTTAAGTGTATACACCTGCACCATTGTGATCGATTCTCAGCCATGTCACCTAGAGTTTCCAACCATTGGTTACGATAGTCGCACAGATCCCAACCAATTAGTCTGCATTTACCAACATGGCTCAGACTAGAAGTTAATTACTTCAAGCTCTGACGCCACGTTTTGGTTTGAAATTCTCTAATTGAGATCAATAATTCCCTAAGCAATATCAGAATAAGTTCTCCTTAGTTAATTATTTTTATGTGAAATACAATATATTCTAACAATCAGATAAATTAATATAAGGTAATATGATTCACAAAATCTATAAACTTCATAAAAACTTACTTTACATGTTTTTTCTAAATAATCTAAAGCATTACGAACATTACTAAGTTTATGAGCTCTTTGAATAATACGAGGATTTTCAATTTGCTAAATGAACAACAACAACAACGACAACATCAGCAAAGTACATAACAAAGAATAAAATGATAAATTACGTAAAAATGAATTATACAATAATTTTGAACATACAGAAAAATTCGGTTAGTATAGTTTATGTATAGACCTTATAAGAATTGATACTTTTTCCGTTTATCAAAAACTTTTAGTTGACCTATTGACTACTATTATATGATTTACTATTCTTAAGTCATTTCCAATCTCTTAGTTACAATCTCTTACACTCTAAATCACTTTTTACTCGACTTCGTATAATTTTTATTTTCTTATTTTATGATGTGATCCCGTCTGATTCGTTTGTATATAAACTAAGTATGTCTTAAATATACGATTCGTATAAGGGAAGCTGATATTTGTGTTCTGGACTCAATAGGATGGGTTAGGTGAGAAGCTTTTATACAGAGGATCAATAAGGATTCAGAGTTCACACAAAGCGGCTAGTGACGGTTGACATGTTGGTTTAAGCACAAAAACAAGGTCATATGATTTGGTATTCTGATTGGTGATTTTGTCACATGGCAAAAGTCACAAGAAATATATGAACGATGTAAATCATTTATTAGTTTCAGGTCTGTGCATTTGACATTAAGTTAAATCTTAGTTGGATAGAGTTTTGTGATATTAACCGGTCTCCCAAATCAAAGTATGCCAAACGAAGTTCGAACCCGTGACCAACTTGGTTGAAGGTCATTCTTTTAACTACTAGGACACCATACTTCTCCCATAGTCTTGGTCACATAGAAACTTGATCGAAATTCGGTCAACAATGAGGACTAAATAAATTGAATATCAGTCACCAAAGGGTTATCGATCAATTGTAAGTTGGATTTCGTATTGTCTTATTGATTATCCAGCAAATAATCCTAATTTTAAACTGTGGTTTGACAAATTAATTGTTCTTATATCTTTTACCGTTCATATGTTTCAATTAGAGAAGCTTTCGGCTACAAACGAAAATTACATCATGATTACTCATCCACATTATTGTACAATAAATCCGCTAATATTGCATGAGTCAGTAGGTTACATGTTTCTTAACATCATAAATTTCAAATCTTCACAGTCAGCCAGTTAATCATAGTCAACGTAGAATCTGACATGAATGTCCATATGTTTATTCAAGTTGCTACACTTAAAATCAACCCACTTGTGAAAAAGGAAGGAATCAAGAAAATGAAAAACAAGTATAAATGGGAATAATATCAAACAAACTACCCTAATCTCAACATAGTAAAATGATTACTTTTCAACATATATTTTATCAACAAACAACAAAAATAAATGTGCAAAAAAATAACCTCTCTCTCTTCCTCAACTAAACTTATGATGTCACTGCAATTTCACAATTCTAAATTGTAAGTAGTTGTGTGCGGGAACAAAAATTATCACGCCAAACTAAATAACGATGATTAACAATATTATTTTATTAGTTGAATTCATGAGTCAATTAAAACTAGATCACCATGGAACATCTGAAAGCACTAAACGACCGTTTCGTCTTAGTACGGGATTCCTCAGAAGCTCGTATCCACTATCCCGCTAGCAGGATTCGAAATCAGGACAGTCGATCTCGCACGCGAACGCCTAACCTCCAGACCACTAAGCCAGTATCAATTGGTGTTTCAATCAATTCATGAATTCAACTACTAAATTACTACAATCTCAGGAAAACCCCTTTCTGATAGCATTATTTTATTTAAACCGGAAATATCATGGTATGTTGACATACGAAATATTGATGAAAATCATATGATACAAACAAAATAACTGGTAAGGGAATAAGTATAAAATTTAACACAAATATTCTTTCAATATTCAAGTAATTAGAACATTAAAAAAACTTTTTATCGCATTTATTTCATGGGACGATTCTCAAAACTTTTAAACAAAAATAAATGAAACCCAATGAAATATGAAGATAATATAAGGGGCACGAACCCCGCTTGTGAGTGCATAATAAATACGTATTATGGGTGGGATGTGTTGACAAGTGAGTGCAAACGGACATACTCATATGCGTCACACGTACATAACTATTTTGTATTACAAATTGCTTCTTCAGCGATCCCAACACCATACTGTGTCAGCAGATTTTATTGATTTATTGATCATTAATTAAACAATCGAAATTTGAGTTTCTGAGTTCATATGATTTAGTGAGTCTTACAGCTTATTTATTTAAACATATAAACATTGGTATGAGGGGAAACCACACATAGTCATTAGATTTATGTGAGGGCTGGAATACTTCCCGGGTGCCCAAACCCAAGAACGTGGTCTTCTTAGGGGGCCACTCCTCGAGCCTTTGATCTAAAGGTCTAATCCACAAAGCAGTGGGACACCGCTAGGAGATGCATTCTCACGGTAGCCAGTGATAAACAATAGGTTCATGCTCTTTTTGTTCATTTGGGATCCTGAAGCCAATGTGCAATATTGGTTTGGAATCAGGGTTTTCCAACTTTCTTAGGTGGATCCTCCATATCAACCAACCCGGTTAAGGTGCCAGACATTCGCTTTTCATCCTTTCAATTTCGTGAACAACACCTCCGCCACAAAAAGGCATTGAGTATGACTTTTCTGGCAGTGACTGTATGCGCGTGGCTATGTGATAACATTTCGAGAGGGAGAGTGGACTCTCCCCACTCCAGGCTATACTAGGGCATTCGGGGATTGCAATACAATGTTAAAATAGCATTTTTATTTATGATGGATATCACACGAACAGTATAGTATTGATCAGTGGTTTAAATTAGTCAAAGAAATAAAAATTTAAAGAGATACAAACAATGAAATTGATGAGATCTGAAAAATAATTACAATCGACACTTGATCGTTAGAATTCAATTAGTATTAAAATCTAGACAAACAGGACTTTTGTTACTAATCAGTAATCCTTTGGTGTAAATAATTCAATCTATTAAGAAGTCAATCACGGCTTGACCAGCTTAGTAGTAACATCCTTGATTGTGACACTAGTGGACGTGAGTTTGAGTCTCGTATACAAAACTAACTTCCTTAATATTGAAGGTATGCATATCTTGCTAATGAGTATTGGCTAACATGAAATCTAGAGTGAAGGATTTCACTCCGATCACCTCTAATCTAACACTAAAATAATCAGTTGTTTAAAAAACTGTTAATTTGAAATTATGGGCATTGATGAGGAACTAATTTAACATTTAACAAGGTAGTCATCATCAACAGCATATCGACAGGATACAACTGACAGGTTCTAGAACAAATAAACTTAGGGGTAATTATAAACAATAACAAAAATGATAGTATGCTGTAATACAGTTGGTTTCATAGCTGTTTCAAATGCTTTTGCATCGAGAAGATGGTGACTTACGCAACTGCTACGTGAGAGATCATTTAACTATTTTCTCTATGGAACAAAGCCATCATTGTATAAAGATGCTGATAAGTTTGATCATTTTCAAATAGTAAATACTAAATTAGTGACTGGACGTTTCAAACTTCCCCTATGAAGAGCAATTTAGGCAATTAGAATCTGACTGCCCACTTAAAGCAATGACGGGAGTTATTTAGTATAGATTAATTTTTTAATCCCATCAAACTGATTATCTCTAAAGTTATCACAAGAAGGTTGCAAACCTATGTTAAAATAAACTGTAGTTAGGATTTCGTCTTTTTTCCATAAAGTGACAACTTGAAACTAAGATCAGATCATGTAATAATATCAATTCAATCAGTAAACAGTCTTAAGGATAAACTAGATCTTCATAGAAATGTTTACTGTAACGATAAACACAAGTTAGACGATTAACGAATTGTATTATTGAGAAATTAATTGGAATCACCAATTTCTCTAAATGAATTCAATAAAGTTCCTATTTGAGTTTTTCGAAACAGTAGCTTAATAGTTAAAATACACGACCTTCAACCAGTATGCCGTAATTTCAAACTCCAACCCATCCTCACTTGCTGTTTAGGAAAAGCTGATAGCATCATTAGTCCTTACATAAACAATAAAGCTTAAAACCAAGTACATATGGGGTGTATGCTACTTATGTTGACAAAAATATAAGTAGTATGTAACACCCATCAAAACTGGAACGCCTCGAAACAGAAAATTGAGATCAAACTGAAGAAAACAGGAATATAAACAGACAGTAATTGTAATCACAACAGGAATAAAGGAACGATGAAGTTTGTAAAAGATAACTGATGTAAGATATACAAATGAAGTATTTAATGGATGACTTTCATATTTTACTAATACACTGTAATTTTGCACTAAACGATAAATTGGTTTTCCTCACCTAAGTTCTCGTTCACTATACATCAATTTGTAAATGGTCGATGAGTTGTAAAATTTACAGAAAAAAAAATCTACTTCGTGGAGAATAAACAAAATATTCTAGAATATTCATAAGCATTGTACATAATTAAAATTAACTTATAATATGTTTATACCATCATAATAATTGTAACAATCATAATAGAACATTAATTGTAGCGTAATATATACATATACCCATATAATAAACAGTAACACATAAAACTGATCTGAAAAAAAGAAGTAATTTTTATGAGTCATTTAACAGAATAAATGCAGAACAGGGCGTTGCCTAAGGTAACAACAACAACAACAACACAAATTCATTACTGATCAATCAATAAATAAATGTAATGAATTATTTTCCACAAAAAATAGTAATAATAAAGCCAATTATTAAATAACAACACACCATTACATATATTGAAGTATATATGTATAACGAGAGGATAAACGGTAGTTGGTTCACAGTAGATAGATAAATGTACATTTCTGTATTCAATCAATGTAAATAATATCACTTAGTATTGATTAATTTTTTTATCCCCCGAGAAAAAAAATAATAAGCAATACACATATAATGCAGTTGTAATGAAGGTAGAAAAATAGAGAAAAAGAAAGCATTACGGTAATGAAAATCTGGTCATTGTTCAGATAAGGTTAATAAGGATGATGTTGAAGATAATGTCAGCAGGGTATTGCAGTTAAGTTTTTTTTAATGAAAAAAAAACAAATCAAAATTAAAATTAAAAAAATTTATTAAGCATATATCTAAAGTATAATTCCTATTACGAAATGAAACCGAAGCATAATTGTTGATAGAATGGGTAAAAATGTAGGCGGATAAATCAAAATATAATTTAATTAATTATTTGTATGAAATATTAAAACACAATTATTATTGTTATTGGTTAATTAAAACAAATTTAGTAATCAATTGCGGTATTAAAAAAAGAGTGATGTGGTGGAGACTAAAGAAAAAATTAGAACAGTTTTCAAATTTTAAAAGAAAAAAAAACAAACAAATAACGCTTGCTATCTCTTACTTAGTTGTTATCCCACTCTCACAAATTGGTTAATAATGCATAAACTTTATTTGGATGAATAAATAGTTACGGTCATCAATGATAATACTAAAATTATTATTAATTGTAAACAGTGAATGAAAAAACAACAACAACAACAATGATTTGCATAACTGGTGACATACATTTTTGTATCATTCAATTGTTTTAAATGTTCAACTGTTGAAAATAATAGTGAAATAATAACTAAATGAACAGAAAGGGAAATTTTTTGCAGATAATAAATTACTGTGACTTCGGTTGTATTATATCAACTTTCGTTGAAGTACCCAACTTTAAAATAGAAAGTTAATAGAGATGGATAGTGGCTAGCAGTGGAATCCAGAACGCGCGTTTCGTCCTATTTGAGACTCGTCAGCTAGATGTACCTGCATCTCAGAGTTGATGTTCACTCTGGGACTCAAACCCAGTACATTTCGCTTCAAATGCTATCGCGTTATCCACTCGGTCACTGAGTCCTGATAGCCACTTGCTTGTGCGATGGGGTGAAGTTTAAATTCATTTAGTATTGTTGGTTTGAATATTCCCATCGATGTGTTAGGACTGCAACTGGTCAGTGTCTAATTGGCATATGTGAATACTGTGCGTATTGTCTCGATACTATCCATCTCTGCTTACCATGCTTGTGAATTAAGGCTATATCGAGGCAATACGCACAGTATGCACATATTCCAATTAGAGACTGACCAGTTGCAGTCCTAACATATCGATGGGAAGATTCAAACAAACAGTACTAAATGAATTTAGAAAAATAATAGTTTGATCAAGTTAAAAGTGTTATGATTAAGGCTTTAATATAGAAATCATGCATGCCTCCATATTGAGCACATTACCACAAGTGTTTTTTTTTAAATAATGATACACTAGTTACAGAGAAAAGAATCAAATAAATACTGTAGGTTGAACTAAGCACCTCAACTGTCATGAATTTACATGTAAACATAAGTCATTCTATGAATTAAAGGTGTTCAAATACTTAAACATGAATCGCATATTCACAGACATTGTACTGTTGAATACACAATCGATTAATTTTGCTTTGTTCCTTTGTACTATTTAAACGTGGGTTAACTTAATTTGTTTATTTATTCTCTGAAGAAGTGGCTTACACTGAGTTACGGAACGTCAGAAAATTTTAAAGCTTAATTTTTCCACTCATTAGGATATTAAAAATACATTATTTTTATTTATAATTGAACTAGATGTTCTGTATCGAGAACAAGAATAAATGTATTGATGAATCTACTGGAAAATAACTTATCCAAGAGATAAGTACGAAATATATAAATATCTAAGTCTGTAAATATTACGTTAAATTACGTCATACGTATTCCATGACATGCATAGTTGGATTGAAGATGCCAAAAAATTGGGGCATTCAAAACAAAGAAAGAGGAAAACATAGCTCGATATATTCGTACGCTTTCATTCTTATCAGTACAGAGTAACATTTTAGTCTTTGTACACAGTTCTGATTACATGCCTTATTTACTCGCACCTTGAAAGTTGAAGGTCCACGTATTTCGGAAAATATATGTAATCACAAATTTAGCAGTACAAAGAAATAAATAAACAAAAGAATGATCGATATTATTGTGATGAAGAAGTTAATCATATGTAACACACAAACATTGAAAAAGTAGGTGGCATTCATCACAGACTAGCTTGTTCAAATGACAAAGCAATTATTACTACGGAGCATTGAACAGCCTTTCATCCTAGTATGAGATACTTTATTGATCGAATAATTTGATTCAATTGGGGATCAAACTCATAACCTTTACGTTTCAAGTGGGTCTCAATGGTACATCCAAATGATGTCAATCTGCAATGAAAACCACCTACAATCAAACTAATCTACACAAAATTATTAACCAAAATATTCAAGAAATATTATTCAATAGAGTTGATTATCAAGAAAAGTGATTTTGATAAATTGATTATTAACTTCAGTTCTATATATTAGAGATAACATTTTAAAACTATTTTATCGTAATGATAACTCACGAATTGGGAAGTGAACCTTGTAATGTAAATAGCTAAGTACTTAAGAAATTAAGTTGAGACCGATGTACGTTAGTGATAACGTCTCAGAAACTTGTTGATTTGAGTTTGAGTTGACTAAGGAGCATCAGTTTCCTCAAGATTTTTCCAATTTACAGGGTTTCCTGTGGATTACCTAAAACTACTTAACATCAAAATCAGTAGTATTGAGTAACTTAGACCAGTGACCACAATGAAACTTGATCAATAGAACACTACCACCACTATGGTCTAGGCAAACATGGCATCAGTTTCTACATAGTAATCAATCAACTAAGTCGACTTCGAGTTATATTTAATTCATTTGTAAAACAGAGTGATACTACATAGACTAACGAAAACGAATTAGGTAGATTTTGTGTTCCAATTTGCAAATTACTGGTTAAAAGCTATGTCAATAAATATATAACTTATTCTCCCATTGAGTTGTGAAAAGAAACATAAAACTTGTTAATTAGGGTTTAAAAAAAGCCTTAAACTATTCTGACTTACTTTAATGACATATTTATTCAACATACAAATAATAAAATGAAGTGAACTTACCAATTTTTCCCCTGATAATACTTCAAGCAGACGGATAAGAGTAGTTCCATCACCAATATCTTTGAAAAGATCATTGATATGAATTGGGTCAGGTAGCTAAATAAATTAAAAGAATTATATCATCATAAAATAGAAAATATTTAAACATTTTACACTAGGCAAGATAAATATTAAAGATCTTTTAAATAATAATACTGATTTCTATTGCATAACACTTAGTGCTACAATTTCACACACAACTCAAATCAATATTCAATAGTACTAGATATAATTGATAACTTTTATTCTGGCAAATTGACTTATCCAGTGATTATAACTTAACATGATTTACTCAATTACTTTATTAAACAAGACTTCACTCAACATTATCAATGATTAAATGCATGCAATTTATTCTTGTTTATATGTTTTCAGTAAGAAGTGTGATAAACTTCATAGTATCGCTCGCATCTCACTGATGCTAAAGAGAGAGGTATCTGTGATGATGGAGAAGCTTTGTAGCTTAGGGAACAAAACTCATCCAAGTATCAATTGGTTCATAAAATTTCAGAAAGACAACTATAGTTAGCAATATTCGATTTTATATAATTATTAACAAGGATCGAGTATCAATATGAATATCATGACTGAGACCCAGGTACATCCGGCTGACGAGTCCCTTAAAACACAAGACGTAAGCCCTATACTCCACACCTAGACACAATCCATCTACTCTAAAAAAAAAAACTTAATTCTGTTACCAACTTTGTTTATGCGAATATGTCATCCCATAGATGTAAATACTGATAAGGCATACGTGAGAATAAGTTAAAACACCTGCCTAATACTTTCTAATTGCTAACGGTTTACTACTAGTATCGGGGAATTTGTGAGGAATGTAGGATTTCAAGAGTTTAAATCACGAGCTGATCTTAGCTAGATCATCATTGAAGACCTGGAAGCAAACGATTACCGTTTCACCCTAATATGGAACTCCTCAGCAGCGCTCATTTTGGAAAATAACTTAGGACCTTCGGTCAAGCATGCGAATGGTTAACTTGTAGATCACTGACTCAGTTCATATTGATGATCACCCAAATTGTACAAAAATAATTATTTCCAAATGATTCTTAAACTTGGCCGTTACAAAACCATTGATCATTAAGTGATCAAAAGTGTAGACAGTAACAGTAAAAAATGAGATGCCTCATGCTAACTTATCAGTATCTATTAATATCAATGAAAAGATAGTAACTGGTTTGGTTTTTCCTCACGCTGATTAAAAGTACATTGTATAATCTTAGTTATGTAATTATTCCATATAGTGTTTTTGTAAAGAACAGTAATCAGTCAGACACAATTATTTATTATTCAATTGATTCATAATCTCAACTATCAAAATTACTATAATATCCACGAAACCCCTTCTGATAATAATCAACACATGCTCACTAGTGATTGACACCATGAGGTATTTCTTGGAATTCTAGTGAGAATCAGTGACCAGTGGAGTTCAAACAGGTCTGCTGTGAGATAGTAACTCACTGAAGACAATGGTGGATAGTTGCTCAATGTTGTGGATTGGTTGATGTTAGACATTAACAACGTTGAATGCCGGCTCAGTGGTTCTAGATGTTAAGAGCTCGCGCGCAAAACTGATAGGTCCTGGGTTCGAATCTCTCGAGGCGGGATCGTGGATGAGCACAACTGAGGAATACCACAATAGGACGAAACAGACGTCCTGCGCTTCCAGGTTTTCCATGGTGGTTTAGCTTCAATTGATTCATGATCTCAACTATCAAAATTATTTAACTAAATTGTAAAATTCATATAATATCATTTCAAGTACCTTTATTAATCAAATTTATTATTGTGTGAACCGAAATGCAGATTTTCTGTGCACATCTATTAGTTTTGTTTATATCGTATATATTGGTTAACCTCTACACATAAAATTTCTTGAAAAAATAAAGGTTTATCATCACGAATTCACAATACAATATTAGAGTTCAATCACTCTGTAGTATTCCTCTTTTTGTGAGTTTTAAATTAGACTTTAGCTTAGAAAATCACTGAAAACTAAGAAACACTGAACAGAAGTTTTGTCCTAATATAGGACTCTTAAGACATAGGCAGCCACTTAACCTTGAAATCAACAAGTTTGACATCCGATGGTTTACATTCCTAACTTTAATCAATTCATGGAAGTGAGCAAACATTTGTGGGGAAACGTTCTACACCTAACATGGCTAGCTTTCTCGTTTGATCCATTCATTCACATATTAAACTTGCATGAACATGAAAAGTATTTACAAATATTTCTCAATAATGAATTAAATAACTTTATACACGTTACACATATTACTACATTGTTAAGCATTTTGTTTGCTGATTAGAATCGGTGAGTGCATGTGGAAGAATCAGAACATTAGAAATGAAATGAATTCATTTCACTACATAATGCTTGCTGTTCGTGTTATACAAAGTTTGTCATGAGAACTAATTGGGTAAAACTCTACACTGTTAGAACCATTATTGTGAGTAATAGCCTTTAGGAACGCTTGACCACATGGAGTACGTTAGCGAAACAAGAAATTAAGTAAAGGAGACCAATTTATTTGTTTAATTTAAAATTACAGAGTTCTTTGGTAAAATGTGAAAACCATATAATAAATACTTCATTTGTCCTTTACATCCTTCATGATTCTTCTGATTCTTAATACCTTCAAGTTCCTTTTCTGTTTTCTTCAGTTCAATCTTCTCAAGCGTCTGCTTCCAGGCATTCCATTTCTGATTGGTGAGACATACTATTTTTGTCGACAGACATAAGTAACATACACCACAGTACTACTACAGCTGTTTGACCATATGTTGAAAATCTTCAGCGGAAAGCACTAATAATCCCAAATACATAATCGAACTGAATACTACAGATTTTTGCAATGAACACGAAAGACAACTAGTAGATCAATATCTAATTTTCCAGACTTCCACGTTCAGCCAAACAAAAAGTCATTGTTATTCAACTCTTCTAGACTTCCATTGATTCTGTAGATGGCATCAATCCTGATGAGAACCGCGTTTGATAATTCTCATAGAATTACTTGGTAATTTTTGTTTCAATTTTAATATGAGCTGTTTATATGATCCATTTGTGATAACTGTATTACTTATGAGTAACTAGTTTCAAGTGTATAATTTCCTCCTTGTATTTCACTGGTTGACTGTTAACTAACTGTTCTCTAATTAGTATAGGGGGATTTGTAAAGATTCTAGACTTTTCACAGTTTAAACCACAAATTGATCTTAGCTAGACTACTATTTAAAACCTGGAAGCATTGAACAGCCATTTCGTCTTAACATGGGACTTCTCAACAGTACGGATCTACGACCCTACAACTGGGAATTGAACCCAGGACTTTGAGTCTCCCATGCAAACGTCCAACCTCTAGACCATTGAGCAAGCATCCAGAAGCGTCAATGTCTAACGTCAATTAGTCCACGATGTTGCACGGCTACCTCCCAACGTTTACTAATTAGTTGACACACTTTATCTGTGCAACCTTATTGAACTGATTACTTTTGCGATTGTTTCTACTGACAGTTGACCGTTGTTGTAAATGAGTTTATCACAATTTTTGAAACCCCAGTTAAATATTATTTTCAGAAGAGGGGTTTTGTGGAGATTTCAGTATTTTTCAAAATTGAAATCATGAGTCAATCGAAGCTAAATCACCATGGAAAACCTAGAAGCACTGGACGGCGTTTCGTTCTAACATGGGACTCAGCAGTGCGCATCCACGATCTTGTTCCGCAAGATTCGAACCCAGGACCCATCATTCTCGCGCGCGAGCACTGTTGTGAGATAGTAACTCACTGAAGACAATGGTGAACGGTTTCTCAGTTTCGTGGATTGGTTGAAGTTAGACATTAGCAACGTTGAATGCCGGCTCAGTGGTCTAAAGGTTAGGCGCTCACGCACGAGACATAGGTCCTGGGTTCGAATCTCTCGAGGTGGGATCGTGAATGCGCACTTCTGAGGAACCCGCAATACGACCAAACGGCCGTCCAGTGCTTTCAGGTTTTCCATGGTGGTTTAGCTTCAACTGACTCATGATTTCAACCATAAATATTATTTGTTGTAGAACCATTGGTGATTATTTTTATAAATTTATTTCTAAACACTCTAAAAACCCAAAAAATGTTTGACTTTGATCGACCTCATGAACGTTATTGCAATGAATCAAAATATATGCAATGCAACTAACACAACTACTCGAGACCGAAGTTCTTGTGTTCGATCCCCGCGTGAGGGGTTATCTGAGGAGTCCTAGACCAGGACGAAATCGTCGTTCAATGCTTCCAGGTTTTCAATGGTAGCCTAACTAAAACTGGTTTATGATTTCAACTGTGAAAATTACAGTATACCTTAATGTTACAGCAGTGTACATGTATCCTCATATTTTGCATCCACTCGAGAATTAGTTTCAATCAACTAGACTGGAGAAAAGTGACTTCAAAAAGTTTTGATTTAAAGAAATAAAAAGCCTCGAAAATTCATAATAAGGATGTGTTTAAACATACCTTTTGCAAACATGCATTGACCCAATTAGTGAAAGTTTTCTTCTGTACACGTTGTTGTTCGTCTATGAATATGAATCAATATTGTACAATTAAAAATAATCATTATACGATAATAGATAACGCTTCATAGTATAAATATATCATCTAGTTACAAAAATAATTACCCTCTTTGATGGATCAACATCACTTGTAGAGTCTCAGGTGATGTTAACAATGTGTTGGTGGTTGTCACTTTCTGAAATCTCACATCGTGAAAGGATACTTCTCTCCCTGAGGTGATTGAAAACGAAACTGTGTTAGTGGTGGTGAATGTCAACATGAAAGCATGACCTCAAAACCTACGAGACAATTACTTGCGGTCGATTACACATGGCCATCTTGTGAGTACTTATAAATGTGTAAGCTTCATACTTTCAAGACCTTGCCGCTGACGACCAGAACCCACATGAGAATATGAGGTGTGTTAATATTAGGGTAGACCACTTTAGCCTCTTCTGTTCGTTGTGAGGTAGCATTGCTGGAGATTTTGGTTGTCTGGGTAAGAAACCTTGATGCCATCACACCTTCAGTCATCAGTAGTACAACCTCGTCTACCAGTAATCTATGGGAACTATGAGAAAAGATTTCTTGATCACATTTCACGATTTCGCTTCAATTAGCAATTATGGTTAATTATTGTATAAACCCAATATATAGGTATATTCCCAATCTTTCTTCATAATAGATATCTGGTTAAACTTTTTTCGATAATATAAAATGTTCAGTAATTGACTGACCAATGACTAGATCACTTGAAGATTGTATCTGGGATTGAATAATCAAATGCATATTTGTTGCGAATACGATTATAAAGGGAATATCACAGAAATAAAAACCAGCTCTTTTGCTAAACTTGAAAAGATAAATAATGTCATTAATCGTCATCCAACTTTACCCCGAACTTTAAGGTTTTTGACGCAAATGTTAAAACGATTTAGCTTAAATTATATGAAAGCAGCAGATATTGAACCAGAAACATTTTAGTAGATAAAATATTTATCAAGATGAAAATATACATTCGGTTCTCTCGATAAATAAATAAAGACAAGCATGACAATGCTTGCAAACTTACAACCATGAAGATTTGTAGCCTAAGAGAACTTCGAAAGTATTCTATTCTCTTGAATCGATGGTTTCATTCTCGGTAAAAACTATGCTATATTGACAACTTTGAGACTCTAAAGGTGATCTTCTTAAGTTTAATACAGCCACTAGTCATTCAGAATCCATATAATATGAGTGAATAATTTTCGTATCAGTTAGGACACAATGCAGCTGGGACCTTGAGATATCTATCAAATATTCTTGACTACGGTCTTGATACAAACAAATAATTTCAGTGAGTAGTTAACGCTTCAGATATGGGGTTTTCTGAACTAGAGGATTTAATTGTGTAGTTTCGTTGTCTTTCTTGACAGGATCATCAGCAAACTTCAAGAAAATAAGGAGTATAAGCATACTATACTGATGAACTAACCAGATTAAAAGTAGTGTCTTCCGTTTCCGTAAGAAACTCAAAAAGTTAAATTAATTTACTTTGATATCATGTTACATTAGTTGTGCAGTTGTACGACATAAATTTTTATCGATGTAAGCCGTTTTCAGAACCAAATACAGGTAGTTTTAATCTGGTTCTTAATATAGTACAAGCGTTTTGAAATTCACGATATCCCGAACAGACTTAATATGACCGTTTTTAACTATTTTTCAAACTGTTTGGATTGTTAGTTAGTACAGTAGGATTTAGTGATATACAAAAGACTGGATCTATCTACAACTGCCTGTTACAGACAAATCCAATGTAGTGCAGTCTGACATCCGGCATGGATACAAATATAATAAAAGTCAAGTCTTGAAATTAAATCTTTTATGAAAACTATACCCTAATACATAACAAAAACACACTAAATTGATGAAAAAGCGACCTAAAGAGCTGGAGACTACAAATGTTGCAGATAGCTTCAACCCATTTTGACTGTTCTCAATTACGCCACGCAGTGTTATTGCCCATTTAATTTGTAGATTCGTAATTCCTCCATGATTATTGATTTCATTTTTGCAGTTTAGACGTCCGTACGTACGAGTATATTTATTTATTTATTCGGACACATAAACATAGGTACAAGGGGGCATCAAATACATATGCGCCACACAATAACGATGAGGCCAGTAGCATTTATCATTGATTTTTGGGTGTCCAAACCGAAGCACGTGGTTTTCATAGGAGTTCACACCCGGAGCCTTTGACCTAGAAATCTAATCCAAAAGTCAGTCAAGCAACGTTACGAGATGCAGTCCCATGGAAGCCGGTGACTGTTTCATACACCAGTAGCTCACTCGAGATACTGGAGCCAATGTCTAACATTGGTTTGGAATCAAGGTTTTCCAACTCTTTTAGGTGGATCATCCACATCAATCAACTCGATCAAGGTGCCGGACATTAGCTTTCAGTCCTTTCAATTTCATAAACAACACCCCCGCTACGAGAAAGCATTGAGTATGACTTCTCTGATAGTGACTGTACACGCGCGGTCATGTGAGAGCATTTCGAGTAGAAGAATGAACTCTCCCCACCCTCGACCGTAACAGGGAATTCAGGGGCTCCTATGAGTCCATTCTTACACAAGATTTCAATATGTCACAATCGACATAACCTATTCTATAAACAGTCCAGGGTTTATATACCTGAGATTCGAACTTCTATTGGGACTAAACCATTTCGAAGGTTCAGATGTTTTATAGACAGGGTTAATTCTTTGTTTTAGCATTTGTTGTAACCCCATAGATAGTGTAATGTCTCATAATCGGCTATACTAGAAGTATAGACAGCAAATACAGTATCTAAAACATCGCCGTTTATTCAACATCAGAAAATTAATTTCCGACCCTTCGGGATGTTTACAAATACTTGTTTTCTTATTATAAACAATCTACTCAATACTTAATTCATTTAGAACTTTAATAGCGATATTCAAAAAACATTCAGTTCTAACAAAGGTAATCTTGCTAAATTGAACGTAGGATGAATTATTCAAAATCGAATAACAAGTAAATAGGTTAACTAATGGAAATGAAAACAACCAGAAAATAGGTTAAGAAAGGATGATAAGCAGTTAATTTGCTACAATATGCTGAGGGATGGGTGAATTTCACTTAAGAAAATGGATAATTTGTGTAACACGCCTATCTTCTTTAACCACAGAAAAATTGCCCGTACAATGTAGTTAGGACCAAAGTCTATTATGAGTCTTACTACCAAGCTGCATATCCTTTCTACAAAAAAGATGAGTTTTTAAAAAAAAAATTTAAATCCAATTTTATTCTAACCACCTAAGCATACAGTACGAAGAGGTCATTGGAGTTCTGAAAACATATTCCAAGATTACTCCAAAGAAAATGTAAAATTAAACCTACAGAAGTGAATGACATTTTCTAAAAACAAATTAGATTAATTTCAATTGTGATAACCAAGATACTAGAGATTACCTTTCAACATTATAAAATATGTAGGTCTAAAAAACAATAAAGAATAGTTTAGTGGAATAAATATACTATTCTGGTTGTTTACAATGTATATTATATATAGTGGCTTGGTTTATTGCCTTCGATGAGTAATAAATGAACATAGTAATAATATCGTAATGAGCATTAGAATCACGACCATGAAACAAGTTGGAAAACAAAGACTTTCCAAAATAGGTTGACACATCCACTCAGTAGTCTGAAGTTCATGTAGACCACTGATTCGAAATCATGATTCCCCAAATTTCCTGGATTGAACCTCTGTATCCACAAACTGACTTGAGGTGTCAAACATCGCTTCTCACTGAGGGTACCTTAAAAGAAGACAATGATTAAGATTTCCCTATAGAAGATCACAAACGTTCGAAGCCATTCAGGAGTCCTGAATATATATATATATGTATATAATTTGACATTAAAAAAAACTCACTGAGAACATTAGACTTAACATTATTTCCTGTTGGTTTCTGTTGAGAAACTTTTTTCATCCTCCCTAACAGAGAGGAGGACTAATCAATAAATAATCCTCTGAATTCAATTTCAAACAATTAAATACAAGTTTTATTGACATGATTAACATATAAATAATCCATGAGTCCTAATAGGATGGAATAATTTGGAATGTTTAACTTGATGTTTATTACAATACTCATGAAGAAATGATCAATGACAAAATACTTTCAATATTCATCCTACTGAACCCCAATCCACATTGGGTAACTGTAATTTCATTGGGAATCTCAGAAGGAAAAAAATAACCAGTCGGCAAATTTTACAAAAATTATACAAATTAATAAATTGAGGTAAAAGTAGCGTATATTTATGAGGAAAATATTAAAAAAATACAGATGATGAAGGTTATTTCTGTACCAATGAAATGTCAAGTTTAAATATACATACCAGTTATTAAAGTGTATTGCTTTTTTCCAAAAAAATTACTCCAATAGGCAAAAAGTAATAATAATTCTGATTGGTTTTCTTTGATACATTAAAGATTTCATATTGAGAATTACCAATAGATGGATTATTTAAGAAATTTTCAAGTACATAAATTTACGAATTGAAAAAAAACATAACCAACAGAACATAAATATAAGGAAAATGAGTCTGATTTGTTTTGGATAAGAATTAACGCTTTATTCATGTGATTGGAGACAATTTGTAAGAAACTCTTCTTGATCGAGATCTCATAGTAACTGCCACTAGTCAGTAAATATTATTTGCAGTTCTAAGAAAATTGAGACTTCCCATGGGGTTCAAACCCAATATCACAGTTAGGGATGTTACCATTGAGCTATTCAGGCCATGACTGACAGCTTGAACGATAAACATTTGCAGTATTTGATCACTGGTCAATGACTAATGTTATAATCGTCCTTATAGTGTTGATCGATGTATAGTTAATTAGACAATTAGCTACACTAAAACCTAATTGACAAGATGTTACGTCCTGAGAACGTACGATTCAGCTACGATTACACAGGCTTGTTACACCCTCGTCCAACCTTTTATGTAAATCGAAAGAATGAGAAATGACTAGGAAACTGTTAATGGCAAATCCAATTAAAGTGTACACGAATCACAAGTTTATATATACCTATCGTTCTGACACAGATGAGAACAAATAATATGGGACTTTAACTAAATGCACAGTTGGCATCCTACAGTATCATGATTTGTTTATAATCTCTCACCTTACAGTTTGATCGGGGATAGCATGTGAGCATAGGCAAATAATTTCTAGACTCGTCCAGCGTAAGAAAGAATTATATCAAGACTTTATTGGCTTCATATTTGATAATCTTAAGTGGAAGGTAAGAATTTGATATTTACGTCCCCACAAACGATAAGACTTGACACTGCCTGCGAATTCCCTGGTACAGCTGAGAGTGGGGAGAGTCGGCTCTCCCTCTCGAAGTGTTATCACATATCCACGCGCATACAGCCACTATCAGAGAAGTCATACTCAATGACTTCTTGCAATGAGGGTGTTGTTCAAGAAAAAGAATAACGAAAAGTGAATAACTGGCACCTTGACCGAGTTGGTTGATATGGAGGATTCACCTAAGAGAGTTGGAAAACCCTGATTCCAAACTAATGTTGGACATGGGCTATAGGATCCTAAGTAAACAACTGGTGCGTGAACCTACTGTTGATCACCGGCTTCCATGGGACTGCATCTCGTAACGTTGCTTCACTGACTTTTGGATTAGGCCTTTAGGTCAAAGGCTTCAGGTGTGGCTCCCCTATGAAAACCACATACTTCGGTTTGGGCAGTCGGGGTGTATTCCAGCCCTCACACAAATGAAATGATTTATGTGGCGCATATGCATTTGGTACCCCCTTGTACCAATGTTTGTGCTTAAATAAATAAATAAGAGTTCACACTTTACATTGAAGTATCTATAAACTGTAAGGAAGATTTGCAATGTCTAGTACAAAGTTTGAGATTGTTAACTGTAGTCATCGATTAATAGTTTAAGTGTTATGTAGAAGTATGTTTTCTAGATAAGGAAGCGTCAGAGATATCAATAACTAGTGATTGAGGAAATTAGGTGACAAAACTCATACATGACCAGTAGTGTTAACATTCTTTATGTTTCAGTAATGTTGAGTAATTCGATATTTTGAACCAAGTT
This sequence comes from Schistosoma rodhaini, assembly GCA_944470415.2. NCBI lineage: Eukaryota > Metazoa > Platyhelminthes > Trematoda > Strigeidida > Schistosomatidae > Schistosoma > Schistosoma rodhaini. Next base: position 34,092,269 of record OX104037.1, read on the forward strand.
GCTCCTTGTTTCACTCAGTATCTTCTATTCATAATTTAAAATATTTTACTCTTTCCTCAAAACTTCGAGATAAGTACGTTAACAGACATAAATATGAATATACCATAGTTGATCTAACAGTACAGGCAATTTATCAAACGTGAACGAACTACTCACCATGATAACGTTTGATGGACGTCAACATTGGTAGGAAGTTAAAGTAAAGCCACAACACCAAACGCTTGATGTGCTGGCAAACCGGTTATCGTTATAACTACGAGTGCTCTGTTTAACCATGTTGATCTGTTGACCTTCAAACCGCAAACGTATGCGACCAATCAGCTAATGGCAAAGTATTTTCTACCGTTGTTTGTCCTACATTCGCAAGATGAAACGTAAGTGCCTTTTTCTCATTGAATTTCCACATCTGGATGAGTCATATATGTACGTAAGTAGACGAACTAATCAAATAGTGACAATCATTAGCCATGACATGTGAGTCATTTACATGTCCTTAATTAGGGACACGTTAGTTATCTGCATGCCATTAACATGGTACGCTTTAAGATCAAGAGTGATTCATAGGCCGTGTATACGAGACAACAAAAAAGTTATTTTGCATCACTGTTTTCTAGCCATTGTCTAGGCGCAAATCGTGTTTGCAAAGGATGAATAAATCACCTTTCAAAGGGCTAACGCTTATTTTCGTTTCAGCCATCAGACTACATGTGTTGTCTTTCTTTGCATTTCAGCCGTAGTAATCTCCTTTCTTTTTGAACAACTCAATTGTGACAACCAATTATCCCAACGAATAAAGAGAAAAATCTAACCAAATGTTAAAATCCTTTTTAGCTGAAGTTAACCGCAAGGTTTTTTAATGTTTAAGTGTATTATATCCAAGATCTTCGGACATATATTTGTTTATTTAATGAGCGACTGGTGCATAATTTCCATTGAAGATTTCATTTCAAACCCTATATTTTATTGCATTTTTCTTTGTTCGGCATGTTGAACTACTCTACACCAACATGTTCATAGCAGACAGTTGGGGATACCTCCAGACGTTTGAAATGGAGTCCCTTATGTAGATTTCTCCCTCAATATACAAGACTCACTCACTAAATAAACGGGAAAGTGAACAAAAGTGCCGGATACAACACACTTATTAAACTTCTAAACGTTGCGGACAACCTCACCCCTAGGGTATATTAATATTTAACACAGACCGACCTAACTTTCCTCATTAGGTCGCTTCTCTTTCTTTATTCGTTAGGATTATTGTTCGTCACCGATGAGTTGCTATGACACAGTAAACAAAAGACACAAATATTCCTACATCAAATGGAGCATTAAACAAGTGTCAGTCTTACTAATGACCTAAAAACTAAGATAGTAGGCCATTTGTGGCCCATTGATTTGACTCCAATTTGAAAGAATGAACAGATATCACATAAATATAGATCTTCCATTTAACTCCGTATATTAACTAGGCTAACCCTGTTTGTGTGATGGCAGTAATAAAAAACCAAATACTAGTTGCTTTGGGTGAATTTATTTCAAGCACTTGTTTTTCCAGACGGACATTCAGAATGAAAAGCGGGAAAGTGAGGTGAAGAAGGCAACTTGCTAACTCGTTTTGGTACAGCGTGATTTGATACTTATGGTCAGACAAAAATAAGCCAAGAATATGTGATGAAATAAAGTAAACGATACACATATATACGAGAGTAATCGAAAAGGTCCGAATGTGACTTAAGAAGAATGAATAAATCGGTCTGTCCGTCAGCTAGAATAACCTATTTGGGTTTGACATAGCAGCAGACACAACAGGCTTTTAGGCTATTCCAATAGTATTGTGCGAATTTTCGATATTCACAAACCGTTACTTCATTACAGCAAAGAAGTAACATTATTTTCAAAAATTTGAACTGAAAAAATTCTATGAGGAGAAAATATTATTTCTGCACTTCTGGAGAAAGGTAAAAAGTTTTAAACAGAGTTGGATGGATGGGCAAGTTTCAATCCATTTGGTGCTCATCATTTGGATGTATCTGTACTCAGGATTTATGCTTATACTATGACCTAAACCCAGTACCTTTCTCTTCAAACGCTCAATTCATTATCCATTGAGCTATTAAACCCAGATAGCTACTGGCTCTTATGACACACGTCTTGTATTCCAATGCCAGCCACTATCCAACTCTGTCTAATAACTCTTCCTACTTAGTGGCAATATCGTAGCAATCCTCGGACGAAGCACATATACCAAAAGAGACTGGTCAATTACATATCTCAAAGTCAACCCAAATGATCTACACAACCCTTACAAGTGAACTGAAGATAGAAAATGGATTTAACTCTCTGTACATTTCCTGTCAATCTGTAATAACTATAAAAATACCAAAAGATTGAATTGTAAACATTAAGAAATATTATGAAGCATGTATGTTTTAAGCAAATACAATCAAATCAGTGAATGACAGCCGTAGGTAACACCTGTTTTTAAAAAAAATAAAAGTTTCCTGTTTGGCATAGAATAAACGTAATAAATCTCAGTGAAATATTTGTTACTATGACTATGTGTAAAACAAATACAAATTCGCTCGAATTAGGTGGAAACTGGTTCTAATCGATTGATCATATTCAAGTATGTTTAAATCACATTGATAACAAACAATCAAATAGTATTAAAAACAAAGAGCTCAGTTAGTTCAATAAAATATTGTTCAAGGTACAACTTGGATGAATTAAAGTAACGCTATACTTGGAGAAATCATGCTTGACTAAGATGTTAACCAAAATCAATAAAGAAACAACTTTCCTACCTAAAAAAAACACTAGAAAAATTCAATAAATTAAGTAGTTAATGTTGAGTTCTATCAAACCAACATTAAAAGAATGTTCAAAAGCTGTAAAAAATGATTAATTATGATCAGGTTGTTTTCAATTACACACAGTACTCCATTTCTAAAGAAGAGTAGATATATCTATGTTAAATATTAAAATATGATTTGTAAATATATTTTTTATAGATTCTTTCCTTAAAATTTTATATGTGTTCCACATAGTTGTAATTAGCTGTAAACGTTTTCGTGCAAAGTTTTTGATTTTAGTACTTTCGAAGATTGATTATCGCTCAAATACCCGTGTTTTCTAATCAGCTGCTTGTTCTCATGCTAAACAGACGCCGTCGGTACTATACTGAGCTATCTACCCACTCACCAACCTGTCATATTTAAACACTAACATATCTGAGTCACTCTGGGGATATTTAATCATAAATAAACCTGGATATAACGGTTGTGGAGTTTGGGACATTTCGATTACTTTTCAGAAGACACCATACGATGTGCTTAACACTTCACTCATTCAGAGAATTTATGTTTCGTGTGAGAAAGGATCACAACTACTGCTAACTGCCTAAGATCTATATCTTAATGGCCGTCTCAGCAACAACCTCTTTGTTCACATAAACTAGACAAAGGGAATTTCTGAACAAATTATAGTGGCTATTACTGACCAAACTCAGTTCATTATTCAATATATTGGCCAAGATTTCTGATGTACGTTTCTTGAACATTATTGTTTGAAATTCACCGTTTCATAAATAGGTAGCTAAAGTTTCTGATAAGGTGTAACTATTAGAACATTCACAAGCATCCAATACTCAGTTTTGGTTTGGGCTATAGAGATTCATCATCTGTTGATTAAGGCTTATGGCTTATTAGGTTTCAATTTTGTCTCTTTTTTTAATGCATTATCATACTTCCTTACTCCTTGGACGGGTGTGCAACACAGAGATAGTTATCAAACGTTAAGGAATCAATATAAATGGTCAGTCCAATAAATACGCGAAGTCAGTCATTAAGCTTGTCAGTTATACCTTTCGTGTTAATGAGAACATAGAGTGTCTCCCGGTTTCCTCTGCTTTCTGATTTTCAACCCACTGTCCATATCATAGATAGTGAATTGAATTCGAAAAAATCGTTTAGGCAATCACTTTTAATCAAACACTTGAGACTAAAAACGTTGTGTGTGTAAAAATTGTCCTAACGTTAGTACCATCTGACCAAAAGATTATCAGTGACTGAATTATGGTTTCATGAGTGCAATATCAAGCTAAAACAACAAACGATAAATTGATTATAAAATGTTATATGATGTGATAACTGAATGGATTGACTTCAAAGGACTCCAAAGGATGTTTTTAAATGGAACAAATATATTACTTTATATAAGGAATATTGTGAATGTGGAGCTGTATGATTCATTCATCCTAAATATTGAGAAATAAAGTTTTTGATGACCTCGGCCCAAGTATTCATTGAACAGGTTACTTAACAAATGATCAATCTCAGTCACCAAATATACTTCCTAAGTAACTCATTGAATAACTTAATTAGCGTTTCAAGCTAAAGGTACTGTGTTCGAGTCTCAACGCAAATATCAATCCTGAAATGCAGGTATAGTCTGCTTACGAGTCCCAAATAAGACGAAATAGGCGCGCCGGATCCAACTGGTATCCACTTAACAAATATATTCAAATTGTGTAACAATGTATTTCATCGACATCTGATTAAAAATCTACTTAAGCAGAGTAGACTAATCACCGAAGCTACGTAAATAAAAAATTTAAGTTCTAAACTTCGATGATAACTCTTGACTCAAAGTTATTTGACCTATATTGAAATGTCATTGATGACTGTTCTAAATATGAAATTTATTATGAACACTATTTTTTGATTCTACTGTGGTGTATGCTACTTATGTCTGTCGACATTAGTAGTATGCAACACCAATCAGAAGTGGAAAACCTGGTAGCAGAAGGCTGAGAAGATCGAGTTGAAAAGAACAGAAACGGAAATAGAAAGGAATTTTAATTTGGGAGAATCATATGGAATGTGGAGGACAAATGATGTAAGTTTGTAGATGAAGTATTTAATGTATGGTTTTCACAGTTTATCAAAGAACTCTGTAGTGTAGAACTTTATTTTGTTCTAATTAAACAGTAAAAATGGAAAAGCACTCATAGTTGTGCTATTAGGGAAAAACAACTATCTTAAAGAACAGAAAAACAAATAGGAAATTCATACCTTCAATAAAAAATAAAAATGGAACGTCTGGGAGACTAGAGCTGAACAGAAAGAATAACTAAATTATGAAACTCTCCAGTTGAAAATTAAAGTCATTATGAATGAAATTAGTATTTAAACAAGAGCACAGAGATCAGTCTAGAACTCCTTATTGGTTAAATTTTTCTTAACAAACATTGAGACGTTAGTCTAGCGAAAAACGTAGTTGGGGTGGAGAAATTTCCACAAGTATGTATAAGTTATTTACATCATTCATCATTTACGAAGAATCTGTAACCTGGTGAAGATGCTTAGGATTATCAGAGAATCACATCTATCGATTCAGTTCACTTCAGTAAAAGAAATACGATCTAAGGTTTCAGTGTTGGATTGTCGAACTGCGATGAGAAGTGATGTATCTGTCAAAAGGTTACTTAGTAGAAAATCATCGTGAAGTGAATGAATGATTAATAGATATAGGTTTGTTCATATAAACGGAAGAAGTAACCCGATGCATCCACTTGCCTCTCAAGTCATTAAATGTTCCTTAGAAAGTAGCTTAAACGAGGAATTGTGGGTATTAACACGTTTACACACAAACCTCACGGGAAGTAAACTCGGAAGCTTCGAGTTCCGCAGTGGGTGCCTAACCTTCAGAAAACTGAGTTCTTTAAAGCAATTAGTCCATGCGATAAATTTAGTGTAATAAGAAGACTAAGATTGTCAGAACTATTTGACATGTTAGCGTAATACATTTCGAACAATCTGATCACACATATACTTGTTTAGAACATTAAATATATGAAAATCAATAGGTCAGTTAGACAAATACAGAGTAAGAGGAAACAAACATAATAAAGAAAATAATGTGAAAAACAATGTGAAACTGACAACTCTGGATAGTAAGTTAACGTTACCAGTGTAAGTTTAAGGTGAGAACAAATTATTTATTATTCATAAAGGGGGTCGTGAGTTTTACTATGACCAAGGCTTTAGCAGGCCTCAATGTTGTTTCAACTAAATATTGGAAGTAGAGGACGATAAATGTTTATCATCTACTCTTATTATGTCATTTAATTTTATTTGTCATTTGTAATCATTTAGGTACATGTTCAGATACAGTAATTTGGAGATCATGATCACTCCTCTTAATGAATGTTTGGCCAGACACACATTTAAATTGATAAACACAGTGATATGTGACGTAATCGTTTTCATGTTTTTTTAGATTTTTAGTGAACATGGTCTATGCATGTGAATTAAGAATGAAATGAAAAGGATAACTGATTAGCAGATGAGTTTTTCATATCAATAGGTTAATTGTTTGACAAGTGATTTTTGCACAGTCTTCATCGTAAACTGTCGTTTTAACTCATCGGCATATCTTCTACTGTCTATAAATTAAAAGTTAATTAATTATAAATCTGTTACTCAGCTTTATTACAACTCTCCTAGTTATGTATATTTTAAGATCAATAAGCTGTTGACCATTATTGTTTTTTTTATTTATGTTATCATGAGAGTTATGGGTTCGAATGAATAATTAAATACTTGTGACCGGTCATCTGGGATTCTAATGATCTGGTTGGAGGCTCAGGAATGTGGTCATTCTTGTCAAGGCTATCGTTCTTGGAATTAGCGGAATTACTAGTGATGAAATATACGACAGTTATCAAGTTGTATTTACATTTTATAATTTTATTACTAATTATGAGGGATTCAAGAAATTTTATTTTCCAGGTTAGGGCATCACTCTATGGTGATTAGTTGATTGGGTTCTTAAAAAAATTATATCGGTATCTTAACACTATAGCAAGAAGCTAATTTTCTATTCGAAATTAATGTATTTCAAAGGAATCTTGTTAGCCGATGGTAAGAGTTAAGGAAAACTTCGAAACCCTGACTTCTAATGTATGCTATAACCATCAATGAGGAATTCCATGCCTTCCATTCAACTCTGACATCCAGTGTTCATCATAGATAAATTGGTTAATAATGGGAATAATAATCATGTAGTTTATTATTTAAATGAATGATATTGAATAGTTAATTACTATACTATGGATAGAGATGTCAGCTGAATAAAATAACTATGATTTATATAGTTTTGCTGTTAAGCCCCACCCCTTCCCCCACTGACAGGTAATTTTAAAATAGGCATCATACAATTTTTAAAAAAAATTGCATTCACTCACTTTTAATAGATGCAATGATATGACTAATATCATCAATTATCATATCATTAACAGTACCATAGTTGATACCAACATTACAATTATCATCCTTATCATAATCATTGTAAAAAAGAATACTACTTTTATCTAGTTCTCCATAAGTAGTATCTAGTTCATGAATAGAAGAATTTGACTGATGATAATTGGAATCTTTACAATGAATAGATTTAGAATATTTTGAAAGCATTAAATTGAAATTTAATTTATGCTTTGATAAAATATTATTCGTTTCATCATATTTCAATGAAGAATCTTCTTTCATCAAGTTATCAGTATTAGATTCAACATCCAATGAAAATAATTGTTGATTAGATCTAGATAAAATTTCAGTGTTATACACAATTATACTTCCATTTTCCATTCTACTAATATTTTTGTTACTGTTATTATCATCGACATTATGATCATAGTCATCAGCATAAGTGCTATTCAGTGTTTTCGGTTCCATAAGCGGGGAATTTCCAAAAAAGGAGTTGTCGATTTTTTTAGTCCAATTCAGTTATTCTTTTCATCAATTGTGTTTTTTTTAATATGTATATTGCTTTGGTGTGTTTCCAAGTGAAATAACTCCGATCAGTCAGTTGTTTTTCAGTTAACAGTTTACTTAATTAACTCGAAGATTGAACTGAATGCTTTTCAAATTATTTACAATATATATAATTATCACTTCTTTATATGATGTCCACTTTAAGTAATACTCAAAGGGGTTTTAGTAAACACTCAAAAAATGATGGTAGTTGTTGAAATTAACAATAAGTCATCACATTTTCTTCTTTATTTACTGTGGTGATAGCTTATTGATTACAATATTTAACTTGTTACCATTAGGTCATGAGTTAAAACGTCGTTCTATTTATTTCAGTTTGCACAGTTACGTAATATCAAATAAACCATACGTAAGTAGTGTAGCTTAAAGCTAAATGCATAAAATTAGTAAATAGGTTACGAACATTATGTGTTTGGTAAACCAACTCTCTGGTTTATTAGATATGAACCAATCAGATTTTTACTAAACATAAAAATCGAAGTTATTGTTGGGCCTAAAAAAAATAATAACTTGCCCTGTTATACGAAATACTATCATAGAATAACTCTTGACTCGATAACACAACTGAGCACATTAGAACACAAAACAAGATAATACATTTTATAATAAGACCAACAGATCCAATCATGTGATACACAGATACACATATCCTACCAACAATTATACTAGTGATTGCTGTGTGGACATATCCGTTTTCCATATAGGTTCTATAGTAGCAGTAATTAATAGTTGAAAAAACTCATTAATTCTGAATTTCGTTTTTTTATATATTTTGAGTACATAAACATTGGTACAAGGAGACATCAAATACATATGCGCCACACAATAACAATGAGACCAGTAGTAGTTATCATTAATTTATGTCAGATCTGTGATACTGCTCGGGCGCACAAACTGAGGTAGGTAGTTTTCTTTGGGGGCCATACCCGGAGCCTTTGACCTAAAGGTCTAATCCACAAAGCAGTGGAGCACCGCTAGGAGATGCAGTCCCATGATAGCCGGTGGTCAACAATAGGTTCATACACCAGTTGTTTACTCAGGATACTGGAGCCCATGTCGAATATTGAATTGGAATCAAGGTTTTCCAACTCTTTTAGGTGGATCCTCCATATCAACCAACCCGGTTAAGTTGCCGGACATTTGCTTTTCGTCCTTTCAATTTCGTAAAAACACCCCCACTATATACGCGTGGCCATGTGAGAGTATTTTGAGAGGAAGAGAGGATCTCCCCACTCTCGGCTGTACCAGGGCATTTGGGGGCCTTTTTCTTTATTCCACAAATAAGAGATCTATAAAATTTTTTTCACTGTGTTCTACTTATGCTCAACAATACAGTCTATAAATCTCATTTATTTTTTTAATATTTGGGTACTTTTGTCTAGTGAAATCCTAGAAACAATTGTTCAGTAGCAGATAATTATTAATCAAATCTAGTCTTTGGCCAAAGAACCTATTCCATGAAGTTGTAGCTCTTTTTCACAAGCACAAATAACGTATGAAGTTGAACTTTCATATCACTACTTGTTTGTGAAGTATTTGAGTACAAATCTTGTTTACACACGTATCGGCCTTCTCTTTTTATGCAGTTAGAAGTCATGGCGGATAAAATGCAGTATTAAGCTTTCAGTTTTGTCATGATGTTAGAGGATGCTTGTTTTAGTGGTGAGAATATTGAGAAACTTGAATCATTAGAAATATCCTAAAAAGAATTATTATTTATATATTTATTGGATGATGACTGAATCATTGTATTTTTATATTCTCCTACTGTAAGCTTTAGAATGGCTCATAAACCTATATTATATACTTTACTGTTCCTGATTTATCATTAATTAACTGTTCCCCTATTGCTTGAATACTGTGTAATTTATGTCTTAGCTGTGTACCTATTGTAATTTCTTATTTGTGTAGCTGTGGTCAGGGAACTGATGCAAAATACCGTATGAGTTTTTGAGTAAGGATAACAATAAAACAACTAAGATATTTGCTTGCTGACTTAGTCCTTCTTACCGAACAGGAACTTGAGAATCAATAGGCGTTAGGATTTTAATGGCCTTTTCATAGTCATTGAGTGATTGATAGGAAGAATGTCATTGCTTCTATGATTAATAGGTAAACTAAGTGGGCACAAGAACTGGACCTCACCTATAATTAGTAATCCTATCATGCGGGTAGCTAACAAAGGGAAAGGAAATTATTTTTTTGGATGATATACCAATAAAGTTTAGATGTCGTACATGGAAACACCCAAATAAACTCAGTGATTTAAACAATGTATTGATAATTTATGGAAATTAAGACAAAGTAACTCGTTTTATCTCAGTTAAAATAATTTGAAGTAAACATAATAAGAGATAGGTCATCAGTAAATTGTTGTCGACATTCATGATGATAAATGTTGTTGAATATTTCTTATAAATAACCAGTTTATGGACGAATAGGATCTAGTATTTGCAAATTTTATTTGGTGCTGTTATGACCTTGGCTATACGATTATCACGAAATACGATTACCTATTTAGATACTCTAACTTATACAACCAAACTAATGACGCATGCACCCGTACGACAGCCTAGAGCCCCGATTGGTCTTGCCTGTTAAGTCCAGAACGCCAATTCTAGGCTCCGCGATTCGAATCATATATTTCAAACATACTAGATTTATATACAGACAAATTTGACCACATCACACTATAAAATAGAAAATAACATCTGTACAAGATTAAGCCAAAAGTGGCTATGATTGGGAGAAGCTGTTACTATTAAATTGGGAATATCTCAAGAATGGTAAAGCGTATGATAATAGTCAATAGGTCAAATAAGAGCTTATAATAAGAGGAATATACATACAATATAGTCACTTAATAATCATACAATAAGAATGTACGTATAATATTAGTCCATAGGTAATTCCCAACTGTTACCATTCATTTATTCTCATCCGGATATAACAGGTGTTGTGATCAATTTCCTAAATGTGATTTTTATCGCGTCGACAAAAGAATAGATAGGTTCGATTCATTAGGGTCAACGAATTGTGAACTGTTGGTGGAGAAGATTTGTAGCTCAGGTGGGTGATTTTGATGTTCTTTAAGATGGATGCTTTGGTCGTGGAGCTTTCATCGTCCATCTGAACGACATCATCAGCACAAACTTCGGGTAGAAGTGGAGTGTTTGAATTTCTCCACATGTGATTCACAGCTTGTCCTGTGCACCTCGATGTGAACAGTATTTTAAAAAATTGACTCACACTTTCTACTAATTGTTACTTACCTTTAGTTGACCACTAATTCGTAGTCAGTCATATTGTCATTAGAAAAATAAGACTTATAGTTTCATTTAAATTTCAACATTGTATAAGTAATCCCAATACACCCTATTTCATTTCCATTTTACATGTGTGTACGAACATGAAAGGAAATATGAAGGTGGCATTAATCGAGTATTATAGTTCAGGATGATCGAAAATGTGGCGAAATGTCATTAGACTCATAATCCTCCTGATATGGGACTCCCTATCAGTGTGCATCCACGATTCCGGTCGTGAAATGAGTGAAGTTAGACATTAACACTGTTGGATGCCGGCTCAGTGGTCCAGAGTTCAAGCGTTTGCGCACGAGACTGAAGGCCCTGGGTTCGAGACCTTTTGGTGCGGGATCATGGGTGCGCACTGTTGAGGAGTCCCACACTAGGACGAAACGGCTGTTCAGTGCTTCCAGGTTTTCAATGGTGGTATAACACTAATCCATCAGCGATATCAATCAAAACTCAACAATTTTTACAACCCTATACTGAAAATCTGATATTGGTCCCAACATACAAATCGGTCAATTGTAATGATTCGTATGTATTTTCAAGGTGAATTCAGTCACGAGCAGTTAAAAATTACAGTTGACTGAACTATATAAATTCATCATTTTAATCAGTATTAAAATCTAGCTTCCTTCAATACATAGTATACTATTTTACTGAATTTTAAAACGACAGTCAACTACAACTGAAAATTTGAGCAGATGGCGTATAACTCACCGAAAGTAATGGCATATCGTGCATTTCCTGAAACTATATCGTTTTGAATACAATCCCGTGTTCATATGTGTGTGCTCGTTAAAGAGAAGTATTGAACCAGGATAAATGCTTGGTTTGCCAATTTTTGTTAGCCTGTGATAAAAATTTTTATTTTGTAATACTTTTTTTAGTTCCACTCTAATTTTTAGGATTAATGATGCGTTTTGTACTTGATTACTTAGACAACTTCATGATTGATTCCTAGTCACCAGAACTCTTCTACTTTTGAACCTCGAAGAGAAGCACAAGAGATGGAGATCACAGAAGAAGCTTTACTTTGAGGGTTATTTTATGCACAGAAAACATGGGTGTTTATGGGATTATGTGTAAAACTTATATTCTGGAGGACGGCAAAGATGCAGAAATAGTCGAAAAGTGTGGTTATTGTCTAATAGAAAGTTTTATAGGGAGAGAGCGTTAGTTGGTAGAAGTATTTTCAGCACCTTAGAAACTTGTTGTGTCCCTATAACAATAGTGAATGGTAACTTTGGGATCCATTTATGAACCAATACTATGCATATATTTTTTATTGTATAATTGCTAAATAACTAAACTATTCATTTTCGCGTCCCCTTATTATAAGCTTTATTCTGACTTATGAACTATTGTCATACGATTTACCGTTCTTGAATTATACCCTGTCTATCACTTACTATCTCCCACATTCACAGCCACATTTGACTGAATCTTGTATAAATGTTGTTTCCTATTTTATGGTACGATGTAGTCTGTCTGTTTAGTATATAAACTCAGTATGTTTGAAATAAATTATTCATACCGCAGAGGCTGAGATACGTGTTCTGGACTTGACTGGTTGGGACCGACAAGGACTCTAGACTGCTCGTACAGGTTTCGTGTCTCGTTGGTCCGATCGATAATTCACTGCTCTCCAATTGACGGTATTATCACGTCATATAATACACAGGGCACGCAAGCCACAAGATATAACAAAACTGTTGAAGACTTTTCAAGGAATTATTAATGACTGACAATAGTTACTTGTTTACAATTCACTTATATTTATGTACTGAATGGTACCATAATTGACACTGAATAACGTTACCATATTGTTTAAAGTAACTTGTGTATCAATAATTAAAAATCTGAGCAAACAAGTCTAGATAACGGGACAAACAATATTTTATTTTAATTATTTTACTCAATATATCTGTTTCTGATAAAGAACAACAACATTTTATACTATTGATCCGTGAACTTTTTCTTTGATTAACATTTCAACTCCCATAACTGTTTATTATTATTATACTCATAGTTATACTAAAACTTGAAACAAACAAGTGACCTCTAATTTGCCAACTGATCACGAAAAATTTGTTTCCTTGAGTATCTTAAAATGATCTAGTTGTATTTAGCAGCTACCAGTTGTAAATATGTCATGAAATTTATCTACCATTATTGTTCATTTTTTAACAGATGACCTTAAAGTATAAGTTCATTAAACAATGAATACAGTTGAAAATAATAAGTAGTGTTTGATTGTAAACAAAAATATGCTTAAAATATCATATATCAACCGCTCAGAAACATTATAGTTGAAATCATGAGTCAATTGAAGCTAGACTACCGTGGAAAACCTGGAAGCACTGGACGACTGTTTCGTCCTATTGTCGGATTCCTCAGCAGTGCTCATCCACTATCCCGCCTAACGAGATTCGAACCTAGAACCTATCAGTCTCGTGCGCGAGCGCTTAACAATTAAACCACTGAGTCAGCATCCAACGGTGTTAATATCTAACTTCAACCAATCCACGCTCAGAAATACTTATCGGATGCCTGCAAACTAACTCAACATAGAATAACCAACTGATTTTCATGTTTCTTTCTTCCTTCTTGTCTCAACATATACAGTTTGAAATATAATCTAATGTCAAGAAGACTAAGTATAAAGACTTTTATCTTAAACATATTACTAACAAAATACTTTACTCACAATTTTGATATCAACTGCAGTACCCTAGAACTTTCTAGACATATATATATATATATATATATATATATATATATAGCCTGTTGCAAAACCTATTTATAGTTGACATTTTTGTCCATTGCAACAATAATCAATGAGAGTTGGATAAAAAGTCATTATTAAAGCAAAACAATGAATTTGTTACATGACTGTATGATGGTACATTCATGAACAAATTTTGTATGAAAGTGAAATACAAATTGCAAATATTCATTATCATTTATGTTTATTGGTTAAATTAATATTTACAAAGAATTCACGGTTTTCTCTGAAACATCACTGTTCAAAATAGATTCTGTTCACTCGCCGATTAACGTGAATCACTGTGCATACACATCAAGACTTATACACCTATGTGACATTTCATGATTATGGTATTCCTTTCTATTGTGAGTAATATATCTCTTAGTTTTAATAAGTCAATGAAAATATACTCAAACTGTATATTTTGACTTGCTCCATAATTAATTATTCAAATCCATTAGAAATAATGTATACAAATATATAATTCAACCACTTGATTTATTGTAATCTGATCGTAAAGAACTTTGACTCAATCTGTGCTAGTACTTCGTTATTAACTCTACAGTATGGTTGGTTATTAGCCTTTCCAATCTATACCAGAAACAATCAAACAATCAATGAAGTTAGGATAATCTATTTAATTAAATACTTTGCGGACTGGAAATATCTGCCGATCTAATTCGCAAAGACAACATAGTATTAACGATTACGTTAATCTCCTGGTTCATCTAAAAATCAGCGAATACGTTATCCACAGGCTTATAGATCAGATTAATAATTACTGAATAATTGTTAATACAATAGATAATTATCGTATTTAATGGGATTCTCCACTTAACATTTTCCGCAATCACATAGATGAAATTGTCATTTCTTCTTCACACTCCTTTATACAAAAAGAAAATATTTAGTGCAACCCGAAGTTATTCTCTGTATCAGAGTTTCGCTGATAAAGTAAACTGCTATTAAAAATAATTTAAATCATCCGGCATTCTGATGAAATTTGTCTTATTAGTAGTGGCTACTTCTACAACTATCCATGTTTAGCATTATTGATATTATATCTTATTGGTTGAAGGACTCAAATGTGTGTCATTGAGTTCAAGATATGAATACTTCCTGACCTCTTTCACTTCGAGAAACTGTGTAGTTTCATTAGTCCCCTCACAAAATAAGTATAACTCAGGGCCACTCAGATCAACATGTACTTGATAAATGGTTAGATAGTGCTAATTATATTAGTCGGCCACTCGCATGTTTCAGCTATAATATTTGAGATTGAGAAGCTGATTCACGCCGGCTAAATTCCTACAGAAAGTACCACACCCTTCAAGACCTCAAATATGCCTTGATAACGAATGCTAACTAGTACAAAACCTAGGCCGACCAGGGTTTCCTGTCCAATCATCCAACCAGCAAACATCTCTACATGTTTCATATGACGTCGAATCACTTAGAGTAGTGACCACTTTCTATTAAAAGAATGGAAAAAAACGACATCGATTAGTATTCAGTAATAAACTAACGAACAACATGGATACTATGCTCTATATTCATAATTGGGTAAGTTAAGTTTACACTTAATCATTTAATGTTAATAGGAAATTATATCATTCTACCATTAGAATTGAAATAATTACTTCTAGGATATAATTCATGCTCTAATTAATGACAACTGAAACTGAATGCATCCATAGAATTATCTATAAAGAGTAGATATTTTAAAAATTTACCTCTTTTGTAGCATGTACCATTTACAAACTCTCATAATTTTATAGGTATGATGTAACAAAGTATTGAGTTTTTTTTAACATAACTGGGGAGTTGCGAATAAGTTAACCAACACTTTCATGTGATAATTATTATGTGTTAACAATACTTCTTAAGGAATTATTTAATAAGAATCAGAATTGATAAAACTTCATACATCAATAATTATCTTTTACAATCGATTCCATAAATTTAGTTGAATGTCGGTTGTCTACTTATGAGTAGGTATCTGTGTACGTGAAAGTTTTCTGAAGCCGATTATCTTCAGGAAGGCACTGACGTTACTTTTTTGATGGAGTTTTGTTCTCTTAGCTGGATGGTTTGGTCGTGAAGCTTTCATCGTCCTTCTGAAAGATATCATCAGAAATCGGTCAATGTGTTGATAATTTTGAATAAATTTATATATTGATGTTAGATCTTGTATCCAACGGATGGAGTGCTACTGAGCTCTGTAAGTAACGTCCTCCTCTGAGGTGTAGCTTTTTTAGGATCTGACCGTTGAAATAAGTATAAGTCCGTCATTTTTTTATTCCAACATACACATTTTCGCTTGCACATGTAAATTGATATGTGTATTTGGAGGTAAAATATGATGGATATTTATTCACTTTTTTCCGTTTTATTGGGTATAGTGTTTAATAGAGTGGCATTAACGTGACTGTGAGGAACATGCTTAAAGTTACTGTTCGTCTTTGATTAATTTTAGTTATTATTTGATCACACATGAATAGCAATCGAATGAAAAATTCTCCTTTTCAGATTTATATTCTACCATCTTAACTCATCATTTAGTGCTATATTTATTCATAATTGATTAAGTGTATTCATTCTCTCTCAGTTATGTACTACAGTACACTCTTCCTCAAACTTGACTCATGAAAATAACCTCCTGACTCTGTGTTACGACGTTTTCACCAACTTATATTAAAAACCAAATGGGGCAAAATCTTTGAAAGGTATTGTTACGTTATTAGTGAGAAACAACTGAATATATTAACTTTTATGTAACTTAAGAAAACAGCAACGAAACACATTGATTTTAACGCATACTACAACAATTATTATACTTGCTTTGTACTTAGATCACTGCTATATTTATGAAACTTGAATAAAATTCCTTAAATAACAGATGAAGTTTCAAACTAGTGATTACTATAACTATGGTTGAAATCATGAGTCAATTGAAGCTAGACCACCATCGAAAACCTGAAATCACTAGGCGGCCAGTTCGTCCTATTATGGGACTCCTCAGCAGTGTGCACCCACGATCCCGTGTCGCGAGATTCAAACCCAGGACCTACCAGTCTCGCGCCGGAGCACTTAACTGATATACTACTGAGCCGACCGGCATCCGATGGTGTTAATGTCTAACTTCAACTGATCCACGAAGTTGAGCAACCGTTCACCAATTGTCTCCAGTGAGTTACTTACTATCTCACAACAGACCTGGTTCAACTCCACTTGTCACTGCTTCTCACTAGAACTCCAAGAAATAGCTCCTGGAACCAGTCACTAGTGAGCATATGATTATTATCAGAAGGGGTTTTTTGTGGAGATTTTAGTAATTTTATTTAGTTGAAATCATGAGTCAATTGAAGCTAGACCACTGATAGATCCTGGGTTCGAATCTCGCGAGGTGGTATCGTGGATTTACACTGCTGATAAATCCCACAATAGGACAAAACGACCGTCTAGTGCTTACAGGTTTTCTCTGGTGGTCTAGTTTCAATTGACTAATGATCTTAACTATATAAAAAATTACTAAAATCTCCAAGAAAAACCCCTTCTGATACTATAACTATAACACCATTAAATGAAATGTATTTTTTAAAAACATTTATTTATTTATATCTTTATTCCACATTATTAGACACATCATTTTAATGTACATTAGAATAATTCAAAGATGATATTGTTTCACTATGAATTCAATTGATTGACTGTATACAATTCATTATTCATTTCGTTAAAGTGTATAATATGAATGATTTTGATTATGATCAAAACTAGCAGTATTATAATTTCCTTCATAATTATATTTATCATGTTCACTGTTGAAATGATTAGTTGACCATTGTGTAAACCATAATTCATTGGAATTTTTAGATGATGTTAAATATTGATGTGAGTATATTGGATATGATATTATTGTTCTATAATATTCTGAATCTTTTGGATTTTCTACGGAAGAACTGAGATTCTGATCTATACCGTTGTTGCCAGACAATGTTTGTTGATTAGTGAGTTGTTGATAAGATGATTGATAGTTAAAAGATTTTCGATATGTTTCAATTGAATATTCATTTTTTATACTTTGTTCATGCTGTATAATTGAATTATTATTACTATTGCTATTATTATTATTATTATTATTATTATTATTATTATTATTATTATTATTATTATTAGTAGTAGTAGTAGTAGTAGTAGTAGTAGTGGTAGTAGTAGTAGTAGTATCGGTGTTGGATTGAATTGACTGCCAAGACCAATTACAATTATAATTATTGTTAAGAAGAGTTTTATTTTTATTTTTAATGTATAAATCAGTTGATTCTAAGGATTTATCACGTTGTCTATGATTTTTAAACCAATTACTTACCTAATAAAATATTGGAATAAAAGGGAAATCAATTATTTAACAGAAAATATACTTGCAAAGATTAATTAGAAAACAAGAGAACAAAATCAAAGATTGATGCGGAATAATATGAATTCATTTCATTTCATTAGGTTCTAATCAATTGCTCAGAGTTATTACAGATATCGAAATATTTATAAATACGAAGGTGATCAAAGATGAATATGTGTATTACGATGTAGCGAAGGTTCTAAAATTCGCCAAAGTTATAGAGATCAAATGTCTGAAACTAGATCTATGTGTCCAGAAAGAAGAAGTAATAAATGTTTCTTTTCTCTGGTAACATTACACTCCTTTTTTTATTTATTACGTCATTCATTATCTCAACCTCTTCTCATGTTTTGATTATATCATTGTTATTTTTCTTTAATTCATAATTGACTGTATTATGAGAGAACGGTAGTTCATGACAAGCGATGTCTGATATGGTAAGCCAATGATAAGTAACCCAATGAGATCACTTGATGATATCCAAAGTGACCTGAAGGACAATTGCAATCTTATTGGCTAAGAAATAGACCAATTTCCTAATGGATCTATATATATATATATATATATATATATATATATATATATGGAGGGGGGTGAGTTTAGTTCATACTAAGTTGTGTATCAGTGTCGGATTCCATACACTGCCCGCCACAACAGTGTACAAGCCTGAAAATAATAGACACATTTCCTATAGACAAGCTCCAACCAGCTACTGTATAAAGAGACTAAGAGTGAGGAGGTATTTTAAACTTAACCAAATCTAATTCTGTATCATTATATTACAGAGATTCAATTAGTTTGGAGATCATATTTTATCATGAACTGACAAAATTTAGAAAACTATCGAAAACTAAGAAACAACCCACAAATATTGTTTCCCTTAAATTCACTTAGTATTGTTTGTTTGAATCTTCCCATTGATGTTTAGGACTGCAACTAGTCAGTCTCTAATTGGCATATGTGCATACTGTGCGTATTGTCTCGATATAGCCTTAATTCACAAGCATTATAGGCAAAGATGGATAGTGGCTAGCAGTGGAATCCAGGAAGATTCAACTAAACAATACCAGATGAATTTAAAAGCTTCACCCCATTACACAAACAAGTGGCTATCAGGACTCAGTAACCGAGTGGATAACGCGATGACGTTTGAAGCGAAAGGTAGTGGGTTCGAGTCCCAGAGTGAGCATCAACTCTGAGATGCAGGTGCATCCAGCTGACGAGTCCCAAATAGGACGATACACGCATCCTGGACCCCACTGCTTGCCACTATCCATCTTTGCTTATATTGTTTCTCTTGGTTTTAATGAGATTATAATATTAATCATCTATAATAGTTAATAAGTAGTTTTTAATATTTTAGAAAAAATGATAAAAATTTACGTTAAACTGAAATACACCACCACCTCCACCACCAACACCACCACAACAACAACAACAACCAAAAAATATTGATTATATAATATATTACCTGAGTTATAGTTAATCCAGTTTTTCTAGAAATTTCATATTTTTCTATAGAATTTGGATATTTATTATATTGATAATAATTAATTAATAAATATCTTATATTTTGTTTAAAATAATAAAAAATTTTTTCACCATCCCATATTGTATTAGGTAATGGATATTTTTTACGTATACGATATTTATCAACAGCGGTTAATGAACGTTGACGTAATTTTTCTATTATATTATAATGTATATTATACCATATATGTTGTAATATAGTTTGATGTTTTTTATTAAAAAAATGATTATATTTAATTAATTCATAGACTAATTTATAATTATGATCATTATATGATAGAATAATGAATGATTTAATAATTAATTCACGTAATTCATATAATTGTTCATTAGTTAATATTTCTAATTGTGTATTGAATTGTTGTTGGTGACGGTGATAATAAAATAAGAAATTTTCCTCAGATACCAACCATGTTTTTGGTATTCTATTTAATAAATGACGTAATGATATAAATTGATTTGATTGAATTAATACTTCACACATACATCCTACCTAGTAAAAAAGTTGAGAAGAAATGAAATTTAAATAGTTAAGATTACAAGTTCATTGAAGATAGATCACTGGAACGAGAGGAAGCGAACAAAAATGAAACATATAATAGCATTAATAGAAGTCCGAAACTAGTATTAAAAAGATCTAGAGATAAACATATAAAGTGAAATGTTTTAATTTCCCTTATAGTAAAATTACCTAAAGTTTCAACGCTTAGATTAGAAATGAGTATACAATATACTGAGTACAGATATGATAACTGTTTGCATAGAAACTCTTTACATTATTCGATGGATCGATTTGTACACATCCTAGGGTTATAGTTAAATCATGGTAATTATTCCGAAAAACGATATAGAATGTGGAAATATGTAGACTGATAGTGGAGAAAAAGATCTATTTTATCAAAGTATATGATTTTGGAGTGTAGGAATTAATTAAAACATTCCATTTCATATTGTCTACAACTAATTCAGTGAACAGAGGCGAAAGATTTTCGATGAAAGTTAATGCTACTTTAAGTTGTTAGTATTGAGATGGAAGTATATGGTTTTCTTTTATTAAGAAGTGCTATTTTAATGTTTTATTGAATATAACAATCATCGTTATTATTTTGAGAAGAGTGTCAACAATTCTATTTGCAGACCACAATCGAGATCCAATGGTATACAAATCTAAATTTAATCAACCCATCTTCCCTTGTTTTTAACCACAGCTAGTGGACTTCGGCCTAGTCAGATGCCAAGAAGGTATCTACCATAAACAATGGCAGATGGTTTCACAATATTGTGAACTGATTGAAGACAGACATGCACACTATTGGATTCGAGCTCAGCGGCTTAGAGTTTCATGCGCAAGACTGAGGATCCTGGGTTCACTTCCTGGTTGTGGAGTCGTGTATGCATACTTCTAAAAAGTCTTATACTGAAGAGGAATCACCGTCCAGTGCTTTCATGTTGTCAATGGTTTGTCTAACTTAAATCAGTTCGTGATTTCAATGAAGCTTAATAATCTGCACAACTCTATACTGAAAATTCTATTTATTCAAAAATCAGTCATAAATGATAATATTTGTGGAATCAAAGATGAGTGCTTGTTTCTCAGTTTCAGTACAGATTATTACTTTTAGATCATTTTGAAATGTTAAAATATTTAAAAATTAAAAAAGTAAATTGGCTAGTAGTAGATGGTAAATTGTTCACCAGGTAAAATTATAGTTGCATTCAAATTATGTGACTGAAAAAGGAAACACTGGTATGCAATAAATTAATGGTATCCTCAAAACATTACAGTTTTGTACTTACACTTAAACTTTTAGAATGAACTACAGAGGATGAAATCGTTTTTCATTATCCAAATTATAAATCATCAGATCATTTTATGAAACAAATGTTTTACTGAGTAGGTTTTGGAGATTCGTTTAGTATGTAGGGATATTTGTCACGGATCGACATCAGTTGAAATGTCAATGCAAACTAAGAGGGGACTGAACAGTTGGAACCTTAATTAGAAATGAGCTCATGAAGTTCTAGTGTGAAGTCACAACGACTGGAGTTCAACTATATTAGGAATACAATGATATTTATGCTGTATTTTGAATTGACTTAGTTTACAAATGTGTCTCATTAGATACTAACATATTAGTTTTATGTTAACTGCTCACCGTTAGGCCTGAAGTTGATAAGTTTAATCCTTGGATGGCCACTGTTAAGTCTTTCCGCACTATGGCTCAATAACTATCTGATACTTTTTTGTTTTGCAATGATGCCCAAACAGATATTAAACAACAAAGATGCAATCAAATTTGTCTGTTAAAGTCAATTAGTTAGAAAATCTCCACTATCTGGTCGCATTTTATTTTATTTCATCAATCACCTTGGTTATTATTATTATGAACACGTTTTTTAATTGACTTAGATTTGATTACATAACCTTTCCTTTTGATTACTAATTAATAGAATAGTTGGTTAGTTTTTATATATATTCTGTTAGTAGGAGAGCAACAATAATAATGGGGCGTTGGTGTGAATCCATTAAAATAAAAGCACACTGCATTAAACCTTAATTCATTATTTGTTTTTTAAAAATATTTTTGATTGCAAACAAATCTATTAAAAATTAAATTACTAAAAAAACAGTAGATAAGGGAATTTAAACTTTCAGAACCATTATGTTGATAACCGGGAGATTTTCGTGGAAATATGAACCCCTAACTACTGGAGTTCAACCATGTAGAGTGTGAGGGAATTACACATCAGTAATTTGGTTTTGCAATAATAAAAATTGATTACAACTAAACATGTAAACTATTAAGTGCTATCTCAGTGGTCTAAAAGTTAAGCTGTTGACGACAGACTTGAAGGTTCTGAGTTTGATTCCCTGTGACAGGATCATGGGTGTTTACTGCTGAGAAGTCCTATACTAAAACAAAATGACCTCCCAGTACTTCCAGGTTTTCAATGGTGGTCTAGCTTAGATCAACTCATGAATTCAACTGTTCAAATTTATTTATTCGTTTATCATTTTTGCTTGTCTGATACTTTTATGTTGTTGGCCTCTAGAGTGTTTTTCAACAGATTCCTTTTTGCAACAATAATAGGAGCAGTGACCAGTGGAGTTCAACCAGGTCTGTTATGAGATATCGACTCACTGAAGACAATGGTGGATATGTCGCTCAATTTTGTGGATCGGTAGAAGTAAGACATTAACACCATTAGATGCCGGCTCAGTGGTCTAGTGGTTAAGTTCTCGCGCTCGAAAATAATAGGTCCTGAGTTCGAATCTCGCAAGGTGGGATCGTGGATGCGCACTGCTGAGGAGCCCCACAACAGGACGAAACGGCTGTCCACTGCTTCCAGGTTTTCCATGGTGGTCTAGCTTCAAGTGATTCATGATCTCAACTATTAAAATAATAGAACTAATCAATTATAGAACAGGTCGAAGTGAATGGTGTGATTTGTAAATCAATTAAGAATTCTTCTAATTTTGGTTTGTCTAGATATTACTGATGATAAGAAAAATGACTTCTTATTATTTTTAAGTAACTTAATTTGGAGATCGTGGGATCTTAGTTGGTGTGGTTGGAAATCGGCTATTCACATTATTTGTCAGCGTACTTTACATCTTTCATCCTGATATTTTTAATGTCTTTATTCTGTTTTCTAAAGAAATCACAGTGAAACTTTATAAATGGGTTTATCTGACTGTATATTATTCTCATTTCGGATAGTGAACCCTATTAACGTATACTTTGCTTTCGTCCATCATAAATTCATCTTTAGAACTGATCATAATCAAGTTGATTTAGAAGGTCTATTTGTGAACAGAAACAGTTGATGAGATCTTTATTAAATAAATACAATAGTTAATTAAATGCTTATATATTCATGCTCTAGTAAGCGTGTAGTACAAAATCACTTATACCATTTAGTCACATAAACTATACATGAGTTGAATAAAATAGGCTGACATTATACAACTGTGGTTTTCTCTCTATCACCAAAGATAAATTTCGAGGGTTCAATTATATACATTAAGAAACAGCGTTTGATTTCAGTGTTATTAAAAATATTTGCTCAATATCGTCTAGGTGAGCACTTTTATTCACTTAAATATGTACAAAGATATAGCGTTGCTGAGAAACAAATTCTCTCTGACTGTAACCGCGTTCGAATTACAATGTGATTATTAGAGCTCACTGATATTAAAATGATAATTACCGCATAAATTATTGACTTTTACATTCAGCTTTAAACAATAATTCTCGATTATACCATTTTTAAAATTCTTAGTATTATTTGACGACTGGTTTTGAGAAGTGTCAAGTAGTGAGGATTGAAGAACTGTTCACTAATTTAGGAGCGTCTATGAATGATAGATTTAAACCACAGTTATTTTAATGTTATCTAATAAAATAATGTTTATAATTACAAGTTAAACTGCGAACCCTTGATTCCCGACTTTCTTTCACTTAGAACGCAGAATCATTTTGACTAAGTTTAAATACACCATTTAATTTTAATACAACTGATAGGATAGTATTCTTTACGGATAATTTAATTAGTTTTGTGTTTTATGTGGAAATTGATCTTCATTTTGGTGGTTTTTCAATTTATTTGGCATTTGATTGTTCAGCTACTTCTATGGAACCCTATTATATTTACAGTGTGATCAAGCATACTTATCTAATTTCTGAATACCACTCTTCATGGATGCTCAAAGGATAGCAAACAAAATGGAGTGTTTCATCTTTAAACTTTTAATTGACATGATACCGAATTAGTGTAAAAGCACCATTCAAAGCTTTCTAATCTAGCTAGCACTATGCTACAAAATTTTGCTTTCAGCATATACTAAAGGTTATAGGAAAACACATTAGCAAATTTACCTATTGAATCTAATCGTTGTTTATCTCAGTCTATTACCTAATTAAATGACCGTTCACAATTTACACTTCTGTATTCTCATACTTATGTATAGTTTTTGAAAGCTAACTGATTGAATTTATAGGGAATTAACACGAGGGGTTAATTAGATATATTAATTGTAACTACTATAAAAAGAAGTACATTAAATGGTCGTTTTTTAGCATTACTCATTATGTTTTATGATTATTTATAATAAGCTTATTCACTATGCTTCTTTCACTCCACACTTCTAAAATATTATTATTATTACCAATAATAAGATATAACTAAAATTGACTATATTTCTATGCCTCCATTTAATAATTCTTACATATAACTTTATAATCTTGAAAGACCGGTTAATTTGAGTATATTTTTAATTCAGAATGGGGGTTTGTAGAGTTTGTAGTAATCTTAATAGTTGAATTCATGAGTCGATGTAAGCTAGACTGCCACTGAAAACCTGGAAGCACTGGACGGTCGTTCCATCATAGTATGGGACTCCTCAGCAGTGCGCACCCACACTGGAAACTGAAAGTCCTGAGTTTGAGTCTCGCATGAGGGATTGTGGGTGTGCATTGCTCAGGAGTTTCATACTAGAACGAAACGGCCATCCAGTGCTTCCAGGTTATCAATAGTAGTCTGGCTTACATCAACTCATGAATACAACCATACTTTTAATTAACAAATGAAACCAAGTGAACAATAAGTGAAACCACTGGAAACCTATGAAACATTTAACAATTTATTTTGTTATGCATGTAATGCATACTTTAAACCTAGAATGTAGAATTTTACTGTTAGAACATCAGTATTTATCATTTGTGTTATAGTTCTATTCAATTGATGAAGAATTCGTGGACATTTTTCAATTATAACAATAACTTACATCATGAATTGACTTTCACAATGAACAATAATTGACATTAAGAACATATTCTTAAAGTTGTAGAAAGAGTATGACCAATGATGTTCATCCATACTGGAAATGAAATACTTATGATCGATAGCACTTGAGGTTCGTTATGCAATCTGGAATCTTGAAGGAAGTTGAAAATATACACCACTGGATTTCACATCAGGGATTTATAAAGAACACATTCTTAGTGAACATAAATGCGGATCTTGTGGTGAATCCTTAGTGAAGTTATGGCAGTACGTTGCTGAAGACTTATATATGTTATGATGAACTAGGTTCATTCTATTTCTAATAAATACGATTACTTACAGGACACTTAAGCCTACCTTACTTATTAGCTTAACCAAGAGTGAATAAAACAGTCAATAATCAACTATTTTAAACCATTAATCTAGTAATGATACACAGGACGAAGTAGAGAATATCTTCATCAAATAAATTAATTACTGAATAAGTGAATTCATTAAAACCAAAAGTATGTTATTCATTAATATTGATTTTCAATTCTTACCTGACTAATGGTAAATGGGAATTCGTTTATTTCCTTAGCATAACTTGTGTCGAATTGATTGTTATCATTAGTGTAATTCATAATGTTTGTGTCTAATGAATTAAGTATAACATGTGGAATCCACGATAGTCTCAGTCACGATCGTTTTCGAGTTTTAAAAAAGAACATTTCACTAATATACTTTAGCATGTATAATAGAGAAAAAAAAATACTAAACGGATGTATTTCAGTATTTCCTGTTGAAAAAACATTTTTTTTGTTGTCACTCAATATTCGAACTACGTATTTATTCAATCCAAGCTCGTTTTACTGCGATAGTGAAACATTAAAATAGGAAGAAAATTTGCGCTATTTCTAATTTTCAACCAATGAATATTTAAGATAAATGATTGATTAAATGGTTTGATTGTTTTATAGATGAAAAGGGTAAGGAATGAAATGTAATCAAGATATAATTGGTTGATTAAATTGATGACAATAAGATGTGAAAAGTGGAAAGTAGAGAGTGTAAAATGTCTCGTAAATTATGGGATCTATAAGTAAAGATGACAATGATGAGTTTTTTCTGGGTGAGATCAAGATATCAGAAATGCTTTAATTAGGCGATATATGTGATTTCACTAGATTCTTAGGCGGAAAAATGAGATTTATCTTAAGGTATAGCACATAACTTTTCATCGTAGAACACTCAAACGAATTTAATGACTGAAAAAATCCACATTAGAACACCATACATCTAGTATTGTGAGGGTACATATATGATTTTGACTAACTTTAAGCTTAAAGCATACCTATTTCTGAGGAATATACTACTTATGATACTAGTAAACAGTTGTTTTATCTTTAAACTACTGATGTGTCGACTAACATATAGTTTTCATATAGTAGAGTAGCATAAAAAGTCTGGCTTATCTTATGCGATTTTTAACTTCCCATGGAAACTAGGATCTGCTACGCTTTTTCACTGCTGCTCGTCAAACAGATCTCTGCAGAACTGGTATATTGCAAGGAAGTGATACAAAGTAGTACAAATGTTAATTATACGTAAGACTAATTTTACTCTATTACCAAGTTTAGATTTACTTACTTGCGTTTTGTTAGTTAAAATAGATCTGTTTGCATGTTCGGGTGAGGGGTAGTGGTACTACCCAGCTGTCTAAACCGAAGTACATAAAATGAAATTCAAAACCTGTGTGTCACTGATTTTAATTTGAATACTCTAACTGCAATACCATTGATTCAAATTTGCAAGATTATTACTTGTTAACCAAAGACAGTAATCTATGCAATATTTGGATTCTGGCTAACAGTGAAATTAAGTAAAAAGGTGTCGTTCTACTTAGGATCTAACTGAATACACATGTATCATAATGTCAATATTTATACTGTAACTAAAACCCAGTGTTTGTCACTCTAAAATCCAACGCTTTATCTACTAAGTTACTTGGTCCGAGAGAAATTAATCAATTTCGGTTCTCAATATTCACAACGAAGAATCACGAGTCCTTAATAGTAATCTATAGAATGTTTGAAATGATTGACTAGCTGATATAAGTTTATAACAGAAACCATATTCGAATTTTATAAATCTCCACAAAACTATTTACATAAATGATTCATAACAGGATAATAACTAGTAAGTAACTTTAAGATAGATTTCTTGTATTTTAAATGATAAATTATGATCTATGGAGTTGATCAAATCGGAAAATGAAATGACTGATCACTAATATAACTGCTTAATAATCAAGTGATTATGGATAATCAACAATAATCCTTACTAAGTCTATGCTCTAGTGCTAGTTGATACTCATCAACATAGTGTATTTGCACCTTGAGGAAACTGATAATCTACATATGATTAAAATATATGCCACGCAGTAGAATCACGTTCATACCAGTTACCAAATGAGTTATTTAAACTGTGATTTACTTAGTGTAGGATAAGTTAAAGTAAATGAACTACTAAGTTTTATCTTAGTGATTTGGTGTTAGGCTATTTCCTTCATGATATAAACATATTAGATCCTATCCCATTCAGGATTGTAGATGAAATTTCTTAGAAAAATATGACAAAACAACTATTCAGATAGCTCTTTGATTATACAATGACTCTTCAGCAGATATTAATCCATGACAAAAGTGACCTGAAAACTAACTGAATACAACTTATTATAAACAATATGAAAAAAAAATAATGATTTTACATGAAAACAAAGAATTTTTAACAAATATATTGAATTGAAAATAGAACAACATTGACACCTTCATCTAGTATGCTATGTGGACCTCTTTTATCTTTTGTATGAAATTAATATAAAAAAAGATTATCCAAGAAGACATAATGAATTTATTCAGGTTGAATAGTTCCAATTAATCATAAATTAATAAACTTTATTCATTCATTATGAGTATTTATTCAAAAAGCAAAATAAATAAATAAATAAATAAATTGAGGACAGAAATTTAAAACAAACAAAATATAGAATTGTGTACATTATTCAATTCCAATTAAAACGAATGAGGGGATAATAATAATAATAATAATAATAATAATAATAATAATAATAATAATAATAATAATAATAGAAATCTGATACTTGTTGACATGTCAAAGAAAAAAATGAAATTAGACAGAGAATTCAATTCAACTATTAACTGACCTATCTAATATGACCATACCTGTATACACATACACACAGGGAGATAAACATTACAGATTACATCATCTATCATTTTAAAAAAGAAAAGAATTGATAGAATTAAAAATTGAAAATTTATTGAATAAATTTGAATAAATGAATAAATGACCAGTGGAGTGCAAACCACGTCTGTCGTGAGATAGGAACTCACTGATGACAATTGGTGAATGGTTGCTCAACTTCGTGGATCAGTTGAAGTTAGACATTAACACCGTTGGTTGCCAGCTCAGTGGTCTATCGGTTAAGGGCTTCGGCTCGAGACTGGTAGGTCCTGGGTTCGAATCTCGCTCGCGAGAGCGGGTTCGTGGATGCGCACTGCTGAGGAGTCCCATAATAGGATGAAACGGCCGTCCAGTGTTTCCAGGTTTTCCTCGGTGGTCTAGCTTCAATTGACTCATGCTTTCATCTATGAAACATACCAAATCTCCACAAAAACCCCTTCTAATAATGAATAAATTAATGTTTGTGTAGCTAACACACTCACACACAAATCTTAAAAGAATCAATCATTTTAATAAATATTGTCCTTGGAAATTGTGAAATTAACAAAATGAAAATCATTATTAGAAGCGGGTTTTGTGGAGATTTTAGTATTTTTTTATAATTGAAATCATGAGTCAATTGAAGCTAGACCACCTGCGAAAACCTGGACGGCCGTTTCGTCCTATTGTGAGCAGTGCGCATCCACGATCCCACCCCGCGAGACTGGAACCCAGGACCTATCAGTCTCCTGAGCGAACGCTTAACATCTAGACCACCGAGCCGGTCGACACCCAAGAGTGATAATGTGTAACTTCAACCAATCCACGAAATAGAAAAACCATTCACCATTGTCTTCAGCGAGTTGATATCTCAAAACAGACCTTGTTGAACTCCACTGGTTACTGCTTCTCACTAGAACTCCAGGAAATATCTCTTGAAGCCAGTCACTAGTGAGCATATGATCATTAACAGAAGGGAATGTTGTGGAGATTTTAATAATTTTATAGTTGAAATCATGAGCCAATCGAAGTTAGACTAATGATAAGTCATGGGTTAGAATCTCGTGAGGCGGGATCATGGATGTGCACTGATGAGGAGTCCCACAATAGGACGAGACGGTCGTCCAGTGCTTTCAGGTTTTCTCTGGTGGTCTAGCTTCGACTGATTCATGATTTCAACTATATAAAATGAACATCAGTGAGTAATAACATGGTATTAAATTTGGTAATATTATGCAAGTAATTGTTATTGATGGATTTCATTAATAATTTTTTTCTGAAATACAAATAACTATTATGATATAAGCGTGGTATTTTATATCATTCGTTGAACATTTTTTGTATTCAATATAATTCTTAGTTTGTATATATGTATAGTCTCTATTATCTTTGTTTGTTAGATGTTCGATTTGTGACTATTGTGGAAAATTCTCTCTATAGTTGGGAATTTTTATTTTACAAAATGAAGAAATTTCAATGAAGAGAGTGTTTGATTTTTTGGGGGTGTCGTTTTTTTAAACAATATAATCATTTCATTTAACTATAATTGGTTATTCTACGGTACTAATAGCTTCTTTATATAGAGTGCATAATTTGCAAATACTCTCATCATAAATATTGTTAAAACAAAGTATTTGAACTTAGATAATTCAAATGACTTATGTTGTACAGGTTTTGATTAGGTCACTAACGCACATTTTTATGCTTAATCAACCAGTTTTCCAGAATATAAACGACTGTGGCTGCATGATAAGCCAAAAAATGATAACTAGAATATATATAAACAGGAGAATGTGTGGGTGATAAACTTGGTTAGGAGAATAATCCATTGGCAATATCTCACCAACATTTGCACGTTACTGATGTGCACATGCGATGTAGAATGTGATCTATCTAGAAAATAAAATTAGCCCAAGCAGAGATAGAACGAAATTATAGCATATTGTATGTTAAGCAGAGACCGATCAATTGCAGTCCTAAACATCAATGAGAAGATTTAAGCAAACAATACTAAGTGAATTTATACTGTATGTTGAACGAAACAGAGTTGTGTTTCGAATTTTCAAGAGAAGTATCAGATAGCGTCAAGTTGAACATTATTAATCTATTACTTAGCAAAAGTTGTATGAAAAATGTTACAAACCAATGTAGATCTATGCTGCTGAGAGACTATTTTTACCCAATATATCATCATCAATTAGCTGAGATTTGAAACGTTAACGCAACAGTGAACTCATTAACGCAAAATAAAATTCTGGACTGTATTTTTCAATAACTGTACAACTAGCTCCCAATAACTGCGAAAGCAAAATAAAGTGGGAGTTTCCTTACCAATCCTGTCGTGTTAATTCAAGTGTAACGTATGTTATACTTCGTTTCTTAGTATTTAGATTAAAATTAACCGAGTTGTTCCGTTCAGTTCTTGAACTTAAGCTTTTGATAGCAATTAAATTAGAAATAGAATATGTTGATCTCCTTGTAATCAAATAAACACTAGAGATAATTTGTTTTCGTGATTCCCCCAAAATCTAGTTTACTAAAAAATCAACGTAAGTTGCTTACTACGTACAGGTTTGTGTACTCAGCTTTAATCTACGATGTTTTGAATATGTCGACGACTTAATGATTGAAGACTGAGCGTACCTCAATCATTGAAATACTGCTTCGTACGTACTAATAAATGTAATACGTAGTTCAGGAATACATACATTGTCTTAAAATGACTCTAAACATCCTAACAAAAATTATGAAGTTTTATTTTGAATGTATTTATAGCTTATCTAGTTACTGCTCTTTACATGTGAAATAGCTTATGTAAAATCACATATTTTCTAACTTAATACATAGTTACTAGTTTTTCATGAGAGTCTTGTAATAACTAGTGTTGAATATCAGTCTCTTGGAGCTTAATTCATAACGTTTAACCGTTTTTTGTTGTTGTTGAAAGATTTATATTGAGCGTGAAAAATGAATTATTACTTTAAATAATGAACTTTAGTTTAACTGTTTATGAACTAACTTGTTTATATGATTGAAAATCTTACTGATGAATTAATTTCAAATAATTATAGAATTTTGTCAAGGAAAGCATCAGCCTAATTTTTTACTACATATCATCTTACTGAACCTTTATTATTATTATCTGAAGACGTTTTAACGATAACTGAACTGAATAGTTCACGGTTATTTTTGTTTCACATTTAGGTCAAAGTAGATTTTGTAAGGATTTCTAAATCTTAACCACTTAATTATTCAAACTAGTTTATCAGTGTCAGTACCATTTTTCTGAGATATGATTAAGTTGTTCAAAAATAAACTACGGTATTTACAGTATTATTATTACTATTAGGTATATAATTGATAGACGATATAGTGAAGTTTATTAAGCGCTAATACGAATAAACGTGTTTAAAAGATCTACTTATATTGCAATTAGAACATATTCATGTACTGATTTTGACGAGATACAGTGAAGTTTACATGAAATCACTAGATATCCAGTAACAGAAGGCTTCAGGATGGAATATTGACTTGTGTTGAAAACAATCAATATTCAGCATATAACTAACATACCATTAAACTTATTAAAGATATGAATTTCAGAAAAAGAACTCATCATCTGATCATGCATATATACAATAATAAATATATATTTGAGGTTTATATGTACAAAGTTAGGAGATTGAGTTCAGTAATTTAGCTGATAAATAAACAAGGGAATTTATACAAAAAAAACACATTATTTATACAGAATCCGGCTGTGCATATGGTGTACCAGATAATGGAGTAAAACCAGGTAGTTGTTGCTCACAACCAGCGGAATCTGATTTTAACTCAGGGGTTATTGCAACGAATTTGAATCGACTACCCATTTGTTCATTGGTGACGAGGATTTCACACGCTGAAAACAATTCATCTTTTTGTTGTTCTGATTCACATTTAGACAATAAAACCTATAGAGAGTAAATGTAGTAAGCGAAAACAAACAAACAAGTAAATATATTGAATACGACATGAGACAATCTGTAGCTTTATTGAGAGTAGGAATCATTAGATTCTGAGTAAATGTCTATTGAGATTTCCTGAGAATTCCTCAATAATTTTTTCAGAGGTCAGGAAAAGGCTAAAAACATATTGTGAAATTAGCATTTAGTGGAAACACCTTAGAAACTTTTAGAAAATTGACACTGATTAGATGATTACTCATCTCGTCGCAAAGTTCAGGATCCTTACATAAGTTTCCAGGTGTCAAAGGCCTCCAATAAACCCATAAAAGCATTTTTCTCTGTACATTAGCTAATCTTAAAGTAAAGCTTCTGCTCTTACTTTGAACCTAGCATCCAGCGGTGAATTTTAAAACAATTCCGGAGATCTATGGAACAGCTAAGAAGTTATTAGCTAGCGTTCGAGTAACCGATTTACCAATATCTTACTCACTATGAGCAGTGAAAATCATTGAGTATAATCACATGTATACGGTTATAAAGTCAACACTACTGAAGGGTCTTAAACCAACACAAGATGAGCATCGAATGTTGATTTCAGTCTCCATGACGTAAACCGACTTCGAGCTGAACAACTTCCGCAAACCTTTTATCTTAAGATAATAATTTTATTATAAGCAGAGATGGAGTTTGAAGCGAATGATATTGAGTTCAAGCCACAGGATGAACATTGACTTTAGGATGTTAGCGCATTCAGATTGGGAATTTCAAATAAGACGAAACGTGAGTTCTGAATTCCAATGCTAATCACTATCCATCTCTGTTTAATAGTGCTTGTAACTTAACGACAATATCGAGGCAATCCGCACAGGATGAACTTATCCCAGAACAGATTGATCAACTAGTCTTAAACAACACTGGAAAGATTCGAACGACCAATATATGTGAAGTGATAAGTTTATTATTATTAAAAGCTGAAAAACACAGTAGAGAGATATTGATTCAAATAAATTTTCATCTTATCTGATGAAGCAATTCATCATTCATGCATATCTACATATACTGAAACTAAGAACTGCACATCTATTATCCACGTGAAGGGTGATCGTACTATTTATTACCACTACTTCGGATCAAGTGCACACCTGATTATGCTATAATTAAACAATGAATTCTGTATCACCGGTTAACATTCCTACCTATATTATAACTTTAAAAGCATTTAATACTCGCTGGATCTATATGTACAATGGAACAAGGGTATTCATTGTTTTCAACATGATCGTCATGAGGACTAAACGGTAGTTAGATTCGTAGGTAAATGTATTTTATTCATCAGTCTTCATGATCAGTACAGATCGGATTATGCTCTGTACATTAATCAAAAGAGTACTAAAATAGATGCTTAAGACATAATATGATAACTTATATTTTAGGTAAAAATCTGTTCAATTAAAGGAACTGTGGAGATTAATTTGCAGTTAGCATTTGTCACAGATTGACATCATTTGAACTATCATTGAAAATCAAGCCATGCCGGAAATAAGATAACTGTCGTTACCGACAACACTGAATAGTAGTTACACGATGTTGCGAATTTGTTGAAATTGGAACTATGAACCACTGGTTTTCATGTCGTTAGTAATCTACAGGTATCATGTTCACTATGAGACTTAAATGTCCTGAGCAAACGTTGACATGCATTTTCAGAAATATTAGGACAAAGCAGTTATTTAATGTTCCTTATATTTCAACATCACCTTAAATCGTATCAATCCACAGAGAAGATCACTTACAAGAATATGCGACGATATGAGTGAAATAATAATAAGTGAACAAGAATATACGTTGAAACTAGAGTTGAACCAGGATTTTCGGAATGACTAACGAGATATTTTACTGGTCAAACTATATGACTTGACAATCAATTAATGAATTTGTTCGGCTAAAATCTTGAGTAACTGATCCGGTTTATATGTGACTGACTATTTTATTTATTTATTTAAACACATAAATATTGGTACAAGGAAGCACCAGATACATATGCGCTGCACAAATCTCATTTGATTTATGTGAGGGCTGTGATACTGCTCAGGTGCCCAAACTAAAGCACGCGGTCTTTTTAGGGGGCCACATCCCAAGCCTTTGACCTAAAGGTCTAACCCACAAGACAGTGGAGCATCATGAGGAGATGCAGTCCCACGGTAGTCGGTGACCAACGATTGATTCATATACTATTTGTTCCATCAGGATCCTGAAGCCCATGTGCATCATTGGTTTGGAATCAGGGTTTTCCAACTCCCCTAGGTGGACTTTCTGTGTCCGCTAACCCGGTTAAAGCGCCGGATATCCGCTTTTCGTCCTCTCAATTTCGTAAACAACACCCCCGCCACGAGAAGACAGTGAGTAGAACTTCCGTGGCAGAGGCTATATACGCGTGACCATGTGAGAGCATTTTGAGAGGGAGGGTGGCCCTTCCCCACTCTTGGCCGTACCAGGGCATTTGGGGGCAAAGCATGTGACTGACTAAAAGAGGGAAATAATTTTTGTGTTTTAAATCATACTATTAGCAAAGCTGAAGTATTTTTGTTGAAATTAACTTAAATTCCAAGTAGATAACATTAATAATTTTTAAATGCCTAAATAATGTGATGAATATGAAAAAGCAAATCCATAAAGAGACAATCAAAAATTCAACCACTTATCAATTGTTACCTTTAATCGGGTGAATAAACCCATATTGATAAGAAAATAAGCTTGAGTTACAGGGCCATGAAGTCTTACTAAAGTATTAGGAAAAAGAAAATTTCACTTGTTAAAATATTAACAGAGATGTGAAGTAGAGAAAAATGAAAAAGGGAGTTAAGTTACTTGATGTGGTGTTAGTCCATGACATCGTTGACCGTTGGACTAAATCATGTATACAAGTGAAACGTACTTGGTTGGGGTTCGCACGATTATTGTAGTTAGTGGTTGAAAACATAGGGTGAAATGACTTATAATCGTACGCAACGGCGTGAATGGTCTCAGTCTTTGTCTTCTCTAAGGTGCTGATTTTTGAAATTATGTCGTACTTTTTTATCCTGAGAATTTATTCTTCCTTACAGAATCATTTCGTCTAAGTGTAACCTCTTCTGCAACGACCGATATAATTACCGCTTCTGTTGCTCAGGCATTCCGCTGTGGTGAGGTGGTGTGGCAAATTTAATCAATGCACATATGTGCCAGATTCTACGTTGTGTGTGACTTACTGGATGAAAGTACTGAAAAGAATCTAATATACCTGTACAGAATTATGTACTAAGGTTATAAATTTATGGTACAATACAGTAGTTTAATTCAAAACAGGTTTAAAATTCGAGAATTTCGATGATTGAACTAAAAGGTCTTATTGGTTAATGAGACCCGTTATTATTTTTCTTGAGTAAAGGTTCGGTAGTTATACGCTTTCAAGTGCAATTAATTAGCCATGTTGTAGTTTAAGACAACTAGATATGTCATCGTACACATTTGAGGATCATGTTGTAAATCATTTATTAAGTATAGCCTTATGCACGCGATTCAAGCTGTATTTTTTTATTGTGTGAAGGCTGTGATATTAATCACTTGACCAAACTGAATGGACATTATTGCGTTTGAACCCAAAACTAAATGGTTGATAATGAAGTACTTAAAACGCTAGGCTACCATCAAATAATGATAATAACGAAACATTGTAGTTTCCGATTGGTCTACGGTAAACCATGTTTATGAACAACTGAGAATCTTCTAATAAGTTTTTATTTTATTTTATTTATTTAAACACATAAATATTGGTACAAGGAAGCACCAGATACATATGCGCCATACAAATCTCATTCGATTTGCTTGAGGGCTGTGATACTGCCCAGGTGCCCAAACTGAAGCAAGTGGTTTTCTTAGGGGCCCACACCCGGAAGTAAGAGAAAGAATTTAAACTTAAATATACTATGCTGGATGTTTGAGATACAGCAACACTTTAACGTCAATAATCTATAAGCTAGTGTAAGATAGAGAAGACAGAACTTTCAAGCTAGCTTTATATTCCCAACAGAAGTCAGATATTGAAAAGCGACAACTCTGTTGATATGGTAATATGAAATGAACTTGGAACACGTAAAAAAGCGAACTAAGAGTAATAACAACCAATCGAACAACAGCAAACGTCATTATGGATACTAAAATTAGAGAAATTGCAACGCGTTCGAGACTTTACGCTATCAACTTCTAGTTTCAATTATCAGATCTTTTTAATCTAAGGTTAGTGTTACTTCCAA
The DNA here is from genome assembly GCA_944470415.2 of Schistosoma rodhaini. Classification (NCBI taxonomy): domain Eukaryota; kingdom Metazoa; phylum Platyhelminthes; class Trematoda; order Strigeidida; family Schistosomatidae; genus Schistosoma; species Schistosoma rodhaini. The sequence goes on from OX104037.1 coordinate 34,129,359, forward strand.
ATGTTGTCGATTGCTTTCGTTATTAAATGTAAGTGCATTCTATGTGTTCATTGAGTTATCGCCACACCTTTTTCCTGTCGGATTCTCTCATACACTCTCCCAACATACAAGGTACCTTCAGGTCAGACACGAAACTACCAAAATGTAAACGTTACAAAATGTCACCCAGGTAATATTTAAAGGAAAAACCGGCATATAGTAACAAGAAAAAACTAGATAACCTGAGCTGTCACCTTAGCAACTCCCCTATTCATTTCCTGATCAATGATATCAACTTGATAATCAATAATATTAGTAAGAGGGGAAATGTCAAAGAAATCTATGCAAACAGTTTTTGTTACTATAATATAATCATAATAATTAATTAAGAATTAACCACTGAAACAAATAAGCTGAACGGGAAAGCATTAATTTAATTTTTATAAAAAGAAATAAACCGGAATAACATGGAATAAAATAAAAAATTAAATAATAAACAAACCTTTAGCATCGGAGTTTTTGACTGCATGACATAAAATACTAAAATCAACATCACATGTTAGATCAGTGTGACCAGGATTGATGAGAGGATCACAAACTGAGTGTTTATGAAAACCCTGTAAGGAAAATAAAAGAGAGGATGTATTAGTGGTGTTGTAATGAGAAAAAATGTCTTTCAGAGCAGATTTATACATAAATACATCGACTGTGTAAACAATGGTAACTCAGTGGTTAAACATTTTTCTTTCAGCGACTAATTCCTAGGTTCGAATACTTCATCACCTATTCCGGCTTGGTCCATCGGTAGTATCACTTAACCGAATATATACAATGTGGTCTAAAGCCAAGTGCAAGATTTTGTACCTCGTGAATAAGTTGAATTAAATGTAGAGACTGAAGTTACCAATCAACTATCCAAAGTACAGAGTCATAACCGCACTATTATATATATATATATATATATATATATATATATATATATATATATATCAAACAAGTTTATTTAAATAAGCATTTGTATGTGACATACAAAATCACTTTGATAAACTTCTTTAACCCGAAACACAACAGAGAAGTTTGTAGTGTCAGTTACTACAGCAAACCCATGTATTTTATCCTAGCTACCTGATCGACCAATTTATTCATTCTTCTTGAGTCGCATTTTGACCTTGTCAATTATTCACTTGTCAACCTTGACTGTAGAAGTCTACCCGAAGTTTGTGCTGATGATGTCGTTCAGAAGGACGATGAAAGCTCCACGACCAAACCATCCAGCTCAGAGAACAAACCAACATAAAAATCACCCACCTGAGCTACAAATCTTCTCCACCAGGCGTCATTTCGTTTCGTTTCACTTTCTGATCAACGATTGTACGAGATTTACGTATTCAAAAACCTATTCTTGTATTTGACTTATTTCATTTTGTTATTCATTAACACGGTTTCAGTCGGTAATTATGTACGAGGATTGGTGATATGTGTATTTCGACAGCAATCATTCTATAACCATCAGAAGCGATCTAACTGGAGTCAGATTTTGGGGCACTAAAAGTTCCTAAACTAAGTTTTTGATAGAATAAGCGGAAGTAAAACTTCGTTTAATTTTATTTCAATCTTTTGATTATTCAATTGTTGGCTGATTAATTACACTATTTTATTTGAGTATTGTTTAGATAACTGAGAAATCTTAAATACATTATAATATATATCCTCTATATATTCAGTTAGTTGGTCAGGTGATGTTGTCCCCTGAAATTGATTCAGTTGAGATTTGGGGGTGATAGATTTTATGAAGGAATTATAATTTTGACTAACACCTCACAATCATTTCAGTATTTTATCATATCAACTTAATCTTTATAACAAATTACATGAAATAATACTGAATATTATTAAATGACATATGCAAAGACTTTGACTTACACGAAATGTATCACCTTTTTCACCTTCATGACCATAATCAATCAATAGTGCACTACCACCCGTTTTATTAATTCGTTTGCATAATAATTGTGCGATACATATCATATCAGGACAGACTTCCACAGAGTCTCGGTTCGGCAGATTAGGAACTAACTTTAGAAAATAATTGAAAAAATACAATTATCTAATACTAAAAATCTGATTAATTAACTTGGTAACCAGGTACTTGGGTGTGAAACAATTTAAATGTTGAAGTTAATGATACTACACGGTTTTGTGAACCGAAATAAGTAGATTCGAGTCCAAACTTGGGACTTGGTGGCTGAAAGTCGAGTGCCTTAGTCACTAAACTGACACAAATATCTATGGAAAGACACTATATAATCATTAGCTTTACATGTGGCTACCAAATTGCAAGTTATAATACAAAAAATAGGTAGCTTTTGGCAATAGCTTCGTACACTAAAGCAACATATTCAACGCAAAACGAAGATAAAGATTGACATTGTTTTATCGTATAAACTATCACAAATGGTTACTTTGATTTATGTCTTGTTTCAGTAGAAATTTTAAAAAGAGGTATATACCACATACATTAGTTCGGCTATTTGTGAGACTTATTTAATACGGTTGTGGTGGCGGTTGATATGCCAAACCCATATACCATATTATAGCTTCTGGACAAGCCAATTCACCTGTCCATCATGAGTCATGTTTTCACCTTGTTCATTATTCACTTATTAACTCTGACCATTTTTGTATGAGAGTAGGTGTGTGAACACTTCTTATCCTATTTATCACATGTTTGTAATTTATTCTTGTCTGACTATAAATATTGATTAACGCTTGATTAAAGTGAGTTGGCTTACCCACCATCTTCAATGCGTATCACATTTTTGTTTCGCTAGCTGATATTTACCCATGTGCTTATAACTTTCTGGCCTGTGTCATTTGTCAATAAAACTGTAGTTGCCGCTTCTATTTGCCTTCTGATATTATGCACCATTAAGACCTGTATTATAACGGTTATCGAGGTGAACTATTAACGAAGCACGGTACTACAAGGTTATATTACATGTAAGTAACTATTATGTTATACAATTTCTTTACTATATTTTATTGATCAATATTGTCAGTAATTATTCAGTCCTATTAAAACAAGCATTTTCATTATTGTCCATGATTACTATTGGCTATTTGATATTAATCACATTACTTCGAATGTAAGTAAATCCTAGATTCTGAGAAGTAATAAAAAAATATTGTGATTTTTTCGATTTCAAATGATAATATTCAAGTGAAGTTGAAGCTATCTGATTTGACAGCTGAAATAAAACTGAATATCATCAATTTAGAGTTCAAATAAGTGCATTACTAGTAGTAATCAGTATAACGAAATGAAATTCTCAAGACAAATGACAGATCACTATATGCAGCAATAGTATTGATAGTACTAACAAAAGATTAGGCATAAATATTATGATATGAGAAGATAAATTTATGAAATAAAAGGTATAAGTATTTGCCGAAAAAGACTGAATGCATATGAGCCATTGAGACCGATTTTAAACCATATCGTTCAATGTCTCATACCATCAGTTGCGATAATCTCGTGGACCTTACCCGGTCTGTATTTATTTACAAGCCTTAGTTCAATAGTCAGTGACTTCACGAACTGATGTCAGATTTTAGTTTGGCTATTATTGACTTACTTCAAATCTACTTCCACATCAGCAGATAGCGCAAGCATTAGACTGTTGTTAGGCATGTACAATACATTTTCCAACCACCTCATTCAATCAAGATTCACTACTTCATCAAATAACTTGCCATCTCAACCAACTACTCTGAGTCCAACCTCAGCATTACTCACTTAACTTATTGAGTGCACTGCTTGACAATCACACAAGTAAAATAGTTGGGCTGTTTGATTTTTAGTCTCAAAGAAGTTAATTTTGGACAAAATTTTAATTATTGGGTAGGTTATTTGTGTCCTAAGATGAATACATGAAGTTCAATTTAGAATGCGACTTAATACGAAAATTAAACAAGTAAAATGCTAGTGTTTATAACACTTTAGATCTATGTGGAGAAATTAGTTTTGATCACATACTACGGGATTATATTTAAAAAAATGAATGTTCGGATAATTTTTCACTTGAAAATGTCTTAGCATCTAGGTGCTCAGCAAATTGTTCTACAATTAAATTCTGATTAAAGGCTCATTATTTTAGATCTGTTAGTAGTATATTTAGTGACCTATCAAAAGTCGGCGTAATTCCAATTTTATTTTAGATTGTTGTGTAAGTTTCTGAGTTTGTAATTTTACATCACGAACTATGGTTAGACCACCAAGTTGGTCTAGCTTCAATTGACTCATGCTTTCAACTATGACAAATATAATTAATAGCCATGAGTAACGGTCACACAATACTGTGAGCAGAGTGAAGTTAGGAGTGTAAACCACTAGGTTTTAAGTCAGTGATCTAAACGTCAGTTGCTCACTAAGAGACATTAATATCCTGGGTTTGACTTCTTGTGAGGTGATTGGTGAATCTCATGCTAGAACAAAACAGCTGTCCTTGGTCTTTTAGTTCTTCAATAGTTTTCTAACCAAAATCAGTCTGTGTGATATGAAACTTCAATTCCATTTGTCCATAAATTATGACAATTATAGTTTCAGCTTTTTTGTGAAACATACGTAAATATTATACAACGGTCTAACGATTACTTCGTTGTTTAAACTTAATGATGAAGCCTACAATATCGCGACGATTAGCTCATTACCGAAGAATTCAATACATAGTTCCTAAGATAGAAATAAGCAGCTTACCGGGAGATATGCTATTGATGCTGGAGTTTTTGTGCTTGAACGTACAAAACATAAGCTATTAGAATTCATCCTAGAGCTCACTAAAACTTCGTGCCATTTCCCTTCATGTTTCTAAAATAAAACGAACGAGAGTGATAAGGCAAACAAACAGTCATAACTGCATATTGCTATCATATTGTGTAAATGAGTTAAAATAATAATGATAACAATAATAACAATAATAATAATCGCATGAATATTTTAGTGGGAGATCTGACTCCAATGCATATTGGTCTCTGATATATATCAGATTAATTTCGTATAAGTTCCTTGACTTGAGACGTATATGCGACGCAGTATTAAAGGCCGACATATGAAATATTACATAAAAATTTCAGGTAATTGTATAAGTGTAGAAAGACTAGAAGAAAATAGGAACGTATACAAGATGGAGTTGGCACGCTAGATAGATAGCTGAATAATTTTGTATAAGTTTATACACAGAATAGACAGTGGATAGGATGAGTACACACATACACATAAACATCAAAACATATATGGTTAGTGGAATAAACGAGACCAATTGTAGAGGATACACACGTATAGAAGATCATAATCATAATGAGAAGTATAGGATTATAAGGATAAAAATAGCACATTTATTACATGATCTTTAGATTTTTATCAACTACTTAAATAAGAACAGATTCCCGTAAGCGTTTATGAAGTCATGACAATATATGATAACTTACTTGAAAACGGTGAACTGGAAGCACATCAAAAAATTCGTGACCTATAAAAAATGAGAAATTTTCAGGAACTTGTTGTAGGTCAGTATGCCAAAATATAAGCGGGGGTTTATTATTTAAATGTGACAGAGTTTTTTCTATTGTTTGCTTTTGAGTCTGTCGCATTGATTGACTTATTTCAACTAAGTGTATTGATAATGTTGAATATATCTCTGGGAATTTGGAAAAAACCTGAAATAAAATGAAATACAATTGATTAGGATACATTTCATGTACGTAATTTACCAACGGCTAAAGTATGGTATGTGGACGAAATCGAGGGATCTTTAAAATGACGTTTTGATTTTTAAGCTATTTTTCAGTCAATGAGCAGAGGACCTGTATGTATAAGAAGTATTTCGCAACAAAAATCACCAGATCTATCAGAAATAAGTAGTTTTAGGAAGTTTATTAGTTTATCGATGGCTATTATCAGTTCTCCGATTTTAATATAGTAGGAATACAGCCACATAACCTCGTTTATCTGGATGCAAACTTTTTCAGGCTAAAAGGTTTGTTTTTGATTCGTTCTTAAAACCATAAATGTTTCCCAGGGATTTCATTATTACCTACAAAATCTTTGTTCTTAACTTCTCCGAAGAGTCAGGAAGACCGAGTTATAGGAAAGCTATCACTGTCCCCATTCTGATATGAGAAATCCATGTGTAATAAACGGTATCTAGTTTGATATTCCTACTTCACCAGCTCACCTATTCTTCAGTTAAACACTAATCAAATGATTACTTTGTAGTTTTATCATAAACAAAGAAAAGTGATTTGTTTACATGTTATGTAACATTGTGTAGGAAAGTGAGTTATCCGGTAGTTATAAAAACTTTCTGAGGTCTATAATAAGACATTACCATCACACATGTAGTGAAAGATAGAAGCCACTCATTTTTGAAAATCGTTCAAACATTCGAAGCTCATTTTAATTCTGACTGGATTACCCATATAGTATACTGTAACCTCAATAACTAACAAACTTTTATTATTTAAATTATTCAGTGGTATAGCTATAAATTGCTAAGAGACTGTTAGTAAATACCACCTTCATTAAAACCATATACAGGTTCATGCATTCAGCTTTGGTGAACACTTTCACTAAGAAAGGAATAATGATAGTATTTGGATGAGGTGCTTGCATGTGTGAATCAGTGGGTTGACTACTAAACCGCCGCTTTACATTTAGAAACCTGTGTCAACGTAAATTGTTTAACGTAATTATTAAACTTACTATGCAAGGGAAAATAAAAGATGAATCTATCTGTGTTAAAGCCATCAATTTTAGGTAATACAAAGGTTACAAACGTAGCAACATAGATTCTTATTTTATCTAGGTTTGATTACGAACGAATATCCACAAACAATCGGAGCAAAAGCAGTAAAGTTTTTCTAAGTATTTGAAAATAAATCACACAACGATTTACAGATGTTTTTGTGAAAATTCTACTGATTCCTGGGTCAGGTCGATTACCGACAACCAAACAACGTTGATTAGTTATGTGTACTTTTGCAAAACTAATTTTAAACCGCTAAGATACGCCAGGTTTTCAGATAAAATAAATAAATAATGACATAAATGATTCATTAAATTAAAGACATTGCATTTTCATCAAACAAACCCTCAGTATATCAGAGCAAAGTGTGCCACGTCCTGGACCAAGTTCAACGAGTTGTAAGTGTTTGGGGCTGTTTTGTCTTTTCCATTCTTCCAGCAACCATACACCTATTAACTACTAGCGTATTTTAGGCAAAAAAAATGATTACCTCACCAAAGACTTGACATATTTCAGGTGAAGTGGTGAAATCTCCAGATTTTCCGAAAACACTGTGTGTATTATAATAACCCTGAAATGTAATTCACGGGAAATTCTTACAACCTACATATAATGGGTTAGATAAACATTCTTTCATGTATTCAGATACAGTTAAGGGTCCAAAAGTGTTAATACGTTCCAATAATTGCTTTTTTAGAGTTTCAGATTTGGGAGGACTAAAGTAACGGCCACAGTGTGTAATGCAAGACAGACTGCTGAGTACAATGCGCGGTTTTGAAAAGTGTAACATTCTCCACATTGAAGTTAAAATAACTCTTGAAGAACGAAAAATAGGCACTTTAGATAGATTATGATAAATAAAAAACCAACATTGTGTAGTTTGTAACTATAAAACCGAAGGACATGGAATAATGAAGCCTAACTACGAAGTGCGATTTCTATTGATTTTGGAAACTGGTGAGTTCATCTCAGTTTTAGCTTTTACAAATCCCAGTAGTATGAAATTTAGTTACGTTAAAAATGATGGTGATCATTAGCTAAGCAATCCCAGTTGAGTCATAACTTGCTATTGACTGAACTGATCACTTATCAGTACAAAAGTCCTCACACATTGTTCCTGCGGTATATGCGTGAATTACAGATTGTACTAGTTCGTACTATAGCTGACAATAAGAAACACATAGAAAAGACATCCAAGATTTAGTTTGATCTTCATTAGAAATGTAAGTTACTGCTAGATTTATAAATTGTAATTGCTTGGCCAGATGATGGTGACTTATTTAAAAGAATGTTATTATCTTTGTCAACTCTTAGTTTCACCATTGGTCTTGTATTAGTTTTACAGTATTCGAAGAGAAGAGTTATCGATTCTTCTCACTAGCCTATAACCTGTTGTGTACATAAATTAATGCTTACTTCCTGAGAGACCTTTTGTGAGTTTAAGTTTCAGGAAAGGTTTAATCAGAAAGTTTGGGAATTGTCAGTCAAGTTCAGTGGATTTCCCCACAGCTTATGAGAATTCTGGGTGAACTTTACGGAAAACTACAATTGTTTTTCTACAATTTGTGGGTTTCTATCAAGTAAGCTGAAGAAAAAACACAGGCTAGGGGAAATTTAGGTTTTTAATCACATTTTTGCCATAGCTATAGCTTCCCCAAAGTTAGGAGATTAAGTAAATTCATATTTTCCAACCACCAAAGACTGGTAACCTTTCAGGAGACAACATTGGTCCGAGAATTACAAATAAATAAACCCAGTTACACCAACATTTCAGTTTGGTGCTGGAGTGTTCAAAAGACAGTATTCTTGACAAGGATAATAGTATTGGTGAAATCACGTAGCTCCTTCAAGAGGAAAACGGATAATTTATGAGATAAATAATAACCAGGTAAAAATAGTCCGAAGGATGCTTCTATTTCGTTCCCGAAATACGATTAGTCTACCAACACCCACAAGGTCGGCGATGCAGTTTAAATTGGTACCGTCATAACTTGTAGGTCATTTCGATGCCCAATGACCTTTAAACAGTAATTTTCGCAATCGAAAACTATCTCAGAACATAATTGAAGTTAGTTTGTTAATTAACAAATTAACAAATGCATGACCGTTCTCCTACTGGTGATATTGTCCAAATGGTTCAAATGGTTGAGGACGGAATAGAAGAAGCTTTCGCTTAACGGGTTTCCGTGTCTAGTAGCAGTGGATCACCAATACCTCCAGGCAAAAACCTAGGTATATTAACGATAATAGAGGAAAAAAAGAATTTGGTAAATCATAATAATATGTTATCCTTAGTCCTTAAGAATAAGTCACGTTTCCTCTTAAAGGACTCCTGGGAAGTCGCTTGAACTAGCTCAGTCGGCAGCGAATTCCAGCACCTGACAACTCTAACGGAGTAGAAGTTGTGTCTGCAGTCTGTTCTGCTATGTAGGGTCTCCAATTTCTGTGTGTTACCTCTGAGGTTAGTGTTATGACTAAGCTTAAGAAGATGTTTAAGGGGATGACCAGAAGTAATAAGGATACTGTAAGTCATAAGAAGGTCACCTCTAAGACGCCTGTACTCTAACGGGTAAAGGTTAAGTGATTGGAGGCGCTCTTCGTAAGGTTTGAATTTGAGTCCCCGAACTGATTTCGTGGCTCGACGTTGGATACGTTCCAGAGTGTCCTTATCCTTTTGGAGGGAGGGAGGGAGGAAATACTATGTTTCCGTACTCTAAATGGGGACGAATAAAACTGTCGAAGATCATGTGGAAGGTTCTATCGTCAAACTGGCCAAAAATGCGCTTCAATGTTACCAGTGCAAGGTTTGCTTGAGAGGCGTTTTTGTCACAGTTCGCGTACGATTTCAGGTCATAGCTTACCAACACTCCTATTTTTTTTCGACTTGGGAAACTTCTAGAGGGGAGTTACCTAAGTTATAACTATAGTCTGCAACATGTCTCAGATGGAAGTGTTGAAGGTAAGTCCGTTGATGTCTGCCCAACTTTGAAGTTGGTTTAGATCCTCCTGAAGAACTAGTATACCATTATGATTACGTATCTCTCTCCAAAGTTTCACATCATCAGCAAAAAGCAGTAAGTCAGATGAAACCTGTTGAGGAAGATCGTTAATGTAAATCAAGAAGAGAATAAGTACCGGTATTGAGCCCTGGGGGACCCCACTAGGAAATTCCATAGCCTTAGACAGAGTGAAGTTAACCCTGACCTTAAAGTGTCAGTTTTCTAAATATGAAGAGAGCCAATCAATTAAAGGTTTTTTTACCCAATCGTCTAAGCTTCTTGATAAGACATACGTGGTTGACCCTATCAAAAGCTTTTGAGAAGTCCAGGTAGATGACGTCAACCTTCCCCTTGCGATCGAGGATGGTTGTCCATCTATCCACCGCAGTCAGCAGGTTGGTCATACAAGAATAACCTTTTCTGAAACCATGCTGTTGAGGTGAGAAGAACATTGAGGATGATAAGTATTCTTGTATACCGTCGTATATTAGGGATTCCGTAATTTTTGAAGGTATGGAGAGAAGGGCCACTGGTCGGTAGCTTGAGGGTTCACTGCGTCGACCTCCTTTGAAAATTGGTGTGATGTGGGCCAGCTTCCAAATTTCCGGTAGTTTGCCTCTGCTTAGCGAGTGTGCAAACATCACGCTAAGTGGTGTCGCCAGGATTGAAGCTGCTTCCCTCAAAACAGTGGAATGAACCGTATCCGGACCAGGAGAAGTGTCTTTTCTTAGGTGCTGCAGTTTACGGAGCACCAGGTCGGCACTCAGATCCACTTCGGAAAGTCCTGTACAGGTGCAGGTGAAGCTTTCGTCAGTATAGTTGATGTGGGCCAGCTGGAATGTCTGGGAGTATTGTTCAGCCAAAAGGTTGGCGGCATCACTGTCGTTATTGGTCGGGCCATTAGGACCAAGCAGTTGGGAAACTCCAGTTTTGCCTTGTCGAAGAGAAGCTGCTTAACTGAATAAACTTTTCGGATTGGAGACGAATTTATCGATAAGCTTGGTTTGGAACTGAAGCCTGTCTTCTCTTATTGCCTTTGAACATATGTTCCTTATATGTTTGTACTGCCTGTATGCGTCGTTATTGTCAGTTCGTTTATATTCGGCCCAACAGCGCCTTTAGCGACTTAGCAAATGACGAGTGCGGTTCTTGATGATTGCAGGTTGCTTGTAGCTTTTTGGGACCATTTTAGGAACTGAATGCTCAGTAGCACATAAGATCGTGTGCAGTAAAAAATCCCAATGAGCATCCACTTCAATTTGAGGGTGAACATCCCAATCCACCTGTTGTAGATAGTCCTGTAAAGCTAACACATTCAACCGTTTGAAGTTCCAGCGCTTGTTGCCAGTAGGATATCGTAGCTCCGTCTTGCTGACAAAGCTGAATGTTAAGACGGCGTGATCACTTTTCCCCAGGGGAACCAGGATTGAGAGGTCGTCAACTAGGTATTCTTCATTTGTGAATACCCAGTCTAAGCGTGACGGCGTCTGACTGTTTCTCCAACGGGTTGCCGACTTCACATTTTCAGATAATTCCAGGTCGCCGATAAGGTTGGAGAACAGAGCTTCAGTAGAGTTGTTACCCCCAATGTAGGTATGTTCCACGAAGTTGATTCTAGGAAAATTGAAGTCCCCTAAAATCAGGATACGAGAGAATCCGAGACGCGTAGAGAGAGTTAATCCTTCCAGCAGACGTTTGTCATACTCGATGTCGGCAGTGGGCTTCCTGTAGATGACCCCAACTAGACACCTCGAGGTGTTAGATAATCTTACTGAGCACCATACTGACTCATCAAGATTGAGAAACTCTTGGTTGTGAAGTTGGTGCGCATTCAGGCATGACAGTATGTATAGTGCTACCCCACCCCCATTCTTGTTTTCCTGTCGTCGCGAAATAAAGACATTCCAGTTATTGCTAGCTCCTGGTCCATAACCTGAGACGTTATCCAAGTTTCGGATATTCCTATCAGATGGGTATCATTAGCGTTGCTAAGTTCACGTAGCTTGTCCATTTTGTTTGGCAAGCTCGCGGCGTTCGTGTATAGGCAGTTTATGCTTTTAATTTGGAAAGCGTGAGCTTCTTCCTGTCTGTCTATATGAGCCGTGCGTGAGTGACAGGTAGCCTACCTATACGATGTTTACCGAGTTGGTAGTCCCTGTTCTTTACACGTTTCTTATTATGATCACGACAGTCCATGAGTGGAATTGTCAGCTCCAGCTTTCGTTTGTGCTTGATCCTGCTGTCGTGGGGCCTATCCGGATGCATATGGATGCCACTTGGCAATCGACGTCTATTGGCACGAAATGCTTCCAGAGTTGCAGTCGCCACGTGGGAGGAGGGGAAGGTTATTTTCAACAGCCGTGGTTTAGAGTCTCCATCTCTCTTGGCTAGTCGCATTACCTGTTGGGTCAATGTGTTCTTGAGTTTTAAGGAATGCTTAATGAATTTTCATTCCTGAATATCAGAGTTTGCTTGAGTTGGGTCCATATTTTCCGGTACATCTTGCACAATGATATTTCGTCCACGGTAAAACGCCTCGCGAGATTCCTTAGGGATGTTCCGTATGAGATTTCGTTCAGAATACGGTATGTCGGGCAGTATTCTTACGTTCCCATCGGATTTCAGTAAGTGACTGGCTAGCAGGACGTCCTCAATGTCGTAGGCATTCTTAAGTGTAACACGAAGCAGCCTCGGGTGGTTTAGGTGGTTAGAGTCCTTCCCCCGAGTGAGCCGTGTGACAGTCAAAGGCTTTATTCTAGGGAGTTCAAGCCTCTTGATTAATTCTCCCCAGAGCATCCTATCATTTTTGTCCTGCAAATTGAGAGGAAGGTCGGGGTTGTCAATAAGGTTCATGATTATGACAGAGTCGTCACGAACCGTAATTGACTTTCCACGTTTTCCAGGGCGTCTAGGTTTGGTATCTTGTTGTTTGGATGTCGAGGCGCGTTTTCGATTACTGGGCTCAGTGATGACCGGGCGGACAGTCTTGGGGGTAGACTGTGCGGCCAAAGTATCAAATGATTTCCGCACGGTACTTGAAATGTTCAGTTTCGGCGGGGACGCTTGGGCATTTTTACTCATGTTAACGTGAGTCCAACCATTTACAGGATTTTTGGTGACGACTGTCTCATTCAAGGTCTCCTCCCTGGGGGACCCAAGTTTACTGAGGGAGTCGATGACAGTCGATGTTAAGATGGTGCTGAGTTTCAGCACATCATCATTCGTCCTGTTAACAGAACCGTTGATAACCGACCTGTCAATATCCTTTTTCTTGTTTGCCCTATGCCTTCCAGTTTCGTTACCCGTCATAATACTATAATTTACCGAATTCTTAGACAACTTATCTCTCAGACCTGTTAGTAAAGTAATGATGGTACCCAACATAACTATGGTATCAGTATTGCAGGTAACACATACCCACCCACGATCAGACTTGCTGAGTCTGCCGTTGGTACCAATCGTTTTCATTTGGTGCAGTAGAATAAATGAAATCCATATTAGATGGTAGTTTTCCGGGCTAACTAGGCTTCCTAAAGAAGGGGGATTAAATAATTTATCAGAATGGAGAAGACATGCATGTATCACCAATTTACCAAACTAAACATACGACAGACTCCAATTTCGGTGTCCAGCTGCCTATTTTACATGTCATGACGCGAAATCGACATACTCTGTTAAATACCTAGTTAATTATCAGGCATCCTGATGACCAGGTACTCATAATCTTTAGGTACAATAGGAGGAAAAATGAAACTTTAATAATCGTCATCACATTTGGTCGAAAATAGAATATATGAAGACATGGAAGGAGGTTGACTATGAGATTAGGAGCTTAATAATTATCATTGCTCTTTATCCATTTACAGGTCACCTATTCCCATACAAAATATTGAGTGTTGATTGACATTAGCGACTCACTTCTCAATGGAGTTATAAATACACATTTCAGTACTGGCAATTACAGATGGACTTTGCTTCTCGTCATAGTACAAATAGATCATTACACTTAAACGGGATAACGAAGGTTTAAACCACTGAGTTTGGTAGGGACCTTAATATATGGGTACGAAAGGGTTGTGAAGACACTAAGTACCTTGTGTTTATCGTATTTTGGTACGATCTAATCGTGTTAATCCTAATCCTTACCTGCTACATCAAAGGACTGAGATCTGTAATTAACCCTTGGGCATTTATCATAGTATCTACCTTTTATAGACAAGCTCCTTAGTTGCGTTTAATGGCCAAGACAGAAGTCAGTGTTTTGAAATGTCATTTTCGACTGACTTATGGACCTTTAGTGATTAGAGTATACTATATCAGCGTCTTCAGGTGCCATTAAAATGGTAATTAGAAGGTAAAGCAGAGTTTCGAGGGTGACGTAATCCGGCTTTTCTGAATTGTTCAGTGAGTGTTCAGTATCTTGGATAGTAGGGCATTTCAATATATGAGTTTCGATTGTAAGAGTATGATTTTCTATTGGGGCCTAACACCTCACTATATCCGTGTTTTGCATCCACATCGTAGTTCACTGCACAAACGTGGTCTCTGAAGACAGACGAGGTAACTCAGAATGCTTAAAATGAAAAAAGTAGTGTTACCACTACTACATACGGAACTTATCTAATAAACAGGCTGAAAACGATCACAGGATTCGGGATTTTCCACGCTTGTCGAACACTGAGAAATATTCGTATAACTCCATCCGATATTAGCCAATAAGAACAAAGTGGCTTGAGTGAACGATATGTCACATCAAAATCAAAATGAAGCTGTTATTTTTCGTGAAAATCCAGTGCTGAACACGTTTTATTATTACGATTTTAATTATGTCTGGATGTGTAGGGCAGAATTTGATTACAACAAAAAATTATCTCGGATCTGTGATACTGACAAAACTGAAATAATAATTGAGTATGAAATAGTTGTAATGAGCAGTAATAGAATAAATATTACTGATCGGAGATTGATGGTCTTTGTATGTGGTACAAGAATACTTGGATTGTTAAACGAAAAATGTCGTGGAGAATGGTATACATAATAATACCGCATTCAGTATAATTATAAATAACAAGTCACTGTGTAAAGAATGAGAACCCAGGTGGGGACTACTAATGTATTTTGATACAATGTAGTGAATTACTTTTATGACGAGAACGCGATTGGTATAATGGAAACAATTATTATTGTAACCGATTGTACCATTGATTATTTTACTGCACTTGTTCATTTAACTGTACCAAGGACACTTTTCCTTCCGCTGCCTGTGACCTTGCACGAACTTGCTTACACTCGGCAGTTCCGCCTGTAAACTTTGGCACGTCTCGGTATTCTTTCGATACCACGAGATCGCCAACAAATATATCTTATGCGACCATTAACAGCCTTCTGGTTTTTGATCTACCGAAGGATACAAGTCGATATCTGGCACGTAATCTTCCTGTAGTGGTGATCATAGTCAATCGTGACTCAATTCTATCCACTAGAATATCGCAGAGTGTCTTGGTAAAATATAATAGTCATATAATGATTTCTTCATTTGCAAATTTCCACCATTTCTCCTTTCCATTCTTTACGGTTCTTAAAGTTGACAATCCCTTTGTATTTTCCCTTCTTTTCCTTTCAAAAGGATTTTCTAAGCTCTCCTACGCTGTTTTTCACTTTCGACTGGTGGTACATACTACTTATGTTGAAAGACATTAGGAGCGTGTACCAAACTCGTCTCTTTTTTAGTCCGTTGTTCTTGCGATTGTTCTGCTTGCCGTGTCACTTTATTTTTACATTTCAGTTAGTCCCTCGCTCCTTGTCAAAATGTCGAGTCTACGGCGTGATGGCCTTCGTAGCTCCGTGGATTTGCCGATGCATCGAAATCCGATTTCTACCCAGCACCTGGGACGTTCAACACGAGCACTTCAGCGGCACGCTGACCCATTCAAATCCTATGTCTCTCTATATGAGTGGCATAGACCGCAAATATATATTGTTGTATGCATGATGTGCACATGTATCTGTTTCATCTTGTGTAAACATTGGCAGGATAACCGAAAGAACAGGAGAGTGACTTCGGATAGATGTCCGAATATGTTAATCAGGAGTATTCGAATTATTGTACTAACCAGCAAGTAGAATTAGATGAGCACAAAACATCCATATAGGATCTTACACTTAGTATTGTCAATAATATTGTGAATGTCGTACGAAAAAATCTGTAATACCAGAAATCTTAGTTTATATTTGATAGACAAACTGTAAACTAAATATCCTGATTCACTTTCCCGGGAAAATGAATATCAATTGCAGTTGTACATAGGTTTGGACTATTGTTGAATGAGTGCTTGGATAAAAAAGATTGGCCCAGTAATAATGCGGGTACATACAGATGTGTTTGCAAACGAGGCTGTAAGTGATTAAGGAAAAAATGTATAAAACGTATAGCACTACGAAAATTTCTTTAACCATATTAATAAAAACATGATAACATAAAGTGAAATATTACATATTCAAATATGAGATAGGTTCACTTTAAGCAGGAAGATATTTATGTCGTTGAGTAGTAATACTTAAAAGAGTTCATAATGTAATTAATGTCGTTACTCAATTATAATCATGGACATAATGATCCAATGAGTGGGTATTCTAACTGTGTAAATTCGATAACGTTATGTTTATTTAATAACACACGGAAATGCATTAATAGAATCTTAAATACATTATAGAATGATTGGTACTTGTAGCACGGTGTTTGTAGCCTGATTCTGTTCTAGAGGTATGGTTGTCTGGGACATCAGTGAGTGGAATTGTGTACGTACGTCAGAAAGTCACTTTGTTGTGAGAGGTTATTTCTCGTCATGTAGTCGAACTTGTAACCGCCTATATTACGTCCGTAGGTCTAAAATATGAAAGGTTGGATTTTCTGTGTTGTGTTGGAAATTTGAGTCGAATTCGTTACCTATGTCGAGTTTCGAAGGATGGATTTTCTATATAGTCGAACTTACTAGTTTATTGTGATACATATGACTTCGGTTGAAATATGGATCCCGATTTGCTTAACATCGATTCTTTGACTTCACATATTTGAAAAAATCAAAATTAATAGTTGGATACGAATTTTGTTTAGAATATATATCTTTTCAGCCTTTGTATGTTAGTAGATATCCCATAACAGTGAAAATGTAAGTAATGTAGATTCCTGGCCTGAGTCAAAGTCATTGAGTTGTGACTTAATTTATACATCCAAATAAACAATGGATAAAATAGAAGTGAGCAGATAAACATATACATATCAGAAATATACGTATGAGTATGGAGAGGTACATTACGAGAATTGAATAATTAATTGAATAGATACCATGTACCTATCGATGATAGATGGAAAGAAATATATTTGCATACAAAGTCATAAAATACGTGGTTGGAATGAAACGACACATTTACTGGTCATACAAGAATAGTCTTAAATCCAGAAATCCAGGAATTCCAGTGTACATGTGTTACTGGTTTTTTCCAGTTGCTCTTAGTCGAGTTCAACCAGACCAAAAAACTACAGTGGCCAGTGAACTATTTAAAATACATGATAAATGTACAAGTACTTACAGAAGAGATACTATAAAAAAAATGTAAATACAGACAGAACTCAGTATACCTAGAAAATACTTTCCCAATGGGGGTTAACGGTGGGTAGTAAACATGATTATCATAGAAAAAAATTATTCTTACCCGTCAAGGAACATTATTTCCTTTAAGAGAAATAATAGGTCAATTTTAGTTTGCTTCAAAGGTGAGAATCATACAAGAAATCCAAAACTCACTCAAATAATTACCAATTATCAAAAGTAAAGATTCCTAAAACCCAGAGAATGCGCTTCAATTTCAATAATCTAGAATGGAAACAATCAGCCCATAGAGCCACAACCGAAGCACAATAATGCAAAATGGTAACCACAAACAGTCAACGTTAAGTATAGAGAAAATGAATCTGATATTAATGGATATAGTGACATCAAGGAGTTAGTTACAATTCAGAAATCAGAAGCAATTAAGTAGTAATCACTGCAGGCGAATCGAAAATGGAACAAATGGGCGAAAATGCAAAGGAAAAACAAGGCGGTAATCTTCGAAGATTACTTCTTGACCAAATGAATACATTTATAAACAGATTTTACTGACATTTGTGACTCATCAATGAATATCATATCTTGTTAATAGTTGAATTCATAAGTAGACTAGACCACCTCCACAAATCCCATTCTGTTCATAATCATCATGTGCTCACTAGTGACTGACTGTCTTCAAGATGATTTCCTGGAGTTCTAGTGCGAAACAGTGACCAGTGGAGTCCGATCCGTGTGAGGTAGAAACAGATATCTACCTCAGACAATAGATGAATAGTTGTGCATCCATTCATGAATCGATAGAAGTTAGATATGAACACCATCGGATGCCAGCTCATTGGTCTAGATTTTATGCGTTTATTCACGAGACCGAAGGTTCTTTGTTCGATTCCTACACGAGGGTTGTGGACACAATTCTTAGGAGTCCCATACTAGGACGAAACGGTCATTCAGTACTTCCACGTTTTCAATGGTAGTCTAGTTCGAATTGACTCATGAACTTAACTATTAAGATTATTACAATCTCCAAAAGCCCATCCTGATCATAAATATCATATCTAATTGAAATAGAGAGAAATACAACGATAGATCTTTCACTGAATCAGTACAATACGAATACTGAATCAGTATTATATAAAATTAATACAAAAGAATAAATATCATACCTAAATAAATAAATTTTATGCTCAATAAATATCACACTGAATTCAAACATTCATTCACATTTTATCCTTCCTATTTTGATAAGAAGGATAACAAGTATGATATTAGTACAATTGAATATTTTCAATTCTATTGTAAAGTTGAGATAATTTACAGAGCAGTATAATTTACTATTTCGTAATAATAATAATAATTTGGAGCATAACTCCTATTATAATTATTATGATTAGTATTAGTATTAGTATTAGTAGTAGTAGTAGTATTAGTAGTAGTAGTAGTATTTAACTAGTTCATATAAATGATACATTGATTAAATCAAATGGTGATTGTAAAAATTTTAATATTCAACTTCCTGTTAATAGAACGAATTATGTGTACTTTTTAAATTTGACTTATAAACAAGTACATATTTTATCATTGTAGATTGACGTTTTAAGAGGATTCTTTTAAAGTAAAGTGAATGTGTATTGTGTTAATAACTATTTGGTTGAATAACAAATGTACTGTAATATTTCTAAATTATCATTATGCTTAAATATTCATTGCTTTAATAATGAATAATTATACTTGCTAATTGATCATATTCCTTTGCAGGGTCAGTGAAATGTTACTGAACCTTAACCAAATCATCCAGCAGTTGGGTCACTGAATATTGAACAGATCATCGATCCCTGTCAAGATCAAGGACAACCAACGTGTATCAGTTAATCATATGCCATGAACTGGCCCATGCGGTGGTGTTCACACTTTCCCTTGCACCTAGTTTAATTGATATATTTCTGTAATAACATCCTTCGTGTTGTACGGTCTTCAAAGCATCCATAGTATTTTGTTACAACGAAGGAGTAATCTACGCTAGATACTGACCGTGAGGTGTGGCTTCGAAGTTACCTGGTTCTTCACACCGTTCCCGTCTAACTCGAGTAGGCCTTCAATCATTTGGCGTAGATCATCTACGTTGGTGATCTACATTGGTGAGCAAGACTTCGAATAACTCAACATAACATTATGATCTTTATTATTACATCTTATACTAATTCTTTTCCATTTTTGTCGTTGCCTATGTTAATCAATTACTGTGAACACTCGTTGCTTCATATCAATGTTGATTAGTGTTTAAACTTAAATAATTATTTCAGTCAATAGAACTGACCGACTAACTACGATTATAATTGGTTATCAAAGATCTTGAATAAGTATTAGCAGCATGAGAATGCTCCTGTGTAGTATGTCTGTTAAAATATCAACCACTCGTAATTATAGCCACACGGCAACACAAACGCAAAACTGTTTGTAGCTTATCCACTTGTATAAGCGAGACAAGATTAACTGTCGATTATGAATTCATCCTTCTACTTAATCACTATCAACTATCTTCCGTCAGAAACTATCTACTAGAATATTTTACGTACTTGACCATTGCCTGCCTAATTTACAATCGCTGAGTTCCATGGTCATACAGAGGATACGAATGCTAGAAATTTATGGTGAGTTTGAACTATAAATTTGCTGCAATCTTAGATGTCGTTTAGCCTGTTCATCAGGCAATGCTACGTATTTGGCTTAAGTTAGTTCTCGACTTATACAAATTTCGTCTACAACGTGGTGTGAATCCAAGAATTTAATCAACAGTACTTCGTATATAATCCAGATTTAAATTACTGTCTACTTCAAGTTTTCATTACTTTTTGGTAGGTTAATGTAGGATTTACTTTCTATGGTATATTTTATTGAATACAGAAAATATAGTTAAGTCATACGATCAAGTTTAGTAAAGACAATATATATATATATATATATATATATATATTCACCAAATAGCTTTCTTGATACTTTACGCAAAACGATCCCGAAATGAACATTAGCTCTGAGATGCAGGCGTATCCAGCTAACGAGTTCTAATTAGGAAGAAACACGCGTCCTTGGTCCCACCGCTATTCACATTCCACCTAATCGATGGAAAATATTTTTTGAAATTTCCAATATTGTAAATTACAACATGAATAAGTGAGCAATACTGGATATTAGTGAACAGAAAATTAGTGATATCGACGGTTGGTAAGAAACCTCTCTATTTAAAGCTTCAATCCAACAGAGATATAACTAGTGATGTATTGAGATATTGGCTGACTAATGAAGAGGACCTTTAGCGGAACTAACATCTTTCTATCAAATTTTGGGCTAACATATGGTGGTTCTTCGATGAAAGAACAAGTTACCTATTCCGCCATATCAACGTGTATCTATCAATTCATCTACTCCTGCGGAGAGAGCTATATTGGGCGCACAACCAGACAACTGAGCCAGAGAATTAATTAACACCTCCCTTCATGGTTTGAGAAGAGTATAATGAAAATAATACTCAGCTCCGCTCTATCACAATTAATCGATAGTGACCATGTAGTTAATAGAAATAATTTAATCATACTAATTTACCGTATACCTACTATATTTCCTTATGGATTTCCACCTCTTTTCTTACATATAGCAGAATCTATAGGTATTCTAGCTAACAACACAAGCTTTTACATTCATAAGAAATTTGTAAAATCTTTATCATTTTCTAAGATGAATTAGCCTTAACCAATAATTTCATCTGTTATCATTATTTTCCATACTCTTGTTTCAGTTATATTTTAACCCCTATTATCAAATGTATGCTTCACAATTATTGAAAAACTGCATGGTATATAACTTTAATAGTTTTTTTTATTGAATTTTATTTCAGTGTTTATTTTTCCAAGTTGTTTACCTATTTCTCAACATGAAGCCTTTGTTATTCTTATCACAACTAGTATGGTATGGTCTACTTATATCCATATAAATAGTATATGGCGATGGTCAGACATAGAATACATTTTGGCAGAAGCAATAAGGAAAGAACTGAAATGAAGCGCAATTGGTAGGAAAATGCATGAACAATGGAATTAGAGAAAATGAACTGATATTTACAGAAGGAACAGTGAAGATTGAGACAATTGGTTGTTATTTTGCAAATTAACTGTTTGCTGTATGGTTATTAGAATTTAGTGAGAGAGTCTGTAATATGTGCCTAAATACATTCAATTGTTCCCCACCAGTATTTTTTTCACTACACTAGTAAATCCGTCATCTGAATATCCATTTTTTTACTGTTTACTTATTATGTAGATTTATGTATCATTGACTTATAAATAGTTTTGACTGATTTAGGAGTTTCATGCATACTAGATAGTGAGGATCTGTTGAAGATCTAATTGTGAACAATATTGTTTGCTTATGTATACATACATTGTTCTCAAAAGTAAATAGTTTGTTTACTAAATGACAAGAAATTCAGGAATAAACTTAGTAATTTCTAATCTAATTGAGCATCAAAGTCTTAATTAATAGTTTCTTAAACGTACAATACAAAGATAAGTCTTTAAAAATTTTTGATATAACTTAAATGTACATGAGTTCTGTACTACTGGAGATCAGAAAACAGTTATATTGAATTAATAGTTTATGGGAAAACAATAATATTATAGAGATTTCACGTAATCAATGTACTAAAGTTTCCTACAGGCTATTCTGTCTTTAAATTGAGAAGTTATACATAAGGATATAAAGCATTCTCTCATTCCAACCTTTATTTTGAAGCAGATGGATGTTTTATGAGTGTCTCTTACACTGTTAATGATTGAATTTTAAGATTGATTTGTGTGTTATATACAATTTCCCGATCGATAGCGTTCGATCAGCACTAAGAAGGACCTGACATGCATGAGATTGATCATCACCCAGTGATCAATCAATTGTGATTACATCTCAATCCTACAGGAGGTTGGTTGCGGCCCGAATAGCTCAGAGGTAACGTCTCTGACTGTGAAGCTGAGTGACGCGGGATCGAATCCGCCAGGGAGCATCAGTTCCCTCAGGATTACAGGTACACCTTGTTGACGAGTGCCAAGTAGCACGAAACCTGGGTCCAGAGTTTCCTGTTGACCACCTCCAACCACCATCTTATCTCAATATACAATCTCTACACAAAAAGAATTGAGTATTTTGTTACGTTTAATAGCATCATTTCTACTCTACAATAAAAAGAAATAAATTTAGGTAGACTTTAAACTTTTTGAACACTACACAATGATATATCTGTTACTTGTTTAAGAAGTAAGTCATTCATTCGATTCTGATTAGCTTGTTCGTAATAAAATCATTTTGCCAAAATTTCTTAGAATTCATGGACAAATGTAATTTATCACAGTAAATTTGAATACTTATGAGCTACATTATGTCACTATTTAAACCTTGAATGGAACCGATAGTCATCTTGAGGGTTTTGTGTTGTATATTAATCGATAGGCACACATATGTGTTAAGTAGAAAAAATCGAAAATAAAGGGATTAATGTCACTCCGAAGAAGATCAGTGTTTTTTTAATTTAGTTTTTGAATTTAAACATTTTTCATAAACACCCTCTTATTTAAGTATTGATTAATTTCTTTCTAAGTTTTTCAGAATGTTACAAATCATTTTATAGACTATTTCTCATTGTAAGCAAATATGGATAGTGGCTAGCAGTGGAATCCAGGACGCCCGTTTCGTCCTATTTGGGACTCGTCAGCTGGATGCAACTGCATCTCATAGTTGATGTTCACTCTGAGAATTGAACCCAGTACCTTTCGCTTCAAGTGCCATCGCGTTATCCACTCAGCTACTGCTGGCCATTATCCATCTTTGCTCATAATGCTTGTGAGTTAACGCTACATCGATGCAATTCGCACAGTATGCACATATGCCAATAAGAGACTGATCAACATCAATGGAAATATTCAAACAAACAATACCAAGTGAATTTATTTCTTATTGTGTTGTAAAATCCTCTTGCAAACACACAATAAAATAAAGGTGCTATGGGTTTATGAAGCAAAGATATGGAGATTATATTTATGTGGATGTCATAATTTGATTAAAGATTTTTACGTCAAACACATTCCATGTTTTTCAATACACCCAGTACTAATGTAATTTGGCTCGTAATTTACTTTCAACATACAAAGTTATAAACCATTCCCTATTGATTTACGTCACGAATACAATACAAAGCTATACAGTTTCATATCAATCTTAAATGCTTTAATCATACCGTGGAGGCATATTTGAAAGAATCATTCATTAACTGAGTGATAATTGAAAGCTAATTTCAGTAAAATGATTGGATTGTTATTGAAACTATAATTTACATTTACTTGAAGTTGTTTACTTGTATCTTTCTATTGTTATTTAAAACTGCAAATGATTAGTCTCTTGTTGGCATATGTATATCTTGTGCGGATTGCCTAAAGTCGCAAGCATTATAAGTAAAGATAGATACAGCTGACAAGTCTCAAATGGGACGAAACGTGCATCAAACAGGATTCCACTGCTAGCCACTATCCATCTTTGCATAATTTACATTGTTGTTACGAGTATAGAATTATTCCACATGTTTTCTATTGATTGATTAAATACAAGTTGTCCATATTTTCATGACCAGAAAATAAACCGGGTTGTTTCCCCTAACAAAGATTTTTATTAGAATTCATCTATTTCTTATCGAAATAATTTATCTGATTTTCTGTTAAGACCAAGATAGGAAGAAAAAAATGCGTGAATTTCACCAAACAATTATACATACTTAAGCCATTTAGTTGTATCTATAAATTTATACCTTCTACTTGAAAGATAATAAGAAATTAATGTAAAGTATATTTGATTAGTGTAAAACTCTGTCTATCCTCTGAAGTACACTCTTTCATATTTTAGATTGATGTAATGGCGAAGAAAATATCTCTCTATAAATCTTCTTTCTCTTGTTGTTGTTGTTGTTGCTGTGGTTGAACAAAATGATTGAAAGTAACTATGGATACTGTTTTTTTCTTTTTTTAATTTAACACTATGTGATAAAGAATTATTGGTATAATACTCCAAGTATCAGTACATCTATTTAACACATGTGTAGATTATATTAGCTAAATATTTTGGGGAAAAAACAACCGGTGGTTTGTTTTCGTTTCAATTTAGAGAATTCATTTAAAGTATTCTTGGGCGGCCTATTCTCCTCCATGAGGGGTAACAGGCATAAGTAATTAAGTTAGTAAGTAGGTAAATTAAAGTATTCTAGTTCAATGTTCATATAGATTTTTTAAATAAGGAGATTCAATAATTTAATTACTAAGCCTTAACTGATTTCATCAATGTGAAACAAACTTCCCTAACTATCAAAATTAATTCATGTGGTTTATTCAGTTTTCCTTTTAAAATAATAATTTAAAGAATTAGAAATTGAATACTGTAGAATGAGAGGTAAAACATAAACCAAATTATTTAACGCTCAAAGTTAAATAAACACTCAATAGCTCATTTGTTAAGGTGTTAGTGTTTAAATTGAAAGGTATTTGAGTGGATTTGTAGTGGCTTAGCTTCAATTGCCTTGATAACCGTTATTAAATAAATCTCAACGATGTATGAATTCATAAGGCAATACGAAGCGGCAACTACAGTTTATTATTGGATAGCACAGATAACAGAGTAACAAGCACATAGAGCCAGTTTGAAGCAGATAATAATATGTGTATGCGAGCAAATACTGAGGCAAATTTATAATCAAATCGAATTAAGGCGCAGTTAGGTAAGGCAAAGGCTAATAATAGGATTCGAGTACATATATCCATGGTAAAGAGAACGATTCATTGACAGATATTTAAACGACCACTATTCAAGCTAGAGAGACATATGTACGTACGCTGTCACATGTAATCAAGTTGGTTAATTGTGTTTCGAAAGTATAGTCTAAAATGGAATTTCTTAAATGTAAAGAATACAGAATAGTATTCGTACTGCTTTATTTTAGTTGTCGACATTTTGCTACTAAAATAAAAGAATACATTTAAGAACAACATACTCTAGCCAAAATGATTGACTGAGAAATTTATTACCAGTTGTTTGTATTTGTATTGACATCTTCATTTGTAACTAA
Organism: Schistosoma rodhaini; assembly: GCA_944470415.2. Taxonomy (NCBI): domain Eukaryota; kingdom Metazoa; phylum Platyhelminthes; class Trematoda; order Strigeidida; family Schistosomatidae; genus Schistosoma; species Schistosoma rodhaini. Next base: position 34,154,896 of record OX104037.1, read on the forward strand.
ATCAGTATTCACTCAGTTATCCAACCGTATTTTAACACGAACCTATTCATAATTTTAAAAAAATTACTCATATTGAACTGTTACGGTTGAAAAGATTGAAGGAAATAACTTCTTTTGAATTCATTACAGTAAGTGAGCAAATATACCAATTGTGGGGATATGAATTCATTAAAATCTTTGTAGTAATAAAGTTGGAAGAATAGGGCGTTACAATTTTCCATATTTTTAGTAGTTGGTCATTTGGACTTAAGATTGTATTAGACTCACTTTAAAATTACCTACGCATGTTATTCCCCACAGAAAAACATAGGCCTCCGACTAGCATTCTCCAACCTACTCTGTCCTGGGCCTTCCCTTCCTAGTTCTATCCAGTTGTTGTTCATTGTTCTCATGTCTGTCTCCATTTCGAAGCGTAATGTGTTTTTTGGTCTCCCTCTTTTCCTTCGGCCTTCAGGACTCCACGTGATCTTACTTTTCCCTTTGTTGAGACGTATTACCGTCATTTTAAAATTAACAAATAATAAATCAAGTATCAACATCCAAATGCTTGCTTTCATGATGTTTGACTAATAAATGATTCGATCTACTTCATTCCATCATCAGATACTGATTTATGGTGTTCTATTCTAAACTTTATCAATAGAGATCCTAGAACAGTAATTTAAGTTTAAACTCATTTAATTATATACATATTACATTCAGTGATTATTGGTCAGAGAACAATTGTTACGTAATTAAATACATAGGTTAAATGAAAGCGGTATCATATTGAATTAATCAATACAAATGAATGCTATTCACTGGATCAATTCAGAAATCAGATGATTGGAAATCATTGTGAATTAATAACAAAACCAGTTCTTGAATTTCGTTTTAACCTGATCGGTTTACACTTTTCATATATATATAGTAGTGTATATTAGAGTAAAGCCTGATGAATATATAACCGAAATGAATATTATTCGCCTATATGTGTTGTTCTAACAAAGAATTGATCTGAATTTCTCAAGAGTAAATAAACTTTTCAAGCATTTAGACCGTGGTTAAGTAATTGTGAGGTGTTCCTTACTAAGACTAAACATTAGACTACTGCCACCTGGTTCTTGACGTCACGTCAACTAAAATCAATTGATAGAGATCATAAATCGATCAATGTTAGACTAGAGTTAGTAACCTGGATCTACTGGACGGCCGTTTTGTCCTAGTATAGGACATTTTAACAGTGAGCAATTGATGAAGAATATAAATTCACGTTTAAAAGATCAAACAAGTCATCAATTTTTTCTATTCCGTATTCTGATATGGATCCCCACAGTTATTAGATAATGTTTTTTTCAAACATTAAAGTTTCAATAAGTATTGATCCATTTCAGTGAATTGATGTATATAATTTTTGATTTATGCCCTGTAGAAATGAAAAAAAAAACACAACAACATCAGGGACATTAGACTTAACTTATAAAGTCATACAATATAACACAACTTTATGATAACTAGACTATTCATAAAAAATCATAAATCAGTGCGTAACCATTCTTCTAGTTATTCAAGTCATTCTGACTTCTCTTAAACAATATGAAGTAGCATTGAGTTACAATGAATGGGAGGGGGGGGTAACAAGGCTTCCTAGATTATAGTTGATCAAAGAATCTTTTATTGTCCAATATATTTTACAGTTTTATTCTATTTCTTTTTTGTTTTTCAAAATTGTTTTAATTATAATATTAGTATTTAATTTGAAATTTTATTTGTTATCTCGACTTTTCTACAACACAATACATTTATATATATATGTATATGTTTTATTGTCATTTTATGGTCAATTTTCATTCAATTCAAGTGGTGTTGTTGTTTTTTAATAATTTTTTTGGGGTGGGGAAGGTTCTTGTAATTGTTAATTTTTATGTTTCCAGGAGGAAGAAAGAAAAAATTTTTTTACGAGTATCATTGAAAAACTAATAGTGATAATAATGGGGGCTAGAAAAAGCAGTGACCAGTGGAGTTCAAAACCACGTCTGTTGTGAGATAGGAACTCACTGAAGACAATTGGTGAATGGTTGCTCAACTTCGTGGATCAGTTGAAGTTAGACATTAACGTAATTTTTGTTTTTTTTTTATTTTTTGTTGTTGTTATCGATATAGTAATGATAATCTTGAGAGAGTAATAAAAAGTGGTTGTGGTTTGGTTTCGTGTTTTTTTTCTCTCGTCTATTTGTCAAAATGAATTAAACATATTCACTAACTGACACTATCATATAAAAAACAATGCAGGGGAGAAAAAAGAGAAAAAAATTAATAAAACATATATGAAATGGGGCATTTTTTTGTTGAACTCTTTATTTATGTATAGAATGAAATGGACATAAACTTTTTCAGATTTCAGGTTTATTTATAATAAGCCAAATAATATCATAACATATGGGATCGTGGATACAAACTGTTGAGGAGTTCAATACTAGGACAAAACGGTCGTCCAATCCTTCTAGGTTTTTAATGATGGTCTAACATTGGTCCATTGATGACATCAATCTAAATATGAGATTTTGTTGAAAAACACCAGATATTACGGAAGAAACCCATTAAAATTTTAGTGGTTAATATTTTTAAATTTTGTCGACTATTTCAACAGTTGCAAACTTAAACAAAATAATTTTTTAGTAGTCTTTGAGATATTACCAGTCGTTCAACTGGTGTTAGTTAGTAATGAATTTTAATTTGTCAGTGTAAGTGGGGTGTTTACTACTTATATCGACATCAATAGTATACAACGCTATTCAGGAATAGAATTTCTGGCAACAGAAGCTCAAGAAGCTCAATGAGGAAATAACGGCAACAGAAAACAATTGGTATAGAAATGCAGGAACAATGAAGTCTGAGACGATTGGCTGATATTTGCAAAAGGAACAGTCAAGTTTGAAATAATTGATTTACATTTTGCAAATGAGGTATTCACCGTATGCTTTTCAGATTTTGCTAAGATGTTCTGTAATTTAGTGTTTAAGTACTTTCAATTGTCCTCACTTGTGTTATCATTCACTACATAAGTATTATCTACAGCTTTGTAGTAGTTCTGTCGTACTGACAATTTTCTTTAGAATAACACGAATTTTATTTTATTTCATTATGATATCATTAAATGCATACAACCCTGTATTATTTAAGATAAAGTTTAATGTATTTGTTGGAAGAAAGTTAGTTAAAAGTTGATGTGAATGCGTTTCAGACTGATATAATATACATTAAAATCAAGTTGAAAATAAAATGAATTGAAAAGTAATGCAGTAATGTAGTCAAGTGAGATAAAGAACTGACAAAGCAATGATAGAGTGTTACCAGAGGAGTCAAGATTTTAGACAATAATTAGTATAATGAGCTCAGTTATACTTCTAGGATAATAGTCCTAGACTTCGACTAATGTAGACTTACGTTGACGTCACATCGCCAAATGACCTCTTACTCTTCCTCACTCTGTCCTGGTGAACAGCCTATCCTGCCTCTTTAACAATCTGAGAGAACAGATAGAATTTTACCAGATGTATATGTATACAAGGAGGATTAAACAAAATACGACAGAATGGAATTATGCTGCGGTGAGCTCCAGCTCCATGTTATTACTTAGTCGATTTGCGTTTGTAACCGTTGACGTTGACCTCGAAAGAACTAGCTATCAGTCTTCCAAAGTATGAGTACTTCCAGCTCGACAGATAATTAGGATATTATTCTGTGCTATTTGGCCGACCTTGTAATAGTGAGAAACAAAATATATCTTTTCTTGAAAATATGCATAGATGTTGAGAAAAAAGTAAATCTTGTTTGTTTACCTAATGTGATGAAACATTACAAGTTATCTACCTGAAGAACTGTACCAATGAGATGTCCTGAATTAGCACTATCGAAAACTTTTACTTTTCTAAGTCAAAAATATTTTATATGATGTCCATGAAATTTATAATAACTAACCTTAATTTTGTAATATTATAGATTACAAGCAGCCAGTAAATACCTCACATAATACAGCGAATTCATATTACTATGGTTAAATCGTTGTTCATGTTCTGTTTAAGTTAAAAGGGGAAAATATATATACATGAAGTTTTGAAATTTTTATAATGAAAACAGTGAATTACTCTGGGTTTATATCTAAAGTTTGTAAGAGTTTGAACACTATTCCTAGATTTGAGTGTAAATCGTTCTATATGGTCTTGCTGTGTCAGATGTTATAATAAAAATTTTTGATTCCATTTCTTAGGATCATTTTACAAATTCTATCTTTTCGTTAAGTGAATTATATACAGCTATTTTGAAAAGTATTCATTTCATGGCTATTAACTTAAGCCTTTCATAAAGAGTATGAAGACAAACTAGAAATTGTTATTGAGTTCTCTGGAAATGAAAATTAAGAAATCTCATTTTTTTATTGGTAATAAACTGTTTGTAATTCTTGTCTATACTCATGTTTTTATCTGATACTTGTAGAAACAATGATGCGAACTATTCTAGAGTAAAGATCGAGTTAGTTGTTGGATCATTTGTATGAATATAACTTTTCTCTAGATAAATTAACTAAACGGCGAAACTATAATTTATGGACGACCTTTGAACGAATCTTAAGTGACCTTGAGAAATATAAGCCAATCAGTAAACAGTCAGCATAAAGTAAAAATATATTATACAAAACCAAAGAATTAAAGTGGATACACTTCTTTTATATGGTTCAAAAACTTGTTAAAGTTAGAAAGAGGTTCAACGGTTTTATAATCGTAATGCATAAGGTAGAGGAACTCGTCCATATGGCTCTATGATTCTCGGGCTCTGGAGCCATGATAATGTCACAAAAAACTCTTTCGGTCTCCACCACATAGCTTCAATATTGTTTGTGTGTACTCCAGTTGTGTAAATTTATCATTTTTATTACGGATTTGTCCCTACTATACTCATAACACTGAACAGCCGAAGTTTCAGTGACATCTGAGATTATCGCAGCCAATGTCACTGGTGCTTTCATTATACAGTTGGCGGCAATTATTATAATATGACTTAGTCTCAATCTGGATCGAGCGAAAAAGGTTCCTATCCTAGTAAATGTCTTCCTTGAATATATATTACATCGAAGGACAACATCACGGTAGTCTGAACAGGGTCTACAAGTCAGTTGATTACTTCAATTACAAATAAAGGAACTTCTTAGCAATCTCATTTATTGTAGCCGCTTAATTGTCATATCTTCTCTAAAATCCTCTGTAAACAGATCGTACATTAGCATCAGGTACTGAAATTGCCGCCGTGGCCTTGAAATCCCTCCAACGGATCTGATTGGCTCGTTCATAAATTATAGTCTCGCCAACTAAACTAAATCACGATCAATAAACTTCATAAGTTAACACATAATTACATTACAATTACCTAAATAGAAAAATCTACAATGTCTTCAACTTAAAACTAATCCTATGGAATATAAATCTGTTATCGGCATACAAAATATAAGTTAGGATTAAAAAAACAACACTTCATTAACTCTCTGAATAAATAAATAAAAGTATTTGATATAGTACATGTTGTTTACTGTAGCGATTCTGTATAGAAAACCTCAGTGAATCGATTATGTACATTTTGTTTTCTGTTTTATGCAATTATAACGACAAGAATGTACACTCAATTCAATGAAAAAACAGATTAGCACTTGAAGTGAAGAGTATTTGATCTCAGTCTGTATGTGAACAACAACTCTGATTAAATACAGGCTGTTATGTCCCGATAACAATAGCGAATGGTAACTTTGGAACCCGTTTATGGACCAATACAATGTGTATATTTTTATTGTATGATTGTTAACTAACTAAACTATTTATTTTTGCGTCCCTCTTATTATAAGCTTTATTTTGACCCATAGACTATTATTATACGATTTACCATACCTGAGTAACATCCAATCCATTAATTATTCACAGTCACTTTAGCTGAATCTCGCACAAATGTTATTTTCTATTTCATGGTAAGATGTGGTCTGTTTGATTGTTATGCAAACTTTTGTTTGAAATATAATGATTCATACCACAGAGGTTGTTCTGGACTTAACTGGTTTGGCTAGGCTGATAGCAGAACCGATAAGTACTCTAAACTGCTCATGCGGTTTCCGTGTATCACTGTTCCAATGGATGATTTGCTGCTCTCTAATTGGCGGTCTTATTACGCTTGTAAATTAACAGGACTTTAAAAAAACATGAGATTGATTGCAATAATTTCTTGTATCTTTTTTTCTTTTCAAGTATGGATGGTCTCTCTTTTTGATCCAAAAAAATAACTCATGAGAAAAATTCCCTTCCAACTTAATGAAATTTTATTTACATTTTCTTAATTAAAGTAATCATAGTGGATTGTAAAATAAAAACATATTCAACTAACTGAACTGCTTTTTTGAGACTACTTAATTATTTCAAAGTAGCATATCAACTACTTGAGATTATGGAGTTTGTTTAAGACGTAGTTTTTGTACAAAATATTAAATCAGAAGGGGGTTTTGTGGAGATTTTTAGTAATTTTATATGAATGAGATCATGAGTCAATTGAAGCTAGACCACCATGGAAAACCTGGAAGCACTGGCCGACAGTTTCGTCCTATTATGGGACTCCTCAGAAGTGCGCAACCACGATCCCGCCTCTCGAGATTCGAACCCAGGATATATCTGTCTCGCGCGCGAGCGCCCAACCTTTGGACCACTGAGTTGGCATCCAACGGTGTTAATGTCTAACTTCAATCGATATTTTTTCCTTATCAATAAGCCCGTACAATCTTTGTTGTATTCTGATTGGTTACTATCACTTTTTGTAGGATAATTTTCATGTACCTTAAGGTCATGTTTTGTTGCTATCTATGTTGAGTTGTTCTACTTCAATTTTAATTAAGTTGAATATTAAGCTTTCCCTGGGTTTCATCGTTAGAGATTACTGTTGAAGCGTTGTGTGTATCAGTTATCTCATTATTGGGTTCGAATTAGTTCCTGTTTGTATTAGGGGAATCTCGATCTATTGTGATTAGAAATTACTATGGTTTAGATTCAATATCTTTATTCTTTAAGCTGAACATTTTGTTTATTCTTATATTAGTTAAATAAAATCTCCTGTTTGGACTTCCAAGGTCACCTGTTTTTCAACCTCGCAAATGTCATAATAAAGTTTTTCACTTCACATTTGTTCTTATTCAATCATCATACATTTTCACTACATACTGTACTCATGCGTTTATATGAAAAACAATTGACAACCTGTTTCTAGGCAAATTACCATCAAATACAACAAAATACCCACCAAACCAACTGTTTTGTAATAGTTTGAGGTTTTTTAATATAAACATAATGACAACTTAACAGGGGATCAAACTTAATGTCTTTTCAACCAATCCTTTACTACTTAGTTCTCAATAGTTCTTTAGTTGACTTAAATTTTGTAATGACAATCACTTAAGAATAAACAAGTGTACATCTTCACAAAACAATCTGGAATAACTGTAACTATAAGTTCACAAATGACTGGTCTTCATATGGATTTCCTTAAGTTCTAGTGAAAAAATGGTAAATTTGATGTGACTAGGAGGTAGTAGATCACTGATTACACTGTATAAGGATTATACTCTTATCATAAATGTAATAAGATATGGATTATGAACAAGTGTCGATATCAATCAATCAAATGGAAAGTCAACAGAACAAGTTACCAATCATTTACAGAGATGTTCTCTTAGTTTATTTTTCTCTGAATTTTGTGTTGATAATCTTGTCTAGAAAAATGATGAAACCTCTACATTCAAATCATTCAGCTGAGAGAACTCAGGTACAATGAAACAATTCTCATAAGTTGAAATGTACTCCATGAATCTCTGATATTTGAAGCTTAACAATATATACAAGGTACATTTACATTTTCAATCCTATTCTTTATATCACTGCTAAACTATGACACAGTAATAACACTAATGATTATTCTAAACTTTTTCCCAAGAATATTGTTATTTTTTTAAAATATGTTTTCATTAAACCATAATTTTTTTCATTAGTGAAGGTAGATTGTTCTCCCTCCTCCCTCAAAAAAACAATCCTTTGCTAAAAAAGAATTAATTGAAATGAGAAATAATTTTCCTTTGGTAGTAAGAGAGAGAGAGGGAGTGTAAGTGTGTGTGTGTATGTGATACACATATACAAATAAACAAACATATAAACACACCTAAAAAGAAAAAATAGTGAAACACATGTGAAATCAAACAGTGATATATAAAACGTAAAGATGAAAATGGAAGTTTATTTAGTCGTGTGTTTTCTGTTTTACTTTCCTTTCAACAAAAAAAAGAAGAAAAAAGAAACGATAATAATTTCAATAATAAGCCAGTGGGAATATTATCAAACAAAAATTTAATTAACCAAAAAAAAACATTCGTTTTTTGTTGTTGTTGTTGTTGTTTTAGTTGTTCATTTAGTGACATGGATTGAAAATCATAATATCTATAGGGATTAGATGTTTAGGTAATATACATATGTATATACATAAATATATCTGTGTGTGTGTGTGTGTACGGAAGTGTACATATGTGTTCTCTATGGAATATTATGATATATTTGATTTTTAATTTTTACATTAAAAAAAATAATAATAATTTCTGTCATCAGTGTATATAGAATTAAATTCATGTATTTACATTTTAGGTAGATATTGCGTGATTATTGATTAATAGTTGGCAACCGGCCATTATTTGTTGGTAGTAATAGAAGTTTATTTAAAAAAAAAATAATTTATGCAGTAATTTAGTTGAGAGATTTATAGAGATTATCATCGGGTGATAGGAATCCATAAGATAATGAATAGTGTGGTATATTCATAATAGACCTTCTTTAACCCTTTCGTCCTATTTCGGGAATACAGAATCGATGAAGATGTTGGTTATGTGGAGGAAGTGCTTTAACTGATACCTATTACTAATTAATATAGTTTAAGAACAATAACTGGTAAATATATTTTTATTTATACAGTAAGTAATGCAAAGGGTTTGTGCGGATTACTGGATTTTTATAGTATACAGAACGGCCTAATTTCATTCGGACATCCACTGGGTAGCTACTCCGTCCAAATATGAGACTGTGAATAAGCATCGGTGACGGCGTCAGGGATTGAACCTAGTACCTACAAGTCTTGCTGCAATCGCTCAATCTTCGAAGCACTTAGTTGGCATCAAAAGATTAATATTTTTAACTTCAATCAATCTACAGTGATGAGCAACCATTTTTCAATAAGATTGGTTAGTAATTGCTCAACTCCCAACTTGATTGAACTGCTTCAGTAACGGCATACCACCAGAGCCTCGGATATTAACTCTCGGAATTAGTCAGTAGTGGTTACATGATTATTATTAATATGAGTCTTCTTCGTCAGTAGTTGAATTTCGGAGTTTACACCACAAGCTGACCTTAAATGGGCAATCGCTAAGGAATCCCATACTATGATGATACAATTGTCTAGTGCTTCTTGGTTGTCAGTGATTATCTATTTCATTATCACATTTGTTAATTGTAGGAAACAGAAAGATGAAGATCCATGAAGGATATAGATTTCTGCCATTCATTTCTGTAGATTATGAACGTCAGATAGTATTTTGCAGTAACGAATCGAATTACCATGTAAATAAAAACATTATTAGTAAAGAGGTTAGTCAAATGATCTACTTGCTCAGCGGTTTATCGTTTACTACAATTTGCAACCTTTTGATGTTGATAAAATGAACTTCGAACAATATCACATCGATAAGTTAATTAAAATTTGACTACTAATACTTGATATGTAATAAATCGACAAAGATTTAGTCTTTTAATGATCCCCATACTGGAAGTATATTCGCTTATCTTATCAATTATTTAATTCAAGGAGTAAGATATTTTCTTTATATTTGGCAAAAAACTATATTTTAGTTAGTGATCGATGTCAATGAAACCATAAATTATGAATATAAGTTTTGAGCAAGTTGGTATGGATCAATGTGTTGTACCAGAGAATTTGAAGTAACAGATGCTTTCTTTGAGATTTGAAGAAAGTTTTGAACTGTTGAAAATTGACGAATATCTATTGGAAAATCTTTAAAAGCTCAGAAAAGGTTTGGAAACGTTTTATTCAGTCAGCATTGTATAAAATGATTCCAGAAACACCAAAAAGAAAACAAAAAACAAAGGATGGTATCACATTTTGATTGAACAATTACTCATGGTGTTACCATATTTTGTACGTTTCCAGAAGTTTTTAGAGGTCAAGGTAACCGACCAACCTGTAAACAAACATGGTTTTCTTTATATAGAATAGTCCTGAAATAAAGATTTTACTCATATTTCGTACTTTTTCTCGATTCTTCAAATTCAAGGGTCGAAGTAGTCTGTAGTTATATGAAGTTTCTAAGGTCTCGGTAAAAAGACTTCACGTTGTAAACGTGTGAAGAACCATAGCAAAGAAAGTAATTATAAAGCATTCTAACTCCATTCCTTTTATCTTTTTGTCAAACATTTTTAAGCGTGAATTTTAACAATAATCTTTAAAAATAAATTTCGATAATGCAATGAGAAGACGAAGATTATCAGAACTATGTGATATATTAGCGCAATACATTTCGAACAATCTGATCACACATATACTTGTTAAGAACATTTATATATAAAAATAAAAGGTCAACTAGACTGGTAATAAGGTTAAGAAATAGACAAGGATATAATGATAAAATAATGTGAAAACAACTTGACACCTAATCACTCTGGATAATAAGCATTTATTACCAGGGTAGGTTTAAAGAGAGAACAAACTGTTTTTGAATACACAAAGGGGGGTTGAATTTTCGTATGGCTAAGGCTTCAACAAACCTTAGTATACGCCCTTTTACACTTTTAAACAACACCACAAAAGCCGAGTTTAGATCAATCTTATGACCTGTTTCGATTATATGTTTAGCAATAGAGGATGATGGATGTTTATCCTCTACTCTTATTGGGTCATTCGACTGTATTTGTTTTTGCAACCATTTTGGTACATGTTCACCCACCCTAATTTTCAGATCACGATTGCTCCTCCCTATGTATGTGTGACCACACACACATTTAAATTGGTAAACACAGTGGGATGTGACACAATCGTTTTCATTTCGTCTAGGTTTTGAATGAAGCATGGACCTCGTTCTTTCCTTGATTATGACTTTCGCAGCACAATACGTTTTGTTGATAACAGATTTAAGCCTTTGTTTCAATAAAAGGCTATTTGAATCACCTCTAAATGGTAAGGTGATGTAGACAGGCTTTTTCTCTACCAAGGCTACAGTAGGTCTCGCTGTGCTCTGAACTTTCCATCTATTGATAAATTTAGGTGGATAGCCATTCCCAATTAATGTCTTGGTTAACAACCTAACATCGTCATCAATAGCGTCATTTGTGCAAATACGACGAAGCCTGTTAAAAAGGCACTTTAATCAAAGTAATCAAAGTTGGTGTAAAGCTAAACTGGTGGATATAGCACACCAATTTCATAATGTTGGACCTAAGCAGAAAAGCATATTAACTTCTCAACATTTTAAATCACTAAAAGAATTACGAACAAACAAGGATATTGTCTTGTTGAAGCCTGATAAAGGATCAGGCGTGGTTATTATGAACAAATGTGAATATAAGGGTAAGATGTTATCCATCCTCAGTGATGAATGTAAATTCATGCCTGATGTTGAATTTGGAGGTATTAACAAACTAGAGGGAAGAGTAAATGCAAACCTAGAAAAATTGCTTCACATGAATATTATCGATAAAGAGGAATTTAATCTCTTAAAACCTATGGGTTCAGAGTATCCTCATTTATATGGACTACCTAAAATTCACAAATCAAATATTCCTTTACGTCCAATTTTATCAATGTGCCGATCACCCACACATAACCTAGCCAAATGGCTAACAAAATTATTGGATCCTATTCGAAGACGTATATGTAAGTATTCTCTAAAGGATTCTTTTGAATTGGTCGATCATTTAGGTGACATTAATATCAAAGGAAAACCTATGTGCTCATTTGATGTGAATTCCTTATTCACCAATGTACCTTTAAAAAAGACTATTGACATATTATGTGACTATATATCTTCAAACAACTTTAATTTACCTATCCCCTTAAAATTTCTTAAAGATTTATTACTTTTATGTACTGATAAAGTTCAGTTCACTTTTGAAGGCGAATACTTTCGCCAGATTGATGGGGTCGCTATGGGTAGTCCGTTAGGACCATTACTAGCAGATGTGTTTATGGCACATGTAGAAAATTTATCTAAAGACTTAATCAAAAACATGTCACTTTATAAGAGATATGTAGATGATATCTTAGTAATTGGTGAAAGAAAGGAGGATATAAACTGCCTATTGAATAAATTTAATACTATCCAAAACCATATCAGTCTTTCATGTGAAGAGGAGAAGAATGACCAGCTTCCCTTCTTAGATGTACTTCTAAACAGACGAGAAGATGGCTCAATAAAACGATCCATTTTTCGAAAACCGACGTGGACGGGTCAATATCTTAGTTACTATAGTTATTGCCCTGTACAATACAAATGTGGTTTGGTAAAGTGCCTTTTTAACAGGCTTCGTCGTATTTGCACAAATGACGCTATTGATGACGATGTTAGGTTGTTAACCAAGACATTAATTGGGAATGGCTATCCACCTAAATTTATCAATAGATGGAAAGTTCAGAGCACAGCGAGACCTACTGTAGCCTTGGTAGAGAAAAAGCCTGTCTACATCACCTTACCATTTAGAGGTGATTCAAATAGCCTTTTATTGAAACAAAGGCTTAAATCTGTTATCAACAAAACGTATTGTGCTGCGAAAGTCATAATCAAGGAAAGAACGAGGTCCATGCTTCATTCAAAACCTAGACGAAATGAAAACGATTGTGTCACATCCCACTGTGTTTACCAATTTAAATGTGTGTGTGGTCACACATACATAGGGAGGAGCAATCGTGATCTGAAAATTAGGGTGGGTGAACATGTACCAAAATGGTTGCAAAAACAAATACAGTCGAATGACCCAATAAGAGTAGAGGATAAACATCCATCATCCTCTATTGCTAAACATATAATCGAAACAGGTCATAAGATTGATCTAAACTCGGCTTTTGTGGTGTTGTTTAAAAGTGTAAAAGGGCGTATACTAAGGTTTGTTGAAGCCTTAGCCATACGAAAATTCAACCCCCCTTTGTGTATTCAAAAACAGTTTGTTCTCTCTTTAAACCTACCCTGGTAATAAATGCTTATTATCCAGAGTGATTAGGTGTCAAGTTGTTTTCACATTATTTTATCATTATATCCTTGTCTATTTCTTAACCTTATTACCAGTCTAGTTGACCTTTTATTTTTATATATAAATGTTCTTAACAAGTATATGTGTGATCAGATTGTTCGAAATGTATTGCGCTAATATATCACATAGTTCTGATAATCTTCGTCTTCTCATTGCATTATCGAAATTTATCAAAGGGACTAATTGCTTTAAATTTAAAAATAAAGTAAATTTCATTCACGACTACAAGCTTAAATTCTAAGAAGTGTTCTGGAAAATTTTAATAAAATTTTGAATTAAAATCATTTCCTGAAATGAATAGTAACTTATAATAAAAAGTGAATAGTGGTTAGCAGTGGAATCCAGGTCACATGTTTCGTCCTATTTGGGACTCGTCAGCTGAATGTACCTGAATCCTATAGTTGTTGTTCACTCAGCGATTCTAACCTAGTACCTTTCGCTTCAAACGCCATGGAGTTATCCACTTAGCTACTGAGTTCTGATAGCCACTTGCTTGTACAATGGGGTGAAGTTTTAAAGGCAATTAATGTTGTTTACTTGTATTTTTCCACTGTTAGGACTGCAATCGATCAGTCTCTTATTGGCATATGTGCATCCTGTGCGGATTGCCTCAATATTGACTAAAGTCACAAGCTTTATACGTAAAGATGGATAGTGTCTAGCAGTGGAATCTAGAACTCGCGTTTCATCCTAACTTACCTACTTACTCCTTTTACTACTAATGGAGCATAGACCGCCGACCAGCATTCTCCAACACACTCTGTCCTGGGCCCTCTTTTCTTGTTGTATCTAATAAGTGAGCAGTAAACATTCATCATTTTATATATACTCTGTGATAATTTAATCTTTTTTCCAAATTTCTATTTTACTTCTTGTAATTACCCTCAGTAAATTGTAGTTTTTCTGTAAACAAAATAAAGAATTTTGACAATTCCTTTTTGACTATCTTATCATCTTTGTATTATTTAAAAGTCGGTTATTCGGCACTTTGATTTGTATTATGTCCAGGATCATTTAGATTTTACAAAATACAATTTAATTAGGGTATAATCTATCCTTTATCATACTTATGGTATTATTTCAAAGTACAATGTCTACATAAATCTTTAATTTTGGTATCCAATGCGTTTGTTTGTTTGTATGTATGTATGTCTCAAAATAACTGAAATTACACCAGTCATGAATGATAAACAGTACTGTGATTCTCCTCTCTCGCTATATATATGTACATGTCAACTGTTGTTCAGTTTGTATTTACCGTCGATAATTTATATTTTATTAGTAGTATTATCTAATCTTATTCCCCTCATTGACAAAATAAAAAGAAACATTGTAACTATAATGACATACTTTTTTCTTTTAAATGTAAACTTAAAGCGACTCATAGTTTCTTGTTGTTGTAAGATTTTGAATAAAACAAGCAGAATGAAACAAGCCTATCTACATGAAATGATAGTATAAATGCTAATAGAAAATATACTCTTCTTAAAAAATATACCAGTATAGAAATAAATCCTTTCTTAAAATTAAATTGTGGTGTAGGCTACTTATATTTGTATAAGTAGTATACAATGATATAAAGGGATAGAATGTATTTCAGTAGAAGATTGAAAAGAAAAGAACGGAGATAGAAAGCAATTGGCATGAAAATGTAGGAACAATGAAATCTGATATGGTTGACTGATATTTACAAAAGAAACAGTCAAGTTTGATACAAATAATTGATATTTTGCAAATGAAGTATTTATTGAATGATCCTCAGATTTTACTAAGATGTTCCGTAATTCCGAGTTCAAGTGCATTCGATTGTCCTCATGGGTGTTCATGTTCACTACGAAATCTCTTTTAAAAGAGGGAAATAGACAAGAAGCAAGGGAATTGTTTCTTTTGTTTTTATTCAAAAATTCTTTTCGTTATTTTAAAAAAAATGAATTCCACTTTAATAGATTTATGTTATTATTATTCGGTACTGATCATTCAATCTTACTAATACTTACTGATATATCCAACGCTTATAAGGAAATAATTATGGAAATAATAAATAATTTTAGCGCACTGCCGAGGAGTCCTACAATAGGACGAAACGGCCGTCCAGTGCTTTCGGGTTTTCCATGGTGGTCTAGCTTCAATTGACTCATGATCTTAACTATATAAAACAATAATCAGTTGAAATACATAAATATATGCATAGAATATCCATATATGAATAACAATTTAAAAATCAAAAAATGGTATCATCATTAAGTAACTAATTCATGTTGTTACTTTTCATGAGTTGATGTAAGGAGGGAGGAAAAGGTGTTTTATACACAAATGAGCCAACGAGTTAGTGAACATATCCCTTCGTAGTTAGAAAACGGTATCGCTAAAGCTATACATAGCTCTGTCCTACCACACTTAGTCGACAGAGCTTATGTAATAGATGGAAATACGTCATTTAAAGTGATTTATCGTATTTCTGCCAGTTTTCCTTATGGGGTTTGATCTCGTCTCTCATACATAACAAAAGCTGAAATCATTCGAACTAATAACCCAAATCTTTGTATTCATAAGAAATTTGTAACAGTTTTATCTCTTCTTTGGCTGAATTAGCCTTAATAAAATATTTTATTTCTTATTATTTTCCATGCTCCTTGTTTGTTGATTTTTCTTCACCCCCTCTAACTTATTTTCTTTTCAAATATATGCTTCATTGTCCAATTATCTGGGCACTTCTTATTACGTAACCTTATAGTTTTTATGAATGTTATTTTAAGTCTTTGACTAACTTCTCATTATGATACATGGATTCAAGCCCTTTATTATTTTTATCATAACTAGTACACTTGTTATCACACTATCAATTTATACTTTTTTCTTATCTTTATTTATGTAATCCAATTCTACTGTTATTACTGAATCATAAACTGCCTTGACTAGTTTAATAATTTTGTATACTATCGGAAAGGGATCGTGGATGCACACTGCTGAGGAGTCCCATAACAGGAAGAAACGGCCGTCCAGTGCTTCCAGGTTTTCCATGGTGGTCTAACTTCAATTGACTCATGGTTTCAAGTATAAAAATCTATTTTTTTGACAAAGGAAGTTCATCATGATCAGTTCAATTCAAAGTTAAACTTTATTAGTGACAGACACTAGTTTGAGAACAGTTAAGAATTAAGAATGACTCGATAGTTGTTTCGTTGTTTTCAAACTGTGTTATGCAGAAAATGTAAACAAACAACAATCATACATTCAATAGCCACAATTCCAAAAAAAATTTCCGTTGTTCTAGTCAGTAACCATGACTGGTAAAGTTAACTCCTTTCGAAAAGGACATAGTTATCGAAGATGGAGTTCGATATTCATCACTTTATGTTGTGGTTTACCTTAATTTAAAAATAAAATCTACTGAATTCTGACTCAGTAGTTTAAAAATCTTCTGTTCAACTCTGAGGACTAAACTTTTTGTGTTCAATCTAGTTCAGAGTTATGGTTGTATATTGCTATAGAGTCTCAAAGAACTAAACAGATTTTCAATTTTTCGATCTTTATTAGTTGTCATTTATTGTCGTAATGTCAAAATTGATTGATCACTGGGTAGTGATTACTGTCATGCGTGTCAAGTCCTTCTTAGTGCTGATCGAATGCTATCGATCAAGTTGCAATGTGGCCACTAGTCTAGGTGGCTTGACACTGCATGCACTATGTTGAGATAAGATGGTGGTTGAAGGTGGTCAACATGAGGTCATACACGGCCTGAATAGCTCAGTGGTAACGTCTCTGACTGTGAAGTTGGGTAACACGGGATTGAATCCGTCAGGGAGCACCAGTTCCCTCAAGATTATAGGTACACATCTTGCTGACGAGTGCCACGTAGCACCAAACCCGGGTCCAGTTTTTCCTGTTGACCACCACCATCTTATTGTCATAATGTATTTTCTAACTAATATTTGTATAGACATTGTGATAGAGAAGGGAATTAATTTACATAGTCTTTCTATTTCATACTAATCAAAAGATGATTACAAATTTAAAAAAATCAATAGATACTTTCTCATTTTTATTGACAGGTAGCTTAATTTATGAACTAAATAAAATATATATATATATGGAAACGAATAGGAATAGAGAGAGAGAGAGTGAGAGAGAGAGAGGTAGGGAGAGAGAGATAGACAGGAAGTGCAATTCCCAAGTGTTAATTTACAAATAATTTAGTATCTGACCTTAGAATGTATTCACATCTATGTCTCTATATACAATCAACTTTAAGAAATTAAATCGAATGAAACACATTGACTAATTCAATTTTATTTCATTATGTAATACAATCACCTATTTTACTTTATATGTTTTCATTATCATTATAATGATGGTTTTATCAATGTGTCTAATACAACTGACTGATATTCATGAATAAAAATTTCATTTTAATGAAAAGAATGGTAATAATCATCATGACTATTATAGCCTACAGGGATGTTATTTAGTTACTTTTTTTGTTTGCCATTCTCATGGGTAAAAATACCTTTCATATAAATAGATATAAAGATTGAATATAATCCAACTATTTTCCATCATTTTGTTTATCGTTGAGCTTCGAATAGTTAGTAGTGTGTAATATCTCTTCAAAAAAGGAAAAAAAAATAACGAAACCTCATGCCTACATTTGTAAATATATATTAATTGTGTCTATGTGTTGATTTGGACGTTGATTTAATTCAATATATCATAGAGACAATTTCTTACATATAACTTATCCTTATTATAAAGACAAACTTTATACATAGTTTAAATGATAACGAATTGTTTAACTGATTCAAATAGTTCTAATTGAGATCATGAACTGATCAATGTTGGACCATCATTGAAAACCTGAAAGTACTGGACGGACATTTTGGTCTTAGCACGGGACTCTTCAATGACGGACATTTGTGACCTCACAAACCGGATTCAAACCCAGGGCCTTCGCTGACGCTTAATCTCGAATAGTTTTATTGTCAAATAGCGCAATACTTTCTACAAAGTGATATATATAATTACAAATTCAAATGTTAAAGTTGAATAAATCCATGTTATAAACTGAAAATGGCACATAGTACTAATAACGCCATTGGTAGTAATCAGAAACCTGACACATGTGTATTAAAAAAATCTTTTAAATCAATTTGTTTACCTTGTTGTATATTTGGGTCGTTTTATTCTTCATTCCAATTTTGTCCGTTGCTTTTCGTTATTATTTCTTAGCCTTCATGATACGTTCATCTATATTATTTTACGTGATCATATTTTTAATTATTCTTATTATTAGTATCTGGTATTTGCAGAGATTGTAGAATTTCCGTGGTCCCATATTAGGACAATATAGTAGTTCCAGATTTCCAGATTTATGGCACAGTAGGAGAGTAATCCAATCTCCATCAGCTTAAACAGAGTGCAAGTGAAACCTATCTCCCTTCGCCCATGGTACTTTATGAAACAAAGTTTCTTCATCCACGGAACACATCGATGTGATATGAATCAGACTTTACCCCGAATATATGTGTTAAAGTTGATATATATTTACATTACCAATGCTAAAGTCGAGAATGCATGAATAAGTGATAATAATAACTAAATATAACATCATTTGTTTGGTTACTGTCATATCCCTATTGTCAGTTATTATATCTAAAAATGGCTCTGTCAGTACTGTTATAACTGGGTCGATGACTGTGATATCTGCATAGTTGACTCTGTTATGTTCTTATAGACTCTGTTGATTCCACCATCTTATAAGTTTTACTTAATAAATGGGAACCACTTTTATTCTTTGATCTTAATACTTATACTGGGAGATAGAGACTATAACAATTCCCATGATGCAAAGTGAGAACACGAAAGACTGGTGCAACAAAGATTTATTGATGATCAGGTTAAATGAGCATAAGAATTCATCACACTTCTAATATTCATAAATAGTTGATCATGGATAATTCTTTCAACATACCTGATAAATTCACTTCCTGATTTTAACTATAAGCGTTTTAAATAAAATTTACTACATAGTTCAATTTAGAAAACTTAAATAATTTTTAGTTGTGACGATGTTGAGAGATGTCAGACAATTTTTCTTAAAACTTAGTCACAAAAATAAACAACAATGTTAAGTTTTATATAGTTGAAATCATGAGTCAATTAAACCTGACCACCATGAAAAACCTGGAATCACTGGACGGTCGTTTCGTCCTATCGTGGGACTCTCCAGCAGTGCGCATCCACGATACCGCCTCACGAGATTGGAACTCAGGACCAATCAGTGGTGTAGCTTCATTTGGCTCATAATTTCAGCTATATAAAATTACTAAAATCTCCACAAAATCCTATTCTGATAATAATGTTAAGTGTCATATTCATTCTAAAAAAATCTGTAAACAGAATTCCTAGGGAATAGGAGGAAGATTCACTATTGATGTAACAGAAACCATAAAAAAGTCGTCTTGTATAACATGATAAAATAAATTTGAATATTGAAATACAATTAGAAAATATATGAAATTATGTAGGAATAGATTTTATTTAGAAATTTGATAGACTGGGAGAAGAAAGTGTGGTTTCTTTGACTGGAGACTACAACCATATTAAAAAGGGAGGTTCGATAGCTTTGTTGAGTACCATAAATTGAGATACTTAATATTAATGGTAAGATTTCAATCACTGTTTCTATTTTAAAATCGACATTCATATAGTTTTCTTTTCGGTATAAAAGTCAATAATTCCCTTGTTGATCTGAGTTTTAAATTTCCGTTTAAAGATTTTGTTGAATACACATTTTCAGACAGTGTTTACCTTAGGAACCGTCATTTCTTTTTATATAATGTCATGACTGTTAATTTGTTTGATGTGGAGAAAATATAATTCTCATTTTCACTAATAAGGAACCCGTTATAGAACTAGTCATTTTTGGTTTCCACTTGTTTTTTTCAGTGGAAGGATTGCCTTAACCCTTTTTTTATGTCTTCTTATCAAATCAACATCAAGAAACGGGCTATTCTGGAAACTTTTTACTTAAAGTATATACTTAGTTATAAGTGAAGATTGGTAGTGGCTAGCAGTGAAATCCAGGATGCACGTTTTGTAGCTGAGTGGATAACGCGGCGGAGTCTGAAGCGAACGGTATTGGGTTTGAGTCCACGAGTGAACATTAACTCTGAGAGGCGGGTATATCCAGATGATGGGTCTAAAATAGGACGAAACACGCGTCTTGAATTCCACTGCTGGCCACTACCTATCTTTGCTTATAATGCTTGTGAATCAAGGCTATATCGAGGCAATCCGCACAGTATGCACATATGCCAATAAGGGACTGATCAATTGCAGTCTTGAACATCAATGGGAAGATTCAAAGAAACGATAACAATTGAATTTATATACTTGATTGCCAGTTAATAAAGATTAAATATTTTATAGCATATGATTCAAATCATATATAGTATATCAAATAAACAAGGGATTATCTGTACATCTTTTATACATTTCAAAACTATCTATTGAAACCATTCTGATTCTCAAACAGAGTTAACTATTAACTACGTTTACTTGTTAGTGAATGGCTAATTAGAAAAGATTTCACTCACGAATTTTACGTCTGGTTGGTAAATAGTTCTGAATTTATAGTTGTGTACTTTTTTTCAGTTGATCAGTATATGTAGTGTGCTAAATGGGTTACTGGCTTAGATCTTCTTTCGTTATTCTCTCTTCTAAATGTCTACTCATAATATTTTCCACCTACATCCACTCACCAAAAGCAAAATACCTCAAGGATAGACCTTATAATTAAGTAGAAAACCTGAATTGCATTGAACTATTAAAACAATTTATAAGTAATCATTGTTTAAGACTGAGAAGACACTGGAAATAAAAACAATTTTTATTGTTACTCAATGTTAGTAACGTAATTCAGTCACAGTAGGTAGAAACTAATCTTCATATCAGTTGATTTTGTCAAATATATGTGTAAAGACAATACGGCTTTGATATCAGATTGTAGTGAACGAGGGTTTGGTCAAGAAAACCTATTTATTGTTTTATGCAAAATCAAACAGTAACTTTGTAAAGTATGAAAATCATACTTTGAATGTATCATTTGTATATCTTCCGCCAGTTATCGTTTATATACTTCATCATTCTTCCGATCCTGTTGTTAATCTGACTGCTCCTTGTTTACCTTCCCCTTTGGCTAATAAGCATTCTATGACTCAACTATCATTTATGGACGAACCATTCATATATAAGAAAGCAAGTCCTGGATTTCAGCGCAAAATTCACTCATCCATTTCGTTAAATATCGTTTTTGTATTTTAGCTGATATCAGTTTGTGATGGAAACCCTAACCATTAACTGTTAATCATAATTCTAATCCTTCATACTTCTTTATAACTATCATTTAATCCTTATTAGTAGGTGTACATTTTCAAAGTCACTCTATTGTCTCTTAAAAGTAGTCCATAAATTATAGTCGCTCGTCATTTTACTTCCAATAGCTGCTACTTACTACTCATATCTGTCTTTATAAGTAATGCACACCACAAAACTTCATTAAATAGTAATACTTAATGTTTTATTATAAGTAATACTATATATATATAAAGATGGTCATATCAATCTTGTTTTAAAACCAAAATTAAATGAGGTGGTATAGTCATCTTCACATCTAAAATTCTCTTGAGATTTTAATCATCCAGTTTCGTAATTAGTAAAAATAAAAAAATTTCCATTTGTATTAACTAGAAGATTCTCTTTGTTTTTCTTTTTTTTAAAAAAAAAAACAAACTTACGATTTTTGTTTTGTTCTCATGGCAAAACCACATCATTTCCTTCACACTATTGATTGCTTGCTCTCTCTATCCTTCTCTTTCTCACTCACTCCTATATTTTCTAAGATATCTGTCGTGTAAATAAGAATTTCTTTTGTAGAAATTAAGCATATATGTTAATATGAGGAATGAACATGTCATGGGAGTCTTGTAGTTAACTTCGAGTATGTGTAGGAGAAGAAACTAAGATAAATGAGTAAATAATGATTGCATCACGTTAATGTTTCTTAAGTAATATGGCGGGATTATATATCTTCCATTTTCTATGAATATACATACGATCTATCATATACCGAATTTCGAATAGAAAACCATTGTAAAACAGAGAGGAGGGTAATTAGACAGATGTTTTGTTCCCGTTTGAAACACTTCAGTAGTCTTCACCTTTAACTATCCTTAGTGATTAAACCCAGAGTCTCCTATGATACAAACAATGTAAACATCAGTGAAGTGTATATTATATTAGTGGAAAAATCTTCAAATCAGTAATCACTAGTATTGTTGGCTTTTTGTATTATCATCTCACTTTTTTTAACGGCATAGTAGAGTTTTATGTAAAACAAATAAAATGCAATAAATGTTATATGTCACAAGAGAAAACAGAGTTATTTAATGGGTGATGTAAAATATTAATAATTTATGGACAGTGTATCATTGTTAAGAATTGCTTAAATTATTATTCTGAAGATCTGTATGCCTTTATTGTATACATTAGAGGTTATAGACAAGTAAAATTCAGTGAGTAATATATCCATTTCAAAAGAGCCACTGTGTATATTGTCTAAGTTAAGAGGAAACAATGGTAACCTGATAGCTAACTGTTATGTCTTGAAACCCTCTGACCAATATCACGTACACAGTCGCCGATCAGAATCTTAATTTGATCTGCTATTTACCCTATAGGTTAGTGTCCTCGACTAGTACCACTAATCCTGAGCCTCCAACTAGGTTCTTATTGCCCAGTCTTTAGTTCAGAAGTAGCAACTAGCCTTTACTTTATCTGTATTTCAGTAGACGTGGTTTATATCTAGAGATAACGGACAGTACCAAAACATAAAATGGAATATAACAATCATACATTAACAAGCCAAAAGTGGCTGTGAATAAGAAAGACTGTAAATAGTAGACTGGTAACAAAATAAAAAAAGCAAACTGTATGAAAATAATCTATGAGTTAACCGAACGTTTCTGTTAAACGAAATACGTAAACATAGTAATCTAGTTTTCTAGTAATTATACAACAAAAATATATAATAATAATCCATAAATTAGTCATAGAAGTTACCATTCCATCAGTCTTCGTTCCAGCATAACACTAGCATTGAATATAATTATAATATAGTAATCTGATTGCTGTCATTACTTTTCATTGTATCACTAGATTTACAGTTGAATGCCCAACAGCTGGATGTTCTTCTGAAACGAGTTGATGAACGCTTTAATTTTTTGTGTGTAGATGTAAAATAATTCTATGTATTTGAATTTGTTATATCCCGTGGAGATTTATGAATGTTAACTTTGAGAACTATTTATGGAGCAGTATCATATGTATATTTTCTACTGTATGATTGTAAAGTAACTGAACTATTCATATTCGTGCCCCTCTTATTATAAGCTTTATTTTGACCTATAGACTATTATTATACGATTTATCGTTCTTGAGTTATCCCTAGTCCATTAATTACTGTTCCCCCTATTCACTTGTACATCTTGTACTAATGTTATTTTCTATTTTGTGGTACGATGTGGTCAGTTTGATTGGTATATAAACCCAGTATGTTTGAGAATAATGATTTATATTGCAGAGGCTGTTATTAGTGTTCTGGACTTAACTGGCTGGGCTAGGCAGAAGGCAGGACTGATAAGTACCCAAGATTGCTGATACGGCTTTTATGTATCATTGCTCTGATCGATAATTCACTCTTCTCTCATTGGCGGGGATCATTACGTCATATATCAACTAGGCATGCACGCACTAACACGATATAACAAAATTACTCTAAAATTATGTACATACACAATCCAGCAGGCTCAATATTTATCAAAAATTACAGCTTGAATGAAGTAAAAATACTGGGTAGAATCATTTTCAATATGGATGCATTATTACACAATAATCATATATCTATCAAAGACTATTAGGCAATTTACGTCGCTGAACAACCATCTGTATGACGTATAACAGATTTTTTTTTAACCATTACCAAAAAGTAGGTTCGTTACAAATCAATGTCATTTGAGAATGATTTGGTAATAAAATATGAAATTTCAAACCTACATGAAGCATCAGTACATACATTTTTTTAGATAAAAACCCAATGTAATGTATGACTTGATTGGATAGCTGGAATCAGTCTGTAAATACATCCGTAGATTAGATACAAATAAGTAGTGGTTTGTATGCAGCTTGAAGATACACTGTGTTTTTAGAGAGGGATCGGAATGTATTTGCGAGGAAATCTGTAAAGAGAAGAATAGAAGAAAATGTAAGCTAATATCTCAGTAGGCACATAGAACGCGCTTGAACTTAATAGTCAAAGTGATTGATCAAAATTAGCAATAAAACGGGTGTACGATTAAGGGAGTATAAGATCAAAACTAGCAATCGATGAATGTTTCAAATGCATTGAATTATTCAACTGATGAGAATTTAAGGTATGAAAAACTCAACAAATACACATGGTTTCATAATATTTTCATTATTATCTAAAGTTATAATCAAAGATGGGTAGTGGCTAGCAGTGGAATTCAGGACACGCGTTTCGTCCTATTTGGGACTCGTCAACTGAGTGTACCTGCATCTTAGAATTAATGTCCACTTTGTTACTCGAACCCAGTACCGTTCGCTTAAGTCGCCATGGCGTTATCCACTCAGTTACTGAGTTCTGATAGCCACTTGCTTGTGCAATGGAGTGAAGTTTAAATTCTTTTCGTATTGTTTACTTGAATCTTCCCATTGATGTTTAGGACTGTCACTGACTCGACTAATTACGCACTACTAACCCTGAGTCACCAACTAGGTTCTTATTGCCCAGTCTTTAGTCCAGAAGTCGCAACCAGACTTTACTATGAACGATAAGCTTATCTTTTTAAGGACCATACTGGCTTAATGGAAACACTTGAGCAATTCAATATAGTTCCTCCGTTCATAAAATTCACATGTGAGGAAGGAAATGGAGGTAGAATAACCTTTCTAGATGTTCTACCAACAAGGGAAAAAGACGGGTCATTAAGAAGAAACATAAACAAAGAAAGTACTTGGACGGGCCAATATACAAATTTTCTTAGTTTTGTTCCTCTACAATACAAAAAGAACCTGATTAAGACACTACACCATAGAATCAAGACCATATGATCTCTAGATGAGGTTGAAGATGAAATAAAGGGATTGTACACGACCCTGAAAGAAAACGGATATCTGGAAAATTTTATAAGTGAAAACATAGCCGATAGAAGAGGGCATAAAAATGCCTAACAGTGAATAAAAAGCCTTTGTATATACGTCTACAATTCAGAGGTGATGCAGCTAGTGAAATGCTAAGACTGAATTTACGAAGATCAGTCCAATGAAATTTTAATGCAGACAAAGTATAACTAATGTTTTCCACACTTCCGATGATCACTTCGAAGTTGAAAGACAAGTTGCCTAGACTAGCCACTTCTTTCTGTATCTATCAACACAACTGCTCCTGTGGAACAATTTACATTAGCAGATGTAGTTAAAAAGGTTAACAACTCCATTTTAGCTTATTTAATTCAAATAGGACATACGGCCAACGTGGAGCAATCTTTCGCAATAATATATCACGTTAACAATAGTCTACCTGATTCCGTCAGACTGAGAATCCTTCAGACAGCTAAGGTAATTGCTATCCTTATCAAAAAGTCAGAGCTTTGTATTCAGAAAAAATATGTTCAGCCGCTCCTTTTACCCTGGCCAACTTCGAGTCCAACTAGTTATTAATTAATTTTATAATATGGTGATGTAATTTGATCAATGTTCAAATTTTATATCTTATCTACACATCTTACCACCGTCATTATTATTATTATTATCACACTTGCTAACCTTTTTGAGAAATTTATTCAGCATCCTCCCCAATCTGGTAATTCTTGCCTAATTCGCAATATTCTACATATTACGGAATTTTCGATTTGTAATTACATTATTCTCTGACCCCCATATCAACTATATTTATTCTGATAACTTATCACACAATTTCAGTTCACTTATAGGATCATAAGTTTACTGTCTTCTACTTTGAAATTTTTCTTTAATTCATATCAGTTCCTGACATAAAGTGGTATAGACTAATGCGATTGTGTGGTGGAAACCAATAAATGAACTGACCAATCTACATGTAGATTAGCTGTATTGGTCAGAGAATACTCCTACTTGAGGGGGGGCCCTGATGATCAGAGAGCACTAGAGCACCATGATTAAAGGAGTTCAGAAATGTTTAAAATGAAACCATAGATATCAGTTGCATTGAATGATAATCGCAATATATTACTAATTGACTGAAATTGGAACTACATCAATAAAAACTAACCCAGAGTTTCTAGTGGCTAAGCATTCGACACAATACCTAAATATCTCAAGTTCGATCCCTATCAACGTTGTGAGTATACATTATTGAAAAATCTAATACCCAAGAGAAACATGTGTCCAATGGTTCCTGGTTGCCAGTGATAATCCAAATATGAATAATCTGTAACGCATATAACCTACAACACAATTGCTTGATCACTGGATGGTGATCAATGTCATGAGTGTCAAGTCCTTCCTAGTATTGATCGAATGCTATCGATCAAGTTGCAATGTGGCCACTAGTCTAGGTGGTTCGATACTACGTGCCTGAATAGCTCAGTGGTAACGTCTCTGACTGTGAAGCTGAGTGACGCGGGATCGAGTCCGTCAGGAAGCATAAGTTCCCTCAAGATTACAGGTACACCTTGCTGACGAGTGCCAAGTAGCACGAAACCCGGGTTCAGGGTTTCCTGTTGACCACCTCCAACCACCATCTTATAACTTGTAACAATTGAATCCATCAATGAAACAGATATATTCTGTCAAAGTATTTATATCTATATTGTAAGGAGAGTAAGAATTGAGATGAAATATTTAGAAATTTATCTTCACTTAAGTTATCCCTTTTCTTCTTTTTTTTAAAAAAAAAACATAAATTCTATTCTTTCTTACTTTATATTGTGTCTATTTTGCTTTTTTCTCTCGATTTAACGAATACATACGTAGATTACAGTATTATCTCACTTTCCAGAACTCTAATTTATCTCTATTAATCTTATGGATGTTATTAGGTGAAGAGAAAATTTAAAACGTTACCATAGCTAATAATTGAGATAATGAGTCGATTGGAGCTTGAACACCATGGAAAACTTGGAAGAACTGGACAGCCATTTCGTCTTATTGTGGGACTTCTCAGCAGTGTGCATCCACGATCTCGCCTCACGAGATTCGAACTCAGGACCTACTAGTCTCGCACGCGAGCACAATAGGACGAAATGGCCGTCCAGTGTTTCTAGGTTCTCCATGGTGGTCTAGCTTCAATTGACTCATGATGTCAACTATATAAAATTACTAAAATCTACACAAAACCCCATTCTGATAGCTAATAATTATTGGGAACTTTTTTAAATGAATGATTAAAAGTATAGAGCATGAATAGCAAATATATTCTATTATAAGTTGCTTGGGTTTTCTTTGTATAGAAAGGTAAACATATGTACGTAAAGTATGCAATTACCCAAGGATTCTGCAGTAGCAAGAAAAACATAATAGAAATCATTTTTCCAATTAAATCGATCTCTACAAACCAGTTGTTCAAATAATAAACAAAATTTCCTGGATTTCTAGTGAGAAGCAGTAACCAGTGTACTTCAACCACATCGGTTGGGAGATATCAACTCACTGAGGACATTGGTGAATGGTTGCTCAATTTCGTGGATTGGTTGAAGCTAGACATTAACACCGTTGGATGCCAGCTCAGTGGTCTAGTGGTTAAGTGCTCGCGCGCGAGGCTGATGGGTCCTGGGTTCGAATCTCGTGAGGTGGGATCGTGAATATGCACAGCTAAGGAGTCCCACATTAGAACGAAACGGTCGTTCAGTGCTTTCGGGTTTTCCATGGTGGTTTAGCTTCAATTGACTCATGATCTCAACTATATAAAAAATTCATTAATAAGTGATTCTATGATAAATTTTCCGAAAATACACGTAAGATGCTGTGACCTATAGAACTAACAATTTTAAAAGTGAAGCAGTGACTTAATTATTCTATTGGATGATAGCTATACTGTAGTAAACGAGAGCGCAAGTGGGGCAATCGAATGTACTGGAATGCAAAATTACAGAACAACTTAGTAACTTAGTCAATCAATCGTCTCAGACTTCAGTGTTCTTTCATTTCCACACTAATCATTCTTTGTTTTCGTTCTCTTTTCTTCTATCTTTTTGACCTACTGTCTCGAGGGATTTCATTTTCGATTAATGATACATACTACTCATTTCTGTCGACATCAGTAGCACATATCACAATACCACATAGTAACATGCGGTTGAAATTGGAAAATGTGAGACTCTTGAGTCAAATGCAGTAATCTAAAAGTTTTATGGTCGTGACAAGGCGTGAAAGTCTTAGGTTTGGAGTTACAGGTGAACACCTTTTGTGAATCCAAAAAGCGAACAAAACAGCTTCTTGATTTTAAAGTTTCTCAATTAATATCATTACATGATATTATTTTTAAGTATGTTAAAATATTCAAATATCTCCAAATTCTTAAACTCTTCAACTACTTTATGAGTTATTGTAGATTATATGTGAAGTATGATTCAAATGAGTACTCAAACCTATCACATTTTCAGCCCCTAAAGTGTATGTTGATATAATTTTACCTTTTATACGTGAATCGAGTCGTTGTATTTCGAAGGGAGGTTTAAGTTGTCTGTTATTGGAATTTTTTGCACAATCAAGGTATGAAAACAGAACGAAATGGGTAGTTCACTGAAAACCCGAACAGTATGTCAATCGCCTTCTTCATATTCTATAGGGTGTATTTGATGGTATGTGTGTTAATAGTTTTGTGGCCCTTATGACGAACTGCAGTTAAATTCTGTGCTGATTGGTACAGAAATATACATGCCATCAACCGTCGTATATTTTTATCGACTTAAATTGTTTTAGTGAATAACGGAATAGACTAAGTCAAATACAAGAATGAATTTCGAATACGTATTTTTCGCACTCATTGATCCTGACAGGCAATCAGAACAAAGAGAAAAGAAAGAAGCGAAGAAAGCTGAACGAAACAAAGCAACACGCAGTGAAGAAGACGAGTAAGCCAACTCGTTTTGATCAAGCGTGACTTAATATTTATAGTCAAACGAAAAATAAGTTACTTACATATAATTAATAAGGCAAGCAATTAACACACAGGATCAAATAAAAACAGTCAGCGATGAAAAGCGAACAATTAAAAAGGTCGAAATCTAACTTGAAAAGAAGGAATAAGCTAGAATAAACCATGTGGGCTTGACATAGTAGCACAGTCACTACAATAGGAATGATTTATCATTGGGGACAACCGATAGTTTACTGCATTTGTTCGAAATGCAAACATGTTATAGTAGTTCGATAAAAGCAAAGAATAAACATTCATCTTTTATCTATTTCTAAATGCAGGTTCACGGGATTGATTTAAAACAGTCTTTGTGTTCGTGGCGAGAAATAGTAAAATGTGAGCAATTAATTATTATGAGACTATTACCTATACGAAAATTTAAAAGTCCCTTGTGTATTTAAAAACAATTTATAATTATATTAAATCTACTTTGGTTATATTACTTTTAATTTTAATATCAAAAGTAATATATTTACATACATACTTACATACACCTGTTACCTCTCGTCGAGGAGCATAGGCCATCCACCAGCAGTCTCCATCCAACTCTGTCCCAAGAAATCCTTTCCAGTTTTTTTCAGTTAACATTTATCTTTTTCATGTCTGCTTCTATTTCGCGGCGTAATGTGTTCTTTGGCCTTCCTCTTTTACGATTTCCTTCACGATGTCAAGTCAGCGCTTGCCTCGTGATGCAGTTTGGTGATTTCCTCAATATATGTCCGATTCACTTCCAACGTCTTTCCATAATTTCCTCTTCAGCTGGAGGCTGGTTTTTTTTACAGAAGACTGTTTCTGATGGTATCCGGCAAATCTCGTTGAGTATTCCGCATAGACAAGTGTTTATAAATACTTATACCTTCTCGACGATGGATGTAGTAGTTCTCCACGTTTCAGCTCTGTACAGTAAGACTAACTGTCTTGATGTCGTATTGAAGATTATGAATTCGATATCGGTTGACAGTGCTTTTGAGTTACACATGTTTTTCAATCGTAGGAATGATGACCTTACTTCTCAGGTCTTCACCTTTACATCTCCTTGTTCATCAATAATGCTTCCAAGGTACGTATATGTTTCCACCTCTTCCTGAGTTTCTCCGTCAAGTGTGATTGGCTTGGTGTTCTCTGTGTTGTATTTTAGGATTTTGCATTTCATTTGGACACCAAAAAAGCCGCTTCAGTAGCCTGTTAAAAAACAGAGAAAAGTATTATATAGCATATAGTAAATGGTTGATTTCATAGAATAAAATACTGACTTTTTATTAAAAATGTACCCTTGAATAAAAGCTTCTATTATTCTGAAATTCAGGTTTCTTACAACTATCACATTGTTTAAAAGTAAGGAACCCTTCGTGGAATTTTCAAACCCATAGAATCTCACTTCAAGTATGCGGTAACCATATATTTTATTTCTGGTAACCATCATAAAGTCCGAAGTATTTTAGCCATGTTTGAATCTTATTGTGTTTAACAAAATTATGGCTTCCAACATTTCAACACGATCTGTTGAACAAATTTATGATATCTTCTTCATGATCGTAGCCATGTATAGAGACCGAATCTACTCCTTAACCGTTTTAACCTCACTGACTCACTCACTTAATCAATCAATCAGTCTGTCGCTTATTGACTCATTTAACACTAAAACACACAGCATGACAATAGTACGTTTTACATTATCCTTCCTTAGCGTTTTGCACAGCTTTGGAGGAGTCGTAAAATACAAGAAATTCATTTTTCCACTGGATTAAAGTATCCCCTAATAGAAACTTCTTATTCTAAGTCAAATAAATGAACTTATATAAATCAGAAATATAAATAAATAAACTATAACACAGAACTCAAGATTCCATCCTACAATTAGATTGAACATTTTATTCACAGGATATTGAGTGTAAAAAATAGACATGTACCTATGTAGCATTAGATACTACTGATGTTGATATAAGTAGCACATACACACCACACTAATATATTTCAGGTTAAGTAATAATCAAGTGAATAATCATACTTCCGATTACATAAAAAAAACAATTTACAAAATATCTATCATTTAGATTCTTACATTGTCGCCTATTTGTAATTGATTCCTAATAGATAAGTGAAATTGTGTCTATCTATGTTCAATGAACTAATAACAAGCATCTTATTCTGTTCTTTTCTTTTTTCCTAGATTCTTTTGTTTGTTTGTTTCATCTATACAAGTTGTTTAAAACAGATATACCAATATAAAATTTGTTTAAATTTATATTAGACAAAGAATTCTAATCTTTATGACTCATTTATGTTTAAGATTTCAATAGGTCTTATCAAGATTCCAGTTGACTGGTTAGCATCGTTTTTTGGTGAATTAGTTTTCTGTGGGATGAGGTCACTAACCCCAGGCTCAATCCTCCTCCTTTATCTGGGCTTTGGACTGGTAGTGGCCTCAGAGGGGTTTCAAGCGAGGTTACTACCTTTTATTGTTAACTTATTATTGTTGGTTCATTGAATTAATTCTCACTGTTAGGCTAAATGACGTCAATTTGTAAAGAGTTTCACTTTTAAATTGGACTAATCCTGTCAAAATTCGTTCACGAATATTATAATTTTGTTCGTTAGTGATTTACTTTGAAATGAGTACCTGAAGTTCTAGTGAGAAGTAATGAACAGTAGAGTTGAGATATGCTGAGATTAAAACATTAGTTACCAGTTATATTGAATTATTTTCGACCTGTCTAATAAATCATTTATAACTATAAATTTGTAAGATTGAATACAAAACCAATAGTCTTTATTTTAAGCTGTAACTATGAGAAGCGAATGTCCTGGATTTCAATCCTCGTGAATTTGTAGTTACACACTGTTAAGATGAATATTACAAGGAGCAAAGAGCTGTTCGGTGTTCAGTGAATTTACTAGTAGAGTTTTTCTTTCTTCAAATTATTCATGAAATTTAAGTTTCTAATACCAGCTGTAAACAAAGTATCTAATTCTAAAATATACAGCCAGCTATATAAGTAGTTATTCAACTGTTTGTTTATGGAGATCGGTTTATTTTTCACTTAGTTATCATCATGGACTGTCTTTAGCTAAGTAATCGCTAACAGCTACAAAGTCCTAGAGATTTCTCTAGTTTTCAATAGATCTCAAACCTAAGTCAATGTATTATGAAAATTATTTATCGACAAGCATTAGTATTTTTTTTCTAAGCTAGACAGCATCATCAGCTCAAATTTCACAAAGACAGTGGATAGTTGAATTTTTCTTCATGTACATTTGGAATCACTACTCAGTACGGTTATTGACATTAATTCAAACTACTGGCAGTATATCATCTTACTAAGACACTATAAATCAAGGTGCAATGAACTACAACATACAGATCCTTGCTCAATTGTGAAAGCTGACATGATTAATTTAAATCAAACAGGTATTGTGTTTATTTTTTGTATAGGAAAAATACTCCTTCATTGATAAACATTCACAAATTTGACTAAAACATTGATGCATCGTTGTATAATGTTCATTGAGTCTGAATTATTTCTCTTAAAATAATTAACATGATGAATACAGTTAAGTTAAAGATGCATCAAGTAAAAAAATGAAGGATACCTCTTATGTTTTCTATGAATTTGATAGGAAGGAAATGGTTTGATTCCTTTCCGTTATCAATCTAGGCGATGTTAACTAGAGAAAATGCAGTAGTTAATTTTATGTTCGCTACTTGATTAACGCAGAATACAGTATACAACTACGGCACTCGAACGTATAAAACCCCGCAGTCGCAAAATCAGAAGATAGAAGAAAGCTAGGGAAGTGTTTGCTGCGCAAGAATTAAAATGTGCAGAAAATCATTAGTATTTATAGATATCAACGTTTATTATAACATCATTATGATTCAGTCAGTCTGAAAAGAGGCAAGTTATGCTACTATCCAATCGTAGCATGTCACGTGGATATTTAAGAAAGCTCCATCTCGTTACGATTGGATGTAAACTCTTCGGCTCCTTTAGGGTCTCTGGAGTCTCTGTCATCATTCTTGAAAGCAGCCCCGACAGTTAACAAAGTAAAACAAATAAACAATAATGGTCTGATCATCTGGTTAAGTCAATGACAAAAAAGGGTTACATATTACTATTTACATTTGATGAATATATCTGTTAGATGTATTGTAGTGCCGCGATTCGTTAATCATTTACTTCGATAACCGTTATAATTCTAATCTTAACGGTGCGTAAAATCAGAAGACAAAGGATAGCAGCAACTACTGTTTATTGTCGAATAACTCAGGTCAGAAAGTTAGCAACACCTGAGCGAATAATAACGAGCGAGTGAACAGGTGAATAAGCGAACGAGGCGGAAATGATATGCATGGGAGATGGCTGGGAAGCCAACTCGAGAGCGAAACGAAAGATAATGCGTATTGGAGATGGCTGGGAAGCCAGGGACTCCCGGTGGGTTTGGTAAAAATCACACTGTGATGAAAACATGATCTCTCATTTATTCCATCTTAACATGTTATTTGATCGAATCTTAATGGGTGTTCTTTGACTAAAAAACGTTCATTTAGACGCTGTACTGGTGTTTAACTTTCAACAACGAAAAGCCTATTAGATTTTAGGGGACAGTGAAATTATTTAAAAATATTTTTTAGAGATTTCATGTAAATTATTCTTAGTTTTTATCACGAAATAGCAAAGAGTGGAAAGCTTTTAATTAATAGGCAGTAATTTATAATTGTCTTATCGGCGAGACTATAATTTACGGACGAGCCAATCAGGAGCGTTTGAGGTATTTCAAGGTCACGGTGACAATTTCAGTACCCGAAGCTCATGTACGATCGGTTCACAGAGAATTTTAAAGAAGACTTAATAATTAAGCGGCTATAACAATTGAAACTACTAAGAAGTCCCTGTATTTGTAATTACGACTATTAAATGAATTGTAGACTTAGTGCAGACTACAGTGATGTTGTCCTTCGAAGTAATATGTGTTGAAGGAAGACGTTTGCTAGAATACGAACCTTTATCACTCGATCCAGATTGAGACTAAGGCATATTATAATAATTGCCGCGAACTGTATAATAAAAGCACCTGTAACATTGTCTGCATTAATCGCAGATGTTACTAAAGCTTCGGCTGTGCAGTGGTATGACTATTGTAGGGACATATCCATAATAAAAATGATAAACTTATACAACCGGAGCACACACAAACAATAATGAAGCTATGTGATTGAGGCTGAGAGGGCTTTTGTGATCTTATCATGGCTCCAGAGACCAACCATTATGGAGCAATATGGATGAGTTCCTCTACGTTATGCATTACGATTTTTTGAACCTTTGAACCATTTTCTAACCTTGACAAGTTTTTGGAATACATGAAAGAGGTGTATCCACCTCAGTAATTTGGTTTTGTATAATATATTTTTACTCTATGCTGACTGTTTACTGATTGGTTAACATTTTCAAGGTCATTTAATGTTCGTTCAAAGGTCGTCCATAAATTATAGTCTCACTGTCTTATCTTCACATAAGATTCTTCAAACTGAAACTCAAGACCTTTAACGTTAGCTGTCCATTTTACTAGTAACCTTGATAATAATTTTAGATTTATTCTCAAAACTAAGCGCAGAGTTATTCAAAAATAGTTCCTTTTAAATCGATTAATTTTGTGATGGATCATTCATAGAACATTTAAAATTAATATGTGATAATCAGGTCAAACTGTTATATCGATATATCAGTGTTTCGATAACAATATTTTAGTACTCATTCATTTTCAGTGTATATCACACTCCACTAGGAAATCCTTCGTGACAACTTCTTTTACTGCAAAAATATAATGACTTGAGTTTGAATCTAAAGGGGAGTATCATTTCTTTCAAGATTGCAGTTATGTCGAGCATTAAGACCTAGACTAAACAGAATGTCCTACAGAAAGTCTTCATCTAACTATCATCTAAGCAAACATATTTCTAGAGTTATTTGAAATTATCTGTTATGGATATGCCCGTGTAGATCAACTCAACACGTCTGCTGGAAAAAAAACTTGAAATATATAGTGAAAATTAACCTCTAATATGCACCATTCACTCATTAAATGAACAATAAAATGATCGAGAGTGATGGGTACAACATACTTATTGAAAATAAAAAAAATATTATGGATAAACTTAGCTACAAAAATCGATTCATATCAGAAGGGGTTTTGTGGATATTAAAGTAATTTCAATAGTTGAGATCATGAGTCGATTGAAGCTAGACCACCATAGAAAACCTAGTAGCACTAGACGGCCGTTTCGTTCTATTTCGGGACTTCTCAACAATGCTCATCCACGATCTCACCCCGTGAGTTTCGAACCCAGAACCTATCGGTCTTATGCACGAGCGCTTAACCTCTGGACCACTGAGCCGACCCACATGCGACGGTGTCAATGTCTAACTTCAACTAAAAATTGATTCGTTCATTCAAATGAAATTGTCATTTTCAACAGTCAGAATAATAATAACTTTAGTACTAATATTAGTAATCACAATAATTAAGTTGATAAACATTCGGTCATCGTACATGGGGAATATACTTGTCTTATTTTTCATCTTTTTCCCATTACAAAATAATAGATATATCATTCACAAGCATACATAAAGCTATTTTCTTGCTTCATGTTTGTGCATAGAAAAAAAACTGTTTGTTTCCGTTTTTTCTCAATAATTTAATTAGTTTCTAATCATATTTCAGGGGAGATTGTATAAATTTAAACATGTAAGAGAAAAAACAAAAAGATGGATGAGAATTAGGAGAGAGAGGGAGCTAACGAAAGAGAGATGGAGAGGAGACTTTTGTTCATCTACTAATAAAAATCTTTAGTATACCCTTTGGATTCAATATCTTCCTAAATCTATTGTTATGTAGTAATATTACCAAAGCTAATTAATGTCAACACGATAATAATAATAATGATAATTCTTATTATTCTAAGATTTAAGATAAGATACAATATGAGATGATGAGATGATAAAGGAGGAAAAAAAGTGACTCATTGTGGCCTAATAATATATAGTATTATTCTAACAAATGAACCATGAGTATTATGATATACATATGTTTTACATCTTTGTGTGTGTGCGTGTTTGTGTAAGACTAAAGTGAGTATTGATAAATGGTGCAGTTACATATATATGCAAATGGAAATGGAATGGCTACTAGAACTCACGAAGAAACTATGCATATATGTATATATTAACAAAAAAAAAAGAAAGATATTCTATTCTGTAAAGTCTCTTGAGGTTCATTAGCTAAAAGCCATATTACGAAGTAGATGCTACTTTATATTCAATCTATAATACGTAGTTAGATTATTATTGTTATAATAAGATTACTAAAGTCAAAATGATATTTTTATAAATTTTGTGTAGAACTTACTCATTTCATGAATTTCAATAGGTTGAAAATGCTATTCATCTAATTTTTAGACTATTTTGATTTTCTCATTATAATCACACTATACCCTGATTTGCCCCCAAGTGCCCTGATAAACCCCTGAATGCCCTGGTACGACCGAGAGTGAGGAGATTCCGTTCTCCCTCTCGAGATGCTCTCACATGGCCACGAGTATATAGTATCTGCCAGGGAAGTCCTACTCACCGCCTTCTCGTGGCACCGGTGTTGTTTACGAAATTGAGAGAACGAAAAGCGAATGTCCGGAGCTTTAACCGGGTTGGTGGAAACGGAAAGTTCATCTAGGGGAGTTGGAAAATCCTGATTCGAAACCAATGGTGCACATGGGCTCCAGTATCCTGAGGGAACAAATGCATCTCGTTACGATGCTCCACTGCCTTGTGAATCAAACCGTTAGGTCAAAGGCTTCGAGTGTGGCCTCCTAAGAAAACCACCTGCTTCAGTTTGGGCACCTGAGCAGTATCACAGCCTTCACATAAATCAAATGAGATTTGTGTGGCGCATGTATATCTGGTGCCTTTTTTTTTTACCAATATTTATGTTTTTAAATAAATAAATAAATATGCCCTGATTTATTTTCCATGTAAATTTATTAGTGTCAAGGTTTTCTTGAGACTGAGTCACATGTAGACCAATGAGTTGATATTTAATCGTTCACTAAATTTATCAACATTAATCACTGGATACGAATTTAGTAGTGAAAATGCTAAGCGGTCGTTGTGAGGCCAAGTATTGATATGTGTGATCTCTGGAGCGGTTGTAAATATGCACTTCACTGTAGTACGCTACATTTATTCAGTACTTTCGAGTACTTAAAATTCATTTGAATAAAGTCAGTTACTAAAGTTACTATAATTTAGTCAGTTTATCTTTCAGGAACGCATGAGTTTGACTTGTGGCTGAACAGTTTTGAGGGTAGAGCGAAAAGAGATTATCCAACTGTTTTGTCCCAACAATAGTAGCGAATGGTAACTTTGTGATCTATTTATGAACCAATACTATACATATATTTTTTATTGTACAATCTCTGAATAACTAAAATATTCATATTCGTGTCCCCCTTATTATAAGTTTTATTCGAACCCATAGACTGTTATTATACGATTTACCATTCATGAATTACACCCAGTCTACTAATTAATGCTCCCCTTATTCACAGCCATATTTGACTAAATCTTGTACAAATGTTATTTTCTATTATATGGTACGATGTGGTCCATTTGATTGGCATTTAAACCCAGTATGTTTTAAATAAATGATTCGTATTACAGAGGCTGTTATTGGTGTTCTGAACTTAACTGGCTGGGCTAGGCAGAAAGCAGGACCGATAAGTACTCTAGACTGCTTGTACGGTTTTCTTGTGTTACTGTTCCAATAGATAATTCGCTGCTCTCTAATTGGCGGCCTTATCACATCATACTTTAACAAGGCATCCACTCGGCCACAAGTTATAACATCTACTTAATTAGTTGGTTAGCGGAGGATGATGATGAATTATTTTAAGCTATATTTTCAATTTATTGTTGATTCAATCGACTCAACGAAAAAAATACATAAGTAAATATACGGCTAACAGTACCAAAACGTTTAAAGAATGAGAAAAATACAATTCCGTCCAAACTAGAACATTAGAATAGGAAAAGGTAGACCGTAGGGGTGATGTTGAAACTAGAATTATTTCAGATTAGAAAAAAGTATGACACTAATTTGTATATTGAACGAAAGCTTATGATTCTTAGAATAAAGTAAAACTAAATATTAATATTTTATGAATTTCAAATGAAGTTAAACAATGTCCTGAAAATTAGTTTTCGTTATTTACCATTGTTTCTCTATTCTCCTCTAAGCATTAGAATCAACTATTCATTTTGATTCATTTTTTTTCGTTTGATAATCGATTCAATCCATAGATGTTTGATTTCTTTTTTGTTTGTTCAATAAAACCGTAAACATTCAGATTCATCCATCAGATCTACTGTGACTTTGGATTGTTACCAACGAAAGACTGAGGTTTATTTCTGATGGTTAATAATATAGTCATTTGTTGATATTATTTTGAGAAGGTTAGAAGCACAGTTAATAAAAAAAGACAAATGAAAATAATGATAATTGCATTGGTAAGAAAATGATTCTGATTAAATAAAAAGAAAGTATACTCTCGTGACTACTTAATTTACTACTGAAATTTATAGTCTATGTGAACAGTATATTAACTCCGCCTGTAGCTCTTCTAGAGTTACTGCCGGTCCCAAGCCCATGTAAAGGAGAAGGATTGGGCATGGGGTCGGCAACCCCATCTCGTAGAAAAAAACTATTGTCAAAAAATTGTTAACCACAATAATTAAACAGTATATTGAAAATCTGAAACGTAATTTTTTTCGAACGATGAACTGATATCAGATAAAGAAATGATAAATACCAGAATGTACTGATAAAGTTATTCTAGTGTAGTTCAGTATACACACTGTATCACGAGGCAAGCGCTTACTTGGAATCCTGAAGAGGAACGGAAAAGAGGAAGGCCTACGAACACACTGTATGAAGAATTGGAAGCAGACATGAAAAGGATGAATAGTAACTGTAAACAACTGGAAAAGATTGTCCAGGATAGGATTGGAGGGAGAATGGTGGTGTGTGGTCTATGCTTCTCCACGAGAGGTAATAGGTGTAAGAAAGTAA
Source organism: Schistosoma rodhaini (assembly GCA_944470415.2). NCBI lineage: Eukaryota > Metazoa > Platyhelminthes > Trematoda > Strigeidida > Schistosomatidae > Schistosoma > Schistosoma rodhaini. Next base: position 34,194,628 of record OX104037.1, read on the forward strand.
GTAAGCAAATGAAATCAATAAAGCTTATAGTTAATTTAATAATTAAATAGCCTTAATATCATGAAAAATGAGCTATCCCAGAGTTTTTTGTTACTTTTATTTTATCATCTTTCTGGAAAATACACTAATTTTAACTAATTTTTTATTGATGTTGGCATATTTAGTACACATTTCTATGTTCCTCAATTTATTGTTTTAACGGGAAAACTTTGGAGAATAAAGAACACAAACATTAAGAGAGGACACAAATATTCACAAATATTCAGTACCAGACAAGTTAATAACTTACTTACTTACTTACGCCTGTTACCCCTCGTCGAGGAGCATAGGCCGCTCACCAGCATTCTCCATTCAACTCTGTCCTGAGCCTTCCTTTCCAATTCTTTCCAGTTACTATTCAGCCTTTTCATATCGGCTTCTATTTCCCGGAGTAGTGTGTTCTTTGGCCTTCCTCTTTTCCGCTTCCCTTCCGGATTCCAAGTTAGGGATTGAATCGTGATGCACATTGGTGATTTCCTCAATGTATGTCCGATCCACTTCCAACATCTTTTCCTAATTTCCTCTTCACTTGGAAGCTGGTTTGTCCTCTCCCATAAAACGCTGTTGCTGATAGTATCCGGCCAGTGGATGTTGAGTATTTTGCGTAGACAACTGTTTATAAATACTTGTACCTTCCTGATGATGGCCGTAGTAGTTCTCCACGTTTCAGCTCCATACAGTAGGACTGTCTTGACGTTCGTATTGAAGATTCTAACCTTGAAATTAGTTGAGAGTTGTTTTGAGTTCCATATGTTCTTCAATTGTAGAAATGCTGCCCTTGCTTTGCCAATCCTCGGCTTTACATCTGCATCCGATCCTCCTTGTTTATCAACGATGCTCCCCAGGTACTTAAATGTTTCCACCTCTTCCAGAGTTTCGCCGTCAAGTGTGATTGGGTTGGTGTTCTCTGTGTTGCATTTGAGAATCTTGCTTTTTCCTTTGTGAATGTGGAGACCTATCGATGCGGAGACTGCTGCTACATTTTCTGTCTTCATCTGCATTTGGTCGTGTGTATGAGAGAGGAGGGCTAGGTCATCTGCGAAGTCCAAATCATCTAATTGATTCTGAGAAGTCCATTGTATTCCGTATTTCCCTTCAGATGTCGAATTCTTCATAATCCAGTCAATCACTAGAAGGAAGAGGAATGGGGAGAGTAGACAGCCTTGTCTGACTCCGGTCCTTACTGGAAAAGCATCTGTCAGCTGTCCTCCATGCACCACTTTGCACTGTAATCCATCGTATGAGTTTTGGATAATGTTGACGATCTTCTGAGGAACTCCATAGTGTCGAAGAAGTTTCCACAATGTTCTCCTATCCACGCTGTAAAACGCCTTCTCATAGTCGATGAAGTTGACGTATAGTGATGAGTTCCACTCAACTGATTGTTCAACGATGATCCGTAGTGTCGCAATCTGGTCTGTGCACGACCGATCCTTACGGAATCCAGCCTGATGATCCCTAAGTTGGGCGTCTACTGCGTCTTTCATCCGATTCAGCAGCACTCTGTTGAAAACTTTTCCTGGTACTGATAACAAACTGATGCCTCTGTAGTTCTCACATTTGCTCAGATCTCTTTTCTTTGGTATCTTGATGAGATATCCTTCTTTCCAGTCGGTTGGCACTTGTTCCTCTTCCCAAATCTTCTTGAATAGAAGGTGAAGCATGTTTGCAGTTATTTCAATGTCTGACTTCAGTGCTTCTGCTGGTATATTGTCAGGTCCTGCCGCCTTCCCACTTTTGATTTGTCTGATGGCCATCTTGACTTCTTCGATCGTTGGTGGAGTGACATCTATTGGAAGGTCTGTGTGGGCTGCTTCGATGTTCGGTGGATTCGATGGGGCTGGTCTATTCAGCAGTTCCTCAAAGTATTCTGCCCATCTTTTCCTCTGTTCTTGAATCTCAGTGATTGTCTTTCCTTCTTTGTCCTTGACTGGTCTCTCTGGTTTGCTATATCTCCCTGCCAATTTTTTCGTTGTATCATATAGTTGTTTCATATTCCCTTCTCTTGCAGCTTTTTCCGCCGCCGTTGCTAGTTCTCCCATGTATTTCTGCTTGTCGGCTTTAATGCTTTTCTTCACTTGCTTGTTTGCTTCTGCGTAGTCTGCTTGTGCTTTGACTTTCTCTGCTCGTGTTCGGCTGTTGTTAATTGCTAGTCTCTTGTTCTTCCTTTCTTGAATTTTGTCCAGGGTTCCCAGAGAGATCCATTCCTTGTGATGATGCTTCTTAGGACCAAGAACCTCTTGACACGTTGAAGTTAGTGCTTCTTTTATCCCTTTCCAGTTGTCCTCCAAAGTAGTTTCTTGTTCTTTCAGTAGATCCTGTAGAGCTTGGAACCTATTGTTGAGAGTTATCTTGAATTCTTGGAGCTTGTCAGCATCTCGAAGGAAGGCTGTATTAAACCTTTGTAGTGCTGTTTGTCCAGTTGTCCAGTCTTTCTTAAGCTTCAGTCTCATCTTGGCCACAATCAGGTAGTGATCTGAAGCTATGTCAGCTCCTCTCCGGGTTCTTACATCTTCCATTGATCTTCGGAATTTTTTGTTGATGCAGATGTGATCTATCTGGTTCTCTGTGGTATGGTCCGGTGAGATCCATGTAGGTTTGTGTATGCGTTTGTGTGGGAATATTGTGCCGCCTATAACCAATTTGTTGAAAGCACATAGGTTTGCAAGTCTCTCCCCATTTTCATTTCTTTCTCCTAGTCCATGTCGTCCAATTACATCTTCATATCCTGTGTTGTCCACTCCAACTTTAGCATTTAGATCTCCCATCAGGATGGTGAGGTCCTTTCGTGAGCACTTTGCTACAATTGATTGCAGCCTTTCATAAAACTGATCTTTATCATCGTCGTTGCTATCATTGGTGGGTGCATAACATTGGATAACGTTCATTGTGATCCCTTGCTTCTTTGTTCTGAATGATGCTTTGATTATCCTGGGTCCATGAGATTCCCATCCCACAAGTGCATTTCTTGCTTCTTTGGACAGCATTAGAGCAACTCCCTGAGTGTGTGGAGCATTTTCCCCTTCGTGACCGGAGTACAGCAGCATCTCTCCTGTACCTAGCCTTTGTTGTCCAGTTTGTGTCCATTGGGTTTCGCTGATTCCGAGTACTGTCAAGTTGTATCTCCTCATTTCCATTGCTATTTGGCTGGTCTTTCCTGTCTCCCACATTGTCCGGACGTTCCATGTACCTATAAAGAGTGTTGCTCTGGTTGTTAGAAGGTGCATCGGTCTCGTGACTTCCGAAGAATTTCGGCTTTCATCATGAGACGTCATAATTATTCCTTCCACTCCCAGAGCAGAGTTTAAATGGTTTGAATTATTTTTTCTGGTTAGCGTTTTTTTAGCGAGCTAGCTTTTCTACGGGATGGGGTCTCTAACCCCATGCTCAACCCTCCTCCTTTACCCGGGCTTGGGACCGGCAGTAACTCTAGAAGAGCTACAGGCGGAGTTAAGTTAATAACTATAATACTATAATCTATGTAATTGACTATAAGTAATTCGATGTGGACTTAATGAAAATACTTTACTTGTTTATTTGACACTTAACATTTAACAATATAATAGTCAATTATTTATAGGAAAGCTTAGATATTAGAAGGAGGTTTTGTGGAGAGTTTAGTAATTTTATATAGTTGAAATCATGAGTCAATTGAAGCTGGACCATCATGGAAAATCTGGATGCACTGGACGACCGTTTCGTCCTAATGTGGGACTCCTTAACAGTTCACATCCACGGTTCCGCTTCATGAGATTCGAACCTAGGACCTATCAGTCTCGCGCTCGAGCGCTTAACCACTATACCATTGAGCCGGCATCCAACGGTGCTAATGTCTAAATTCAACTAATCCACGAAATTGATAAACCATTCACTATTGCCTTCAGTGAGTTGATATCTTACAACAGACCAGGTTGAACTCCACTGGTTACTGCTTCTCACTAGAACTCCAGGAAGTAACTCATAGAGCCATTCACCAGTGAGCATATGATCATAATTAGAAGGGGGTTTTGTGGAGATTTAAGTAATTTTATATAGTTGAAATCATGAGTCAATTGAAGGTAGACCACTGTGGAAAACCTGGAAACACTGGATATATAACGATAAAAACTATCTAAATACAGAGAAATTCACATTATGGTATATTAAACAAAATAATAGGTAACTGATTTTAAAACTAGTAATTTGTTGAATTTAAAAGAATTTATGCCAATCTACTAACTGTAATTAATGTGACATTAATTATATTTTGGCAATTATCACTTGAGCTATGCATAATTAAAAGTCAAACATTATTGTTACATAATGCTGTAATAAGGTGGTTTCTATCATAGACTAACTTTAACTAGACAGGAATTGAAAACCGATAATCACTGTATAACTGTTTAGTCTTCGTATGGGACTCTTAATCAGTGCGCATACTACAATCATGCCAAGGATCAAACGCTAGAGCTGAATTCAATGATCTATATTTCTAACTTTAGTTAGTATGTAGTAGAGGGTGATAACCAGTCATTGTCATCTGTATTACTGTTATGCTTGAAGCTAAATCGCTTCCGCGGTAACGAAGCCAATGACACAATGACACGATAAGCTATTCTAATCTGTTGTCCCAGGCCCCGCTAACTAGATGAAGAAGTCCAAGGCAAGTAGGGGAATATATATGTATTCCGTAAGCAGCCGAGTACAAGCAATCCAATAAGGGAAAAAGTCAAGGGCATTTATACAGCAACAAATTGTCCTTGAGCATCATTAGTAAATAGCACACACAAAGAAACAATGGACCGATAGCGTTTAAGATAGTTTACAAGTGGGAAATATGACGTGAAGGTAAAAAGAGCGCGTTTGGCGCAAAAACAGCTAAATTTAAATTTCCAAAATGAAATTACGAAACTAAGCCATTTACCCAGTAAGTTCTGGGGATTTGACATCCCCAACAGATACCTATCTAAATCATAACGTAGCTGAACTGCTTTGCAAGTGATTGATCATTGGGTTGTGATCACTGTCATGTTTGCCAGGTCCTACTTAGAGCAGATCAAATTTTATCGACCAAGTTACATAGTGACTACTAGTCTAGGTGAGTTGACATCGCTCGATTTATGTTAATGTGCTAAGTGGTTGGACGTAGTCGGCAGAATGCCTTGGAACTAGGTTTCATGATTTTTCGCATTTGTCCCTCACTGTGAAACTGGATGACATAGGATCAAATCCATTAGAGAGCATCAGTTCCCTAAAGATTAGAGGTACATCTTGCTGACAAGTTCCAAGTAGCACGAAATCTAGTTCTAGAGTTTCCTATTGCTCACCTTCAACAACTATATCGTAGCTGAATTGCACATGCCACAATTTCCTAATTCGATTTTAAGATGTCATCTCGACATTTGTCACCATTAAGCATATAGTTATAATTTGGACGAGGGCACTTTGAAGGTGGCGTTAATTTCGTATAGATTATCTATTATGAAATAAAATCAATTAAGAGTGTCATCCATAATAAACACTGCCTAGAAATTATATTTATTACGGCTGCTACTAATTACTATCAGTATATATACACTCAACAATTAAGTCACGCAATAGATAAGTGTTTGATAATAATATCCCCTATTATCCATATTAATATGATTGTGAGAGATTAGGATTGGTAATCATAGAGATTTCATATACTATCATGATCATCCTTAAATTTTTTTTCTTTTGCATTTCGTCTCATTGCAATTCTTCTTGGCTGTATCCATTATCTTCTTTTATTGTCATGTGTTTAGTTTTGCGCCTAGAGAGGGAATAGTTTTTTTTAATAAATAATGTGATATATGCTTTTATTGTCTAACTGTGTAGTAGTTATATGTGTATATAAACAATAATACTATTGTTATCAGACGGATAAGAAGTAATTGAAACTATTATAGACAATTATAATGATCATATTTATTATTATTATGATGATTTGCACTTTATGTAAGGAGAAAAATATGCTTAAAACTTATTTTAGTAATAATGAAGCCAGTAAGATAATGGTTGGAGGTAGTCGATAAGAAACCCTGAAACTAGGTTTCGTGCTACTTGTCACTCATCAGCAAGGTGTACCTTTATTCTTGAGAGAAGTAATGTTTCCTGATGGATTCGATCCCGTGTCTCCCAACTTTATATTCAGAGATGTTATCACTGGGTTATCCGGATCGTATTTGACCTCCTGTAGGACTGAGATGTGGTGATCAATCAATTGCGAATAAAGCTGGTATTTGTAACAACAAAATAAAACTGTTTAAAGCAACAGAATTGTCTCTCGACTTATTACATACTTGTGTGTGTATGTACACATGAAAACATTTTAGGAAAGATAGATTGAAGTCAAATGATTGTACTCAGACAGAGTTTGTTTTGGTTTTCGCACTCTAATGAACATGTTTGCGTTTATCTATAACTGTGTTCAGTTGGTTTAATGAAATTGCAAGTTGAATTGATAATTTCTTTTATGGAAATAACTTCAGCAGAGATGATTGTTTGTCAATTGAGAGAATTCAAGTTATCTTACTTACTTAGTTACGCCCGTTACCCCTCGTCGAGGAGCATAGGCCGCTCACCAGCATTCTCCATCCAACCCTGTCCCAAGCAGTCCTTTTCAGTTATTTCCAGTTAACATTCATCCTTTTCATATCTGCTTCTATTTCCCGGCGTAATGTGTTCTTTGGCCTTCCTCTTTTCCGCTTCTCTTCCGGATTCCAAGTTAAGGCTTGCCTCGTGATGCAGTTTGGTGATTTCCTCAATGTATTTCCGATCCACTTCTAATGTCTTTCCTTAATTTCCTCTTCAGCTGGAAGCTGGTTTGTCCTCTCCTAGAGAAGTCTATTTCTGATGGTTTCCGACAATGGTTGTAGTAGTTCTCCACGTTTCAGCTCCGTACGGTAGGACTAACTGTCTTGACGATCGTATTGAAGATTATGAATTTGAAATTAGTTGATAGTTGTTTTGGGTCCTATATATTCTTCAATTGTAGAAATGCTGCCCTTGCTTTGCCAATCCTCGCCTTTACATCTGCATCCTATCCTTCTTGTTCATCAATGATGCTTCTCATGTACGTGAAAGATTCCACATCTTCTAGAGTCTCGCCATAAAGTGTGATTGGGTTGCGGTTCTCTATGTTTTACTTGAGAATCTTGCTTTCTCTCTTTTGTATGATGAGGCCTATTGATGTAGAGACTGCTGCTACATATGTTGTCTTCGTTTGTATTTGTTCGCGTGGATAAGATAGGAGGGTTAGGTCATCTGCGAAGTCCAAATCGTATAATTGATTCTGAGATGTCAGTTGTATTCCGTGCTTCCCCTCAGATGTCGAAGTCTTTAGTCATAATCAACATACATTGTGTTATATCTGAAGCGTTACGTATTCACAAGTAGCGAACGGGACAAAGACTTCTGACCAGAGACCGATAAGCTAGCTATTCTGACGCGAAACAAACCCAGTTAACTATAGTAAGAAGTCCAAGTTGGAAGCGGGGAAGTTATGTTCCGCAGCAGCCAGAAACACAGCAATCATAAAGGGAGAAAGTCAAACGTATATATATATATATATATATATATATATATATTACTTACTTACTTACGCCTGTTACTCCCAATGGAGCATAGGCCGCCGACCAGCTTTCTCCAACCCACTCTGTCCTGGGCTTCCTTTTCTAGTTCTACCCAGTTCTTGTTCATTATTCTCATGTCAGTCTCAATTTCTCGGCGTAATGTGTTCTTTGGTCTCCCTCTTCTCCTTTGACCTTCAGGATTCCATGTGAGGGCTTGTCTTGTGACGCAATCAGGTGATTTCCTCAAGGTGTGCCCAATCCACTTCCAGCGCTTCTTCCTGATTTCTTCCTCTGCTGGAATCTGGTTTGTTCTCTCCCACAGTAACTTGTTGCTGATAGTGTCTGGCCATCGGATCCGAAGTATCTTGCGTAGACAACTGTTAATAAACACTTGTATCTTCTGGATGGTGGCTTTCGTAGTTCTCCACGTCTCCGCTCCATACAGTAGGACTGTCTTGACATTTGTATTGAAAATTCTAACCTTGGTGTTGGTTGACAATTGTTTTGAGTTCCAGATGTTTTTCAGCTGTAGGTATGCTGCTCTTGCTTTGCCGATCCGCGCCCCCACATCTGCATCTGATCTACCGTGTTCATCAATGATGCTGCTCAGATATGTAAAGGTTTCCACATCCTCCAAAGCTTCTCCGTCAAGTGTAATTTGATTGGTACATATTGTATTGTATCGGAGAGTCTTGCTTTTCTCTTTATTTATATTGAGACCTACTGCTGCTGAGGCTGCTGCTACACTGGTCGTTTTCTCCTGCATTTGTTGTTGCGTTTGTGATAGAAGAGCCAGATCATCCGCGAAGTCTAAATCATCAAGCTGCATCCTGCCTGTCCACTGTATCCTGTGCTTTCCTCCAGATGTTGACGTCTTCATGATCCAGTCGATGACCAGGAGAAAAAGAAAGGGTGAGAGTAAGCAACCTTGCCTAACACCGGTCTTTACTTGAAACGAGTCGGTGAGTAGTCCTCCGTGGACAATTTGGCAGTTTAGTCCATCATTGGAGTTCCGTATAATATTGACTATCTTCTCAGGCACGCCGTAGTGTCGAAGAAGCCTCCATAGTGTCGTCCTATATATATATATATATATATATATATATATATATATATATATATATATATATATATATACAACAAACCGTTCTTGGTCATCATTATAAAATAGCACACACAAAGAAACAATGGACCGATAGCGTTTGAGATAGTTTACAAGTGGGAAATATGACGTGAAGGTAAAAAGAGCGCGTTTGGCGTGAAAACAGCTAAGTTCAAATTTTCAAAATAAAATTACAAAATTAAGCCACTTATCAAGTATGTTCTGGGGATTTGACATCCCTAACACATTGATCAAAATTCCAACAGGAGACTCCTACTATTTATTATTACATAATATTCATGGATTTTAAGAAGAATACTATTGAAAATAACAGTTTTCTTTATGATGAATATTTAACAAGGAGTGTTAAATGAATTTCAAATTGGACCTAATGTTCTTCTAAGTGGGTTACATTGAATAAACGCTACACAATCGTTTTTTCGAGATAGTATATCAAGTTTAGAGAGTTGATGATATTTTCCAGTTTACATAAGTTTATATAGATTAAGTGAGCATTCATACCCATCTGTTCCCTGTCTAGTGTTTGGAATAATAATCCAAAACTATAGTTTCAAATGATAGTTTTAAGTCATGATTTTATGGAATAATTTGTAAGTTTTACTTTGTATGGTAACATAAGTAATGTTGCACATCGTTAAAGAAGCTGATCTTATAGAATAATTCGGAATGACTGAAAGTATTATTTAATATTCTGCGATTCTTACTTTGTATTTCTTTTGAAAACATTTTTCCAGAGTAACATTTATTTTGTTCATTGGTATTTTATCCTCTTTGTGGATTATTATCAACGTTTTAAGATTATTTGAAGCAGCTAGTGTGAAGTCCTGTATCTGGTTTTCACGGTCGTTGGGATACGTTAGCAATGTGTACTTCAATTCTTCAGGAGATTGATCCAACATTAAGTGATGAAGATATGGGTCATATTGGAGAGAATCGATTTCAAAAAGAATGCGAGTAAACTTTGTTTATTAGTAACAGCTAGCATTAAACCTAGATTTGCAGCTTTCTACCAACTGCTTTCAATCATTTAATGTGATTGGATAGTAAAACGCTACGTTGAATCACTTTAATTAACGATTAAATTGTAATATGCTTAAATGTGCTAAATCAAAAATAAATACAAGACATTACCGAAATTGAGAAACCGTCCACCATTGTCTTCAGTGAGTTACTGTATCACAACAGACCCGGTTGAACTCCACTGGTCACTGCTTCTCACTAGAATTCCAGATAATACTCCTTGGAGCCAGTCAATGATAATTATTATCAGAAGGGGATTCTTGAAGATTTTAGTAATTTTATAGTTGAATTCATGAGTCAATTGAGACTAGACCACTATGGAAAACCTGGAAGCACTGGACGGCTGTTTCATCCTATTGTCGGACTCCTTAGCAGTGAGCATCCATGATCCCGCCTCACGAGATTCAAACCCAGGACCAATTGGTCTCGCGTGCGAACGCTTAACCTTTAGACAACTGAGTTGACATCCAATGGTATTAACGTCTAACTTCAACAAACTCACAGCTGAGGAGTCACACACTAAGACAAAACGACCGTCCGGTGCTTCCAGGTTTCCCATGGTGGTCCAACCTCAATTTATTCATGAATTCAACTATAAAATTACTAAAATTTCCACAAAACCCTCTTCTGAAAACATAGCATTAGTTGAATGAACTATTTGTAGATCGGTTGAAGTTAAAGGTTGCATTCATTACTGAGAACAACTTGTGACGAATTCAACTTTCAAATGAAACCAATCTTCGCGAAGTCTTTTCAAATAATCTATACTAGTCAATTCAAGATATTCCCGAATTTATATAGTCAAGTCGTGATTGATGTTCAAACATGTAGGGAGTTAAATGATTATTACCAATCGGAGTGGATGATTATAGCGCTTTGTCAACAAGTGATTATGGTTGAAATCACACCACTGGATAATGACCAAACGTTTTCATTGATGAAACGCTATCTATCAGACGTCAATATTTTGGGTTAGAACCCTGATGAGTTAATGGTTGAACACCTCTGAAGAGTTGCATAATAGAACAAAACAGCTGTTCAGTGCTCCTTAGTCTATGATGGTACTCTATTTATGATAAATTGAGTACAAATGCAACACACAAATACGATATTAGTAACTACATGGAAAAAAGAAGTCATTACAAAAATTTTCGGTTTATTAAACAATGTGATATATATATATATTTGTTTAAAATGCAAAGCTTGACTAATTATTAGTTATTGATGGAGTTTTGTTCTCTGAGCTGGATGGTTTGGTTGTGGAGCTTTCATCGTCATCGATATCATCAGCACATAACTCTATCAAAATCATCCACTTGAACTATTAATCTTCTTCACCATCTTATACTTATTACTTAAAATATCGTCAAGAAAAGAATTCACTTAACTGAAAGTTTACTTTAATCATTGAAACTAAAACATTCATTAAGTAAATTTATTGAGTAAACAATGAAATAATGAAAACCCTTAAAGAGAAAGTCACTAATACAATCTATGGACAAAAGTATTTTTGAAATTGTGATACCTTCCATATCTCATAATAAAATATTTTTTCTTTATTGTTTATTAAACGTTAACAAACTATACATACACTCACACACATATGTATATGGTTTGTTTTAAACAATACACTATTCCAGTTGAATAGATCTTTATCAAGAATTTAACCATTGAAATTGAATGATTTGATTATAAGCAAAATTCTATTTGTTTTTCTATTTTTATTTTTATTTTTTATCATGGGAACAAAACCAAAGTCATTGTAAAAGGAAACAAAACATTTGAAAAAAAGAAAAAAAAGGAGGAAAACATAAGAGAAATCTACACGAAAACTGCTCACTATTATGAATATGAAGGAAAGTTTTGTTTTTTTTGGAAGGAAATAGAAGATTTTCTTTGGTTTGTTTTTGGTCCATCGTTTTTAAAAAAAATGATGTTTTGACTTGTTATTAGTTTTGTAGAAAAATAAATTATTTACAGGTCATACAATAAAAAGTTAGCCCATGGTACAAATGGTTCGAATCCCGAAATTCCAATTACTATTGATTATGAAGCCGAGTAATAACACAAATTTTAGTATTGTAATGTATACTATTTATCTTCGCAGATACAAGTAGTATATAACACCAGTCAGAAGTGGAATATTTGAGAGCAAATGGTTGAGAATATTGAATTGAAAAGAAAAGAAAAGGAAGCTGAGAACAACCAAGATAACAAGAGGAATGAAGGGACAATGAAGGTTGTAATAGACAAATAAAAAAGTGTGTAAAAGTTGGGGACGTTAGATTCCCAGAGCTCACTTGGGAAAGGTCCTAATTTTGTAGTTTGATTCTGGAAATTTGAATTTTATGTTTTTCGCACCGAGAAACACTTAGTTGACCTATAGCATACATTTCCCACTATTATTGGTTGACTGATTTTTTTAGTACGCTATTTTACGGCTCCTGCAAGGGCGTTTCTATCATTTTATAAATAAGCTTGATTTGTGTGCTTAGAGACCTCGTATTTTGTGGGTGCTTGTAGAATACATTCTCTACGCCACACCAAGACTTATTGATCTAGTTAGCAGGGCCGAGGACAACGGATTATAAGTAATCTATAGTGTCACTGTGTCATTGACCTTTGTTTCGTTTACCGAGTAAGGTGAACTCCTGATAGCATCAAGGATGTCAGTAAACAATGTATTTGATGTATGATTTTGATATTTTTTAAACCACTGTTCAATAAACTGACCTCCCCACTTGAATGCTTGTTCGCTACAGTATTAAAAGTATGGATCATATTTTAGTAATTAAACAAAAAACTTATTACTGAATAGCATTTAACACGTAGACTAATATGTGATTCTGCTCACAGATGCAACATACAGTTTTATTTACTAGTGATTCTAATAGAAATATGATTTCCATGTATTAGCTACTCAAATGGGAATAGTTCTAGTCAGCATTATATTTTATGTAACATAATAAGTAATATTGTCTAATCTGTCATGATATCACATTGGAGTATGTTAACATTTGTTGAGTTTAAAGGTAGGAGAGAGAAGATGGAAGTAAGAAATCATCTCCTTATCTGCTTGATATTCAGACAATAACAAAAGTACCAAAACTTATTTCAACCACACAATTGTAATCTGTAGATGGAACAGAATAATGATCGTAATAAAAATTAAAGAATATATGAAATTCGTTAAAAATATTGCGGAAATCATCAAACTCATTAAGAAAGCAAACCCTACATTGGAAGATAAGGAGTCCAAAGAATACATTACACAGAGAATTTAAGGCATATATCAAAAGAATGAATAGCACATGGGGACGACAGGAAAGTAGAGCTCAAGATAGTATTGGCTGAAGAAACCTGCTTGGCATCTTATGCTCTTCAAGGAGTAACAAGCATAATTAGGAAATTCGCTAACTAATTTTCAATGAATTTATATTGTGTTAACTAATTCTATATGGTTTAACATTTCAAACAACAATTGTTCAGTTTGATTATTTCTGTGGAATATAATCACTAGATTTAGTCGGTATGCAGTTGAGTGAAATCACTTGTGAAGTTGTCTTCTTGGTTTCTAACACATTAATCTTCATCACAAGATTTGCATTATTCAGTAAAAGAGCAAAGAGAAGTTGTTATCCTGGTATCATAGTATTTTTGTAGTTGTAGCTGTGCTGCAAATATGATCAAATTCGATGTATTTGAGTGGTTGAATAATGTTTAACTAATGCTCACAAGCCTCCGAACACTTAATTTAGTACATGCACCGAGCGTCACTATACAGTGATCACATGGTAAATCTGATGAGTAATATTTGGTATAGGCAGAGGGGTAGTCATTAAGTTCAAGAACATTGACAGAAATTTCGGCGGGAGGCCATGGCTGATAAAGTCAAACGATTCCGGGAATGGGAAAAGTATCACTGATGCCATTGCAGGGGTGAACACTGGATATTGCGAATTGAATAAAGTTGAAAATGCGAACAATTTGATGTTCAGTGGCATGAACTTAATGCGTCTAATATTAGGCTTGAAAGTCTCGGGTTTGATGCTTAACAAAATCGTCACTATGCATTATTCTGAAACCATACACTTGAATGAAAAGTAATGTAGACAATGACAACTACCACCATTGAGTTATATGGCACTTATCATACAAAATAAGTATCTGTATTTCAATTTTCTTTGTTAGTTCAGGTAGTGGGTACTGTTGAAAAGTTAGGATTTAGGAAGAACAACCGTACAACATTATTTGACATTCTTTTGTTTCCCATATTTATATATATGTCTAGATGTATATAGTTCACCATAAAACAAGTAATCAACTTTAATTAAATTAAAATCTAAACAGAGATGGGTGGTGGTTAAAGATTTAATATAAGACGCACATTTCGTACTGTTTGGGACTCGTCAGCTGAATGTACTCTCATCCTGGAGTTGGTGTTCACTCTGGGACTCGAACTCGCTGCTGTTCGCTTCAAATCGCATCGCGTTATCCATTTAGCTACTGAGTCCTGATAGCCACTAGCTTGTGAGATGGGGTGAAGTTTAATTCATTTTTGTACTGGTAGTTTGAATATTCCAGCTGGATTGCAATAGATCAGTCTCTGATTGGCATATGCGCATTATCGAGGAAATCCACACAGAATGTACATAGGTCAATAAGAGGCTGATCAATTGCGATCCTAAACAATAATGGAAAAATTCAAACAACTAATATAAAATAGAATCAAACCAAGAGGTTACATAATGAATGGACGCTGATAATCTGTAAGGATGAAATAAGCGAAAACCCAATTAGTTGAAATGAGATTACCAACCTAAAAGACGGTCGAAATGAAAAGACAGCGATGCAAATAATTTAAAAAAAGAGTTGAACAAGCTATTATGATGTGCTTAAGAAATATTTGTCATCAGGGCAAACAAAGATTAACAACAACAGAATACCACAAGGAAATTTATTGATAAGTATAAAAAACCGAAATCGAAAAGACTGGTGTTGCTGCAGTCAATAAAGAAATCAGTATTTATAAATCTTGACTTCAAAGGTGATGACGTTGCAAGCACAATTAGCAAGAAGCTTGACACATTTTAAAGCAGAACTAGCTCTGTAGCCTGTATGAAACGACATATTCAATAACCTAACCGAAAGGTCGAAAAGTATTAGATACATGTTTCGATCAATTGTATTTACAAATTTACATGCATCTCCCAAAGTAGCTTCATTACTTACCTACTGTTATCGCTCATGAAGAAGCATAGGCCACCCACGAATATTCTCCATAGAACTCTGTCTTGGGTAATTCTTCCCAGTTACATTGGCCAAACAGAAAGTAAGGCAGATCTTAGATTTTCTGAACATGTTCGAAAAAACCATCGAACACAAGAAAGAACTACATTAAGCAACTCAATTAAGGAATATTTCTTGGATGCAAACATTAGGTTGATACCTTACGATGTGACTAATGAGCAATTATGCTCCCGTCTTATCAAATTTTGCTGAGACTATTTCTATCCGGTGTCAGAAACCTGATTTCTATGCTCAAAGGAGAAGGTTGTTAATCTTTGTTTGCCCCGGTGACAAATATTTCTTAAGCACGTCATAATAGCTTGTTCAACTCACTTTTTAAATTATTTACATTGTTTTCTTTTCATTTCGACCGTCTTTTAAATTGATAATCTTATTTCAACTAACTGAGTTTTACTCATTTCATTGCTACTTATTATTAGAGTTTGTTCATTACTTAATAGCTTATTTTTACTTCTTTGAACTGTTTATACTTTCACTTTTGGACACTGCTCTTTTATATAAGATACATCTTCACAATATTTTATTTAGTCTATTAAATTTATTCACAGCCTCTCTATGCTGATGTTTGTTTATGACAACTTTCAACTAAACTCCTTCATATAAGTAATCTGAACCCATTTTGTAATTATGATTTCTAAATATTACAGGCTGTAAACAGTTGAATAGAAGCAATGGGAATAAGAGAAATATATGTTATTCTGCTCAAATCTTTATTCATGTTCTCCAATTGATGACAGAGGGAACTATGTGTATGTCATTGAAATGAGGTATAAACTTTAAAATGCAATACAAAAATAATATTAATGAGATGAATTTCTGACGGTTTCTTTATGCTGGTGAAATGACAAACTGACATCACTTTGAGGTTTTTCTTTTGCAAAGGATCTTCAGAACAAATGATCATGTATTAATCATGGATCAGTTAGGTTCTTAACAGAACAGTAAATCCAGTAATAATACTGGATAATTATCATTCTGGATCACAAATTTCATGAAGCTAAAAAAATGTTGAATATCAGATTTTGATTAAGTAGCTTCATGGAATTGTATCTACCTTAAGATTAGAATGTTTTGGTTTCTAATATGAATGAAATGATTAATGAAAATTGATTGTGAAGGAATCTCAAATAGGAATGTAGCAGGTGTTCTGTATTTCTTAGTTCTCATTTGTTGTTTACCAACTGATGCCAATTAAAGATACAAAATTATTTATACATAAAACTAATAGTGTATCTTTATTATTGAGATTTGTATGAGTTGAATGAACAGATATTATCTACCGCCTGGTTGTTCTCTGGGACACTGTCACTCAAAACAAAACTAACAAACCAGTATATATATATATATATATATATATATATATATATATATATATATAGTGAGGTACTTTTTATTCCTGCTTCCGTTTCCACATTTAAAAAAAATGAAGAAAACAACTTAAACAATGTGCTTGTCTGTAATAATGTCAGTATAAAAATAGTTTAGACATTCAAGTGACAGGAATTTCTGTGAAAAGAAAACTAGTGAGTCATTGAAGGACATATATGTATATGTATACCTTATGGTATTTCTAAGGGTTATATGAAACAAATGTCTCTTGCTTTTGATCTTCAGTAATTCTCTCGATAATTTCATTTGATTATAGAAGCTATCCTCAAGTTGAATAACTTCCACAAAATTCTGTCTACAGAATGCTCTCCTTTCCACTAATAACTATGTTTGTAACCAATTTCTGAAGTCTAGATGAGTTTTGTCTAGTATCGTTCAACCATGTTAAGAGTGATACAGATATTACTGATAGAAAATTGACTGAATCAGAAAGTGAGAACCAACTCAATACATCAAACGTAACAAGCTCACTGTCGGATCTAGTCGTTCTGTAATTGATTCTATACAGGATTGTGTTGTATTTCTGTTTTGACTATGTGAAAAGCCTAAAATATCAACCGAAATGTTTCAGTTGATATTACAAACAAGAAGATATTACAGTTTATTGCTTAGCAATATTTCTGTACAACTATTCAATTTCTACACTAACTATAACAGTATCTTGTTCGTATAACTGTACATTGTAATAATGTAATACTGTTTTATTCATCTTTAGCTGAATATCTAGATAGCGTCAGGAAAATAATCTTGAAAAGTGAGTAATAGAAAACTGACCAAATATCTTCAAGTGCTTGGATACTCATCACTAATTAGCCTTAAATTTTAACGAAAATATAGTTGACAGTTTTCTGATTTACAATGATTTTTGAATTTAAAACAATTAGTCCCTTAAAATTCATTTAGTATTGTTTGTTTGAATCTTCCCATCGATTTGTTAGGACTGCAACTGGTCAGTCTCTAATTGGCATATGTGCATACTGTGTGCATTGCCTCGATATAGCCTTAATTCACAAACATAGTAAGCAGAGATGGATAGTGACTAGTAGTGGAATCCAGGATGCGCATTTCGTCCTATTTGGTACTCGTCAGCTGGATGTACCTGCATCTCAGAGTTGATGTTCACTCTAAGACTTGAACCCAGTACACTCGCTTTAAACGCCATCGCGTTTGAATGAATTTGAACTTCACCCAAACGCACATGCAGGTGGCTATCAGGACTCAGTGGCCGAGTGGATAACGCGATGGCATTTGAAGCGAGGGTACTAGGTTCGAGTCCCAGAGTGAACATCAACTCTGAGAAGCAGGTACATCCAGCTGACGAGTCCCAAATTTGACGAAACGCGCGTCCTGGATTCCACTACTAGCCATTAGCCATCTCTGCTTACCATAATTAGTCCCTTTGATAAATTTCGGTAATGCAGTGAGAAGACTAAGGTTATCAGAATTATATGATATATTCGCGTAATACATTTCTAACAATCTGATCTCACATATACTTATTAAGACATTTTTATATGAAAATTAAAAGGTCAACTAGACAGGTTTAAGGTAAGCCGTAACAATGAAAATAAATAAAGTACACAAAAACAATGTGATGACTACTCTGAATAATAAATCAGCATTACCAGGGTAGGTTAAGGGTAAGAACAAATTGTTTTCGGAACGCATTAAGGGGGTTTCAATTTCCATATAGCCAAGGCTTCAATAAACCTTAGAGTACGTCCTGGAAGGCTTTTGTACAACAATACAAATGATGACCTGATGTCAACTTTATGACTAGTTTCAACCAAATGTTTCGCAATGGAGGAAGATGTTTGTCTATTCTGTGATCTTATTTGACCATTATTGATTTTTGAATTGCTTCTATTTCAATTTAGAAAAAATTCTTTAAAAAGAGTCATCTTTTATTAAATTTATTTTGGTGTCAAAATCAATTAGTCTTATTTCACACTCTTTGAAAAATAGAATAAGGCTGAAATTAGAAGAGTTTTAAACTTTTGAGTGACAACTAAATGATTTGATATCTGATTGTCCTTAATTTGATTCTTCTAAAGGTTCATGTGTGCACTTTATCAAAGAATTTTATATTAGAATAAGAAAACTATTCAGTGTTTCCTATTTTTCACAATTTATGTTGTAAACATTTCTCCAGTTATGTTTGACAACTAAACAAACAACTACTGTCGGTATGGGGTATTTTAGAGATTCTTCTGAATCTTAATAGTTTAGATCGCGAATTGGTCCTACCTAGACCACCATTCAAAATCCAAAACTCTCAGGAAGCCATTTCGTCCTAGTGTGGAACTCTTCGCCAGTGAGTATCCACAAATCCACAGCAGACGATCAAATCTAGGACCTTTGGTATCACATGCGAATGCCTAACCGTTGACTCTCGACCGGGGATTCAATACTATAGATGCCTGATTTCAATCGTTTCTCAGTATAGTGCGACCGTCTTCCATTGCATGTAATAGATAACTGTCTCTAATCCTATATCATTGGACTCCATTGGTTATCAGTGTATTAAAAAAAGAGTTGAAACATACTCCAAATAGAGACTTTCAGATGTTCATGCCAAGTTTTCCGAACAGGGAAGCGTTTAGCAAAGCCGTGAAAATAAGAGCTAATAAAATTAGTGATTGAATAAGTAGGAAAAAGTAAGTCTCAATATGTGAATAAGAGGTCTGGGAATGATATAAACCTAGTTGACTATGAAAATAACTAGTTAATTAGATAAGTACTATATCAATTAAGACAGTAACCATGGTTATTTATTTATTTATTTAAACACATATATATTGGTACAAAAGGGCACCAGATACATATGCGCCACACAAAATAATGAAAGTAGGAAGAGAAGGGATGAAAAGATAAGGCGGACTGAAATGTACAACCAGAAGACTCTTTCAGTTAAGAAAGTTAGAACCACTCTTTATGTAGAAAGTAAGGAAGGTTACAGCAGGTTCACCACTGGCTTCTATTCTGAGCCATATCTGATAACTTCTCTAGCCACTGTGGTGCACCATCTCCCGGACCCCAGCCAGGGAGTCGTGAAGGACCAACAGAAGCTAGCTCTTTGCAGCTTTCTTTCATGCCACGACACCATGTCATACACTGACCTCCTCTCCGCTTCTTCCAACCAATCCCAGGGTCGGCAAATAATGCACGACGTGGAAGTCTCTGGGACGACATTCGTAAAATATGTCCAAGCCACCGAAGTCGGTGTTTCAAGATGGTTACATCAATTGAATTATCGTCTCTGTGCCCGAACACACGATGCCGAACCTCTGCATTACTAACATGGTGTTGCCACTGGATGTCAGCAATCCTTCGGAGACAACGATGATCGAACACAGAGAGACGTCTAACATCCTCAACTCGAAGAGGCCAGGTTTCACAAGCATAGAGCAAAACTGCTCTCACCGATGCGTTGTAGATCCGACCTTTTACAGCCACATTAACATCACGAAGGCGCCAAAGATGGCCCAGATTGGCATAAGCCGCACTGGCTTTCATTATACGTGCATCAATCTCATTACTCACGCCATCACCAGCACTTATATAGCTACCTAGATGCACGAATTTCTCAACTACTTCAATCTGCTCACCATCCAGGGTGAGTACAGGATGAGAATCCTGCCAGTCTTGTAGGAGTACTTTGCATTGGGAGGGTGCAAAGCACATGCCGTGCTTGAGGACACTGATTTCCAACTGATTAAGTGCGGATTGCATGGCTTGGGCATTATCGCACAGTGAGACAATATCATCCGCATACTCAAGGTCGAGAAGTCGTTCTCCAGGCAACATATCCACACCGCCATTACTTACATCCATCAGAGCTGTTCCCAGGATGTCGTCGATAGCAAAGTTGAAGAGGAATGGTGAGATCGGGCAACCATGCCTAACCCCACTGCTCGAATGAAACAAGGGAGAAAGGTGGTTGTATACCCTCACTCTGCCTGAGGTGTTCGTATACAGGGCCTTTAAGATGTTAATGAACTTCTCAGGCACACCCTTCTTCAATAGACAATCCCAGAGAACAGTCTTGTCCAACGAATCGAAGGCCGCCCTGATATCAAGAAACACTACGATTGTTGGCCTGCGATAAGTATGACGGTGTTCTAACATTTGGCGGAGGGTGAAGATGTGATCAATGCATCCTCGACCAGAACGAAAACCAGCCTGCTCCTCGAGAGTCAATCGTTCTCGGGTTTTAAACAACCTACGAAGAATGATAGAATCCAATAGTTTGGACGCAATCGGAAGTAGACTTATCCCCCGATAGTTGTTACAGGAACAACGTGAACCCCTTTTAAAGATAGGGACGACTATTGACTCATTCCATGAGGTTGGAACACTTTCTTGCTCCCAAACCTTTCCAAACAACACAGTCAGTTCCTTAGTCAGAAAGTCACCACCATCTTTAAAAAGAGCCGGAGGTAAGTCATCTGGGCCCGGTGATTTGTAGCGCTTCAAGAGTTGGAATTCGTTGAGGACTTCCGCCTCGTTTGGTGGATCAGTCGTCACCGGCCATGGGGGGGCAGGACAAACTGGTTGATGTTGCCGGAGCAGCAGGCCAGTTGAACTGCCTTTCGAAGAATTCCGCCCATCGTCCAAGATGTCGATAGATGTTAGTGATTGGCATCCCGTCATCCTCGTAGATTGTTTCACTCACACCAGACGTCTTGCTGCCAGTGGCTCGGATGAGTTGGAAGAGCTTCCGGCAGTTACCAGATGCAGCTGCTGCTTCCATCTCATTAGCACGCTCCGACCACCAGGTTTCTCGGTCCTCACGCAAGCTTTGCCCGATTTCATTCCGTAACAGCCTTCGTTTTTGGTCATACTCACGGTCACCCGGAGTAGACCGACGGGCTTCCATCAGTTGTAAGGAGCCAGAAGAAACCCAGTGCTTGTAAGCAGGACGTTTTGCGAAACCGCAAGCGGCTTTACTCGCCATTTTCATGGCGTCGTGAAGATGCAACCAATGCTCGTCTATACTTTTCGGTGGGATGGTAGCTAGCCTAGAGGCTAGCTCCGCTCGATACTTACTTGCAACAGGAGTTGCAGCCAGTTTACTAACATCGTTCCTTTGGTGGTGGTCAATCCTTCGGCCACTGAAAAGTAAGGTGAGATTAGCGCAGACCAGGGCATGATCAGACTCCAGATAGATACTCCAAAAGGAGCGGCAGTCTTGTACACAACCACGCCAGCGGTAGCTGATCGCGATGTGATCAATCTGAGTCCAGGCTTGAGATGCAGAGGGAGGACGCCAGGTGGCACACCGGCGATGACTGTGCCGGAAGTTAGTGCCGGCCAGAAACAGGTTATGGTCTATGCACAGTTGCAGCAAACGGTCCCCGTTATCTGTCCCGCGACCAACAAGTCACCATCGGCCATCTAAACGACTCTCTTCTGTGCCTAGACGCCCAACCTGAGCATTCAAGTCTCCGGCTAATACTACAATATCTGTCGAACGCGTTTTCTGGAGAAGAACTGTTAACTGGTGGTAGAACTCATCGTTGATTGCATCCGGGCTGCAATCTGTCGGGGCATATGCGGAGATGACGAAAAGACACCGTATCTCACGACGGTTTCTTCTCACTTTGATGGAACTTTCTAATCTAACAGCACATAACCGACTGTTAATGGGGATCCAATCGATTAGTGCTGCCTCAGCCCTAGCGCTTAGTGCAACACCAACGCCTGCAAGATCAGACGAAGATGCCACAGAGTCCCCGGATAAACGCACGTGAAATAAGCTTTTCGAAGCGACAGATGGAAAGCGAATTTGTATTTCTTCACTAGAGTCTTGAATACGGGTCTCGGATAGACAACAAACATCAAAATTAAGACTTTCTAAAGACATAGCCAGCCCCATCTGTTGTCTGATCTGCATTAGTGTGCGAACGTTGAAGGAAGCCAGCTTGAACGGCGTACGTGGTTTCAGAAAGACTGCTTCAGTATTCGTTATCGATGGAAGCATTCACTTTCAACCAGACAGTGACTGGAGATCGTTTAGATAGGACAGAGTTTCCACCATGGGTTCCCACCAACCCGGTTAAAGCGTCGGATATTCGCTTTTCGGTCTCTCAATTTCGTAAACAACACTGGTGTCACGAGAAGGCAGTGAGTAGGACTTCCCTGGAAGAGGCTATATATTCGCTGGCCATGTGAGAGCATTTCGAGAGGGAGAGTGGACTCTCCCCACTCTCGGCCGTACCAGGGCATTTGGGGGGCAGATATAATAATCAAAATGTTAGCTGAAATCAGTAGCATGTAAACGCCAGATAAAACTATTAACATTTGAGTTCACTAGTAGTTTGTTTTTGAGAGTTAAAAGATATTAATATTTTCAACTTGAATGTATATGTGATATTTAATATAGATTTGCTTAATTTTCTGTCTATTGACTACTGTGTAGACATTGGGAACTTTGACGTTGATATGACGAGATGATATTCAGTGGTATTCTTGTACTAAATTAACGTGTACTATGTTCAGCATTACATGCACTGTGCGATTTTACTATATTTCTATTTCTGTGACGTTTTAATAATTAATAATCAAATGTACAGACAAATAAATATATAAATGAGTTGATTTTCGACTACAATCGTTACCATGTTTACGAGGTGAATAAGTCTCCACTTGTATCAGTCTTCCATGCTCTTACTTCATTTAATGAGAATCCTAGTAGTTCCTTGTTTCATGAATAAGTCATAAGCGAAGCGGATATTTCAGATGACTTTATTCGAATTTACGCTTTTCTTATCCACAGATACGACAGTTTATATGATAATCCAATATATATATAACAATATCCATGAAAGATATACTGGAGTCATTCAGTATATGTTGATTTATGAGTCTATCAGTCACGCATGGTTAGAGATAATTCGCAAGAAACCATTGACCAGGGTTTTGAACTAGTTGGTGTTTTACAGTGAGGTGTAATTGAAGTCTTGAGGGATCTGGCTTTCTGTGTGTTGTGTGAACTCAAGTCACCCAGTTATATAGTTGAAAAAAAGCTACCAATAAGCTATTAGGTCATTGACTAATCAACTACTTAATTTCAAAATATAATTTCCAAGATGCTGAGTTAATTAAACCAGTAGTCACTTTGAAACTTGATAGAACAAATTCGATCAACGATAAGAAGGACTTAATGAACATTTTGTTCATTACTACTCAGTAATCAATCAACTGTTGACCAAAGTTGGTTGACATTTTACCATGTTATCTACAATATTTTATATTGTAATTCAATAGATCCAATTTGTTCTGACTCAAAAATACCTTTATTATAGATATATGGTAAGGTAGATAACTTGCTTCTTTTACATACTGTTTTTAGTTCATAACAAAATGGTACCATTCTTATGTAAATTTATAAAATGTATTATACTGTACTGAATTGTATGGCATTAGTTATTTACTTGAATAAGTAAAATATAAAGAAATTGAACAAAGAAAGAATGACTTTAGATTTCCGGCCAGTTGCTAAGTAACTCTAAAATATACAATACAATTTACTTGAACTACACGTTTATATACTAGCAACAATTTTATTTTTAAAAACTTTTAAAAAGTCACCATTTAAATTTAAATGTAGTGAAACTGAGTTTTGTGAATAAAAAAAAAACAAACTTTTTTTTGCATTTTTTTGAGTGAAAATTTAAAAATATGGATGAAAAATCAAATTTCAAAAGTCTTTTCATGGTATCAGCTGTGACACTTTGTTATTGTTGTTGCTATGAGCAATGAAAAATATTAATTTCAACAAGGTGTACCCAATAGATTTATTTTAATAAGAACTAAAATCAATATGGGGATACAATAAAGACGATAATGATACAAGGAAGCCTTTATTCGTGTATAGTTTATAGTATCATCATGGTCCTGATTATCGATTATATAAGGTGGATAAAATGTAACATAAAACAAGTGAGAAAATAATGGTCGAATGTGAATTTTTATTACTGGACAAATGATCAATTTCTTAATATATCCGCTTACGTGCTGACTTATTTACTTTCTTACGCCTATTACATCTCGTGTAGGAGCATAGACAGCATGCCACCATTCTCCATCTAATACTATCATGGACAGTTCTTTACAGTTGTTTACAGTTGCTATACTGACTTTTCATGTCTGATTCCTATTCTCTACACAGCGTGTTCTTCAGTCTTCCTCTTTTCCATTCCTCTTGAGGAATACAGTTTGGTGATTTCTGTAATGTATGTCCTATCCACCTCCAACGTCTCTTCCTAATTTCCTCTTGAACTGGAGGTCGGTTTATTCTTTGTTAGAGTAGGTTGTTATTGATGGTATTTGGTGAACGGACATTGAGTATGTTGCGTAGATAATTGCTTATAAATACTTGTATCTTATTGATAATGATTGTATTAGTTCTCCAAGTTTCGACTTCGTACAGTGGAACTAACTGTCATGACATTTGTATTGCGTATTCTGACACTGATGTTGGTTGAAAATAGTTTTGGGTTTCATATATTCTTCATCTGCAGGACTGTATTCCTTAATTTGCGAGTCCTCTCCATTACATCTGCATCGGATCCTCCTTGCTCATCGATAATGTTGTCCAGGTACGTGAAAGTTTCCATATCTTCCAGAGTTTTTCCTTCAAGTGTAATTGGGTTGTTGTTCTCCGTGTTGTATTTAAGGAGTTTTCTTTTTCCCCTGTGTATGTTGAGGCCTACTGATACAGAGGTTGCTGCTATACTGGTTTCGTTCATCTGCATTTGTTCGTCTGTATAGAATAAAAAAGGTAGATGATCTGTGAAGTCCAAACCCTCTAGTTGCATGCAAGCTGTCAATTGTATTCCGTGCTTCCCCTCAGATGTGTAGGTCTTCATAATCCAGTCAGTTTGGTGAAATTTAATGTGATTGTGTTTTATTCATAAAATATTGTTGTCATTGTACTACTCGATAAGAAACATTCCAATATACTTTACTTTGGTGAAGGCAAGCACCGTTATAACATTGATATTTTGTGTATCCCTCATTAATTTAACATTTTGACTTCGGTTGACAACCAACTGAATGATGATCGATGAATTTAATGTCATCGGAAAGAAAAACTTCTTAACTAGTTAGTTATCCAGTCCTTTCATGTATGTAATCATGTTATGTAGTGTTATGTAATCAAAAAAGTTAAATATCACTAATCTGTATTCATAATATTAATCAATTTTCAAGCGATACAAACATTATTCAATGTTAACTAAAGGCATTCATTAACATTAATTTGTTCAGCTAACTTGAATTAGATTTTTGTATTTGATTAAGTGAATTCTCACACTGTACATTTAACTGTTTTCATTCTACTGAATATACTTCAGTAGTTAATAAAAAATTGTCCTTTACATGTAAACTCTGTAGATTACTGTTTGTTTCAAGCACCATGTATAAACGAATTGATAAACTAAGAAATTATACTTTCAGATGAAGCGGTCAATAAAAAATTGACACACAATTAGTATTATTTAGTTTCTCATCTTGGATAAATATCATTTCAAAAATATCGTGAGAAGAGTTTGTTTACCATTTAAATACTTCAGATTAAATCATTAAAAAATGAAGAGTCATTACAATTAGAGTGTCTCATCATATTATTCGAACTTTATTAAGCGATATGTCACAGTGAGGTTTTTGGATATTCTTAATTCAATGGCTGAATTCATGAGTCAATTAAAGATAGACCACCATGAAAAACCTAGAAATACTGGATGGCCGTTTCGTCCTAGTATGGCACTCCTTAGCAGTGCGCACCCACGATCCCGCACACGGGATTGAAACTTAGGATCTGTGGGTCTCGTGTGCGAACGCTTAACATCTAGACCACTGATCAGGCATCCAATAGTATTTTTGTTTCAGTTAAGTTAATTTACAAGGTTGAACGTTTATCTTCCAGTTCCTGCGGTAAATAATTATTCTAGGCAAAACGTTTTTGAATTCTAATTGGCCAAGAATTTGCTCTAGGACTCAGGGAATCAATCCTCGAAATTACTCACTATTAAACAAATGACTCTTATTACTATAGAAGATTGTGTAAACTGTTAAACTTTCATAACTCATAATGTACTTTATATAATATATAGATGAACTGTAGGCCAGATTATACACAATGGAGGAAACATGTACCTTTACAAGTGGTATCGCTATACAGTTGAAAAATAACAGATTGATTATTGTATGGTAAATAACATATATTTCATGTTCATCGTATCTTTTTTACTGTTTAAATTCTATACGAATTATCGATTTTCTTAAGAATACAAATACATCTTAATGATGAGTACTAACCAGTACGAAATCTGAACTTACAGACTACTAATATCAACTAGGTTCAACTAGGTTCACTGCTTAAAACACAATATCCAAATGATTGATTCAATTGCAAAAATGTTTTTTTTAATAAAAAGGCGAGTATGTTTCGAACATTAATTTCCTTCTAAGCACCAAACAAAGAAAGACAATAAAAGTCATCGATTGTCATTACTAATTAATTTTTCATTAGTCAAAATGAATCGAAGCTTGTGTCGGCTATTAATTTATTGATTTTTCCTAACTGGATTCACTGGTACAGTTAGAAAGTATTATTTTCTTTTCCTCCACTATCTTAACAACTCATTGTAATGGAACATGTCAGTTCAATAATTATGATCATCCAATTGATTCAGTTTGTAAATGAAGTTATTTAAATCAAAATTTAACGATTATTCATCATAATAATATTAAATTTATCTTTTATTTGTTTAAGAAATCATAGTGTTAAGTAGTCGAAGATAGCCAGCATGAATACATGAACGTAGACTTTGTTCTAGTTGAAACTCGCTAGCATGGTGTTTCCAGGGCAGTGAAGTATGTGATATTTACCCGTACAATTCCAATATATATAATTCGATTTTAACGGGAAAAGCATTACCAACGGGTCTTATGGTAATGGTTATCACTGTGTTTATTTAAGTATTAATGCCAGTTGGATTCTGCTGATCAACTTGTTAACGTGTGTTGACTAACAGGATAACTGATAGTAATTGATACTAATAAGACTCAGGAACCAATAAGTTGTAAGTCATTCATTTTTTTAAAGAAAAAGACTTGTGTTATCATTCATTATTAATGCTACTAATCATTGGATGAATGAGAATGAGATGTAATATAAAATGTAAAATGAATGAATTAGATATTAGACAAAAACTGGAAATCTGGGAAACTGCATCTTTTAAAAAAAAAATAATTGACGTATCTCAATCGATAAGATAGAAATATCAGAAGTAACAACGGACAAGAGAAGTAAAATTTATCCTGAAGGGATAAGTTTTATGTTTTGTAACTTACTACTTTAAAATTTCTTTTATGATTGTCGATAACTATATATATTAGCTTAAATGAGTACCCAGTATATACGCGCAATTACACACGTACATATTTCTGTTGCCTATACGCATCTATATATATATATATATATATATATATATATATATATATATATATATATATATATATATATATATATATATATATATATATATATATTAAAAATTAGAATTACCATAGTAACACTGAATAGTTGTCGCTATTTACATCAGTCTCAATGATAATAATCTGTTTATTATTTTATATCAGTAGTCTACAATTTTAATAAGTAGTATTTTGAAAATTCTAAAGTAAATTTTTTCATTTACCCGGAAATCATGTTTTTATTTAGCATAAAATATTAAAAATATTCTTTTTGAAATTTGATACAACATTTAAAATACTCACAACCTTATTTGTAATACAGTTATTGGCTAAAATAACCAATATTTTTGAACTGTAGTATTAACTAGGTGATTAACTGGTTGAAATCGAATGCTTACGATGTTTCATTGTAGTTTTATGTGGAATAAGAAGGAAGGGAACATTTTCCATTTCGTAAACCTATTTTATTTCGATATAAAAACATTTATCAGGTATAAGATGTTATTTATCTTAAGTTATAAAGAAAAGAAAAACGTTTTCATATGAATTTGTAAAGATGTATTCTGAAAGATGACCAGATTTAAGGCAAAAGGAGGTCTTAACAGTGAGAAAACTGTTTTTTGTTAATACGCCTACGATTTAAAGTTGGCTTACCCTACGAAGTGCTAATATAAAAGTTGCTCTGAGCAATTCAATTAACTTTGAATGGAACGAAACTACATTAAATGTTTTCTACAAGCTCGACGGTCACATTGAGATTGAAAAATAAATTACATAGACTAGCTAACTCTTCTTGTATCTATCAAATCAACTAATTTCGTGGAACAAGTTGTGCTGCTTGTGAGCATTTCCCTGTGTGGTAAGCAAATGCATAATTAAAAATTAATAGCTCAATGCAAGCTTATTCATCGTAAACAGATCGAGCAACATGTTTTAAACAAGAAAAATTAATGCGGATAAGAAATTTATTTGCCAACCTACTCCTTTACCATCAATCAAAAACGTCATTTTATCCTGCCAATGAAATGCTTATTATCAAACCAATGAATTTAGTGAATTTGGTTGGACAATATCAGTTCTAGTAAGCGTTGTTTTCTGCCATGTCTATTTCAAATAATGAAGCTGATATGATTTTGTAAGAGATCTTTGTCATTGTAGGCTCTTGAATGGAGGCAAAACTTGTATGACAACTAAAAGCTTATGAAAATGTGATTCTGATCCATATGAAACTTGCTTACCAAACGGGTCATACAGCTAATATGGAACAATTATTTACAATCATATACTGCATTATTAGTATTCTGAATAAATCCGTCAGATTTACAGTCCTTCAAATGATTACAGTATTAGTTATTCAATTCAAAAATGCCAGAGGTTTGCGTGCAAAAGAAATACCTTTTTTTCTTTCTCCTTGACTAAATTCTGGCTCAGTCATTTTGATAATATGAGGACATAATTGGACTAATGTACATGCAACATTCCTTTTTTATATTTTTATAGCCTCAAGTTATATGATTCTCATATGTTATTATTAAAAGGCTTGTAAACGTCTGAGTAATTTATTTGGCACTAAGTCCGATTTACTATTTCCTCTAACATTATTCATATCATTCTACATATTACGCAATCCCAGGTCATACATTTACTTCATTTTATAATTATATCAATACCTCTTTGATTTCATGTTACGTATATGGGTTTTGATCATTAATCTCACAAGTTCATTTAACTTATAAACTTAGTCATCTAAGCACTTCATATTAGTCACCCCCAAATAAGAATGAATTTATTTCATTTTATAATCCCGAATTTACAAGCAATAATTTTAAATGAAGCATTCACTTTTAACTTAGTCACTTTTTATATTATTAGTTTGGATACATAATTGCAGAAACTAAAGAGAATTAAAAAGTACAATTTGTTGTTCATATTATCAGTCTTTTTGAATATAATTTGAAATTTTTCAGCAATTTGAAAATGTAATCGACTTGATCACTATGAATATGATCAGAAAGAGGGTTTGTGGAGATTTCAGTAATTTTAGAGTTGGATGCCGAATGAGTGGTTTAGAGGTTAAGCATTCTTACGCCAGACCGACATGTCCTGGTGTCCAATCCCGTATGCGGGATTGTGGGTGCGAACTGCCGAGGAGTGCTATACTGGGACGAAACGACCGTCCAGTACTTCCAGGCTTTGCATGGTGGTCTATCTTTAATTGACTCATGAATTCAACTAACGAGATGCAATTGAAAAGATCAATATTAAAAGAGGAAAAAATGCAATAACACTGAGAATGAAATTATATTGAGATGGTATGAAAAAACAGAATGAAAAGATATGTATGATAGAATACTGGGACTCAAAGCCCAAACTGATTTAAAAGATAGATGTATCTACGCGATTGTGACAGATTCTGAGCTATATCACCCAACTCCTTCAATTAGTGATCACGAAAATCGCACAGGTCCCAACCAGGTGGTTTGGATCTGGCGTCTTTTAGTATGATTTAATGCAAACGATAACACAAAGATATCGAAAATGATTGAGTAGAAGAGATTCATCAAATTGAAAGGCTGGTAAACCTCAGCTTCCTGGAAAATCAAATTTTTAGGAGAGATTTATCAAGTGATGTGCAACAAAAGATGGAGAATTGAGTAGGGTTTGACGGTATCATTTACTAAAAATATGGAATCAAATTTATAGTTAGTTCGTTTTTACATATGGAGATTTATAATAAATAGAGGGATTTCGCATCACTGAACAATGTTTTAAAAGTTCTCAAGTGTTGAATACAAGTCTTTATGGTTAGATCTAATGGTATATACAAACGTCAAATATAATTGTCCACTTGGCAAATAGAAATAAAAGCGGTTTTAAAATTATGCGAGTTAATATAACTAATACACTGGACCAATCGGGAATCAGTCGAGTGTTAGACGCGCGTGGTTGGTCAAGAAATGGCATGCATTTCTAAGGGATGAGACATGCTTCATTAGTGGTTAAACTATATATGAGTATATATAAATATCAGTTCACTGTAGTCCATAAACTTTTTTCTCAGTTTTTCGCTCAAGTATCTGGCTAGGCTCGTGTATATGAGGACTTTTGATATAGTGCCTGAGTCATTCGATGGCAATGGCTGCAGCGGTTTTTAGAATGGAATTTGACAGTTAATTGGTGATTCTGAAAGATTTTAATCACTAAACCTGATTCCCTATGTCGATGTCATTACTTCATGAAGATACATATCCATTTTCACTGTTATATATATGCAAACCTGACGATTAGATTCAAAAATATTATAGGTTGTAAGTAGCTGATGAGAACTTAGTGAAATAATATGAATCTATCTTATTTTATTCGTTTCCCTATTCTTGCCCTCTTCAGAGATAATAAAGTTAACTATTTATGTAGAATGTACATTAATTTCGTTTGGGTTCATCGATTTCAATTTGTGTATCTTTTTTCACATTCCAACTAACCGTTTTATCTCAACTTCACTAAAAATATTGTTAGTTTGGTTTTAATCCTGTTAGTATGTTTGGAGCTGACATAAGACTTTAAAATAAAATAGATTCATAATATTCCTTATAGGGATTTGCATTGTTTACATATAACTTTAATCAAGAAATGATATCAGCTGAAGCATCATCATAGATTCAGCTATATTGGCATCTATGTTACTACACAGTTTACAACTTTTTAATAGTGGTTACTTATGAACATGGATGGTATAGAATGTAGGACTTTCATATCTCTTTGGAGAACAAAATGTAATGTATATTTCTTGGACAAACTTTGTATAAAAATTACCAAACAAGTAGACCATACAAAGTTTAAGAATGGTAGAATACCTAATCCTAATCAAATATGATCAATCACTGCATTTACAAATAATGCCATGTTATTTTAATTACATTTATTATAATGTAATTTATAAAAAATTATTCAAAACCTAAAAAATTGTAGTACATAAGATTACAGTAACTATGACTAATTTTATTGGTTGATTAAATTTCGACCAATCAAAATATTCCCTAATCCAGTCATAATCATATAAATCAAAAATTTGTCCAATCAGCTTAGTCATATTGAATCCATATAATTATTAACCAATAAAAATAAAGCCATGTTCTCATGGTTATCATGCTATAATTTATTTAACTAATATATATAAGAATTTTATTTTTAAAATATACTGTTTACAAGAAGAAAAATTATCACAATTATTCACCAAAAAAAGAAAAAAAATTAATTTTTTCTTATCAATTTAATTTACATCAGAATTTGAATAAAGAAAACAAAAAAAACTTGAAAAACCTCATGACAACAATCAAAAAATGTCATAATTTTTTTTCTTTTTTTTGTCAGTATGTAAACAAAAATACTATGGAATTCATCATATAATTCAAATAAAGAAACTTCATTAATTTATTAATCATGATTATCAAATTAGGAAATATGAACCAGATCAAAGTGAATCTAAATATTATTATGATTATGAATATGATTACTGTGATGGATACATGTATTTTAAATGATTTGACAATCTCGATAAACAATTATTGATTATTTCTTCTCCCAATTTTTCCTAGTTAAACATCTTCATATATACTACTAAGATAGTAATACAAAGTATTGGAATAAATTATCTAAAATATTTATATTATTAATAAATATAATATTGTAAAAGTCATGTAAGTAATTGTATATACTATCAGAAGGGGTTTTATGTGGATATTATAGTAATTTTTTAATAGTTGAGATCATGAATCAATTGAAGCACTGTTGAGGAGTCCCTTAATGTGACGAAACGGCCGTCCAATGTTTGCCATGGTGGTCTAACTTCAATTGATTCATGATCTCAAGTAATTGTATTTAGTTTTAATTAGCTTTGTATCAGTGATCCGAAGATTATGTAATATTGTTTTTTTATCTCAATTATTGTGTAAGTTTATTTATTACTTATAATCAGATTGGTTTCATTTCAATGAAATTCAGATATGAACTGCGGTCATACGAAATTTTTTCTAAACTGATTGATAAAGCAAACAAGATTAGGTGTTATAGTCCTTCTTTTAAACAAAGTTATTAAAACGCTATTTAACTAGATATTATTATAACATTCAAATGTTTATGTAGACATTATAATTGTGAAATTGAAACAAAATTCTAAATTCATCCAGTATTGTTTGTTTGAATCTTCCCATCGATTTGTTAGGACTGCAACTGGTCAGTCTCTAATTCATTCTAATTCATTCTATTCATTGTTTAGAATAGAGATAATGTTTTACGGCGACAAACTGTTATGTGTGGAAAAGATTAGGAGTACGATAGAAACAAGTAGGTAATTTGTGTGAAAATATATTTTGTAAGAATTAGAAAGTAGATCAAACAGCTTAGATAATTTGTTGTCTTGTTTTTAATTGTTATGGTTTTAGTGGGAATACGTTTTTTCCTTTAATCTTATCTAAAGATTTATTTTAAGTTAGTGAGATGGATTCAAAAGATTAATTATTATGGCTACTGGTGACTGGATTATGTTCATTTTTGTTTAGCCCTTCAGTATTCTGTAAGCAACTGGAATCACTATTATGTAATCATGATTTAGAACTCCATTAGATTAATTCTCCATGTTTATCGATCACATCTAAGCGCTGGACAGTTTGTTTTACTATATCAGTTAGTGTGAATATTTTTGAGGTGGAAAATCTTCAGGACTTCTATGGAATTATTATTTTATTTACTTCGGAATACATTTAAACTCGACAATTATAACCATATAGCTGAAAAATTCTGATCAGTTGTTGCCATAAAACGTACATAGGAGTTTTATGAAATGGGAATTTCTTGAAATAAGGTTGTACAGCTTTATTAACTTCTAATACTAATTTGAACGAGGTTTGAAGATGTTAAATCGATAGTCCGTCGATACCGTTTTATGTCTTTAAAAAAAATCATCCTAGCTTCGGTAAGAACAGCAAAACAGAGTGTGTTCATATTTCATTCAATTTTAATAGACAACAGATTACGCTGTTAATACATAGTGAGGTATAATTATTATGTAGAAAAAATAGGTAAAGTGAAAAAATGCAAACAATTGCATTACTAAAAATGAATAATCTTAATTTTATGTTTCGGTGAGACTATAATTTATGGACGACGTTCGAGCGATGTTAAAGTGGTTCTGAGAATGTCCACCTACTAACTAGGACCAAATGAGGGTTGTAAACTAGTGTGAGGAATTGTAATTATGATTTACAGACAATAGTTGGGATTAGGAACTAGATTTACGGTTTTCATCACCAACTGACATCAGGTAAAATAAGAAAACGTTATTTAGCCAAATGAATGAATGAATTCTTCGCCAAAACCTAAGACATGTTTTCCTAGATCTTATTGGTTCATCCATAAATTATAGTCTCGCCTATCAATCTATAATCATTTCCATACAGTTATGACTATTTTTATCAACTGCTTGTTATCACTATCCTTTTTCTATTAAGGCGAAAAGATGAAAATGATGAATTTTTGATTCCACTAACTCTCTTGATAGACTCATAAGTCTCTAATCATTGACTTATATGTATGTTGTTTATGACTGTAGAAAATAGTAAACAAAACTAATACCAGACAACAGTGTTTACTATAAACTAAGTGTTCACATTTATCATGATTTCGTGCATACTATCCATGATAAATATAGATAATATATATATATATATATATATATATATATATATATATACCTATTGAAGAAAATATATCCCATGTTATATATATGCTTTATTGTATTCATTGAATTGTTACCTATCTTATTCAGTATTTCTTTCAATATTATTTTACATTAGAATTAAAAATGAAACATTGGTTTGAATTGAAAGCATAATATCCCACCTACTAGTCTCCCACTCTCCCACTCTTTCCCACTCTCGCACTCTCCTTAACTTTGATTTAATGTATACACATGTCTATTTTGAATTAGTGTTAATTTTTTTTTCATTATACATTTCGATTGTCTTGTTATAATGTGGCGTCAGATGGCATTGACTTATTCTATTTTTTTATTTGCGTTGAAATAATAGTGAAGAAAATAGAGAGACAGAAAAGAAACAAAAACATAAAGTTTATGCCTAATTGAGTTTGTTGTTGGCATTGGGAAATAAAAAAAATTTTAAAAAAAATCTTGTACGAACAGTTAACATGGTGATAATAATAATAATGAATTATGAATTCATGAAACTATCAGACTGGAATAGATACATATATCGATATTTCCAAAAAAGACTAGAATCATTTGAATATCTTTGTTACTATGTGGTGTGGGTGATTTGATATTTCTCAAAACAACTTGTTCATTGTAAATAATTCTTAGAAAAAAAAGTCTTATTAATAATGATAATAAAAATAGTTTCAGAAGAATGGGAGTTGTGGAAATTTGAGTAATTTTATATTGTTGAGATCATGAGTTAATTGAAGCTAGATCACCATGGGAATAGGATAACGTTTGGTAACATTAAAGAATCCTATTTGTTGAATGCAACAATAAATATCTCATCAATATATATTTATATTTGTAATTATTGAGAATGTATGTTTATGAATAATCTATATCTTCCGTTTGTATTCAGTTATCAAAGTTCACTACCAATTCATATGGTACAACTGTTTTTACATCCATCTATCATATATATGTAGTGCTTAAATTCCAATATATTTTCCTATCATTTCATCCAAGGTTGGACAGTAGGGGAATTGTGTCTAGAACTGTAATGTTTCTTTTTAAGTTTTCTAGTATTTCTATGCCATAATAATTTGCATGTTTTTTGTTTGCGATTCCACATGAGTACATACATTTGGCATTCATAAATGTTCAGTTTGAAAAAATCCTAAAACAGTAATAGAAGGATATTTTGTGGAAATTTTAGTAATTTTATAGTTGAATTCATGAGTTGATCTCGCGAGGCGGGATTATGGATGCTCACTGCTGAGGAGTCCCACAATAAGACGAAGGGGCCTTTTAGTGCTTCGAAGTTTTCCATGGTGGTCTAGCTTCAATTGACTAATGATTTCAACTATTTGATACAATAAGTTTAATTGTAATACTCATACACTTGAGAAATAGGTGACCCAAACGTGTGATAAGGTAACAGTACTATATATATAGAATCAAATTATAATAGTTTTTTCCCAGAAAATAAACTCAGTTGACTGATTTATGTAAATTTTGTTTTATATAGTTAAAACGGAAATGAAGTCAAGAACTATGTTTATTTGAGAAACTATTCATAAAAGGGTTAATGCCAAAAACTATATTGCTCATGTTTAATGTAATCTTCAATAAATAAATTTTAGAAGGGGATTTTGTGGAGGTTTTAGTAATTTTATATAGTTGAAATCATGAGATATTAACTTACTGAAGACATTGGTGAATGGTTGCTCAACTTCATGGATTGGTTGATGTTAGACATTAACACTGTTGGATGCCGGCTTAGTGGTCTAGTGGTTAAGCGCTCGCGCGCGAGACTGATAGGTCCTGGGTTGTAATCTCGTGAGGCGGGATCGTGGATGCACAGTGTTGAGGAGTCCCACGATAGGATGAAACGGGCGTCTAGTGCTTTCAGCTTTTCCATAATGATCTAGCTTCAATCGACTCATGATTCCAACTATATAAAATAAATTTTAATTAAACTGAAATATAATATAAGCTGATTGGTTATATATATGGTGAAATATACAATAAAAGGTTTTTGTGTTTTAATTTCATTTGGATCTAATACAATTTAGAATAAATGGTAAACCTATATGGAATAGTATTCATATGACCCTAGAAATAATTTATGAGTTAGTTACTTGGGAATTTATAAGATCGTAACGCTTATAATAATCTCGTCCTTCTCTTTTCCTATTGCACTATCTAAATCCTAATGTGATTTACTATATAGTGAACAATATTTTACTGTCAAAATGATCGGAATTATTTATGGATATGGAATAAATGAATAACTTTTCTCTTTCACATTCCATACAAACGAAATATCTAAGGCGTTTTTTTCAAATTCGGGTAGACTATCTTACTAGCAAATACTATACACCTATTTTATCCTGGTATAAAATTACACATAAGTATCCATTCATATTCTTATCATAGATGTCGATAATTTGTTTAACCTTAGATCACTTGAAGTGAATGTATCATCCTTACAATTCTTTTGACTAGAATACATTCCTCCATTAAGCAATCTAATCAATAAAAAAGAAAATCAATTCGCATATTGCTTACTTATTTACTTATACCTGTTACCCGCAACGGAGAATAGGCCATCGACTAGCGTTCTTCAATCCATTCTCTCCTGGACCTTCCTTTCTAAATGTATCCAACTTTTGTTCATTCTTCTCATGTCTGTCTTCATTTCTTGGCGTAATGTGTCCTTTAGTTTTCCTCTTCTCCTTTGTCCATTTATTTATTCTTATCCTAATAATTCATTTTATCATATGTATATACTTACATATTTTTAATCACCAACTAATTGACTAAATGAATATGTTTTTTTTTGTCAACCATCTGTTATATATAATACATTTATTACTTTTATGGAATTTCAAATGTTTTTTATTTTCTTTGATAGTTTTTGCGCTTCGTCTTGTTGATTTGCTTTCAAAGATAAGAATTTGATTTATGACAAAGGTTTTAATGAACACAAACGCACATACATACAAATAGATAATTTTGGACTGAGATCATGAATCGATTGATGTTAGACCACTATTGGAAATCTGTAAACATTGGAAGCTCGTTTCGCACTAGTATGGGGCTCCTCAAAAGTAGGCATCCACGGTTCAAATCTCATGAGGTGGAATCATGGATGTGTACTGCTGAGTCCCATAATAGGGCAAAACGGTCGTCCAGTGTTTTCAGGTTTTCCATGGTTATCTAGCTTCAATTGACTCATGATCTCAACTATTGAAATAGATAATTCTTTGAATAAAATTGTTGTCTTAAGGAATTCTTGTTTTCTGTCAAAAAATCTCTTGTTTTATTTAAATTTATTATTCAAATTACATGAAAATATAAATAATACATCAAAGTTAATCGATTTTTGTCTAATCAACCATGTAATAATCAAAATACCAGTTTCTCTAGAGCAAAAACGATGTATTGCTAAAAGACCCGTGAAATAGTTATTTATTTTATAATTGAAACCATGAGTCAATTGAAGCTAGACCACCATGAAAAACCTGGAAACACTGGATGGCCTTTTCGTCCTATTGTGGAATTCCTCAGAAGTGCACATCCACGATCCCGCTACGCGTGACTCAAACCCCTGACCTATCAGTCTTGCGTGTGAGCGCCTAACCTCTAGACCACTGAGCCGGCATCCAACGATGTTAATGTCTAACTTCAACCAATCCACAAAATTGGCAACCATCCGCCATTGCCATCAATGAGTTGCTATCTAACAACAGACCTCGTTCAACTCCACTGGTCACTGCTTCTCAGTAGATCTCCATGAAGCCGGTCACTAATGAGCATATGATGTATATTTATTTATTTACTAAAGAGATTTCCTTAAAATTTATATTCTGGAATCAAATTTATTTACCTTAAAATGAGTGATCAGATCAAAAAATGGATTTTATCATAAACTGAAATGTTAATAATGAAATTAATTCAAATAATTTTCATAATTATGTCACGTTTCAATTATTGAATTGACTATTTAATAGATCATAATATTCTTAAATTCCATCATTATTACAAACTTACTTACTTACGCCTGTTACCTCCAATAGTGAATAGACCGCCGATTAGCGTTCTTCAATCCACTCTGTCCTCGGCCTTCTTCTAGTCTTTCATTATTTTCATATCTGTTCCTATTTCTCGGTGTAATATGTTCTTTGGTCTTCCTCTCCTCCTTTGACCTTGAGGATTCCATGTTGGGGCTTGCCTTGTGAGGTAGTTGGATGTTATTATTACATACATAGAATGATAATCAATGTCATGTAAAGTTAATTATCATTTGATACAAAATAATGTTTACTAACGTCGAAAAGAAAATTTTCTTCGCTGAATGCTCTTTTTCTTATTCATTGGCGGCCTGTTTAAACATCTGGGCTACCTGTTCCTGTCATCTAGATATTTCAACAAGTTATCTGATTTCGTTTCTTTTAATACATCATTATGCCTATTATTCGCACAACCTATTCAGGTGCGTTTCTGAAAAGTGTAAGACCTTTCTCTGTAAAGGTTACAGAAGGCTTAATCAGAGATATCGTGGTTGTTGGCAATATGCAGCGATAAAAATGTACATTATCCAGATGTCGATTGACTGGGCTGCTAGGTTCTAACTGGCGATCACTCAATATTCATCGTCAGGAAGGACGAAGAAGTAAGAAACGGAAACTTGTTGAAGTACTTTGTGCTGAGAATTTTATATTGTACCAAAAATATAATATTGAATAAAGCTAATAATAATAATAATACAAATAAAAGATGAAAATGACTATATATTGCTAATAGCTAAAAGGAAAATTGATTCGTTAATGTTTTTTTTGAAACACTGAATATGTTCATTTTTGTTGTTCATTTTTGAATTACACTGAATATCATTGGGAATTTATTAGGGAAAGTTAAAATGTTTATTACTTTTACATTGATAAATGATTCCCAATGGAAAATTTTCTCATATAGTCACTGACGTATACGAACATTGTTTATGGCTGTAGTGAACGATAACATCAGCTGGGATAACCAAATGTATTTCGAATGCACAATTACAGGATCTCTTAGCAAAATATGAGAATCATACAGTAAATACTTCATTTGCAAAATGTCAATCAATTGTCTCAGATTTGATTGTCCTTTCGTTTTCACAACAATCACTCTCTGTTCTCATTCTCTTTTCTTCAATCTTCTTAACCTTCTGCCGCAAAGCATTTCACTTTTGATTGATGATACATACTATTTACATCTATCTACATTAGTAGAACATGCCACATAGCGACCAGAATGATTATTTCTCTAGTAAGCAAGTGTTCAAGTTGTCAGGCTTATTATTTTTCATAACGGTTCATAGAATACACTTTGACAGTGATTTGTCACTTATCCTTGAAATGATCACAATAAGATGTTTTGACTTCATTTTTTGATCTAGCAATACATAAATGCCAGTAACAATTTTCTAGATGGTGATAACCTTTAGTCGTTTAGTTGCTGAATTTCAGCTTTCGACAATGTTATATCTAGTTTGTTTTACGTAGTTGTTCAGTATTTCTTATCCTTACATAAAGTTTGATTTATGTTCAGAAATAATGTAAAAAAGAAATATCACTCATTATAATTTTCTTGAAATTTTCCAGCAGTTTATTTATGATATTACTTCATTGATTTAACAAAAATCCCGAATGTTCCTGATGATAATATCTATGTAAATAGATAATTTAAAGAACTTCAACTCTGCTATTCATAACAATTTGAGTTATTTTCTCTAACGAGTTGAAAACAGGACAAAACATGCATTTTAAATTCCATCAATAACTACTATTCAAATTTACTACAGTTCTGATAAGCTTGTTCATTCTATTTTGGTTGGGATTATTTGACAATGTTATACAAGAGTAATTTCTTTTCTAAATTGATTTATTCAAAATGAAATATAGAATAAATGCCCTGGTACAGCCAAGAGTGGAGATAGTCAGCTCTCGTTGTCAAATTACTCACACATGACCACGTGCATACAACCACTATCAGAGAAGTCCTACTAACTGCCTTCTCGCGGCATCACTGTTGTTTACGAAATTGAGAAAACGAAAAGCGAATATACAGCGCTTTATCTGGGTTGGTGTTGAGTACGGAAGATCCACCTAGGCTATTTGAAAATCCATGATTCCAAACCAATAAAGTATATGGGCTCCAGGATCCCAAGGGAATAAATGGCATATGAACCTATTATTGGTCACGCGCTACCATTGGATTTTATCCCCTTACGTTGTTCCATTGTCTTGTGGTTTAGACCTTTAGGTGAAAGGTTCACAGTGTGGCCCCCTATGAAAACAACTTGTTTCGGTTTGGGCACTTGGGTAGTATCGCAGCCCTCACACAAATCGAA
This sequence comes from Schistosoma rodhaini, assembly GCA_944470415.2. Classification (NCBI taxonomy): domain Eukaryota; kingdom Metazoa; phylum Platyhelminthes; class Trematoda; order Strigeidida; family Schistosomatidae; genus Schistosoma; species Schistosoma rodhaini. The sequence goes on from OX104037.1 coordinate 34,235,676, forward strand.
TGACAAAGTATGGTGCATATATATTTGGTGCCAACTTGTACTAATGTTTATGTCTTCAAATAAATAAATAAATAAACTTTCAGTACGAGCAGAATAACTCGTTAAATATTCTATTTCGAAGAAAATGCGAACAAATGACTTAGCGTTTACATTTTGTTTCACAGAAAATAAGGGTGAAAAATTAATATCTTTGTAATATTTAAGATTTTGATGATGTGCTAATCTGTCATACAGAAAAGCGCCTGATTAAAAACATTCGATAATTTAGAAAAGAAAGAATAATAACTATTTCTGATAATTACATAGTTATTTATCTTTCAATGAGATTAAATTGTATATAACATACTAATTAATTTCAAACATTTCATATGCTTTCTACTTAAAAGCACAATTTCGAAACTTACGTAAATTGAAAAAAATAATTTTATATCGCACAATAAATAGTCGAAGATTTTTGAGTCATTTACAACATTAACTGCTTAATTACTTACTTACTTACTTACGCCTGTTACTCCTAATGGAGCATAGGCCACCGACCAGCATTCTCCAACCTACTCTGTCTTGAGTATTCCTTTTTAATCCTATCCAACCTTTGTGCATTCTTCTCATTTTTGTCTCCATTTCTCGGCCTAATGTGTTCTTTGGTCTTCCTCTTCTCCTTTGACCTTCCATGTGAGAGCTTGTCTTGTGACACAGTTAGATGATTTCTTCAATGTGTGTCCTATCTACTTCCAGCGCTTCTTCCTGATTACTTCTTCCACTCGAATCTGGTTTGTTCTCTCCCACAGTAGCTTGTTGTTGATAGTGTCTAACCAAAGTGTCCAAGGAATTCAGCGAATACAAATGTTAATAAACACCTGTATCTTCTGGATGATGGCTTTCGCAGTTCTCCATGTTTCCGCCCCATACAGTAGAACTGTCTTGACATTTGTATTTAAAATTCTGATCTTGGTGTTGGTTGGCAATTGTATTGAGTTCCGAATGGTTTTCAGCTGCTAATATGATGCTGTTGTTATGCCAATCCGCGTCTTCACATCTGCATCAGATCCACCGTGTTCATCAACATTAACTAACTGAAAGAATTTTAATTTCAGTATTTTAAAATCAAAATGTTCTTTCTAAGAATCACTAGTTTGTTTCTTGATTTCAAAATGATAAAAATCTATAAACGTTTTGCGGTTCTACAAAACATCTAACATACTGAGTTTATTCTCGTTATTCAATGATTGAACGGACAACTCATACCTATAAATCTTATTATTATATTCAGGTAACTGACATTTCATAAATCAAATTACTCATCAATATTAGTTACACGGCCATTAAAAACCGAGAAGCACTAAATATATGTTCTATCCTCCATCGAGACTTCTTGATAACATGTATCTACAACCCGCCTGATGATTGAACTTGGGGACCTTTAGGCCTTGAGATGAACCCTTAACCTCCTATCCATTGAGTCGGTATCCAGCGATGTGGATCTCTAACATCAGTGAATTCCTAATATTCCGCATCATCTAATAATGCCACTGAAAAATTGGCGAACAATCACAGGCCATTCAAAAGTTATTTAGTTTTTGTTACAGATATCTAAGCATAGCTTAATCTCAATCTCATTCTAAAATTTAGTCATAAGCAATCTTACTTACTTACACCTTTAACCTCTTGTGGAAGAGCATAGGCCTCTCACTAGAATTCTACATTGAACTCTATCTTAAGCAGAAATCATCATACAAAATAACCTTCTTTGCATCTATGAGAAGAGACATGTTTTTTGCAGATTCAGTAAACACTTTTGTACAATCAGTTTTAGGAATCAACGACAAATGCAAACATAACAACATAGTTTGAATTTATATAAACTACTTTATGAAAAACGTATATACATATTTTGATAGAATTTTATTCTATGAGCTGGACGGTTTGGTTGTAGAGGAGAACAAAACTCCATCAAAATCATCCACCTGATCTACAAACCTTCCCCACCATCTCAAAACTTACATACATCTATATTTTTCCCTTTTATGCTTCCATATTATTAATAATATATAACTAGTAATAGATTCAGTCAATAGATTATGGTATCATTGACATAAGACTTTAAAAAAAACATTATTACAATTGAAACAGTAATATTATGTCAAATATTGGTTAGAATTTGACATTTATCTATTGCATTCATCATTGTTTTCATATTTTACTTCAGTTGACAACGTTGATAGTTAGTTTAATTAAGCGCTATTATATATAGTAGTCTAAATATATAAACTTGTTGTCATAGTAATGATCAAGATAGAGTAGAACATATAATTATTTAATGCTGCTGGTCTCTGTCATGATGTAAATTACATAACCATAAAAGAGTAGTTATTCAATAGTTTTAGGTATAGTTTTTCACAGGTATTCATTATACAAATTTAATCCATTTTGTTGAGTACAAGTTTGCGTGTTTACCTTCAAGGCATGTTTATTAATTATTTGGAACAGATTAAATGAGGCAAAATGCAAACCTACAAACTATTCGTTGAATGTATATTCATCAAGGTGTAAGACAGACAAGATGTTAATTTATTGTTATGCTGATTATTAGATGAAATATATAAAGAAAACTGTTATGATTTACGAGTCCTAAATGAAATAGTATCTTTGTTTAAGGCTGTGAAGCAGCTGATGAAACACTGATGAATGTTGCATGTATGTAACTGAATAGTTAGATATACAAATTAGTGCTTAATCCTTAAGTGAATTATATTATGGTCTAAACAATTAGAATGCTAAACTTCATATAATCAGAGTAAGAATACTTCTCTACCGAAGTAGTAAGAAACAATAGAAAAATAGATAGACGATGAAATGAGTTTATTCTATATTTAAGCTTTGAGTAGCTTAAAATTACACATTATAGTATTATTATAAATGCAGTTTTACATTCATTTATATTTACATTCATTCATACATACAATCAAATATGCCACTAAATGTATACGTAGTAGACGATAATTTAATTTTCACAGTTGAAATCATGAGTCAATTGAAGCTAGACCACCATCGAAAACCTGGAAGCACTGGACGGCCGTTTCGTCCTATTATGGGACTCCTCAGCAGTGCGCATCCACGAACCCGCTCTCGCGAGCGAGATTCGAACCCAGGACCTACCAGTCTCGAGCCGAAGCCCTTAACCGATAGACCACTGAGCTGGCATCTAACGGTGTTAATGTCTTACTTCAACCAATCCACGATATTGAGCAACCGTTCACCAATTGTCTTCAGTTCGTGGATGCGCACTGCTGAGGAATCCCATAATAGGACGAAACGGCCGTCCAGTGCTTCCAGGTTTTCGATGGTGGTCTAGCTTCAATTGACTCATGATTTCAACCGTGAAAATACTAAATTCTCCACAAAACCCCCTCTGATCTATACTCATATGCTCACTAGTGACTGACTTCAAGAGATATTTCCTTGAGTTCTAGTGGGAAGCAGTGGCCAGTGGAGTTCTTCCAGGTCTGTTGTAGAGATATCATCTCACTGAAGACGATTGGTGAACGGTCGCTCAATATCGTGGATTGGTTGAAGTTAGACATTAACACCGTTAGATGCCAGCTCAGTGGTCTATCGGTTAAGGGCTTCGGCTCGAGACTGGTAGGTCCTGGGTTCGAATCTCGCTCGCGAGAGCGGGTTCGTGGATGCGCACTGCTGAGGAGTCCCACAATAGGACGAAACGGCCGTCCAGTGCTTCCAGGTTTTCGATGGTGGTCTAGCTTCAATTGACTCATGATTTCAACTGTGAAAATACTAAATTCTCCACAAAACCCCCTCTGTTCGATAATTTAATTGACAGACTATTTTTTTTCTTTAGATGTCATTCTAAACAGTATTGAACTAGTTGTATTTTCAAATTTACTTTCGTGATAAACAAAGATGGATGGTGTTTAGCAGTAGAATCCAAGATGCACGTTTCGTCCTATTCGGGACTAGTCAGCCGGACGTACTTGCATATCACAGTTGATGTTCACTCTCAGACTCAAATCCAGTACCGTCCATTCAGCTACTGAATCCTGATAGTCACGATTGGATTCCATTGCTAGCCACTAGCCATCTTTGCTCATAATGCTTGTGAATTAAGGCAATATCTAGGCAATACCCACAGTATGTACATAAGTCAATAAGAGACTAATCAATTACAGTCTTAAACATCAATGGGATGATTCAAACAGACAATACCAAGTGCATTTGTTACTTTCCTGTTTCATTTAACTTAAAAAAGATGGGTGCAGAAATTATCTTAGAAAATTGTGAAAATACAACAGTGGTTAATGATTTTGTTGTTTTGATTAACATTTATAATTATTAGAAAATCGACAGATTTAATAGTTAAATTGTTGAATCGATTAAAGATAGACCGATATAGAAAACCTGGAACCATTGAAGTACCGTATTAGGACGAAACGGCAGTCTAATAGTTCCAGGTTTACCATGGTGGTCTAGCTTTAAACGTATAATTGTATAACTGTTAAGTAATTAAACTATTCATATTCGTGTCTCTCTTATTGTAAGCTTTATTTTGACCTATAGACTATTATTATACGATTGATCACCCTTGAGTTATCCATAGTCCATTAATTATTGTTCCCCCTATTCACAGCCACATTTAGTCAAATCTTATACAAATGTTACTTCTATTTTATGGTACGATGTGGTCAATTTGTTTGGTATATAAACCCAGTATGTTTGAGAATAATGATTCATATTGCAGAGGATGTTATTGGTGTTCTGGACTTAAATGTCTAGGCTTGGCAGAAAGCAGAACTGATAAGTACTCAACACTGTTCATACGGTTTTTTGTGTATCATTTCTCTGATCGATAATTCACTCCTCTCTGGTTGATAAAGAATTACTCAATAAGAATGAATTGATTACATTTTATTACTACAGTATAAATAATCTGGAATTTACCTAGAATTGCTTCCTACCCTTAATGAGTATTTTCTTTTTACCGGTTATACTACTTAAAAGCCTGGATTATTGTTCTATACTTGAAACATTTTAAGTAACAATTCTATTATTTTGTGTTTTTTTTAAGTGTGTGTGTGTGTTTATTATTTCATATACTACTTATTTAAGTAATCATTGAAATCATATGACAGGGAAATAATTATATTTTAATTCAATGGAAACAGTGTTGCTCAATGTTGAATATTGTTTTCTTTTTTTTGTTTTGAAAAAGAACCTATTTTATTCATGTTCCCTTCTTTACTTCAACGAACATAACTACTATAAAAAGTTTGTAATGATGATCAAATTTTATAATTAACATTAAGAACTGATGTAAGTTAGACTATGATGACAAAATATAAGTAGTATTTAGCACTAGTTGAAAGTAGATTGTATGTTAACGAAAGATTGAAAAGATTTATTTGGAGTGGAACAGAAATAGAAACCTAAACTCGTTGTAACAACAGCAGAATTAAACGAATCATGAAACATGTAAAGAACAACTGATGGAAGATATGTAAATTATGTATTTAATGTATGATTTTCATATTTTCTGAAAGAACTGTAGTTTTATATTCGACAATAAACTGGTTATTTTCACCTGAGTTATTCTTTCATTACAAGACAACCATTGAAAACCAGAAGGAATTAGGTACCTGTTTTGTAATAGTATCAGAGTCCTTAATCATTTAACTCTACAGCCCCACCACAGAAGATTGAACTTAGGACTTTCGTGTCTTCCAATGAGTCTTGAAACCTTAGAAAAATGAGCTGATAACCAATCATTTATATGTTTGTTTCCAATCGATTTACACAATTGTGTGACAATAGTTTATTGCGATCGGTGACATTTGTTTAATGCTTGATATGGTTGATTTTCACAAGTTATAGCCCACCAGTTCATGATATTAGCTGTGAAAACGGTGCAACCATGGCAACAAACTATTGAGTCAAGTTGTTGGTGAACAAACTACTGTTTATGAATATTTAATGAATTTCTTCCTCATAGTTAGCTAATTTCTTGGTGGATCAGCATTTGTATTTATATACAAATATACCACACAGAGAGACAGTTAGTTGTTTACATGATTATATGTCATGCAATAATCCTTTATTAAATATCTCATAAATAGAACTTCATTATTATCGTTGTATACTAATAAAACTCATTTCATATTACATCAAAGCAAGTGTTTTTGACGTCTCAGTGATGTTTTTATGAGTCTTTCTTTTGGGAATCCCCATGAATAACATGCTCATGTCATATCTCGATAAATTTAAATCAATATCTTTTATAAGAGATATACGGAGAACAACATAATAGTATGTAATCAGTTCAAATATGCAATTTATCTACCGTGAAAATAAGATAAAAGCTACTTTAATGTTTCGTATGTAGAGCAGAGGAAGTTCAAACATACTTTTAAGTTGAAAAGTGAAAGATCCTTTGATTCCCCCCATTTCAGATAGGCCTAAACAACAATAATAAACGATAGACATAGTATTGATTTTAAAACAGTTTTTTTTTCTAATTATGAATAGAAGTGATCATGAGTGACTACTTATATTTGTAAAATCTTAACCATACAAAATTTCAGACATTTTTTATGTTGATCAGAAACAGTTCTTAATTTCATTTAACTTACCCTTGTTATTATTAGTTTTTTGATTCTCAATATTAATGGTAGTATTGTTTAGATTGATCATCCTCCTATTATCCTTACGTGTTCAGTTGGCCAATTCAGTGCTTCGATTTCTATCAAGATCATGAACAAATTTGACTAAACTAGACTGCCAGTTCGTCTTAGAACGAGACGTCTCAGAAGTACTCATCTATGACCAGACCATAGATGATCAAATCCTATACCTTTGGTCTCTTGCATGAATCCTTAACGTCTAGACTACTGAACCGGTGTCCAGTGGTGTAAACGTCTCACTTCGACAAACTTACGATAGTGCGAAACCATCTTTCATTAGTTTAGATGGGTATCTTTTTTTCATCTGACACTAATGAACTCCGTTGGTCACCGATTCTCACCTAATCACTAATGAGCACATAATTTTATCAGTACGGAGGTTTTAGAGATCCCTTAGTGTTATTGATATCACGAACCAATCCATTTTTTTGTTGCTCATATAAACCTTCTAAAGAGTCAATGTTCAGTTAACATTTTTGTTTAAAATGCATAATTTTGAAAAATTCCTACTTTTATTATACTTTCAAAATTTTAAAGGAGATTCGTTTATTATATATATCTTTTAGGAGTAGTTAGTTATGTAATGGTTAATAACGGTTTTTTTGGATCTCAGTTTAAAAACTCCTGCGAGCAGGATCGTAGATGTGCATTGCTGAGGAGTTCCATACTGGAACGAAACGGCTATCCAATGCTTCCATTTTTTCTATGGTGGTCTAGCTTTAATCGAGTTATGATTAGCTACTCGGTATCAAGTAGACTACTGAAACTACTGACTTGTTTGATGGATAATAATGAATTTCATCTTATTCCTATACAGTTTCTCATCAGTTATTGACAATTTATAGTATTTCAGAAATAGTCTATTGAGTTGAATTTTCTTAAACTATCTCTAGATCAAATTCATTTGGTATTGTTTGTTTGAATCTACCAGTTGATGTTTGGGGACTACAACTAATCAGTCTCTAATTGGCATATGTGCATACTGTGTGTATTGCCTCGAATAGGCTACATTCACAAGCATGGTGAGCAAAGATGGGTAGTGGCTAGCAGTGGAATCCAGGACGCGCGTTTCGTCCTATATCGAGATCTAATACTCACATGATTATCATTTTCTTTTAATAAACTTTGTTTGATGTAGCTGATTCTCCTAAGAAATGGAAAACTTTCCCTATGATTAAGGTATACGGTATATTATATTGATTGCTTTTAAATTTATTTACTATTAAATTAGACATTAGTAATAGGTCTGGTGTTTATTAAATAGTCAAGTGCAATATAGATCAATACTGTTCTTCTTTTTTAAACTATTTATAGTTCCAAGGCATTATTTGTGAATAATAGAGATTATGAATAGTTGATATGATTTTGACTATTGTTTTTCTCTTGTCTTAACGAGATCACCTTATCATTAGATGACTGGAAATAATGAATTCGGTGTGTGATTTTGATCATAGAACATTGAGAACCTTACTTTTATGAACTGGTTAATCTAACTCATCTTTTATATCACCAGCTATTAGCTTATGAAATACAGGAAAGTTCTAATACTAGGATTTTCTATTACGATGGGTGAACAAGTGTATAGATTTTCATGTGATCTATATAGGTTGTTGATCTAAGATAATAAATTTATTAATTATAGAAGGTGTTTTGTGGAGATTTAGTGTTTACTATAGTTGAAAGCGTGAGTCAATTGAAGCTAGACCACCATGGAAAACCTGGAAACACTGGACGGCCGTTTCGTCCTATTATGGGACTGCTCAGCAGTGCGCATCCACGAACCCACTCTCGCGAGCGAGATTCGAGATTCGCACTGCTGAGGAGTCCCATAATAGGACGAAACGGCCGTCCAGTGTTTCCAGGTTTTCCATGGTGGTCTAGCTTCAATTGACTCACGCTTTCAACTATAATAAATTTATTGTTTAATGATATTACCTACTTAGAGGGAAGCTGACAAATTTCATTCTGGTAGGTAATATTTCACTTCACCTTATTAAATGATTTATTTAATGCTAATTGTCTATGGAAACTGAAATTAAATAGTTCCAAAGTACTCCTAAGGTTAACTGACTTTATTTGTATAGGGTTGAATTTCTGGTCGCTGATATGAAAGACTGTAATACATCTGTCTCTACTGATTAGTATGGATTCTGAGTGCGTCTATTAACAATTTTTATTCTATTTCGGATGAATATATTGAAAGCTTGTTATAAAGACAATATTATGACAATTCGTACAAGATGTACATGTACCACGTTAGAGCGATCAATCACAATTCTGAATATTAACAATTGTCCATGTGATAATAATTTCTGTTATGTGAATTGTCTTGAGATATGGTTTCGTAATTTTGTAAATTTTACTCAACATCTTATTTTGTGGTGTGGGTCACTGTTATCCACAGAAGTAGTATATAGTGATGGTTAGGCATTGAATGTATTTCAGTAGAAGATCGATAACAAAAGAACGGAAAGGAAACGCAATTGGTATGAAAATGCATGTACAATAATAATCAAAGACTATGAACTTATATTTGCAGAAGGGACGGTTAAGATCGAGACAATTGATTAATAGTTAGAAAAATTAACTGTATGGTTGTCAGATTTTAGTGAGGTAGTCTGTAATTTTGTGCTCAAATATATTTGATTGTCATCACTAGTGTTCCTGTTCACTACAATATATCAACATAAAAATATTTTGAACTCTACTGTTTGTAATTGTTCTGTAGAATTAATATTATTTATTAATCATACACTTACTTCTTTAAACCTGTTACTCCTCGTCGAGAAACAAAGACATATCGGCATTTTCCATCCAACTCTCTCTTAGGCAATTCTTTTTCAGTTGCTTCTAATCCTCAACGTGTTGTATTCTTTAGTCTTCTTCTTTTTCATTTCCATTCAGGATTACAAGTTAGGACTTGCCTCATGATGTAGTTTAATGATTTCTGTAATGTATGTCCTATCCACTTCCAGTGTCGTTTCCTAATTTCCTCTTCAGCTAAAACCTGGTTTGTTCTCTTCTACAGTAAGCCGTTACTGATGATATCCTGCCAACGAATAATGAGTATCTTACGTAGACAATTGTTTATTAATACGTGTACTGTTTTGATGACGATTGTGATAGTTCTCAAAGTTTCAGTTTCGTACTGTAGAACTGTGTTGATGTTCGTATTGAAGATTCCAAATAAATAGTATATATATATACTAAATCGTAATTTTTTACTAGATTGTAGCAATCTTTTTTTTAAAATGATCTTTGTTTTATTGACCATAAAAATGTTCTGTTCAGAGTCGACTAAATTCAAAAGTTATTGATATAATGACTCGACGATTTGGCAAACTAGATTATCTGTACATAATATCTCTGTCGATATATATGTTTAGTATAGGACTATTCAAGAGAATGCCAATTGATTAGTTGATAAAGAAGGAAAATTAATATCGATAAACAACATAATCTATCAATAACGTATTCAAAAAGGCATTGTATGCATTTCTCTCATTAATGAAAACATGATCTGGATATTAGTACCTATCTAATTTGGAACATAATATTTTTTCCAAAAAAAACCTGATTAGAAAAGGAACAACGAAATTTTAAAGTTAATTCAAGGAAAGTCGATGAAGTGAAGAAAGCAACAATAACAAAATAAATTTATAATCTATAGCAATTATGATTACAGATCAGAGGGGTTTTGTGGAGAATTTAGTATTTTCATAGTTGAAATCATGGGTCAATTGAAGCTAGACCACCATCGAAAACCTGGAAGCACTGGACGGCCGTTTTGTCCTGCTATGGGACTCCTCAACAGTGCGCATCCACGATCCCGCACTCGCGAGATTCGAACCCAGAACCTACCAGTCTCAAGTGCGGGTTCGTGGATGCGCACTACTGAGGAGTCCCATAATAGAACGAAACGGCCGTCTAGTGCTTCCAGGTTTTCCATGGCGGTCTAGCTTCAATTGACCCATGATTTCAACTTCGAAAATTTTGATACATAATTATGATAAATAATAGTTTAGTAGTCGGGAATCAATTGTAGCTTGACCACCATGGAAAACCTGGAAGCATAATCATTGAAAACCAAAACAAAGTGAATACAAACATTTCTTTTTTGTTTAGAATGTCTCATTATTACTCATAATGACCCCATCAAGGTTCTAATCCAAGACCATAAGACCTTGTAGCTTGTATATGACCATAAAATCATTAAGTTGTTATTAAATTCTTCACGTTTTGCACTTTAGTCATTTATACTGTTTGATGAAAGTCATCAATCATCATAAGTGATAATTGCCTTAATCCTGGTATAGATGTTCATTGGTTACAGCTTCCCACTGGGTGGAGGGGATTCGTTTACTACTAAGCATATGATTGCTGTTGATATGGGATATTTATGGAGATTATTTGATTTTTATTTAAATCCAGTAAAATATTTATTTGAATTTAATGTTCAAGGAACAATGAAAGATATCCATATTGATTGAACTAATACTAGTAATAGTATTAATAAATAACTAATAACAATAATGTAGATAAGTATAATTAAGGTATTTCGAGTATAATTGAAGAAAATTAATAATACATTGTAAAAGGTTAGAAATACCCTATGATCATGCATAGACAAAGAATGAACTTAATTAGGCTTTATAAGCAAAGATGGATGGTGGCTAGCAGTGGAATCCAGGACTCACGTTTCGTCCCATTTGGGACTCGCCAGCTGGATGCACCTTCATCTCAGAGTTGATGCTAGCCACTATCCATCTTCGTTTATAATGCTTGTGAATTAAGGCTATATCGAGGCAATTCGCACAGGATGCAGATATGTCAATAAGAGACTAATCGATTCCCGTCTTAAATATCAATGGAAAGATTTAAACAAACAATACTAAGTGAATTTAGTTAGGCTTTCTTATGATTTCTTTCTCTTCTACTGATCTTAGGTTAAGTAAATTTTGTTTGTTTTTCAAATTACATTACTTTACTTGTTAATTGAAACCATCAGTTTCAATAGAACATATGACATATACTTGGAAACTTCAAGTTAATAAGTGTAAAATGATGAAATTAAAGATGTTGATATAATTGTATGGTAAGATTATAATTTGGAACTGAATGGCGACATTAAAATAAAATGGAAGAAATCCATTATTCAGGTGGATTTGCTTGTTGATAATGCATTTTGTAAACTGTCCACAAATGCTCTGACATGATCGAGGATGAGCAGAGTTCGCTCTTCCTCTCAAAACGCTCACACATGATCACGCGTATATTGTCACTGCCAGATAATTCCTGCTCAATGCCTTCTCGTGGCGGGGGTGTTGTTTAAGGAATTGGAAGAACGAAAAAAGGATGTAAGGCACCTTAACTGTGTTGGTTGATATGGAGGATCCACCTAAGGTAGTTGGAAAACCTTGATTCCAAATCAATGTTGTACATAAGTTCCAGGATTCTGAGTGAAGAAATGGTTTATGAACCTATTGTTGACCACCAGCTTCCATTTGACTGCATCTCGTAACGTTACTCCCCTACCTTGAGGATTAGACAATCACGTTAAAGGTTCGGAGTGTCGCCCTCTAGGAAAACCGCCGGTTTTGATTTGGGCACACGAGAAGTATCTCAGTTCTCACACAAATCAAGTGAGGCGCATATGCATTCGGTGCCTTCTTGTATCAATATTTATGTGTTCAGATAAATAAGTAAATAATTTTATAAACTGGATGATTTAAAATGAAATGATTTCATTGTCGTTTATGGATGGTATTCATTATTCATTTCAGAGAATAGAACAACGCCATCAAAGCACTGATGCTTAAAATTTCAAAAGAATCTTTCAAACACTTAATTTTTAGTATTTAGCACGATAGTTGCCTGTTTATACAGAAGTCTTTAATTTTGTTTTACAAAAAAGGAAACACGGTAAACGTTAAAACAATGAATGCCAAAAATATGATAATCAATTTCTTAATTGGAAAATAAATCTTTTCAATCTGTCACTGTTTTATATGGCCAATTAAAGTGAAATATTTGAAAAAGAAGTATCATAAAATAAAATCTTGTCGGTACTCGATATTATCCTTAAATTTCGTATACCGTTCGTCCTAATAACCGTTACTCTAGAACAGCCCATCGGTGTATAAATCAGAAGCCTAATACGAAGGTTTGATTGCGTATATTATAGAACCACTCACAGACATCCAAAATTTCAGGTACGTTAAGCAAGCCTGAAAGAGTAGCACCAAAAAAGAAAGCGAGTGAGCGTGAGAGTCGAATGAACAAACGAGTAAACGAGTGTACTAGTCAGAGGGTCAGTGGACAGAATTAAAATGTTCATGTATATACATATTGAAATGAATGAATCATCGAATCAATTAAGCGATTATTAGCAAGGCTAGCAGAATGAATATATGCATAGGCAGTAAGCAATGCTGAAGCGTACATAATAAGGGTACAATAGTATAGATAGATTGTTATTGTACGAATGACTCTGTTAGTTAAATAAGTTAACAAAATGGGCTTAACCAAACTAGATATGAACAAACTCAATTGTACCATGAGCTGCTATATTCTGTTCATTGTGTTTTCATACTGTAATCAAGATCACTTTTATTAAAAATGTGAATGTTTATGTCATTAATGAAGTTGATCCACATTGGCTTTAGTATATGTCCATATTCAATGTATTATAAAGTTAATATATTAGCATGATTATTTTTATTATTTATAGTGCTATGATCCTTCAAGTATTTATTTTGTTTTGTTTCCCCCCTTTTTTTCCTTTCCTTCACTTCATCAGACCAAAAGAATGTCACAGAAATATTTAATCACAGACTGGATTATTACTACACTAGTATGGTTTATCATGATTCCATATTATTTACAAATTTCAATGTTCTATCATGATTCTTCAATAAACGCTTTATCATCATTATTACCTACTTATAATTTGATCAGTAGTATTAATAATCATCTTCCTAATACATTGAATACTATTACTAATAGCAATAATAATGATGTCAATGTTAACCCTAAAACACCTCAATATAATTTACGTTATGCTATTACAGAAAATCAACCGATCAATTTTAAAATTGGTAAAATTAATGATGATCTTATACAAACACCAGAGATCCGATCAACTCGTCTATACAATTTATTACAAACATCTAAACAAACAAATTCATTTTATCGTTTACGTGAACCATCCAATTATTTTAATGTAAATGAAGCAACAAGTATATTGACTACTAAGAAGGTGATTGATTTAGAAACATTATGCCCAAGATATTGTAAAGAGAATACATATCATGCACAATTAAATATCTATGTGAATATATGGGTAAATTACCAATTAATCTGTATTGTCAATATTGAAATTACAGTTACTGATATTGATGATAATCAACCAAAATTTCCATCCACTGTATCAAGACCTTATAAATTAAGATTGAAAGAGGTGATTTATCGAATTGGTAAATCTATTGAATTACCTAAAGCAATTGATAAAGATATCCAACCACATCATGCTGAATTAGTTTATCGTCTTGATTCACATCCTGATGATAAATCAAATGCATTAGAAACATTTCGTTTAGTTGTACGAAATGATTCACGATTGGTACTTGTTTTACAAAAAGATTTAGATTATGAATTAATTAAAGAATATAAATTTTATTTAGTTTGTTCATCACCATATATTACTGGTGATCAACATTTAGATATGATGAATATAGAAGATCGTTTAGAAATCTTTGTAGAAGTATTGAATATCAATGATATTGAACCAACATTTTCAAAAGCAGTTTATGAAATACAAATAAAAGAAGATATTCCAGTGAATTCAACAATTTATGAAGTAAGTGAATGGTAGATTTTTTTAAAAGTCAGCTAATACATTTTGTTTATTACATTCTAGATTGTTTATAAGGTGGTGGTTGGAGGTGGTCAACAGGAAACCCTGAACCCGGGTTTCATGCTACTTAGCACTTGTCAGCAAGGTGTACCTGTAATCTTGAGGGAACTGTTACTACCTGATGGATTCAATCCCGTGTCACTCAGCTTCACAGTCAGAGACGTTACCATTGAGCTATTCGGGCCGCGATCGACCTCCTGTAGGACTGTGATGTAATCACAATTGATTGATCATTGGGTGGTGATCAATGTCATGCGTGTCAAGTCCTTCTCAATGCTGATCGAATGCTATCGAACGAAACCCGGGTTCAGGGTTTCTTGTTGACTACCTCTAACCACCATCTTATATCAACATAGTGCACACAGTGTCGAGCCACCTAGACTAATGGCCACATTGCAACTTGATCGATAGCTTTCAATCAGCACTAAGAAGGACTTGACACGCATGACATTGATCACCACCCACTGATCAATCAATTGTGATTAGGTTGTTTATACTTACTTACATACTTACTAACTTACTTACTTACGCATGTTACTCCTAAAGAAGCATAGGCCGCCCGACCAGAATTCTCTAACCCATTCTGTCATGGACCTTTCTTTATAGTTCTATCCAATTGTTCTAGGTTATTTATATTATGCATTAACATAATGTGAAACTGTATATTTCTTTGTTAAACATGAATATAACTTTACTTGTGAGGGTTTCTATTTTCTTGTTATTAATATTATGGACTGAAATCAATCAGTCTCTTCCGCTATCGCTGCTAGACAATCTAAATTTACCATAAACTGTTTATTAATATAATTCAAATGTGAAAATATGTTGACTACGTACGGTCCTTTATATCAAGAATGAGAACATACAAAAAATTACAAATAACTTCATATAAGTTGTACAAGTCGGTAGATCTACGGTTTCATTAGTTTAATGAACAGTGTGTTGACATTCGAAGTGATAGGTACTGTGTTCAAAATTCAGTGTTATTATCAAAACTGTGATGGAGATGAGTACGACTCACAAGTTCCAAATATGATTTAACAAGTGTAATGGATTTTGCTGCTAGTCACAATTAAACTTGATTGAAATGACTGTGCATCCAACAAATATTTTTTGCTAACAGTGATACACAACGAAAACTGTTTTGAATTCAATTCATGGATTCAAAACTTGTTGACTTTGGAGTTGAACATAAAAACATATAATTTAATATGTAGGCTGCAGCACAAAGCATTTCAATAAGTTTCCTTTTCTTATTTCATTATCAATCTTGACGATGAATATTGAGTGATTGCCGGTTAGATACTAGCATTTCACAAGTTGACATGTGAATAATATACATTGATTACAATGCATATTGCCATCAACCACGATGTCTCTGATTGCACGTTTTTGTAACTTGTACAACCAAATGTTGTAAACTTTTCATAAATGCACCTGAACAGGTTATACAATCGATTGACATAATGATGTGTTGAAACAAACAAGGAAAGGAATAACTTGTTGAAATGTCTAGATGGCAGGAACAGGTAGCCCAGATATTCAAGCAGTCTATGATTTACAATAATTGGCTGATTAAAGATCATTAGCTAAAACTATCAATTCTTTTGTTTTCAATATTCAGTATCGGACATAGAGTAGTAAACAAGTTAATATAGACTGATTAAGCAAGATCTGCTATTTCCCATGTACAAAGAAACAACAGTTCATTTTTCTATGTATTTCAAAGATTGTCTACTTCAAGTCAATTCATGATGTAAAATTGTAAATTTCATTTGATTGTTAGAAACAAAAAAAGGCTCAAAGGTAAGATATAAGATTGTTTCTACACTGGGTCACAACGAAAACCGCGACTAAGCATATAGATCGAATACATATAAGAATTCTAACTCAAGTTTGTGCATATATTGAATAAAGTATGACTGTGTTTATGTATATAAACGAGTTATTCACCACAGCGACTAGTTTGTCCTCGGGAATACTTCAACTTCTCTAAAACACCTATTTATCACTTTTGTGATTTATATCACTTTTATAATAAACAACTGCGTTTATTCTAAAATCTGATGTTTTTTGGTCATAGCGAATTTCGATATTTCACAGTATCTTTTGCTGAACAATTACATAAGAATTACTAGATAGAAAATGAGTAGTTCTTTTTCTTTTAAAGTAAAGTATGTTTCATTTAAGGGTTTTTATGAGTTCCAATGTGTTTGATAGCTGATTCAACCTAGTATTGCTTATCAGTACTCAGTAGCTAAGTGGATAACGCAATGGCGTGTAAAGCAAACTGCACTGAGTTCTTGTCCCAGAGTGGACATCAATTCTTCTACATTCAGCCGACGAGTTCAAAATGTTACGAAACGTATGTCATGGATTGCACTGCTAACCACTATCCATCTTTGTTTATAAGCTTGTGACCTAAGGTAATATCGAGGCAGTCCACATAAGCTGTACATATGCCAACAAGAGACTGAGCAACTGAAGTCCTAAATAACGATGGGAAGATACAAATAAACAACACCATGTGAATTTACAACTTATTATGGTGTACAAACCTTTCATATTATATTTATTCTGATCTTACACAACTTGTTTTTATAAGAAGGGATAGAAATGTGCACTAATTCTAGATAGATAGATGAATAGCTGGTTTCTTCAGAAGCTAGCTATTATTATTATTATTATTATTATTATATCAGCTGATGATATAATGTTGAATTGTCACGATAATTACACTAATTATCATCTTCTATGCAGTTGTTATTACTCTTATTACGACTATTTATTAACCAGTCCTTTCATAAATGAACATAGTTAACAAGATAGTTATTTCTACAATTAAAAAGATGGACAATTACTATTTCCTAGTGTTCTAATCCTCATCTGAACATCAAAAAAAGCTTGAAACTAAGCGAAAAAACCTTTTTAGTGTAGATATGTAGATATATGTAATTCCGAAATTTTAAAACATTTCTGGATTAAGGGGGGAAGAATATGAACATAAACTGAACACGATATTATCATAGAAACAGTTCATTGTCAGAAGGGGTTTCGCGAACATTATAGTAATTTTGATAATTAAGATCATGAATCAATTGAAGCTAGATCACCCTTCTGATAATAATCAACATATACTCATCAGTGATTGGCTCCATGTGGTATTTCCTGGAGTTCTAGTGAGAAGCAGTGACCAGTGGAATTGAACCAGGTCTGTTGTGAGATAGAAACTCACTGAAGATAATGATAGATGTGTCGCTCAGTTTCGTGGATCGGTCGAAGTTAGACATTGACCTGGAAGCACTGGACGGCTATTTCGTCCTATTTTGTGACTCCTCAGCAGTGCGCATCCCCGATCCCGTATCTGATTCGTTGTTACTTAACAAACAATTCACTGTAGATCTCTTAATTTACCTAAGTCTGTAAACCAGTACAAATCGCAAATCGTTCCAATTTTATCAAATGTAGACATTTACAAAACATACGTTATTTTCTGTCATGTAAACAAACACATCTTCCTGAAGATGTCTTGATCATGGTATTGATATCTTAACATGTTAACTATTTAAAATATGCTAATTTACAAAACGTGATCAAAATGTTGATCAACAATAAAAATTTTATTCTTAACTATCATTGTCTACTTAAATTATTTGTAAAGATTCTAATTGCCAACTCGTTTTTT
The DNA here is from genome assembly GCA_944470415.2 of Schistosoma rodhaini. Taxonomy (NCBI): domain Eukaryota; kingdom Metazoa; phylum Platyhelminthes; class Trematoda; order Strigeidida; family Schistosomatidae; genus Schistosoma; species Schistosoma rodhaini. The sequence continues at coordinate 34,253,965 of OX104037.1, forward strand.
TGTCTTATTCTACATTATCCATTTAAAATTTATGCATAATTAGAAGAGTAAGCCAGGAAAAAGAATAGTTTAGAAGACATTTGGTCATCAATATCATTATCACCACACACACACCATCCATGTTGTATATCCTGATCTTTAAATAAGTTCGAAAAAGAAAAGTAATAATTTGACATTCAGCACTTTGTAACCTCTATTTTAAAATCTCATGTATATTTCTTCATAGATCAAATATAAGATAACAAAAAACAACTATTTATTATTGAATGAGAAAATATGCGTTCACATGAAAACATTTATCAGTATGGAGTTGTAGAGATTGTTGAGTTTAGATTGACATCATGAATGACTAGATGTTAGGCCATCATTTAAAACCTGGAAGCAATAGACGACCGTTTTGTTCCGGTGTGGGGCTACTCAGCAGTGCACTTCCACGATTTGGCGCGCCAGACCAAAAGTCTTTGGTTCGGGTCCCGCGTGCGAAGTTTATCTAACTGAAGTTTAGTTGAATTATTTGTTTTAGGCGAATAATTTTCAACGTTGGAATCATGTTCTCGTACGGAGCGTTTCTATCTTCATTCAGTTTATCTAAATCTTCATGTTTAACTATCTTAGTATTATTGAAGTTCACAGTGTAATAGAGATAAATATAGCTGAATGTGAAAGACAAATGATTTAAATTTTCAAATGAAGTATTTAGTTTATGATTCTCTCATTTCAGCAAGATCCTCTGTAGTTTGTTCTGGAGAACAATTATTTATTCCCACCTTAGTGTACGTTCGTTACAAAGTGATTGTTACTTCAGGTTTGACTTATTTATAATCCAATTGGGAAATGATACTCTAAGTTGAATTTGCTGCACCGTCGTTTGATATTAACGGCTTTGCAGTTCATAAAGATGTTAGTTTTATAATAGAGATTCTATTTGTATATCTAAATTTAACATCAGGATACTCAGCAGTTCCTTATATCTGGTTGGCGTTATTTTCAGAAGGATTTTTTTCTACGGGATGGGGTTATCGACCTCATACCCAACCCTCCTCCTATGTGTGGGGTTGTGACCGGCAGTAACTCTGGAAGAGCTACAGGAAAGTACCATTTCACTCACTGATCCAAACAAAGAACAAAACATATCTACTACAACCATTTGACTAACCATAATGAACCACTTTTACTTTAGAAATATCATGCTCATTATATATTGAGTATAAGTTATATTGCTACAACCTACTACTGACATACATTTAGAATATAGAACTCTATTTTTTCATGAATAGAAGAAAATATGACGACATTTAACTTAACTTGACCTTATTCTAAGCATTACACATGTAGTATAATAAAATGGAGAAATACAGCTTATATGACCTTGTCAGTCATTGTTTTAACCAATCACATTATAAATGACAGGTAACATTTATTTATGACATTAGTACTAGTAAATTTCTTTGTTTTGTTTTGAAAATATCCTTAAATTAAATGAATTACAATGAAGGATAATAAATGAACAATAATCATCATGAATTCATTTGATGTTGTTTGCTTGTGTCTTCCCATTGTTCTGTAGGACCGTAATTGATCTATCTCTTGTTGTCATATGTGCATCTTATGCGAACTACCTCGATATTGCCTTAAGTCACAAGCTTTATAAACAAAGATGGATAGTGACTAGCATTAAAATTCATAATCGTTACTTATTTACTTACGCCTGTTACCCCAATGGAGCATTAGGCCCCCGATCAGCATTCTCCAACTCACTTTGCCCTGTGCATTCCTTTCTAAATCTATCCAACTTTTGTTCATTCTTCTCATGTCTGTTTCCATTTCTCGGCGTAATGTGTTCTTTGATCTTCCTCTTCTCCTTTGGCCTTCACGACTCCATGTGAGGACTTGTCTTGTGACGTAGTTGGGTAATTTCCTCAATGTGTGTCCTATCCACTTCCAACGCTTCTTCCTGATTTCTTCCACCGGTGAAATCTGGTTTGTTGTCTCCTACAGTAGGATGTTGCTGATAGTGTCTGGCCAACGAATCCGAAGTGTCTTGCATAGACAGCTGTTAATGAACACCTGTATCTTCTGGATGATGGCTTTCATAGTTCTCTATACAGTGGAACTCATACAGTGGAACTGTATTGACAATTCATAATCATTATAGATTCAAAATTGAATAACTTCACATTTTCACCTTTCTTAGTTGGGAGATATTTCATAAGTTTATCAATTTGATAACTATATGATACAATAAATTTTACACCTTCTATTGAGATTGATCTTTGTAACAATGTATATCTCATTCTTGAGATGGTTGAAAGAAGTTAAAATATATAGGTTCGATAATTATTTATTGGTTAATTAGTTAGCGTATTGTTGCTAAGTATTTACTAAATAATTATTTTATATTTTTTATTTAACCCCAAAGTTCAAATCATGTTTTCGAACCATGAATTGATTCTATATTTTCTACCACTCACTTAAGAATCTGTTATTCAGCTTTGTATCACAGTTACTTATTGAAATTTACTGTCTGCAGTATAATGTGATCTTGTATTTTCCATGATATAATATATACATGAGTTATTCGTCTAAATGTTAATCATACTAGTGATACTACATTTAGCTTTCTAATGTCCTGAATGAAGTTTATTATAAACGTGAGAATTAATAAGGTTATTAGGGTATATGAAAAAAGATTTTTTACTGAAACTTTGAACTTCAATTTCATTATATTATAAAGGTGACCATGAGTATTACTCTTAGCAACCATTCCATGAACAATTCTTATTATTCATTAAGTATTGTTTGTTTGAATCTTCCCATCGATTTGTTAGGACTGCAACTGGTCAGTCTCTAATTGGCATATGTGCATACTGTGCGTATTGCCTCAATATAGCCTTAATTCACAAGCATGGTAAGCAGAGATGGATAGTGACTAGCAGTGGAATCCAGGATGCGCGTTTCGTCCTATTTGGGACTCGTCAGCTGGATGTACCTGCATCTCAGAGTAGATGTTCACTCTGGGACTCGAACCCAGTACCCACGCTTCAAACGCCATCGTACAAGCAAGTGGCTATCAGGACTCAGTGGCCGAGTGAATAACGCGATGGCGTTTGAAGCGAGGGTACTGTGTTCGAGTCCCAGAGTGAACATCAACTCTGAGAAGCAGGTACATCCAGCTGACGAGTCCAAAATAGGACGGAACGCGCGTCCTGGATTCCGCTGCTAGCCACTATCCATCTCTGCTTACAATTCTTATTATGTATAAATTTGAATAGATCTAATCAAATGATATATATATATATATATATATATATATATATATATATAATGCCGGTCGCTACTAGAGATTCAGTTGTTTAGTGAGGTTGTTGGATTGGTGTCGTTATAGTGGCTTTCCCTATTGACTGATGCTGAGAAGATGATCAGATTTGACTGTTTAGAGAAAGTAAAAGTCGTAACAAAGTTTCCGTAAGTGAACCTGTGGGAGGATCATTATCATGACCCAAAATTATATAATGAACCATGCACCTAGCTTCATACTGGACTGCATGTACTCTGCCGTAATGATATTTACCCTAGGTTTCAGAGGTTATTATTAAACTCAAAAAAACTGAAATCATTGCATGTTCTCTCTTTTTAGTTGCGTGAGGAATTATTGTTGAAGTACTTTGCAATGGTCATCCGATCTACTTAGATTGCATAGTGTTTATAACATTGATTATACAATAATGTTGGTGTATATAACATTCTATTTTGTTTCAATTAATAGTTGAAAGCAACGGATAAAGATGTCAATTCTACCATCACATATTCAATGGAAAATGGTGTTGATTTAAATACTACATTAAAATTTTTTATTAAATCAAATGGTTACGTGATTGTTCAACAGAAATTAGATTATGAACAACGTAATATGTATAGTTTTACAGTACGTGCTAGTGATGGTGAATTTTTTGCATTAGCTCGAATTGTTATAACAATTTTGGATGTAAATGATGAACCACCTGAATATGTATTAAATCCACAACAATTAACAATATTGGAAAATAAACCAGCTCAAACATTCATTGGTCATGTAAGTATATTTGCTAAAATTTATAATCATAAAATGTATTATTGTTTATTTTGTGTATAAATGTAAATTGCATTCATATCATACAACGGATATTGAAGATCAACAGGCTTTGAATACTTGGTTTGTTGTGGATCAAGATAAGTTCACCTATAAGAAATCATTATTCTTTATGAGATTTTCATATCTCACAGCAATCGAAATACTTACTTACGCCTGTTACCCCTCGTCGAGGAGCATAGGCCGTACACCAGCATTTTACATCCAACTATGTCCTGGGCAATCCTTTCCAGTTCTTTCCAGTTGTTATTTATCCTTTTCATATCTGCTTCTATTTCCCGACATGGTGTGTTCTTCAGCATTCCTCTTTTTTGTTTCCCTTCAATATGTCAAGTCAGCGCTTGCCTCGTGATGCAGTTTGGTGATTTCCTCAATGTATGTCCGATCCACTTCCAACGTCTTTTCCTAATAACCTAATCAGCTGGAGGCTGGTTTGTCTTCTCCTACAGAAGGCTGTTTCTGATGGTATTCGGCCAGTGAATGTTGAGTATTTTGCGTAGACAACTGTTTATAAATACTTGTACCTTCTTGACGATGGTTATAGTAGTTCTCCACGTTTCAGCTCCGTACAGTAGAACTGACTGTCTTGACGTTCGTGTTGCAGATTCTCACTTTGAATTTAGTTGAGTTTTTTTGAGTTCCATATGTTCTTCAATTATAGAAATGAGGTCTTTGCTTTGCCAATCCTCGCCTTTACGTCTGCATCCGATCATCCTTAATTATCAACGATGCTTCCCAGGTACGTGAATGTTTCCCCCTCTTCCAGAGTTTTTCCATCAGGTGTGATTGCGTTGGTTGGTGTTCTCCGTGTTGTATTTGAGAATCTTGCTTTTTCCTTTGTGAATGTTGAGGCCTTCTGATGCAGAGGCTTCTGCTACATTAATGATCATTTCAGAGTTCGTAGTCCTTTATGTTTAATATATAATACACAACTTCTCTTCATATGGTAGTGGGTGGCCTGTGATCCTCCACGAGGGGGTAACAGGCGTAAGTAAGTAAATAAGTAAGTAAGTGAGTATGTAAGTTAGTAGGTAAGTAAGCAAGTAAGTTCTCCCTATTTCCAAGAGATATTTTAGTTTTTATGTGATTATAATTAGAGCTCAACATTTTTAATTATCATGTTATACTACTATAATATGTACATCTATAATTAATCTTTATTTCTACTTTTGTAATGCTGTAAAATCATCAACACGAAAGTAAATTGTTAAAAATCTTATTTACTGTGGGTGGCCTTGTGATGATGAATGAAATTTATAGAATTAATCAAGAGGAAATCTGAGTTAAACATTCATCTTAGTTTGGGACTCCATAGTAATAGGAATTCACGACCCTACTGGAGATCCTACCCAGGACGTTTAGGTCTCGCTTGAACTCTAAATTCTGAGCCGGCATCCACTTGCTTAAACTTCTAACTTCAATCAATTTACGATATGGCGCAATCATCTTTAGGTATCATTACTACGTAATTGCTTGACAGCTGATACAACTGAACTCTGCTAATCATGACTTCTATTGATATTAGTTATCACTGTGCTTATGATTTATATTCTTCACATTCACTATAAGACCCGAATTTCTTGGTTTACATACCCAGTGGTATCTTAGGTGCTCACTACTGAGAAGTCTTAGACAAAAACAAGTCAGCTTGCCAGAACTTCTTGATTTTTAGCGAATATTTAATGAAGATCTGTCTGTGGTGTAATCTGTAAAATTTTCGTTGTTGAAACTTACTTGCTTACTTACGTTTGTAACCCCTCATGGAGGAGCATAGGCCATACACCGCCATTCTCTATCCTGGACAGTTCTTTCCAGTTGCTATTCATCCTTTAGATGCTGCTTCCAATTCTCGACGCAGTGAGTTCTTTGGCATTCCTCTTTTTCATTTTCTTTCAGGATTCCGAGTTAGTGCTTGCTTTGTGATGCAGTCTGATGATTTACTCAATGCGTGTCCTGTTCACTTCCATCGTCTTTTCTTAATTTCCTCCTCAGCTGGAAGTTGGTTTGTTCTCTATCACAGCAGGCTGTCACTGATGGTATCCGTCCGATATTCAATATCTTACGTAGACAACTACTTATAAATACTTGCACATTTTTGATGATGGTTGTGGTAGTTCTCAACGTTTCAGCACCCTACAATATAACTAACTAATTTGACGTTCGTGTTGAAGATTGTGACTTTGATATTGGCTGACAGTTGTTTTGAGCTCCATATGTAATTCAACTGAAGGAATGTTGTCCTTGTTTTTCCAATCTTTGCCTTAACGTTTGCATTCAATCCTCCTTGTTCATCGATGATGCTACCTAGATACGTGAAACCGTCAACCTCTTCCAAAGTCTCCCCATCTAGTGTGAATACGTTGGTGTTCTCCGTGTTGTATATGAGGATGTTGCTTTTTCCCTTGTTTATGTTAAGGTCTACGGATGCAGAGGCTGCTACACTGTTTGTCTTGACCTGCATTTGTTGATGTGTATGGGGTATAAGAGCCAGGTGATCCGTGAAGTCCAGATCGTCTAGTTGTATCCAATCTGTCCATTTTACTCTATGCTTCCTCTCCAATTTCGAGGTCTTCATAATCCAGTCAACCACCAGAAGAAAGATAAAGGGAGAAAATAGGCTGCATTATCTGACTTCGGTCTTTACTTAGAACATGACTGTCAGCTGTTCTCCATGCACGACTTTGCATTGTAGTCCGTCGTATGAATTCAGGACGATGTTGACCAATTCCTCAGGTACTCCATAGTGTCGAAGAAGTTTCCATAGTGAGTTTGTCAGTATTAGCCTGATAATTTGGTCTTAATTTCTTGATTTGTATGTAACCCACATAACTCATATCAAAGAATCACCGACCTTTTTAATCAACTTTCATCATATTTATTTTGTGTATAATATCTTGTGCATTATAAGCAGAGATAGATGATGGATAACAATGAAATTTGAGAATGTGCGTTTCATCTTATTTCGGCAATTGGCTCTGTGGACTCAGTATCTAAGTGGATAACGCGAGAGGGTTGGGAGCGAACGGTACTAGATTAAAGTCCCGGAGTGAACATCAACTCTGAAATGCAACTACATCCAACTAACCAGCCGTAATTAGGACAAAACGCACGTCGTGGATTACACTGTTAGCTACCATCCGTCTCTGCTCAAAAATGGTTGTAAACTAATAACAGTATCGAGGCAATCTATAGAAGATGTACATATCTCAGAAGAGACTAATCAATTGGAGTAGTAAACAGCAATGAAAAGATTTAAATAACCAATATGAATGAATTATTTTGTATATCGATCTATAACTTTATAACACAAAATAACACATATATGTGATGATGGATTATTTCATCTTCTGATATGTGTTTGTTAGAGCTGTTACGTCAACAGATTTGGGTTTTGTGAGTAGTCAACATTTTGACACAATCAACTTAAACTATCGATCAGTTATTGTACAATCGATTCAATCCAAGCAAATATTTTGTTTGGTATAACAACTGGCAAAGAAAGATTTAACTTCGAGTATCACTTAAAATTTTAATATGTATATAATAAATAGGTTGGTCACAAGATTCTCTTAAACAGAATAATTGAAATGTTTAACAAAAAATTTAGAAATGTCTGAATTTAACACTTAATATGAAAATATTGAAGGTCGATTTAAATTACCCAGTTATGACCATTTGAGAGAAAACAAATGAAGTTGGGATAATATCTATGGTCGACCGTGATCTGGAATACTCTTCTGCACCCGGGAAATTATTTTAAAAAAATAATTTTATTGTAAAGTATCTAGAGGACTCTTTTTATTTATTAAAGCTTAATGAGTAAGACTATAAAGATCTGAAGTTAACAACTTCAAGAAGATGTTTATGTTTCTTCTTCAGTCAGTATTTTTATATCTATTATAAGTTGTAGCCTTGAGCCTTATTAAAATATAACGTAATTATACCACCATTTGGAGAGACAATGATTTATCGACCGGACCAACGAAGCATAAACTCGTACGATCAGTCTAAAGTCTTTATCGGTCCTTCTTCCTGACTAGCCCTGCCTGTTGGGCCCAGAACACTAATCTCATCCTCAGCGATATGATTCATGTATACAAACCAAACAGACCACATCGTACCATGAAGTAGGAAACAACAATTGTACATGATCTAGCCAAAAGTGGTTGCGAATGTGGGAGATTGTAATTAATAGACTGGGTATAACTGAAGAATAATAAATCGCTTGTGCGATGGCGTTTGAAGCGAGGGTACTGGGTTCGAGTCCCAGAGTGAACATCAACTCTGAGATGCAGGTACATCCAGCTGACGAGTCCCAAATAGGACGAAACGCGCGTCCTGGATTCCACTGCTAGCCACTATCCATCTCTGCTTACCATGCTTGTGAATTAAGGTATATCGAGGCAATACGCACAGTATGCACATATGCCAATTAGAGACTGACCAGTTGCAGTCCTAAACACATCGATGGGAAGATCCAAACAAACAATACTATGAGAATATACATAGTTTAGTTACATAAAAATTATACAATAAAAATATTTATATCGTACTGTTCCATAAATAGTTCTCAAAAGTTACCATTCATAATTCTCGTCGGGACAATATCAAGATGCATGAATCAATATTTCATACGTTCAAAAACACACAATTTATTCCCCTGAAGTTTATTAAGTACGATTGTGGTGGTCGATATTCGATATTATCCTTAAACTTCATATATTGTTCGTCCTGATAACCATTACTCGATAACGCCCCTAACTGTATATAAATCAGAAGGCGTTTATTATTGGACCACACACAGATATCCAAATTTACAGGCAGGTTAAGCAAGCATGAAAGAGTAGTGCCATAAAGCAGGCGAGTGAGTATGAGAGTCGAATGAGCGAGCGATCAATTGATCGAGTCAGCGAATAAGCGAGTACAGTACAGTAAACAGGATTAAGATGTACATATATATACAAATGGAAATGCATGAATCATCAAACCAATTAAGCGATTAATAGTTAAGCTAGCCGAATGAATACATGCATAAGCAGTAAGCAATGCTCAAGCATACATAATAAAGGTACAATAGTATAAATAGATTGTTATTGTACAAATGACTGTCAGTTGGTTAAGTTAACAAAAGGGCTTAGCCGAATTAGATGTAAGTAAACTCAGTTGTATATGAGCTACTATACAATAATGATGATACAAATGTTTCTATTTAACTTATCTACCGGTTTTCATCATTATACTCGGTTCTAACTTAATTGAGAACGTTCACTGAGTAATTGGTACTTACATTTCTATGTCAAATCATCATTAATTTCGCCATAACGGAGTTATTTTATCTTAGTACTAGCATAATTATTTTCTTGCTAAATCTTAGTTAATAGTTAAACGATATGAAAAGCGGAACAAATCGGACTGAAGTTTGTGATTCCTTTTTACTGAAGTGTCTTTTTTTTCTATAGTTCTAATCTGTTGATTTATCATTAAGGCAAATCGATTGTTGTTATTTTTCAATCATTAAAATAAATCAACTTGTTTAATGAAAGAAAATATCTATGCTCAACTCTAATTTTGACTTTGAGAGTTTTGTAATTAACTTTCAGTGCAATGAATAAATGCTTTTTTTATTAGTTGAGTTCATGAGCCAAATGAAGCTAGACCAACATGAAAAGCCTAGGAGAACTGGACGGCGGTTTCTTTCTAGTATGGGACTCCTCCACGATCCCATCCACGGGATTCAAACCAAGGACTTACCGGTCTCGAACAAATAATGACAGTAACAATAATAATAACAATATTGATAGTAAATATGTTATGTCTGTAACACATTCTCTTTGCTATACCGTGTACAAATTAAGCACTCGAACGCTTGAACCCTCCAAGTCACAAGTCAAAAGGTTAGTAGGACGGGATCTTATTCCAAACAGTGCCAAATATGGTACAAAACACTCAGGTAGTAGTAGTTTTTAATAAAAAAGAAATAATCATTACAGTCATCCAATCCGCATGCAGTGGTTTTCAAGCAGTTGTCCAATCGGATAGCTACACTTGAAGGTTCTAGAATGTTCTTTCAAAAGATGATTGGATGTAATGTCTTAAGCTCTTTCTGAGCATCTCAGAGCTTCGTTGAATTCACCGGTAGCCGTTCCTACAAATTATGAAATATAAAAAATAACCGTACTGAAATTGTATAACATTGTATTAGGCGGTTCAAACGGGAAAACGTTTTCTTGACGAAATTCGAAGTTCATAGGTTCTACTCATGGTGGAGTCTTAGATACTCGTTATTTTGAAGTCCTATACTAGAAAGGAATACCTGTCCAGTGCTTCCTTGGTTTTTAAAAGGTGTCTATCACAAATCGATTTGTGATATTAACAATGTTAGGATATAGATTGTAATCCCTTTTACTATTTGTGTATGTTACAATGAATAATGTAATAAAAGATTTATGCCAAGAAAGTTTAATAATTACAGCAAAAGATTGATTAGTATATAATGAATGATAAAATTACGTTGGTCAGTAACTTTAAATTCGGTTATCTTCCTAATGATTCTTCTTTCTGTGAATATCAATATGATATAATGTTACTATTTTGAATGAATTAGCTCATTTTTCATGTCCACTATGTGATACTCAATCGACCTACTACTATTTAAACTTGAATATCCATCGAAGTGCTAAGTGAATTATACATCTTATGTAGTTGAGATAATGAATCAATTACAGCTAGATCACCATGTAAAACATGGAAGCACTAGACGGCCGTTTTCACAAAACCCCATTCTGATAATGATCATACGCTCACTAGTGGCTATCTCCAAGAGGTTTTTCCTGGAACTCTAGTGAGAAGCAGTAACCAGTGGAGTTCAACCAGGTCTGTTTGGAGATATCAACTCACTAAAGACAATGGTGAATGGTTGCTCAATTTCTTGGGTTGGCTTGAGTTAGACATTAACATATTTGGATGCCGGTCAGCTCAGTGGTCTTTCAGTTAAGTGCTCTGGCGCGAGACTGGTAGTTCCTGGGTTCAAATCTCGTAAAGTGGGATCGTGGGTGCACACTGCTGAGGAGTCCCAAATTAGGATGAAAGTGCCATCTAGTGCTTCCAGGCTTTCCATTGTGGTCTAGCTTCGATTGATTCATGATCTCAAGTATATAAAACGACTAAAATCTCCACAAAACCCCCTTCTGAGAATTATACATCTATTGAAAAAATGACATCTATTTATGAAAATGTCGAAATAGGTTAACTACAACCGTAAACAATCAAAATATCACGTTCTTTTATCTTTAATTTCATAGCTTATCTGGCTGTTACTATCATTCCAGTGATTAAATTAGTCAATTATCTTCTCACAAACTCCATAGAAACTAAGACATTGCTAATATTAGTATATAAATATAGCCAGTGGTAAATTTAATCAGATTGTTAAACTGAGATTTTTTCGTTTACTAAAAGCACATGAATTAATTTTCAATCAGAATTCTTATAGTTTAGTTAATAGAATACAAATAAGTGGATGCTTTCATAATTTTGACTAAATATATGAGGTATGATACTTAAACAAACTGTCTGGTTCAATGAAAGAATGTACATTGAAACTATTGTCTTCATTTAGAAGTTGCTTCTTTGTGTACAGGTTGATTGTCTGTGACAAAGACTGACAAAGACTGGTCTGGTTCGAATCTCGCGCGAGCGGGTTCGTGGATGCGCACTGCTGAGGAGTCCCATAATAGGACGAAACGGCCGTCCAGTGTTACCAGGTGGTCTAGCTTCAATTGACTCATGCTTTAAAACTATGAAAAAAGACTGAAATATTAAAAAAGCAAACTATCTGTATTTTGGGTACTTAAGTAGTACATATTCACAAAACAGTATTCAATATTAATTATGAATATTTTATAGTCTAGCAAGAAGAGACTATGAATTACATTTAGGTAGGTAATCTATTAATTATTTACTTGAGTCTAATTGAATTTTAAATAAATTGGAAATTTTCTACTGTTTTTACTTGGCACCATGATTTTTTAAAATAAAGAAATATACTTAATCAATGGCATAAATTACTGAGAATTATGTCTTTATACTGAATATTATGTTGTATTCAGAGTATTAGTCTTTCAGTATAGATGCAGATCACTTGGTTAAGGTCCGCGCGACTATCGTAACCAAATGGTTGGAGACTCTAGGTGACATGGCTCAGAATCGATCACAATGGCGCAGGTGTATACACTCTTTACCCTCCATTAATCCTTGAGATTAAAATTGCTGCATATCTGTCTTCCCATACTATATCCTTATATACAATCTTTCTTTTATATATTACCACCACTAAATTAACTACTTTTACGAATCTGGTACTCATCTTGTTGTGCTAACGAGGTATGGCAACTTGAACCAATGCATATCTGTGGCTGATCCTACGTTATAGCTGACTGAATGACAGTGTTCATGGTATCAATATTGTAATGTATATACAGTTAAATGTATTTGCACCCTGATATTAATGTTAACATTGCCACTTGAAAACTTATTATTAGGTTTAAATGGTACTAGATTATTGAGTGATAATAGAAATTGTCAATTTTATTGAAAGATTATATTCATCATCAATACTAAGACTTTCTATATGCAGCTGATAAGGGCTAAATAAAATGTAGAAAGTGTTCTAGATCCTATTATCAGTCACTGTTTAAAAGATAATCAACGTATAAGTAAAAAAAATCTTAGTGTATTCATTTAAGTGGTTGATAAACTGAGAGAAATAGAATAGATCTGTTCTGCACAAAAGAAAATCAGAAAATAAACACTCTTTTCAATATTATTATTCGGATGGATATAATAAATTGAAGTAGGAAGAAACAAATAGAGACAAAAATCTATTTTTTATTCAAAAACTTTATTAGATTAACGGATATCTGTTTTCATGACATGAAGTAATAGTCAGGTTAGACTCAGGGTAATAGGGAATAATGGTAAATCAGTTGATGAAGTTGTGAATCACTATTGACTGAGATGGTTGGGCCACGTTTTACGTATACCTGAACACCAATTACCACCACGCTCAATGCTGACTAGTGTTGGAGATGGTTGGAAATAAGTTACGGGCGGCAAAAGCAAAACGTGCTTGAAGTCACTATATTCTGGTCTGAGCCCTGTTGGTAGATGCAGACTACTTGGTTGGTGTCCGCATGACTATCGTAACCAATGGTTAAATACTCTGTGTGACAAGGCTCACAATTGATCACAATGGTATAGGTGTATACACTGCTTGTGTTCCCTTAATTCGTGAGATTAAAATGACTTTATACCTTTTTTTCCACGAACTAATTCTTTCTTCCTGTATTAAATCCTTATATTTAACCTTTCTTTTATATATTACTTTAATTAAAATAACTATTTCTATGGATTTTTTGTTCATCTTGTTGTGCTACTGACGTGTGGCAGCTTGGATCGATGTATATATGTGCCTGGTCCTGCTTTGTAGCCAACTGACTGACTGACATGAAGTTATCAACAGATGTAGCAGTATCAGTAGTGAGGGATGTTATCCCTTCAAAATATAAATGGAGTTATGGTACCACCCTGTGAATGTATAAATTTATCATCATATTAATTAATAATAAACACTAATCATTATGAAAATTCTGATTTTTGAACGTAGCGAAATATTTAGATAATATTCTTTGATATCGTTGCCATTCACTTCCGACACAAATTAATCTAACAAATCAATCTGATCAACATATACATATATATTACTTCTGTTTTCAGGAAGAAAAAAACTGTTGATCGTTTTCTTCCCTTTCTTTAAAAACATAAGTTGTCATGCATAAATCAGGAATAAATGACAAAAGACAGAATGTCATTTTCTAATACTTGTATTATCATTTTTGACAATGAAATCGATGTACACTAAGCATGACAGTCTTAAGCGTTTTGCTTAAAACTGTTTTCTAAATTTTATTAGCTGTAACAATGATTACTTGAAGACAACAAACGCCATTGCGTTATCCACTTATCTACTGAGTCCTGAAAGTCTCCCATTTGTGCAATAGGGTGAAGTTTAAATTCGTTTGGTGTTGTTTGCTCGTATCTTCCCATTGGTGTTTAGGACTGCAGTTGTTCAGTCTCTTATTGGGTTCGAGTCCCGAACTGAACATCAACTCTGGGATGCAGGTATGTTCAGTTGACGAGTCTCAAATGGGTCGAGACGCGCGTTCTGTATTCCATTGCTAGCCACCGTCCATCTTTGCTCATAAATCTTGTAACTGAAGGCAATATCGAGGCAATCCTCACAGTATGCACATATGCCATTAAGAGAGAGACTGATCAATTACAAACCTAAGCAACAATGGGAAGATACAAGCAAACAACACCAAGTGAATATATATATATATATATGAGGAAGCTTTTAACAACTACCGTTATCCTCGTTTATTGAAAACAGCTCGATCAAATCAGCGTTTACTTTGTTGTTAAGCTTATCTTCTAACATTATAAAACCTGCAAATAATTTTTGAGAAAGTCTATCATTACTCATTTAGAATTATTGGTGAATAGACCCACTTATTCTTTCCAAACAATATTCCTTTAAGTAAAACAAGGTTCCACATAATTTATCAATGAATGAGAATTCAAACTAATTTAAAATGTATATTATCTAAATCACAATCCTAGTTGCGAATAATATTGTTGAGGAGTTTATTTGTAGAGACATACCAGCTGAGTTATCATTTGCTTAAATCGCTTGTATTGAATAATGAGGGTACATTTATCGTTAAAATTAATGAGAATTAACTCGATTAATCATTCTGGTCTATTATCATAATGATAAAGTTTATTTCAAATTTTTATTTTATTTCCAGCTTCTTGTAGTTGATCGAGACAGTCCTGAAGTTAATGGTCAAGTACATTGTGAAGAACCACATCACTTGAAAGGCAAACAACCTATTGTTTTTGTACAAGAATCTATGTATTCACTTCCACGTCAACAGTCATCATCTTTATCAATATCAGAACTAACATCTGATCTCAATAACAATAATAACAATAACTATCTACCTACAAGTTTATCTCATTTATCAAGTTCTGAAAATCATATTTATCAACGTTTAACATTATATAGTCTCAGTGAATTCGATCGTGAAAATGGACCTGATAAATATAAATCAATTCTACACTGTTGGGATGGAATAACATCACAAACACCGTATGATTCTTCAATATACATGAATAATTATGCACCATTAAATTATTCAAAATCTTCAACACTAGTATCACTTAGCCAAACAGCTACAATGACAATCACTTTACATATAGTAGATGCAAACGATAATGAGCCTACTTTTGAAAAACAATTCTATAAGGCAGAGATTAAAGAAAATTCACCGATAGGCACTAAAATTATTAAGGTTAGTTAGTTGTTAAGAATAGTCTGTTGATTTATATATTTATAACATATAAACATTTATTTATTGATAATACCTTAACATTTTTTATTTATAAGATCTGCATTATCAGTACAGGGTTGTGGAGATTGTTGAGTTTTGATTGAGATCATGAATCGATCAATATTAAATCACCATTGAAAGCCAGTGGAGCTAATCTGTGTCGTGTGTGAGGCAGTTACCTACCGACAACAATGGAAGATAGTTGCGCAATATTATGGATTGATTGAAGTTAGACATTAACACCGTCGTGGGCCAGCTCAGTTGTCCGGAATTTAAGCATTAAAGCGAGACCGGATGTCCTGGGTTCGAATCCCGCGTATGAGGTCGTGGATGCCCACTGCTATGGAGATCTGTAATAATTAAGATTCTATCGACTCATCCTATACCAATATAGTAATTTGTGTTCACTTCTTTTGTATTCCTATTTTATAATAAGTAATTAGCATAATAAATGGATGTGGTAAATAGAATATCAATTAACAAATGTTAAAATACTTCGATATCTTATTTGGCTCAACTGAATGTGTCAATAATAAGATATATTCAGTAAGCTAATTAACTAAGCTGACCAATGATTGGGTATTAGGTCCATTTAAAAATGGTTCTATAGTCACTACCCAATTCATTAAAAACGTGGATTAATAAAGGGCTAATTCAATGGAATCAATCATATTTGTACTAGTGATACTTCTGAAGTAGAGACGAAGCTCTAAACTGAAACATTAATGAATAACAATTATTAATTGAAATTCAAAAACCTATGGACAGGTTGCAATATGATTAGACCTATGACGCTTCTGGTACCCAAAAAACGAGTTTACATTATTTTAATACTTAGAGTTGACTTAGTCTCATGTTGAAACGGAGACTTAAATTAGCTAACAGCATGACATTTTATGCAGCTCAACTTTTCATTATTGAAAAGACAAGATCTATGTTTCACCAAAAAGCCAAACAGCACGTGATTGTGTCACATCACATTGTGTCTATCAATTTACATATATGTGCGGATGCACTTACATAGGGAGGAACAATCGTGATCTACAAGCAGTGTTGGCAGAACTCATACCCGAATGACTGCAGAAATAAATGGATTCTAATGGTCAAATAAGATCATAGGATGAACAGACATCATTCTCCATTGCGGAACATTTGGTTGAGACTGGTCATAAACTTGATATCAAATCAGCATTTGTAGTGTTATACAAAAGACTTCAAGGGCACATACTAAGATTTATTGAAGCCTTGGGTGTACAGAAACTGAAACTCCCTTTATATGTTCGAAAACAATTTGTTTTTACCCTTAACCTACCCCGATAATGCTGATTTATTATCCAGAGTGGTTATCACATTGTTTTTGTGTACTTTATTTTTCTTTGTTACGGTTGACCTTTAACCTGACTAATTGACCTTTTAGTTTTCGTATAAAATTGTCTTAATGAGTATTTTATATGTGATCAGCTTATTCGAAATGTATTGAGCAAATATATCATATAATTCTGACAAACTTCGTCTTCTCATTGCATTATCGAAATCTATCAAATGGAGCTGTGTTTTAAATCATAAATTTATCTAAAATTTAGATACATATCGAACTGATAGAGAATTTTTACTGAAAAAGATACAACTCTTCCAATACTCGTTTTCTGTTATAAATAGTCTGGGGGACCACAGAAGAAATACTTTATATACATATTTATTATTTATTTCTTTGAACACATAAATATTGATACAAAGAGGCACTAAATATATATGCGCCACACAATTCACTTGATTTTTGTGTGGGCTGTGATACTACACGGGTGCCCAGAGCGAAACAGGTGGTCTCCTTAGGGAGCAACACTCAGAGCCTTCGATCTAAAGGTCTAATCCAAAAGGCAGTGGAGCAACGTGAGGAGATGCGGTCACATGGTAGCCGGTGGCCAAGAATAGCTTCATATGCCATTTATTCCCTCAAGGTCCTGGAGTCCATATACACTATTGGTGGATCCTCCATATCCGAATACCCGGCTAAAGCGCCGGTCATTTGCTTTTCGTCCTCTCAATTTCGTGAACAACATCCCTGCCTTCGTGATAATCTAATATATATTTACCATGAATACTTAAAATGCAGCAAAACTGGTAATCAAAGCACAATCCACAATTAATTTTATAATATTTCGTGAATCATATATTTAAGCTGTTAACAATCTTAAATAAAATACAACAAAACTTTCTTACGACAAAAGGGTGATAAACTAATGTTGTTTGATGAATAGTGATGAATATGGAAATTAGAAATGAGAAGCGTCATCATTGTTTATTCTAGTACTGAATAAAAAGGTTATATATGTAAGATCCAAACTAAGGTTTGGCTGACGAATAACTATCTGAGTGACTTAGACAAGCGATATTGCCCAGTTGAAATTAAAACAAGGGGATTGGGAAAATAATGGTTCTAAATTTCATTATAAATAGAAATGTACATGATTACCTAAACAAATATTACTGCTCAGTTATTCAACCAAAAATTGTTCCCTCAATAATCGATCTAAATTACAATAAATAGACAAAATGATAAGCAATGCAAAAAAAAGTACCGCGTGCAACAAAAAGTAAATGTTATTTTATCCTTTCTGGATAGATCAAGTAAAAATCCGTTCAAAAGATAATAGTCTGTTACTTTATAACACAAAGTATTTCCAATTCTGGAAAAGTGCTTCAGTTCACAAACAAAATGCACAATCCCAGTCAACTCAAGCAACACAATCAAAGGGGGGGAACAATCAATATGGCTGCTGGCAAGATTAAGTATCAACTAAAACAACATAAATACAGGTCCGGAAGAAACATAGAAACTCAGTGAAGGCGAAAGAAAAATGAGAAAACTATAATAAAATGAAATATAACCATCTCAAACGGCATCGAAATGAATAACAAAATGTACAACTAAAGAAACCAATAAGGACAAGTTGTAAATGTATGCATGCAGGGATTTTCACACACAAAACCTTCAAAATGGATCTTTCAATATGATCGAAATAACTTAGTAACAGAAAATTACAAGTTGAATTACTGATTACTTGCTAGAAACTTTAAAAGATTTACACAAATTCAATTTAATGATTGTGTAAAATTCATTAAATGGAATACAAAAGTAATTTATGAATTGAATAAAGTAATAAATAATTAAGGATTATAATGGTTATAATCAAATTCTCACATGTGACTGACTTCGAGAGGTAAGTTCTGGAGTTCTAGTGAAAAGCAGTGACCAGTGGAGTTCAAACTAGTCTGTTGTGAGATAGGAACTCTCTGAAGACAATAGGTGAACGGTTGCTCAACTTCGTGGATTGGTTGGAGTTAAACATAAACACCATCGGATGCCGGCTAAGTGGTCTGTTGGTTATGTGCCCTGGCGCGAGACTGGTAGGTCCCGAGTTCGAATCTCGAGAGTCGAGGTCGTGGATGCACACTGCTGAGGAGTCTTACAATAGAACGAAACGACCTTCAAATGCTTCCAGGTTTTCCATGGTGATCTAGCTTCAATTGACTAACGCTTTCAAATATGAAACTACTGAAATCTCCACAAAACCCCTCCTGATTAAGGATAGAAAATCAAAAACCTTGAGTCCATCAATAAACAGGCAATTGCGTTTCTACTGAATGGAAAATATCAAGATCGAGAATATTTTCAGTGCTCCTTGAATTATTATTATTATTATTATTATTATCATCATTTATTTTGCTTGTATGTTAGGATTACCTTCCTGATATCTACATGATAGTTATGATTAAATTCTTGAACTATTGATTCAATGAAGCTTAAATTGTCACCATTTTTTTATCCAACACCTAATACCGCCGATTTCCTTTTAGGTCCATATTAAAAGCTTTGAATAATTCAAAAAATTTTTTTCTTTTTCCAAAAATGAAATACGGTGAATTTATTACTCTACACCAGATTTCAGTAGTATAACAGGAAGTGATAAAGAATAATTTTTATTCTTATCTATAATAATAAAATAATAAACGCAAACAAACGGAAGTGAATAGATTATTAATTAATAGCATTCTCTCTTCTTCTTCTTTCCTTCTTTCTTCTTTGGCGTATATAAATGAATAGATTAACATTAGAAAAAAAACCCTTAATGAAATATTATTACATTATTATTGTTATTATTATTATTGTAGAAAACAACCTGAATTTAGCCATGCATGAATAAATTTTTATTTTTGGGAAATGTGAATTGACAACAATACCACCCCACCCCTCCTCAAAAAAGATAAATTCATGGGGGATATAATTTTTTCTATCATTTAACAAACATTAAAGAAAAGAGTATGTATGTATGTATGTATGTATGTATGTATGTATGTATATGTGTGTCTCTATAATAATTATAATGCATACTATTCATCAACTAGATGTATACAAAACTATGGTACTTTAAGAAATTTCAAAATGAGAGTTATCATCATTGTGTCTTGGTAACAATTTTTTTAAATGATTAAAAAAAATTTTTTTTAAAAAGGCGCCAAAAAAACAATTTAGTTTGTATGTGAATTAAATTGGCATTCATTCTAAGAATTAACTAAAGTTGATAAGATCAGTTTTTCAGTTCTTTCATTTAGATTCAATGAACCGATGATTGGGTGTGCTTTAATTAATGGCTGATGAATACAGTTTTTATGCTTACGAATATCTATAAAGGCATCTTATATGACTGTATAGATACACTTGGTGTATTTATATGGTCAAAATTATTCACTGTTGTTGAGGTATTCATCAGTTATTCACTCTCAGCTAAGGGAATTCACTTATACAGAATATATGCGAAGTGGCTAGCAGAGGAACACAGAACGTGTGTCATCTGCATGTACCTGCATACGAGAATTGATGTCCGCACTAGAAATTAAACGCAGTACTTTTTGCGTTGAATATCAAAGCCTCCTAAAATTATTACTGATTCCAGTTAGTTAGAACCAAAGCTGAACACAGAAGAGATTTATTTTGAATTAAATTGCTTTACTTTTTGTCAATGTGTCGACAGATAAATGTCAAATTGTGTAATCTATATTAATTGACTAATTTATTCGATTTGTCGTCAGGTTATGACGTGATGATTTTTTCTCTCGACGTTTATAAAAGATCTACCAAGTATTCTTTAAAGTTTACATGCTTAATTGAAGAGGTTTTCTAATAGTATATTCGTGATATTCGTAGTTTTGTCCAGTACTATTCATCTACATAAACTATCCCGAGTGCAGAAGAATGAATGAGATTTTAGTGCTATGTTAAGCCCACATAACTTATTCTAGCTTCTAGATAGGCCAATCTATTCATTCCACTTGAGTCATACTTTGACCGTGTTAATTACTCGCTTATTAACCTTGACTATTTTTATGTGAGCGTATGTGTGTGCACTTCTTATCCCATTCATTATATGTCTGTAGCTTATTTTTTGTTCGTCTATAAATATCGATTAATGCCTGATTAAATCAAGTTAGCTCACACGCTTTCTCCATTGCACGTCATTTCGTTTTGCTCCCTTCGCTTTCTTTGCTTCGTTTCTTCGCTTGTTTGTCTGCATCAACGATTGCATAAAATTTACGTATTCGGAATTCATTCTCATATTTGACTTATTTAATTCCGTTATTCACAACACGATTTAAGTCGATAATTTTATACAAAAATTAGAGACATGTATATCTCAATAGCAATCCGAAACGATTAAACTGGAGTCAGATATAGGGCCACCAGAAGATAAATCATATACTGTAAAAAAATATGGGAACATTTACATCTTAAGTCATTGAATTTTATAGTTGAAAGCGTGAGTCAATTGAGACTAGACCACCATGGAAAACCCGGAAGCACTGGAAGGCCGTTTCGTCCTATTATGGGACTCCTCGGCAGTGCGCATCTACGACCTCGCCTCGTGACATTCGAACCGAGAACCTACCAGTCTCGCGCCAGAACACTTAACCTCTAGACCACTGAATCGACATCCGACGGTGTTTATGTCTAACTCCAACCAATTTTAAATAATGTTTCAGTTCACGATTATTTTTTAAACCATGAATCGATATTATCCAAAAATCATCAACCCAAAATGACATTTTATAAGTGTCTTGTTATAGGTTGAAATTACATAACAGTATATCATTATAATTTGATACAAGTTCAATTAGAAGAACTCCAAGTCTTTTATGGAATTAACACTTCATTATTAGACATCATAATTTGAAATATATCGTATGTAGTTGGTAGTTGCTATGCCTTGTTAATGGAATGTTATGCCTTACCTTACCATCATATTTTCTTTTGTAACAAACAATAATTACATGGTTTATTTTTTACAAGGAAACTAGAAAAAAAAATATCTGAGTCATTAATGTTCATTAGTTTATCCTGACATAATGTTCTATTACTAGTTAAAGTAACTAAATGATTCATTTTTAAAGATCTTACTCTTTATTAAAATGAAGCTTTTACTTATCTAATCATCATATCAATTTTTGTTACAAAAGAAACTGTACTTAGTTTAAGGAAACAAAATAAGGAAAAAAGAGAGATAGAGGGAGAAGGATAGGGAGATAGAGGGGGAGAGGGGGATGGAGAGGCAGAGGGAGGGGGAGAAAGAGGGAATTAAACAAGATTTTAATTATATACATCTAACAAAAATTTTTTATAAACTTATGACTCATAAATTAATGAAACTGAAATGTTTCATAAATTAATAAAATTTTTTTTAAATGTTTTTATTTGTGAAAAAAATTAAGGATACTACCTTTTAGTTCAGTGTCTGAAAAGTCGGAAAAATGAAAAATTTTGATAAAAATAATCTTGATAGTGTTGTAATTGTATTCCGACACGACACAATGATTTTTAAACGTTCTTTAAGCCTTAATGATTCAGGCTAAGCTATTTCGTTTACTATCCTATATATGTGTTATATGTAGTATAAATTATATTGCTATGAAGAGCTGAAGGTCTTATATGAGGCTGTAGGTTCACTATTGATATTTGGAAGAAAGTTTGGGGCGGCCAAACCAAAACGTGGCATCAGAGCTTGAAGTCACTAACTTCTAGTCTGAACCATGTTCATAGATGCAGACTACTTGGTTGTGGTCATAAACGATGGTTGGAGATTCTAGGTGACATGGCTCAGAACCGACCACAATGGGGTAGGTGTATAAATTTCTGTCTTCCCTTAAACCTTGAGATTAAAATTGTTTCATATCTGTCTTCTCATACTATATCCTTATATACAACCCTTCTTTTATATATTAACACCACTAAAATAACTTCTATGAATTTGGTGTTCATCTTGTAGTGCTAACGAGGCATGGCAACTTAAACCAATGCATATCTGTGCCTGATCCTACGTTGTAGTTAATTGACTGACTGACTATTGATATTTTGGATAGTTCGGCATTACTTCTGCAAGTTTTGCTGACTGTTCATACACAAAATTGGTTTGCTGGTTAACCGATTTCATTTATACTGATAGTTGCTTTTCGGTTTTCTCTAGGGCCATTGTCACTGGAACATTGTAAGGCATGTCGCCATTGCTAACAGTAATGAGTTTGATTGTCGTGTAAGCTGAATAGGTCAACTTTGGTCTGTTCATCCAGCGCACAATTGATTTATGCCATCAATGATCAGAATAATTATACATATGATGTATCTGTGTATATGAATGGTGCGAATGGTCCACCAGGGTGATGGGTGACTGTGTGGTTGCATCAAAGGACTGAGCTGTACTATTCAGATTGAGACGTCAAAGCCTTTACGTCTGGTTCTCCTGTGAAGTGGGGTTGAGTTGTACTGCTCGGGCTATAAATTTCAAGCCTCAGAGTTGTTTGGTTCTCCCGTTAAACGGGATTAAGCTGTACTGTTTAAATTGTCACGTGAAAGTCTGGATGGTGTCCGGCTCTCCTGAAAATCAATGTAAAGTTACCCCAGTCCATCAGGGTATATTATATAACTGAATTTGTAAAAATTATTTTAGAAAGGAAAACAATTTGAGTAATAAATATCTTGTATCTACCAAGATATTTCTTGAGAAGTAAGCTAAAATGGTATATAAATTATGATTAAAAATACCAGATAAAATAAGCTGATTCGTGTAGTATTCATTCGATTAATGTATGTTTAATTTCCATATAACATCACCTTTTATTCCATATACGCCCTTGATTAGATAACGCTTTTAAGTTCGAATGCAAATGAGAACATTTGGATTGACTTAAGTGATGACCAGTTAATCTAACATACATAATTGATAAATAATCGTGTAAATTTCATGAACATTCATATAAATAGTATAGAAGTATTTTGGTAATAAAATCTTTTGGGTTAACGGTTTAGTTGCAAAATTTCCAGCGTCATCCTGGACAATATTATTAGGGTAAGTAAAACTTTGAAGAAGTGGCTTACATTAAGTCATAAAATGTCAGAAATACAATTTTTCTATTTGTTGGGATATAATAAAGAAAAATATGTTTATTACTAACTTTCTAATTGATATCATGAATCGATCAATGTAAGACCACCATTGAAAACCCAGAAGCTCTAGACGGCCGTTTTGTTCTAGTGTGGGACTCTTCAATATTGGGCATCCACGACCCTCCATGCGACACCCGAACCAAGGACCCTCGGTCTCGTATGCGAACGTTTAACCTTTAGACCGCTGAGCCAATATCCAACGGTGTTAATATCTAACTTCAACCAATCCACGAAATCGCGTTCATCTGCCATTGTCTGAGGTAATGACCTGTCTCTACCTGACACGGTTTAGCTCTACTGGTCACGGCTTCTTACTAGAACGTCGAGAATTCCCTCACGAAGTTAGTTACTAGTTAGCACATGGTAATTAACTTTTTACCCAATTCTCAATTACAACTTTGGTATTGGTACCTACAAATATTTTCAAGGTTCATTTTATATTGAAGTAAATTTTCTGGTATTTCCATGAGCGTCAAATCCGTTTGTTCTGATGATCATGTTATGATTGGTTGAAATCATTGGTTTTATATAATTATTAGAAAGGATTTGAGCTATACTATCATTGGTATTATTTACTAAAATTTGATCAGTCCATATTGCAGGACAAATGGATTGTCGTTAATATTAGGAAGATCAGAACCAGAGTGCAAGTCCCAAATAAGATGAAACTCTTGTCCCGGATTTCAATGCTAGACATAATCCATCTAGTTATATATTCGATTTTGTTCTATCAGAATGACATAATATAACAGTTGTGAAATAACTGAAAAGTGCACTTTCATATAGTGTAGACCTTATTCTATTTATTTACAATAATACCGAATAACCAACAAACACAATACTACCAATACTATTCACCTGAACTGAAAACGATCATTTCAGTTATGGATAAAAGGCAATCATTAAAAAAAGTTCAGTTATTTATAGCAATCATTTGATTTTATATGTTATGTAACTTATGTTATTAAGGATAAATAAATGATAATTCAAAGGGGAAAACACATTTTCTTTTCGAAAATTCAAATTACTTCAATTATATAATTTTTATATTTTAAGAATAACAAAACAGAAAAATTAATGAATACGGACAAATTTATTCCTAAACTAAATCATAGTTTCAGTAGGGGTTTTGTGGAAATTTTTGTAATTTTATAGTTGAATTTATAAGTCATTTGAAAGTAGACTACCATGGAAAACCTGGAAGCACTGGACGGCCGTTTCGTCCTACTATGGGACTCCTCAGCATTGTGCATCCACGATCCCGCCTCACGAGATTCGAACCCTGGACCTATCTGTTTCACGCGCGAGCGCTTAACCTCTAGACCACTGAGTTGAAATTCAATAGTATCAATGTCAAATCTCAACCCCCACTGATAATAATCATATGCTCAGTAGTGACTGGCTTCAAAAGGTTTTTACTGGATTTCTAGTGAGAAGCACTGACCAGTTGAGTTCAACCTGGTATGTTGTGTGGTGGTTACTCACTAGGGACAGTAGTGGACGGTTGCTCAATTTCGTGCATTGGTTGAAGTTAGACATTAACACCGTTGTATGCTGGCTCAGTGGTCATGAGGTCATGTATTCGTTTGCTAGACCGATAGGTCCTGGGTTTCGAATCTCGTGAGGCGGGATCGTGGATGTCCACTGCTAAGAAGTCCCACAATAGGATGAAATGGCCATTCAGTGTTTTCAGGTTTCCTATGCTAGTCTAGCTTCAATTGACTCATGAATTCAACTATAAATCATATTTATTCTAAATGTTCAATATTCATAATTTAGACAGGAAGACATGTGCACTTAATGGCTGATAACATAATTGTCCTTAAGGTTACAATCATAATTTGTATATTAGATTTATTTAATCCAAAACTTAATTCATCAATTTTTTTTAACAATGACCTCATGTTAAGGTTGTGTTAAACAAAAAAAAAACGAGAACCCAGTCACATCTTACTCAAACTTCATTTTAATTCATTTAAGTCATTTTAATTAAAGTTGAGTATTAAGTGGTTGCTTATTTATTTTGTTTGTCTGTAGTAAAAAAATTGTTTACATTAGTTTATGTATAATACAAAATATGCGACTGATGAATCGGCTTTTTTTTTTAAAAATAATGAATTCATATGGAAGGTTTTTTTGATTTTTCTATGACCTAGGCATTGAATCACCCAAATTTCTGTGACATTCAGGTTAGACAACTAAAAAACACCTTATCAATTTATTGCTGGTTTAGTATTAAAATAATTTTAGCCAATTCTTTTTAATAAATTGTGACAGGAATGGAATAGAATAGGTGGATTGTGGTTAACTGAGGGATCTAGGATGAGCATCTCAGTATATTTTGGATTTGTCAACAAAACTATTTTAGTTCATCCATAGGCGTGTACATGAAGGTTGGGATGTAGCTACAGGCTGATGGTGAGTTACAAATGTGCATCATAGATATCTCACTGTTAATCATATCTATCTATTTTGAAAACCTGTGAAGAATGGTAATACTGAGATAAGTCACTCAGGATGCACATGTTCGCTAAGACTGATAAGAACTTAGTCTTGAATATCAACAAAGGGGTAAATCAAACGTTTTCTAACGACGAACTTTGATATTTGAGTCGATTGAATGGAAGTTAGTTTTCATTGTCAACTGGCATAAACTGAAGCAATATTGATGCTGCATTTCGTTAAACGCTAAGACTCTTCAACGACCCTATACGGTATCGACCTAAAGATCATTGGATTATGTATTGATTACAATTTAAGATAAGTGTTTGTCAGCTATTTAAAAGGTACTGTTTATGATCACTAATTGATAATGTCGCTGTCTCTTATTTATGAGCACATAAAATCCCTGTGATTAATTCCTAATCGAATTGAAGAAAAATACCTGTTTAATCTTAAATTGTTGTGTTATTTTTTTTAGAGATAACAACCAAAGTAACAATATTTGGCTATCATTTAAAATTTATTTCTGACATTACAGTCAAACCTGGGATGATGAGAGTTCAGAAATTTTTTAGGTTGAGTTAATATATAGGGTTGACCACGTTGGATGGTTTGGGACAGTCGACAGGAAATACCAGACCTATGAAATCTATGAGACTTCTGGTAATAAATAACGAATGAAGACGTAGTTAATTGTTGTAAAAGTTGGATTCACTAGAGTGATGATATAATTATTTACAAGTAACCTCAAAAATCATTATCTAAGTAATAAATAAGTAACAAATGGTAAAAGAACAAGTGAATGTAGAAGAATAATTTAAAAAATGTCTAATCTAGATAACTTGGATCAGTCGACCAAGCTTTCAGAGTATAAAGCCTAGTCACATTAACAAAATGTGGTTTCAAACTTTTCTTATAACTGAACATAATAGTCTGATTATGTGAATATATACATGACACGGCAGTTCTTCAAGTGTCATTACATTCTGGTTTATCTCTTAGCATGCATATTTTACTAAGTACTTCATCTGGTTAAGGGTATTCACTAAACCATGAATAACTTTCTTTAAACATCAGTTTTCACACATTCATACTATCAAGAGGAAAAATGTTAAAGTATGAGGAAGTATTTGTTCTCTTAAATTACTGGATCATTTTTCTCTGGATGTTACAATTTATACAGTCTTAAGCTGTTTACTATTGCTCTAAGAATTAAAGGCTTTGTCAG
Organism: Schistosoma rodhaini; assembly: GCA_944470415.2. Classification (NCBI taxonomy): domain Eukaryota; kingdom Metazoa; phylum Platyhelminthes; class Trematoda; order Strigeidida; family Schistosomatidae; genus Schistosoma; species Schistosoma rodhaini. The sequence continues at coordinate 34,281,711 of OX104037.1, forward strand.
TAGTATGTTTTAATCATAGTATTGAGCTAATTTTGTATCACTTTCTACATTATTCTGTTTTTTTGTTTTTGTTTCGGATTAACTAGTATATCAAATTGTATAAATCCACTTTTTGACTTTCAACAACTAGCTATACAACTGATAAGTACTTTCATCAAATACTACCATAATTTGGGGATAACTGACATTTCGATAGATCTACGTTTTACGTAATACCATTTCTGGCTAGGAATCTGTTGTTTTTCCCCACTCTTTACCTCTCCCTCTTTTCTTCTTAACTCAAACAACCTCTTTGGAATTCTCAGAAGGTAAACAATATATGCATTCGTTTAATTCAACTTTCCTTTAAGATACTATAGTTGAGATCTTTGTTATTTTATTATTAGATACATGCAGTTGACAAAGATGTTGGCGTGAATGCACAAATATACTACAGTTTACAAGAGAATGAATTATTTGTGCCGTATTTTAAAATTGATCCAATTATGGGTTGGATTGTGAATTCAGCTGAACTTGATCGTGAAGCACAAGTAATATTTCAGGTAAATTATAAATGAATCGTTATTTAATATAATGAATAATTTAGTAGATTATTAAATTTTCAGCAATCTATACCATAAGGCATTGAACAATGGTTACAGTCCTTGTTGAAAACTTCTCAGAAAGATCCAGGTCCAAAATAATAGTGACTAAATTGAATTTAGGAAAAGTAGATTTTATTATTGATCGTCTTAGTGCTAAAAAATAGATTTTTGATCATATCTTTTGTAATTCATAATTTCATAAAGTTTTCTTGTCTTCCGATATATTTCCATCCTCTGAGGTAGCTGAGCTTACTCGATGAGGAGCCCTAAACACTTGTGAGAAAGACCCACCTACAGCCTTGAGAAAACTGGTACTTTCTATAGGATTTTATCTGCGGTTACTCAGGCTTACAATCAGAGGCGTTATCACTGAGTTATTCAGGGTTGGCCGAAAACTGAATAGTGATCAATGTCGTGTTTGTTTAGATATTATTGCTACTAGGATTTTATCGAACAACTTGAAATGTGGCCGCTAATCAATTTAAATTGACATATCATTATATTATTCACCAAAACGGCAATCTACTCAAATCTGTAAAGTTGAGGACTTTTATGATCATAGTATTTCAGTCCGTGAGTAAATCAACTGAATCGCAAACATTTTCGTAACATCACTTTAGTTACTTGAGAGATTTTTATCTCGTAATGGTTTTCAGAACTACCATAATCGCACTCTCTGAGAATCCAAGCCAGAATGACCCGAAAAACTTAGTTAAATAAATTTATATCACAAGTTAATTTTAGTTAAATAGTTAAATAGTTAAGTGAATTCTCAAAATGAATAGTTCAGTAAATTTTCGACATCCATGCTACCTTCTTCTGTTTTACGGAAACACCTTAGCTAAAGGCGTTTGGCCAAGCATCTCCATCAGATCATGAGTGGGCAATCTTTTATTCTCGACCTCTGGTTTGACTGGGTTTTAAAGACTACAATCTTGTCAAACGACACACACTGACATTCATACTTACAGAAAAGAAAAAGAAATTTAATCAAATAAATTAAGATTATTCATGATTAGTCATTTCTAGCAAAAACGAGATGTTCTCATACAATTAAACTCTGTTCTTATTTGACATTTGAGCCATTCGTAGATAGTTAATGTGTGTGTTTTAATTTGACGAAATACTTCGTGTTATGAATTCTTTAGTGTACCAAAAATATAATATTGAATATAGCCATGGATAACAATGTTGGCAATATTAATCCTATATAAAAATAGACATATATTGGATATTAGTATATTGAGTTCGATGCTTCGAATACTTAAAAGACTGACTTCCTAGTGCCTAGTATTCTTTCAATCTCGAATTTAAAACGAAAAACAAAAGCTATACTTAGATGATCAAATTATGTACAAAGTCATAGGATTTTGGGTGACCTTGACATCACAGAAGCTTCGAAAAAGAGTGAAAAGTCTGCTTTAAAACTCGACATTTATTCGCTCAGAAGAACGAAAAGATTCTTAGTGATTTTCAGAAAGCATTGATTGGTCAAAGTGTTTTCGACATTACCTTAAGCTCCTAGAGAGTTTTTCAAGGAATTATCAAAAACTTTGAACATTATAAGAACATAATATAAAACGTAAGTAAGGCTATATCATTGAAATTATCCAACTTCGTTGACTTGTGACAAATATTCTGTAGTTGTGAGCTTACATATCACTTTGTGTCGGACCAAAAAGTATATCAACCCAAAAACGGCAACAAAGTTATTATGTTCAAATGCAAATATAATAGTATACAATTTAGAAACTATGAACACAAATAAAACTTAAGGGACGTTACTTAAATCAGCTCATTAGTGCATGTCCTATTGCGTTTGGTATCAGAATCCACAATTTTAGATAATTAATAATTCTAGTGAGATTGGTATGGCTCCAGTAATATAGCAAGACGTAGAATATAATGGAAATGTTACCACAGTATATAAATATGGATAAAAGTTATTTTATAGTTCGATTATCATAACCACAGGCAATGGAGAACGAGAGGCATGTGTATAACGGTGTATTTATGAGCGGTTAACAGTGTCATGCTATATGGGATTCAAAAACGGAAGGAAGCGTGTTCAAGGACATACACTTAAACAACATATACAATCATTTTGTGATGAGTGTACAAAATAAATGCGAATAATATCAAAAACTATTTACGAAATAGGTTCGCTATGCTTATCTCCACAACTTCAAACTAGAACCCACCGAGGAAATGTTTACACAGTTGTTTAGTATGCTCGACCTTCTATAAATAGTTTAAAATTAAAAGAATTTCATTTTCTCTGAATAAATTGACCATCATTATTTCTTGGACATTTGTTGAAAGATTTCAATGTTATTCTTTTCTAAATAAAATTAATCTAATGAATCATTGGGAAAAAAGAAAACATAGTAATCAATTAATGCCAATAATCGGCAATCTTTGTTTCAAAAAAAGTAAACGACTATTCACTGTTTACCTTAAATCTTATTGTCATTATGAATCTACATACAAAAACAATCATTTACCTACATTCAACAATTGATCAGATATGTCGTAGCTTTGTAACGAATAAAACAACTGTCATTCATACATCACTATTACCGATAGTAGAAGATAATTCTTTGTAAAAAGGAACAATAATAATAATAATAATGTAAAGTTATTATAAATGAATAAACAATACTGTGGGAAACAAAACAATGAAACAGTGAGAGAATATAAGAGGAAAAGTAATTAAATAAATAAATAAGTAAATATTGCAAAAAAGGAAAACAAACAAACAAACAAAAACAACAACAATAATGCCGTCCGAATTCATTTAGTATTGTTTGCTTGAATATTCCGATTGATGTTTGGGACTGCAATTGATCAGTCACTTATTAGCATATGTGCATACTGTGCGTATTGCCTCGATATGGCGAAGATAGTGGATAGTGACGTTTGAAGCGAAAGGTACTGGGTTCGAGTCCCAGAGGGAACGTAAACTCTGAGATTCAGGTAAAACTAGTTGACGAGTCCCAAATAGAACGAAGTGCGCGTCCTGGATTCCACTGCTAGCCACTATCCATCTTTACTTATAATGCTGGAGAATTAAGGCTATATCGAGGCATTACTCACAGTATGCACATACGTCAATAAGATACTGATCAATTACGGTCCTAAACATCAATGGGAAGATTCAAACAAACAATACTACTTGAATTTAAACTTCACCCAATTGCACAAGCAAATGCCTATCAGGACTCAGTAGCTAAGTGGATAACGCGATGACGTTAGCGGCGAAGGGTACTGGGTTCGAGTCCCAGAGTGAACACCAACTCAGAGATGCAGGTAAATCCAGTTGACGAGTCCCAAATAGGACGACACACTCGTCCTGGATTCCACTGCTAGCCATTATCCATCTTTATTTGTAATAATTCAGTTCAGTTAATTAGTTTTTTTAAAATTTATGTTTAATAATCTATTGGAATATTCAATGATTGATTAATTTTTATACTGCATATGTTGTAATGCAGTGACTAACATGAAGTGGATAGGATTGAAGGGTAATATTAATTGACTAAGTAATATAAGTATATAATATAAGTCATACTGATTTGTTTAGTTCATATTCCAGAACATTCTTTTCATATGTTTCGGTATTATGTTAGTAGATATAAAATAGACACATGAATGAAACTGATTTTCCACTTGAATTCATAATCAATTAAAGTCCAATATATTTCTGTTCCTGATCCTTAATAATGAATGAATTAAATCTATAGAGTTTTTAATGTGACCTGTATGCTAAAACACTATTATTTGTCATTAAATAGTTCAAGGTGACCTATGTGAATCACTGGATCTATATATCGTACTGACAGATATTCATTAGGAAAAAATATTTTTAATTTTTATGATATTAGTCGAACTCTCTCAGTGTTTCAAAACTCATATCGCTCGATATCATAACGAAAGATTAGGCTATTAAGCAATTCAGACTATAGATGACCTCCTCTATCAAAACAGGTTACCTAAAATTCTCAAGTATTCTTTACTGGAAAGTTTCAATTATCAATTATCAATTTCAATTATCTAATTATCATATTGGTGTATAGTGGATCAAGTCAACGATGGTTGAAATTCAAAGTACTATAGAGATGAAATCTTTTATTGTTTATTATTCTGATCATTTCATATGGATGCAAGTAAACTTCTAATATCATCCATACTTTTAGTATGTAACAGCAGCCTCTGCACCAATAGGCCAAGATTCTCAAATACAACATGGAGAATGCCAACCCAGTCACACTTGATGGAGAAACTCTGGAAAATGTGGAAACATTCACGTACCTGGGGAGCATCATCGATGAACAAGGAGGGTCTGATGAAGACGTAAAGGCAAGGATTGGCAAAGCAAGGGCAGCATTTCTACAACTGAAGAATATATGGAACTCAAAACGACTGTTAACTAACTTCAAAGTGAGAATCTTCAATACAGTCCTGCCGTACGGAGCTGAAACTTGGAAAACTACTTCAGCCATCGTCAAGAAGGTACAAGTATTTATAAACAGTTGTCTTCGCAAAATACTCAAAATTCACTGGCCGGACACTATCAGCAACAGCGTTTTATGGGAGAGCACAAATCAGCTTCCAGCTGAAGAGGAAATTAGGAAAGGAAGTTGGAAGTGGATTGGACATATATTGAGGAAATCACCAAACTGCATCACGAGGCAAGCCCTAACTTGGAATCCGGAAGGAAAGCAGAAAAGTGGACGGGTGAAGAACACATTACTCCGGGAAATAGAGGTATATATGAATATGATGAATGTTAACTGGAAAGAACTGGAAAGGATTGCTTGGGACATGGTTGGATAGAGAATACTGGCGTGCGGCCTATGCTCCTCCTCGAGGAGTAACAGGCCTAAGTAAGAAAGTAAGTTTTAGTATATGGAAAGAAAATTTGATCTTGAAAGTAGAAAGTCGAATAAAGATTATCATAATATCAAAACTTTATACATTTTACAACAGTATAAAACACACACACACTCTTATATTCTACTATTATTATTATCATCATTAATATTCATTATTGAAATAGGTTATTTCATGTAACAGGATAATATCCTTTTTTAAACTTCATCTATATTCACAATGAACTGATTGACTTTAATGACCTAATTTTTAAATATAGAAATTAGGATTTTAGTATAGTCTTTTTGTCAAATTACAAAAAAAGGAACATAATGAGGACGAAGTGAATTCATTGCATTTTTATTTTTTAATGATTCAATGAAGTTAGTTACCTTTCATGAATGTAGACATTCAGTTGCTTTCGTCTTCTCATACCCTCTTCAGTCATTATTATTAATAGTTAGTATTATCACCACCATCATGATTGATGCATTCTTCCTTCTTTCATAATTATTATCATTTCCATCATTTTGTCTGCCGTACTCATAATAGATTGCACATATATTTCTAATATTCGATTACGTCGTATTACCCCCCCCCTTTGTTTTATTAGTTCATCTATAAATGGAAATTATATGAATACGGACATTAAGAATAATTATTTTTCATTTGTGAACTAGATAATTTTCTGCATGTTGAATGAAAAATTACATTTATCAAATATTTTATTGATTAAGTGATATAAATCACTGTGTGTAAGTTGAGGATTTAGAAGTTACGAAATGAAATGAATTCACTTTACCTTCACAATATTTGTCCTACTGGTTTAATAAAAGCTAATCGAGAGCAATAATTGAATGAATTATTCTTCTTTTGTCATTCCTTCATATCTGTCTTCCTTTCTATACTATATCCTAATATACAACCTTTATTTTTTTATATATTACCACCACTAAATTAATTCTATGAATTCGGTATTAATCTTGTTGGGTTAACGAGGTATGGCAACTTGGACCGATGCATATAAGTGTCTGATCATACGTTGTAGCTGACTGACTGACTGACCTTTTTTGTTATTTTTTCATACTACGTATTTCGGTGAGACTTGTTATATCGATTGTGAGAGTGCCTTGTTAATAAATGACGTGATGATCCCCGTCAATGAAAAAGAAGTGAGTTATCGATCAAAGAAATGATACAAGAAACCCGAACGAGCAGTCTTGAGCACTTATTAGTCCTGCTTTCTGCCTAGCCCAGCCAGTTAAGTCCAGAACACCAATAACAGCCTATTCAATGTGAATTATTATTCACAAACATACTGGGTTTTATACCAAACAAACTGACCACATCGTATCATAAAATAGAAAATAACATTTGTACAAGCTTCAGCTCAAAGTGGATATGAATAAGGGGAAACAGTAATTAGTGGACTAGGGATAACTCAAGAATGGTAAATCGTATAATAATAGTCTATAGATCAAAATAAAGTTTATAATAAGAGGGACACGAATATGATACAATAGGAAATATATATCACATCGTTCAATAAATAGATCTCAAAGTTACCATTTATAAATCTCCACGGCGTATAACAAGACTATAATTTATGGATGAACCAATTAGATTTGGGGTAACAAGTTTTGGATTTTGACGTGAAATTTATTCATCCATTCGCCTAAATAACGTCTTGGCATTTTAGCTGATATCAGTTCATGATGGGAACAGTAAATTTAATTCTTAACCATAACCATCAACTGTAGATCACAATCTTAATTCTTCTCATTGCCTAATAATTCTAACTTGGCCCTATTAAGTAGGTTAATATTCTCAGGGTCACTTTGACGTTGCTCAAAGGTTGTCCGTAAATTATACTCTCACTAGTATTTCTATTTGAGCAATCAACAATATGGTGAACCCAGGACTTTTGTGCAGGATCGTGTATGCCCACTCCTGAAGAGTCCTATAGTAGGGAGAAAAGGCCATTCATTGCTTCCAGGTTTTCTGTGGTAGTCTGACTTTAATTGACTCATGAATTCAACTATTAAAGTGTGTAATACCTTTATTTGATTGCCAAGCAAATGAGTAGAAAATCGAAAACAAATATTGGTTGTATAAAGCCTTGTTTATTGATTCTATAAATTTCCAGCTCCAAATGATGTTGTTACTAACGCTTCCGATGAATTGAAGTTTGAGGAGTAAGGTGGTTTTTTTCCATGAAAATGACTTTATCATCTTCTGTGATTGTGAAAAAATAATCTTAAAGTAAATAAATTCAAATCAAAATACTATCCAGCACCTTTAACATTTGGTATCCTATCATCAGAATACATCATAATGTATAAATATAGTTATAAAACTAAAGTAGTTTACTTCATGATACATGGATAATTTTCTCTTACACTCATTTCTGTTTACTCATTCATTTTATCATCGATTTAATAGAACTGTCATTGTAAAAACAAGCCAATTTATTGTTGTTATATTGGGGATAAAAGAAAAAAACAAACTCAGGAGAACTTAATCTTATCCGACATTACATAGTAACAATTTTTAATGAACTGAAAGTAGAACACACATGAGTGTAGCATTTGAGATGGTGGAGAAGATTTGTAGCTCAGGTGGATGACTTTGATGGAGATTTGTTCTTTGAGTTGGATGGTGTAGCATTTAAACGAGTTTTTTCTACATGGATTCAACTGTATCTTAGATAAATATCAATGATAATAATAAGTAAGAGAGGAAACATGATTTGTTTTGATATTTATTAATAATTTAATTAATTAATATTTCATCCTTCGATTGCATGACAAAACTGATGCATATGATAAGCATGTTTATCAACTAATATAAATGAACAGTAGAACCTGGAAACGCTGGACGGCCGTTTCGTCCTATTGTGGGAATCTTCGACAGTTCGAATCCACGATCCCACCTCACGAGATTCGAACTCCGGACCTATCGGTCTTGCGTGCGAACGCTTAACCTCTAGACCACTGAACCAACCGGTATCCAGCGGTTTTATTAACTAACGTCAACCGATCAACGAAATCAAGCGACACATTCACCACTGTATTCAGTAGGTTAATATTTAACAACGGACCCGGTCCAATGGTCAGTTTTTCTCACTAGAACTCCATGAATTACCTCTTGAAGCCAGTCACTAGTGAGCATACGATGACTATTATCAGAAGGGGTTTTTGTGGGTATTTAAGTAATTTTAATAGTTCAGATCAAAAGTCATTTAACTAGTTTGTTTTTTCTTCGAAAATTAAAATGTAACTAATTTAGGCAATAAATATGATATCAAGGTGTCGGTAGATTGTAGCTTTTCTTTTCTAAACATGCGGTGTTTTTTTTTGAGGACGGTGAATGAAACACTTTAAGAAATAATATGACTATGCTTTAGCTATTGAATAAACCGATGGTTGATTGATTTCAATCTTCGTCATTTAGAAATTAGATGACTTGCGTTGAAAGGCTTATATATTTCAAAATCTTCTTCGGTTCTTGAATAAAATCTAATTCCTTAAATGTTTAAAAGAAAGAAAGGAAAAATGTGATAATGATTAGTCCCAGAAACTAACGTCAGATAGAAAAAGATCGATAATCAAACGGTAATAACACAGATGTTTCCCTGTGATTTACAACTCCAAAACAATTTGTACCACACTGTTAACACAGGAGCTTGTCCATGGTTACAGGTTTCACCTCAAACTAAATAATTTTGGATCGCTTAAATGAAACACAATGTTTCGCGTTTTCAAATACGATCAAATTTAGATATCGCAAATTATCAAATTAGTGACGTTAAAATATTATGCTTATGCTGGGCCTAAATATCTTGAATTTGATCTCGTATTATGAAGTGAGCTCGCACTTCTGAGAAGCTCCAAGTTGTTGCTTTCTTTCTCGTGATCTTCAACAGCACACTCATTGATGTCATTTAATGTAAAATGTCATATATTGATTTTAGTACGAATAGAACCCCAAACAAATGAATTGAGAGTATCAATGTAGTTTCATTTGTATTAGGAAGAACAAATCTGAATTTATTTAATATTGAATTTGTTTTTCATGACTACTCCGGTTGTATTACTAAATAAAGATGAACTGAGATAACTAAACAAATTTGTTTTTGTAAAACCTCTCTAACAGTTTTGCGATCAATTCGCAGGGAATTAACATTCTTCTAGTAACGTACTTGTAAACCTGACAGATATGAGGGTATATGTTATTGATCAGTTAGTATTTCGTTTAAATATCTCTGCCAAGCAGAAGTTTACTTTTAGACAAAATAAAATAATAGTAATTTATCTAACTGTTATACCTAGTGATGACAGGTCTAACTTTCTTAGGGACTACAAGATCCCTCAATATTTCATATGCGCTTAGATAATGATTAGGAATCATCCCAAAATGCAGGTTCAAAGATTTTTGTCGGTTGTTATCAATTACCGATTAGTTGTCTGAAATATGTATGATTTGCAAAACCAGACTAAAAACTGGAAAATCTGATGAATCCCTCAGTCTTATATTAAAGACCTTCAAAAGAATGGAATGTTTTAAAATGTGAATACAATTATGTAACTATTTCAATAATTTTCTAATTTTTTTAATGGTGTATTATAAGCCTTTTTCTGTCTATCCTTCGGAAAAGAGAAGCCAACCCCATATCTTAATACTGATTTACCTAGTTGGGAAATGTGAAATTTCGTGAAATTGAAATATAACCAACATTAAGATAATCATCTTTATTGGTAATGATTGATGGTCACCCTATTTTATGAATGGACTTAATTTAGAGATAGAAACTCTTACTGTGGTCCAATGTTAAAACACCATAAGAAACTATCGTCTTAAACGCTATTGCTGATTAGATCATGGGCACACACTGGATAATGAGTCCTAATCTTGAAAGAACGAGCTGTCCAATGTTGTTTATTTAAACAATTTTACTGACAAATTAAGAAACCTATCAATTTAATTTGTTACACAATCAGTTACTATATTCTTATAAGAACATTTTTAAAATTCTCATCACTTACCATTAGTTGACTTTATTATTCTGTACGTTTTTAAAAAAAATTGGCGAAAATTTTTTCCCTACTTATCGGATGTACGCCATTTTGCAATTAACCACCACCTCCCCATGAATTTCAAAAAAATACTGAAACCAATCATTATTTTACTTTACTTTTTACTTACTTACGCATGTTACCCCTTGTGGAGGAGCATAGGCTACTCACCAGCATTTTCCATCCAACTCTGTTCTGGGCAATCCTTTCTAGTTCTTTCCAGTTGTTATTCATTCTTTACATATCTGCTTCTATTCCTCGTCGTTGTGTGTTCTTTGGCCCTCCTCTTTTCCGATTTCCTTCCGGATTCCAAGTTATGTCTTGCCTTGTAATACACACTGATGATTTCCTTAATGTATGTCCTATCCACTTCCAACGTCTTTTCCTAATTTCCCTTACAGCTGGAAGCTGGTTTGTCCTCTCCTATAAAACGCTGTTGCTGGTGAAAGCAATCATGAACACACATTATTAGAGCATGGAATTTTACATTTTAAAATAAATTGTATATATATATATATATAGTTTTTGGCCATAAAGATTATGTAATTTCATTTTATATTCATTAAATTAATTTCCCAATACCGGTTTTTACATCTTTCATCTTAGCTTACTGTCCTAGCAATCGATGGAGGATATGATGCATTAGATTCTAGTAGATTGCAGAGATCTCTTAATCAGATTAAAAATTATCATACAGCTACAACACAAGTACTTATAAATATATTAGATGAAAATGATAATCCACCTGAATTTCGTGGTCCAAGACAATTTGCTGTTGAAGAAAATCAATCACCAAATACATGGATTGGTGATCTACAAGTAATAGATAGAGATGAAGGAAATAATAGTGAAGTTATATTTACATTATTAAATGGTAGAATGAAAAACAATAATAATACTGAACAACCCACAAAAAGAATTAATGAAAATATGTTACATCGCAATAGTGTACCAATTCATTTGCTTGAAAATGGAAGTTTATTTACTACAAAATCATTGGATAGAGAAAAACAGGTAAGTACTTAGATTCACTTGATATTGTTTGTTTGAATCTTCTCAATGATGTTTAGGACTGCAATTGATCAATCTCTTATCGGCTTATGTACGTATTGCTCCTATATAGCCCTAATCCAGAAGCAATATAAGCAAAGATGGATCGTGGCTGGCAGTGGAATCTAGGACGCGCGTTTCATCTTATCTGGAACTCGTCAGTTGGGTGTACCTGCATCTCGGAGTTGATGTTCACTCTGGGACTGGAACCCAGTATCGTTCGACTCAAACGCCAACGCGTTATCCATTCGTACTGTTATTTTTTTTAGATTTCAGTCATCAATCTCTTACCATGTTGTACCTTTGGATACATATCACAGTTGATTTTACTAACTATAAAACCACTAATAACCCATGCAAATACATTCAAATGTAGAAAAAAGGAATATTTCTAAAAATCAGATAACTTTAATATTTCGCTTAATAGTCTAGTCTGAATATTGAAACTATTGAGTATATCAATAATGTCACAAAATAACTATCTACTAAAGTATATATATATATATATATATATATATATATACATGTTTGGCATGCTCACTAAAAGTCCCTAAATATTTTAGTCAGGATCACATCATTCATCCCATTTGTTAGTCTCAAAACAAAATTCATCAGATAGATTAAGAAAAGTAAATAAACAGATAATTGCTTGTTTATGTTTTTTATGTTAAACAGACATATTATCGATAACAGATCAGAGTAATAATAATTAACTAAGGTATTCAATGTACCATGTTGTTGTCAACTTTCATAAATGTATGAATAGTAGACAAAATGTTATTTGCTTACTAATCTTTCATTCATATATATAAAGTTAATTATAAGCAAAGATGGATAGTGGCTAGCAGTGAAATCCACGACGCGCGTTTCGTCCCAGTTGGGACTCGTTAGCTGGATGTACCTTCATCTCAGAGATGATATTCACTCTGGGACTCGAACCCAGTACCTTTCGCTGTAAACCACTATCCATCCTTGCTTACAATGGTTGTGAAATAAGGCTATATCGAGGGAATACGCACAGTATGCATATATGCCAATAAGATACTGACCAGTTTCAGTGCTAAACATCAATAGGAAGATTCAAACAAGCAATACTAAGTGAATTTAAAGTTAATTATACTTTATATTAATTTTATAAATCATTCAATTTTAAAAGTATGTTTAAGGCTTCGGCTATCAATTGTTCTATGAAAAAGAAACCCCTGTAGACTTTAACCATGGTGTAATCAATCATTGGAAATTTGAATGACAATCCTATTGACCCTAATAGGATGAGTAAATTAAAATTAAAACATAATTTGAAGAAAAACTCACTATTTATTATTTATTTATTATGAATTTATTCATGAAGATAGCTTTTGGCTATATATATAATCACTAGGTTTTGATATAAATGATTTGTACATGTATCTTTATCTTTCAATACATCAGTTTGAACATATTTCATATAATTTGCTACACATTTAAGCATGACTAAAAAAAATTGTTATTTAAGATAGAGGTTTTTGTGGAGATTTTAGTAATTTAATAGTTAAGATCATGAGTCAATTGAAGTTAGACAAACATGGAAAACCTGGAAACACTGGACAACCGTTTCGTCCTAATGTGGGACTCCTTAGCAGTGCGCATCCATGATCTCTTTTCACGAGATTCGAACCTAGGACCTATCAGTCTCGCGCGCGAGCACTTAACCACGAGACCACTGAGCGACGATCCAACGATGTTAAGGTCTAACTTCAACCGATCCACGAAATTGAGCGACACATCCACCATTGTCATCGGAGAGTTCCCATCTAACAACCGACCCAGTTGAACTCCACAGGTCACTGCTTTTCATTAAAACTTCAGGGAATATCTTTTGATTCCAGTCACTAGTGAGCATATGCTGATCAATATAAGAAGGGGTTTTTGTAGATATTATAGTAATTTTAATAGTCCAGATCATGAGTCAATTGTAGTTAGACCACCATGAAAAAACTGGAAACACTAGACAACTGTTTCGTGCTCGCGTGCGAGACTGATAGGTCCTAGGTTCGAATCTCGTGAAAAGAGATCATGGATGCGCACTGCTAAGGAGTCCCACATTAGGACAAAGCGGTTGTCCAGTGTTTCCAGGTTTTCCATGTTTTTCTAACTTCAATTGACTCATGATCTCAACTATTGAAAAATTTCTATATTCAAAATTTACTGATATATGATCAAACAATCTTTTGGCAATAACTGAATAATATTTCCATAGTTGCATTTAATTGATCATTGAATTGTGATCAACATTATATCTATCTAGTCTTTAAATGTCGATCAAGTTTTATCAATCAAGTTGCAATGTACTTATTAGTCTGGGTAACTGGACGCGGCATGGATTATGTTGAGATTTAGGTGGTTACAGATTGTCAACAGAAAACTGGTATTATCATAACATATGTTAGCATTTCAGTCCTTTCATTTCCTATATGTTAAAGGTGAGAGAACAGTGTTCAAATTTGTCAGTTTACAGTTCCTTACTTGTCAAAGCACACATATTATTGCAGTTAAAGTTAGAATAACACTACAGTTCGGTATATTCAAATAGGTGAATACCTTGAAAGGTCAAGCATACAAATTACATCATTTCATATCATTTACAAGGAAAAAGAAATTATCGTGTTCTTGCATTTAAGGTGAATCAGAGGGAAGGAGGGGGTCTATCAATTTTTTTCTTGTTTCATATCATTTGAAAATGATTCAATGTACGTTGTTAAGTTGACTTTTCTGTTTTGTTTTTTTCTTTTTTTCACACAATTTCTATATTTAGTCTTTATATTGTTTTGAAGTTGTTGTGTCAGATAAAGGTGTAGAAAGATCACATTCTACAGCTGACACAATCTGTGTACGTGTATTGGATCTGAATGATAATAGACCATATTTTATTGAAATTAAAGGTGCTGAACAAAGTAAGACAAATTGTTTCTGAAGCTTAATTATTTGTTTATTATTATATCCAACAGTTAGTCAGTATTCAAAACATCCACGAATAATACAATCCAGTTTTATAAACTGATCTAGTAAACTACAATGACGTTAAATTTTTAACAAATTGTTAGTGAGACTATAACATATGGACAACATTAGAGCGACGCCAGAAAGACTTTGAGAGTGTCAACCTACTTACTAGGGCTCAATGAGGATTGTAAAGCAATTTAAAAATTAGTGATTATAATTCACCGTTGATGGTTAGAGTTAGGTATTAGATTCACGGTTTGTCATCACGAACTGATATAAGCTAAAATCCTAAGACGCCATTTGGTCAAATAGGTGAGTGAATAATGCGCCGAAATCCAAGAAATGTTATCCTAAATCTGATTGGTTCGTCCATAACTTATTGTCTCGCCAAATTTTTCTATTTAAAAAATGTATTTCTGAATGGTTTTTGGTAAGAAACTAAATTCGGAAATAACTATCCTAATGAACGGAAATTAATAAAACAAGTTCAAACTAGATCACAATCTCGATCACTTTCGTGCCGATTTAAGACACATCAGTGACCAAACATGGAACTCACAAGAATAAACATGTGATTATTGTTTGGTTTAGTAGTTTGCAAAGATTAGTTTTATATAAAAAACATATTCTTCTAGGATGATTATTGTGTAGATTTGGGGGTAGGCACCATGAAGGTATCCCAAATGATAATAACATGACTACTATATGACTACTGGCTTTCAATACTTTTCTAATTGATGCTGAATAATGCTTTATAGCAAAAATCATTTTCCTCAAATTCCGAACAAAATAGTACTCATTGATGATTTAAGTATGATTAAGATAAAAATAATAACCAACACCAAGATCAGAATTTTCAATACAAATGTCAAGACAGTTCCACTGTATGGGGCGGAAACGTGGAGAACTCTGAAAGTCATCATCCAGAAGATACAAGTGTTTATTAACAATTGTCTATGCAAAATACTTCGGATCCGTTGGTCAGACACTATCAGCAACAAGTTACTGTGGGAGAGAACAAACTGGACTCCATCCAGCGGAAGAAGGAATCAGGAAGAAGCGCTGGAAGTGGATAGGACACACATTGAGGAAATCAGCCAACTGCATCACAAGACAAGCCCTCACATGGAATCCTGAGGGTCAAAGGAGAAGAGGAAGACCAAAGAACACATTTCGCCGAGAAATGGAGACAGACATGAGAAGAATGAATAACAATTGGATAGAACTAGAAAGGAACACCCAGGACAGAGTAGGTTGGAGAATGCCGGTCAGCGGCCTATGCTCCACTGCGGGGGGGCATGCGTAAGTAAGTAAGATCGAAATAAGAATTAAATTTTCCAAGTTCAATCAGTGCAACACTAAACCACTGAAAAAGGATAGTCAATTTCAACAGAATTTCATTATACAATTCAAATTCCTTTGATTATCAATAGTTATTCATTTTCATGATGAACCAAGTTACTAGAAATCGGTAAAATGGCATACTAAATCTATTTAGTATATTACCTCATACCAATTGATTCCTTATTTATAATATTCCCAGTGGATTTAAAACCAAGTCTGTTGTGAGATATCAACTCACTGAAGACAATTAAGGAATAGTTGCTCAATTTCGTGGACTAGTTGAAGTTAGACATTAACACCGTTGGATGCCGGTCGGCTCAGTGTTCTATCGGTTAAATGCTCTGGCACAAGACTTGTAGGTCCTGGGTTCGAATCTCATGAGGAGGGATTGTGGATGCGCACCGACGAGGAGTCTCGCAATAGGACGAAACGGCCGTCCAGTGCTTCCAGGTTTCTCATGATGTTCTAGCTTCAATTGACTCACGCTTTCAACTATGAAAATACTAAATCTCCATAAAACCTTGTTCTGATAATAATTATAATGAAATCAATTTATTTCTTTTTTTAAATAGTATTAATGATAGCATATTTTACATAGTTTTCTAACAATATACTAACTATGCTACTATTAACTACTCAATATAATGTCTACTATAAATTGTACGTACAATTTGATTTATTCAATTTACACTCAATTACAAAAGCAAATGTACATAACTACTATTCTAATGTTGACAATTTTTGTGATTACGCCAAATCTATCCAACAATAATGAGTTAATCACATAATAACAATAAAAAAAAGCAACTAATGATGCCGAAAAATCATAAAAAAAATCAATAATAATAATAGTAATAATAATAGTAATGGTAATAGTAATAATAATAGGGATGCTTTTAATCTTCTCTATATTTACATTACCATATTGTCTGTATATTGTGATAATGTTACAATAATGGATCTATTTGTTATTCATATCAAACTAATATATCTTTACCATTAATCATTTAGCACCATGATAATAATATTGTTCTATTCTCTCTAAATGTAATGTATAAACATTATTGTTGTTTAAAATAATTCGTAGTAAATTTACATGATATGGTTGCTTTAAGGTAATTGAAATGATATAGTAGAACAATGAATACATATATATACGTGTTTTTTTGGGGGGGGATTGATTGAAAAGATGAAATCAACAAGATGTATATGAAAATAAATAAAGTGATTAGATCTGATGTAATTTATTTTTGAAGATAGTAATGTTTAGTTAGTATATGGATGATAGATACTAAAGGACTTCTTGAATATGATTGAAGTAAATGTTTATTACTGGCATTATAAACAATGATGGATAGTGGCTAGCAGTGGAATCCAGGACGCGCTATTCGTCCTTGATTATAATGCTTGTATATTAAGGCTATATCGAGACAATACGCACAGTATGCAGATCTGCCAGTAGGAGACTGACCAGTTGCAGTCCTGAATATCAATGGGAAGATTCAAACAAACAATACTAAATGAATTTAAACTTCAACCCATTGCACGAGCAAGTGGCTATCAGAACTCAGTAGGTGAGTGGATAATGCCATGACATTTGAAGCGAACGGTCCTGAGTTCGAGTCACAGAGTGAACATCAACTCTGAGATGCAGGTAAATCCAGTTGACGAGTCCCAAATAGAACGAAACGCGCATCCTGGATTCCACTGCTAGCCACTATGCATTTTCGCTTATAATGCTTGTGATTTAAGGCTATATCGAGGCAATACTCACAGTATGCACATATGTCAATGAGAGACTGATCAATTCCAGTCCTAAACATCAATTGGAAGATGCAAAAAAACAATACTAAGTGATCGAAGGGGGGTTTTGTGGAGAATTTAGTATTTTCACAGTTGAAATCATGAGTCAATTGAAGCTAGACCACCATCGAAAACCTGGAAGCACTGGATGACCGTTTTGTCCTATAATAGGAGTCCCATAATAGGACGAAACGGTCGTCCATTGCTTCCAGGTTTTTGATGGTGGTCTAGCTTCATTTGACTCATGATTTCAACTGTGAAAATACTAAGTGAGTTTATTACTGGGTAAAATTTAGTCATTTTATTCGGATTATTAGTTAACAGTTAAAAGAAATCCAAATTTTAAGGTTTCTAGAGATCAAGTGTAATATTTAGCATTTCATCTTTTTGGAAATATTTAGTGTTAATTATTAAAGTACCATTAATATAGGATAGATTGTTTCCGTTAGTGATGAGTTGTGGTTTCCCAAGTTCAATATTCACGACCGTAATGGATTAGTTTCTGTTGCTATATGTGCATCCTCAGTGAACTATCTCGATGTAACATTTGGTCGAAAGTTGCTATATAGTCGATATGAAGCTAGTAATAAAATCTAGAATAAGCATTTCTTCCTGTTTAAGATTTGTCATTAGGATGTATCTGTGCCTCAGAACCGATGTTCATTGGGAGTACATATAGTAACATACACTGATTAGTTGTAACCCTGGACATGACGGACGAGAAATTACAAACATTTACTAATACGTTCATGATAATTGAATGGTTTAGTACATATCTGAACTCTGAAGTTCACAGGATAACAGTAGCGTTTGGACCGAGCGATACAGGATTAAATTCTCAGTATGAGTATCAACTCTAGAAAATAGGTATGCTCACTTGATTGATCCGAAATAGCGTAAAATGTGCGTCCTGGTCTTTATTGCTAGTCACATATCAAATATACTACAGATTATTTGCATTTAATGTTACTGATAGTGACGATCTACGGGTGAATTATATTTGTTGCACGCTATTGTAATATCCTTACGTTATTTTACATTAAGCGCAATAGAATTTAATTACTCACTAATAAATAATCATTGAACTAAAAAGTATTTTATTTAAACATAATTATAGGATGATGTTTATTGGTGAACTGAGTCATCATTGCCATCTCTTAATGAATAGTAGGCATAAAAGTTTAAAAACAATTCACTGTAGGGAATTTTATGAAACTGAATATATTGAAGATATTTTTTTAATGAAAAGTAACTGCATCTCAGAATCGATGTTCACTCTAATCCCCAACCTTTCGCTTCAAACGTCATGACATTATCGACTCAGCTACTGAGTCCTGATAGTCACCTGCTTGTGCATTGGGTTGAAGTTCTAAATTCACTTGGTGTTGTTTACTTGACGGTCAGTGAGAAGATACAAGTAAACAACGGTAAGTGAATTCGAAGCTAAACTTATTTATAGGAAAACGAAACAGTCTTAACTCAGTATACATCATATGATATTACATTTTCACGATTAGATTGGGCGACGACTCTTAATATGATAAATGTAAAAAATTTACTTTTTCTAAAAATAACTGATCCTTGTTATTTTCCTCCTCAATATTTCAGTTGATGGTAATAAAACATTACTGAATGAATCAATATCCGAAACAACTCATTCCACAATATCACAAGTCAACCCAATTAAACGTGATGAAATGAAAGTAAATTATTCACAATATCCTGTAGTACGTGTATCATACAATGAAGTACCAGGTTATTGTGCTTTAGTTGCTAGAGCAATTGATGAAGATGAAGGTAGAAATGCTCAATTACGTTATGGTATAACACGTCAATATTCACATATTAATCAACAAGGATTAAAAAATGAAAATGTACTTGATGCATTTACAATGGATCAACCAAGTGGTCGTGTTATGTTAACAAGAAGTTTGAATTTAAATGAACTTGGTTCATATGAAATGGTAATAACTGTGGAAGATAATGGAGAACCAGTTCAGAGAGCAGAAAAGGTGAAAAATTGAAAGATTAACCTTTAGAAATTTTAACATTTTTGATAAGAATAACTTAACCAAAAGATTATTTTGAATGTCAGTAGACCACCCCGGTACATTTTGGGAAAAAAAACGGTATCTTCAAAACTTTAGATAACTCTAAAAAGCAACTAGTCACTAAAACGATTTACCTATTTATCAAGAATAATCATATTCAGTATACCGTTTTGGTAAAATGGTAAAACTATCGATGTAGTGCTTGCTATTTTGTAACTTAACTACATTTTCGATTTATTAGACAACAATTAGATAATTTAATAGTTTACAGAACTGATCATACTTAGGTTATCATAGAAAACTTGGGATTCCTTAACAATGAGTACTGATAACTCCTTCGAGAATCTAGCCTCGGACCGTCTGATTTTAATTCGCAGCCAATTAAACTACGGTACAATAGTTTACACATTTAACCTCGATACATTCGCGATACTATGCAAATATCTCCCAGTTACGATGGTGACTAACTTCCTCACAATTGAAACTGTTAGTTTCTAACCAAAACATTAGAGTCAATATTTGGAAATCAGTTTAAACCATACATAATTACATGTGAGAGAATAATAAAACAATCATCACTTCAGATTTTTGTTTGAAAAGGACTACCAATAAAAAAATAATATCCGATTAATATAGACCATTAATCGATTACAGGGGAAGTTTACATTATTGCCGAAAAAATAATTTTTCTGAACTTTCTATGAGCTTCTCCAGAAAGTTCACGTTTACCACTCTTTCACAGAATTTTAAATTCTTCTTATTACTATTAGCTTTATTCAATGTTATAGTTTTGGTACAATATAGAATTCTCTTCATGAAGTATTTCAACAAGTTTCCATTTCTTACTTCTTGGTCGATCCTGACGATAAATAATGAGTGATTACAAGTTAGAATTTAGCAGTCCAGTCAATCGACGTCTAAGTAATGTACATTCTTTTCCCTGCATGTTGACACCAACCACGATATCTCTGATTAGGCCTTTTGTAACTTGTACAATGAAAGGTTGTACACTCCTTAGGAAAGCATTTGAATAGCTTATGCGAATAATAGCCATGATGATATATTAAAATAAAATTAGATAACTTGTTGAAACATTTAGATAGCGAGAACAGGTAGCCCAAAAATTCAAGCAGGCCACCGTATAAATGAACATTTACTTATATGATTATTCTAGGGGTGTTCACTTTCTCCTTGTTAATTTTAAAAGACTGTAATCTTTCAAACTTTTAACAATAAAATTTATGCTCGTTGCGAAAACCAGTGGTTGTTTTGACTGAATAACACAATGGCTAGAGCGTTGAAACTAAAGGTATGATGTTCAAGATGAGAATATCAGTACCGAGATACATTTCACATGCAATTAATGAGTTTTGAATAGAACGAAACATGCTTGCTAAAATTCACTGTTTACCACAATCCAGCTTTTATAATGACTCTTATAATAATTTGTAATCGGGCTTGCTTAATCATTTCCTCAAAAGTCTCATCTCGGAATATACTTATCGTGACAAAGTTAGATCACAACTGATCACACAGTATACAACATTACTGTAACCTTCAGATTATGTAAAAACAATTCTAAATATAAAGTTTGGTCAAAGTTTATCTTTATTTAAAACTAGCCCATATATTGTAAGCAAAGATAGATAGTGGCTAGCAGTGGGATCCAGGACGCGTGTGTCGTCCTGTTTGGGACTCGTAAGTTGGATGTATCTGCATCTCAGAGTTGATGTTCACTATGGGACCCCAACCCAGTGCCTTTCGCTTCAAACGCCATTGCGTTATCCACTCAGCTACTGAGTTCTGATAACCACTTGCTTGTGCAATGTAGTGAAGTTTGAATTCATTTAGCATTGTATGTTTGAATCTTTCTTACATGTTCAACTGTATTTAGTAAATAAGTTTTCTTTTACATATATACAACTTGTTACATAACGATTTGTAATTTTGTATACCATCATGTTTCTATCTTTATTACCCCCTTCAACTTTATATATATATATATATCCCTGCAATCAAGACTATTCAATTAATTATTGAAGCAAGTTCACCTCGTGGTAATTGGTTATTTCCTGAAATTGAACAAACTCGTGATTTCTCAATATTTAATTCTAAATATACAATTACTGAAGCTAATACAATTTTAATTGTCATTATTCTATCTGGAATATCAGCATTTTTAGCTGCTTTATTAATAAGTGCTATTTTATGTATGATTAAACCATGTAAGAAGTCGAGAAGTCCAAATCAGTTGAATAAGAATGTATCAAAAACAATGAATACCCATAATATGATTGTTGATATTGGTATGAATAAAGAATTTAATCCAATCATATGTGATTATGAAGGTGCTGATTTCAACTTATACAATCATCATCATCAACCTGGTAATTATACATCTGTAGGAACGATTGATAATTTCTATGGTCCATTATATCCATCAATTGGTCAACATTATCATGAAGGATTACCAATGACTAATAGTGATAAATTAACAGTATCTAGTATGGAAAATTGTTATGTACCATCATATAATATGTTCAATATTAATAATCATATTGATAATAGTCAGATTAATACTAACAATGATAATGATAATCAAGTCAATTCATCAACTACTGTTTCAATTCAAACAGCATGTATAAACAATGTGAACGGTGTAGAACAAGATTTAGGCATAATACGAACAAATGGTAAAACATTATGTGCTCAAAAATCTTCATCCCCGATAAATGTAATTCTAAGCACAGTGAGTTGATAGTGTTTTTTCGTATATTTTTCAGTGTTTATCTCTTATTTTGTAGAGATAATTATTATCAGAAAGGGTTTTGTGGATATTATAGAAATTTTGATAGTTAAGATCATGAATAAATTAAAGCTAGACCACCATGGAAAACCCAGAAGCACTGGACGGCCGTATGCTCACTAGTGACTGGCTTCAGGAGGTATTTCCTGGAGTTCTATTGAGAAGCAGTGACCAGTGGGGTTCAACCAGGTCTGTTATTAGATAATAACTCACTGAAAACAATGGTGGATGTGTCGCTCGATTTCGTAGATTGGTTGAAGTTAAACATTAACACCGTCGCATGCCAGCTCAGTAGTCAAGAGGTTAAGCGTTCGCGTGCGAGACCGATTGGTCCTGGTTTACAATCTCGTGAGAGGGATCATAGATGCGCACTCCTAATGAGTCTCACAAATTTGATGAAACAGCTGTCCAATTTTTCCAGGTTTTCCTTGCTGGTCAAATTTCAATTGACTCATGATCTCAACTACTAAAATTTCATTTTATTTTATTGTTTAAGAATAAATTCAACTGGAAACAATCGATATTCGAATTATTCTGTTCCTAATCAAGTATTTTGCATACTGATAGGATAGATTCATTACACTTGTGGTTACTTGATTTTACTCTGGTTATAATTTAAGCTAAATAGAATGAAGTTAGGGAAAATATTACAAATGATATCATTTTAACACTTCATTTATTCATAAGAAGATTATAAAAAAAACAAAATTTTAAACTTCATGTATATGTGTTTGATTTCATAGAGTCCGCAACCACAACTGAGTTATCTTCATTTGGAATATCCAAATAACGACTGTCATAAGACAGTATCGAATATATCATCATATAATATAACTTCAAGATGTTCAACATATTCACCACAACCCTTTAATTCTTACTGTCCAACATTTCAACCAACAACAATGCCAACTACATCACATACTTTGGTGTCTTCAAATGATCCTAATCTTAGATCAGAATGTGTTGTTCTTCAATGCACAAAAACACCACCTCCTTCAGCGTATTATTATCAACAAAATAGAACTGATTCATTATCGCCAAATCCACTATATAACACATCAGCGATACTTGATTTTGGTCCAGCTAGTTTAACGCGACCAAGTTACACAAATCAAAATATCCCGGTTATTGGCGAATGTATTGTTAAAGATCCACGAATTCATAATTCAATCATTGGTGAAGAACAAAGATCAGATAGTGGTCGTGGTGCTAGTGATGAAGAGAATTCTAATCAAATTCAATTAGTGAACACACTGCCAACAACAACGTCATTATCATCTGCAAATGAAAAACAACTGGATGAAACAACATTAGATACCCCTGTAAATCAGTCTAAGAAAAGTCAAAATTTTCGATCAAGTACGCTAAAATATTCTATTGACAATTCAAGTCATATAACAACCGGTCTTGTATTTCCAAGTCTTCCAAGAATTAACACATGTAAGTGGACCCTATTTTTTCCGGAAAATATTACTCTTTTTGAGAAATTATAAATTTTTAATATGGCGATAATATTTTCAAAAAAGAACTTCCAATAATTTTGTAACTTTGGTTTTTGCATTGTGAATTACCTTAAACAGAAAATCAAAATCATATGTGATGTATTGTTGTGTATTACAATTAATGTGACGCAGAACAATCTCAATCAACTTGAGATGGACTGTTATCCTGTTTTAAATTTATGAGATTTTCAATAGACTTTAGTTATCATAACATATCAACAGACTGTACTATGCATAAGAACTTTCGTCTAAATTAGAACGAATAGTTTCATAATATTTGGGCGCCGAGTTGATGTAAGACATTAAATGGGAAGAATATATGTGTAAAATCTCAGCGAATGAATTCGAAGTAAATTCAATGTTTCGCTTAAGAATCTGATCTAAGCTTTTTCAAAAAAATATATATTTCTAGGTGAAATGTTAGATTTACTTCAAATTCATTCGCTGAGATTTTACTAATATATTCTTCATATTTAAAGACTGTACTATGTATCTTATTAGTTTGATTTTATTATAAAACATATAAAACATATACAAAGAGGCCACAAGATCACACAAATCGATTGAGATTTGTGTGAAGGCTGTGATACTACATAGGTGCCCAAACATAAAAAGATGGCTTACTTAGGGGGCCACACCAGGAGACTTTGACCTAAAGGTCTGATCCACAAGGCAGTGGAGCATCGTAAGGAGATGCAATCCAATGGTAGTCGGTGACCAACGATTGATTCATACGCCATTTGTTCCTTCACGATACTGGAGCCCATGTACACCATCGGTTTGCAATCAGGGTTTTTCAACTCCCCTTGGTGAACTTTCCATGTCCACCAACCCGGTTAAAGCGCCGGACACTCCCTTTTCATCCTCTCAATTTCGTATACAACAGTAATGCCACGAGAAGGCAGTGAGTAGGACTTCCCTGATAGAGTCTATATATGTGTGGCCATGTGAGAGAATTTCGAGAAGGACTCTCCACACTTCGGGACGCATTAGGATTTTCGAGGGCCTAAATCTTATATTTAATAATATTTGAGAATAGTAATAAATGAAGAATTGATTGATTGATTTTATTATGCGGATTTGAAAAGGTTTTTAAAATGATCACCAATCATATGTTTGTTGAATGAGATAGACAGGAAACTTGGATTTCCATTTCATGTTAGCTTACATACATTAAGAATATTTATTAAACGTGAACAGTTTTTTATAAATCTAAACCACTATGTCCATTTATGTAAACTAAGATTCATGTGACATTTCGAAAGGGATAGTGGATTCTCTCTACTCTCGGTCGTATAAGGGCATTAGGGGGCATGTTTTCTATCCTGATAATATATATTTTATCCTTTAAATATATAAATATGTCATTTTCCCTTAATACATTCAATTATTCTATCTTTTATATCTCAGCATTTAGGGGCTTCATATTATCAACTGAATTGATAATAATTGATTATTATTTTGAACTTTTTAATTATCTCGATAGTAAAATCACAAGGAGAACAAAATATTACCCCCCCCCTCCGCATAGTAATAAGAAATAAATTTCAATGAAATTAAATTATGTAACATATGTGTCCACATGTTTTATGTTTAAAATTTTGAAAAAACAAGAAAAAAATAGAAAAAAATTTTTTTTTGGTTCTTTTTCATGATTTGATAATTTAGACAAAATATTAAATTAGAGAAAAAAGTTAGAAAAAAAGAAACATGTTTTTCTTACATTGTAATCATAAAATAATCAATTTTTGTTTTCTGTAAAAGAAGCGCCAGAATTTTTACTTTTCTAATCATATGGTTAGAAAATAAGTAATATGGGTTGATTTTTTGAAAAAAAAAATATTATTTTAAGGGAAATATAAAAAAAACCTTGTAAGATTAGTTACTAATCCATTAAGGCAAAGACTCATTTTTAATCGATTAATAAAAAAAATTGTTTAGAATAAACTTTATATATGATTGTAGATTAATCTTAAACACTATGGTTACAATTATTTTGTAACAAATGTAACATTCTAAATTCACTTAGTATTGTATGTTTGAATCTTCCTATTGATGTTTTTAGGACTGCAACTGGTCAGTTTCTTATTTGGCATATGTACATACTGTACGTTTTGCCTCGATATAGACTAAATTCACAAGCATGGTAAGCGAAGATGGATTGTGGCTAGTCCTATTTGGGACTCGTCAGCTGGATGTACCTGCATCTCAGAGTTGATGTTCATCTATCTTTGCTTTTAGTGCTTGTGAATTAAGGCCATATCGAGGCAATACGCACAGCATGCACATATGTCAATAAGAGACTGACTAAATTCAGTCTTAGATATCAATTGGAAGATTCAAACAAACAATACTAAATGAATTTCAAATTCACCTCATTGCACAAGCAAGTGGCTATCAGGACTCAGTAGCTGAGTGGATAACGTGCTGGCGTTTGAATCGAAAGCTACTAGGTTAAAGTCGTCGAGTGAACATCAACTCTGAGATGCAGATACATCCAACTTACGAGTTCCAAATAGGACGACACACGCGTCCTGGATTCCACTGCTAGCTACTATACGTCTTTGCTTAAAATGTAACTTTCTATTCATTGCATAAATGAAATTCGCTCTCTCTCTCTCTGTATATATATATATATAATGCTAGTTGTAAAGTGTTTCCTAGTTGATTGAGTAGTTAGGCCTTCCTTTTCATTAAACATGATAAGTTCCAAAATCTGTAGAACATGATTTGGAATGTTGTGTTGCATATTCCAAATCGTCTTCAGAAGTTCATTAAAATGAATTTGTTTTAGGGTCACATTTTTTTTTAACCTCATTAATCAAATGCTGAAGTTCATATAATCGTCCATTTACTCGTTAATTAGCATCCGTTTAAAATCCATAGATTATATGGATGAATATTTTTCAATGATACATTTGAACCTTCTTAAATGATCACTTGGGTTCATTAAAACATATTTGTTATTTATCCCTTTTTCATTTGATTAAAAATGAATTATATTTTCCTTAATTATTATTTTCGGTAATAAAGTTTATTAATTTTTCTTAAAAAGTTTGTTGATTATGCAGTAAACGAGAACATTTCTCACAATGTTTCAGATTCGAATCTTTGGGTCTGGGACACCACGGCAAAATCTTGACTTAGGATAAGGTTTATGTTTGAAATATCGATAACATCCTTTTTCTCCCTCTGTTTTCTTCTGCCACCAGACATTTCACTTTCTATTGATGATACATGCTACACTAACTGTTCACATCAGTAGCACACACCACAATAATACAAAGTTACCTGTCTGAAAATTAAAACCTAAAACAGATTCAACGTTACTGAAATAGGTTTTCTTCATTAATGAAATAACAAATTCAGGAACGTTAATTTAAGTTTTTTTACTTTCAACTCCTTTGATAGATACATAAATCTAACTACAATATATACCAGATGTAACTAGTATCAGTAAAAATGTGATAGGATACTTCATGTGTTTTACTGACTCGGATCTTTATTTCTTGTTTGTTAAGCAAGTGTCATTTACATATATACTGAAAATTGAGGAGAACAAATGTTAAATGTTTATTTAATGTTATCATATTCTCCCCAGGGATAATAATAATAATAGTTATACAACTTTATACAATCCCTTTTGCTTATCAACTATATTTTTTCTCTTTCTTTAGTTTACTTAGATATTTACTCTTATCTTTACCATCTGGTAGAATCAAAGACAGAATAGATTTGTATCAGAACATATACGTGTTCATGTAATGATATACATATATGTATATATATGTATATTCTTCTGATAAATGTAGCTGTTATTCTCTAAGGGAGTATCTACTAACTAAGGCACATGAATAAACATTGAATATAAAAGAAACTGTTGAACATCAAAAAAAGCAGTAAAGATGCAATGTTATTCATAATAGTCTAATTTAATAAAAGCAAATAGTCACTATGTAAATACGCTATTCCGATAGGTAATATTTGAAAGAGAAGCTTTATTATTCAGATTACATATACACAATATCTAATTAAAACAAAATATTGCCTCATAAAGAGAAGATATATTAATTACATTAAAAAGACCATGGATACTACTTATGTAGTCTTGACAGATTAGTAGTATATGTCATTTTTGTTTCATAAAATTCATTTTCCTATTTTAACTATGAGTTTTTAATTAAATGTTTCAGCTTTTTTAATATACATTTCTTGTATATTATTATCCAATAACCCGAATATCGAAACATTAGATTACTATAGGTTATTGTAATTTGATTGGTGGGTGTCAGCAACATTATTGAATAGTAAGATATAATGAGGTTAAGCGCTCGTGCGCGAGTTTGATAGGTCCTGGGTTCGAATCTCGTGAGACGAGATCGTGAACGCGAACTGCCGAGGAGTCTCGCATTGGGACGAAACGGCCATCTAGTGCTTCCAAGTTTTCCATGGTGGTCTAGCTTCAATTGACTCATGCTTTCAACTATGCAAATACTAAATCTCTACAAAAACCCCTTCTGATTATTCCAATTAGTAAAGTTTCTTTGCTATAGGTTTGTAATAAAACTGTATCACATAATACGATTATACTTGTCCCTTTTCTTTAATTGAGTAACATAACAATTTGTGTTCTTATGTAAATCAGTTTTATAACTCATATGCGATAGACTATAAAATGGCAAAATTATACTTTGTATAAAATAGTATGAACTATTGAATATAACTTTTGTTTATTATGCATACCACTCGAGATAGTTTACTTCAATCTCGATTCTATCTTGTTGAAAATGATTCTCAGGAAGACTTAGTTGTATTCTTATTAAATGGTATTCAAACTCATAGTGTATATAAAATACCCAAGAAATAGAGACTCCTCATATTATTCAAACTTATAATATATCGTATGTCATTGTCAAAAGCTATACTACTGAATGATTGTGATATTTATACTGGTTGATAATTTATTAATCAATCTCACCATATTTTATAGTTGAATTTGTAATTCAATTGAAGCTGGACCACCATGGAAAACCTGGAAGCACTGAACGGTCGTTTCGTCCCATTATAGGACTCCTTAGAAGTGCACATCCACGATCCCGCCTCGCGAGATCCGAACCCAGGATCTATCAGTCTCGCACGCGAGCGCTTAACCTCTTCATATCTGTCTATTCATTAATATTGATAAACCCCATCAATGAAATTACAAATTACAGCTATAAGTTGAAGTTAATCAACATAGTGGTTTAGATTTATAAAAAACTGTTCACGTTTAATAAATATTCTTAAAGTATGTAAGCTAACATGAAATGGAAATCCAAGGTTCCTGTCTATCTCATTCAACAAACATATGATTGGTGATCATTTTAAAAACCTTTTCAAATCCGCATAATAAAATCAATCAATCAATTCTTCATTTATTACTATTCTCAAATATTATTAAATATAAGATTTAGGCCCTCGAAAATCCTGATGCGTCCCGAAGTGTGGAGAGTCCTTCTCGAAATTCTCTCACATGGCCACACATATATAGACTCTATCAGGGAAGTCCTACTCACTGCCTTCTCGTGGCATTACTGTTGTATACGAAATTGAGAGGATGAAAAGCGAATGTCCGGCGCTTTAACCGGGTTGGTGGACATGGAAAGTTCACCAAGGGGAGTTGAAAAACCCTGATTGCAAACCGATGGTGTACATGGGCTCCAGTATCGTGAAGGAACAAATGGCGTATGAATCAATCGTTGGTCATGAGACTGCATCTCCTTACGATGCTCCACTGCCTTGTGGATCAGACCTTTAGGTCAAAGTCTCCTGGTGTGGCCCCCTAAGTAAGCCATCTTTTTATGTTTGGGCACCTATGTAGTATCACAGCCCTCACACAAATCGAATGGGATTTGTGTGGTGCATATGTATCTGGTTTTTCCTTGTACCAATATTTATGTGTTTAAATAAATAAATAAGATTTAAAAGTTATATTATTGAAAATGTTAAATTATTCAATATTTTACTTTTAGGTAAACAATCAAAGGATCAAAATGTTTTAGGAACATTTCAACAACAACCATTCATCCATAATTCAATTAAAGATTCTTATACAAAATAATCAATTGATGAATTCAAACAAATTCTACTGTCAACAATTATTAATACAACAATCCTTTTTTAAAATATTCAATTCATATAACTATAATAAGACTGATTATGATTACCATGTATAAAACAAGTAATATCCATCTTATCTCCATATTGGATATGTTTTATTATTCAGCTTAGAGATTATTACTTCTATGGAAAAATTGAATTGTTTAATATCATTGAAACAGTTGTTTTTGAGTTTTATTTCTTTTCATTATTAGAATTTGATTTTTAATCTACTTTACATAATTTGTACTTTTCATCAATGTAACTAACTTCAAGGAAAAAACATACGTTCCTCTTTTTTTGTAGACACATTTATCTGTTTATTGTAAAGTTATATACATAAATTAATAAACATGGGTAGAAAGCATTTCGAATTGAACATTACGAAATAATAATACTACTTATAGTAATAGTAGTAATAATAATAATAATGGAAGACAGGAATGTTGTCTCACGAATACTTTACTTACGATTAACATGACTATTTCAATTATGTATGAATGATATTGTACATGTAAAAATAATTTAAATGTAATGAATGTCATATTGTTTGTTTTATCAGTTTATTGTTCCTTTGTATTGAAGTTATCAAATGTTAATCAAACCGTATCACCACACTTACTTACTTACTTACGCCTGTTACTCCTCGTCGAGGAGGATAGGCCGCAAACTATCTCTACACAGATACACATAAATATACCATGGAAAGAAGGAAGAACATTGAAAAATAAAAAAAAATAATGTACTGTATGCGAGGAAAAAGAACATCACACATGTAAACAACATGAAATGTCTATTTTTTTGTATTTTGGTTTATAATTGATTTTCTTTTATTTTCCTTTTTATTGGTGATACTCTGTATCGATTTACTTTGTCAATAGTAACCATGGCAACAGAATTGGTGAGAAGAATAAAAAAAACTTTGAACAAATCAATAAGACTACATAATCAATAATTATCATTCTCCTTTTATAAATTCAATCAAATTCTATCATTATCGTAATTAACCTAAGTAAGTATTTATATCAAGACTGATTACATCATTGGTTAATGATGATATAGATTACATTCCGTTTACTCTACACATTCAAAACGATTTTTTTTACCTTAAAAATCTATAAAAAACAAAATCAAGTTTAATTATTTTTCATTTTTTTTGGCAAATAACTAATGAGACAATAATAAATGCTGTATAGTTTTCTTTTCTCTGTATTTCTCTCGCTTTTTTTTCCTCACATATGTCAATGTTTTCTTGCTTTCTTTGATTTTTTTTTATTGTCAATTTTTTATATCAATTCATAATCACTAAGCTAATGAATTAATGGTGTATAGAAAGCTGTAAAACAACATTGCAAGCTTAGAACTTGTCAATTACATTCATTAACTCCTACTGTTCAATGCAAAGAAAGTTTTCTATTATCTCCAAGGTTGATGCCATTTTTTTTCTTTTTTGTTTACAATTTTGCTATGTCACATTCGTTTTAAACTTTTAAAAAAAAACTTTCATGATATTTAAAATTTGGCTGTATAATTTTCTATTGTGAATGATTTGCATAATATT
The DNA here is from genome assembly GCA_944470415.2 of Schistosoma rodhaini. Classification (NCBI taxonomy): domain Eukaryota; kingdom Metazoa; phylum Platyhelminthes; class Trematoda; order Strigeidida; family Schistosomatidae; genus Schistosoma; species Schistosoma rodhaini. The sequence continues at coordinate 34,313,479 of OX104037.1, forward strand.
ACTACTACTACTACTACTACTAATACTACTAGTACTGCCAATAGTAGTATTTATAATAATAATAAACATAATATCTGGGTAACGATCGATTAATTTAGGGAAATTTGTCTCTTTTTTTAATCTAACTAATTTTATTTGCCAATATCGATCGATCGATCGATTCATAATGTTACTACTTTTATTATCATTATTATTATTTGTGAATTGTGTAATTGTGTACGTTTATAATTTCTTGCCAAACAACAAAATATTAGATACCATTAAAATATTCAAAAACAAAAAAAAATGGAGAAAGAAAACTTGTGAAATGTCCATGTTATAAAGGTGTGGTAATTAAAAATAACAAACACTGAATAGTTTTCTTAATTTCAATTTTATTCCAATCATGAACCAATCTAAGTTTAATTATCTTTGATAACCTATGGGTACTGAACAGTTGTTTGGTCATTGTATGAAACTCTTTGGCAGTGAGCATACATGACCTAATCATTGCCATAAAGTGAAACATGGCCAGTAAGAGTAGAGGATATTTGTAGGCTACTAGTATTCGATCATACGTGTCTTCGAAGCATTGCTCTTATATTCTGAGACCACCGAGTAAGTAATGCAGTTGTTGGGAAACGGGTACTAGGTAAGGATAGAAAATCGGTTGATGAAGTAGTGAAACTTCATCAGTTGAGATGGCTGGGACACGTGTTACGTATGCCCAAACACTGACTGCCCCGATGTGCAATGTTTTATGGTGAAGAGTAGGTTGGAAGAAAGCTAGGGGCGGGCAGACCAAGGCATGGCACAAATTCATGAAGTCACTGACAATTGGACTAAGTCATGCTGGTAGGTGTAGACTAGCTGGTTAGGATTCGCAAGATGATAGCAATCGATGGTAAGAGACCTTGAATGACATAGCTCAAAATCGTTTGCAATGGCGAAGGTTCATCCACTCTTTGTGTTCTCTCAAATTCTGCTCTTCTGAATTCTTCAGGTCTCTATCTTTTTTTCTCTCTAAATTTTTTTCATTGTATTATATTCTTTCAATAACATATTCAAACCCTAATCTTTCAAATATTGCTTATACTCTTACTATTTCTTCCACTATGAGATTTGAATCGACAGCTGCATCTCTGTGCTAATGTGGTATGGCAACTGGAACTAATGTACGTACGTACGAAGTTCTACGTTGTGACTGACTGATATTAAGGATCGAACACAGAACCTTTGGGTTTTATAAAGATTATTTAATATATAACTCATTGAGTTCGGATCTAGTGATTTGAACGTCTAAATGCAATCGATTCACTATAATGTTCGATTATTATTTATTCCCACTGGTGGGTGATCGCCTTTCACTCGACATTATCGTGAGTCATTTTAAGGAGATCAATAAAAATTAGATATGATTTTTGTCTTATAGTCATACCATTTGTAGAATAATCATATGTTATTTGTGTTCAGTTAAATTGGGGAGTGCGTTAACTACAAAACTGATATCCAATAATCTTTAATGTAATTAAATTAAACTTAGTTTCGTGTATAAACATGCCGTATTAATAATAAAGGAAACCTATTTACCAAGGCACCTCTCTCCCACTTCTGGAATCGGTTTATTTGAGGGACGGCAGGAGAAAGTTTGTCGATAATTCGATCCCACGAAGAGTTATTACTCGATCTCATGTTATAATCAAATATTTTTCATTGATCAAAATCTGTTCTTTCAATTAACTATCCCCTCTAAATCCCTCCTCCTTTACCCGGGCTTGGGACCGGCAGCAACGCCCAGAGGAGCTACAGGCGGAGTTAAAGGCTATAGGTTTCGAAGGAAAGTGTAGCTGATGAACGAGCATTGAGGTCTTTCTTATTACAATTTTAAACTCCAGCTTCACAATTTGAATTTTTAATGGATAATTTTTTAATGTAAACTTCAGAATTCAGTTAAGTTCATAGCAATATTCAGGCCGTCAAATCCTATGAATCATATGCCAACATTTTAAATTGTTCATTCATCCAACATTAAATGATGTAACTAATGGCAGCTATTATCAAAAGTGAAAGTGAAATGTTTAAGTGTACATATATTTTACTTTTAATTCATTACTTCCCATGTATTTGCTTAAAAGAGATTAGCTTATCTAGTCATTTTCTTATTGCATGTTAATTCTTTGTTCAAACGATAACATCGTTGACATCTTCACAAATTATAACTTCTAATTAGTTGTCATTGCTTTCAGTTTGTTCACTCAGTTGTGTCCCAAGGTTATTGCATGTTACTACAAAAACAGCGTTACTTCATTCCAATTTTTGACTTTTGTACGGAACACAAAATTATCCTAAAAGTCCTGTCTTCTCTAAAAAACGTGTGAATTCTTAACATTGTAGTGTTCTTTTGTGACATACATTAAATCTATTCGAATTCCTGTTGGCTGCAACATGTTAGAAGCAACAATCATTCATAAGTAAAATTTATCGTAAGCCAGATTATAACTTGAATATTTTATTCATTCCTGTTCAGATGTATTATATTTATTATTATTAGCTTGATTCAATATTATATTATTTGGTACAAAATCGAATTCTCAGCATAAAGTATTTCAACATATTTACGTTTCTTATTTCTTCGTTGCTCCTGATAATAAACATTCAGTGATCGCCAGTTGGATGTCAGCAGTTCAGTCAATCGACATATGAATAATGTATATTCTTTTTGCTGCATGTTCCCAGCAAACACGACATCTCTGATTAGACCTTTTCTAACTTTTACAGCGAAAGGTTGTACAGTTTTCAGAAACGCACCGGAATAGGTTGTGTGCTTAATAGCCATAATGATGTATTAAAACAAACAATATTAGATAACTTGTTGAAATATATAGATGAAGGGAAACAGGTAGCCCAGATGTTTAAGCAGGCCGCCCGTCTAGTGTGTGTTATGAGCAAAGATGGATAGTGGCTAGCAGTGGAATCCAGGACGTGCGTTTCGTCCTATTTGAGACTCGTAAGTTGGATGTACCCGCATCTCAGAGTTGATGTTCACTCTGAGTCTCGAACCCAGTGGATAACGTGATGGTGTTTGAAGTGAAAGGTACTGGGTTCGAGTCCCAGAGTGAACATCAACTCTGAGATGAAGGTACATCCAGTTAAAGGATTTTAAAAACAGGACGAAACAGGCGTCCTGGATTCCACTGCTGGCCACTATCGATCTTTACTTATAATGCTTGTAAATTACGGCTTTATCCAGGCAATACTCACAGTATGCACATATGCCAATTAGAAACTGACCAGTTGCAGTCCTAGATATCAATGTGAAGATTCAAACAAACAATACTATGTGAATTTAAATGTGTGTTAAGATTTAAACCTTATTTACGCATTACTAAAGGATGTTTATTTACTAATAACATAAAAGCAATTTAAGGAATAAATAACATCATCATCAAATTATTATTGTGAGCATCAATGAGTACTTAAATACTTATCATCCAGTAGGTAAATGAAACTTTCTTAAAAGGTAAATTTCAAATTTCCAATATGATGAAGAATATATATGTGTAGAGTGAAAAAATTTTTTTGGTATAACAACACAAGTACATATCAAACATTTATTCAGTATATATACTGACAAGATAACCATAGTGATGTTTAATAAAAGTCAGTATCAGGAGTAACTAAGGGCAGACATTTGGACCTATATATATATATATACATATATATATAAGTAGTATATAGTTGAGTATCTAGAAAGTAGTCAGAAACGTGGAAAAAAGGAAATATCAATAACCAAGCAAACAACCAGACAAAATTGGAATACCATACTCCTATAAATACACTGATTGCTATTTGTTGAATATTGTGGTTTAGTCGGTTGTCTATATGTAAACTAACTAATGTCCATGATTTGCAAAGAAAGAAAAAAACAAAAACAAAACAAAAAAAAACAAAAAAAGGAAAAAAATGAAAACAGATACATTGAACACAATGAAAAAAGATGAACAATTTGAATACAATGATATAAATAAATATTTAATAAACTTGTTTATTATATAAAATTCATGCGGGAAATTAGTATTAAAAAAAAGGAATGTAATAGGGTAAGCGGATAACAATATTGATGGTTAGAAAAATAAACTCTATGCATAGATATAGAATTAAAAAAAGGATAATAATGTAGTAATCGTTGTATTGTCGTGCTTCTCTAGTCGTTCACCTCTATAACCGTTATAATACGAATTTTAACGGTGCATAAAATCAGAAAGCTTAGAGAAGCGGTAGTTACACTTTATTGTCAAATAACGCAGGCCAGAAAGTTATAAGCACATGAACAAATATCAGCGAGCGAAAGAAAAATGACATGCATTGGAGATGGCGGGTAAGCCAACTACTCACTTTAATCAAGCGTCAATCAATATTTATAGTCAGATAGGAATAAGTTACAGAGATGTGATGATTAAGATAAAAAGTGTACACACACATACGCTCATGTAAAAAATAGTCAGGGTTAATAAGTGAATAATTAACAAGCTGAAAACGAGACTCATGATGGACAGGTGAATTGACTTGTCCAGAAGCTAGAATAAGGGCATATGTGCTTAACATACCAACCCATACTAAATAGTAGTTATTTAGCTTACAATATTGTAACTAAATTGGTATTATGTAACATTACACTATTATGTTCACTTTGATACATCGATTGACTTAGTCGATGAATAGCTGGTTGTTTGTTATGTTCAAAAGATAAATGTGACAATTAGGGAGGAAAAATATATTTTTTATATATAGTTGAAATCATGAGTCAATTGAAAATCTGGAAAACCTGAACGGCCATTTCGTCCTAATGTGGGACTTCTCAGCAGTGCGCATTCACGATCCCACCTCACGAGATTCAAACCCAGAACCTACCAGCCTGGGGATCGTGGAGGCGCACTGCTGAGGAGTCCCACAATAGCACGAATTGTCAGTCCAGTGCTTCCAGATTTTCAACTGACTCATGATTTCAACTATATATGAAAAATGTATTTGTGAAATCTTGATGAATGAAGTTAAAGTAAATCTAACGTTTTGTTTGGAAATTTTTATGTTTTATTATATTTCCTTGAAAAAGCTTGGATCAGATTGTTAGGAGAAATATTGGATTTACTTCAAATTTATTCGCTTCGATTTTACAATTACATTCTTTTTCCCTAATGTTCCACATCAACTCGGCGACCAAATACTTTGAGACTATTCGATTGTATTTAGACAAAAGTTCTTATGAATATATAACCGTTTATTATGAGTAGTAAAAATTTAAAAATCCGTTACATTTTAGATATACTGCATCATCTTAATTAGTCTTTACAGTTAATCTACACTACATCATTTTACTCAGATACCAATTACAGTTTAAAAAGAAACTAGGAAATGTCCTTAAAGGAGTAAATATATCATATGACCACACAACCGACTATAGTGACAAGCATGAACAATGATTTCAATGAAATAATAATAACAAAAGTGATTCGAATAAATCAACTGAGTGATTCAATGCTTAAATTGCTTCACATTCCTTCTATAATAAAGATTGATTGTCTACCATAAAAAAAGATGTAAATGATTATCTAACTTTTGATTGATTAATCTATTATCAGAAGGCGGTTTTGTAGAGATTTTTGGTAATTTAATAGTTGAATTCATGAATTAAGGCTAGATGACCATGGAAAACGTGGAAACATTGGAATACAGTTTCGTCCTAGTATGGAACTACTCAACAGTACACACCCATGATCCTGCACCAAGGGGACTTGAACCCAGGACCTAACGGTCTCCCGCGCAATCGCTTAACCTCTAGACCGCTGAGCCGAACGGCATTCAACGGTGTTAATATCTAACTTCAACCAATTCATGATCATAAGCAACCCTTCATTCATTCTCTCAGGTGGATATCAATCTCATACTCGATACGGATTGTACTCCATTGGTTACGAATTCTCACTAGAATTCCAGGAAATGCCTATTGAAGTTAGTCACTACAAGTGAGCACATGACGGATGTTATCAGAATGTGGGTTTTGGGAGACCTTGGTAATTTGATAATTGAATTCATGAGGAGTCCCATACTAGGATGACCGTGTAGTGCTTCCAGGTTTCCTATGGTAGTTTAGCTTTGATTGACTCATGAATTCAATGATCGGTCTATGTTATTTAATATTTCCATATATATTTATACCTTTTATGTTTATATCCAATCTAGTGTTTGTTCATTCAGTAATCATATACTATTGAATTATTTCACTCTTGCTTATTTATTTCATATAGGTTTCATGTTATTCTATATTTCATCGTAAATGCTCATTTTGAAGTAGTTTAGAAATCAGTTGTTTTCTTAGTAACTTACATTCTTCATTGTTTATGGTTTATCCATTTGTATTCAATTGATAATAACCGTAAATTGGTGTGGTTTATGTAATTGTTTTCATAATATATTACTATTATTACTATAGAGGAAGAACTACATTTTTCAAGCGGTTAGAGAATCGTTTTTTTAGGTGTCTTGTCTGTCAAATAAATAACGTTTGTTATTAACTGATTTCATCCAGAGAACAATAGTAGATCTGTGAATCAGTAAGTTGCTGTTCTATCCTAGTTTTCAAGATGTTCATAGGTTGTTGATATATATAATGTTGAAGATGTATTTTGTTGTGTGACTGAATGTTATCACTTATACTTGAAAATAAAAAGACGAGGAACCACTGCAATGCCCATGACACGAAGTAAGAATACCAGAATTGATACAAGTGAATATTTATTAAACTTAACACGCTATGATGACCCTAGTCAAAAATACACTTAATATGTATTGACTGTACCCACAATTTTGATCAATAATTAAGATGAAATCACATATATGGAAAAATACTCAAAGTTATAACAAATCTCACCCTGCATGTCATGCTGGACATAGTTCACAATAATTTGATACAAGAATATCGTATCTTGAATAAACATTACATTCAAATAAATTAATGTTGTACCGAATAAACTATCCCACTAGAATATAAAACAAATACCACACTGAATGAAAGTAAAGTTAACCAGTAATTGCAATCAGTAAAGTAATATCATTTCACTACATCATATATCTCTTATTGTGAAAAGATCTATGCTACTATGAAATATATTTTTTTTACATTCAATTTACTATACTGTAGTGAACGAGAACACGAGTTGGGACAATTGAATGTATTTTAGCACAATTTATAGACTATCTCATTGAATTCTGATAACCATACAATGAACAGTTAATTTGCGAAATAACAACCAATTGTATCAATCTTAACTGTTCCTCCTGCGAACACCAGTCCGTCTTCTCTGATTTCATTATCAATGGATTTTCATACCGATTGCGCTTCATACTTGTTCTTTTCTTATCGATCTTCTGTCAAAATACATCCATTGTCTGACCATCACCATATACTACTTATATGGATATAAGTAGACCACACCACAATACTACTCACTTTGTCTTCGACAGTTATTACTATAAGAAATTTCTATATATAATTATACATAGCTTTTTTTCTTTTTGAATGATTATTATACTGTATAATTTGCTTCTTTTTTCTGTTCACAGTTTTCACCATGAAACAGTCAGATACTACTCATTTTGTGAATTATTCTCATTTTCCCTTTTTTCTTTTACAATAATGATTAGTTATTCAATAAATCATAATCTAATGTAATTGTGATGTATATTTTAATTAAAGGTATATTCTTTCGATGAAATTATATAATTCAATCTATATAGAATAGAGCTTCGAAGGGAAAACAAAAATATGACCATCATTTATGTTTATAGAATTAATTATAGGTCGTAAAGTAGAAAATATTTCTGTATTACACATAATGACAGTTAAGATTTGTGCATATAGTATAAAAAGAATATGAAAGGGAGAGATTATAATTTATGGACGAGTCATTCAGAAGCGTTTGAGTGATCTCAAGGTCACTTCGCCGATTTCAGTACCTGGTTTTCATGTACTTATGGTTTACAGAGGATTTTATGTAAGACATGATGATTAAGCGGCTACAATAAATGGGACTACTAAGAAGTTCTTTTATTTGTAATTGCGGTAATCAAATGACTCGTAGGCTTTGTTCAGACAATCGTGATGTTGTCTTTCGATGTAATATATGTTGGAGGAAGAAGTCTCTTAGAATAGAAACTTTTTTCGCTCGACCCTGATTGAGACTAAGGTAAATTATATTAATTCCCGCGAACTGTATAATAAAAGCAAAAGTAACATTGGTCGAAATATTCGCAGATGTTACTGAAGCTTCGACTGTTCAATGGTATGAGTATTGTAGGGATATATGTGTAACAAAAATGACAAACTTACACAACCAGAGTACACACAAACAATATTGCAACTATGTGGTCGAGGGTGAAACAGGTTTAGAGACCTTATCATCGCTCCAGAGGCAGACTATTATGGAGCCATATGGATGATTTCCTTTACGACTTTAGAACCTCTGAACCGCTTTCTAACCTTGACAAGTTTTTGAACCATGCAGGAGAACTGTATCCACTATAATTCTTTGGTTTCGTATAATATATTTTTACTCTACACTAATTGTTTCCTGATTAGATAATATTTCACAAGGTCACATTAGATTCGTTTAATGGTTATCCACAAATTATAGTCTCGGCAATGAAAGTAATGTGTAAGAACGGTAAAAGGAAAAAAAATCATTGATAATTATTTATAACTGAGTAAGTATAAAAAGTGTAAGCTCTTCAAAACGGTAGGACGTAGCTTAGTAGGAATACGACAATTGAGTTCAAAACATAATTTCTTTCAGATTGATACTTTAGTTTGGATATAGTATTTTGTATAAATATATTTATTATGAAGACACTTTGTGTTATGAATGATAACTGATTTTATCAATATGAATAACATGTAGACTAATCGATTTTAACATGATGAAAGAATGATAATTTGGATGTAATGAATACTGTGAGCGATGAAGCTTCTAATTGATTCGGTTTCCTAAACTCTTTCTAGTAACCCCCAACAGACTAAATCTACACAGCTACCTGAACACGAGAGAAAAAGTGTGAAATATGGAAGAAAGGCTTTACTCCAAGGTTCACTGAAGTACAGAAAATTTAGGGGTATTAATAGCATTTTAGATAGCCTTGGGCTTTCGGAAATCTACGGAATGCTACTAAACATAGTAACGGTATGTTTAATCATCCTATCTGAATCGTGACATGTTACCTTTCACTTTCTAGTTGTTTCTTGCGAAACTTCTATTGAATGCCGATTGGATAAGATGTTTCTCAGCGTTATCAGAGCCTCTTTCGGCTTTCTTTCAAGGAATTTTCTAAATCTCCTCAACGGAGAGCTTTCAAGTTTGATAGTCCACAGCTTGATAGACGTTGTTGCAAAACTTCACAGAATAAGCTACAAAGCTTCTATTGGTCTCTCTAACACTATTTTTTTCGTAAATATTATGTTGATTTTATTGTTGTATTCATCTGCCAAGTGAATGTACGATTTACTTATTTGAGTTTTAATTTATCACGGTGTCTATTTAAGTCGTTACTTCTTATCTTTCTCTTGTTCATTCCCTAGTTATAATATAATGCCTTGCAATCTGTTTGATATTCATATACGTTTAGTATTTGGACACCACATAAACTGAAGCAGTTAGGAAACTTGTATTTGATATTCTGTAGTACGACATCTCACTTAGGTCTTAATTTAATAGCCTAGATATGTAATTAGGCAATAACCCGTTTCAGAAATATCAATGGTTTAATACACATAAATAAACAGAGACTGGATGCCTGAAATCTCCAAGAAAATTATGAGCAGTGACAATTTTTAAATGATTACGTGTTATTTGTTCTTTGAAAACTTGGAAGTAGTTGACAGCCTTTTAGTCCTAATATAAGACTCCTCAGCGGTTAATATTCGCAAACTCCACACTGTGGATCGAACCAAGAACATTTAGTTTGATTCATGAATGCCTAATCTCTAGGCCACTGACCCAAAATTCAATCTCCCATATGTCTAACTTGAATCAATTCAGAAAACTATTTATTGGTCTTTTCTTGTTTTCAATGAATACCTCTCTGACACTCAATACATTTGAATCCTACCTGTTTCATTGTGTGTTTTCGGACTATGTAGTCATATGACCTCCAATATTCTTAACAGAAACAATGAATGTTTGACTAAATTAATTCATTTTAACGATATCAAAGGCAATGAACAGATGGATAGGCAATTATTGTTTAGCATTACTTAAACTAAAGATCTAAGTATCTAAATATTATTCACATACACGTGTGCTTATTAAATGATAAACATTATTCTTTCATGCAGAATGAAAAAAAACCAACAACCGTGTAACGACAATTTAATGCATTTCTTTTGTAGATATACGTACTATATGATATATATGTATATACATATATGTTTATTTTATACAAAAGAACCGATGCATATATGTGCCTAGTCCTACGTTGTAACTGACTAACTGATTGAAGATGTATTTGTGTGACTAATGGAATATTGGGCTATTTTTTTTCGAAAAGGTTCGATTAGTATGCAGTTAAAGAGTTGGATATGTATAATTATTAGCTTAATTATTTGACTGGACACATGATATTCATTGAATTTTAATTACTATTTAAGACATGTGTAGCTAAAATAGATTTCGGATATTCTCTTTAACATTTTCTATACACATATAATTGAACATTATATTTGTTTTGTACTTTACTTAAGTATAAGTAACTAACGTTGTTAAAGGTCTTTTGTTTTGTACCCTAGATAAACTTGAATAACTCAATCGGTAAGTTTGTTTGAATCCAACAGGATATGTTCTGTTTTTTTTAAAGATTGAAGATATGTCTTGATAATAGATACTAACCATGATGGTTGGAGGTGGTCAACAGGAAACCGTGGACGCGGGTTTCGTGCTACTTGGCACTCGTCGGCAAGGTGAACCTGTAATCCTGAGGGAACTGATGCTCCCTGATGGATTCGATCCCGTGTCACTCAGCTTCACAGCCAGAGACGTTCGATAGCATTGGATCAGCACTAAGAAGAACTTGACACACATGACATTGATCACCACCCAGTGATCAATCAATTGAGATACTAACCTCGTTTAAAATTAAAGTCTACGACTTCCTGCTTAATGTCTTCAACCGCCTAACATTCAAATATAGTCCATCACGTTATCAAGATACTCAGACAAGTTAATTAAGTCGTAACCTAATGAACACAGATTTTGATAATCACTAAGGTCTAAACACGACATTAACTGCCATTTACAGGTGGACATGTGTAAAGTTTTGTCACTGTGTATATGGATTCGAATACCTTAAAGTGTATTAACTATCTAGTGTGCATGATATTTGTCTGAGATGATCTTCTTTTTTTTGTTTTCAAATCAAAATAACTTAGATCAGCTAACGTCAAATTATTTAAATGTAATTGTTTGTCACCCCTCTCTTTATAAAACATGGGGAAATAATTGCATTAAAAAAATATGATCTAGTTATCCGATTACTTGAATTGAGATTTCTGAAAGACATCAGGTAAACCTATAATATGATTAAGATTTAGTTAGTGACTGACAGTTAATATGTACGCAGATAACTGTTTATATCGTTTTGCAATCATACTTATTATTGTCTTCAAAATATGTTGTATTCGGAAGGAGTTAAATGATTGGAGACACACATTTAAAAAATGGATGGAAGCTAATGATTATTCATATAGAAGGTAAACAAACGAGTGTATATTTTGAAAGTAATTGTTGAATATTCAAGTGTACGTAAAAGAAAACATCTATGGTGTTTGATTCTGTTCTTACGGAATGTGGAGTCGAGATAGAAGATAATTATCATGTTGTAGACTTTTTTTATCTCGGGTGTCTTTGAGTTTTAGTTTCCTTTTAGGTTTGTCAACATGTCATACACAGAAGCTAAAAGCTAGATTGCTTCAACGCACAAGATTACCAGCACGCAAACTAGAAATTAATAAGATCAATTATAAATAATAAATTCGTCTCTCAGTACGGCTGTAATTAATTTACTAACATTGATAACGAAGATTGTTTTCTGTTTAGTCGTCTTCATATACAACATGGTGTATAGACCCATTACGAAAGATATAAGATTTGACTAATTGGATTTGAGTAATGTGTGTAATGATGAACAGCCTGTTCATACAACTGGTAGTTAAAAAAATTGCTAAATAAAAACCAAATTACGTAGTAACAACTTATATAATAGTTTATCAAGTATTTGTGGTTAGCCAAAGGGTTAGTAGGCAAATCTATTATACTGTACTGAAAAGACATTCACACCAAACATGATGATACAGGAGGATGAGAATCATATTTTATATGTGTAATCTTCTATAACTTTCAGACTCACAATATAGTATCCGTCAAGGAAATGTATATCTATCAAGCAAAAATGTAATGAATGGAGTTATGTTTAATATGTGTGATAACTGTGTTACATTTTGAATTGTGCTCTATCGGATTACATTCCGCTTCGTACCTTTTAAGCTATAATAAAAGTACTTTAAGCAGCGATGTGTTTGTTTTAATTTTCATTCTTCAGCAAGAACACATAAAAGATGTCTATTAACTTGGTATTATTTGATTAAATATTTCGAAAAATGATTTCTGAAGTGACTTCTTTAGATTAAGTTCAGTATAGTAGAAGAAATCCTTTGTAGTTGATCACTTATGTGCATTGTAGCAAACTTAACTAACATTCCTCATGTGTTATATGCTAATGGATACCTATACTAAGTGGAAAAACTATTCTCTTTTATTTAAGCATTCGGTCATTTCCCATTTTTTCCAAATGTAACCATACTCACTTGAAAATGGGTGTACAAATCTAAATTGGTTAGGCTGTTAATCTAAGCCCGAAATTAATGAGCAACATTATAAGGATATAGGCCTTTTTATCAGTATCTGAGGATTTCGTCTTAAACTACTTGGATGGTCTGTGCCTACTAGTTTATGACGATCGTAATGGTTACATGGTAGATGATGTAGAAATTAATTTACTTTTCAGTAAAGATTGCAGTAAGAAATCCATAAGTTTTTAAATTGTAGTTAAGTGGAATAGTCTGTTTAGTAAATGGTATGTTAACAACTGTTTAGTGCTGAGATAGGCAAATTTGTGAATGGCATTAAGTCTATGTATTGCAATTTACATAAGCTATTTTACGTTCACTTTGCATTCGCATGCGGAAACCAGATGACTAAGAAATAAAACCAGTCTTATCAAGCGATATAACAATCAAGTATGGAATGGATATGTGTACTGATCTAAGATAACGCGGACAGTTACCAAGTTTTGAAACTGTCTAAATTTTAAATGACAATAAAATTATTGAATTAAAGAGATCCAGAGCTTTAAGAAACTACGTCGTTAAAATGCTTACAAATGTGACGGCAATAGTACTCACATACAACGCTGTATGAGTGTTGTAGCAAAGATTTTAAAATGATCTCCTCAGTATACTTCAGTCCATTGAAATATATAGATATGTGCCACAGACGTATTAGTTTCCCGTCGTCACTATAACACAAACTGTAACCACGTATTATGTATTCAACAAACACGTAAGTAATCTCAGCAGTCCAGATCTATATACATTACATGTGTCTACGAATATCTACATTCTCTAAACATGCTACAGATGAAGTTGCCTGTATAAAGATTAATGAAGACTAAATGTCATTGACAGAAAATACTTATTTCGGATTTCAACTTTTATTCACTACGGTCCATTACATGACAATAATTACAACAAAAACATGACACGACATTATGAAAAGTCAACGTTTGAAACAATGAGTTTATTCCTTGACATTCAGAAAATGGAAATGTACAACACAATTAACTCACCACATTACTCCATGGAGGAATGTGATAAAGAATATAATTCAACTCACGTGAACTAAAATAAACAATACAAATGTAGTAAAAAGAAACAATTTCAGGTCATATCATACAACAGAAACTCCAATGAAACTGTAAGCTAAACGAAGCAAATCGCAGAAGAGAATACGACATACACATAGTGGTCCCGGAAATGACTAACATCTCCTTTTTATAGAACTGGTCAGATTGATTGCTAACATGAATGGTGGGAAAGATATGATATACTCCCACTCATTTTATGTCACTTGAAACTGTACTTACCATCCAATAATGTCACTCAAAAATTGTTTGATTCGTGTTCTTTTGATGTTCGTTCTTAAGCCAGTCGTGTCTATTAATTCGTGCCTTTATTGAGATTTATTAATTTTAAATTGCGACCTCTTTCAATAGGTTTTATTGAAATAAACCACATTATCAATATAGAATAGATGGGATATGACTAACAGTGAAATCCCAAATGAGCGTTTCGTCCCATTCAGAAGTCATCAAATCTAATTATATACTATGTGTAGACATTTATTGTTATGCTAAAATTAGACTGGTAATAAGATTATTCGGTTTTGAAGATTACTTTGATAAAATATCATATTGACACTATATTATAAATCACTAGCGATCGACACTTATAAATGAAACTGTTGTATCGATTGCCTGAGTACGTGCCTTGTTTATATATGACATGATGATTCTCGTCAATCAGAGAAAAGTGAATTATCGATCGGAACATGGACACACGAAAACCATACAAGCAGTCCTGCTATCTGTCTAGCCCAGCCAATTAGATCCGGAACACCAATAGCAGCCTTTGCAATATGAATAATTATTCACAAACATAATGAATTTATATACCAATCAAACAGATCACATCGTACCATAAAATAGAAAATAACATTTGTGCAAGATGTGGTCAAATGTGACTGTGAATAGGGGGAACAGTAATTAATAGACTGGGTATAACTCAGGAATGGTAAATCGTATTATAATAGTTTATGGGTCAAAATAAAACTCATAATAAAAGGAACATGAATATGAATAGTTAAATTACTTAGTAATCATACAATAGGAAATATACATATCACATTGCTTCATAAGTAGTCCTCAAAGTTACCATTCATCATTCTCTATGAGATATTACAGAAACAACAGACAATCACATTCAAATGAAATCAAGCATAAACATTATTCCTGAAATCGTCTAAGTTACCAAATGATGCTTTCAATAGTAAAACTCAAATCACATCACAGTAATAGCATATATCAAATAATAAAATATGAAACGTTGATGCAGTCGAAGAATTTCACTCTTGAGGACTTTTATTGATTTGACTAAAGCTAAAACAATAATTGTAGCAGAATAAAGTGAATTCACCATATTTTGCTGTTTCTTATCAGTTGCTTATATCCTAAAGATGCTAATATTATCAGTGTATATACTTTAATTCCTAATTTCGGGTGAGTTCTGATTAATGAAAATTAATGAAAAAAGGAATAAGTATGAAAGAACGATAACAGATGTTTATATATTAATTAATGTAAATATTTATATGTTGAATATAAGAATATTCTAGAATAAACAGCTAAGAAACAGAATTCTTTAGAAATAATATATTATTGCTATAGTTATGTAACTCCTAAAAAGTTATTTGAGTACAGATTATTAACTCTTGTCATGAAAAGCAGAATTGCGTAACAACCATTTGTGGATGATTTAGATTACGAATCAATCAATGTTAGACCACTATAGAAAACGTAGAAACACTAGACAGCCGTTTAGTTATGGTATTGGACTACTCAATAGTGTATATCCATGATCTTTCACATGAGATTCGAACCTCATACTCATTTTTATGAATGAGTTCAATATGGCAAGGCAAGATCAACAACTGAATATTTCTGGATACATAAATTTAGTTTAAGTCTTTTTATGTAAATTGCTTCGGCAAATCGTTGTAAATTTGACGTTCTCTGTTTATTCATTATCTTGAAGAACTTCGATACATCAACATCATTACCACTGTCAAGCACATGGCGTGCGACTTCACAAAATCCCCTTCTGATGATCCTATTACCGCTAATCTTAGGTTCCCCATAAGGACAGGTGTCAGGATTGAACCCAGTAGGCAACCCAAAGACACTCCATCAGTTTGACGTTATAAAACATTAGTGAATTGAAATTTAATATCATTGATACACCTTGGCAGACAATCTAAATCCATCTCTTTTAGAGGGACTAGGCATATTTTTCGTATGGTTTCTTCTGATGGGATTTTGATAAACAATCATGATAAATCAAAAGAAATCATGATTTTGTTAGAAATATTGACTTTTTCTAGCACTTAGAAAAAACGAAATACGTCTTCTAAACTGTGAAAAAAATTGATTCTGATTTACTGGCTAACCAACCATAAAGGTTGTGAAGTGGAGAAATAATCATTTATAATATTGGTCTGTTAGCAACATCAGAATTTCGCATTCCCGGTGGTCCATGAATGGAGTAACATACATCATCTAAGTTTTAAATGATCATATCTGATATTAACGACTAGTTTCTTCTTTAGAAGCTTATTTAGTTTATTTGTAACACATCCTTTTCCTGTCTTTACTAATATGTTTCTTAGATAGATCAATCAGGAATCTAAGTGAATCGTCTAGGGTCACATTGGCTTTATTCACAGAATTATCTTCATTCATTATAATTACACATCAGGTCGTCGGATGACGAATTTTTCAAGCTGCATTAAAATTAGTAAAGTTTCTTGATAACCTCTATATATGACGTTTGATTGTGGAATTTAAGATATTTTGTATTTGCCGGCAATCTCGACAAGTCGATACATTAACCAACCTTGTTTTTCTTCATCTATTGATTTTAGTCCAGATAACTGATGATACAAACTTTTCAATGATCTTACTGTTAGTGTTTCTCATTGGAATGTGAAATTTAAATCCAGGTCAAAGTGATTCTACCTCATATCAAGTTAAAACTTGAAAAGTCGCAAAGAATTGTCTCGGGCTTTTTGAAGAATACCTTCACATAATTGAAATTCAACAAGGATTTTTGAAAATATTTTCTCAAGTTTTCTGTACTCTTTTGCCTTAACCTTGTAAAAAAGAATCATGAAACTTGATTCGGTATAAAACATCAATTTCCTCAACGACTTTATAAAAATAAGAGGCTTCAGTTCTTAATTTAGCGAAGCAATCTTTCATGGCTTTAAAAGTTGAAGGTTTTTATGTGATAGAATTAATTTGCATAAGCGCGTAGTTTTGAAACTATGAGATGGATGACAATATGTAGTTGGACAACTTTATTCTAGTTAAATCTCTGGATATTCTGCATCGAATTATTACCAGACAATTGAGTAACATAAATGAATCGAATAGGAGATGTTTTTGTTTCATAATCTTCATACAATTTTTTCCAATTTATAAATTTGACTAAAGCGACAACAATTAATGTAATATTGCGTTAACTATTCTTGATGTAGTCAAATTTATTATTAGCTTTATTCAATATTATATTTTTGGTAAGATACAGAATTCTCAGCACAAAGTATTTCAACAAGTTACCGTTTCTTATTTCTTGGTTGATCCAGATGATATATATTAACTGATTACCGATTGGATGTTACCAGTCCAGTCAATCGACATACGAATAATAATGTACATTCTTTTCAATGTATATTGCCATCAACCACAATGTCTCTGATTTTACTATTTCCTAACTGAATAGGTTATGTAATTATTTGACATAATGATCTGTTGAAACAAACAAGAAAATAGATAACTTGTTATAATATCTAGAAGGCAGGAACTAGTAGTCTATTACATTCAAGCAGGTTGCCAATTTACAAGTTATAACAATTATATGAAACCGGTGGAGTTCAGCCAGGTCTGTTGGGAGATATCAACTTACTGAAGACATTGGTGAATGGTTGCTCGATTTCGTGGATTAGTTGAAGTAAGATATTAACACCCATGGATGCTGGTCGACTCAGTGGTTTAGATGTTAAATGCTCGCGTGCGAAACTGATAGATTCTGGGTTTGAATCTCGTCAGGAGGGATCGTGGATGTGCAATGTTGAGGAGTCAGATTATAGGATGAAACGGCCGTCCAGTGCTTTCAGGTTTTCCATGGTGGTCTAGCTTCATTTTACTTATGATTTCAACTATATAAAATTATGTAAAACTTTTATAGATAATTTACACAATGGAATAACATTTCATAAAATTTCACCTGTAGTTCATCATCAAATTATACAAATGTTTGTTTTAAAGCAATGTATCATAAACTAAATATCTATCCTTTGTTACAAATATCCAATACGTTTAGTATTTAAGACAGAAATACCCCTAGATCTATTTTTTTTAAACATTAGATATACTCATAATAAGTACATAAGTAGTATAGTTAAGAGAAACAGTGAAGTGACTCAAAACCAAAGATATATGATAATTTATTTTTTCTTAAAAAGAAATTACTAATGACTATTCAGTTAAAAGATAAACTTCTTTAAATCACATAACTGAAATCAATTACTGTTCATGGAACCATGACTAAATACTTGTATTGAAAGAATTAATGCCCTAAAGCAAAATATATTCAGTGAATTAGTTCATTGAAGATAGTTAATGTTTTTAATTAAGTAGATTTTTTTTAAATGATCCATAAAATTATTCAATAGTTGAATACATGAATTGATTAAAGCTAGATAATCATGAAAAACCTGTAAATAACAGACGACCATCTCGTCCTAGTATAAAACTTCTCAGAAGTGCACATCTACGATCCCTTATCAAAGGGACTCGAACCCAGGACCTATCGATCTCGCACACGAGAGCTTAACCTCTAAACCATTGGGCCTACCTGCATCCGACGGTAATAATATCTATTTTCAACCAATCCATGATCTTGCGCAACACTTCATCCATTCTCTGAGGTGGATAACTATTTTATACTACACTGATTAAGACTTCTGACTAGAATTCTAAGAAAAGGCCTCCTGAAGTCAGTCACTCATGAGGACATGATAAACATTATCAGACTCATGAATTCAACTATTCAATTACTACAATCTTTAAAGACCCTCATTCTGATAATAAAATAACCACGTAAAACAAAACAGATAAATGTAATATAGTTCATTTAGTAAACATTATTCATATTACATAATATTTAAACACGAAATGATGAATTATCTATATCAATACATAAAATAAACAGAGAAATGAAGAACATTCTCTTTAGTATAGTTGTAATCGTTTGAATCAGGTGTGTGAGATTTGAATTTAATTCTACTTTAAGAAAAGTGGATCATACTGAAATATTCATGCAACTGTTCATCACATTGGTCTGAAGCATTCGATAAATAACATTCAAAGTATTTAAAGTTTATCAGTAATCATGAATAATTTCACTGATAAATTAATGTATACAGGATTGAAGGAAGTGTCGATGGATAAAGTGTTATATTCTCTGTTTGATAACCAACAGTGATTTTGATCTGGTGAAAGTAATTTGAATAGATTTTATAGCAAACACAACAGCAGTTCTTAAACATGTAGACGAACAAAGAGCCAGACTGACAGAATAATGTTCAATTTATTTGTTCGTATATAGTGTAAAATAACTACTATTCTAGTGTGTGGTGAAAACATTTATCATCAAACATATACAAAAAACCACAGCCGTTGTCTATTATTAACAGTGACACGCCCCTATTGCATTTTGGTTGAACTTCAACACTGGATATTTATCTTTGATCAACGACTATCATAGGACAGAAATGAAGTTCTAATGAAAAAAAGTGACTTGTGACATCAAAGAATACATTCGAAGAGGCACAGATATTGCCGGTAGTATATGATGATGGTGAAGTGGACGCTAGTTACAAGTTTGTTTGTATTTGCGGTGTGCACTACTTGTACGGACAGATATATGTAGTATATATCAAGAATTGAGAGTAGAAATCTCACAGATGAAAGAGAAAAATGAGGAAAAAAAGTAATGAAACAGCGAGCAAATAAAATAGCTAAAAGAACAATATATCAATTATATTGTTTTCATATTTTACAAATAACTCCGCCTGTAGCTCCTCTGGGGGTTACTGCAGGTCCCGAGCCCGGGTAAAGGAGGAGGGTTGGGCATGGGGTTAGCGACCCCATCCCGTAGAAAATCAACTCGCTAAAAAACGCTAACCAGAAAAAATCATTCAAACCATTCAAACTCTGCCCTAGGAGTAGAAGGAATAATTATGACGTCTCATGATGAAAGCCGAGTTCCTTCGGAAGTCATGAGGCCGATACACATTCTTACAACCAGAGCGACAATTCTTATAGGTACATGGAATGTCCGGACAATGTGGGAGACCGGAAGAGTCTTCCAAAATGAGAAAATACAACCTGGAGGTTCTTGGAATCAGCGAAACACATTGGACGCAGGTTGGACAACAACGACTAGCTTCAGGAGAACTTCTGTTATACTCCGGTCATGAAGAAGAAAATGCCCCACATACACAAGGAGTTGCATTGATGCTGTCCAGAAAAGCACAAAATGCACTTATAGGATGGGAATCTCATGGACCAAAGATCATCAAAGCCTCCTTCAGAACAAAGAGAGAGGGCATTACAATGAACGTCATCCAATGCTATGCGCCTACCAATGACTACGATGAAGACGCTAAAGACTAATTCTACGATAGGCTGCAGTCGATCGTCGAGAAGTGCCCAACCAAGGACCTGACAATTCTGATGGGAGATCTCAATGCCAAGGTTGGAAAGGACAACACTGGATACGAAGACGTCATGGTACAACATGGACTGGGAGGAAAGAATGAAAATGGTGAGAGATTTGCAAACCTATGTGCCTTCAATAAACTGGTCATAGGTGGCACCATATTCTCACACAAAAACATGCACAAAGCCACTTGGATTTCACTGGATCACACTACACAGAATCAAATCGACCATATCTGCATCAACAAAAATTCAGGAGGACGATGGAGGATGTGAGAACCAGAAGAGCAGCTGATACAGCATCCGATCATCATTTGCTGGTCGCCAAGATGAAACTAAAACTCAAGAAGCAGTGGACAACGGCGCGTACAACATCACAAAAGTTTAATACGGCCTTTCTTCGAGATGATGACAAACTCAACAAATTCAACATAGCCCTCAGTAACCGGTTCCAGGCCTTTCATGACCTACTCAATGGAGAGGGGACTACCATGGAGAGCAACTGAAAAGGCATCAAGGAGGCAATCGTTTCAACATGTCAAGAGGTTCTGGGCCAAAAGAAGCACCATCACAAGGAATGGATCACTGTTGGTACAATGGATAAGATTGAAGCAAGGAGGAACAAGAAGGCAGCAATCAATATCAGCCGAACCAGAGCGGAAAAAACCAAGGCACAAGCCGAATACACAGAGGCAAACAAGCAAGTGAAGAGGATCATCAGAACCGACAAACGTAAATATGTTGAAGATTTGGCGATGACAGCGGAAAAGGCTGCAAGAGAAGGAAACATGAGACAACTGTATGATACAACAAAGAAACTTGCTGGAAATTACCGTAAACCAGAAAGACCAATGAAAAGCAATGAAGGCAAAGTAATCACCGACATTGAAGAACAACGAAACAGGTGGGTAGAATACTTCAAAAAACTCTTGAATCGACCAGCTCCACTGAACCCACACAACATCGAAGCAGCACCCACAGACCTCCCAATCAATGTTGACCCACCAACAATTGAAGAGATCAGCATGGCCATTAGACAAGTCAAGGGCGGCAAAGCAGCGAGATCAGACAACATCCCGAGAGAGGCACTGAAAGCAAATGTAGCAGCAACTGCCAAGATAATCCACATCCTCTTCAGTAAGATTTGGGATGAAGAACAAGTACCAACAGACTGGAAAAAAGGACTTCTGATCAAGATACCAAAGAAAGGCGATCTCAGCAAATGCGACAACTACAGAGGCATCACTCTTCTCTCAGTACCAGGAAAAGTCTTCAACCGAGTATTGTTAAACAGGATGAAGGATTCCGTGGACGCCCAACTTCGAGATCAACAAGCTGGATTTCGTAAGGATAGATCGTGCACAGATCAAATCGCAACTCTGCCGATCATTGTGGAACAATCAATCGAATGGAATTCATCGCTCTACATCAACTTCATCGACTACGAGAAGGCATTTGATAGCGTAGACAGGACGACACTATGGAAGCTTCTTCGAAACTACGGCGTGCCTGAGAAAATAGTCAATATCATACGGAACTCCTATGATGGACTAAACTGCCAAATAGTCCACGGAGGACGACTCATTGACTCGTTTCAAGTAAAGACCGGTGTTAGGCAAGGTTGCTTACTCTCACCCTTTCTCTTTCTCCTGGTCATCGACTGGATCATGAAGACGTCAACATCTGGAGGAAATCACGGGTTACAGTGGACAGGCAGGATGCAGCTTGACGATTTAGACTTCGCGGATGATCTGGCTCTTCTATCACAAACGCAACAACAAATGCAGGAGAAGACGATCAGTGTAGCAGCAGCCTCAGCAGCAGTAGGTCTCAATATAAACAAAGAGAAAAGGAAGACTCTCCGATACAATACAATATGCACCAATCAAATTACACTTGACGGAGAAGCTTTGGAGGATGTGGAAACCTTTAGATATCTGGGCAGCATCATTGATGAACACGGTGGATCAGATGCAGATGTGAGGGCACGGATCGGCAAAGCAAGAGCAGCATACCTACAACTGAAAAGCATCTGGAACTGAAAACAATTGTCAACCAACACCAAGGTTAGAATTTTCAATACAAATGTTAAGACAGTTCTACTGTATGGGGCGGAGAAGTGGAGAAATATGAAACCATTATCCAGAAGATACAAGTGTTCATCAACAGCTCTCTACGCAAAATACTTCGGATCCGATGGCCAGACACTATCAGCAATAAGCTACTGTGGGAGAGAACAAACCAGATTTTAGCGAAGGAAGAAATCTGGAAGAAGCGCTGGAAGTGGATTGGGCACACCTTGAGGAAATCAGCTAATTGCGTCACAAGACAAGCCCTCACATGGAATCCTGAAGGTCAAAGGAGAAGAGGAAGACCAAAGAACACATTACGCCGAGAAATAGAGACAGACATGAGAAGAATGAACAAGAACTGGATAGAACTAGAAAAGGAAGCCCAGGACAGAGTGGGTTGGAGAAAGCTGGTCGGCGGCCTATGCTCCATTGGGAGTAACAGGCGTAAGTAAGTAAGTAAGTATATTTTACAAATACTGTATATGATTTTACACAGTACATAAAATTGGCTTAAACTAGGTTTTCGTTCACTTTAATGTAAGCTAATTGATGTGAACCTATAAATATTGACCTAATAGTCGGAATTCATGATGACTGATACTAGACCTTAAGATTTGTTATTTGGTTTTCATATGGTCGTGTGTATGAACTTCTGAGAAGTAATATGCTGTATTTAAACAGCTCTCCCTTGCGCTCTGACCTTCAAAAAATCCTCCAAATAGCGTGAGTTTGTTACTGATAAACAACTGTAAATCTGTAATGATAGCGAAAATTTGGAAGATCAGGGAAATGCCTTTAATAGCTTTAATTTCTCTTTTTTATTTTCGACTTTGACAACATCATCAACACCGACTTTAAGTCAAGGTAAATTAAGTAATAACTAATGATGTTTTTCAGGATAACAATAAAAGCTTTGATATTAAACTAAAATACTCTGACAATTACTGAAGTTTTATTCTCTAAAGAATTTTTCATATTCATTCTGATATATATGAATTGAATCACAATTCTAACTAATAATCTGCTTTTTAATTAAGATTAAATCACTGTTGGGATAAAAACAAAAAAACAAAAAAGAAAACGCTATCAGCATTCAAAACATTAACAAACTATGTCATAATGTTAGTAACCGATCCCCTAATGGAAGATCGATTAATTAAGGCTAGAAACCAAAAGCAAAAATACTACGTATTAGCTTATTGTGAAATCAACGTAGTTTTTTTATTTTGTTAAAAATACGATAGAACTATTAGGTTACCATTACATTGATCAGGTAGATTAGTTCAACATGTTATCGGTTATTGTTACCGTTGTCATGATTATACAGTTCAGAGGAAGGATACATAAACTCCATAAAATACTTTATAACATTGAATATTCAGTAAATAAGCATCAACAAAGACGAATGTTTTGTTTTTCTTTAAAAAACACATCACTGTAAAGTTTAAACACTTTAGTTAATGAATATAATAGAAATCAAAAGTATATAAAGTAAATCTATTTTTTTCAATGGAGAGGGGACAAAAAGAAAACCCAGAAAGAAAATCTTGAATATATTAAATAAACAAAAGAGGGAAATGTATAAATCATGTTTAACTTGTCCTTAGAAATTTTTTTGTCGTTGTCGTTGAGGTCATACTCATCTTCATCCTTCTCCTCCTCCTCCTCCTCCTCATCATCATCATCATCCTCATTATTTGGAGCAGTAGTGGCAATAATTGAAATATTTTCCATTGTTCACATCATTCACACCATCATCATTTTGATATGATATCTTCATTAACACATGAAAGGGTTTCTTGAATAAATAAATAAATAAATAAACAAATAAATAAATAGGTTAGCTGTTGACCCTGACAGGTTTTTTCTTATTACTTTTTTTTCTTAATTTTTTTCTTTATTCTTTTCTTCTACTTCTGGATTTTCAACTTTAAAATTGTGACATAAAAATGAGATATTAATTTTTTTTTTAAATGAGAAAAAAAATTTTAATCAAATTTTAATTCATTTTATGTTTATTGTTTTAATTTTCACTTTGAAAAAAAAGAAAAAAAAAGGGAGAAAAAAATTGAAGAAAGTAAATTGTTTCATCTCACTAAACTGAAGTGAATTGGGTTTCATGTTGAGAGTATATATATATATAAACCTAGATATATATTAGACTTTATATAGAATGGAATAACGAGATAGGACTTAAACAGCTGAACAGATGTCAAATACATTATTTGTATTCTATTAATTTAGCTGATAAGTGACTCATATTGAAAATTTACAATTCTATAATAGAAATATTGAAAGTTTATAAGTAGATTATTAGTAATATGTTAATAGTTGATAAAATAATCTCAGAAGTTTGAGTAAAATAGTCAATAATGATGAAAGATGTTTAGTAAATTCAAAACGTGATAAATTAAAAGAAACATGATGACCATATATTAGATAATTATCTTTATTTACTACAAACTGTACGTGTAATTTTGATAATAAATAACGACTAGAAACTAACTACGAATGTATCCATTCAATAGGGTATGAGTAAAAGGGTTAGTGAAAAAGTGGGAATAACATTTTGTATTTGATTCTTCCTTTGTCTTTGTGCCCTATGACTAATCAGAAACGTAATTTTCCAAACGGCGAATGAAATGTCTACTTTTAGAAGATCTGTAGTTTATCGTATTTGGTAACAATTTTTTTAATTTTTGTTACCCTATCGCGTTATATTGTACGTCTATTACGAACAACTAAGGAGTAAATTATTGTGACAGATGCTTCTAAAATACTTCAGAAATATTTGGTGGATTTTACTTTGATTAAGCTAAAAACATGACTTCGTTTTAAAATTAAGAATTAATTTGTTTATGTTTATTGGAAGATAGATAAAAGATTACACAATATTTTATCAGAAGGGGCTTTTTAGATATTATAATAATTTCAATAGTTTAGATCATAAGTGAATTGAAGCTAGACCGCTATGAAAAACCTAGAAACATTGGACGGCCGTTTCGTCATATTGTGAGACTTCTCAGCAGTGCACATCCACAATCCCGTCTCGTGAGATTTGAAACCCAGACCTACCAGTCTCGCGCGAGCGCTTAACCTCTACACCACTGAGCTTCAATTGACTCATGATCTCAACTATTGAAATAATATTTTATGTTAAAGAAATTTACTTAAAAAAATTGAAAATTCTAAAGAGATAATAATATGTAATCAATTGTAAGAAGGATAATTGCTTAGATTGACGAGTATGAGAAGAGTGAAGAATAAATTGGAAATAACAAAATGATAATTAATAATTAAGATTAAAAACATTAGAAGGATTACCGTTTATGAAAATTAAGTGTTAGGATCATACAAGAATGATGGCTTGAATATGTCTCTTTTACATAAAAAGTTCAAGTTTGAAATGATGGATTACTATGTAGATATTTATAAAAAACATGTTGTCCAGTTAAATACAATAGAAATTATTGTATTTCAGATTCGCAGAACACTAACAATCTTCTTAGAAAAGCTACTTAAAATAAACAAAATCACTGTGATACTTAAATTCTAAAAGTTTTCTCATTCATATTACTATTGTGGTGTGTGTGTGAAATGATTGGAATCAGAAGGTTAAGAAAATCATAGAAAAGAGATCGAGAACACAGAATTATTGGTGTGGAAATAAAAGAACAATGAAGTCTGAGACGATTGACTGATATTATGCAAATGAAGTATTTACTGTATTGTTCTCAGATTTTACTCAGTTGTTCTGTAATTTTATGTTCAAATACATTCGACTGTCCCCATTTGTGCTCTCATTTACCACACTATAGGCTACTCAAGATATTTATTTTTTAAGATTTAATAGTTGATAAAACTAGAGAATACTTTGAAAATTGGAATTTCAATCGCATTTTTTCTGTTTTTTAATGGTTGTTGAAAAATAAAGTATTGCAATGATTTCGTAATACGATATTAGATTTAATAACAAGGAAGTAATGAAAACACTGAACAATCCAGATAAGTTAACATGCAAGATTCATCATATTCAAGAAAATAGTAACCAATGTGATACCAGAAAAGCTTTTAATTTCATATATCACTTGTTGAATTGATCTAAAATTCAGTGTTTCTATTAAAGGGTGACTTACATAGATATTACTTTAAGTGCTTTCTCTTGTGATAACAGTCACCCTTTATTCAATAGATGAGACATACCAGGAATCTTGAAAGATTGATATTTTCCGTCTTTGATGTTCTGTTCGTTGATGTTACATATAATTTTCTATAACAAGATCATAAGAATTTAGCATAAAAGTGTTACATCCTACTTGTCAATATATTCTCATTGAACAACATATATAAACGAATAATATTATTTTCAATAACTTTTCATCAGATTCTACATTAGTATATCCATATAAATGTATCAAACAGATAGCTCAATTGATAGAATTCAGTAAATGATGTAATCTCTGCTAAAATATTTTCATTTACAACTTAAATCAACGTATCAAAGACAGTGATTATCTAACATTACATCATACTCATCATTAAACTTTAAGTAATTCTAACAGTTTACTAAACTGAATCGAATACCATGTAGTGGAGAATGGTAGCTTAGTTGGATGATTTTGATGAAGTTTTATTCTCTCACTTGTATGATTCGATCATGGAGCTTTCATCGTTCTTTTGAACGACATCATCAGCCCAAACTTCAGGTAGACGTGCAGTGTTCGAATTTCTCCACATTTGGTTCACAGTTTGTCCTATACACCTCCATCAATATCATCTAGTTCTCAATCATTCCTTTAAATTGATTATTGTTCACAAGCTAAATAGTTATAATAATTAAATCTTAATTTCCGTTTTCAATTCATGATTACAAATGTAATAAGTCACTTGATTGACATTGGAACAATATAAAGCTCTTTAATTCATTTCTTTATTAAAAGATAAAGTTACTAATTTCTTCTGGTTGTTTTTCACATTGAAATGAAACCTAAAAAGGTTGTTGTCATATAGAAATAATTTTTCCGAATGTCATTATTACGTTTTAAAGTTTCTGGTTTCTTTTTTAACAAAAATTAATAACAATAATTATCAGAAAGCGGGTTTTGTGAAGATTGTATTAACTTTATAGTTGAAATCATGAGACGATTGAAGCTCCTCAACAGTGTGCATCCATGAAATTCGAACCCAAAACCTATCGATCTCACGCTCGAACGCTTAACCTCTAGACCACTAAGTTGGCATCCAACGGTATTAATGTCGAACTTCAATTAATCCACGAAATCGAGCAACTGTTCATTAGTGGTCCATCGATTTATTGTTCTGGCACGAGACTGGTAGGTCTTGGGTTCCAGTTTCGCGAGGCGAGATCGTGTATGCGCACTGCTGAGCAGTTCCACAGTAGGACGAAACGGCCGTCCAGTGCTTCCAGGTTTTCCATAGTGGTCTATCTTCAATCGACTCATGATCTCAACTATATAAATTTTACAGATTTTATTCATTAAATTGTAAACACTGAAACATTTTATTTATGACATAATTTTCATTTTACTGTTTTAATTAAGTTAAAATGAATAATTCTGAACTAAAACAGATTAAAACTCATTGTGGTGGTCGATATTCGGTACTATCCCTAAGCTTCGTATATTGTTCGTCTTGATAACCGTTACTCGACAACGTCCTAACGATGTATAAATTAGAAGACGAATACGAAGGGTTGATCGCGCTTATTACTGAACCACACACAGTTATCCAATATTACAGGCACGTTAAGCAAACATGAAAGAGCAGTGCCATAGAGCAGGCGAATGAGTGTGAGAGCCGAATGAATGAGTAAGCGTGTACAGTACGGTGTAGCGTAGTGCAGAGCAGAGAGCAAGCAAAGCAAGTAGTTAACAGGATAAAAATGTACATATATATAAGTGGAAAAGCATGAATCATCGGATCAAATAAGCGAATAATAATAATGCTAGCGAAATGAATACATGCGTAGGCAGTAAGCAATGATCAAGCGTATATAATAAAAGTACAATGGTATAGATAGTTATTATTGTATGAATGACTGTCCATTAAATATGTTAACGAAAGGGCTTAGCTGAATTAGATGTAAACAAACTTAATTGTATCTGAGTTACTTACTAACTTACTTACGCCTGTTACTCCCAATGGAGCATAGGCCGCCGACCAGCTTTCTCCAACCCACTCTGTCCTGGGCTTCCTTTTCTAGTTCTATCCAGTTCTTGTTCATTCTTCTCATGTCTGTCTCTATTTCTCGGCGTAATGTGTTCTTTGGTCTTCCTCTTCTCCTTTGACCTTCAGGATTCCATGTGAGGGCTTGTCTTGTGACGCAATTAGCTGATTTCCTCAAGGTGTGCCCAATCCACTTCCAGCGCTTCTTCCAGATTTCTTCCTTCGCTAAAATCTGGTTTGTTCTCTCCCACAGTAACTTATTGCTGATAGTGTCTGGCCATCGGATCCGAAGTATTTTGCGTAGAGAGCTGTTGATGAACACTTGTATCTTCTGGATAATGGTTTCATATTTCTCCGCGTCTCCGCCCCATACAGTAGAACTGTCTTCACATTTGTATTGAAAATTCTAACCTTGGTGTTGGTTGACAATTGTTTTGAGTTCCAGATGTTTTTCAGTTGTAAATATGCTGCTCTCGCTTTGCCGATCCGCGCCCTCACATCTGCATCTGATCCACCGTGTTCATCAATGATGCTGCCCAGATATGTAAAGGTTTCCACATCCTCCAAAGCTTCTCCGTCAAGTGTAATTTGATTGGTGCATATTGTATTGTATCGGAGAGTCTTGCTTTTCTCTTTGTTTATATTGAGACCTACTGCTGCTGAGGCTGCTGCTACACTGGTCGTTTTCTCCTGCATTTGTTGTTGCGTTTGTTATGGAAGAGCCAGATCATCCGCGAAGTCTAAATCGTCAAGCTGCATCCTGCCTGTCCACTGTAACCCGTGATTTCCTCCAGATGTTGACGTCTTCATGATCCAGTTGATGACCAGGAGAAAGAGAAAGGGTGAGAGTAAGCAACCTTGCCTAACACCAGTCTTTACTTGAAACGAGTCGGTGAGTCGTCCTCCGTGGACTATTTGGCAGTTTAGTCCATCATAGGAGTTCCGTATGATATTGACTATTTTCTCAGGCACGTCATAGTGTCGATGAAGCTTCCATAGTGTCGTCCTGTCTACGCTATCAAATGCCTTCTCGTAGTCGATGAAGTTGATGTAGAGTGATGAATTCCATTCGATCGATTGTTCCACAATGATCCGCAGAGTTGCGATTTGATCTGTGCGCGACCTATCCTTACGAAATCCAGCTTGTTGATCTCGAAGTTGGGCATCCACTGAATCCTTCATCCTGTTTAACAATACTGTGTTGAAGACTTTTCCTGGTATTGAGAGAAGAGTGATGCCTCTGTAGTTGTGGCACTTGCTGAGATCGCCTTTCTTTGGTATCTTGATCAGAAGTCCTTTTTTCCAGTCTTTTGGTACTTGTTCTTCATCCCAAATCTTACTGAAGAGGATGTGGATTATCTTGGCAGTTGCTGCTACGTTTGCTTTCAGTGCCTCTGCCGGGATGTTGTCTGATCTCGCTGCTTTGCCGCTCTTGATTTGTCTAATGGCCATGCTGATCTCTTCAATTGTTGATGGGACAACATCGATTGGGATGTCTGTGGGTGCTGCTTCGATGTTGGGTGGGTTCAGTGGAGCTGGTCGATTCAAGAGTTCTTTGAAGTATTCTACCCACCTGTTTCGTTGTTCTTCAATGTCGGTGATTACTTTGCCTTCATTGCTTTTCATTGGTCTTTCTGGTTTACGGTGATTTCCAGCAAGTTTCTTTGTTGTATCATGCAGTTGTCTCATGTTTCCTTCTCTTGCAGCCTTTTCCGCTGTCGTTGCTAAATCTTCAACATATTTACGTTTGTCGGTTCTGATGATCCTCTTCACTTGCTT
This sequence comes from Schistosoma rodhaini, assembly GCA_944470415.2. Classification (NCBI taxonomy): domain Eukaryota; kingdom Metazoa; phylum Platyhelminthes; class Trematoda; order Strigeidida; family Schistosomatidae; genus Schistosoma; species Schistosoma rodhaini. Next base: position 34,344,213 of record OX104037.1, read on the forward strand.
GTTTGCCTCTGTGTATTCGGCTTGTGCCTTGGTTTTTTCCGCTCTGGTTCGGCTGGTGTTGACTGCTGCCTTCTTGTTCCTCCTTTCTTCAATCTTATCCATTGTACCAACAGTGATCCATTCCTTGTGATGGTGCTTCTTTTGGCCCAGAACCTCTTGACATGTTGAAACGATTGCCTCCTTGATACCTTTCCAGTTGCTCTCCATGGTAGTCCCCTCTCCATTGAGTAGGTCATGAAAGGCCTGGAACCTGTTGCTGAGGGTTATGTTGAATTTGTTGAGTTTGTCATCATCTCGAAGAAAGGCCGTGTTAAACTTTTGTGAAATTGTATCTGAGTTGCTATATCATAAATATTTCTATCAGAATATTGAATAGAGAAAGATTATTAGTAACGTAGTGAACGAGAACACAAGTGGGGACAACCAAATGCATTTGAACACAGAGTTACAGAACAACTTAGTACAATCCGATAACCATACAATAAATTCTTCATTCGCAAAATATCATTCAATCGTTTCAAACTTCATTGCTGTTTCGTTTCCACACCAATCATTCTCTGTTCTCGTTCTCTTTTCTTTGATCTTAAATTTCTGCCTCCAGACATTTCACTTTCGATTGATGATACATACTACTTAAATCTATCGAAATCAATAGCACAATACAGTAGGTATTTTCCGTCAAATTGAAAAACACATGGTTTGTTTACTAGGATAAACTAGTTGCGACTAGCAATGAAATCTACTACTCTCGTTTAGGTTAATTTGGGACTCATCAGTTGAACGTACCCTACATCCCAATGTTTAGATTCCTAATAGGACTAGAATCCAGAAACAATTGCTTCAAATGACATTGTGTTATTCTAAGAGCTACTGAGTTCAAATACGTTTATGAACGTATTAGTTTATAACTAGTCAGAGTTTGAACTGTTTATTTACTGATATCTAGAACTGAGTATTTACTAGTGAAAAATCTCGTGTAATATATTTTACTTTTAGCCATAAATTATCTATTCTATAAAATATAAAAAGTACCTACAGGATACACGTGGTAACAAAAAACGATTAAAATTCAGTCCTGACAATCAGTATTGGGATATTTCAAACTCATACTGATAATGATATAAACACATAAATTGTAATTCGGTTAGTTATAGTTTTTTTAGTTTCATATCCAATGGATAACATGATGGTACAATATGTTTTATGATATTACTGTTTGGAAATTTATTCATTTTAGCTTTAAAAAGTTGATTTAGAATCGGCCGGATTATAATTTATAGACGAACTAATCAGATATAAGATAACAGGTATTGGAATTTGGCGCGACATTTATTCATCTATTTGGTTAAATAATTTTTTGGCATTATACCTCATGTCAGTTCGTGTTGAAAACCCTGAATCTAATTTCTAAGCCAAATCATAAACTGCAAATCATAATCTCAATGCCTCACACTGGTTTGTAACCCCCATTTCGCCCTAGTAAGAAGGTGAACATTTTCAAGGTCACCCTAGCGTCTCTCAAATTTCGTACATAAATTATATTTTCCTCTTAGAATCCATGGCATTATGTTAATAGCGTTTGTTCAAATGAAGGCTTGTAAAACAGGCGATATCGGATAAAAATCATTCTAAAACAAACATTGTCTGGAGTTAACACTGTGAATTATATTATGCTAACTCAGTAAGCAAACGTAACATTTTGATTGAGGGATATCTATCTATTTGTCTGTATATATGTAATATTAATACATAGGACTTGTCGTTCGCCAGCAAATTAATAAATTGTGACAACGTGACGATCATTTTTCAAGTTTAACGTTACGCCAGTTACAGTTAATATTTCATTTAAATTCAAATTTCATTCGCTTATGTGCTGCTGAGAACAATTTATTTTATTTATTTATTTGAACATATATACAAAGGGGCGACGAATGGATATGCGCCAAGTAAATCATTCGATTTGCGTGTGAGTTGTGATACTGTCCGCCTGTCCAAACCGAAGCAGATGGTTTTCTTAGGGAGCCACATCCGAAGCCTTCGACCAAGAGGTTTAATCCACAGAGCAGTGGAGCAAAATAAAGAGATGCAATCTCATGGTAGACAGTGACCCACCATAGGCTAACACACCATTTGTTTCCTCAAGATCCTGGAACCCATGTTCACCAATGGTTTGGAATCAAGGGTTTTCTAACTCTCCTAGCTGGATCCTCCATATCCACTGACCGCACATTCGCTTTTCGTCCTCTGAATTCAATTAAACAACATTCCACCACGAGAAGATAGTGAGCAGGACTTCCCCGGCAATTTCTGTATACGTGTGATCATGTTAGAGAATTTCGGGAGACAGAGAGAGGTCGGTTTCTCTCCACCCTCAGCCGTACCAGGGTATTCGAGGACAAGAGAGAATACTCTGCGACTAATTTTTATGTTCCATACAAATGCATATATAAACCTAGAGTCATGAAATAAAACATTTACTTAGTTTATTTATTTAAATAGTTAATAAATTATACATTAAAATACATTTGACAGTATTCTTTCAGGCTTATATTCAATTTTATCTTAATATAATGTAAATACTAAAGAGATATTAGGATTACACCAGGGTTTTTTTTGTTTTTACTGAAGGATTTATGTTCGATGAAGATATTTCTTACAACCAGAATTCCCATATTAATCTTAATTTTTTGTTTAAAAGAAAAGAACATTAATTAGTTCTTACTTCAAATTAAATAAATTACTGTCTTTATCTTGGTATCATTAATTATCAACTGTATTGAACCGTCACTTGGTGTTGTTTACTTGTATCTTCCAATTGTTATTTAGGACTGCAATGGATCGGCCTCTTGTTGGAATATATATGCATCCTAAGCGGATTACCTCAATATTGCCTGAAGTCACAAGCTATTGAATACTTACGAATAAACATATTTGATAGGTTTGTTTTTTATTAAAGGCGCCTTTAAAATGTTTATTTACAGTAATTTGATTTTATAGTTTTCATTGGCAAATTTATCATTACATATATTATAGTAATGGATTTTAAAGTGTTTACCGTTTCACATGGATTTCAAATGCTGCTATTAGTAAATAATATTTGATAAAGAATAATTTGTAAAATACTGGAATCTCCTTATTGATGTTTAAGACTGCATTTGATCTATATCTTATTGGCATATGTGCATACTTAGGGTATTGCCACGATATTGCCTTAAGTCACAAGTATTATAAATAGAGATGAGATACAGGTGCATCCAGCTGAAGAGTCCCAAGTAGGATGAAACGCACGTCCTGGATTCCAATGCTAACCACTATCCATTTTTACCTACAATAAAGAAAAGTTTTAGATTTTTTTATTAATTAGCTCATTATGAAAATTTGTTACTGATTATGCATTGATTTCTTTATTAGTTAATTTTGTGTCTGATGAATATTCGCTTAGTAACTGGTATAAACTGTAAAGCATTTGGAAACCATTAAGCAATAAACAGTTGATAAATCTTGATGTAAGACTTCGTAGTCTTTAGTCCGCATCTCACTTATTAATAAAGGAATAAACTCATGAATTTCATTTTTCAGACCAACCACAGTGAATATAAAACATTCAATGGATATCCAATGATCTACATTTGCAAACTCGGTCAAATCACTGAACTACTCAAAATGTATATATTGAATTCATTATCCTATGTTGACTAGTTGGTGGTGTTGTTATGCCGAATGGACTAAACACTTAAAATATTGGTTTTCCATTTGATTTATAGAATCCTTCAAAGGTAAGTCGCATATTTCATGGGTTTCACGAATTCTAAGTATAGCTGTGAACACTTTCTAACATAATTTAACTTGAGATAGATGAAGCAATTAAGCTTTCAATGACTTTTGGTTCGGATTGTGTTAGCTTATAATCCAAATTTCATAGGTATTGCAAATATGTAACTCAACCCTGAGAAGTTATCACTTAGAGAACTAGTTGGGATGAAAACGAAACATTTACTGACAAAATTTTAGAAGATGGAGGATATCAATTACACACGCTGATCAAATTTGAAATAACTCCTTTCCTCTTTACATGCACAAGATTTTACTGAACTTGTATCAATGACTAATAATGATGATTGTTGAGTTAAAAAATTGCTTTTAACAAAGAAACAAACAATATTCTTTGGAATAAAGTAGTTACCGATTCCATGTTATGGAAGAAACAGTTTTTTTCATTTATGTAGATCGTTTTACATAAGCGAATACCTAGATGGATATCTATGACAGACATTCAATACTTGAGGAAGTCATGAAGAAAAAAGAGAAAATCCAATTAAAAAATTTAAAACACATAAAAATGCTATTGTTGAATAAAATTCAAATTTGAAAAATCACAACAAGCTAGTAGAAATGTTGATCTTGACATGGTAGGGAAGATTTGTAAATCAGGTGGATGATTTTGCTAGAGTTTTGTTCTCTGAGCTAGATGGTTTGGTTTTAGAACTTTCATCGGTCTTCTGAACGACATCAGCAGAACAAACTTCAAGTAGTAGTGGATTGTTCAAATTTCTCCACATATAGGAGATGCAACCAAATTAAAGAAGTAAACAATGACAGGTTTATGGTCGATAAGAACGAATCAACGTCGAGGTCTGCAAGACAAGCTGTAAGCTATATGTGAGGAAATCTGAACATTTTACTTCTACTTGAAGTTTGTACTAATGTTGTTGTTCAGAATAACGATGATAGCTCCACGACTGAATCATCCAACTCAGAGAATAAAACTCTATCGAAATATGTTGATTTATTATTTGTCTAAAATTATTTTAATAAAAACCAATATAGTACTTAAGTATTAATGAGTATGTTTCATTCATAAATTAACTAAGTCCTAATGTTTTATACCTTAGAGCTGGTTGTTTACTTGTCCAATGTTCAAATAACTTTTAGATTTATTCAAGTTAATAGTGAATATGTCTAAATGTGTTGTTACAAATAAAATAGACTTTGCAGATTGATGATTTAATTTAAAATATTTACACATGATGAATTTAAATTAATTCAATGTTATTTATTCGTTGATAATGTAAGCGTAACTTTTTCGATACTTTCATATGTATATTATGAGAATTTCGAGTATTCATCATGATTTTATAATTGAAATCATGGGTCAGTTGAAGCTAGACCATCATAGAAAACTTCGAAGCACTAGACAGCAGTTTCATCCTAGCATGAGACTCCTCAGCAGTGCGCACGCACGATCCCGCTCACGGGATTCGAACCCAGGATCTATCAGTCGTACACACGAACGCGAACGTAACATTTTCGATACTTCCATATGTATATTATGAGAATCTTGAATATTCCCTTTAGTTTTATATTTGAAATCACAAGTCAATTGAAGCTAGACCACCATGGAAAACCTAGTTGTAATATGGGACTCCTCATCAGTGCACATCCATGATCCCGCATCAAAGGGACTTGAACCAAGGACCTATCGGTCACGTACTCGAACGCTTAACTTCTAGACCACTGGACCGAAGGGCATCCAATGATGTTACTGTCTAACTTCAACCAATCCTATACTAGGACGAAACAGCAGTCCAGTGCTTCCAGGTTTTCCATGGTGATCTAGCGTCAATCGGCTCATGATTTCAAGTATAAAATTGCTAAAATCTTCATAAAACCCCCTTCTGATAATATTCATTGTGTTTATTTACTATAAGTTAAGAGTACTTGATACATTTTCTACATTTGATTAATACCCATTATATTAAAACAAAAAACATTCATAAGATGATAACGAAATATCCTTCTTTCAATACATTCTTATACGATTAGGTATGTAGTCATGAGTTTTGTATTTAACAATCTTTTAAAATAGAAAAATTTGAATTTGGGATTTGCAGTTTGTTGGTTAATTTTTCTGTATTATATTTTCTTTTCTTTCCATTTGAGTAGGTTAATCACTTTCTGACTGACAATCTAAACTGACTGTTCTATATTAGATTTATGCTTGATAGATTAAGAGTAGTTTGTTCATAGTCTTATGTAAAAACACTTGCTTAGCCACGTTGATATGTGTTTCTATGTGTAAAAGTTGATGAATTTATTTTGATCTGATTAGTAATTACATTATTTCTTTTATTCTTCAGTTACTGTATTTATTCTCATTATTATTACTTACTTCATCATCGGCACAAACTTTGGGTAAATTATGTCGTTTAGAAGAACGATAAAAGCTCCACGACCAAATCATCCAAGTCAAAAAACAAAACTTCATCTAAAATCATCCACCTGAGCTACAAATCTTTTCCACTATGGTAAATTATAAATAAAATTGGTAGACTGATGTAAAATTCGATGATGAAATAATGAGATACTTTAATGAACAGTGATACTTATAATTTAATCCATTTTATTAACTTAACAGACGATGTTGTTTGAATGGAAACAATTAGTCTATTTCTTTATAGTATTATGATCACTATCATTTCTGTATGAACATGTACCCTTGATATATGACAAAATCTAGCTAAAATATTGATCGCTTAAATATGACTCGATGATTCATTCTCTTAACCCATGTATGCACTTGCTTTGCAGTGCTGAGTCCTTACTCCATTTGACCATAAAATTGCCTATGTATTCGCTCGCGTACACATAATCTCCTCTCTGCTTCAAATTCGCTCAATGTGCTTATAGCTTTGTGATCTGTGCTATCCGCTAAAAAGCTGTAGTCACCGCTACTTATTGCTATCTGATTTTGAACACCGTTGAAATTTACACAATTACGGTTATCAAGGTGATTGATTAACGAACCTAAGTCACTACGGTTTATTTCCTCTCAAACTTATACCAAATAAAATGTTATTGAAAGTCAGAAAGTATACAGGAATTATTTTGTTCAAGTTTGAAACTCTAGAACTTTTAGATATCTGATGTTGAAAATGTCAACATTCAAACAGTCCAGTTTGCATATTATGATCCTTAATTTTAAACTTTAGTCTATAGTTACACTATAATAGTACATCATGTCTTCCAAGCTATTGTTCTTCTCTACACAAAACATTTGATAACCAAGTTTTTTGACGAGGTAAACACGTTCTTACAGATCTATAGTAAAGATTACAAAGTTTCATTTAAAAGGAGAGACAGAGATATGGTATTGTGATCGACAAATCAGGTTTTACTATACCACTTCGCAGAAATTTATGAAAAAGTCAGGATGTATATCTCATTACGAAATAACTGACCTTCGAATAGTTTCACAACTAACTTGGTATGTTATTATTCAGTTTCTTCTATGTATATATTTATTGAGTATTTGTTAGGTATGTTTGCGATTGTGCCTCTGCTTGTTATTGATGTACTCATTAGGTCGGCCAGTAGTCATTTCCAACTTGTGTCCAATGTGTGTCCAGTTCAATATATATGAACGTGCTGATTCCCGCCAATCACACAGGAGCGAATTATCGATCGGAGCAATGATACACGAAAAACCGTATGAGCAGTCTTGTGCACTTAACAGTACTGCTTTCTGCCTAGCCCAGCCAGTTAAGTCCAGAACACCAATAACAGCATCTGCAATAAGAATCGTTATTCTCAAACATACTGGGTTTGTATACCTAACAAAGTGACCACATCGTACCATAAAATAGAAAATAACATTTGTACAAGATTCAGTCAAATGTGACTGTGAATAGTGGGAACAGTAATTAATAGATTAGAGATAACTCAAGAATGGTAAATCGTATAATAATATTCTATGGGTCAAAATAAAGCTTATAATAAGAGGGACACGAATATGTATAGTTTAGTCACTTAACAATTATATAATAGGAAATATACATATCATATTGGCCCATAAACAGTTCTCAAGGTTACCATTCATAAATCTCCACGGGATATAACACAACTTCAACCCTATTAATAACTTACCTTCACATTAGACAAATCCATATTCACTACCAATCGTTATGTTGAGATAGTCTCATCCATTTGATTTTTTCATTTAATGAGAAAAATGTCCCTAAATTGTTAGGTTATTTGCTTTTGAATTTAGAAGCAAAATTATGTTATTTACACACATTGTTCAAATTTGCCTAAATGTGTTCATAACTGAACGAATATATATTCTCTCATATAATTAGTGTTTGGTCAAAATTTGAATCACATGTAGAGGGACAACTTGAATATATGTTATTATTAGCATTATAATCCATTTTTCTTACCATCGTTATGGCTATATAAATTCCAAATCGTTGAAAGTTTTACTTAAACTCTGTTTCAACTAGTCGAAACATTTAGACAGCCTTCTACATTGTAACTTGATTGATAAGATCTAATTAACCCAAGAGTCTAGGGGAATATGACATCGACTTTCATTCATTGATCAATCAGTATAGATTTATAAAATGTGCTAGAAATACCCTATTTAATAGAAAAATGGTAATTAACCAGAGATTATGCTGATTATTGAGTCATAGAATTAAGATTATCACATGCTTCATATTCACCATTAATAAGATATTGTTCAATATAAATAACACTTGGATAATGTTCAATGTAAATATATCAGTATTAGCAGTCAGCTGATCATTTTGTAGTTCTATCCAAAGATTATTTATATGCTTGATCGATTAAGTTTATCTTCCAAAGCTTCTAGAAAACACTGGTCTCTCATACATTTTGGGAATCAAATAGCTAACTCATGTATGAGAGAAAATTCTTAGAATTATAGCGTCTTGACTAATCTGTCTCCAAATTGAATTGATAGGATTTATTCTAGACCTTGAATCTCCATAATTGTATTTCCTTCTTTGTCCTTGACTGGTCTCTTCGATTTGCTGAGAATCTTCAATACAAACGTCTGTACTGTAAGTAAGTAATTCTAGATCTTGCATTCAAGTTAGTTACCTCATAACAACAACACAAACGCTTTTATATCTACATCTAATTGTGACATTTATTGAATATTATAGGCTAGTAAAATAGATTCACTTTAAAAAAACACCATTGTAATTTTCCATAACTAAAAATGCCGTAAATGTTTTGGCATATTTTAAATTAACTGAAACGTATTATCAGTCACATTAGTACAACATGAATTTTAGATAGTCATTAGCTTGCTTCAATTATATTTCATCAAGATATACAGAAATACAGAAATAGATGATATTCAGGTATTGTCTGTTGCTTAATGACATATTACTTTCAGTTTCATTGAATATGTCAGCATTAAAAAAGGGTACATTTCATGACTATTGAATGAGTGTTTGTTCGATTTTTAGTAAGAACCTTGATGACATCACAGTAGGTTATTAAAAAGTTTAAATTAGGTAACCTATCAATATATAATGCTTAATTTACTAAATATTGTGTACAAGCTAAAACATTTTTGTATTATACTGTAAAATTGCGGTAAATTTTTTTTATCAAAAGGGGTTTTAACGAGATTTTAGTAATTTTTTATATAGTTGAATTCATGAGTCCATTGAAGCAAAACATCATGGAAAACCTGGAAGCACTGGACGGCTGTTTCGTCCTATTACGGGACTCCTCACCGGTGCGTATCCACGATCCTGCCTCACGAGATTAGAACGCATGGCCTACCAGTCTCGTGCCAGAGCATTTAACCGATAGACCACTGAGCCGGCCGGTATCAAACGGTGTTAATGTCCAACGTCAACCAATCCACGAAATCGAGCATCCATCCACTAATGTCTTCAGTGAGTTGTTATCTCTCAACAGACCTGGTTGAACTCCACTGGTCACTGCTTCTCACTAGAACTCCATGAAATACCTAATGCAGTCAGTCACTAGTGAGCATATGATTATTATTATCAGAAGGGATTTTGTGGATATTATAGTAATTTTAATAGTTGGGATCATGAATCAATTGAAGATAAACCACTATGGGGAACCTGGAAGCGCTCGCCCGCGAAACGAATAGGTCCTGAGTTTGAATCTCGCGAGACGGGATCGTACTACTGAGGAGTCTCATAATTGCAAGAAACGGCCATCCAGTGCTTCCAGGTTTTCCAAGGTTTTTTAGCTTCAATCGATTCATGATCTCAACTATTATAGTTTTTGTTGTTGATGTTTCTATGTCTTCAGAAGATTTTATGGATTATTATTTACATTCAAAAGTCAAATGAATATGTAACTGAACCATAATGTAAGAGTGTTGTATTCACTTAGAACAATTATAGATGTTTTATGATTAGTTTTGCAATCTATAATTGCATTCAGTTATATAATAATTTGCTCATTACATGGGAATACAATTTTTTACTTTTTGTCTTCTCCTTTTACCCAATCTAGGACTGGAGACAGACAAGGCTGTCTACTCTCCCCCTACCTCTTTCTTCTGGTAACTGACTGGATTATGAAAACCCGAACATCAAAGTGAGACTCTTCAATGCGAACGTCAACTGTACGGAGCTGAAACGTGGAGAACTACTACAACTATCGTCAAAAAGGTACAAATATTTATAAACGGTTGTTTACTCAAAATACTCAACATTCACTGGCCCGATACTATCAGCAACAACCTATTGTGAGAGAACAGACCAGCTTCCAGCGTAAGAGGAAATTAAGAAAATATGTTGGAAGTGGATAGGACATACATTAAGGAAATCACCAATGTACATTACAAGGCAATCCCTAACTTGGAATCTGGAAGGGAAGCGGAAAGAGGAAGGTCAAATAACACATTACGCTGAGGACTAGAAGCAGTTATGAAAAGGATGAATAACAACTGAAACGAACTGGAAAGGATTGTCCAGGATAGGATTGGATGGTGAATGCTTATGTGTGGTCTATGCTCCTCCACGAAGGATAAGAGGCGTTAGTAAGTAAGTAAGTTCGTCCAATTTGATTTACTGTTAGTGTTTAAAGGCATCCTAAGATACTGAACTAAATCATAAATGAACACTTTTCATCAGTTTTAAATGATTATTATTCTTTATGATGTTATAATAATAGTTGTTTTCAGTAGTATAACATAGGTATTACTTCTTCAGAAATTGCATTCAAAATACTTAGATTATAATTTATCAGATAACTATTTTGTATGATAATTAGATTCAAACATTTGTCAATGAACCATTACATCTTTCACCTAATTTCTTACAATATACAAATAAAATTGAATAAAGGTTTTCTTTTTCAACATTTTAAACTTAACTGATTAAATGAAATTCAAATGAGATGAAAAACTTTCTTGGTTAAAATGGGTTTTTTTTTAGTTTTAATATTGATCAAGAAAAAATATCGGGTCATTTCCGTTGACTATTGTAAATTATCAGATCACATCAGATTAGATCAGATCAGATTTGATCAACAATACAATGAGGAAAAAAAAAATCCAAAAATATGCTATTTATGTTAAAATGTAATTAAGGAATAAGTTAAAGAAAAGAGAGTGTACAATAACCACAGAGGATAAAGGATTGCTATCATTACGTTTATATTCTTCTGAAGACCTCCTTTCAACTACTAAATACAGAATAAGGTTACAATATACTACTTATAAGTATTAAATAAATCAGATATGATTTAAGTAGGAGTTGAAGACAAGTTTATGATTTGATTTGATTTTCTTAAAGACAAAAGCAAATAAACAATAAACTCATAAGTTGAGGAAGATTGTATAAAGGAGAAAACGATGAATCATTATGAAAACTTGGGGATAATTTATGCATATTTAGATTAATTATCAAAAAGGAGTTCCGTAATAAAGATGTGTAATAACTTAAGAGATTACGTTAATTTAGGATAAGGAGTTAGGTTAGAAAACTTCGAATGAAAGAAACTAAGCAATAAATTCAATACAGTGAAAGAAATGATAGTCAATGAAAAATTGTTGGGGCGAACCTGAAAATTTCTCGCAATAGACATCACGAGCTCAGGAAACATTAAGAAGCATTTTATTCAATCACGGTATGACTAAAAGTTTTACTAGAAGCATCATGAAAATGAAAAGTTACATGTAGAGTTTCTGATTAGTTGATTACTACACTGGCTACTATGTTTAGTAGTATTCTAGAATTTTTAGGAAAACACAAGGACTTCTAAAATACTATATAAAAACCCTAAATATTTTCTGTACATGAATGAACCTTTGGAGTAAAGTGCTTTTTTGCATATTTTTCTCCTTTTCTTTCGTGTTTAATTCACTGTGTAGATTTATCTTGGGGATTATATGAGACTAGCTTAGGATCCGAGTATAGCGTTTAATATTATTGAATGCTTAATACATTATAATACAGTCTATTGTGTTTAAATATTCATTAAATTCAAAGATCTTTTATACCGTCTAAAACAGAAGATATATAAAACTATGAATTGATAGAGTTCATTTGAATAGTATATAAATAAGGATTAAATACATTGTATTAGTATTATAATTCCACGAAAACCCTACTGATATAAGTTATTTATAAACAAGTGGAAATTACCAAATACGAGTATATTCTGAAGGTGTATAGAATGAGAATATGAATTACAGTTTCAATAACAGTTATACACTCATTACTAAAAATAACCTAATGATTCCTTTTTAGCTTAAATACATAATGGATATTTCAATTTCCTAAATGCTGTTTTTTAAGTACACCTTCAAAAGCTCAACATTGTTTTCAAATATTTTGATTGATTGAATCTTTGCATTAATGTTTAGCACTGTGATTGATCAATCTCTTTTGGCATATGTGAATCCTATACGAATTGCCTCGATATTGACATTAAGTCATGAGGGTTTTAAGCAGATAGATAGATTGTGGCTAGTAATGAAATCCAGAACGCGCGTTTCGTTCTAATTAGAACTCGTTAGCTGGATGTACCTTCATCTCAGAGTTGATATTCATTCTGCCAAAAGTGACTGATCAGTTACATTCTTAAATATCAGTGTAAGGACTAAAACAACCAAAATGTTGTATCCCGAAGAGAACTGCGAATGGTAACTTTTGAGGATTATTTATGAACCAATGTAATATGTATATTTCCTATTGTATAATTGCTAAGTAACTAACCTAATCCTATTCGTGTTCCTATTATCATTAGCTTTATTTTGACCTTTGAACTATTATTATACGATTCTTGAGTTATCATCAGTCTATTGATTACTTTCCCCTTATTCACAGCCCCATTTGGCTAAATATTGTACAAATGTTATTTTCTATTTTATGGTAAGATGTGGTCTGTTTGATTTGTATATAAACACAGTATGTTTGTGAATAATGATTCCTATTGCAGAGGCTGTTATTGGTGTTTTGGACTCAACTCGCTAGGCTAGGCAGATAGGAGGACTGATAAGTAATCAAAACTGCTCACACGGTTTTTGTGCATCATTGCTTTGACCGATAATTCACTCTTCTCATATTGGAGGGAATCAGCACGTTCATATATTAACAGGGCACACTCACACGTTATAACTCAAAATACATGAATTGAAACATCCCATTGCAAAAGTCAGTATCTACTAGGACTTATTAGCTAATTGTATAACGCTAAGGCGTTTGAAGGTAACGGTACCGAATTCCAGTCCCATGTAGAGCGAATCATGCGCCAAGGATTCCACTACGAGCCATGACTGGTCTTTGTTTGTCTTTTGCATTTATTTAAAATAAAAGGTAGGTTCATAAACTTTGGTAATTGATTCTACTATAATTACCTGCACTTAAAGGAAAGCTCTAAAGCCATCAATAGACCTGCTCTTCTATAATTATGCCGAAAAGCATTGCTAACTAGTCTTATTATTTTCATAATATAAGTAACCTGTTTATGATTATGCATTGACATGTATTCATTAGTTAACATCATAAAGTAGTATTATTCACACCTATTAATGGAAAATGTATGTTCACTTGACAATAATTGTTAATTCAATATTATACATTTTATCATGTATATGTACATTCTCTTTAATAATTCTGCTTTCTGTATTCTTGTATGAACATGCATTTTCCTTGACTCGTATTAATAATAACAATGCTATTACTAGTAATAGTAATGATAGCAATAATGGCGAACGCCTCATTCAGTAACACATGTATGATTATAGTTGATACTTCTCACCCTGTCGATACAATAAGGCGACAGATATTTATTTAATATTTAATAATCACTACGGGAATTTATAGAGATTAAAGTGTTTTTTATAGTTATAATCACTAGTCGATCTAAGCTAGACCGCCATTAATTAACTGAAAGCATGGAAAACAAAACATGAAAAGAATTATACTGTACAACAACAATTATCAGTCATTCTTTATGATTTGCCAAAAAAAAGTGCTATTTCACCAGTTTTCTCCTGTGACGTCGTCTTTTTCTCATTCTATTTTATATTTGTTATCTAAATTGTTCAAGCAACCCCCTCCTATTTTTCAAGGAAAAAAGCATTAAAGGATATTTTATTACTTTTGTTAACTTTAATATGATTGAAAGATAATGAAATAGATTAGCCTATTTAACTTTATAAATTTTCCATTGTCTGTTCATATTGATACAACGTACAAATGAATAGTTGTATATAAGTTGTATTTAGGACATGTATATTTCAGACATTCATGTTGAGTAGGCAAACTGAATAAGTTTATAGAAAATTTTTCGATGAATACAGACAGGAATAGCTGTAAAAATCTATTCGATGGTGAATGTATGATTTAGTTATCATATAAAAGATGAATAATGTATGAATTATCGATAACTAATGATAATACAGATATCAGATAGATAGATAGATATACGTCAAGTAGGGTATGGAAACTTGGAACGATGCATATATGTGCCTAGTTCTCCATTGTAGCTGATTAACTGACTAATACGGCAAGCACGTTTAGAATATGTTCAACGTTAATAATAAACAATTAACAAGAGCATATATATATGAAAACAGACAAAGGATAATATAAGCAAATGAGGATAAACATTCATAAATAATAATCATAATTATTATTAATAAGGATATAATTTAACATTTAAAAGTCCGATAAATTGTCATACAACAGTTTATATCAAGTTGTCATATTAATGCATGATACTATTGGGAATATAGATGTTTATGATTAAAATGATTTGAGAATCATTTTCAACTACTGTAATATTTTCTTTTCTATGAATTAGTGATTACCTTTATAATATATTGTAAGCCTTTTTTATGAATTGTATGTATGTACATACTATTAACATAAAGAATCAGTTAGTTTAAATAGATCTAAAAGAAGATACATAATGTAATAGTTAGAAAGTTGGGAAATAGATGACTTGAAAGTATGAAGAATGTATTGAATTTTACTTCTAAGTTACATGGACATACAGTCAGTCAGTCACAACGTAGAACTTCGTCAGTGCACACATCAGTTTGAGTTGCTATACCATATTAGCATAGAGATGAAGTTGTCGATTAAAATCCCATAGTGGTAGAAGTAGTAAGAGTATAAGCAGTAATCCGAAAGATTAGGGTTTGAATATTTCATTGAAGGAGTATAATCCAGTGAATAAAAAAATTAGAGAGAGAGAGAAAAAAAAGGTAGAGACATGAAGAATTCAGAAGATTAGAATTTGGCAGAACACAAATAGTGGACATTCATACTGAAACAATTTAATAACAATTTCTACATAAGTAGTGGGCGTATATCTTTCGTGTACACAACCATTTAACACTCTATTCCTCTTTTTATATCAGTACGTCAATGTGAGTTCCATGAGCCAATCAGAAGTGTTCTAGGGATTTCAAGGTTACAGCGCCAATTTCAATACCTGAAGCTATGTGGTAGAGGGTGAAAGAGGTTTAGAGACCTTATCACGGATCCAGAGGCTGACTATTATGAAGCCATATGGATGATTTCTTCTACCGTATGCATTACAACTTTAGAACCTCTGAACATCTTTTTAACCTTGACAAGTTTTTGAACAATGCTAAAGAAGAGTATCCACTTTCATTTTTTGGTTTTGTATAATATATTTTTATTCTATACTAACTCTTTTCTGATTGGCTAATATTTCCCGAGGTCACTTAAGATCCGTTCACATGTCGTCCAGAAAAAATACTTTCACCGTGACTTCTTTGAACTGGTTTTTTTTTAAGAATAGGATAAAATCACTCATTTTATTGTCCTCTGATTAGTTTATAAAAATTAATACAATTTGAAAATACTTTTCGATATTGAAAGACTAGGCAATTGTTTTGACTACTTCTTAATAATTTTCATTTACGAACACGTAAATTAAAACTACTAGTGTGGTTAATAGCAATGAACTTTCAAGATGAATTGTTTAAAGTTTTAGAAAGGTATCATAGTTGATGTAGTTCATTTATTTCTGGAATGGGATTTCTATTCACCTATAACTTTTTGATGATCGTTTGTCTATAATACGAATTCATTAAAGTTTGAAATGGAAATCAATTGATTTCTATTAAGTAGTCAAAATTTAATGTATTTGCTCAAATAGATTATTATTAATTTCTGTATTCAGTATTATATTTTCGGTAGGATATAGAATTCTCAGCACAAAGTATTTCAATAAGCTTCCGTTTCTTACTTTGTAGTCGATCCTGATAATAAATATTGAGATCTTTCAGAGATATTAAGCTTTCGTCTTGCAAATCATTTAATCAGGATTCTTGAATTGTGATTACACCACAATTACGATACATGATTAGACCTAGTAGGAATTGAAGATAGTTCACCATGCCATTAGTGGTCAACAGATAGATGCTAGCAGTTCAGAAACGGACATCTTAGTATTGTTCATTATTTTCAATGTATACTGCCAACTGCCACGATGTCTTTGACGGTTACTTTTTGTAACTTGCACAGCGATGGTCGTAAACTTTTCGTAAACGCACTTGAATAGGTAATGCGATTAATAAACTTACTGTCGTGTTAAAACAAACTAAAACATAACTTGTTGAAGTATTTAAATGACAGAAACGGATAGACCAGATAGTTAAGCAGATCATCAGATGAAGGTTATGAACGTAATTCTCTGCATGTTTATAGGCATAATTAGCTGAAATTCACAAAATAAGTCAAATCAACAGTCTCCATTACTTCTTCAGTTTATGACAGTCCCTAAATGAAATATACCCAATAATAAGTAGTTGATTCATTTTCTACTAACTAAAATCAGATAAACAAAACTCGATTTGTTCCGTATTAATTTATTGTACAACTCATTAAGTATTTAAGTAGTATTAAGATTTAGTAGAATAATAATATGAGTGTTTAGAAGAAAACGATGGGAACAGAAAGTAAATGAATAATATCTGGTAAATAACTCTTATATCTGTCTTTTGTTCAAATTCTTTGTATTATGAATTATTCAGTAAATTATACCTTATGTTTATTAGTTAAAGTATCAGTTAATGAAATATCATTATTTATTCATTATGATGTCATTTCTTACCTTGTTACCATGTATATTGTTCCCCTTGTTCATTGTCATTTATATTAAATGACAATTGAGCATTTGTCAGAATATTTAAATGAATGAATTAGATATTTGACAGCATTGTGATTATACTATGAAAATGGGAAACTGAAATTGAAATCATTTAAGGTTTTCAAGTTGAGATTATAGGTGATTAGAGTAATGACGTACCTTTATTATCTTAATAAATAGAAAATGAAACTTCCAACGTTTTTCAATCCAGTGTAAGTCACTTCTTTAGATATAAAGTAATTTTTTTTACAAGTTATGAACATAATAAATATAACTTCAACTATACTCCTTACTATTTTAGGTAGTACATATCAGAAGAAATAAAACAATGTTAAACCATTTCGTGTCATAATACAAAAGCATTCTTATCAGAAGGGGTGATAATGATAATAATAACCATATGCTCACTGGTGACTGACTTCAAGTGGTACTTCCTGGAGTTCTAGTGAGAAGCAGTGACCAGTGAAGTTCAAACCACGTCTCTTGTAAGATAGGAACTTACTGAAGACAATTGGTGAACGGTTGCTCAACTTCGTGGATTGGTTGAAGTTAGACATTGACACCGTTAGATGCCGGCTCAGTGGTCTATCGGTTAATTGCTCTGGCGCGAGAATGGTAGGTCCTGGGTTCGAATCTCGCGAGGCGAGTTCGTGGATACGCACTGATGAGGAGCCCCACAACAGGAAGAAACGGCCGTCCAGTACTTTCATGTTTTCCTTGGTGATCTAGCTTCAATTGACTCATGCTTTCAACAAAAGCATTCGTAATGAATGATATGTTTATTTTGTTCACAATTTTATTAGCATTCAATGGGATATTATACGAATAAATGAGTGATGATGCATTTGAATCTGTCGTATACTTGATTAAGGCAACACATATTAATGTACAATATTGTTTTCAATTAGACTGTCATCAGGCTAAACTAGAAAATGCATGAATATTTATATGAAACTATTGAACTGATCAAGGTAATTTATGAGTTTATGAAATAGATTGTACAACCACACAGATAAATGATAAGAGGACAAGTGTACTAGTATTAATGATAGGATTCATAAAACTTCTAGTCGGTAATTCAACGTAAGAAATAGATCAAATTTGGATAAACAGACTCTAAAATAATAATCACAAAACATGGAAATTACGTAATAAGAAGCGTATTGATAATTACTTAGTGAATAATATAGATAGAAAGATATGTAGACTGACAGAAAAATACAGGTCTGTTGGGAGATATCAACACACTGAAGATATTGGTGAAATGGTTGCTGAACTTCGTGGATTGGTTGACATTAACACCGTTAGATGGCAGCTCAGTGGTCTATCGGTTAAATGCTCGCGCGCGAGACTGGTAGGTCCTGGGTTCGTATCTCGTGTGGTGGGACCGTGGATGCTCACTACTTAGGAGTCCCACAAAAGGACAAAACGACCGTCATGTGCTTCCATGTTTTCCATGGTGGTCTAGCTTCAATTAACTCATGATTTCAACTATATATATAAAAAATACAGGATGGAAAAAATGTTATAAAATTGTTTGTTGACTCATATCTGGTAAATGAAGGAACGAAAGTGTCACAAACTTCCTGCGAACATATAAACTAAGGTTCTATGTTCTGATCTCTATAGCTTCGGCTATATTTAGAAGGCGCGATCAAACTCCATTAAGGAATGATGAAGGTATACGATAAATCACTCGAAAGGATTTTGTTTCCTTTACCACATTACAACTTTCAACCAGGTATGGTAAAATAGAGCTGCGAATTGTCTTTTTATGACAATTCCCTAATGAAGTTGAGAGATTTTCACTCATTCATTGATTAAGTTGTTTGGTAGTACGCTCGATATAGCTATCTCAACAAAAGCACAATCAATTTTTACTTTTTATATATTATATATAATTATACAATCTATTTCATTGTGATTTCGTTCACCCATAAATTGTCTTGGTTGGTTTAATATTCTCATACGGATATTCATGTATATCAGAGTGAAGCCCAATGATGATCTAATTGAAAGACAGTTTGTATGTGTTGTTCTAATTTCACAATGGGAATCTTTAGTGTTCCTGATAGTTACCAACCTAATCATCTATGATTAAGAGTCTTAAAATTTATCCCAGTCCCGTAGGAATTTGATTCCAGTATCCAAAAGATACTATTTTATTATTACAAAGAAAACATTTTACAAACTTATAAATACATTTTCTATTTGTTTTACATACTGATCGATATGTTGAGTAATTTAGACTATTGACCACATTGTAACTTGATCAATATAATTCCACTAGACAAACATGACACTGGTCACTACTCGATTATCTATCGACTGTAATAAAAACTAACCTTTAAAAAAGCGAAAATAAGTATAGTGAATGAGAACACAAATGGGGACAATCAAATGTATTTGAACACGAAATTACAGAACAGCTTAGTAAAATCTGTGAACTATACAGTAAATACTTCATTTGCAAAATATTCATTAATTGTTTGAAACTGGACTGCTGCTTTGTTTTTACACTAATCATTCTCTGTTCTCTTTCTCTTCTCCTCGATCTTCTTAATCTTCTGCCTCTAGACATTTTACTCCCGATTGATGATACGTACTACTTATATCTGTCAACACAAGCAGTACACACTGTACTATCTAACAATTTCCCTATAAATACAATGAAAAATGTAGTAAATATTTTTGATCTGCTTATAAATGAAAAACGTTCATAATTATGTCATATTTTATTGCCATAACAATATCGTTAGTTCTAATAAATGACAAAACTATATATATAACAGCATAGAACTGTTTCAACATGTTAGGTTTTGTTAATTGTAACACATTTTATATTCATAAATTATTGTTAAGTGTTGATTGACCCTAAGGAATATTTCAACCATATTAGTTCAATCTTTGTAGGTATCCATTTAAACATTTGAGTCTTGAAGTTTACATGCTATTTTGGACGACATCATCAATATATGAGTATCAAGATAACCGTTATCAAGTTAAAATTTGAAAATTCCATGTTTGTACTACATTGATGTATTAAGGTTTATCAATGAACCAAGTGTTGAATCCTTTAGACTACTGATAACATTACATGTTCGTGTGTATGAGATAGGAGGGCTAGGTCATCTACGAAGTCCAAATCGTCTAATTGATTCTGTGATGTCCATTGTAGTTCATGCTTCCCCTCAGATGTCGAGGTCTTCATAATCCAGTCAATCACCAGAAGACAGAGGAAGGGAGAGAGTCTTGAAGTTTACATGTTATTCTAAACGGCATAATCAAACTAGTGTTCAAAATATTATCACGTTAAAACTTTTTGTAAGAAGACTTAGAAGCTTCATTTGATAACCTAGGTCTTCATTTACATTTTTTTACCGCATTAAAACCGTAATTTGGGTGTTTAGATTGAAACGAGTATCAAAATAGTTAAGATATGGAAATCCCATTTGTTTACTATATAAATGTACTAAGCTTTGTCAATCAACCAAGTCACTTAGACTACTGATAACACTACATGTTGATCAGTAGAATTTGATTAAGGTCACGAATCAGGTGTACTAATAGTTACTACTTAGTAATTAACTACTGTAGATTACACTACATTTCTTGATGTTACACATTAGGTAATCCAACTCTCTGTCGGTTTAACTGAAATCAGATAACTTCTGAAGTCTTTTTCTTAACAATTTAATCCACGAGTCGATCTAATCTAGACCACTGGATGGCATTTCCGTCCTAGTATGAAACATCTCGAGGGTATGCACCCACTATTCCACATGCTGGACTCGGACCCAGGACCTTCGGTCTTGTGCAAAAACACTTAACTTCTAGACCACCGAACCCGCATCCAACGGTATTAGTGTCTAACTTCAATCGATCCATGATCTTTTTTTAAACAACCTATAAGCTAGAATATCTTTACAATCTTTATAACATCAAAAATCTTACATATTCATGTTTCAAATATACAAAAATATCTTTGTTGTTCGACAGCTGTTCATCTGATTAACAAAAACATTGAAATGAAATAAAATGAATGATGAAAGACAAATAAGTAAATAATAACAAGTAAATGAAGATTGAAGTTCAATTCCTCTATTCTTCCTCCTCACTTCATGTCGTAATCAACTTTTTTTTATTATCATCGGTTTAACTTTGTTTACTTAAATGTATTTTTTTTAAAGAAATAAATTCCTTTAAACGATAGGGGAGTATATTTAATGACTGTAGGCAAATCATTAACATAAATATAAACTCTTATTGTAGTTGGGAAAACTTGTATTGGTCAATTTATTTGAACCAGATAAACATTTACAAAATTAAAACAATTTTTAGAAAAAGTTTTCTTTAAATTATTGATAATAATGATTGACAATTTAAATGAGAGTGTCACTTAATTTTGTGGATTAGTTGAAGTTAGGCATTAACACAGTTGGATGCTGGCTCAGTGGTCAAGTGGTAAAGGGTTTACGCGCAAGACCGAAGATCTTGGGTTTGAGTTCCTTTGGTATGGGATTGTGGATGAACAATGTTAAGAAGTACCATATTAAAAAAAGACGGCCGTCCAGTGTTTCAAGGATTTCCATAATGATCTAGCTTTAATGGACTCATGAATTCAACTATTAGAAATTTTATTTGTATAAATTAAGAAATGAAAATAATTGAGGACTATGAAAAAACTAATTGGTGTTCAATTATGTCAAGAGTGAGATAGTTAATCTTCCAGTACATTAGAAGATGGTTGCCCGACTTTATGAATCGACTGAAGCTTAAAATGTAAATGTAAAAATTTAAATACTGCTGACTCAATGGCCTGGAGATTAGACGCTGGAGCGCGTTTGTTTTCTCATGGTGGGGACATGAATGAGGACCATTGAAGAGTCCCAGACTAGGAAGAACCAACTATTTAGCGTTTCTTCAGTTGGAATGGTTGTCTAATTAAGTTCAGCCGGTGGTGCAGTTAAATACAGTTGAAATAGGATAGAAATAATAATGATATATTGACTCCTTCTAATTATGATACACTGTTTTTCATTGTCGCCTTTTTACAGATTTTATCTTGAGATGAATCTTATATATATATAAAAGTATTTCTGATATTATTATGTGACATTACTAGTATCTATACCATACGTAATCAGATAAGTTTCTTTATATTAAATAACACTCACCTGAGCTAACGTAGATCTTTTCAATGAATTTGTTGTCAGACTATACAATCCTACATATTCAACGAATATTAAAGACTGATTGCTTGTGGAAATATACTTTGCAAAGATTTATATTTTCTTTTTGTTGATAACTAGGATTTAGTGTGGTCGACCTCCATTGATAGTATGAACTTGATGATGTTGTTTATTTTTACAAATTGATAGTATTTTGATACATAGCCATTAATGGTGTCATATACCAGTATTTTATCCCATTTAGGATATGTTATTAACTCCGCCTGTAGCCCCTTCGGGGGCTACTGCTGGTCCGAAGCTCGGATAAAGGAGGCATGGGGTTAGCAACCCTATCTGGTAGAAACCTAACTCGCTAAAAAACACCAACCAGAAAAAATAATTCAAACTATTTAAACTCTTCCCTGGGAGTTGAAGGAAGAATTATGACGCCTCGTGATGAAAGCCGAGTTCCTTCGGAAGTCAACAAGCCGATGCCCTTTATAGGATATGTTATTACGATTTACTTACATTCTACTGTTCATAATAATAATACTGAGAATTGAATTTAGCACTTATCGATTGAAACGGTGGTGTGTTATCTTCCAAAAATGATAAAACAACATTGTCTACTAACTTTTACAGTAGGATATGTTGTTGAATTACTATTACATAAGCTTGTTTTTCCCCTGTTGATTAAAAAAGCTAAATTTATTTGTAAGGGTTTGGATTTTCCACTTGTTAACATTATGGACAGCAACTGATCAGTCTCTAAAAGATTGGATTAGATCGACATCAGTTGACATAAGCGCTGTCCAAATAGACGCCTTGAAACATTGTAAAGTGAAGTGAACGAGAACACAAGTGTGGACAATGAAATCTATTTGAACACAAAATTACAGAACATCTTAGTAAAATCTGAGAATCATACTGTAAATACTTCATTTGCGAAATGTCAATCAATTGTCTCAAACTTGACTGTTGCTTCTGCAAACTGTCAATTAATCGTCTCAGACTTCATTGTTCCTTCATGCCGACACCAATCATTATTTGTTCTCGTTCTCTTTCCTTTGTATCAGTAAGCACTTAACTTTCGGTTGATGATACATACTACTTATATCTGTCGACAGCAGTAGCACACACCATATATATATGGGTTGAATACTACTTTCCTTTTCTAAATTTCAACAATTCAATCATTATTCCAACTAACGTTATTCAAAACAATCTGAAATTCTATTATTATGACGTTTTATATTAGAAAGTATCTAGGTGTGTGTGTGTGTTTATGTGTTCATTTGAGGTTCTTTTTATAAAAAAAATAATTAATATAGACTCAATCAATCAAAATTATAAAATAATGAATGTGAAGTCAATTTAAAACTGATACCATAGTTAAACAAATTAGTTGTAAAATGAAAACATTACTGTTACCTAGTAGTATCATAAAATGTTATAACATTTTGTATTCACATTATTTAACATTAATATCATCCTTATCATCATCTTTATCGTCATCATCCTCCTCAATGTCATGTCAAGTTTGAATACAGGAAATAAAAAGAAACTAATGGATAAGAGATAAACAACATTGACTTAGATAATTTGTTTTTATATTGAAACAGTGTACAGTGAAGCATTTTGCTTTTTCAATATTGGTTTTGTTTCTTTATTGTTCAGTTATACTTTAAATGATTGATTTATCACTGATTATTACTATTGTGTATAATGATGATGATGATGATGACAGAAGTTACCAAGCTAAAATTAACGAAAAAAAAGAAAACAGAAACAAAAAAATCAAAGAAAAAATAGATTGGAATAAATAAATAGAAAATTAATTTAAAGTTAATTTTCAAGGTTGAAATTTAGCAAAAAATTGGAATTTCTCTTTGTAGAAACATCAATGAAGATATATTCAATTAGTATTGTTTGTTTGAATCTTCCCATTGATGTTTTGGACTGCAACTGGTCAGTCTCTTATTGGCCATATGTGCATAATGTGCGTATTGCCAGCTGACGAGTCCCAAATTGGGCGAAATGCGCGTCCTGGATTCCACCGCTACCCACTATCCATCTTTGCTTATAAAGCTTGTGAATTAAGGCTATAAAAAAGGTAATACGCATAGTATGCACATATGTTAATTAGAGACTGACCAGTTGCAGTCCTAAACATCAATGGGAAGATTCAAACAAATAATACTAATTGAATTTAAACTTAATCCCATCGCACAAGCAAGTGGCTATCCGGACTCAGTAGTTGAGTGGATATGCGATGGCGTTCGAAGCGGACAGTCCTGGGTTTGAGTCCCAGAGTGAACCTCAACTCTGAGATGCAGGTACATCCAGCTAACGAGTCCCGAATAGGACGACACGCGCGTCCTGGATTCCACTGCTAACCACTACCCATCTTTGCTTATCAATAGAGATAATTTTCGTCGGTTGAATCTCGTTTATTGTAGTAATCTTTTATTATCCAATATAATCCAATAGAAGTCATTTTCATTGGAAGGTTTGCTGGTTGGATTATGATTTTGGCTTTATTAAACAGTTCTGAAATAATATCTAATTGGTTGCTAAGTAATTGAGATTTTAGATATCAACATTAGGATTGGACTTGATAGTTTCAAATAAACTGAGCATTGGGTTAAAATTTATTAACAAATATATTTTTTCATATCCTAATGAGTAGAAAAAATGTATTTTTGACATTTCTTGACTTAATGTAAGCCATTTGTTAAGAGTAAGCAAATCTGAATAAGTGACCTACATTGAGTCACGAAACATCAGTAATAGAGTTGCTCAGTCAGTTATTATTACTCTTTCTTTTAATGTACATACTAAAACAGCTTATAGAATATTATTATTTTCTACCCGATTCCAGAGTTAGTAAATATTTCACGGTGTAATGGGTTAATTCGATGAAATTCGTAAAACGTATCGAAACCACTGAAGTTAATGTTTTAACATAGTAACACTAATTGAGTTGTCGTTACTTTGTCGGAGTACACATTGTCGAACCTCAGTATTGCTAATGCGGTGATGCCAAACGATGTCGATGAGCCTTTGAAGTATGCTATGAGCTAACATAGTGAGTTACTGGATATCCCTAATTGATGTTGGATTTTGAAAGAATAAAGAAAATCCCTTCTAACCAGTGGTGTGTAAATTCAACGTTTTCGAACCAGACTAACATCAAAACGGTTTCAATGGTGGTCTAGATTATCATAAACCTTTCTGACTTTCACAATACATAAATTAATTTCATCTTTCATGTGTTCATTACCACCCACATAACTACCCAGATACATGAACGTTTAGACTACTTCTAATGGATTCTCGAAAGAGTGTGTACAGTAATAGACTACTTTTAGTTTTGTGGAAGTCCTTTTGATTTAAATGGTCGATAATACATAATAAGTGAATAAGTGAGATTTGGACAGCTTGTACATTATTTCACAGTTAGACAGCATAACTTGTATACTCACGGTAGAATAACCTTTCTCGAGGAGACAGAGTTATTGGATTGTCATTTTTCTCATTTGACGATCAATAAAATACAATTTACACTCGGGTTAGTTCGGAACTATACTACTGAGATCAAGTTTAGCTATATAAACCAATATATGCAACGAAAAATTATTATTAACGTTCAGGGCCCCAACCACGAAGTCTGGACCAGAATAAATTAGTTAGGGTAAACAGAGTCTTTACTGAGTGATTCGGTGATTCATTAATAATTTTGTGTAAATGTTATTAGCTTGTAGTAACTTTGATGACCCAAAATTAATTACCTTTTTCATCGAGAATTCTGGTAGTTATGTTCATTTTGTATTGTTTGTTTGTATCCTCCCATTGATGTTTAGAACTGCAGTTGATCAGTCTCTTACTGGGTTCCATTGCCTTAGTGAAAATCAGCTCTAGGATGCAGGTACATTCAGCTGATGGGTCCCAAATAGGACGCAACAATCGTTCTGGATTCCACTGCTAGCCACCATCTATCCTTACTTCTAGCAGTTATAAAGCTCCTTGGTTATGGATTATATTCATACAAGTTGTAGAGTATCCTTCACAAAATTTATATTTTTATCTCTAGAGCTGGTACATAGCAAATTCTAAATATAATTTGTGTCAGTGAACAAGACGTTTACACGCATACTGTTCTATCATCAATACTTGGAAATATAAAACAAACTGATTTCTGTGTCCAGTGTTTTGGTCCACCATAAAACAGATTGAAATCCAGAGAATTATTAAAAAACCACGGAGTTCCAAACAGTTGTATTGTCATACAGTGTGAACCCATACATGATATCGAATTGAAGACTTTTAGGTTATATAAAGATAAATGATAACTTTAAACTACTGAAATGATATCTAATTGTTCAAATTTAAAACTCATCAATTTTTGATATTGAAGAATTATCATTCAATGTTATGATGTTTATTTATTCTGCTCTCTTAGTCATCGAAGTTCAATCATCTCAATAGATGTTTGATTGATTTTCTTAATACATATCATTCAGAAGAGGTTTTGTGGATATTACAATAATTTCAATAATTAAGATCATTAGTCAATTGAAGCTAAACCACCATGAAATACCTGAAAGTACTGGATGGCCGTTTCGTCCTACTGTGGGATTCATCAACATTCAATCTATCTAAATCAAATCTGTATTCAGTTAATGATATGAGTATTATAATCTATATAACATTTCCATAATAAATTTATATTCAACAACATTGACCAAGTTAATTTTTTTTGTTTTAATTAGTTTTAAGGTTAACAATTAAAAAAAAAACTGTTGACATCTTAGTTTCCTCTTCTTTGTTTGTTTTCTTCTGGGTAGTTTAAATCCTTAAAGCTTGCCAAATGTTATAAGGACATTAAGATTATCAAAGTATATAAAGACAGTAGAAAAAAAATTGTTGATTTAATCTTTTAACTTTTTTTATTTTTGAAAATAAATTTAAAAAAGCAAACGAACAAAACCAGTTGATTCGACCATGTATAATGAAACTATCCCCCTTTTTCTCATGCTCACCATTAAAGTTTACTTGAAATAATCTCCTTAATTCAGTATTAATAATACCGATGATGATTCATAAGCATCTCATTAAATAATAATAATAATAATAATAATAATAATAATAATAATTCAAGGTGTAATTAACATAACTCTCACACATCGAATTGTTGGAACAACAAACTTTCCCATCCTACACCATCACATTTCACTTCGCCTACCCCCGGTGTTTTCAAGAGTTAAAGACCAAACCTAAATATAAATTACTTGACTAAAACAAAAGTCATTTGTAGTTCAATAACGAAAACACGAATGTGTAAGTTTTTTTCAATTTTTTTTTATTTCTAAGGCAGAAAACATTAAAAGTAGAGTAAACTAATGATGAATCATGCAAATTATACGTATACATAGAAAATAATCCTTAATTCTGATTGTCGCCATGATATAATGCTTAATAGAAAGGTAGAACTGTTTGTTTGTTATACTCAATAGAAAGAGAAAAAAAACATTAGAGAAAGCAACTTTGCGTGCTACATGAAAATTAACTTATTTTTCCCCCTTTCTTCATTAAGTATAACTTTTAATTGCATCCTCATACAGCTTGTCTTTATTTATTGAAGATGAAATAGTAAAGTACGTTGATTTTTTTTTCTTTTTTTTTGAAATGTAAGTCTACATTCAATAGGAAACATTGTTCAATAGTGTTAATTAACAATTATTGTTTAAAAAATAAAGAACGGAATACAAAAGGGATCGTATATACAGTGTTTACTTCGTATACAAGAAGAATTCAACTAGTTGATTATTTAAGTCCATAATTCTTTTCTTCTTTCTTTTTTTTTATCTGCGTGTATACACTTCATATTACTAATTATATTTTAATTACTACCTCATATATACATATGTATTCATATATAGAT
Organism: Schistosoma rodhaini; assembly: GCA_944470415.2. Taxonomy (NCBI): domain Eukaryota; kingdom Metazoa; phylum Platyhelminthes; class Trematoda; order Strigeidida; family Schistosomatidae; genus Schistosoma; species Schistosoma rodhaini. Next base: position 34,372,761 of record OX104037.1, read on the forward strand.
ATATGCATCGGAAATATGCGTTTACAAATGATTAATCCCTCTTGGATTCAATGTTCAATATTGATCGTTAAGTATCTAGTAGAACAATCCTCTAAATCATCAATACAACAAATATTCATATATGTTATACTACATTATCAACTATTCATTTGTTTTGTTAAAATAATCTATAAAACATTGATAGTAAAAGCTTTTAGGACCACCATAGACTGCATATAGAATGATTTGTTTGTTGTTTTTTTATATTTTACTTTTGTTTAAAACAAATATATAATCATTGCTCGTTTAATTGAGATAAAGATTTAAATGAGTCAAATGGTATTATAGTGATTCGTATCTAGCTTGCAGGTTTTGTGGCTGGAAAATCAGCATTCAGAGCAGCATAAGTGAAAATAAACAATCTGGAACAGAAGAAAAATAAAAATAAATAACTAACAACTCCATAACCAAATAGAATTCATGTACATTTATTATTGAAGACAATCGATAGCAATCAAAAACAGTGAGGGACTAAGATAATTTGACAATGAATAGTAAAACTGTTAGCATAGGGTTTCGAATCTGTTACAGGTAGACTTATCTGATTAGTATAACAGAATTAATTTCTAATAAAGAATGTAAGCTGCATCAAGATCTGTTTTGTAATTAATAGTATATATTTTTATATATATAATAGGAATATTAATAGTTGAGATCATGAATCAATTGAAGCTAAACCGTTATGGAAAACCTGGAAGCATTGGATGGCCGTTTCGTCTTATTGTGGGACTTCCCGGCAGTGCATCTCGCGAGATTTGATAAGCGTGCGAGCGCTTAACCTCTAAATCACTGAGCTTGCCACTTCTGATATAATAGGAATAATCAGAAAGATTTCCTCAGTTCATAACATATATAATATGTTAAGCGTAAATGGTTCAGCTTGAAAGCATCTTGAAAAAACACTTATGTAGAAAGAATAAAGAATTAATAGTACTTATTGTTCGTTAGTAGTTTCTGTTTTTATAGCTTCGATGTAGTCAAAGTTAAACCTAGTGATATCTTGATCAGCAGACTAACCAGAGATGTTTTATTTAGTCGAAACCATTTCATCAATTTTTTAGTCAGTCGATAGCAATAGTTGTTCAGATGAATTATAATTGATCATTATTTTTACAATATCTTTATACAAATAATGATTCAGATGTTCTATAGGTAACTTTTATTACGCAGCTTGTCTGGCAAATCAACTAGTAAAAAAAAATAGAGGGGAGAAAGTTTCTTTTCGATAAATTTTCGAATATGGCGCTACCCAACTATACATAATATATATAGGCCTCAAATGCCCTTGTACGGTCAAGGGTGATGAGATTCCGCTCTCCCTTTCAAAATTCTCTTACATGGCCACGCGTATACAGCCACTGTCAGGAACGTCCTTCTCACTGCCTTCTTGTGCCATTACTTTTATTTACGAAACTGAGAGAACGAAAAGTGAATGTCCGGCACTTTAATCGAGTTGGTGGATACTGACAATTTAACTAGGGGAATTGGAAAATCCTGATTCCAAACAAATAGTGCACATAAGCTCCAGCATCCCGGAGGAACAAATGGCATATGAACCTATTTCTCGTCATCGGCTATCATGGGATTGTGTCTCCTAACCCTACTCCACTGCCTTGTGGATTAGACCTGGTGGTCAACTGCTTGACCTCTTAAAAAAACCACTAGCTTTGATTTGGGTACTCAGGTAGTATCCCAGCCTTCACACAAATCGAATGACGAAGTGTAGAGCATATGTACTAATGTTTACATATGCATAACAACAATAAAATAATACTAAGAAGAAAAACTTGTCCTGAATTCCATTGCTAGCCAATATCTAACTTTATTTAAAAAGGCTTCTAGATTTATGTTTCATCGCTAAAAACCAGTAGACGACCGCTTTCAATGAAGTACACTCACAATCTGAGAGACGAATAAATAAAAAGTTCTTATTATAATGCATCTATGCTTCTTAGTGTTTTTTTAATTCGTATTCTCTGCTAATTAGTTATAGGATTGTACAGGAATATTTCTTCTGTCATAATTACGTACGATAAACTACTGTTGATTAACCAGTACATTTTTTTTAAAATCAGCCATGTCTTTAGGCGTTTATTTTATCCGCCAAATTTCTTTACTATTTTACTTTTCATTTTTTACTAATAAATGTGATGTATTTTTACTGATATTCACCTTGATTCTGTTATTTAACATAAAGGAGAAATTTGTGATATAGTTCAACAACCATTCAATACTATTGATAGTGATTGCCTCATTTTTTTTAAAATAGCTAAATTCTACTAAAAAGAACTCAGTAGAACTATGTAAACCCATACTGAAGTAAATCACTATTGATCATATAGTTATATTCCATATAAGAGATTTCGTTTAAACACTTACAAATTGACATTACCTATACCCAGTAATAACATTATATGAGAATCATATTATAAATTACAAGTAAAATGAAGTTCATACGGAATTCTTGTGATGGACTAAACTGCCAAATCGTCCACGGAGGACAACTCACTGACTCGTTTCAAGTAAAGACCGGTGTTAGGCAAGGTTGCTTACTCTCACCCTTTCTCTTTTTCCTGGTGATTGACTGGATAGTGAAGACGTCAACATCTGGAGGAAAGCACTGGATACAGTGGACAGGTAAGATGCAGCTGGACGATTTAGACTTCACAGGTGATCTGGCTCTTTTATCACACACGCATGAGAAGACGATCAGTGTAGCAGCAGCCTTAGCAGCAGTAGATCTCAATATACACAAAGGGAAATTCAGGACTCTCCGATACAATACAACATGCACCAATCAAATTACACTTGACGGAGAAGCTTTGGAGGATGTAAAAACCTTTACATATCTTGGCAGCATCATCGATAAACATGGTGGATCTGATGCAGATGTGAAGACGTGGATCAGCAAAGTAAGAGCAGCATATTTACAACTGAAGAACATATGGAACTCAAAACAATTGCCAACCAACACCAAGATCAGAATTTTCAATACAAATGTCAAGACACTTCTAATGTATGAGGCGGAAATCTGGTGAACCACTAAAGCCATCATCCAGAAGATACAAATGTTTTTTAACCACTCTCTACGCAAGATACTTCGGATCCGATGGCCAGACACTATCAGCAACAAGTTACTGTGGGAGAGAACAAACCAAATTCCATCCAGTGGAGGAAGAAATCAGAAAATGGATTGGACACACTTTGAGGAAAGCATTCAATCGCATCACAAGACAAGCCCTTACATAGAATTGTCAAGGTCAAAGTAGAAGAGGAAGACCAAAAAAACACATTATATCGAGAAATTGAGACAGATATGAGAAGAATGAACGAAAGTTGAATAGAATAAGAAAGGAATGTCCAGGACAGAGTGGGTTGCAGAATGCTGGTCAGCGGCCTATGCTCCTCTGTGGGGGAGTAACACGAGTAAGTAAGTAAGTCAAATGAAATTCAAATAATAAACCACTATTAGTTATGTTTTGTATTTTTGTTCAAATTAAGACTCAAAAGTTCTAATACATATAATCATACATTAAATAATGGCTATATACATAATTGAAAAGTACCAAAATCAGGACTATTATTATAAAGAATTCTATAATCTTTATAAACGTTGATATTTTCTTATCCTTATTCTTAACTAAATAGGTTTTGTATTAGTCCATAGGCTGTTTTTTCTGAATTACAATATTATCTTCTTTTATTCTATAATTCATATTCCCTTTGAATGTCATTTTTTTTCTTTTCTTTTCTTTTTTAAATAATTGTCACTAAGCTTCAGGAAATTCTGTATAAATGATAAAATCAAAAAACACGAAAAAAAAAAATACAACAAACAAACATACAAAAAAAACTTGTATTATGTATGTATATTTATTTCTACATGTGTGTGTGTGTTTGGGTGTTTACACACATACATATATGTTATGACATCAATAAAGAGAGAGAGCATAACTTCCTGTATGTTTTTCTTATTTACCTTTTTTTGACTAAACTAATATCAACTTGAAATTTCTTTCAATAATAAAACATTAAAAAAAAAAATTTCTTCCATCAGATAATTTACATTGTGTTTTCGCTTTTTTCTCTTTCATCATTAAACAATATTTACGTAAATGTAAAGTATTTTATTGAATAATATATGTTACATTAAGAAATACATATTTTGATAGAGTTCTGTTCTCTGAGTTGGATGGTTTAGTCGTGGAGTTGTTGTCGTTATTCTGAACGATATCATCTACCCGAAGTTTGTACTGATGGTGCCGTTCAGAAGGACGATGAAGGCTACAGGACTAAACCATTCAACTCAGAGAACAAAACTCTATCAAAATCATCCATCTGAGCTACACATCTTCACCACCATCTCAAAATTTCATATATTATGGATTGCTTTTGATTATATAGACATTTGAAAATAATGAGATATTGGATAGTTGTTTCATCTTAGTAATACAAGTTTTCTGTTGTAAACATGAATGATATCATCAAGGATAGAGGCCAGAACCATTTTGTAATATCAGTGATTTATGTATTTTATTTAGTTTTTTTTCTTAGAACGATTACTTATGAGGTTCTGTGATGTGTGCTACTGATGTCTATAGATATAAGTAGTATGTATCATCAATCGAGTGTGAAATGTTTGGAGGCAGAAAGTTAAGAAGATCAAAGGAAAGAGAACAATAACAAAAAATACATTTGGTTATCTTCACTTGTGTTCTCCTTCACTACAATATTAACACGTGTTTATTTTATTCTTAATTAAATTTGACCTTAACTCTAAACGTAATCATTTCTATCTCTTACAGGGTTTTAAATCTGGTTTATTTTTAAAGTTATTTGATCTACTCAACAACTTATATCCCAGTTTTATAGCTGCTTTTTTCTTAATGTTTGTCTCTTCTTAACCAATGAACTATTTATTCTATGCAGTTTTTGGTAGATGATTTTACCTTGTAATATCCAATTTAATCTGCATTCAAAACTTGTTGCCGTTGCTAATATACTTGAACTGAACTAGTCAGTGTTATTTGTCCTAAGATTGAAACCATTTAGTATTGCATAGTTTACTTATTTTGTACGTGTAAATATTTACGATTGGACTTGAAAATGTATATTTGTTTATCTGGAATTTGAATATTAATCAGCATCCGTTTTTGTATTAGGTTCATAATGATACAGTTTCTCATGCATCTTAATACTCGATCTTTGAGATTATATTAGTGTCAGATAGATTGAAAATGTTTGTGTAGTTATCTTAGTTTGTGAATCCTATCACCACCTTAACAAAAACTGACTGATATTCAGAGCTTCCAGTCACAAGTATGGTAGTATCCTACTGTTTCAAGTTACTTATCCTGCTGTAAGTAGTAATGATAATCAAGCAAAAAAGAATTTAGAAGCATACAGTATCAAGTAAGTCTACAGATGTTTATGACCTTCGTCACCTCATACAGCAAAAAGATTAGTTCCTAACTAAAATATTCCGCCTTGTTTCTTTCTTTGTGTACCAGTGAGAACGTATTCGATTTTCGGTCGAAATTAGTGAACTTCAGAAGTCGAGGAGTTGAAAACAGAAGGGACGGGAAAAATAAAATCTCTATAACTCTACGATGTTCATGCACTACAGTCCCCTTAGGTTCTTGTTTATTTTTGAATTATAATACTTGGATCAGCCATCACATTCCAGAACACCTTTTTAGAACAAACAGTGTCATCTCCAGTGCATAGAAGTCCGTCAACTCGTTAACTCGTATCAACACGAGTTTAACCACAATTCGAAACGAAAATTACAGTAGGCGGGAGGATGTGTTGCTTCCTAAGACAAGAACTCTAGAGATACTGTTATTCACGGAAAGCAATTTTCTATACTTGTAACTGGATACATTCAAGGGCACAGATTCATCTTCAGGATAGAAGTGGTGAAATCAAAATAGTTAATGTTCAAGTGTTGATTACATCATCAAAGGCATGTTATAATGAAGCTACATGCCTCGGACAAATTAAGAAGAATAAGGTTTTAGTAAGTAGTTTGAGTAGGGAAATAACACATAGTTGTTTCGAGCATTACTATCAGTAATTTAAGAAACAAATTATGAAATTCATTGAGTATGAAACAATCGGAAAACGGAGCGCGAACGGGTCACATGCAATGAAACCACTAAAAAAGTAGGAGAGTGAAAATAATTAAAAGGTAGACAAGATTCTAGATTAACATATGATTGAAGCGAGATTGTATAAATCACATGGGCGAAAAAAATGATTGGAATACATTCAAACTACTCACTGGTAATAAAGTAGTATGAATAAAATAATAGAATCGTAAAGTAGGACGTAATCAATCATGACACGAGCGAACACATGGTTTCTACAAATACACCTTTCACTTTAGGGTCGGAAAAGAGTTGACTAGCTAATAAAATAGATGAAAATCTAGCTCATATGCTGTTGTTTCAACAAACAAAGAACACTGAAATTCCGGAATAAAATGAATTCATTCTTTTCCACAGCTTCTGGTCATCTGTAAAGTCAGAAATTTCAGTTATCATTATGATTAAAATAACAAACCCAAATCCAGGACATAGCATATTTCAATGATAGGTCTACTATCTGTAATGATATGGAACACAATTTTTGCTTACTTTGTCATTTTATCAATGCTCAGTCAAAAATGATTTTTGCAATGGGATGTGAATGGGGTAACCAATTTATGTTTTAATATCTTGCTGTAAGACGAAGAAACAATGGTACTATTGAAAGCTATATGTATGGCAGAAACGTGTCAGCTATATCAACTTTTATCCCTATAGTTGAAAAAGATATCTAGTCAAAACGCACTTTAATAGAGATAGAATGTTATACTCAAACAATAAAATAAATAAGAAATTGATTGATCACGAACAAAATTAGTAAAGATGGACACTCGACGATATTTATTGTGAAATTTGGGAAACAACACCCTGAAGATAAAAAAACATCTATTGGCGAGAAATCTATCTTCGTCCTTCTTTATTTCAAAAAAGATAAGATATCAGAAGGAATCAATAAAAAAGTCAAAACAGTACTGGAAAGAAACTTCTCCGTTACTTAGTTGATTTTTCATATAATACGAAGTATGCTTTATGCTGTTCAAAGTAGACCAGTACACTTTTATTGTCTCCTCCAATCGTATCTAATTAATGAATGTTAAATACTGCTGAGCTCACATGCTACAAATTTGAATGTTGATCTGATAACAAATAAATTATATAAAATCCGTGTATTCAAATATGGGTTTAACTTGATAGTAGATCAAAAATACTGGCAATTACTTATTCTCGTAACAGTACGAACATTTTCAGATGTGTGTTGTTATCAGTCAGTAAATTTTTACCATTCTCATCATCCCTATTTCCCGGAAATTTTGTATGTTTTGGGGAAATTTTGGGGAAGCCGCTTTGGAAAGTTTGACAAAACGATACAAAAACCAAAAAATTCTTCTAAATCGGAGAATGGGAACTGACCAAGGACATACTTTTCAGGTGGTTGTTTTTTTAACAGTTTCGGCATCACGTTAGCGCTTCATGACTTCTTGTTTCCAGAAATCTTCGGAGGCACTGGATTGCTGTTGTGACAATATCCACTATGTCCGTCTGTGGATGCGTACGTTCTATGGGATTTTCTTCTAACTGGTTATGGAGCGATGAAGACGACAGCTTCACTGGCTTTGGCGCTTTACCATTTACTTTATCTGATAAAGACAAGTCGACACTGTGAGATTAATCAGGAAGATCTCCGTGCTGCGAAGAGTGCAGCTTCGGCAAACTTGCCGTATCCGTAACAGTTTTCCTAAGAGACAAACCCTAATCTCCCTATTTTCAGGAAAATTTTGCCCGTTTTGGGGAAGCAACTATAGAAAATTCTAGGGAAACTTTGGGGACATGACACAAAAATCCCAAAGTATCCCAAAAATTTTATATAGCGATTTCCTCGAGATTTCGCTTGACTAGTCTCAATTTAGGATCCTTTATATACACAATGGTTAAGAGATACAATTAGGTCCAAAAAATATAGTCAGTTAAGTGAAGTATCCCATCATTGGAAGGCTATCACTCAAGAAAACACTTATTCACCCCTAAGCTCCAATCCCGACCTTTGTGGCAAAAAACTCCCTTAACGAAACTGTCACATAACGTACCTGTTAAAATTGCATTGGTCTGTCACGACATGCTCGTGGAGGTCATCCTTTTGCTTCCATGCTTTCTGGCTAGAATAGAACGAGTAGAAAAATTGGGGGTTAGAGTCTCAATCCTGAACAGTTCGAGTGTCCGTCCTATCACAATTACGATTAAACATACAAGTGGACGACAAAAATCCGGGAGCACATTAATAATACCACGGCATGTAACAAAAGTAAAATATATGGTTACAACAAGAGACAGACTCTCACTTTGTTGTTACCTCGGGCTCACCACCAAAGACGCCTCAGATATTCATAGTTTAATAACACTCTTGTCTGTAACACCTTTATGATCGAAGGACACCAACCCGGTCAAGTCAGAAGACAGGGATTTCGTGACCATATACCTGACTCCAGTCTAATTGGACAAATGATCGCTATCGAATGATTATTGTCAAAATATACATCCTGGCTATCCTCCAATATAATCACTGACTTAAATATTTTTAGGTTGAGGCATGTGGATGAAATTATTAAGTATCAACCAGTTAGTCTCAAAGGTATTACCTGGTACTCATGTACATTGCTTCAATTTGCAACACCCAATAAACAAACAGAGATAAAGTTCGCAGGTCAAATCCCTGGTCAGTAGAGGCAGTAACAGTATCAATAGGACTAGAAAATAACACTACTAGAAGACATAATGCAAGAAAATATAAATGAGTGTGTTTTATGAGTTGTGGTTCGGTCAAATATCACGTGGCCACATTGCCGAACAGAATATTGATTTTAAGGACCTTGTTCCTGTGATGATGTATTGATGGATTAACAATCACCAGCAGCATCGCATAAACTCTGAGTCCTTAACGGTCCTCAAAATAGTAACTTCTTACATAGTCTTACCCGTCGACTCCAGAACAAAAATATCATCATCCACTGAATGAGCGGTCTATCTCACACATACGTGATTTATATACAAACAGACCAGACTGCATCACACCACACAAAAGGAGAACCAAAAGTATACAAAATAAGGTCAAAAGTGGCTGTAAGTATAGAGTGCTGTAACTAATGAATTGGAAAAAAAATAAGAATAGTAAATAGTATGACAGTAGTCAACTATTCAAATATACGCATATGATAAAAGGAGTACTAATATGTGTATAGTCTAGTTACGTCTGTTTACTTAAGCCTCTTACTCCTCGACAAGGAGCATGGGCCGCCCGCCAGTATTTTCTGTGGAACACTGTCCGCGCAGTTCAGTCCACTTGCTGTTTAGCGTTTTTTAGCATGGTTGTCTTCTAGGATATTAGGATACCGACACCACGCCTAAAATTTTGAATTTGGAGGGAGAGAATCTCATCCCAACATTTCCCTGAATTGATGCTTGACGTGGTCAGAAAACTGCATTTTGCTAGTGCCTTCACCAAAATCTATATCATCTAAGTGAATCATCATCTATATCATCTAAATGAATCTTTCGGTAGAAGACCAATCTCTGGCGAGTCAAAAGATGAAAGTGTCACATCCAGGAGAATGTTTCAAATAAAGTTGAATAGAAGTGGAGAAAATGGAGGAATCTAACGAACACCACATGAAGTAACCAGTTCCGATGCAATTTCGCTGTAAGCTCCGACTCGACCATAAGTACTCGAGTAGAGAGTCTGGATAATGTTAATGGACTTAATTTGTCAGCTATCCCTCCCGAAATGCTTTGATAGGGCCATGTGCATACAACCACTGCCTGTGAAGTCCTACTCACTGCTTTCCCGCGGCATTACTATTGTCTACGAAGTTGAGAGGACGAAAAGCGAATGTCTGACTCTTTAACCGGGTTGGCGGATACACGTATTTCAACTAAGGGAGCACGAAAACTCTGATTTCAAACCAATGATGCACATGAGCTCCAGTATCCTAGGGATACAAATGGCATATGAATCTATTGTTCGTCACCAGAGGACTACATCTCCTTACGGTGCTCCACTATCTTGTGCATTAGAACTCTGGGTAAAAGACTAGGGTTGTGGCTGCCTCAGGAAACCACCGACATTGGGCTGCGCACACACGCAGTATCCGAGCTCTAACGTAAAATAATGATTCCTCATTATACATGAACCTCGTTGACTATGAGAAATAGTTTAGATAGTGTGAATAGGAGAACCTTATGGAGCTTTCTTCTGAACTATTGTATACCTGAGAAGATTGTGAACATCATACGGAATTCATACGACGGATTAAACTGGAAAGTGGTGCATGGAGTCCAACTGAAAGGTGGTTTGGAAGTGAAGACCGGTGTAAGACAAGAATGCTTTCTCTCGCTCTTTCTCTTTGTTTTGTTAGTTGAATGGATTATGGAGACCTCCACCTATCTGGGGACAGCTTGAGTACAACTAGACCATTTGGACTCCCCAGATAACCGACCTAGCTTTTCTAACTCAGACAAAGCAACAAATACACGTGAAGACAGACAATGTAGCAATAGCCTCCATAGTAGTAGGCCTCAACATACATAAGACAAAAGGCGAGATTCCGAAACATTACACAGGGAACACCAACCTAATCACACCTGATGGAGAAGCTCCGGAAGAGGTGGTGAATTTTACATACATTTGTTGCATAATCGGTAAAAAAAGGAGGATGTGATGCAGATGTAAAGGTAAGAATTGGCAAAACAAGGACAGTGTTTCTACGAATGAAGAATATATATGTAACTCAAAACAACTGTCAGTCAACATCTAAATCAGATAGTTTTATGTACGGAGCTGAAACTTGAGGAACGTCTACAAATATCATCATAAAGTGCATTTATTTATAAAGAGTTATTTACGGAAGATAATGGATGTCAGATGGTTGGATACCACCGATTGCAGCCTACTGTGGGAAGGAACAAAGCAGCTTCCATATGAAGAGGAAATCAGACAGAGACACTGGAGTTTGATGTGAAGTATATTGCGGAAATTATCAAACTGCAAATGAGGCAAGTACTAACTTGGAATTTTAAAGGTAAAAGGGAAGGAGGAGGAGTAAGGAACAGATTTCGTCGTGAATTCTATATAAATGTTTAAGAATTTAAATTACTGGTTATGATTGCCTGTGTTATATTTTGTTGGAAAATCCTTGTTTGTGGATTATGCTGCTGAACGTTTCCGCTACCTTGACATGGTAGTCGGTCTTGCCTATCGTGGTGTTGCAGTCGGTGTATACTAGCTGGAACAATCGTTTTATCGTGAATTCGAAGCAGACATCGTAGAAAGGATTAGCGAATGGAAACACCTGGGAAGGACTGCCCTGTACAGAGTTTGTCGGAGACTTCTGTTGGGAAGCCTATGCTCATCCGTGATGGTTGACAGGAGCTCACGCGTGCCATTTTCTTGCGAAATCTTCATGATCGTAACCCGGGTTTCGTGAGAGAACGACAGATTTTAGGGATGTACAACTCTCATACCGCCTCACCACTTTCTGCAATCAGTCTCAAAGTAAGCAAATAAGGTGCAATCGGAATATATGGGGGCGACGTTTGTAGTGCATGTCCAAGACATGGCGACCAATTTTCAGGATCGTGGCATCAATTGAAGTATCGTCACCGTGCCTGAACAAACGTTGTTGGACATTTACATTACTAAAATGGTGTTATCATTGAATTTCAGCATTCCTTCGGAGAAAAACATCACTGAAGACTCAGGATTGACTAACATCCCCAGTGTCCGGAGACAGATGGGATGACTTTCTGAGTATCTATCATTTCAGTAGATTCGGCTAAAATCCATTGACTTCTTCTAACCTTCAAATTTAAGTTACTGATAGATATCACTGCTGTTTCCAAAGCTTTTTCAATATCATGCTAAGCTACCCCGAAGTGAGTATCACTTTCATATCTGGCCAAATCCCCAAGTTGTTTATGAAATAAATTCTTAACCTTTTCATCATAAAGCTAAACTCTAAGGGGTTTACTTACTGTGGCTTTTCTACGTCCAGACAAATACATGCTTGGACTAGAGAATGATTCTGGTCCAGAATACGCAACAGTTTTCTATGAAACCTCTCTAATGGTGGCTCATATTAGTGTGGTCTATTCAAATCAATCGCTTAGTCGATTGTGAGGGTTGCCACGTCGGACAATACCTTTCCTTATACTTAAAGTTAGTGCTTCCTATAAATATACGATTATCTGAGTATAGTTGCTGCAGACGGTCGCCGTTTTTTCCGTTTGCTGAGCTGCAAAACTCAAGGATCTGCTTAAGTGACTTTCGGTTTCGTCTGGTCTACCTACTTGGGGTTCTAAACCATCGACATCGCATACTTAGGAGTTACATTAGTGTGACTCATATTTTTTATCCATTTCGATAAGACATGTAATACCGGTTGGTATGTTTGTGCGTTCCACTTAATGGCTATAATTTTTTTGATTATTATACTAATCTAACTGTTTTAATATTTAGAAACGAATAAAGGTTAAAGAAAAGTTGTCCTTGTCCTGACTCTAGCTTTCACATAAACTCTAGGATCGCCAGTATTGCGTTTACAGTTCGAGTAGTATATCTGTAAGACAAATTAAATCCTACAGCTGGACAACCAGTTTTAGGTCGGAAGGGGTTTTGTGGATATTTGAGTATTTTCCGAATTGAAATCACGAGTCAATTGAAGCTAGACCATCATGGAAAACCTAGAAGCACTGGAGGGCCGTTTCGTCCTATTATAAAGCTCCTCAGGAATGCACATCCACGATCCCGCGCTCGCGAGATTTGAACCCAGAACCTTCCAGTCTCGCGCTACAGAACTTAACCGATAGACCACTGAACCGGCATCCAACGGTGTTAGTGTCTAACTTCAACCAATTCACGATGTTTGAGCAACCGTTCACCAATTGTCTTCAGTTGATGTGATAGGGTTATCCATAATATTGAATGAAATAACAAACCGGAGATCGTTTTCTTCCAAAGCTCTCGATAATATCATAAGTGGCAGTTAAGAACGAACATGCGGACAGTTAGATAGTCCCAAGTGGCAACAATCTTTATATTAAACAAAAATAAACTAAATTAGATTCTCAAGATCTGCAAAATAATACTCAAAACAAAACGGATTAACATTTTATAACATAAAACAAGCGAGCTTGCCTAGAGGAGTTTATTGACTTGACTACCAGCAGCAAAGACCAAGAAAAGTAATCTGATTAAAAGTAAAGTAGCTCCCGCGTTTTTAGTATTACATTAACTGAAGAATTTCAGCACGCTAAAACTAACTTGTGCAGCTCCACAAAAAGCAGCGGAAAAAAACACAGAACGCAAGAACCAGTTGATGTACTTATCACATGTGCGCTAGTATAGCTTGCAAAAGAAGCGATTAGGTGCGGCCCGACCTTTGAATCAGTCCTAAAAGATCTCATATTGACCCATCATGAGGAATAAACGAATATGTATGTATCACCAAATGAGTAATGAAAATAAAATAAATTAATAAGTAAATAACTTATTATTACGGTAAGATATGACGTTATAATGAGTGTTTGTGCAGTCACAGTTTAGAGTGATTCTATGAAAGTCTCAATTAAGTGCAATGAACAATCAATACGTATGAGTCGTATATGAATAGTGAAGATAAAACGATTTTGGGAAGTTGATTTAAGCGTAACACAAGTTGTTGTCTCAATTACAAACTTCCTAATCTTAAGAATAATATTTATTTAGAAGGATAAGGAGAGAAAAAAATGAGCACCTAGTGAAAGGGTTCAACGATGGAGATTGTACGGAGTGAAAATTGTTGGAGAATGTCCTAAACGCTTGTCTTCCTGTATAAACGAAAAGACAAAAAGAAGAGGTAACGTTTCAGCGCTATGGGGAGACAGTAATGCTTCATCACTAGTGGAGGACGACTTTGGCAAAGTCCAGGTATTGTCAAACTACTTTAGCAATGCATATACTGCAGAAACACCCTCCACATCAGTCCATACAAATCCTTCCAACACACACTGGACAACATGACCACTGAAGAACTAGATGTCTTTGGTCTGCTAAATAAGCTTGACATAGGCAAATCCACGTGACTCCATGAACTGCATCCTAGGTTATTGAATGAACCAGCTAACTTTATTATTATTATTATTCACAAACACCTTATGGGTACATAAGTGCTGTGAAGAAACCATTTCGGGTTTCTTCAAAAATGCAATAATACACAATTTTCAATAATGTTAACATTACATATGCTATGTTTTAGAAAAGAAGGAAAAGGAAAATAAAATATTAATAATAGAATAGTAATAATAAATGAGGTTCTGTGTAATTAGCTAGAATTTTGAATTGATTTTGAAGGAGGAAAGGAAGAAACTAAGGAAATAGAAATAAAGGAGACGCGGGTACGTAAATATCTTAACGCAGAACAAGAATAAACAACTATGTATGTATAGCAAAAACGAGTAATAAAAATAAAATAAAACAATAAATTAATAAGTAAATAACTTATTATTGCGGTAAGATATGACGTTAGAATAAGTGTTTGTGCGAGCACAGTCATAGTTTTGGGTGATGCTCTGAAAGTTTCAAGTAAGTGCAAAAGATAATCAATGTGTATGAGGTGTATATACATAGTGCGAACCCCTTAGGTATTAGCTTTAACCTATCTGTAACCCAGAGTCGTTTACCAAATTACTGGAAGGACGCCATAGTAACTTTTGTCTTCAAAACAGGTAGGAAACATAAACCTGAGAATTATCGACCCGTTGCCTAACTAGCGTCGTTGTTAAAACTTGAGAAAAGATTATTCGGGAGGACCTGTTTAGTTATGCAGATGAAAACCGGATCCTTTCGGAAAAGAAGTATATCCTTAGATCCTTCCTGTCTCACTCACTTATTAGTGGCCCGTGAAAGCTGCTGCGCCCTTAGAGACCTAAAGTTACCTATGGACGTAGCCTAAATTGACTTCAGCAAAGCTTTTGACAAAGTCTCTCACAGATGTTATATAAAATAACAAATGTCGGGGTTCCAGGCGATCTGTTGGTGTGGATAAAAGATTTCTTAGTTAGTTGCCAACAAAGAGTATGGGTGAACTAATAGTTGTCTAAGTGGGAAGCTGAGCTTAGCGAAGTAATTCAGAGTATAGTATGGGGGCCAGTGTTATTCCTCCTTCCTCGTCTTCTGTCATCATTAGTCGTGCCATATGCTGACGATGTCGGGACATGGAGGGCTATAAAAAGTAAATGTGATAACTTCGGAATCCAAAATGGCCTGGAGAAATTATCTGAACGGTCTCAAACATGGCACTTGCCAACAAGGGTACAGGTACATACACTGTGGATAACATTGAGCCACCAGTTGGCCAGACACACAATGATTTAGGAGTCGCGGTTAGCCAAAAGTTAAAGACTACTACAGACTGTCGTGCAATAGCCTGAAGACGCCACAGTTATTGTAGTTTGACAAAACCTTAACCAGCAACATCTGTGATTGAATCGTGCCCATCCAGTGTAATCAAAAGTCAGAAGCGAGGAGGTTGGAAGATATATTTGTTAGGTTATCTATATCTGGAGAAGTAAGTGATTTAAACTAGCTATCGATCGTAGGTGAGAGATTTGCAAACCTATGTGCCCTCAATAAACTGGTCATAGGTGGCACCATATTCCCACACAAAAACATACACAAAGCCACTTGGATTTCACCGGATCACACTACACAGAATCAAATCGACCATATCTGCATCAACAAAAATTCAGGAGGACGATGGAGGATGTGAGAACCAGAAGAGCAGCTGATACAACATCCGATCATCATTTGCTGGTCGCCAAGATGAAACTAAAACTCAAGAAGCAGTGGACAACGGCGTGTACAACATCACAAAAGTTTAATACGGTCTTTCTTCGAGATGATGACAAACTCAACAAATTCAACATAACCCTCAGCAACAGGTTCCAGGCCTTTCATGATCTACTCAATGGAGAGGGAACTACCATGGAGAGCAACTAGAAAGTTATCAAGGAGGCAATCGTTTCAACATGTCAAGAGGTTCTGGGCCAAAAGCAGCACCATCACAAGGAATGGATCACTGTCGGTACACTGGATAAGACTGAAGCAAGGAGGAACAAGAAGGCAGCAATCAATATCAGCCGAACCAGAGCGGAAAAAGGCAAGGCACAAGCCGAATACACAGAGGCAAACAAGCAAGTGAAGAGGAGCATCAGAACCGACAAACGTAAATATGTTGAAGATTTAGCGATGACAGCGGAAAAGGCTGCAAGAGAGGGAAACATGAGACAACTGTATGATACAACAAAGAAACTTGCTGGAAATCACCGTAAACCAGAAAGACCAATGAAGAACAAGGAAGGCAAAGTAATCACCGACATTGATGAACAACGAAACAGGTGGGTAGAACACTTCAAAGAACTCTTGAATCGACCAGCTCCACTGAACCCACACAACATCGAAGCAGCACCCACAGACATCCCAATCGATGTTGGCCCACCAACAATTGAAGAGATCAGCATGGCCATTAGACAAGTCAAGGGCGGCATAGCAGCGAGATCAGACAACATCCCGGCAGAGGCACTGAAGGCAAATGTAGCAGCAACTGCCAAGATACTCCACATTCTCTTCAGTAAGATTTGGGATGAAGAACAAGTACCAATAGACTGGAAAAAAGGACTTCTGATCAAGATACTAAAGAAAGGCGATCTCAGCAAGTGCCACAACTACAGAGGCATCACTCTTCTCTCGATACCAGGGAAAGTCTTCAACCGAGTATTGTTAAACAGGATGAAGGATTCCGTGGACGCCCAACTTCGAGATCAACAAGCTGGATTTCGTAAGGATAGATCGCGCACAGATCAAATCGCAACTCTGCGGATCATTGTGGAACAATCAATCGAATGGAATTCATCGCTCTACATCAACTTCATCGACTACGAGAAGGCATTTGATAGCGTAGACAGGACGACACTATGGAAGCTTCATCGACACTACGGCGTGCCTGAGATAATAGTCAATATCATACGGAACTCCTATGATGGAATAAACTGCCAAATCGTCCACGGAGGACAACTCACCGACTCGTTTCAAGTAAAGACCGGTGTTAGGCAAGGTTGCTTACTCTCACCCTTTCTCTTTCTCCTGGTCATCGACTGGATCATGAAGACGGCAACATCTGGAGGAAAGCACGGGATACAGTGGACAGGCAGGATGCAGCTTGACGATTTAGACTTCGCGGATGATCTGGCTCTTCTATCACAAACGCAACAACAAATGCAGGAGAAAACGACCAGTGTAGCAGCAGCCTCAGCAGCAGTAGGTCTCAATATAAACTAAGAGAAAAGGAAGACTCTCCGATACAATACAATATGCACCAATCAAATTACACTTGACGGAGAAGCTTTGGAGGATGTGGAAACCTTTAGATATCTGGGCAGCATCATTGATGAACACGGTGGATCAGATGCAGATGTGAGGGCGCGGATCGGCAAAGCAAGAGCAGCATACCTACAACTGAAAAGCATCTGGAGCTCAAAACAATTGTCAACCAACACCAAGGTTAGAATTTTCAATACAAATGTCAAGACAGTTCTACTGTATGGGGCGGAGACGTGGAGAACTACGAAAGCCATTATCCAGAAGATATAAGTGTTTATTAACAGCTGTCTACGCAAGATACTTCGGATCCGATGGCCAGACACTATCAACAACAAGTTACTGTGGGAGACAACAAACCAGATTCCAGCAGAGGAAGAAATCAGGAAGAAGCGCTGGAAGTGGATTGGGCACACCTTGAGGAAATCAGCTAATTGCGTCACGAGACAAGCCCTCACATGGAATCCTGAAGGTCAGAGGAGAAGAGGAAGACCGAAGAACACATTACGCCGAGAAATTGAGACAGACATGAGAATAATGAACAAGAACTGGATAGAACTAGAAAAGGAAGCCCAGGACAGAGTGGGTTGGAGAAAGCTGGTCGGCGGCCTATGCTCCATTGGGAGTAACAGGCGTAAGTAAGTAAGTTAGTAAGCAAGCGATCGTAGGAGAAGTTGAGCACGGCGTTCCCACTTGTGATCTGGTGCGGATTCATGACGGAGCGCCTTCAGCTAGGTGAGTCCATTAAAACTGGTTTGGTCAGCATTCAATGTTGGACACTTACAGAGCAATTGGTTATGGGGATTTATTTACAGCTACAAGCCGCCAAATGTTTTAGAACCCTATGATCAATACATAGAGCTCTTAGTCATGTCGACGCTAAAACGTTCTTTACTTTGTACATTTTGTATTCGTGCGTCCTAAACTTGATTACTGCATACAAGCGGCTAGACCCTGTTTAAAACAGGAAAGTGAGCTTTTAGAAAAGGTTTAGAGAATAGCGACTTAGCTGATTCTTGAGATAGCGAAGCTCCAGTATAATGTTCGACTAGCTAAGCTAAACCTATTCCCGCTGTCATATTGTGGAACTAGAAGTGACTTGTTTACAGTTTTCAAGTTACTTAGTGATAAATCTGCATGTGATATGCCCTAATATCACAAGCTCAGAAAAAATTACTTGTCAGCTGACCATCAGCTTTCTCATCGAATAATCAACGTGTGGAATTCATTACTTCAGCACATGGTTGAGGCTCCATCTATCGACTCTTTCAAAAGAAAGTTGGATCAGCTGAGATACCATCATTGTTAGGACTAACATAAGCCATCAAGCCTGCTGTCCTTTCCAAGCTGAAACTGAAGCCGACCACCATTGATTACAGAGATGACGGAAATGATAATTTCCGCTTCATTCTGATTGGTCGCTAAGGCAGCTGCTAAAATTACGAAACGGAGTTGAGTTTAATTGCAGCCATTCGTGGAAGCGAATATTTGTAGACTTGTATGCCATCATCTAGGTGAAGTAATACAGCATTCGAAAATTTCAATCGGTAATCAAGTAGACGATGGCAAATGAAGCCACATGACCGTTACAATCTGTCAATTGCTTGAAGAATCCATCATCCAATCAGATCAAAGCGCCGTTTTAAACATTCCGGCAAGTCGGTAGTAAGCATATGTAATTCTGAGATCTCATTTATTTCAGTTGTGATTTAACTTCTGGATTGTTTTTTCTTTCGTGGTCTCAATAATGCAGGAGGACCAGCCGTTCAAAGTTGGTAAGTTTCAAACTTGGTTAAGTACTTGACACATGTCGTGTCACTTTTGAATTGTTTATTTTTCTTATAAATATCACTGAATACAATCAATTAAATAACTCTGGATTTAGTAAAATGTCTGTTAGTTTGGTTTCATGCCAAACATCAAGCCACTATGCTTCCATCACAATTTCAGATTCATATTTGTGTAGTAAAGACAGGAGGCCTACGGCCTGTTATTCCTTTTCTAACATGCTTCTGTGAGTGTTTAGTCTTCTCTTGAATAAGTCATTTGAAGGTGAGGACATCACTGTTTTGGGTGTCAGGTTCCAAGAACTGATGACTCAGTGTGAAAACCTGTATGCCATGGGTATTTTGTTCGTTCTTGGCTTTTCTACTCTCCTGCTATGTCCTCTGAGATGGCCCGATCTAGTAGGAAGATTACACTAATATACACTCTGTGGTTCTTGTTGTTCCCTCCTTTTTTCTTATATGCATCTTATCCCTTTTCTCTTCCCATTCTCATTGTTATGTGTGGCACATATATATCTTGTGCCCCCTTTACCAATATTTATGTTTAAATAAATAAATAAATACTTGAACTCCGGCATTTTATTTCGTAGGTTTTGAGCATTCGTGTAGCACACCCTTAATTCTATTGAGAACTTTCCTTTAGTATCTTTATGTTTGCATTGGATTCATATGGAGCTCATGTGGAAGATTTACTAAGTTATCGTCATAAAATGTGCAAAGAAAGTAGTAAATAGCGATTGTAAATACATGTATTCTACAAGAGGCTAGTCGCGGCTCGAATAGCTCAGTAGTAATGTCTATAACTCTGAAGCTGAGCGAAATGGGATCGATCTCATCGGAGGTAGTGGACTCGCGTAGAAATAGTAGTAGTTTGATTCCAGACACTGACAGCTAGAGTTTATAGTATGGAACATGATGAGTTCGATTTCTTGACTTGATCAGGTTTTGAGCTATAACACAGATACCTACTGCTTATCATCTGAACTTTGTTTTACGATCAACGGGCATCCTTTGTCATTTTACGGAGGTAACTGTTGATCACTTATAAAATTAACAGATCACATTTAATGTACAGCTAGTGAACTTGTAAATACAACCTAGTTTTTATGACGTGTTATATGTTAGACTTTTTTGAACATAAACATTGGTAAAAGTGGGCACCAATTACATATGCGCCACACTAGAACAATGAGGTTGTGAAGAGATAAACATTGTAAAGTGCATATGATGAGAAAAATCAAGAAGAATAAACGGAAGTTGGTGTGAGTGAAATAATAATAATAATTATCATTGTTATTATCATTATTGTGATAGAAGACACGGTTCAGTTAGCAAAAATGAAGTCAGCGAAAATTCTTTCAGTTAAAGAATTTGCGCTCATTTTTATGAAAAAAAGTAAAAGAAAGTTACAGTAAGATCGCCTCTGGTTTCTATTCTAAGCTACGTCATAATCACTAATTGTCCCAATATATAAGAAGGGGTCAAAATCATTTGTGGTAACCATAGAAGGATTATTTTGATTAAAATAGCCTCTAAAACACTAGCCTCAATAATTATCGGACACCTAACAAAGACTTGTGAACTGCGAACACGAGAAAATCAAACTGGCTTCATACCTGGTCGTGGCTGTATCGACCACATATTCACTACTCGTCATGTTTTAGAGCACAGACATGTTTATTGGCGTCCGACAATGATAGTTTTTCTTGACTTAAAAGTTCCACTTATCTCTGCAGACCGAGAGGTTCTTTGGCAGTGTCTGTCGTTGAAATGTATGCCTCAAAAGTACATAGACCGTGCAAAGGCTCGCTACTCGAACATTAGCAGTCTAGTGAGAGCTTATGACAAACTGTTATTTGATTTTTCAATCTCAAGTGGTGTCCGACAAGGCTGTCCACTATCTCCATTTTTGTTTAACTTCATCACTTCATCATCCCCAACCGCTGCTGCTACCTTGACGTGGTGGTTGGGCTTGCCTATCGTGATGAAGCAGTCGAACTGTGCTGGCTGGAACAATCGTTCCTCGAGGTCCTACCATGCCAAACAGGTCGGTTGAAGAGCGGTAAGACTAAAAGCAGCAATCCCAAGGTCCAAAGGCGAAGTCGTACTGCCGACTGTACAGAGGTGTGACGGCAGTAAGGCGTTTCCTTCAGACAACCAGCATGACAGCGATGCTACCTTCCCACAAGGAGGGGTGGGGTTAGAAAAGGTGGACCCTAAAATGCACACCTCGCCTTATTCCACGGATTTCCGTCTCTGGCGGTAAGGTCCCAACAAGTACGGAGCTAACACGTCAAAAATCCACCACAAAAAGGCCGTGCGTGACCGGCCTCAAGCAGTTGTCCCTTGGGCACTGCGGTCCCGGCCCCGAGGTCGTTAAGACCAACACTAATTCAACTTCTTTTTCAGGTCTCTCAAGAAATACCCTTCCACGGTGTGGGCAGCCGTGAAGTAATATTAGCCCTCATACCCGTAACAGCACACGAGACCAATTTGGTCACTTTCAAATCCTTCCTCCTCCTAATAACTCTCTTATCTCCACGACTAACCCTTTCCACGTCCTTTTATCACCTCGCACCGCTAGGGCAAACGATTCGTGTACACGGAACGTTATTCCTGGTCTCCTGAAACCACACTCCAAACTAGATGTAGAAACTTTTAATGTCCGAACACTGTGCCAAATAGAACAACAGGCCTCCTTAGCTAGGACTCCAGAATCTTACACCATCGATGTGTGCTGCGTCTCCGAAACGCGCATACAAGATCCGAGTAGTGTCATTCATTTGACCTCACCTAATCAAAATAAAGAACCATCTCGATACACGCTTCGTGTATCTGGAAGCCCTGATGTTGCTTCCCGTGGTCTCGCTGGAGTAGGTATAGCATTAAGTCGTAGGGCAGAACTAGCTCTTTTAGACTGGATCCCAGTAGACAGTCGTCTATGCGCTGTCCGACTAAACGGATCAGTAAGGACCCGGAAAGATAGGGAAACTCGTCGTTGCCTCTTCGTCGTCTCTGCCTACTCTCCCACTGACTGCAGCTCAGACGATATAAAAGATGAGTTCTACAGGAAACTTTCTGACCTTCTCCGAGAAGCTAGGCGTTCTGATGTAGTAATAGTGGCTGGTGACTTTAATGCTCAAGTAGGTAAACTAAGTGAAAGGGAAAGACACCTGGGAGGATCTTATGGTGTCGTGGCTAAAAGAACAGATAATGGCGACCGTCTGTTGCAGCTGTGCTCAGTTAACCGCCTATTTCTTGCAAATACTAACTTTAAGCATGAGGAAAAACATCTTTTGACCTGGCGACCCCCGAATTCGTCCCAACGTTGGACCCAATTAAATCACATCGCTATCAGCCACCGATGGAGGGGCTCGATAGAAGACTGTCGCTCATTCTGGAGCACATGTTTAGATTCAGATCATGCTCTAGTGCGTGCACGTATCTGTCTGCGTCTTACTGGACGTAGGAAAGACACTGCAGGGAAGCCTCTAAGGGTTCTACTGAATGATAGGCAAGCTAAAAAAGTATTTCAGGAACAACTGGAAAAACAGTTGGGCAGCCATGTAAGTCGTGCCTACCCCGAGGCAGCATGTAATGACATCCGAAAAGCTGTGGAGACAGCAGTGATACCCGCTAGTAAGGTAAACCATAAGGTTAGTGAGAAACAATGGATCTCAGCAGCATCTACCGCACTGATAGATGCTCGAAAACTCATCCCACCTGGCTCTGAACATAACGAAGAGCGGAGTCAGCTTAAGCACAGGCTAATAAGAAGCCTACGCAATGATCGTGAACAGTGGTGGGTAGCGAAAGCAAGAGAGATGGTAAAGGCAGCGGCAATAGGTAACAGCAGACAACTATTCAGACTTATTAAAGAAACGGGCATTAGGAACCCAACTATTAGCGAAACTATCTCAGACAAAGATGGGCATATCATTCATTCTCAATCCAGGAGATTGGATCAATGGGCAGAACACTTTAGGGATCAGTTCAACTGGCCTTCAGCCACACTTCAATTACCCACGATCCCCAGTCGTCCTGAATGTCAAATTGATGTATGTCCTCCAACTCTCTACGAGGTTGAAAAAGATGTAGGAAATCTGAAACGTTGGAGAGCAGCAGGCCGTTACAGGTTGACCCCTGGGATTTTTAAGGATGGTGGTCCAGTACTAGCAACGAGATTGACTAAGGTCTTAGGTAGAGTCTGGGAAGTGGACGTAATTCCATCTGACTGGTCCCAATCACTGATTGTGCCCGTCTATAAGAAAGGACAAAAGTCCCTGACAATCACAGAGGAATCAGTTTGACTAATATAGTGTCTAAAATATTAGCTTCAATAATACTTAGGCGCCTAACCAAAGCTCGTGAAGGGCAGACTAGAGAAAACCAGTCTGGTTTTCGACCTGGACGTGGTTGCATAGACCAGATATTCACTCTGCGTCAGGTCCTAGAACATAGACATACATTCAGACGTCCCACAATAGTAGTATTCCTCGACCTTAAGGCGGCATTTGACTCAGTTGATCGTGAGGTTCTATGGCAGTGTTTGTCAGTGAAAGGAGTACCAAAGAAGTACATTAACCTCATAAAGGCTCTCTACTCGAACACAACTGGTCGAGTTAGAGCCTATGGCGAACTGTTATCAGAATTGGTTACCTCAAGTGGTGTTCGTCAAGGCTGTCCACTCTCCCCATTCTTGTTTAACTTTGTCGTTGACATGCTTTTAGAGATATCACTTTCATCATCTCAATCTCCAGGAGCTGAACTTTTACCGGGAGATTCACTTGTTGACTTAGAATACGCCGACGACATAGTTTTATTCGGTGAAGACGTTGACAAAATGCAGAGTCTTCTGACCATTATAAGCAGCAATGCAGGCATGTTCGGGATGCGATTCTCTCCCTCGAAGTGCAAAATGTTACTTCAGGATTGGGTTGCATCGGCACCTGAACTAATGATAGGGAGTGAAGTAGTTGAGCGTGTAGACCACTTCACTTATCTTAGGAATCTCATCAACCCTTGTGGTCTGGTATGTGACGAAATCTCAGCACGGATACAGAAGGCTCGTCTAGCTTTCGCCAACTTGCGCCATTTATGGCGTAGGCGAGATATCCGTCTACCAACAAAAGGACGGGTTTACTGTGCAGCAGTTCGTTCCGTCCCACTTTATGGCAGTGGAACATGGCCGATAAGAGTAGAGGATATTCGTAGGCTACTAGTATTCGATCATAGGTGTCTTCAAAGGATTGCTCGTATATCCTGGGACCACCGGGTAAGTAATGCAGTTGTTAAGAAACGGGTCAGTCAGTCAGTCAGCTACAACGTAGGACCAGGCACATATATGCATCGGTCCAAGTTGCCATACCTCTTTAGCACATCAAGATGAACACCGGATTCATAGAAATAGTTAATTTAGTGGTGGTAGTATATAAAAGATAGGTTGTATATAAGGATATAGTATAGGAAGAAAAAAAGTTATGAAGCAATTTTAATCTCAAGGTTTAAGGGAAGATAAAGAGTGTATACACCTACGCCATTGTGATCGATTCTGAGCCATGTCACCTAGAGTCTCCAACCATTTATTACGATAGTCACGCGGACCCCAACCAGGTAGTCTGCATCTGCCAACATGGCTCAGGCTAGAAGTTAGTGACTTCAAACACTGATGCCGTGTTTTGGTTTGGCCGCCCCTAACTCTCTTCCAACCGTCCCCAATACTAGTCATCATAGCGCGTCGTGGTAATCGGTGTTCAGGCATACGTAACACATGGCCCAACCATCTCAGTCGATGAAGATTCATGACCTCATCAACTGATTTACCATCGTTACCTAATACCCTGCGTCTAACCTCACTATTACTTACTCGGTGATCCCAGCAGATGCGAGCAATATTTCTAAGGCATCTGTGGTCAAATACTAGTAACCTACGAGTATCTTCTACTCTTAATGGCCATGTTTCGCAGCCGTAAAGTAGAACAGAACGAACTGCTGCGCAGTATACTCGTCCCTTAATTGATAGACGGATATCTCGTCTTCGCCATAGGTGACGTAAGTTGGCAAAAGCCAAACGAGCTTTTTGAATCCGTGCTGAGATTTCGTCAGACACCAACCCATTAGGGCTGATCAGACTTCCAAGATAAGTGAAGTTGTCGACGCATTCGACTACTTCACTCCCTATCCTTAGTTCAGGTGTTGACGCAGGCCAGTCCTGGAGTAACAATTTACATTTGGATGGGGAGAAACGCATCCCAAACATCCTGGCATTATTACTCAGTTCCAACAGAAGACTCTGCATTTTGTCAGCGTCTTCACCAAACAGGACTATGTCATCTGCGTATTCTAAGTCGCTTAGTGGTCCCCCTGGTAGGAGATCAATTCCTGAAAATTCAGTCGATGAGAGTGTTATTTCCAGCAACAGGTCTATAATGAAGTTAAACAAAAATGGGGATAGTGGACAGCCTTGACGGACACCACTTGAGGTTGTAAAATCATATGACAGTTCGCCATAAGCTCTCACTCGACTGATAGTGTTCGAGTAAAGAGCCTTCACAAGGTTTATGTACTTCTCAGGTACACCTTTCAATGACAGACACTGCCACAGAACCTCTCGGTCTACAGAGTCAAATGCTGCTTTCAAGTCAAGAAAAACTATCATTGTCGGACGCCGATAAGCATGTCTGTGCTCTAAAACTTGACGAATGGTGAATATGTGGTCGATACAGCCACGACCAGGTCTGAAGCCAGCCTGATTTTCTCGTGTTTGCAGTTCACGAGTTTTAGTTAGGCGCCTGATAATTATTGAGGCTAGTATTTTAGATACTATGTTAGTCAGACTAATCCCTCTATGGTTATCGCAGGATGATTTTGACCCCTTTTTATATATTGGGACAATCAGTGATTGTGACCAGTCGGATGGGATTACATCCGTCTCCCAGATTTTAGCCAGAATATTAGTCAACCTAATCGCTAAAATTGGACCACCATATTTAAAGACCTCTGGAGCCAATCCATCAGGACCAGCTGCTCTTCCTCGTTTCAGATTACCTATAGCCTTTTGAACTTCAAGTAGGGTCGGGGGGCCTACTTCAATGTTCCATTCAGGTTTTCTAGGAATAGTGGGTAGTTGTGCAGTAGCTGAAGGCCAGCTAAACTGCTCCTTAAAGTGTTCCGCCCATCGTTCTAAACGTTTGGGTAGAGAGCAGATAAGGGTTCCATCTTTTTCCGAGATCGTCTCACTTACACTTGACTTCTTAATTCCAGTTTCTTTTATTAGTCTGAATAGTTGCCTGGTGTTGCCTACAGCCGCTGCCTTTTCCATCTCTTTTGCTTTCGTTGCCCACCACTGCTCACGATCGTTCCTTAGACTTTTAGTTAACCTAGATCTAATTTGTTTACGCTCATCGTCATGTTCAGAGCCTGATGGTATGAGTTTACGCGAATCCATCAGTGAAATAGACTTAGAAGAAATCCACTGGTTTTTTGGAGCCCTATGGTTTAAATGACTAATAGATGTTACTGCTGTCTCCACAGCTGTTCGTATGCCTTTCCAAGCAGCATCTGGGTCAGTCTCGTTTACAGAACTGCCTAGATGTGAACTCAGTTGTCTCTGGAATTCACATTTGGCTTTCTCGTCCTCCAGTTCAATCCTAACGGGTCTTCTTAGTTTACTTTTCCTGCGTCCATTGAGGCGCAGACAAATGCGCGCTCGTATTAAAGCGTGATCAGAGTCTAAACAAGTATTCCAATACGAGCGACAATCTTCTATTGAGCCTCTCCAACGATGACTGATGACAATATGGTCTATTTGAGTCCATCGTTGGTTTGGTGCAGGTGGTCGCCATGTTAGACGATGTCTCTCCTTATGTTTAAAATTAGTGCTTGCCAAAAATAAACGATTGTCTGAGCATAGTTGCAACAGACGATCACCATTATCGGTTCGTTGAGCCGGAATACTAAAACACCCACCTAGATGTCTTTCTGTTTGATTTAAGCTGCCTACCTGGGCATTAAAGTCACCCGCTACGACTACTATGCCTGAGCGCTTAGCTTTCTGAAGAAGCTCAGAGAGCTTTCTGTAAAAGTCATCTTTCACCTCATCATGGCTGCAGTCAGTGGGAGCGTAGGCAGAAACGACGAAAAGGCAACGACGTGTGTCCCTATCCTTCCGAGTTCTTACGGAGCCATTTAGCCGGACAGCACACAGGCGACTGTTAACGGGGATCCATTCTAATAGTGCCTGTTCTGCCCTTGTACTTAGTGCTATACCTACACCTGCAAGTCCACGAGAACTAGCCAACGGGTCGCCAGATACACGGAGGGTGTATTTCGTTGGCTGTCCATTTTGGCGAGGTGAGGTCAAGTGAATGACCACACTAGGATCCTGTATGCGTGTTTCGGAGACACAGCATACATCAATGGTACGCGACTCTAAGGTTTTAGCTAAGGAGGCCTGTTGACCGATTTGACTTAAAGTACGTACGTTGAAGGCTCCAATGTGTAGTTTGGAGCGAGGTTTTAGTAGACCTGGGACAGCGTTTCGCGCACTAGAATCGTTGGCCATGGTGACACTTGAGGAGGAAACCGAGAGAGGAAGTTTAGTGTTGAAAGTCAAGGTAGTAGGAATTGAAGAAGGAGATTGATTATGAATACAGTGGTCTTGAGTGTTGTTAGAGGTATGAGGGCAGTTATCACTTCCCGGTTGCCCACACCGTGGAAGGATTCTTCTAGAGGTACCTGAAAAGGGAATTGGGTTAGAAGTGGTCTTAATGACCGGGGAGCGTGACCGCAGTGCCCAAGGGACAACTGCTTGAGGTCGGTCACACACGACCTTTTTGTGGGTAGTTTTTGTGTTAGCTCCGTTCTTCAAAAAAAACCTTACCGCCGGAGACGGATATCCGTGGGTACTAGGTAAGGATGGCAAATCGATTGATGAAGTAGTGAAACTTCATCAGTTGAGATGGCTTGGACATGTGTTACGTATGCCCAACCACCGACTGCCCCGACGTGCAATGCTTTATGGTGTAGGAGCAGGTTGGAAGAAAGCTAGGGGCGGCCAGACCAAAACATGACATAAATCCATGAAGTCTCTGACAAGTGGACTGGGCCGTGTTGGTAGGTGTAAACTACCTGGTTGGGATTCGCGAGATGATAGCAACCGATGGTTAGAGACCTTGAATGACATGGCTCAAAATCGTTTGCAATGGCGAAGGTGCATCCACTCTTTGTGTTCTACCAAATTCTAATCTGAATTTTTCATGTCTGTATCCTTTTTCTGTTTCCAAATTTATTTCACCGTATTATACTCCTTCAATAACATCTTCAAACCTTTATCTTTCACATAATACTTATATTCTTACTACTTCTACCAATATGGGATTTGAATCGACAACTTCATCTCTGTGCTAATGTGGTATGGACACTCGAACTGATGTACGTACGTACGAAGTTCTACGTTGTAACTGACTGACTGACTGACTGACTGCTGGAAATAGCGCTCTCGTCAACTGAATTGATCTACCAGGAAGTCCACCAATCGACTTAGAATACACAGATGATTTAGTCCTGTTTGGTGAAGACTCTGATAAAATTCAGTCTTTTGGTAACACTGAGCAACAATGTTAGAATATTTTGAGATATGTTTTCCCACTCTAAATGCAAGTCGTTGCTCCAGGACTGGCCTTCGTCAACACCCGAACTAAGGATATGGGGTGAAGCGGTCGAACCCATCGATAACACTTGTCTTGTAAGTGTGATCAGTCCTAATGGTTCAGTGTCTGACGAAATCTCTGCACGGGTTCAAAAAGCTCGTTTGGCTTTTGCCAACTTACGTCACCTATGGCGAAGGCGAGATATCCGTCTTTCAATATAGGGGACGAGTATACCGCGTGGCAGTTCGTTCTGTTCTACTTTACAATTGCAAAACGTGGTCATTAAGAATAGAAGATACTCGTAAGCTACTAGTATTTGACCACTAGTGTCTTAGAAACATTGCAAGCATCTGCTGGGATCACCGGATAAGTAATAGTGAGGTTAGACGCAGGGTATTGAGGAATGATGGTAAATCAATTGATGAAGTTGTGAATCTTCATCGACTGAGATGGTTGGGCAACATGTTACGCATATCTAAACACCGATTACCATGACGCACAATGCTGACTAGTATTGGGGATGGTTGAAAGAAAATTAGGGGCGGCCAAACCAAAACGTGGCATCAGTGCTTGAAGTCACTAACTTCTAGTCTGAGCCCTGTTGGTAGACGCAGACTACTTAGTTGAGGTCCGCGTAACTATCGTAACCAATAGTTGGAGACTGTGTGTGACATGGCTCAGAATCGATCACAATGGTGTGGGTGTATGCACTCTTTGTTTTTCTTTAAACCATAAGATTAAAATTACTTTATACCTTTATTTCTTCCTGTGCTATATCCTTATATGCAATATTACCACCATTGAATCTACTATTAATTCGGTGTTCATCTTGTTTTGCTGATGAGGTATGGCAACTTGAACCGATGGATATATGTGCCTGGTCCTGTGTTGTAGCTGACTGACTGGCAGACATCATCAACAGAGAGCCTGAGATAGATATCTGTCGAATTAAGTTTCCGTTCTGGATTAGCACGACAAGATAAAGGTCACAAGAGGTCTAAATAATGTAGAAGCAATAATAAGAAAACCAAACCTTCGGAATATGGACGCTTCTCTTCAACCGACTGAAACCTCTCATAAGAGTGATCTTTATAGTCTTCATTTCTGTCATCGGTCAGTGCATAGCACTGGTTAACATTCATTGTGTTCTCCTCCTTCTTTGTTTTGAAAAATGCTTTGATGATTCTGGATTCATGTCATTCCCATCCCATAAGCGCTTTTCGTGCTTCTTTGGATAGGATCAGTGCAACTCCTTGTATGGGCGTAGCACTTTCTTCTTTATGATCAGAGAGCGACAGAACCTCTCCTGAATCGAATCTTTTCTGTCCAGTTTGGGTCCAATGCCTTGCTTTTATTTTGAAAACCTACAAGTTGTATCTCATCATTTCTATAGCTATTTGATTGGTCCTCCCGGTCTCTTACATTGTCCAGACATTCCATGAACCTATACTGATTGTTGTTCTGGTTGCCAGAGGAGGAAAGGTCCTTAAGATTTTCGAGGGATCTCGGCTTTCATCATTAGGCGTCATAATTCTTCTAACTGAAGATCGTTCAATTCCAAGTTCAGGTAGTTTTGATTGATTCTTTTGATTAGCGTTCTTTTAGCAAGGTTATCTTTTACAGACAGTACTGGATCTGTTTTCTATCAGGATTAGTACAGCGACGCACACTGACCATGCTTCTAGTTTTCGCGATAGACCAGTCATTTAGACCTAAATAACATAGGACCTGGCACAAATTTCTATCAAACTAAGTTCAAAAATCACGTTAACTCGACGACATGAAATTCTCAAGATGAATTCCAAAACAGTATCTGTGATAGTAATAATGATCACACATAGAAAATTTGATTCGAGATGAAAGAATTAATTAAGTGAATGAAAAATTCAAAGTAATTCCTAAATTTGAATTCCAAGGTTAAATAAAGTATAAGTGGATCTACACTGTTGCGATTGATCTTGCCCACAATAAACAAATTGATATATTTGTAATATCTTAATAAGTAGAAAAATTAAATTTTCTGATGTTTCGTGACTCAGTGTAAGCCACTTTGAGATTATCAAGTCAAACCTTGGCAACGATACCTAAAAACTCATTATTAATCGGATCAAATTATCCAAGTTGTTGCCCACGTTTTTTTGTCAGTTAGTAGTAATAATCGGTTAAAATTATTCATCGCGTGCATTAATAAAAAGTGAGCATTGAAGTTGGTAATAACGTTTTTAGTAGTGTGAAGTACGTTCGATTTACCTTCTGCCCTTTACTCTACGACCAATCAAAAACGTAGTCTTCTGAACGTGTGGTGAAGAGTCTACTTTCAACAAATACTGTAATTTTTCGAATTCGGTAACAGTGTTATTGTCATTACCCCAGCTGTGTTATTTTGCACGTCCATTTCGAACAGCCAGGATATAATCTGACTAAAGTGATGTTTTTTTGTTGGATTTCCAACAGATCAAGAGTTTAACAAACAGTTCCAGGTGACCGAAAATTTAACAGTAATGAACCTAATTACGTTTATGTATTTGCAATGAAAATGTGAAGATTTGTAAAGTAAATTTGTATCTATTTGTCTTGACATAAAATATTTGATTAGAGTTCAGAATGAAACGATTGTTTGTGAATTCGACGAATTGCATCCTTGGTTATATTTTTTACACCTTATTTTAATACATTTGGAATACGTGAAGACCAATAACGGCTCAGACTTCCTAGTAGTGAATGGTTACACGTTCAGGAAAAAAAAAGTAATTAACAACAAGAATATCTAGAAACGTACGAAATATCGTGCGGCGAAGTTTAGGTCGCATTGTCATATGATGTATGAATTTATTACAAAAGAGCCGACGAAACACAATCATGTTCCTTATAAATCTAAAGTAGATGCGAAAAAGGCAGCCAATGTGATAAAAGATCGAGCAGCTTTCCAAACAGATGCGACACATCAAATTGTGGCTACAGTGTCAATTGGTTTGTCGCACGTAATATCAGCTCAACTCCCAGCTGATAATGTAACGAAACAGATATTTCGACGTGTACAGCATGATAGTCAAGCTTCCTTTCCAAATCCAGGTTCTTTGAATGTACTAAATTTACCTGAATATAAGGCGATTGTGAGGAGAGAGAATTCCCTACATCATGATAGTAAGGCGGGTGACAAAAGAATTTTAATATTTTTGATATAACGGATGTTTAAAATATTTTTTCTCTTTCACGTATATTACGGTAAAACGTTAATAAGACTATTCACGTTATATCAGAACTAGGATTCACGATCCAAAATAGAGATGCGGATTAACATTGATAATACTTTATTCAATACAATCACAAGCAGTCACACTCAGTGGGTCCGGAGTGGAAATCAATGACAGAAAGGGAAATCACATATTTAACAGTCAGTAGGCTGTATCTGTTTGTCCACGCTCAACTACCAGTCATATCTTACTTCCACTACCATATGTCAATTTTCTACATCTTGGGATCTGGAATAGTTGAAGCAGTGTCGTCATTGATAAGCTAATAGTGTTGTGAACAGAACACGACCGGGGACAATCGAATGTATATAAGCAAAGATTACAGACTATCTCAATAAATTCTGATTACCAAACAATGAACAGTCAATTTGCAAATTAACAACCAATTGTTTCAATCTTCACTGTTTCTTTTCTTATTCCATTGCTCATGCATTTTCCAGACGTTTGCGTTTCATTTCAGTTCTTTCCTCATCGGTCTTCTGCCAAAATACATTCTATGTCTGACCCACACCATATACTACTTATATGGATATAAGTAGACCACACCACAATAGAACATTCAAGACGTTGCCACCTTTGTTTAGTCAGCTTTACACGATTCATGCTATGAGATACTGTATGATTTTTCTATTGGTTTACATTCAAATGAATGACAAGAGTATAAATTCGTATGTCTACATATTCAACAAATTAAAAGAATTGTACCAAGCTTTAAATCCATAAGGTACCGTACAAGAAGGTTGTTTATCCCATCTGAGCCAGTGTATAGGGCGGGTACCTTCAACAACTTTATACGACAAAAAATTTTTGCTTTGCAGCATTAACTTTAGTACTGGTCACAGACGTCACAGCTGCATTTGAGAATCTAATAGAGTCATCATTTTACATAGAGAATGAAGAAATCAAGGAGTCAACAAATTCTTTCGATGACATTTAGATCAGGAGACCAGCAAAACTTAATGGTTTCAGTGAACCAATTTTCAAAATTACACTGTGGAATATCTACAATACTGTTGTGGGAAGACCTTAAAACGAAAAATGCAGTGGAAAGGTTGCGTAGTGGCTTTAGTAAACTTATTGGCACCGCTCATCCAGGCGTATGGAAATTGATTAATTCTCTGAAGAAGGAATAGATTCTAAATAAATTGAAAATCAAACAGTATGTTGCAGGTACCCAACACAGCACTTAACAAGAAAGTGTAAGGAGGTATCAGTGCGTACCAAACTGGTCGTATATTCTGAAAACGGATCGACATAAGACTATATACACGAAAAAGCATATTAATTCTTAATTTTAAAAGGAAGTCATGTTTTTAGTATTTAAAGTTTATTCAAAGTAAAATCCACTAAACATTTCTGAAGTATTTTAAAAACATCTGTCCCAATAGTTTACAGCTTAGCTATTCGAAATAACATGATTAGTGTAATAACAATAACACTGTTCAGAAGACTACGTTTTTGATTGGTCGTAGAGTAAAGGGCAGAAGGTAAATCGAACGTACTTCACACTACTAAAAACGTTATTACCAACTTCAATGCTAACTTTTTATTAATACACTCACTCCCTTTTGATGATTGCCTCTTGTGGCCCCTTTCGAATGGTTACCATGATAGTCACTGAAATTTCAACAAAATACTCTGTACCTACAAACATCGATCAGTCGAACAGTCATTAATGTCGTGGATCGACGCCACGTTTTGGTTGTTACTAGCTTTATTCCAATCTACTAAGTCAACCACCATCATACGTTTAGGTATTCGGTTGTTGTATATACGTAAGCCACTTAAATCAATGTTGATTCACAATGTAGTTAACCGATTTTCCATTTTGTTTACCTCGGTGACCTAGACTGAATTAGACAAAAATCAGAAATAGGTGAATTGTTCGTTTTAGTTTTATTTTTGCTAGGCTTATTGATTCAGCAACAATAATGTATATTTAGCAGAGATGGATAGTGGCTAGCAGTGGAATCCAGGACGCGCGTTTCGTCCTATTTGGGACTCGTCAGCTGGATGTACCTGCATCTCAGAGTTGATGTTCACTCTGGGACTCGAACCCAGTACCCTCGCTTCAAACGCCATCGCGTTATCCACTCGGCCACTGAGTCCTGATAGCCACTTGCTTGTGCGATGGGGTGAAGTTTAAATTCAACTTAGTATTGTTTGTTTGAATCTTCCCATCGATTTGTTAGGACTGCAACTGGTCAAACAATACTAAGTTGAATAATGTATATTGTTTCAATTTATCTTTTAAATGGGTAACAATTTTCCTTACTGCTGTTTGATTTCAGCTGTTGTTGGTGGGGGAATAGGTGGCGCAAGTTCGGCTTATTTTTTACGACAAATTTTCGGCAATAAAGTTTCTATCACCCTTTTTGAGAAATCCGGACGAATCGGTGGTCGTATCAAAACGGTACCTTTTTGTGGAGAAACTTGCGAATCTGGAGCTAGCGCTATTCATTCTAGTAATTATTACATGTATTCGTTTGCAAATCAATTCAGTAAGTTAGTTTGTATGTTTCCTGAATATTTTG
Organism: Schistosoma rodhaini; assembly: GCA_944470415.2. Classification (NCBI taxonomy): domain Eukaryota; kingdom Metazoa; phylum Platyhelminthes; class Trematoda; order Strigeidida; family Schistosomatidae; genus Schistosoma; species Schistosoma rodhaini. The sequence continues at coordinate 34,407,515 of OX104037.1, forward strand.
TGAACTTCATCTTTTAACATGGCAACTGGATTTACGATCAAGTCGCTAAAATTAATCTATTGTTTTCAAACAACAATGTTCATCAGATTTATAAAGTTCCTAATTCCTAACTTCCGCACTGTTCTACTTGGTAGTTTTTTTATTACATTGTGCCAATCAGACATCGGGCAAATGATAAGTGCATGTGATTAGTCAAGAAATGGCTTTTATTTCTCCTCAGTGGTTAGCTAGGCTTGTTTATATGGAGATTGTGAATCAATATCCACTTTTGAACACCGCACATCACAACATTTTTTATCGAGAGTAAAGTCTTCGCTATACCAGTAATGTATCCTTTTGACGGCAAAAACAATACTGCAGTTAGACCTTCATTTAAGATGAGTTTACATATATAATTTCTTCCAATATTCTGATTACTAGATATATAAAATTACAAATTAATGATTATGAATTGTACATTTCCCGAAATCAGTAGTGTTTTTCAAAGTTTATCTACCTCTTAATTTTCTCATTCAGTATCATGTCCAAGTAGTACATTTAGAGCATAAATCTCGTACAGTAACGATTTGAGAAATCCCTACTTTGTATACTATTTATTTTGCTAATGTAAGGGTATACTTATTTACTTCAGCGATATGTTTCATGAATAGGACTATCCGCTCTCATATTCAGATTAACAAAATTTGAGTTGCTTTGTTGATCACAGTTTTAGTGATTTTATTTTCAAACTTTCTTCCTAAAATTTGTTGTCAAATCAGGTGAAATTCAATTTCTATTCTAATGTTGATCTAACTTCATTGGATTAATTATTGGGAATACAAGTTTGAAACTTTTCAGTGTTTATTTTTCTACGTGGATAGTGGTTTTGATGCTTGTATTAATACGTTTTATGTTTTTGCCTTATAGAAATACCTATGGTTCCTTTAAGAAATACTGATCAACGCTTACTTCTTTTTGAAGAAGGTTATAAACCAGTATTTTCAAATGTTACTGATCAGACAACACTTCTAACTCCGGTTCACTTATTATGGCGTTACGGCTTCAGCTTGCTTCGTGCTAGGCTTTATCTATTGGCTAGAATTCGAGAATTCACACAGTAAGGAAGTTTAAATGATAAATTTTACGACAAGTTCGTTAACTGATGTAATATTAAGGATGAGATGTGCTTCGCATATATACCTAAATAAATGTTGACTCGTTATGATTACTGCAATCCACCTATTGATGTGTGCATTAAAATTTGAGTTATGTTTATTGAATAAGGTTGAAAATACTACTGATTTACTTACATCAAAGTACATGGAGTAAAGTGGGAAACTATGATTTAATGGATCATTGTTGAATGTTTAACATTAGGCTTTAAGAACGCTTGTTCTATAGACAGTTAATATATCAAGTGTACTTCATTTTGTGTGTTCGCATTATATACACTGTGGTACACTGTACACTGAAGTCAAGACCATACCCATTATGACGTATGAATGCAACCTGGTATGCAGGCTAACAGGATTAAGAACAGGTTGAAACCTTTTTTCGCTACAGATTGAATAAATATGTTTATGAATTATATATATGAACCTATCTATGCAATGATATGTGCAGTACGTTTGAGTAGGGGCGTGTTTCGCTTACTCACAATAACTAACCCATACTTTCATTCATCATCTGTCCTGATATCGTAATGCCATGCGACCTGGATTCATCTAATCCATCAGTGTTACATCATATTATAGATTTTTTAATGTTATTTGATGCTAAGCTAAGTGAACTTCAGACGATTGCTTTAGCGCAGTTGCTGTCTTTTTCTGTGTTCCTCGAAATCCTGGGCTTTTACCATCCTATGTTTTTCATTCTTTGATCTTAATCATTCATTCTAAATGTCATCTCTAATGATTGGCTTTCACTATGATGGTTTTACCTGTCCATAATATTCATTTTTCTTATTTTGTCTAAGTGTTAATGTAGGATATGACCAATCTACACTGATAAATATTCGTGCCAGGACCTACATTGTCATTAATTAACTGAAATCTTCCTCCTAATTTTAAAGATCTTATTATTCCGCTTTTGCTCAATTATTTATTACATCATTTGTATTTTCCTGTGTATTTTATAAATTTCAAAATTCCAGTTAATCTTTTTGCATGTTTCTGTGATAATCATATTCCGAAGGCTTAGTATTTTTATTATTGCTTCTACATTATTTAGACGTCTTGTGATCTTTATCTTGTCGTGCTAATCCGGAATGGAAACTTAAGCCGACAGATGTCTATCCCAGGCTCTCTGTTGATGATGTCTGTCTGTCTGTAATAATCTTTATGTTAATCAAATAACATCATATGATCCTTTCTAAGCTGGAAGACCTAGCGATGACAGCGGAAAATGGATCTCTATCGAACTGCTGGACAAGATTTAAGAAAAGGAAAACAAGAAAACCTCAATTAACAACAGTCGAAAAAGAGTAGAGAAAGCCAACGCACAGACCGAATACACAGAGGCAAACAAGCGAGTGAAGAGAGGAACTAGAACTGACAAGTTGAAATACGTGAAAGACCTAGCAATGACAGTGGAGAAAGCTGCAACAGATGGCAATCTGAGACAACTATATGATACGACAAAGAAACTAACAGGGAACTATGGTAAACCATGGAGACTAGTCAAGAACACAGAAGGCAAGATAAACAGTGAGATTGAAGAACAGTGGAACAGGTGGGTAGAGCACTTTGAAGGACTCTTGAATAAATCAACACCACTGAATCTACCAGACATCGAAACAGCACCTACTGACCTTCCTATAAGTGTTAATCTATCAACAATCGAAGAAACAAAGATGGCCATCAGACAAACAAAGAATGGGAAAGCAGCAGGACCAGACAGCAAACCAACTGACTCACTGAAGTCAGCCATAGAGGTAACGGCAAAGGTGCTCCACATGCTATTCGGAAGGATTTGGGAGAAGAAGCAAGCGCCACCAACTGACTGGAAAGAAGGATACTTCATGAAGATACCAAAGAAAAGAGATCTGAGCAAGTGTGAGAACTCAGCTACAGATGCATCACACTACCATGAGTACCGGGGAAAGTTTCCAACAGAGTGTTATTGAACGGGATTGGAGATTATTCAGTAGACGCTCAACTTCGATATCAACAGACTGGGTTTCGTAAGGTTGGATCGTGTACTGACGAAATCTCAACATTACGAATCATTGTTGAGCGATCAATTGAAATTAATTCCTCACTATACATGAACCTCGTTGACTATGAGTAATAGTTTATTTATAAGCAGTTGTTTACGGTAGATACTGGACGTCAGTTGGTTGGATACCGCCAGTAACAGCCTACTGTGGGAAAGAACAAAGCAGCTTCCAGATGAAGAGGAAATTAGAGAGAGACACTGGAAGTTTATGTGAAGTATATTGCGGAAATCATCAAACTGCATAATGAGGCAAGCATTAACTTGGAATTTTGAAGGTAAAGGGAAGGAGGAGGAGGAGTAAGGAACAGATTTCATCGTGAATTCGAAGCAGACATCATAGGAAGGAATAGCAAATGGAAACACCTGAGAAGGAATGCCCTGAACTGAGTTTGTTGGAAACTTCTGGTGGGCAGCCTATGCTTTTCCGCTGAGTGTATCAGGCGTCATTTGGTATGTAATATTTTATCGAAGTGCTCAATAAAAATTCGCTTATGTCGGTGGTGTACAGGGGGACCGATCAGATATCTTATCTGACGGTACGTGCACATGAGTACACTTGATTTGCATTCTGTTTCTAAGGAATAACCATATGTATCTCATAAATATAAGTGATTCTAATTATATCTTGGTAATTATTTATTTATAGAATATATGCTTTGCAACAACGTGGTGAATGTTTCACTTCTCCCGGTTTACTGTTAGAAAAATTATCCAAACGTTTTCCTGAAATGACAAAATGTACTTATGCTGAATGGATGAGTAAAGAAATTGGCTTAAACGAGAAATATATAAATGAATTGGGGTTTGGAATACTTTCGAGTAATTATTGTCAGAATTCAGTAGATGCTCATGCGTTTGTCGGTGAGTTAATGTAGAATTGATTCATTTCTTGTTATTATCATTTTAATGTCCATTTATTCATGCTTGACCTAATTCTTATGTTGAACTATTGATTAAAACGACTGTCTTTCACTCCTAAGTATGCCTGTCAACTTACCATCAATTTTGTACTTTTACCTATTATGTGTAGTTATGCAATTCATTTCATGAACTTTATGGATGTGAAGCATGGTCATTAAGAGTGGAGAATATTCATAGGTTACTGGTATTCGATTCTATGTGTCTACGCTGCATTGCTCGTGTATTTTGGGACCAAGTAGTAAACAATGTTTGAGTTAGGAATAGAATACTACGTAAAGATGGGAAATCGATTGATGAGATAGTAAATGTTCATCAATTGAGGTGTTTAGGATATTTGTTTCATATTCTCAACCATTGCTTACCTCGATGGTCGGTGTTGTTCAGTGTAGAGGTAGGCTGGAAGAAAGCTAGCGTCGGCCAAACCAAAAACATGGCATCAGTCCACGAAGTTATTTATAATCGGAACTTACAGTTCGTTGTTTAAAAAAATCAACTATATTTTTGTCTAACCCTTTGTACAAAAACGTCTGGTTTTGCGTTTCATGTTTCAATTGAGTGTTGAAGAGAGATTATATTATGGAATATTTTACTCGGCAGTAATTCACGAGTGCCCCCAAATGCCCTGGTACGGCCGAAAGTGGGGAGAGTCCGCTCTCTCTCTCTCTCTCGAAATGCTCTCACATGGCCAGCGAATATATAGCCTTTGACAGGGAAGTCCTACTCTGCCTTCTCGTGGTGGGAGTGTTGTTTACGAAATCGAGAGGACGAAAAGCGAATGTCGGGCGCTTTAACCGGGTTGGTGGACATGGAGGGTCCACCTAGGGGAGTTGGAAAACCCTGATTCAAAACCAATAGTGCCCATGAGCTCCAGTATCCTGAAGGGAACAAATGGCGTATGGATCAATCGTTGGTCACCGGCTACCAGGGGATTGCATCTCCTCACAATTCTCTACTGCCTTGTGGATCAGCCTTTTAGGTCAAAGTTTCCGGGTGTGGTCCCCTAAGAAAACCACCTGTTTCAGTTTGGGTACCTGGGCAGTATCACAGCTCCCACACAAACCTCATTCGATTTGTGTGGCGCATATCTATCTGGTGCTTCCTTGTACCAATATTTATGTTTTTAAATAAATAATAAATAAAATTCACGAGTATCTTCGTAATTCATTATGAAACTTTTCAAGTTAGTTAAGTCCTGTTGTATCACAGTTGCTTTTTCCGATACACTGGTAGTAATAAGGTGAACGTACAAATCACAACATATCAACAAAGTAATAGATGGTTATAAGCGTTTCATCAATTCATAATATGGACTTCGTCGAATTAGTGCATTTCTTCAACCTTGTGGTATCGGCTGCTATGTTAAGCCCACACAGCTTATTCTAGCTTTCGGGTAGACCAGTTCATTCATTCTTCTTGAGTTACATTTTAACCTTGTCAATTATCTGCTTGTCAACCTTTACTGTTTTTATATGAGCGTATGTGTGTGCCCTTCTTATTCTATTCATCACATATCTGTAACCTATTTTTGTTCGACCATAAATATCGATTCACACTTGGCGAAATTGAGTTAGCTCACTCGCCTTCTCCACCGCGCGTCATTTAGTTTCGCTTCTCCCTCCTCTCCGCTTCCTTCGTTCATTCTTCCTGTTTGTCTGTTCAGATCAACGATTATATGAAATATACGCATTCAAACTTCATTCTCGTATTTGACTTATTTAATCCAAGTTCGCGTAATTCAATGTCAGCATTATTTTTCGTCTACTGGTGCTGTGGTTCATGTTTTCCTGGCGGCGACACTAAATACTGTGAATGAAGAGTGCAGGTGGAGAATACCAATTTACCGTTTAACACAAAATGACAGTGTTTTCGTAAAACATGGATTTTATACATTATGTACACAATTTGCTCATGTTCCATCAGTTCTCTTTTACAAACTTCATCATTCCTTCATTTATGTTGTTATCACAATTACTTTCTGTTTACATTCGTGTTTTTCTCAATTCGATCTTAGCTCTCTGCTGCCAGGGATTCCAGTTGTAATTGGCATTACATAGTACTTATATTTGTCAACATAAGTAGCATACACCATAGTATGTTATCTGCATTTTTTCAAGTTATCAATTATATTGTTCACATTCATTGTTTATTCGTAGACAACGTAATATTAAAGCAAGGCATTGAGATAGTCTTGATCATTTTGTTTTGCTGATCAATTGTAGGAGTGATTTCTTCAGCATGTACAGTATCTGATGTATACACTATCGAGAATGGAGCTGAACAAATCCCACAAAAGTTAGTTGAAGTTGCATTGGCCGGCAATCCTTCTGGTGCTCCAAAAGAGTTTATACACGCTACAGTAAAGAAGATTACACGAACCGATAATGATAGGTAATTCAGTGTTTCTAATGAATTTTTGGATCTGATTCCAATAATTAAATAACTGACGTTTTCTAACTAAAGCGTGAACAACAAGCTTAGCAGAATAAAATGAATTTATTTATTCTGTAGATACTCAGTTAACTGACCTGACGTCTACAGTAATTAGCACTAGACTTTTCAAGTTTAGTCCTTAATTTATTGAGATCAATCTTTGATGAATGCTTCCTACACACTAAACCAACCTTCATAATATGCCTTCAACTAAACTATAATATCAGAAGGGGTTTTCGTGGATCATGTGCTCACATATACTCACTAGTGACTGGCTTCAAGAGGCATTTCCTGGAGTTCTAGTGAGAAGCAGTGACCAGTGGAGTTCAAGCAGGTCTGTTGTGAGATGGTAACTCACTGAAGACAATGGTGGATGTGTCGCTCAATTTCGTGAATCGGTTGATGCTAGACATTAACACCGTCGGATCCCGGCTCAGTGGTCTAGAGGTTAAGCGCTCTCGCGAGAGACTGATAGGTCCTGGGTTGTAATCGCGCGAGACGGGATAGTGGATACGCACTGCTGAGGAGTCCCACAATAGGACTGTAGTATCAGTTTATATGTTAAGCCCAGATACTTTATTCTAGCTTCTGACCAACCCAATTCACCTATACATTATGAGTCATATTTTGATCTTGTTAATTATTCGCTTATTAACCTTGACTATATTTTTATATGAGCGTATATGTGTACCCTTCATATCCTATTCATCATATGTCTGTCATTCATTTTTGTCTGACTATAAATGTTTATTGACGCTTGCTTAAAATGAGTTGGCTTCCCCGCCATCTCCAATACGCATTATTTTCGCTTCATTCTCGAGTTGGTTTCCCAGCCATCCTCAATACGCATCATTTTCGCCTCGTTCGCTTTTATTCGCTTCATCACTCTGATTCTCTGGCCAGATCAATGAATATAGGAAATATATGTATTCTAAATCCATTCTCGTATTTGACTTATTTGACTGCGTTATTGACCAACGCGGATCAAGTCATTTATTACATACGAGGATAGATAGTACGTGTATTTTAGCAACAAACAATCATTCATACGAGCAAAAAGGAATCAGATTTACGGCACTACAAAATTGGAAGCCTCGCCGAGCGTACACAAATTGGTAATCCCGACATATGAACACGCTACAGGACGAGTTGGGCGTCCAGTGCTTCCAGGTTTTCCATGGTGGTTTAGCTTCAATTGACTCATGATCTAAACTATTGAAATAAACTATAATAGCCAAGCTTACTATTGAGTTATTACAGGATGTTCTTGAAGTTCTAATGAGAAGTTGTGGCTGGTGGAGTTTATTCATGTCGGAAGTGAAATATTTTTCACCAAGAGAGTGACATTGGATAACTTTGCTGTTTATCGAAAATTAAATAAAGTTGAGATTGTATCATTAGAAACCGACCCAGTTGTTCTAATGGCTAGGCGTTCTCCGCGAAACCTGAAGGTCTTGGGTTCAATTCCAAGTGAGGTCGTAGGTGCACACTTCTGAAAATTCCCATTCTAGTTCGAAAAAGCTATCCAGCAGCATGTGGTTCTCGCTAGTCTTCGAAATGAGATCGATCATTTAGTTAGTCAAACACCACCTAGAATCTGGCACATATGTACATCATTTCAAGTTACCATTGCCCATTAGCACAGTGAGATGAAATTGTCATTGTAAACCCCAGAATAGCAGAGGTAGTAACAGTTTTAGGGGTGACAGAAAAGATAATACATCGGAGGTACGTTTTGAGGAAATGTAAGCTGTTAACAAATTAATGGAAATGTTTATTGGTTGTTTTGCTTACACATGTACATTTTATGTGATTATTTTGATTTTACCTTAAACATTTGCTTCAGATTATGCTTATCCTATGATCTAGCCAATAATAATAAAACTGAAGAGGGACTATTCGATTATGTCATATTGTCATTACCACTACATCAAGAGTCCAATATTTCTACTTCAGATGATATTAAACTGCCCAGCTTACGGTATCATGAGATGTGTCGTACATTTTTATCTGGTCAAATCAATTATTCCTTATTTGATCTACAGTTAAGTAAGTAGCCACATTTTGTTTAACTTACGTAATTCATATTTATTATTATCGTGGCTTTGAGAATTGGTGTTTGCAACCCATACCGTGTTAGTTTATTTATGTGTATAACCTTTAATTCATTAACTTATCAGTCGACATCTTTTTATATTTCCAATTTCTAGAACATCTGAAACCCAATAAATGGGCAACTTTTCTCCCAATCTCAAGTTACTACTCAAATGAAAAGCATCCTGTACGTTCTATAACGCGCTTACCATTTAAATCGGAAGACTCAGATTTGAAGGATGGTGTTTGGAGTATATTTTCTGAACCAAAATACATACCAGATCCAAAGACTGCTTTGTCGAAATTGATTTTAAAATATCCAGAGGACGATCACAATCAAATTGATGTTGTACGTTGGCTGGCATATCCAACATATCATCCTGTTGTAAGTGAATTCGATATATGTATCTGTATGTATTTCGTATTACCTGCTTGTCTAGTAACAGTATTATGTTTAAGATCTAAAGTGAAGAATATTTCTTCAAATATGTGTCATGATTGATGGTTGTTATATATTTCAAATAGTCTTTGTATGACTTTCAAATTATCAGTATTGGATTGTGGAGATTGTCGAGTTTTTTAACTGAGATCATGAAGTGGTCAATTTTAGACCACCATTGAATACCTGGAGGCACTGGACGGCCGTTTTGTCCTAGTATGGGACTCCTCAGCAGTGCGCATCCACGATCTAAATTGTCCTAAATTACACCTATGTTGGACCGTTTAATGATTATATCTTTCGGTTTGGTGTCCGTCGGTGTAACAGTTTTATGTAGTACATTTTCTTTCAGTTTATGTTACTTTGACTACCGTCTTATGAATAACTAATTGAAAAGTGTTATATTACTCATAAAAGCAACAATATGAATCATCGGATAATCCATTTAATGTACATTCAAGGATGCGAAAATCAGATACCATTTAAGCAGCACTTGCAGATTCATCCTTACACTAACTGTTGATTAGTAAAAGTTCCCACTTACCTTGTTCTATTACGACTGATCCATTTGTACTACTCATTTTGAAATCAAGAGCAGTACCTCAGTCGTTAAGACGTTGTACATTCAACTACTACGTAGCAGGTCTGAAACGTGTTCCACCTACTTCGGTTTGAGTGACTCGATAGTATTACTAGCGCTCATAATTACACTGAAGCTTGAATCCATATGCAGAAACCAACACATTAAGAGACTAAGATGCTTATCTCTGTCGTTTCACTTGAATAATGACCCGTCATGATATTTATATCTGTAAATATGCGTTTTCCACGTATAGATAAATATTTTGAAAACACAATATGAATTAAATATTTCAGCATTTAGATAGGGATGAGAATACAAATGAAACTTCGGATATGTTTTGTTGTATCTTGATGTAGAGATTCTGTACATGGTGAGTGTACTTGCCAATTACGGTATTGTTATCAGTCGACTACATCGTAGGACCAGGCACATATATGCATATAAGAATATAATACAGGAGGACAGAACTAGTTCGTAGAAAAAAAGGTATGAATTAATTTTAATCTCGTGGTTAAGGAAAGACAGAGAGTGTATACACCTACACCATTGTGATCGTTTCTGAGGCATATCACCCAGAATCTCCAACCATTGGTTACGATAGCACTGTATTATTGAGCTTATTCTAATACGAATGGGCTCTATCACATCTCGATCATTGTTAAAATGCTATTCATAATGGAGCAGCGTACAAAGCCTATATTTTATTAATGTCTGAATTCTGATAATCATGATATCATGAAATATGTGTTAATATCCTATGCTACTTAATGGTTATCTGATTAGTTTAAAAGTATGTATAGGTTTTGTGTGATGTTTAACATCGTTATTGTCCACCTACTTGTCAGTGCTCCCATCATTGATAGTTTCAGTGTGATTAAGTAAAAATTATAAACACTTAAAAGTCAATCAATTCTACACTAATTGTATCATTTTCATATGTTATTTTGCAATTATCGTAGAATGATCCATATACTGACTTGGGTCAGTTCAAATTGGCATCAAGAGTTTACTATCCAAATGCAATTGAATCAACTGCTTCATGTATGGAAATGGCTATAATCGGTGGACGTAATGTGGCGTTATTAATTGCAAATGAAATGAAACATTTAAGAGAGGATCAAAAGTCAATGTTTACAAAGTTAACCAATTTCATAAAAAAAGAAGCAAACTGAAATTCACATTGTTCATAGTTTACTTCGTAGTTTAGTTTTTCTCTATTTAGTGTTCGTTTTTTTATGACTAACTTGTTTTGTATCTCTTTTTTTAATATAAAAAGTTCATTTACCCTGTGCTTTTGCCAGGAGCATTCGTTCTTGTATTAAACTCACTTAACGAGTTGAGTAGCATTGGATTAGTTTCGAGATATTTAAAAATAAGTATGAGTTCTTTGCTCGTGATGTCATTTATGAAGTATTGTGCTATATGCTACTGATGTCGACAGATTTAAGTAGTATGTATCACCAACCAAAAGTGAAATGCCCGGCGACAGATGATTGTGAAGATCTTAGAGAAGAGAACAAGAACAGAAAGTGATTGATATGGAAACGAAGGATTGATAAAGTTTCAGGCAATTGATGGATATTTTGCAAATTAAGTATTTATAGTATGGTTCTCAAATTTTACTAAGAGATCCTGTAAATTTGATCCTGTACATTTGATTGTCTCCACTTGTGTTTTCGTTCACTACAGTATAATATATGGATAAAATAGTTTTTATCGTGATGATAATTATAATAATAATAATAATAATAATATATTCTGAAAATAATATTTACAGAATTCACACCAGTTTACAGGCATGATCAGATTGTTATAAAAATCAACATTTAATGTAGAGAACAAACATGAATTATAAGAAGGTTTTATGTTTGCTGGTTTAGTAATTGATAAACAGTTTAAATATGGCATATATCACGGCAAGCCAATGCAACACCAGGGAACTTGTCATTTTTTTATTAAGTGGATAGCCTGATGATTGACCAACATTATTCTGTAAGGTTATTACCAGTGCCAGAGCGAGTTATTATTAATTATCTACAACTAGAGAAAGTAAGATTAAAGCAAAGAGCACGGAACAACAAAACAATGATAGCAAGTAAGAGGTTAAACATTTAAAGTTCCTATAATCTCACTTGTGGAGTAAGATACACTTGCAGGCGCTAGAGCATTTAATGCATTTTCAGAGGAGCAAAAAGCATTAATTAACCGAACAAACAATGGGAGAGAGTCTAACATACGGATAGTTTGGGGTAAATTATTCCATAGTCTAGAAAACTTACAGGTAAAGTAATTCATATAGAGAGAAGACCTAGAATATGTTTGTTTCGCTAAAGACAAGGAGTTACGAATGTCGTAATGTGAAGCCTTAGCATATTGAATCGCCTGACTGGATGTGAAGGAGAGTTTGTTAAGTATTTTGAAAAAGAAGATAAGGTTAAGTTTCAGTCTCCTCATCCATAAAGGGTCAAGCCCTAGTTTACTACACCTCGAATTATATGTCAAGACACTATCAGGTCCAAGAGTACGAAATGTAAATCGTCTCTGTACTGATTCCAGTCTTAACTTATCCTTTATGCGCGTGCTACTAAGGAGAAACGCGCAGTATTCGAGGAGTGGTCGAACACAGACTTTGTACATTAGAATACGGGATTCGCTGTTATGAAGGTTTCGAGTTATGTAACCTATAAGGCATTAAGACTTGGACGTTTGTTTCATTACCTGTTCAGTAAACGACAAGTCATCGGAGTACCTAAGTCCTAGATCTACTACTGTGTGTAACCTAGATAACATTTCCCCATTTATGGTAAGATTAAGGTTGAGTGATGTATCACCGAAGCATAGCCAACCACATTTAGCTGTATTGAGCTCCAGCTGCCATTTTGAGCACCACTGTGCTACCTTGTTAAGCTCCATGCTGATGCAATTTCGAATATTGCTCAGCTCATGTGGAGAAAATGAGTACACCACCTTAAGATCGTCTGCAAACAAAAAGGACTTACCCACACTAAAACACTCACAAATATCATTAATGAAAACTAAAAAGAGCAAAGGACCTAAGACACTACCCTGAATTACCCCACTTCTAACAGGGACTGCGTTCGACAATGAAGAGTTGATTTTAACTATTTGATGTCGATTGTTGAGGAAGGAATCAAGCCAGGCTAGTAACGGGTTTTCGACCCCATAAGATGCGAGTTTACCTATGAGAAGTTGGTGGTTGACCATGTCGAAGGTCAGTTTTCTTGATACATTATTACATGGGACCAAGATCAAGCTTTCATTGAACTTATTTTCAGTAAAATGATAGAATGTGTAGGCGAATGATTGTGATTAGGCTTGTTTATCAAAATTAAAAGTAAGTTGATTCTGTTGAGTATATGCGATTTAGCTTATAAATAGCCTTGACTTATGTTGTGTAACTAATAGTTTGTATACTGTTTAGTGTGAGTGATTGGGAGTTGAGTTGTCATTTTCTGGAATACACTACACCAGTTCTATGTATCTTCATAATGTGATTTTCTAAAAAAAATTACTTGACCCCATGTGATTGGTTTTCGGATTGTTGGAGGAGATAATTATTGTGTTTGTCATTAACTTATTTGGCTTATATTCCTGTACGAACCGTGACTCAATGACCGTGGGACGACGATCGAGACAATTACTTACACACCTATCAATCCGTGATACATTTTCCCTATCTACCTCGATGGCCAGATCGAACACGAACACATTAGGCAGATAATGATTCTGGTGTACTATATTCATTCGTGATTCGGAACGCGTACAATATCCTCCTTAAAATACTTGATCAAAAGTCGACGTTAACAAGAAACTTAGCTGTTGTCGAAATAAGTGCAACTCATTGGACCCAAACTGGACAGAAAAGATTTGATTCAGGAGAGGTGCTGTCGCTCTCTGATCGTAAAGAAGAAATTACTACGCACACACAAGGAGTTGCAATGATACTTTACAAAGAAGCACAAAAAGCACTTATAGGATGGAAATCTCATGCGTCCAGGATCATCAAAGCATTTTTCGAAACAAAGAAGGAGGAGAACACAATGAATATTGTTCAGAGTTGTGCACCGACCGATTACAGAAATGAAGACTATCATGATCAGTTTTATAAGAGGCTGCAATCAACCATAGAGAAGTGCTCAGGAAAGGACCTGACCATTCTAATGGGAGACCTGAACGCCAACTTCGAAATGGACAACACTGGGTGAAAATATATCATGAGAAGACATGGATTGACTGGGAGAAAGGAATGAGAATGATGAGAGCTTTGCAAACTTATGTGACTTCAACTAAGTGGTTATAGGTAGCGTTATGTTCTCAAACAAACACAAACTAAGCCACATGTGTCTCACTGGATCACACTATAGAGAACCAAATCGATCATATTTGAATTACCAAAACAATTCAGAAGGTCAATAGATGTGAGAACAAAGAGAGGAGCTGATATAGATTCAGATAACCAACAAGTGGTTGCCAAGCTGAAGCTAAAGAAGCACTGGAAAAACAGCGTTTCAATACAGCCTTCCTTCATGTTACTAACAAACTCAACGAATTTAAGATAACTCGTAGCAACAAAGTTTCAAGCCCCACAGGATCTATCTAAATAGGAGAAAACTTATATGGAGAACAACTGGAGAAGGATCAAATAAGTGCCAATCTCAACGTGCATTATGTGCCGGACTGCGAGAAACATCATCGTCAGAAATGGGTCTCTATCGAATTCCTGGACAAAATTCAAGAAAAGGAAAACTAGAAAATCTCAATTAACAACAATCGAACAAGAGTAGAGAAAGCCGACGCACAGACCGAATACACAGAAGCAAACAAACGAGTGGAGACAGGTACTAGAAGTGACAAGTTGAAATACGTGGAAGACCTAGCAATGACAGTGGAAAAAGCTGCAACAGATGAAGAGGAAATTAGAGAGAGACACTGGAAGTTTATGTGAAGTATATTGCGGAAATTATCAAACTGCATAATGAGGCAAGCGCTAACTTGGAATTTTGAAGGTAAAAGGGAAGGAGGAGGAGGAGTAAGGAACAGATTTCTTCGTGAATTCGATATGATTTCAAAAGTTTAAATTACTGGTAATGATCGCGTTTGTTAGATTTTGTTGGAAAATCCTTGTTTGTGGACTATGCTGCCGAACGTTCCCACTACCTTGACGTGCTAGTTGATCTTGCCTATCGTGATTATCCGGTCGGTTTATACTACTTGGAACAATTGTTTCTCAAGGTCCTACCCTTCCAGGTAGGTCGGTTGAAGTACGTTCAAACTAGAAGTAGCAAACCCAAGGTTAAATGACGAAATCGTACTACTGACTGTTGAAATGTGTGACTGCAGTGAATTTTCTCCTTCAGACCTATAGCGAAGCAGCTATATTGCTTTCACACAAAGGGATTATGGAGTTAAGGAAGGTCGACCCTGATAATGCTCACCTCGCCTTACGCTACAGATATGCGTCTCCGACGGTGAGGTCTCAGCGAGTATGGAGCTAACTCAAAAATCACCCACAAAATGGTTGTGTATGATCAGTTTCAAGCTGTCGTCCCTTGAACATTGCGGTCATGCTCTCAGATCACTAAGACCAACTGTTACCCTATTTTCGTCTCAGGTACCTGTAGAAGAGCCCTTCCACAGTGCTGGCGACCGGAAAGTGATATCCCTCCCATACCTCTAACAGCACTCAAGACCACTGCCCAGGATCAGAGTTAACTAACAACTTAGGGAAGGTAGCACATATAACAACATTTCATGCAACAAATTAAAGGTGACAAATTGGTAGATTTAAAATGTTGTAATCGAAGGGTTTGAAAGTTCATTTTTCTCTCCAACTTAACACAGAGCTGGTATCCTCATTAGTTCTACCTACTCTTTCATAATATTACATAAAAATACGTAATTTCAGTAATTTTATTGCTTGTTTTCGATTCAGTATGCTGTCTTGTACTTTAAACGTGTCGATTAATCACTTGATACATTCTTATGGTTACTCTTTGGTGAATAATAATATATTTATAAATGCATTTCAGACCTTATATTTGGTAATCAATAAATTTGTTGTAAGCATCAGTCATTGAAATCGTTTTGCTGAACACATATATCGAAAAAAGCACAACACATTATGGTTCATCAATCAAAAATCTAGTATCATGTTTGATTTTGTTATGTTGAGAGAAATCAGAAAGATAGCAGAATATTTCAAGGATATATCCAGACTTTTAAACAAATGGTTTATGCATTTGGTCTGTATATCCGTATACTTATCACTCGGGTCACGTTTAAACAAGTATGAGTTATAAACATACTTATTAAACCATTTTGACAATACAACTTTCTACTTAGCCTAATTGGGAAAACGATAACACTTAGTATATTCAGTGCAGCGCACTGCAGACCACAATGAATAAGCATAGTAATGAACCCATCTTTATATATATGTACATAATAAGTACATTTCACCGTTGGTAGTAGTAAAAAAATCCATAACTAACTTTCCATTATAATAAAAGATGGACAGTGACTAGCAGTGGGATCCAGAGGCGCGTTTCGTCCTATTCGGGACTCGTCAACTGCATGCTAACTTTCCATTAGATTTTAGATTTTTCCACTCAATATAACATTATTTATTTATTTATTTGAACACATAAATATTGGTACAAGGAAGCACCAGATAGATATGCGCCACACAAATCGAATGAGGTTTGTGTGGGAGCTGTGATACTGCCCAGGTGCCCGAACTGAAGCAGGTGGTTTTCTTAGGGTCCCACACCCGGAGCCTTTGACCGAAAGATCTGATCCACAAGGCAGTGGAGCATCGTGAGGAGATGCAGTCCCATGGTAGCCGGTGATCAACGATTGACTCGTACTCCATTTGTTCCCTTCAGGATACTGGAGCCCATGTGCACCATTGGTTTGGAATGAGGGTTTTCCAACTCCCCTAGATGGACACTCCACATCCACCAACCCGGTTAAAGCGCCCGACATTCGCTTTTCGTCCTCTCATTTTCGTAAACAACAGTGATGTCACGAGAAGGCAGTGTGTAGGACTTCCCTGTCAAAGGCTATATATTCGCTGGCCATGTGAGAGCATTTCGAGAGGGAGATCAGACTCTTCCCACTCTCGGCTGTACCAGGGCATTTGGGGGCCAATATAACATTACTGCGATCAGTAGTTGGGAACCTACATGACATGACTCAGAATCGGTCTCAGTGGTGCAGATACCTTAATTCTTTATATTGAGTTGCAGTATTCCTCAATAGCTACCTTTTCATTCCATCTTTTCGAACCATATTCTCATTGTTTATTCTTTCTGATAATAACTAATACTACATTATTTCCATTCATTTTGATACTTTTCGTATGATCGTATGATATGATCGTAAAACTAGTTTATCATCTATGAACTTTATTTATTAAACGTTAACAAATTGAACATCTCTAAAGCCTAAAAACCCATCTATGTAGAATTTTCCTCCGAACACTAATTTACAATTGACCTATACATTACCGGATGATTTCAATATAAAGTTCATTGAAATGAAAGTTCTGATGTTGGCAATATCTTTCCAATTCATATCATTACCTTTACTACTAAGCAGTTGATCGTTTTCGCTTTTAGTTTGCTATTTTTACTATATGTCAAAAAGTTAGAATTGTTCTATTACAATCCCAACTTACAATATCAAGTTTTCATAGTTGAAAGCATTAGTCAGTTGAAGCTAGACCACCAAGGAAAACCTGGAAGCACTAGACGGCCGTTTCGTCCAATTGTGGGACTCCCACGATCTCGCCTCACGAGATTCGAACACATGACCTACCAGTCTCGCGCGCCAGCACTTAACCGATAGACCACTGAGCCGGGATCCGACGGTGTTAATGTCTAACTTCAACAAATTCACGAAGTTGAGTAACCGTTCACCAATTGTCTTCAATTGACTGATTCTTTCAACTAAAAAAAATACTTAAATCTCCACAAAACCCCTTCTGATAATAATATCAAGTTTATCTATTCTTTTACTTCCCTCTTCAATGGAGTTTAGGAGATTAATTTTAATTCTGTAAGAAGAATCTTTCTATCATACATAATTCAAAATTATCATAAACTATTTCAAAACAGAAGAGGCAGTGAAAGAATTTGCATACATTTCTCATCATATATTTGATATAATAGATGGACTTTTGTTTTTATTAATATGTAAGGAACTCTTTGTTTTCCTTTTTATATGTACAAGGTTTTGTGTTCCTTCTGTTGTTATGCTAACATACACTATGCAAGGAATTTGTCTGAAGGAAAGTGGGACATTTTATACTGTTGGTTTACAAATTAGAATATAGAACATTCTAATCTTTAAGTCTCAGTAGTCAGGAGTTTATTGTTTGTTTTTGTTTGTTTTTTTCAAGAAGAAAATGAACTTTCAGATTGATTCTGTTAGTAGATTGAATTGCTTTCAGTTGTGTACAAGGGTAAAGTAATGTATGCATGTATGTGATTAGTGAATTCTCTACATCTACTTCACTGTAAACAAACCTTAAGACAATTGAGACTTTCTTTTTAAAGGTTTTATCAGCCAAATTGAATTGAGAAGTTCCTTTATCGAATATATCATGTTGAACTGATTGAATTTAATGATTCAACGAAGCTTTCACTTTAAATCATTATTATCTACTAGTTTTTATGTCACATTTCGTGCAAGTCTATGATCAATTGAATTGATATAGAAACCTTATTGTCGGTAAAGTTTGTACTATCAATTGTTTGTAACGTGAATATTAATGGATGAATACAAAGATGATTAGATCAAAGTAAAGTTGGTCGATGTGATTTTTATATTACATTGTTTCTTCAAACCAGAATCATGATGGGTTATGACATTTTTACTAGAATATATAGAAAAAATAATTTCTTTTGAATACTTTTCATGGACATTCCATAAACCATCTAAATGTTGGTGATAATTTCAAAGCTGTACGAATTACATCACATTCTTTAATACTATGTAGTAAAACATTATTATGCGTTATAGTATTGGCATAATCGAATCCAGGACAGATTAGCTAGAATAAAAAATGAAGAAGGGGAAACAATATTTGTTTTAAATTCGATGAAGATTGTTACATTATAAATTGAAACATTTCAAATGGTCATATACTTTTTTAGTCTAAATAATGAAATCATTTTGTCTAAATCACCATTGAAGATAGATTATCAATGAAATGCCGTTTCTGGTTGCTCCACATCGTGAATTGGTTCAATTCGGACAATAATACAGTTGGATGCTATTTCAGTGGTTTAGAGTTTAATCGTTCACGCACGAAACTGAAGATTCTGACCATTTTAAAGGGTCTCATACTGGGACGGAATAGCTATCTAATGAGTCCAAATTTTTTAACAGTGGTCTAGCTAAGATAAATCTTACAATCTCTACAAATCCCCCTGTACTAATAATCTTTGATTCGTTGAAACTCTGACCGTACGAAAACTCAAACTTTTCTCCTATGTGTTCGAGATGAGAATCTGTATATTGGTAAACATCCGCTGATTGTATTAATTTAGTTTTAGCATCCAAAATGATTTGATTCATGTTTATGCACTTAACAATTTTACTTTTTTGGTCTAGTTTGACCTTTATTTCTGATAGGATAATCTTAACGTGTTGATGTCTGACCAATTTGGTGTGGTATATTAGGAAACAAGAGCCAAAGAGAAAACTTTGTAATTTTTATTCAGTTTAAAATTTTAGCTGTTTCTATTAAATATCCTTCAGAGATTAAATTGGTTGATAATGTGAATGTATCCCTATGACTCATGTATCTGTTGATAAATCTCACAGGCGAACTTGTTTATCATGACACTGAGAAAGTGGAATCTAGGCAATAATTACTATAGTAACTAATATAGATACGAAAGTCAAGACAGTTCTATTGTACGGAGGTGAAACGTGAAGAACCACTACAACCATCGCCAAGAAGGTACAAGTATTTATAAACAGTTGTCTACGCAAAAAACTCCACATTCACTGGCCGGATACTATCAGCGTTTTATGAGAGAGAACAGACCAGCTGAAGAGGAAATTAGGAAACGATGTTGGACTTTGATCGGACATGTATTGAGGAAATCACCAAACTGCATCACGGCTCAATCCCTAACTTGGAATCCGGAAGGGAATCGGAAAAGACGGAGGCCAAAGAACACATTACGCCGGGAAGCAGATATGAAAAGGGTGAATGGTAACTGGAAAGGATTGCTTGGGACAGGATTGGATGAAGAATGCTAGTGAGCGGCTTATGCTCCACCACGAAGGGTAAGAGGCGTAAGTAAGTATAGATAAAATATTATTAAACATTTACTCAATATAATTCCTCTCAAAATGCATAGTATGTGGAACATAGTAATTCAAATTTTCGATAAATGCTATTTTCACATTTTAATTTTACTGAATTGTTGTAGGAATATTAATCAACAAGTATATTTACTTTAGGATTGTTTGATACTTCAAGCCTAATCTTCAAAATATCGACATACGTTTAGCGAAGAATGCATGCAAATATTAGGTTATAAAACAATCAATTGGATGAGGGAATTCATTTTCATCAATTACGTGATATAACTACATACTTAAAGTCAATAAATAAGGTTCTAGAAAGTATTTTAAAGTCATAAATGATTGATCACTGGGTGGTGATCAATGTCATGAGTGTCAAGTCCGTCTTAGTGCTGATCGAATGCTATCGATCAAGTTGCAATGTGGTCACTAGTCTAGATGGCTAGACATTGATTGCACTATGTTGAGATAAGACGGTGGTTGAGTATTTCAAAGTATTTTGTGAGGATTATTTTGTAAGCCTGGATCCATTTATTAATTAAGAATCAATTCATTGATTGATAGCCGACGCTTTCAACTTAACAGTAACAAAGATGAAACTACTTTATTTTGAGTTGGGTATCAAATTCATTTTCTCTGTATGTAAAATGATATCGTTCAACAATTTTACAAACGTGTTTCTTAATTGTACTGAATAGCCATATGATATGTGGTAGTGAACATAAAATATGATAGGTTATCGAGCATGGACAAACAGGGATATGGTTCACCGACTGTATAATATGTGAGTTTCTTTCTGCTCGTAATTGAATGGAACTAAGTGCTGTCCAGATTATACTCTGGTTCTCTATTCTGAGTCGTGAATCCTTGATCTGATAGAACGTGACTAGTCTCATCATGTCAACGTATTATTGAAGTATACCTGAGAAATAGAAATATTTTAAACCATCCGTTATCTCACCATAAGATTACCTAAATTTATCTTTGAATAGCTCTCTCTTACAACTTATTTCATTATTAGCAAGATTTTGTAATTTCCCTTTGTTTATATTCAGGTGTGGGATTGATCGATTCCTGTTACCATATATGGATTCTGAGAGGATTGACTTGGTGAAACTGTGTCATAAGCGTTAGTACATTTGGTATTAGGGATACGGGATTAGGGTTTCGTTCTATTTCAGATTCGTCAGCTGGATAACTTTTGATTTTAGTATTTATGTTTAATTGTAGTCCTGGATATCAACGGAAAACTGCAAACACTTACTAATACCTTCACACTCATTGAACATGTTAATGGCTACCTGGGCTCAGTGAATAAGACTAAAGCCAGTAGGTCAAAATCAACGTTGAGATGCATGTACATCCAGTTGATGAGTTCTAAGTAAGAAATGTTCGTAGCTTCTACTATTGGTTCTATATTAAAACTATGTTCGTCATACCTGTAAAAGCTTATTTCAGCTTTATCGAGCAAGCAGAAGATGATAAACTTTGTATTAGAATAATGTATTAATTTGTATAGGATATTTGAAATCGTCGTTACGGATATTTTGCCATTCTTTATAATAATTGGATTTATAATTATCGGTTGATGCCTTACAGAGATATCATTTATCAAATCTCATCGAACGTTCATTCTTTTTGTATTCGTTAACATTTATGAATAAGATAGGTCAACAGTATTAGGAATTCTAGTTTTCTTCCAAACACTTAAATTTACATCAATTAAACTGTTTTCGGTTATTTTATGTGGTTAAGATCATGAGTCAACTGAAGCTAGATCACCATGGAAAATCTGGAAGCACTGGATGACCGTTTTGTCCTATTGTGGGACTCGTCAGCAGTGTGCATCCACGAAACTGTCTCGCGGGATTCGAACCCAGGACCTACCGGTGTCGCGCCAGAGCACTTAACCGATAGACAACTGAGAAGGCACCCAACAGTGTTAATGTCTAACCTAAACTAATCGGTTAATTTTTCGTTTCTTGAAATATTAACATATTCTTAGCTGTATTGTGGTGTGGTCTACTTATATCCATATACGTAGTGTACGGTGTTGGTCAGACATAGAATGTATTTTGGCAGAAGACCGATGAGCAAAGAACTGAAATGAAGCGCAATCGTTTGGAAAATGCATGAGCAATGGAATTAGAGAAGAAACAGTGAAGATTGAAACAATTGGTTGTTAATTTGCAAATTGTTCATTGTTTGGTTATCAGAATTTACTGAGATAATCTGTAATCTTTGCTTAAATACATTCGATTGTCCCCAACCGGTGTTTCGTTCATTACAGTATCATTGTTTTATAATTAGATAGTAATACTAAATTGATTTAAATGTAAACAATAGTAGTTACTAATATACGAATATTCATCAAGAATAAAATGAATAGTTTGACGAAAATTGGGCTCCGAGTATAGCGTTTCTGGTTAGCGTTTTTTTAGCGAGTTAGTTTTCTATGGGATCGAGTCTCTAACCTTATTCTCAACCCTCCTCTTTTTTCCGGGCTTGGGACCGGCAGTAGCCCCTGGAGTAGCTACAGGTGGAGTTCACCGAGTATGCAGAAGTCATTATATGTGAAAATTATATTTAAAATAATCTCAGCGATTAAAATTTAACTAATTTCAACGTTTCGTCCAGCAAACTTATCTGAACTTCTTTAGGGTAATAATTGTTTTACATATCATATATGAATAGAATGAGTTTGATACAAAGAGTTTATAAATACAATTTTTGGTCAATTCATTCATTCAGTTCTATACTTACTTGAAATATCCACTGGTAAAATAATTCTTTATTTGTAAGAAATATTCCTGGTAAATTAGAATCTGGTTGATTATAATGAATTGATAAATAATCTTTATAAATTCGACCTGTAATCTCAATAGCTAAAATTGATTGAAAGACATTTGGTGTTTTAGACCATATTAACCATTGATCCTTTAAAACAAAATAGAATTCAAAGTGTATACTAATGATAATATAATCTCATTATGTATATAATTAGGGTTGAATATTTTTTATAAAAGCACTTAATAATTATAGACGTCTTTTAGTCAGTTAGTCAGCTACAACGTAGGACCAGGCACACATATGCATCGGTCATACCTCATTAGCACAACAAGAGGAACACATAATTCAAAGAAGTAGTTAATTTAGTGGTGGTAGTATATAAAAGATAGGTTGTATATAAGGATATAGTATGGGAAGGAAAAAAAGTTATTAAGCAATTTTAATCTCAAGGTTTGAGGGAAGATAAAGAGTGTGCACACTGACGCCATTGTGATGGATACTGAGCCATATCACACACAGTCTCCAACCATTGGTTACGATAGTCACACGGACCTCAACCAAGTAGTCTGCATCTGTCAACATGGCTCAGACTAGAAGTTAGTGACTTCAATCACTGATGCCATGTTTTGGTTTGGCCGCCCCTAACTCTTTCCCAAACATTCCCTACACTAGTCAAAATCGTGAGTCATGGTAATCGGTGTTCAGGTATACGTAACACGTGGCCTAACCATCTCAGTCGATGAAGATTCATCACTTCATCAACTGATTTACCATCATTCCCTAATATCCTGCGTCTAACCTCACTATTACTTACCCGGTTATCCCAGCAGATGCGAGCAATATTTCTAAGGCATCTGTGGTCAAATACTAGTAACTTGTGAGTATCTTCTACTCTTAATGGCCATGTTTCGCAGCCGTAAAGTAGAACAGAGCGAACTGCTGCGCAGTATACTTATCCCTTAATTGATAGTCTGTCCCACCGTAAAAAAATGATCTCCTTTATGATTCTCTGTACTGACAGTTTACTGTTGTTGTTATTGAGCTTATCTCCTTGAATATGAACTGTTGTCTCCAAAGTTGATGACTATTTTTTTTAAACTGTGTGTTATTATGTATTCATATAAATATATTCAGAGGAGACAAAATTGTTATCTGATATTATTATTAGAAGGGGTTATTGTGAAGAATTAGTATTTTCATAGTTGAATGCGTGAGTCAATTGAAGCTAAACCACCAGGGAAAACATGGAATCATTAGACGGCTGTTTCGTCCTATTGTGGGACTCCTCAGTAGTGCGCATCCACGACCTCGCCTCGCGAGATTCAAACCCATGACCTAACAGTCTCACGCGCGAGCACTTAACCTCTAGACCGCTGAGCCGGCATCCCATGGTGTTTTTGGCTAACTATTTTAGTTGCTTTATTCTAGTGAATCTGATATAGTTTATTTATGTAATCCTGAATGTAAACAAGATAGAGTGCTTCTCTTTGTAATGTAAAATGAATAAATATTGAACTTCTGAGTACAGTGCAGATAAACAAGCCATATAACAAAGTTGATTTGTTTGGAGTTGTTATTCTGTATGTTTATTCCATGAAATTGTGAACTTCAAGTTGAATATCTAAATCATAAGGCTTTATTTCTAGAGCATAGAAATTGGAATCAGCTGTGAAATTAAAAAAATCTTTTCAATAATCTTATTAGGTTCCAGTAATTGTTCTTTTTCAGAGTATAAAAAGTTATCTTATGGGAATTTTTAACTTTAGAAAAACAATACAACAAAACAAATAATAGCTCACTATGAACTTTGAATCCAGTAAAAATTTCCGAACATATAGGTCAAATTCATCTTGTTCACTTTGATAGAAAATGCTTACGTCCAAGCATCCTTAAAAGAAATTTCAATGAATAAAGTTATAGATATATAAATGTAATGTCTTCAGTTTGACGTACATCTGTGAGCTTAGGATAGTCATAAGAATCTTTTTAAATCAATTATGTACAGTCTTTGTTTACTCCTACATGCAATGATGACTGAAACAGTTATAAGTTGGGAAACAAAACGAGTGTAGACTGTAATGAAGAAGTGGAACTAGTTCACTGAATCACTAATTGTTCGCCTGAGCCATGTTTCTTGGTGCAAATCAGCTGGTTTGGACTAGAGTGATTCATCTTATTAGTAGTTAGACAAGCTGAGTCACATATCTCACAATCGTCCAATGTGAGATAGATGCACTAAAGCTTTATGTAAGTCTAGATGTTGAGTTTAAGTATTCCTTTATAACCATCTCTTCATTTTGTCTTCATGAATCACAGTCCTTCTCACTGTCATTATGATTATAATTGCAATGTCTGCTTTTCTATTGTTTTGATGATTTCATCTACTCGCATTAATTTAGTATGGTTACTGAACCTAATGGCCATATGTATCAGGCTTTAAGTCGATTATAACTGACTAATGCTATAGAAATCAGTAAATAACTATATGTAAGTCATACAAAATCTTTCATGTATCCTTTTTATACCATAAGATCCCATACATCTAAGCAAGAATGCGTTCCCATTCATCCTGGTATTTTTATGAAAACCACATAAATCCAGTTTTTTACCCTTAGATAGTACAAAGGAATTTCTGAAAATTGACCAATCAAATTCGGAATTCTATGTTTATGGTCAAAAATTTTCCTTTGAGATGCATTCAGCTCGAGTTCACGATGAGCTATGTTCGACACCCAAGAAACTTAATGTAATTTTCATTAAAAAATCGTAGAAATTTCTTCAAATATGAGAATTATGTTTTATCATAGCTGTATACATTTGATCTATACATGTCTATTTGAAAGATCATGTTATATGCATGGGTTTGTGATTTATTTTCGATAAATGTAATCTACGAAACATCTTACAAGTAGCTTCACATAAAAATAATCTTTTACTATCTCGTATGCAACATTCATTTGTTTTAGTCTTACTTCGGCAGTTCTGGTCGATATGCACAAGTTAAATAAAATCGGCGATTTTTATATAAATAATATTAGAAGCGAAGAACTTAATGTTAGAAAATACCAAGCAAATAGTTCACACTTCTAATGTATTTCTGGTCTGTTGCTGGGTATAGAATTCTCGATACATATTTCATCCTATATGAAATATATTACCTCGATATGCTTGCGTTCCGGATAGCCCAGTGGTAACGTCTCATTGCCCCTAAACGCCCTGGTACAGCCGAGAGTGAGGAGAGTTAGCTCTCAATCTCCAAATGCTCTCACAGTCACGTGCATACAACCAATGTCATAGAAGTTCTACTTACTGCCTTCTCATGGCACTATTGTTGTTCACGAAATTTACAGGATGAAAAGCAAACGTCTGGCGCTCGAACCAGGTTGGTGGACACGTAGAGTCCACCTAGGGGAGTTGGAAAACCCTGATCCGAAACCAATGTCTCATATGGACTCCAGGATCCTGAAGGAACAAATAACGTATAAATCGATTATTAGTCACCGGTTACAATGGGACTGCATCTCCTTACGTTGCTCTACTGCCTTGTGGATCAGACCTTTAGGTCGATGTCTCCGAGGTTGACTGCCCAAGAAAACCACTCCTTCAGTCTAGGCACCCGGACAGTATCGTAGCCTACACACAAATTAATTGACTTGTGTGGCGCATATGTTTTTGGTGCCCCTTTGTACCAATACTTATGTTTTCAAATAAATAAATGTGCCCACTCTCCCCACTTTCGGCCGTACCAGGGCATTTGGGGGCTTTCTACAGATGACATAGCTGAGATCCATCAAATACTATTCTGTAGTCTAAATGATTTAAAAACTATAGTAGACCTATTGAATATGTGTTTAGTCTGTGATAAAATCGTGTGTACTTCAGAACATTTCCAAACTAATATACAATATATATGTATATAATCAATGGTTTTTCTGTTGACATATATTAGAAACAAAAACTTTCTATAAATCAGTATGTATGTACATAAGAAAGACATTTTCTGACTATAAATAGAGTTACAATTTTACAATCCTGAAAATTTATAAAAATATTTTTCTACTTACTATTATTAATGAATAAACTTGATAGAATTTTTGTTACGGAATACCATAAATATCCAAAATTCAAATATCTAATATGAAAACAAAAAAAGAGATTTAAATTGATTAAACAATAATAATTAATTAACAATAACTGCTAGCCACTATCCATTTTAGCTTATCATGCTTGTGAATTAAGGCTATATCGAGGCAATACGCACAGTATGCACATATGCCAATTAGAGACTGACCAGTTGCAGTCCTAACATATCGATGGGAAGATTCAAACAAACAATACTAAGTGAATTTAGAATGGTGAATTGTTCAGCAATATTGATTACTAATGTAGCTCAATAGTTTATAGTAAAAACGTTTGATACAAGGCTCTCTTAAAGACAGCGAAACATTCTATTAAGGAATTTTTGAAGATTCCCATTGTGAAAATTAAAATAACACATATAAGTGAACAATTGTTTTCAATTAGATCATCACTAGGCTTTACTCTAATATACATGAATATTTATACGAAAATTGACAGATAATTTGAATTTAAACATTAAGAATTAAAAACACGAAGTTCAACGAAGGGATCTATTTTCAACGAATTTATTGTCAAGCTGTACAATCGTACGCAAATGAAAATGTTATGTTAAAGTATTTATATATACTATTGTACAGCTTGATAATAAATTCGTTGAAAATAGATCCCTTCGCTGAACGTCGTGTTTTCATACGAAAATGTCAGACCAATCAAGGCGATTCGAGTCCATAATCACAATGAAGTAGAATACGTCACTGAGCAGAATAGTTAAAATTACAAGTTGATAGTTAGAAGACAGATGTACTGATAGTAGTAAGAATATTAAATTACAAAAACAGAAGTCTTATCAATTGTTAAACATTGGAAATAGGTCAAACGTGGGTAAATAGACTTAGAATAGTCATCACAAAACATTAAAATCATTACGTAATAAGAAGTATGTAAGTAAATAGATAGTGAAGAATACAAACGGAAAGAGGTAGAAAATTACAAACAAATGATAACCAAATTAAGATAATAAAAATAAATTTTACAAATAATAATAATGTCATTTGTTTAGTTATGCCCGACCATTGGAAGCGATAGGAGGGTTACGAATTTCTTCTGTACACATAAATTGGGGTGGAATGTACGAATTCCTATGGCTTCTGCTATATGTAGGAGACAGGAGCGAACTCCGTTGTGAAATGATGGAGGTATACGATAGACCACTTGAAATGATTTCAATTTATCTACAATATGACCACTATCAACTAGATGTGCCCAGATAGAACTGCGTATTGATTTTAGCTGACCCTTTCCAAACCATGCTGGTAGATGTTCACTCATTTATTGGTCAAGCTGCCTAGTAGTACATCCGATATAGCTATCTACACAGGCTCACCTGAACTTGTAAATGCACATAGAGGAGGCTAACTCAGGTAACTTTTCCTTCTTTTGAGTAGACATCTTTGATCGACTCGAGAAAGTCAAAGCAAGATCGTCCTGCTAACCTATCTTTCAAAGTATCGCTAGCCACATCCCCCTTGAATTGTAGTTTCATGTATAAAGGTTTCTTTCGAACTACTGAAATCTCAGACTTTGTTCTTGTATCATACATGTACTTCTTAATGAATGAACTAGGGTAGCCGATCTCTGTCAGTTAGTTATTGATAAATTCCAGATTCTGACTTAAAGTATCTACTGAACAGACCTGTCTTGCTCTACTAGTCAGGCATGTAACCAAATATCGGATAGACGTAAAGCTATAGAAGTGAGTATATTGGCAGACAGAGGGACTTTTTCCATACACACTTCTACTTAACGAGCCACCACTTCGCCTGATTAATGTGTCGTAAAGGGAATTCATTTTTTTGTCACACTCGCCTACACCAATGAAACCAACAGCTGGATGTAAGCTGTTGAAGTGTTCCAGGAGTACAAATATTCATGTATATTAGAGTAAAACCTGATGTCAATCTAATTGAAAACAATTATTCGCTTACATTTGTTATTAAGGAATTATATACATATGCTTTAACAAGAAGCTATGCATACAGATTTCATGCTTATCTACATAAACCAGTATTATGAATTCAGTATAATGTGTGAAACAAGTACACAATGTTATCGTTATTGGTCATCTTTGTAACTATAATAGAAGATTTCGATCAATATTGAATTCATAGACAACTCATTTACCAAGCATACCTTTATGTACTGGTTTTTGAGGTACATTTTTAGTGATAAAACTCAACTGTTGAGATCTATGTAGGTTGAATGGTGTTCTATCTTGTAACCAAAGTGTTGAAATCAAGTGATTGAATTACCAGTACCATAGTTTTACATAACATTCATCAATCGCTAGTAAATAAGTAGGTTATCTGTAGATACTTTTCCTTGCATCTATTCCGTAGTTCAATGACTGCATAAATGTTTCTGTATTTGAAATCAACGGAATTCAAACTATTAAATTCCTATGCCAAGTTATTAAAGACAGATTTGTCTTTCTGCTTAAGAAATATTATTTAAGTCTTTTTTGTTGTAAAAGATTCATTGTTTTGATTAAGATCAGTTTAATCTTTAGAACAGTAAAGCTTCTTTTCAATAAAAGGCTATTTGAATCACCTCTAAGTGGTAAGATGATGTAGACAGGCTTTTTCTTCACCAAAGCTACAGTAGGTTTCACTATGCCATGAATAAATGTAGGTGGATGATATAAACTGCTTATTGAATAAACTTAAAACTATCCAAAACCACATCAATCTCTCATGTAAAGAGAAGAAGAACGACCAACTTCCCTTCCTAGATATACCTCTAAGCAGACGAGAAGATGGCTCATTCAAACGATCCATTTTTCGAAAACCGACGTGGAAGAGTCAACACCTTAGTTACTATAGTTATTACCCTGTGCAATATAAACGGGGTTTGGTAAGGTGCCTATTTAACAGTCTTGATCGTATTTGCACAAACGACGCTATTGATGATGATGTTAAGTTGTTAAACAAGACATTAATGGAGTAAAGCTTCTATTGTATTTATTATTGTAGTTATCTTTAATGTAAAATCTGACTGGTTATTTTCTCTTATTGATGTTTTGTTCAGTATATGATACGAAATACTTTTCATAAATAAATGAACTTTGCTTAGAAAGTTTCAATCATCTTTTTGTTCATATTCTGTGGTGTGGTTTACTTATATCCACATAAGTTATATATAACGATTGTCAGGTATAGAAATATATTTCAATAGAAGATCGATAAGGAAAGAACGGGAACGGAACACGATTGGTATGAAAATGCATAAACAATGAAATCAGAGATGATGAACTGGTATTTGTAGAAGGAACAGTCAAGATTGAGTCAATTGATTGATAGTTTACAAATTAACTTGTTATCGTATGGTTGTCAGATTTTAGTGAGATATTCTGTAATTTTGTGCTCAAGTATATTCGATTGTCGATTGTTTTCTTCTTCACTACAATTCAAGACTGAATTTTAACTAATAAATAACACAATTTGTGGATGATTTTGATAGAGTTTTGTTCTTTCAGCTGTATGGTTTAGTCGTGGAGTTTTCATTGTTATTCTGCAAAACATCAGCACAAACTTAAGGTAGAAGTGAAATGTTTGAATTTCTCCACATATAGCTCATAGCTTGTCTTGTAAACCTGTATGTTGATTGGTTATTATTGACCTTAAAACTGCCATTGTTTATGATTTAAGGTCAACAATAACCAATCAACATCGAGATCTACAGGACAAGCTATTAGCTATATGTGGAGGAATTCGAACATTTCACTTCCACCTGAAGTTTGTCCTGATAATATCTTACAGAATAACGATGAAAACTCCACGACCAAACCATCCAGCTGAAAGAACAAAACTCCACCAAAATCAATGATACTAGACAGTTAAATAAACTATATGGAACATGTGATAAAAACAATTTTATTTTAATAAAACACATTTTAATACATTAAAGCCTAGTAGGAAAAAAAGAAAATAGTTTCTCTTATGAATCTAACACAAAATATTCGTGTTTGTTTACTCACTTACCTGGGTATTGATAAATCAGGCATAAAATAAGGCCATTGTAATAATAGAAGTGAAATTTCTTTTTTCCAGAAGCATACAAATAAGAAAACAAAATATAATGAAATATATAATAAAGAAATAATTAGCTAGAAGGGGGTTTTTTGAAGATTTCAGTAATTTTATATAGTTTTATTCATGAGTCAATTGAACGTAGACCACCATGGAAAACCTGGAAGCACTGGACGACCGTTTCGTGCGATCGCTTAACCACTAGATCACTGAGCTGGTATCCAACGGTGTTAATGTCTAACTTTAATCAATCCACGAAACTGAGCAGCCATTAACCGTTGTCTTTAATGAGTTGATATCTCCTAACACCGTTGGATGCCGGTTCAGTGGTTTAGTGGTTAAGCGCTTGCGCGCAAGACCGATAGGTCCTGGGTTCGGATCTCGCGAGGCGGGATCGTGGATGCGCACTGTTGAGGAGTCCCAAAATGGAACGAAACGGTCGTCCAGTGTTTCCAGGTTTTCCATAGTGGTCTAGCTTCAATTGACTCATGATTCCAACTATATAAAATAATTAGTTGCCATGGCAACACTTTCTTATGATACAGAACAGTGCAATGAAATGACAATTAATTTTGTAAGACATAAATGATACTTGTTAAAAAGTTATTGAAAACTGCTAATAATAAATAATTACGATTATTTCGTACATTACTTTGAAATGACCTAGACGTTGGATTTTTTTTTAATTTACCAAAAATACAGTCCATCAAAGCTATTATCTCTGAAACATATAACTATTCATTACTGTTTGATTGCTCAGTATACTTCGATTATAGTATATAAATACAAAAAGTTTAATAAAAATTTGAGATAAGTATTTGGCTGAAATTAGTAAATGAACAACTAAATTCTGAATGGATTATTAATAATCTTAAAATTTATTGGAACCATATCACTAAAGTCTACTCAATAGTGAATAGGTCAAGTTGAAATGCGATACAGTTTAGGTCACTTAAACAGTAAGATTAGTCTGGTGTCACCTTGAATATAAAAACCGTCAACCTTCAAGAAATATTTTATTTTCAGAACTTCCTATATTATCAAACTTCTAGCATAGTTTATAACGACTATTATTATCGTTCTATTTAGCAAATTACAAAGTTAGTTGACGTGAGGGTAAATAACTAACTGAGGAGTCCCACATTAGGACGAAACGTCCATCCAGTGCTTCCAGGTTTTCCATGGTGGTCTAGCTTCAATTGACTTATGATCTCAACTATTGAAACTAATTATTCATTTAAGAGTAGTTAATAAAAGAAACATTTAAGCATACCGTAAAATGGATATACATTTATAGTATAGACTTACCCAATATATTAGAACTTTGTATATAATGAAAAAGTTTACTACCTCCAGAACTAAGACTGAAACATAAAAAGATGAGTGAAAAGTAAGTTATTCATTATGTGTAGCATTTTGGTTTTGTAGATCTAAATAAATTAAGATCAGTCCGAATGAATTCAGTCATCTTTGTATGTCAGTCAGCTACAACGTAGGACCAGGCACATATATGCATCGGTCCAAGTTACCATATCTCGTTAGCACAACATGATGAACACCGAATTCATAGAAGTAATTAATTTACTCGTGGCAGTGTATAAAAGATAGGTTGTATATAGGGATAAAGTATAGGAAGGAAGAACGTTGTGAAGCAATTTTAATCTCAAGGTTCAAGGGAAGATAAAAAGTGTATACACCGACGCCATTGTGATAGATTCTGAGCCATATCACCTAGAGTCCCCAACCATTGGTTACGATAGTCACACGGACCCCAACCAAGTAAGCTGCATCTGTCAACATGGCTCAGACTAGAAGTTAGTGACTTCAATCACTGATGCCATGTTTTGGTTTGGCCGCCCCTAACTCTCTTCCAACCATTGCAAATGCTTTGTATAGACTATGACTAATTAAAATTATTTATATAACAGATCATCATTTCTGTACCTTATTCAGTGAAGAGTTTTATCAACTTCTAAATGAATTAGGATAGTTTAAATAAACGTAAACGCATTTATTGCATTTTGAGTGTAATAGTATGCGAGTACAGAATGCCAATTTTGTTCTATTCAAAACACGTCAGCAGGATTTATTTACATTTCAATATAGTGTTAAATAAGAAGAAATATAAATCTTGCATTCAACTGCTAGTCGTCATCAATTAAACTGTAGTTAGAACAAACAAAAATTTAGAAAGCTTATATTGTTACTATGATTCTTCTACTATTTTGCATCTCACTATGGTAATATAATGCGGTAATTCAAACCGACCTACATGTATTCTGAGTTGTACGTTGCTGATGATTGTCTGACTGATGAAGTTTTTTTGATATACTACAAATTTTTATTGTGAATTTACCATCTTTATTGAAGGATCTTATTGCTTTGGCAGTGAATAATATCCACTCAACTAATGTGCATTCATAATTCTATGTACATTTTGTCCTAAACAACAAATTCTTACTCAGATGAAATTACGTCTTTGCAGTACATTTGATTATAAATAATTTGAGAAGAAACTTTGCCTTTTGCCTCTCTAGTTTTACTTCTAGTCCGGTTTGTTCAAGAGGTCAGCAACCCCACTCTTCAGAAAAATAATTTGGCTACAAAAGTACTAACTGGAAAAATCTGTGCTATAAATTTGTTTTGAAGTGTATTATCGTTTTTTGTCTTCAATATATCCCTGAATCTAGGTTTCGTGCTAGCCGTCATCCTTCATGAAGGAGTACCTGTAATTTTGAGGGAACTGACAATCACAGTGGAATTCGATCCCACCTCACCCAATTTTTTTGCTTCCAAGTCATAACAACTGTGTTATTTGGGCTGCTACTAACATCCTACCGACAGCTACGTGAAGGTTTGAAGACGTATTATTATCCTTAACTAACATCAACCAGAGAAAAGTTGAAAATAATGAAATATTGTACATCCATTTTTTGTCAGAATGAAATTTCCTAATGGCATGCACTCACGAGACTTCCTGAGGATTAAGATAGAATCATCATATTAGTCGGTAATCAAAGTTGAACTTCATTTTATTTGCTGTATGATGTAATAATCATCTACTGTCATTTGCATGTAACTCTCCAGTATTTGTACTTCCAAATTCTGTTAATCAATCCCTCACATTTTTCTCAAGTTATCGATCTAGTACCGGAATTTAACTTCTTTATATTCAGTCTTGTAGAGAGTCATATATGTATATTAGTCCCGAAACAAGATAAAACAACAGCCCATTACTTTCTAATTTACAATGTGTGTTTTTTCATAATAAACATAAATCCTAACCCAAATTAATCTCTGCCTTTTATTTAACTAAAAGGTATGTTTATTATTACAACAGTCAAACGAAGTGTTGTTTATGTTTACTTTTCGTATAAATCTTTGTGAACACTAATCGATATGACTACTACTACTACTACTACTACTAATAATAATAATAATAATAATAATACTAATAATAATAATAATAATAACAATAATAGTAATATTATCCAAAGTTGAAATCATGAGTCAATTGAAGCTAGACCACCATCGAAAACCTGGAAGCACTGGACGGCCGTTTCGTCCTACTATGGGACTCCTCAGCAGTGCGCATCCACGAACCCACTCTCGCGGGATTCGAACCCAGGACCTACCAGTTTCGAGCCAAAGCCCTTAACCGATGGACGAGGAAGATAGATAGAGGAAGCAGTGACCAGTGGAGTTAAACCACGTCCGTTGTGAGATGTCAACTCACTGAAGACAATTGGTGAATGGTTGCTCAACTTCGTGGATCAGTTGAAGTTAGACACTAACACCGTTGGATGCCAGCTCAGTGGTCTATCGGTTAAGGGCTTTGGCTCGAGACTGGTAGGTCCTGGGTTCGAACCTCGCTCGCGAGAGTGGGTTCGTGGATGCGCACTGCTGAGGAGTCCCATAATAGGACGAAAAGGACATCCAGTGTTTCCAGGTTCTCCATGGTGGTCTAGCTTCAATTGACTCATGATTTCAACTTTGAAAAATACTGAAATCTCCACAAATCCCCTTCTAAAGTAATATTATCATTATTATTAGTGGTAGTAGTAACGTTTTTGTTTTCATCAAAGATCTAACATAAATCATAATAAATACTCAAAACTTTATCTGTAAAGTTCACTAATATTAAGTTTATTAAGAATACTACTATTATTAACTATTTATGCATAGTTTTTAATGAATATAATTATTAAAAATAATGAAAAATAAACAATCAGAGACTGATGGATTGCAGTCCTAAACATCAATGGGAAGATTCAAACAAACAATACTGAATGAATTTAAACTTCACCCTATTGCACAAGAAAGTGGATGTCGGGACTCAGTAGCTGAGTGGATAACGCCATGGCGTTTGAAGCGAATGATACTGGGTTCGAGTCCCAAAGTGAACATCAACTGTGAAAAGCACGTCAAACTGGATTCCACTGCTAGCAACTATCCATTTTTGGTTAAAACGCTTATGAATGAAGGTTATATCGAGACAATACTCACAGTATGCACATATGACCAATAAGAGACTAATGGATTGCAGTCCTAAACATCAATGGGGAGATTTAAACAAACAATACCAAGTGTATTTAATTATAATAAATAAACATGTTTATCGATAGCGTTTAGTTGAATGATTTATGTAACTAATAGGTAAGTTAAAAGTGAATCTTTAAAACAGGCTAACATACTAACACGATACTTAATTACAAAAATGTACTTTTTTAGAAATGTTTAATAATCTCAGAATGTTTATATTTAAAATAGTTAAACTTTATGTTGATGAAGAATAATTTGAAGAATTTAGAAGATGAATTAGTTCATTTTGTCATTAAAGTAATCAATAATTTTATAAAAGAAATTGAAGGATAGCTCATTTATCATAGAATAACTTAATAAGCAATGCAGATGTTAGACATAGGGTACCAGCGAAAGTGAAGATCTAATGAGATTGTCGAGACATGCATTAATTAACATTGTCTACTGCGATAACTGACTTTGGCTAGTATGGAATTAAGTTGGCAGAGAGATAACGGCGATCAAACCTAGACGTAAGATTTGTCTATAAAGTCGTTGACTGTTAGTCTAAAATATGTTATTATTTGAGAAATACCTGGTTGAGGCCTGCCCAATAAAGTTATGTTAGATAACATAGGTCAGAAATAATCACATTGTAGCAAGTCCATTTACTCTTTATGTTGATCCATAACTTGAGTTTTAACATTCATTCACACATACCTATTCTTCCTATCTTTCTGAGACGTATTCTCAATATTTAGCCCTTTTAATTACAGTTGTTACTAAATTATTTCAGTACACATGTTATTCAATTTGTTAACTTCATCTAATCGTGTTAATATAGAATACCAGTTTCAGCTAACCCATAATAATGCCGAACTCTACAGTGATTACAACTGACATAGGTATGGTACTATTTTAAAATTGAGCACACTCGTAGTTTAGTGTAGCAGATTACGTAATTACAAATTACTAATTATCTTTATAGATAATCTTATTTCTACAACCACTTTGTTAATTAACCTTTTTATTCACTAATGATATCTTGTATAATGGGAAACAATACAACAATTGAAAATGTTCAATTCATTTCTGATTTTATATAGTTGAAATGATGAGTCAATTGAACGTAGACCACCTAGGAAAACCTGTACGAAACGGTCGTCCAGTGCTTCCAGGTTTTCCATGGCGGTCTAGCTTCAATTGACTCATGATTTCTACTTTATAAAATTACTAAAATCTCCACAAAACCTCCTTCCTGATCATTTCTGATTATTAAAAAATCAATGGAGTAATACAAATTCTTCAATCAATCATAAATAAAGAATTTTGATAGTTGAAATCATGAGTAAATTGAAGCTAGACCTCCAGGGAAATCCTGGAAGTACTGGACGGCCGTTTCGTCCTATTATGGGACTCCTCAACAGTACGCATCCACGATCCCGCAATCACGAGATTTGAACCCATGACCTACCAGTCACGCGCCAGAGCACTCAACCGATAGACCACTGAGCTGGCATCCAACGGTGTTAATGCCTAACTTCAACCAATCCACGATATTTGAGCAACCGTTCACCAATTATCTTCAGTGAGTTGATATCTATACAACAGACTTGGTTGAATTCCACTGGTCACTGCTTTCGCATCACAAATAAAGAGAATAATTATCCAATTTTACAAAAATGTTTTCAAGTCTTTTCGACCCCCCCCCAAAAAAAAACTATTTCAAATAAAAATCTATTCAAAACAAAAATAAATTTTACTCAAAATTCTCATAATCATTTTAAAATTATTTAACCCCACCCCGTTTTCAACTTAATTATTCAATCAAATAAATTAAAGATTTTTTTCTTGTTTTTGTTTTAACATTTTCAACACCATAGAAACTAACATGTTAATATGAACAGTTTTATATATATATACATACCAAAAAAAAATGGACATGAAACTTACCCAAGATCTGGAATTAATTTAGATAATTCTGTAGATATTGCTTTTTGTGATAAAAAATTATTAAATTGTACTAATTGCATTAAAAGACTTTGTCTAGATTGAATTTTTAACTAAATAAATAGAAAGAAAAAGATAAAAAATGAAAGAAAAGGAGAACAACAACAGCCTACACCAATCTGATGAAAGGGAAACAAATAAATAGAAGACAAATGGAATTTTATTTTTAACATAGATGAGTAGATCTGGGTGAAATCGAATTTTTATGAGATTTTAATCAGATATAAAAGTTTAACAAATGAAATAATTTATAAATGAATTATAGTCAAAAAGAAGACTAGAGAGGGAATCAGTTTTAATTAAGATTACTTGATTATCAATAATTGAAGTTGATGTATTTAAACTTAACTAACTTCTAGTTATCAGTATCATTATCAGATTGTCTTCATGTCAGTTGTGTGTGACGGCTAATTGTTGTTGATTGTTTTCATTATAAAATATAAGTGTATACGATATGTATATGTTATATATTGTGGCCTGCTTGCCCTGTTTAATATATGACGTGATAAGATCGTCAATTAGAGAGCAGTGACTTATCGATCAGACCGACGACACACAAAGTCCGTGAGATCAGCCTAGAGCACTTGTCGGTCCTGCTCTCTGCCTAGCCCAACCAGTTAAGTTCAGAACACCAAAAACAGCCTCTGCAATATGAGTCATTATTCACAAACATACTGGGTTTAAATACCAAACGGACAGACCACATCGTATCATAAAATAGGAAACAACATTTGTACAAGATTTGGCCAGATGTGGCTGTGTTATAGGGGGAACAGTAACTAATAGACTGAGGATAACACAAGAACGGCAAATCATATAGTAATAGTCTATGGGTTAAAATAAAGCTTATAATAAGACTGATACGAATATGAATAGTTTAGTTAGTTAACAATTATACGCCCCCAAATGACCTGGTACGGCCGAGAGTAAGAATAATAAGGAGACTCACCTCTCCCTCTCGAAATACTCTCATATGGCCAGCGAATATATAGCCTCTGCCAGGGA
The DNA here is from genome assembly GCA_944470415.2 of Schistosoma rodhaini. Lineage (NCBI taxonomy): Eukaryota > Metazoa > Platyhelminthes > Trematoda > Strigeidida > Schistosomatidae > Schistosoma > Schistosoma rodhaini. The sequence goes on from OX104037.1 coordinate 34,446,012, forward strand.
AGTCCTACTCACTGCCTTCTCGTGGCGGGGTGTTGTTTACGAAAGTGAGAGGACGAAAAGCGAATGTACGGCGCTTTACCCGGGTTGGTGGACACGGAGGGTCCACCTAGGGGAGTTGGAAAACCCTGATTCCAAACCAATGATGCACATGGGCTCCAGTATCCTGATGGAACGAATGGCGGACGAACCTGTCATTGGTCAATGACTACCATGAAACTGCATCTCCTCACGATGCTCCATTGCCTTGTGGATCAGACATTCAGGTCAAAGGCTCCAGGTGTGGCCCCCTAAGAAAACCACCTGCTTCAGTCTGGGCACCTGAGCAGTATCACAGCCCTCACACAAATCGAATGAGATTTGTGAGGCGCATATTTATCTGGTGCTTCCTTGTACCAATATTTATGTGTTTAAATAAATAACAATTATACAATAAAAATATACACATAGTATTGGTTCATAAGCGGATCCTCAAAGTTACCGTTCACTATTCTTATCGGGATATTACAGTCTACTTATACATCAATTCACGTTTTACTTTCTTTTTATCTGAGTTTTGTTTTCACTTACACATTGTTAACCATATTCTTCTTACAACACAACGTACTTTCAAGTTACACACAAATGATCACATATGTGTTTCTCATCAAAGGAATTGATTTTTAGATAATAATTGTAATGAGAATTTAATGAACTCATAAAATGGTGTCTGTTCATGAATAGATTATGCTTGTTTAAAATATCTATTACAAGTATGATTGTATATAATCAGCATTCAACATGATCATATTAGTTATACCGAGTTTTTCCATTCATAAATGTACGTCATTTCAAAAACGGGTAACTTAAATCTTTATTAAAATGAGAGAATGTTCACTGGACATGAACAGATAACTAATTACAAATGAAATGTTAGTATACAGGGAAAATAAAAGGGATTTTGCCAGAGAATAAGCTATAATTTGTATAAAGTCAATATTTTTGTGGTTTAAATTCTGAATATGCATCACAAATGTGTGCTTTCAAGTGATAAACACTTTGATTTGCAGATTATCACGAGTTAAATATGATTAGGAAGCTTGGTTATACTTAGTCTATCTTCAGTATACTCACAGACATGTTTGGTTGACTTCAAAACGACTGATCACTGTGTAATAAGCAATGTCCTGTATGTCTGTTTTTCAGTGCTAATAGAATTCTATTGACTAAGTTGTAATATAGACACTGGGCCAAATGATATGATGTCGCTTGCACCATGTTTCGATGTTAGGCAATTGAAAGTAAATGATAAAAGATTCTACCGGCTGTCTATAAACAATCAACGTTAGGTTATTAGGCTTCCTTCAGTCAGTTGATAACTTTTTCGTTGTGAATGACAATATAAAATCATCATCTTTTGTTTTTAACTATATTACATTTTTTTAAAAACAGAAATTCTTACCTCAGAATAAAAATCTTCCATCGAATCATGACCATTATGTGACGTGAGTTGAATTTTTATACTACTTATCTGAAAGTAAGTAGGCAAAACGTATATACTTCAGTAAATGTATATTCTTATTCCTTTTGTATACTCCGAAATTACTTTAAACCCTAACTTAAGAACCGGTAGGAAAATTTAGAAGTTTCTACATCGAATTAAATTAAAACCATATTGAGGATAAACTATATTATTATATAACTTAACATAGTACTAATGAAGTTAAAATCAGCATAAAAATGTATCGAAAACCAAATAGGACTGGTCAACTACTTTTAAATAAAACATATTTGAGATACTTCAGAAGGTCATGTTAACATACATATACAATCGATCATACACGAAACCTTCACATTTCAATGTAAATTTGTTCCATTTAAATCGTTGATGTGGAGCTCAACAGTTCAAATGTTAGTTCATTTACAATATTGCGATAACAACCGACAACGTTATTAACTGTTTCTGTCCTTCATCATTTTCACTTGAACATTTAAGATACAGTAGTGCTTTAGATGACGTCATAAGTGAAAACTAAACTTAAATCAACTTCGCAAAACTGTGATATTAGTCCGGGTACTCGTTGAATCTATATCCAGTTATTTGGATATATCAAATATCTACATTAATTTTACACCTTAGTGTGTTCTTATTTGAGTATTTAATTAATACAGAATTGGTTTGAACAAAGTTCGTAAAAATTATACCGAATGAAATTGATTTCATTGTTTCTTATCGATATATACATATTATCATGCAATTTCTCTATCTAAATTCACACTTGATTAGAAGAGTAGGTAACGAAAATTTGTCACACTGATTTTTAATCATAACAGTTGGTGTTTAATGTCTTTATCAGGTTGATAAACATAGTTATAGTTCAAAGACAGTCCACAATATGGACTGACTTCAGTTAAAGAATCACTGGAAATCAGATGGTCGATGGGCAGCTGTTTCCTTGACTTTTTTGTATACCAATGTAAATATCCACAAAATGTTATTCAACAAACCAGTGACTTATTGTACTTGGCAAAGCAATAATTTTTGGGAAATAGATTATTTTCACTGTTGAGCACTAGTGATTTAGGTTAATAAGGCATAGTTACCCTAGCCCCCAAATGTCCTAGTACAGCCGAGAGTGGGGAGTCAGTCAGCTACAACGTAGGACCAGGTACATATATGCATCAGTTCAAGTTATCATACCTCATTAGCACAACAAGATGAACACCGAAATCACGGAAGTAGTTAATTTAATGGTGATAATATATAAAAGATTGTATATAAGGATAAAGTATAGGAAGAAAGAAAGGTATGAAGCAATTTTAATCTCACAGTTTAAGGGAAGATAAAGAGTGTATACACCTACGACGTTGTGATCGATCCTGAGTGGGAAGAGTTAACTCCTCCTCTCTAAATGCCTTCACATAGTCACGTGCATACAACCACTGTCATAGAAGTCCTACCCACTGCTTTATCGTGACATTACTGTCTTTTACGTAATTGAGACGACGAAAAGCGAATGCCTGGCGTTCTAACCGGGTTGGGGAACATTGAGAGTCTACCTAGAGGAGTTGGAAAACCCTGATTCCAAACTAATGATACATATGAGCTCCAGGATTCTAAGGAAACAAATGGCGCAAAAATCAGTCATTGATCACTGGCTACCATAAGACTGCATCTCCTATAGTTGCTCTGCTATCTTGAGAATTATACATCTAGGTAAATTAAGCTCCGAGTGTTGTCCCCTGAGAAAACCACCTGTTTCGGTTTGGGCAGCCGGACAGTATCACAGCCCACACACAAATTAAGTGACTTGTATGGCTTATATGTACTTAGCGTTCCTTTGTACCAATATTTATGTCTTCAAAGAAATAATAATAAATACAATATAGTTCCATAATTTTCTGCTGAATATAAAAACAATTTGCTTCAATAATCTATAGCTTTTTTCAGCTAGAAAAAGATAATTTTACCCACCTTATTTAATAACTGATAACATTTCGTTGTTTCAGACAGTGATCTATCTAACAACTTAATCATTATCGTTTGTACAGGAGTTAAAATTTCATGATGAAACTAGAATTAAAAACAATTTAAAGGTTGAATGAAAACAATGAAAACGTTTAATAAAAAAACCAATATGAAAATAATCTTGAAAGTAATGAATCACAGTAAAATGGTTGGTCAAATCCAGCCCCAATCCAATCCCAAGCCCGAGTAAAGGAGGAGTGTTGGGTACCCCATAGAAAACCAACTCGATAAAAAAACGCTAACCAGAAAAAAAAGTAAATAAGTCCAAGTAATCGTGTAATGGACAATCTTCCAGTTCATTTTTTATTTTAAACTGTTCTCAATTACCAAGTGTTGCAAACATTTTGTGCTTTCTACAATCATGATTTCTTTTTCAAATTAAAAATAATTTTACCACCTAATTTCAAATTTAAAAAAATATGTACAAGGGATTAAATAATCCAATATCACAGCTCTTTTTAGGGAATAAATTTGCATTTTCAAATTTGAATAATCATTGGTTCTCCACGCTGATAACATGATTAAATACTAAATGCCTTCAGGAGTCACTTGGTAATCGTCTTTAAAAGTTTGTCTGCTTCACTAGATTTCATCAAGCTGAGTGATGACAATTCACGAGATAATATGCTAACTCCAGTCATCGTTCATACAGGAGCATAGACCACTTACCAACAATCCTTTACACTTGCTAGCAAATGCTTAGTTAAAACAACAACAAAAGACAAATAACTATTTATAATGATCTGTCATTGAATAGTAAATAGTATCGTTTTATTCAATAGTAAATGTTTAATTGAACTTCTTAATCTTATAGGATGATAGCTATGAACTGGATTATTCTATGCTACCTGATCTACCATTCTAATAATCAATAATGAATTTCTGAATCTTTGAATAAGCATTCAATACCCTAAAGATTTAAGAATAACTTTCTTTTAATGAATTGCACCAATGTTTGTGGCCTTCTGTTCATTGATTTCAACTTTATAAAAATATAATATGAAGTAAAGATAAGAAATGGATTTTCTCTACTGTTCTGATCTATCTTTAGATATCAAATTTTGTTGCATCTTCTTTTCAATTCATATTAAAATATACAACTAACATAATCGAACCGTTCAAATGATTGATTATTTAATGAAGACCAATATCTTATTTGTTTATTTCTGTAGTAGTAAGTAAATACTATAGACTAAGTTACAGTGTAGCTGTGGTGTGGGTTACTTATATCGGCATAAGTAGTATATATAGTGAGTAAGGAATAAAATATCTGACAGCAGAAGATGGAGAAGATCAAGAAGAGAAGAACAGAAATAGAAAGCAGTTGGTGTGGAAATCTAGGAACAATGAAGCCCGAGACAATTAAAGATCATTTGTGTTCTCAATCACTATATATATAACCCAGATTAACAGTTAAGTTAGGATTGACCATTGACAATTTATTATCCGTTACCGACAAAATCGGAGACATGTTGTAATGAAGTACTTACATTTAAAAACTACAGTGTTAAGAAATTGGTTAAGTCAATTTTATAAAACGATTCAATATGTAATATCTACGATTAGAAACATAGAAATCAGGCATTATTTTTAATTATCTACCTGTTTAATTGCATAATTGAGTTGAATTGAAGTCCATCGGCTTTGAAGAATTTGTTGCAATCCTGGTGAAGCTAAATCTAACAAAAATGGCCAGTAAGAAACTTGATCAATTCCAAGGCTTTCTAAAATGAAAAAAAATTCAATAAAATTTCTGTGTGCACACTGGCTATTTCTCAAGCTTACAGTTACTTTTTTTTAAATTAGAAGAGCAGATTACCTTAGCGACTGAATATACATTAGACCCATTGGTAATCTATATTTATAACTTTGCACACAGACTTAAGTTTGCGATATTTCTAACTGGAGATTCTTAGAAAGCACTTATTGTGAAGAATATTCTGGAGCATGATTCCACTGAGTGATTTCAGTAAATGTTTTGTGTATGAACCAGTGTTTCATAATTCAAATCAGTCTACGAGTTTTAGAAAAAATATATTATTTGTTGTTTAGAGTAGTTAGGAGTTAGAACTCCATATACTTGATTCATCTGAATCGGAATCGATGTGTGAAGACTTCATTATGAAGATGATAGGATGAAGCGTACAAAAATTGTATTCTATTTATTCATATGACTGTTAAGCTTAATATTAACTGACTTAAATGTAAATCATAGAAGGCTGAATACTGTTATAGCAGCTCACATACAACTGAGTTTGTGTAAGGACGGCTCGTCGGTAAACTCTAGGAAGCCTTAAGAAGCCGAGAAAGAGCCGCAGACATTCTATCCAATCACTGCTAGGGGAATATTCTAGAATGTCGACGTGTAGCTTCCCTATTGAATGAATAAGAATGACCCCTATGTGCCTATTGGTTGACCGAAATGATGATTTACATTCAGCCAATGACTATAAATACATGAGGTTTATGTACTATATTTTGACAATGTTTTGAGGAATATATGTACATCTTAATCCTGTTCACTGCACTGTACTGTACTCGCTTACTCGGTCGATTGGTCTCTCGCTCATTCGACTCTTACGCTCACTCGCCTGCTTTAGGGCACTACTCTTACATGCTTGCTTAATGTGCCCGTAATTTTGGATATCTGTGTGTGGTCCAATAATAAACGCAATCAACCCTTCGTATTCGCCTTCTGATTTATACACCGTCGGAGCGTTATGTAGTAACGGTTATCAGAGCGAACAATATACGAAGTTTAAGTATAATATCGAATATCGACCACCACACTGTGTTCAAAAATTCACTTTTATATTAATCAAACCAGTAGTTTAAAGACCTTTAACCCAAAATTATAATGTGGCAGTAAAATGAGATTTATTTTTACTAAAAACTTTAATAGAAATAATAAATCAATAATATTTCCTGGTAAGTACCTGCATATGGTTTTAGAAATTTATTCTTTAATTGTGCAGTTTTTTGATCAACGTATCCTCCATATTTGTGAAGTATTGCAAATGTAATGTAGTCTTGTAGTTCGCTTTGTTAAGAGAAAAAGATAAAAACTGTTCAGAAAAAATTCTGACCACTAATTATGACAATTAAACAAAATCCTCTGAGAAGACATTCATATCATGGATGCCATTGAGCTCTTATTGAAAGGCATGACTTATGTAATCAACCATGTTAAAGTTGAAAATAAATGATTATGAATAATGTTAACTAGTTAAGTGGAGTGGGAATATTGAGATTCGAACTTATGGAGAATTGATAACTTCTGAAAGTATTGAATTTCACATGTATCAAATTTGATATATAATAGGAAAATATGTCAAGAACCTTTTGAATTCCATTCATCATCTAACAATAAGACTTAGTGAAAGGATGGCTCGTTCGAAAACTCAAGAAGCCCAGAAAGAATCGAAGACATCCCATCCAATCACCACTAGGGGAACATTCTAGAATGTCGACATGTAGGTTCCATATTGGATGAATAAGAAGGACCCCCTACGTGCCTATTGGCTGTCTGAAATGATGATTTACTTTCAGCCAGAAAACTATAAATAAACGGGATTGTTGTACTATATTTGAGACTGTTTTGGGAATAAAATTCCTACTTACTAGTCTTCTGTCTTCTCTCTTGCAACGTTGCGTGTTCAATCGTCCAAGTAGTCTAGTAGTACGTGGCATAGCTAGAATCAAAGCTTTAGATATAACACTTAGTCTCATTGATATTTCTATCCGTTTCTGTGATTAGTTAACATACAAATAGAAGTACCTTGTCGTTCAGTGATATCGCATCTACAAAACTTATTATATCTCCAAATAGATTGTCATATTAATCATTGTTTATAAGGTAAACTATTTATTAGATTATATGTACACAAAAGTGAGTAGATTATTTACTCTACGTTTTGACCACAATTTGAAGCTAAGAAATATTAGTATACTAACGAAAACTTATTTACACTCAGTTTCATGAGTGAAATCTTTCAATGAATGTTTTTTGAATCAATCGTTCTCATATATAGCTGTCATTTTGATTAGTGTAGGAATGAAGTAAGATCTTTTCCGTATAACCTTCAAGAGGATTTAATAAACATTTCTCCACGATTTGTTTTCAAGTTTCATTGCGAAGTTAAGGGATCTTTATTTCAAAGACAACTTTATATAATTGATCAATTAACAGATTGTATTTGTAGGAAATTGATCTCAAAATACCACTGAAAACCAAAAAGCATAAGATGAACATCCGAGTATGAGACCCTTCAAAAGTGAATACTCACGATTTATTAATCAATTAAAAGTGATTATCTTTCTGCTGTAGTTTTATGATGAGTAAATTAGTTAGTCATTATAAATATCTTCATTGGACTTGTTATTTCAATGAAACAAAACATTAAGTTTTAAGATTAAAAAAATCCCATAATACAAACCATAAATAAACATTAAAAAACTGACCTAAACGACGTTTGTTGTAACAACCGACCCAGTTTATCGTAATAATCAATATTAGTAACCCATACTTGCATATCGCTAGGCATTATAGTCAAGTGATTCCGTGAAGTTAATTTACCCAGATAACGCGGAAAGTTGATCTAAGTGTAGAAGTAAATAAAATAAAATAATTTAACAAATGAATTTAAGCTCCAACCCCTTGTATTAACTAATGGCTATTTTAATTTAGTAGATAAGTGGATAGAGTGACGGTATTTGGATCGAACGATATTGGATTCGAGTCTGGGAGTGAACATCAACTCTGGGGTATAGGTTCATCCAGCTGACTAGCCCAAAGTGGGATGAAACGCGCGTCCTGGATTCAAATGCTAGCCTTTATCTATCTCTGCTCATAATACTTGTGACCTGAGGCAATATCAAGGCAATCCCCACAGGATGCACATATATCAGTAAAAGACTAATCAATTGCAGTCATAAACATCAATAGGAAGTTTCAAGCAAACAGTACCAATAAATTTACAAATGTTAGATTGAGTTTTATAAATAGGAACAAACCAATTAATTTTTCTCTTGGATATAGCAGTTGATAACCTTTCAGTTGTGTAGACAGTTTATCAAATGAATCATTACCTAGAAATTTTATGAAACCGGCATTATTCTTAGTTGAGTCATATCAGTCTAGAAACTAAGGAAAACTGAATTCAGCTTTTGAAGTGACTCTGGTTGACGGAATAACTTTTTAAGCTGGAAACTAATATAGAGATAAGTATCATTACCAAAATTTGACTTGATAATTTCAAATAAATGAAGTATAGGGTGGATTGTTATAAATAAAATTATTATATTGTAATATCTCAATGAGTAGAAAAATTAAATTTTCTGGCGTTTCATGATTCGCTGTAGGCCACAAAACGAATCTTTGTAACTAAAGTATATATAAAGCATTAAAAAACGATCACCATTAAACAGACCCTTCCTAAAAATGTTTTTTAAAACATTCGTCTTCTTAATAGTTTTAATTGTTCAGTTGTTATTTACATGTCTCGTACCGATTCCCTCAGATTTTGTTTGTCAATAAAATGTTTTCGAATTTTCCCTAAAATAACTTGATTAACTTATTCCAGAAACTGTCTTCATTTTTAAAAAAAAGTATAAATCTGTCTGGCAAAATTCATCTATGGCATTTGAGTATTGTTTCGACGTAGTAGTTTCATTTCACTTTAAACGATATGAATGTGAACGAGTACTAGTTTCTGTTATCATCATTATAAGCAAAGATAAATGGTGGGTGGCAGTGGAATCTAGAGAATGAGTTTCATCCTTTTCAAGACTCGTCAGCAGAATACTCGTGACTTAAGGCAATATCGAGGCGATCCTCACACGATATACATATACCAATGCGAGACTGATCAATTGCAATCCTAAACAATACCATGTGAATTTATTTGACACTATTATTAACTGATGGAATATACACAAATTTATCTAATCATATATATAAGACTTATAGGTACACTCTAATTACCACACTATTACAAAATTAATACCTACTTAATATATCCCTAGTGAAACCATACATTTCTTTCGTTTTTTTCTGTTTATTTACACGCCTGACAAAATACAATTCATTCTACGTAATATTCTATATGAAATAATTTTAAAAGTGAACGAAGAGAAAATGGGTTTTGTGGAGATCTCAGTAATTTCATAGTTGAAATCATGAGTCAATTGAAGCTAGACCACCATGGAAAACCTGGAATCACTGAATGGCCGTTCCGTCCTATTATGGGACTCCTCAGCAGTGCGCATCCATGATCCCACCACGCGAGATTCAAACGAATGAATAAGATTTCTGTTATTATCATCAATATACTACTAAATTATTATACTAAAATGTTATGCAGAATAATTTGTAATGATCATAGAAATCAAACAATCATTATATAGTACTATTTTATAAATTGGATTGAATTGATCTAAATGGAAAAGTAAAAAGAGAATTTACATAATAATCAGTATCAGTCAAGTGTTGTTAAGTATGGAATCAAAAAACTATTCCAGATTATCCACTTAAATAAAGAGTTACTTTAAAAAAGTTGATTTTTAATGTAACATATAAAATGGGACTCTAATTATTAAGTATTTTTATTGACTACTGATTTGTGAATGGTTTATAGTATTTTTAAATATAATAAGGTCTATTTATTTGCTCTTATATTTAGAGTGTAATAAGGAATTTGTACATTGAAGTATGTATTGTAATCTAAAGTTTACAATTTGAATGATTGAATTTATGAGTCGATCTAGGCTTTATAACCGTTGAAAACCTGTAAGAACAGGGCAATTGTTTCGTCCTAGTATAGGACTCTTCGACAGTGCACATTCACGATCCAACACGAAAGGGATGCGAGCTCATGACCTTCAGTCTCATACGTGAACGCTTAACCTGCAAAACACTGGACCGTTATTCAACGGTTTTAATGTCTTACTCTTCGTAGATGAGCATTGCTGAGGAGTCTCATACTAACACGAAACGGCCATCTAGCGCTTCCAGATTTTCAGTAGTGATCTAGCTTACATCGACTAATGATTTCAACTATTAAACACGTTAAAACTCCATAAATACCTATTCCAAATATAGTTTATAAGTTATTTAATGTATGATTTTAACTCATTTGCTTTAAACAAAAATTAGCAAACTACTTCAAGGCATCGCGTTGCATAAACAAGATATGTTGTTCGGATAGAATTTTTCCTAGTTAAAATATTTATTTTGAATATTCATGTTCAGTGTATCAAGTGATATAATTGCTAATATAAAATATACTTCTGGTTAAAGTGAATAATAATCATTTCATTGCTAAAATTCAATAGATTGAACTTCAGTATTAAAACAAGTCGTGCAAAGCTAGTAATAAACAAAGGGCATGCCAAGTATAGTGTAATATTATGTCTATATTGAATGAAAAGAAGATTGAAAATCTGCTCGAAATAAGCCACTAAAGATACCTCTTAGATATTAATAACCTACAATTCAACCAGATACTGTTTCACGTCTATCGAGTCTCATTAGAATATGTCAAAAACGTTTTGTTGGATCGTTAATTAAAATATAACTAGTTTAATGAAACTGAACGGAAGACTATGTATTTTTTTGATGGAAACCTCTAATTATTTTGCAATCAGATACAAAACATTTTCAATTCGGATACAACATACATTGTGGTGAGGGCTATTTATGTCCACATAAATAGCCTGGGGTTATCCGAATAGCTAGGATACGAATAAAACGTTCAACTTACGAGTCATAACATATGGTAATGGTCAGATATAGAATGTATTTTGGCAGAAGACCGATAAGCAAAGAACTGAAATGAAGCGCAATCCCTGGGAAAATGCATGAAAAATGAATTTGGAGGAGATGGACTGATATTTGCAGAAGGGAAAGTTAAGATTTAGACAATTGATTGTTATTTTGCAAATTTACTGTTTGCTATACGGTTATCAGAACTTAGTGAGATAGTATGTAATTTGTGCTTGAATATGTATATTCGATTGTCTCCAGTCGTGTTCTGTTCACTACAACATCAATTTTCCGGATTGTTTGAAAATATTTTTGTTAAAAAATATGATTTTGTTTTTAGCAATGAAACTTTTATAAACTGTACATGATTCTAATGCTAAAGTGAACTGTTTCATAAAGATATAAACCGACAGTTGTAAAAACAAAGTAAATTTATGTTGTATACTACTATTATTTGTTTTATAAGTATATGTACATTGTATAAACTCACTTATACCAACTATTTAGAATAGATATTATGACTCGAAAATGCAAAGGAATTGGCATGCAGTATATAGATACAACATGTCTAAAATATGTATATATCTAGTGTATATATCTAGTATAATGGAAAAATGATCATATTTAATGCCGATGTCAATTTATGGAAGATTTTTGTATTGCTTATAAAACTAAGTATCATATACAATTGAGTTCATTTATATTTATTAATAATAATAATAATAATAGTGATCATAGTAAAAAGAATTGTCGCCATAGAAATCTAACCAAAGTGAATGAATTAGCCAGTGGATTAACCATTGACAAGAAAATACAATCTTGAAAAATCAAATAAATGACCCCCCCCCCTTAAAAATGACTTTGTTTCATTAATTTTGTATTGAACGGAAATTAAGTTACATTATCGTTTTATGCAAAATTATACATCATTTACACATCTTTCTTTTTAATTGTCTTTTACATACACTACCATACTGTTGTTATTCTGATTATACTTTATTCTCAATCTCCTATTGGTAATCATTCTACTTTCTATTACTGTTACATACTACTCATAACTGTCCACATAAGAGGTAATTATACAAAGCATTGGCCATTTATGGTTAATACAGCTTATCGTACGATATTTTGAGTATTAAAAAATTCTTATGGTCTTATTAATGTTATATGATGAAAATAAGTATGTGCTTTCTAACAATCATACGCTAACAAACTGCTATAATTAATGTATGTACTTATCACCATTTTCAAATGAATGTAGTTTCAATAAAGGAGTTTATGAAAATTCACTTAATTTGTTGGTTGATTTTATCACATACGCATTTGGAGGATACCTTATAGATGAAGACTGTTAGGATATTCACAGGAATATCCCAAAAATTATCTCGAATGTAAATTGGCATGTTTTCAGTCTCTTCACATATTTTATATGTTATTTCCTATTGGCCATTATTACAGTTGTCCTAACTATTACTTTCATGTGTTGTTTCCCTATTGGTCAATTTTGAGTTGTCCTAATTATAATCTTTCGTGTCCTTCCTTTGCATTGGTTACTGTTAATAGTTATGGTAACTGTATAAATATGCCTTGTCTGTAAACCATTTTTATTCTGCTGCTGACCCCATAAACAATTTTCATTTGACGGCTGTGTTCTGATTTATTGGAGTTGGGTAACAGTATTGGGGTCGAACTAGAATATCTGAATTTGTTCAACCGGTAGAATTTCGTGGAGTCTTATCGCAATACGCAATAATTTCGCGACGTAACAAAGACCAAGTGGTTTTAATGAGTAAACGTGTGCTATAAAAGTCAATGGTCTTGGATTTTATCCTTGACTGGAAGAACTGGACGGCCTTTTTGTTTTATTGTGGGACTCTTCAGCAGTGTAAATTCCACGATCCCGCCTCGTGAGATTCGAATCCCTTCTGATATTTTTAGAAGTGTTTACCATTTAATTTTCAATAAAAATAATCTATAGTTGTGTTTTTCTCCATCCTACAGTGAAATCTTGACTATTCATACAAATTAATGGTCATATGTGAAAATTGGCCGGAAATTTATTTTATTCAATTTTGTAGCTATGAAGCTAAGGTATAGAGAAGATACAAAGAAAAAAAGAGGAAAAAAATAGACAAGGCGAATAATACTCAGGAATTAGAATGAAACATGAATGAAATGATGGGTTAATGAATGTATACTGATTAGATAGGTTTTGATATACAATTTTTAAATAATAATTCGGCGAGATTATAATTTATGGACGAACCAATCAGAATTAAGGTAGCAGGTCTGAGATTTTGGCACGTTATTCATCCACTCATCTGGCTAAATACCATTTGGGCATTATAGTTGATGTCAGTTCGTGATGAAAACATTAAACATATTTTCTAAGCCTAACTTTTAATTATAAATCCTAATCCTAGTTCCTCGTACTAATTCATAACCCTCAGTTAACCCTAGTAAGTAGATGACATTTTCAAGGCTATTTTAGCGTTGCTCAAAGGTCGTCGATAAATTACAGTCTCACTAATATATCTTGTAACTACCCCTATGAGAGAATACGCATTAAACAGTATTCAGTGTAGAATCACTGTCATTTGTGACACAGGGTCTATTCTATTTTCTTTGTATATCGGCTGTGATAAAACTAAGGTTAGAGAAAGATGTAGGTGATATGAAACATGTTTTGATATTTCAGTCAATGTAGATCAAAGAATCCAACTGCTTTATTGATTTTCTCCAGCCTTATTATTAATAATTTTTTTAGTTTTCTTTTTTCAAACCAACTAATCAAATAACAACGTTATGTTGAAGAATGAAGTACTTAATTTCACAATGTACATATAATTTAAATGAATACAAATATTTCATATTATGTAGTTTGAATGATGTCAGTTAGACTAAAGAGGATAAATATACAGAGAGTAATGAAAATGTTTTTAACAGTTGAGTTCATGATTCTATCTAATCTAGACCACCAGTCAGTGGAGTTCATTCCATGTCGAATGGAGACAGGTATTCACCTCAGATAATGGATAAAGAATTGCATAAGATCATAAATTGGTTAAAGTTAGATATTAAAACCGTTGAATACCGGCTCAGTGATCTAGAGTTTAAGCATCCGGATGCGAGACCGAAGGTCCTGGTTTCGAGTCTCTTTTGTGCCTAATTATGGATACTCACTGTTAAGGAGTCTCATACTAGAACAAAATGACCGTCCAGTTCTTCCAAATTTTCATTGATGATCTGACTTATACCGACTCACGAATTGGACTATTAAAAATTACTATAATCTTCACAAACCCCCTATTCTGATACTTATAAAAATGGCCAATTAAGAAAAGTATTCGGTCATATTAATTTGTTAATCTTTCTTTTATAAATAAACAGTGAATTGAAGCAGTCACTGAACTTCCTTTGAAGGTTTTCTTTTCGTAGTTAACTAAAAACTTATTGTACTGTAATTTAAAAACTTACATTATGCTCTTGTTTATGTATTACATATGAATAAAAAAAACAACAACAACAAGAAACAAGAAAGAAAAATCAATGAAAATCGTCAACTGTTTATCGTTTTTATCTTGGTAGATGCAAAAGAAACAAAAAAACAAAACAACACTGTACACCTTGGGAACAAGAAATAAACAATCAGTGAATTAAATATTCTTTTATCTTATAAATGTAGTATAACTAATTTTTTTCCTTTCTCTTAAAATAATCACATTGTCTTTATACGTTTATATATTCAAACCCAGGACCTATCAGTCTGGCACGTGAATGCTTAGCCTCTATACCACAGAGCCGGCATCCAACGGTGTTAATGTCTAACTTCAATCAATAGTCGAAGTTGAACATCTGTCCACCGTTGTCGTCAGTGAGTTGCTATCTCAAAACAGACATAGTTGAACTCCACTGATCACCGCTTCTCACTAGCACTCCAGGAAATACCTCTTGAAACCAGTAACTAGTGAGCACGTGTCCACTGCTTCCATGTTTTCCATAGTGGTATTGCTTCAATTGATTCATTATCTCAACTAATCAAAAATTTTATATTGAAGATTATCAATTCAATATTTTCATTACAAATGTCGTTATTTTTAGTAGTAATGTTATGTTTTGCAGACAGTAAGATGTTTTACAGAATGAGTAATACTGTTTATTTGGAAGATAAAACAAATAAAACAAACAAAGTCATAGGTGTTTGTTCCGATGATAAATATACTTAATGTAAAAAGGTTGAACACCTTCAGTGTTTTTAGATATGTATCATTTACTTTCTTAACTAAACACAAATTTTTATATATAGTTGAAATCATAAATCAATTGAAGCTAGACCACCATGGAAAACCTGGAAGCACTGAATGACCGTTTCGTCCTATTGTGGGACTCCTCAGCAGTGCGCATCCACGATCCTGCAAATTGTATACTTCTGTTTGATAACTCAGATTTATTTATGTTAACTGAATTTTTGATAATTGTCTATGATCATCTCAAAGTGATATTAAACTAAATAAATAATCTCTGTCAATCAATATCAGGTTTGTAATCATTCAACAACATGAATTTGCTTTGAGCATCTAAGTTCATGTATAATAAGCATGAAGTTAAGAAATGATTGATTGTATAGTGAATAAAGCTTGTGAATATATTCAGAAGATATTTTGGAATCATCTATAGATCGATAGGTATAAAATAACCCAATATCTCAATAGTATAATAAGAAGACGAAGATCACCAGGACCGACACAAGTAAACTGAAGACTCGAGTGTACAAGAAGCCTAACCACAATGATTGCATTCTCAACTACAGTAGCAATAACCCAAGAGCTCACAAAATCAACTGCGTACAATCTTTGTTCAAGAGGGCGAGGACACTCTGCAACGTAATTACAGCACGGGAAAATGAGGAAAAATACTTGAAAACCATCCTTCAAAAGGATAGCTACCCAATCAACTTCATCAAAAAATACCAGCCGCACCCATCAGCAGAAAGAAAGTCGAGTACAGAAATCAACAAAAGAATCACCCTACCATACATAAAAGGTATATCAGAAACGACAACGAGACTGTTGAAAACCTTCAGAATAGGTGTTGCTCACAAACCAACAAAATCATTCCATTCAGTCTTATGTAAACCAAAGGATTAAATGAGAAAAGAAGATGAAACAAAAATAATCTACAAAATAAATTGTGCCAAGTGCGACAAACACTACATCGTACAAAGTGGACGCCATCTTCATCTTCGCATGCATGAACATCAATTAGCAGTCAAACGCCATGACATGCCTTCACTTATATCAATGCACATAGACTACTGCAGACACATATTCGACTAGAAAAATGTAGAGATTTTGGATAGAGGCAATTCCAAAAACACCAGAGAATTTTTAGGACTTGACACTCAGGTCAATCAGCAATAAACAAACACATTGAAATCAATTCATTTTATCAACCAATCAGGAAAATTATGCAGAAGCATAGAAAAAAAATTCAAACCAGTGGGAGATGCATCCAAAACAAAGAAGTAAACAATGACAGATTTAAAGCCAACAAGAACTAATCAACATCGAGATGTACAGCATAAGTTGTGAACCACATGTGGAGAAATACAAACATTTCACTTCCGTTTTGATGATATCTTTCAGAAGGACGATGAAAGCTTCACGACTAAGCCATCCAGCTCATAGACCAAAACTCCATCAAAACCATCCACCTGAGTTACAAATCTTCTCCACCATCTCATCATCAGAACTATGTAATGGTATATTAGCGCAATACATTTCGAACAATCTGATCATATATATACTTGTTAAGAACATTTATACATAAAAATAAAAGGTCAACTTGACTAGAAGCCTTAGTCATACGAAAATTCAAACCCTCCAATTGTGTATTCGAAAACAGTTTGTTCTCACCTTAAAACTACCTTGGTAATATTAGCTTATTATCCAGAGTGATGAGGTTTCTAATTGTTTTCACAGTATTTCCTTGTCTCCTTTTAACGCTCCCTATTACTAGTCTAGTTCTGATAATCTTCATCTTCCTAATACACTATTGAAATTAATCAGATGGATTAAATGCTTTAAATCCTATATTTCTTATTACATATTCATCTACAATTTGATATTAATACACTATCAGTAATACCATTGAATTGAATTACATCAGATTTTGATTAAAAACTTCTGTTGGTTTGTTTTTTCATACCCTAGGTAACATAACACTAGATTCAATTTCACTTTATTATTTATGTAATAATGGCAGAAAACAATATGCATTATTTAAAACTGTTGTCAACAGAAAAAATTTAATATTTCTAGTATTTGGTTACCATGATAATCAAGTTTATATAATAAACACTAATGAAAAAGTCATATGTAGTCTATAGAAAATAAGTGGGCACAATATAACATAGATACTATTGCCTGTCTCCATATAAAACTTGTACATTAAAAAAAAATTTAACTGGTTGTAATTAGTCGACAGAAAACTTGAAACTAACAATAAGTGTTCATCCACATTTCCTATTTACAATGTTGAAGCAAGTGTTACTGCGCCTATATCCAAGGCATAATTACAACTTATACAGCTCATTAATAACTTGTTGAAAGTTGACTGTTAGTGATATATGTGTAAGTTACTTGTGAACTTCTGACTGTTGAATGATTGTTAAAATGCTATTCTTCACTGAGATAAACTGACTTAAAACTTAAAGCCAATGCGTTGTTGAAAATTTCTGTTTTATTGTTTTAAAGAGTTATTCATTCTAATTTCGAAAACCTTAAAATACATTGTAAGCAAAAATAGATAGTGGCTAACAGTGGAATCCATTTGCACGCGCGTTTCGTCCTATACGGGACTCGACAGAGGGATATACCTGCATCTCAGAGTTGATGATCACCCTGGGACTCGAACCCAGCACCTTTCGCTTCAAACGCCATCGCGTTATCCACTCGGCCACTGAGTCCTAATAGCCATTTGCTTGTGCAATGGGGTGAAATTGGAATTTACTTAGTATTATTTGTTTGGATTTTCCCATTGATGTTTTTAGGACTGCAACTGCAACTGCAATAGGACGAAACGCGCGTCCTGGATTCCACTGCTAAACACTGTCCATCTTTGCTTAGAAGGCTTGTGAATTTAGGCTATATCGAGGCAATACGCACAGTATGCACATATGCCAATTAGAGACTGACCAGTTGCAGTCCCCAAAACATCAATGGGAAGATCCAAACAAACAATACTAAGTAAACTTAAAATACATTGTTACGTCCTTGATTTGTCTACCTACTAATATGAAGAAGATAGCTTCTCTCAATCTAGATTAAGACCTTGACAAGATGGCTAACTGGTTTAATCTTGAGGTTAATGCGCTTGAGTTCGAAGTGAGACTAAGTACTTGGAGTAGAGAGACGAAAACTATTCCAGCATTTGATTGGTTGACAAGAGGTCAACAGAGAAGGCGAGTCAATAGGAACACTACTCGATTTATTCCCAAATCTGATTAACACTCCGATCTGGTTCCGATTCAGATTAGTGTAAAAAAACTTTAGTGGATGACTAGCATGACCTCAACGAACAAACAATTATAAAAGTACAAATATGTCCAAACTGAGTATTATGATAGAAAAATAGGGTACGTTTAAATCACAATAGCTGAAGAAAAAAGCTATGGCAGTGAATCATACGTTAAACGAAAGCTTATGGTTTGTATGATAAACTAGGTACAAAAATAAATGTATTTTACAAGCTTTGAATTAAATCAAGTAACGTCACCAAGAGTAGCTTCCGTTGTTTGTCAAGGCTTTTTGTTTCTTTTTTCACATCATACGTACTTTCCAAGATAACTAGAAGAGACTCCTTTTGTATTCTTGTGTTTGACATCAAGGATTGAATTTAGTTAAATCACCATTGAAACCAAAAAGGGATTGGATAACTGTTTTATTCTAGTCTGTGACAATTCATCAGTGAGAACCCACGATCTTATCTGGTATTTAGTCTAAGACAGTCGTGGTTCAAGCGATAGCATTACTTATCAAAAGTTTCTATCGAGTCACTACATACTGCGCCTATTATTTATCGTTAATGATGATAACTCTTCAAATCTGAAAATGTTAAAATCCTAACTGTTGCAAGCGAGTTTTACCACGTGAATGTATACAATACAACCTAACATTTCAACCAGTTTTACAACAAATAGAAAATAAGGTTTATGTCCATTCATTTTAGCCCATTCGTGTTCGTCAAATTTTTTTGCTAACCAAATAAAAAGATTAGGTGTCATCTAGAAATAGAAAGATACTGATAGTTAAACGCACAGACCACTTTATGCAGTTAATATGCGGCAAAAACGAGGAAGACTAATGCTCTGTGCTTGACGGTCGATCCAACACTATCCCAGAACGATAAAGAATAACAAAAGATCAATGATCTGCAGTTCAAGATCTCTATGACATTTCAGATAATCATTTATATACATAGAGAACCAGACCACTCAGGAGATCAATTAAATAACAGCATTATCTCGGTGAAACAATATGAATGATGAAAAAAATTGATTACTGGTTAGCAGTGGAATCGAGAATGCGCGTCCCGTCCTAATTGGGACTCGTCGGCTAGGTGAGCCTTCATCTCAGAGCTGAAACAAAATTAGTAACCGATATTAAATAAGTCACAACGGTGTATTTCAGAAGGCGACACAAAGCGGTAACTACAGTTCATTTTTGGATAGCCTAAAACGTAAAGCTACAAGCATACCAGGGAATTTGAACAGAAAATCTAAAACGCGTGTGTAAGCAAATACAGAGGCAAATTCAGAGTCGAATCAATTAGTGAGATTCAAGCCTATATATATATGAAAAAGCGAATGGTTCATCGAGAAGCTTACATTTAATCTAGAGAGTGATATGTGAGTAGGCTTTCACATGTGATCAAGTATACATGATCATACAGGCATGATCACGATAATAATAATACAAAGATATAGGCAAGTTATGACTGTTCAAATGACACCATCTATTAATTCAGTTGGTTGAAGGGCTTGACAAAAATTACCATAAACAAACCTAATTGTAGGAGAGGTGGTATACTTCTAAAAGCTTCTATATCATTCTTACACATTGAATATATACCAGTGGTAAGGTCTTATAAAATTATTTTACTGTGAATATGTATATACAGTCTCTACAATCACGTCGGCTTATTTCTTTAAACATGAAGCTAACCACATTCTTATTGATCTGTTACAATATAGTTTCATTAATACATTTCCGTATTTGGTGTTTTTTGTAATTCTTCTCACGTCGGAACATAACTTTGTATGAAATTTCACATATTTTTTTGTTTACTATCATTTACGAGGCTTTTAAGTAAACAATAAGTAGTATATATAGTTTATTAAATAAATTGAAGCTGTGATAATGTATGTCTTATTTACAGGGACTTTTGGAGAAAAATGCATGAATAATAACCGGAAATTGAACAATGGTCTGTATGATACAAGAAGCATAAAAAGAAACTACCGTAAACTCAAAAATATACCGAAACATTGTAGTGAAACACTAAGAAAATTATAATTTTTTTAAAATAGAAATTATAACATTCCAAATTATTAGTTTGTGTGTTGGTATTTAATGAAGAATTTTAGACCTGGAATTACTGTCAAATAACAAGAACTGTGAAAATATTCATCTTATAATGTTACTACTATTACTACTACTACTACTACTACCAATGCTACTACTCATACTATGGTGTTCACTACTTATGCAGACAGATATAAAAAGTATAAAGCAGGAATAGGAAGTGGATTGTTTACCAGCAAAAGATTAAAATCAAGAAAACAAGAAGAAAAATGGAGAACAATCAGAAAAACAAGAGAATTGGAAGAATGTTGAAGTATGTAAAGGATAATTGAAAGAAGGTATGCAAATAATCTATTTAGTGTATAATTTTTATATTTTGCAAAATGACTGTGTGATCTTTTATATGACGATAAATTAGTATAACATACATGAATTTCTTTTATTAAACTACCACTACAACTACTACTGATACTGAAACTTTAAGAATACTGAGATGGCCAAATCAAAAGAGGGGGTGATAGAATGCCGTTGTCACAGAATAATCACTAGTGCTACATCTTTCTTGTTAAACATTTTTTGATATTAAAGTTTCAACTGTTATTTGAAATAAAATTAAAAAGATAAACTTTGAAAAGAAGCAAGTTGCTGCAATTTTCAAAAGCTTGGCAACCAAGAAAACCTTATATTCTTCGAAAATGTCAAATCAGATGCAAGTTATTAAATAAAGTGAAAGGTGTTAAACCGGCTAAAATGTAAAGAACCAGATCATTCGAAAACAACCTAGTTATGGTTAAGAAGCAGTTAAATTGTATGTTGATAGGACATGTAGTTAGTTTACCATCTTTTAATCAATGCTAATAAATTACCTCTTTAAAATTTTATGCCTATTATGTATATGTATTTCACATTATATCATTATTAGCTTTATTTAACATTGTATTTTTGGTACAATATAGAATTCTCAACACAAAGTATTTCAATAAGTTTCCTTTTCTTATTTCTTCGTCGATCCTGACGATAAATATTGAGTGATCGCCGGTAAGAATTTAGCGGTCCAGTCAATCGACATCTAAATAATGTACATTCTCTGATTGGGCCTTTTGTAACTTGTACAACGAAAGATGGTAAACTTTTCAGAAACGCACCTCAATATGTTATACGACTAATAGCCAAAATGGTGTATTAAAACAAACAAAATCAAATAACTTGTTGAAATATCTAGATAGCAGGAACAGGTAGCCCAGATGTTTAAACAGGCCGCCATAGTCTGGAAAGATGGGGAAAACTTTACGATTGGTTAACTGAATTCAATTCGAATAATTTGTTATGATAGATAATCATCATAATAGATAATCTTAAGTTTTATAGTTTACTAAATTCGCAGAGTATAGACCCAGTGGTGATGTGAAAAAGAATTTCGTTCGTAATGAATTAAATGAAACTTGAATTGAAAACTTAATAATTATTATCCATTTATGTTAGCTATTCCTTTTGAATATATATATTCCATTATTGAATTGAATTACCATTATTCAAAATGCACTATTTTAATGAATAATGAATAATACATCATTCAGAGCATAAAGTATTTAATGGGTATTTTTTAAGAACAATTAAATCTATCCATACAAATGTGAAAAATGTTTCGTTTTTTTAGTAAAAGGGGTTGACTTGTAGTCTAAAAGCAATTGACTTTAAATAACAACAGTGTATAGATTTAAACTCCAAGTTAATTATCTCAGTTTCTGATGCTACATAGTTCTTATGTAATTAAGGAACACTTGTATAAACAATTTATACTCTATAGTTGAGATATTCCCTGGAGTTCTAGTGAGAAGCAGTGACCAGTGGAGTTCAATCACGTCTATTGTGAGATTTCAACTCACTGGAGACACTTGGTGAACGGTTGCTCAACTTGGTGGATTGGTTGAAGTCACACATTAACACCGTTGGATGCCGGCTAAGTGGTCTAGTGGTCTAGCGCTTGCGCGCGAGACTGGTAGGTCCTGAGTTAGAATCTCGCAAGATGAGATAGTGAATGCGCACTACTGAGGAGTCCCACATTAAAACGAAACGACCGTCCAGTGTTTCCAGGTTTTCCATGGTGATCTACATTCAATTGACTCATGAATTCAACTATAAAATTACTGAAATCTCCACAAAAACCCCTTCTGATAATTTATACTCTGTAAAATATGAGGCATATTATCTAACAATCAGTATTAAAATAATATAATTGATATTAAACTGTATTGAAATACTAAATGATGAATTGCAACTAAACTTTCAAAAGTTTACAATTCAGTGTATGATGTAGTTCGATTGTTATTTAACTTTCTATAGGTTGCTGTACAACTTGGAATCTAAACTTCAATAGTTTATTGGAAAGATGAACTCCTTTATGTAACCCACTAATAAAGGATTTCAACCACAATTGATTGATCACTGGGTGGTGATCAATCTCATGCGTGTCAGGTCCTTAGTGCTGATCGAATGCTATCGATCAAGTTGCAATGTGGCCACCAGTCTAGGTGGCTCGACACTGCGGGCACTATATATATTAGGGTAACATGGTGGTTGGAGGTGGTCAACAGGAAACCCTGGACCCGGGTTTCGTACTACTTGGCACTCGTCAGCAAGGTGTACCTGTAATCTTGAGGGAACTGACGCGGGATCGAATCCGCCAGGGAGCATCAGTTCCCTCAAGATTAAAGGATTTCAACATTTAATCTCCTATTTTTGTCCTTACAACTCTCACTTACCTTTTAATATGCCTTTCTAGCTATTTTTGGTTACATGTTAGTTGTTATGCATAATTACATAATTTCTAAGTGAAATTTTTATTTCTTCGATTGGTTTTGGAAAAAAGATTAATCATTCCTTTTTGTTATATACGCTGTTATATACAAGTATTGTTACCTTATCCATCACTGAATACTTAGATGTTTTAATAGATTACTTATCATAGTATAGTCACTTTACTATAAATATATTCAGTACAAAAAAATTAACAGGTTGACACGGAAACGTAATGTTCATGCAAGCTGAAATAATTTTTACCTAAATCATTTATAATGAAAGGATTCATTATTTTGTAAGCATTGAACAGATTTAACACATTGAATAGATAAAAAACCTATTGAATAACTTAATTAATTAGTCGATCGAATCTAGATCATAAAAAAAACCTGGAAATAGTATGGGACTCCTACGTAGTGCGCATCCACGATCCCGCCTGCGGGATTCGAATCCAGGACCAATCGGTCTCGCACGCGGACGTTTAATCTCTAGATCACTGAGCCTGCATCCAACGATGTTAATGTTTAACTTCAACCAATTCGTCAAATTGTACTACCGTCAACCATTGTCTTTAGTGAGTTATTATCTTTACAAAAGCTTCTTCTGAGAAACCTATTTAGTTTAATCTTTATTTATTTGTACTCTCAATTAAGATATTTATTATTCATTGACGATTAATAATTAATTCATACTTATAATGACAAATTATGAGATGAAAAACAAATTAAGCAACAAAAATAATCATAAATATTGATAAGTATGTTTCTTGTTCTATCTTAATTAGTAGAAAAAATTGTATTTCTGACGTTTTGTCACTTAATGTAAACCACTTCTTCAGAGTAAATAACTAACTAACATTAAATGAACACATGTTTAAAATGGTATAAAGGAAACAATGCAGTATACTTTTACTTACTTACTTACTTACGCCTGTTACTCCCGATGGAGCATAGGCCGCCGACCAGCTTTCTCCAACCCACTCTGTCCTGGGCCTTCTTTTCTAGTTCTTTCCAGTTCTTGTTCATTCTTCTCATGTCTGTCTCTATTTCTCGGCGTAATGTGTTCTTTGGTCTTCCTCTTCTCCTTCGACCTTCAGGATTCCATGTGAGGGCTTGTCTTGTGACACAATTGGGTGATTTCCTCAAAGTGTGCCCAATCCACTTCCAGCGCTTCTTCCTGATTTCTTCCTCCGCTGGAATTTGGTTTGTTGTCTCCCACAGTAACTTGTTGCTGATAGTGTCTGGCCATCGGATCCGAAGTATCTTGCGTAGACAGCTGTTGATAAACACTTGTATCTTCTGGATAATGGCTTTCGTAGTTCTCCACGTCTCTGCCCCATACAGAAGAACTGTCTTGACATTTGTATTGAAAATTCTAACCTTGGTGTTGGTTGACAATTGTTTTGAGCTCCAGATGTTTTTCAGCTGTAGGTATGCTGCTCTTGCTTTGCCGATCCTCGCCCTCACATCTGCATCTGATCCACCGTGTTCATCAATGATGCTGCCCAGATATGTAAAGATTTCCACATCCTCCAAAGCTTCTCCGTCAAGTGTAATTTGATTGGTGCATATTGTATTGTATCGGAGAGTCTTGCTTTTCCCTTTGTTTATATTGAGACCTACTGCTGCTGAGGCTGCTGCTACACTGGTCGTTTTCTCCTGCATTTGTTGTTGCGTTTGTGATAGAAGAGCCAGATCATCCGCGAAGTCTAAATCGTCAAGCTGCATCCTGCCTGTCCACTGTATCCCGTGATTTCCTCCAGATGTTGACGTCTTCATAATCCAGTCGATCACCAGGAGAAAGAGAAAGGGTGAGAGTAGGCAACCTTGCCTAACACCGGTCTTTACCTCGAACGAGTCGGTGAGTTGTCCTCCGTGGACGATTTGGCAGTTTAGTCCATCATAGGAGTTCCGTATGATATTTACTATCTTCTCAGGCACACCGTAGTGTCGAAGAAGCTTCCACAGTGTCGTCCTGTCCACGCTATCAAATGCCTTCTCGTAGTCGATGAAGTTGATGTAGAGTGATGAATTCCATTCGATTGATTGTTCCACAATGATACGTAGAGTTGCGATTTGATCTGTGCACGATCTATCCTTACGAAATCCAGCTTGTTGATCTCGAAGTTGAGCGTCCACGGAATCCTTCATCCTGTTTAACAATACTCTGTTGAAGACTTTTCCTGGTATTGAGAGGAGAGTGATGCCTCTGTAGTTGTCGCACTTGCTCAGATCGCCTTTCTTTGGTATCTTGATCAGAAGTCCTTCTTTCCAGTCTGTTGGTACATGTTCTTCGTCCCAAATCTTACCGAAGAGGATGTGGAGTATCTTGGCAGTTGCTGTTACATTTGCATTCAGTGCCTCTGCCGGGATGTTGTCTGGTCCCGCTGCTTTGCCACTCTTGATTTGTCTAATGGCCATGCTGATCTCTTCAATTGTTGGTGGGCCAATATCGATTGGGAGGTCTGTGGGTGCTGCTTCGATGTTGGGTGGGTTCAGTGGAGCTGGTCGATTCAAGAGTTCTTTGAAGTGTTCTACCCACCTGTTTCGTTGTTCTTCAATATCGTTGATTACTTTGCCTTCCTTGTTTTTCACTGGTCTTTCTGGTTGACGGTAATTTCCAGCAAGTTTCTTTGTTGTATCATACAGTTGTCTCATGTTTCCCTCTCTTGCAGCCTTTTCCGCTGTCATCGCTAAATCTTCCACATATTTACGTCGGTCGGTCCTGATGCTCCTCTTCACTTGCTTGTTTGCCTCTGTGTATTCGGCTTGTGCCTTGGCTTTTTCTGCTCTTGTTCGGCTGATATTGATTGCTACCTTCTTGTTCCTCCTTGCTTCAATTTTATCCAGTGTACCAACAGTGATCCATTCCTTGTGATGGTGCTTCTTTTGGCCCAGAACCTCCTGACATGTTGAAACGATTGCCTCCTTGATACCTTTCCAGCTGCTCTCCATGGTGGTTCCCTCTTCATTGAGTAGGTTATGAAAGGCCTGGAACCTGTTGCTGAGGGCTATGTTAAATTCGTTGAGTTTGTCAGCATCTCGAAGAAAGGCCGTGTTAAACTTTTGTGATGTTGTCCGCGCCATTGTCCAGTGCTTCTTGAGTTTTAGTTTGATCTTGGCGACCAGCAAATGGTGATCGGATGCTATATCAGCTCCTCTCCTGGTTCTCACATCCTCCATCGTCCTCCTGAACTTTTTGTTGATGCAGACATGGTCGATTTGATTCTGTGTAGTGTGATCCGGTGAAATCCAAGTGGCTTTGTGTATGTTTTTGTGTGGGAATATGGTGCCACCTATGACCAGTTTATTGAAGGCACATAGGTTTGCAAATCTCTCACCGTTTTCGTTCCTTCCTCCCAGTCCATGTTGTCCCATGACGTCTTCGTATCCAGTGTTGTCCTTTCCAACCTTGGCATTGAAATCTCCCATTAGAATGGTCAGGTCCTTGGTTGGGCACTTCTCAAAGATTGACTGCAGCCTATCGTAGAATTGGTTTTTAGCGTCTTCATCGTAGTCGTTGGTCGGCGCATAGCATTGGATGATGTTCATTGTAATGCCCTCTCTCTTTGTTCTGAAGGAGGCTTTGATGATCCTCGGTCCATGAGATTCCCATCCTATAAGTGCATTTTGTGCTTTTCTAGACAGCATCAGTGCCACTCCTTGTGTATGTGGGGCATTTTCTTCTTCATGACCGGAGTATAACAGAAGTTCCCCTGAAGACAGTCGTTGTTGTCCAACCTGCGTCCAATGTGTTTCACTGATTTCAAGCACTTCCAGGTTGTATTTCCTCATTTCCGCAGAAATTTGGAAGACTCTGCCGGTCTCCCACATTGTCCGGACATTCCATGTACCTATAAAAATTGTCGCTCTGGTTGTAAGAAGGTGCATCGGCCTCATGACTTCCGAAGGAACTCGGCTTTCATCATGAGACGTCATAATTATTCCTTCTACTCCCAGGGCAGAGTTTGAATGGTTTGAATGAATTTTTCTGGTTAGCGTTTTTTTAGCGAGTTGATTTTCTACGGGATGGGGTCGCTAACCCCATGCCCAACCCTCCTCCTTTACCCGGGCTTGGGACCGGCAGTAGCCCCTGGAGGAGCTACAGGCGGAGTTGCAGTATACTTTTAGTACAGTAAAATTCATAATAGGTCCGATCATGTCAATGCCAAAGTATTTTTGGTCAATGTGAATTTGTATGACCTGTCACTGTATTAGTTTATGAGCCAGAATGTGGGTATGAAAATGAATGTATTTGTTATATGGATTTGTGGGATTGAAATTAGGTGTGTGTGTGTGTGGAGATTGTGTGGAAAATAGATAATGTCAAATGTGGTTGTTTGAATAAACAGTTCAGTTTAGGTAAATAGTCAGACTTTCTTTCCTACTGAGAGCAGAGGGCATTTTGTGAAACACTTGGACTACCCACTACTTTTTAATGGTTGGAGAAACCTTTCCGAATTATTTTGATATTTTTACTAGCAATTTGGTGATTATTGAAAAAAGCATGTGGATTGAAACCTGAAAATTTCCAAATTCTACAAGATTATTAGGAGGTCTTTTTGTATAACCTAAATGTTTCTTGGCAAGAGTCGAGATCTCACGGGAAGACTTTCCAATATAGAATGCATCACAATCGACACAGTCTAATATGTAGACAAGATTTTGAGTAGAAGTGGACGAAATTTTATCTTTAATTCTAACTAAAGTGTTTCCTAAGGTGTAAGTTGTCTTATAGAATGCTTCAATTTTGTCAGTTTTTAATATCCGTTTAAATTCTTCTGTTGCACCTTGGCGGTAAGGTAAAAATACTGTACCAATCTAAGGTCTTTCATTGGGATTGTTTTGTCTTATTATGTTTTTAATAATATTTTTAGGAAAATGATTAGAAAGTAGGATGTTAATTATATTCTCCTTTTCTTTCAGGTTGTCTTTTTCTGAGGTATTGATTTTGATTGCTCTTCTAAAGACATTTAGGACTAAGGAGACTTGCGCACTGAATGGATGTACAAAGTTAAAATCAATATGCTGGTTTTAATGTGTCGGTCATTGATATATGGCTAGATCTAGACTTTCATTGGAATCACTTTTAACTAAACAGTCTACGAATGGTAGTTCACTATGTTCATCATCCTTTTCGAAAAAAATTTGATTTATTTTGAGAGCGTGCTTATGTGTTTGGATAAATTCCTAAGAAGAGTCTTTTTAATAGTGACAAATGTGTCATCTACATATCTGAGCCAGATGCATGGTCTGATGGTACTGGCAAAGATGATCGTCTCAATGTGGGACATAAATTTGCAACGATCGACGATACTAAAGATCCCAACGGTTACTCCCCTCGTCAGAAATACAATTTTTCTACTCTTTGGGATATAAAAACAATATATTTATTATTAACTATCTATCGAATGTTCAACTCATTGGAAACTATCAAGTTCAACCTTGATAATCGATATCTATAAGCGTAAATATTGTTTATTCACCTAGCATTGATGCATAGAATATAGTACACAAATAAATCTAATTATAATGATTATTTTTTTTAAAATTTCTACATTAATTAAACAAAAAATTTCTGATCTAATTTAATCCATTATTTTAAACTAAAGATTGATGCATATCATGTTATAATTAGCCTTATTTATTTATTATTTAAACACATAAATATTGGTACAAAGCGGCACCAGATACATATGCGCCACACAAATCTGATTCGATTTGTGTGAGGGCTGTGATACTGACCGGGTGCCTAAACTGAAGCAAGTGGTTTTATTAGGGGCCCACACCCGGAGCCTTTCACTTAAAGATCTGATCCACAAGGAAGTGGAGCATCGTAAGGAGATGCAGTCCCATGGTACTCAGTGACCAACGATTGATCCATACATCATTTGTTTCCTCAGGATACTGGAGCCCATGTGCACCATTGGTTTGGAATCAGGGTTTTTCAACCCCCTTAGGTGGACTCACTGTGTCCACCAGCCCGGTTATAGCGCCGGACATTCGCTTTTCATCCTCTCAATTTCGTAAAAACATTAGTGTCACGAGAAGGTAGTGAGTAGGACTTCCCTGTCAGAGGTTATATAGGCGTGTCCATATGAGAGCATTTGCAGAGGGAGAGTGGATTCTCATCACTCTCGGCTGTACCAGGGCATTTGGGAGCTATTATTATTCTAAAAGAACTTTATTACTGATCAGTATAAATATTGGATATCGTCAGTTTACGATTGGCGTTTAAAAGATTTTAGATGAGACAATTTTTTGGAATTTTTGAAAAAAATGTTTTAACATTTTTGTTATATGGAATTCACCATATATTTGTAACTACCTTCATTAGTAATCCAGCAAATTTCGCCTAGATATTGTGGCAGGCTGTGTTCCACCATGGACTTACCATTGACTAAAGTGAGTGACAGTTGTTCATTATTTAGATTTTACTGAAGTTAAATCTGTTAAAAATTAAATGAAAAGGTCAACCATTGACTGAGAGAATAAAAAGGAACTGAGTTTGACTTCCAATAAAGTAGGGACTACACATTGTAAACTTATGTAAAATAACGGTTTCATGATTTGTGGATTTCAAAAGTTGCTCAGTCTACATCACAAAGTTATATTAGCTATCGTCTAACCGAATAATCTTCATGGAGTGTTTTATATATCTAAAATTTACTATTTCTAATTTTTGAATGTAACGAATGACTTACAAGAGGCGTAACTACTTATCATTATCATGTATGTAGGAAGTCATGTATAATAGTAAAGTTTATCTAATGAATGTTTTATTATTCTATTTGAACTTCAATTCATTTATGGTATAGCGAGACAATCATCTGATTCAATGTCATTATTAATAACAAATTCTCTATATTCATAAACAAACTCAAATAAATAGACTAGATGAATTGCAATTAATCGAAATCGGAGGACGTATTGATTAAAAATTAAATACCAATTAACTATATTACTTATATTCAGACCTCCAAATCTCCACAGTCAACATTGTAATATAAATGAACAATCATTGAATGATAATAGTTTTGTTAAGTCCATCGAAACAAATTTCGATTTTTGATTACATTCCCTGAGGAAACTAGGATCAGAGTGCTGAATGAAATGTTTAGATTACTTTTAATTTCAGTCACTAAGGTTTTAATGTAAAGAATTTCATTTTATTTACATTTGTATGTTTGTCAAAATTAGTAAAATACAATTAATGAAGGGTCTATGTAAATTTATTTTCATCTATCCCTATATAGTGCACGCAGTGTCGAGTCAGATTGCAACTTGGCCGATAAAATTCGATATGCACTAAGAAGAGCTTGACATACGTAACACTGATCAACATCCAGTGATCAATCAATTGTGAATACATATCAGTACTACAGGAGGTCAGTCGCGACCCGGATAGCTCAGTGGTAACTTCTCTGGCTGTGAAGTTGAGTGACACGGGATTGAATCCGTTTGGAAGCATCAGTTCCCTCAAGATTATATGTACACCTGGTTGACGAATGCAAAATAGCATGAAACTTGTGCCCAGGGTTTCCTGTTGACTACCTCTAGCCACCGTGTTATCTGAATATAACGCACGCAATGTTAAGTCACCTAGACTAGTGGGCACATTACAACTTCGTCGATAACATTCGATTCAAAACACCATTCACTGATCAATCGATTGTCAATTTAATTAGTATCAAATGAAAAAAAGTAAAGATAAACAAATGTGAATGGCAACAAAATTCAAAGCGAGGAAAAGGAAAACAAAGCATAAAACTTACAGTATGCTGTGTAATTTGCATTAATTCACGTATAGTAATTTTTTCAGCATTTGTTCTATTGATTTCACTATGATAATTTAACTATTTAAAATGTTTAGAGAAAAGAAATATAAGTGAAATTAACCACTGTTATGCAATTAGACTGAAACAATAATTGAATAAGAAATATCTGTTTTTGATATTACTGGAAGCCATACTGAACCCATATTCAGGTAGACATCTACAGAAAGCCGACGTTACTGATGTCGCTCAAAACAATATTAAATGTTCAATAATCAGACTATCTAATTCAAGGAACAATTTGACACCAAAATCATTTCGATAAACTCAAAATCTTCCTCATGATTTATAGTATTGTTTGCATGCACACTATAAGTTAGCTTTATTTACTTGAGTGTTTTCTAAAATCAAGGAAAATATGTATTTATATTGGTACGGGGTTAATAATATTGTTGAATTTTATAAAGATAATGAACCCGTAATTGTTAAATCACTAATGAAACCTAAAAACAATAGACAGTCATTTCGTCAATGTATGGAAATCCTCAGCAATGTGTACCAACGATCTAGTATTTAGAACTCGAAGCTGAAACACTTCATCAGTACACAAAATTTATACATTTTTCATATGATGAAGTCTCATTTTGTCTCCCAATTACATAAAAATAAAGAAAAAAAAACTAGTTCATACTACACTTTGTTATGTTTTTGACCTAGGCGGTAGCCAATTGTTATGACTTGATCAAGGTCGTCGCTGATTCGTTATGACCTTACGAATTTAACAAGGACGTAATTCGCGTAAATTGTTCACCAATAGAATACGACTTCTACGACCTTCACACTGTGACAATGACGTTCGATTAGTATGAGTAATCTAGCGTCCTTATCGGTCCTTATCCGCCTAACCCGTCCACTTGAGTCCAGAACACCAATAGCAGCCTCGGCAATACGAATCGTTTATTTCAAGCATACTTTGTTTATATATCAGACAGACAGGCCACATCATACCATAAAATAGAAAATTATATTTGTACAAAACCAAGCCAAATGAGGCTGTAAGCGTGGGAGACAATAATCAATAAAACTGAGTATAACATAGGGACAGTAAATCATATAGTAATAATCAATAGGTCAAAATAAAGCTTAGATAATCTAGTTACCGAATAGTTATACAATAAGAATGATAGTCCAATAGTAGGTCCTGCAAGTTACCCGTACTTATGTCTTCGCTACTATATAACACACTTAATTTTCGGAATTCTTAAACGTATAAACATCAAAGTGAATAGCCATTCAACAAGATGACAAGAGCTAAATGAGAATTGTCAAATGTTATGATCTGAATTTTCTTTTTCCGTTTTTGAAATAAGAAATGATTGATATAAACTAATAATTATGAATAATTAATTACTTATGAGATTAGTTAATGTAGAAAGTTTGAAAGAATTTGATAATGTACAGGAATCCTGTTATAAAATAAATCGGATACAATATCAGATACCTTTAAGAATAAACTATGATATATATGTATATATATACACTTGTTTTGAGATTACTTCCTGTTTGAAAGTAGTTTCTATTGTAGACTAACTTTAATTAAGTCACAATTGAAAACCATGAACAGTGGACAACTGTTCGACGCAATTATAATCAATTTTAATGTTGAATAAACAACAAGTAAGACTTTAGCTTTCCACTATGCAATTATTAACTTTCACAGAGTATAACATTAAATACATTACTACTTTTCTATATACAACATGGTTAATATAAATAGGCAGATATTGTACTTTGTCACTAGTTTTGAGAAACCACGGTTGGTTGAGGCATTCTTCCGGGCTTTTGTGCGTTATATCCACCAGCATGTGTAACGGTAGTCGTGTATCTGTCGCCGTTCTATTATCTTTCCTAATCTGATTAATGTGTCTGATACACTTTCCGTCCCTACTCCGGACTAAATAAAGTACCTTTCCGATACGCCGTTCTATGATTCCTGGTTTCCATTTCTGACCACCTTGATACCACTTTATAAGTACTTTCTCAGCCACCTTTAAGCTGCGGTCGCTCGTCGGATACTCGTGTACAGGCTTTGTTGTTTTCTTGGGTGGTAATATTCTTTCGAATATCGTCCGGATTTTCCTTCCAAACATACATTCTGCCGGTGACTTCCCTTCTGGCATCACCGGGTTAGATGTGACTCTGTAGGTCATTTAGAATCTTCTGACCACCTGTTCCAGGTTACCCTCTCTTTCCCCCTTAAGCAAAGTTCTTTTAATCGTATCTACAAACCTCTCAGCCTGTCCATTGGATTGAGGATGGTATGGAGGAGATTGAAGGTGCCGTATACCATTTTCACTGCAAAACCGTTTAAAGACAGATTACATGAACTGGGTGCCGTTGTCAGTCGCTAAGATCTCGGGAACCCCAAAACAAGCAAACAAACCTGTCAATTTTCTTATAGTACTCTCTGATGTCATTTTCGGCATGTCGTATACTTCTGGCCATTTCGTGAAAGCGTCAACAACAACCAAGTAATTTATGCTTTGTATTGGGCCGGCAAAATCAGCGTGTAATCTTTGTCAGGGACCGTCTGGTTTTGGCCATGGTTGAGGTTCAGCTTTATTCGGGTTCTTTGCGGCCTCTAAACAGAACGAACAACTGCGACACTTTTGCTCTATATCACGGTCCATTGATGGCTAGTATGTGTAGCTTCGAACTAACGACTTCATTTTACTTATCCCCTGGTGTCCGCTGTGGAACTGCTTAAGGACTTGGTTTTGAAGATTTCCGGGGATAACGATACGGTGGCCAAACATGATGCAGGAATCTACAACTGTCATTTAATCTCGTCGACGGAAAAATCGCAAGAGTTCTCCATGTAGTCTAGATGAAGGCCACTTTTTGGGTATGCAGCGGCAAACAACCTTCAGCATGTTATCTTTCTCACTAGCTCCTTTAATAGCTTTGAATGTGACTGGAAGTCCGGAAACTACGTCTGCTAATACTGTGTGAACCTCGGACTCAACATCTACGGCAGCCACAAGCACCTCATCTTCTTGTTTTGTACGGGAACTAATTAGTCTTGAAAGGGCATCTGGTTTTCTTCCGTTTTTATCAATTATGAATCCCGAATAGCAGACTTGTTCCATGTAGAAATCACATTTTTCAGCACGTAATGTGAACCCAAAATCTGCTATGCGTCTGAGAACCATATCTACCTTCTTCACCAGGTCAGCATAGTCTGTACCCATGATTAGTATGTCGTCAAGATAGGACGCAGTATCAGGAATATCTTGTAGCATAGTATCCATAACTTATTGAAAGATTGAAGGAGCAGTCTTTACTCCAAACGGAAGTCTACTATATCGCAACAACCCTTTATGAGTGTTTATTGTCAAGTAATTTTTGCACTCTTCCGCTACTGGAATCTGTAAATATTCTTCTGATAGGTCTAGTTTTGCAAAATACTTACCCCCATTAAGTTTCGCAAATACGTCTTCTTCTGATAATTTGAAGCGTTCACACTCACGATTTACTAAACCTGCATGCTTCACCCAGTCATCATCAGCTGCTTTTGTTATCTTTAGACATTGATAACGAATATTGAATAAGGACGACTGTTCAGCAAAGATTTGCGACAAAATCTCAATCGTTTCATCAAAAGTAAAATCTCTTGGGTTCTTTGGAAGAATGAAATTACTGTAGCGTTCATGTTCAACCGTGCCAAGTTTTCTTAAGTGTATTCTGACCTTGGCGACGTCATCAAGATTTCCGAGGTCGACCTTGAATAAATCTTTGTATTTCTTGAACCAGGTTTCGAAAGTAATACCAGCCGAACCATCAAAATTAAACTCATGGATAGAATTATTAATATGGTCGACATTAGATTTGGAAGCATCATCTGTAGCACCAGTTTGACTTAGGTTCAATTTCTGCGTTAAAGTCTTTATGATACGAACCTGGAACTGCTCAAATCGTTTCTCTTGACGTTCCAGCAAGGCTTCAAATTGTTCAAAGGTAAATGACATATTGATAAGCTAACCCCGTCGCCAGTTGTTATATCTCGAGCATTGATTCTTAATATGCCGCAAACTACTCGACTACTTGAACTATAGAACCAGCAACATCGCAAAAGAGAGAAGACAAAGACTGGTAAGTAGGAAGTTTATTTCCCAAATCAGTGTCAAATATAGCACAGAAATCTCATGTATTTATAGTTTTTGGCTGAATGTAAATCATCATTTAGGTCAACCAATAGGCACACAAGGGTCATGCTAATCCATCCAATGGGGAAGCCACACGTCGACATTCTAGAACATTCCCCTAGCCGTGATTGGATGGAATGTCTGTGGCTCTTCCTGGGCTTCTTAGGGCTTCCTAGAGTCTACCGACGGGCCCTCCTTACAGTATGCGACTCCTCATAGTGCGTATCCACGATCCCGTTCTCTGGACTCGAACCTTGGACCTTCGGTCTCGTGTGGGAACGCTTAATCTGCAGACTGTTGAGCCAACGTCTAACGGTATCAATGTCTCCCGCACAAGACTAGTGGTCCTGGGTTCAAATCCCGAGAACGGGATCGTAAATGTGCACTTGTGAGGACGGAAAGGCCATGCAGTGGTTCCAGGTTTTCCGTGGTGATCTATCATTAATCGTCTCATGAATTCAACCATAAAATTAAAGTTTATTCATTTATTTTACAGATTGTCTTCAGCTACTTACAACCTATACATCATAGTGTAAATCATTTAATAGATAGTGTGCATACGTCGTATCATAATATCACATAAATTCTCAATAGTATTGTTAAAATGAGCGCTAAGTATGGAAGAATTACAAGGATATTTTTGAATATTTCCATTAAAAATTTGTTCAAAATTTTTGTGTAATTGTTAATATTTTAGAGGAAAACTTTACATGAAAATAAGGACAGGTTATATTGATGTATTATGATAAGCATCCAATATAGGATATTCCTTTCTAGTAATTATGGAATGCTTTTCTGAATAACATGACCGAGCGATTACTTGAAAACATGTCCACAATACTATCCTCAAGTTTTAAATTATGATATTTATTTGTTTTTATGTACAGAAATAAACTTTTATTTATCCCTCGGCATTCTTTTCAGCAAAACCTGGATTACAAATTTACGATTGTTAGAAAACTTGACGACAATCCTATTTTAAAGGGTCACATGAAGAGAGGAAAACAGTAGTAAACATTCCGACCAAATACTTTTATCTATTTTATTATGGTTTTTGATACACAATCAGAACAGTGGTATCTGAATACAGACTACTCAAGTATAGAAATTCTTTTTCTGTAAAATATTCAACGACTAAACAACAGAATTTCTATTTCTCTTCAATGAATATCTTAGTACTGATAAAAAATTTGGCTCCATATTATCAACGAAATTGTTGAAATAGTTATATTTGAAAAAAAAGTTTATTAGGACAACACAAATTGGAGACAGTTTGTAGAGTTATTCCAACTGGCACCATTTTTATTCAAAAACTGTTTACATTCTATTGGCTCCATAAGCTAGATTGGTCAATACTTGCTCCAGTTAGACAGTGAATAATGGTGGATGAAAATCAATACATGAGTCTCAGAGTAATTTAGAAGTGTCTTTTGATTTTCATTAGTAGTAGAGTTATGTGGACATTTGACTTGGAACAGTAAGATAAGTGCTCTTCTGTTCAAAATAATGAATGAAAATGAACTGAATTTAGTTATTTACTGTGAATTTATAGTAATATACTAGATGCGAGAAACATCATCGTCAGAAATGGGTCTCTATCCAATTCCCGGACAAGATTCAAGAAAGGAAAAACAAGAAAACCTCAGTTAAAAACAGTCGAAGTAAAGTAGAGAAAGCCAATGCACAAACTGAATACACAGAAGCAAACAAACGAATGAAGGGAGATACTAGAAGTGACAAGTTGAAATACGTGGAAGACCTAGCGATGACAGTGGAGAAAGGTGCAAGAGAAGTCAATCTGAGACAACTATATGATACGACAAAGAAAGTAACAGGGAACTATAGTAAACCATAGAGACTAGTCGAGAACACAAAAAACAAAACAAACAGTGAGATTGATTAAAAGTGCGACAGCTGGGTAGAGCTCTTTGAAGGACTCTTGAGTAGACTAGCCCCACTGAGTCCACCACACATCGAAGCAGCACCGACAGACCTTCCCATAAATGTCACTCCACCAATGATCGAAGAAATCAGGATAACTAAAAGACAAATGAAGATTGGAAAAACAGTAGAACCTGACAATGTACTAGCTAACTGCGTCACAAGGCAAGCCCTCACTTGGAATCCTCAGGGTTAAAGGAAAAGAGGAAGACCGAAGAATACATTAAGCTGAGAAATGGAGACAGACATCAGAAAAATGAACAAAAATAGGATAGAACTAGAAATGAAAGCCCAGGACAGAATGGGCTGGAGAATGCTGGTCAGCAGCCTATTCTCTATTGGGAGTTACAGGAGTAAGTGATTAAGTAAGTAATATTACTGTGAATGCATATCAATGCATTTTGATAAGGACTTAGTAGCTGTATAGCCAGACTTTAAAATTAAATGCTGTATCTTGTTAATTATACTCAACTTGTAACTTCTATCTAGATCAATGATTCTCCAAATTATATTATTTTATAATAAAGTATCAATAAAGAAATACAAAATTCAAATTAATAGTTAGATAGAATTGCCAAAATATCTATTCCTCTATTAAATTAAGTTTTCTTTTTCTTTGGTCTGTTCTGGAAAATAGTAGAAGGAAGATACTATTAAAAAGATCTAAATCAGAATCAACGGAATTAATTTTAATATTTCTTTATCCTTTAAGTTGAATTATTGCACTTCAAACTTAGATAAGATAAATAATGAATATTTCGATTGACACACACGTTCTCTTCTTTTCTAAGGATGAAGTACCAGAAAGTGTTATAAATAGAAAGCAGTCACACAAACTCAAAGTTAATTTTCAGAAGGGGTTTTGTGCAAACTTTAGTAATTTAAGATTGAATTCATGAGTTAATTGAAGCTCGAAGGTTCTGGGTTGGAATCTCACTAGGTGGGATCGAGGGTGCGCACTGCTGAAGAGTCCCACAATAGGACGGAACGGCCGTCCAGTGCTTCCAGGTTTTCCATGGTGGTCTAGCTTCAATTAACTCATGAATGCAACTATTAAAGTTAATTACAACTAATATTCATTGTATTTTCGCATAAAATTGAAGTAATGTACAATCCAGAAGTTTGTATTCTTTACAACATGAAATGTAATAATGAAGCATTCGGAAATGTCAGTTTATTGAATATTATCATTTCATTCGTTTTCTTTGCTGCTGTATGTGTTAATTTTTTGAATTATCTTCCACTACTTTGTTAGATATAATTTAAACCAACCATTGTCACTGCATTTCAATATTTCTTTTTCATACCTCTTTAAAGACTTTGTTCGTTTCCAAAGGAATTTTGTCTAGAACTGAGTGGTAATGCGAAATTATTGTTATTATTTTTAACCTATCTATCGTATATCTTGACAAATTCAAAAATTTTTTTTTCATGGAATTCTAATTCTGATTTATATGAACTTTTTAAATGATTAAGATGGATAGTGGCTAGCAGTGAAATCTAGAACGCGCGGTTCCTTCTATTTGGGATTCGTCAGCTGGATGTACTTGCATCTCAGAGTTGATGGTCATTCTGTGACTCGAACTCAGTATCGTTAGCTTCAAACGCCATGGCGTTTTCCACTCAGCTACTGAGTCCTGATAGCTACTTGTTTGTGCGTTGGTGTGAAATTATATTCATTTGGTATTGCATAGTTCCATCTTCCCATTATTAGGACGAAATGCGCGTCCTCGATACCACTGCTAGCCACCATCCATCTTTGCTTATATTGCTTGTGATGTAATGATATATCGAAGCAATACGCACAGTATGCACATGTGGCCAATAAAAGACTGATGAATTGCAGCCCTAAACATCATTAGGAAAATTTAACCAAACGTTACCGAGTGAATTTAAAATCCGTGATATCCCAGTAAGTATAAAATTGTATTTCTGATGGTGTGTGACTTCATTTAAGCCACTTCTTAAGATTCGATAAATAACCGAAATAAAATTAACATGAGTTTAAATAGTAAATAGAAAACAACACAGAATGTTTTCAGTACAATCAAAATCATAATCGATCAGAATATGTCAAGTTATACTTCGTCATGGTGAATTTGTATGACCAGTCACTGTGTTATCTTGTGTATTAGAAGGTGGTTATGAAAAAGTGTATACATTTGTACTATGAAATAGTGAGGTTGGAATTAGGTGTGTGTGGAAATTGTGTGGAAATTGAGTCCAATAAGGTTGTTTGAATGAACAGTCGTCCATGTTGATTGAAAATTAAAACTTTCCATTAATTAAAATTTTCTTTTCTTTATCATTTTTACTATTCACTTAAATGGAGTTATTGATAATTAACCCAACAACAAAAACATGATCTTCTTCCCGTAGTTTCATCAAAGACCTACAGTTTTGTACAACTTCATACAAAAGATATTAACAATGAACAAACAAACAAAATGCGAAAAGCTTTTTTGAAGGAAAGAGTTTGTGAGAATTTTCTTTCAAAAGTTGAATTTATTTTTTTTTTCTACAAAATTGAAGGAATATTGCCATTTTGTTTATCTATTCATTTTTGTTTGGTGATGAGTTGTTTAAATAAGTTGTGTTACTACTAGTTACGGCACGTTTTCATTCACAAACATTTCTTCCGTAATTCGATCTTCAAAAAGAATGTTTTTTGAACAGATTTTAAACGATTGAATGAGCCTTAACGATCATAGTTATTTCATAGAAAATTCAAAACGTTATTTTTTGCCTCTCTATTATATTCCACAAGAAGTAATTGAATATGATCAACGTAAGTAGAACAGAGAGATTAATGGAGATTGCGGAATCTTCATAGTTTAAACTACGAACTAGTTTAGGTTTGACCAACATTAAAAACTTGGAAACATTGGACAGCCGTTTTATTCTAGAATGAGACTCTTGAGGAGTGTGCATCCACTACCTTGGATCCAGGACCCGAACTCATGACCATCAAACCAATGAAGCTCATCTATTTCATGAGTGAGTAAAGTTTCCCCTACTGTGTACTCTTGTTTTCTTGTTCATGATTTGGTTTGGTCAAGTTACTGACTGAGTGTTTAGTTGCGCTTTATCAAATTAGTTGATAAATTGGATCTGTATTGATAAGTCTGCTATTTGAAGGTAGACCTGAAATTTTCTAGCATTTCTATGTTTTTGTTGATCCACCATTTCAACCTCCCTCGATCAAAATTGTACTTTTAATTATCTGTATGCATTGATATTAGTGTCATTATATAGTGTCTACTAATTGATGGTCTATGTTCGTATATACCTAAGTAAATGACACGTCTACTTTGTCTAATGTTGTGCTTTATTCAGTTGAAGACAAATTTTTATTTTTCATGAGGAAAGACGAAATGCCAATATGTTTTCCACCTACCTTCCTGATTCTTTTTGGTATTTATCGCTAATTGATCACATTTGTTTCATAATTATTATTTAAATGTAATATTAACAGGAGTAATATTGAACGTCAAAGTGTTCTGTATAACTGTTTTATACATGTTTGTACCTTGGCAGTAGTGTGGAACTATTGTATATAACACATACTTAAGATTAAAGGAATCTTTTAAGCTAGTTTCTGATTAGAATACTATTTTATTCAATAATTCTGATAATAATTCACCTATAAGTGATTTTAACATACCATTATTAAAACATCACGTATTTAGGAAAAATCCAATTTAGTAATAAACATTTTAAAAGATCTTTGAATTTTATAGGTTACATCATTGAAGACTTGACCAGTGAAATTCAACTAGGTAGGATGTGAAGCACAGTGTATGATAATCTGATTAAAAATAGACAATGTAAATCATTGGATATTGACCCCATAGTTCAGAGTCTCTCATAACAACAGAATGTTTCTTCTAATTAAACAAATTAATTATTTGAAATCATTTATATATTTATAAGCAAATATGGAGTGTCTAGCAGTGTAATCCATGACGCGCGTTTCGTCCTATTTGAACTATTCAGCTGGATATACCTGCATCTCCGAATTGATGTTCACTCTGTGACTCGAACCCATTATCGTTCTCTTCAAACGCCATCACGTTATCCACCTAGCTACTGAGTCCTGATAGCCACTTACTTGTGCAATGGGGTGAAATTTAATTTCACTTAATATTGGTTGTTTAAATTTTCCGATCGAACTGCAATTGATCAGTATCTTATTGGGATATATGCATAGTATGCGTATTGCCTCGATATAGCCTTAATTCACAAGTATTATAAGCAAGGACGAATAGCACGTCTTGGATTCCACTGTTAGCCACTATCCATCTTTGCTTATAATGGTTGTGAATTAAGGCTTTATCGAGGCAATATGCACTTTGAATTATTTTAATAATTTCTATTATCTACTTTAAATATAACGGTATTATGATTGTTATAAACATGGTTATTTTTTTCTGACTGGATTTTAATTAATCCTTTTACATTTCCCTTAATCAATTTAAATTACATAACAATCTTAATCAATTGGTTACTTAGTTACTTATCAATCATGTTTTATTTTGTTTTTGTGTTCCATCGACAAAAAAAAGAGTATCCATATTTGATTTGTTTGTTATATTTGAAACAAAATATGATTGACATATTGAACATTGAATAGTTTTCGTTTAATAAAGATTTTTTTTTAATTTTTAATTTGATATAATTTATTTGCTCCTTTTTTTGCCAAGAAAAAAATACTTGGATTGAATTCAGAGAGAAAGAAGTGAACCAAAACTGAAATTGATTACAATGATATGTACATATGTGAAAACTTTAAAAAAACTTCAGAAATGAGAAATAAGTCAAAGTTGATTTGGCGGCTGATTTGAAGTGGATAAGATTTTATTAAGAAATAAATACAATTTATAATTACCATAATATAATAAGGAGACGAAAATTATCACAACTATGTAATGAGATATTAACGCAATACATTTCGAACAATCTGATAATACATTATATACTTGTTAAGAGCATTTATATATAAGAATGAATGGTCAACTAGACTAGAAATGAAGGGTAAGAGAAGACAAGGATAATAAAGAAAATAATATGAAAACAATTTGAAACCTAATCACTCTGGATATTAAGCTAATATTACCAGGGTAGGTTTAAGGTGAGAACAAACTGTTTTTGAATACACCATGGGGGCTCGAATTTTCGTATGGTTAGTTCCTAATTGAAAATCTGTTTGTTAGTAGGAGTCAGTCGAACTGAAATTTTAATGAAATTGGTCAATAGGATGACTAACTTATCTTTGTTTTACAAGAGAAATGTATCATTATATTGTTTTGTAATGAACGAAAGTATAAGTGTAAACAACCAAATGTATTTTAATACAAAATTACAGAATATCTCTGTAAAATATGAGAACCATATATTATATATTTGATTTGCCAATTTCCATTATCTACATTTCACATTCAGTATGATTCTTTCGATTCATAATTACTCTCTAATTCTGTTCTTATTCTCTTTAAGTCAACCTTCATAGTCTTCTGTTGCCAAGTTTTCTATATCCGACCAGTGTTACATACTACTTTTGTTGACAGGCATAGTTTGCAATCAATCATCATAAACTGATATAACGAATAAAGCTGAATAATAACTATTCATGGATAAGTATTGTTGAACTTAGCCCTCATTGTATAGTTGTCAAAATGCAAAATAACAGTTCAGCAAAGTCTTTTTTCTATGGACAAGCAATAAACTTACGCATAAAATTTATGTTTAAATGTCATTAAGTAACAAGTATAGTTTTGTCTAATTGAACAATAAGAAAATACGATGATTTTCTTTTCAAAGATAATTTATGAATTACATACAACCTTACAGTATATGGATTATCTAGGATAACCAATTGGCAAATGACACATCATTCTAGGAGAATATAACATTCAGAAAATTGAGATCCTTATGAGATTCTGATGCAGAATTATTTTTCTTAAAAAGATATGAAGTATTTAAACAAGTCCTGACACAAATTATTTTCCAATCTATTCACTTCAAGTTCATTCATTAGTTATAGGCTATACTTCAGAAAAAAACGTCACTTCATACATAATAAGACAAACTACTGGATTGAGATGACTTCCTTATTGATTAGTTAAAGGTTTACAACAAATTATTGATCATATGTTGATTTCAATCACCTCTGACAGTATAGCATAAGAATAGGAGATTTCGATGCCTAACTGTTAGTTGGCGCAGAATATATCCAATTTAAAATAGATATATTAACAAAACATACATGTGCTATTACTTGTAAATTACTGCGAAGATAATTCATTCTCTTTGTTTTATGGGTAGAAATATACACATATGAAAATATAATCGTCCCCATCTAAAACAATCCGGAACGATACAGTTTTGGCGAAACTATTCACACTATGTCGAAGAAACATTCATGGATCGATGATAGATATTAACAACATTGGATTTCGGCTCAGTGGTCTATAGGTCAAGCGTCCTCTTACGAGACCGTAGGTCCTGGGTTTCAATCTCCTGTTAGGTATCGTGAATGCGGACTGCTGGGGAGTCTCATACTGGGAAGAAACGGACGTCCATCGCTTCCAGATTTTCAATGGTGGTCTAACATCAGTCAATTCATGAACCTAATCAGAAAGTTAACAATCTCCACAGACCGATATTGATAAAAAAAACACTTCACTATTTCTTTTTCTATGAATGATACAGAACACTAACTTTATCAATCCATTTTTCCCACAGCATGTAGTTCCATTTAAATTCAGTGCTTTCTCTAACTTACTGTCATATAAACGGGAATAGAAGATAACTAGCTAATTTGACTATTGAATCCAAGTCAAATTCTTGAACATAATTTTACATTAAACTTTAAAACACAAGATAAAACATTTGTATAAACCATTCAAATACATACCTTTTGAAGTTTATACAGAACAGGTAGAACTCCAGAAAAGTTTAGGTATTTAGATGAT
This sequence comes from Schistosoma rodhaini, assembly GCA_944470415.2. Classification (NCBI taxonomy): domain Eukaryota; kingdom Metazoa; phylum Platyhelminthes; class Trematoda; order Strigeidida; family Schistosomatidae; genus Schistosoma; species Schistosoma rodhaini. The sequence goes on from OX104037.1 coordinate 34,490,556, forward strand.
CCATCTGAAAAATGCTGGTCCGCAATACTTGAATATCTTGCTTTCCAAGCTAATTGACCAAGATGATGAATATAGTTACGTAATTCATGAACACGATTCCATAGAAACGGTGTTGACGAAGATGATGATGATGCTGAGTAATCTAGAGGTGATGTATTGAATAATTTTGACGATGAGGAAGTTACAAAAGATTTTGATTTATCTGTAACATAATCTTTCAATTCTTCATAGGTTGGTAACTCTGGTTGTTCACAATTATCCAACTAATAATAATAATGGTAAATAGAAACATGAAATAAAGTCTTTAAGTAAATAACACGATTTGATCTATTACTGATGAAGTGAATGGGATAATTAAAAGAAACGGATGAAAATTTTTAAAAAAAATTATCGATTATTGAATCGTGATTTTCAGAAATTAAGTAAACAGTATAAAAAGATATTATTGTGAGGAGAAACAACAAAGCCAGGAGTATGTTTCCACATAGTTATCAAGATAGAATGGTTAATGGATCTATTCTAAATTGTCGGTCTAGATGATTTCATGGAATAATATTATTTACGTAGCTTTACGTAAACAATTTATGATTTATCATAACTCAAATACAGTCTATTATTTGTTGTTAGGTGAAAGTAAATTATGGTAGGCGTTTTAAAACCCCACCTTCATAAAAATCAAAAAAATTTCCACGATTAGTTAAGTTTTCAAATATTAAACTGAATATTATGTTAGGAGCAGAGCGCAAATTTCAGCTAATTTTATTACGTTTGTGATTGCGATCATGAATCGATTGATATTAGACCACTGTTGAAAATCTGGAAGAACTACACAGCCGTTTTGTCTTAATATGGTGCTCCTCAGCACTACGAATCTCGAACCTTCGGTCTTGCATGTGAAGGCTTTAGACCTCTAGATCATGATCTCAATCAAAAAGTAATAATCTTTACAACCCAATTTTGTTAGCTTTATTACTCAGGTTATATGGGCAAGAATCTTTCCACCTGTCATGCGATGAAGGAATCATTTATGTTAATTAAAATGATTTACAAAATACATTTTCAAATAGCAAGAAACGTTCTATTCAAGACTTCCTACTAACAATTATTAACCGTTATGCATTCCTGTCTATCAACTCGTAGAATATATTAATATGAAAGAATGAAATTTTTCAGAGCTTAGTATATTCATTCATTCTTGTCAGTAATACCTACCAGATATTTTAATAGATAGAATGTAAAAGATTTAGTCATTGATAAAGACAGTTAGCAATAATTGTACTATATAGATTAAATCTAATTCAGTTGTACTATTTTGGGTGTACTCAATAATTTCCTTTAGATAAAGTGAGAAAGAAAAGAAAGGAGATACCTATCATAAATTTCAAGACATAAAATGAAGTCTGTAAACGTTGACTACGTCATTCACCATTTTGGAAGCAAGTTAAATGTCATTCATTCAAATGATGTTTTTCTTTTTACCTTAAACGAATGTTCAGAGAGTGGAGAAGAAAAGGAAACAGTAGAAAGGAGTCAACGATTCTTTATCATTCCTTAATAGTCTTGAAATAAAAATTCAATAGTTTCTTATATATAAACTCAGTTTATCACATGACCTAGTAAAGTAGTTAGTGTATATGATTTCTAATGAAATCAGAAAATATTATAAATTATATACTAGACCAAATAAAAATACTTACCATTGGTATAAGTGAATCCATTAAACCAGGAGTATGAGAACGTTCAATCCATGCAGAAAAGAATAATGGTACACGTAAATTCAATTGTACATTAATTAGAACAGTATCTATAATGAATGAAAACAAGTGACAAGGAAAAAGAATACATATATACATTGATATTTATAATTAATCATAAAAATTGAATGTTTTATTGTTTAGATTGATCACAATGATTCTGAAAAACATTCATCTAGGCGGTGTTTGATGTTATTTATTTATAACACACTAACTTGATTGCATAGGTTTTAGTCATTTAGTGGCCCATGATCTGACTCCAAGTCGATCGTATGAATGATTACTGTCATAATATACATCCTGACTATTATCGTATATTATTATAGACTTAAATCGCGTTAGTATACGTCAAATATGAGAATGAATTTCGAATACACATATTATGTGCAATCAATGATCCAGACAAACGAACGAAGAAATGAGGCGACAAGAAGAGAGTGAAGCAAAATGACGCACAGTGGAAATGATGTGTGAGCCAACTCCGTTTATTCAAGCGTTAATTAATATTTATAGTCACACAAAAATAAGCTACAAACATGTGATGAGTAGGATAAGATATACGCACTCAGACACGCTCATATAAAAACAGTCAAGGTTGATAAGTGAATAATTACCAAGATCAAAACGTGACTCAAGAAGGATAAATAAATTGGCCTGTCCAGAAGCTACAATAAATTATGTGGGCTTAACATAGTAACCAACGCTACAAACTTTTAAGTTCACCTGTTCATAGGTATTTTTAAAGAAAACAAAAATGAAACTCTAAAATGTTTATAAATGACATGAAATGATAGATAAGATTTGAAGATTAATTGGATGTTTTTTGATGTTGTTTAGTCCTCTGAGCTAGATAGTCTAATTAAGGAGTTTTCATTGTCGTATCGAAGTAAATTTGACCTGTCATGACTACAATCAATGTTAATTGGCATTGAGTAAAACTAATTATCAATCTAATTTATTTACTATTTAGAGTTTTATGTCTCGTTCCAGCAACATACATTTCAAGCGTGGTCTGTTTAAATCAGAGTACTTAAATATTGATTCAAGTCTATGATCTAAATGGTTGATTGACAAATGTTTGGACGACTTAGTAACAGCTTCTCCAAGCAATGTATTTCAACCATTTATTAATAATCAAAATTTTAAAAATTTAATCCACTAACAAAAAGGGCAACCAATTTTCAACGAAGTATTGTCATGTCTGGTACATACAAAGTGACACTCGGAACATATAACAAATTTTAGTATTTTCAAACTACTGTTATCGATTCTACTTCAAAAATGATATGGTTTGAGTGGTAAAATTCGAAAAGTTTATTATTCTATGGGAGATTACAGAATAGCACTGAATCTACTTGATTGTTCATAAAACAGCAAAAAACAATGCCTAAAAAGTGAAATACATTATACGAATCAAATTAATATCAAGGATGTCGAAATTAACCAAGTATTACAAATAGAAACTATGTAAGATAAATGTTCCTACGATTACATTTATCAGTCATTTATCAGTCAGTCAGTCAGCTACAACCTAGGACCAAGCACAACAAAATGAACACCGGATTCATAGAAGTAGTTAATTTAGTGGTGGTAATATATCGAAGAAAGGTTGTCCATAAGAACATAGAACAAGAAGAAAGACAGATAAGAAGCCATTTTAATCTCACAGTTTAAATAAAGACAAAGAGTGATACACCTACACCATTGTGATCGATTCTGAGCCATGTCACACACAGTCTCCAACCGTTCGTTACGATAGTCACGCGGACCCCAACCAAGTAGTTTGCATCTGTTAGCATGGCTCAGACTAGAAGTTAGTGACTTTAAGCACTGATGCCACGTTTTGGTTTGGCCGCCCCTAAATTTCTTCCAACTATCTCCTACACTAGTCTAAATGTCATTTATACAATAGAATGTATTCAAAACTTTAGAAAATTTCTTGATAAATCAAGCTTTTACAAAACATTAGGTGAAATAGGATTCTAAAAGGTATGAGTTAAAAACGACAGCAGATTTATCAATTGTACAAAAGGAACATAGATAAGGGAATAGGATTATGAGAATATCAAACTAATTAAACATTTGCATTCAGTTTATTGCAGTTCAAAAGTATGAAAGATACAATATCGCTTGAGGTTGATATTTTCACGACCTGTCAAAAACACTCTACAAACTATTCATATAATTTATGAAGTCATCAAACGTTTTTCTCCTTCGTTCGGGTCAGTTTTTATATGTTACCTAAATGTTTGAAGTATCGAGAGCAGATCCAGTTTATCACTGGTCGTAAGACAATTATTTGAAAAATCAGATTTTATTTAATATGAAAATAAATTAACTTGTAACACCGGCTAGATTGATGTCTTCTGGTTGCCTAATTCAGTTAAAAATAGATATCATTTCTATTTGTGTGTGGAATCAAAATAAAATGATACATGTGATAAAGGAAATAGAGAAATAAACGGCTTTAAAAAGATAGTAGTGAATTATTTATATTTGGATCCATTAGTCAATTAAATCTAAACAATTAACGAAAACTTGGAAGTACTGGATGGCCGTTCCGTCCTAGTAATATATTCCTCGGCAGAGAACACCCACGATCTCGCACAAAAAAGACTCGAACACAGGACCTTAGACTCGCAGACGAAAGCTTAACCTGTAGACCACTGAATCGGAATCCAATAGTGTTAATATCTAACTTCAACCAATCCACGATATTGCGCCACGATCCACAATTTTGTCCTCAGTGAGTTACTATCTCACAACAGACCTGGCTAGACTCCAATAGTCACTGCTTCTCATGAGAACCCCACGAATTACCCTTTGAAGTCATTCATTAGTGAGCACATGGTGATTATTATCAGAATATGGTTTCGTAGTTATTGTGTAGTAATTTTTAATGGTTGAATTCATGAATTCAACCAATATCCACGAAACCCCATTTTGATAACAATGATTGATATATTAAGAATGAACGGAACGGAAATAAGCCTTTTGTAATCTGTATTTCCAAGCTGATGATAAACCCAATGGAACTATTTGAACCCATGAAATGTTGTACATCTATTTCACTCTAGTTTCAAACGTCACAGCAATGAACATACAATCCTCTTTTGACCAACTTTAAAACCTTCTTATTTTCATTACAACTATAATACTTCTGAACCATTGACCCAAAATCCAATAATCTACACTTTAAACTTTACTATATCTATCTTACACAGGATAATCATAAACTAATGTTACTTCAATGCTAATGAACAACAGGCAAACATTGTCATTTAATTAGGTATGCTTTATAATTTTAAAACATGCTATTTATATATATTTACTTATACTTTACCTGCTTTGTAGCAAATGTAATTAAATCTTTCACATATATGTAAACAAAACAATATTAACATGTTTCTATCAATACCCAATTAATCCTTAAATCAAAAAAAAGGGAAATATAATTATGGGAAATAAATACAACATTCAAACAAATAACACCCCTGAAATGATAAAAAATAATAATGATAATGAGTAACGAAACAAATTTATGATTGTTCCCCTTCTTTCTCTTCTTCTTCTCCTTATTACATATCTGTTTTGTTTAGTTGTTTACTTCTCATCTAACTATTCTTTATATACTTAATTATTTTATGATTCTTGTGTACGAAAAGTAGAAAAAAAAACGGGAAAAGAAACAAAACAAATAATAACAAATATTATGATGTATGATAGCTGTCAGAAGAATCCAGGACGCGTGTTTCATCTTATTTAAGGCCAAGTGGATAACTTGTTGTTGTTTAAAGTGAACTGTTTATTTTATTAATTATCAACGGATTATTAAATGCATTAAATTCAACCAGAAGTTGTTTCCGTTTTCACTCATCTAAATAAATTTAATCAGAAGGAGGTTTTGTGTATGCGTCGTGTTGAGGAGTCCCATTGTAGGACGAAACAAACATCCAGTGCTTTCAGGTTTTCTATGGTGATTTAGCTTTAATTGACTCACAAATTCAACTATTAAATAATTATAATATAAAGTAATATAATTCCTACTAATTAACTCATAATCCTGTAATATGTCACGATCACTACAATATTTGGTTGTTGAACAAAATATAAATCAAAAAAACTACAATCACCTTGTTTTAATGCATGGTAAACATAAATGACCTAAATTTTTTCAGTTATATTATTTGAAAACTTTATAATGTAGCCCAATGTCACCTTCATATTGTTGTACAAATAGGGTTGTTCTTTATCAATATTAACTTCTGAATAGAATATCAAGGTACTCTTAATGCCCTATCTTCTTTATGAGCGTTCACATGATTAACATCAAAGTGTAGTTGTATGGCAAAAGTCTTGTCTATTCAAGTTCCTATTGGTTGAATTATATCAAAACAAACCTTGTACGTTTTTAAATGGAGTTAATTTAGGCTAACTGTTAACCATAATTTTTTAATCGTTCTCCTCAAGATTAAACATAGTTCATATGGAACTTATAGATTAACATTGATTTCATATTGTTAAATGTTTCGATGATCGTTAGTTAAGCCCAGTAGTATAAAGAGGTTTAAAACTGTGAAGATATATTCTAAATTTTAAACATTCACCTTAAAAACCAAAGGTTCATAAACTAATATGAGACTACATTTTTGTTTGATATAAAAAATTTAGTTATCCAATTATAAACTTGTAATCAATAATGTTTCAATAAATAAATAAGTTAATAGTTGAATTCACGTGTCGATTAAAGCTATACCATCATGGAAAACCTGGAAGCACTGGACGGCTTTTTCATAGCAGTATAGGAGTCCTCGACAGTGCGGATTCGCAATATCGTTATTGGCACTCAAACCCAGGTTCAAAACCCCTTTCTGATGATAATCATCATGTGCTCACTAGCGACTAGCTTCATGAGGTAATTCCTGGAGTTCTAATGAGAAACCGTGACAAATAGAATTAAACCAGGTCTGTTCTAGAGGCAGTTACACAATGAAGACAACAGTGGCGCAATATCGTGGATTGGTTAAAGTTAAATATAAACACCATTAGATGTCAGCTCAGTGATTTATAGGTTAAGCGTTCATCTGCGAGACTAAGTTCCAGTGTTTTAATTCCTTTAGTGTGAGATTATGAATGTTCTCTGCTAAGGAATATCATACTAGGACGAAATAACCATTTAATGCTTCAGGGTTTTCCATGATGGTTTAGCCTTAATTAACTGATTAAATCAACTATCATATTACTACAATCTGTACCAAACCCCCTTCTGATAATCAATAATTGTTTATAACCATAGTAACAGATAAAATCCTTTATCACTTAAATGTTAATTCGATAAAAAAAAGAAAAAAACAATCTCAATTATTTAATTTCATACCCAAAATATGATTTATAAATTTCATTTACCTATTTCATTTTTTAACTATTTACTAATTTCCATCATTAACAAATTAAGTCAAACATAAAAAAGAAAAAAAAACAGAAAAAACAAACAAACATCAATGATCATTTGCGTGATTATTTATTTACATAAATCAATAACAATCTATCCTGTTTTCTTTGTAAATAATCCCTTTCTCATTTATTGTTGTTGTTTTTTCTTTTTAAATTTTCTTTTTTTTCTTTTTTATAGATTTTATGATTTATTTACATTAATTATTAAATATTTACATAGAATTGTGAATAAAGTTTTTTTTTTTGTTTTTGAAAGACATTTCTACCTGAAGTTTGTGATGATGATGACGTTCAGAAGGATGATAAAAAGTTCCACGACTAAATTATTCAGCTCAAAAAACAAAAACTTTATTCAAATTATTCTTCTGAATTACAAAATCTTCTCCATCATATAAATAATATTCATCAATTTTATCGATTATAACATGATTAAATACATTTATATAGTGAAATGAATAAGCTTTCAATTACTGATTAATATTGATATTGGCTATTTGAATATGTTGAAGAAGTACAAATCTGTATTCAAATTTGTAATAATAACTTTATCTTAATGTATTTTTTATGAATTTATACGTATTTCATTTATTCATTAATCGTATTTCATTAATCTAGGCCTTTTATGCAACTTTTTGTTTCTTGTTTAAAGTCCATTTCTATTGTATTCATTATTATATGTCTGACGTTTATATAAGGCGAAAAAGAAGAAGCATTTCAATAGTAAATTCAACATGGTATAATCACATTTTCCTCATCAATTCCAAATAAATACTTTACAATCAAATGACGAAATTCTATTAAGTGAATAAATACACAATACACATTGAGATATATCAAGATAACATATAACCATCTTTAGAGTCTCTAGATTGTTATTAGAAGGATTGTGAAGGGAATGTCTAATAGTTTAATCTCGCAAGGCGGGGTCGTGAATGTGCACTGTTGAGGTGTCCTACAGTAGAACGAAATGGCCGTTCAGTGCTTCCAGGTTTTCCATGGTGGTCTAGCTTCAATTAACTCATGATCTCAAGTATATAATAATAAAAATTGATTGATCACTGGGTGGTGATCAATCTCATGCATATCAGGTCATTCTTAGTGAAAGCAGTGCAAGCAGTGTCGAGCCACCTAGACTGGTGGCCACATTGCAACTCGATCGATAGCATTCGATCAGCACTAAGAAGGACCTGACATGCATGAGATTGATCACCACCCAGTGATCAATCAATTGTCATTACATCTCAGTCCTACCTCAGTGGTAACGTCTCTGACTGTGAAGCTGAGTGACGCGGGATCGAATCCGTCAGGGAGCATCAGTTCGATCAGGATTACAGATACACCTTGCTGACGAGTGCCAAGTAGCACGAAACCCGGGTCCAGGGTTTCCTGTTGACCACCTCCAACCACCATCTTACCTCAGTACATAATAATAGTTTATGAATTTATTATTTCATTTATAAATGTTTCACTGAACAACTATTGGTTATTGATGCTGATGAGTTTTTGTTTTGAAAATTTTTTTATTTATTTTAAGTTGTTCAAGGAGATTAGAGATTATAAATCATTGGATAAATGTATAAAATAAAATTTAGGGAACTGAAACACGTTTTACGAATTACTAGCCATCAGTAACCTTGACTTAATATAGTACTTCTCATAGAAGTCGATTGAGAAGAGCTTAATAATGTACTAACTAACAATTTATATCAGTTAATGAAGTCATTTTTGTAAAATACAGTCTTTATTGATGATGTTTGTGATGTAATGATGATATCTAAATAAATAATCTTGAAATGGCTTATTAGTAATAGCATGTATTTAAATTAATTCTTAAATGTAAAAAAAATACTTTTGTTTCCTTGACTTCATTTTTTTTAAGGTTTTAAACTGTATTCCTTTTTTTTCCTCTCTCAATATCATTGAGATCATTATTCAGTTATTTTTTTATTATTTTGATCTCAATTACAATCTTTTACTTTCAGTGAAATAAATCACAATCTATCGTTAACTACTAATTTCATCTCATTTATCAGATCATAAAGGAAAGTGTTTTAATTGTAAGACAAATAGTTTTCAGTAGTTTTAGATGAAAATTATTTTCAAATTAAGTAAAACAAAAGTGTCAAAATAATAAACTACGTTCAATCTCGTTAAAGGATTAGAATAAACAAGAATAAAGAATACTGGAATGAAGAAAGTTCATATCATATCATGATATATAAGATACAACAGAAATTTTACAGAATATCACCTCAGTTGCTAAGTATATATATATATATGTCCCCGAATGCCCTGGTGCAGCCGAGAGTGGAGATAATAAGCTCTCCCTCTCGAAATGCTCTCACATACAGCCACTGCCAAGGACGTCCTACTCACTACCTTCTCGCGGTATTAATGTTGTCTACGAAATTGACAGGATGGTAAGCGCTTTTACCGGATGGATGGACACGGAAAGTTCACCTAAGGGAGTTGTAAAACCCTGATTCCAAAGCAATGGTGTATATGGCTCCACGATCCTGAAAAAGCAAATTCCGTATGAACCATTTATTTGTCACCGGCTACCATTGGACTGCATCTCCTGATGTTGCTCCACTGCTTTGTGGTTTAGGCATGTAGATATAAGGCTCAGGGTGTGGCTGCCCAAGAAAACCACCTATTTCGGTCTGGGCACTCGGGCAGTATCACAGCTCACACACAAATCAAGTGACTTGTGTACTTGGTGCCGCCGTCAAATTAATTCATTTGAACTTGTAAACAAGTGAAGTGAAATTTGTTCAATCCATTTTGTTACTGAACTACTATTAATTAATTTAATAACACTAACAATTAATCAATTTTCTTTCCGGTTTAAAATCATTAAAGTGAAAAAATAAAACTTTATTCATATTAACATTGTAATGACTTTTTTGTCTCTGAATAATTTACCATCTCAACACATCTATATACACAACTATTACATAATCATAAATTACTTATATTCACATATAAAATACAAAACGTTCTACATTTATTTTTTTTATTTTTTTTAAAAAAAGGAAAACAAATGAAATTTTTGATTGAAAAAATGAAAAAAATTTTTTTTTAATTTTTCCTAATCAATTTTAATCAGGTAATAATAGTTTATGAATAGAAATTAATAACGGAAAAAAATCAATAAATATTTTTTTTATTAAACGTACATTTTTACTTTTTAAAATACAAAAAAAATCAATTCATGATTATTGATAAATAAAAGAAATTTATTCACTAAAATTATTTATAATGATTAAATTCATTTAGTATTATTTGTTTGAATCTTCCCATTGATGTGTTAGGACTACAACTGGTCAATCTCTAATTGGCATATGTTCATACTGTGCGTATTGCCTCGATATAGCCTTAATTCACAAGCATGATTAGCAGAGATGGATTGTAGCTAGCAGTGGAATACAGTTTGGCGCGCATTTCGTCCTAATTGGGACTCGTCAACTGGGTATACCTACATCTCAGAGTTGATATTCACTTTGGGACTCGAACCCAGTACCTTTCGATTCAAACGCCATCGTGTTATCCACTCAGCTACTGAGTCCTGATAGCCACTTGCTTATGCGATGGGTTGAAGTTTAAATTCATTTAGTATTGTTTGTTTGAACCTAGAGTCCTACAACCGGATGAAATAGCCGTCCAGTGCTTCCAGGTTTTCTATGGTGGTCTAGCTTAAATTGACACATGATGTCAACTATAAAATTACTAAAATCTACGAAAAAGCCCCCCTTTTGATAAAATAATTCTAAATAATTTTAGTGAATAAATTTCTTTTATTTATTTATTATTTAGTTATTTACAGTAAAATAAAATCAATAATCTATTGTACAATATTGTATTATTTTATTGTTTATTAATTCAATCACATTTTAGCATGGGATAACATCCACCCTATAATTTCGGATATGTCACTACTATCACTGTATAAAAGATTTAAATATCAGTTAGAAACTAATGAGTTGTAAAGTTCAATCTGTTTCATTATTTTAACATTATCAAACTAAATTATTATAATAACTAGCGAGCAGCGAGCGCCAGCAATTACATTGGCAATTTATAGTCAAATTTAATAACGACACAGCAAAACAAAACAAAAGCTGATAATAGAATTTGCGTCCATACATATATGTGGAGGAGTATGAGTCATAGAATGATACTTAAGCAATCAACATTTTGGCTAGAGGGTCATGTCCTCTAGTGATCATAACAGTACAAATAATATCCGAATTCTTATCATCTAAATGACGATGTCTGTTAAGTAAGTTAATAATAAAAAGGCCTAACCAAATTAAACCATAATCGAGATTGATTGTAGGATGGTTGCTATGATTTATGTACGTTAACTTCCAGTAAACTTGTCTAAATTATTATTTACCATTAATTTTATAAATAACAAATTACATATTTATGACTCGGCTTTCATCTGAGTCAAGCCAAATCAATCACACTTGATAAAGAAGCTCTGGAACAGGTGGAAACATTCACGTATCTCGACAGCATCATTGATGAACAAGGAGGATCGGATACAGATGTAAAAGCGAGGATTGACAAAGCAAGGACCGCATTACTACTATTGAAGAACATATGGAACTCAAAACAACTGTCAGTCAATATCAAAGTGAGAATCTTCAATACAAACGTTAAGACAGTTTTGCTGTACGGAGCTGAAAAGCGGAGAACTACTACAGCTACCATCAAGAATATACATGTATTTATAAACAAACACTGAATGTCCGTTGGTTGAATATCATCAACAACAACATACTGTGAGAGAACAAACCAGCTTCTAGCTGAAAAGGAAATTAGGAAAAGACGTTGGAAGTAGATCTGACATAAATTAATGAAATCACCAAACAGCATCACGGTACAATCCCTAACTTGGAATCCGGAAGGGAATCGTAAAAGAGGAAGACCAAAGAACACATTACGTCGGGAAATAGAAGTAGATATGAAAAGAATGAATGTTAACTGTAAAGAACTGGAAAGGATTGCTTGGGATAGGGTTGGATGATGAATACTGGTGTGCGGCCTATGGTCCTCCACGAGGGGTAACAGGTGTAAGTAAGTAAGTAATATTTACGACTGATTTTAATTCATGTTGTTACACTTATGTAATTATTTGTAATGTTTAACTAGTTACAAAATTTTATCTTTGAATTATTATTATTTTTGATGTCATGCAATTAACTGATTATTATATTGTTAAACTGATTCCCCGTCATCTATTTGATACCGACTTTCCACTCAGTTATATATATATATATATATATATTAGTGCAGGGCATTGATGACATATATAACTTGTACTTTACTATTTTTTATTAATTCATATACTAGAAACTAAATACTGTTGTTAAATGACGATCAAACAATTGAGTTTCCGGCTAAGTCTACATTAATTGCTGTTTACGAACGATTAAGAAGATTCTAAAACACAAAATTTTGATTAAATATGGAACAGAACAGTAACGAATACATGATAATACTTCAGTGGTAATAACCATTACGTCAATGTATAATAGTGAAGACTGAACTTTCAGGTAGCTTCATATTGCAAACCAAATTCTAAAATTGTAATATAATAACTCAGTTTGCAATGTAATATATAGTGATCTTGGAACACAATGAAATTAGTAGTCTAAAATGATAACGGATAATCTAGCAATAACAAAAGTCATAATGCGAATAAAAATTAGAAAAGTATAGTTGAGATTATGCTTTAAAGATTTAATTAATATTGTTATAATAACAAACTAGATGGTATGACCTCTCTTTAGAAGATTTTTTTACAAAAAGCTCTTTCGTAGTAATTAAGTTTAACCTCTTTTTGTTAACCAATCTGGTAACTGAACTTCAGATCAGAATTATTTTAACTAGTGGTTAAATAAACGAGATCGTAAATAAAATTAAAATAATCATTTTTTTTGGTGTCGTTAGTATGGAAAAAGAACAACATTGTTTTCTGTTAAAACTTGACATTAGGCGATAAGACGGTTGAGATTTTGAAAAAAAAACCTATTCAATCAATTTTATGTTAAATATACCATTTCGATTATTTTAATAGAAATGGTATAGTTTCAAACAGTTTTTGACATATAACCATTTTTTCAAAAAATTAAAACAAATTTGTATTTATCAATATGGGGGGTTGTGGAGATTGTTAAGCTTTTGCTTGATATCATGAATTGATTGATGTTAGACCAACAATGAAAACCTGAAATCACTGGATGCTCGTTTCGTCTTATTATGGGATTCCTCAACGGTTCGGATACACGATCCCAAAAGCATGATTTGAACTCAGGATCTTTAATCCGGCGATAAAACACTTAACCTGTTGTTGAGCACTTAGGCGGTATCCAACTGTTTTGCTGTCTAACTTCCAAATTTGTACGTAATAATAGTCTACAGTAAAAATTTTAAAAACTAAACACCGAATAAATTCAACTTAGTATTGTTTGTTTGAATCTTCCCATCGATATGTTAGGACTGCAACTGGTCAGTCTCTAATTGGCATATGTGCATACTGTGCGTATTGCCTCGATATACCTTAATTCACAAGCATGGTTAGCAGAGATGGATAGTGGCTAGCAGTGGAATCCAGGAGGCGCGTTTCGTCCTATTTGGGACTCGTCAGCTGGATGTACCTGTACTATCCATCTCTGCTAACCATGCTTGTGAATTAAGGTATATCGAGGCAATACGCACAGTATGCACATATGCCAATTAGAGACTGACCAGTTGCAGTCCTAACATATCGATGGGAAGATTCAAACAAACAATACTAAGTTGAATCTAAACTTCACCCCATCGCACAAGCAAGTGGCTATCAGGACTCAGTGGCCGAGTGGATAATGCGATGGCGTTTGAAGCGAGGGTACTGAGTTCGAATCCCAGAGTGAACATCAACTCTGAGATGCAGGTACATCCAGCTGACGAGTCTCAAATAGGACGAAACGCGCGTCAAACTGTATTCCACTGCTAGCTACTATCCATCTCTGCTAAACACCGAATAGTTTCGTCAATATACAAGACTAACACTTTTTCATTTTATGAAGAGTCATTTCGTCTGCTAATTATATATGTATATCGGTAAAAAGAATAGTTCATATTACACTTCATTTTATGAATGATTAAATAGTTCTTATTTTAACTACATGTTATTCACCTACTGACACTTCAGAAAGAATAAATTAACAATATATTATATGGGATTTATTTCTGCTGTACTCTATAAATTAAATAAATGTAATATATAGTACGTTCTACCTTGAATATGATGAACATTAATATTATTGTTAGTAATAATAATAGTAATATTAGTAGTAGTAATAGTAGTATTGATAGTAGTAGTAGTAGTAGTAGTGGGAAAGGAGTGAAGTAAATCTCAACCATATAAACATTAAATTGAACAGTTTTCTCGAAAAGTTGATCAGAACTAAATAAAGATAGTCAAACATTATGAAATGAATTTCCTTTATGTATACTGTCAATGTAAAATATGAAACAATGAATATAATATAAACTAATATTTATGAATAATTAATTACTCATGAGATTAGTTAATGTAGAAAGTCTAAAAGAAAGAAAGAAAATTATATCAAATAGTATCTATGGACATCATTTATTCTCTCTGTTTAAATGACTTTGTTCCTATTTGTTTCCATTTAGAAAATAGTTTTCAATTCAGACTAACTTAGATCACAATTGAAAACCATGAACAGTGGACAACTGTTCGACACAATTATAGCCAATTTTATAGTTGTATAAACAACAAGGAACATTTTAGTTTTACACTATACAATAGTTAACTTTCACAAAGTATAACATTATATCCATTACTACTTTACTAAATACAACATGGTTAATATAAATAGGCAGATATTGAACTTCGTCACTAGTTTTGAGAAATCACATCATTATGGTGACAATGATAATCATTTATATGGTCATTATAGTATTTTACCAATTAGTAGTATGAGAGATCTGAGTGTGTAAACAAAACTTATTACACAGTTAATCTGTTCATATATACGACAACCTTGTATTCGACACAAGCGTTGAATAATATGGTCAATTTGGAAAGAAACCTGCAACATGTTATGATTTTGTTTATTTTAGACTCACACAGCTATTTGGAAAGCTGCTTATTTTCTTAGCATGATAGTAAACGAACGTAAAATTGTGGACGAATTTAAGCATTTTGTTAATCACAGTAAGTGGAATAGATGGATTGTGTTTAGTAGCAGAATCCAGAATACCTATTTCGTCATATTTTCAACCAGATATACCTGCAATTGAGTGTTGGGACTCCAACTGATTACACTATGAATCAAACACACAGTGCGTTATCCACATAAGTATTGAATTATGCAACGGTTCGAGTTACGGTGTGAACATCAATACTGAAATATGCGAGCACATCCGATTGACGAGTCTCAAATATTATGGAACGAGTGTGTTGGATTTCCATGTTAGTCACAATCCATCTTTTTCATAAATCATGTGATATTGAATCTGCATGCAGGCATTTTGCACAGACTTTATATATTTCAACAAAGACTTATTGACATTCAGTCTTCGATATTATCTACGGAATAATTAAAAGTCTTTCCCATCATGATACGAATATCCATCATTTAAAATAACTGTAAAACATTGGGGGAATAATAGATCATAGGTTAGATGTATTCGATTGTACGTATTATTGAGCTGACATTGATACAAACTCAAGAAATTCAAGTACCTTTGTGTCTGCAATAATTTTCAGATAATGAGTTAGTCATTGATTTCATATTATTAGCGATTCCCAAACTAGGATGCCATAGCAGAGACTAAGTCTATTCAGGTTTAGTATTTTTGTATTGAAGAATGTGTACATTGTAGGCAGAAGGTTTAAACGAACGTGAGGACATGTAAACTTGTCGCTTATTCAGATATATAATGGTAATCAGCCAGTGTTAGTTATCCGATATCTGTGCTCATTGAATGCTGTTTTTGTTCACAATACTATCCTTAAGTTTTGAATTATGATATTTATTTCTTTTTACACACAGAAATAGATTTTTAATCATCCATCAGCATTCTTTTCAGCAAAATTTTGATTATACATTTAAGAATGTTAGATAACTTGACAACAGTCGTCTTTTCAAGGAATACATGGAGAGAGGAAGACAGTAGTAAACAATTCGACCAAATGCTTTTATCCATTTTTTAAAATTACTTTTGATACAAAATCACAACTGTGATATCTACATACGAACTACTCAAGTATCAGTTGACAGAATTTCTATTTCTCTTCAATGAATAATTCAGTAATGATAAAACAAAATTGGCTCCATATTATCACCAAGAATGTTGAAATAGTTATTTTTGAAGAAAAAAGTTTAATAGAACAACACAAATTGGAGACAGTTTGTAAATTTATTCTAACTGGCACCATTTTTATTCAAAAACTGTTTACATTTTATTGGCTCCATAAGCTAGATTGGTCAATACTTGCTCCAGTTAGACAGTGAATAATGGTGGATGAAAATCAATATATGAGTAGCAGAGTCATTTAGAAGTGTCTTTGGATTTTTATTAGTTGTAGAGTTATGTGGACATTTGACTTAGGACCGTATGATAAGTGCTCTTGTGTTCAAAATAATAAATGAAAATGAACTGAATTTAGTTATTTACTGGGTATTTATAGCTATATATATGTTTATACATGTATATATACGCACTCTATAGACTGATTTCAAACTTATTCAAAAATGCTTTGTCTCTGAATTTCATTAAAATCATGAGACAATCAATGATAGTTCAGGATTAAAGACAAGGATGTACAGCCATGTACTAATAATTATTATGTGTTTACAAATGACTCACCTCGAGAGGTAATTCTTTAATTTCTATATGGAAGCAATGTCCAGTGGATTTCAAACTTATAGCGTTTGAGGCAATTACCTACTGATAACAATGGAAGATGGTCGCAAAATAGTGTGGCTTGGTTGAAGTTAGATATTAACATCGTCATATTCCGGCTCAGTGATCCAGACGTTAAGGGTTCCCGTGCTAAACCGAAGGCAGTAGGTATGTGTCTCACGCAAGGAATTGTGAATGCGTAGTTCTGAGGAGTCCAACACTAGAAGTATATCAATGTTCATTACCTTCAGGATATTAATGATGGTCTAACATTGGTAGATCCATGATTTTAATGATATTTAATAATCTTCGTAAGCCCTTACTGACGATAATGGTGCTTAACACTGCGTATCCAATTAGTAGTATTTTTCCTATCGAAAGTAACGGATGAATGATTTCACAACCACAAACCAAATAATGTATGATTAATGCTTCTTTATTCTTATGTAAGATATGAGAATCTTCAGACAACTTAGGGAATTATCCCAGTTTATTTCAACTATCAGTAGTTGTAAATAAATTCCTAATTAGCTGAACAAGTCAACGCTTCACGTTTCACTGATAACTATGAATTCCCATGATAATTTAGTAACGATAAAAATAACAAAAATAAGGATTATAGAGATCGTTACAAATTCATCAGTAATTCCAAACCTTATTCTAAAGACATATCTATCTCTATTCACACTGATAGACAGTAATTTGATCTACTACTTTACTGATATATCAGTTTTTAACTAACAGTTCATCAAAGCCATGCAAGCTAGATGATTATTAGGCAAATAATACATTAATGTATCTTGAACATATCACTCAGTTTATAACAACTTAAGTGTACATAATTTCATTAACTCATATGTTCCATAGAGAAACTATGCTGTTAATCTAATTGAAGTAAACCAAACTAATTGTTGTATAATAATGAGCTGATAATGTACTCATCATAAGATCATCAGTACTTGAAATTGATATAACCTTATCAAACAGTGTCCGTTATTCAGAAGATTCAAGCTAAAACAAAATATACTCGTAGAGTCACCTAACATGAACATTCTACAAAACACTTGAATATGTAGAGTTATATAAATTATTGTTACAAAGTATTTAGCAATTGAATTTTATTATATAACTCTATATAACATTATATCTAATAATTATGCTAATTACACCGTTTGTATTATCATTCTAAATTAGTGAAAACATGAAAAACGAATTGATTCATTAATCAATTCAATGAATAATGGATGAACATTTATGCATGGTAACTAGGTTTAGTAAGGTAAGGGAACTAATACGTTTCAGCAAATAAATGATACTGTATATTAAACTTAGAATATTACATCAATGATACGAATAATCTATTAAATGAGAAAAAAATTAGTGAATGGGGATAATTATAAAATATCAATGTTAAAGCTTGTAATGAGAAACAAATGTTTCCAATCAACTGAATAATGGTCTCGTAAAAATATTGAATAAAATTAATAAGTGAACCCAAGTAAAAATTGTGCATGAAAAAAGAAGCCCGTTGTGAAAAAGCATAGGCCGCTCACCAGCATTCTCCATTCAACTCTGTCCTCAACAATTCTTTCCGCGTGTTTCCAGTTGCTATTCATTCTTCTCATGTCTGCTTCCAATTCTCGATACAGTGAGTTCTTTGGCCTTCCTCTTGTCTGCTTTACTTCAGGTTTCAAGGTTAGCTCTTGCATTGTGATGCATTTTAGTGATTTCCTCAATGTGTGTCCCATTGACTTCCTACGTCTTTTCCTAATTTCCTCTTCGGCTGGATCATGGTTTGTTGTCTCACACAGTGGGTTTTTACTGCCAGTATCCAGCCGACGGATACTAGGTATCTTATGTAGACAATTATTTAGAAATACTTCCACCATTTTGATGATGGTTGTAGTGGTTCTCCACGTCTCAGCTTCGTATAGTAGGACAGTTTTGACATTCGCATTGAAGTTTCTCACTTTGAAAATAGTTGAGGGTTGTTTTCAGTTCCATATGCTGTCCTTGCTTTGCTAATCCTTGCCTTTACGTTTGCAACCGATTCTCATCGTTCATCGATGATACTGTTCAGGTACGTGAATTTGTTCACCTCTTCAAGAGCTTTCTCATCAAGTGTGATTGGGCTGGTGTTCTCCATGTTGTATTTGAGAGACTCGTTTTTTCCCTTGTATACGTTAGGGCATTTTTTTAAAATGAACTAATACTACAATCGACTATTATTCTTTTTCTAAGCAAAGATGGATAGTGGCTAGCAGTGGAATCCAGTTTGGCGCTCGTTTTGTCCTGTTTGGGACTCGTCAACTGGGTATGTACCTGCTTCTCAAAGTTGATGTTCACTTTGGGACTCGAACCTTGTACCGTTCGCTTTAAACGCCGTCACGTTATCCACTTAGCTACTGAGTCCTTTTTATTATCGCATTAATGACATTAAATATTTTATAATATTCAAACAGGTGAATTTTTTAATCATTCAAAAGATCTAATCTGTATTTATTCTATTGAAAATAAAAGTTCCTCACCTAATGTGATTAACATCATCAGTATATTCATCTCAACTATATTCAATAATAATACACTCTGCTGACAACTTTAACACATTTGTACGTGTATAGCTGATAAGATTTTCTGTCGTTTTAATTAATCTACAATAACTTTTAATGATTAAGTTTAATTTACAAATCTACTTAAATAAGCCCGTTTATAAATATAGTTCATTATACTGTACAACAATAATTTAATAAGAGTTATTCACTCCAAAAAGAATAAGTCGATGGCGGCATCCTTAAACATCTGCGCTACTTGTTCCTACCATCTGGATATTTCAACAAGTTATCTAATTTTGTTTGTTTTAATACATCATTATGGATATTAATCGCATAACCTATTCAAAAGCGTTTCTGAAAACTATACAACCTTTTGTTGTACAAGTTACAAAAGAGCCGAATTAAGGATATCGTAGTTTCTGGCATTATGCAGTATGTATATTATTTAGATGTTGATTGACTGGAGTGTTAACTAAACTGTCAATCACTCAATATTTATTGACAGGATCGACCAAGGAATAAGAAACGGGATCTTGTTGAAATACTTTGTTCTGAGAATTCTATATTGTATCAAAACTATAATATTGAATATAGCTAATAATAATATATAATCTAAGATTGATCAAGCAAATCTTTCGTCAGTTCAAAAGTTCATTCAAGAAATGATATATATTTTTATAGTAAACAAAACACAAAATATGTTTCTATTTTAATATTCAGTAGTTGTATTTAATTTAAATAAAGTGTAATAGTATTGATTGTAACCTTAAGATAGAACATTCGTTTATATAAATTCAATTAGTATTGTTTGTTTGAATTCTCCCATTGATATTTAGGACTACAACTGGTCAGTTTCTAATTGGCATATGTCCATACTGTGCGTATTGCCTCGATATAGCTTTAATTCACAAGCATGATCAGCAGAGATGGATAGTGGCTAGCAGTGGAATCAAGGACGTGCGTTTCGTCCTATTTAGGACTCGTCAACTGGGTATACCTGGATCTCAGAGTTGATATTCACTCTGGGACTCGAACCCAGTACCTTTCGCTTCAAACGTGATCGCGTTTGTATTCTTCGAGTTGGATAGTATGATTGTGAAGTGTTCTCTTTTTTTCCCAAAACAGTGTCATCAATAACTTCTCTGTAGTATTTTTTTAGGTTCTACCTAATGTGTTAGTTCTTCTAACGTTGGTGTTTATATATATCTTGTAATTATCTTCTTCCTTGACCTAACTATTGATTATATAGATGCCTATCAGTTCTTGATAAATTGAAGGTCCAACGTATGAATAATCCTTTATCCTTCTAAATCAATTTTATTTAAATATGAGCAGCCGATAAACAGATAACATATAACATTACACAGATCTAATTTTGTTTTTGTCTCATCATTCAAGATTAGTTAACTTTTCCAAATAATCAAGTTATTAGAACAGATTGAAATACAGATTGGAATACTGCGCGTGTGCCTTAACCGAAGCAGATTTTCTTGACCCAGAGGTCTAACGAACAAGGCATTTGGGCAATGTTTGGAGATTCAGACCCATGGTAACCCAAGACCAATAATAGATTCATGTGATATTTGTTTCTCTAGGGTCCTCGAGCCTATGTGTAGTATCTGTTTCGAATTAGGGTTTCCCATTTCCAGTAGTTCGACATTCTGTGTCCACCAACCTGGTCAAAGCGTTGGACATTTGCCTTTTGCCACTTCATTTTCGTTAGAAAACACCCTCACCTCTTGACGTCAGTAAATAGGACTTCCTTGACAGTGGCTGTATATGTGAGGCCACATGAGAGCATCTCAAGGAGGTTGGACTCTCCCCACCCTCGGCCGTACCAAGGCATTCGAAGGATACATATGTCAATAAATATGTAACTATAAATTATAGATAACTGTAGATCTTTATGCAGTTTTCTTACTGATAAGTTCCTAATTTTTTATGCAAGATTAATTAGTTTATTGTATTATAATTATCGCCATGAGAGTATATCAGGTGATCTTCTATACAAATATATATATATATACAACAGGACCTTATGGTTTCTATTTATTCATCCATGGATAATATGTGTATCTTCTTCATCATAAAGATAAAAAGATATTCTGTTATATTCTCCATTTATCCCTTGGAAACGACCACCCATTTCATACAATACTACTATCGTTACTTTCATTACTGTTTACAAAAGCTATTTAGTGTTATAGGTTTTGCAAAACAAAAACAACTTAGATTTTATCATGATATTCTTAATTGTTATAGCCATAATTAATTTGTTTTCAATAGATGACAATGAAATAGTATATTGTGTGTTACTTTTATTAATCATTACAATTAATTGGCAAAAATAGAAATAACAATCAATTAGGCAAGTAGATGAGATTAACTTTATTCCCCCTCCCCCCCCGCAAAAAAAATAAAACAAAAAAGATAAACACGTACAAGATAGTGTTGAGTTTTATGATAAACCATATTTTGGTTTGCTTTAAAAAAACTAATTTTTTTACATAGTTTACGATTGGAAGTAAACTTTGAATCAACAAAGCTTGTGTTATTATGAGAGAGTTTGTATAGAATGTTAAATTTCATAATTTAAGCTTAGGATGACTCAGCCGTCCGGAGAGGATTTAATATTCGATCCGGTATGAAGGTCATGGGTATGGTTTATTGAGGAGTTCTATACTAGAATGGAAACGTTGTTCAGTGCTTCTTAAGTGCTTCTTATTGACTTAAATCACGTTAGTGAATAACGGAATTAAACGAGACTAAATTCTGAATACGTATATTTCTTACACACGTTTATTCGAAAAGATAGTCAGAGAAACGGAGTGCAGAAAGAGAAACGAAGTGAAGAATATCATCGGAAAAATGAAAAACATCAACGCGAAGGCAAGCGAGCCATCTTGTTTTGATAAAGCATGACTCAAAGTATACAGTCAGAGAAAAATAAGTTACTGACTCGTAATGAATAGAGTGAACAATTAACACACATACGCTCATATAAAAACAGTCGTGGTTAACGTGCGAATAATTGACAAGGTCAAAATATGAGTTGAGCAAAATGAATAAACTAGTCAGTTCGGAAGCTAGAATAAACCCTATGGGCATGACACGATACTAAATACTACAGAGGTTCGTGTGGTACGTATTCATGATGTATCACTGGGAAAACAAACCATTAGACAGATTTACAGATTTTTACCGTAAATAAACGTTCCTAAACTTATTTGTTTGCAGGGTTTTAGCTAAATTTCTTTCGATTCTTTTTAAGAAGTCATTTATATAAAACACTTTTAAATTATTTCATTCTTTTAATACAGTTATCTATAAATGTTAAAGAAAAATTCTTCCATTCTATTATGTTCACTTAGATCTGACGTCATTAGAATGAACAGATTCTGTTCTTTTTTAATTACATACAGTTTAACTCCACCTGTAGCCCTTCCTGAGGTTGCTGGCGGCACCTAGCCCGGATAAGGGAGGAGGGTTGGGCATAAGGTTAGCGTCCCCATCCCGTAGGAAACTAACTCGCTAAAAAAACGATAACCAGGAAAGATTAATCATTGATAAACACGGTGGATGCAAGGGCGCGGTTTGGCAAAGCAAGAGCGGCATTTCTAACAACTGAAGAACATCTGGAACTCAAAACAATTGCCAACCAACACCAAGATCAGAATTTTCATCACAAATGTCAAGGCAGTTCTATTGTATGGGGCGGAAATGTGGAGAACTACGAAATCCAGCATCCAGAAGATACAGGTGTTTATTAACAGTTGTCTACGGAAAATACTTCGGATCCGTTGGTCAGACACTATCAGGAACAATCCACTGTGGGAGAGAACAAACCGGATTCTATCCAGTGGAGGAAGAAATTAGGAAGAAGCGCTGGAAGTGGATAGGATACACATTGAGGAAATCACTCAAGTGTGTCACAAGGCAAACCTTTGCTTCGAACCCTCAAGGCCAAAGGAGAATAAGAAGACAAAATAACACATTACGCCGAGAAATGGAAACGGATACGAGAAGAATGAACAACAACTAGATAGAACTAGAAAGAAAGGCGCAGGACAGAGTGATTCGGAGAATGTTGGTCGGTGGCCTATGCTCCTTTGGGAGTAACATGAATAAGTAAGTAGAATACAGTTTACTCTACAGATTTTTTCGTGAACTGACCAAAAGAAACAAAATCATTTTATTATAAATAAGGTTGAACTGTTAAGATAAAAAGTAAGAAAGACTAGAGTTATAATAGAGTGTAAATTATATCCTTTCATCTTTGTGCTTTGGTGCTTTATAGGTGAACAGTTTTGTTTTATTCAATAATTGATTATATGATACAAAATTGTTTTAAAATTTAACTTTGCAAAATAATAATCAACTTGTTTCGCCCATATCACATTCTTTTGTTGTTTCGTTTATTTAATGAAGTTTTTTACACCCAATAATTTATAAACGAGAACAGAGATAATTAGTAAGTGAGTTCGTTACTGTACTGAACTGTATTCTGTTTGGTTAACGGTCCTACATCTTTAATTATAATCTCATCTATAATACAATAGTATCCATGTACGAACATCATCATTATCATTATCATTATCATTATCATTATCATCATCATCATCATCATCATCATCATCATCATCATCATCATCATCATCATCATCATCATCATCATCATCATCATCATCATCACTATGATAGCCCAAATTAACCTGTTCAGTATTCTCACAAAAAGATAGTGATAAGGGAAAATAAATTATATCAAATGATTAAGAAAAGATAAAAGGCTGACAAAATAGTGGTTTTTATTTATGTAATTCATTCGTCATCTGAAACAAGATATTCTTCACAAAAATAATATCAGCTTTGAAATTGTCGGATAGAATGAACATAGTTTCGACTCATTAATTCAGTAGTATTGTGATTGCTGGGAAAAGTGCAAACCCTTGGTTTGATCAATTCTGTGTAACGGAGGTGTTCACTACTAGTGAAGTTTCAAACTTGGATGAGATTGATTTCAAGTTTAAGTTGATTTTCAGCTGACATTTTTAGCTAAAATCAGTTTGTGATGAACAATATACTAGAATAACTGATGGATTTTGGAGCAGACTGTGCTGTTATTTCAAAACACTGTTATGAATCTAATTATGGGTTTCTAACAGTCTGTTTTTTTCAGTCATAATGTCTCATGCGTCTTATTGACGGTTATTACAATATCTTATATTTAAAGCTCTATCATTTTTGGCGAATCGGGCTGTCTTTAAGTGGTTCTATGTAGACAGATATGATGAAAACGGCTATAAGTATAAGCTTCGTTGTACCTCTAATTCAAGCTACTAATCAGTCGTGAATTATCTGTGATTTCTATCATCGTTATTGTAGTCAAATTAGTTGCCGACGTAGCTGTACAGTTGCTTGTAATGTGCTATAACCTAAATACATAAAGTCACTTCTTTTTTGAAGTAAACTGGCATGTGCCCAATGTAATTTATCATATACGTTAACATCTTACAATCATCACAATAAAGTCGTTAATAAAAAAATTGTCATCCAAAATTCTAAATTACCAATGTGGAAGGAACCATGAAGTTGTCTAATTGATGACCAACATGAATTGTGTGAGACCGATAGCTCTTGGGTTCAAATCTCGCAAGGCGGGATCGTGGATATGCACTGATGAGGAATCCCACGATGGAACGAATCAGCCGTCCATTGTTTTCAGGTTTTCCATAGTGGTCTAGTTGAAATTTCACAATAAAATATTTCAAGGATTCTGTTTATATAAATTACAAATACGTTTCGGACGCGGCGTTATAGGTTTCAATGGATAACTTTTTAATTTTGTTTTCTTTTACAAAAAACTAAACTGTTATTTCATGAAAACAAATTTTGCTCCTAAAATTACAAGGAATGTATCCTTGAAACTCTCGAAAAACTCGAATTATTTCTCAGAATATCTATAGTCTTAATAAAACAATAAGAAGATAGGGTCAATCTGAGATATATGATATATTGATGTTATCTATTTCAAACAATCTAGTCACACATGTATACTTGTCTAGGCATTTTATATTGAAATCGCTCAAAGTCAATTAACTGGATATTCACTTTGATTCACTTTTAAACGTTACTCTTGTAAACAATACTGAATCAATACAAAACTTGTATTTGTTGATTATCAATTATTAGAAAAATGTTTAATTTATTTAAGTCAAATAAATAATTATAAATATAATTCAAAAGGTAGTTTTGTGGAGATTTTAGTAATTATATATAGTTGAAATCATGAGTCAATTGAAGCTAGACAACCATGGAAAACCTAGAAGAATTGGACAGCTGTTTTCTCCTATTGTGGGACTCCTCAGCAGTGTGCATTCACGATTATGTCTCACGAGATTCAAACTGCCATCCAATGATTCCAGATTTTCCATGGTGGTCTAGCTTCAAGTGACTAATGATTTCAACTATATAAAATTATTAACAATCTCCACAAAACCCCCTTCTGATATGTAGAATGATATGATATATATGATATATCTTACCTAATCCATGAAATGCAATATTTCCTAATTGTAATAAATCATTTAATTGTTCTAATTCTGTTTTATATGATAAATTATATATTTCAAATTCATTAGATTGAATCATTTTCATTGTTGAATTTGTCAATGATGAATAAGTTTCTTTATTTATTAGAATAGGTCTAGGTATTCGACTTGTATTATATTGAATTAAAGAATTAATTAAACTAGAATTTTCACTAAAAGATTTGTTTACAGTATAAATTCCATCAGTACGTCGACGATCATCATGATCATCCACAAGTATAGTCGTCGTATTTATATTCGTCATATTCTTTTTAAATATACTCTGATCAATTAAATGTTGAAATAGATAAGCTAATTTTTCTGTCCATATGAATGATGACCGTTTTTTATTATCAATTATATAATTTTGTAATTCATTACTTATATATAACCATAAAGTAGATAAACGTTTTTGTTTAAATTTATATAAACTATTATCATTAGTTGATAAATGAAATTCATCACCAATATAAAATATTTTAATCAATTGATCAATATGTTCTATGGTACATTGATTGTTTAATAAATTAGTTATCATTTTAGGACGATTATAACGTCCTAAACGTTCAGCTAATATAGATGCAATTTGTAAACAACTTATATTTAAACAAAATTTTTGTGTTTTACATTTTTGATCTATACTACTTATATTAATACTACTATTATTACTACTACTATTGTTAATATTACTGTGATTAGTAGATAAAATTTTAGATATATTAAGTTGTTGATTATAAGTTGGTATTCGATTTAATGATGATAATGTAGAATGTAATGGTTCTAGATTTAATAATTCAGAAGATAATTGTAATGATGATGATGTTGTCGGTGATGATAATGGTGACGATGTTGGTGACAATGAATATGAAGACGTTGGTGATTCGTCATATAATTTATACAATATTACCATAGTAATAATAATAATAATCAATAATAAAATCGATAATACAATAATAATTATCACAATTTGTTTACGTCTATTATTTGCATGAATATAATCAGATAAATTTGTACATAAATTATAATTCATATTTGGCTTACAACATGTTAATGATCTATTATGTAATAGATTATCAATGATTGATTTGGTTTTATTTTTTATTTTATTTTTTATTTGAATATATTCCGGTTCATTATGTATAGTTTCCATGGTATCTAATTTATAATTATCACATTCAATAAATGCAACAGATTTATTAGATGTTTTGATGGTTATATCATCATAATCAGTGATAGAAGAAGGTTTCATCATGACATCTATTGATTTATATTGTTTGGATAGGAATTTACGTCTTGGTAAAGATTTTAAATTATTATTATTGTAAACTTGGTCTTCATTTGATAATAATGAATGATAACATTCATATTTACTACCTGACGGTATATAACTAACATTATTACTATTATTATTAGTAGTATTGTTTTTAGTAGTAGTTGTAGTATTTGTTGAATTCGATATATTATAAAACATTTTTGAATCTAATAATTCTTTACAATCTAATAAACCATTTTCAATTTGTCTACTAGCTATAGCAAATGGTGGTCCAGTGTACATGGATGTTAATTCAATTTTATCAATATTCCCCGTGGTATTAATTGATTTTAAACTAAATTGTTTATTGAAATTTTTAATTTTCATTATAAATTTTTTTTTGGATTGTTTATTTACTTAGAATTGATCATAGTTATCAATAAATAGGTATATCAAAACATGTAAAGAAGATTATGGAAATAATAATAGTTGCTATGGGGTTTTCACCGTTCTTCATTTGATTTAACCAAAAATTATAATAATACATGACAAATAAATATTTCTTAAGGAATAAACCAATCATAATTAATCATTTGTATTTTGTTGCTTATTGGTTAGTAAAAAAAAAATTAATCCTAAGTTGTTTCGCTTTTTTCTCAAATAAACTATCTTGATTACTCTGTTTATTGAAAAATGTTTTATTCATATACGGAAACTGTTTTCTGATACTTAAGATAAGATCTATAAGCAAAGATGGATAATTGAAAGCATGAGTTAATTGAAGCTAGACCATCAAGGTAAACCTGGAAGTACTGGACGGCCGTTTCGTCCTATCGTGGTGGTTTAGCTTTAATTGACTCATGCTTTCAACTATGCAAATACTAAATCTCCCCAAAAATCTCTTCTGAAAAATGGATAGTGGCTAGTAATGGAATCGAGAATATGCGTTTCGTTATATTTGAGACACGTTAGGCGGATGTAACAACATCTCAGGACAAAACGTGAGTCCAGGATTCCACTGCTAACCACTATTCATTTTTGTTTATAATACGTATGACTTGAGGGAATATCGAGACAGTCCGAACAGGATGCACATATGCCAACAAGAGACTAATCAATTTCAGTGCTGAATAAATATGGGAAGATACAAGTATAGAACATCAAGTGAATCTAAGATAAGATCATTTAATATTTTATTCTGATCAGTTTAAGAAAGTATAAAATGAGTGAAATTTGTTGTATTATTCTAGTTTAAGACATAATTTTAACGTTGCTGATTACAGTTTTGTGGATTTAATTAATCTAATCATATAAATTAGAGAATGTACTCTTATTTTACAAATATATGCTCAACTTGTGACAAGTATAACAAATCAACCTCTTTCTATTCAATATATGATATAATAAAAACAGTGGCTTAATTGTTTTCAGGAAAGCCTTAACTACCACTTTGAGAAAGTGATGAATTATGATTCAACTTGTCAATATATGTAGTATGTCAGTGACTATGAGAAACATCCAAAACGTTAGTGTTTTTATTTATCGTGGTAAATTGAACAAAATTTGAGATGATTATGGTGATTCCAATACATGTGTTGACTCATAGGAAACTACTGGTGTGTAAATATGAAGACCTAACTTCACCTCATCGCACAAGTAATGAGGTGAAGTTTAAATTCACTTGGTATTGTTTGTTTGAGTATTCCCATTGATGTTTAAGACTGCAATTGTTCAGTCTCTTATTGTCATAAGTGCATATTGTGCGTATTGCCTCGATATAGCTTTAATTCACAAGCATTATAAGCAAAGATGGACAGTGGCTATATCGAGGCAATGAACCCAGTATACACATATGCCCGATAAGAGACTGATCAATCGCAGTCCTAAAAATTAATGGGAATACTCAAACAAACAATACCAAGTGAATTCTATACTGTTCAAGTTATCAAATCATTTGCCCTGTCAATTATTATAATTAATTTTCTAGTTTTATAATTAATAAGATTAAATAAACTGACTTCTTTCTACATGTTATTATATTAGTTTATAATAGAGAAATGAAAACGAATAATAAGTAGTATAGTTCTATATAAATTATTTTTTATTTTTGCTTAGTTTGTTTCTCATGTTTTGTTGTTTTGTTTCTCATGACCTTGAATTTTTAAATACAACAGGTAAACAGTGTTTATAATAAAAAAAATATATAATTACATGTTAAGTTTTTCAAAAAAAAAGGGAAATTAATTAGATGACCTTTTACATGATGAATAAAGGCTTCACTATTATTTATATATAAGAGAGAGAGAGGGAGAGAGAGAGAGGGAGGGAGAGAGAGAAGTAAGGGAAGAAAAAAGGGACGGAATGAGACAAAAAAAATAAGCATACGACAGAATTAGACATATTGATCAATTTAAATGTGTTTTTCATCAACAGATCATACTCTGTAAATATAATCTATACTAAATATCTCTTAGGTAAGCTTTTTTGATAAAACAAAAGAAAAAACTCTAAACTTTAATCCTCCTTAAAATAGAACAAAACCCTTTTTGTGCGATAAGTCCCACTTGATTCGTATATTTACTAGAGAATGAAATAAAGATAATAAGAACCTGATCTTAAGAAAATTTCTAGTTCAGTAACTGTTCTAAAACTCCATTTCTGTTATACATCCCTATTTTTAAGTGTAAAAAACTTTCTGTGTATATATGTGGAAGTAAACTATTTGTTAAGAGAATTTTTTTCTTGATTGAGAACCGTTTAAAATATATACTTAGCTTGTCAATCATGTCATTCTAAAGTAGACTAATCGTACATTACAGAGGAATTAAACTGTAACTATATATCAATTGTCATATTTTGACTCTGGTCCAACTCAGCATCATTCAGGGAGGACCCAAATAAAAAGTTTAGTGTGGAAATGACATGAAGGGTTTAAACTACATCTTTAATCATAAATAAAGCACTCAACTAATTCATAATTAGAATCTGTGTGATTTTTCTTTGATCTGTTTAGAATCCTTCTAAGGTCACTGTCAATGCCTGTGCCGATTGCAACTGAGAGGCTGGGGATTAGGTTAGGAACCTCATCCCGTAATAATGAATCTCGCTAACAAAACGTTAACTATAACATAATTTTTATTGTAATAACTATTGATATGGCTAGCATCACCTGATCAGATGATTTATATTCGATTTTATTTTTCTAATCAAAATAGAAAACTATCATCTGCGTTATTCTTTTATTCTTTTATTGTAAACAATACAACAATACTGTAAGTAGTATACTTGTAACTTCAATAAAATTTTGCGAAAACATCTGTTACAGAATATACTCTAAATTACTCAAAGTTATTACAAATTATGTAAACAGATCAATTAGAAATGGATAATTATTATCAGAATGGGTTTTGTGGAGATTTTGTATTTTCATAGTTAAAAACGTGAGTCAATTGAATCTAGAAAACCTGGAAACACTGGACGCCTGTTTCGTTCTATTGTGGGACTCCTTAGCAGTGAGCATCCACGATCTCGCCTCGCGAGATTCGAACCCAGGATCTACCAGTCTCGCTCCAGAGCACTTAACCAATAAACCACTGAGTCGGCATCTGATGTTGTTTACGTTTAACTGCAACCAATCCACGAAGTTGAGCAACCGTTCACCAATTATCTTCCGTGAGTTGATATCTCACAGGTTTTCCCTGGTGGTCTACATTCAATCGACTCACGCTTCCAACTATGAAAATGGATAATTGTTGAAAGAATTTGAATTATATATTATTCTGGATAATTATGTTACTGGTAGGTACATTGCTTCTTCCAGTCAGTAAGAATGTATCTGGAAGTTGAATTTTTAAAACAGGAATGTGCTGTTAAATGAGAAGTTATAAAAATCCCATTTCCGAAATTTGATTTTGATGGAAACCAAAACACTCTATAATTATCCTTTCATTTTATCATCTTTGTATCAACCATCGTCTGTAATAACAAGAATAAATGGTTAGCTTTTTCTCCCCAGTTCAACATTGAGTTACAAGAGTTATTATAAGTATAATTCCAGTCGCGTTATATAATCTTATCATTGATATTTCGATTAACATCCCTAGAAACAGGTCATAACACACAATAAGTCCTTAGAAAAATCGATATCAAGACATTCTACCCACATGAAACGTTTTGACAGAAATCTTTTCTTCATGTCTATTTTATGGATACTTGTTTCTGAAATAATGTCTCTAGAAAGATAAGAACTTTGGTCATAAAACGAGCAAGATAACAAATGAGAAGACAATTGCGTCACCTTAGGACATAATAATAATATTAACAATAATAATAATAAAAAAATCTGATTAGATTTCGAACAATTATTTGTTCTTTCCAGTCAATAACAAGCGTATTTATAAGAAAGTTTCAATCTTCTCGTCTTTTCTCTCTGAATGTTCATTTATTTGAAACCGGGTCTATTTAGAATTTATTATAAAATGTTATTTCTTCTCTCCAGAGCTAATAAATACAACGTCAAATAGCTTGTAGCCCTCATATTTTAAATAATAAATTCAATGCTGAATATGAATTTTGTTTTCTCATATGTTTACGAAATAACTTTCAAAGGAATCTAGAATGTAATTCAATAACACTAATATTCACTGATATGTAGTTTATGGGTCCGGAATCGGAGGAAATGCGCATTTTGAATATTATTGTTCACCATTAAACAATTTATTTAAACCTTATGACCACAAAATAATATCGCTATTATCTACTAATGATTTACATATGTGGTGTATAGTACTGATGTTGACAGATATAAGTAGTATTTGAAACCAATCAGAAGTAGAATGCTTGGCAGCAGAGGGTTGAGAAGATTGAATTGAAAAGAGAAGGAATGTTAACAAAGAGTAATTGTAATAACAATGAAGGCATGATGGAGTATGCAACAGTTGATGGAAGATTTGCAAATGAAGTATTTAATGTACGGTTTTTCAGATTTTACGAAGGAACTTTGTAATTTTATATTGAATAGTAAATTGGACTTCCCTAGCTGGCTGTTCGTTCACTACACATATATCCAAATAAACTCATCGGTTGCAGTTCATAATATCAGCAACCCGAGGTATACAAATCCATTCAAATAATGGACCTAATTTAACTGATTTGTTTGTTTTCATATAGGATGTGGACAATTTCAGAATCCTAATAAGTTTAACTAAGATAAATTCTAATGAATTAGACAAACTCATTTTATGGAAATAGCAAATATTACTTAATGTTAACTAATCATTTCATACATGTACATAGATTTTTGAGATAATTAGGTAGTACAAAGAAATTTTGTTGGATTTTTTTTCTCTGAGCTGGATAGTATGGTTGTGGAGCATTCATCGTTCTTCTGAACGTCATCACCAACATAAACTTCTACCCTGAAAGCTCCACGCCAAACCATCCAGGTCAGAGAACAAAACCCCATCAAAATCGTCCACCCCATCTATAAATCTTCTCTAGCACTAAACAATGTTTGTTATTTCTACTAAATGAATTCGTTTAGTTGATAAAATTTATTTAGTTATCAGTCAAGAGTTAATTCCGACGGTCGTGTTTCGGTTTCATTAGTATTTGTGTGAATTTAAAGATCTAAATCATGTAATCGCCTATCTTTTATTTGACTTATAATCATACTTATGTTTTTTAA
Source organism: Schistosoma rodhaini (assembly GCA_944470415.2). Taxonomy (NCBI): domain Eukaryota; kingdom Metazoa; phylum Platyhelminthes; class Trematoda; order Strigeidida; family Schistosomatidae; genus Schistosoma; species Schistosoma rodhaini. Next base: position 34,523,771 of record OX104037.1, read on the forward strand.
TCAAGACATTCTTTGTATTTTATTATATCGGTAAAAGCCTTGTTTGTTTAACTACTGATCTTGTTTTGGTATTAGTTTGCATTGATAATTGAATCTTGTAGGCAGTTTTCACTCATCTATATCGTATCATCTGTCTATTATCATTTGTTCTTTTAACTGATTGAATTGAAATATTTATGTACCACGGTTAATAATAAAATACCGCTCCACTGAAGTAACAATAATGACAAGGTTATTACTTTGACTTACAGATTGCTTCAGTAAGGCTGTTTCCACTCATCGTTTTCAGTGTTCTTGATTATTAACTGAATACAATAAAAAAGTGTGATTTACCACGAGATTTTCTGAACTTATTAATTATGTTTAAACCTTATGCCCAACCCTCCTCCTTTACCTGAACTTATAACTTAGAGTAACTCTAGAAGAGCTAAAGGCGGAGTTTTAATAATTAGGTGACTAGTTAAAAATGTTTTTTTTATCTGATAGAACCTGATGTAAACTAATATTTACATGAAATACTTAAGAAGATAAAAATTGATTCCAACTTTATTGATCGTCTGAAGTAACACAACTACAACTTAATAAACTAAATACACTTATTTACATAAATTTGTTTTACTAGGATTAAATAAGTCAATGGATATTATATGTAAGTGAAAGCAATGTAAATGAAATAATGGATTTCTCAATGAATCAATGTAAAAGACGTCTGCGTGATATACTGAATGAAGATTATATTAATTCAAAACAAATCATTGGTATATTGACTTAATGTTGTTTGGTTGAATAATTTTTATTCTGAACGGAAGTTAAACCGAATAAAGACGTTAGATAATAAATCGATCTATGATCAATTTCCAGTCAGCGTTTTTTAGCGAGTTGGTTTTCTATGGGATGAGGTCGTTAACCCCATACTCAACCCTCCTCCTTTATCCGGGCTTGGGACTGGCAGTAACCCCCAGAGGAGCTACAGGCGGATCCGTTGGCCAGACACTATCAGCAACTAGTTATTGTAGAAGACAACAAACCATATTCCAATGGAGGAAGAAATCAGGAAGAAGAGCTGGAAGTGGATAGGACACACATTGAGGAAATCACCCAACTGCATCACAAGACAAGCCCTAGCATGGAATCCTTAAGGACAAAGGAAAAAAGGAAGATCAAAGATAACACTGTGCCGAGTAACGGAGACAGACATGAGAAGAATGAACAAAAACTGGATAGAACTAGAAACGAAGGCCCAGGACAGAGTGGGTTGGAGAATGCTGATCGGCGGCCTATGCTCCATCGGGAGTAACAGGCGTAAGTACGTAAGTAAGTAATAATCAATTGGATAGTAACCTATAATAACACATATATCAAAGGTTTAAATAAAACAGTTGTCTCAAGTACAATTTTTATATTTTTTTGGAGAAAAAGCCATATCTTTTATCTTTAACTGATTATTCACTATTGTTTGACTATGAAGTGGTAAAGTAGAGTGAAAATATTTGTACCATAGAATATATTTAATGTTCTACTCTTCAACTTGGTGTTGTTGTAATTTGTGGCCTGTAAAATATCATGCGATGTATTGGATAATCATAATATGACTTATACAATCTTAACATTGTGTCATAACAATGACTTATTGACCGATATGAACTGATTAGCATCCTTATGGATCCTTTTTCTGCCCAGCCTTGCCTGTTGAGTCCAGAACGCCGTTTAACTTGTTGGTAATATAATGTCCTAGACAGTCTTTAAGTCACTTTTTATCTATTTGTATTATTCAAGCCTGCGTATTATGAGGAAAAGTAATGGCTAAACTGTCATCACGCGGCGCTGTAGTTGTTTACGAAATTTAGAAAACTAAAAGCAAATGTCCGGCACTTTAACCGGTTTGGTGAATACGGAGGATCCACCTAGGGGAGTTGGAAAGCCCTGATTCAAAACCACTGGCGTATATGGGCTCCAGGACCTTAAGGAAACAAATGGCGTGTGAACCTATTGATGGCCATCGGCTACCATGGGACTGGATCTCTTAAAGTTTCTAGATTTTCTTGGGGATTAAACCTTTACGTCGGTTTTGGCACCCGAACTGCATTCCTGCCCTCACAGAAATCAAATGACTTATGTCGCGCATACATATTTGTTACCTTCTTGTACCAATGTTTGTGTTTAAATAAATAATGTTAGCCTATTAATAGTTCTCAGAAGTTACCCATAATCTAATCTTCTCTAGGATATAACAAGTGTATGATGTTTATTCACAGTGAAAACGATTGCTTTTTAAAAACAGAATATGAGTAATTCGATATTAAAATAATGCAGTATTATCATCGAATTTTCGAAAGTTTTTGAACGATTTTAGAATTCAGAATTGTCGCATAAGCAGAGCATAGTGCTATGGTATTTTTTTATCTGCTCTATAAATTCAGCTAGCCATTTCGTTATGTACTTATGACATTTTGTCTGTCACGCTTGAGTAATTCTCTCTCCAGAATATTTGATGGATAATGATTCTTCTATGCATTTAACAAATATTCATTATAAACTTCTTTATAGAATTTGCAAATGGTTCAAATAGATCAATAATCAGATATGATCACTAAGACGTTTACTTAAACAAGATTAATTTAACATTCTAATGACAGACATTGCTCATTGTTGTTACGTTCATACTACATAAGTCAGCAGTAACTTTGTAACACCGTATAACATAGATAAACCTTAACCCTTGACATTTTGAGTATAAACGAAGTCAATAAACAATCATAATTGTACTTGTATGCCATTTGATTATCTGTTGCAAATACATTAGTGTTACTAGTTTACTGTCACGGAATGAATATCTCAATATGCGATCCAAGTTTAAATCTTAAACAAAAGGGTTTTCGAATTCGTTGAGATTACCAAAGTTTTCTGGTTACTGCTTCTCATCTAATTACATTAACTATCTGTCTATTAATTAACATCAGTAAGCCTTAGTGATAATAACACGAATTTGTACTACTTTCTGAATCGGTACAATGTTTCATGAATTTCATTAACCCACGCTTTAATTTTTTGGATACATATATATTTTTCAAAATGATCATTTCCTTCCGTGTATCTCATGCTTTATTGAAAAAAAATAATACTAAATTATACCGTCAGATTAACTATGAACATGTTACAAAATTCATGTGTATCGTGTAATTAAAACAATTGGGGGTGGATTACTACTTATATCTATATAAGTAATATTTTCGTTGGTATACATTATCAGCCATTATCAGCGTATACATAAATATTACTATTTACTTATGACTTTTACCTTTATACATCAAAGTCCATCGACAGATTGTTTCCTTTATGAACAAGACAAGAACAACAAGAGTTTTCTTTACAAAAATAAAAAGTAAAAATTAAATTAATTTCAATCTATCTTAAGTCTATCAAATCATTTATAATAATACACATTCAATTTATTATGTAATATGAATTAATTATTATAATAATAGGCTTAGTATTTGAATAGAAGATTGACAGATTTTAACTGGTAAAGTTGAGACAACGTTGTTTTTAGAATTGAGATCAACAAGATACAGAGGAAACAACATTTGAAGTATTCTTATGCATATATATATATGTAAATACAAACAGTTCAATTGATATTGTTTGCTTGCATCTTGAAGCTGACGGTACTCGGGTTCGAGTCTCGGAATGAACATTAACTCTGGGATACAGGTACATCTAGCTGACGAGTCCCAAATAGGACAAAATGCGCGCCCTGGATTCTACTGTTAGCTACCATCTATCAAGTATATAGCTGTTTCTGAAAACTATCTAGCTCAAATAAATCTTTTCTCTCACTTCGTCTTCCTCTTCAAGTCTTAGAACTTGTGTATAGGAAAATATCGGCTTTCGGATATCGCTAGTAAAACAACCTGAAGAACGAACAAAGATATAACTGAATGCGAATGGGGAATTTAGCACGGTGCATTAAAGTGATAATAAGTTGATATTGCACATTGTCCCAGAAGAATTAAATTACAATGTTGATCAAAATACTTAATAACCAGTAATGGGAGATGCACTAATTGAATTAAATTTGAATAAAATATCTTTTTCAATTAATTTTTTTTCTGATGATCCCTGTAAATTTCAATAAAAAAATCTAAAACATTGAAGCTTGGTTATTTATTATTCACCTCGAAAGATTTCAAAGAAATCTATACTCTATGTTGTGTTAACTAACAACTAATCAGTATTAATAAGATGGTGGCTGGAGGTGGTGAACAGGAAACCTCCAACCACCATCTTATCACAACAAAGTGCACGCAATGTTGAGCCACCTAGACTGGTGGCCAAATTGCAACTTGATCGATAGTATTCGACCAGCACTAAGAAGAACTCGACAAGCATGACAGTGATCACCGCCCAGTGATCAATCAATTATAATCAGTACTAATATTTGGTTTTAATAGAAATGTTTTGAAGGATTTTCATGAAATGCAAGGTAGACTCTTTTAATTCTTTTCTAAAATTCTCAATGTTTCATGATATATACATATATTTGTATAGATAGTTTCTCATAGCATGAAAAGGCTAATGGTTGACCTTCACGTCATGGAAACCGGTTTTACACAAGATTATCATTTTCCTTAAGTTAATAGATAGATTATAAATACATTATTGACAACTGAAAACCAGATTAAAATCTAGATAAACAATCTCATGGCAACTATTACCAAACAAATAACATTAAGCATATCATCTATTAGCTTTATTTAAATTTCACGTAGTTATAAACATGTTTTAACAATCAAGAAAGGTGTATAGTTTGAACTTACACTACATATATGCATATTGTATCTTTTTAGTTTGCCTTACATAAAAAAACATAACAATCAATACTGACAAACTATTATTTGCAAAATTTTTAGATTTTGAAATCCGGTTTCTTTTTTTCCCACTTTCTCTTTGTCTCTGTGATACAGAAAAAACAAACAAAAAAAAACTACGAAAACAGGGAGGGGCATAGATGATCAACCAATTTCATATTGTATTAGTTAACCGGTATTAAATAGATACAAATAGAAAAGAATTATCGGTATTTATTGTACAATATACATCGCTTTACATAATTAATATATACACATAACAATATTAAAGAATTGTACTTTTTTTTCTAAATTATTATTATATACTACTTAAATATAAAAATAGAATTTTTGAAGGGAAAAAAAATCAAAAAAAAAGAGAAAAATTGAAAAGGGGAAATCGTTCATTCATGTGTAAGTTAATACATCTTATAATTTAATGTATAATTCTAATAGTCCAAAAAGAAGTGAATGTGAGAAAATACCGACCAAACAATAAATAAACAAATAAACAATGAAAGTAAAAGTTTCTGCCGCCTAAATTTCTTAAGTAAAAACAAATACACGCAAAAAACATACCTTGTCATTTATTTATTAAATCGGTACTATAAAAACTAATAATTGAATTATGTTTGTTTAAATTTTTTAAAAATGTATGATAAAAAGGGAATAATAATTAAAATGTTTTCCTGTTTTTTTTTTAAAAACTCACTCTTTTGTGTTTATAGAAAATTTATTACATTGAAATTTTTACAGATGAGTATATATATACTACTAAATTATATTACTAAAGAGGGTTTCATAGATTGTTGAAGGTTTATGATATCACCAACCGATACAAGTTATACATTTATCGTTTGGTCACTGGTAACAAATTTAATAATAAATAATAGTGGAATTCCAGTAAGAGATCTTGAACAGTTTAATACGAAAGGAAAGAGTATGAGGACGTAGCTCACCTAAGACAATAAAAGATAGTTGGTCAACATCTAGAATTGATTGAAGTACGGCATATGCGCTATTGGACTCGGATACATGGGTCTAGGGTTTAAGTATTCACGTACGACACCTCAGGTCTCTGGTCTGATCTCCAAGGAGACGGTGGAGTCGCACTGTTGACAAGTCCCATGCTTAGACATACAGCCGCTTCTAAGTTTTCTACGTATGTCTAGCTCAGGGTGGTTCATGGTGTCAATGAAATGTCTTAGTTATGTCTACACAAGGTCGATAGTTATTTTATGAAATTCATTATTTATATCTCAGTTGGTGGCTAATAACTATTAATATGAGACATTATTGTATTTGTAAATCATGTCTTTGAACTTTGCTGTTCTTTGTTTGCATTTAAAAATAATTGATAGATAACTCTAAATGTGCTTTGATTATATATGCTTCTCATCATTTACATTCTAACAAGTATGCATTGGATATAATTCCGTGAAGGGACCAAAATGTGCTTCAAAAGTGTACAAATTAATAACTGTTCGATCATATTACACTTACATTTATCACATGGTTTGTGTATACCTTGTTGATCTAGACCGGAAACCATGAAGATCAACTTGAGAAACCTAACTTTTGTGTTATCAGGATAAATGTATATCCACTCATTCTACCTTGAAGATCAGCGCTAGAGTGAGTTACAAATGACTAATTAATCCCCTATTTCTAATAATGGCTTCTGCGAATTTACCCTTACACTTTTTGATCTTACATAATCTTTGTATTCGTCGCTTCACTTTTGCATCACTTTATTTATATTCGACTTCTTATCACAGTTTTGCTGATTCTCATAATATATATTATATGATCTATTGGTTACTTGAATACACATGCTCCATTTCATTTATTAATTGAATAAACATCTTTGAATATTAGATTAACCTCCATTCGTCTTCATCTTTTAATTACATTGTTTATCGTCGGTTATTATGTTTATGGATACTTCTGAAATTTATGCCTTTTTCATCTAATAAACCTACACTTCATTAACATTGATTTTATTGTTCATACTGTTCAATATATGTATAGTTCTGTGATGAAAAACTAATTAAATATTCCTTTGTTACGAATATTTAAGAGAACTTTAGAAAATTCCTCTCGAAGCTATTCACTAGTGAGCACATAACATTAATAAACATGGAGTTTTGGATATTGTTGAATTTTTTGAAGTAATGGCCAACGCAGTTCAGCTGTGTTGGATGTGAGAATGGTACTAACCGAAGACAATTGAAGATAGTTGCGCAATAACCTGAATCAATCAACATCAAACCTGTACATTATTGAATTCCGTTTCAGTGATCAAGTGAGACGGAAGGTCCTAGACCCGACCCCTAGTTTTGAGATTGTGAAGGTATCCAATTCTAGGGTGTAAAAGCCATTCAATGCTTGAGATTTCGAATGGTTGTCTAACTTAGATTGATTTGTGACTTTAATGGAAATACTCCATTGGTGCTGCTATGAAAAAGAAATCATATTATCAACTGAAATTTTTAGCTAGATAAAAACTTAACTCATTTGTTTTTACATGTTTTTTACAAGTTAAAAAGGTTTTAGCATCGACATGGCTAAAAGCCCTGCATATTGACCATAGAGTCCTACAACGTTTGGTGGCTATCGCACGGCAGTGTGTAGTAGTTTTTAAGTCTTGGCTAACGATGAATCACAAGTTTTTGTGCATCTGAACAACAGGTAGATCAGTATTACTCACCGTGTATGTATCTTTACCTTAATGATCAATATACATCACAATACATTTAGAGGCGTTTATTGCACCTGTCTGATTTGAGACCATTCAGATAGTTTCTGCAGTCCATTTTCAAGTTCTTAACTATCACCATATCTTGACATCATCAGCATATAACAATGCCGATGAAGATAGTAGATTAGGAAGTTCACTTACATACAGAAGGAACAACACTGGTCATAAGACTGTACCCTGAGGCACTTCTCTAAGCTTAGTTTCCCAGTTAGACAACTTTGAGTTCACTCGTACTCTTTGTTGATGCCCAACCATAAGTCCTTTATCTACATTAATAAATTAACTTCAATCGCGATATTACTTAACTTATATAGCAGCCGGTTATGAAGAACTTTGTCGTAAGCCTTACTGAAATCAGTATAAACTACATCTGTAGGTAGCTTTTGATCTTCAAGAGAGCACCAACTTTCACAGGCTACTAATAAGTTAAAGAGACATGAATAACTTGCTTTGAAGCCATGATACTTTTCAAAAAGGATCCGGTTTTCGTAGACACTTAAACAATTCCTTCTGAATGATTTTTTTCTAAAATCTAAACGACCACTCTGGTTATGCTTACAAGTCGATAGTTCTCAAGTTTATGTCTCGTACCTGTTTTAAAGACATAACTTGCTATAGCATTCTTACAGTCTTTTGATAATCGATCCTGAGTTACAAATAGAATAAAACATGTGCTTAAGGGATTTGAGACCGAATTTGATAATTCTTTCAGTAACGTAGGGTGCATTTCTCAGGTCCATTGATTTACATATATCAAGCCTATTTAGCAGACCAAAGATCCCGAGTTCTTCAATGGTCACAGTGTCCAGTGTGTTTGTGAGAGAGTTTGTATGAAATGAAGTGAAAGGGCGTCTCCGCGGCGTATACATCGCCAAAGTAGTTTGAGAATACCTGATATTTGCTACAATCTTACCCCACTAATGATGCAGAACTACTGTCTCTATCAATTCTGGAATACTTCCTCTTCTCTTAGCCCTTTGGTTTATGTACGAGTATAAGCGTTTAGAGTATTCCATATATTCCTTATTAAGTTTTTCTTCGTACAACGTTCTAGACTGGGCTGACTTTCCTAAAGCAACGTCAGGTCATTTCTTATTCTTGTTCTATACTCATTCATCAACTTTCATTGGAGTAGCAATCACTGCCGCTTTATGCACATTGTGGGATCCTGGATGATTGTTGATGATTTGGATAGTCAGGTTGTTTTTTTTGCAGAAACAGATTTATTCTTACGATTAGGTTTTCTGGGTGTTTCCTTCTCTCTGCCATTTGGAGGGCGAAGGATAGGCGAAAATTCGTTTCATGAGCTTTTATTTTTAATGAACTTTTTTATAGGCGGTTCTTCCCCCGTTGGTGCACGTAAGTCAATCAACTCCGAGCTTATGTGAAGTAACTTCACATCAAATTGTGAATCAATTGTGCGAATACTATTTGATGTACCTCGATTAAACTTTCTAATACACCTTTTAGCAGAATCTACTATTGAAATGGCTTTGGATAGCAAGCTGTTTGCGTTCGTGCAGCCCTGCTAACACAACCACATGCAACTATTTTTACTTAACCGTTTGAATGCTTCACGCGTTAGATTCATGCAAACATCGAGCTACCATCCTTTACACTCATCTCATTGCGTTCCATTTTCTAAGGGATATCGACAGCATGAGAATTGGCAATCGCTTTTTTCACACTGTCCAGTCATCAATCAGAGCTTTTTTTAAAAACAGAAACTAGACACAAACAATACCCAGAGACATAAGAAACAAATGACCGGAGAAATATAAAAAACTGTAAATTGTTAGAACCAAAATTGTAAATAAATACAAAATGAACCAATGTACTCAAAAGTATAGATGATAAATCAAAGTATAGAACGATGTATTTGCGATGACTTTAACTAAAATTATTTCAACTAATAGTGTTGAGATCATGAGTCAATTGAAGCTACATCCCCATCGAAAACCTGAAAAAAATGGACGCCGTTTCGTCCTATTATGGACTCCTGCACTCGCGAGATTTGAACCCAGGACCTACCAGTTCAGAGCCAGAGCCCTTAACCGACAGACCACTGAACCGGCATTCTGTGGAGTCCCATAACAGGACGAAACAGCCGTCCAGTGCTTCCATGTTTTCGATGGTGGTCTAGCTTCAATTGATTCTTGATATCAAATCTATAAAATTACTAAAATCTCCACAAAACCCCTTCTGATAATTCGACTAAGTCAAAAACAGTGATCCTGATACGTAATAAATAATAAAAACAAGGAAAAATACCACTGTCCTCTTTAAATAGCGCATACACATTCAATTAACAAATGAATACAATCATGGTAAGCAGAGATGTATAGTGGCTAGCAGTGGAATTCAGGACGCGCGTTTCGTCCTATTTGGGACTCGTCAGCTGGATATACATGAATCTCAGAGTTGATGTTCACTCTGGGACTCGAACCCAGTACCCTCGCTTCAAACGCCATCGCGTTATCTACTCGGCCACTTCACCCCATCGCACAAGCAAGTGGCTGGGTTCGAGTCCTAGAGGGAACGTCAACTCTGAGATGCAGGTACATCCAGCTGGCGAGTCCCGAAGAGGACGAAACGCGTGTACTGAATTCCACTGCTAGCCACTATCCATCTCTGCTTACCATGCTTGTGAATTTAGGCTATATCGAGGCAATACGCACAGTATGCACATATGCCGATTAGAGACTGACCAGTTGCAGTCCTAACACATCGATGGGAAGATTCAAACAAATGAATACAAAGTTATAACTAATACGTATAGATGATTTACTCAATAGGAAACACTATTGATTCATAACAAGTGAAAAAATAAAAAAAATGAATCGAATGGGTATATTTTTTTTATTTTTAACGCTATATTCTATTGATTTTTTCCCTTCATTTTATACAAATTGGGATAACATTCAAATAAACTGTCCGTAAATGCTTATATATAAATATACCTTCACAAATCACTAACGGTTACCATGGTGACAGCCAGTTATTCACTTACGACTGAATTACATATACATATATAAATGCATACCATTTAACAAATCTGAATAATTTTTTTTTTGGTTTTAAGTATTCTCTAATACAATTACAAACTTTAACTATTGTTCCTTGATCAAAAATTTATTGTATATTTTGTAATGATATCACGATCATAATCATTGTAGTGTTATCTTAATAAGTAATCACTAAGTCACTGTAATTACCAAGGGAATAAGAATCATAATAATGCTGTAAATTATTAAGTCATTAACGATATAAATAAGTGTTTTTACTCACCCTAGTTTGTAAGAAATCATACATGTATTCGTTTATCCAATATCCTATCTACATTCGTAATAATATTGATACTAGTGTTGTGAACAAGAACACGACTGGGGTCAATCGAATGTATTTTAGCACAAATTACAAAATCTTATTAAGATCTGATAACTATACAGCAAACAGTTAATTTGCAAAATAACAATCAATTGTCTGAATCTTCACTGTTCCTTCTGTAAACATCAATCCATCTTCTCTAACTTTATTTATTAAGCATTTTCCTACCAACTGAGCTTCATATTGTTGTTTCCTTATCGGTCTTCTGCCAAAAAACATTCTATGTCTGACCATCACCATTTACTACTTATATGGATATAAGTAGACCACACTACACTAGTATTAGCAATAGTCACATTACCATTTATTATCATTTATTGTTGTGTTTACAATTAAAGCGCGTTATCTCAATAATCTCTGCTAAATTAACTCTAATGATAAATTGTCCTGCAGAAGAGTACTAAAAGTTTTGAAATTACATGAATTCACTGCCATTTTTTACACATTAAGTTTTTTTAATAACTACTGGTTTAGTTTACGAACGTATTATTCAAAGAATCATTAATCTACTATTTGATTGAGCAGATGAATCGATGTAAATAAGATTATCTTTAATAAACTGGAAACCATGAATGAATATTTTGTCAGAGCATGATACTCTTTAGAACCGTGAATTGATAGCTAATAACATACTAATCTATCTTTAATCAGTTCTCGATCTTAAGCAACTATCTCCTATTGTTTTCGGTGAGTAACCGTCTTACACCCGACACAGTTGGACTTTAGCACTTAAGGCTTCTCTCCAGAACTTCAGAAATTCTCTCCGAATACCAGTCGCTAGTGAGCAGATGATAATTATCAAAATAGGATCGTGAAGATTTTTTAGCTTTATCGAGATCGTAAGCCGATCTAAGTTAAACGACTACTTATCAGTTTATTATTTAGAACAGAGAAGAATATTTTATATTACTCCACTTTTACGTTTTATAGTTGAATATATATATATATATATATATATATATATATATATATATATATATAAATGCTCATCCCAGGACTCCAGCCCAGTACCGTTTGCTTGAAACGTCATCATATTACCCACTTAGTTATTAAAATCAGATAACCCCTGGATTTTGCAATGGAGTGAATTTTAATTCATTTGTATTGTTTTTTTGACAATTATGTGTGACACCGGGCTGTTCGGAATGTGTAAAGCAAATGGATGACATTCTTCTGATCAACTTTGTTTTAGCTACCTACACTATTGAAATATATAAAACGAGACAAACTCTTCTAGTTTTTATATGTGTTTGTTTTGTTAATAGATCAGCTGTCACTGTCATATTCATGCACAATCGTCAAATAAGCAGTTGAACATGCTTCGCTGTTGGCTAAAATACTAAAGTTTGAAATGGATGTAGAAGTAGCACACCAATTTTTACTTAATTTTATAGTTAGTTGTTTAGATGCGACTAATTGTATCACATCATGTCTATTCGTATTCTTAAAGTTTGCTCATATATGTATAGCTTGATCTATCAGGGTATGACTAAAAACCATTCTACAGGACTTAAGTTCGGATTAAACTAATTTTTTGTACTGTGTGCTCTGAATGAAATTCTATTTCTGAACTAAATTCACACCATCTGAAGTCTGCTAAAAGCTAAGAGATCATTTACAAACACAGTTTATATTGCTTCACCTTTACAGTCAACTGTCTTACTGTTTCGTTTATGTTTTTTAACACTGCAGTCAGTACACTTAATTTAATGGATATAACTCTATTATTCATCTTTTAGCACTGCATCCTAGACTCTCATTAATGTTGCACTAAGAATATTGTTCATTCGCTCATATAATTTTTACATCATTTCTATGAATGGTTATTTTAATATCTTCCAATGTTTCTATATGTTTGAAGATAACCAGGGTTTATCCACTCTTTTAGTGAACGGTTTCGTTTCTTCTGTGTCTTCCTATTTATGCTTATATTTTTAAAACGGTTGTTCATACTCAGTGTAGACATAATTAAATATATTTATTGTTTCTTATTTCTTTAACGAAATGATGGTCTGTGTTTATCATAATCAGTCACTATTTCTTAATAGAGTATGATTCCATTTACACATTGCAAATCACATTCAACATCTTGACGTAATCGGACAAAGACTGAATTTAATAAAAACAAAATTAGTGAAAGCTCCCAATGTGTATGTTGGAACAGCAAACAATACCACTTACAATTAAATATTGATTTGGCTTTAAGTGATACATGGTAATGTCTATATGTCTAATATGAATAATATTAAACTAATCAAGGTTGTTTATGAAAATGGAATAGATTGCCTAACTAGACATAATAAATAGAGAGTACATATTGATAAGACATACATTGCATTATTCACCAAACTGCATCACGAGGCAAGAGTTAACTTGAAGTCGTGAAGGGAAACGGAAAATAGGAAGACGAAAGAACACACTGTGTCGGAATCGGAAGCAGATATGAAAAGGATGAATAACAACTGGAAAGGATTGTCGGAGACAGAGTTGGATGGATAATACTGGTGACAGGCCGATGCTCTTTCACGAGGAGTAACAGGCTTAAGTAAGTAAGTAATCAAATACGTATTAATAGTAATTTAATAATTGTACGAGAAGTGATAAGAGTAACAAGAGATGGAACAAATACTAAAGTTTAAGAAGTAGATCAAAACTTGAAAATAAACATAAATTAGCAATTATAAAAAAAGAAGTTACTAAACTTTATCAATACATAATGTAACATAATGTAAGGTAAGTTGTAAAAATATACAGATAATGAAGGATGGAATACAGTAGCATGAAAAACATCTGAGATCATCTATCAATTCTTATAACGTTATGAAGCTGACAGATGTATTATATGTTTCTTCTGAATAAGTTGTCTAGGGTTGTAGATGCAAATTCTTATAGCTCCTGCTACATATAGTAGACAATAAAGAAAACTTCTGAGAAGCTGTGAAGGTATACATTAGAAAACTCTGAGAAATTTAATTTCATCCAATACAAGACCATCGTCGATCACATGTGACAAAATGGATACAACGTAACGTCTTTATGTTACTTTTTCTAAACCACTCAGATTGGCGTTTACTTATTCGCTAGTTAAGTTGACTAGTGGTACACCCAATATAGTTTTTTCTGTAGTTGTAATTGATCCATCAATGGATTAGAGTAGTTTAATATTTTTTGCATATACATGAAAAAACAATGCCATATATTAGAGTAAAATCTGAAAATCATTCAATTAAAAACAATATTAGTACTTATATGTACCATATGGACACGTAAGTAATAGATTTCTGAGGGAGGCACATCGACCATAAAGAAAATCTAAGCACAGACTACACACTACATCCATAAATCATGAAAACAATACATTAAATATACCATTTGCAAATGTTCAGTAAAAACTCTATCGCTCTTCCATTCTTGTAGTTACTCTGACTACCTTCTGCTTTTATTCTTCCTCTCATTTTCCTCTTCTGGTAATAAGAATGTTACTTTCAATTCCTCCTGCATATTGCTTATATCTGTTCGTGTAGGTAGGACACATCACAAGTAAACCAAATAAAAACATCGAAATAAAATATAAATTACACATATAACAAAAAGAATGAAATTCGTTCATACTAGGACGGAATAGCTGTTAACTTATCTGCATTTTCCTATGGTTCTGCAGTTATTCATAGTTGCTGATTAGAAATATGATAGCAACTAGTTTTGTAGCGCAAGTGATTTATCTAACACTCAGACACACGAATTACTGTAATTTCTCCATTAATTTGATCTGTCATAATTTACCCGTGTCAATTACTCATGTGTAACCTTAGGTATGTTTACTACATGTGTGTATGAAAGCACATATGTATCTATCTACCTCATGTATTCGTCTATATGACTTATAAAAATCGAGTTACTTTATAGTTCTCTGAGTTGATGTATTTTAAAATTCAAGTACTATAAATAATCATCACATCTATTATTCGCTTGCTTACCGTTTAGCATTGGTATGTTTAAAGTACTCATATCCTTAATACAATTCATATTTGACTTTTTATATACAGTCGTTCTAAACGTGTTAAGTCAACAGAACATATATGAAGTCAAGTAGGAAATGTATTTCTTTATCATTACCAATATTGATATTGAATCTATAAAACGAGCAACAAACTATTTCGAATTTAAACAATTTGACAAAAGGCTTAATCTCGTGCTTGAAATTCTTATCTACTATAAAATAAACGCCAACTAAAGACATTTTCGGCGTTTATTGAAAAATAAATGAGACAAAATAGAAATAATCTCCGATTAGTCATGGTATAGTCCACTGGTATGTTAATACTTTGATAATAGAGAGGACATTGTCAAGGGGAAACACTAAGAATATGATCAAACAATTAAAAAGAAAAGTTTATCAAAAAATACTTTTTTCACAAAATAAATGGGACATACTTGGATGTAGCGCTAGAATTAGTTTGAATGACTTCACATTCCTTGCACAAAATACATGAAACAACTTTGAAATCTTAGTTTAAAATCTTGTGTATTAAATAATATAGTTCACTCACTCAGCTACAGTTTACCATTATAGTTGTAGATCACTAACGTAAATGATCTGTGTAGAGTGATTGGGGGCCTACTTGAGTTGTTAGTTTCCTTTAACTTTAAATAAGATCGGTGAACTAATCGACATTTTTTTTGGTCCGACTACCGGATGATTTGACTAGGGCCCAATGACATTTCATTGGCACTATATAGTCAATACTAAAAAAAGGACAGAGTTATTATCCTTTACTTATTATCAATCAAAATAAATACTGAGCATTATTTTCAGAGAGAAATGATTATAAAATAGATAATCAATTCTTGATACAATTATAATTAATTAAAATAAATCTTAAATCCCATATGACCTTAACACAACCCTATTCATAGTATTCATCGTCTTTTTATTCAAAAACAATGACAGTTCACAAATTTTTCAAACAAGAAAACTAAACGATATAAGCAAATCATTAAGCGATATGATTAATAGACTAAATTTAATCAATTGAATTCAGAATTAGTAGTCTTAGGTTTAACATATCCACTGAGAAGCTCAGGTGACCTTAGTTTGATCCTTGGTGCAATCACTAGTGTATACCGTTGATGAGTTTGAAATTTAGACAAAATAGTTGTATAATGCTGACTGGTTTTGCTGAATCCTCACCTAATAACAGCCTACGATAGGAATTGTCTTTATATTGAATAGTAACCATCAAATTATTTATCGATTGTTTCAATGCAAAGTTTAGGCAACATGTGTTGACTTCGAAATTTTTGATCTTGCAAACTATTGGAATGTTTATGAAACAATCATCTGAAAGATTTTAATTGACATGAACTAAACCTGAACATCAGTTATGAATAGAAAAGAAAATTTGTAATGCTTTTTATCATCCAATGGACATAAACTGAAAGAATTAAATTTCAAAAGCTACCCAATATAAAATAAATAAGTAACCGAGTAATAGTGAGTTGAAAAGTTGAACTTATTTATCAGAAATATTAGAGATACGTTTAAAGAAATAGTTTCCCCTTATTTCTTTCAATAAGTCTCTTGCTTAGTTGTTCTCAACAGAACTACATAAATAGTTATCAAAAAATCTTTAATAAAATCCTAAGAAATTAAGCGCTGGCGCGCGAGACTGATAGGTTCTGTGTTCGAATCTCACGAGGCGGGATCGTGGATATGTACTGCTGAGGAGTTCCACAATAGGACGAAACGGACGTCTAGTGCTTCCAGGTTTTCCATGGTGGTCTATTTTCAATTGACTCTTGATCTCAACTACTTAAATTACTATAATATCTATAAAACCCCTTCTGATATAAAATCCTCATAGTTTATATTTCAGGATAACTTTCATCACTGACGCATATCAATTGTAGTGTCATTGATAATCAAGAGGCACTGAATAGTTTTTAGTTAATTTCAATTATGTTCACTATTAATACTGTATATTGGTGTACACCAATTCGAAATTCATACGGTCTAATCTCCAGACTGGTCATAACTATTATTAGATCGTTGAGTTGAAATAAAATGGCTCGTATTTATTAGTGTAGTTTCGTGGTGCATGCTACTTATGTCGACAGACATACGTAATGTGCAACACCATTAGTATGTGAAGAACCTGGTAGCAGAAAGCTAAGAAGATCAAGTTGAAGTGAACAGAAAGGAAAATAGAAAAGAATTGTGGAATTGGAAGAAGCAAACAGAATATGAAGGATAAATGATAGAATTTTATAGAAGAAGTATTCAATGTATCGTTTTCATATTCTAACCAAAATATATTGCAATATTGTATTAAACAATACATTAGTCGTCTACACCTAAGTCACGTTCGTTACAATTTTACTAACTTCTAGTCATAGCTTTTCAATATGTAAACTAAAAAACAAACAAACGATTTTTCTGGGTAAAAAGTAATATCTTTGTCAGAATGGTAGTGAGTAAACATTTGTTACAAAATTCATTGTTGTTTAATCATTTATTCAGATGATATACTGTAGAAATAAGCATTATCTTTGGGCTTTTTCTAAAAAAGAACCTTTCTCTATATTGCGGAGCTTATTGTTTAACGTCTATTCAATCTTCAAAACAACTAGTAACAATAATAGACATAATAATAATGTTATATCCCTTGGAAATTTATGAATGATAACTTTGAGAACTATTTATGGACCAATTTGATATCTATATTCCCTATTGTATAATTTTCAAGTAACTAAACTATTCATATTCGTGTCTGTCTTATTATAAGCTTTATTTTGACCTATAGACTATTATTATACGATTTACCATTCCTTAGTTATATCGAGTCCATTAATTACTGTTCCCTTATTCACAGCCACATTTGGCCAAATCTTGTAGAAATGTTATTTCGTTATAAGATGGGCTCTTCCATATGTGTATACCAATTCAACTGCTTCTGTGAAGCTAGTTACATAGGCCGTACTCAGAGGGCTTTATCCTTACATATTCGTTAACATGTACCAGCATGGTTGGGAAAAGGAGTCATCAAATCCATTAACAGCAACATACTTTCTCACGTAGTAGATAGTGAACACCATATCGAAATAGAGGAAGCTTTCTTTGTTTTATATCAAGTTCCGAAAAATCTACTTCAAAGAGCTAGATTACGATTACTTTACATAGTCGAAGCCATGTGGATCAACTCCAGAAACCAAACTTATGCATTCAGAAAAGGTATGTCCAGCCTCTATGTTTACCGTGGTCTATGACTGGATCACCGGATATCTAAACTAAATATTATGAACCTCTCCCCCCTCCTTTTTTTCTTTTTTCAATCACCCCCACCTTAATCTTCACATCCATCATTCCCAATTCGTTTATCATAATTACCTTGATAATGTTGCGTGTTCGTAAATCGGGCTAACCAGTTATGTAGTGGCGTTGAAGTTATCGATTTCGCTGCGCGTTCGTATGTCGGGATCGCCAGTTATGCAGTGCCGTGCTTCATTAATCGTCCACCCTGATAACCGTTATAATACCAATCTTAACGGTGTATAAAATCAGAAGGCAAAAGGAAGCAGCAACTACATTTTTATTGATAAATGGTGCAGACCAGAAAGCTGTGGGCACATGAGCAAGTGTAAGCGAGCGAAGCAAAGATGACGCATAGTGGAGATTGGCGGGGAAGCCAACTCGACATGAGCAAGCATTACTCAATATTTATAATCAGACAAAAATGAATGACAGACATATGATGAATAGGATACGAAGTGTGCATACATATACGCTCATATGAAAAGTAGTCAAGGTTAATAAGCGAATAATTAACAAGCTCAAAATATGACTCAATGTATAGGTGAATTGGCTTGGCCAGTAGCTAGAATAAAGTATATGGGCTTAACATATAAACTGATACTACAATAACACTTCTTTTATTGCATATTATATTCACATACCAATCTTATTATTATTACTATTACTATTTTAATTATAGAAGGGGTTTTGTGGAGATTTAGTATTTATTATAGTCGAAAGCGTGAGTCAATTGAAGCTAGACCACCATGAAAAACCTGGAAACACTGGACGGCCGTTTCGTCCTATTATGGGACTCCTCAGCAGTGCGCACCCACGAACCCGTTCTCGCGAGCGAGATTCGAACCCAGGACCTACTAATCTCGAGCCGAAGCCCTCAACCGATAGACCACTCTGCTAGCATCCAACGGTGTTAATGTCTAACTTCAACTGATCCACGAAGTTGAGCAACCATTCACCAATTGTCTTCAGTGAGTTCCTATCTCACAACAGATGTGGTTTTGAACTCCACTGGTCACGGCTTCTCACTAGAGCTCCTAGATATACTTCTCGAAGTCACTAGTGAGCATATGAATATATTAATTATAGAAGTGGTTTAGTGGAGATTTCAGTATTCTCATAGTTGAAAGCGTGAGTCCATTGAAGCTAGACCAACTTGGAAAACCTGGAAACACTGGACGGCTGTTTTGTCCTATTATGGGACTTCTAAGCAGCGCGTTTCCACGATCCCGCACTCGCGAGATTCGAACTCAGGACCTATCAGACACACGCCAGCGCCGGCATCCATCAGTGTTAATTTCTAACTTTGTTTTCAGTTTTCCTAAATTACTATTATACTGATTGTGACTGAACACCTTATTTCAAATCATTTTGAAATTATTATTCTAATTTACGAACAACACAATTTTGAAGTATCTCTGTCGTAACAGATGCAAACGTTCACCATTTTTAACATATAACATTGTCAAATTAATTAATACATGCCTCATTTTTGATTTTGTAAAATATTATAATTATGGACTTATAATTGTCGAGCCTGATGATGAAGTTATCAAAAACAATTGTTCGCACAAATATTGTTCATTTTTAAATGTTATTTTCTATTTTATGGTACGATGTGGTCAGTTTGTTGGGTATATAAACCCGTATGTTTGAGAATAATGATTCATATTGTAGAGGGTGTTATTACTGTTCTGGACAAAACCGGCTGGATTAGGCAGAAAACAGGACTGATAAGTACTCAAAACTGCTCGTACGGTTCCCGTGTGTCGCTGTTCCAATCGATAAATTCACTGCTCTATAATAGGTAGCCACACTCGATATAACAAATAGATTCAGTGTGTATTCCATATTTGCTCTCGTAGTTTAATTCATGAAAAATAATCATTTTTAACACAAATGACAATTTTTAGATGTTTACATATAGTTCTAAAATACTTCAGTTTTGCAGGTAAACATTTAATTTTCAAAGTTGAAATCTCCACAAATCCCCTTCTAAACATTTATTTATTTTTTCATTTACACTTCTATATATAATGAGCATACTTATATATACTACTAAAACATTTCACAAGTAGTGTATATCATCGGCAACGAAAAACGTTATTTACTTTGTTCCAATATAACATTGATTGTTTAACTGAATTAAAAAGTAAATACATAATCATATGAACAAGATCCTTTCTTTTAAATTTCGAATTATTTACTGAATATGATTAGCTTCAATTATCAACAATTCAGTTACTAAGTATCACCTGGAATATTCACGAAAACAGATAGCCAAAACAATCTATATCAATATATTCCTATAAACAGATGAACATACATACAAAATATCTAAAAGATGTGCATAAAATGAAAGAAAATTTATCATTAAATTGAAACTGGATCAAATTGGGAATCATAAAAATCAATATACAGGGTACAATTTCTGTTATGATATATAAAGCACATTTTAAATCGTTTTTTCCAGGCCATTTTTCGTTTTTACAAAAAAAGGAATACATGTTTATGCTTTATTCCGTACCGAAATAACTGAATGTTAATTCTCTGTTTCTTTCAAGCTATTTACATATCATGATCATACAATTTCTAGATAAATAACAAATGATATATTCACAAATCCTGAAACCTATAAACAACACTTTAGTGTACAAACATTATCCACTGAACAAATGGGGAGATAATCACATATATTACGTTGAACACACATAATGGACAGAAAATTAGTTAGTAGGAATGTTATTCCAAACAGTGTCAAATAAAGTACAAAAGTCTCATGTATTTATAGTGTTTTTGGCTGAAAGTAAATCATCATTTCGGACAGCCGATAGGCACATAAGTGGACCTTCTTATTCATCCAATAGGGGAGCTACACGTCAGCATTCTAGAATGTTCCTCCAGCGGTGATTGGATGGAATGTCTTCGGCTCTCTCTGGGCTTCTTGAGGCTTCCTTAAGTTTGACAACGAGCCATGCTTACAAATTAGAAACTTATTTAATTACTGATGTAATAGGTAGTACAATAAAAAGAAGAAAAAAGATTAGCAATAGTAACAGCTGAACCAAAGGAAAAGCAAAAATATCAGTAAATTTGCATTTTCAGAATGGGGTTTTGTGGAGACTGATAGGTCCTGGATTCGAATCTCGCGGGGCAGGATCGTGGATGCGAACTTCAGAGGAGTCCCACAATAGTCTAATGCTTCCAGGTTTTCCATGATGGTCTAAATTCAATTGTCTCATGAATTCAACCATAATATTTGCATTTATTTAAATTATTTATAATGTTTTACGGTTGTATTTTCTTTACCTCAAATAATAAATGATATAATAATAATAATAATAATAATAATAATAATAATAATGACTATTATCAAAAGGAAATTACATTGTATAATGTATTGAATTGTATATGTTAACCAATTCATACATCATGCATGACAGAAACACAAATAAAAGAGTCATTGACTTTTAGAACACATTTTTGACCAGAAAACTTTTCTACTGTATGACGTGAAGTACAATATTGAATTACTTTTTGTTTTCATGTATAGGGTACAATGAATAAATCAATAGTTAACTAGTTAATTCCCAAATGTATGTTTATATACATATCAATAAATCAGAGGGGGTTTTGTGGAGAATTTAGTATTTTCACAGTTGAAATCATGAGTCAATTGAAGCTAGACCACCATCGAAAACCTGAAAGCACTGGACGGCCGTTTCGTCCTATTATGGGACTCCTCAGCAGTGCGCATCCACGAACCCGCTCTCACGAGCGAGAGTCGAATCCAGGACCTACCAGTCTCGAGCCGAAGCCCTTAACCGATAGACTATGAAAATACTAAATTCTCCACAAAACTCCCTTTGATCTATAATCATATGCTCACTAGTGACTGACTTCAAGAGATATTTCCTTGAGTTCTAGTGGGAAGCAGTGGCCAGTGGAGTTCTACCAGGTCTGTTGTAGAGATATCATCTCACTGACGACAATTGGTGAACGGTCGCTCAAAATCGTGGATTGGTTGAAGTTAGACATTAACACCGTTGGATGCCAGCTCAGTGGTATGTATATCATTATGTTTATGATTTTCTGAAAAGAATATCAATCTATTACGTAATATGGTATAACTTTGTTAAAAACTATACTCAAACTGTAATGATAAAAATCTTTTTTTTCTCGGAATTCAAAGTACGACAATCTCATTCACATCAAAATACTTTCAATTGGTGGCAGTATACCTAATCTATCTTCGTTTTGATTATGTAAACTATTTATGAAGTATTGCAAATATTAAACATTTCAATTAGCTCACAACTTCACATCATTTTATTAATTCCTAAATGTAAACAAGATGATCTTGTAAAACTTTGATTAACAGCAATCATCCAGATGGTAAATGTAATAAGAAGTTAGTTTACGGTTTTGTTTTAGCAACAACGGAGGTAAAGAATCGTCCAAAACTTGAGTCATCGTCTAACGACATCACTCAAACAAAACATGGCTTTCAAGAAAGCTTGTATGTCTCACATAAAGATAAACAGATCAGTAAACATCATAATATATACATTGGTCAATAATGATGAACAGCCAATCGGAAACATAGATGAAATAATTAACACAACCACGTTAAAATGTCATAGTAAAGTAATGAAGTGAAAGGTCACACTGAAAACTGCTGTTGTGACAACACTAAAAGATAACATTAATTCTGCTAGTATCTTAACCATTCATTTATTTGTGTTTCTTACACAAATATATCTGTCAAAAAACAGATCAGTTCTACAAAATTTTGATGTACACATACGCAAGATATCAGGAATATGAAACGAAATGATTTTGCCATATGTTACAATATTTGTTGTTCTTGCCCTCCAAGAAATAAAAAAATGTTTTATTGACAGAAAATCACGAGCTTACTGAAGTTTTTTCATATGTTCTACACATGCGTTATAACTTAAGTCTTTTACAATATGTATACATTATAATTTATGAGCGTATTTCAAAGTTATTTCTAATTGGTTGATCACTGACCATTGAAAAATGTTAAATTTATCTAGTCCTACTGAGTG
The DNA here is from genome assembly GCA_944470415.2 of Schistosoma rodhaini. NCBI lineage: Eukaryota > Metazoa > Platyhelminthes > Trematoda > Strigeidida > Schistosomatidae > Schistosoma > Schistosoma rodhaini. The sequence continues at coordinate 34,547,147 of OX104037.1, forward strand.
TTGATCTTATTCTACCGATCAATTTGCAATGTGCACACTGAATTTCCTGTTGACTTACTTCAACTACTTACTTACTTACTTTAATTACGTCTGTTACCCCTCGTCGAGGATCATAGGCCGCTCACCAGCATTCTCCATCCAACTCTGTCCTGAGCCTTCCTTTCCAGTTCTTTCCAGTTGCTGTTCATCCTTTTCATATCTGCTTCTATTTCCCGGAGTAGTGTGTTCTTTGGCCATCCTCTTTTCCGCTTCCCTTCCGGATTCCAAGTTAGGGATTGAGTCGTGATGCACATTGGTGATTTCCTTAATATATGTCCGATCCACTTCCAACGTCTTTTCCTAATTTCTTCTTCAGCTGGAAGCTGGTTTGTCCTCTCCCATAAAACGCTGTTGCTGATAGTATCCGGCCAATGAATGTCGACAACTCTTGATAAATGCTTATACCTTCCTGATGATGGTCGTAGTAGTTCTCCACGTTTCATCTCTATACAGTAGAACTGACTGTCTTGACGTTCGTATTAAAGATTCTGACCTTGAAATTAGTTGAGAGTTGTTTTGAGTTCCATATGTTCTTCAATTGTAGAAATGCTGCCCTTGCTTTGCCAATCCTCGCCTTTACATCTGCATCCGATCCTCCTTGTTTATCAACGATGCTCCCCAGGTACATGAATGTTTCCACCTCTTCCAGAGTTTCGCCGTCAAGTGTGATTGGGTTGGTGTTCTCCGTGTTGCATTTGAGAATCTTGCTTTTTCCTTTGTGAATGTGAAGGCCTATCGATGCAGAGGCTGGTGCTACATTTGCTGTCTTCATCTGCATTTGGTCGTGTGTATGAGAGAGGAGGGCTAGGTCATCTGCGAAGTCCGAATCATCTAATTGATTCTGAGCTGTCCATTGTATTCCGTATTTCCCTTCAGATGTCGAATTCTTCATAATCCAGTCAATCACTAGAAGGAAGAGGAATAGGGATAGTAGACAGCCTTGTCTGACTTCGGTCCTTACTGGAAATGCATATGTCAGCTGTCCTCCATGCACCACTTTGCACTGTAGTCCGTCGTATGAGTTTTGGATAATGTTGACGATCTTCTGAGGAACTCCATAGTGTAGAAGAAGTTTCCATAGTGTTCTCCTGTCCACGCTGTCAAACGCATTCTCATAGTCAATGAAGTTGATAGATAATGATGAGTTCCACTCAGCTGATTGTTCAACGATGATCCGTAGTGTCGCAATCTGGTCTGTGCACGACCGATCCTTACGGAATCCAGCCTGATGATCCCTTAGTTCGGCGTCTACTGCGTCTTTCATCCGATTCAGCAGCACTCTGTTGAAGACTTTTCCTGGTGATGATAACAAACTGATTCCTCTGTAGTTTCCACACTTGCTCAGATCTCCTTTCTTTGATATCTTGATGAGATATCCTTCTTTCCAGTCCGTTGGCACTTGTTCCTCTTCCCAAATCTTCTTGAACAGAAGGTGAAGCATGCTTGCAGTTATTTCAATGTCTGACTTCAGTGCTTCAGCTGGTATATTGTCACGTCCTGCTGCCTTCCCACTTTTGATTTGTCTGATGGCCATCTTGACTTCTTCGATCGTTGGTGGAGTTACATCTATAGGAAGGTCAGTGTGTGCTGCTTCGATATTCGGTGGATTCAATGGGGCTGGTCTATTCAGTAGTTCCTCGAAGTATTCTACCCATCTTTTTCTATGTTCTTGAATCTCAGTGATCGTTTTTCCTTCTTTGTCCTTGACTGGTCTCTCTGTTTTGCTATATCTCCCTGCTAATTTCTTCGTTGTCTCATATAGTTGTTTCATATTCCATTCTCTTGCAGCTTTGTCTGCCGTCGTTGCTAGTTCTCCCATGTATTTCTGCTTGTCGGCTTTAATGCTTTTCTTCACTTCCTTGTTTGCATCTGAGTAGTCTGCTTGTGCTTTGACTTTCTCTGCTCGTGTTCGGCTGTTGTTAATTGCTAGTTTCTTGTTCTTCCTTTCTTGAATTTTGTCCAGGGTTCCCATAGAGATCCATTCCTTGTGATGATGCTTCTTAGGACAAAGAACCTCCTGACACGTTGAAGTTAGTGCTTCTTTTACCCCTTTCCAGTTTTCCTCCATCGTAGTTCCTTGCTCTTTCAGTAGATCCTGTAGAGATTGGAACCTGTTGTTGAGAGTTATCCTGAATTCGTGTCAATATCTCGAAGGAAGGCTGTATTGAACCTTTGTAATGCCGTTCCCTCAGTTGTCCAGTGTTTCTTTAGCTTCAGTCTCATCTTGACCACAACCAGGTGGTGATCTGTAGCCATGTTAGCACTTCACCTAGTTCTCACATCTTTCATTGTGCTTTGGAAATTTTTGTTGATACAAATATGATCTATCTGGTTCTCTCTGGCATGATCCGATGAGACCCGTGTAGCTTTGTGTATGCGCTTGTATGGGAATATTGTGCCTTCTATAACCAATTTGTTGAATGCACATAGATTTGCAAGTCTCTCTCCTCATTTTCATTTCTCTCTCCTAATCCATGTCGTCCAATTACATCTTCATATCCTGTGTTATCTACTACAACTTTAGCATTTAGATCTCCCGTAAGGATGGTGAGGTCCTTTCGTGAGCACTTCGCTATAATTGTTTGCAGCCTTTCATAGAACTGATCTTTATCATCGTCGTTGCTATCATTGGTGTGTGCATAACATTGGATAACGTTCATTGTGATCCCTTGCTTCTTTGTTCTGAATGATGCTTTGATTATCCTGGGTCCATGAGATTCCCATCCCACAAGTGCATTTCGTGCTTCTTTGGACAGCATTAGAGCATTTCCCTGAGTGTGTGGAGCATTTTCCCCTTCGTGACCGGAGTACAGCAGCATCTCTCCTGTACCTAGTCTTTGTTGTCCAGATTGTGTCCAATGAGTTTCGCTGATTCCGAGTACTGCCAAGTTCTTTCCCCTCATTTCCATTGGTATTTGGCTGGTCTTTCCTGTCTCCCACATTGTCCGGACGTTCCATGTACCTAAAAAGAGTGTTGCTCTGGTTGTTAGAAGGTGCATCGGTCTCGTGACTTCCGAAGAATTTTGGCTTTCATAATGAGACATCATAATTATTCCTTCAACTCCCAGAGCAGAGTTTAAATGGTTTGAATTATTTTTTCTGGTTAGCGTTTTTTCAGCGAGTTAGCTTTTCTACGGTATGGGGTCGCTAACCTCATGTCCAACCCTCCTCCTTTACCCGGGCTTGGGACCTTACTTCGAAATACAGTGAATAGAGTGTTGTGTCACTTAGACTGGCAAACACATTGTAACTTGATCGATAGAATTCAATCTGCACTAAAAGGTATGTGGGAGATCATATTAGTCACTACTTAGTGATCCATCAATCTTAACTATCTCAGTCTCAGACAGCTCATCGGTAACATTTCACGTTCTGAAGGTGAATCATACGACATCAGATTCACCAGGCAGCATCAGTTTATTTACGATCACGGGTATACCGTGATGACGAGTGTTAAATAGTACAAAATCTAGATACACAGTTTCCTGCAGACTATCTCTCACCACCTAACGAAATTAATTCTACCTTTCTTTCTTACATTTTCATTATGAAGTATAAATAAAAAACAGTAGGGATTTAGGTTACCTCGCTGTTGATAATAAAGACTAAATTTTAATTAGTTTATAATGGCGTATATGCATTCTGCGTAGATTAACTCTGTGTATCCATTATAAAACAAGTCATTTAGAACCAATATATAAATAATACATTACACCATTTGACCAAGCTAGTCAATATCTGGTCTTGGTAGATCAGTGAGTAACATATTGATAGTTTTAAATGAAAGGTACTGGGCTGCAGTCCTAGTATGAACATCAACATTGTGATTCATGTACATTCATCTGATGAGTAATAAACAGAACGAAAAGTGAGCTCGGGAGTTCACTTCTTCCTATAACCCATATATACTAAATATTTTTTAAGGTTTATGTTCTGTTAGGAAGGAATGATTCAATAACTGAATAAAACTAGTCGCAATAGTTTAACCTTATGATATTGTAAATTATGAGATGGTTATTAGAGGTAGTCGATAGGAAACCCTAGAGACGTTAACACTCGCCTATCCGGGCCGCGGCCGACCACTTGTAGGACTGAGATGTATTTACAATTGATAAATCGCTGGGTGGTGGTAATTTCTCTAACAGTGGAGCTGGTTGACGGGGGATCAAATACGTCAAGGAGCATCAGTTCCCTCAAGATTACAGTCACACCTTGCTAAGTAGTGCCAAGCAGTACGAAATATAGGTCTATGGTTTCCTGTCGACCACCTCTATCCACCATCTAATCTAGACATTTCTCACACAATGTCGAGTCACCAAGATTAGTGGGCACATTTCAACTTGGTCGATAGAATTCTATCTCCACTAAGAAGGACCTGACACACATGACACTGATCACTACCTAGTGATCAAACAATTGTAAATTGTGTTCTTTCATAATGTTAATCGTATATGTATCGTGATTTATTTTTGATATTAAGTGATTCTTTATTCACCATCAATTTTTTCGGGACTTTTCTTGCCTTGATCTATTACACTATTTATCAATTTAAAACATATTTCTTACTATCTTTGGTCTGCAAAACCTAAAAGTCCTCTGTTTGACTCCCAGTAGAGTTGTTGATGTCCAGTGATAAGGAAGCAACAGCTATGCAGTGTCTCGTTTTCAATAATTTTCAAGATAATGTCAGTTCATAATGTGAATGATTTTCGTTGTACCATTTTTTTCGTTGCTATTTATTTTAATACTTGTTTTATTTAAATGATTAGTGAGCTTGATCTATAAATTCACAGTGATCACAGTATAGATCATGAATGAATCAATAATTTACATGTAATTCTCACTACTGTCATTATTTTATGGGTAAACATCGGAAAAAAGGTTTTCAGATTAATCGATAAATCCACTGTATTGCTTCTAAAAAAATGGATCTTTGAATATCCCATGAACGACAAACATTCATCAATTACATTGCGAACAAAGGAACCAATAAACAAATAATCCAAAATGTTATGCAGAAGGAATTTATTTAAAAATCAATGTCTTTGACAAAATCCATTGTTTGTTTTCTTTCGTATATCTATACCTCGCAATTACTTCTATTCTATAGATAACCGTAAAAATCCTTCTCTTTTACAAGTCTTTATTTCAATACTACTAAAATCACTGAAATAGCAATACAGTGAAATAATAAATCTAAACATATCTAGTCACATGATTTTGCTTTAATTTTAAAGTGTTGGAATTGGTGTAAGTGATTACACACACACACACACATACATACACTGAAATACACAATCATAACGAATATTTTCCATTAGGAAAAAGGATTATTTAACAGTAAGTTGATTGGTTCATTCACTTTGCACACACATACCACTTTTCCTCTAGTTATATTTTGTGTAGCTTATTCAGATATAAATACATATATATGTGTGTGTATTTGTATTTGTGTGTTTGATATTTGAAGTTTCCTTTTTTAAAATCAATAATGTTGTGGGGTTTTCTCCTATTTACTAAAATTCTATAAATGTAGGCGATTACATTCAACAAGATACAAAACATTAAGAAAAAAAGAAGAAGGGACTATTTATTCGTTCAACGACCTAGTTGAATTATGTACAGATGACACTTTGTATTTCGAATCAATATTGAATCATAACAATGATAATCATGTAGATTGGATGTTTCGAAAGTCATGTATTTCGAAGTACTTCTCTTTTTTTTAAACTTTCATTGAAGACAATTACTCGAACATATGAAATGGATCATTGATCATAATTGTTAACAATTTCAGTAATTCTTACTTTTCTTTACCCCTGGAAACAATTTCGAATTGTTGTCAATGATTTTATAATTATTTGAAGGATATAATTGGATACAATTTATAAGAATATATATAATAAATATCAATTTCAACTTCATCTTAATAAAGTAACAATATGACGTATGTAGAGAAAAGATTAATTCTACGTAATGGACCACCTTGGGGGTTTCGACTTTATGAAGATTTTATGGAAGGATTGATTGTTGCTAAGGTAAGTAGAAATGTATTTACTTAACTTATATTTAATTTTCATAATATTTGTTAATAAATAAAAATCAATTATTTTTTAAAAATTCATTTAGTATTGCTTGCTTGAATCTTTCCATTGATGTTTAGGAGTGCAACTGGTCAGTTCCTAATTGGCATATGTGCATACTATGCGTATTGCCTCGATATAGCTTTAATTCACAAGCATTGTAAGGAAAAATGGATAGTGGCTTACAGTGGGATCCAGGACCCATTTCATCCTATATGGGACTCGTCAGCTAGATGTACCTGCATCTCAGAGTTGATGTTCACTCTGAGACTCAAACACAGTAACTTTCGTTTCAAATGCCATCACGTTATCCACTCAGCTACTGAATCCTGATAGCCACTTGCTTGTGCAATGGGGTGAAGTTTAAATTCACTTAGTATTGGGTGTTTGAATCTTCCCATTGTCATATGCTCATACTGAACATCCAGCTGACGAGTCCCGAAGAGGACGAAACGTGCTTGCTGAATTCCACTGCTAGACACTATCTATCTTTGTTTACAAGCACTTTTTTGCTGAAGCCGAATTTCATAAAAATCGTTATTGATAATTTAACTTGTATTAATCCAGAACATATTACGTACTTAAAACAATTCTCAGACAGTTAATTGTAGTAAGAGGACAAACAAATCAGATATTTAAAGATCAGTATGTAAATAACGTTTTATACAGATTTGCGTTTTTTCCCTTCTCTAACTCAATGTAACATATTATGGCATTAGTTTTATTGCCAGTATGACATTTTAACATTGATTTTAATTGCAATGGAAAATTGTAATCAGTACAATAATGGCTTCATATTTTCTAGTGTTGTAACATAATTTCAGGTCAATATGTTTTGTACCAGTAAAATGTAACTTTCATTCAGTATGACAGGTATGAACGTTATATAGTGTGATAAATATAATCTTTGTATTGTTCTTTGTGAACTTCGTATGTGTTATACAGTAATCTTGTGTATCTTTTCATTTGCATGATGTTCATTAACCAGTCATTAAATATGAGCAAATTTAGTACTTTGTGTTCTTACTATGCGTCGTTAGAATCGTAGTAATTATCATTTCCAAGTATAAGCAGCAGTACTAAGGATACAATGAAAGGTTATTGTCATATTAAATGATTCATAATTTGATATACAGGGAATGACTGTTGGTCTAAGCCATGTTTGTAGATGTAGATTAAGTGGTTAGGTTCTATGAGATAAAGGTGATCAGTGTTTGGAATCGTTGGGTGACATGGTTTAGAATTAGTCGTAGTGACACCGATGTATCCACTCTTTATATTACTTGAACTCTTGAATCCTAGTACTTTTTTCTAAATACCTTTTCATCCCATCTTTTTGAACTATATTTGCATAACACGTTGATCATAGTTAAACGACCACTGAAAACTGGGAAGCACTGGAGAGGTGTTTCATCCTATTATGAGAATCCTTGACAGTTTGTATGAAATAAACTTCCCTGGCTGCTTGTTCAGTGCTCTGGACATCAATCACCTCCGTCGAAATCGAGTTTTCGGAGTTCCATTTCCGGTGAGGTCATGAATGTACACTAACTATGAACTCCATACAAGAACGCAACAATAATCCAGTACTTCTTGTTCTTCAATGGTTAAGTATGATTAATGAACTATGTAATCTGTAAGAATTTCACTTTGTTGTTTTATCATATTTTGTCCTGCAAATATTCACAAAAGTATGTATAATAGTTTCATTTAATGGTGACTAACTAACATTTATTTTCAACCCCAATATCTATCAATACTGCCATTCTAATATGAACTTCCTTCTTTTCTCCATCTCTGCATTATATTTTTGAGATTCGTAAATTCGTATATAATCACCTATTATTTTGCTAAAACATTGATTAAATGGGTCGGTGAGATAATATACCAACTGGACGACTGTTTCATCCCAGCGTGGGACTCCTCAGCAGTGCGCATCCACGATCCCGCCTCGCGAGATTCGAACCCAGGACCAGTCAGTCTCGCGCGCGAGCGCTTGACCACTAGACCACTGAGCCGGCACCCAACGGTGTTATTAACTAGTTTCAAACAATCCACGAAATTGAGTGACACATCCACCATTGTCTTCAGTGAGTTGATATCTCAAAACAGACCTGGTTGGACTCCACTGGTCACTGCTTCCCACTAGAACTCCAGGAAATATCTATTGAAGTCAGTCACTAGTGAACATATGATTATTATTATCAGAAGGAGTTTTTTTGGAGATTTTAGTAATTTTATAACTCCACCTGTAGCTCCTCTGGGGGTTAGGGTTGAAATCATGAGTCATTTGACCAATTCTGAGAATATACCAATTGTTACACTATTTTTGCATGGATTCTGCTTTATATTTATCATCATGATATGTTGCAAAGTCTATATATTCATGAATACATTGATATATGAGTACATTACGATTCGTCAATTATCAATAATTAAACTAGGAACACATATTAACCCAATATTTGTGAAGTTGAAAACAACTTGTTCGACTCAGAGATTTAAACAGACTGTCTTGAAAGGATGTTATTACAAGTCAGTGTTGGTTAATTCGTCAGCACTATAATTTGTGAGTGAACTGATCAGATTCAAGTTTTGGCGCGAGATTCATATGACAATATAAATAAGTAGCATTGTAACTTTATAGATGATGTCAGTTTGTGAAGACATTTCACACTTCAGCTGCTTACTTTTACTTCTATATTCAAGTACGAATCTTACTTCCTCACACTAATTCATAACCCTATTTTTGCACTAGTAAGTAGCTGAAATATTTCAAGGCCACTTTGGTATATCTCAAAGGCCACTCATAATTTATGTAGTCACCGCTGATTCATTACAAATCAGAGAATACTAAACATTTGCTTCCATTTACTCTCAGTAGAATGTATTGTAATCAAAACGAAGATTTCTAAACAGATTTTCCCTCAGAATGGCCATTAGTTTAGCTTCAGCAAATTTGATAAGTAATGAGGTGATAAGGTGTGCAACAATTATTTTCAGTATCAAGTGAAATTTGTGAGTCAGTTTAAATTAAAAAAAACATCAATTAAATCCAGACGATTGGGTGCAATCATTAGGAATTCTAAGATATAAATTTCACGTTAGTTAGTACTTATTAGGAAAAGTGTCGTTAATCTTCAGCGAATCGATGATCCTACTAGGATTCAAACTCACTTCATCTAATTGCATAATCAAAAACGTAGCCACTGATCTATTTGAATCGAATAGAAGCGGTCTCTCTAAGTAGAGTCTCAACTAAAATAGGACCCGTAATCAATGATTCTCAATGTTTGTTTCCAACCGCGTAGTGTATAAAGTGGGTACATTTTGAGTCATTGCTGAACAATGACTACAATTTGACTTACTTACTTTAATTACGTCTGTTACCCCTCGTCGAGGATCATAGGCCACTCACCAGCATTCTCCATCCAACTCTGTCCTGAGCCTTCCTTTCCAGTTCTTTCCAGTTGCTGTTCATCCTTTTCATATCTGCTTCATATCTGCTGTAGTGTGTTCTTTGGCCTTCCTCTTTTCCGCTTCCCTTCCGGATTCCAAGTTAGGGATTGAGTCGTGATGCACATTGGTGATTTCCTTAATATATGTCCGATCCACTTCCAACGTCTTTTCCTAATTTCTTCTTCAGCTGGAAGCTGGTTTGTCCTCTCCCATAAAACGCTGTTGCTGATAGTATCCGGCCAATGAATGTCGACAACTCTTGATAAATGCTTATACCTTCCTGATGATGGTCGTAGTAGTTCTCCACGTTTCATCTCTATACAGTAGAACTGACTGTCTTGACGTTCGTATTAAAGATTCTGACCTTGAAATTAGTTGAGAGTTGTTTTGAGTTCCATATGTTCTTCAATTGTAGAAATGCTGCCCTTGCTTTGCCAATCCTCGCCTTTACATCTGCATCCGTTCCTCCTTGTTTATCAACGATGCTCCCCAGGTACTTGAATGTTTCCACCTCTCCCAGAGTTTCGCCGTCAAGTGTGATTGGGTTGGTGTTCTCCGTGTTGCATTTGAGAATCTTGCTTTTTCCTTTGTGAATGTGAAGGCCTATCGATGCAGAGGCTGGTGCTACATTTGCTGTCTTCATCTGCATTTGGTCGTGTGTATGAGAGAGGAGGGCTAGGTCATCTGCGAAGTCCGAATCATCTAATTGATTCTGAGCTGTCCATTGTATTCCGTATTTCCCTTCAGATGTCGAATTCTTCATAATCCAGTCAATCACTAGAAGGAAGAGGAATAGGGATAGTAGACAGCCTTGTCTGACTTCGGTCCTTACTGGAAATGCATATGTCAGCTGTCCTCCATGCACCACTTTGCACTGTAGTCCGTCGTATGAGTTTTGGATAATGTTGACGATCTTCTGAGGAACTCCATAGTGTAGAAGAAGTTTCCATAGTGTTCTCCTGTCCACGCTGTCAAACGCATTCTCATAGTCAATGAAGTTGATAGATAATGATGAGTTCCACTCAGCTGATTGTTCAACGATGATCCGTAGTGTCGCAATCTGGTCTGTGCACGACCGATCCTTACGGAATCCAGCCTGATGATCCCTTAGTTCGGCGTCTACATCCGATTCAGCAGCACTCTGTTGAAGACTTTTCCTGGTGATGATAACAAACTGATTCCTCTGTAGTTTCCACACTTGCTCAGATCTCCTTTCTTTGATATCTTGATGAGATATCCTTCTTTCCAGTCCGTTGGCACTTGTTCCTCTTCCCAAATCTTCTTGAACAGAAGGTGAAGCATGCTTGCAGTTATTTCAATGTCTGACTTCAGTGCTTCAGCTGGTATATTGTCACGTCCTGCTGCCTTCCCACTTTTGATTTGTCTGATGGCCATCTTGACTTCTTCGATCGTTGGTGGAGTTACATCTATAGGAAGGTCAGTGTGTGCTGCTTCGATATTCGGTGGATTCAATGGGGCTGGTCTATTCAGTAGTTCCTCGAAGTATTCTACCCATCTTTTTCTATGTTCTTGAATCTCAGTGATCGTTTTTCCTTCTTTGTCCTTGACTGGTCTCTCTGTTTTGCTATATCTCCCTGCTAATTTCTTCGTTGTCTCATATAGTTGTTTCATATTCCATTCTCTTGCAGCTTTGTCTGCCGTCGTTGCTAGTTCTCCCATGTATTTCTGCTTGTCGGCTTTAATGCTTTTCTTCACTTCCTTGTTTGCATCTGAGTAGTCTGCTTGTGCTTTGACTTTCTCTGCTCGTGTTCGGCTGTTGTTAATTGCTAGTTTCTTGTTCTTCCTTTCTTGAATTTTGTCCAGGGTTCCCATAGAGATCCATTCCTTGTGATGATGCTTCTTAGGACAAAGAACCTCCTGACACGTTGAAGTTAGTGCTTCTTTTACCCCTTTCCAGTTTTCCTCCATCGTAGTTCCTTGCTCTTTCAGTAGATCCTGTAGAGATTGGAACCTGTTGTTGAGAGTTATCCTGAATTCGTGTCAATATCTCGAAGGAAGGCTGTATTGAACCTTTGTAATGCCGTTCCCTCAGTTGTCCAGTGTTTCTTTAGCTTCAGTCTCATCTTGACCACAACCAGGTGGTGATCTGAAGCTATGTCAGCTCCTATCCAGGTACTCACATCTTCCATTGATCTTCGGAATTTTTTGTTGATACAGATGTGATCTATCTGGTTCTCTGTGGTGTGGTCCGGTGAGATCCATGTAGCTTTGTGTATGCGCTTGTATGGGAATATTGTGCCTTCTATAACCAATTTGTTGAATGCACATAGGTTTGCAAGTCTCTCCTCATTTTCATTTCTCTCTCCTAATCCATGTCGTCCAATTACATCTTCATATCCTGTGTTATCTACTACAACTTTAGCATTTAGATCTCCCGTAAGGATGGTGAGGTCCTTTCGTGAGCACTTCGCTATGATTGATTGCAGCCTTTCATAGAACTGATCTTTATCATCGTCGTTGCTATCATTGGTGTGTGCATAACATTGGATAACGTTCATTGTGATCCCTTGCTTCTTTGTTCTGAATGATGCTTTGATTATCCTGGGTCCATGAGATTCCCATCCCACAAGTGCATTTCGTGCTTCTTTGGACAGCATTAGAGCATTTCCCTGAGTGTGTGGTGCATTTTCCCCTTCGTGACCGGAGTACAGCAGCATCTCTCCTGTACCTAGTCTTTGTTGTCCAGATTGTGTCCAATGGGTTTCGCTGATTCCGAGTACTGCCAAGTTCTTTCCCCTCATTTCCATTGGTATTTGGCTGGTCTTTCCTGTCTCCCACATTGTCCGGACGTTCCATGTACCTAAAAAGAGTGTTGCTCTGGTTGTTAGAAGGTGCATCGGTCTCGTGACTTCCGAAGAATTTCGGCTTTCATAATGAGACGTCATAATTATTCCTTCAACTCCCAGAGCAGAGTTTAAATGGTTTGAATTATTTTTTCTGGTTAGCGTTTTTTTAGCGAGTTAGCTTTTCTACGGTATGGGGTCGCTAACCCCATGCCCAACCCTCCTCCTTTACCCGGGCTTTGGACCGGCAGTAACTCTAGAAGAGCTACAGTCTGAGTTACAATTTGACTTAATCAATATAATTTGATCAGCATAAGTGACTAAACAAACATGTCATATTACTTATTACACTGTTATCAATCAGTGTAATTTTTGCTAATATATGTTGACTGAAAAGTAATCTCATATAAAGGACTAAATGGTTTTTGTTTACTATCGTTTTGGTTTCCAGTACAGTTCCAGACAAGTCAGAGTAACTTAATACAGTGAGAAATCGTGTATATTTATGTTAGATACCAGCCAGCAACTGAATGTATCATGTTAAACCTATTCCGTGTAAAAATATGTGGATTTACTTAAATAATTACATACCAGGGGAAACGTAGTATGAATTTTATTGACTGTGGTTAATCATTTAATTTAATAGAATTATTATGGAGTAAGGATTCCGTATCATTAGTGTAATGTTCACAATAAATGAATACCAAAATATAGAGTTGAGATCATGAGTCAATTGAAGCTAGACCACCATGGTGCTCATTAGTGACTGACTCCTTGAGGTATTTCCTGGAGTTCTAGTGAGAAGCAGTAACCGGTGGAGTTCAACCAGGTCTGTTGTGGATAGGAACTCACTGATGACATTGGTGAATGGTTGCTCAATTTCGTGAATCAGTTGAAGTTAGACATTAACACCGTTGGATGCCAGCTCAGTGGTCTATCGGTGAAGGGCTTCGGCTGGAAACTGGTAGATCCTGAGTCCAAATCCCGCGAGAGTGGGTTCGTAGATGCGCACTGCTGAGGAGTCCTATAATAGGACGAAACTGCTGTCCAGTGCTTCCAGGTTTTCGATGGTGGTCTAGCTTTAATTGACTCATGATCTCAACTCTATAAATTACTAAAATCTCCACAAAACCCCTTCTGAGAATACCAAAATAGCAAATAGTTAGGAGAACGCGCATTTTTTTCACATAGAACTATCTTAAATACTAATATTCGAGAATGTTTTGCACAAAATAAGGATTATTACAATGCATTCTAGATGTAAACGATTAATAAATACAGATTACGTAGGTCATTTTATAGTGAACAAGAACACTGTTGGGGAATGCATTTTAGTACACAACATTACCGACTATCTGATTAAAATATAAGAACCATATCGTGAATAGTTAATTTGCAAACTATCAATCAATTGTCTCAATTTGACTGTTTCTTCTGCAAGTATCCGTCTAAGGCATCCGATTATAATTTTCCATGCATTTTTGTACCAATTGCATGCCGTTCCCGTTCTCTCCTTATCGATCTTCTAATGAAATACATTTAATGCCCAACCATCACCATATACTACTGATGTGGATATCAGTAACCCACACCACAATATATTCAGTATATAAAATTAAAGCCAGACTATCAGACTGACTTTTTTCCAGTCATATTGAATTATAGAATGCATGTATCATTATGACTTAGATTATTCTTAACGTTTACAATATTTATCAAGTATATCCCCATCTAAGGCTTTTGGTTATTTCTCCATTAATTTAATGAATGAATACTGTATATTAAAGTCTGATTAACACTAATTATCTCATTTCAAGTTCTAATGTTTATATACATTTGTGTTTTTCATCAGGGCTACTCTATAACTGGACATGTTCATAACAAAAAGGTATAGATAGCTTCTTCCTATTATTTTTCATACAGAACATTGATTCCTTGGTACGCTAAGCTACATTCTTTTTAAACATGGAGGTAATTTTTTGTATTAAAAGTGATGAATATCACAGCTATTTTTCACAAATGAGAAATATCTAGAAAACATACGAACGTCAGTATATTGATTTATGTATTAAGTGACCGTCTGTGCGTTTCATTTTAGTTCTCAGTTCCATCTGGATTTTTAGTAAATACAAACAATTTGACGAAAATCTTACAGAAGAGGCCCTCATGAAATTGTACGTTAATGGATCTTTTCATACCTTGTTACCTTTAAATCTTTATAAGGCATAGACTTATCGATTTGACATAGAATACAGTATGCTTTTCTGTGATTTACTTTCATTTATAAAGTAGTCATTTCAATCGACTTAATTCCAATTTCATAGTCCTTTTATAATCAATGATTGACTTTCTGTGAGTGTAAAACAAAATAGTTGTTAAACCAAAGTATGGGACTTCACAGCAGTGAACATATAAATCTCCACCAAGGGTAAAATCTAGATTTCAGGTAGAGTTGTTGAGGATGGATTACCTGATTCCAGTTTTTGATGCATTCTCTTTTAGCTTACCAATAGGACTACCGTCACTTATACCTGAATAAAGATTTCCTCGGCTGATATATATATATATATATATATATATATATATATATATATATATCATGTTTTCTGAAACAGTTATTTTATGTTACATAATATTCAATTGGGTTAACTATTTTGGAAATGTTTTTAAATTGGTTTTAGTAGTAAACATGTTGATTCAGTTTATATTGTTAACGGTAGATATAGTATGTTACTGAAAGGAAAATAAAATCCATAAAGTCTAATGGAATTATCATCTTACTGTTTATTAATGACCTACTTATATCAATCATTAATAGTTAAACGGTTATTTTTTTAATGATGTCAACCGTTGTTATTTTTTTCGCCTACCCTTCATTTGTATGATTCACCATGCGATAAACACTCCATTCTTTGTTCAAATCGCCTGATAATGTTCCTTCCAGCTATTATCTACTTATTCCCTCTTATCATTATATCGATTGGGTTTTTTTTTTTGTGATAGAAAACATGTGACTGCGCAAATCTGTTATGAACACTATGAACACTAGAATCGATAAGAAAATATGAAAAATATTGATTCACTTTATATCGTAGAATGTTATTTGACGGCTTTTACAAAAATGGGAAATTGGCCATTATAAATTGTTTGTGTACTGATCATTGAATAAGATTCAATTTAAATATAAAACTTAGATTAAAATGATGGTCGAACGTACGTGGAAATCATGAATCGATTAATGTTAGACCACCACTGATTAGTTCACGTGTAAAATAGTTTTCAACATTGGATGCCTAATTGGAAGCAATAAACATTGGTTATAGAAACTAGCAAATCATTAAGTGAAAATAGATTTATATATCTTGTCTCATTACAGATGTTTATTCTTATGTAATTTTGTATAAGCGTAGTTTTCTTCTGTTTTATTTGTCAGACATTAAAATAATACAATAAAGATATATGTATAGTATTAGTCCAGAAATAGATCCCAACAGTTACCATTCACTATTCTCGTCGTGATATAACACCAGGATCATCAAAGCATCATTCAGAACAAAGAAGCAAGGGATCACAATGAACGTTATCCAATGTTATGCACACACCAATGATAGCAACGACGATGATAAAGATCAGTTCTATGAAAAGCTGCAATCAATCATAGCGAAATCTTTACAAAAGGACCTCATCATCCTGATGGGAGATCTAAATGCCAAAGTTGTAGTAGATAACACAGGATATAAAGATATAATGGGACGACATGGACTAGGAGAGAGAAATGAAAATGAGGAGAGATTTGCAAATCTATGTGCATTCAACGAATTGGTTATAGGCGGCAAAATATTTCCACACAAACGCATATACAAAGCTACACGGGTCTCATCGGATCATGCCAGAGAGAACCAGATAGATCATATTTGTGTCAACAAAAATTTCCAAAGCACAATGAAAGATGTGAGAACTAGGTGAAGTGCTAACATGGCTACAGATCACCACCTGGTTTTGGCCAAGATGAAACTGAAGCTAGAGAAACACTGAACAACTGAGGGAACGGCATTACAAGGGTTCAATACAGACTTCCTTTGAAATACTCACAAACTCAACCAATTCAAGAAAGCTAACAAGAACATGTTCCAAGCCTTACAAGATCTACTGGATGAAGAAAAAAACTACTATTGAGAATAATTGGAAAGGAATGAATGAAGTATTAACTTTAAAATGTCAGGAGGTTCTGGGTCGCAAGATGTATCATCATAGGGAACGGATCTCTATGGAAACCCTGGATAAGATTCAAGAGAGAAAGAAAACAACAATCAAAAAGAACACAGGAAGTCAAGGAATAAGCTGAATACACAGAAGCAAAGAAGAGAATAAAGAAGAGCGTTAGAGCTGATAAGTGGAAATACGTGGGAGACCTAACAATGACGGTGGAGAATAATGGAGTGAAGCCAGTTAAATCAAAGTAGTATGATACTCACTATGAAATCCTACGGTTTCATTTTGATTATATGTAGATTTTGTGATCACTCAATCAAATGTAAGTTTATTTTTAAACCTTAAATTTCAGTGTTCTAACTTGAAGAATTATATGTTGATTTTATTTGTCGCTGAATAACCTTCGTTGGTGTTCCACTGAAAGACATCAAACGGTGAACAGCTATTTGGTACAAGTTTAGGACATCTCAACATTTCTCAGCTACTACACTTTCAGGTCTTGGACCAGGCAGTTTCAGGTCTCGTGAAAAATTGTTAACCATTTTGTATCGTTGAGTCGGTGCCCAGCAATACAGTTCGAAATTAAGTCATTGTCTTTCGAATCTAAACGATATGTATGGATAGAATAATATATATTTCATAGTACACTATGTCAATGATGCATATTGAAAGTTGTTCCCCTCTTATGAAACTACATCAGTAATTTGAAGTTTAATATTATTTTTCACAATGATAGTGAATATTGATTTACACTTTACTGGAACAGCTGAAAGCCTTCACTAACGTACTTCAATTATTGTTCAAAATTACGCTTGAACAGACAAGATGTAATTTATCTGTAATTTATAACAAATGTTATACTGTAGTGTCGGTTGCTATGCTAAGCCTACATAGGTTATTCTAGGTTTCGGGCGGATCAATTTATTCATCCTTCTTGAGTCACATCTCGACCTCATCAACTGTTCGTTTATTAACCATGACTGCTTTTATATGACCGTATGTGTGTGCATTTCTTATCTTTACTCATCACATACATGTAACTTACTTTTGTTTGACTATAAATATCGATTCACGCTTGGTTAAATCGAGTCGGATCACTCACCTTCTGCATTGCGCATCATTTTGTTTTATTTCTCTTACCAAACAATGATGATAAAAAATATACGTATTCAAACTTATTCTCGTATTTAACTTATTTAATTCTGTTCCTCACTAACGCGAGGTAAGTCAATGACTATACACGAGGATTGGTGATATGTATATTTCGACAGCAATCGTTCATACGACCGAACTGAATTCATATGTCGGGTCATTAAAGTGTAGTCAAAATGTAGCTTGAGGAAAATGGATAAGTTGGTTAGTCCAAAAGTTATAATAAATTGTATCAACTTAACATAGCAACCGACATTACAATACATTTGTCTATGTACACCTGTTGATAACAATCATAGTAATATACGATACATACATAATACATTTTTAATATGAAATTATATAATTTAATGTAAATCACTAATTGATTCATTTAGTTCAAAATATTTAAAATAAGTTTTCTTATCAAGTTTACATTTCTCTTTTTTCATAAGCTATGGCTTATGATTTTCATTAAAGACTGGCTTTAGTGAGTTAACAAATAAAATCTGTTATATCCCGAAGAGATTTGTGAATGGTAACTTTGAGAACTATCTATGAACCAATATTATGTGTATATTTTCTAATTGCTAAGTAACTAAACTATTCATATTCTTGTCCCTCTTATTATAAGCTTTATTTTGACATATGGACTATTATTATACGATTTACCATTCCTGAGTTATACCAAGTCCATTAATTACCGTTCTCCCTATTCACAGCCACATTTGGCTAAATCTTGTACATATGCTATTCTCTATTTTATGGTATGATGTGGTCTGTTTGATTGGTATATAAACCCAGTATGTTTCAGAATAATGATTAATATTGCAGAGGCTGTTATTGGTGTTCTGGACTTAACTGACTGGGCTAGGCAGAAAGCAGGACTGATAAGTACTCAAAACTGCTCATACGGCTTTTGTGTATCATTCCTCTGATCGATAATTCACTCCTAATTGGCGGGGATCATCACATCATATGTATCAACTGGGCAAGCACGCACTCAATCGATAAAACAAAAACCATTTAGCTTTCGATAAATATTTTGTTGCAGTATACAAATCCTAAATATTCAGGTTTAGTTAACATCGAGCTCATTACCTTTAAACTAATAAGTTTATGTTAATAGTTGAGATCATAAGTAAATTGAACCTAGACAAGCATGGAAAACCTGGTGATCTACTTTCAATGGAATCATGAACTCAACTACTAAAATTACTATAATTTCCACAGAAAACCCCTTCTGAAATTGATAAATTTTTATCAAATATTTCCTAAGACCTGTGTTTGTTTTCAAGAGAGCCGTAACTGTATACTACAAAAAATGAAACAAATGTCCAATGTTTCAGAGTCTTTCACCAGCTCTCTTAACTAAATTCAACACCCATGATTTAGACCATTTGAAATTATATAATCTCCGGACACCTAGTAACTTTTTTATGGATGATCTATAAATTATCAGTGAAAATACTGTTATTTAAGTTGTAAATCATAAAATAAAAATTATAAGATATCTGAGCCTACCACGAATTGATAGCACTCAATACTTAATCTAATTTAATAGTTGAATTCATGAGTCAACTAAAGTAAGACCACCATGAAAAACCTGGACGGCCGTTTCATTCTAGTGTGGGACTCCTCAGCAGTGAGCATCCATGATCCCTCCCGCCGGGTTCGAACTCAGGACCTATCAGCCTGGCGTGCGAACGCTTAATCTCTAGGTCACTGAGCCGGCATTCGACGGTGTTAATGTCTAACTTCAACCAATCCCCTTCTGAAAATAATCTAATAGTTTCGTTTGATATTTTCAATTCCGATAAATAAATGAAATAAATAGTTTTCGTGTTTTAAATGACGTAATATAATTAATGTATTATTTTACTAGATTTGTCTGTCATTATTATTTGACGTTATTCAATGTGGCGACTGGTAAATTAGTTATTATCAAGAAAAAAAAACTATAGATAGTTTTCATCGATAAGTGATATCATGCGATTTTGTGAGTATACGAAATGACTCTATGAATATGAGTGAGCTCATGAGTACTGGTTACTAGGCTTTTGAATTTTCGATGACAAATTATAACTTGTGAAATCAGTGAAATAGAAAGTTTGACATCAAATTATCATTTACAATAGTTGAAGATTGGAATATGTCACATAAACAGACTGGTAGTGAAAAGTCATCGTGCTAGTTCTGAAGGTCAAAGGAATGATCACATATAAGGCAGTTTGTGTGTGAAGTTTTGTGGCTTATTAAATGTAAACAATACGGGTATCTAGTGCTCAAAAAAAAACTCAGCGATAAGAGGAGAATAGTCGATTTTGTGTTATTTCATGTGGTAGTAAATAAAGACTAAGTGCATGTGTACTACTGAGTCATATCCTGAGCCATGTTACTTATTTTGAGGTTTGAAATTCTTGGAGTTATTAGAAAGGAAACCTTGGATCCAGGTTTTGTGCTAATCGTAACTCACCAACAAGATGCATCTAGAATCTTGAGGAAATCGGAGCGCTTCATGTGGTTCGAACTCTTATCACTCTATCTCATGGTCTTAGGTGTTACCATTGAGCATTTAAGGAATAGACAAACATGACGTTGTTCATTATTCTGCTATCAAGTAATATAAATATTTCAATCATGAAAGACGCAAGTTGTCCCAAAATAGATCAGTGGAAACATCTCAGAGTGAACTAATTTGACATAGGTTCGAATGCTCAAGTTCACCTTGTTGATGGCTGGCAACTAGCATAAAGCCAAGGTTCAGGGTTTCTTGTCGACTGCCTTTAATAAACTAAAATGAAAATATGTTGTATTTCGTATTTAGTCAATCGTAATAGTGGTAATACTGCAGATTGATAGACAGAACTCTATTGACAACAACATCCTCACTTGCCTAATTAACTGAAGGTGGTTTAGTACATATTCTCATGTTTAATTATCAGAAGTATACATCCGAAAACCTTCATCATAAGTTACCATGTTCTATAGGAGCTCTTGTTGGAACTGGTTGGTCCACTATGATTCGTACTTACATCACTCAGATTCAAAATTATTTAATTTTATTCTTATTAACAAAGTTCAATAATGACTTACCCGTTAAAAACCATTGGAAATCAATTAGTCTAATATACAATTATTGTATTTTACTTAATGTTTTCTCAATAATGTCAATTATGAATAATCGATTCTTAAACAACTATTGATTACTGATTAAATAAATAATGTACAAATGTGAACATTTAATTAAAGAAATTATGTTTACAACTATATAAATCAATAATCAAAAATTAACTCAAAACTGAGACGTTTTTAAACGATTACCGTTTTCAGAAGGGGGTTTGTGGAGATTTTAGTGATTTCATAATTGAATTCATTAGTCAATTAAAGCTAGACAACCATGGGAAACCTGGAAGCACTGGACGTCCGTTTCGTCCCATTGTGGGACTCCTCAGCAGTGCGCATCCACGACCCCGCCTAGTGAGATTTGAACCCGGGTCTGTTTTGGGATAGTAACTCATTGAAGATAATGGTCGACGGTTGCTCAATTTCGTGGGTCGGTTGAAGTTAGACATTAACACCGTCGGATGCCGGCTTGTCGGTCAAAAGGTTAAGCGCTCACGCGCGAGACTGATAGGCCCTCCGTTCGAATCTCGCGAGGCGAGATCATGGATGCGCACTGTTGAGGAGTCACACACTAGGACAAAACGGCCGTCTAATCCTTCCAGGTTTTCCATGGTTCTCTAGCTCCAGTTTACTCATGAATTCAACTATAAGATTACCGTTTTGTTGAGAAATCAAATAAACTGACTAAAAATTCTAAAACACCAAAGCATTGACTGATCATTTAACCTCAGAAACATGTCACTATTGAAAAACATGGATTATATATATGAAGTAGAATAATAAACCCTACTGGTATTAACCTATTTATTCTGACAGATTAATTAGTTATAAACATGATTCTCACCTACCTAACAGCTAATGAATACAAATTTGATCACAATGTATCAAGTAAGGTCATTTATCTTTGAAAATATGTTTCATATGGATGGGAAAATAATGTGAATTATCTCATTTTTGTATTGTGGACAAGAGGTCTTTTCTAAAAAAAAAGAGAACACTTAATCCAATTAATCAAGATGACTATTAACATATTTAATGATAATTAGATATGTTATTACTATTAATCGTAAAGATTTGTGCTTTTCCTGCTGTTGGTAATTAGGACTGTAAATGATCAATCTCTATTGGGACATATTGGATCCTAAGTGACCTGTTTCGATGTTACCATTAGAGACGAAACTCTATAATTAAGTTGGATTGTAATTCTTAGCAGTATCCTAGATGTACTTTTATTCTGTTTAAAAATCATTACGGGTGAATATGCCTGCTTTTGAGTATTCTCACATTTATCTTGTATACCGAACGTACTTTTTTCTGTGATTTATATTCGTAGAAATTTCACGTTTTTCCATGGTTGATATTCATGATTGAATGTGCTCACAGTTCCTGTCTTTGGGATTTTTTCATAGTCTCTAATCATTATGTTTATTTTTAATTATATTCTCCCTTACAATGCATGAATAACAAACAATAGAACTACAAGTCTTAATTTTAAATAGTTGCTATCACTTACCATACAGTTCAATTTTAACCTTTATATTTGACAATTTTGATACTATTCTAAAATTTGGATAATCGAAAGAAGTACAATAGGAAGAAATCATGTTTACCAGCAAATTTTTGTATTCGTTTCTGTTATTGTGTACGTAGGTGTGTGGTTCTGTGTTGATTGATTTTTTTACCAATGTTTTTTTTCGTGTAGGAACAACAACATGTGGGTTTATTAAAAATTCCAGATGGTGGAACAAAGTATTTCAAAAAAGCATAGATCAGTAGTTTCGTTTTGACTTTGTATAACCTTGTCCTTACATTAATCACCTCTCTCTATCCATCGTCCCACCTAGTACAAAGGTAGCTGATATTATGATAATATTGATGTAGGATATTTGCATTAATGAAAAAAACACTAGGTTAAAAGTGTTAGCTTTGATCATGATGAAAAATCTAAAAGAAGTGATCAGCATTTAACAATATAGTGTGAATAAAGAAGTATGTTTATTTGTAACAGTCAGTCAAAGATTTAAACATAGTTGAATAGTGGCTTGCGATTGAATCCAGGTTATACGTTTTGTCATATCTGGTAGTTATCAGATAGATATAACTGTGAAACTGATCAATAACAGTAGTTAGCATCAACTAAGAACAAATATTAATAAACCGTAAAAACAAATTTAAAATTCCATTTCATTCCACAAGTCAATGTATATTTGAACTAAGTGGCTAAGCGGATAAAGCGTTAGGCACTTGAAGTATGTGGTTTTTTGAAATAAGTAATGCTAATGTTGTCGAGAAAGACAATCATAACTTCGCAACTAAATAATCCAGCTCAAAGAATATAATAATTCTTGAGTTGACATTTCTGTTCTATCTGAATGTTGACCTACTACCTAGAGAGGTTTATTCATTTTTCATTTACATTGGAGGTGATTTTTAACGTAACTAATATTATTTCACGATGTTTATTAAATGTTTTATTCATGAAGTAGATTCTATTCATTTGACTGAATTTTTCACAATTTTCGAAATTCAATCAATTTAATGAATTCAGAATTAGAAGGGGTTGTGTGGAGATTTTAGTAATTTTATAGAGTTGAGATCGTGAGTCAATTGAAGCTAGACCATCATGGAAAACCTGGAAGCACTGGACGGCTGTTTCGTCCTATTATGGGACTCCTCAGCAGTGCGCATCCACGAACCCGCACTCGCGAGATTCGAACCCAGGACTCATGATCTCAACTCTATAAAATTACTAAATTCTCCACAAAACCCCTTCTGATTATGATCATGTGCTCACTAGTGACTGACTCCTTGAGGTATTTCCTGGAGTTCTAGTGAGAAGCAGTAACCGGTGGAGTTCAACCAGGTCTGTTGTGAGATAGTAACTCACTGATGACATTAGTGAATGGTTGCTCAATTTCGTGGATCAGTTGAAGTGAGACATTAACACCGTTGGAAACCCCGGCTCAATGGTCTATCGGTTAAGGGCTCTGGCTCGAGACTGGTATGTCCTGTGTTCGAATCTCGCGAGTGCGGGATCGTGGATGCGCGCTGCTGAGGAGTTCTATAATAGGACGAAACAGCCGTCCAGTGTTTCCAGGTTTTCGATGGTGGTCTAGCTTCAATTGACTAATGATTTCAACTATATAAAATTCAGTATTATTTATTTGTTTAGTTAGACACTTAAATATTCGTACAAAGGGGCACCAGATTCCCATACGCCGCAGAAATCTAATTTCGTCTGCGTGAGGGCTGTTATACTGTCCGGGTGCCAAAAGCGAAGCAAGTGATATTCTTAGAAGGGCATACCTGGAGCCTTGGACCTAAAGATCTGATCCGCAAGACAGTGGAGCATCGTTAGGAGATGCAGTCCCATGATAGTCGGTGACCAACGATTGATTCTTACGCCATTTTTTTTATTCTGGATCCTGGAACCCATGTGTACCATTGGTTTGAAATGAGAGTTTCCCAACTCCCCTAGGTAAAATTTCCCTGTTTACCAACCCGGTTAAAGCGCCGGATATTCGCTTTTCGTCCTCTCAATTTTATAAACAACACCCCTGCCACGAGAAGGCAGTAAGTAGGACTTCCCTGGCAGAGGCTGTATACGCGTGGCCATGTGAGAGTATTTGGAGAGGGAGAGAATACTCTCCCCACTCTCGACCGTACCAGGGCATTTGGGGGCTAAATTCAGAATAGCTAATCATTCTTTAACATTTAATTATTTAACTATCGTAAAAAAAATAATTCTTTCATCATAGCAACAACATGTTAAACGTATGATTTTTACTCTTACAATTGCATACTTGTGATAGTTATAACACTATCCAAATGTTAACAAAAACTGTTTTTACTCATCTTAAACTCTCAATTACTGACTTCACCTGTGAAGTATTCGTTCTTTTGTAAACTAAGAACACACATGCTTCATTTACCGCTGACTATTATTCTTAATGTCAGTATGGGATTGTGGAGATTTTTGGATTTTTGGAACCGATCTAAGTAATACAGTTGTACAGTCCTAACCACCAATCATAATGTATCACGAACAAGTTAATAGCATACATGCCATACAGCACTACAATAGTACTACAATATCATGAGGATACAAGTTTCTATGAGAGATGAGATTAGATAGCTCACCTCCATCTTACATTTGCACAATAATTATTTATAAATATACTCTGCTAGAAGGTGATTTTGCATTGGTTTTAAGGAGAACCAGCTACCATTCAGGCTATTATAAAACCTGAACACCATGGCTCGATCCTACGGAACAATTGCACAGGTACTAAGATCCCTGGTAAACCAGAAGTTTACATAATATGTATTTTATTATAAATCATAGTATCAGGATAAAATAAAGAGCAAAATTATTTTTCACTTCAGCGCTATGTTTGTTCACTAAAGCATTCATTTTAACCATGTATACCATTGATTCTTTATAGTACGATATTCATCCAGTATTGTCACTATTTTCAATGCTGCTTAATATTCATCGGTTATTAGTTTTTGTCTTCTTCCATACATTGTTCCACTAATAGTTTATCACCTATCCATAAACTATTTCTCCTAGTTGTAAGGCTTAGAACAAAGAAGAAGTAAAAGCGCTTCCTCGGTCTTTTTGGGATTAAATCTTACTACCTAAAACCAGTCAAATAACATCTAATAGAATATTATAAAAATCAAATGATCGGGCAATCGTTAATTGATGACATTATTAATATTAATATTAAAGGTCAAATAATTAATAATCCAACCCAACCAATCAAATACATAGCTTGAAAATGACCTTAACATTAACAATATAGTAAAAATAATTGTCGTAGTGATAAAAGAATTAGTGGTGAATTTTCAACGGTCATATGATTAAAATATTTTTTTCATTTATGGCACCAGGATACCAACCCACATTTTGTTCTACCATTATAAAAATGATTGGTCGTTCAATTGAAATCGTTTGTTGACAAACACTATGAAACAAGATTAAGTTTTAAATAGTTTGTAAACACTCTGTTTATTCGGTAAGATTGTTATACTTTCCTTTCTTTTCTTGATCAAGTAACATCACTGAACTTAGCGATACACATGTGACGTCAATTTGTCTGGGCTGGAGAACAAGTAGTATTAAGTTTTATTTAACTTAGATTTCACCAGGACTATGTATAATCAATACTCTCTTTTTAGATTTATGTACGTAACCGTCAGTACCATAACCAAAGATTCTACTACCAAGTTATTTATATTCTGATTAAACTCTAGTTGAACTGCGATTTTTAAAGTTAAATGATTATTGAAAAGTAATGAACTTCCATGTTTATCTAGTTCTTAGTGTCCAATTTCAAGAAGTCATCTCAGAGTAATTTGTAAATATTAATTTCCGTTTTTTTATATTTTAAACAACCAACAACATGAACTGTTACATACATTTTCATTTCTAATCAAAACAGACGAGTTCTTAGAAATCATCTTCTTACTTACCACTCGTGAAGCATAGACCGAGTGTATTTTCTAGTTTTCTTTTATTGCTCCCATATTGCTCCACGATAATCTTTCTTCATTTATTTACACTATACATCTAAGTCTATATGATTATAACGCATATATTGTCGATGAAGTTTACTTTGACACTTGACCAGCTTCCGACTTAAAACTCAGCTTAGTGTACTAAGCAGTTCCATTATCCACAGAGCTCTAGGCAAATAAAAATAATTATAATTAACAACTTCGCTTGGTATTGTTTGTTTGAATCTTCCCATTTTAGGACTGTTTAGGACTGCAATTGATCGGTCACTTATTGGTATATGTGTATACTGTGCGTATTACCTCAATATAGCCTTTATGAAGAGTCCCGAATAGGATGAAACGCGCGTTCTGGATTCCACTGCTAGCTTCTATCCATCTTTGCTCATAATTAACAAACTTTGTGGAACGGTAGAATTGAAGGTCAGTCTGTAATTGGATCAGTTTCAGAAAATATTGTGCTTGCTTAGTACCAGTGATCTCGAAGTGGGATATTAATCAGATCTGAAATCGATTTCAACTAGACTGTATGTGACAACAGACTAACATCCAGTTTACCATAATTTTTGGGAAACAGAACTCTGTTGAGTTATGGTTCTTGAGATTCTGGAAAACAGTGTTGGATAACAGCCGATGGAGCAACACTGAAAATTCAGTACTATCAATCTGAACTGCCCTTATTTAAATTTGCAACATTCATTCAAGTTTATTGATTACCTTATAGATTTTGTTCAAATCAAGTCCTTTATCACCGTCAGTTACATGGAAACAAACGGTTTTATTAATAAATACTTCGGAAATGTATTCTACACTCAAAACCAATGACATTCAATCAAATCATCAGATTTCAAAAATGTCTGAAAACAAAGTATAACACTGATAACAATGCTTTATGATAATAGTGTTGGAAATGTAGTCTATCTGACATACTTTTCTAGTATTCTACAAGTCAACGGTTAAAGGCTTGTTCCTGGTTAAATAGAAATGGTGTATATCTTTTACGTTTTCCTTATGTTTTATGTTCAATGAATTAAGATCTCAAAGTGAGTCAATGGATCATCATCACGAGGTTCCTACATTTTATAATATCAGAAATGTATGTATTAACGTGGTTTTCTTTATTAATGGGTTTCATATTCATTTTATATTTATAATCAACATCTTAATGTTTTTTACTTCCAAATTTCACTCTATTTTAATTTTATTCTAGATAAGGCATCGTAGTCCTTCGGAACAAGCAGGATTACGTGAAGGCGATCATGTATTGGCAATTAATGGTGTAGATGCATTGGATATGTCACATGCGCAAGCTGTACAAATTATTGATTTTGCATCTTATACATTAGAAATAATAGTAGGAAGGTAATTGATGTTTCTCTGATATTATTTAATTTGATGTTTCTTCCTATATTGAGATTTGAAAATTATTGTTAAATGACTAAGTGTAAATCAAAATACACCATATTTTAATCCATATTATCAATGTGGAAGCTAACTATACCAATCAGCCACCCAAATATAAAATGGAGCTCACTGATTGAAATTTAGATTATTTGCTTATACAGCCACCGCTTTTCGGTAAGCCATCAAAGAAGATTTGAATCCGAATTACTTACCAATCATTGCTAATCAGTGGAGTTAAAAATTAATCGGTTGATACCTCTACTGTCGACACTACTTGACTTATTTGATTGAACAGTTAATAACTTGTAATATTTGGTTAGAAATCTATTTATTATTGATATCATGCTAACAAACAATATAAAATGAAGTTACTTAGATAACATTCTCATGTGAGGATAACTGTCGTTTTCCCAATATACGGTAAAAAAAATTAAATTTCTAGCATATTCGAAGATTTTCCAGTTTTTAAAAGCGTGTGAATATTGCATGAAGGAGTTCACTTCTCCTCAATCTAATGTGGTAGCTTCTATACGACCATTTGAATGTATTCGAAATTTCCAATAGATATGAATAAATCTGATGGCATGTGACGAACGAGTCATATTTTATGTTGTCATAGTTATTACATTATTATCATAAGTAACTGTGACCTTATTTAGACGTGTCTGTTTTATTATTATACTCGTTAATTAAATTGATTCACGTTTTGTGTGTGTTTTTCTGTGTTTATATCTAGTTACCGTTTGCCACATTCATTATATTTGTAAAATTCTATATAAACCCATTAAAATATTAGTATTCTAAGTTAGAGTGCAGTTAACCCCAAAGGCTCATATGAATATCCAAAACAAATTGACAATAAAAATACATTTTGTGTTTTACTTTTGAGCTAGTTACCATAATCATCAGTTAACATGTTAACTAGAAAAATGATGAAGATGTATCCAGAATACGCCGTGTGAACCAGAATAGGAGTACATCTCACTGAATGTTGGACAATCGAAATCAATCAAGTGAGCAAAATAGACCATATGAAAATGGTGTGCATATTTAATCTTTGAGTGATCTATTATGACAAATTATAACCAGTGGAGTCCGATACATGTTGAGTGGAGACAGTTATTCACCTCAGACAATGGATGAAGGGTTGTGCGAGATTATGGACCGATTAAAATTAGACATTAACACCGCAAAATGCCGTCTCACTGGATTAGAGCTCAATCGTTCGCACGCCAGACTGAAGGTCCTGGGTTCGAGCGTCGCCTGCTGGATCGTGGATATACACCGCTGAGGAGTCCCACACTAAAACGTTTCTGCTGTCTAT
Organism: Schistosoma rodhaini; assembly: GCA_944470415.2. Lineage (NCBI taxonomy): Eukaryota > Metazoa > Platyhelminthes > Trematoda > Strigeidida > Schistosomatidae > Schistosoma > Schistosoma rodhaini. The sequence continues at coordinate 34,576,249 of OX104037.1, forward strand.
TGCTTTCAGCTCTTCAACGATGGTCTAGATTAGATCAACTCATGAATTCAACTATTAAAAAGATATATTATATGACAATCGTATATGCTGAACTAGTTTCCTCCATATGAAACTATAAAACTCTGAGTTTAATTAGTTTCAAAACTTTAATCACAGCAAAATCTCACTTCACTATTACCTGAAATTTTATAAGTTGAAAGGGATCTTATCATAAATTTAATCAGTTATTGTTATTTTTGCATTAGACATGTCATACTCGGCACTAAAGTGGGTAGACAGATTCAAGGACGTAACAGAAAACTATATCAAAATTTAATCATCTTTTCTAATTCGATAATTTAAAATTTTCTTATTTTTATTCAACCGATTGAACTTTTTTCTATCATCATCAACTACAAATTAGTCCATGTTTATTAGGGTTATTGTCAAGCAAAATGTTATTATACTATTAAATGTACTACATAGGTTTAAAACGTCCATTTTGGCTTACTGTCTGACTGAATATACCTAGTCAACTGAATTATTCGAATATGATTGGCTGAAAGATAAAAGATAACCGTAGTAAATAAGCTAACATGAGTTATTTTTTCTAACGAAAACCTTCCCTCTTTCCATTCCAGTGAATTTATTTGGCAGTATAATAAACGAAATCATTACAAAGGAATAGTTGACTAAAGAAAAACATCTACATGGAATTTAGCTTTTCATGCTTACTTGAAAAGCAGTATGTTTAATTAGCGAAGATCAATGATTGATCGCTTACTTTTTACAAACTGTATTGAATAACATTTAAGCCAAGCAATTAAATATGTATTCATTGTGACAGACATCATTAAATGTTTTATTAAGCGATACTCATTATATTTGTAAGTCTTAAATGTTAGTACAAACAATTATGGATTGGGGTCTACAGTTGGCTTACATTATCTGAGAATTGAGGAACGAGTGAACTATACGAATACGGACTGTTGTACTGTGTACTCAATAATGGCAACTGGTATGCACCCACATCAACAATTAACTATTTACCCAGGAAGAAGACGTGGTGTAGAATAAACTAGATATTTAACCAGGATAATTGTAATAGGTATAACTCAGTATGTGATAGAAACTAAAACATGAAGTTGAACAATACAAAATATAGCGAACTAAAAGTCATGATAATCAATTAGAAAATAGTAAATATGATACGATGTACCGATGTGGAACAAACGCATTCAAAGTCATTGTTACTGGTAAGAATTTAACTTAATTACTGAAAACTGAGTAATTCAATGATCATTTTAACAAGAAAAGTGTTCAGTGCTTATTACAAAGTAAAATAAAATAAACAGTTTCACATATGTGAGATCATTAATCTTTCACAATCAGATCAGCATTGGAAACCTGGAAGCATTATACGGCCGTTTCGTCCTAGTATGACTCCCCTCAGCAGTGCCAGACCGAAAGTCTTGGGTTCGAATCTCGCGTGTGGTATCATGGATGCACACTACAGAGGAGTTTCATACCAGGGCGAAAAGGTCATCCTGTGCTTCCAGGTTCTCAATTGTGGTCTAACAGTAATCGATTCATGATCTCAACCAAAAACTCAACAGAATCCACAACCCTTTACTGATGGTCTCACATAATATTTTTATGGTAATAGTTCGTTTGAATTTTTGCGAATTTGCAAATTTTATCTTTATATACTTCATCCATTTTTCATAAAGATATGAACGACATAAAAATACAGAAACAGTCTATATGGATAATAAAGCTTTATTATCTAAACAAAAACCACAAGAGATCACTACAACTGAATTACAGTTATTCTGGGAGAAAGAAATGCCACTGAAACCAGCTCGCCGAAATTGGCCACCTCCACCACAACCTGTACAAGAGTACAACATTCCATCTCAGCCAACACCAGTACAATCTAAACGTCCGCCATTAGTACAAACTCATTCAGTTTCAATACATGTACCTGCGCAAAAACCAGTGGCTATTCCAACACCACCTCAAATACAAACAGTACATATACCACCTCCAGTACGACAACAATCAATTGATCCACCTATTATACCTCATGATCCAGATGTTACAAGTGTTTCTGTGAAACAATTAATGCGAGAATTTGATGTGCCACCGATTGCACCAGAGCTTAAAAGTAGGTTATTTAAAAAGAAAAAATACGTGTTTTTGTATGAATTGTAATAATCTACAAGAAATTTTAAATAATCCTAGGTATCATTACCATGATTTGTTTAGATCATTGATCATTAGATGGATTATCAATAATAGAAATAAAGATATATTTGTAATATTCCAGTTAGTACAAAAATTAAATTTTCAAAAGTTTCGTAACTCCATGTAAACTAATTCTTCAGAAAATAAATAAATAAACAAATAAGATAAATGGAAATTTAAATAGTACAAGGGAACAGTGAAATTATTCTATACAATCAATTGTAAGAGGATTTTGATCAAGTTAATGTCATGTCAATTTAATAAGAGTGATCAGATCTGTTTTGGTATTGATTGTGCCAAACAGTTTTGCTTTGTTCCTTTGTACTACTTAACCTTTCGTTAACTAAATTTAATTATTTATTCTCGGAGGAAATCGGTAACACTGAGTTACGAAACATCGGAAGATGTAATTTTTATATACTCATTGTGATATTGCAAACATATTACTTTGATTATTGAATTTCCGATAATTTTAAATTGCGTTTTTAAATGTATAATAAGGAAGGAATCAGGCTTTAGTAAGTCTTTTTAAGTTTAAATTGATTTTCTGTTTGAATCAATATCAACCACGAAATCATTGAAGACTAAGAAGCCCTAATTCACTATTTCATCCTAGTATGAAATTTCTTAACAGAGGTGGTACTCGGGATCTTTCAAGAAATGATCAGGCTTGGTAGCAATAGGTTGGAATCTAGTTGCTTGCATCGCAAGCTTCAACCAATTTGAAATATATCCAAAGACCTTTTTTTATATAGTGGGTAATTACTTTATTTGAGTGTTCTGCACAAACTGAGACATTTCTAATCTATTCATTGTAGCATTAAGTGCTAATACTACATACTACGTTGAGATGTAAATCCGTGATTGAAGGTAGTCGACATAGAAACTTGGATCTATGTTCTGTTCTATTTGAATCTTGTCAGCAAGCTGTACTTGTAATCTTAAAGGAACTGATGTTCCATGACTAATTCGAACCAATGTCACCTACCTTCACAGTTAAAGACATTACCACTGATCTATTCTGGCCGTGACTAACCTCCTGTAGAACTGAAATACATTTCTAGTTAGTTGATCATTCGGTCATATAATATACCCTTATGGGCGAGGGTAATCTTGCACTGGTTTTCAGGTGAACCAGACACCATCCAGACTTTCACGGGGCATTCTTCATTCGGTAGTGACGAATGTCATATAAGTAAAGTCCTTCTTCCCGGTTTGTATCCACAAATAAGAAACACTACCTAAACATAAAAAATTAATGAATACTTTACTTAATAATTTAAAAGTAGGCTTCATCATAAATTTGTGTCAGCTAGGTGAATTATTGAAAATCAGACAACAGTGAAAATTTATTTCACGTTATTCTAAGATATTTAAATCTAATGTTTACAAGATCTAGCCAATGAACTACTCAGTCCCATACTACGAATCAATAACTGTTTTATACTTTCTTAATCGAAATGCTTTCTTAATAAAATTCACCGTATATTTTTCTCTTCATAATAAACTCATCCACACATTTCATTCAATTTAATATTCTGAACATTTGAGGACGGCTCCTGGTGAACTCAAGAAAGCTGTAAAAAACTCTGAAAAAGCCAAAGATATTCCATCCAATTATCGTTTGGAAAAACATTCCATAATCTCGAGGTGTAGCTTCCTGTTCGGATAAATGCTAAGAACGACTGCATGAGGATTGGATAATTGTAGTGATGATTTCGTTTTTACTGGAAACTATGAATACCTGAGTGTTTTGTACCATATTTGACACTGAAATAACATTCCCTCTCACTTGTCTTTACATTTACGACTTGGAGGGTTCAAGTTTTACCTGGAATAGCAAAGATTCAAGTGCTAGATACAACAGAATAAATTTAAATTAAATTAAATAATACTTAATTAGATTACTTTTAATTTGTTTGTTAATTGTTCTATATAGAAAAGAATTATGCTGATTCATCATTCTATTCTGATCCAACAAAATATTATCCAACAATTGAAGAACAAATTGAAATGGCCAGGAGAGTTGCCAATAGTTTACATGATCCATATAACCTTGAGTCGAAAGGTGCATGTATGTTTGAAAAACAAAGACAACGAGCAGAAAAACATGTGAAAGAAGGTCCAGAACCTCAACCAGATCCTATTGAGTTGGTTAGTGATAATTTTTTGATAATATGTAGATTAAATATTTCCAAAATTGATTAGTGGAATGATAACTTAGTACATAGGACTCTATCATTTCTGGCTACTAAGTGATATGTTTGCCTCATAGCCAAGTATATGAATCTTTACTTGGTGAATAAGCCAATAGGGTTAAACATTACAACTACTATTAAAACACACACAAGCTGTTCTATACGTAGATTCAAAGCGAAAGTGTTATCTTTTAGACTACTACTAAGGTAAAATCTAGTGAATAGTATTTCTAATTTAAAATGATTCATGATATATAATAACTGTGATTACCTAACTTTGAAAAATCCCGATATTGTTATCTAGAACAACATATATAAGCGAACAATATTGTTTTCGATCAGATCTTTATCTGGCTTCACTCATATATATAGCTCGAATTCGAGCCAACAATCCTAGTCTTTGTGTTCATAAGAAATTTGTAACACCTTTATCTCTCCCTTGGTTTTAATAAATGATTTTATTCATTATTACTTTTCACACACTTTCTTCGTTTATTTTTCTCCACTCCCTCCCACTCTTTTCTTTTCTCAAATATACGCTTCACGGTCCAATTATCTGAACACTTCTTATTACGTAATCGTATAATTTTTCTGAATTTTATTTCAGTGCCTATATTTTTACAATCATTGACCTATTTCCCATCATGAAACATTGTTTCAAGCCTTTATTATTCTTATCATAAATAGTACACCTGCAATCACGCTACCATGTTGTCTAGTTATGTTCCTGTTAAGAAAGCTTTAGGTATTGTATATAATCTCTTAGATTCTAACACTGAACTTAAACAACGTCGTCCCCTACGTCCCTCAGACATTATTAAAGTGTTAGATCTATGTTTATATTCAACTGTTTTCAGTTTTCGAGGAGATTTATATAAACAAACAGGTGTAGCTATGGGATCACCGGTTTCTTCAACTGTTGCTAACCTATTCATGCATTTAATGGAAACAAGTGCAATCTCAATGTGTCCCCTCTCCCCAAAAGTTTGATTAAGATAGGTAGATGATACTTTTGTCACTATAAAATGAGATGGTTTAGACGAAATATTTAAACATGTCAATAGCTTTTATGATAAAATCAAATTCACCAAGGAGTTTTAATCTACTGAACGCAAGTTACTTTTCCTAGACTGTTTAGTTGAAAGGAAATATAATGATTCTTTAAAAATTAGTATTTTCCGAAAGCCGACATATTAAGGGAAATTTCTAGATTTTAAGTCAGCACATCCACGCTCTACCAAAGTGACAGTGACCAAAAATTTGATCACCAAAGTTCCAAAACTTGTCACTGAATCAAATGATATAGAAATGGAAATGAATTTTGTTATATCCAATCCAATGATGAATAATCATCCGGAGAACAAAACGATATTATTAGAAAAAGAGTTAACAATGGTGATCCTATATAGTAAGGATATTTTAGAAAAGATCAAATGGTTCCTAACTATTCAAAACATAAAAGTATTCTATCGAACAAACAACACTCTAAGATCAAAACTAGTAAGAATCAAAAACCCAATGTACAAGGAGGAACAACACAACAGTGTCCATGAAATCAAATGCAATGACTGTAATGCAACGTAAGTAGGTGAAACAACAGGCAACTGTGTATGAAGGTGAAGGGACACAAACACAAACACAATTCTAAGTCCTCAGATGATGTAAGAAAACTTGAGAACAAGTCAGCGATAGCATTACACACGATATAATCGGGTCATACAATTGATTTCAATGGCACAAGAATCCTTCAAAAAGGTTTTAATTATTACAAAGCGAGACTAACAGCCAAAGCCCTATACATATGGGCGAATCCAAACAGTACTAATAGGAGAGATGGAATACAATTAGCTCTGCCTTGCCAACTAATCACTATTAAGTAAAAACCTGAACTCCTTTTCCATTCTATCTATCTCATATTATCTGAGTAACAACAATCACATTCAATGGTTCTAAAGAGTTTTCTCATCTGCATTCGTTAAACAGTTAACTGGATCATTAAAATAACACAAATATTCGGTTACAAATGCATTCTTCCTCTTTGAATTCATTCCTTTATCTTATTTATTTATCTGCATTTTATGAATGCTGTAACATTTGGATTCATGTCATTTATTAAAATTAAATATTTTCTTCAAAATTCACCGACCAGAGACAATATATAGTGAATGTTATTGAAGCATGCATCATTAAAGTCATCAACCCTACAAACACGCAGTTGACTTTAAAAAACCTGTGTAAGAAAGAAAATGAATGTCCAAAGAAATTGGCATAGTTATGCCATGATGAGAGTGTTGGAATGACATTGCATAGGGCGTGATAAGTAGAAGTATTTTCTTGGAAGGAGGACTGAAGTGTCATATTTACAAATGAATAATTCAGTGAAGTCTTACGAGTCTACAACTAGAAGCAAGAAAACGAAAATAGATTACACGCAACAACAATAAAAATTATTGTGATGAGTCTATGGTCATGGTCTATTGCTTCATGACTTACTGTCTTGAGTGAATTTCGTTTAAAATAAGCAAATGTTCTATGTACATTCTTGCAATCACGAAGTGAATGATGTAATTAAGAAAAGGTTTAAGATTACCCATGTAGTGTAAGGAATAGCAAAAACATGTTACAATGAAAGAAAGTTTAATAAGCACACTCAATAATAGCTGTTACAACAGATTCAACGTCGTTATAATTTCATTAAAGAGGTGAGATGTAGTCTCAGGTGTAAGCAATTGTAAGGTAATCTCAGAGGTGAGTTGATCATCAGTGTGTTGTACAAACCATCATATTATTTTTTTTACATGGATAGACTGTGATAACTAGTTCCATACTGTTGAAAATCGACTTGTAAATGAAACTCATCCAAGCATATAAATTTAATCATAGATCAAAGAAATGTTTAATGATTATTGATCAGTTTTTTACATTTATATTCTAAGGCAAGTCCTGAAGAGTTGGAATACATGGTACCTCCTGAAGCACCTCCACCCCCACCTCCGCCACCACCAAGTTTTCCTGGACTTCAACCAACCAAAAAACCAGTGGTTCCTTCACCCCCACCCATGACATTTGCACCAGGTCAGCCTAAAACAGTACAAGAATTTTTAGAGAAAATTAAAATATTTCCTAAAAATTTGCACGCAGATTTAGATCCACAAAAGTGTTTTGATATTGCTGCAGCTTTGTATTCATCGGATAGTCGTGGTGCTAAAATGTTTGCTAAACGTCATGCTAGAGCAATAAAATGGGATGCTAAAAATGTAGAAGATGGTGATGAACCAGGGAATAGAATGAATGTGACAGTAGCATCAGGTCCTGGACCAACTATACGTAGTCATGATCAATTAAAAATGGTTTCGAAACTTCCACAATCAAAAACACAACAACAACTTCTAATGAAGCAGCAACAACAACAAGCTCCTGTAAATCAAAATAATAATAATAATAATAATAATAATAACGGAGAGTTGGACGCATACAGAAAGTCATCTATTTCATTATCTACAAACAGTTCGGTAACTACACCGACACCTCTGGACAATTTGATTGGTCCTACACCAAAGCCATTTATACCAATGAGTTCAAACAACAGTGAGTTGTGTAATGTGTTTCTAGAATAATTCATCAGTAAAAATGAAATAACATTTGTTTGTATATAACTTAATAATTCATAACTTCAAATGAATCATTGTCTATTTAAAACACCTTGGTACGTATAATAAGTGACTTCCCGAGTGTTTTGCTAAAAATAAAAATTAACCTGATTATATTAAGTGGTTGGAATTATTCTATAACGAACCTTAGACGTACATTTTGTGCTTGATGGTACGCCTCAGCAAGGCCTTTTTGTTATCTTGTAGAAACGCATACTCCTTAAGGGGTTTTAACTAGTATCACTTTCGTTCACAGTAAGAGATGTAAATATGTAACATTTTAACATGGCATAATTGATGAGGAATCACTTAGACAAATGATCACATTGAAGCTTGATCGATTGAATTCAATCTGTACTAATCAGTTCGATGTACGCAAATTTGGCTACTACTCACTAATCGGTCAATTGTAAATTAACCTGATGACCACCATCTTTGCCTTTTAGACTATCGTGCATAAATTTAATAACTCATAGAATAGTACAGCAACACATATATTTACTATTTCATTGCACGGATATATATTTTGTAATGTAATTAAAGATTTATAATTTGATAGATTGTACTTAATTAATTAAACCAAATTCATTGTATTACAGTAACCCCACTAACTAATTACATAAAGTATATTTATTAATTTCATAATTAACTATACACTCGTTAGATTAAGTTTACTATGAATAATTGTGAATAATTACCGACTTCGTTAATTTATAACTTAATTGGATACAAACAAGGGAAATTAACAAGTACCTTAGTTACATTCATATAAATATGACTTCTTAAGGAATTGTAGAAAAAAAGAATGTGTTCTGTAGTTAAAGTCCATTTTAGATTTTAGTTGTTAAACATAAATCAATTGATAATGAAAATAAATAAATAGTTTAGTGTTACCAGGTTAATTAACTGATAGGTTAGTTAGTATTCTAATCAATAATCTGATAGTCAATAGTAAAAATTCATTAATAAACGAGGTTTAAGTAGAAAGATGAATAGATTTTCTACAGGTAACATTTAAAACCAAAGGTGAATAATAAGCAAAGATGGATAGAGGCTAGCAATGAAATCCAGTACGCCCGTCTCATCTTATTTGGGACTCGTCAGCTGGATGTACTTGGATCCCAAAGTTGATGTTCACTCCGGTAATGGAACCCAGTACTGTTTGTTTCAAATGCTATTACGTTATCCACTTAGTTATTGAGTCCTAATAGCCACTTGCTTGTGTAATAAGGTGAAGTGTTAATTCATTTTGTGTTATTTGTTTGAGACTTCTTATTCATGTTTAGGACTGCAATTGATCAATCTCTTATTAGCATATGTTCATCCTGTGTAGATTGCCTCGATAATGCCTTAAGTCACAAGCATTATGAGCAAGAATGGGATAACGCAATGGCCTTTGAAGTAAACGTCACTGGGTTCGAGTCCCGGAGTGAATACCAACTCTGAGATGCAGCTGATAGGTCCGGGGTATGAATCTCGCGAGGCTTGATTGTGGGTGTGCACTGCTGAGGAGTCCCACAATAGATTGAAATAGCCATCCAGTGCTTCCAGGTTTTCCATGGTGGTCCAGCTTCAATTGACTCATGATTTCAACTATATATTCTCTAATTGTTAAGTTTTAGCTCATTTAGCATAAATGAATAATTAAAATTATTTTATCTTGTTTTATATTCTTTGAATAAAAAACAATTTAGATACACCTTTTGGACAAATGAATAACAATTCTAATATTACTACTGGTAATAATAATATTAATAATGGTAGTAATACAATCGAAACAAATCGTTTAAATAATACAAGTGAATCTGGTTGGCGACCAGTGAAATTTCGAATTGGGCAAACTGCAAATTAAATGAACTGGTTTATTTTTCTCTTTTTCTTTCGTCAGAAAATCAAGTTTACAGGGAATAGAGTTATTTTATGCAACATTTTGTCATTTATATCTATATAAATAGATAGACTTAATAATAATCTGCTACGTGATAATGCTAATCATTAATGCTTACATTGTTATTATAAATACACAATGATGTTAGTATCGTAATAATAACTCTGCATTGTTAGTTTTTTATTTATGTCTTCCATATTTTTAGTCACAATAACCTATTCGTCTTTTTATCCATTCTCTAGTGTTTGTTCATAGGATACATATAACAAATCTATTCTCTGTTGTGTAACATGTGTGTGAGTATGCATCTCCGCGTCCTATTTATTCACTAACGTTTTTCATTTACATTGTCAATTCACTAAACGACAAACCATAACCTTTTTGTATTGCACATGATCATTATTACCTTGACGTCAGTCAGTATAATTTACATCTATGCCAGAAAAAAAGATTGAAAAAAATGTACAGAATGCAATCTTTAACAGATTTGAATATAATAAAAAACCTCAGTGAATTAAATTGAACAGTTTGTAAGGTGGTAAGAAGCATTGGAACATTGAATATACATTATGAACTGACGGCTAAAAGCACAATCTTTTAGAATATATTTAACCTACTACATACTAAGGATTATAGAGGCACTTCGTATTTTCAGTTAAACTAATCAACACAGTGTTCAACAGACTGCGTAAAACATAAATAAAATTAAAAAAACTGTCAGAAGGTATATATAACAGCTGTCCTTTAATCTATAACCGGCCTCAATGAGTACTGTTCTTGCTTAGATTATTCGATTTGTTTATTTCCCCATTTACTTTCAGTTGCTTATGTACCCATCCACATAAATACACAAATAACTATATGCTTATACTACCTACTCCTCTCTATCATTCTTTCTTTATAATTTCTTGCATATTCAATCTACCTATCTGTCGTACTCCTCACTTATGACAGAGTTTGACACCCTATAACTTAATCTTATTATATTAATGAATATTTTAACTGTTTTGTTAGAATGTATAACAAATGAGTTGAGTTATTAATCTTATTAAACGTTTTATTTCATTGTTATGGTACTCACTTCAGTATTTGGTATTCCTGTAATTTGAATATAAAGATTTTTAAACAAGAGAATAGATAATGCCCAGCTATTCTATGTTGTGCTTTTTTTCATGATTAAGGAAAGAAATATTGTATCTCTGGATATAAGAGAGACGAAATGTTAATTAAATGGGCAGCCTGACAGATTTCAAGTGTATGTCGCCTAAGTATAGTCAAATAAAATTGATAAAGAATATGCCAGTATATTGTTACACTTGAGTATCATAAACATACTGTAACGAGATGTCTCAATATGTACAAGGAAAACTGAAAACTGTATCGTCTTGTTACTAACTAATCTACAAGTAAAAGATGTGCATCAACTTATTAAATAATAACCTGTTTCGGACTGATAAGACACTATTGTAATTTATGTAATAATGGATGCTATTCAAGACCATAAAACATTTCTATTTGCGGTTGAAAATATCTTTCATTTGAAAGTAAAAACATAACCTAGACTGGCTAACAAAGAACATCATAATCATTCAATTTATATAAACTATTGAATATATTATTGGTATAATTAATTAAATTTAAACAAACATTAAAATGGTATAAGGATATACTAGATTTGCTGACGAGACCATAATTTATGGACAAACCAACGAAATTGAAAATATTAAGTCTTGGATTCTGGCATGAAATTTTCACCTGTATGGCTAAATAATGATTTAGCATTGCAGCTGATGTTAGTTTGTGAAGAAAACCCGAATTCCGAACCTTGATTTGAAACAGTAACACTAATTTATAATATTTTTTGACCTTAATAAGCAGGTGAATTACATCAAAGTTACTTTAGAATCACTCAAAGGTCATTCATAAATAATAGTTACATTGATTTACATATGAAATGGTTGCATACTCTGCAAATACGTTTTGTTCCTAAATAGATTAACAATAATCTCATATCACAAATTACTGTGGCAATAAAATCTTAATAAATAAATAAAACTTGCTCCATAGGAGCAGTTGAATTGATAGTTACAGAAAGAAGGGGCCAGTTTTGGTAATTTATCATTCAACCTCAAAGTGATCATTGGACGTGTGGAAAACATTAATTTTAGTTTACTTGCATTGAAAGTTCTTTGAATTGATCTACGTAACTTTAGTCTCTGCAGTTCACTAGGTGCAGTGCCTCTGAATTGTAAGCGTATATGCAGAGATTTGTTTGAACCTGAAAGGAAACGCATATCCGGAAAAATTTATAAATAAAATTATAACCGATAAAACAGATCATAAGGAATGCCCAACCATGAACAAAAAACCTTTGTATATACGCTTACAATTCAGAGGCGGTGCACCTAGTGAAATGCTAAGACTAAAGTTACGTAGATCAATTCAAAGAACTTTCAATGCAAGTAAACTACAATTAATGTTTTCCACAAGTTCAATGATCACTTTGAGGTTGAATGATAAAATACCAAAACTGGCCACTTCTTTCTGTATCTATCAATTGAACTGCTCTTATGGAGCAAGTTATATTGGCAGTTGTTCTAGAAATCTGTATATTCGGGCCCGTAAGCACCTCACAGTGTGGTTAAACACAGGTGTAGTTAAAACTGTCAACAGCTCCATTTTAGACCATTTAATTCAGATATGACAGACAGCCAATATGGAGCAATCTTTCACAAAAAATAAATAAATAAAAGGTTGAAATATAAGTGTTCTATCTAAATTTGGTATTCAGTTAGCTCAAATTATATTTCAAAGGAATGAAGATAGTTTATTCGTCTGTTGACATTATGGATAAAAAGTAAAGCTATGCAGTTAAAACAACACACAATTCAAAGAAAGAAAGAAAGAAAAAGCTACGTAGAATAACATAAATTCATTTTATTCCCAGGCTTCCTATCAGTTGCCAATGTCCTAAATGTACATTATTCTAAAAAGATTTTTATAACATACCAATGAACTTTGGTTGGAAACGACATAAATAGTAACAGGACACCAAATATGTTATATACTAGTTATGATTAATATGTTTAAATAATAATGTGTTCATATGTTGAAAGTGCAGTTATAAAAAGAAGGTGAGTGCAGTTGTAGATGACGACAATAAGATGATGAATGAATGAAAATAAATTGTTAACAACTAAGTGATAATCAAGGTACCTAGTTGACGTAAAAATAAATTTAAAGCCATGAGTGAATACAGCGGAATTTCGAAGTACAGTAAAGAGATAAACTAACTAACTAACAATATAGACTACCTTATCGACGACAGTGAGAAGTTTACTACACTTTCTTTCTATATAGAAAGATTTAGTCGAAAGAGTTTGATGATAATAACCTGCAAAATGGAGTAAAAATAGCATTTGCTACTTGTCAATTATTTGAACCGCTTTTGAGACATCCACATCGTGTTCACTATACATTATATATCTAGTGAACGTAAATTACGAGGAATATGTTAGAGAAACCTTTTAGATACTCTACTTTCAGTCCTTCTTATGTACGTTATTCCATAAGTACTTGTTAATTCGTAAATGGATTCAAATGTGACCTTAGAAGGTTATTTACCGATTATTTATTGGTTTAAGGAATATCTATTGGTATCACTAAAAGTGGTTGAGTTTGAGGGAGGTTTAAATATTAGCGCGCTGTTGTCCTTTACACAATGTAGCTTTTGTAAAACTAATTACAGTAAACATAACGAGGGCTTTGATAAATGTTATAAAAAACTCTACCACGGAACGTAAGCTTAAAGACTGATAGAACTGCAAATGGTCTCCTTATAGAAAGGCAGTACATAAAAACGACACCGTACAAAGTTATGTATTACATAATTTAATAAACAGCGATAGATGACTGATAAACTTTTGGTGAACTTTCGTTCTTTCATTTAGGTGGCGTAATAGCAAAGCTTTTGTCACCAATCTGGATAAAATCATCAGGACTAATTTCAGATAGAGGTGTGATAACCAAATTTTCCAGATTATTGATAACATATTCTGACAACCGTGATCTTGATTGGTTGTTGCTGGCTCTTGTCCTATTGATTGCCATCCTCTTTGATCTGATTTTTGACATTATAAATGTCTATGATTTTTCTAATTGGTTGATTAATTGGATCGATTTCGATATGTTTATTGACTGCTAATTGACACAAATCCCAAGTCTCCAAAAAGTGCTCTTGTCATTTTAGTATTCTCTTTGATAAACATTAAGACACTTCACAGTCAACTGCGTCGATAACTGTCTAAGTGCACTGATTTGAAAGAGGATAAATTGTGGGATTTGACAGCTAGTTGGTGCTAAAATACTCGCGAATCTGTTCAACTTACATTTTATATCTAAATCATTACTAAAATTACACTTCTATTATTAAAGTACGTTTAAGATAATAATATATCCATCCTTATATCTCTTTCTAGAGCGTTAAACAGAAATAATATGAATCCATAACTTGGTTACAAGATGGGAAATAATTAGGCTCTAGCTAACTATTTTTATGCAACGTTGTATAAAACAATAAGAGATGTTGGTTACGGAGTAAATTCAATTAAGACAATGCAATAAGATTATTGAAGAATATTGATTTGTTTAGAGGGAAGATTATATGTGATTTATGATATGAAGTAAGACCTAACTAGTGTAAAAGCAAACCAGGAAGGAAAGAACCCAACAAATAGAATGAATAATTGCTTATCATTTAAATGTTTGTTTAACTGACTTTATAATACGCAATGGAACTAATGTACAACTTATAATAGGAAGTGTATGCCAACAGTGGGTGCCTATATCCAAAGCAGAAAGAATTGGAGCCACAAAAATGAGTTTTTATGCACACGATACTACGATTTTAAGACATAGAAACCAATGATAAACATCTAAAAATTTAATACGTATGTTTAGAAGTTATTTTCTCTATATCTGACACCAATAAATAATGCCCTGTTAACTGAGTATTTATTCAGACCGAATCTCCTAGGGTATTATGAATTTACTCGAGATTATTCAAAAGCCAGAACGTCAGTTGTAGAGATAGCATACTGTCAATAATTGATGAAATCCACAAGAACGCATAAAGCAAGCACACAGGGGAGCGAGTGCGAGAGAGTGTGTGTGAGTATAAAATAACTCATATATAATTAGGAGTATTAATCGATTGTGGATAAATAGTTGATTGTCTGTGTTCACAACTAATGAGAGAATAGAACAAGATTTATATGCGGACATGAGTTCAATCACATTAACATAATTTTTCATACAAGGGTCAATTGTTAAAATTATAGCAAATAGACAAGTAATAGGCTTACTATACACGCCAAGTCACTAGTAACTGAGTTCATGAGATATTTCCTGGAGTTCTAGTGATAAGCAGTAACCAATGGAGTTCAACCAGGTCTGTTGGGAGATATCAACTCACTGAAGATATTGGTGAATGGTTGCTCAATTTCGTGGATTGGTTGAAGTTAGACGTTAACACCGTTGGATGCCGGCCGGCTCAGTAGTCTATAAGTTAAGTGCGCTGGTGCGAGACTGGTAGGTCCTGCTTCCAAATATCGCGATGCGCACTGCTGAGGAGTCCCATGATAGGACGAAACGGCCGTCCAGTGCTTCTAGGTTTTTGATGGTGGTCTAGCTTCAATTGACTCATGATCTTAACCCTATGAAATTACTAAAATCTCCACAAAACCCCCTTCTGATAATTATCATTTCCATCATCTTTGTAAGCAATGGTGGTTGGCTTGTCTCGTTCTGGTTGTTTTTTGGTGTAGCTGTGTAATTTAATTTGATGGAATTTCCCAGTTTACTTAATATTCCAAGTGTCAGTGCTAATTCTTCTTGTTTCGTAATGTTTCCTCGGTTTTTGCTGCTGCTACTCAAGTCAGTGTATTACTTCAGGCAAGCTCGCTTGTTTTACGTTTCAAAATATTAATCTGTTTTGTTTTGGGCATTATTTCGTAGATATTGGAAACCAGAATTAATTTTTTTAGCTAAAATAAATGTTGCTACCGCCTGGAATTCTCTGACTGTAAGTTCGTTCCTAATTGTCATGTATGATGATATCGAGAACAGTGAAAGAAGGCCATCACCGTTTTGTTATTTGCTTCAAACTAACTCTGAGTATCACGTAGAAGTGGATACCAGTGATGTTTCTGAAGGGATTATGAGTCACAAGCTTTTGACAACATGGGACCAAGTCAGAGATGCTACTGATCTATTGCATAAGGTTTGTTATTTAAAATATACCATATAACATTATTAAATGAGTTAGACGCATTACATCGTGCATAGAAGTAAGCCTAATATTGGAAAGCCGGAAATTCGCTATCAGTCTGTAGTGTATGTTTGTTACTTTGGCCATAAAAAGAAAGTTGAAGGACCATAATCAGAGGATAAAAGGGTGATTAACTGTTACTACGCTCACTTTAAAAGTTTACTGGTTGCAAAGTTATGTTTTGTTTGCGGTACATAATAACTTCATTTAAGATGAAAAGTACCTGACAAATGATGCATAGTTCAGGAGATTAAATGATGATTAGTTAATACTTTCGAATTTTACTGGTTTTGATTATAAGCTATTCATTCTTAATTGGTTTAGAACTAGTAAATGTTTATGAAGATCATTTTTAGTGATTGTTTGAGTCTGAAAGTTCATTTTCACTTCGATTTTGATATGAACAGCAAAGGAGATTTATAGGCTTGTATACGCTTTTTGAGTCCTAAAAATATCTATACAACAATCCAATATTAGTGATAACTTTTACGGACTTGACAAATCCTATTAAGAAAGAATAAAACTATAACAGCTTCTGTGATTTGCTAAAAAAACTTCGAATGATTGATTGTTTTTCGATATTTATAAATTTCCGTAGGGAATCTGTAGATAAACGTTATCCCAAAACTAGTGTACATTTTTGGCACCCAGTTCAAACCATTTAGCGATCTACTTACTAATTGTAGAGTTTTAAAGTTTTTCCCTCATGAATCAATTCTGTATATTAACTGTACTTACGTTTTTTTATACGGAATAAATAATTGAAAAATTCAAGCAAACTATCGTAAGGGGCGGTACATTTTCCTCATGGTTTGTTCTTTGGAAAAGAGAAGGGTGATTACATAGGAATTCATGCATCAATGATATATATGATGAGAAAAGGTCTCATTCAAAAATAATTTGTGGATTCAATGAATATTTGATAATGAGAAATCCCTATTTCAGTCAAATATAAAGTAATGAATAAGACAAATTTTGTGCTTACACTTATTGATCATTGAACGATAACCGGTATGGAATCTCGCTTTATCCTTAGAACACAAATAGCTCGGTGGTAAATTTTCTGACAGTCACTATGTGGTATGAATTCATGTCTTATGGGAATTATTGGTTCTCACAAGATTGTAAATACACCTTGGTAAAAAGAAGTAACAACCATGAAACCGAAATTAAAGATTTCCTACTGATATACTCCAATAGTCTAACATTACAAGTGATTGTTTTTGAAGTTTATATCGTTGTCAATAGAAGTTTGAGTTATACCGTTGTTAACATTTAGGGGTGAAATGTGTCGGTCTTTTAGGCATATACGTATCGTTTACGGATGGTCTTGACAAACCTACTTTGTCACAATTTAATAAGGATCGATGGATTTCGGCTAGCAGTGAATTATGGGGTGCACGTCTCTTTTTATTCAGGATACGTCAGTTGGATGGATATGCATCCGACTGCTAATTTATATTAACAGCACAACAATAGAACAATTTAGTGACTATCTGGACTTAATAGGTCGGTAGATTACATTTTTTACTTGTGCAACGGAAGACACTGTGTTCGAGTCCGATTGTGAACATCAAACCTGAAATACAAGTACATCCAACTATCTATTCTAAAACATGTTGGGATGCACATCTTAGATTCTACTGTCGGCCCCAATCAATTCATTTTAAACGATAAGACGTTTTATTAAAAGATGGATGGCGGCAAACAGTAAAATCCAAGACACACATCTCGTCCTATTTATCAGCTGTCAGCTGGATGTACCTGAATCTCTGAGTTGATGTTCATTCCGGGCCTCAAACCCAGTATTTTTCACTTTGAACGTCAACGAGTGATTCACTAGATTACTGATTCCATCTTTGTGAAGATCTAAACTACTAATATATTACTTAAAATTCACCCCATTGCACAAGCAAGTGGCTATGTGAACTTACTAGGTAAGTAGAAAACAAGATGGCGTTTAAAGTGAAAAGCACTAGGTTTGAGTCCCAGAGTTGATGTTCACATCCAGCTGACATATCACAAATAGGACGAAACACGCAAGATGTGTCCTACAAAATAAATTGAACTGAATCTAAATTTCTTGAAGTTGTTTTTTTCTTTTATTCATTATTTATTTGGCTGTTTATGCAATCACTTAAATACGTTTATTATGCTGATGATAAGATAATTAAGTTTGCTTATTGTAATGATTCATTAGAAATAATAATAAACATCAAAATCTTTATTAAATTGATAATAAAAACAAAGTAACAGTTGTTTTTCACTGCATTTATTATTTGGTAACACTTCACATTTTGTTTGAATATACGTCTCTCTGACTATAAATTGAAATAAATCATTGATTACTTGGTAAAATTTATGTTGTCATTAAGATATCTTATTGTGTGTCTTATTTAGTTATTGATAACCGTATCAAGTATGAGGCAGTTATCCACCGACGACAATGGAAGATGGTCGCTCAATATTGTGGATTGGTCAAATTTAGACATTAACACCTTCGGATGCCAGTTCAGTAGTGTAAGGTAAAACGCTCGCGGGTGAGAATGAAAATCTTGGTTTGAAATCCCGTGTAAGCGATCGTGGATTCACATTACTGATGAGTCTCGTACTAGGACGAAACGGCCGTCCAGTACTTCTAGTTCTTCAATTATCGTCTAACTTTGATTGGTTCATGATCTTGAGTAAAACTCATCAATCTCCACAACCCTATATTGATAATTATCATGTGCCCACTAGTGACTAGCTTCGAGAGGTAATTTTCAGAGTTCTAGCGGGAAGCCGTAACCAGTGGACTTCAACAGTGTCGATAATAATGATAATAGTAATAATAATAACTGTAATGACATAATTAATTACATAAAAGGAAATCTCAAATAGTTAATTAAATTCTCTACAAATCAACAGTGATCTACTTTGATTTTAGAAAATGAAGCAAAGTAATTGGAATCCATTTCGCATTATTCCGAAAGACAATATTCATAGTTGAACTTAATGGTGACACTTGGATAAACTATGAGACAAATGTAGAAAAATGGAGATTAAAAGCCTTAATCGTTAATATTTACAGATACGTTAGTGTTAGATCTGGTGCACACAACGATCCTGTGGGAACAAATGTCGTGTGAATCTAATGTTGGTCACTAGCTACCGTGGGACTGCATCTCCTAAAGTTGATCTACTGTCCTTAGAATTAGATCTTTAGGTCAAAGGCTCGGGGGATCGGCCCCCTACGAAAACCACCTGCTTTGGTTTGGGTTACCGAGTTGTATTCCACCTTAAACACAAATCAAATGATTTGTATAGCGCATATATGTTTGATGTCTCCTTGTACCAATGTATCTGTTTAAATAAATATGAATTTTATTGAAAAATCTTTAAAAACACTAAATCACTACCAGTAACTTCGTGGATTTTTCATTTTTAAAGTTTCGATAACATTTATATGCATTAGTAAAAATGTATGACTTACTGTCATATATTCATATTCAAGTCTAAGTTTGACTGATCTCTTTTGAGTTATGTGCCTCCTGAATTCATACCTCAATATAAGCTTTTATTAACAAGTTTTAAAATATATGCTCAGTAATGCAATCCAAAACGCATGTTTTGCAATACTTCGAGTTCATCATTTGGGTGCATCTGCACCTTCATTTAGTGTCACTAGCTTGTTTCATTGCATCAAAAAACAAACGGATGAGTTAAGTAATATGGAAACGTCAGTTTAAGACTCAGTGGTTAGTAATATCAAGGACTCCAATTTTATCAAGTGGTTTTTAGCGAGCACCCAGTGCTAAAGAATCTCAAACTTATACTTGAATGGCTGTTCAGTACTTTCTAATCTTCTACTAGCTGAATCAGTTTCTGATGAAAATTGCCTTCAAAATATGTGAGACAGTTAGCAAGAATATTTAGCTTTCAACAGGATGTACAAAATTATTCGGCCGTTATAGCTTATATCAGTAGTCTTAATAATTGGCGAGAATGATAAACTCACCAGGTTTGTTTGGAACACGCCAATCTTACCGAATTTATCTGCATAAAATGGTTTACCTACTAAAAAGTATATCAGTAACCAAATTTATAAAACCCATTACATACAATATCGTTTACCAAGCTAAAGTAAAACCAAAACACTTGCATACTTAATTTTAAAACAATTAATTAAAAGCTTTCATTACAAATATGAAGATCGTACAAAAAACACAAAAGTTGAGGAGTAATTTCTCAACCATCACAAGTCACGACATAAACATATCTTATTAAATGATAACGTATTCTCTCAAGCAAGTTTTGTGGATAAAAGACGAATAATTTTGAAAGTAACTGAAGTTATGATGACTATTCGAGCTTCATAAGAACTGACACCATTACTTATATCAACTAGCTAACTAAAAACAGGTTAGTTTACTTAATAAAAGTTAAGGTGATGACTTAGTGGCTAACGATTTCGAATTCTGGCCAATGAGTTAGATTCGAGGCAAGCTCCACCGACATCAGTTTGGGCAAGCAAGTCCCATCACTAGCCCTCACAATTAAAGTATGACTCGGACGCTTTAACTGGCCTGAGACCCAGGATCCACGGCTCAAAATGCTAAAGGGATTTCTACCTACAAGAAACCCGTATGAAAACAAGCTAACCAATATACAACTAAATAGAAGAATATAAACCCTTCAACTACCGACAGATTGGTTACTCAGTAATTGATTTAGTGAAGTTAAGAACTATCTGTAATCATATCAAGATAAATAAACTAGCCAAAAAATGGATCTTTTAGAAACAATAAAACGACACTAGGAAGCAGCACTGAATACTTCATAAATTCTACTTATCATGATCTATAACATGGGTAAAATGAAATTAAAATGGATAATGCATCAATTATTAGAGTTCTTTAAAAGAAGCCCACATTTACATGGTCTGGATACTAAACAAGTAATGATGCATTGATGACATTAAACTCTTATTAACTAGTTAAGGTGAAAGTTCTTGAAAATTATTCAATTTAAAATTAGTTTCCCACATGAA
Organism: Schistosoma rodhaini; assembly: GCA_944470415.2. Lineage (NCBI taxonomy): Eukaryota > Metazoa > Platyhelminthes > Trematoda > Strigeidida > Schistosomatidae > Schistosoma > Schistosoma rodhaini. Next base: position 34,597,568 of record OX104037.1, read on the forward strand.
ACAAAATCAGCTAGTAGGAATTAAAAATCAAGGAGCGCTTAACAAATTTTTCGTTTTAATTTAGGACTCCTTATTAGTGCATATTTACAACCTTTCATGAAATTAAATTCACGTTTTGAAAGCAACATGTTCACCTTAGATCCTTGATTTATAAGTACACCAACCTACTTATTCAGATGAAGATTATGTATACGGACACATAAGATCTGATGATATAATATGAACCCGTCGTCACTCAATAATAGCTAGCGTAGGTTTGAGGAAAGCTATGAGCGGGTAAACAGAGATGTGGTTATAATCTATGGATTTACTGACTGTTAGTTTGAGTCATGTTGGTACGTCCACACTAACTGGTTAGGGTTTGTGCGACTATTGTGATGAATAGTTGAAGTCAGTGTATGATAGAGCTCGAAATCGCTCGTAATAAGGTACATACATTCACTTTTTGTTTAATTCTAGATCTAAAGCTTTTGAACATTTCATTTCGCGAAATCATTTCTCATTGAATCATATTTATCTTGATAATTCCATCTTACTGTACTAACGTGGTGTGGCGACTTGGCTCATAGAAATTTATTTAAGTGTTGACTAGAATACGTTTCTGCTTTAAATGATTAGAATAAATATGGTCAATATGGGGAGAAACGAATTGTAATGTGGGTACAAATCAGAAATCATGTATTATGTAGAATAATATGAATCGGGTATAAATGAGTAAAAAGGGGTGGATGCTAAATAAATTTCTCAAAGCGTTTGCAACTTTTGTATTTATAACGATAACAATAGTGATAATAATAATGACAATCATAATAGTAATGTGTGACCAAGATAAATTTAAGTTATGAAGATGTAAAGAATGTTGTATTAACATTAATCGAATTACGTCTAAATATTATCAAATAATAATTAATTACGTTAGAAGTTGGCCACGGTTAAACGACAAGTTGAATATATTTATATCTAGACGCAAACATCCGGCTTTTTTCATCCGAATAGCTATTGCTTCGGCCACCTGAAGGATTTAATTAGATTACTGCTAACACGATATATTAGTCATCATTATTTTACATTACAAACAATCCTAAATTCAAATGCTACAATATTAAACAATATATTTTGCCTTAAACCTGGACACTTCTCGGATTATTAATATGAACATATAATTATAGAATCTGAAGAGAACTTATTGAAAAGAAAATTCTTCGTTGATATATCTCTGTTCCAACATGTTGGGAATTCTTCAGAGAGTACAAATAGCTATAAATAAATTTTTTAAAAAAAACACAACTACATAAAGATTACACAGAAATTTATTTCGTTTACATAGGTATACAAAAAAAAGAGATAGAGAGAAATGGTAATGAAAAAGTAAACGAACTGAAGAAAGAATGAATAATTGATTGTGAAATAAAGTGATTAGTTTGATTTTTACTGTGTTTTTTTTAAGAAATGAAATTATGATAATAAATCAATAGTGTTTTCAATGAATAGTCACCCGTCTCCCTATTTCTCTTTGCACACTACACTCCTCACTTTTTTTTCTTTTCTATCGTTCTCTACTGGACACCTTCTTGACAGTGTACTAATAATCATATACATGGAAAATGTGCCAAAAAAATATTCAATTTTAATTCAATGATAATAATTATTATTAATCAAAATACAACACAGCCCAAAAATAATTTTTTTTTGCTTTTCCGAAAAAAAAAATAACTATGAGAGAAATACAGGATGTAATTGATTTAAAAAAACAAACAAACGAGAATTAACAAAAAAAAAAGAAAAAAACATTAGAGCAAAAAGAATCTGATAGGAGTAGTTATAAGTATTATTCTTATTACAGTAAAATTTAATAAAAATACAATTTACTTCTATATGAAATTAATTTTGTATGACATATACACACAAACACACTTACAAATTGACAGGAAGAATTATAGTAGTTACAGGTAATCATTGATCTGAATATGAACACAATTTGTAGTAATAATAATAATAGGGGTATATCTTTAGTTAGAAATAACACAAATAATTACTCTTGCTATTATTAGGATAAAGTTATAGCTTAATAATATGCACACTTATTTCAATGAAAATAATTGGAAATCAAGATTATAATACTATATATATATATAATGTATGAGTATTCACTTGGATACAGTGACAAAATGGTAATTACGATCTCATCATTATCAAACGTTTTAGAACATCATTTATTCAAATAATTATGAATAATTTTTTTATGCAGTTTTTACATTAACATCAGTGATTAATAAATCGTCTCCTGTATCTTCAGTTATCATTTTTGGTGGCGCTGATAATATAGTTGGTGTAACTGTGATCGCCATTTGAGGTAATTCAAGCATATTTGTTTTTGATTCAATAGATGATGCTAATGAATTTGGAGATAAATTTTGTTGAATTAAATGTGATGATGATGATGTTGATGGAAATATATTGAAAGGATCATTATTTAAATCATTATAAGTATTTAAAGATTCAATGGCCGGTGGACTTGAACTTGATCGACCAGATGATTGTTTTAGATCAACTAAATCTGAGCGTAACATTTCATCATCTTCATCTAAAAAATAATAAATAATTGAAAATACTTGGAATAACATACGGAATGATTTTGTAAGTGTCATTACCAAGCTTTGGCTTGATAATTTCAAATAAAGTGAGCATTGAGTAGATCTTTGTAAATAAAATAATATATTTGTAATATCTACTACTCATTGGGATATTAGAAATATATCATTTTTATTGATACGGAGTAATTATTTAGTCATAATTTATAATGAAAGTAACTGACTGATTTGGAGGATCAATGAAAATTGATGTGTTACATAAGACACTGCAACACCAGGTGATGAACTGAACATCTCAATTTTTTCCATACAATCCTAGAGCTAGTAAATAATGTGCAGTATGAGGATGCAACGATCCTCGTAATACATGATCAAAATCCCAAAGTTGGTGACATCAATTGTATTATAGGTTAGCAGAGATGGATGCTAGCCACTATCCATCTCTGCTAACCATGCTTGTGAATTAAGGTATATCGATGCAATACGCACAGTATGCACATATGCCAATTAGAGACTGACCAGTTGCAGTCCTAACAAATCGATGGGAAGATTCAAACAAACAATACTAAGTTGAATTGTATTATAGTTACAGCATACAAACACCTCAGTGAACCTCAGTATTGTTAAGGTGATATTGCCAACTGATGTGACCGTTTCCTAGGAGACAATGGTGAGCGAACCCACAGTCGCAAGACGCTCTCAGTAAAGATAACTAATCACGGTGACGCACTGTAAACCCAACATTTTACAGCCCAGCTAACATAATGAAGGTGCGAAAAGTGACTCAGATTGAAATTAGCTATTCTGGTTTCATTAACAGTAGATTGATCTCAGCAGTCAAGCCATCACAGGGACTGACAAAACTATTAGATACGGAAATTTCAAAACTATTTTCAGAGGTTCAGCACAGAAAGTGAATACAAGGACAGACTCTTATCAGTCTTTTAGACGTCCAACTAATTAAGTAAGACTTGGATAGCCTATGCATTATTGTACGGTAGATCAATGTCATTAATTTACACGAGGCTGGTAAGCTTTTCTCTATTTTCTAGGTGATAGATCTACCGAACCATTATGTGCTTTCTTTACATTTAGTGACGTTGGGTGATCATGAGAATATAGAATGTTGATTTGTGAATAATCATCTATTAATATGTGGTCAAACGCGCAAAATATGATATTTATCATACGATTAGTACGTTCAGTTAAACAATTATTACACGCTTTTCTGTAGATACAATAAGTCTTGGAGGAAATACCTGACTTTAGTTCATCATAACTGATTTAAACTCAATGTCTAAAATATAAACAAGCATTCATTTTTTAATGAAGGCATCTAATTTTGAAGGGTGAAGAGTTTCAACCTACTATTCAGCGTTAATAACCCTCAAATAACCACGAATTGACTGGAATAGGAATGTGAACTATTGGATATCAACTTGGTGGTTTAAGAGTGACGAGGTCGCTTACAAAGTCTCAATGTCCTGGACAGAATTGTGGGTATATACTGTCCAGTCTTTCATAGCTTTCAATACAAACGAAATTAATACATGATGCAAGCTACAATTATCAATGAAGACCTTCAATACAAAACGTTACGAAAATAAATATGATCCATTGATAGTGTTAACGTAAACTAAAATAGAACACTTATCATTTCAAGTATAAAATAAAATGTAAAAAAGTGCGCGTAAACATACCAACTTGTAATGAAGAATAAATTTCAGGACGTCTTGATATCAGGGGAGAATTATGTATGGCATTATCGCTACAAACATGATGGTTTTGAATTGTATCACTTTGTAGTAAAGGAGTATGCTCTTCATCAATTTGATAATGTTCATTAGATTGATCGGATTCTACCGAATGGCGTCTAACACTCATTGATTCATGAGGACGACGTCTAATGAGATTCAATAGTCTTCTTGGTATGTATAATAAGGAACCATTATTATTAGGTTCTACTGTTTCAGCTTCATCGGATACTGAAGGTGCGCCGGGTAATTCAACTATCTGATTACATATTGGACAACGTCGACGATTACATAGTAACCAAGGATCAATACATTTCATATGAAAAGCTATAAAGATTTGAAGAATACAAATAGAATATAATTACAACAAATTATATAATACATCTTTGTCAATTTCAAGAGTTTACTGGATTGTATAATAAAAAATTTGTTTAAAATGTACATTATAACTGTCTATACATGAATTGATATTTGACAAAAGAGAGGTCATGTAGAATTTTGTGTCTACGATAGTGGCAAATAAAATGCATTCTGATATCTATCTGTAGTCTCATGTTAAAGATCAGAAAATAAAAACACTCCACAACTTTGCTTTAACAAATAAGATGTTTAGTGTCTTTGAACTTTTCTTCACTTTAATTATTTTTATTAATTGATGTGTACTTTTTAAATTCACTCTGCCTAGTGGCCTTAAAGTTGAAGGTCAACTCAGTTATCAATTCTCCGGATTGATTTACTACAAATCGAAGAAATGCTTCATACAACTCAAAACCATACCTATTTCAAATAAACAAAAGTTGTCATGTTTTTTAAGCGTTAGGCGAGAAGTGCATAGCTTTTCGAGTCAATAATAATGATCTAACTAAACTGTGATTAGATGACAATAGGTCAATAGTTTATGTTATCACCCCACCTTCATCTGATACACATTTATGAACTGGGATAACAATCCTTACCCTTCTATCTTCTATGTTAGTTGACAAACAAGTCAAAGATGCATAGGATCATCCAAATGATGTTTACTTATCATTGTTATTCATTAGTTCTATCAAGGTCCCTACTCACAGGCTTCTCGTGGCAGGAGTGTTGTTTACGAAATTGCGAGGACGAAAAGTGAATGTCCGGCGCTTTAACCAGGTTAGTGAAGGGTGGAGTGGATCTATCTAGAGGAGTTGGAAAACCTTGATTCCAAAATAATGATGCACATGGGATCCTGAGGGAACAAATATGGTATGAACGTATTCTCGGTCACCGACCACCACGGAACTGCATCTCCTAATGTTCCTCCGCTACCTTGTTACGTCCTTGGTCTATCTAACAAATAATATACAGGAGAGAACCAATCTCAATATAGGTTAAGGATATGACATAATAGGTTAAGTGGTTTAACCTTGGGTAGAGACGAAAACTATTCTACCACCTACATGGTTGGTGGTAGAGAGAGAGAGAAGACGAGTCAACTAGAATATCACTCGAATTATTCCCGACTCTCGATTCCAATCGAGATTAATATAAGATACATGAATAAACAGATGACTAACATGAACACAACGAACAAACAATTTAAAAAAAATACAATTATATCTAAACTGGACACTAGGGTAGAAAAATGGAGTACAAAAGGTTATGTTTAAATTTTAATAGCTTTAGAACAGAAAAGGATATGGCAGTAAATCATATATCAAACAAAAGCTTTAGTTTAAGGGCTCGGAGTGTAGCCCTCTAAGAAAACCACTGCTGAATTTTGGGTGCCCTGGCAGTATCCCGGTCTCCATAAAAACTAAATGATTTTATTGTGGCGCATATATATTTATTGCCTCCTCGTACAAATGCTAATGTGTTCAAATAATAAATAACAATAATAACAAATCCCGGACCGGTATAGCTTTCTATCATACCACGACATTATGTCATGCACTGACCTTTGCTTCGGTCTGGGCACCCGGGCAGTATTACAGCCCACACACAAATCAAGTGACTTGTGTGGCACATGTACATACAGGGCCCCTTTGTACCAATATTTATGTGTTCAAACAAATAAATAAATAACATACGCTGACCACCTCTCAGCTCTTTCCCACCAGTCGTACTGTCGGTAAATAATGCACGGAGTGGAATTCTCTGGGACAATATTCGTATGACATGTCCAAGACACCGAGGTCGGTGTTTCAAGATGGTGAAATTTAATTATCGTCAACTCTGAGAAACCAGGTTTCGCAAGCATAGAACAAAACACCTCTCATTAACGCGTCGTAAATTCGACCATTTACAAACAGACCAACATCACCAAGGCGCGAAAGATGCCGATAGCAGCTATAACTTTCACTATACGTGAACTGACCTCATCAGTCACTCCACTACCAGCACTTACACAGCTACCTAGATATAAAAACTTCTCAACTACTTCTAATTGTCAACTGTTAAAAGTGAGTACAGGTAAAGAATTCTACCAGTTTTGTAAAAATAATTTAAACTTAGAAGGTGCAAAGCACGTGACACAAGAAAAATGTGCTACCGTTAGATACTAAATATATCAATTGTATGTTTTCAGTAATTTAACAAATGAATGAGAAAACGATAACTTGAATGACAAACCCAGAGTGCTATTTAGCGTAACTTAACATCAAAACAAATCGATTACTACTAATCAACACTCTAAGCATTCTATGGATATACAGAGGAAAATACATGAATGTGTTGATTACGTGAAGTGGAAACAAAGAAGTAGGTGGACAATAAGTACTAAGCCGACACACACACAGAGAGAGAAACAAAACACCAGACAATAAACTTTAAAATATTTCTATTAAACAAATCGATAACTATCTCTTGCATATTTTCAAAGTCATAGACTTTAATTTGGAAAAAAAACCTTACCATGTTTTTTATGCAAACTTGAATAATAATTTACGGAGTACAGATATATGTTTATCTACTACACTAAATCATATGATTTGAGCGAGTGAGAGTAACACCAAAACACAATAAAATATGGATGCAAAATGCAAAAGCCTAGAATGAAGTCAATACTTTGTGATATATATATATATATATAGTGCGTGTTTATGTAAAGCGATTAATCTGCTAAGACCAAAAGATTTCTGGAATTTGGTTCACGGTCCTGTAATCTTACTACAAATGATAACCTCAAGTACCCTTCCTCTCTAATTTAATTATGTGCATAATCTTTGCATTTTTCTGACTTCGACATCGCTTTTAGTCCGCTAAATTTATGTATGCTAAGTTAAACCAATTCGTACTGTATTGGTTGCCGTACCTCAAAAACCAAGTTTTTGTGCAGTATATTCTCTATGTTAACTGTCAGGTGCTAATGTATTGTCATCATCGGTTACAAAGAGTACTGATCAAGTTAGATGTTACGATTTCTCTTTATACGACCCAATGGTTAATTCCGCAAGTATTCTAGGCCCGTAATGAATGACAAGGTACAACAGTACCATATATACTATGTATGGGAACTATTGATACCATCCAGTATCCCGAACCGAAATTTACTAACTACGTTCTAAATTGAAACCTACTACTTGTTGAAAGCTGAGTGTTATAACACCACTAGGTCACCCGCTACACAATCAAATGCCTTACTAATAAACGCTATTGTATAAACAGCTTGACTATATGGATAAATTATACCGAAAATATGACATCTTTAACAGTTCTCCAACATATTTATAACAATAAACTATAGAAACGAAATTTTTGTTTATTCAACCGCCTCAGAAACTACTATTCCCTTGGGAATATTCCAATAGCTTGAGAATTGACTCTGAGAAGCCAGCATATATATATATATATATATATATATATATATATATATATATAGCCACTATAATCGTGAATTTTTAAAATTTTAATTTTTCACAGTATTTTTTCAATCAACTAATTCTTATCTCCGAAATCTCGAACTATCATTATTTCAATTTCGGCTCAGCTTGGATGAAAGCACATACGTGAATTCTATCACCAAACGTTCTTGACAGATATTGTGGCTATAATCAGAACTTAAATGTGCAGGTTTAGAAGCACAAAATTATCTAGGTTGGTGATAGAAAGTTGTCAATTATGGAATTAGAAAATATGAGTCATATCTGGAACTATGAGAATTTGAGTAAAATTTAGTTTTAACTAGTTTAAGCTTCCAGAATAGCCATTTGCTGTCCTTTCTCTATCACGATAACCAATTTAAAAGGAAGCCTTCTGAAGACATCTACAAATAGAGCACCATCGTAAACAGAATCACCATTGGGTCAAAACTATTTTGACGTTTTTACACATTGGTTTTACGAATTCCTTCTACATCTTAAAACCAGAAATCATTTTTGTTAATAGATAGATACTTATACAATAGTTTATGGATTGTTGGAAACGAATATCTAAGAAAGCTGAATTTAAAATTAGCCATCATATCATAAGGAAAATGGATGAGACTATAAGTTATGGGAGTCCTGTGAGCGATACTAAAGTGTCCTTGAGAAACTTCAACCAATTGCTACGGTCGAAACAGGGTTATACGTTAGTGTGAGGAATCAAGGCTAGAACTTGATGTTATAAATTGAGATAAGGATTCAGAATTAGGGTTTTCATCAATTGTAATGCCAAAGTGTAAGTTAGCTATATGCACGGATGAATTCCACGCCAAAATCCAAGACTCCGTTTTAGATCTGACTTCCATCCATAAATTAAAGTCTCACCAAAATATGTCTGTCTGCAATATATAATCAAGCTGATGAGTTAAATCATTAGTGCTTCAAAATATTGAAATTGTATTTATAAACACCGAAATTCTCCAAGTCTAAGAACGAAATATTAGTGATTCATACACATCACCCAAAATGAAAATTTCATAAAGGTTATTCACAAACAGACACGCTAATCAAACGAGATGGAAACAGTAGTCATATTTAGAAAATCTAGGGAGCTTATAAACCTACTATAGTCACTATTAGCAAAAAAATAGCACTATTGAAGCCTCCTTCATTCAACATATTATGCTATTCCACAATGTTTTGTAAAATTTCCTAAATAGTAGCTTAACTAATCAGCAAAATATTATAGAGTGGAAAAAAAGAACATATGTTTAAATATGCCCAATATGAGTTATTATCTACTTTCAATTACTTTTATCAATCTTTATCTTTGTCATAGCTTAAATTTGTGATAATAATATTACTTTATGAGATACAACAGTAGAACGAAAGTTTGAATACTGACTTCACCTGCTTCGGTTTACATAAACAGATTGTATTACTAGCCCTCATCTAAACAGTATCAGTCAGTCAATTAATCAGTAAATTATAAACGTAGAGCCTGGGACATATGTCTATGTCCGAGTTATCACACCATATCAAGACACAGATGAAATTACCAAGACAAACCCCAGGGTGGTAGTAAGAAACGGTAACGGAATTAGCAATTGTGGAAAAAACCGGACAATGATAATATGATTCAAGTAGGAAGAATGAATTCACAAAATAAGAAAAAGTACTAGATTAGCAAAATCAAGAAAAAGTGACTCAGAATCAAATGAACGAAATGTTGTATATCAATGCATAAACATACCGTGTTGACAAGGTAATAGGCGTAGCTTATCTCGATCCACATAGTCCTCTAGACATATGCAACATACATCATACGGATCCAGACCTAGTTTATTCAGAAATAAATATATCGTAGGAAAAAACGATAGTAGTATATTCGAATAAAAATACATTTTAGACAGATGATAATAAACAGTAGGGTTCATTAACCGTTCCATTAATGAATTAAACAGTAGATATTCAATTTAAATTCAGTATCATAGTGTAGGAAAGAATGTTTCCTTGCTTTTGATAAAAAGTGTCAGATTTATGCGTCATGAGAACAACAACAAACTTCTACACGTGCCTATACGGTCAACAATAATACAAAAACTTCATCGCACTACAACTACTACTAACACTACTTGGTAGTTATCACCAAGGTAACGCTGAAAAAAAGTCCCTAACTTTTAGGACGCTTCATAAAATTCCAATGTAAATAAACTCATACATAAAAAACTTATACATAAAAAAGAGTAAAAGTCTATGGTATTTATTCACAAAAGGTCTCACATCAAAAAGGCACATATCAATATAGGCAAGCACCACAGGGGGAATAAACTTTGTTCAATTTGCCCTCTGTCCCTTTGTTTCTATGATTAATCAAAACTGTGGTTCTTTGAATGTCCGATTAAGAGTCTACTTTCAACAAATACTATACTTTTTCGAATTTAGTAACGATTCGATATTCTTATTACTCCAACCATGCTATGTTATACATCCAATCCGAATAGCAAGATCGACAGTCTAGTTGACATGGTTAATAGTTAGTATGAGGTTATACAGTAGTGAGGTTTAAACATTGTATCTTTTCACTTACTATTAAATATCGTTTCTGTATGGTATTCGCAACCTACTTATTTCAAGCAATTAACCTATGTCTGTCAGTGAAAACAAATTAATTTACGGTACAAATTAAATGATGTACTTATTTTAAATCATATATGTTGTTTTGATGAATTCGAATTCGGAGAGCAGTTCAAGACAATTTTGTGGTTTGAATGCTGACTATTAAGCAAATTTTCAAAACGACTATGATGATTATGTACGATTTGAGGTTGGATTTTTGAATAACATTCTGGTAACAGGATGTCCGTCACAATAAAATATTAAACAGACTACTTCTTATTGAAAAAGTTAAGGGAATTAAGTAAATATTAAGAAATAACTTTTTCAATCACATGCACCAGCTATTGGATTTTAAAAACAATTGAATAAATTATGTATATATATATATATATGGCCACGCGTATATAGCATCTACCAGGGAAGTCCTACTCACTGCCTTCTCGCGCCACGGCTTTTGTTTACGAAATTGAGAGGACGAAAAGCGAATGTTCGGCACTTTAACTGGGTTCGTGGACACGGAGGGTACACCTAGGGGAGTTGGAAAACCCTGATTCCAAAAAAATCATCCACATGGGCTCCAGGATCCTGAGGGAACAAATGGCGTATGAATCAATCGTTGGTCATCGGCTACCATGGGACTGAATTTCCTCACGATGCTCCACTGCCTTGTAGATCAGATCTTTAGGTCAAAGGCTCCGGGTGTGGTTCCCTAAGAAAACCACCTGTTTCGGTTTGGGCACCCGGGTAGTATCACAGCCCTCACACAAATCAAATAAGATTTGTGCGGCGCATATATATCTGGTACCCTTTGTACCAATATTTATGTGTTTAAATAAAAAAGACAAAAAATAAATATATTCGAACAGTAAAGACACAAATAAAGTTTACCTTTTTTAAAACGTTTTAAGACTAATCGACGTAAATGTCGCCGTGATAGACGACTACGACGTATTCGACGCCAAAAACGGCATAAATGAATAGTAAATGCAATTACAAGGATCAGTAACGAAATGCCAACAACAATCAAAAGTGCGAGAAGTACATATTTCAATGGTAAACCATAAAAGCTTACGATACTTATCATAAATCTATAAATAGAAAGTATTGAAAATTATAATATTAAATTAGAACATATCATTTAAGGAAGATAGGAAATGAGCAGTAAAATTAAAGGAAAAACTAAAAAAGCATAACCTTATGATGATAAGTGTAGATTACCTGATTGGGGTCTACGTGGTTATCGTAAACAATAGTTAAGCTATGCGTGGAATAGATTAGAATCGTTCGCAATGGAGCAGGTGCATTCACTTATTGACTTACTTTAGGAAGTTAATCTTGAAACCACCTTATATATACTTTTACCTTCTCTATACCTATGCTACTACTCGTACTATTCTAGGATTTGTCTTGAAATAATTGTATCTCACTGTGTCAAGGTAATACAGCAAATTGGACTGATGCACATATATGTCAGGTTTTGCTTGGCATATCACTGACCAACTGACTGATGAAAATAATAAATCTTTTTCTGATATGTTATGTCGTTGCCTATCAACTTGAGCCTGTTATCCCGAGTGGATAAACATAAGCCACACACCAGGATTCTCCATCCAACTCTGTTCAGCGCAATTTTTCCAGTTGCTACTCATTCGTTTGATATATGCTTCCGATTTCCGATGTAATGTGTTTCTTGGTCTTTCTTCTTTCCTTTTTCCTTAAGGATTCCAAGTTAAGGCTTGGCTCGTGATGCAGTCTGATGATTTCCTAAACTTATGGTCTGCCACCACGGCGTCTTTTCCTGGTTACTTTTACAGATGAAAGTTTGGTTTTTCTCTCAAACAGTAGGTTGCTGCTGATGATATCCGACCAATCAACATTCAGTATCTTAAACAATTGTTTAGACATACTTGTACATTTTGATGATAGTTGTAGGAATTCTCGGATTTCACTGATTCTGAGTACCGACCAGTGGTATTTCTTCATTTCCGCAGCTATTTGATTGGTCCTCCTACTCGAACACTACCAGTCGAGTGAGAGCTTATGGCGAACTGTCATATGATTTTACAACCTCCAGTGGTGTCCGACAAGGCTGTCCACTATCCCCATTTTTGTTTAACTTCATTATAGACCTGCAGCTGGAAATAACACTCTCTTCGACTGAATTTACAGGAATTGATCTCCTACCAGGGGGACCACTAAGCGACTTAAAATACGCAGATGACATAGTCCTGTTTGGTGAAGACGCTGACAAAATGCAGAGTCTTCTGTTGGAACTCAGTAATAATGCCAGGATGTTTGGGATGCGTTTCTCCCCATCCAAATGTAAATTGTTACTCCAAGACTGGCCTGCGTCAACACCCGAACTAAGGATAGGGAGTGAAGTAGTCGAACGCGTGGACAGGTTCACTTATCTTGGAAGTCTGATCAGTCCTAATGGGTTGGTGTCTGACGAAATCTCAGCACGGATTCAAAAAGCTCGTTTAGCTTTTGCCAACTTACGTCACCTATGGCGAAGACGAGACATCCGTCTATCAATTAAGGGACGAGTATACTGCGCAGCAGTTCACTGTTCTACTTTACGGCTGTGAAACATGGCCATTAATAGTAGAAGATACTCGTAGGTTACTAGTATTTGACCACAGATGTCTCAGAAATATTACTCGCATCTGCTGGGATAACCGGATAAGTAATAGTGAGGTTTGGCGCAGGGTATTAGGGAATGAAGGTAAATCAGTTGACGAGTTCATGACTCTTCATAAACTGAGATGGTTGGGCCACGTGTTACGTATGCCTGAACACCGATTACCACGACGCGCTATACTGACTAGTATTGGCAATGGTTGGAAGAGAGTTAGGGACGGTCAAACCAAAACATGGCATCAGTACTCGAAGTCACTAACTTCTAGTCTGAGCCATGTTGACAGATGCAGACTACTTGGTTGGGGTCCGCGTGACTATCGTGACCAATGGTTGGAGACTCTAGGTGACATGGCTCAGAATCGATCACAATGGTGTAGGTGTATACACTCTTTATCTTCCCTTAAACTTTGAGACTAAAATTGCTTCATATCTCTCTTCCTTCCTGTACTATATCCTTATATACAACCTATAATTTATATACTACTACCACCACTAAATTAATTACTTCTATGAATCCAGTGTTCACCTTGTTGTGCTAACGAGGTATGGCAACTTGGACCGATGCATATATGTGCCTGGTCCTACGTTGTAGCTGACCGACTGACCTCCTGCATTGTCCGGACATTCCATGCACCTATATTAATTGTTGTTTTTGTTGTTAGAAGGGGCAGTGGCCTCGAGATTTTTGAAGAATCTCGGCTATCATTATGAGGCGTCACAATTCTTCTACATGAAGATCCTTCATCTCTCAGGGCAGACTTTAAATCCTTCAAACTGTCTTTTCTAATAAGCTTTTCAGCAAAGTTGTTTTCTACGGGATAAGGTTACTGACCCGATACCAAACTCTGCTTCTTTACACGGGCTTGGGAACATTAGTGAATAAATTTAAACTTTTTTAATCATTATAAATTGACTTATAATTGTAAAATTCTTTTCAAATATGCAGTAAGTCAACTAATCAACTAATAAACACTGAAATATCAAGCCATAATTCAAATGATTGCTTTTAGTGCATATGACTGAGATTTATTAACACTAAGTTTGTATGCATCCACCCACATAATGAGACAGTTATAAAGTAAATCAGTCAAATTACTACAAGCATAATCACAATTTTTTAAGCAAATTTAAACACTGACTAACAACAGAATTCAAGTTGTGTTTCTCGTCTTATTTAAGATTCGTCAGTTGAATGTACCTGAAATAGTGGGAAGATGCAAACTCTCACGAGTTAAAACGGTTATATTCCTTTTATGTGGAAAAAAATGGAATAGGGAAAGTCACTTCCCTGTTAAAGTAAACCTAAACACACAATAGTCAACGAATAGTTGAAACATGGTCTAGAACAAAGAAAGACTGGATGTTTAGTGTGTTTCCAAGTATGCTGGTGCAATATTGGTAGAAAAAGAATGATTGAAGTTCAACATATGACTTTTTAGACTATAATTACCAATAGTTAATATTTAGCTAGATCCAATCAATGATGAGTAGGAATGAACTCGATACATAGATGAAAATCTTTTGTTTTCTAAAATTATCATGCAATTAGTCTGGACTGAATTAAGATGTGACAATTATTGAGGTTAGATAAAACAGTTGTGTTTTTGAAAGCCTAACTTGACCTTTAAAACGTTATCAATGAATTTCAAAACCATTTAGGCAGAAATTTAATGGCAATGGAAACACATTCTACGCTTTCTATTATATTTTCAAGTGAAGTTAAATATTGTGAACACCTGAGAAAAGCAATGTAACATTAAAAGCTTATTTACTACTACTTGCTTGATTTTGTATAAAACAAAAGGGACATTTAGTGGTGGTGTGTGTCTTTCAAAATGGATGATTTAATTATGGAGCTTCATCCTCATCATTATTACTTTTTTTCAAAGGGTAATTTTCCTAATTACTTCGTATTTGTTAAATCATTCTGTAGTAGTGAGCTAATTCGTGATTGGTTCTATCCGCAGACTATATTGAGTCTACATCTTTGATGACCGTTTTATTCGGTCAAAATCTAATGATTTGACTGATTGACAGACTATTTTTAGATAGATTGATAAATTGGATTTACGCCGACTGAAAATCGATTTGAATACTATGGTTCCAGAAATTCTCTTGCATTCTTAAAATGTTCTCCGTCCGGAATTTCGACATTTATGTAATTGGATCCATATTCATGAATGCCCTCCTGAGTGCACTGAAATGAGTGATAACATATCGCAATGTCGTTTCGTTCGTAGTCTACATTTGTATATGATTAAGTAAAAATGGTGTTCACATAGTTCACTGTGGTCCCTTTTTCAGTCAGTGCAAGCTGTTTTGCAGTTAAAGTTATATTTATCTAGATTTACAGTTGCGCCTACTAATAATTGTGTTGGTCTGTGAGATAAATTGATTTTACATATAGTATGATGGTTCGTTTTTGAGAGCGGTTTTACTATAGTATCCCGATGTGTTCGAAACGTACTCATGAAGTTACAGAGGCAGTTATTTTTAAGGAAAATGGTCATTTTGACGCGCAGTGAGAATTCAGTATTCAGCTTTGGCTTTTCTAATTAATTCATGTAAACAGATGTTTTTGTGTGCTGTCAGGTTGACAACTAAACATTTGATTTATGAAGTTTGGTCTCGCATGTGTTTTCCATGTTCTTGTATTTGATTAGCCTATTAAAACATTCAGAAATGAGTTCGTTTACTGACCCTATAAAATTGATATCGCCGGAAATTTCGATCAACTTAAGGACATTTTGGTTCATCTCCCTTTAGCACAGCTATATATATGTATAACTTTCCACAAGTATTCAGTTTGACTTTTAGTAAAATTAATTTTCCTTATTATGTAGATAATAGGTGTCGGAAGTTGAATCGGTAAACGGTTTAGCCAGATCTTATATTAATTACATGTCTTTTACTGATTTAAATATGCGGAGTGGAGTCTAATTTGTCCTTTCACTGCTAAAACAGTAAACTATTATGCAAACAGTCCAAAGTATCAAGTTCTAAGTTTTGATAACCTGGTTTCCGACCCTAATCAAGTGAAACGTAGCACCTGATGCATATGCGTATCAATTCGAGTTATCACACCCCATTGGCACAGTAAGATGAAATTACTAGGACAAATCCAAGAGTAATAGAGGTAGTGATAGTATTAATGACAATAGATAAAATTAGGTATCGATGGTACAACCCGAAAAAAGGCAAATTAGTGAAATAGTGAAAAAAATATATGAGGAACTTAAAAACCCGAGATCTAAGAGAAGAAAAAGAGTGAATACACATGAACCATTACCTATTATTTTGAGCTATGTCATTCAAAACCCTTTAAATATTGGTAACGATAATCACACGAACTCCAACAAGGTAGTCTCCACCTAACTACATGGCTCAGTCAAATATTCTGTCTCTTCATGGACTGACACTATGTCTTAGTTTGGGTATCCCTAGCTTTATTCCAACACACTCCTACACCAGTCATCACTGCGCGTCGAGGTAGTCGGTAAATAGGCATAAGTGATACATTCCCTAACGATCTAAGTCGATAAAATTCAGTGTCTCGTCAATCAATTAGCCATACTCACCTAGTACTAAGCACGTAACTTCAGAATCATTTACTTGGTATTCCCAACTTAACAGATGTTTCTAAGATAGTTGTGATCGAATACTAGTAATCCACGAATATCCTCTATTTTTTAAGTCCATTTCACAGCAGTAAAGTGAAACAGAGAGAACTGATGGACAGTAAATTCGTCCTTTAATCGGTAGACGGAAATCTCGCCTATGCAACAAGTGGCACAAGTTGGCAAGAGCTAACAAAACTTCTTAAATCGGTGGCGAGAGTTCATCAGACACCAACACACCAGGGCTGACGAGACTTTCAAGATGAGTGAAGTAATCAAGATTTTGAATTCAAATAGACAAAAGCATATACCAAACATGTTTGGATTATTGCTTAAAATGGTCAGAAGGCTGCATTTTGTCAGTATGTTTACCGAGCAAAACTATTATCTGCATATTTTAAGTCAAAAGGTAAAACTCCTAATAGAAGAACAATTTCCAAAATGTCAGACGATGTATTATTATTAAAAGAATATATATGGCAAAGTTAAGTAAAAACAAAGAAAATGGAAAACCCCTGAAGAAAGCGATTTGAAGTTAACAAATCAGATAACAATTCGCCATGAACTTTTACTTGACCAGTAGTATTAGAGAAAAGGGCCTGTACTAGGTTAACGTGCTTTCCTAGTACGTGTTTAAATGGTGAACTCTGACATAAAATCTATCGATCTATGGAGTCAAATGCTGCCTGAAGGCCGAGAAATACAACTGCGGTTGGGAGTTAGCAAATATTTCTATCTCCTAAAGCTTAGCGAATGGTGAATATTTAGTCTATACGTCCAAATCCGGGTCTGAAACCAGCTTGCTACTCTTGAGTTCGCTCTTCGAGAGCCCTGGTTAAGCTTTGGATGGCTATTGAGGTTAATATTTTAGACGCTACGTTAGCCAAACTGATTCCTTTGTGATCATCATAAGAGGATATTTTTCCTTTTTTATAAACTGGGACCACTAGCGATCGAGACCAGTCAGATAAAATTATGTTCAGTTCTCAAACTCTAGTTAAGATCTCAGTGAACCTAAAGGCCGAAAGTGGACCACTGTTATCAAAGATCTCCGGTGTTAGCCCATTAGGACCCGCTGCTTCCCCTCACATTGAGACTAGCCATGGCATTTTCTATTTCTTCAAGAGTTTGAGGGCTTATGTGGACATTTTATTCAGGTTTTCCGGTAGTAGACAAATGAAAGGCAGCTGGAGAACAGTTACACCGTTCTTAAAAGTATTCTACCTATTGTTCCAGTCTCCTGGATTGAGTGGATTACTGTCTCATCTCTTTCTGAAATATTCTCACTAACTCCTAAATTTTTGATATCGGTTCCCTTGATAAGTAGGAACAGCCAGTAACTTGTCTACAGGGTGTGTTTATTCATAATAGGTTATACTATCCGGTTGTTGATATTCATAACTGAATCTTGGTCAAATAAGATAAAACTGATATCCTGGTTTCTATCGCTGGACACAATCCAAATATACCAAAAACTTGTAAAACAAAAAGGCTGTGGACAGCCATTATTTTAGGATGCACATATGCCGACAAAGGTCAAACTTTAGTCCTGGATGTCTGCGATGGAATGATATTAGCTCGCGTGAATATAATTTGGCAGATTTATATGTGAAAATATTTGGTATCATTAAATGAAAGACTTGACAATGATAAGTTGCACTTACTCTTTTGAGCTATTAATAGAACTATTGACAGAGTAATTCATTAATTTTAACCCCGCACGTTTATCTACCATAACGGATGGAATTAAAATTTGACTAGCACCTGTAAGGAAAATTATCATTAAAGAGTTAACTTCAATGTAGTGGACTGACGTTCACCGCCATTCATAGGAAATATTTTGTCGTTTATTGTGTTGAAAACTATAACTCCAGTATAGCCTTTCTGTTGAGCATTCAACACCTTTACATCAAAATCACATCCACCGCGTTGAATTAAAGCAAAATACGAGACAAAAGATACAGATGAATTCTTGTTTAAGTCTCCTGAGCTAATATTAATAGGTGGAGATTGAATTAACGAACATCCGTCAATTGGGCTTGCAATTACTAAGTAACCCTTGAAATGAAGTAAGTATATACGATAAAAACTCACATCTCTGTGGAAAACTTCGGGTCCAAACAGGCTAACAGCATCCGAGAAACTATCTACAACTCCATCAAAGGGTAGATTACGCTAAAAAGATATAAAACTGCAAGTATTGAAGCAGACCGCAAAATGATTCAAAAGATAATCAGTTTTAATTTAGTTCATACATATCGGTCGTTTGGAAGAAAAGTTAAAGATTTTGCCGAATACATTTTTCCCACTATACATGTAACTATTTAACTGAAACAATGGAATAATCTCTTTCACATGACTTTTTGTAACTTCTACCTTCTTTCTCTCCGCCACTATTGCCTTAGTTTTTGTCCCTAAGAACTTCGTTTCATGTAATATTGTGATACGCTTTCGAAACGTTTGACATTACTTGTTTTGGGGAAACAAAAAAAGCTAAGATATTTATTTTTCGTGATTTGTGCACTTCGAATGCTCTTGAATTGATATTTTGCACATGAAATATATCCAACCGCATATTGCTATCTCCAAATAAATGGATTTCTAACTGCATAGCCCTTGAAATTACTGCCGAACCTGAAAATTACATGCACAATCTACTGTGGTGTTTATTGAAATCAGGTTTTCGTTAACGCCTCACATATCATATTAGTGTTCAATCTCAGCAAGATCAGTATAAGAAACAACCCTTTAAACAAACAACACCCCAGTTGGAAGGAAGAGAGAACGGGCTAACCTTGAGTTTTATAAAGTAGTTTATAAAAGTAGTTTTGTGGTGAGTTATTTGTTTTGAGTTTATATAATCTCGCAACTCTTACTTAATAATCGGCCTAATCATAAACCAACAATATCAAGGGCAATACAAAACGAGTTGTATACTACAAAGCTTTAGAAAAATATGAAAAGGTTAGCTGAACGTTCAAGCACCTGAGAAATACTAACACTCCCAAATGCATCTTAAAAGATGCTGGGTATGAATGATTTGAGAGTAATTATAAGTCACAACTTAAGAAATATACATGGCAGAGTGAGAGTAGACTGTTTCCGGATCCAATGAGGAAGATGTAGTGCTGAATCAACTAGATGGCAAAATATTTATAACAATGAACGCAATATTTGGCCGACCATGTCTCAATGTCAAAGAATTGCAGGAAACTGTTTGGAGAAACTCCAATTAAGTTGGTCGCTGAAATTTCAAGTTTCCTGAAAGACAGTAGACCACATAAACGGACCTGGGGCAATCTAATTACAATCTTCAAATCAATTGATAGTGATTTTGCATTTGATGATATAAGCTTTAAGCTTTGTTGACAGGAAATTTAGTGAAACAATAGCAATAAAAAGCTCAGAACCAACTTTTCAGCTATCGACTTCAAATCTATTTATCGACGAGTAGGAGTTAGCTTCAAAAAATAGTTACAGCTACTTCTTGAGATATATTTCAAAGGGAGGGTTTACAGAAGGATGCATACCCCCCAAACTAATACATCTCTTAACCCGCCTTTCTAAAGGCCTTTTGTCAGGAAACACACACCTCCCAACAAATCTCAGACATGTTAAGAACTCCTTGGATTGATTTCCAGTCTTGGGATATAAGGCTTCTTTTCACATACTCATGCTAGCTAACCAGTATGGTGCAGCAATATAGACGGAAATGAGAGGTGCTGATTTTTCGACTTTTGAAAATTCGATGACAGGTTCAGGTGATCTTTGACTAACATGATAGTGCCCTTAGCTTTTAGATAAGGGTGTAATTAAAATTCGAGTATATAAACCTGTAATTAATGAGTCATATTAAAACGAGTGACCTCTTCAGAGACATCAACCAAGACGTGACTCAAACCGAAGCCAATAAACCCTTCAGTCTTCTTCGTCACTTTTTACCATGAGACTTAGTCTCTGGAAAATGTTAAAATGCCATTATATGGTGATAGTACGAGTTAATGAGGCGTTAAATGGTTTCTATACAGTATGACATGAGTATGAGTTGGGTACATATGCATATTTTTTATAGGTTGTATTATCAACACCTAGTCCTTTCCATCACCATTAATAACTAAATGATTTCTATCCATCTGGTTAGTTTCATCTCGTCCCACTAATGTAGTTTGGAAGTTCGAGTTAACACAGTGCCGTGTGATGTGCTGACGACCGAGCTGCATAAATGACACCGCCAACTAGAAATGAAAACCAGTGACTCCAATACCTATTCTATTAACCCAATTTTTTGAGTTTGATATAATATTTGCTTAATTGATAGCGGCTGAACAGCCCTTTTAGTCTTCGTACTTCATACAATCGAGTAAATACGATCAGACACCTCGCTCAAATGTAAAATCCCTGCGATTTAGTTCGAAAATAATGAAAAAGTCACTGATATGACAGGCTATGTTTACATAAAACAATATTACAAGTTATCAGTTCTCATCCTATGCGACTAAACTTTGGTCAGAGACCCTAGAATGGTTTCGGACACGGAATAACAAAAATCATCTGACTTTACCACTACATAGGTCCTTGATTCTGTCGAAACTATTCCAAGAAGGAACACACTTCCCGAGATAACACTAAGGAAATCTGCGAGTAGCATCAGAAACGTAAAGTCCGCGGGTTTCTTTGACTGGCCAATCAATTTCAAATTACAATAAGTGTATTTCGTATACTTGGTAGATTGTACGACTTAGATAGGTTACATAAAGACCTGCGTTTAACATTATGTAACCACGTTTGTAAAGCGAGCAATTCCAGTAACATCTGTATAAGAAGGCGATAGTCCGTTGAGTTCTCAAAGTCCAAAATGACATTTAGTGATATTTGAACTTTGTGGCTTCGTGAATGAACACTTTATTCCTGCAACAGTCCTGATGATCTTGATAAGAAGTGTAATTCAAATGATTCCAAATGTTACTGGGCTTGTAGTGGTAAATAATCCCCCAAAGTAAGTGCACTTGTAGCTGTAAATAATTCCCCAAAATCAATAGTTCATTAAGTGTTCGACATTGGATGCTGACCACGTGTTTAAGTGGACTTGTTTAGCTGAAGGCTTTCGGTCATGCATCCGTACCAGATCACGTTTCGACTCGGCGTGGGACACAGCTCCTACGTTTCATTAGCCAGCTCATAGAAAAGGTCCTCGATATATTGGTAACGAATCAAATATATCTTTCCTGCCTCTCGTCGTCTGACTACTGATTTCTATCTGACTGGGAACAATCGAATTTAGAAGGTGCTACTGGTATCTAGTTGTAAAACTAGAATATCCGTTGCATCATCATTGGTGAGACCGACGTGATCTGGTACACCAAGTCAATATACTGTGAGTCTGTTCCATTTTGGAATATTATTATTCATTGTTATTCTTTATTTGAATTTTATATATTGTGATATACTTTTTTTCGCGAATTTTTTTTCTCGGATATATTTTACTTAGACATTTTTCGATATCTATATTACTATGACGGAACACTCTCCTAAGGTTCTTAAGTTTAAGTCTATTCCCCCTATTTCGATTCAGTTAGCGCCATTTTGGCCCGACAATATCGAGTCCTGGTTCTGCTACGCAGAAGCCGATTTTAGCATGCACGGAATCACGGACTCGCGCACACGTTTCCTCGCGGTAGTTAAGGCGTTACCGCGCGAGTTTAACAGGTACGTAACACCTAGTATGTTTACTAGTGATGTTCCCGAACCTTACGAAACGCTTAAGCTATCGATTTTGAAACGAGGAGACCTAACTGATCGACAACGGTTAGACCAACTCTTCCATAACATCGACTTGCAACATGGTTCTGCGACGGACATGTTGCTTAGAATGAGAGAAGTCATCGGCCAACGAACTTTCGATGATGGCCTATTTAGGCAACTTTTCTTGTCTAAACTCCCTCAACAGGTGCAGGCAGTGCTTGTTTCATTTCAAAACAATGCCATAGATGAACTAGCTGCATCTGTCGATGGAATCTTGGAAATCACTAGATCTTCTAAGGCCGAGGTTTTTTCCGTCAAAGAAAAACCCCAATCGACCTCGACTGACATGGCCGAACTATGTCACACGCTTACACGATATCTTAGAGTTCGCAATGACCGTAGTCGGTCAAAAACCCCGCGTAGAAGCGTTTCACGTAAGCGATCTGGCTCTCGACCACGAGAGACAGACAATCCCGACTGGTGCTGATATCATAACCAGTACGGTAAGTTTTCCAGAAATTGCAGGAAACGTTGCAATTATCCGACTTCAAAATCGACTGACACGAATAAGATTTCGGGAAACTTCCCAGCCGGCACGCGTTAACGGCAACCGTAGCCGGCGAACACAGCCGTCTGTTATACGTCACGAATGTGACTACGAAAGTTCGCTACCTCGTCGACACTGGCGCAGAAGTTAGCGTTCTTCCAGCAAATCCCGACGACAGACTTTCCGAGTCTGTTTTAAGTTTACAGGCGGCAAACGCAAAGCCGATCGATACTTACGGTAAAAGGTACGTCTACCTTAACGTGGGTTTACGCAAACCCATACACTGGATTTTCGTGGTTGCAGATGTCTCTATGCCAATCATTGATATAGACCTGTTACAACACCACAATCTACTCATCGACACACGCTCACGAAAGTTAATAGACGGAAACACTAAGTTATCTGTTAGCGTAACTCCTTGTTCTGGTTGCAGGTTATCCCACTCACGATTAAGCACACCATAGACCCCTTGTATCAATCAGTACTCGACAAATACCCCGGGATATACCAATCGCAATCGAAATTGCCTTGTGTAACCAGCAATGTTACACATCACATCACGATTACAGGACCACCTGTATTTTCGAAAGCTCGAAGACTCGCTCCCGAGAAGCTTAGGTTAGCTAAAAACGAATTCGACCACATGATGGACCTAGGGATAATTCGAACATCGAATAGTCCATGGTCATCCCCATTGCACATGGTCCCTAAAAAGAACAGCAATGATTGGCGGCCGACTGGTGATTATCGGCGTCTAAATGCTAAAACCATTCCCGATCGTTACCCGCTGCCTCATATTCACGATTTGACAGCTACCTTGAAAGGTACAACTGTCTTTTCTAAAATCGACTTGGTTAAAGCTTATAACCAAATCCCGATGGCAACTGACGACATTCCTAAAACCGCCATCATCACTCCCTTCGGTCTTTACGAATTTCTACGAATGCCCTTTGGTTTAAGAAACGCGGCTCAAACCTTCCAAAGGTTTATAGACGACGTCTTCCGAGGTCTCAACTTCGTACATGCGTATGTTGATGACTGTCTAATAGCATGTCCGGACAGAGAATCGCATCTCAAGCATCTGGACATTGTTTTCGATCGACTCCAAAGGCATGGCATTACTGTCAACATACAGAAATGCCAAATCGGAACAAACTCTTTAGACTTCCTAGGACACACCATTGATGTTCAAGGCATCCGACCCCTTAGGAGCAAAGTGGCAGCCATTCTGGATTACCCAGAACCGACCACGATCAAGCACTTACGAACTTTTAACGGACTCGTAAGTTTCTATAGACGGTTCATACCTAAATGCGCATCCCTAATGAAACTATTAACCGATCAGCTTCGTGGAAATGCGAAATCAATTAGTTTAGACGACTTAGCCCGTAAAGCATTTTCCACAGTTAAGGAACACATCGCTAAAGCAACCTTGCTTGCTCATCAGGACACTCAAGCGCCCATTAGTATCGCCGTAGACGCATCCGACTCAGCAATCGGAGCAGTCTTACAACAATGGGTTAACAACTCGTGGCAACCTTTAGGATTTTTCTCGAGACGGTTGCTAGACGCGGAATCTAGGTACAGCACGTTCGGTAGGGAACTCCTAGCTATGTATTGTACTGTACGGCATTTTCAACATTCCATCGAAGGAAGAGAATTCACGCTTTTTACCGATCACAAACCTCTTACTTTCTCTTTAAATTCATCTTCAGACAAGTACTCACCGCTAGAGTCTCGACAACTCGACTACATTTCGCAGTTTACTTCAGACATACAACATATTTCTGGAGCTAACAATGTAGTCGCAGACGCCTTGTCTCGAATAAATTCCTTGAACAGTTTCCAAGGAATCGACCTTCTTAAACTCGCTCAGCTTCAAAAAGAAGACGCTGATCTTCAGCATGAGTTATCCTCGACAACTCTTAAACTAAGTATTAGGCAGATGGGAACAGGTAAGGAAACCTTACTCTGTGACACATCTACAGATAGGGATCGTCCAATTGTACCAAAACACTATCGCCGCAACGTCTTCAATACGTTGCACATTCTTTCTCATCCAGGTGCTCGTGCAACAATCGAACTTATAGCCGAACGCTTTTGTTGGCCTGGCATGAATAAAGACATGAGGGAGTGGGCACGCTCCTGTGTAAGCTGCCAGAAATCTAGGGTAATCAGACACAACAAATGTCCCTTAGGTTCTTTCCAAACCCCTGACGCTCGTTTCGACCACGTCCATCTAGATTTGGTAGGACCCTTACCCGACTCGAACGGATACTCATATCTCCTAACATGCGTAGACCGTTTTACTCGATGGCCAGAAGCAGTACCGATTAAGGACATTACTGCTGAAACCGTGGCCCGCGCTTTCGTCGAACGATGGGTAGCAAATTTCGGCTGCCCTTCAACCATCACTACAGACCGCGGACGCCAGTTCGAATCTGGACTTTTCCGTTGTCTGACTACACTTTTAGGAATCACGCGCTTCCGAACGACCGCCTACCACCCACAAGCAAACGGGTTGGTAGAACGTTTTCATCGACAATTAAAAGCTTCATTATCAGCTTCAAACGTTTCACAGTGGACAGACGCTCTTCCACTGGTCTTGCTAGGTATCCGCAATGCAGTGAAAGCTGACATTGGATACACGGCATCTCAACTCGTTTATGGAACGACACTTCGACTCCCAGGAGAATTCGTAGATCCTTCAGCTTCTTCATTGAACATGGATCTAAACTCTTACATCAGTAGGCTTACAAACGCTATGCGTTCAGTTAAACCTGCTCACAATCGACCTCAATCAACTGATGTTTTCGTTCAACTCGAATTACGACATAGTACACACGTCTTCGTTCGTCGAGACTCACATCGACGACCCCTCGAATCAGCATACGAAGGACCCTTCAAAGTTCTTCAATGCGAACCTAAGTACTATATAGTCCATAAGAACGGTACGAAAGATAGAATCAGTATCGATCGACTCAAAGCTGCGTACCTAGAAGGAAACCCTAGCTACGTCGATTTTCCTTCGGTACAAGCAAACGACACAGCTACTACACTCGTAGTACCCTACACGACAACCGACACACAACTTGATACTTCGTCAACGTCGATAGAAAAACTGAAAACAACGCGTTCTGGAAGACGAGTAAGATTTCCAGAAGATCTAAACGAATATTGCACGTAGGACATAAGCTTTATCTTGAATTACCCTTCCATAGTTCATTATAAAAAAAAATTTTAATGTTATTATTTTTTATTTATTTATAAAAAAACCAAAAGAAAAACAAAATATTTTTATCTTTTTTTTGAGCGTATATATATATATACTTTTTATATATAAAAAAACCCAAAAACAAACCATTTTTTTTCCAATCGCTTTTACGCTGTTTGTAAGTGTATCAGTTTATTTTTTCCGCTCATCTTGTGTCCTTACGCAAGTACGAGTGTATTTTCGACATGCACTCACACGTTTTATTTTTCCTCTTTTCCAGGACGGCTGGAAAAGAACGACGAAGTTTCGCAAGAAACCGAAATTTTCATTGTGCTATATTTCTTTATTGCTATGTTGTACATTTTGGTCCCATAGTTTAAAGAAAGACGACCAGATGCTGCTAAACGAAGCAAGCTATCAGAAGAGTGTTTACCAGCGACAAACTCGTTGGGTTTAAACTTCTGGCTGGTCACGTCTTAGGGGCATCACTACCTCACTAGGGGGGGGGAGTGATCTGTAGCTGTAAATAATTCCCCAAAATCAATAGTTCATTAAGTGTTCGACATTGGATGCTGACCACGTGTTTAAGTGGACTTGTTTAGCTGAAGGCTTTCGGTCATGCATCCGTACCAGATCACGTTTCGACTCGGCGTGGGACACAGCTCCTACGTTTCATTAGCCAGCTCATAGAAAAGGTCCTCGATATATTGGTAACGAATCAAATATATCTTTCCTGCCTCTCGTCGTCTGACTACTGATTTCTATCTGACTGGGAACAATCGAATTTAGAAGGTGCTACTGGTATCTAGTTGTAAAACTAGAATATCCGTTGCATCATCACACTCATACTGATCTAGACCCAAATGACTTCAAACAAAGACGCATTCATCCATTGCGAAACTTTTGGTTGAGACTGGTCATGAGGTAATATCAAGTCAACATTTGTAGTGTTGTATAAAAGCCTCCAAGGGCGCATACTTAGGTTTACTGAAGCCTTGGCCATACGGAAACTGAAAACGCTTTTATATGTTCAAAAAAAAATTTTGTTCCTACCCTTAACCCTACCACAGTCATACTGATTTATTATCCAGAGGGGTCATCACATTGTTTTTTTGTGCTTCATTTTTCTTTGTAACGGCTTACCTCTAATATGTCTAGTTGACCTTTCAGTTTTTACTTAAAAATGTCTTAACAAGTATAATTGTGATCAGATTGTTCGAAAGGCATCGCGCAAATGCAACCTTCGTCTTCTCATTGCATTAACGAAATTTACCAAAAGGACTAATTGTTTTAAGTTTCTGAAAAGAAGACTCCCCACATAAAAGATTTTTTTCTATACTCATCCTTATCATATAGTGAGTCCCATTTGCTGATTTGTTTCTAGTTGTCATTTGTCTCGATACCTAATGATCCTGAAACTGAATAACATCACGAAAATGTTGAAACTGTTTCATGTTTGTTTTATTTAGCATTTTCTCTGTCAATCTCCATATTTAATCAACATACTTTGATGGTTACCTTGAAAGCTGATTGCTTCTGTTTTATATTGTTAACACTGAAGTTTGCTCACTGCTTGTCTAAAAAATGTTGCTTCGCATTCACATATACTTATCATTTTGTTGTTGCTTACTGATCTTTGAAGCAAGTTGAGTTGACTGATACGTTCATTCACTTAAAGAAATATTTTTCTTATAGTGATAATATGATAACAAGCATCTGTATCCCCTGGAAAAAATAATGATCAAGTACAGTTAGTTTTATATAAACCTCCGTTTCTCTGACAGTACCTTTTCTCTACCTTCTTGGACATCTGTCACAGCAATATAAAGAATTTATTATTCATTACCGCTTTTTGGTCTATCTAAGCTCGTGAGAGCGTAACATGGAGACAATGAACGTCACGGGCAAGTTGGAAGTTCTTCAAGTTCAGAATTGACACTAAGTTTGTTCTATAGACGCTAAACGAAACTACATATCTCCATACTACTTTCTCTCTCACTTTCTGAACCACAAATTGACTACAGGCAGCCTAAAACTCCCCAAAAACCTATTTCACAAAGGATCTATTTTTAGACCGCAAGAAGCATATGATCATAATTGTTGTTAGTGTTACAACACCTATAGTAAGTCTTCCAGAAATATCAGGAGATTCTGCAGTTTCCCTAACTTCTAACCTACCGACACAACAAATCTTTCCGTATAAACCCCGCTGACACACGTTGAAGTTGATCATATGCAGTGGATATAGCTATCTTCTATAGATCATTGGTGTTGTTGTGGGCGAGAACACAGTTAAGGACAACCGGTTTGTTTTTCAATACAAAATTACATCTTGGTAAAATATGAGAACCATAATTTATATAATTCATTTGCAAATTTCCATCATTCGTCCTTCACATTCTGTATGATTCTTCTAATTCACAATTCCTTTCTATATTCCCTTCTGTTCTCTTCAACTAGATCTTCTTGGCCTTCTGCTGCCAGATTTTCCAGTTTTGATCAGTCTCATATACTACTTATGACTTTCGACATACGTAGCATACACAACAATGTGATAACGAAGGCTCGCTATCTCATCGATAATGGTACAGAAGTATCCCTTCCGCTATTACCAACCGTCGTTTACGAGGTCTGATTTCTGATTTACAGGCGACACGGTCTTTAAAATTAATGGCAACGGTATTCATCCAAATTTCAATTACGGCTACCCAATGTGAAAACCACTTTCGATCGTTACTCGTCATCACACATTCACGACCTAACAGCTACCTTTAAAGGTATGGCTTTTTTCAAAAGTCAACTTGATTAGATCACATGACTAATCGTCATAGCTTCGGATGATGTCTTTAAAATCATCAAGCCTTTCAAACTGCGCGAACTCGCGTTTAAGACTTATGGCGAAGACTTTCCAGTGGTTCGTCAAGGAGGTCTCAAACTTTTGCACGTATATGTTAGCAACTATTAGATCTCAGTTACGGACAGAGAATCATGACCACATAATCTTGACCCCACTTTTAATAAGTCGAAAAATATGGTATTACTGAAAATATTCAGAAAATTCAGACTGTAGCCAAATTCTTCAGCTTTGTCGAGTGTACAATTGAAGCACATGTTACTCGTTCTTAGTTAAAAATATGACAGCTATCCTTGATTATCAAAAACTGACTGCAGTCATACATGTGAGTACATTCAGTGTAGTGTCAAGCTTCTATCAATGCATCATACCGAACTTCAGGTCATGAGGTTGCTAACAGGCCAAATTCTTCGAGCTGCAAAACCTATCAAATTGGATGAAAAGGCCCAATTAGCATTTTACATTTTGGAGGCTGGCATCGCCAAGCCAAATATGATTGCACAACATGTTGACCAGACACTCATTAGTATCGTCATAGAAGCATCCGGCCAACAAATGGAGGAGTCTAACAACAATGTATAAACGAAATTCGGCAACCTCATCGAGAAGGCTGCAAGACATCGAGTCACGGTATAGCAAAAGAATATCACGGAACTACTAAATATGTATTACGCTATAAAGCATTTTCAACACCCTGTGGGAGGTCATGGATTTTCTCTGTTTATCGAACATAAACCTTTCACTTTTAATCTTAACTCGTTCACGGAAAATTACTCCAACTGTACCACTTCTCGCAGTTTAATTCAGTTATACAGCGTATTTCTGGGGCAAAAATGTGATTGCAGACGTTTTTCTCGTATAAATTCATTAATTAGTTTCCAAGGTATCGAACATTTTAAACTCACCCAGCTTCAAATAAAAACATCGATCTTCAGCATGACGCATCACCGAAAACTCTAAAATTACGGATCAAACAGGTGGGAACAGGTAGGGAAACTTTGCGAAACACCTACTGGTAGGGATCATTCAGTTGTGACAAAGTTTATCGTTGCAACACTTTCAATATATTTCATAAACCAAATTGCTCAATTGTCAGAGCATCCACCAGACTCATGGCAGAACGATTTATCTGGGTTGGTATATGAAGAGACATAGGGGGATGTGAACACTGCTATGTAAGCTGCCAAAAATCTACGATGATCAGTCTTAACAAATGTTCTTTAGTATCGTTTGTAACCCTTGCATCGACCGCGTTTACCTTGATCTAACAGATACTTTTGTCTTTTAACTTGTGCGAACTATTTCTCACGGTGACCAGAGGTGATGCCTATCAAAGGGATGGATACTGAAATAATAGCCCGTACCTTTATTAAACAATCAGTGGAAAACTTCAACTGCCTTTCGGAAACCACTAAAAACCGTAAATGTCAGTTAGAATCTGGACTTTTTTCTTACTACACTCTAAGGAACCAAACGGTCATCTACCAACCAAAGGCAACTGTTTGGCAGTACAACTTCACTAATAGTTGGAAGCCTTGGAGAATTATGGTCAAGTTCGCTATTGGCAGCACCAAAATGACAGACAATCTTCAAATTGTAGATGCCATGATGCGACTACTTAATCTATAAGATCTTACGTGGAAGTCACATTAGTCACTGCACTGACTCGTACTATCATGATGATCAGCGATATGACGTCTAGCATCTCTGAAGAACACACTTGAACTGGGAAGACAGAAATTCATTTGATGAAAAAAGCAAGAGATTATGTTGATCGCATCTGCATGACCGAGTCATGCCATTTCGATTGGTTGTTACCGCGTTCAAAGTTGCTGACATTCTTTTAGTGTTACATCCCGACCGTTGCTGCTGCCTTGATGTGGTGGTCGGACTTGCCCATTGTAATGAACCAGTCGAGCTATGCTGGATGAAACAGAAGTTCCTCTAGGTCCTACCATGTTGGACAGGTTGACTGAAGTGCGATAGAAATAAAGTTAAAAAACCCAAGGTCTGAGGGAGAAGTCGTACTGCAGACTATACAGAGGTGTTGGGAAAGTAAGGTGTTTTCTTCAAACGACCAGCATAACAGTGATGCTGCCTTCCAACAAGGAAAGGGGAGTAGAAAGGGTCGACCCTAAAAATGTACACCTCGCTTTATCCTATAGATCTCCGTCTCCGGCGGTAAGGTCCCAACAAGTACGGAGCTAACTCCAAAACCACTCACGGAAAGGTCGTGTGTAACCAGCATCAAGTGATTGTCCCTTGAGCACTTTGGTCACGCTCACAGGTCACTAAGACCATCTCTAATCCAATTTTCTTTCCAGGTACCTCCGGAGGATCTCTTCCACGGTATGAACAAACGGAAAATGATAACTACCCTCATACTTCTAACAGCACTCAAGATCACTGTATTAATAATTTGTTTCCCTCTTCAATTCTTATCATTTCTCTTACCTCAATTATCAACTCTAAACTTCCTCTTTCGACTTTCTTCTCAAGTGTCACCATAGTTAACGATTCTAATGCGCAAAACACTGTCCCAGGTCTACTGATACCTCTCTCCAAACCACACAATGGAGCCCTCAACGTACACGCCCTATGTCAAATCAGAAAACAGGCCTCCTTGGCCAGAATGCCAGAATGTTGTACGATTGATGTATGCTGTGTCTCCGAAACACGCACACAGGATCTTAGTGTGATCATTAACTTGACCTCCCCTCGCCAAAAGAGGGAGCCGACGATATATACCCTCCGTTTATCTCGTGTATCTCTTTTAGCTTACTACTGAGAAAGCTACATGATTGCTTGTCAGAAGAGGATAATCTAGCTTAGCTGTTATCTGAAAGGTAGAAGATTACACCATTACCGTCAATTTCAAGTAAACCCTAACCATCGGAATAGACCATCCACAATGACGATCCACAGCAGATAACTGGGTTTTCGGTAAGAAAAAGGGCCTTCTGTAAACCGATCTAAAAGCTAAATAAGTATCTAAAATAATTGGTTTGTAAGCATTTGATATTGATACTGATCTTATCAGCTTTAGTAGAGACTGCTAACTGAAGGTTTTTGACTGAGCATTACAACCAGATGGTAACACCACCTCAATTGGAACAATTCTCTCTTTTTAAATGATTAGTTCTAGTTACATAATCCTCCATCTCTGTCAACAAACAAATATACCTTCTCTTTCAATCATCACCACCTTCCTCCCTGTTTTTCTTTTGAGAAAATCGTCGTTGTGATAGTTTCAAACCAGTACTGTCTAATTCTATAGAACCCAGAGTATTTAACGTTCTATGAACAATCTAGGACTATTGAAATCACGTAAGCTGGTAATCGCCCAATATAAATGAACTATATGATGGTTTTCGCACAGTTTACTTTTCTTTTTCCTGTACGATCACTAAGTTAGTTCAAAATAAAGCCTGCAAATAAAACGATCAAAGAAGTACTTATGTAAAAGTACATCAAATAATATACTATTTAGATATACACAGATAAAAAGAGAAAATAGACTGTGATAAAAAATGAAACTAAAAGCCTTCCATCTTAAAACCTTATAGAATACCAACAAAATATAGCAATAAGTTAACTATAAAATCACTAATTTATTAGATTCAAAGATCAGGATCATCTTTTTTCATATATATATGTAAAACATTATACAAATGACTTGGAATCAAAATCATAATTATGTATTTGTTTTGTTTAAATTATCTCTATATTATTTAGGTAATAAACTATCAATTAAACTCATTATACATGTTATTTAAGAGAATAAACTTCTTCTATATAGTTCTGAATATTAAATGTTTTTCAGGATTCATGATATTACTTTAATTAACTGGAGGTAATGGACCTTTGCTTGATTTACGACGTGTTTTATCCGTTTTATTTCGTTCAGTATTTTGTGATGATCCAGTAGGTTGATCAGAATTTTCTCCAGTAAAATGAACTGAATAATTACTAGATTTTCGTTTAGGTGAAGTATTATCATGTGTTTGTTTTTCATGGGTATGTATATCATCATTTTTTAACTTTTCAACTGATTCATTACTGTCGAGTTTATTTTTTTCAGCCATTGCTTTTATTTCTTCTGGTTTAAGTAAAGAAGCCAAACTGATAATAAAATAAAAGAGAAATCAATGAAAAAATTAGAGTGAAAATATACTATAATATCCACAAAACCCCTTTCTGATATTAATCAACATATGCTCACTATTGACTGGCTTCAAGAGGTATCTCCTGGAGTTCTATTAAGAAGCAGTGACCAGTGAAGTTCAACCAGGTCTGTTGTGAGATAGTTACTCACTGAAGACAATGGTGGATGTATTTCTCAATTTAATGGATTAGCTGAAGTTAGACATTAACACCGCTGGATTCTGGCTCAATAGTCTAGAGGTTAAGCGTTCGCGCATGAAACCGATAGGTCCTGAGTTCGAATCTTACTGGGTGAGATCGTGGACGCACACTGATGAGGAGTCCCAAAATAGGACGAAATGGTCAACCAGTGCTTCCAGGTTTTTCATGGTGGTCTAGCTTCAATTGACCTATGATCTCAACTATTAAAATAACTATAATATCCACGAAAATCTCTCCTGTTATACTGAATAAGCTAGTTAGATTTAAGAAAACACATGTCGAACGTTTGAGCAAAATTCAAAGAGCAGTGAAGTGTAGCATGTATCTTATCAAACATTCAGTAAAAGTAGTGTATATCTAGTTATTAGATTGTTTAAAATTGATGGAAATATTTTTTAGACAACCAAATAGTAAATGTAACGTATTGTGTAAGCTAAACTAAAAGAAATACGGGTTTCTGATGCAAAATGTTTGCGATCTTATTTGATATGATTTAGGACATAATCAGTCGCAATCCTAAATGTTAACCGATACGCTCCTGAACTTAACTTTAAACTCAAACTCCGATCCTAAATTCTAACCTTGACACATTTGATACCAAGTCCTAACTTGAATTTTCTAAACCTTAACACTGCTAAAAATTTTTTTTGGCCCAACTCATTTCTGGCACTAAACTTTACTCATTTATTATAATAATTAACTCAGCATGTAGGAGTTCATCAATGGTGTCAAATTATATATCCAAATTGATTACATCACTCTTCATTGTTAACTGTTTCATAAACAAACACTATTTTATGATCAGATATTAAGTTCTTCAAAACAGCTTTATCTACTGAACTGCTGAGTCCACATAGTAAGTATGCTGTACAACGAGTATGAATTTTATTTTATAGGAATGACTATTTTCTCACTGTTGATGTTATGGATTGAGACTGACCAGGAGATACATCTAACTGATGAGTCACAAATAAAAAGAAACACATGTCCTGGAGTCAACTGCTAGTAACAATGCACTTTTACTAGAAGCAAGCGGCTATATCGATGCACTAGACAGGATGCAGACTTGGCAGAAAGAATTTAAGTCCTTAACATCAACAACAGGGCAATACAAACACTTAAAAAATTAAATGTGATTTGCTTTGTTTAAAAAAACGATATGGGACATACTGAAGTCGATCGATGAGATTTCTTAATAATAAGTGTATGAAATAAAAAATAGAATTAAATGATAAGCTGGTTTTGTATGAATTCTTTAGACACTTTAGTCAATTTATATGAAATGAAAGGCATAGGTTTAGAAACAGTGCGTATTTGTATTTGAACTGAGTGCACATTTCATTATATTCATATCTTTGATTTAGACTCCATGTCTTCGAAAATGAACTAAGACTATCAAAGCAAGAAATAAGGAGCCTTAACTAAAGGTGACTAAACATCCAGCAATCCCGATAACGGAAATTAAACACGTTGATTTCATTGAGAAAAAGCGTTAAACTGCTTGTTATCATTTGATACTAATGTGAAATCAGAGAAACGACAAATATATTAGTTTTGAAAATCGGATTTCATGTCGTGATTAACACTTATTGGGTCTACTGTGAAACTATCATATAACAAAATATTCCTCCAGATATCACTGAACCAACATTCTCCAATCATTTAATATCTCAATATAATGCATATGATGATGAGTCATTTAAGCTAGTGGCCACAGTGCAAATTTATAGGTAGATTCCTATTAGCACCAAAAGAACTAGAAAAACATGACATTGATCACTATTCAATGATTAATCAATTGTAAATATCACAGACCTACGGGAGGTTACCCGTAAACCTAATAGCTAACTTGGTTACGTCTCAGACTATGAACAAGGATAACATAAGTTTGAATCCCACAGACATTATCAGTTCCCTAAACATCAAGGGTATACCTTACTGATGAGCGCCAAATGCTGAGTATTTCTTTGACGTTAATTCAAAATAACAGTTTCTACGAACTAAAATACGTCCATAAATCTTTGATTATTGGATTGTAAACACATTATATATGGTTTCTCCATCAAATTTATTGTCTTTTTAAAATTGAATATTGAACACTAATATCAGTTGAAAGTGTTTAAATCAAAATAACGATTTAACTTTACCTTTTCAGTAAATAAATGCAAACTATGTGTACATAGAGACAGTTTTAATAATAAAATAAATTAGCTCACCCATGATTGTCTCCTCTAGAAGTAAATAAATAGTAAAAAAAAGAAACCAGAGAACAAATCAGAGAAAATAACAATAATGGATGAAATAAATATATTCAATTATCAATATATATCATAATGAATCTAACTGAGTTGAAATGAAGTAAAACAACATTTACAATTGATTACTCACTAGGTAGTGATCAATGTCATTTATGTCAGGTCTTTCTTAATGCAGATTGAATCCTATCAATAAAGCTGCAATGTGTCCATTATTCTAGGTGAATTGACATTGCGTGCACTATGTTAAGATAAGTTGGTAGTTGACTACCTTTAACAACCATCTGATGGAAAAACACATTCTTGTTTTTCCAATCACATAACGAAATATAAACTTAAAGGCTGTTTCGGAAGAGTATTTTAATTTTTAATAATGGGTAATGATATTATGCAGGAATTTTCTACTTGAAACAAACAATAATAAGTGGCTATGAAAGCGTTAGCAATTTTTGTTAACAAGCTTGTTTTCTACGAGATGAGGACTCAGAGACCTTATGCCCAACTCTCCTTCTTTACTCGAAATTTGGACCGGCAGTAACCCTAGAAGAGTTATAGGCGGATGAATAGCAACTGGAAACAACTGAAAAGGATTGCTCAGGACAGAGTTCGATGTAGAATGCTTGTGGGAGGCTTATACTCCCCCACTAGGGATAACAGGCGTAAGTAAGTAAGTATGGAAGTTTTGGTGTTAAACGTCTCAACCTAAAGTAAATGACATTGATATAAGTGGAGGAAAACTGAATATTACCTAATTATGGTTTTTTTTCTTTAATGATTGACTTCCAGAATTAAATTCTAATTTTATGAATTCATCCAAAGTTACATCACTGTTCAGTGATAAAAGCATATCAGTAGTTTTGTTCTAAGGTTAATAATTTTACTTCAGATTTCATCTTTCATTTTTAGTTTTTTATGTCCACTATATATTTTCTAGTCCATATGATGATCTGTTTATTTACCATCAATCTATTTTATCCTTTATTATGAACCCTATAAAGTCTACTCAATACATACGTGTATTGTAATGGAATATTTATTTATCGCTCTATGACGTTAGCATTCTGATCCAAACAAATTTCAATAATGTAGCTAACGGTGGAATCCAGAACACGCGTTTAGTCCTATTTGGGACTCGTTAGCTGGATGCACCCGCATCTAAGAGTTAATGTTCACTCTGGGACTCTAACCCAATACTGTTCGCTTCAAATACCATCAAGTTATCCACTTAACTACTGGGTTCTGATAGCCACTAACTTCTGGAATAGATTGAAGTGTAAATTCATTTGATATTGTTTGTTTGAATCTTCTTCACTGATGTTTAATACTGCAAATGAACAGTTTCTTATTGGCATATGTGCATACTATGCGCCCTAAGCATCAACAGGAAGATTTATGTAAACAATATCAAGTGAAGATAATGATATTTGTTTAATTGTTTTAATGGGCATAATGAATTTAATAATCTAAGTATATTCATTTCCTAAATTCTTATGATACGCTACATTTCTTTCTTGATTACTCTAGAAACTACATTAATCAATAAAATCATATCAAACAGATGATGTATAAGAAAATAGTTTTTAATATAAATTTTATATCTCACTCAGTTAATGGCGGTGGATCAGGTAGAGGTTTATTGAAATTATCCTTTCCAATTAACCAAAATGAATCAACTAAACCTTTGCCTTTTAATTCAACTTTACCACGTAATTGTAAATGATAACCGCCCAAAATATCCAGAATAGATTTTGTAGTTGGACTAACATGAATACGAAAAGCTTTAGAAAACATAAATATAAACATACAATTATTATACTTATACATAATGAATAAGTCAAAGTAATAATGAATTGAATTCATTTTAATTCTATAGAGACAGAGTAAACTGTGAATGGTCGATAGTAGTATCTTCATCTCCATTTTCGTTTTTTAATTGATACATAATTTATAAGCAATTAGTTTGGTTTAGTAAATTTTATATAGTGTAGTGAACGAGAATACAAGTGGGGACCATTGAACATCTTAGTAAAATCTGATAACTATACAGTAAATACTTTATTTGCAAAATGTTCATCAATTGTCTCAAACTTGATTGTTCCTTCATTCGTACACCAATCACTCTCTGTTTTCGCTCTCTTTTCTTCGATCTTCTTAACCTTCTACCTCCAGCTATTCCACTTTTGATTGATGATATATACTACTTATATGTGTTAAGATCAATATATATATATATATATATATATATATATATATATATATATATATATATAGAGAGAGAGAGAGAGAGAGAGAGAGAAAG
This sequence comes from Schistosoma rodhaini, assembly GCA_944470415.2. NCBI lineage: Eukaryota > Metazoa > Platyhelminthes > Trematoda > Strigeidida > Schistosomatidae > Schistosoma > Schistosoma rodhaini. Next base: position 34,635,892 of record OX104037.1, read on the forward strand.
AGAGAATGTTGGTGAGCGGTCTATGCGCCTCCATGGGGGTTAACAGGCATAAGTAAGTAATATTCGTAGATATTTATTCGTTTAAAATTTGGTTTGTCATTCAATTGGGGCTATGAAATCTGTTCCATGCTTAGAGTATCAGTCCGATTTACTAAGTTATCATCAGTATTTCTATCGAATGTATTGAGATGTTATAACATGAAGTTCTAGGTAGTTTCGTATCAGTTAATAAAGGAACTCATGAAAGCATAAATAAAGACGATTTAACTAAGAAAATTATCTTTCCTATGATTTTAGTTATTTAAGCTGAACAATTTTCACTACTCTGTTTACTTCTAGTTGAATTGTTTATTGTTAATCTCAAAAGCACTATAATTAGACTGATAATTGACAATTTATATCTCATACAAGTTATATTTAGATAATATTTTGATCATTTTTGATAAAAATATAGATTTCGATGGCATTCTGAACAAATTCAATAGGTGTTATCAATCAATTAAATATAAATAAGAATCAAGGTTGAAGTCAGAATGACACTTCATTGATGTTTTGTTAAAAAAAGAAACTTTATGGTTCTCTTCGAAGATCACTAATATAGAAAGTTAATATGGAGCACAAATTTTTAAAGTTGCGTCCTTTTGAATTAAAAGAAAAACCTTATTCACTATCTCTTCATGAAGGATAAACAAATTTGTTCTGATGATATGATTGACATCAAACTTAATAAACTTCACCATTTATCAACTAAAAACTGCCGTCCACCACAAATTATTGACAAAAGTAGGAAGCCAAAAAAAGGTATGAACGATTGCCACTGACACTGAATAAGGCCTTCCTTATATACATATAGTTTAAAGATTTCGCAGTGAAAATTCTGAAAGACAGACTCTGAAGATCTCTGTGGAAGACATTCTATTAGACTGAACTTCGTATTATCTTTTCTAATCGGTCCTTGATTAGTAGTTGCGTAGAAGAAAAGCTCCACTTTTGGTCAAACCAATATACATCCGTGAAATTACGTGCTTGTATGGAACAGGTTATATTGGCGACATAAAGCGAGCTCATTCGAAACACATCTACAAACGTTACTCTACCTGGCTATCTAAGTAACTATACAAGTCATTCAAAAGTTAAATCTTAGGATATCTTGTTAATTCTGGTCAAACTGATATATCAGAACCCTGCTTTGAAATCATCTTAACAGTTAAGAGAATTAATTCAAAGAGAATATAGATCATAAACTTATGCATAGCAGAGGCTCTAGATTTCTATCTAGCCAAAGTTTTGTTTACAAAAACAGAATGTTCACTTTCTTATTCTGCCATTATTTTAACCTTCCATTCTCAATAATTCAATGCTTCTCACTCCTTTCCACATTTTAAAAACTATTAAGTCACTATCACAAAAATGAATAATTATTCTATTCTTCGTATTTATCAAGTAGAGAATTATCACTCACATATAAATCATTTTTAACCGAATATTTTTCACCAGCCGCAGTGTGCTACTAATAAATCTCTAAGTAAGCTACTTATGTGGATTTTGCGATAGTCTAACTGATAAACTAATGCTTGTGATTATATAGTTCACCTTAATGAAGAGAAAGCTGGTCTGATCTTAGGTGAATACATGTAACGTATGTATATAATTTATTACAACGTAATTGTCCAATGTTCTTTTTAACTAGCTACATAAACGACTTCAAGATGATCGAAATTCGAAAGTGTTTCCAATTTGATAACGCTAATGAAATCATGCACTGATATTAGTTTTGCAACTATTGAAAACCTAGTAGCATAAGACGGCCGCTTCATCATAGTTTGTGACAACCAAACAGTGCACATCAACAATCTTGCCACTGAGTATCGAACCCTTGATCAACAGACTGAGTGCTTGGCCTTTAGGGAACTGAGCTGCTGCCAATTATACGAAATTTTATCCGCGATTAATTTGCGATAGTGAGCGAAGGCCTTCCATTGTCTTTGGTCAGTACCTTGCTCACACCTGATCGGGTTGAATTCTACTGGTCACAATTTCACACTGCAATCTCAGAAATCTCTTAGGAACTGAGTATAGCGTTCAATTAGCAAGACTTATCATATTCATTAATAATTTAATGACATTTAATCTACAACACCTTTTATAACCTGTTACAACTAATCTTTGTTTACTTCTACTTGTCAACCTGATGACCAACAAAGACGAATATTAATATGAGTTTTCTAGACTTTTCTAATGTATAACCAGATGTTAGATAATATTATTCCGTTTTTAGAACAGTTTTCAACAGTAGACACTTCAAAAGAAAATTAAAAATAACAGAAGTTAAATAAAGTTTCTCAATTTTGTCACAAATTCGATACATCATTTGATATGTAAGCAAGATATTGGAATATGTATAGTTGTGTAAAAATTTACCAGATCCTGTTGATTCCATTCTAGATGCAGTGTTTACTGTATCACCAAACAAACAATATCGTGGCATTGTTAATCCAACTACACCAGCAACACATGATCCTAAAGTCAAAAATTCATAAATGAATTATACTTTTTAGTAAAGTATTAAATCTCTAAGATACTCATCATAATGCTTGTAAAATATTTAAAGGATTTTCATAAGATAAATATAGTTTAGTTTTGTCAAATGATTTAATCCCTATGAAGAAATTCAACTGAGACTTTACACACAACTGTATCAAGGAGTACCAATCAAAGAACTGAATTTCTATTTTCAAATTGTATATCTATTAAAGTTCCCTACTGTAGATTTATTTTAATAAAGTAATCATGTATTTATAAAGTGCGAAAATTAGTACGTATGCTTTTCTAAAATGGTCGGAATTTGTTGTGCTTTCAAGTACTATAAGACAAATGTAGAAGACCTAAAATGGTTAGCATGTTTTTATTCTAGACCATTCTTTTGTATAACTATAAATAAATTTTACAGCAAGTTTATGGTAGAATACTAGCCAATTAGAGACTGGCCAGTTGCAGTCCTAAACATCAATGGGAAGATTCAAACAAACAATACTAAGTGAACTGTTAGGAGATATTTTAATTCAAATTTTTCATAAATACAAATGAAATATATGTCTTAAAGGAATCTATAGGAGTAATGAATATTTTATTCTAAGAATTCTTTGTTCTAATCAAACATGGAGTATTTAGTAAAGCGGTTATTATTAAGAGAGACTAATCACAATCTGTGAAGAACCTATAGTATAGAAAAAAGTTAATTCCATCTGCTTCGATCAATACTACTGCTTGATGCATTAAAATAAGGGTAAAATTATGATTGATAGTCTCATTCAAGATAACAAAGTCACCAGTATTCCAAGTAGAATACAGCCAACTGAATCTTTTGGTTATTAACACAATATTAGTAAGTAGCACGATCACAATGTTTTGAAATAATTAATAATTAAAAGCTTGGGAATAACAACTCCAACTGAAAGGAATCAGTGAAGGTGAAGACCATTCAACATTTAGTTAGAAGTTATACATATATATTTACTGTTACAAAGAATACAGTATAAATGTTCTGAAACGATCAAAGATCCTATAGATCGATTTGTGGGTAGTAGGGGAGTTAAAAGCGCTTTTCGTCCTAGTAGGGACTTATCAGCTGAATGTCTCTGCATTCCGATGTTCACCATTTAAGGCTTTTTACACTTTCAGTACGAAGACATTCACGTGAATAACTCATAATCATGTTAAAATAATTTATATACCTGAATGCAATCCAATGCGTAAACGAAGTGGTACATCCGGCATATGACGAATTACAAATGTTCCACATTGACTCAATAGATCTAAAGCCATAGTAGCTATTTCTCCCGCATGCAATTGACCATTACGTATGGGTAAACCGGAGACGACCATGTATGCATCTCCAATTGTTTCAACCTTAATAAAAAAGCAAGTATAGTTTCATATAAATTCGATGCACTATCAATTTTGAATCATTTTATTGCATTAGAAAATTAGTTCATTATGCAGTAATCACCAATTGGTGTTTCAAAACTTATCAACGTACAGTAAATAGATGAATATATTTTTTGATTTAGGAGATAGTTTCATAAATCATTACATTAACTATAGAACATCACAAATTCTAGATTTCTCTTATGCAACTAATAAGTTGTGATGGAAGTCTGGATGAGCTGAATTGTAAAAAATATTTTCTCTGTGATATGCAAGGGGTAAAACTCATTACTTCCAACGTTAAATGCATTTTGTAGTTGAAATCATAGGTCAGTTGAAGCTGGACCACCATGGAAAACCTGAAAGCACCTGACGGCCATTTCGTCATATTGTGGGACTCCTCAGCAGTGCGCATCCACGATCCCGCCTCACAAGATTCCAACCCGGCTCAGTGGTCTAAAGTTTAGGCAGTCGCGCGTGAGACTGATAGGTCCTGGGTTCGAATCTCGCGAGAAGGGATCGTGGATGCGTACTGTTGAGGAATCCCACAATAGGATGAAACGGCCGTCAATTGCTTCCAGGTTTTTCATGGTGGTCTAGCTTCGATTGACTCATGATTTCAACAATAAAATTACTGAAATCTCTACAAAAACCTCTTTTGTTAAATGAATTTTTTTCAGCTTTACAACTAAGACTTTTGAATTTTTTAATATGAATAATCAAAGATTATCTAATGAGGTAAATTTCTCAAAAAAGTTTTTAAAAAAATTAATTAACTGAATGAATGTTCAAGATTTCAACACATTATTATATATTATCATAATATGAGAAGAGAAGGGAATAAGAAACTTGTGTAAGTATCATTACCAAGTTCTGGTTTGACATCGGGTAGATTTTCATAAATAAATAATATATTTGTAATATCCCAACCAATAGATTTCCTGACGTTTCGTGACTTAGTGTGAGCCACTTCTTCAGAGAACAAATAATTAAATTTGAGAGTGTACTCTTTCCAAGCTAAGAATCTTAGCAGTCAGGAATCAGTGTCTGATTAATTTTCATTCTTGATATATATTTGTGTTAAATTAAAAACTGTATTTTTCTAGCCCATGTTTTTTCAAAACTATTTTCTCACCCATTGAAACGCCTAGTTATAACATCAATAACTCCTTATTATTAGCGAAGCTGTTTTTTTATGAATTTTCACTCCAAACAAATTACTTCACTCTTCATGAAGGAGCATAGGCCGTCCACCAGCAGTCTTCATACAACACCGTCCTGGACAATCGTTTTCACTTTTTCCAGTTGCTATTCATCTGTTTGCTGTCTGCTTCTAATTCTCGATAAAGTGTGTTCTTCGGCCGTCCTCTTTTTCATTTCAAGTTTGAGTTTGTCTCGTGATGCGAACTAGTGATGTCCCATCCACTTTCAACGCCTAATTTCCTCTTCATCTTAAAGCTGGTTTGCTCTACCCCATTGTAGGCTATTACTGATGGTATCTGGTCAACGGAGATTGAGTATCTTGTTCTTCAAGTGTAGAAATATTGTCCTTGTTTTTCCAATCTTCGCCTTTACGTCTGCACCAGGTACTCCTTTTTCATCGATGGTGATACCCAGATACGTGAAACTGTCAACCTCTTCCAAAGTTTCTCCTTCAAGTGTGATTTAGTTGGTGTTCTCTGTGTTGCATTTGAGGATCTTGTTTCTTTCTTTGTGTATATTGAGGCCTACTGATTCAGAAATTGCTGCTGCACTAATTATCTTCATTTGCATTTGTTCATGTGTATGGCATAGAATGGCCAGGTCATCTGCGAAGTCCAAATCTTCTAAATGATTTTGAGTCGTCCATTGTATTCCACACTTTCTCTGAGAAGTCTAGGTCTCCATAATCCAGTCGACCACTAGAAGAAACAGGAAGGGGAAGAGTAGACAGCTTGTCTGATTCGGGTCGCCAATTGGAATGCGTCTGCCAGCTGTCCTCCATATAGGACTTTGCACTGCAGTCCGTTGTATGAGTTCTTGATGATGTTGACAATCTTCTCAGGAATTCCATGGTATCGAAGAAGTTTCAGTGATGTTCTCTTGTTCACACTGCAAAGGCCTTCTCATAGTCAATGAAGTTGATGTTTATTGACGAGTTCCACTTAATTGATTGTTCGACAATGATCCGCGGTGTGGTGATTTGATCTGCGCTTGACCGATCCTTACGGAATCCAGCCTGTTGATCTAGAAGTTGTGCCATGTCACAAACTGACAGAATTTATAAATACAAACTAGGGTATTCTGATATCAGCAATTTAAAGCAATACTTATAAATTCTAAGCAGGAAAATATATTTAAACCAAATAACACTTTTCAACATAGTTATAACATACGTATTTACAATTTACATCCATAGTTCATTCAAAACGCTTACTTTATATACATCATAAAAGTCAATTGTCGAATCAAACATTGTATAAAGATCGTTTAACAGATCAACAACTTGAAATGGTGTAGATAATGCAGATATTGTTGTAAAACCAACAATATCACTGAAATAGATTGTCACTTCATCAAATGCTTCAGGACAAACAGCTTTACCAGACATTAAAGTTTCAGCTACAACACTGTTTTAAATAATAATAAATAATAGAGTTTTGACAAAATGTAGATAGTGTCCAAGAATACAAGCATATTAAATTCAAAAGGGTTAATTATCGAAAGGAATTGAGAAAACACATCAAATAACATATATGGGAACTTCAATAATTTATGCCATTTTAAAATTAGTTATTCAACAATCAACCAATCTGAATAAACAGATATTCGAATGAACGTTTAATCTGACTTACGTAAAATTTCAAACTATACTTTTATCTTTTGATTTGACATGGTTTGTGTGTAAGTAAAACCAACTGACGAGTCTAAAACAAGACGAAACGTGCATCCTAATTTCTGTTCAAGCCACATTTGGTCTAATTTGTATATAATTTTATATGTATTACCCGAATGTGATAAAACTTCTCAGAGTAAAATGTAATTTGTCAGTCTATTTTGTCCTAGGTAGCTAAGTTGAAATCTAATAATCTACACAAAGATTTTTTATTTCGATCAGTGGTAATTATATTAAGGTAGACATAACCAAACTTCATCAGTCAACAATAACCTATTTGAAATCCACTTAGCGTTGAGCGTAGGACTATTGTTTAGTTAAGCAGGTTGGAGAGATTAGTTCTGAAACCTAACATATAGTAAAATTGATATTCATGACACTGATTTTTTTAAATTTTGATGATGCAATTTAGACATGGCCGCAAATATCCGACACCATATTTACTATACAATAGGTCAGTAGTTTGAAACGTTTGCAGTGTCATAATCATCCAATTTTTGTGCAATATCTGTGTAGTTTAACCTACTTATGGTGACAGATAAAATTTGTATGTTACATCAATCTCAAGTGGAATGCCTAACAAGAGAACATTGAACTGAGGAGAATAGCGAGAGAAATAGAAAGCCATTAGAATAACAACAGAATTGGGAAAATCATAAAGCATGTAAATGACAACTGAAGGAAGATGTGCAAATGATGTTTTTGATGTATGGCTTTTATATTTTACTATGGTATTCTGTAATTTGCACTAAATAATGTATTGGTGTTGACCACCTGAGTTCCCGTCCACTATGTTGTGACTTTAAGCTCGGCTAATTATCGCGTGATTTATTCGGCGATCGAAATATGACTTATTCAATCTTAGTACTGTGCTAGACCGATGACGTTCGACGGGTATGAGCAGCCTAGCATCTTTGTTGGTCCTTTATTCTCCTAGCCCATCCAGTTGTATCCAGAACGCCAATAACAACTCCCACTATGCGTATCATTTATTTCAAACACACTTAGTTTACAAAAAATTCGTCATCCAAATATGAATGGATTAAAGTAGTAGAGATTTTGATATGATTGTTAAAAAACTATATATTTCTTTGATGATTTTGATTCTTTCCCTGAAGAAGTCCAGACAACTTAGCTGGACGAAACGCTGGAATTATTTAAATTTCAATCGCTGAGACTATTTCAATTATAATTTTTCACATATAATGAATTCTCTATACTTGGCGCCCAATTATTGTCAAAGTATTTGTTCTAACCTTGACGAATATTCGTATAAACACTTAGTTTATATTACCGGCCAAACAAACTTTATTTATACAAGATCAAGCCAAAAAGTGGCTTTGAATGTGATAGACGGTAATTAATAAACTGAGTATAATTTAAGCACAGTAAATCGTATAATAATCTATTGGTCAAAATGAAGCTTATAATAAGAAGAATATAGATATGCATAATCCAGTTACTGAAGTTATACAATGGAGTATATATATATATATATATATATATATATATATATATATATTTAATAGTTCATTAATATTTCTCAGAAGTCACCCGTAATTTAATCTTCACTAGAACATAGTACACTACTTATGCAGTGGGATCAGTCGTGTTTGAGAAGACATAAAATCAATAAAAAAAGAACTAGAACAAATTCTTAGATGATCAGGACATTGAACCACCGTCTCACTAGTGCATGATGTCGAATACATATAAATTGTAAAATGATAGTAAGGCGATTGATGAGGGGGCAATGAATTCAACCAAAGATCAATAGCATTTATTGACACATTTCTTTCTGAACTTCTCAGAAACGTTTACTATAAATGTTCACACTACATTTTATTCTGATAACGCTATTTAGAAAGAAAACTCTTCATAATTAAACCATATTACTCAGAGTACCCAACTTCGTTAAACCAGTAACTAAATTTAATTATTGTATTTATTTAAGACTTACGGAGGAAGCATTCTTGCTATTAGTAATTCAGTCTTTTTCTTTTCAGTTTCCAATTCTTCTGTACGAACACGTACTTGATCTTCCAAGTCAGCAGAATACTTTTCCATCATCTTGAACATATGATCTACGATGTTGATTTTTCTAAAATAAACGAATCCGTTAAGACCTTTTCATATTGGTCTCAAATAATAATATAAATATTTATTAAGATATTTCTAAATAAAGCTTAGTATATGGTTCGAATGTCCTACACTTGTTGAGTTATTCACTTCATGTTTAATTTGCATATAAGGTGAGGACCTGTAAACTAAAGGGAATGAATATGTCATAGAAGCTCAAAAGAAAACTGGAGTAAATCTTCCTTTTTTGATTTGTGGCTCATGAAGTTATCAATATTAAATTGTTTGCTATCGATCTTAAACATGTAAAATTCATTGAAACGCTGAATGATCAAATACCAATTTATATGGTTAGCTAATCAGAAATAGCCAAATGAGAAGATCAATCGATTGTCATCGGAAGTGACCTGAAGTACAAGTACATATATTCGGCTAAGGAATAGATTGATTTTCTGTGGGGTAGAGTTCTATATATATATCAACGAGTATTTGTGCATTTTATTTAGCAGCCCAATAGAATTTTTCGTTCACTATTGTGTTCTTACTTAAATAGTTATTTGGGGGGTTAGCGCGTAGTACGTCGTGTATTAGTGTCATATTTCGGACACCTCCCATCACAACACCTATCATAATTGTTAATACCAGAACTTTAGATAATCTGAAATTTATCGATAGTTTAAGTTAACAGTTATTTTTTGAAGCACTTTTTTAAATGAAATTAGCTAAAGAAATAAAAATTTTAGTTTTAAAAGTAGCATCAGGCTTTTCAAACAAACATTTAAAAATGGATTTAAGTATTCACAAATTGATGGCTAATGTTTTGCATTTAGAGGTAGAAAAATAAATTCATTGTAATCATTTTAAGAAACCAGATAACATAGTACCCTATCATATGGTTAACCTTAAGTTTGTGCTGATGTTGTCGTTCAGAAGAACAGTGAAAGCTCCACGACCAAACCATCCAGATCAGAGAACAAAACTCCATCAAATAAACGTTAACCTGTAAGTTTATCTTTGTGAAAATCATGCTCTAGTTATAATATGAAACGAATTTGTTACGTAGAACAACAAAACCATGGTAACTTAACAGAAAACACATGTGACATACAAATTTAAAACAAGATTTATGAAAGTCGATATAGTAATGTTGATTACATTTTAACCAATATAAGGTCAAATGAAAAGTATGTACAATGGTGTTTATTGGCTTTCTGTTTATTTTTCGTATGTATTTCTGAGCGCATTTTGACTTCATGGATCCAAGTATAAGCTTATTTCGTGAAATTTAAATGATGGAAAAACTTTCATTGTGATGTTCAGAGTGTGGAAGGCTGACAATGGGCAGATTTTGCCAAAATATATTGAGTAGATCACTTTGAAACGGCTTACTACTTAATGTAACTTCTTTACTGGACTCACTAAAAAGAAGCAATTAGCCAAATTTTGTTCCATACATTTTCCTCATGTAAATTTATTGATGATTAAGGTCAGAATCATTCATTAAACTTACTTTCCTTGATTGAGTTGTCTAAGTTGTTGATAGATTTCTTCAAATGTTGGTCGCATTACAGGACTTTCTGCCCATGCACGTTTCATAAATTCTAAATAAGCTGGAGGAGCTTCAGACTGTGAAACCTTAATTTCCAAAATAATACATGAAAATTTTAAACATGAGAGGGAATTAAAAATTTCGTTATTTTAAGAAAAAAATTACTATCGGAAAAGGGTTTTGTGGTTATTATAGTAGTTTACTAATTGAGTTGATTAGTCAATTGAAGCTAGATCACCGTAGAAAGCCTAGAAACGCTGGACGGCCGATTCGTCCGATTGTAGGACTCCTCAACACTGAGCATCCACGACCCCACCCTGTGGGATTCGAACACAGAACCTATCAGTTCAGCGTGCGAACTCTTAAGCCAGATCACTTCTAAAATTTCTCTGGTGAACAATTTTTCTTGAGAAATGTTTGAGTACAGATGAACATCAGAAAGCCACTTTATTTTCATTGGAAACGCTTCAATAGTTCATGGTCTTACATTGAATAAAACATTAATTAGAAGAATTTGTATGTTATTTTTTAATAAGATTGTATTAAATATCATTCATTGATGAAATATTGACATTGTATACTGTTGTCTGTATGTATTCCCGAATTCGAATATACAATTACGTATTAGTGTACAAGAGATAAAATTACTACTTAAGGTTGGTGGTGTTTCGTAATCTAATTACTCAAGATGCATCTCAGGTTATTATTGTAGTGAACAAGAACATAAGTGGGGACAATCGAATGCATTTGAATATAAAATTACAGAATATCTAAGTAAAACATGAGAATCCTATTGCAAATACTTCATTCGCAAGGTGTTGATCAGTTGTCTCAAACTTAATTGTTCCTTTTGAAAATACCAGTCAATCGTCTCAGAATTTATTGTTCTTGCATTTCTATATTAACTGCTTTCTGTTTCTGTTCTTTCCTTCTCGATGTTCTTGAGGTTCTACTGTCAGAAATTTTATTTCTGACTAGCGTTATATGCTACTTATGTCGATATAAGTAACACATACATTATTAGTACATAAGTTTGAACATATATATATAACGGATAAAAATGATTATAGACTGATGCCGATTATAGCAAATCTCATGATGATGTGTAATCTGAAAATATCATACTTATTAAAACAAAATTTTACATTATGATACCATGGGAAACAATTACTAAAGTCATAAAGGAACTGTCGACTACATATAAGTCATAATATTGAAATGGTCACAATATATTTAGTACCTAAAGCCAGTTTAATTGACATTAAACTCAGCATTCTTTACCTCATTTACATTGAAGTGGTGTATAAAACTTAGTTGCACACTTCACAAACTAATTTGAGTACCGTTGTCATAATGGATTTACATGTTAATTTTGAAAATGTTTTAAGATTTTAGAAGTTATGTAAATTACAGAATTCACAGTGTACCTATTTGGTTTCTTTCTTTTAATAGTAATCAAAATCAAGAATGAATAATCATAATACTAGCCAATGACATAACTGAGAACAGTGTTATTCAGACCATGACTGTTGGTGAGTGAAATACAAACCCCTTTTATTATTTCGATTGTATGTACAATCTAGACTAGCTATAATGCAAAACTTTATTCCTTGGAAATAGCCTTTGAACTGATATGACTCGATACATAGTATAAAATTAGGATGAGATGTGAAGACATATTTACATGACCAAAATAAATTAAAATGAATTTCGCCTGAATAGAACCCATTATTTGATAATCAATAACTCCTATCATGGACACAAGTTTCCGACAGTCTAAAATCAATATATATATATATATATATATATATATATATATATATATGCATATATGTATATTTATCAGAAGGGGGTTTTGTGGACATTTAAGTGATTTCATGGAGTTCAGATCATGGGTCAACTGAAGCTAGACCATCATGGAAAACCTGGAAGCTCTGGACGGCCGTTTCGTCCTATTGTGGGACTCGTCAGCAGTGAGGGATCCTGGATGTGCACTGGTGAAGAGTCTCACGATAGGACAAAACGGCCGTCCAGTGGTTTTAGGTTTTCCATGGTGGTCTAGCTTCAATTGACTCATGATCTCAACAATATATATATATATATATATATATATATATATTACTGACCAATTCAATTATTTGTTAGGATCGCGGTAACAACTAATATAGTAATATTTCAATACTTACTTTCGGTCGACACAGTGGTGGTGGTTTACGAACTTTAGTTAATATTTCTGATGCAGTTAATCCAAGCATTCCATAAGGTTCATCTCGTGTAATAATTTCTTGCATTACAATAGCGAATGAATAAACATCACCTTTCGGGCTGCCAGTATAAATATTTGTTTCTTCACGTAAATGTTCTGGTGCTGTCCATAACCATTCTGGATTTATTGTTTCAATAGAAAACGAAAAGGAAACATATACATATAAATTAGATTTTAGAAAGAATTTCTGAAAATTCTAGATGAAGGTTGTATAATATCGTGAATTCGTTAGATTTTGACATTATCACCGTTGAATACCGGTTTAGTTGTCTTGAAATTACGTGCTTATACACGAGGTCGAATGTGCAGGGTTCATTTCCCGGATGTCGATTGCAGATACGCAACTCTGGAGAGTCCCATACTGCGACTGAACATCCATCCAGTACTCCAAGGTTTTGGATGTTTTTCTAATCAAAATAAGTTTGTGGTTTAAACTATGAAAATTAGTGATTTTCCGATCTAGAGTCAATTCCTTGAGTTTACCGATGATTGGCCTACAAATAGATATTTGACGTTTATTGAGTGCGTATGGTCCTAAATTTAAGTGAAATATTCCAAATTTGCTTCATAACGAAACAATTCAAAAATTGGTTTTTATTGTATCAAATAATGGTTGATTGAATGATGGATTTACTCAAGAAATTTGTATCAGCAGTTACAGAAGTCTGACAATTGAAGCGATAATATTACTGTTTTAAAAACCAACTCAGCAATGAAAATTTTGAAAATCACATTAAGTTTGCCGATTGATCACTTTAATTCCTTAATTTTACAGTGTTTAGAAAATATACAAGCCAACAAATCTTATTAATGTACAATACTCTTCGAATAAGTATCATTTTTGTATTGGTCACAGAATATGAACACTCCTTATAATAAAAGCACTAGAGATGATCATCATTTTAATTTATTTCCCACAGTAAGTGTTTGTAAATAGATATCGGAGCCTAGTATAACTATGTACAACATATGCAAGTCAACAACACTTCACTAAAGAATGTTAGAATACAGTGTAACTGGCCATCAAGCATTGTGAATAGAAACAATTTTTGTGAAAATAATAACCCAGAATTTAGACTGATATCATGAATGCATCATTGTTAGACCACCATTGAAAAACTGAAAGCACTGGAGAGTCGAAGGTTCTGGGTTCGAGTCCCGTGTGAGGGATCGCGTATGTGCATTGTCGAGTCCCATAATTGGACGGAATGGACATTCAGTGCTTCCAGATTTTCAACAGTGTTCCAACATTGATTGATTCATGATCTTAACTGAGACTCAACAACCTCCACAATCCTCTACTGAGAATAATAAAGGAATAAACTGAAACCGAATTACCAAGCATAGGAGTGCAAAATGAGAATGAAAGTAAATAATTTATTAAATAAATAAAATTATGTTAAAAACTGATCCAACACATTAATAATAAATATATGATTTGTGATATCTCGGTGAGCAGAAAACTGTATTTCTGACGTCTCGTGACTTCATCTAAGCCGCCTCTTTAGATTAAATAAATAGTACATAGGAAACAATGCAGAATAATTTAAGTACAATCGCAATCATTATATATCTGAACATTTCAATGTCAAGTTGTTTTCGCTTAAGGTGAATATTTACAATATGTCACTATAATAATTTGTGCGTCAGAATGTGGGTATGAAAAATGTATTTTAATGTAATATGGAGTGTGGCGGGTTCTACTGATGTTGACAGATATAATTAGTATAAATCATCAATCGAAAGTGAAATGTCTGGAAGTAGAAGGTTGAAAAAATCGAAAAGAAAAGAACGAGAACAGAGATTGATTGGTATGGAAATGAAGGATCAATAAAACCTGAGACAAATAATGAACATTTTGAAAACTAAGAATTACCTGTATGGTTCTTAGATTTTAGCTAGATGTTCTTTAACGTTATATCAGAATATATTTGGTTCTCTCCACCTGTGTTCTCGTTCACTACAGACGTACATTTACTCATTTGGTCAATACTACTGATCTTTGACGTATAGTCAGTGTTTAGATCAATTCGGTCATCTTTAGTGACTCCAATGATATTAACAAATCATTTGTTTCTTCATAATACATTTAAGTTAATAATTATTGACGAGACTATAATTTATAGATGAACCAATCACGTATAGGATAACAGGTCTTGGATCTTGGCGCAAAATTCATTTATCCATTGGACTAAATAGAATTTTGACATTATAGTTGATGTCAGTTTGTGATGAAAATCCTAAATCTGATTTCTAACTTTAATCATCAACTGTAAATCCTAATTCTAATTCCTCACAGAGGTTTATAACCCTCATTTGTTCCTGGTTATTAGGTGGATACTCTCAAGGTCAGTTTAGCGTCTCTCAAATGTCGTCCATAACTTATAAGCTCACCTAATTATTTTGATTATTTATTTATTTATTTATTTATACACATACATATTGGTACAAAAGGGCATCAGATACATATGCACCACACAAAATAATGAAAATAGGAAGAGAAGGGATGAAAAGATAAGGCGGACTGAAATGTACAACCGGAAAACTCTTTCAGCTAAGAAAATTAGAACCACTCTTTATGTAGAAAGTAAAAGAAAAAACTACAGGCTTGCCACTGGCTTCTATTTTGAACCATATCTGATAACGTCCCTAGCTACTATGTTGCACCATCTCTCGGACCCCAACCAGGGAATCGTGAAGAACCAACAAAAGCTATCTTTTTGCATCTTTCATACCACGACACCATGCCATACACTGACCTTCTCTCCACTTTTTCCAACCAGTCCCAGAGTCGGCAAATAATGCACGACGTGGAAGTCTCTGGGACGACATTCGTAGAACAAGTCCAAGCCACCGAAGTTGGTGTTTCAAGATGGTGACACCAATTGAATTATTGTCTTTGCACCTGAACACACGATGCCGAACGTCTGCATTACTAACATAGTGTTGCCACTGGGTGTCAGCAATCCTTCGGAGACAACGATGATCGAACACAGAGAGTCGTCTAACATCCTCAACTCGGAGAGGCCAGGTTTCACAAGCATAGAGCAAAACTGCTCTCACCGACGAGTTGTAGATCCAACCTTTTACAGCCAGACTAACATCACGAAGGCGCCAAAGATGGCACAGATTGGCATAAGCCGCTCAGACTTTCATTATACGTGCATCAATCTCATCATTCACGCCACCACCAGCACTTATATAGCTACCTAGATACACGAACTTCTTAACTACTTCAATCTGCTCAACATCCAGGGTGAGTACAGGATTAGAATCCTGCCAGTCTTGTAGAAGTACTTTGCACTTAGAGGGTGCAAAGCACATAAACACAAATACTTGATAATAATATTCAGATATGGATTTATATAAATAAACTCTTGTTGTAAGATCAGTTAAATAATCATTTGATAAAAATATAAAAACAACAAAATAAATAATAAACTTTACTGTCACATACCTTCATCTTTCATCTTTCTGTTAGTACCATAAATACCAAAAATTTCTGGTAATCCATAATCGGTTATTTTTACAACCCATCGACCATCTACACAACAATTTGTAGATTTAAGCCAACCATGTTTTTTAATTGGACATGAATGAATATATCTCATACCCTTTTGAATAAATAAATAAATATATTTATATAATGGTTCATTTGCTATACAATGGATATTGTTGCAATTGTAATTTTGATATATCACAAATACTATTTAGATGTTAATGTATAGTAAGAATGCAAATAATCGCAAGAATACATTAATATTATATAGTTGAAATCATGAGTCGATTGAAGCTAGACCACCATGGTAAACCTGGAAGCACTGGACGACAGTTTCGTCCCATTGCGGAACTCCTCAGCAGTGCGCATCCACGATCCCGCCTCACGAGATTGGAACCCAGGACCTATGAGTTTCGCGCGTGAGCACTTAATCACTAGACCACTGGGCCGGCATTCAACGGTGTTATTGTCTAACTTCAACCAATCCACGAAATTGTGCCACCGTCAAACATTGTCTTCAGTAAGTTACTATCTCACAACAGACTTGGTTGAACTTCAATGGTCACTGCTTCTCATTAGAACTCTAGGAAATACCTCATGGAGCCAGTCACTAGTTAGCATACATTTAAGCATTTGTATTCCGATTACAGAAAACAATAAAAATGAGTCTGCCATTAAGAAAAAATTGCTATGCAATACTTCCAGGTTTTCCATCATCGTCTAGATCCAATCGACTCAGGAAGTCAACTATTAAATTACTATAATATCCATAAAACCCCTTTCTGATAATAAAAAGTTACTTTAAATGACTATTGCAAGAAAATTACATTTGTACAAGATTCAGCCAAATGTGGCTGTGAATATGGGAGGCAGTAATAATAAGAGGGACAAAAGTATGAATAGTTTAGTTAATAACAGTTATACAATAGGAAATATACATATCATATTGGTCCATAAAAAGTCCTCAAAAGTTACCATTCATGATTCTCTTCCCGATATAACAAGTTCAGTATGTGAGTTTCATTCTCACATAAAGATTTGTAATCAGTACATGTTATCTCAAATCCCAACATATTAATATTTAATAAACAACTGCATCTGTCATCTTTCACAGATATCAATGTAGTAGTAAAATTATTTTTAATTCTTCGTTGTTACCATTCACAAAGACATTGAATCCGTTTCTGTTAAAATATGTGCATCTTGAGCAGATTTCAAGCCCGAAATATGCATGCAAAAACGAGACGTCCAATATGTCATCCTTTCTTGGCCCTAATTCCCTTCTGTAACATATATTCACCATACAACTATAAATATGAATGTACAGCTTAAGCAAATGATTTCGTTAAAAAAAGCCTGCAAATGCCCTGGTACGGCCGAGAATGCGGAGGGTCCGCCCTCTTTCTCGAAATGCTCTCACACGATAACGCGTATACACCCTCTACCAGGGAAGTCTTACACACTACCTTCTCGCTCAGAAGGTGTTTTTTATGAAACTGAGAGGACAAAAAGCGAATGTCCGGCGCTTTAACCGGATTGTTGGACACGGAAAGTCCACCTAGGGGAGTTGGAAAACCCTGATTCTAAACCAATGGTGCACATGGGCTCTAGTATCCTGAAGGAACAATTGGAGTATGAATCAATCATTGGTCACCGACTACCATGGGACTGCATCTCCTCACGATTCTCCACTATATTGTGGATCAGACTTTTAGGTCAAAGGCTCCGGGTGTGGCCCTTTAAGATAAGCACTTGCTTCGGTCTGGGCACCCGGGCAGTATCATAATTCTCACACAATTAAATGAAATGACAAATTTTTGTGTGGCGCATATATATATATATATATATATATATTCACTGAATGTTCTTCATTTTTCTTCGTTGATACAATCGGTTATTTAAAGATTTGGATTTACTTTTATTCATTTGTATAAGATTCAATCCCTTAAAAATATTTTCAAAGGTATTTCTGAAAGATATTTCTGAAAGATACGTTCGAATTCAATCTGCGGGATCGTAAATGCGCACCAGTGAGGAGCTCCGTACTAAGACAAAACGCCCGTCCAGTGATTTCAGATTTTCAATTATGGTCCAACTTAGATCAACTCGTGAATCGAACTGTGGAAATACTGCAATCACTATTTTTCGTTCATTTTTTTTGTTTTAAACAGTATGACAGTTATTCTGATTCGAAAGAAGTCTTACAAAGGAACTAATATTTATTCTCAAATAAAACGTTCAAAATATCACTCACTTTGACAACATCCGTTATTAAGGAAAGTTTGAATTCCCAATCTAAATTTATGGACTCTTTTTTGATTATATCCTTGAAAGAAAGAAAATGAACAGATTTTGGTATTGGTACAGTGTTTTATTGATAGTATAAAACCAAAACGAGTAACACAATGAATTAAGTAATTTTTAGAACTTTTGCATGTAGATAACTATATTACTTAAAGTTAGACGCCTTATAAATTATATTCATACAAACATTATATATATGTGTATATACAATGTTCATATGCATACTTTAGGAGGATTTATTCAAAATCAAGTTATTGTGGTGTGTGCTACTGATCTTAGGAGGTATTAGTAGTATGTATCATCAATCAATAGTGAAATTCCTGGAGGCAGAATGTTAAGAAGACCACAGAAAAGAAAACGAGAACAGAGAATGATTGGTGTGAAGATGAAGGAACAATCAAGTCTGAGACAATTGACTGATATTTTTTGCAAGTGAAGTATTTACGATATAGTGCTCAGATTTTTCTAAGATGTTCTGTAATTTTGTATCCAAATATATTTGATTACCCCCACTTTTGTTTTCATTGACCATATTATTACCCCTGCTTTGATTAACAGGATTTTGATTTTTTTTCAATACATGGATAATATTCATCAAAAACTAGGAAACGATCTCATCAATATATACCACACTGTTTATTACCAATGAGTAACAATCATTAGTTAGTGATCCATCAGTTTCTCCCTATGAATCGCGATATATATTATTTACTAACATTTCGATAACATTCATATACCTAAAGTTTACGAGAAGATAAAAATTGCCGTTCCTATCAGCGTTTTATTCATTGAAATCCATTTATTCACGGTTTGTTATATGATCATTCAGATGTTAGACTGAATGTTGAAACTGACTTTATTCACTACTTTATGTCTGGTTACAATAAGAAATAGTCGATACCAAAAATAGAAATTGTTGTGATAAGTTCAATTTTCCTTATACATATTTAAGTAAGTTTATATGACATTCATTCAAGGACAAGAAACTTTACTGGTTTGTGACATTGTATTGTTATCGTTCATTAAGGGGTGCATCTGTGAAGTTCCTTTATTCATTCATTTTCTGGTCTGAGCTTTTGATTTGACAGGGCTATTATCAACTTATTTTACTATAGAGGAATTTTATTTAATACTACATCAACAAGTAATTTTGATTTTATACGTTATGTTTCTAAATATTGATGTATAAATATTTAGTGTTCCTGCATATCTGACTCCAATTTGATCGTATGATTATTGTTCTCGACTTATATACATGCTGCCAATCCTGGCATATAATTATTGACTTAACTTGCGTTAGTGAATAACGGAATTACACGAGTCAAATACAAGAATGAAGTATTTAATACGTATATTTTGTTTAATCGTTGATCAGCACAAACAATCAGAGACAGAGGCAAGCGAAACAAATTAGAGAAAGCATGTTATCTAATTTACTTCAATTAAGGGTTACTCAATATTTATAGTCAAATCAAAGCGAGGCAAGGTATAGACTAAGCAAATGTAATTAATAGGATTCAAGCAGATACGTTTACACAAACATGATAGTGATCATAATAATACAAAGAAATAGATAAATTGTTAACGTTTGGGTAACGCTGTTAAATAAGGAGCTTGACATAACAACCGAAACTACAAATATACATATTTTAAAACAAAAAAAGGACATTCTATTTCATAACTTCTCATCAGAGTTAACATTTACAAGTTTAAACTAATGATATAATTTGACTTAGTATTGTTTGTTCGAATCTTCTCATTGATGTTTAGGACTGCAGCTGATCAGTCTCTTATTAGCATATGTGCCTCGATATAGCCTTAATTCACAAGAATTATAAGCAAAGATGGATGGTGTTTAGCAGTGGAATCCACGACGCGCGTTTCGTCGTATTTGGGAATCGTCAGCTGGATGTATTGGCATCTGAGTAGATGTTCACTCTGGGACTCGAACATAGTAGCTTTCGCTTCAAACGCCATCGCGTTATCCACTCAGCTACTGAGTCATGATAGCCAGTTGCCAGTTGCAGTCCTAAACATCAATGGGAAGATTCAAACAAACGATACTAAGTGAATATAAACTTCACCCCATTGCACAAGCAAGTGGCTATCAGGACTGAGTAGCTGAGTGGATAACGCGATGGTGCTTGAAGCGAAAGCTACTGTGTTCGAGTCCCAGAGTGAACATCAACTCTGAGATGAAGATAAATCCAGCTGATGAGTCCCAAATAGGACGAAACGCGCGTCCTGAATTCCACTGCTAGATGCTATCCATCTTTGCTTATAATGATTTATTTGGTAATAAAATGAGTTTGTTTACAGTAGTTCCTTAATGAATGATCCATTTCATAATTTACATTTATTTTAATACCTTAAATTAATTAATCTCATTAAGTTGAGTTTAAGTGTGAAGAAATCTCAACAGAACACTATGAATTCATCTTAATCAATAAATATTGTCATTTTCACTTTGTTTGAATAATAACTGAATTAGATAAATTTGATCAAATGAATTATAGCTATCAATGGTGACCGGAAGGTGAATGTCTTCTTTTCTTTCCTGGCATTGTCATAGTGAATGAGAACATAAGTGGGGCAATCGTATTTATTTTAAAACAAAATTGTAGCCTTCTACTTTCAGGCATTTGACTTTCGATTGATGACACATTAGTAGTACACACACCACATTGTCAGCTGTATGCCTCAACACTCCACTAGGTTAGTTGTCACAATTTAACTAAAACCCAGTGTTATTTGTTTTGAATACCGATGGGTTATCCATTGAGCTAATGAATCCAGTCGCTCATTGATTTGTTGTTTAAATAATTATCAGTAAAAGCTTGAATTATTCTATAATGAATACTTAAAATTGATGAAAAACCAGCCATAATCCGGTTAATAATACCAGCAAGTGATATATGATAATTCTGAGTATCTCTTTTCGAAAATAACGCAAAGTTGTCTGAATGGATTGTTTAATTTTACTTACAATCATCAATTTATCACCTGTATTATTATTGATCAGTTCTTTTCAAATGTCAATATTTTAATTTGGGCTGTGAAATTTACACTTAAATAGGTGGTGCATTTGTGTCTGAGTATTCCTGAAATGCACGAAACTTTAATTCATTTTTCTATTAGTTGCCTGAATCTTCCCACTGATGTTTAGGACTGCAATTGATCATTCTCTTATTGGCATATATGCATCCTATGTGGAATGCCTCGATATTACCTTTAGTCGTAAGCATTATAAGCAAAGATAGATGATGGTTAGCAATGGAATCAAAAACGCTTTTCTTCGTCTTATTTAGGACTTATAATCTGGATGTACCAGCATCCTAAAGTTGATGTTCATTTCGGAACTGGAATGTGCGTCCTGGATTCCATCGTTAGCCACCATCATCACAGATTATATACAAAACTTTGTCTAAACCAAGTATACTAAAAAGGTAAAAAAAAGATTCAACTAATAAGAAGTTTTATTTTTATTTTTAATCTAAATATTTCAATTTAAACGAATGAATGCTTCTTAAGACATGTAGAGGGGAAGAACACACATGAAAAACAACAATGTTCTTTTTTGAATAGTTTCACTTATTTAAAGAAAACAACACACAATTCATCAAATGTAAAACTAGTTTTTTATATTTTACTTTCTGGTTGAAATATTCACAACAAAAGGTTCTTTCCTATATAGTATTGTATAAATCACGAAAGAAACTAAACTTTCATAGAAACAAAAATAAAACGCCTGTGTTTTAAATGTAATTGAAGGGAAAAAAATGTCCAACTACTATTTTCATTACATGATTGAATGGTAATCATATGCAGATTTTTTTGAAAAAAAAAGTTTATTTCATTGATGAAATTACTCAGTCAAAGCAAGAGATGAAACGTTCAATATCTTCTTGGAAACAAAATGTTGCCAATTCTATATTCGAATAATTACGATATTCAAAAGTTAAAACACAAAAAAAAATAAACCTGGAAAATATGTATTGATACGAACTATATCTATAGTAAACAAGTCTCATCATCATTGTAAACGTTGTTATAGATACAAGGCGTGGTGAATTATCCCAATAGAATGTATACAGTACCTGCCTATACTAGATTATTTGCATAAATGTATATTACTATCGAATGTTATATATATATATATAACTTTTGCGTGTTTATCAAACTGAATAAACAATTAGATGTAACCTTAACTGTAAAGTTCAGCATTTCAAAGTATTCAACAAAAAAAAAGAAGAGAATACAGTTTCAGGTGTGTTTCTGTCTTTATTCTATATATACCTCTTTTTTGAAATATTCTTTATTGAATGTATAAAAAAAAGAATCTCAAGACAAATTCAAAGAGTATGACATATAGTGATAGATAAATTTTATATCAATATGACTGAATATTGATAGGATATTTAAGGAAGGAAGAAAGGCTTTCATCTCTTCTTTTTCCAAATTTCAGGATGAATTTACTTCATATAATTAAGTTGGTTCATCTTAAGCATTATAATAAAGGTTCATGACAATTCAGTAAAGAAAAGTTTCTTCTCGACTATATCATTTATTCGAACTGTACAGTCGTAATGTGGTTTATTAACAGATAAAGTAATCTACTTAAAAAATAGGAGAGTTACATAATTTCAGATATTAAAAGTGGGTTGCATAACAATCGATTTGAATCAAATGAATGGAGTGTCTTACAAAGATATTCGTACGTACTTGATATCGTATATTAGGGGGTAGTCATTTTTTATTTGATCTTAATTAAGCTGACACTCTCGTAAGCTTGAATTTGCTACTCTAATAGTTGTTAGCAAACACATTATTAGTAACTGACGTGGAATGGAACTATGGGGAGTGTTTTCTTGATAACGTTATATTATTTAATACCTAATAATGAGAATGGTAATATCGGTCAGCGGAGTTATCAACTGATATCCAAGACTGACAGGTTGATACTTAGGGTTTGATTGATGACATTAGTTTTGCTTTACGTTGAGTTTACTGAAAAATCTAATCATTTTAATTTTAAGCTAAGGATTAATGAATGAAGAAACTGAGAATTTTTGTATTTTGCTACCTTAAACTGAAGTGAAAACCAAAAGATGCAATATAATATACGTTAAATTGTAAAAAAAAGTTATTTATAGGTTGTATGAATTGTATGAAACAAAATACGAGAACAAAGATTATCATAGGCTTATTACCCAATCAACATCAAACTCAATATTTATCCGTAGTGAATCGATTACGATAGATAAAAGGGATAGATTACATGTATCATCATTTCATCATCATCATTATGAAAGCATACATTGGATGAAATGGATATTGAAAGTCTTTTAATATAATATAAACTTTGCAAAGTAATTAGGCTGATGAAACTCTCTAATACATATACTGATCTAGTTTAATATTGAATACTGTTTGAGTAAACTGTAAAATTCTCGGATAAATTTAAATAATTTAAATAATACAATTGATTTCGATGGTACAAAAAACCTTTCAAAAAGCCTTCAATTCTTACTAGGAGAGACAAACAGCTGAAGCCTTATACATATGCGCTAATCCAAACAGTATTAATAGGAGAGATGGAATACAATTAGCTGTGCCATGGCAGCTAATCATTAATAAGTAATAGCCTGAACTCCTTTCCGTTTAATCTATCTCGTATTATCTAAGTGACAACAATAACATTCAATGATTGTAATCGGTTGTCTTATCGGATTTCGTTAAACAATTAATTGGAACATTAAAATAACACAAATATTCAGTTTCAAATTACATTCTTTCTCTTCGAATTTCAATCTTTTATTTTGTTTATTTATCTTCATTTTATACATGAGATGACATGTATGATTCATATCATATATTAAAGATTGTACTGGGTTCGACTCCCAGAGTGAACATCAACATCAACATCTACTCAGATGCAAATACATCCAGCTGACGAGTCCCAAATAGGACAAAATGCGTGCCCTGGATTCCACTGCTAGCCACTATCCATCTTTGCTTACAATGCTTGTGAATTAAGGCAATATCGAGGCAATACTCACAGTATGTACATATGACAATTAGAGTCTGACCAGTTGCAGTCCTAAACATCAGTGGGAAGATTCAAACAAGTAATACTAAGTGAATTTAAAAATTGAATGTTTTCTTAAAATTTCACTGACAGGAGTCAATATATATTGTGAATGAAATATCTGCTCTCTACATATATACAATATGCTATCTTAACACGTATCATTTTACATCACAAATCTCTTACACACTAATACATATACCTAGTTTAGACAATTTTTAACGTTGATTGGATGACCTATGCAGTGTACAATGAACCAAAGAACCATGTACCTATTTATATTCGATCATAATTCCTTGAAAATGCATATATATATATATATATATATATAATTTACAATAATGAAATAACACTCTTCTATTAGATACGTTACGTAATAATTATATAATGACATACAATTCGGCAAGTTCGTCATCGAATAACAGAACACCATCCGTCGTGGTTGAGCAAAGGACAGGTAAAGGTGATTAAGAGTTCTATTCTCGCTCACTTGGTGGACACAGGTCCTCAAGTTGAACTGAATAAAACTTTTAAAATTATCTACCATATTCCATCAAATTTGCCGCATGGTTTACGAGTTCGTCTGTTGCCCATAGCTGAAGCCATCGCAATCCATATTCACAAACCTAACCTTTGTATCCAAAAAAAGTTTGTACAACCACTCTCGCTACCTTGACCATCGGTATGGCTGAGTTTGTAGCTGAACTTTGGTAAACAACTATTTTATTCCTTCCATTTTTGTATTTTACTTATTCTCTACATCCGTCTCTTGATTCTTACATAACTATTTTATTACTGACCATTCATCAAAATATTTTGTTAGTTCTTCCTTCTCTTTTATATATTATGTAACGTAGCAACAGCTTGATTTTCGAATAGTTATTTTGATTAGTATTAATCCTCTTTCTTCCAAATAATTAATGTTAGTTTAAAATCGATATGTCATCGTATAATTATTACGTAACGTATCTACTTGAGGAGTGTCATTTCATTATTGTAAATCATATATATATATTAATGTAGAGCCATGATGAAAAACTAATTGAAAAGAAATATCCATCTTTCATAGTTGAAATCGAGTCAATTGAATCTAAACCAGTATGGAAAACCTGGAAGCACTGGACGGCCGTTTCGTCTTATTGTGGGACTCCTCACCAGTGCACATCCACGACCTCGTCTTGAGAGATTTGAACCCATGACCTACCAGTCTCGCGCCAGAGCACTTAACTGGTAGACCATTTGTGACATAAGTTTTATTCAGAAGAAAAAGAAAAAACAGAAAAAAATTAAACCAGATAAAAAAAGAAACATATTTTACTTACTTTTAGGCTTCCTCTTGTACAATGATCAAATACTAGACATAACGCACTAATATCAACATAACAACCAATTAATGGATTGACATTTTCATTACGTATCTCTCTTAATAAACGTACATGATCTAAAAATTTACTTTTTAATGCAGCATTATTCAATTCTAAACGTTTTATATAAATTAAACTATTCTAGAATATAGTTGATAGGAAAGAAAAAAGAAAGGGGGGGGGAGAAAACAAAACAAAATCATGATAAGATTCATTAGAAAGTTGATTAGCGTAACATATTATGTATATTAAAGTTTAATTTACGATTGATCTTATTCAGGTTTCCGAGTTAATTGATGAAACACTATAGTGACCCCAGTGGTTAAACGGATGATTCTACGTATATATTCAAACGTCGAATCTCAATTGTATTGGATTTTAAGAAACAAAAGATAGAACCAATGGCTAATTTACTGATTTTTAGTGGCCCAACATCAGACCGTTTCTCATCGTTATCGAAATATATTTATATGTTGTCAATCTTCTTAATATAATTGTCGACTTAACTAGCGTTGATAAATAACGGAATCAAATAAGCCTAATACGAGAATGGATTTTGAATATGTATATTTCATATGTATGTATGTATGTTATATATTGTTGATCGGAAAGCGAAGCAAAACAATATGACGTGCAGAGAAGAAGGAGAGTGAGCAATCGTAATTTAACCGATCGTGAATCGATATTTATAGTCGAACAAAAGTAAATTACAGACATGTGATGAATAGGATAAGAAATGCACACATATGCTTATATAAAAACACCCAAGGTTGATAAGTGAATAAGTAACAAGGTCAAAGTATAACTTAAGAAGAATGAATAAATTGACCTGTTCGGAAGCAAGAATAAGTTATGTGGACTTAATATAGCAACCGAAACTACAAATTCTCATTGTTGTATAAATATATGAGGAAAATGTAACTGTTTGTATGTATAAAATCTTCAAACATGCTATCACGGCTATGCGTTATTTAACAGTTAACATACGAATAGTCGATCATAAAATATATTGTTATGTTTCTAGTCATAAAATTGATTTCCAAAGCTTCGATTGAATCATGAACTCAACTATTAAATTATCATAATATCCACAAAAAGCCCCTTCTAAAGCTTAGCAGAGAGAGCTAAGAGTCATTGGTCCATATCTTATTGTTTCAGCTTTTGATATGATACAGATGTGTTTAGAACCTTGATATATAATGTTTATTCGATTGACATAAGCATAGAGAGACTTGTATTCTTCATGGTTGAACTCACGAACTGTTTTTAACTAGACCATCATCGAGAGCCTTAAAGCACTAGATGGTCATTTCGTTCTAGTTTGCGACTTCCTTATAGTGGTTATTCACTAACTCGCACTCGAGAATTGAACCTAGGACCTTCAATCATGAACACGAATACTTAACTTCTAGACCACTGAGCCGACGTACAGCGGTGTTAATTTCAAACTTCAATTAATACCCGATACTCCGTCACATCCATCTATTTCATGGGGTGGATAAATGTCTTACACGATACACAATTAGAACTCATATGGTCACAAATTCTCACTAGAACTATAGGAGTTGCACTTTAAACCTAGTCACGAGTGTGTACATGATTATCGTAAATATGGATGATTTTTAGAAATTGAAGAGGAATCCCATCCCATGATAAAACAGTCATTGACTGCCCCTAGGTTTTCACTTGTGAAGAAATATAATAATAATTTGTCAAAATTGGCTCTAATTTAAATGTACGTAATTACCTTCTTGTTCAATTTACTATATACGTTCAAAATTATTTGGTGTATCATTCAAGTGTTGTATAAATGACCCTCAATAATTAGTTTCTTGATGCTTAAATAGTAGAGGTTTGTAAACAATAGACAGTAGACAGGGGAGAAATCACATACTATATTGATTCATAGTCAATATCACTATTAACTGATGTCTATTTTGTTGAAGAAATGAATAGTTCTACAGATTTTACAAAAAGGATGATGATACGATTGCTAGTTGCCACTTTCACTTGCTAAGTGACTTCAGTTGGGGTTTAGTTAGAAACCAGCAAGCTATGGATGGATGTGTACACTTGGCAAAACGCCACTATTTGCATGTGCCCACGACACAGTGACCTCTACATTTCACGTGGAATCAATTGAAGTTATAACTAAACGAGCATCTAATCCCATAAGGATTATGAACTCAATAAATGATCCATGGTAATCTATCGAATTTCAAATTATATCGAAAACATGTGAATATTTGAGTACTTACATTATAACGTGCAACATTTGTATCTTCAATTCCATCACCACTCATAACTGACACCAATGATCTGGCTTGATTATCTATTTTACCTTGATTTATATGACTAGTTGTTGATCCATTAAGTTTTGTTTCACTAGTCATTGTTGGAAAACGTAGATCAACATTACTCTGCAATTGTTGTTTTTTAATCAGATAATCAGTAAAGTATAAACAATTAATTATCATCAATATACATTGTAAATGAATTAGAATTATGTACATTTTGATAGTTTACATGTACAATTGAACTTTATTTACAGATTGTATGATAGTTATCATGAAGCAAACAACAAAAATACTAACAAATAATATCTCAAACAATAATTTCTATTTAAAAAGTTGAGATCATGAATCAATTGAAGTTAGACCACCATGAAAAATCTGGAAGCACTAGAAGGCCGTTTCGTTCTATCACGAGACTCCTCAGCAGTGCGCATCCACGATCCCGCCTCACGAGATTCGAACCCAGGACCTATGGGTTACACGCGCGAGCGCTTAACCACTAGACCACTGGACCGGCATTCAACGGTGTTAATGTCTAACTTCAACTGATCCACGAAATCGGGAAACACACGCCACCCCTTCTGATAATAATTTATATGTTATATTTTTCAACCTTTTATATATTTATATAATACAGTCATTGGTCGATCAAGAAATCTATCTCTTTTGACTGGAAGTATGAATAGTTTTCAACCGCTTACTTAACATGTAAATGTAGACTAATTCCAATTAAACATTATTCATACTGTTTGTTTTCATACCGTCTGTACTCAACAAAATATTCTAATAGTGTATTGTTATTTTATATTAGATAAATGAGTTATATAAATTTATATCGGTTTCTTTGTATGTTTGACAACTTGGTTGTTTACTTATTGGATTCCAACTTTTGAATTTACCGACTTCACAAAATTCGATTTCTTAATCTTCACATCAGTTTCTTTATCTAACTCTATCCGGTGTTTGATGTATGGTAATTTAATTTATATTCATTTGTGCAATGCTGATTCGATCCTTGAATTTAGATTACAATATATAGTTGACTTTTATTACTCGATGAATCCTACTGATTCATGAAATTAAACGAAATTTTGATATCGGATCCGTATTTTTCGATATCTGTGGGATATGGGTTTATATCTAACAGACTAGAAACATTTGTTGACACATGATTATTAGTAGAAAAAAATGATGATAAATTTTCGTACAGGGTGTAGTGACATTAATTCCAGACCACAGAATAGCTGAAGCAGAATACATAATAATTAGGAAAACTTACATTGATTGTTGAACACATGGAGATCAGGAAAATTCAACGTGCGAACACTTAATCGGGACAGCATGGTTTGGTCATGAAGGTGTGTACACTCTATGTAGCCCTTTGCTTTTTATATTAAATATATTACTTTATCACCACTATGAACATATTCTGTGGTGGTTCTTGAAGGCAAAATTACTGACTATCACGATAGGACAATTCACCATAGACAATGACGTGACTTCAACGTAAGATCTTATAGATTAGTTGGTCATATTATAACACGTTCTTATTATTGAAGTAGGCCTATTAGTCTGGCAAAATTGATAAGTACATGATTGCCAACCTAGAACTAATTCTTGCGATCGAGCCAATATCAGCAAAATAAATGTTTTGAATAATTTAATTTTATTAACAACTGGCGACTATACTTCGTAATGGACACGTTACAGTTGAAAAAATTTTTGCAACTTAAATGATCCCAGCCTGGTGCTTTCACGTGATATTGATGTTTACTCCAAGTTCCTAAATCTTTCAATAATATTCATATTTCGATGTGTGCTACTCATGTAGACAGCCATGAGTAGTATATATCATCAATCGAAGGTGGAATGTGTGGAGGTAGAAGATTGAGAAAATTGAAGAGAAGAGAATGAGAGCAGAGAGCGATTGGTATGGAAATGAAGGAACAGAAAAGTCTAAGACGATTGGTGCACATTAAGCTGTCCCCACCTGTGTTCTCCTTCACCACAATTTTATTATGGTTTAATATAAGGTTATTGAGATATAAATCTGTATCCAGTGTTTTAACAGGTAACAAACGTAAATATTTCAAAATAAGGTGGATCTTATCATCTCCAATTTTCATTTTATTATCGACAACTTAATCAGTACTTCAGTAAATATACATTGGCAACCTATAGTACTAAGCATTCCAGATAGGACATATTCAATTGATTATAATGTCACATAACGAATAAACTTCATCATGAAGTGACGATTATTACATGGAAAGATCTGTACATACTACTTACACGAATATTCAATTGATCGTAAAAAAATTCAAAATAAATTTATCTATACAAATCCAGTAAATAACAATAACAAAATATTGAACCATTCGAGAATATACATTTATGCTTGACATATGACCGATGCCTTATATGTTCCCATGCAACTACAAAATATTGAAAACTAATGCTTTTCACATTTAAAATACATTCATTGAATGATAATTTGAAACATAAATCATATAACTTACTGGTGTGGTATGTTTAACTGTTTTATGAGTTTTCATGAATACAACATCATCTGGATAAAGAATTAATTTATTAGGTCCTTCACGATACATTTTTCGTCGTCGGTAACATCTGGAAATTATGAAGTACAATTAGTATGGGCTTTTTTTATTTGATTGAAATAGTTGTGTATTCATTAGTATCATTTACTTATGGTGTCGATTTATCCTAATGTAGCTAAATATAGATTTATATTTTAAAAGAAAACACAACTTCTGTAATTATTTACTCAAATTGGTAACCTAAATTTGTAGCATCCAGTTAATGAATAAAGAAAACATTAAACCATCCTTTTCAACAAAAGTTAGATAATGGGTGCCTAAAAATGGCAATAATTATTACGATTATCTTCATAACTTTCACTTGTCCACGGTATCTTGAAGAATATGTGAAAATAAAATGAGAATTATTGGATGAAATGCAGCAACTAATTTTAAGTTAAACATAGTGTTG
The DNA here is from genome assembly GCA_944470415.2 of Schistosoma rodhaini. NCBI lineage: Eukaryota > Metazoa > Platyhelminthes > Trematoda > Strigeidida > Schistosomatidae > Schistosoma > Schistosoma rodhaini. The sequence goes on from OX104037.1 coordinate 34,667,146, forward strand.
TGTGATCTACTTATATCCACATAAGTAGTATATGGTGATGGTCAGACATAGAATGTATTTTGGCAGAAGATCGATAAGGAAAGAACAGGAATGAAGCGCAATTTGTAGGAATATGCATAAACAATGAAATCAGAGAAGACGGACTGATATTTGCAGAAGGAGCAGTTAAGATTGAGACAATTGATTGTTATTTTGCAAATTAACTGTTGACTGTACGGTTATCAGAATTTAATGAGATAGTCTGTAATTTGTGCCTTAGTACATTCGATTGTCCCCATCCGTGTTCTTGTTCACTACAATAGTATGTAAAGTATACTTTCCAAGTTGGAATGTGACATTTATAGATTAGTGAATTCAATTTCATTTCTGAGTAATAACATCCGAAACCAAGTAGAGTGACAAACTAATTTGTTAATTGCTATAATAGTTAACATTGTGTATTTATTGAAGACAAAAGTCAAGAAGTCTGAAACCTTGTTTTCTTGGGAACTTGGTTTTGACAGGTAAACGTAACAGAAATTTGAATTGAACTTATTTCTTCAGTAAGATTTTACTTTATGTCATCCGGTATAACAGTCATAGTTGCTGCTACTGAACCTTTCAGAAACCAACTAAACTAGGATATTTAGTTATATAGTCTTAAGTATGTATCGAATTCTGTCGATCAACACTAAGCACTAGAAGGCATTATAGTGATTGTTTGACCACCATTTAAAACCTGGGAGCACTGGATGGCCGTCTGATCCTAGTATCGTATTCCTCTGTATTGGGCATGCACGATCCTGCACGCGTGATTTGGACCCATAACCTTCTGTCTCTCACGCGAATGTTTAACCTCTAGACCATTGAATCTCTATCCAACAGTCTAACTTAAACCAATCCACGCTATTGAGCGACCATCTTCCATTGTCTTCCATGTGTAACTGTCTCACACTCAACACACTTGAGTTCCAGTGGTCACAGCCTCTCACTAGAGCAAGTATCTCCGTTAGCTGATAAATTATTCTGTAATACAATATGTACTTATTTAAGCCTTCTTTTTCAAATTCAGTTATCAATGACCTTTCCATCTGTAAATCCTCTCAGTCTATTTGTTTAATACGGATAGCTTTATTAAAATCTTTCAAAACTGATCCGTCCTATAAAGATAATATAATAAAATGTATCTAATGAATGGAAAATCAACAAATGTGTATTAGAGAAAGCGAGTGAGCGAGCGAGCGAGCGAACGGTGGAGAGAACTACTGATAAACTTGAAAACAAAAGCATGCCCTTTGTCATAAAAAATTTTTTCCAAAGGATCAATTCCCATAAAATAAAAGATCATGAGCACTTTTAAATTTATCTAATGTGCAATAGTAGTAGCTATTTGGGATTTGCCAAAAAAAAAAGGAAATCAAATAGAACAATAAATGGAGAGCAAAAATTGAAAAAAAAGTGATCAAAACATAAATAAGTATTATATATTATTATTAATAAAAAGAAGGAGGGGGGTGTTAAATGAAAAGAGAATGATATACATTTCCAATGATCATATAAATTTCAGGCTTATTTGTTTGTTTGTTTTGTGATTGTGCTTATTTGGAATAATCTATGGGAAGAATAGGGTGTAACTATACCAAAAAGTAAAAATCAGTTTAGGATAATAATAATAATAATGATACCAAAAAAAAAACTATTCGATCTGATTGTAGATTTTCAATGATTGTTGTATATTGAAAATTGTTTATTCAATATATACTTTTAGGGTTTATAAAAAAGCTTTCCTGTTGATAATCATAATGGAATTATTAGGGCATACATGTATTATTGATACGATTAATAGTACTTTTAATGAATATTATAGTCTACAAATTTATTATTACCATCATACTAATGAGGGATTGACAAGTGACTTGTATTCCCTAATCAAGATATACGATGATAATGATCATTTGTTGCTAGTTTTTCACAAACAGTTTAGTAACTGACTAAGTGTTTGTCGGTACGGCTTAATATAGTTTAAGTCAGTGGATAAGGCGAAGAAATGATTAAGATGAAAACGAAGGATACTTAAGTAACAGTATTGATGATTACAAAAATGAAATTTGAATTATAGTAGTAGCAGTCAATACACGATTTGAGAAAGAATAAATGTAATTGACGATAAAGGATTATACAACAATTTTTGGAGTTAGGGATTTGAATACGGCATCAGTCTGGATTATTAAGCTCTTTATCCCTTCAGTGACCAATTGAATTTCTTGATCTGGACAATGTTGGAATTATTCCATCCAGTCCGTATACCGCCCAGTATTACAAGTCGAAACATGTAATGTCTAGACGTATGTAACAGTTGTTATGACCACTTCTCTAAATGATGATTCATAACATTAATGGTTTGCTAATTACTTTTCTGGCCCAATGATTTACAACTAATCACCCTTTTACTCCGTTGACGATTCTCTACGTGACTAGTGTCTAAAGGCATCTTTAAAATTTGCATGTTGGAAAATCGTAAAGTTATGTAGAATATTTTAAATTCTCTGTTCTGTAACCAGCAGGTTTACTCGACTATACCACGTAGATACGATTTAGAAAAGGCAGGTTTGATTGTTATTTATATTTCTTCAAATACTAATCAAACATGGTTGAGGTGACTTTTTGGATAAATAAATCAGTTTACATGCTTATCTATTTCATTTCGTTTGGTTGAATTAGACAACCCTACAACTAACCGTTTGAATTAGATGGGGATGAATGAATTCCAAGCATTCTTCCACTATTATTGAAGCCATGTTAACACCGTGATCAAAGAGAACCATTCCATTTCCGTACTGTAGGTCAATTAAGGTGGTTTAGTTGACAAGCCAGGCTCAGAGGAATCAAATAAAGATGAATTTACTTATGGAAACATATTTAATAAAAATAGGCAAGTTGACACTACTTGCAACAAAGTGTTCAAGCGTCAGTTGTTTATCCATTTAGACATTACCAGTAGTACTCAAATAAAGACAATCAGTAGCCTTTCAACAAAATCGATATACTTTTTTATGACAAATCTTCCTGTTGAAGAATTCAACTCTTATTTTCAAGCCAATGAACATGGCTATAGTTGGAATATTGCTTAGAATCTACTCACTTCCTATCATTATTTCATCATGAAATTAATTAATAAAGTCAACTATTAAAGATGAGCCATGAATTAGCGGTTATGTGGTTCAGTTCTAAAGTTTTCTACAACAAATATTCATTTCCATGACATAGGTCGAACCCAGAAACATTGACATATTCAAGAGCATAACTTATTTCAACCACTGGATTAGCTAACTTGAGATATAACTCACGCTTTTTACAATGATTTTTTTTTTGAGATTATAAGTATAAATCTATCATCAGCTGTCCTATTTCCTTTTCAAGTTTTGATTTCTGGATAACAATTTCTCTATGGACAAAGTTGTAATGAAGAGATTAAATATCTTGTTTTATTTTGAAAATTTCTTAAATATTCTGAAGCATTAATTTTATCTGCTGTATATATGGGCTAATGAGGTGTGACAACTTGGTCCGATGCACCTATGTGCCTGGTCCTACATTGTAGCTAACTAACTGACTAATCTGTTGTATATTACGTTTGTTTAATAACAGTTTTGCGTAGTTTTTTAGTTATTTGTATCCTTATTATCTGATTACTCACCTACTCATCAAAAAAAACTTCAAAATGTCTTTTTCGGTGCCTAAATAGAATTCTCTGATCTTTACACCCATTTTTCTATTTATCGCTGAACAAACTTGAACTATTCGTTTAAAGATGTTTAATCATTTAAAGATTTAATTGTAGTTGAATACTATTTAGCAGTAGGATCCAAGATGAGATTATTTTCATAGTGAAAACATGTCAAATAGATGAGATCTTTTCAAATTATAAGGTTCATGAACTTGATTGTAATATAGAGTTATAGTAGTCCAATATAGAATAGAAATGTGGCCAAAGTTTATCTCAGGGTGAAGTTCAATTAGTACACTACGAATTATATCCTTATATATGAATAATAAAGCAGACGAAATATTGAAAATATAACTTGTTAGTTGGAATAGTATTCAGTGAGAGGAAATCCTCTATCCCCAACATACGGCCAGAAGCTGGACGATGTACGTTTTGGAAAGCAGCCTCACTAGATGAACCAGGAAAATGACAAAGAAAATTTATTTGCGTAGCTGGTGGAGTCATACACAATGAGGTAGTTTGATCATTCATCTGTCATGAGGATATGTTCGAGAAATAACAACGGTAAAGTGTCAGTTATTCGCGTTTATCCTTATATGTGAATAATAAAGCAGATGAAATATTGAAAATATAACCTAAATTAGTTTTCTTATGACATGAATAAATGATTTCAAAACTAACCTTGCTAATAAGAAGGCAATTAATGAAAATGCTATTGTAGCTGTTAATACTGACATGAATATGAGGGCCATAACTATTCCATTATCTGAAGAAATAAATAAAGAATTTTAAAGGCAATAAAGACAACATATTGAATGAATTAGATTATTCTTATGTTAAATTTAATTTCCTTTAATATAACTGCTGATACCTTATTAGTTTAAAGCCTTAATATATTCACAAAAAATACTAGAAATTGGTTAGAGTTGTACTGTGGTGTGTGGTGTTACTGATGTCGACAGATATAAGTAGTATATATCATCGATTGAACGTGGAATGCCTGGAGGCAGAAGATTAAGCAGATTGAAGGAAAGAGAACAGGAACTGAGAATAATTGGTGTGGAAACGAAGGGAAAATGAAGTCTGAGACGATTGATTGACATCTTGCAAATGAAATATCTACTATATGGTTATCAGATTTCACTAAGATGTTTTGGAATTTTGTATTCAAATACATTTGGTTGTTCCCACTTGTGTTCTCGTTCACTACAATATTACAATTTGAATTAATTGAAGTTAGATAGGTACTATACATCAAATTTTTCATTAACGTAATCATTATTAATGAGACTGAAGGAAATTACATTGGAAAAATACAGTAGAAAACCAGTTCGATTATGATATTTACAAGTGACATGGTCTAATGTTTCATTGTTTTATAGTTTAAATCAAGGAATAATCTTAGTTAAACGACTTTTAATAAATTGGCAGTACTGGACAGACGATTTGAACTAATACTGAGTTACTCAGTAGTGTAAATTCATAAATCTATTTAGGATCGAACCTATAAACTTCAGGTTTCATTGCAAGTGCCTAGCCTTTGAACAATTGACACATCACCCATAAATTAACATGTCTGATTTCAATCAATATACGTGGAAACGGTCATTTTATATAATAAATGCCTTTACTACAGTTTCGATGCTAATAACTTCAACTAATTAAAAACTGAAATTTTATCTACCAGCTACTTAATTAGATCGAATAGCTTCATAGAATTTGGGCGCCGAGTTGATGTAAGAAATAAGCTTGGACCAGGTTGCCAGGCGAAACGTTGGATTTACTTCAAAATTCCATCACTTAGATTTTACAAATATAATATTCCTATTTAACAGCTACTTATTAGTTTTCAATAAATACGAAATATCAAGAAATTAACCATTCTAAATATTAGATTAGATAATTCGGGAAAACTGGTGAATTCTCGCGAAAACTACAATTAGGAATATATGTATTTATCAAATGGAACCAATTAACAGAATACATACTGAGAAAGGTTTGATTTCAACATCTAAACTTACTTGGAATACATTCTGTAGTTGTCGTAGTTTGTTGTAATGTAGCACTTAACTGCCAATCACTTCCTAATACCATACTACTAACATTGTAATCTGGCCAAATCATTGATGAAAATATCTCTAAGCATACAGTATCATCAGTAATATTGTTAATTGTAGTATTAGTAATATTCATTGATGAATTCGAAATATCAACATTACATGTGTATGCATTAATTAAATAAAAATCTAATGCAGCTTGACTTTGTTCTGGATGTTCATGAAATTGTATAGCTAAACTTAAATCTGACTTTATTGGAATTTTCAATGTTGCATTGTTTAATGATCCATAGAAACCATTATCTTCTGGTAGTTGTGATAATTGTTGTGCCTGTTCCATCTGTTGTATATGATGTTTAAAATTACATATTGTCATGCCCAAAGTTAATTTCATTGCTAAATAATCTTTCTGTTTATGGTACATGAAAAAAACAAGGAAAACTTTAAAGAATGAAGCTATTATGATTGAAAAATGGATCAATAGTTAAAATGGAATTAAAACTTGTAAAATTCTACTCGTAATTAGTAATTGGTCATACACCAAACATCATCTGGTTGGTCTATGAATTATTGCCCGCAAATGCCCTGGCACGATCGAGAGTGGGGAGGGTCCGCTCTCCCTCTCGAAACGCTCTCACATGACCATGCGTATATAGTCTCTGTCAGGGAAGTCCTAATCACTGCCTTCTCGCACCCCGGGAGTTATTTACGAAATTGAGTGGACGAAAAGAGAATGTCCGGCACTTTAACCGAGTTCGCGGACAGGAAAAGTCTACCTAGAGGAGTTGGAAAACCCTGATTCCAAACCAATGGTGCACATAGGCTCCAGTATCCTGAGGGAACAAATGGCGTATGAATCAATCATAGGTCACCGGCTACTATGGGACTGCATCTCCTCACGATGATCCATTGCCTTGTAGACCAGACATTTAGGTCGAAGGCTAGAGGTGTGGCCCCATATACAAACCACCTGTTTCAGTCTGAGCACCTGGGCAGTATCCCAGCCCTCACACAAATCAAATGAGATTTGTGTGGCACATATGTATCTGATGTTTCCTTGTACCAATATTTATGTGTTTAAATAAATAAATAAATAAAATGTTTTCAATTTCATTCTTCGTTGGTATTTCTAGTCTATTGACTATGTATATCCCATCAGGAACTGCATTTGTCATAGTAAATATTTAGGTGCGAACTCACTATATTCCTTTTGTTTAAACAGCGTTCTGTGAGTTTAATGGTTTACCCGTAAAGCTTTAATTCCTTTTTAGGCCATTTTTTTGCACAAAACTAAAAATTAGGATAAACAATAAGAATTTCTAAACAAATGAATGACAAGCAGAAATTCATAGTGGCTAGCAATGGAATAGAGGACGCGCGTGTCGTCCTATTTGAAGCAAACAGTACTGGATTCGAATCCACGAATGAACATCAACTCTCAGATGCAAGTACATCCAGCTGAAGTGGTTTAGCTCAAATTTACTTATAAATTCAACTCAATTTACTTTTAATATAATAAACAACATTGTTATTTCTTTCATACCTGATTTAAATATTCATCGGTTAAATGTAATTTTGAACCATATGGATGTGATGTTAAAACAAATGCATAATTTATAAGTGTTGAATAATCACCATCTATATTCTGTGCATTATATTTCCATACTTTAAGTATATCATATGAGAATAAAGACATATCATATGCTATAAACATAATTGTTTTTAATATATTCTGATCCCATTGATAAATATATTTTAATAAGGTAGAATAGAATGAAAGTTGAGCGATTACAATACAAGCTAATTCATTTAAACAAAATTAAGAAAAGAAAAGAAGAAACGAATACAATCGATTATCAATTAATCAGTAGAACGATATTGAATGAAGTATGTTATAAAAAAAAGAGTCCCATAATAGGACGAAACGGCCGTCTAGTACTTCCAGGTTTTCCCTAGTGGTCTAGATTCAATTGACTGACGTTTTCAACGAAGAAAAAAATGTTCATGTTTCATAAATATCTGCTCTTACTACAAAATTGTTATTATGTAATAAATAAGAAGTTGATTTAGTTCATTTACAGTTACCTTCTGTATTCATGGGTTTCTATTTCTAGAATAATCATATACATATTTTATAATAATGGCTATTTACATAGATACAAGGAAAATTACATATATATGTATATGTACTAACGTTTTTAAGTGATAAAAACATTTATGTGATATGAAATCACCTATAGGAATATGAATGTCTTGCACACTATAGGTGTGTGCAAACACTTCCTTAGATTTTTTTTTCATTTTGTTAGAGACAGTAATAATAATTAAATCAGCTGTGGTTCCTTAGATTGTAAACGCTACATGGATAACTGTAGTACTTCTGGAGCTAATACATGCCTTGAATCCCTGACCCGCAAGGGGACGGGTTCATTTATTAGAACAGAACCAATCGGGTGCTTCGGTTGTGCCTGTTACATTCTGTGATGACTTTGGTTAACAGTTATAATCTTTCATCATAGAATATATATATATATATAAATACTGGTTAACTACCATGTTCATGTTTACATCATTCTTTAGTCAGTTTGTTCAAAACCAGCCTAAGCTATAACACAAACTTTGCTAAATAATAATTTGAGCCCAAACTAATGACTTTAATTTTATTGATAATCATAAGTACTAAGATAATTTTAATAAGTAATATTGTGATAATTAGTTCTTCTTACATTCTATTACTGACTTCAAACATTGAAAATATCAGAATCATATAGGTACATATCTTTTATCAGTATGAGTTTATGATTGTTAAGTTTTTGATCGAGATCATGAATCGATCTCTGTTAAATCACCATTGAAAACCTGGAAACACTGGACAGCCATTTTGTCCTGGTATGGGACTCCTCAGCAGAGCGTTCGCGCACTAGATCTTAGATCCTAGGTTCTAATCTTGTGTGCGAGTTCATAGATGTTCACTGCTGTGGAGTCATATACTAGGACGAAATGGCCGTTCAGTGCTTCCAGGATTTCAATGGTAGTCTACGATTGATCGATTCATGATCTTTATCGAAATCAGATCTTTCGAGTTGATTGAATGATTCTAAGTTTGAGGTGATATGTCAAAATTATTCTCAGAGTATTTATCTTTATTCATTCAAAATGTCAAATTAAAAAAGATTATTGTCATTTATAATAGATTTTTACAGTGAACAGTTATTGGTTGTATACCATTTGTCTAATTAATGTTTTTAAAAAAACAAAGGTTTTAGTTGTTGGTGATTAGGAAATCCTTGGAACTGACATACTTTTATAATTCCCTTAATTAAAAGTGTCTACGTTTATGACAATGACTTAAATGTTTGAAATGATCTGACATTTTTCTGTACTTTGAATGATTGAATTTACAGTACTTCCGTCATTAATTTGATTAGTGTACACATAGGAAAATCGTGTGATGTTGTGATACATTTCCATGTTCTTGAATCACAATTTCTGTTTCATGCTCTTTATGTTTTTTTTTGTTCTCTGTTCGATCATCTGTTCGATACAGGTAGTAGAAGGAGAAAGTCAGGGTTTATGGTAGACATCTCTTTTAGATCATTAAAACCATGGTTTCTTTAACACTGGAGAATAAATGGAAGTGGAATTGAACTAATCTACTTTTTGTGTTTATTAACACACTGATTCTTAGTTGTTTAATTCGAATTCTGATTTATTCTGTAATCATATTGTGATTATTGAAAGATTACTTCATGATTGGTATGCTCTTTTGATCTAGGAGTGATTATCTGAGATAAAGTTGAAGAATTATAATCAAGTATTTTATGTCTAAGATTTTCTTGCGGTGGCTCATAAAAGAATGGATTCCGTTACAGGAGTACATAGTATCACAGATAGCTGTTTAAAAATTTGAAATAAATTTTAGACTCTATAATACTTCAAGACACAACGATTAACTGAAGTCGGCTTGCCTTTTGATCTTACTGTTCTAATTTGAAGACTCAAAATGAAAGAACAAATAAAGTTCAAAGGTTGTTTTCCCGCTTTTTCCCAAGTTGAAAATAGAGAAGCATGAGGGATATAAAAGATTATAAGGTTGAATGTTGATTTCACATCCAGCCTATAGCAATAATGTATGTAACTAATTACATTTATGTTGATTTAAGCGATTAAGACGCAACAAATTAACCCGTTATATTTTTTTGAGTATGTGTAGATCATCAACATGAATTAGTTATATCTCTAGAAATTTAGACAAGGACAAAATATGTGTTTACTGTTTCCCGTTTTTTACGTGTCGGTACTTTGATACCGAACTGTAACGATAGCTAATTTCAGATCAACTTAAAGTTTAATAGTTGAATTCATGATTTGATTAAAGCTAGACCATCACGGAAAACGTTGAAGCCCTGAACGGCCGTTTTGCCCTAGTATGGGACTCTTCATCAGTGCGCATCCAAGGTCCAACTCGTGAGATTCCAACAGAGTACCTCCGGTGTCATTTGTGAACCGTTAACATCTAGACCATTGAGCCGGCATACTGCGGTGTTAATTTGTCGCTTCAACCGATCAACAAAATTGCGCCACTATCCACCATTGTCTTCTGTGAGTTACTATCTCACAGCAGACATGATTGAACTCCACTGGTCACGCCTCCACACTAAAACTTCAGGAAATACCTTTTGATGCCAGTTATCACTGAGGAGTTCCATACTAAGACAAAACAGCCGTCCAGTGCTTCAAGGTTATTCATGAATCCAACTATTATAAACTATTACAATCTCCACAAAACTCTCTTTTCTGATAAGAACTTATAGTTATCAAAATAATTCAATAATATTAATATAATACATACCAGAAATGTCTACATTTCCTATTTGTAATATATTTGTTATATTCTTTTCTTTATTATTCCATTTATATATTGCTTTAACAGATATACCAGTATTGCCACCATTATATAATAGATAAGCTAATTGATTAATAAATATTCCTAATGGATCATTATTATTATGATTATATACATTACTACTACTACTACTACTATCATATATAATTAATATATTTAATCTATTTAAATATTGTAATAGTTTAATTAAAGCAATGGATAATTGATATTTATTAGCACCAATAGTTAAACTTTGAATATTTGTAAAATTATTATTATCATTCTGATCATTCTGATGAGTATATGTATTATTATAACAATATGATTGATATGTTATACTACTTATTAATGGACATTGATAAGTAGTATGATATATTAATGTTGTCATTAATGATGATTTGAAACAATCAATATATGATAACATCAATAATTGATTTATTTGATTACATAATATTGAATGATATGGACCTATCATTATATTATAATATATTTTATTATTATCATTATTTATAATTTGGGTATATTGTTGAATTTGTTTATATAATGTTAACATATTTATAAATGTATTATTAGTTAATATACAATCGGTAATAGGAATGATATATTGTTCAATATTACTACTATTATTAGTAGTATCGTTAGAGGCCCAATTAATTGTTATTTGTTTATTTAATTGAATTGTATCTTCAATACTAGCGGTATAATCAAATAATTCATTCAATAATAAACAATCATTATTTGGTATTAAAATAAATAATCTTAAATAATAATGATTTAATTGACTCTGATTTTGTATTTGTGATATAGTAAAATATATAGTAGTATATATATAAAATATAAAAATGATAACTTTCATAATTTGTAATTATATTTGGATATATATATGTAGGGGTAGATATAGATATACCTTAATTACTTCTTTGGAAGTAGTATTAGTAATAATGATAATAATAATAATGAATAAAAGAATAATAATGGTACTGCTATTAGTAATAATTGAGATGACAATATTGGGATAGTGATTAAATTTGTAATATATAAATTCATATCATTAATTATTCTTGTTACTATGAGCATATTTTATGAAATGAACTGATAATCTGTTGTGTTTTTTGTGAAAAAAATAAAATAAAACTGTTCATCATCTCTCTCCCCCCTCTCTCTCTATACATACATATGTAGATTGATTTAAATAGAATAAGATCGGTTCCTAACCATTTAATCTGTGTAAATTGTATAGTGATATATAAATGTACCTTTTTGTTTTTTGTTACTATGCAAAATAAATGATAATGATTATTGATATGATTCCTGAAATTGTCTTATTATTAGATAATGGATTATATGTTATGTAGTAATGTAACTGTAGCTAAGATAATAGTTTGGAATGAAAAATGAGTTATGAATGATAGTTCTTTTTGTCGTTATGAGTCTGATTTACGAATTATTTATACCTATCGTTATCCTTTTTATTCTGTTTTTTTGTTGTTGATAAAACTAAGTGGAAAATTTAAATTAAGGTAACGCCTCATTAATACGAATCAGTTTCAGTTATATTTAATTGGTTCTTCGATATATCTCTATTATTAGTTTGTTTATATGTTTGTTTTTAAATGTTACCTTGAAATCCTGATGAAAATTTAAAAAAAGTTTGAATTGAATAATTGAAAAAAAAAATTGTATATTATATCTATTGGTATACAGGCAAGCATAAGTATTCTTGTACTTACTGACTTACTAACTCTTGGTACTCCTTCTGAAAGAACATAGGCCGTTCACCAGTATTCTTTATCCAACTCTGTCCTGGACAATTCTTTCTACTTGTTTCTGGTTTTTATGCATCCTTGTCATGTCTGCTTCCAATTCTCGACAAAGTAGGTTCTTCGGCCTTCCTCTTTTCCATTTTCCTTCAGGATTCCAAGTTAGGGCTTGCCTATTCACTTCCAGTACATTTTCCTAATTTCCTGTTCACTTGGAAGCTGGTTTGTTCTCTCACTCAGTAGGCTTTTACTAATGGTATCTAGTCAACGGAGATTGAGTATCTTGAGTAAACAATTCTTTGTAAATACTTGTACATTTTTGATGATGGTTGTGGTAATTCTCCACATTTCAGCTCCGTGCAGTAGGACTAACTGTCTCGACGTTCGTATTGAAGGTTTTCACTTTGATCGGTCGACAGATAAATGTTTTGAGTTCTATATATTCTTCAACTTTAGGAATGTTGTCCTTCTTTTTCCAATCTTCCCCTTTACGTCTGCATCAGATCCTCCTTGTTCATCAATTATGCTGTCTAGGTATGTAAAACTGTCAACGACTTCCAGAGTTTCGCCATCAAGTTTGATTCGGTCAGTGTTCTGAGTGTTATATTTAAGGATATTGCCTGATGATGCATAGACTGCTGCTACGCTAGTTGTCTTTATCTGTATTTGTTTATATGTATGGAATAGAAGAGCTAAGTGATCTACGAATTCCAAATCTTATAATTGATTTTGAGTTGTAAATTGTATTCCGTGTTACCTCTCAGATGTTGAGGTCTTCATTATCCAGTCAACCGTCAAAAGAAAGAGAAAGGGAGAAAATAAGCAGCTTGGTCGGACTCAGAAATACTCTGGTAAAGAAAACAAATTTACGAAATCAGTTAGATTCCCTTGATTAAAGTGTAGGGTTTCAATCCAGAATAACAGTCTATTGATATAACTATGAGTATTCGAGTGAGATTGTTTAATTTCATAATTTACAACATGCATTTATCTTATTTAGATAACCAATGAATATCGGAAAGTAGAGGATAGCTGTCTCTTCTGAGTATGGGTTTCTTCAAATATATATTACATGTAATCAAATTAAAAAAATATATAAAATCATAGTTTGAAGCATAGGATCGTTTCAAAATCACAAAATGAGCCAAAACTTAGTTTTTTTTTAAATCACCTTACATTGAACATTTAAATGAGCTCTTTACATGTACATTCACCCTTACTTCTAAGATTATGTTACTCACCTCCATGTACGTGTATATAAATAAACATGTTAACTGGTAGGTACAATGATATGTGACACTACTGTTTATATGCTATTAGAATTTTTGATGAAACGTGGATTTTCTTTTTCTCATATAAGTAAAGTAACAAGCTGGTTGGCGATCAAACTTTGTTTAAATGTATCAAACTTGAATTTGTATAAAATGATACTTTATAGATTATGGTGAATGGATTACCGTTAAGCCATCCGAGGTTTAACGATATCTATATGTAAAACTATAGGGAAAATGTTCTTCATAGGACTCTAATTTGGTTTGTTGATAAATTTAATAACATTATGTTCATACAACTTGAGAAGCGGTATATTACAGATTTCAAACACCTGTAAAAGTACGTGGTATGCTTATTGCTCTTCCCATGCGTCCATCGTTGTCAAGCTTGTTGGTGGCTTTCTTGTGATATATTTTAATATTAAAGTATAGTTTTATTGCTATCTGAAAGAGAGATGTAGCTAAATTCGTTCCTTGTAGACTTTTGTATTTAGTGCACGTTTGTTTGTCAATTACAATAAATCAGTATGAAGAATTTGTAGAGATTGTAGTATTTTCATAATGGAAATCATTAGTCGATATAAGCTACACCATAATTGAAAGATCATGAATTGACTGAAGTTAGAAATTGTCACCTTTAAATCACAATTCAGTGATCTAGAGGTTAAACATTCGCTTGAGAAACCGAAGGCTTTTGGTTCGAGTCACGCGAGTGGAATTAAGGATGCGAACTGTTGAAGAGTGCCATAATAGGATGAAACAGCTGTCCAGTGCTTACAGGTTTTTAATGGTGATCTGGCCTAGATAGGTCCATGATTTAAACTGTGAGAATTACATCAAAGTTAGTAAACGTCATTTAAATTATTTCCAAGTGAATTTTATGTCTTCTCACGACCGATTTCGAAAATAGTAGAGAACAACGCACAAAACTATCATCGTGGATCATTCATTTGGATCGTTTTAGAAGAAGTGGCTTTTAATTATTAACCGACATCACCTGGAGAACTGTTGGCAACTAAACTGTAATACTCAGTACTTTTATCCTCGGTTGAAGCACTGTGTGCTATTGGAAGAGTCTGTATTTTATCACGTGTCAGAGCTTGAATATGTACTTATGAGGAGTTTTGAATCAAAATGAATATGATATCAGTTAATTTTCAAAAGTCTTTATCTGATGTATGCTCTAGAATAAAACAACCACAAGTTTCACATAAAGTAAATCAAATAATGGAGTTTCATTGATACTGGGGATTTTGAAGGAATTGTCTTGTCAGTATGTGGTTGTGGTGATTTTTGAATTTCAGAGAAACCAAAAACTAATCAAATTTACATAACCATTTAAAATATGGGAGAACTGAAGGGCTGTTTCGTTCAAGTATGGATGTTCTCAGAAATGCGAATTCACAATCTCCCGAGCGTGTGGTGTACTCAAGACCTTCGTTCCCGCACGCGAATATTATTCTATAGATGGGATCCTGAGTGCACACTGTTGAAAATTAATTAATTTTGTTAAACATATAGAAAAATGTCTCGAAAATCGCAACCACATGAATATGGCCGATGAGATCAGGTGTAGCCCGCTAGTCCATAGAATTTATGTGGTTGTCAAATGGAAACAAAAATGAGTTCAAATACAGAAATGACATTTGAAATATTATCTAATTGACATTATACGAAAAATAATTTTTACAGTTGATTGATCAATAACCAATGTTATGTACGTTAAGTCCTTCATATTGTTGATCGAATTTTATCAGCAAAGTTTCTATGTGACTATCTCCAATCTATGTGAATCGGAATCGTGTGAACTGTGCTCAGATGTAAGGTAGTGATTGGAGGTAGAAGTTAAGAAGCTCTGGACTTAATTTTTTCCGTATTTCGGCACTTGTCAGCAAGGTGTACTTAGAATTTTCGGGGCACTAATTCTCCATTTCACTAAGCTTAACTATTTGAGACGTTATCTCTTTGAAATATCCTGTTTCTCGTTCGACTTCATACAAATTACCATTTGGGTATTAGGTTACATTAATAATGGTTGACTTTTAGTACATGCGTCAATGACTCAATAATTCTCTGTTTTATTATAGACCACTATTGTAAAAAAAGCTAAATATCAATATGATTTTACAGTTTCAATAAATAGTATAGTCGAAAAAAAAGTTTCATTGCTGGAAAGTCATTATTTTGTTCATTTCAATATAGTTTATTATTGTTTGATTAATGTTGAAGAATATCATGTCATCTGATGAATGACGTTAGTTTCATGAAGCCTGCATGAACATAGTATATGCACCATAGCAACAGAGTAGACGAAAGTATGTGTTGAGCGTCCAAGGGGAAGATGTGATATACTTAGAGTACACTAAAACAAACGTATAGAAATTAACATGACAAGTAAGAATTCTAGAAGGTTCAGTCATCTACTTACTCATCTACTTACAATTAGTTCAAATATGATATCTATGTTGTTTGTCATTACTGTTGTAGTGCACGTGAACACAAGTGGGAACAATCAAATATATTTGAATTCAAAATTACAGAACATCTTCGTAAAATCTAAGAACCATTCAGTGAACACTTCGTTTGCAAAATATCAATCTCTCGTCTCAGACTTCATTGTCCCTTCGTTTCCACACTAATCATTCTTTGTTCTCGTTCTCTTTACTTTGATCTTATTAACCTTTGGCCTCTAGGCATTTCACTTTTGATTGAAGATACATACTAATGATAGCTGTCGATATCAGTAGCACACACCACACCATGAGCATAACAAACTATTTAAAAAACCTTGATATGACAAGAATTTCGTATTAGATATCCCTTATCTTAATCCTAAGAGACTATTCTGTCTTACACAGTTTTACTGACTGTTGGATAATTATACTTTCGTCAGTCATTGGAGTTTCCTAATTAATTAAATACTTTGTTTTCAGGACTTGCTTTCTTTTCTATTAAATTTTAACATTTGTTTTTATGATCTGAATAGCATAGAATAGTAGTTTGTTGCATGTTCTGGTCTATTTAGAAATGTATATTGCGCCCCACATTTGAGATAAATGTCGTGTTGTACACGATATCATTCGATTGGAATACATTGATGTGGAATAACATTAAACTGACGGCGATTTTTGTATTTTATTTAAATTATATTTTTTGCATCCCCTTTTGAAAAAAATCTTCATCCCATTTTCCAACTTTTTTTCATTCCGTTTCGTCCAATGAAATTCCTAGTTTTAATTGCGTTTTAATTGGTTATTGTTTGCTTAAAATTAGTATAAAGTGTCAGTACTTTTCCACAGAGCAATTTTTCTTCTCAGTATGGATGGTTGTAACGCACGAAGTATAAGCTCTGTTGTTCCTAACGTTGTCACAGAAGCGTTCCTATCACTTGAAGCGTTAAAGAGCGCCATTAGAACTTATGGAGGATATATGGAAAGGTAAATAAGAATATGCATTACAGTCTTTTGTAGTTTCCAAAGCTACCTATCATTAATCAGAACAACAGACGGAAATTTTCACCGATATGTGTGAGATCACCTATTGTCTAAAAAGCACAAATGGTTAAATGCTTTTCGATCGGCAGCGATGCTTTTGGAACAAATTAATATGAATTTCGTTGAGAAAACTGAAGCTGCATAAGCTGAACAGAAAAGTAACTGTGTTCAGATCTATATTCAATGTACTGCTTCGCACTGGATATTGGATGGAATAGCGAGTTCGGAAATCTTCGTCTGATTGTCGTAGCAGAACAATTATCAGTCGGGAGCCACAACCACCGATTATGTTCATTTTTGATAGAATACAATTAGTGAGTTATGGCCCCATTTCTAACACCGTTAATCACATTCGTTACAATTTCTGATTGAAAGGACGTCTGAGATCTGACATGCAAATTTCCATAGTTATTAAAAGTGACTGAACGTTTTGGTGGCCCTAAATGTAACAACTGTTTGATCACATGCTTCTTGTTATCGTAATATACATATCGCCAATCCTCGTATATAATTATTTATTTAAATCGTGTTAGTGAATAACGGAATTAAATTAGTCAAATGCGATAATTAAATTTGAATAGGTGTACTTCATACAATCGTTGACCCAGACAAATGATCACAGAAGCGATAAGAAGAGAGTGAAGCCTAATGACATGCAGTGGAGAAGATGTATGAGCCAATTCGATTTAATCACGCGTTAATCAATATTTATAGTCACACAAAAATTATCTACAGAAATGTGATAAATAAGATATGGAATGCACACATATACGCTTACATCAAAACAGTCAAGTTTGACATCCGAATAGGTTGGTTTGTTCAGAAGCTAGAATAAGCTATTTGAACTCGACATAGAACTAGCCACTATAACTATTATAGTATTTATATAACGAATTTAATAAAGACAATTTAACTTCAATACCACATAATTCATCTTATTATTTTATATATTCTAATTTCATTTAGATAATAATTATGTACAACTGAAGTAATTTAAACAATCACAAATAACAGAAAATTCCCAAATTTTGTAAAACAAAAAACTCATTTTATCATTTTCATATGATGTTCATTCATGATATTAAAGATCTATTCAAGAAGTATTCAAAGAAGGGATATAACATTTTTCTATATTATGAATGTGTATTTCATTAGGTGGTTATATATCAATATCAGTATACAGTTACAAATTGTAAAAAAGGAAACGTGTAATATTTGGAAAAATAACAAAAGTAGAACAAACACACACACAAATAATTAAAAGGCATGCAGATAAGAAAGTAAAAAGGAGCAACATTTTTGACAACAATAAAGTAGAAGATAAGTAGAATAGGTAGTAATAGACAAATCAACGTTGAAGGTATGTATCATTCATGTTGAGAATAGAGGCGGTAAAATGTCAAAGTACTATGATCATATAAAAAAACGTTTTTGTATTTTAGTTTAAAAAAAAACAACAGATTTCTGTTTTCTGAGTGAACATTTTAGAACAAACAACAACAAAAGAAATGTTCGCATACTTTATAGACAAAATAAAACACTTACAAAGGTCTTATTTATAATTAAGGGAATGCATTTACTCCAATAAGCAAATAGGACAATATGAATGAATCAGAGAAAAAAAGGCATCCATATAAGCAGTAAATTGAAAAAAAAACAGATTCAACTTGTTTCCACTTTTATAAATACAATATGTAACATAAAAAAGATACAATTATAAATGGAATACACAATACTTCATTCACATCTTATTTATGTAAGGTTATAGCTTATTGACTGTTTAAATGTTTAAAAAAAATACAAGACCGAAAACTAATCAAGAAAGAGGAGTACAAAAAGAAAAAAACCTAAGTGGTTGTAGTTTGTATGAACGAAAACAAAAAAAGACTCAAATTACAGCTGGATTGAGTCAATGAATATTTTCGTCAGTATTATTTTATAGTTTCTATGTGCTTAAAACACACACACATAACAAAATAAGCGGATGTATGTCATATTATAACAAACGTAATGTTTCATAAAATAATAAATACATAGGCAACAGATCCGTTATCACTGCATAGATTGTAGAAGTCATTACAAAGATGGGATAAAACTATATGAAGAAAAATTAATTTCAGAAGAAGTACAGATGATAGAGATTATTAAAATCCTTTGTTCATTTGTTAATAAAAAATAGTGTTCTCACGAGAGAGAAAAACTAAGTGCACTCATTTGCTTACTTATTTATAATATGAGTAGTATGAAAAGTATCCTAAAATGTGTAGTTTATTCAAAATGAAGAATAGAATATAATAATGATTAAGGCTGAAAGGTTAATGTACACAGCCGAAAAATAGAAGTATATTACTGTTAAAAAGTAAATCATTTTGGATAAAATTTATTTGTTCAAGGTAAAACTAATTGTAGACTTCAGATTCTTTGAAAAGCTAATTTACAATAAACTATTTCAGATCTCTGCATATATATATTATATATATCATCCAACGGTGTAATAATACAGATATTGAGCAAAAGCAATTAAGTAGGTGAGAGATATGACCGAGGGAGTCATTCAAAGAACCTCTGAGGAGGTACTCATCTAATTTACAATATCACGATAAAAATTATTGACATTAACAACAGAATGAAGATTAGTAGATTTCTTCATTATTTACCTGAAATTATTTAAAAACGAATTTATTGTTGTTTAAAAAAATCTGTGTTACTTAGTTTTCGTCACTGTAAACATGAACACTGAAATATCTGGCTATTCAATAGTTAAATTAATATGATCAAATGATCAACAACAGTAATGACAGTAACGATGAAGGAATATTTGATGCTTGGAAGTTGTTCAGGATCAGTTTATTCATGAGAAGTAATCTTATTATTATTATTGTTAGTTACATTTTATTTGATATGTTCTTTTTTGTCATGATTATTATTGTTATCATTTTGATGTTCATTAGTATTTGATTTCTGATTTTCAGTATTGGTTTTCTTTTCTTCATTATTTTGTAAATCTGTATAGTAGGCCAATTGTTCCAAGGCTGGTTGAACAATAATTGGCTAGTAAAATAGAAAACAAGAACAAAGTTTTATTGAATATAACCGTTTTAGATTTGCTTAAGTTAATACATTTACTGTGAAGGTTGTATGTGTTGAAATCACCCCATGGTAGAGTTTGGGGTGTATCTACTGTTAAAAAGTTGAAAACTAGACGTTGTCAGCTTTACTCAGTGGTTATCACTGATTGGTTATGGGAAATTAGTTCTTGATGAAAATTTCTTTCAAAACCAAGAAACTCTATAAAACATGCTATCCAATTTAATTTGGGACCAACTCATCTTGGTAAAATATAAGTGCTATCGTTATTGTTTACTGCGACACTCGAAAGAAACAGAAAAGAATTCATTAAGATAAAAATATTATTTCAACCGTGCATATGTGCACATATACCAATGAGAGATTGACGAGTTGCAGTCCGAAACATCAATGGGAAGATTCAAACAAATGATACTAAGTGAATTCAAACTTCACCCCGTCACACAAGCAAGTGGCTCAGTAGCTGAGTGGATAACGCAATAGCGTTTGAAGCGAAAGGTACTGTGTTCGAATCCGAGAGTGAACACCAACTCTGAGATGCAGGTAAATCCAGCTGACGAGTCCCAAATGGAACGAAACGTGCGTCCTGGATTCCACTGCTAGCCACTATCCATCTTTGCTTATGATCAGTTAATTTATTTACAAAAGTGATGAATATTGGTTAGACTGGATCCAAGTTGCCTTGCTGAATTTTTCCATAATTGGAACGTTACATTGACAAAGCTGAGAGGTCTATAGCGATTGCACAAATGTAACTGTAATTTATCCCCGGTTATTTTATCAGGTTCTTTCTACTTTTACCTAATCTATTTAAGTTGTTTTCAAAAATATTCATTCTAAGACCTTAATTCCTTTGTTTGTCTGAATCTTTATGTCATTATAAATTATGTCAATTTATAAATGATAGCCTAAAATGTCACTTAGTATTAGGATTTTGTATTCACAGGTTCACAAATGAGACTCTAACCAATATTCGAAAATCATAGACCAGTGTATCATAATAAATCATTAGAGCTGTTAATTTAAGTCATATAAATATATTCAATGTTAATAGAAAATTGACAGGATGGTCTTTCTCAAATGATCAGTGCAAAAGTTGTAGTGATTAGTAAATGTGAAAGATTTCAAGAACTGACCTACCTTAGACATCCGTCAAAACCAGGATGCCTGTCTTAGTACAGCAATTTACATCGGTGGTCATCCACGATTCTACTGAAGATCGAAACCAAGAACTTTGGTATCACAAAAGAACGTTTAAACCCTACAATATCGAACTATTCACTGTCTTCAGTGGGTAACTGCATCACGTCTTTATTGATCATGACTATGTGCTCACTAGATCGGTCTTCTAGGTATAACCCTAGAATTCTGGTGAGAGGCCATGATAAGTCTGATCCGACCATGTAGGTTGTTAGATAATTGTCCGCTCTAGGCGATGGTAAATGTTATTAAAAACCCATCAACTGATCGAAATCAGACTTCTACACCGGCTCAAATGTTCAAGGATTGGGTGTTCCTAGCGAGGTCGACAGTTCTGGGTTCGATCCCCAGCGATGGCATCATATATGTGTACCATTAAGAAGTTCCACATCAAGACGAAACAGCTATCTAGTGCTTCATGTTTTTTAGTGAGTCTCAATCTTAAATCGGTTCGTAATACCACTCAACTCCAAAAAAAATATTCCAATCACTTTTTTTTATCAATATTCTTTATGATAACAACGATAGTTTGTCTCTTACTGAATTTCAACTTTAATTCTGAATTATAAATTATTAAAACATTTTGGGAAATGAGAACTCATTTTAAGAAATAATAAAATATTGACGTAAGAGACATCAGATTGTTATTTGACAATCATAGTAGACAAAATAAAGGATTGACAATTTATCTTATTTTTGTTATTCTATATACAAAACTTACCTTAACTTCTGGTAATAATTTAGCTAAAGATTCAAATAGAGGCAAAATAACAAAACGAATAAAACCGCATTGACTAGCTGATTTAGTCACTTTATGTCGATCCATAAATGGAGCAACTGGAAGACC
Organism: Schistosoma rodhaini; assembly: GCA_944470415.2. Classification (NCBI taxonomy): domain Eukaryota; kingdom Metazoa; phylum Platyhelminthes; class Trematoda; order Strigeidida; family Schistosomatidae; genus Schistosoma; species Schistosoma rodhaini. Next base: position 34,689,453 of record OX104037.1, read on the forward strand.
AACAAGTTTTTCATAATCACTCTATAAAGTAAAATGTTAAAGAAACAAAACAAAAAGTGTCATATTTCTATTTGCAGAATGTTGTTTATTAAGAAATGAGACTAATTGTTTATTGTAAATTAAAAAAGAAACAACATGTAATTAAGCAAAGGGATCTCCTCGGTTAAGTGCTCTGGCGCGAGACTGGTAGGTCCTGGGTTTGAATCTCGCGAGGTGGGATCGTGGATGGGCACCGCTGAGGAGTCCCATAATAGGACGAAACTGGTCTAGCTTCAATAGACTAATGATTTCAACTATGAAACTACTGAAATCTCCACAAAACCCCTTCTGAATTTAATTGAGCTTTACTCATTTAATTCCTATTAGCTTTTACTCACTTGTTTCTGGCCGTTTGAACTGTTTTCACAATCAATGTTGAAAAATGCTCTTTCACATAAGGTATATATTTACAAATATTCAGTCCATTAAATTTATTTACATCCTTGCTGTACTAATATGTCTTCAACATAACTGTCAACTAAATACTTGCATGTAAGTAATTTAAACCCATTATGTAATTATGTTTATAAACATCACAGGTTGTAAGCAGCTAACGAGAACCGACGAAATAAAATGAATTCATACTATTTTGATAGAATCATTGTTCTTGCTCTTTTCAAAATGATAAAGGGAACTATGTGTATGAAATGAATTTATTGTCAATCTGTACATTGATATACATATGGTGTATACTATTTATTATTGACGGCTTTATTCAATATAATATTTTGGCACCATATAGAATTCTCATCACAAGGTATTTCAACAAGATTTTCTTACCAAAAAAAGAAAAGAAAAGAACATACATATCAAGAGAAGGTAAAGTAGATTCAACTGAAGAAAACGAAAAGGAGAACAGGCAGGAATTGAAAATTGGAAGAATGATGAAGGATTTAAAAGTAGTAGTTTAAATGAGGAAATAGAAACGGTAAATTAACATAACGACGTAATAAAAATACTTTTATACTAGATAATATAGCGTAAATAAGAATTTGAAAACGGTGTCTAACCTCTACCTTATATTTGCAAATGAGGTAAGGATATGAAACTAGTAAGCTAACATTAGATTATAATGTGAATGCAATAAGCTAACTATTATGTTTGTGTCACAATAATTAAATCTATCAGAGGAATTAAATAAAGTGATATCACAAACAACTATGAGTAAATACATAAAGATATAAGAAATAACTAAAAATAAGTGGGATTTTACAAATGCAAAATCTGTTGTGTCCTGGCAAGAATAATGAATGGTAACTTTGGGATCCGCTTATGGACCGGTACTAAAACGTATTATTAGCAAAGTTGGATAGTGGCTAGCAGTGGAATCCAGGACGCGCGTCTCGTCCTATTTGGGACTCGTCAGGTAGACGTACCTGCATCACAGAGTTGATGTTCACTTTGGGATTCGAACCCAGTACCATTCACTTCAAACGCTATCACGTTATCCAGTTAGCTACTGAGTCCTGAAAGCCACTTGATTGTGAAATACCAAGTAAATTTAAGTAAAACTTATGTTTATCTATAAAACATTGAATTATCAGATAATCAATCTATTCAGTCTGTTAGTGATCATATGAGGACATGGTGCATATATCTCAATCTTATACACCAACGATAAATTAATTATGAATTGTATCGATTTGTAACATTTTACTAAGAGAACCAACTATAAAAACATTTCATTAATATAATATGATATAGTTGTTTTTAAAGAATGCAATCCACAACAACTATGAATGATTACCTGGAAATATTAATTATAAAAAAAATTGGACCAAAGAAATCTTTTAAATGGTAATAAATCACAAGTGAAAAAAAGAACACAGTAACATAGTTACTACACGAATGTAATAGTGTTTATTCCATTGTTTAAAAATTGAATGAATCAGTAGCATGTAAGAATATTAAAGTGGTTAACTCTTAGCTATTGACTAACTGAGTGATCGATTGACCGATAAACTCAAATGCTGTTCCATCTATATCGGTGTATACATTGGGACAGTATCAAATATCCGTATATCAAACGTATGACGCGAAAGTGATTACATAAATCTGTACTTGATTACTTGTATTCTCAAAATAACTACACTTAAAGATTACTTATGAAGAATATATTAATACTGAGAAAATCACGTTATTTTCTTTTATTCTAAATAAGTGATACGTAGATAAAATCAGAGTACAGTATTATTGTCTGTAACATAATCGATAATCCTTAGTTATGTAGTTATAAAGAAACTGAGACAATTAAATTTCAAATCGACTATAAGTCGGTCATAAAACCATTGAAAACCTGGAAGCGTTGAATGACATCGAATGGTATACAAGTCTAATTTTAATCGGACGTCACCATTTTCCATTGTTTTCAGTGGATATTTCTTCACACGATACAATGTTTAGCTTAATTATGTACTGTTTAAATATCTACTGACTCACTGAGAAGGGTCACAAATTTGGGGAAGTAATTTACTATTACACTATGATAAGATGGTTCAAATAGGAAATTATTAGATAACCTCAGTAATTCTTTGAAAGCGTCATTAGAAATCAGAAATATTGCTAAAAAAATACTCCGATAGATCAGTGTATATATATATATATATATATATATATATATATATATAAGATTGTGGATACACACTTTCGAAATAACGATAGAACGATCACTTTAAATGATATTAAATTCCATAACCAAAAGTTTTAATCAATGTCTAAAATCTCAGTTTTTATGTAAATGAAAACGAACTGACTATAATTTATTCATGAACATATAAATAATGTAATAACTTGTCAAAGGAAATGAGTTATTCGTCGAAACCCCCAAATGCCCTGGTACGGCCGAGAGTGCGTGGAGTCCGCTTTCCCTCTTCAAATGCTCTTAGATGGCCATGTGTATATAGCCTCTGCCAGGGAAGTCTTACTCACTACCTTCTCGTGCCACGGTTGTTGTTAACAAAATTAAAAGGACGAAAAGCGAATGTCTGGCGCTTTAACCGGGTTGGTGGACACGGAGGGTCCATCAAAGGGAATTGGAAAACCCTGATTCCAAAACAATGGTGCACATGGGCTCCAGTATCCTGAAGGAACAAATGGCGTATAAATCGTTCGTTGGTCACCGCCTACCATGGAACTGCATCTCCTCACGATGCTCCACTGCCTTTTGGATCAGACCTTTAGGTAAAGTGCCCAAGATGTGGCCCCCAAGTAAAACCACCTGCTTCAGTTTGGGCACCTGGGCAGTATCACAGTCCTCACACAAATCAAATGGCTTGTGCGGCGCATATATATCAAGTGCCCCTTTGTACCAATATTTATGTGTTTAAATAAATAAATGAGATTATGGAAAACATTTCCTTGGTGAAATTGATTGGATGAAACCTTTGAAGAAACACCATGAAAATGAAGAAAATCGTACGGCATTTATAATTTGATAATAATTAAATTTACTTGATGAAAAAATTCTGCTAATAATCGATTGATCCATGGACCAGCAACATTTAAAGGACGTGCTTCATTGGATATATCAGATATTTTCAAAATAATTACCATAACAAGATCTTTTTGTGTTTTATTCATAACCCATGTAGGTTTTTTTGTATTTGGATCAATTTCCCATGCAGCATTTAAATCAGTCAAAACTTGACGATTAAATTCATCTAATATTTCATTATGACGTGACATATCTGTAGCCAATATACATCTGTGAAATACAAAAAAACGTATTTTACTCAGTTAAGGAAAGACAAATGTGATTCGATCAAGTGATGCGTTATTTCCATCAGTTCTGATGTCAACTTCAGTTGTTCACCAAGAAAAGTCACTTTAAACATATTGAAATCACCAAATGATCAAAATTACACGATCACTGGTAACCTGGAAGCACTAGACGGTCATAACGTCCTAGTATGAGATTCCTCAGCAGTGCCCGTCTGCAACCCTTAAAGAGGGAACCGATCACAGGACATTCGGTTTCGCACGCAAAGGCTAAACTTTCAGATAACTGAGCCAGCATCTACTGATGAACAAGTCTAGAGCTTAGGTGTTCAAGGGTGAGATCGAAGGTCTCGAGTTGTTTCCTCGTCTTCTCATCTGTAATATAACTGAAGAAAGTTGTCAGAAGCCACATCAGGTTGCTGAATCTTTGCCGAGGTTTCGTCAGGGTTGGTGGCTTTTCAACTTATACGTTACGCTCTATCAGTAAGCGTAAGCCTCCGATTGAGTAATTCAATGATGATAAATACTACTACATCTGAAGAGTCATGATTTGATCTAGTGCAGATGTCTTAAAATACAATTGTCATGACCTTTTTAGTTACGAAAGAAAAATAGTTCATTGCTCCAAGGCTTTTCCGACGCTTTCTTTCAAATGTAAGTTTCGTGATGAAACTTTCCTCTAGATTAATAACTCACGGGTATTGAATGAAATTTAAAAGAAACCTAAACGTTACAGGTATTGGAATCGAATATCTCATAACTATGTACTAAGTAATCAACATTTAGAGAGATATGCAAATGACTATTGTATTAGGTAGAATATCTCAAAAATCTTCAATCATCGGCCTCATACAAATACGACCTTTTGTTCGTCATAACAAACAGAAAACTGCAGGGTTAGTGGAACATCACTTAGCCTTAGCCAAATTACCCGTGAAACCGAATCGTTAAACTATGGATTACTAAATATTGGATAATTTATCAAACATTTTCATGATCTAGGACGACTAACGTGAGATAGTCAATTACATGCCATGGACCAATCCATACATAAGTGTTCTTACTCTGTAACTCTCTAATTTATTCTTACTGATTCAAAATATGCTTTGGTAAGATTCTATTTGTTACGTGCAGGTACTACATCAACCGCATCACGATAAGGTAATCCAGATAGAGTAGTAACCACGAAATGTAATTTTAGTGTAAGCTAGGAGATCATACCATGAACGTTCAACTCGAGTAGACTCACCACTACCGACATAAGTGATCTATAAAACCTAATGACATCCCACAGCGTTAAATTAAACGAGTTTATAATGATCGACACAGGTTATGTATCATACTAATCATACCTTTTTTATCTCCTCATTTCGAAATAATTAAAATATTTAATTGATTAGGAATATGTTATTGCTAACCAGTTGTTCAGCCATACTGAATGATCATATAGTTAGTTATCGAATAGCGATGGTTGTGACTTTCATGATAAATAAGCATACTTTAGATTGAAACTTCTATCTGTATTAGAATAAAATAGGCTAAAACACTACATTGAATATCATGATACTAAGGTTACTTCAATATTTTAAGTAACGAGATCGTGCAGTTTAATTAAATAATAATAACTTGTAGGTGCCACTATTGTGGTAGTAAATCATATGGTGCTATAATTGTTATAAATTTCTGTAACGAATGTTATGCAAAGGAGTGCTTAATCGAACTAAATATCATACTGAATTATAATAAGGCGTTACGTTTGATCCACCTCCTAACATGTGCGAATTTCAATACCCGGAACTTTTGAAGATTAATTTGCTTTTTAATAAGCGTCGAATTGTCAATTTAGGTTTCATATTTTAAGGATGATTTTACGCATAAATGATAAAACAACTAACTTGAAATCCATAATTAGTGCTTATTCTTTAAGAAGAGAAAATAAAAAGAATCAAGACTGTCAAACTAAATCATTGTTTAAAATAATCTTGCCTAATCACTCCTTTGCGAATTCGTTGTCTTGTAGTAGTCGAAAGATGTGAGAACGGATCGACTTCTTTATGACTCAATAGATCAAATGCGACAGCCGTATGATGATTTTCTAATGGACTTTGATCATTGTATCTCATCGCTAACACGGTTCCAGCATTGATCTGATGAAAGAAAAGACAAACAAATTATGGAGTATTGCAAGCTAAAAAAATATGTACAAATTTATTATAGTTGAAAGCGTGAGTCAATTGAAGCTAGACCACCATGGAAAACCTGGAAACACTGGACGGCCGTTTCATCCTATTATGGGAATCGCTCTCGCGAGAGCGGGTTCGTGGATGCCCACTGCTGAGTAGTCCCATAATAGGACGAAACGGCCTTAACACACGCTTCCAATTATAATAAATACTAAATCTCTACAAAACCCCTTCTATAAATGTACAAATGTTTCGTTCTATTCAGGAATTCTTCAGTAAAACACATTTATGACATTGTCAAAAACCGAACCTTGAACCTTCAAATTTCACAACTACCTTCAGTCCATAAAAAAGTTTATTTCAAATTAAGATAGCGTCCAAAAGTCACTCAACTTAGGAAGAAATCAATGATAGTTAGTTTGACAAAGATGTTTTCGCTAAGAACTAGTGGGAATCGGAAACCAAGATCACCGGAATTTCGAATAACTGATAAGCAGTATCGGGTCTAGTGGTAGACCTAAAAGCTTAGTCTCATGTAGGGTTGTAAATGAGCTTATAGAGCTGTATTTAACCAGAACGAAATTGCCGTTTACTTAGAACGTTTTAATGCTTCTCCATCAGAACTATAAAACAAGACTAATTTCTACCAACCATTTGGAGGCTAAACAAATATGTACTTAAAATCATAAACAGTTCGATATTGCTTCGCCTAGCTCAAATGGACTATAAAGCCAACATTATTCACTCACTAAATTACGATGTTGAGAGAATAATAATAATTTATATTCTTATTAAAGATTGGAGCACTGTATCTAAAATTTGAGGAATCATTTGGCTACCTGAACTGACCTCCATAAAATATTCTCATGCTCATAGTATTTAACAAAATACCTTTGTTCAGCTTAAATATTTATTATTTCTACACACATGAACAATTTAATCTGTGATTTTAAAAAAATTTGTCTTTTGCTTGATTTGTATGCACAGTGATTCCTCTCCGATGAAGTATTTCTACTGTTGTCAATATATGTGATAAGTTTGCTACTGGAACACTTATTACTAACTTTATAGTCTCTTCCTATGGTCCCGGCTGCTTCTGCACAACAAACCGTACAATAGAAAAAAAGGTCAAAATGCGAGTAAGAGCTTCACTGCAAGATTAGTTTGTGGGAGGGAAATGGAGGGTATTTATTTATAGCGTTAAACGTAGCCTCAAGATTCTATAAATTTCCGGAAACACACTACACATAGTAAAGGTATATGTGAATATCCAGTCAAAAATATGACAAGTGATTAATTATTTTCTAGGTGTTTCTGAGAAGCTTCTATTCAACGCCAAGCGAATGAAGCACTCCTTGGTGTTTTCTGGGCCTCCAGGGACTTTGAAAAAGGATATTTGTGGATTACCCAATAATAAAGCCTTTATGGAAATTATAGAATATTACTAAGATAACAAACTAACCAACGTTAAAAAGTCAGTGGAAACATGGAGGAGTTGGGCAGGTGTTTCATCTTGATATGGGACTCCTCAACAATGGACATTCACAACCATATTAAGGATATAACCAATACCATTCAGGTCTCACAGTGAGAGTCTAACCTTTAAGCTAAAAGTCTCATACCAGAACAAAACGGCTGTTCAATGCTTCTTAGTTTTTAATTGTTACCTAATTTTAGTCGGTTTGTGGTCTGTTATTGTCAATGTTCTTAAACGTTCACATACAAGTAACCCTAACCCATCTTTTAAAGGAATAGTTTTTAGAAATAAAAAAAACAACTGAATTTACTATCTTTCACAAGAAACCAAATTCAGTTCAGTGTGACACCACTTAACTATAACTTAAATTACAATTAAGAAATAAGTAATAAACTTTAGCTAAAACTTGCTTTCTTATCTTCCTTGCAAAATTGTTACTGCAAAAGAAAACGATCACCATGGAAATAAAAATGGAGGTGAGAAGTAGTTAGTCATCAACTTCCTTTTGCTTAGTTATAAGCTTAAATAATTTGATTTGAACAGTTTTAAAATTAATTTCTTATTCAATATGGTTAAAACGATATTGGACAGTTCTATCTAGAGTGTATTATTTTTCGCTTTACTAATAGTGGTAAAATAACTAAACATAAAGAATGTACTATGAAAATAATGGAGGATATCAAGAAGTGAGAAGTTTGTTGTAGAAACTAAACGAAAGATTTAGAGATGGATAAATCAAATTACGAGTAACCAGTTGTAATCAACAACCATAAGTAACCGTCATTTGCCCAACTAGAATATGGATGTTTTCTTCTTATTACACTACTCGATCCTAAAGTTAGTAACTTCCTAGAATAACACTTTGTTTCAACTTGACTAAGATTAGACATTTAGGTATCTAAATCTACACTAGTGATTTGTTTTCGCACTGGATGAATAATTTCTAACACAGACTTCTTTTTTTCCCTTTAACTAGGAACAGGACTTCAAGCCTATCTAGACAATCTATTAATAGAGACCCAAGAAAATTATTGATCATTCGAATATCTTCATTCATATACAGGTTTCGACCCAATGGTTGTGTCACAACAGACAAAATTTTCTTAAAATTAACACAAACCAATATTATACTGAATGGATATAAAATTACTGGAGATTTAAGAATACAAACTGGACAAAAATATAAGGATATCGAATTTATTTCAATACATTTGATTTCTTATTCATAAATAGTACTTAAGGATTTATCATCTATCAAACAACTAACCACTGAAGTGAATATAACACGATGGTTTGTTTTAATGTTTAGATATTCAATAATTAAATGATACGACATCAATTAAACCTACGAAAAATGGCGTCAGATTGATTTTGTAATTCTTATTCTAAGAAATAAATCTCATAGGGAATAAGGTTGCGGAGATTTTTGAGTCTCATAGAAACCATGAACTGACCAGTGTTAGACTACCATTGAAAACCTTAAGACATTATAAGTCTGTTTCATCCTAGTATAGGACTACCATATACGAAATAGTGATTAGCTTTGAAAGGTAATGTTCGAAGTTCTAGTGAGAAGCGATGACCTCTGGAGTTCAACTGTATTGAGAGTGTAGCAGTTACCTACCGCAGCAGATGATGGATGATCGTGCAATATCATGAGTGAGTTGAAGTCAGTCATTAACACCGTTCAATTCCAGCTCAGTGGACTAAAGATTAAGTGTTCGTGCGAGAGACAGAAGCTTTCGGATTTAAGTGCACAGTATGGGATCGTAGATTCGGACTACAGAGGAGTCCGAGACCACAATGAGACAGCCAACCAGTAATTTCAAGTTTTCAATGGTGGTCTATCACCGATCCACTAATGGTCTTAATGAAATAAATTTTACTCATTGACATCACGAACCAATCTAAGTCAAACATCTGAAACAGACTGACAACAAAATAAAAAAAGTAAATAATGTAACCGTAGTTAGTGAGTTAACCTAAATCTCACAATAAATGGAGTACATACACAAAGTAATCCAGTTTTTAGCGTGGCTCTTTATCTGACTCCAATTAAATCGTATTATGATTGTCATCAAAACACTACACTCGTTTATGATCATCGACTTCTCTAGCGTTAGTGAATAACGGAATTAAATAAGTCAAATACGAAGATGGATTTCGAATATGCATATTTCGTACAATCGTTGACCTAGAAAGACGATCAAAGAAACGAAGCGGAGAAAGCGAAAAGGAGATAGTGATGCAAAACAAAATGACGCACAGTGGAGAAGGTAAGGGAAACCAGCTCAATTTAACCAAGCTTGACTCGATATTTGTAGTCAGACAAAAATATTTTACAGATATGTGGTGATTGGGGTAAGGGATTAACTTACACGCTCATATAAAAACAGTCAAGTTTATAAACGAATAACTTTCAAGGTGACTCAAGAAGAATGAATAAATTGGTCCGTCTGGAAGCTAAAATAACCAATGTCGGTTTGACATGGTACTAGACACAACAAGCTACTCAGTAATTATACAACACAAAAACCATTATTAATAGTCCGAAAAACCAATTCCAATTTTCTAAATTATACGTTTCGTTATAAAAGACATCTGCAGAATTACACTACGGTTCAACAGCATAGAAGTAAAGAATTTGTGTAAGAGATCGAAGGTTCTATCATTATTTCTCTCTAATGGGGTTGTGAATGTAAAATGCTAGGAAAGCCTATGCTAAGACTAAATAGCTCTCCAGTTCTTCCAGATTTCCAATGGTTTTATTATTTAAATCGGCTATCGATTTCAATAAAACTCAGTATGTTTCCGGATGTGAAAACAATGGGAAAAAGAGTGTGTGTTTGTGTATGGGAAACAACAACTGAGATTAAATGAGAATCAGATGGGCAATTATTAGATGTGTCAGTGTTTTTTTAGGGAAAAAACCTAGACTGTTCCCGCATTTTCACATTTTTGAGGATTTCACATTCAATATGACGTATCAACTAAAATTATTGTTATTACTAATTGCTTTATTCAATATTATACTTTTGGTACAATATAGAATTATCAGCAAGTTTCCATTTGTCATTTCATGATCAATCTTGACGATAAATATTAAATGGTCACTAGTTAGATTTTTGTAGCCCGTGGTCTGGCTCCAGTTGGACGGTTTCTGATTGCTATTGAGATATACATATCGCCAATCCTCTTATATAATCATCGACCTAACTCGCGTTAGTGGATAACGAAATTTAAATAAGTCAGACATGAAGATGGATTTCGAATACGTATATTTTGTACAATCATTAGTCGGGACAGATAATCAGACAGACCTAGCGAAGGAAGTGAAGAAGAAAGTGAAAAACGCAACGGCGCGCAGTGGAGGAGGCACGTAAGCCAATTTTATTTAATCAAGCGTTAATGAATATGTATAGTCAGATGAAAATAAGTTACAGACATGTGATGAATGGTATAAGAAGTACACACTAATGCGCTTATAAGAAAACAGTCAAGGTTGATAAGTGAATAATTGATAAGGTCCAAATGTGATTTAAGAAGAATGAATAAACTGAACTATCCAGAAGCTAGAATAGGTTTAATATAGTAACCGACACTACAAAATGTTAACAGTTTAGGAATCGACATCTAAATAATGTTTATTCGTTTTAATTCATATTGCCGGCTACCACGATGTTTCTGACCGTACTTTTTTGTAACTTGTACAGCGAAAGGTCGTGAACTTTTCATAGATTATGCGATTAATAAACTTAATGATATGTTAAACAAAAACAGATAACTTGCTGAAATATCTAGATGGCTGTAACAGGTAGCCCAGATATTCACTCAATTAGGAATAATTATATAAAATTACAACTCAATTTGTCCATTTTCAGTGTTTGTCAGATTAAGTTAACTTAAAGACATGTAAATATTGAATGTTGTTCCAATAATAGTTTAGAACAACATATATAAGCGAACAATATTGTTTTCGATTAAATCTTCATCGGGCTTTAATATACAGTAATATTTATATGCATATACGATATTATTAAACCAATCAAGGCAGTTTATGAGTCAATGATAACAGTGGAATAGATTACATAATCAAAATTAATAATAAGTAGAAAGTACAATTGGTAGTGTAATGACAGGTGTACTAGTTGTGATAAGAATAATAAAAGGATTGAATCAATGTTACATAATAGGAAAATAGGTCAATGATTAGAAAAATATAGACACTGAAATGACAATCATAAAATTATAAGATTACGTAATAAGTGTTCAGATAATTGGAACGTGAAGCGAATATTTGAAAAAATAAATAAATAATTGGTAGAGGAGTGAAGAAAAATAAACGAAAAAAGAGTATGGAAAATAAAATTATTTATTAAGGCCAAGGGAGAGATAAGGGTGTTACAAATTTCTTATGAACACAAAAACTTGTATCGTTGGATCGAATTCCTATAGCTTCTGCTATGTGTAAGAGACGAGATCGAACCCCATAAGGAAAACTATTAGGAATACGATAAATAACATTAAATGCCTGATTTCTGTCAACTTTATGACTGCGATCTATCAAGTGTGAAAGAACCGAGCTCCGTATCGACTTGACCATACCTTTTCCCAACCATGAAGGGAGGTAACCACTAACTCTTTGATTCAGTTGCCTGGTAGTGCGCCCAATATAACTTTCTCCACAGGAGCAGCTGAATTCATAGATACACATAGAAGTGGCGTAACCAGGTAACTTATCTTTTAGTTGGGGTCGGGTCGAGTACGATAGACAGAGGTCAGCTGCATTAAACGTTCTCTTCCTTGCTCTAGTCAGTCTATCCCGTAGTACATCAATAATAATTTCCTTGAAAATAACTTTACATATTGTAGTAAAGATATACTGTATTTATGTGGTGATAAAAGATGGATTCAATGAATATCATGGTATTTAGTTAGGTATAAAATAATTATTATCTGATTGCTAAAATAGGGTAAAAATAACTTAAAATAAGAGAGAGGGAGAGGGGGAGGTAGAGAAACAAAAATTATCAAAAGTTTTCTTTATTATGTATTATGTTTTCAAAACCTATTTTTAGCTTTGAACAGTTTACTTTTTCTGTCTTTCTCTTGATCAGTTTTCAGTAACTGCTGTTCTCCTTATATATATATTTTTTTTCTGTCTTACTTTAGGACCTACCTGATAAGCATTATTGAATCCTGGATGATCTAAATCATGACAGATGGCCGATACAATCAAAATAAGTTGATCATCTATGTCAAGTAGATTGGTCAAATTTCCACCCCAGATTAAAACATAGCACTGAAACAAAGAAATTAAACAGTATTTAGATAGTCATTTACGTTATATAAATATATATATATATATATATATATATCACTTTAGCGAAATCAGACTGAAACTGTACTCAGCTTTTGGAGTGATACGAGAGAGAATTTGAGATTCCTTTAGGCATATGTGCATATAATGTTCAGAATAAACGCTTTGCAAGAGTGTAAGTAATTTATATTATTCAGTCGACTATTAACAGTATAAGCTGTACTACAACCATGAATTGATTCACTTCGTTATATTTCACCTCATCACAGGAATCGCAACAACAATAGGGACAATTATTCAGATTAAAAACATGGGAGGTGAAACAATATAATATCATTAGTAGTGATGAACTTAACATTAAGAATAAACTACTACAGAAAACAAATGAAATGATTGAACAAAAAGTAAATTAAGTCTATTTTAAGAAACACCTAATATAAATGTACATATAAATTAGATGGTTGGTCAAAATATGAAAGGCTAACTCAAAACTGTTCTAACTCAATGCATGATCTGACCACAGACATTAAAATAATTATACTTCTTGAAAGATCTACTTATGGTTGTTTTACCAAGCTTATTGAGAGTTGGTGGTTAACGAAATGTTAGCATAGATAGAAGGACGCTGTTTAATATTTAACAATTTGGTTAATCGGTGAGCAAGCAAGACATAGATTAGTTTATAGAATCGCAAGTAGACTGTGAAATAATCCATTCAGCATTCTTAATGTTGGAATGTCACTGCCAATATTCAAACCTGGGTTATAAACTTTAAAGGCAAAAGACATATCCATGTTTCATGTATTTGATGATACACGATTGTGAAAAATCAATTAAGTACAGTTAGACAATTAAGTTTGTAGTGCCGAACTTGACTCAGGTGCCAAAAATATGAAGTATTTATATCAAGTCACAGAATATTCAAACATAGTACAGTTGCTAGCATGGAGTGTAAGACTTAAAGAAAGCTAGTCCCAACCAAGTCAAGACAAAAGAAAATGATGATTTTTTAAAAATTTAACTTACCATTTGTGTCACCATAAATGCATGTTTATAATTATGAAATGGAACACGATTATAACGTCTATAAATATCAGTAAGCCATAAATCTAATTGATGTAATTGTATATTGTAATGCTCAATAAATCCAAGTTCTTGAAACATTTCCCGAACTAAACGTATTAATTGAGCATCTGTTCTAGACCAATTATTAAAAGTAGATGAGCGTAATTCAATTAAATCTTCTTTAGATACAGGTTCTTTACTATATATGATATAAAAAATGTATTGACAAGGAAATAGTTCATAAATATTTGTGCAATAAAGTGACAGAATAGGTTGATAAAAGAATAATTTTTGGTCATAGAAATATGTGCACATATATCTTCATACGTTTTCCGAAGGAGGTTTCGTGGAGATTTTAGTAAATGTATATAGTTGAGATCATGAGTCAATTGAAGCTAGACCACTATGGAAAACCTGGAAACACTGGATGGCCGTTTCGTCTTATTGTGGGACTTCTCAGCAGTGAGCATCCACGATTCCGTGCTTGCGAGATTCAAACCCAGGACCTACCAGTCTCGTGCCAGAGCACTTAACCGATAGACCACTGAACCTGCATTCAACCGTGTTAATATCAAACCTAATTTCAAGTTAGTTTGTACATTGGATTGATGAGATAGGATCATTATTGAGGTACATCAAGAAATGGTTTTCTTACTCACAAATTAGCTGAATTCATATAAACACATTTATTTCTAGGCTGATCAGTAATAAGTATACTATTATTATTAATCATCATTTTATCAAAAGATTTTTGTGGAGATCACATTTAAGGGAAGATATGTTATCACTCAACCATTGATAATTAAAGAGGGCTGGATATACTGTTATGTTTTAGTTTTTGGAGGTGGAGTTTCAAAAGTCGCTAATCCTCTAAACTGAAGTAACTCCGCCTGTAGCTCTTCTAGGGCTATTGCCGGTTTCAAGCCTGGGTAAAAGAAGGAGGGTTGGGTATGCGGTAGGCGACCCCATCCCGTAGAAAAAACCTAGACAAAAATGCTAACTAGATTAAACAAAGTAAACCTAAACCGAATAATTTTATCAAGTAAAACCTTACATCGATTTATTCATTATTTTGAAACACTTTTAATAGACATGGTCGGGGACTGAATTGCGTGACAAATAGAAATGGATATTGTCACAGAAAGCCTGTAGAATTACGTTGTTTGAATTAGTAGCTATTTAATTACTTACAAACTTTTAATCAAGTTTCATGTTTACTTCACAAATAACGTTCAGTATAATAATTTTTGAGAGTACTTACGTGAACAATGAGCAAAAACTTGATTATACAATAACTCAAACTCAGATTTTATTCAGTCAGTCAATCAGCTACAACGTAGGACCGCGCACATATATGCATCAGTCCAAGTTGCCATACCTCGCTGGCACAACTAGATAAACACCGAATTAACAGTAGTTAATTTAGTGGTGGTTTTATATAAAAGGAAGGTTGTATATAAGGATATAGTATAGGAAAGAAGACAGATATGTATCAATTTTAATCTCACGGTTTAGGGAAAGATAAAGAGAGTATACACCTGCGCCATTGTGATCGATTCTGAGGTATGTCAACCAGAGTCTCCAACTATTGGTTACGATAGTCCCCCGGACCCCAACCGAATCACTGCATGTACCAACATGGCTCAGACGAGAAGTTAGTGACTTCAAGTGCTGATGTCACGTCTTGGTTTGGCCGCCCCTAACTCTCTTTCAACCATCCTCAATACTAGTCAGCATAGCTCGTCGTGGTAATCGGCGTTCAGGTACACGTAACACGTTGCCTAACCATCTCAGTCGATGAAAATTCATGACCTCATAAAGTGATTTACCATCATTCCCTAATACCCTGTGTCTAACTTAAATTTTAATAAATATTAGTTTAATACAAATAATATATAGAACCAGCTATATTTCATTACAATACAATCACAAGAAAAAGTGACTATAACTTAAATAGAACAAGAAGTATGGGTAGTAAACTAAATTCCCTATATTTTATGACTTCGCATCAGACCAAAATTATAAGGATTAATGGAATCATAAACAAAGGCTTAGCAAAGATGGGTGGTGGTTAACAGTGGAATACAGGAAGTGCGTTTCGTTTTATTTGGGACTCGTCAGTTGGATGTACCTGAGTTTCAGAGTTAATGTTCACTCTGGGACTCACTTGTGACTTCAGGCAATATCGATGCAATATACATAGGATGCACATAAGCTAATATGAGACTAATCAATTACAGACATAAAAGTCAGTGGGAAAATTTAAAGAAACAATGCAAAAATGAGTCAAATGTTTATTATATTTTAATTAGTGAAATTGAGATGAATGTTTGAAACCGAAACAAGAAAAATGATAAGACGAACAAGACAGAAAAGAAATTATTTAACACAAATAAGATTGATGTGTATTTATATACAGGAAAGCAGTAATGCACACACCAGATTTATTTATAATCATAATAAAGCCAAGAGTGGCTATCAGGACTCAGTAGCTGAGTTGATAACGCGATGGCGTTTGAAGTGAAATGTACTGGGTTCGAGTCCCAGAGTGAACATCAACTCTGAGATGTATATTCATCCAGCCGACGAGTACCAAATAGGACGAAACGCGCGTCCTATATTCCACCGCTAACCATTATCCATCTTTTCTTATAATGCTCGTATATTAAGGCTATATCAGGGCAATACTCATAGTATACACATATGCTAATTAGAGACTGACCAGTTGCAGTCCTTAACATCAATGAGAAGATTCAAACAAACAATACAAAGTGAAGATAAGAGTAAGTTGAGTAAATGAAATCAAATCAATGAGCAAGTGTATAATTATTAAATATGATTAAGAATAAAATACTGAATAATATATGAACGTCAATAAGAGATGAAAATTAGAGGTTCAGAAAAAATTAAAAAATTAAAAAAACGTTTGTTCAATTAACAATCAGTCACCAAGGCTGAGAAAATATAATCACGCCTTACTTCTATATACTAAAGTGAGGTTGAAAACATTTGAAAAAAATTACCCATCATAAACCATTCTATTCATGCTTCTTATATATTTTCACTCAGTTACATGTAAATTTATAGATTCATTTTGAGAATAATTCTGCTGGAGTATTGATGTACCTTGAAATAGTACAATGAATATTTGATGTTATATAGTCAAACCAGCTGAGTGTAAGGAAAGATTTTTCTAATGTCACCATGATACTTCTTGAAGTCTAATCTCCCTTGGATGAAAAACAGAAGAGTACAAGGTTTTTAAAAATAAAACGAATTCATTTTACTCTACTAATTCTGTTGTTTTGTTCGTTCTATATTTATCAAATGGTCAGGTTGTATGACATATTTTTAATTTATCTAGTATAGAGAAAGTAATTTTCACACACTGAATTGAGATCAGATGGACCTAATAAACTTAATGTTTCATGAACAAATTTAAAACTCTGTAGAATATCACATTACGATGCAATTTAGTATCTATATCAAAGTTATGTACAGATTAAATGTTTGGGTTTCATTGGGATACCATGTATTCAGGTGATAATGACAGGAAAACAGTCATATAAATCTCTTTTTCTCTCTAGTCCGATTTTCAATCAGTTCATCTACATCGACCGCTGAACAATAAAAAAAGCTTGACGCTTGTTATCCTTCACATTCTCCACCCAGTGACCAGTCCAAAGATAAGATAGTACTCTGATCACTACTGATTTTTACTCAACTCAATCATCGGTCTGATCTTCATACAATAATGTAATTAAAAAGTTTGACAACATACCAACACAGTTAATAAATTATAATACCTACATAACTTAGTCATAAGCGATACAAAATCAGAGTAATAGGAGAATATATGGTTCAAATCACGAGTCAATTGAAGCTGGACCACCATTCCAAACCTGGAAGCACTGTACAACCGTTTCGTCCTATCGTGGGACTCCTCAGCAGTGCTCATCCACTATTCCGGCTCGCGAGATTTGAACCCAGAACTTATCAGTCTCACGAGCGAGCAAGCGCTTAACCACTAGACCACTAGAGCCGGGATCGTGGATGCGCACTGCTAGGGAGTCCCACAATAGAACGAAACGCTAGTCCAGTGCTTCCAGGTTTGAAATGGTGGTCTGGCTTCAATTGATTCATGATTTCAACTATATAAAATTACTAAAATCCCCACAAATACCCCCTTCTGATAATAGGAGAATAATTAATGATATGTCTGGGATGAAAAAAACATATAACAACGGCATATGGATCAAACGAAAAAAGAAAATACGGAGAAACCAAGAGCCTACTAATTATGTTATATATACATACATTCTCGGTACGAGTTATACTTTCATAACACTAGTCCTATAAGATCATCATAATAAGACAATACTACATTTTTTTTAAAAAAACTTTGATTATTTTAACTCTTCGTTTTCTTTCATCAAAGTAATTAGTTCATATGACTAAATGAGAAGTAAGCAAAGATATAATAGTGAAAAAATTAACCAAGAACAAATGACGGAGGAGGGGGGTCGCTTTTTTCCCGTTTCCTACATGTGATGTTAGTACATTTAAACAAAACAGAGAATGTATTTAGAATAATAAAGATAGAAATATATATATTTAATCATTTCCCAATGAGCAAAAAAACCCACACACAAAAAAAATGAATTTCTGACATTTCACGGCATAGTTCAGACATATTCTTTAGAGAATAAATAGTTAAATATAGATTGTTACAAGAATAGTATATAAAGAAATGACTAGATACATCGATAATGTAAGCGACTAATAAAAATACATATTTATGAAACAGTGGTAACTATTCATAGTGATGTGTTGTAGCTAACTCTTTATCTTTTGACTAAGAGAATAGAAATTTCTTTTAACTCACTATTTGTCTATAATAATAGCGCTGAAACATAAACCTTTATAAGTTGTCTACAGTCTAGATTGCATAGTTAATTACTGAAAAGATGAAGTTTCACCACTACAATGATTGGTTTTCTTTATTTATCGTCTTCTTTAGAAAAAACGATTATTAAAGTAGAGTCGATTCA
This sequence comes from Schistosoma rodhaini, assembly GCA_944470415.2. NCBI lineage: Eukaryota > Metazoa > Platyhelminthes > Trematoda > Strigeidida > Schistosomatidae > Schistosoma > Schistosoma rodhaini. Next base: position 34,708,305 of record OX104037.1, read on the forward strand.
GGACCGATGAATAATGGCTAGCAGTGGAATCTAGGACGGGCGTTTCGTCCTATTTATGACTCGTTAGCTGGATGTACCTGCATCTCAGAGTTGATGTTCACTCTAGGACTCGAACCCAGTACCTTTCGCTTCAAACGCCATCGCATTATCCACTTAGCTACTGAGTTCTAATAGCACATTTTCCAACAAGAGACTGATCAATTGCAGTCCTAAATAACAGTGGGAAGATACAAGTAAACAACTTCAAGTGAATTTACAATACAGGACTGGTTCAAAATATTGCATATAATATGCTAAGAACTGTTAACTTCAAAACAATAAATGATATTAAATGGAGATATCATCAAATGCTATTACGTATTTACATCTTTATGACATACATAGGTAAATTGTAATTACAGATGAAAAACAATTTGACTGTATTCATCATTTCATAAAAATATAATTTACAAATTACTTATCCATATTCAACAAGTGATTACTATATTTTAATACAAAATAATTATTAGAATCTTTGGATGTAAACAGATATGGAGCTTGGTTTATATCCTCATTAGCCTAAATTATCATATTATGTCACCGTGACAAAATGAAATTAACAAGATTGATTGTAAAAAAGAATCAATATAATGTAATAGTGATCGAAATGAGAGAGATAAGGCGATGTGAATGAGGTTGGAAAATATAAAAATTTGAAGGTATCTGCTCCTTTTTGGATGATCCTGATCCATGTCACCTAAAGTCCTCAACCACTTATCATGGATATCGAATGGATTGTAACTAGATAGCCTGCATGTATCAACATGGGGTCATACTGTTGTGAACAGAACACTACAGGGGACAAACAAATGTAATTTAAGCAAACATTACAGATTATCTCGGTAAATTCTGATAACCGAACAATGAACAGTCAATTTGCAAATTAACAACCAATTGTTTCAATCTTCACTGTTTCTTCTTTAATTTCATTGCTCATGCATTTTCCAAACGATTGCGCTTCATTTCAGTTCTTTCCTCATCGGTCTTCTGCCAAAATACATTCTATGTCTGACCAACACCATATACTACTTATATGGATATAAGTAGACTGCACCACAATACTAGTACAATAAATGACTTCATGAAGTAATGACATGTTCTGATTAAATTAATTCTAAATTTAAATTGAGAAAAGTAGGGTTCTTTATTTGTCTAGCCAGTGATTGTAATAACTCAACTAGGTGAAATTATCAACATGAGAATCCTGATTTATCAACTGATACCAGAGGACACGATAATCTAACCGAGTATCATGTACCCAATTATGAATGATGTCAATAAAGTGCTGTTAACATGCAACTTTCTTTCCAAAATATAATATATATGACAAACGATGAATATTAATTTACCATAGAAGTTTAAATTCTTGTATATTTCTTCGACTATCTGCATCAGATCGACGAATCAAGTGCATTTGAGGATTTGGAGCTGGTGCATTAAAACCAGGAACTAGAACTTTTTGTGTTGGGGGTTGTTCTGCGGTTAATCCAAGCCAACTTAGATAGGAGAACGACTGAGAAAACAAAAGTTTGTAAACAATGACCATATTATTATACATAAAAACGACATCATCAAAAGTAAATAAACATTATCTAAAATAAAAAACGTGAGTATATTTTGCTGCCTAACCGACATCAAATGACAGTATAATAGCTGGAAGATTTGATCTGTATAATCATCCCTAAAAATGAGTTTCTGAGAAAAATAAAACATAATTTATTATACGTAAAGATGGATGGTGATCAGTAGTGGAATCCAGGACGCACGTTTCATCTTATTTGATACTCGTCAGGTGAATGTACCTGAACCCCAGAGTTGATGTTCACTCTAGGACTAACTTGTGAATTCAGGCAATATCGATGTATTCTACACAAGATGCATATATGCCAATATGAGACTGATCAATTGCAGTCTTAAACATCGATAAAAGACTCAAACAATCAAATACTTTATAATATTATATAGTTGAGATCATGAGTCAATTGAAACTAGACCACCATGGAAAACCTGGAAGCACTGGACGGCCGTTTCGTCTTATTGTGGGACTCCTAATCAGTGCGCACCCACTTTACAATAGACTAAACGAATATATAAGTAAAAAATTTCAGAAAAAATCGGTTACGATTGTTAAGTTCCTAAACCCAATGTATTAGGAAAATCAATCTTAAAGTTCATAAATTCGTTCAAGGTGATTTTCGTTCAGTTAACATTTAGTACCTATTTATTATTCCATAGAGATTTATTATGTAACGGAAATTTTCTGAGGTTGACAAATTATTAAACTTATTATCAAGAAATATAATTAATATATATAACTGAATTAACTCATGTGTGAAGTCAATCTTTTTATCACTCCCTATCACCACGTGACTGAACTTCCATTTCTATCTACTTTGAAGGTAACGAACTGAAACTTTTGAAAATCAAACATGAAGCTTAGTGTTCTACTGAAGTCTTCAAATATACATATATTTCCTTTTGTAACTGTAGTACATGATTTAAAATTTCATAGATTGTATTATAGACTGACCTTTGTTAGACAACCATTGAATATCAGGAAGCACTAGACATATGTTTAGTCCATGTACGGAATTCTCTTCGGCAGCCCATGACCCTACACTTAAACCCTTTATAATAATCATTGGAAACCACTTAAAGTACAAATAATCGGAAAATTACAATTTAGTTATAAAATCAAATGGTTTGGATAATTTTTTTCTGGTTAACGTTTTTTTAGCGAGTTGGTTTTCTACAGGATGGAGTCGCTAACACCATGCCCAACCCTCCTTCTTTACGCGGGCTTGGGACCGGCAGTAGCCCGCGGAGCAGCTACAGGCGGGGTGGATTGGAGAATGCTGGTCGGCGGTCTATGCTCTATTGGGAGTAACAGTCGTAAGCAAGTAAGTATAAAATCAAATATAAAACAACAAATATAACATCAACCTACTTCAACTTGACAACGTAAATTATGTAGTTGTCTATAGATTTTTGAAATTCGTTTCTTATCCATTTTATCAACGGAGAAATGATTACATTTACGATAACTATGAACATTATCATAATGAGCTTCTATGATCTCTTCATCATTATCATCATTAACATCACCATTATTCATATCATCATCTAAATGATATATATTTATATCATTATGTGAAGGTCGTAATATTTTTTCTTGATTTGCATAACTTGTATTAAATGCATCCCATAATTGTTTATTATCAATAATATAATTACTTTTTGAATCAGTTTGACAGAATTGATCCTTTGTCAGATTTATGTGATCAAAAATATGTTGAACACTAGAAATAACATTAAAAAAAAGTGTATTAAAATAGATTGTTTGAATTTGATATAAATAAATTTGAGGGTCTTTAATCGAACTCATATAAGGTAGGTGATGTCAAGTTTCAAATTAAGATGAAACGATGAACCAGCACTCTTTAAATATCAATGAGTCTCTTTTTAAATGATGTTAAAACATTGATGAGAGTTGTATGAGAAGATCAAGCAAACATTTATGTTGATAACAATGAAATTCTATATTTGTACTCATTAAAAATATCTCTCTTTGAGAACATAAAAGGCACGATCTTCATATACAACAAAAATGTCAACTGATTTTATAGTATAGAAAAATATTCAACCTATAGCTTACAAATCGTTGATTAGAGAACTTATATCCACTTACTTAAGTCTAAGCAGTAGGGGTAAAACCATTATCCTAACTTAAAAACTGAGCACATAACATTTGTACTTGGTAGATGCATTACATTGTGTAAGATGTGGTAAAGAAAGGAAGATATATATATACCCATGCTAGTTCTGTTCAAGGTTATGATGTTTTGTTCCGAGTGTTATGTATGTATTTAAATGACTTAAAAGTACCAAGATTTAAACATTTACTTTCAAGAAATTGTCAACTATTTCCTTTCAACTAGTTCCACCTCAACGCTCCATACACAGTGTAATTACGGATAAAGTTAATGCCAAGTAAATAGTGGTTGATTAGTATAACAAAGTAACTTATTATTTTCCGCATACCCAGTAGTCAGTAACGTTTTCCAATCAGTATTATATCACGTCAGGATGATATATTCTAACATTTGGACGGATCAATTATATTAATTTTTCCGTTTATTGTCACCCATACATTTGACCTTGTTAACTACGTGCATGTTCTGTACATACTTTATGTATGGTAGCGCATACGTATTCTCCGATTCTTATTTTTTTACATGAATTATTAAAATTTGTTCACCCTTAAGTTGATTTATTTCCGAACTCTCATGCTTTGTACAATCTCTGAATCTTTTCTTTCTCTGACATCCAGTGTTAACATTACGAAACTTATGTATCCTAAAAACAAATAAGCAGAATCTACATTGGGTTGACACCATCATTGTTTAATATTGCTGAAGTCAAACACTGGAAACCGTAAAACTCGATGGATGCGAAATTATATTGAAAGACAAGTTTACATAATCGGCTGACTATAGCAACTCATTACGTAAAAATACGAATAAGAATTAAAGAATTTAGAAACTCGAATTATCAATTAAAATAAAATGAAATTTCAAATTTGAGAAACTTAAGGAGTGATTAGGTAGAATGTTTTGGTAAATTAAGAGACTATACAAACGTCCTCTGTACAAAATGAATGGGATTATAGATAAATACTTATCGGTTTTGTTACATGTAAAAGACGAATCCTGGGAACACGATACAAGTTCGATAGAATTCGATAAATAACTTTGGATGTGAAATTCATATCTAAATGATTGCTTGTATCTACTAAATATACTAAACAGAGCTTTTCACACTCCTTATCTATCCTTTGATCATGTAGGAGGAATAATGCTCAGGAATAAACCTGGTTGTACTCCCAATATAACTGACTTCACAGAAACAGTTCAAATGTTGAACAGATATAGAGGCTGTTGTAACACTTGATGTTTGTAGCTGATTTTTTGAACTACAGATTATAGATTATTAATTCGTAAAGATAATTTCTAATTTGATAAAGGCTAAAGCCATTTAGTAGTGTAGTGAACAGAACACAAGTGGGGACAATCGAATGTATTTAAGCACAAATTACAGACTATTTCACTAAATTCTGATAAGAGTAAACAGTTAATTTGCAAAATAACAATCAATTGTCTCAGTCAACTGCTCCTTCTGCAAATATCAGTCTTCTGTGATTTCATTGTTTATGAATATTCCTACAAATTGCGCTTCATTCCTGTTCTTTCCTTATCGATTTTCTTCCAAAATACATTCTATGTCTGACCATCACCACATACTACCTGTATGGATATAAGTAGACCACACCACAGTAGCTCTGATATAGATGAAGTTGATTATTGAATGAGTCGTTAAATTACTTTGTGTAAAAAAAAGCTTTTTTATGTTGATGACTTTCTTGATACGCGAAAATTTTTCGGATGACATTTTTTTAGAAAAAAAGCAAAAAGTTCAGAGCTTCAAATGTGTGGTCACAAGTGTTTATCAGTAATAAATGTTTAGAAGCATAAGAAAGCTGTGAAAATCTAATTGAAACTGTATGGTAATCACTGGTCGGAAACAGTATAGGATCATAGCTAGCAATAAACATTAGCTCAAGTTAACACATAACAAATCAACACGTAGTAGCAATTGTAATAACAAACAAGATGTATCTAACCTTGATTACTAACTCCATTTTATTATTATTATCATTATTAGCTTTATTCAATAATATATTTTTGGTACAATATAGAATTCTCAGCACAAAGTACTTCAACAAGTTCCCGTTTCTTACTTCTTCATCCTTCCTGACGATAAATATTGAGTGATCGCCAGTTAGAAGTTAGTAGCCCGGTCAATCGACATCTGGATAATGTACATTCTTCTCGCTACATATTACCAGCAACCACGATATCTCTGATTAGGCCTTCTGTAACCTTTACAGCGAAAAGTCTTACATTTTTCAGAAGCGCACCTGAATATGTTGTGCGGTTAATAGGCATAATGATGTATTAAAACAAACGAAATTAGATAAATTGTTGAAATATCTAGATGACAGGAAGAGGTAGCCCAGATGTTTAAACAGGCCGCCAATGCTGTGATATTTGATTGAATCAATAATCACACAATTGCAAAACACTATCACTTATGTGGCTTTACCAACATCCGATGATATTAAAGTAGTATTTCAATAGATTTATTAGTGTATTATAAAACTTTATCTAGTGAACAATTCTGTATTATAAGTTAATAAGTATTACTTACTTACTTACCTACTTACACCTGTTACTCCCAATGGAGCATAGGCCGCCGATTAGCGTTCTCCAATTATACATTGTAGTCTTTTTTTTAAAAAGTCAATGTAATTATAGTTCATTCTATATTACAGGTTGGTTGGTTATTTTTTAGTAATTATAAGTAACTACCTTGTAACTTTACTACAATAAAATAACACATATTACCAACAGGTAACCATCTTGTTGCTTAGTTACATATACATTTTCATAATATTTCCTATTGAATGAATCAATATACTTTAATTTTCCTATGAGTACTAAATATAACTTTATATTAAAGAATATTCAACAATAACGAACCAATTCAAGACGAAATTTTCCAGTTTCTACTCTTATGGGAATGATAAAAAGACTTTTTCGCTTCCATACTTATTTACTCATTCATTCTCTTATTCATTCATGAATTTGTGGGTTCACTTCAATTTATAATCACGAAAGCTTATTGTTTAAATGAAGCACACCGAGATTGAGCATTCGTATTTCAATGATTTATATAGATAGAAGAAATGAGAAGTTTCGAAGATTCAAATTAGAACAATTTATAGATAAAACGAAACATAAAAGAATGTTAAACTCTTAGATACAGCGTGGAAATAAGCGTTAAAGTGTTTGATTATCAAATCAATATAACATTTCGGTGACCTTAAATAACCTAAGATATACAGATCTTAAAAAAAGTTTTGTTTTTAAAATAAAATAAAATAAAACAGAAAACATGAAACATAATTAATGAGACCTGATTTATGTGAAAATAAACAAGTCTTTAGTTGACTCGATATACAAGGATAATGGATGAGGTCAAAGAATGAAGTTTGCATTTATTTTACCTGTCGTCTGGTCAAATAAATATAGCCTTAGATTATTTTGGTTTAATTTATTATTTTCACGGTTGAAAGCGTGACCCAATTGAAGCTAGACCATCAGGGAAAACCTGGAAACACTGGACGGCCATTTCGTCCTATTATGGGACTCCTCAGCAGTGCGCATCCACGACCTCGCCTTAAGAGATTCGAACTCAGAACCCACCAGTCTCGTACCAGAGCACTTAACTGATAAACCACTGAGCCGTCATCCGATGATGTTAATGTCTAACTTCAACCAATCCACGAAGTTGAGCAACCGTTCACCAATTGTCTTCAGTGAGTTCCTATCCCACAACAGACTTGGTTTGAACTCCACTGGTCACTGCTTCTCACTAGAACTACTGGATTTACCTCTCGAAGTCAATTTATTAGTTTGAAAACCTCACGATCCAGCGCAAGATGAAAAGTGCCCGGGAACACTAGGTGTCGTTAAAAGTAATGTAATAATAGCTGTGTAGTAGCTTCCAGGTCTTAAAGATTCCTCTTTGGATGAAGTGTGTTCGTAATGAACATAGTACTTTATTCTATAAATCATTGGTATAGAATATTACTATGTTTTTATTACAAATTGTGATTTGTATCGTTCTGTTTGGTTTACAGAATGATAACTTGTATGAGGTATCAATCGGTTAATTCATGATAAATTAAAAAACCCCAAGTCGAAATCAAACAACGGCTATGCGCATTTATCATATCGTGTCATTTCAAGACTAATAAAATATCAGTTTATAATATTTTGTGAGAATATATTTATTTATTCATTAAATAAAATAAAGTATATGGGTTAGTTAATAATTTATATTCATATATATATAGAACTGTATCAAATTGTAGGGCCGATAATCCTATTATTTTCTCAATTGGATGGTTTCTGAAGACTACTTCAGTTTGAGTCTGGTTTTAATAATACACTAATATCACTTACAGAACTGTTGAAAACTAAGGTCAGATTGACAGCTGTTTCGTTCTAGTATGGCACTCTTTAGCAGTTTTCATACAGACGACTGCCTATCTGATCGAAACTATGATGTATAAAGTATCAGCTTGAAATGATATTCATTTATACTTGATTCTATGTTAACCATGATTAGTTGTCCTAGCAAGACTTAAATTAAAGGCATCATGTAGGAGATTTTTTTTAAAGAAAAGGAACATTTCTGAACATTTAAAATACAATTTTTGTACGTTTGACATAACTTTAAAGTACAAATTCAGGAATAAACCATTTATGTTTATTAGATTAGGATAAATAATAAAAAACCATAGAAACCACGTAAATATGCTTTGGTCTTCAATAAACAAACCATATATAACCGAAATGAACTATAAAGGAACTAGTAAATAAGTTTATGTTTAGAACATCAAGGTTAATTATGATAAACGATTGAACAAATAAAGGTAACTAAAAATAGAACTGATGACAGGCTAAAATAATTATTCGCTTATAAAAATTGAATTGCATAGCTAAATCTCCTTAGGGCGACAACAACATGAACTGAATAATCACTGCAGAAAGTGAGTTTAGAAAAAAAAATAATATCTAGCTTAGCAACATATTCATTCCCAATACATATATTATTCAAATAAAGTAGAATATTATCGTATAATGACGACTGAAAATCAATTATTGAATAACAATAGTTAATAAAGATAAGTAGATAGTATTTAGAATATAAGAGTACAAGGTTAGAAAGGTCGAATATATCTATGTATGTGCACTGATAAACACTTATTCATTTAAAAAAATAGTTATCATGGTAAACTGTAATCAGTTAGAGAAATAATGAAAATCAAAGAGTTTCTTTGTGGAGCTGCTTTCTGTGGGCTGAGCGGCCTAATCATAAAGCTTTCAGTGTTTTCAAGACAATACTTTCATCACAAAATTGAGATAGAATAGATCGGTTAGAATTTCTCTACGACGTGCATCAACCGTCCATTGTTCAAGTTTCATAGTTCAATAATGGCCATTCGCGACCTTGGACAGGCTCAAAATCGTGACCTCTGAGTCTTTGGATGAGAGCGGTACTTTTGGAACACCGATTCAAAGTACACCGTTTCACAATTACCACATCGGGCAATTCACGATACAGAATGTTAAACATTGAAACCTGTCATCTTACTGTGCCAATGGTGCACAGAAACTTGAATCGATATATGTATGCACCAGAATCTACGTTGCGTGTTATCGACTGACAAAATTCATAAATAAATCAAAAATTCAAAGTCAAATGGAGTTAATTTCAAACTAAATCTACTATGTACGATGATTTATAATAATCATCTCTGTATAAGAATATGCTACTCAGAAATAATCAATTAATGATAGCCACAATTAAACCCACATACAATTTGTCTCTATACATATTAACAGGAACTAAGTTCTCATGGATTTGACATGCTCACATGACAAATGAAAAGGAAATGTTATTAATTAATGAAAAATGTTTAGAAAGAAACTAATTATTATAAACTTATGTACATATAATAAAATAAATGGATAGTGAGATGAATACCTGACTAATTAGCCAGAATAGTTAACTGTAAGTTTTTAATCAATTACCTATTTCGAGAGGGCATTCTTAGGTTTCTTGTGACTGGCTGTAAACAGTGCAGTTACTACACATCAATGACATTTGACAACAGATCATCAATATAGTGGATTGATCGACGCAAGAAATATAAACAAATAGATAACAATCGAATTGTCTGAAAGTGAGGCCATCATCGTGAAACATGAGTGTTCGGAGTTTAATGTCTGGTGACGTCGTGGTATTGTCCTACTTAGAAGTCCCATAATAGTATGGAACAACTCTCTAGTGCTTCATAGTTTTCAATGCTTGGTTAGCTAAGATTAATAATTAGTAGTCACCATATAACACAATCTCAATTAACAAAGCTTTATTCTAGTGTTATATGGTCGTAAAAGTGTATTATAGACGTTTTTATTAAATGAGAACAGAACAAACATTTAATGTCTTTACTTTCATATGATCATCATCAGCTGATAAAAAAAATTAGTAAAAATTAGTAAAAATTAGTCTTAGAAACTTTGTGGCATATCTAATAGTAAAGAGTAAATGTAATTTTGAGTTGGCAGACAAAGATAATTGAAGACCAGTGATCAATCGGTTATTACATAAGTTCTATGAATAAGATGAATTAGAATTTATTTGTTCTATATACCGTAAGTCTAGTTGATAACTAATTTATGATTTATTAATAATACAGTTAGTAAATTTAGACAGCTGAATAAAACTTTAAAGAAAAAAAAACTATGATTTAATTATTTAACGTGACTAACTTTTACTTGCATAAAATGTCTGCCGACCTACATACTTACTTACTTACTTACGCCTGTTACCCCTCGTGGAGGAGCATAGGCTGCCCACCAGCATTCTCCACCCAACTCTGTCCTGGGCAATTTTTTCCAGTTGTTATTCATCTTTCTCATATATGCTTATTCCTTCAACTCCCAGGGCAGAGTTTAAATGGTCTGAATTATTTTTTCTGGTTAGCGTTCTTTTAGAGAGTTAATTTTTCTACAAGATGGGGTCGCTAACCCCATGCCCAACCCTCCTCCTTTACCTGGGCCTGGGACCGGCAGTAACTCTAAAAGAGCTGCAGGCAGAGTTGCCAACCTACATAGCATTGGAGTTAACTAACTCCCTGAACAGATATGAATATAAACATTTCAAAAAAAGATATAAAAGATCTATTTTAAAAACAGAAGCACATGTAGTGGCAGAAATCACTTTAAATTTGAATTATTAAATAACAATTTTAAATGATATGTAATAGATAGAATATAGCTGAGAGTTGAGTCTAGGACAGGCCTTTCCTTCTTTTTACGGACTCAACGGTTGAATGTACTTACATACAATAGTTGATGTTCACCTCAAAACTCGAACCCAAAACTGTTCGCTAATTGGACTCAGTAGTTAAATGAACAACGCGATAATATTTGAAGCAAATGGTACTGCGTTGGAGTCTCAGAGTGGACGTCAACTCTGGAATGCAGGTATATTCACTTGACGAGTGCCGAAGGGGACGAAAACCGCGTACTACATTCAACCACCAACAACGATCCATTTATTTTATATCAACTTGTGTCATAATGATTATATTGAAGCAACCCGCACAGGACGTCCATATGCCAACTAAGACTGATTAGATTTCAGTCGAAATATTAAAAAGTCAATCATTTCTAAAAAAACGTACGTCACTTATTTGGAAGAGTCTCAGTCCTTCGGTTGTTTATGTTAAGGACTATAATTATTCAGTCTAATTAGTGTCAAGTTGCATAATTATTTATCTATATATGAACAATGAACAAGTTCCCTCGTTCGACTCACCAGCTGTTAATAAGCGACTTATATAGGCCGTGACCAGAGTTTGTTTCAAAACAGATGTGAGAACATATTTAAGTATGGCGAGAGGGAAATTGCAGGTAGTTCTTTTGTTGAACAATTAATCGATTGCAATTGCTCGACGAATTACAATAAGACAAGTTTAAGTAGTACAGAGATATGACGATATCAAATAGATAAACAGGTCAACACTAATAAGACATTCCTAAGATTCTTTCCCAAACAACTACATTTAATCTCTTCGAACCTCATATCATTAAATTACACACATATATCAGCTCTGATCCACACTATAAATACCACGTTTCTCACGCCCACGAAAATATGCACAAATACACATAAATATTGTCTCACTTTTGATTTAAATAGCATCCCATTAGTATGAACGGACTGGTTTTGATTATTTTTATTGATCCTAAGTCAAGAAACACTACATATGCACTATCGTGGGTTAATTGAAATTAGGACAACACATATAAGCGAGCAATATTGTCTTCCATTAGATCCTATGATATGTATGAGAATACTGAATCAATGATTTTGAGATGGTGGAGACGATTTGTAGCTCAGGTGGGTGATTTTGATGTACATTTGTTCTCTGAGCCTAGAGAACAAACCTACATCAAAATATTAAATCAATCAAGACAGTTTGAGTCAGAGATCACACTAAAGTCAATCACATAAATATGCATAATAAATAAAAAGTACAAACTGACGGTGTGATGACAGATTTACTAGTTGTGATAATAATAATAAGGACGTGTATCAATGTTTCATAATAGGAAGTAGGTCAAAGATTTTAAATAAAATCCACTAAAAATAATTAAAATTACGTCGTATGAAGTGCTCCAAATCAATATTCAGTGAAGCATCAATTTGGAAAAAAGAGGTAAGGAAAAATGGATAAACAAAGATTATGGTAGATAATAATAAATAAAATCGTATGTCAAGGTTAATTTGGCTAAGGAGGACATTAGAGTTTTATAAATTTCATATGAATATGAAAATTTGAGCTGTTAGCTGGAATCTATATAGTTCCAATTATATGTAGGACACGAGGTCAAAGCCTGTAAGGAAAAATAGTGAGTGCACGATGAATTATTCCGCACGATTTATTTATATTTTTTACAAGACCTCTATTGATTAAATATGACAACGGAACTGCGTATTACTTTGATCATAACCTCTCCCATGCACGAAGGCAGGTATTAACTAACTCGTTAGCTCAATGATCTGGTTGCATGCTCAATATAGCTTTCTCTACAGAAACAAATTATTTCGTGGATACTCACGGATGTGCTAAATTCAAGTAATTTATCTTTTAGTTGAGGAAACAACACAGATCGGCTACAAAAAGATAACCAGAGGTTATCTGCATCACACGTCTTTGTCATTGATTCAGTCAGTCTGTCCTGTCCGTCAATGCTGAATTAAAGCTTCAGGTTTCCTATTAAACATCAACGTCACTACTTTTCCTGTACATTACGAACACGTGTTTCTTAAAAAATCTTGTGAATAAGCTCTGTTTCGTTGTTTATAGTATCATCTGAGGATAGAACTAAAATGAGCCTATCCACCGATTTGTCTATTTGACACAAAATGAACGTTCATTGTAAATTTCAAAAGTAATTCTTTGTAACTATCTCCGGAAATTACAATATTGATCTGGTTATTAAATAGTCTTAGAATTATAGAAGGGGTTTTGTGGAGATTTAGTATTTACTATGCTCACTAGTGACTTCGAGAAGTATATCTAGGAGCTCAAGTGAGAAGCAGTGACCAGTGGAGTTCAAAACCACGTCTGTTGTGAGATACGAACTCACTGAAGACAATTGGTGAATGGTTGCTCAACTTCGTGGATCAGTTGATGTTAGACATTAACACCGTTGGATGCCAGTGGTCTATCGGTTAAGGGCTTCGGCTCGAGACTGGCAGGTCCTGGGTTCGAATCTCGCTCGCGAGAGCAGGTTCGTGGATGCGCACTGCTGAGGAGTCCCATAATAGGACGAAACGGCCGTCCATTGTTTCCAGGTTTTCCATGATGGTCTAGCTTCAATTGACTCACGCTTTCAACTATAGTCTTAGAATTATTGATGCCATGGAGAGTAAAGAAGTAAGATCTAGAGATATCATACGTTTACATTTTCAGTTTAAATGTTCCTCTTTGGGAATGAAACTCAAAACATCTTTAACGCTTCCATTACCGATTCATTTGTGTAATGCATCCAAGATTTGAATTAAGCGCTTGGGATTTTTATGTTATGAAAAAATATACATACTGAAAACTGGACGAAAAATACTCGAATTTGGGAGTCACAAAGTGGTGGAGTGTTCGACCCCCTGGGTGTCTTTGAACCATGAACGGTTGGAGTGATTCTTCCCTTAATTTTCAATTCTTTAAGTTAATTGGTAAGTCGTTTCTCTGCTTTCATATTTATATCAGTAACGCCGCCGAATTTTCGGAACTTTGCCGGCTCATTCAAAAATGCGTTCATTTGTTATGTCTATTTCAATAAGCACCATTCCTTTGTCTGACTTGCTTATGATCAATGTTGTTGTTTCTAAATTTCTGTTAGTCGTTCACGCAATTGATCGAAGGCCCATGGATCCTCACTGGTGAGTAGGTTCATGCTAGGATAAAACTATAGTGTAGTGCATCCCCGGTTTCATTGATAGTTTAACTGAGATCACTGTGATTTGAAAATATAAGAAATCTATCACTAACTCATAAGTAACCTTGACTAATTTAATGTTTTCAAATATATGCATATAAATATTCCTGTAACGTCTAATAATAAAAACAATATTGTTTGTTTATATATATTTGGAACTACCAAATCAAATTTGATTTTAATGAAACCTGAAAAATCAATTTCCTAATTTTTCGACACAGTTATTTTATGCATTAGCTTTCTTTTCTTTGAAAGAATATTAGGAATTGATGATATACCATAATGACAATTCAAAAATTTATAGATGTTTTTTCACTGTTGAAAGCATGAGTTATTTGAAGGTAGACCACCAAGAAAACCTGGAAGCACTGGACGGTCGTTTCGTCCTATTGTGGGACTCCTCGGCAGTGCGCACCAACGATCTCAACTTACTCAACTTCGTGGATTGGTTGAAGTTAGACATAAACATCATCGAATGCCGACTCAGTGGTTTATCGGTTAAGTGCTCTGGCGCGAGACTTGTAGGTCCTGGGTTCGAACCTCATGAGGCGGGTTCGTGGAAGCGCACTGCTGAGGAGTCCCGCTATAGGACGTAACGGCCGTCTAGTGCTTCCAGGTTTCCCATGGTGGTCTAGCTTCAATTGACTCACGCTTTCAACTATGAAAATACTGAAATCTACACAAAACCCCTTCTAATTCATAAATGTATCTCGATTAGATCAGTACCGTTCGTCGATGCTATTTGATAATAAATTGCAAATTAACAGATACTGAAAATATAGAGTAATAGGTTGCACAAGAATTCTGCCTATCGTGAATCATTAGTTTCTGGAGTTTGTTCCATTGTGATGTGTTGAATCTACATTGTTGGAACAAGACATTCATTGAATGTGTTCTGTAGTCTCTTTAATTATTTTCCATATAATACTAGTTTGTTCACCAGTTTGTTATACTTAACGTAGCAACTACAAGAGATATTTATTAGTTCAAGTTTCTATATAACGTCAACAGAGTGTGAATTGATGAACAAGGTAGGTGCACAGAAAAAGCATTTAGTTGTAATGACAAACATAAAGAACATTGTTCAAACAATAATGGATAAAAAGTAATCAGATAATCTGATTATTGACACCATAATAAACTCTAATCATATTTGATCCCTTACTGGATATGGTAGATATGAAAATTAAATCAGTTATACACACTATAAGGTCTGAGACCAAAGTATATAGCCAAGAGTTACTGAGCTTCACCTCATAAGCACATAAAATTTTAAACATGGAAAAAACAAACATACGAATTATAGTCTAAAATGAAGCAAACAACAAGTATGAAGTAATGGTAAAATGTAATATTTATAAGACACAGAAACATAAATTCATCTTTGACAATGATGTTGCTATTCATGGATTCTATCATTTACGATCTTTAACCAGAGATTACAATGTTCTTCTAAATCACAATGGACTGATATTTACAGAAGGAACAGTGAAGATTGGGACAATTGATTGATAGTTTGCAAATAAGCTATTTACTATATGGTTCTCATATTTTAGTGAGACATTCTGTGATTTTGCGCTTAAACAAATTTGATTATCCCCACTCGTGTTTTTGTTCACTAAACTATGACACCGAGAATGAAATGACGATTGAACTATAATAGAATCATTATTTGATTACATTTAGTGACGATTTAAATGTTTGATAGTGAATTCACTAAGATAACATTCAATTTACTTTAGAAAATTGTGTTGTACACTAGAACAGGTCACTTTTTGAAATAATATCATATTAAATCTATTAAATGTATTGAATGATCTTATAAATAATAAGTATCGTTATTAAGGTTTTATTTGGTAAATTCAAATAAATTGAGCGTTGTTTAAAGTGTCAATAAGAAAATAATGATATATTTGTGACGTTCTAAGCGGTAGAAAATAATACTATTGACGATCTGCGACAAGTTCATAAGTACACATATACGCATACACACACAAAATTGTTTAAACCAAAACTACATGACATTGATCTAATCATTATCTAATTTAGTTGAATTAAATATTTTGCATTGGTTCTTGGTATTTGTTAAGCTTATGCCAATTTAATTCGACTATTTTATCTATTCTCTAAAGCAGAGACTTAGATTAGGACGTGAAATGTAACAAATTAAATATTCTATTCACTAGGATATAACAAATATATCATTGTTGAAAGCGTGAGTCAATTGAAGCTTTCAACAATGATAAATACTAAATCTCCACAAAACCCCTTCTATAATTAATATAATAATATGCTCACTAGTGATTTCGAGAAGTATATTTAGGAGCTCTAGTGAGAAGCAGTGACCAGTGGAGTTCAAAACCATGTCTGTTGTGAGATAGGAACTCACTGAAGACAATTGGTGAATGGTTGCTCAACTTCGTGGATCAGTTGATGTTAGACATTAACACCGTTGGATGCCAGCTCAGTGGTCTATCGGTTAAGACTCGTAGGTCTGGTAGACTGGTAGGTCCTGGGTTCGAATCTCGCTCGCGAGAGCAGGTTCGTGGATGCGCACTGCTGAGGAGTCCCATAATAGGACGAAACGGCCGTCCATTGTTTCCAGGTTTTCCATGATGGTCTAGCTTCAATTGACTCACGCTTTCAACAATGATAAATACTAAATCTCCACAAAACCCCTTCTATAATAAATATATCATTGTTTAATTACAATCTTGTAAATAAGCAAAGATAGATGGTAAATCATGTAAATAGTTTACTTGAAAGGGTTCTGAGAAGATTGGTTTGATTTTTAGGTTTCAACTTGAATTCTTTTGAGCTAATACTGCCTAGTATAATCACTGTAACCCAATGTTTTCAAGTTTCAAGGTGAATGTCTAACCATTAGGACCACTATGTTGAAGCCTCATAGTACAGTTTCAACTTCAATCAATTCGCATTATAGCTCAGCGATTAACTAATTTTAGCGGTAACAACCTGCGATATTTTTGAGCTTGAAAACTAACAATTTTCTCACTAAAACTTTAGGAACAATTTGGTAAATAACATAGTTTGGTTGAAAGTATTTTTAAAGACTGGCATTAACTAATAAACTTCATTCATCAATGTTTCTTGATTTTAACCGGTACACTAACTAAAATCAATTTGAGGATAATACAATTTACAGATCTTGTAAATAATGTACTATTCCCAATAATTGTCATTTAAAAAAAGAACCAATGCATGAATACTTACTGTTTGACGTATTCTTCAATATCTGACTCCATTTCTTTAATTTTTTTAGACTTGATGTTATCAATCATTTCAGTAGTAAGCTCTATATCCCCATTCCCATTATTATTATTGTTAATATTGCTATTATTATTAACAGTGATCTGTTCATGTTTCCCCTGATTATTTGTTAAAAGTAGTATATGTTCATAATCTTTACTAACTAATTGAATATTCTTTTGACATTTAATACAAAGTTTTGTTGAGTTATAGATTGGAAGTTTAGATATTTCTAATAAATTTTCATGATTATCATTAAAGTATGCTGAATTATCAGCGATCATTAAAGATGGATTAATCTTCTTATGAACATTTATAGGTTCAATAGTAGTTGTTGTAGGTATAGATGTCATAACAGTAGTGGTCATGTTAGATTTACTTTGGTACTCTGTAGTATTGGAATGAAATTTATCAGCTGTTTGCCTTTTATTTATATGTACAGATGTGTTTTGAGCATCAATTTTATGATTATCCTTTTTATTAGAATCAACTGAAATGCTATTAAATTGATTTGAACAATTGGATACAGACATTATAATGTTATTTGTATGATTAGGAGTAAGTGTAACTTTAGTTCCAGGACTGGAAATATCATTAGTAAAATTAGTGTTATTAGTAATTTTTGACGAGTAACTAATTAAACTGTCATGACTTTTATTATCCAGTGGAAATGGAAGCGAAAAACTATTCGATTCCTTACGTCCTGTTGTTGCTGCAACCGCTACCGCAGCCCCCGCTTCAGTTGTAGCGGTTGATGATGATGATGATGATGACGATGAAGAAGAAGGTGTATTTGATGAACAATTTCGGCAAAAATTTAAACAAAAATGTGATTGATGATTATGATTGCTGTTATTATTATTATTATCTAACTGTTTTTTCTTCCGTCTATTTGGATTTTTAATGCATCTGGTATATAAGGATAAGAAACTATTAGTATTATTATCATCATCATTATCTGCATTCAGTTTCCTTGGTAATGTTGTTGGAGTCTTTGTAGTTTGAATTGCCGGTTTGCATATGGTTCTAGTATTATCAATTGTATTGTTTTGTGAAATGGTGATGTTTGATATTTTATGATCAGCTAATTGTAAAAAGAAACAATAATGAATGTGAGACAATTAGTAAATTAATTGCTTATTTCAGGAATGTGAAAGAACAATTAGCAGTTAAATGATGATTGACTCGAAGAACGGACTTTAACCAATTAATCACTTTCAAAATATTGGTAACAGTTTCCCATTGTAATGTTAGCAATTCATCTCTTGAGAGATGTAACCGATGATGATTATCTTTATTAGGTGTGAAATAAGAATTGCCAGTTTAGGTGAATAATAATAGTAGACTTGTTGTTATAAACTAGGTGGTCTTATGTTATGTTTGTATGTTTTTGATTCTACTTCTATCAAGGTTAGGGGCGGTAAGTGCTAAGGAATCTCATACTAGAAAAAGATACCTATTCAGTACTGTTTAGTGGTCCGTGTTTGTTTAGATATTCATTTTTAGAAGTACAGTAATCTAATAATGGGATTTTTTACGAAACCGGAAATTTGCAATAACAAGGAACTTTTATTTATATTTTCATATGTAACCTTTACAGTTACAACTATATACAGGTGATTATGCAACTTGTCTGTGTACAAATAAATGTGACTACTGAAGCTTTCGTGACCCTTAATCTGACTCTATTTGAATATTATGAATGATTGTTATTGAAATACATATGCCGCCAATTCTCGTATACAGTTATTGACTTAAATCGCGTTAATGAATAACAAAATTAAATAAGCCAAATATGAGAATTAATTTTTGAATACGTAAATTTCATGCAATCGTTGATCGGAAATCGAAGCAAAACGAAACGACGCGTAGTGGAGAAGGCAAGTGAGTCACCTCGTCTAGAACATGAGTGACTCGATATTTATAGTCAGACAAAAATAGATTACAGACATGTGACGTGTAAAACAGGAAATACACACACATACGCTTACATAAAAACAGTTAAGGTTGATAAGTGAATAAGTGCTAGCGTAAAAATGTAGCTTAACGAGAATGAATAGATCCGTTCAGAAGCTAGAATAACCTATTTGAGCTTGACATATTATCAGCCCCAACAAAGTAACAAGCCTCGAATATGTCAGTGAATAATGACCGATTAATTTATAACGATAATCTCTGTAATTCTTTAGTAGGTTACATTAGTAATATTAAGAAAAGTTTTAATGAAATATGAAAACTCGATTCGTGAAAAAATCTCGAAAACATCTAAATTGGGGCACGAAAAACAAAAAAATAGAATACTAAATCACTATTGTGTAATTGTCTATTTTGGATAGATTTTAGACTGATCAACAAATTCAGTTTCCTAAATTGTACTACGTCACTAATGAAAGTGAAAAGTCGTCAGATGATTATAGTAAGTAACTCAGATTTTAGACTTACGTAAATGAAAAACATTTTCAGATTAAAAATCAATTAGCTAGATCAGTTGTTAAGTAATCCAACCTACATGAATTTTATTTTACGCCGCATAGTGTACTTATTAAACAATATGTATATTATAAGCTGAATTGGATGGTGGGTAGCACTGGAATTCAAGATGCGCGTTTCGTCCTATTTAGGACCCGTCAGATAGATGATTTCTACGGGACTCGGACCTATTACTTTTCGTTTCAAACATTATAGTGTTATCCACTTAGCTACTGAGTCCTGTTATCCACTAGCTTGTGTAATGTTGTGAAGTTTAATTCATTTTCCACTGGTTGTATGAATATTTCCTTTGATGGGATGAAAGTACATCTAGCTAACGAGTCCCAAAAATAAGACGAAACACACCTCCTGGATTCGACTGTTATCCACCATCCATCTTTGCTTATAATGTTGGTGACTTAAAGCAATATTGAGGCAATCCACATTGGATGCACATATGCCAACAACACACTGATCAATTGCAGTCCTAAACATCAAGGGGAAGATTCAGATAACTAATGCAAAAATGGATATATATATATATATATATATATATATATATATATATATAAGATAGAATTCTTTTTCTTATAATCTCAATGAAATCAGGGATAATATTATTCTGTAATTCTTTATATGATGGTGGTATATTGCTATAAAAGAAGAGCCTGTTTTGAGCAAATGATTAATGCCAATCGTTAGTTGTTTATGTAAATAGTATAGAACCAGACATACTTCATGTCGATTTTGACTAATTAACAAAATAATGTTTCTTTTAACTAATGCATAGATATTAATGACAATAAAAATATAATGTATTGGTGATATTAATCATAAACAAGATAAATATATAATTATTATTATGGTAAAACATGATTCAAGATTTACTAAACCAATCAGTCAGTGCTGATAATGTTCTCTGTAAAAGAACAATGAGAATTCTCTAATTGAATCAGTCTACATGAAATAACTTGTCAATCTTCCTCATCATTTTAAAATTTAAAAAAAACAACAACACTTTCTTTCCGAAACGAGTAAAAGGAAATCATATTAAAGTGATTCAGACCCATTGGAACATGTTTTCTTAAATTAGTTTTAGATAAACAGCTTGCAATGTCTGAATATCTGAAACTAAGTTACGACATATTTCGAATTAATTGTTATTTTGTGAATTAGACCTTCTAGTAGGTTATAATGCATCACTAATAATTGATAAGTATTCTAATTGAACACCAGATTCTGTTTCATAAGCTCTTACCGGTAACCCCTCAGGCTAAATCTACACAGTGACTTGAAAACGAGAGAAAAAGCACGAGATATGGAAGAATCGCTTTACTCCATATACCGTTTACGTACAATAAATCTAGGGTTTTTATAGTATTTTAGATGGCCTTGGGTTCCCGGAAAATTCGACATATGACTCAACATACACCTTTTCACTTTCTAGGTGTTTCTAGTTTCTAGTGAACGCTGATTGGATAAGATGTTGCTCAGTGTTTTCAGAGCCTTTGTTGGCTTTTTTCGAGTTTTTTCGGTCTACCCATTAATAATCTTAGGACTTTGCTGAGACACTGGTGAGAAAAACGAAAAACGAAATTAAATGAAATAAAGAATTAAGTTTATGAATTATGTGAAGGATTATTTAACACATAAACTTAAATGAAGAAAAACTTGCTTGAATTAGTAAGAATTTTGATAGAACTTATAAGTACTTATGCCAAGACGTTACATATTAGAAATAGTTCAAAAAAACAAGTACGTAAAATAGTACTATATGGACGAATTTATTTATAGTCTAGTAAGAAAAGGTGTGAAAATTAGTCTTCTTTTAGTTGAGTGATCAACTATAACTTATCCAAATGAATCCCAACAGTGGCCTAGAGGTTATGCATTCGGATATGAGGGCGAAATCTTAGACTTGATTCCTGGATACGTGGTCGCGATTGTGCACTGCCGACTAGTCTCATCCTAGGGTGAAACGGCCGTTCGATTCTTCCAGGTTCTTAATAGTGGTCTACTTTAATTCGGTTAATGATTTAAACTATGAAGATTATTCATTTGTCTATCAATTTTTTAACCCACTATAAATTCTGGTATGGTTAACCCTACACACAAAGCGTTAACGTTGTGAAGAGATAATGAGGGAAGAGTTGTACAGTCAGTAACTAAATCAACAAAAATAGTGCTGTTTAAGAGTTATACTTTAGTTGAAAATCCAAGTGTGAAAGACTTCTTTCTGTTTAGAGGGTTCGTCTTGTGTTTTTGAGACTATATCAGTGTCTTCATTGGCATATCTAATAAAATCTCTAGGGTCATGACAGTAGAGTTGTGATAAACCCACAGAACTAAGTTTTATACAACTATTTATTCTGCAAAAGTATTACGGTATAAACTGACCACCTCTTCACAATTCTGATGTAGCCAGAACTTCGTCAAATTATACGCACTTCAAATGAATGAACAGTTTTAAGTTACAAATGTAATTATAGCAATAATATGGTCAACGTTTATAAGTACCCACAAAAAAGTGTGCTCATTTTTTAATTTATGGTAAAGACTCAACAAAATTTCGTATCTGCTCACACGGAGACTTCGATCTAACGTTTGATCCACAACACAGTGGAACAACGTAAGGAGATGCAGTCACATGATAGCGGGTAACCAACAATAGGTTCATACGTCATTTGTTCCCTTTGGATCTAAGAGCCCATGTGCACCATTGATTTAGAATCAGGGCTCTCCAACTGCCGTACTTGGATCCTCCATATACACCAACCCGGTTAAAGCGCCGGACATTCGCTATTCATCCTCTCAATTTCATAAACAACACCAGTGGAGCGAGAATGAAGTAAGTAGGACTTCCCTGGCAGTGATTGTATGCACGTTACCAGGTGAGAGCATTTCGAAAGGGAGAACTGACTCTCCCCACCCTCGACTGTATCAGGGCATCTGGAAATCATTCAACCTTTACAAATGTCAAGTTATTGACTTTTATATTATCCGTATACTTGTTATCATGTCTTCATTGTGACCCTATTTTTGTACTTCATTTACTCACAATTTCTAATTAAAAATGTAACCATGTATGTTTTGCAGAAATTAATTTTTTTTATTATTGCAATATATGCAAATAAAATTAATCTTTAAACTTAGTTCGATAAATTAAGTAGAATTTCTGTGTGAAAACAGACACTGATAAGTATAGACCGAAACAAATTTACAAAAATAAAGTTTATTCGAGCGGAATTCAGGATGTTGACCTTAGTTTCAGTTGACCATTTCACTTAATTAAGTAGTTTGCAATGAAAATGTTTGCATAAGTACTTTGTGATTGTGATATGATAATTTTTTAGAAATAGAGGATATACATGGGTGATGAATTTGAAGCATTTCTTGTGAATGTTGGAACCACTGAGTAAACAGTGATGAAGTTAGATTTGAGGTGCTAAGTAAGGATAGCAAGCAGATCGATAAGATAGTGAACCTTCGCAGACTAAAGTGATTAACAGACGCATTAAATATGGTCAACACGTACACACTATAACAATCTAAACGCCAAAGTCGTAATGGACAACACCGACTGTTAAGAAATCTGGAGAAGGCATGGACTAGGAGAAAGGAACGAGAATGGTGACAGATTTTCAAATTTAGTTGCCTTCGGAAAATTGTTATAGTTGACACAATATTTCCAAAAAATGCATATGCAGAACTACATGAGTCCCACCGGATCACACCACAAAGAACCAGATAGATCATATCTGTATCAACAAAAAAATTCCGAAGGACCATGGAAGATGTGAGAACCAGGAGAGGAGATGACATAACTACAGATTACCACCTGGTTGTGGCCAAAATAAAACTGAAGCTAAAAAACATAGGACAACTGGGGAAACAGCACTACAAAGGTTCAACACAGCCATCCTTCAAGATATTAACAAACTCAACCAATTCAAGATAATACTCAACAAAAAATTCCAAGCCTTACAGGATCTACTGGAAGAAAAAACTACCATGAAGGGCAATGAGAATTTTATCAAAGAAGGCTGTTTACTCTCCCTCTTTCTCTTTCTTCTGGTGGTCGACTGGATCATGAAAACCTCAACATCTGAGGGGAAGCATGAAATACAATGGACATCTCAGAAATAATTAGACAATTTGGAATTCGCAGATGACCTGGCCATTCTATCCCATACACATGAACAGATGCAGATGAAGACAACTAACGTAGCAGCAGTCTCTGCATCAATAGGCCTCAACATACACAAAGGAAAAAGGATGATCCTCAAATACAACAAGGAGAACACCAACCTAATCACAATTGATGAAGGAACTCTGGAGGAGTTTGACACTTTCACGTATCTGGATAGCGTCAGTGATGAACAAGGAGGAGAGAATGCAGATGTAAAGGCGAGGATTGGCAAAGCAAGGACTGCATTCCTACAATTGAAGAACATATGGGACTCAAAACGAGTCTTAACTAATTTCAAAGTGAGGATCTTCAAGACAGTCAGTCCAACTGTACGGAGCTGAAACGTGGAGAATTACTACAGCCATTATCAACAAGGTGCAAGTATTTATAAATGGATGTCTACGCAAAATACTCAACATTTACTGGCCGGATACTATCAGTGACAGTGTTTTATGGGAGAGGGTAAATCAGCTTCCAACTGAAGAGAAAATTAGGAAAAGACGATCGAGGTAGGTAGGACATACATTAAGGAAGTCATTAACCTAAATCACGAGGCAAGCGTTAACTTCGAATCGTGAAGGGAAACTGAAAAGAGGAAGGCTGAAGAACACAGTGCGTCGGGAATCGGAAACAGACATGAAAAGAATGAATAGAAACTGGAAAGGATAGAGAATGCTGGTGGATGGCGTATGTTCCCCTACGAGGGAAACAGTTGTAAATAAGTAAGTAAACATGTATTATTGATAAATTGATTCTTTTTCTTCTAGAGTTATATAGTCTATCCCTAATCTTTCATATTAGCACTAACATTTGTCTTGAAAACTTTATCCCGCTATGCTGATATAGTGCAGCAACGTGAAGTGATGAACATGTGTCACCGTTACCGTCAGTTTTTTTTATAAAATTCAGATTGTGAAACAAAAACTTTAGACCATCTGATTTCATCCTAGTTATATATATATATGTATATATAGTCTGGTTTGAGGAAAGATTGATCACCTGAGTGTTTCATTAGCAATCTAGAAAAAAATTGGCAGTATCAACGTCTTCATAACTGAATATCAGAACAAAAACAAT
Source organism: Schistosoma rodhaini (assembly GCA_944470415.2). NCBI lineage: Eukaryota > Metazoa > Platyhelminthes > Trematoda > Strigeidida > Schistosomatidae > Schistosoma > Schistosoma rodhaini. The sequence continues at coordinate 34,733,550 of OX104037.1, forward strand.
CTATCATAAGTAACTGTATTCTAGTTAGGAAACTTAAAGTGAGATGATACCGTTTTTTTGTATTTTTTATAAATAATAAACCAATTATGATAAATCTCTCATTACCATAACCATTTCATCATAGTTGTCAGGCGAAAATGTCATTTTTTGAAGTTTAGAAAAATATTCTCTGACATGTGAATTATTCTGTGTCATATTAATCATTATTAATCAAATTTTGTATAAACTACATGGTGAAATTAATGGAGAAAAACAAAAAAAACTTCAGCTATTTAATTATGATAATCAATTCCACATTAATTATTTCCACTGAACCACATAGAACATATGCTATTAGACTTGAAAATCACGCGTTCGACAATGATTGTAGTCATGGGAGCGCACTACTGAATGGAGATGTACACTCATGTGAACATTTGTTAAATGCGACATAATATTTAATGATATTCTAGTGTATTCCACCCTGTGATTTTATCAATGTTCATATGTAATGGGATAAGTTCAAGCAATTCAGTCTATACACTTAATTATAAATGAACAGTTTGTTTAAACATATTTCACCAAATATTATCTAAGCAAAAAAAGAGATCAATGCAATTCACAGTTTAACATGGAAATTTATTAATGTCATTAGTATGGTTATATACACAGTGCATAATTTCGTATTCTGTTTGAAGGTGTGGAGATAGTTGAATTTCATTGAAATCATGAACCAATCAGTGTCAAAACCTGGAAGTAAAGGACAGTCTTTTCATCCTAGCATGTGACTTCTTAGCAATGTACATCCACGATCCCACACATGGAATTCGGACCCAAGATCTAAGGTTTCGCACGCAAACGCTTAGTCTTCACACCACTAAGTCGGCATCCAACGATGTTAACTCTAACCAATGCATGATATCGCGCTACCATTTTCCATTGTCTTCGGTCGGTAACTACCTCACACACGACACGGTTGTACTACCCTGGTCAGAGTAATTATTTTGATAATAAATTAGCTACCACATCATGATATTGATATTGATCAATGGCACCTGATATTCTTGTTTTGTTTCTTTGTACTATTTAAACTTAGGTTAATTTTAACTTGGTTATTTATTCTCTGAAGAAGTGACCTACACGCAGTCAAGAGACATCAGAAAATCTAACTTTTCATCTCATTGGAATATTACAAATATATTATTTATAACAATCTACTTAACGATTATAAGCAAATATTGATAGTGGAATCCAGGACGCGCGTTTCGTCCTATTTGAGAATCATCAGCTGGGTGTACCTGCAACTCAAAGTTGATGTTCACTTTGGGACTCGAACCCAGTATTTTTCGCTTCAAACACCATCGCGTTATCCACTCAGCTACTGAGTCCTGATAGTCACTTGCTTGTGAACAATTTATTTAAAATTATCAAGTCAATCCTTAATAATGATACCTACTAATAATCATATGTATATCAAATTACTAATTAGTCCTATTTCCCATATTCTCAACTTATTCATTCACATAAATGAATGATATAAGTATAAATAAGTGAATAAATGTTATAGTTATAGATTATGATTTTATTGTTTATTTTTTTTACAATAAACAGAACTAAACATGGAATGATTGATAGCCAACACTAAACATTATACTACTGATATTAATGGTAGAAGAGTAGTGGTAGTAGTAGTAGTGATATTTGAAAAAAATAGTTATGTTAATAATAGTAATATATTTAGTTCATCCATCTACTTATGTAAATGGTGAATTGATTAGTCCATATCATTTAATAAACAATGTAGTATTTATATATAGTTGAAATCATGAGTCAATTAAAGTTAAACCACTATGAAAAACCTGGAAGCACTGGACGGCCGTTTCGTCTTAGTACGCTTTAATTGACTAATGCTTTCAACTGTGAAAATACTAAATCTCCACAAAACCCCTTCTGATTATAATCATATGCTCACTAGTGACTGACTTCGTGAGGTAAATCCAGGAGTTCTAGTGAGAAGCAGTGACCAGTGAAGTTCAAACCAAGTCTGTTGTGAGATAGCAAATCACTGAAGACAATTGGTAAACGGTTGCTCAACTTTATGGATTGGTTGGAGTTAGACATAAACATCATCGGATGCCGGCTCAGTCGTCTAATGGTTAAGCGCTCGTGCGCGAGACAGATAGGTCCTCGGTTCGAATCTCGCGAGGCGAAGTCGTGGATGTGCACTGCTGAGGAGTCTCACAGTAGGACGAAACGACCGTCCAGTGCTTCCAGGTTTTCCTTGGTGATCTAGCTTGAATTGACTCACGCTTGCAACTATATAATGTAAGTTTTTTGGCTTGTTATCCAACGCACCGTACATAATAAACGAAAAATAATTTAAAAATTTAAAGAAAAACCCAATATCAATCTATTGTGTAAATGAAGTTAATAAAAAGATATAGTAGAAAAGAGGTCATAAATATAATATTTGTGAACATATGTTGGCACATGTGTAACTCTCAGGACAACTATTATTTATAATCTTATTTTAAGGTCATTCATGATCACTACAAACTAACATATTCATCTATATGTATACATGAAAAACAAATAGAGTAATCTAAAGAATAGAAAAGAAAAGAAAAAAAATGAACTGTTAAACAACAATTCTATTACTATTACAATCATATAGCGCTAATGCCTGTATAATACGTTTAGTTTTAATCTTAGAGTTAATTAAGAAGATATATGATAACTAAATAGAGTATCTAAGATAAAAAGAGATATAGTTTTGGAAAAATTCCTAAAAATAAGTTTTCCAAAGTCAACGAACTACCAAAACTAAATAGAATTTTTTCAGTATGTTCTTTTAGTCAGATTAAATCTAAAACCACTTAAATGAGGTAAGTTAGTGTGGTTATGTGTACTTCTGCCTCTCTATAATGTATATATAATCTAATTCATGTTAAAAACATCAATAAATTAATAAACATATATCGTTTAGTTTTTTAACTTCAGTTTCGCGGTTGTAGGATGAAGTCGTAGCCACATCGAGTGTTAGGCAAGTACCCACCAATTATACTGGAGGATGGGTTACGTAGTATGATGGGTTGAATGAAGTTAGAAATATAAACTATTGGCCACTAACATAGTGATCTGTGGATTGAGTGCTCTCCTAAAGACCTGAAAGTCTGTAGTTCAATCCCTAATGGCATCCTTTCTGTGCACTACCGAAGTGTTCCATATTAGGACTAATGAGATATCCAGTAATCTTTGATTTCCAGTGATTGTATTTCTGAAGTCAACACACAATACAAACCGGTTTTAAAAGCACTATTATACAACTATAATCCACTGCTGTCGATACAATCTGTAAGGTCAAAAACCAATGGTCATGGTTTCTTATTAGAACCTAGGAAATTATGTTATTCTCCAGTGAGAACATATTCTATTATAGTCTATTACTAGGGAAATAAATTGCAGGCTTTCCATAGTGGTCTAGCTTCAACTGATTCATGATGTCAACTATTAAAATAAATTTTTGTTTGTTTGCAGCATGCAGCATGATTTTATCATACGAATTTACAATGGATTGAAACCTAACCAACTATAGCATGAAAGTTTGGTAAAAAAAAAGTTAAATTTTGATTACGCTCAATTTATTTTTGTCTGGTAAATTGCACATATTGTAAAAGGACTACAGTAAGTTGTCTACATTCCAAACCCACTTTATTTAAAAAAGACGACAATATATATGGTTAGTTGAAACACAAATTTGTTTATTTTAATTAATATGAGTTAACTGAAGAGCAGACTTTGAAATGTAATTAGTTGCCTGTGCTAAATATACTTCGTTAAACGTCTAATGTTCGTCTTTTGGTTTCAAATGCTTAATTTAATAGAAATATATTCAAAAATCATACTGATTAATTAAACAGGGTTTCAAATATTCGCATTTCACGTTTTATCTATAAAGACACCCAGTTAAATGGTAATACTAGGAACCTGAATATAACTATGTAAAGCATAGTTCATTTATGATCAAATAGTTTATAATTTACATTTCAACCATAAAGTAACGTACTTAGAACAGTACTTAATTGACTAAAAGTTGAACATGTTTCACAAAGTTATTACAAACGGCTTCCACGCTGTGCATTATTTACTGATACTGGGACTGTGTGTAAAGGGCGAAATGGTGGTTGGTTTATGTTATAACTCTGTAATATAAAAGATAGTCCCATAAAACTGACAACTGTAAGTCCCTCAAGACTTCAGCTAGGGTCTGGAAAATAATGCAACTTTATGGTTTGCGACATAATCACTCATGAATCAGAATAAAAGACGATGACAACAGTGCTGTGATTTTCACTTATACCAAAAAAGGAGGGGGACTGTAAACCGAAGGAAGTTTTTCTTGGTTATGTTTTTAACCGAACTATATCTTCAACACTACATTACTTTTGTTTACTTATAAAGCGTTAAGATAGCGATAGAAGACTAATAGATTCAATAGTATTGCCTGGATACGGATGTTGGCTGGACAGGGTTGTGGTTAAAAACAGATGAATGACCGTCAAAAGATTAAGACATTTCTCTGATATATTTTCCTTTAAATTAAAAAATTGTCTTTAGTCAATGAGTTTCATGATTTGGATAGTCAATTTTCCATAACCTAGGACATTCATAAAAAAGTCTTATTGACATTTACAAATTTCCCTAGTTGTTAATAACTCTTATAGTATTTGCCTTCATCAGTTCAAAACATTGCAGAATTTTACAGTTTAATAACGGATACGTCGATTCTGACAACATTTAGATAAAAAAACAGAAAAAAACGTTGTTCAGTAATAAACTCAACTAACAAATATCTTACAAGAATGAGGTTGAATTCTTTTTTTTCTGGTTAGCGTCCTTTTAACGAGTTAGTTTTCTACGGGATGGGAACGCTAACCCTATGCCTAACCCTCCTCTTTTATCCGGATTTGGAACCGGCAGTACCCTCAGAGGGGCTCCAGGCGGATAGGACACACACTAAGGAAAGCATCCAACTGCGTCACAAAGCAAGCCCTCACTCTGATTCCTCATAGCAAAAGGAGAAAAGGAAGACCAAAGAACACATTACGCCAAGAAATGGAGACATACATGAGAAGAATGAACAACAATTGGCTAGAACTAGAAAGAAAGTTCCAGGACAGGGTGTGTTGGAGAATGCTGCTCCGTTGCCTATGCTCCATTAGCGATAACGGACGTAAGTAAGTAAGTAGGTAAGAATGAGATTACATCACATGAAATTAAATCTAATACATTCATTCTTGGGAATTTTATAACTACCATTCATGATAAATACCAGAATGTTTCAATATTCTATATGGAGAAAAACTATCTATGATTAAAAAAATACAAAAAATAACTGAATTTTATTAATAGTCTCGTAACTTTTTCAGTATCCAATTCACCATGGAGTTTTTTTTAAGAAGAAGAAGAAGAAGTTATGGATCTTTTTCATTCAATAACATTTTGAAAATGTTTGTAATGTACAAAAATCTTACTGTATCTTTTTGTAAATTATAGAAAAAAAGGAAGAGAAATATAATACTTTGTAAAGATTTCTCTATCGTTTGGACGAATATTTCTATAAGATTAGATATTAGACAAATTAATGAATTACATTACCGACTGGTTTTAGTTAAACAAATATATAAATTAAAGAAGTACTCAAGAGTTCCCTCGTCTACTTATAAGACATTTGATCCTTGCCCATTTAACATTTTACAGAGGATTGAACTTAAGGCTTTCAATCTCACGTCGAGTACTTAACCTGTAGACCACTGACCACTGACATCCGATAATTTACGTGCTTGATTTTAATTGTGAAACTATTTTACAGTATGATCAGTGTGCAATCACTTAAAACTATACATGATTAAGCATCTTTTGTCACGGATTATTACTAGATATTCAGGAGTTCCTCATCGAAATTCGTTACTGGTAAGCATATGATTGTGAATTACCATAGGAGTCCCATACTAAATCAGAACAGCTGTTCACAGCTTCTTGGTTTTTAATGATCATCTAACTAAGATCAGTTAGTGGTGTTAAACTATAGCAATCTACAGAAAACCCCTGTAGTAACATTAAATAGAAAATCATGTCATCAGATTTATAAAGGATCTACACACACACCCGTAAATATAACAATTCCAATAGATTTCACAAACATTAATTCACAATCAATCAAAATGAATATTTAAACATGACAGTATATAATGGTTTACTACAGATTTAGATTAACACAAATGAATGAACGGTTTTGTTTTCAATTTGATCTACTTTAATATACAAGAATATTTGTATGGATATATGAAAATATTAGAACCAGTCAAGGCAATTTATGAATCAATGGTTAGAATGAAATAGACTATATAACTACACATAACAGGTAAACAGTACAAACTAATAGTAACAAAACAGGTGTATTATTAGTGATAAGAATCATGAAATAATAAAAGTTCTAATGAATAGTTTGAAATAGGAAGTAGGTCAAACTACCTGATAATAAGTCGGTAAATAGTCAGATGATGAATCATATAAACGGAAAGAAGTGAAGAATAACAAGCAGATACAAGCTAAGGAAAAGTTAGTAAAATCATTCAGTAAGTAATATTCAGTCAAGAAAGGAACACGGGTGTCATGAACTTTTGAATACGTAAACTATGGTTAATTGTCCGAACCCCTAAAGTCTCAACCATATTTAGAAGACAGGATCGAATCCCATTTGTAAACAATGAAGGTTTACTGTAAGTCACTCAAAATGATTTGGTTTTATCTACCATATGTCTATTGTTAACCAGGTACGCCAAGGTGGAGCGATTTCCGATTTGTAGATAAGTATTAAAAAGGTTAACTCAATTCACCTATGCTTTGTTTGGGTAGCGGCCTATGCTTCTCCACGAGGGGTAACAGGCGTAAGGAAGTAAAACAGTCAGTTGTTTGGGTAAGCATCATTCATTGACTAGGAAATTCCAATGTAAGATTAAATATTCTCTTACCAAAGTTATTTTTAGAAAGTTATCTATCTTTTATGATGTTAGTTTGTTTTTCCATGTAAAAGGTCTAACAAACTAAAAAATAAATGTCATTTGAACTTTAAGAAGAAACTAATTAGATTCGCTGAGATATTATCAAATATGATTTTATAACCCTTTAAACAAGCCTTTACCATTACATATCATTATTTAAAAACGATAATATACCCATTTTATTTTATTGTTAAACACATATAGATCACTTAAACAAATACAATTTGAATGGATAGAACGTTTTGGGAATATATCGTGTTTTTTTAAACGATACTTGTATCAAACTCAAAGTTACTTGTATCTTCCCATTGTTATTTAGGAGTGCAATTGATCAGTCTCCTGTAGACATTTTCTTTTGATTCCGATATAAAAATAAGTTTTATGAATAGAATATTAATTCGGTAACATTGATTATTCTGGTAAATGATTAAATGTTTCAAATGTGTAATAGTTGAATTCATGAGTCGATTGAAGCTAGACCACCATTCCAAACCTGGAAGCACTGGAAGGTCGTTTCGTCTTGGTGTGGAACTCCTCAGCAGTGAACATTCATGATCCTGCTCGTTGGATTCGAACCTAGGACCTTTGGTCGCGCAAGCGAACGCTTGACCTCTAGATCACTGAGACGGTATACAAGGGTGTTTATGTCTGATTTCAGCTAATCCAATATGTATTTTGTAAACTAATTGCTGAGTGAAATTATTTAAAATATATTTAACTTTACAATATACAACTGGATTTCTTAACGAAAAATCACTGATGATAAGCTACTTATTTCTTATTTAATTCAGAATAAAAGCATCATGAGATAGAAGAATGATATCATCACAAAAATAAGGTTTTTGTAAGCTAGCTTTAGAGATAGGCTTTAAATTTCGGATGAGAAGCTACGATCGGTGATCCACAGTCATATCGGAAGTTAGATATTAGATGATGATCGAGATGAATTGCGAATTAGGAGACGCTCGAAACGGAAAACAGTGAATCTTAACAGACTATTATTTTTGGTACTAGATGCGAAGCCCTTGTATTTTTAGGTCAACCCTTGCTGAAATCATGGATATATACTCTTTAGAAGTCACATACTAGTGTCCAGCGCTTTCCAGATAATTGGTCGATACTTATTTTTTGAAGTATCTCTCAATGTAATGGTTGATTTTTGTAATTTCTGTTTCACCTTTAATTTGATACCGTACGATGAAGATTTTAATTTAAAGTTTATATATATATATATATATATATATATATATATATATATAATAGTAGATAAAATAAAAATGTAAACCTGATAGATAACTCCAATAAACAGAGAAATATAACACTTCGTTGAAATCCTGAACTGATTTATGTCAAAATTCTGGAAGCAATGAACTTCCCCTAAGTTCTAGTATAGGACTCCTCAACAGTGCAAATTCACTACATTGTGCGGAGGAATCGGATTACGTGACTTTGGTTTCTTGCGCGAACGCTTATTCTTTAGGCCACTGAGGCGGCATTCAACAGTGTTAATCTCTAATTTCAACCAATTCACAATATTGCACGACACATCTATTGTCTTCGGTGAGGAACTGCCTGAAACCCGACACGGTTTAGCCTAACAATGATCACCACTCTTATGAGTAACCATTTCTCAGTCACATCATATTATTGTGCTGCATCTATCCAATTAGCATTCCAAACATTGATTTTGACGTTTAAAACTTTCTTCAGCTTATTTATCGGAAAACCGCGTTATTGCAGATAGAATTTTTCAGGGACAAGCAAATACGTTTTGATAAAGCTATGTCTGAAACGACTGTCCATCAAAACGGTTGAAGGTACCGCGAATTCCAAAAAAATTAATAAGATAACAAGATTGGTTCTTCTTCGGAAAATATTCCCAGAAGAAGTGGCTTACACTGAGTCACGAAACGTCGGAAAATCTAATTTTTCAACTCATTGGGATATTACAAATATATTATTTTTATTTATAGCGATCTACTTAATACTCAATTTATTTTAAATTGTCAAGTCAAACCTAGATAATATTGCCATATGGGGTTCAAATTTTAAAAGCGTAAAGACTTAAGCTATCTTCATAGTTGAAATCATGAGTCAATTGAAGCTAGACCACCATGGAAAACCTGGAAGCACTGGATGGCCATTTCGTCCTATTATGGGACTCCTTAGCAGTGCGCTTCTGACTTAAGCTATCAGTAATATTTCAATCTATACAATAGTACATATCAATATTATTTTCTAAAATAGATTGAATTGACAATACATAATTCGATTCAATTTATACAACTAAAAAAAGGAAGAAAACTTGTTCACCTATTCAAAGATCTGAATAACATCTTAAAAAGTATAAGCATATTTCCGATTCAGTAAAAATATAATCGTAGACTTTAAAAACTATAATGACAATCAATGTTAATTATAATCTAGCCAATAAATCATATGAATAGACGACGACAACGACCAAGAATCAGGGAAAATTCTTCTCTAGATAACTACACAAATCTTAGGGATAAAATATGCTTATTTATTCATTTTTCATCTCTTTTAATTTCCCTGTGTATAACGTCCTTTATATCTGAGGAAAATGATATTAAATACTAACTTCGAGAATATTCTTAAAAACCTTGACAACTTACGTATATATATATATATACATATGTATGGTGTTTTTATAATTTTATGGCACACTCATAATTAAATGTGAAATTTCACATTTGAACACTTTCACTAATTACATAAAACTCATAAAACTGGTCAATTGTTAATTAATTTAAACAAATCTATGATAGTATGTATCATTACCAAGATTCGACTTGATAAGTTTAAATCAATTGGGCATTAAGTACATGGATATAAATAAAAATAATATAATTGTAATATCCCAATGAATTGAAATATTAGATTTCCTGATGTTTCGTGACTTAATGTAGGGCATTTCTTCGAAGAATAAATAAGCAGATCGAAATTAATCCAAGTTGACATAGTATTTATCTATAAATGTCTATGATAGATTTGGACGAAGATATTGAATGAAAACCTAAAGATGATATCTTTCATAATACATCACTAATCATATCAGTTTAGTTATTTAATCAGAATTATTGTTTACAAATCATATTGTAACTTAAGACTGTTCTGAGTTACATAATTTGATTAGAAAAAATGTCTAGTAATTTCGCTTGAAATAATCATCATTTCATTCAATAAATTGTCTCATCAATAATATTTAATTAGATGCATGATTATTACAAATACTTGTTCATCTTATCTGAATAATAATGTCATTTATGAAGTGAATTAAAAATCATAAGTAAAAATGGATAGTAGCTAGCATTGGAATCAAGGAAGCGTGTTTCGTCCTATTTCGGACTCGTCAGCTGGATGTACCTGCATTTCAGAGTTGATATTCACTCTGGAACTTGAACCCAGTACCGTTCCCTTCAAACTCAATCGCTTTATCCATTTAACTACTGAGTCCTGATATCTACTTGATTGTGCAGTAGGGTGAAGTTTGAATTCACTTGGTATTGTTTGATTGAATCTTCCTAGATTCCACTGCTAGCCACTATCCATCTTTGATTATAAAGCTTGTAACTTCAGGCAATACCGAGGCAGTCCGCACAGTATGCACATATAGCCAATTAGAAACCGATCAATTGCAGTCTTAAACGTCAATGGGAAGATTCAAGCAAACAATACCAAATGAATTTAAATTGAAAATTGTTTAATTTTTCTAAATACATAAATAAAAATTTTTTCGTATATAAATAACAAACAGATGACGCAATGCCACAAATCAATTATTATTTCTTAATATTTATCATGCAATAATGTAATCATGTAGTATACACGTAGAAAATATATCAGTTAACTACCAAGGCAACAATATAACTGAGTCTCTGTTGTAATCATCAAACAAAAATATGTTTCAACGAAAAATTTCATCATTAAATATAAAATAGAAATAATTAGTGAATTAGATATCAAGGTTGTTTTTATGTTTTAATTAGACATTAACAACTGGGTCTCTTCACAACTCAAATATTTGAATTTTTTAATGTATTGAACAAAACAGACCAATAACCTTAGTAATCATTTATCATTGTTATAAATAAAATTTATATATTTAGAATATCCCAATAAATTGAAAAAATTAGATTTTCTGACAATTCGTGACTGAGTTTAGGGAACTTCTTCAGAGAGTAAATAACCAATAAATAAATAACCAATATGATTGGTCACCTAATATTCGTGTTGCTCCGTTGTATTATTTAAACTTGGATTAATGTCAATTTGGTTTTTTATTCTCTGAAGAAGTGGCTTATACTGGGTCACGAAACGTTAGAAAATCTAATTTTTTATACTCATTGAAATATTATAAATATATTAATTCATTTATAACAACCTACCCAATGCTCAGTTTATTCAAAATCATCAAATCAAAACATGGTAATGATACTTACAAATTTATCATTGTGTTGAGGTGTTTTTGTCTTTTTTAAAGGCTAAAACATTCATTTATTAAATATAAACATCGTTAGTATAACACAATATAAAATTTTTTAGGGTCATCATGATTTTCTACAAAAGATTTCAGTGTTAACAGATAGTATGAATGACTATGTAGTTTGAAATACAATAAGAAATAAGCTCAATTGATTTATATGTAACAGTCATTGGATTTTAGAAGTAAATTTTCATAAAAATATTATTATATAATAAGAAATCTAACAACCCCGTTGATGAATTGCAAGCACTAATTCTTTGTTTAAAGAGATTACGAGTTCACTTAGTCTGTGAACGGAACGAAAACTGTGTGACATAACGATCAATAAGCTAGCTATTCTGATGCGTCCCACACTCGCTAGCTAAAAAGAGAAGTTCAAGTTCTGAAGGGGGAAATATATTCCACAAGCAGCCAGAAGCACGAACAACAATGATGACTTTAGTCGGAAATACACTCATTGGTAAATTGCTTCATACACCTATTTTGATTAATAATTAGGATGAAATCACATATATGAAGAATACTTACAGTTATAATAAATCATATCTTGAATATAGTTCATGTTAACTTAATACAAGAATATCATATGTTTTACAGAATAAAATATCATACAGGAAAACAAAACAAATACTACGCTGGGTAATCATCACATTGAATTAAAACGGAATTAATGTTAAACAAAAATCAACCTTAAATTCACTTGGTATTCTTTGTTTGAATCTTCTCAACGATTTTGTTAGGACTGCAACTGGTCAGTCTCTAATTGGCATATGTGTATAGTGTGCGTATTGCCTCGATATACCTTAATTCACAAGCATGGTCCCAAATAGGACGAAACGCGCGTCCTGGATTTCACTGCTAGCCACTATCCATCTCTGCTAAAAATCAACCTTATTTTGACTTCTCATTCCCGCCATATCAACTAAACACCTGTGTAATGCTTTATAGTTTTCTATGGTCCAACAATTAATATTATTTAACGAACAAATTGGAGTAAATAATAGTTATGTATCCACTAGTAACTTGATAAATTTTCGAAACTCCTAATAAAGCGTTTGTGATTTATGGAGTCAATTAAATCAATAATGAGACAATAATTCAACAATGACATTCAATAAGAAATTGGCCATATTATAAACCGACTGAAGTTCAATATATATATATATATATATATATATATGTATTTATATCCCATAAATCATTTCAGAATTCACACTCAATTACAAACGTTATCAAGATAATACAAAATGGATACATTATTCTTATAAAATAAAGGTAGAATATTTAAAATAAAAGTGGTATATAAATCATTTTGACTAAATATTTATTTCAGTAATATTAATCATGTAACATCTATGATGTAACCAATATAAATAGTTAGATATCATATCCATTTCGGAGCACGCATTTCGTTTCCGAATGCGGACTTCGGTACTTAACAATCGTAAAAAATACAAACATAAAATTGTATTTTGACAAATAGTTTATGAAAAAAATGGAAATGTGATATAGAAGAAGAATCAACATAAATAGGATGTTGTAGGCATGTAAGAGCTAATATTTTCTTATTAAGAAGACTGGTACATCATGTTTGTGAAGAGGAAAAATCAATACTATGTCCCATAGTGATTATTTTTTTGTATATTGTTCACAGAAACAACGTAGTTTCATTCAGAAAAAAAAAACAAACATACTGTAATCAATTAAAAGTGTTTCACTTTATTCGAAATAACGCTATTTAAAAGAAAGTACAATGGTACCTTTCTTTTTTAAGAAATATATAACCTTTATACACATATAAATGCATTTGACATTTACACTATAATTAATTGTTTTGTGCATTACAAACTGTAATATTGAAGTAATTTGTGTAATATAATTAGCAAAAAAAAGCAAAAAAAGATAACAAACAAACAAAAAGATGTTCCAGCAAGTACATCGAATAGAAATCCCTTAGATTTACATCATTTATATTCAAATCATTTCAATGAAGTGATTTACTAAAATTGAAATCATCGTCTACTTGCCATTAATTAGGTTATACATAGATTATACGGGTATAATCTATTTTATGGATAAAATTTATTCAGTTCATCAAATCAGTATGTATACATAGATATATATTTGTACGAATAAAATCAAAATATGGACAACCAACTAGGAACCAAGATAATATTTATATTATTAGTGTGGATTAAATTTTCATTGTTAAGTTCAATCATTTTATTATCAATATAAATAGTAAAATTGACATATCTATATTCATAGATAGAACTATGAGTTCATCTAAGATAGATCACCTTAGAAAACCAGGTAATACTGAATAGCCATTTCGTTTTAGTATAGGACGAAGAGAATTTATTAACTGAAGCTAAACATGAACACGGTTAGATGTCAACTCAAGTCCTAGATTTGAATCCCTTGTACGGGATCGTGGATGCCTATTTCTGAAACATCTGTCCAGTGCTTCCCGGTTTCTAATGGTAGTCCAGCTTAGATAAGCACGTGTTTTCAATTGTTAAAGTACTACAATCTCCATAAATCCCTATACTGATATATATACGTCATTTGTTCCCGATAGGTTACAAATCAAATATTGATCCATTTACTAAAAGTACAGTTAAAAGTCATTTTATTTTAAATCAGTAAAATTTCAACGATTCTTAACAAGCATATGCTGGTTACCCTAATATCATATACTTATATATTCAACAAATGTGTACTTATGAGACATTGACTCTGTAATAATAACAATAATTGATATTCTAAACATTAGTACTAAATATACATCATTTTACATGTTTGATCAGATACAAATCGTTAAATATTGGTAGTTAACCAATTTAATTTTATCATAAATCATAAGTAATTTTGTTTATGACAATCTAAAATAAAAATAAAAATTATATAATCAATGTAATGAACGATATACAAGTTGGATAAACCTTCAAATTAGGTGTATTAGTATCATCCTGTTTAGGTCTAAATTTGTCTCAATATAGTAATAACGATATAGATATTAGTCATTATGTTCTTTGTTTGAATCTTCTCATTGATGTTTAAGACTTCAATTGATCAGTGTCTTATTGGTATATATGCATCGTGTGAGGATTACCTTGATATTGCCTTAAGTCACAAGTATTATGAGCACAAGCTAGTGGCTATAAGGAGTCGGTAGTTATGTGGATGTTTCAAGTGAATAGTACTGGGTTTGAGTAAATATCGACTCTAGTTTGCAGGTAAACTCAACTGAAGAACCTCAAATGGGACGAAATGTTTGTTCTGGATTCCACTGCTAGCCATCATTCATCTCCTATTTCATTTCCAATTAATAATTGTTGAGTGAAATAAATATATTAATTCACATGTTAAGTGATGAACTGAGATAAATCTTCTCTCTTTAACTACTCTACATTGTTATATGTATACATAACAAAAATACTATACTATTATTCTTTGTGAAATTTTATGTTTCTTTCCATATAAATGATATGTAAAAAGGAAAAAAAAAGAAAATTTTCATATTGTACTTCTGATTGAATCAAAGTAGGTATTCCAAAGTTTGCAACATGTTAGTAGATATCAATACCAAAGTTTTCTACTCATTTAGATATCACAAAAATATATCTGTTTTTATCAGAAGGGGTTTTGCGGAGATTTCAGTATTTTCATAGTTGAAAGCATGAGTCAATTAAAACTAGACCACCATTCCAAACCTGGAAGCACTGGACGGCCATTTCGTCCTAATGTGGAACTCCTCAGCAGTGCGAACGGCTGCTCAACTTCGTGGATTGGTTGAAGTTAGACATCAACACCGTTGGATGCCGGCCAGCTCAGTGGTCTAGTGGTTAAGCGCTCGCGCGCGAGACTGGTAGGTCCTGGGTTCGAATATCGTGAAATGACGTCGTGGATGAGCACTGCTGAGGAGTCTCACAATAGGACGAAATGGCCGTCCAGTGCTTCCAGGTTTTCCATGGTAGTCTAGCACCAATTGACTCATGCTTTCAGCTATGAAAAAATATATATTTAATTATTTTGAAATATATTATTGATATAGTGATTAATAGCTTGATAAATAAAAGTGGGAATGACATGAATGAAATGGTTTTCCAACTGAATGCAACATGTATTCATATGATGAATTATCAATGCCTATTTGAATAGTATGGTAAATGTGTTCATATAGTAAGTTATTGTAAATAAATCATATGAAATTTGTTATTTTTCTTAAATCATTTCGATTTATTTTAGGAGTCGAATTAATCCTTATCCCTTTTGTGTTAATGTTACCCTACAGATGTAGTTTGAAGTTATTAGTAGCTATCAGAAAATCTAATCAAGCGTTAAATTTATCAAGACTTATATCAGTTACTCAAATTAATTCACTTGGTACTGGGTTCGAGTCTCAGAGTGAACATCAACTGTGAGATGCAGGCACATTCAGCTGACGAGTCCTAAATAGGACGAAACGCGCGTCCTGGATTCCAATGCTAGCCACTATCCATCTTTGCTTATAGTTACTCATATACTTTAACAAATAAACCATCACTAACTTATTAGACTCTAAATTACTTCAATCATTCACATAACACTTTACACTTTATTACTGGGCTAGGCAGAAGCAGGACCGACCAGTACTTTAAACTGCTCGTACAAGTTTCGTGTGTCATTGGTTCGATCGATAATTCAGTGGTCTCCAAATGGCGATATTATCACGTTATACATTAACAGTGTATCCAGGCGGTCACATGTTATACCAAAAACAATAAATAATTTACTGGTCAAACTCTATACAAAAGACTAACTCTACATTAGAATACGGACTATTTTGATAATGATATAACAAGATTCATTGAAACTTTATAGTTGAAAAACCAATAATAACAATCGTAGATTTATTTGTGTTGTGAGATAATGTTTTGTCATATTTATTGGAAGCATGAAATAATCAGCCACAGGTGGTATGCGAAATGCTTATCTATAAGATGAACACACAGGTAAATTATAAATATTCAAAATACTACAGTATAACCACAGTAATAACAACACAAACGATAATAGTACTGTGGTATGTGCTACTGATGTAGACAGTAGTATGTACCATTAATCGAAAATGAGATGTGTGGAGGCAGAAGGTTGAAAAGATCGGAGTGAAGAGAACGAAAACAGCGATTGATCAACATGGAAATAAAAGAACAATAAAGTCTGAGATAATTGATCGACATTTTGCAGATTCTACCAAGATATTCTGCAATTTTGTACTCATATACATTTGGTTGTTCCCAATAGCATTCTCGCCGACTACTACGACTGACACCAATAATCATAATGATAGTAACAATAATAGTTCAAGATGATTTCATAGTGTATCAATTATTCATATTGTAGGTTAGAATAACTCATATAAGCAAACCAAATTGTTATCACTTAGATTTTTATCAAGCTTTTCTTCTGTATGTATATACAGTATTAAATCCATCAAAGCAATTATAGAATATGTATAGTCAGGTCATTCAGAATAATTTAACGTGTACCTTTTTGACCTTATGGAATACAATTTTGTCTCTTGCAAATAATAGAACCTATATTATAAAAGACATAAATAAACGTGTGTAAGAAAACACCAAACTAGTGTTTAGAAACTAAGGATCAATTCGATAAAGAATAACGCCTTTATCAACCATCATCTTATATTAGCTAACATTGGCACGCTGTAATGTCGAACCACTTGTTTGAACAAGTGACTTACATAAGACCATACTACATTGTCAGAAATTTAATTTTCCACTCATTGTGTTATTACAAATATATAAGTTTATTATCATGATGAAATAAACAGTTTTCACTGCATAAAAAATGTCAAAAACAAGTACAAAGTACATCATCGTTACTGATAATCTAGTTATCCACTACTATTATACAATGAAAGAAAGAATTTAAAAAACATTTTCTTGATTTTCTTCAAATTCTGAAAATTTTATTTACATTTCGTAATAACACAGAAAAAAAAACAAATAAACGATGGTGTCAAAAAAATTTGGGAATAAAAAAATAAAATCAATAAGATCTAGATAGGCGATACCAATATTATGTATTTGAAGCGTTGGAGAAGTGTGACAGTAGATGAATATTGGAATGCTATGCGTTATCCACTTAGCTACTGAGTTCTGATAGCCAAATGGATAATGCGATGGTGTTTAGAGAGAACGGTACTGAGTTCGAGATCCAGAGTGAACATTAACTCTGAGATGCAGGTACATCCAGCTGACGAGTTTCAAATAGGACGAAACGCGCGTTCTATATTCCACTGATAGCCACTATCCATCTTTGCTTATATCGTTTCAACGCTTATAAACATATAATACCAGCAACGCAGACTGCACTCTTATTTACCTATTGAATGGTAACTATAAATCACAGACGCTTGCTCTATACTGAGCTATATGGCTCATTAAGTAAAAGGATGGGTGTCGATTGAAAATATTCAATCAATAGTTTTATTCCGAACATTACCCACATATGGATAAGCCAATAACTGAACAATTTTGAGTTCCTTTTTAATAATCTATACTTTTCATACTCTGACTTAGTTTATTTTCTGCTTTCGTTTATTATTAGAATCTTTTTTCTTTCTTCCGGTTGATGCCCTAGAGTGTTTTTTAGATGTCAGATGTAATGAAGTGGAACTATACAGTTTTGTATCAAATTTGCTATTGTTTATGCTTGTTTCTATATTTGTCTAACCTAAACAAGTGATTGAAATCTGCTTTCTACTATATTCACTTTCATATTTATTCATAAATATGATTTCATAAACGTCTCCTTCATGTTTTGGTCGAAATAAAGAAATCTAATTAATGCTTTAAATACGTAGAAAAATTGAACTGTATTTATATATTGAACAAGCTGGGAAGCATCTTAAAAGTAAATGAAATGTATAAAATGCAAATACACAGTAAAATATTACTTATCAAACAGCGAATTTATATGCATATATGAATATCCAGATCTACTGCGAAACGTCTTATTAGTGTTTCTTTGAAACATGAAACTAAATAAAAGTATTACTAACGACTTTTACCCCTCGTAAAGGAGTATAGGCTGCTTACCAGCATTCTCCATGGAACCCCACCTGTAGTTCTTCTAAGGTGTGTGAAGCTCGAATAAAAGAGGAGGGTTGGGTATGGAGTTAGAAACCCTATCCCGTAGAAAACAACCTTGCTAAAAAAACGCTTACCAGAATAAAACTATGAATAACTTTAAAGTACTTCTCTATCGTGATCAGTGGCAATTTCCACACAGAATGTCATACCGATATTTGTAAATGGTAATGAATAGTGTGAAAAATACTATTTTCAACAGGGGTTTAGAAAGAGATCAATTTAGTTTGTAGGTAGTGGTTTTAAAAGATTTTTATAAGTTGGAGTACTGTTGAAAACCATGAAGTAGACACGAATTCAAAAATTTTAATCCTGCTGTCCAGAGCCTAATCATTAAACCTTTTGGTTAGCACCCAGTGGACCATAGTTTCAACTTCAATCACCTTGTGAAATAGCGCAGGAATTATTCAGTTCTACTGATGATGAATACCTTACTCATGAGGTGGTTAAATGATGTTAATCACAACTGTCTATTATCACTTCGGGAATTCATCTCAAGTGGTTTTAAATGCAAACTAATTCAGAGCATCATACGGCCAACTTCTATTAGTACATCAAATGATGTTAACTCATCATGAATAAATCACTAACAGATTATTAACACAGTAAATAGTAGGTAAAAATCTGATAAGCTTAATACTTTAAAATCTTTATTACCATAGATATACAGTAAATATTTTAATGAAGAAACTGTTATATTACTGAACTCTTTTATTATTATTATCATGTTTGTATTACTGTCATAGCTTGATTAGTTTTCTTTGAAATTCTTGTGTCTTTTCAACTAACTCTCTTGAATTGTGAATAATTCATGAATTCGACGGTTACCTCAAAAATACTTATTTAAGATTCAAAATATAAGAAATAGAAAAATATTTTGATAAAATCATTCTATTCAGGGAACGATACTTTTGACAGGTACATGTGTTTATAGATGATATATAGTTTTATTTAAGTGGAAATGATACGATTATTGAATAGTAACTTCAAAGTTAAACCTTCTAACTTATGAACTTCAAAAGCAAAACAGTGAATCACTGATGGTTACTTTGTAAATAACTTCATTTAAATTAACAGATTGTAAGCAAAATTTTGTTCTAGAGAAATCGATCATATCAATCTACTTAGGATGTATATACGACAACCACAAGGCTATAGAGACCGATATTAGGACCTGATTTCCTAAGAGAAGTAAAATAAATAGTTGAGTTAGGAAGCGGTAAGGTGGTCAAAATGTACGGTTAATTCACAACACATGAAGTTATCGAAGTGGTTGAGATAAGACTGGCAACCGACGTTTTGATTAAGAAACCAAATGTTAACGAGTTATGTACAAAGTATGCGAAACTGTTCACTAAAGATGCAGAGTCCTACAGATTTTGTGACAAAGTAAAGTACGAAATCTCGATAAAGAACAATCGAGTAAATATAATTGCAACACATTGTGTTCTTGTGCATTTAGAGACTGAGGTAAATCGACAGATCGTGGAGATGTTGTAAGAAGGTGTAATTGCGGAAGCTGATAGTCCGTATAGCTCCCCGGTATCCTTGGTAAGGAAACCGGATGGCAAGTATAGATTTTGTGTCGATTTTAGAGATCTGAATAACACAACGGAAGTGAAATCTTGTGCATTGCCAACAGTAGCAGCAGCATTGGATCGGCTGCAGAACGCTACGTTATTTACAGTGCTGGATTTGCGGTCAGGTTATTGGCAACTACCAATATATATATATATATATATATATATATATATATATAATATAAATGATTAGTTCTACCAATAAAAAGTCAACTACCAAATTATTAAAAAGTATCTTTTCATAAAAATTTATTAAATTTCATTGTTTCAAAATAAAACATAGTGGCTAAGATTCATAATATTAGCTATTCGAATACAATACATGCTCTGATGAATGATTGAAAGTGACTATGATAATATTAGAATTAACTTTTGCTAAAAGTCGAAGTCTGATTAATTTCATTATCATGATCTAAAGCTAAAATTAACGTATCATTAATGATTTAATGATGAAGGTTAGACGTTTGGATGTAAGACCCGATTGTAATGTCATAGATGAGCACTCCTGAGGAGTTTTACATTTGTACAAGACAGGCGTTCGGTGCCTCCAGATTTTTAATAGTTGTCTAACTTAGATCGACTAGTGTTTCACTGAAACAGAATGGTTCAAAAAAGACGTGCATGAGATCAGGTGAGGCAAAGTGTGAAATAATTTTTTTCAGAATTAAACATTACATCAAGTTGTCATAACGCTTCACATTATCACATATACTTCCCTATGGACAAAGATAAATCTAATCAAAGGAATCAATACTACAAAGCATTACATAAAACGTTTTTACGTAAAAAATTTGAGAATGATAATCGTTAGATTATTGGTCAAAGGCTTGGGTGAGACAGATTGACCAAACTTTATTTTTCCTTAAAGCTATTCGAATATTCTACTCGAATCTATTTTAATAAATAGACAACACATTACACCTTAAGACTATATACCAAAAAAATACAAAAAATATGTCACCACCTTCAGAAAGCAACAAATATGCTTCCCGCTATTTTATAAAAAATACAATATTGGCTGTAATTCGCAATAAGAAACACAGAAAAAAAGGAGAAATATGTAATTGGTATCTTTCATTGAGGTCACACAAATGGTAATGCAAAACTAAAAAAAGGAACCTTCAAAAAGGTGAATCGATACTTACAAAGTTAGGTGTTATTTCAATAAGAGGATTGAAAAAAGAAAACGAAAAGCGAACATGGGCATACACACACACACAGAGACGCATAATAAAAGATGTAATGATCTACAAAAAGTATTTTTTTGCATAAATTTTTTATTATTTTTAATGGGTATTCCTATGAATTATTACTATTGATAATATGATATTAAGTGGAATTGTTTTTCACAAAATGAAAAATTGATTTTAAATAATACAGAATATAAAATTACATGGTAGTACAGTGAATATTGAACGTTGGAAAATGTAATGTTTTGCTAGGAATAAAGCAATTGACAATCAAAATATTAACCGTATTATGGTTGAGATGTATGCAGTGAATGACACTACATAATTATTATATAATGTTGAGAAATTTTAATTTTGAAGTTGTGGAGATTGTTGAATTTCATTGAAATCATGAACCGATGAATGTTAGATCATCACTGAAAACCTCTAAGCTCGTTATTGTATGGGAACTTTCGGCAATGTACATCCACGATCCCCCGAGGAGGATTTGAACCCATCACCTTCGGTCTCTCACGCAAACGCTTAACCTTCAGAACACTGAGTTGGCATCCAACGGTGTTAATATCTAACTTCAAACAATTGACAATATTGTTCGACCATCTTCTATTGTCTTCGATAAGTAACTGTCCCACAGTCGACACGGTTCAATTCCAATGGTCATAGCATATCACTAGACCTCCGAGAATTTCCTCTCTAAGCTAGTAACTAGTGACCACATAATATTTTCAGTTTGAGGTTATGGAGATTGTTGAATATCATTTAAATCATGAACCAACTAAATACGACGAAATATGTATATTACACATCTTAATTTTAAGCTACTCTGTGGTGAACATTAACTCTAGGTAAATATTGTCTTTTAAATACAGTATGTTTCAATTTAATTAGTTAAATAACCATATTCATCATAGTTTGCTACTTTGTATTTAATATAATTCTATCTTGTTGTCTGAATAAAAACGAATAGTGAAGAAAAAATCCTCAACTACATTATCAGTACATCATAATATTGATCATGGTAGAAAAACTGGATAAGATATAATGTAAAATTAGACCGAGGATGGTTCGTAAGATTGTATAAAAAGCTTTCTCATCTAAGTAATATAATTATCATTGAAAAAAATGGAGTTCTCGATTTTACAAGTCACACTCAATGAAACTGATTTCGTGTTGATTAAATCCACAAATCAGCTGACAAAGCAACTTGAATTGTGAAACCTATTTAGTACCATTGAACAATTACATTTAAGTTGATCATTAGATTTTTTGAACGAATATGTATGTTGTTGACGTTGACGCTAATTTTTTTTATCAATCTCAGCACGTGATCTATCGAATCCAAATTGTTTTGCGTAATAGGGGAATAGACTAATGACTTGATTAGATATTACTGTTACCCTGACGAATGTATTCGTCTTACCTGGATAAATGGAGTATATAGTTGACTTGAATATGACATAACTACAAAAACATGGACAAAATGTTGATCAGTTTACCTACAAATCAATGTAAGACTTAAATTATCCAGACAACAATGAATAATGTCATCAGACCAATTGGAAAAAAATGTAACAATAGAAACATATAATTATAATTCTTCTCCCCCCCTCTACAAAAAATATATTTAAAAAGTTTCCCTTGCAAATGAATTCTGATCAAAAACTTTTTTGTGATTTATTGTTGTATGAAAATAAAACTTCATGTATAAAGGATTTCCGGAGGACGTATTAGAATGTCAATCATTAAAATGATTTTTTTATTCTAATGAAAAAAAAATCAGAAAAACGAAACATCTTAAAGAAAAAACCCTTATTAAAAAGGATTTTATTGAAAACACTTCAAGCGATACAAAAATATTGACCGTTTGAAATAAAAATCTCACTTTAACCCTCAATCAATCTACTGACGGAATCATGCATCAGTAGTTTCCTGGGTTCGAATGTCACGAGGCGGGATCGTGGATGCGCATTGCTGAGGAGTCCTACAATAGGACGAGTCGACCGTCCAGTTTTTCCAGGTTTTCCGTGGTGGTCTATCTTTAATTGACTCATGATCTCAACTATATGTAATTATGTATATAAAAATTTGGGTTCATTTTAAGTGAAATTATTATCGGTATAGTATTAGGACTAGTGCAAAATTAGTAACAGTTATGTAGACTCATATCTTTCATATCTTAAGCCAAGTAAACATGGTCCCATATTTTTCGTTATCTTTTTTCTGGACTATAATTCTTATATTTAACTTCATTTATTATGAAGATTATAATTTTCTCATTTCTGTTTCTAATCTGATTAAATTCACTTGATGATGTTTATTTGTATCTTCCCAGTGTTATTTAGAACTGCAATTGATCAGTCTCTTGTTTGCATACGTTAATCTTGTGAGGACTGCCTCGATATTGTCTGAAGTCACAAGCTTTATAAGCAAAGATGGTTGATGGCTAGCAGTGGAATCTAGGATGCGCGTTTCGTCCTATTCGGGACTCGTCAGCTGGATATACCTCCATCTCAGATTTGATGCTCACGACAGGGCTCGAGCCCAGTACCGTCCTTTTCAAACGCAATCGCGCTATCCAGAGTGAACAGAAGTGGGAAAATTACAATCTTCATAATAAATGAAGTTAAATATAAGAATTATAGTCCAGAAAAAAGATAACGAAAAATATGGGACCATGTTTACTTGGCTTAAGATATGAAAGATATGAGTCTACATAACTGTTACTAATTTTGCACTAGTCCTAATACTATACCGATAATAATTTCACTTAAAATGAACCCAAATTTTTATATACATAATTACATATAGTTGAGATCATGAGTCAATTAAAGATAGACCACCACGGAAAACCTGGAAAAACTGGACGGTCGACTCGTCCTATTGTAGGACTCCTCAGCAATGCGTATGCACGATCCCACACCGCGAGATTCGAACCCAGGATCTATCAGTCTCGCGCGCGAGAACTTAACCTCTAGACCACTGAACCTACATCCAACCGTATTATTGTCTAACTTCAACCAATCCACGAAATTGAACAACCGTCCACCATTGTCTTCATTGAGTTAAATCGTTGGAAAAAGAATGACAACTCTTTCTTATTTTGTTTGTTTATTATCAATTTAACTATTTTTCTCTTAAATAGAACTTATTCATTATAGTTGCATTATACAATTTACCTTGGAAACTATTAATTAACTTGTTATTAGAAACAAATATCTGTTTAACGTATCGTAACTTAGTGAATAAGCCAATATCCATGTTACTAAATCTGTTTATAAAAAAAATCAATCAATATTATTGATTTGAATATCAATAAGACAGTAAGTGCCCATTCGTTAATTGACAGTTTTACTGTTTACTTCAATACAGTGAAGTAATGTAATGTAAAGCAATGTAAGTGATGAATATGAGGGATTGTCGAATATCAGTATGATTGAATTGTACTTGAGAAATTTTTTAAAGTAAAAGGTCTCATGGTATTATTATGAATGGTATGAAGCTTAACTCTTTGTATGGATTTCCGAGAATCTGGGATAATTTATCGGAATCTGTTCATCAAAAAAGAATACTATCACGGCATATATGACTTATCAACGATTACTCCTCATTTTAGACTGTCTTATAATGCATACACCAACAAATATACATCTTAGTGGGCTAGTACAATTATAGGGATCAGTGTTACTACTAAGTATACAAACTGAATTTACTCTAATATAGATATTTCATTCGTTAGCGCTTACGCTATTCCCGAATAAATTCGAACCTTATTGTAGGTTTATTATTGATTTTGTTATGGTAAGCATGCACGTAGAGCAGTTGATTGATGCAAATAAAATCTATCTAAAGTAGTAAGTTACAAAATGACCAAACGCATATGTGACTATAGACTTATCACACTAATTTTCGTTGTAATTCTGTGCTCTTCGTTATAGTTTTCTCTGTAGTTTTAGACGATTCTAAATACCATATATTGTAATCTCACTTTCTTACATTCTTAGACATAACATCTTAGTATTCTCACTAAAGAATCGCCGGATACAAACTACTGATTTACATTATCAAAATTGTTATAACAAACGTTTAGTTAAAATAACTTGTAAACCACAACTCGTCGAACAATATATCTCCATTCTTTTACACGTTGTATTCTTTTCTGTATCAACTTCACCATCCCTGGATGGAATTATGTAATTATATATAGATTACATCAATTATTATTTATTAATTTACATAACGAAGGGACAATCATTTATGGTTAGTGAGAATATTTGTTGTCAAATGCATCAAATTATTAGGCTGGTGGATTTCAAGAATCGATAAAGATGATTACTATAAAATTACACAGCATAAAAGAAATAGCGAAAGGAAAAAGCGTTCTTCATGGAATTTCATCATCATAGATTCAATCGAGAACAATTTTCAATTTATCATCAATTAGGCTTTGAACAAAGATTGGTTCTATGAGCAAAACTAAATTGGTTTCCATTCACTTGGTATTGTTTGGTTGAATCTTCCCATGCATGTTTAGGACTGCAATCGATCAGTCTCTTATTGGAGTATGTGAATACTGTGCGTAATGCCTCGATATAGCCTTAACTCTCAAGCTCTATCAGAAGAGCTGACGAGTCCCAAATAGGACGAAACGCGTGTCCTAGATTCCACTACTAGCCACTATCCATCTCTGTTTATAAATTTGTTTCAGTTTCAAAAATCAATTTTATCAATAAATGCATGATTTTGCCAAAACAAAATTGAGAAAAAATAATAAGTTTGATTAAATTAGGTTTGAAATTATACTTGTACTAGTAACTTTAAATAGATCCATTGAAAACAATCTATTTTTAAGCAATCATATATGGAGACTGGTAGTGTATTCTAGAACTGTCGTTCCTGATATTCACTAGCTTGTCCAATATCTAGGCAATCCGCACAGGATGCACATATGCCAATAAGATACTGATCAAGTGGAGTTTTAAACATCATTGGGAAGATTCAAACAAACAATACAAAATGAATTTAGTCTTTTTTTAATGTAAAATGTGAACGCGTATAATTTATAAACATGTGCTTGTACTAAAAAGAACACGACAATCTTAGCTAAGTGCTTAAACTACTCGTCTTCATTTTATTAAGTTATCAGATTGGATCATAATTCATTTACTTTGGTTTGAGCAGCTGGATGTTGTTGCTAGGTATCGAAAAAACTGTACAGACCAAAGTTTAATACATAACACGTATACACATACACCAGTTAGAATCAACAGTGGTTATTAATTGGGATTTTTAAGATTATACGTATCTACAGATATTGGATTATATCAAAGGTCTCAGAGTTCGAATGATTTTTGAATCGAGTGTTTTGTGAGTTAAATACTATGAGTTGATCTGTTAACTTCATTGCATGACAAGATATTTCGAGATAAACAAAGTGTCGAAATTAGTTATTCTTTTACGTTATGTCTATAAACAAAAAAAACTAAGAGAGGAAAATACAAACTAAAAAACTCAACCCTCTTTAACAGTGACAACTATAAGTATTGATTGAACATCAATATTATATGAGTTGCATACTTACTCACGTACTCCTGTTACCCTTCATGGAAGAGCATAGGCTGCACACCAGCATTCTCCATCCAACCCTGTCCTGGGCAATCCTTTCCAGTTCTTTACAGTTAACATTCATCCTTTTCATATCTGCTTCCAAGTGTGTTCTTTGGACTTCCTCTTTTCCTCTTCCCTTCACGATCGCGAGTTTGGGCTTGTCTCGTGATGCAGTTTGTTGATTTCCTTAATGCATGTCCTATCAATTTCCAACGTCTTTTCCTAATTTCCTCGACAGCTGGAACCTCGTTTGTCCTCTCCTATAAAACGCTGTTGCTGACAGTGAATGTTGAATATTTTGCGTATACAACTGTTTATAAATACTCGTACCTTCTTCATGATGGTTGTGGTAGTTTTCCACTTCTCAGTTCCGTACAGTAGGACTAACTGTCTTGACGTTCGTATTGAAGATTCTCACTTTGAAATTAGTTGACAGTCGTTTTGAGTTCCACATGTTTTTTCAATTGTAAAAATGCAGTTCTTGCTTTCCCAATCCTTTCCTTTACGTCTGTATTCGATCCTCCTTCTTCATCAAAGGTTCTATCCAGATACGTGAAAGTGTCAAACTCTTCCACAGTTTCTTTCTCAAGTGTGATTGGATTGGCGTTCTCAATATTATATGAGTAAGGAGACCTTAATAACTAACCATACTTCATTGATATGTTTTTTTAATAACAAAGCTTGCCAAAAAAATATTTTGTTCAATGGTTTTGTATACTGCATTCAAATATGGGAATATGAAAATCAAATGATCGTTTTTCTTTTAATAATTTGTCACACGTTGCTTGAAGGTATTCAAAATTGTTTATTTAATGGCAAATTACAGATGCATGAGAGTATTAAATATAAACATTCAAAGTTGAACTACTTCATAATGATATTTTATTAAGCATGCTCAAACTAACTTAATGTATAATTATTAACGGAACCATCTATTATTTCCCTTACATATATGTATGAATTCCATCCTTTTTAACTCATTAAATTACTATACATTATTGCTGTAATCATATTTCAATAAAACAAATATTTACAGTTTTGATACAGACAAACATTTCTGAGCCAATTCCACTAATTATGCTAATTGAGACAACATTTTTACTAGTTTCCTACAATATATGGTATAAAAGTTTCATTCAGTGTTCGCAGTTATTAGGGATTTATATCATTTACAATGGCTATACTATTAATACTACAGAAGAATGTAATAGGATGCAGACTGTAGAATGTATAATATACAACACAAGGATATTTCAAAGCTATTAGGAAAAATTGACGCCTGAACAAAGTATAGGGATTGAAATGATTTGGTGTATAGATCACTTAACTTATCTTGTAAACCTCGTCAACCCTAGAGTGTTTGTATCTGACGAAATCTCAGTACGAATTTGGATAACTTGATTGTCTTTGAACAACATACGCCACTTCTGACCTGGGTGAGATATCCGTCCTAATTTAAAAATAGAGGATATTCCTGGGTAACTAGTATGAGATCATGGGTGTCTTCAAGAGATTGCTTGTGAAGGAGTGATTTGGGTCCACATGATTATCGTTACCAATTTTTAGGAACTTTGAAGGACATGGCTCCAAATCGTTGATAATAGCTCAGATGCATTTACTCTTTTTCTTTTTTCAGATCCTAAGTTTTTAAATTCCTCACTAATTTCTTATTTATGATTTGATTAATTTATATTTGCTAAGATTGTATCGTAAATGCACAATTTCTGCTACTACTGTTAACACTATCGCTACTCTGACATTTACTCTTTCAGTTTAATCTGTCTACGCTAATGGATTATGGCGACTTGAATCGATGTATACATGTACCATGATCTAAGTTGAGTTTGATTGATGACTAAAATAATAATATTAATAATACAGCTAATATTCATCTGATATTTCACAAGTAATTTGTAGAATGTATTTGTCCCAAAGTGAGGCTGTTGAATAAACCAATTAAGCCATATGAAAGACATTCTGCATATTTTTTTCATCTGACAGTTTCTCAGTCTGATGATGATTAGGTTTTATTTTGATACCATTTGAAATGAATAATTATACGTCATGAATATGTGATATATTTATGATAAGAAGAAGACTGCAAAAAGCACTACATATATCGTATACAGTGTTGGCAGTTGATTTTAACAACTTGTTAAATCTACCTAAGAAAACAAAACTTATTTATTTATCAATAACAGGTTGATGTTCTCCGGTCTGACTTAATTGTCCGAGTCGAATAGTGTGACATCTGGTCTACTAATCGATATCGATATTAGCCATTAGTGATAATAATCCGAATCCTACAAAAACTCAGAATGTTTAGACTAACCAAATGAACATCGTAAATGAATCATATATGTTTTAAAGGATGCTATACAGAACTACATTTTCAAAAAAGTAGAAAAAAACGGAAGATTTTTGCTTAACTGTAAAGTCAAAATACACAAAACAGTTTAGTATCCTTTTGTAAACAAACAATATCATTCTTATGTATAATCCCAAAAAAATAGTTCAGAGAAAAAGTACTGATATCCAAACAGATGGTTTTGTCAACAAAGCATATGAAAACAATCATACTGATTTTTGAAAATTAAGAAAAGCGATAAAATATATTTAGAAATATGATTTTTTTTAATGTTTGTATGAACTGATGATTCCTTTGTACTTGCTGACTGGCTGAATTTGAATTCCAAATACAATAATTTCGTGTCACAATTGATTGATCACTGGGTGGTGATCAATCTCATGCGTGTCAGGTCCTTAGTGCTGATCGAATGCTATCGATCAATACATTCGTGTGTACTCATTTAGATGTTCGTCTTCTTCTTCTTCTTCCTCCTTAAATTGAGTTATTTCTGTTATTCGTACAATAATACAAATACTTCTAATCATCACAGATTTTTATACTATGAAAGAAGCAAATGGTTCAATTTATATAATTCTGAGATTTCATTCTAGTTTGATAGTTTATTAGTTTATTTAAAAAGTGATAACTATATAAAGAGTTGTGTTTCAAGGGCTCACATGCATTTATTTATGTATTCTCTTAAACAGTTACCTACGTATCATTTTATGGTATTAAATCGCGAACTCACAAACTGTTCGTTTCCAAAATTTATTGATCCAGGTGAAAAGATTTAGGTTCGGATTGAAAAGATAAATCACATATTAAAATCTGTAACGTTGAATGGTTAATCAATGTAGTGTCTATGTGTTAATTTTTGTTTTTAAACTTCCATTTCAAATCTTTGCATTTATTTAAATTCATCACTCTTCTGTTCCACTATAAATTATTATTAATTATTATTGCGTATATACTGAAGTCTGAACTTTTAGATCACTTCCTTGACATTCTATCGTACTGTGGTCTACTTATATCCATATAAGTAGTATATGACGATAGTCAGACATAGAATGCATTTTGGCAGAAGACCGATAAGGAAAGAACTGAAATGAAGCGCCATTGGTAAGAAAATGCATGAACAATGGAATTAGAGAAGATTAACTGATATTTACAGAAGGAACAGTGAAGATTGAGACAATTAATTGTTATTTTTTTTAAATTAACTGTTTGCTGTATGGTTATCAGAATTTAGTGAGATAGTCTGTAATTTGTGCTTAAATACATTCGATTGTCCCAAATTAGTGTCTTGTTCACTACACTATGATCTTAGTTCTTTCCTTTCATAGTAATTCCAAAAAATGAATGCAACAGATAGAACAGATATATACATATAACATGTCATATGTTTCTTATTATTACTGAAAAACAAATAGTCCTGACAACTATTAAATAACTTGATCTGATTACAGCCAAATAAAATAAAGCCTTTTCTAATCTATCAAACATAAAAACACTCTTATCCACAAATTAGTTTAGTTATAAAGTAAGTAGAATATACGGTTGTTTATCCTTATGAGTTTTTTTTTAAAAAAGTTTCTTTTTCAAGGGTATATGGATTTGTGTACATTTGAACAAAATTTGAAGAGCTCAACACCTTAGTTAGTAAAACTCATGTAAACATTAAAATAATTATAATCAATAAACATATAGTAATGCCAACAGAAGAAACTATCAAAATTTTAAATTTAATAACGGAATAATGTAGCTACCTTAAATTTTCTAATTTGATCACTGAACATGTGCATGAGATGATGATACATTAGTTAGTTACTAAATAAATAAAGTACTAGGCAATTGAAAAAAATAAAAAAATAAAAATTTCAAACAGTATTTATGAGATTATTAAAAATATCTTCGGAAGAAAAACCTAGACTCTGATAAATATATAGAATAAATAAGCAAAGATGGATGGTGACTAGTAGAATAATCTAGGACGCTCGTGTCGTGAGTCTGGTCAGTTGCATGCACCTGCATCACAGAGTTGATGTTTACTACGAGACTCAAACACAGTACCATTAGCTTCAAAAATCATCGCGTTAACTATTTAAATACTGAGTGCATACAGCCAAATAAGATGAAACATGAGTCCTGGATTCCACTGCTAGCTACTATAATGTTTATGAGTTTGGGTAATATCGAGGCAATCCACTTAGGATGCACATATGCCAATAGGAAACTGATCAATTACAATCCTAAACAATAATAAGAAGATTAAAACAACACCGCTTGCCACTGTCCAACTTTGCTTACAGCGCTTAGGAATTAAGGCTATATCGAGGCAATCTGTACAGGTTGCACATATGCCAATAAGAAACTCATCAGTTGCAGTCCTAAAACATCAATGGGAAGATTCAAATAAACAATACTAAGTGAATTTAAACTTCACCCCATTTTACAGGCAAGTGGCCATCAGGACTGAGTAGTTGAGTGGATTATGCGATGGCGTTTCTAGCGAACGATACTGGATTCGAGTCTCAGAGTGAACATCAACTCGGAGATGCAGGTACATCCAACTGACGAATCCCGAAAACAGGACGAAACGCGCGTCCTGGATTCCACTGCTAGCCAATATCCATGTTTGCAATATAAGAATGAATTATATAAAATAAATATTGCATTGTTTATTGAACAATAAAAATATCTAGAAGGACCTTTGACGAAACCCTATAAAAGAAATACACTACAATTTAAAGATTCAACTATTTTGTTTTAACATGTTTTCATACACTGCGAAATTTACTAAGAGTTTCAAATCATTTTACCGCTGTTTTATACTAATTAGCCATAAGCTTATTATGTGATAATCGTACTTGTGTCTAATAGATTTTTAGATTGTAAGTAAACAAAAATAAAAGAATAGTGACAACCTTGATACTTCCTTTTGTTTATCAATTAAAAATATGTGAAATTTAAAAGTAAACAAGCAAATAACTTTGAAGATGTACAAATTGAACTTAGATTCATTTTAATTAGTAATATAAATTTATTGTGCGATAATAACACTTACAATGAAGTCATAGTAATCTCATAGACTTCACTTGAATTATTCAGATTACAAGTAATAATGATAATTAACTATAAATATTTAATTTATCATTATATACAATCGATACAACAACATAACTGTGTGATAACTACAAAAGATGTTCAACTAAATCAACAAGAAAAAGGGATCCATATTGTCATGATATTATACAATTCTTATCCCAAATGCCCTGGTACGGTCGAGGGTTGGGAGAGTCAGCTCTCTCTCTCTCAGAATGCTCTCACATGGCCACGTGCATACAGTCACTGCAAGGGAAGTCCTACTCACTGCCTTCTCTCACCACGGATGTTGTTTAAAAAATGGAGAGGACGAAAAGCGAATGTCTCACACTTTAACCAGGTTGATGTATATAGAGTATCCACCTAGGGCAGTTGGAGAACCCTGATTCCAAACCAGTGGTGCACATGGGCTGCAGGATCCAAAGGGAACAAATGACGTATAAATCAATTGTTGTTCACTGGCTACAATGTGACAGCATCTCTTTACGTTGTTCTACTGCGTTGTGGATTAGACCTTTAGGTCGAAATCTCCGTGTGTGGCTCCCCGAAAAAACCACCTGTTTCGGTCTGTGCACCAGATCATTAATATAGCCACACACAAATCAAGTGACTTGTGTGGCTCATATGTAGTCGGTGCCCTGTTGCACCAGTATTTATGTGTTCAAATAAATGAATCCCAAATAAATTAGTGACCATGCGGTGTGTGCTACTGATGTCGACAGATATAAGTAGTATGCAACACCAAACAAAAAGGGAATGCCAGGAGGTAGAAAATTAAGAATATTAAAGGAAAGGGAACGAGAACAAAAAATGATCGCTGTGTAAATGAAGGATCAATGAAGTCTTAGACGATTGACTAATATTTGCAAAAGGAACAATCAAGTTTCATACAATTACTTGACATTTAGCAAATTAAGTATTTACCATGTGATTTTCAGATGTAACTAAGATGTTCTATCATTTTGTGTTTAGATACATTTGATTTTCCCGTCTTGTATTTTCGTTCACTACAACCTCTATAATCTCATACAAATAAAAACTAACCCCTATAAGGTAAGAAATGGGTTTATAAAATATACAAATTTTCTAATTCTCTAAAATAACAATGAACTAGATTTAAGCTTTAAATATTTTTTTTTAATGAATTTTGTCCTATAGTAATATAAATAACTTTGATATATACAAAGAAACAAACAAACAAGAAACATTCCATAAATTTAGGGATATATGCCATAAAATTCAACAAGTATACCAGGAAGTGACAATTTCAACCAGTGATTCTTCTTTAAAATTTTTGTATTCTTCAAGTTAAACAGTCTAATAGTAAAGTTTTCATTTTGTTTATCAACAATATCATTAGTATACGGTTGAATGAGAAGTGAGTTTAAGAAGAAGAAGAAGAAGAAGAAGAAGAATGAAGATCAATCAACAGGGGAAACTTTTTTTCAACGATTTCGTTTACTTATGTTGTACAATCGTATATATGAGAATAAAATGATAGTAAATAATCAACAACAAAAAATGGAGTGATATAGTATCATAAATTGTTTACAAAAATCAAATATCGATAGAAAGTTATGTAACAGTCGGTTAATGAAAGATGTTCAGGTGATGATTATTATCTATATGATAAATGTGAAGAACAGAATAATTAAATGCTCCAATTAATGGCTAATTATCAGTTGTATAAGATAATTAGAAGAGTTTTCAGTATGCAGTTGTGGAGATTGTTTTTGGAGATTGATGCTTTCTCCTAGTATGAGACTTTTTGGCAGTGCTTATCTACGATCCCTCATGAGATACACGAACCCAGGACCTTACGACTCGCACGAAAGCTCAACTACAAGGCGGCCTCCTTGAATATCCCGGTTACCTGTTCCTGTCATTTAGATACTTCAACAAGTTATCTGTTTCACTGTTTGTTTTAACAGATCATTATGTCAGCTAATTGGATAACTTATTCAGTTAAAAAATGTACAATCGGAGACATTGTTATTGCTGGTAATGTGGACCGAGAAAAATGGACATTATTCACATATCTGAAATGCCAACATCTAACTGGCGATCGCTCAACATTTATCGTCAATATCGATCAAAAAAATAAGAAACCGGAAACTCACTGAATTACTTGGTTCTGAGAATTCTATATTGTACCAAAATATATTGAATAAAGCTAATAATAACCTCTAGATCACTGAAGAGTAGAGTTATTCAACAACATTCTGTTTTACTAAAGACTGCTACCTCTAGTCAATTAATTAATTGTAAATATGACTGTAAAGCTTAAGTAAACAAAATCACCTTAGATAATTTTGTCTTCACTGAATTACCTTTAATTCATGACAATGATACAAGACGTAAGTTATTAGAGTTTTTCCAAGGTTAACAACAAGCTTATACTTTTGACCCGAAAATTGGTTAGTTGTTGTTTATTTGTTTAGCTTTCTTTTCATTACTGACCTTACAAATGTTAATCACTTCTCTTATTGGTTAGTAAAATAAATCGATTTTTGATATGTCTATCGATAGATATGTGATCGGAGTACTAGGCTTCTAAAAGTTTGTTGACTTTCGTTATTTTTCCTTTGTCCAAAAAGTCGACGATCTCCAAGTCGAACTAATATTCATGAGTATCTACAAGCATTAATATAAATGAGGCTATATTGCGAGGTTGAAACCTGATCAGCAAATATGTTTTAATCAATGATATATTACTTTGAATAACGGTTATTTTTGGGGAAATATGTAAGTCGAGAAGTTTAACCTCTGACAACCTTCTAATTGATTCAATTCAGCTTATAAAATGTGACATTATAAGACATTATACTATTTAACACTATTTAACTAACCTGTACATTCACTTAGTATTATTTGTTTGAATCTTCCCATTGATGCTCAGGACTGCAATTGATCAGTCACTCTCTTATTGGCATATCTGCATACTGTGCGTATTGCCTCGATATAGCCTCATTTCACAAGCATTGTAAGCAAAGATGGATAGTGGCTAGCAGTGGAATTCAGGACGCGCGTTTTGTCCTATTTGGGACTCGTCAGCTGGATGTGCCTGCATCTCACAGTTGATGTTCACTCTGAGACTCGAATCTAGTACCTGTCGCTTCAAACGTCATCACGTTACCCACTCAGATACTGAGTCCTGATAGCCACTTGCCTGTACAATGGGGTGAAGTTTAAATTCATTTAGTATTGTTTGTTTGGACGAAACGCGCATCCTGGATTTCACTGCTAGCTGCTATCCATCTTTGATAACCTATAAATTTTCAATATAATTGCTTTATTTAAAAAAGCCAATTTTGTAACCTTATAAGTTATTTTGTTGTTTACTTGTCGCCTTCTGAATATTTTTTAATTAAAAAGTTATTTTTTCACATTCCTCTTCTACATAATATTACTTTTAATTTATTTCATTGATACTCTTTAGTTACTAAGTGACTTATAATTGACACATGAGAATATTATTGATAACCTTGTTGATGACGTAACAAACCACCATATTTATATAACAGACTATTTAGTGTGTGTGTGTGTGTAAAATAACCAACAATATGATTGTATTACTTAACTGAATGATATTGACGAAGAGAAAATATTTTTCTGTGAACCATCTTAAATTTACTCTGAAAGAATCTACCATGAATAGTTATCTTAATGAAAGTAAGAAATTCAGTTAGAATATAGTTTATGATACATACATCAATATTCAGAACATCATTAGGTTTTACCTTCTTATTTCTTCAGC
This sequence comes from Schistosoma rodhaini, assembly GCA_944470415.2. Lineage (NCBI taxonomy): Eukaryota > Metazoa > Platyhelminthes > Trematoda > Strigeidida > Schistosomatidae > Schistosoma > Schistosoma rodhaini. The sequence goes on from OX104037.1 coordinate 34,769,843, forward strand.
TACTTGACTGATCCTGTCAATCTGATTATTAAAAGAGGAGTACTAGTATACATATATAACGGATTAACATTGTCAATATGTTCGAATAGAGATTTTACCCTTTTTTTCATAGGTTACATTGACTACAGACTAAGTTTCTTATAGACTACGTTTATGCTAATATAGATAAGGATCAAAATTCAGTATTAGATACTGAATGAACGATAATATAATGGTGCTTCAATAATACATAATATGGTAAAGAGATCTTCATTAAAGCCTATTCGATTTCTGTAGAAAGGGTACCTATAGTAAATACTTTAGTGAATATATATTATTTATGCGACCTATAAACAAACATAATTATATAGTTTAATAAATTATTTGAAGTTAACCAACAGAGTTAAAAGTTGAAAATAAACAATTTTGTTGGTTTGTACTCAACGATCATAAATGAGGAATCCCACAACAGGATGAAACGTCATCCAGTGCTTCCAGGTTTTCCATGGTGGTCTAGCTTCAATTGACTCATTATCTCAACTAAATAAGATAATAAATGTTGTATTGCTCAGATGGATGCTTTTGGGGATGAAAAGTATTTCAAATTAGTTGGTTTAACTTTCGAGCTTTCATTGGTATGTTGAACAGCATGTTCAACGCCTACTTCATGTAGAAATGAATTTTGGTGCTACATAGCAAATGTTATATCGAGTCATTCCAATCGCTTTGTTTATAATTAGCTTTCCTCGTAGGTTTTGTTGTCTTCATTTGTTTTTAATGGAATTTGAGTGTCTTCATTGGTTGACCTTGTGATTCATTGATCTATTCATTCTATCTTCTGATTTCTTTCTGTTCTAAATTCCCTGCTTTTAAAAAGTTTCCTGATACTTGTTGTTTCGACAACCTGGATTTTTGATTATTTTTTCCCAGTCGAATTCGTATCCAAACTAACCACGTTGTCTTACAGTCTTTAATTCAGATGACGCAATACATTCTGAATACTTCAATGACAATATCGCCGATTGTGAAAGTACCCTTATACTTAACATACAATATCAATTTCCGAAAGACTAAATATACCTTGCCGACAACTGACAAATAGTATAAAAGGTAAGCGGTCAAAAACAAGACCTCCTGTGGCTTGTATACAATTGAATCAGAACAAATTTCCTGAACTTATCGATAGTTTTCCGCTAGTTGTTTCATAATACATAAGGTGATGGCTTTACCAGTAACAATAATAATAATAATCCAATATTAAATCTAAGCCTTAGTTTTTCTTTGAACTTAAAACAAATATACATACGAAAAATTATGTTTACTATGCGAAAACTATTTATTTAAATTTGTCCTGTTTTTTCTGTAATCATGTTTTTTTTTCTCTTGTCTCAATATGTGTAAACTGTTGTAGACTAGTTCCTTATTGGTAATGGTGCCTTTTTTTCTCTCTTTCGCTGTCTTCTCAATTGTTCTTGTTAGATAATCTTATCTCTTACGTAAAATGTTTGTTTAATGTCTCTATACTAGTTCCCTATTTGATTATAATTCATTATTATAATTAAGTTATCTCATTATAGAACAGTTGTGCTATTCTCTCTTGTTTAATATCAAACTTGTAATGACGTTAAGCAATCATAATTCTATTGTTTACTAAAAAAAGAGTATTTTTTTGGTGAGCCTGAACATTTTAGAAGAGAAAAAAAGTTTGTTGTCATGAAGAGAGAAAAAAATTTAATGAATAAATGTCTGGAACATAGATAGTTGATAGGAATGAGTATAAGATCAGATTATTGAAAGAATCTGAATCTGAAACAATTTAACTGTTAATTCTTAGAATTTTGTTGCTTATTTAACTGTGTAAACGCCAGAAAAACATTCTGTACAGAGGTAGTAACAAAAATTGAACAAATGATGTGAGTTTACGCATAATTCGATCTAGTTTTGGGGTTCTCTGTTCAAATCATTACTAAATGTTGATGCCTGAAGTGAGAATAAATGAAGTCAATGTGACAGTTGGATAAAAGTTACATCTTAATCTATAATTAGGTCTATCACACGGTTTTCTTCAATATCTACTGGATAGATTTGGTTAAGACCATTAGTTCACAACAGAATTTATAATATCTCTTTCTAGCCACTTATGCAATCAATATAGTCTATATTGAATTGACTTAAATATAGTCCATTATCTCTCGATTCTTATCTAATTATCATTAATATTCGACTTGAAAAAACTATTTATATAGATTTCATAACAATATTTTGTACCTCATCACAACATTTTATGATTACATAAAGTAACTGTGTTTATGAACACAACTACAGAAAGAATGGGTTAATAGAAGTTGATGAATTCATTCATTGTTGTATGTTATTTTCACCGCATACTTCTCAGTAATAAAATATCCGACTAAAGTAAAAGCAACAGACATAGAATAAAATAAATTCGTTCACTTTGTGGATCACAGCTTGAAGACGATAGTAATAATGGTGGTCTCGTTTAGATCGACTCGTGAATTCAATCGTGGAAATTCTACAATCTCTACAAATACCTACACTGATAGTAGTAATTAGTTATAACCGATGTGCATACTTTTTATCATTATCTTAATGAAAATTAATAGAATAACGAGAACAGTTATGGAATTATAAAGCGGTAAGTAAATAAATATTTATATTTTCATAAACGTGAAAATTCTAAGAGGAGACTTTTGAAACAAACATAAACGTAGAAACGAAAATTGATGTCAAAGTTACGTAATAACAACCACTATATTGGATACACCAAGTATGCAAGTTGAGTAAAGCTCAAAAAAGACCCAACAATAAAAGAAGATAATTTGTTATTGAGAATATAGAAAACGATATTACGTAACATGATCATTCTGTTCGTTTAAATTTACAATAAAACTATTGGCTGATACCCATGACATACCATACAAAATATGTTTTATTCCTAACATTAGACATTAACACTGTGGGATGCCGGCTCAGTGGTCTATCGGTTAAGTGCACTGGCGCGAGACTGGTAGGTCCTGGGTTCGAATCTCGTGAGGCGAGATCGTGGATGTGCACTGCTAAGGAGTCCCATAATAGGACGAAACGGCCGCCCAGTGTTTCCAGGTTTTCCACGGTGATATAGCTTCAATTGACTGTTGATTTCAACTATGAAAAATTTGAATAACTTAATGTTGCCTTAACTAACAAGATGTAAAATTTTACATACATAACTGACTACACTGTATATAGTAAATAGATTATTATAAACGAGAGTAATTCAATTCTTAGTTATTTCACTCAGTATTAAACTTGACATTATAGTTGATTTGTTTTTTTTTTGTATAATCTTTATCTTGTCAAAACAATATCATTTCTCTGATAAACTTCTATAATAATAGTTTTAAAATAAAAACAGGTTTAACATGTTTAATAGTAATTTATTCCATTGATATTATAAACCGATTTAAGTTAGACTACCATTGAAAATCTAGGAACACTAAACGTCTGTTTTGTCTAAGTATAAGACTTCTTAGCAATATGTATCCACGATATTGCAAGCAGGAGTAGAACACATGAACTTTGGTTTCACCGACAAACGCATATATATATATATATATATATATATATATAAGTGACGTCAGCATCATCAGTTGAAAATCACATTCTACTTGTTGATTATCTTTACTGAATTCGATTTAGTTAGAAATGATATAGTTACATGAAACCAACACACACATATATACACAAAATATTGATGATATGAAATACCAAACCACAATAGTAATAATCATTTAGAACATATCAGAATACCATAGGGATGTAATTGGACGTGTATAATGTAAATTAAAGTTTAATAAATATTAACTATACAAAATATTCATGATCAGTTTGTTACCATTCATAGAAAGGAATTAGTTATTATAATTGTCTCCATAGTGTAATAAGAAAACGAAGATTATCAGAACTATGTAATGACATATTAGTGCAATACATTTCGAATAATCTGATCACATATATATTTGTTAAGAACATTTATATATAAAAATAAAAGGTCGACTAGATTAGAAATGGGGGGTAGGAGGATACAAGAATGATAATAATAATAATAAAATTTTCACAGTTGAAATCATGAGTCAATTGAAGCTAGACCACCATCGAAAACCTGGAAGCACTGGAAGGCCGTTTCGTTCTATTATCGGACTCCTCAGCAGTGCGCATCCACGATCCCGTACTCGCGAGATTCGAACCCAGGACCAACCAAAACAATTTGAAAACAATTTGACACCTAATCACTCTGGATAATAAGCTAATATTACCAGGGTAGGTTTAAGGTGAGAACAAACTGCTTTCGTCAGGAACAATAAATGCAATTCATGATGAATTAATAAATCAATCAGTTATGTCAAAAGTAACTTAGAACTTGGTACTAATGTACTATTAATTCAATATGATGTGTGTTAGTAAAGTGAGAAAGTGAACTGATGAATCATAAATCATAATTCAAACATGTTTATGAAATGTATAGCTACATACATTTGTTCATCAGTTGCTAATAGGATTTATGACAAGTTGAAGTGATGAAATTTTTGTGGGCGTTAAATATTGCTTTTTTTCTTAATTATGTACGTAATAATGATCAATGACATACATTAACTTACAATAGAACTAACATTCTTATTGATTAGAATCATAGACCTTAGTTACAACAAAGTGTATTATATATTCATGTGATTATTTTACAGACTGGTTCACATGCAAATAAACATAATAAAATAACTGGAAAAAGATGGAAATACTCAATTGGGAGGGGGGGACTAAGTTGAACCATATATCAATTACAAGGGATGTCAGATAATGTAAACAATATTCTTTAAGATAAATATTAAATATTAAAGTGAACTTTGATAATTTACAAATATACTATGGGAATATAGATACTCTGTTATCCTTTTCGAAATCTTTTAATATGGCACATCACCTATACCGTTCATGAAGGATATCCCAGTCAATCCCATAATTTGACATGGGTAATTTTCGGAAAATAAGAAAGTGATAGCAGGGAACCATGATTCTTATTAAAACGGTGTACTTGATCCTAAGGGAATGAATGAGGTAAGAATGGACTTTGATCACAAACTATTGGTGGATAAGATCGCTTAAAATTACTGCATCACTTTTTGTTCACTAGACCTCAAACTAAAGTATGAGGAAGTGGGTCCGCTTGTTTGTTTTGTACAACTAGATATTAGTAAGATACGGTTACTCAAATCAAAATATGTCTAAGTGTGTTCAAGTGTAAGACCTACTAATTACAGATTGATTGAGTTAATCAATAAACCACTCATCAGTTCAATCTTAGTACTTATCATTGCCGTTTAACTAATCGTAAAAAAGATCATTAGTGTGAACTTGTAATTCTTATATCGTCGTTACTTTATTGTTCTTTCAATGCGGCAAATAATTGATTCGATTTGTTATTTATAAATACCAATAAATCCTCAAAATAAAACATTCAATTCGATTTAATTTACAATCAATTCAGATGAATCATTTTCATGATACAAATCATTTATTACGTAACTATAAATCATTATAAAGATAAATTATATACATAAATAATAAGAGTTATATTTAACATTCTGTATGTTGTTATAGAAAGCGATTTCTAAGACAAAATATACAACATTATAACCAGTTCACTAATTAATACATACAATGTAAATATTCAAATCAAAGGGAAATAATTGATTTACTAACAGAGGTAATTATTCTCTCCAAGTGATAACCTTGAAATTTTTTTTTCATCTCATCATAAATAAAGTATTGTAGAGTATGTGTAATGCGCTTTGAATGTGTGGATTCCAAAACAACTTTGTTTTATTTCATCAAATTATAGACAAAAAATATACATATATATCAACCATTGCGGTGTTTTCGTTTAAAAGTACACTATAATTAGCATTGTGATATGTTTCACTCTTTGATAAAGGTATATAAATAAGATAGTTTAACTGCATAATTACTTTGTTATACCAAATTTCAAATAGATATAATATAATTACAATATGTGTAGATTTCAAAAATGAGCAGCTCAGAGATGTAAGTAACCCATAGTCAAGTGTTTTTTTTTTTGTAATATGATCTATTTAATTAATAGAATAACTAATTTAAGTGAAATTACAATTAGATACAGAACAAGATTAAATTTCAAATCTATGAGAAATGAAAAGCTATTGCAACTACTGAATATTTTAAGGAGATGATTCTACGTTTTGATTATCTAATGTGAATGTCATTCTTTTTTTCACCGGTTCCGAACTCCAGATTATTTTTTACTCATACTCAAAATACTATTAATGGATTAACTTGATATTGTTTGTTTGAATCTTCCCATTGATGTTTAGGACTGCAATTGATCAGTCTCTTATTGGAATATGTACATACTGGGCGTATTATCTAGATGTAACCTTATTTCACAAGCATTATAAGGAAAGATGGACAGTGGATAGCAGTAGAATCCAGGGTTGATGTTCACTCTAGGACTTGAATTCAGGAATCGGTAGTTGAGTGGATAACGTGATGGCGTTTGAATCGAACTGTACTGGGTTCGAGTCCCAGAGTGAACATCAACTCTGAGATGCAAGCAAATCCAGCTGACGAGTCCTAAAAATAGAACGAAATGCGCGTCCTGTATTCCACTGCTAGCCACTGTCCATCTTTACTATTAATGGCTGTTCACATTTTATCATTAAGCTTCTGTATTCTGAGTGTGTATTGATTTTTCTTGATTAGCGATGATTTTAAGTTTCTCCCACTCTCATGATCTCACCTGACATGGACTGTTAATAGTTACCTAACTACATATTTTACACCCTTTAAGAAATGTGAAATTGGAGGGTAAACTTAAGAGTACTTATTATTGAATATGTTCAGCTCAATCCAATTGTTGTATTGTTTTAATTCTTTATTTAAAAAGATAACAATTAGGTGCTTTGAAAATAACAAAAAAGAGTCTACTATATGATAATAACACTTGTGTAACAACCATTAGCATTTATTTACATGAATGAATTGAAGTTAGACAAAATAGGTAAATAAATACAAAAAGAAAGTCAATTAATATGACCTTTAAATGAATCAGTTTTGGTCAATCACAACAATGTAGTAGATTTATGAAGAGAATCATTTTATAGTTGAATTCATGAGTCAATTGAAGCTAGACCATCATGGACAACCTGAAAGCACTGGACAGCCGTTTCGTCCTATTGTAGGACTCCTCAGCAGTGCTCATCCATGATCGGGTTCAGTGATCTAGAGGTTAAGCGCTTGCGCGCGAGAATGATAGGTCATGGGTTCGAATCTTACTAGGTGGGATCGTTGGTGCGCACTTTTGAGGTGTCCCACAATAGGACGAAAAGACTGTCCAGTGCTTACAGGTTTTCCGTAGTGGTCTAGCTTCTATTGACTCGTGAATTCACCTATGAAATTACTAAAATCTTCACATAACCCCTTTCTGATAAAATTCACTTTAATTCAACTTATCAAAACAAGTCAAAAGTATGAAATAAATAAAAGGGGGTGGATAGATAATTACAAAAATACTTCAAAATAGAACAAGTATGAGTTCACTAAGTGATAATATAATTTCAAACTTCAAAATATGTCCTCATTTGATTGATTTATCACCATTTTTTCTCAGTAAAGTCTAATCTCCCGAAATAAATAATTATTTATATGGAGTACTCTAATCACCATTGCTCTAAATAGCCCAATATGTATGCACAATAGTATGTATATGTATCAAACTTCAAGGTCATTTATATTCAATCTGAGTTGGCCAGGACATAGATTGGATGAAAGAGCAAATGCAGTTACTAGAAACTCTAACACAACAGCTTAAGGTTCAGTGCTTATGCTGACACTCTAGGTCAACCACTCCTTGTGATGCAGTTGCCAGTAGTATCGCATAATTCAGTTATTACTCTGAAGGTGGAAATACCTCCAAAAAGTAGTTCAAACATTGGAGAGAAACATTTATAAGATGTTATTGTCTTTTTTATTTCAGCTAAGCATAATAGCCATTATCATGAAAATAACAAGTGAATAAAGATAATGACAATCTTACAGATAACAATTGGTAGATAAATAACAGACAATTCATCTTTAAATATAAAATGGGTAAACACAATTTAAGTATCAAGTTTCATTGTGATAAAAGGCTTTTCACAGATAGAATAAGGATGAGATAAAGATTACTATAAATATATAAACAACTAAATCTGTGGACAAAGTAAAGTCAGGAAAAGAAACATCATCTCTATCTATCTGTATTGTTGTTTCACATGAAAGAAGAAAACAAAACAGGAAATAACCAAAGTATAACTGACAGTATTAATTACAACGAAAAAAAGACAAGTAAATAAATAAACAAAAATGTCAAATCGTTATTTTATTTCAGAAGAAATTTAAGTTGCCATACGTCATTAGCAAAAGGGAGAGCAAGTTCCATATTGGTAGAAGTATTAATAGTATTCGTGGTAATAGAAAAGATAAGATACAGAAAACAAGATTTGAAAAAAAAACATGGATTAATGAAATAGAAAATTTTATAAGGAGTTAAGAGACTTAGAACCTAGTGAGGGAAAAAGAGTTGATGCGCCTGCACCATTAAGAAGGGTTTTGAGTCATTCTATTCAAAGTCTCTAATCAATGGTTATGATAATCAATCAGATCGTCTACACTTAACTAAATGGCGCAGTTTCAACTGACTACTGTCAAGATAAAAAAGAAGTGATAATGAATAGAGACCGTCTTATTGAGAATTATTTTTTTAAAATGAACTCACAGATTTTGGGAGGGGGGATATAATCAACGTATTTTTATAAATTGATGTTGAAAACATTTCGACAATTTACAGTGGCTAAGATTGATAACGATATAAAACTGTAACATATTGAACTGTTGATTTCTAACAATTATGAAAATAAAACATTTCTGATAACAAATAACCTAACTAATGGAAACCGAAAAAATTTGAAGAAAATACTATTAAGGTATTAAGGTTTCATCAACACATCTGCATGAAATGTAATTGTACGAAAACCACACTTAATAATCTGTAGCAAATCATCAATGCTTAAACCTATTAGAAAGACGAAAATGAATGCATTTTTTTTCTACTTCAACATACTAAAATGTCAAACGAAACAACATGATTTGTTAATGAAGCCATAAGTCTTATAGGTTTGTTGAACAGTTTTCTTCATATATTAATGCTATACTTGTGGTAAGTTGTTGGACTTTAAACAATTGAAGACGATAAAAACTATTGTCAAAATGAAACACTTGATGGTTTGATGAATTATTTTATCATAAAAGAATATTCTACATTAATGAGCATTGGTTGATCAAGCAGTCCTAACTAAATTCTATCGATCAAGTTTTCATCCAACCACTAGTCAAAATAACTGGTCATCGGGTTTACTATATTACGTAGTTAAAGATTGTCAACAGGAAACCTTAAACCTAGCGGTAACAGATACACAATACTAGAGGGTTGAAAAGACGTACCGAACTGTAGAAAATTTTGAATCTATTTTTCCGATTAAGTGATGTTGACAGAACTGATTATTTCCACAGGATTATAACTCATATGAACATTTTGATGTAGGTTTGTTCTCTGAGCTGGATGGTTTGGTCATGGAGCTTTCATCGTCCTTCTGAAGTTTGTGCTGATGATGTCGTTCAGGAGGACGATGAAAGCTCAACGACCAAACCATCCAACTCAGAGAGCAAACCTACATCAAAATCACCCACCTGAGCTACAAATCTCCACCATCTCGTATCAACATGTTTTGCAGTCTATGATGATATCATTATACAGTAACCAAGTTGATTTATCATTGTTAATCAACAGAATTTGCTAGAAAGTATCCTATTGATTGTTCAATATTTTAATAAGCTGATAAATTTTTTTTTAATTTTCTAAATTGTATTTACGTTATTTTGGGTGTATGTGTGTTCTCTTTTTTTCTCATTTATGTTTAAAAACACATTTTATTTTACAAATACAAAATGTGCTCTTATTGTCATTTATATAAAATATGATTTTGGCAGCTATTCTTATTTTCGTCATATTGTTACGGTATGCCAATTACTTTATTGATTGATCCATCTTAACATGTTGACAGTTTTAATTGATAAGTTACTGACGCAATTTTGGTTTCTTTGTTTGTTTAGGTATTACTACTTAAAAAGTAATATGGAATTCTCATATGTCATATAGATAAGACAAAAAGATCTTCGTTTTCTTACTAATGATTCTTAAAGTTATTTTATTTATTGTATTGCATCAATCTACTACGTTTTAAGGAATAATAACAGTATGAGAGTGGATCACAACCATTCATAATAATCTATACAGTATATTTCGTAAACATGATACTGTGAAACTAATAGTGAAGCGGACTTCTTGAAATAACAGCACTCCTCGATCAAAACTGATCTATAATGAACCGTTAAGCTAAAGGTTTATCTATTTGTCAATAAAGATATATATATATATATATATATATATAAGGTGATTGGAGGTAGTTAGCAGGAAATTCTCAACATCGGTTTCATTTTAGTTAGCACTTACCAATATAGCGTACCTACACTTTTGAATGAACTGCTGTTACCTATGCGATTCAAACGTGCTTTACGAAGTTTCAACACCTTAGACGTTACTAACCACTTAACACCTTAAAAATAGTGAAAGTGATATCAAGATGATGAAAGCACATACAGAACAATTAAAGAACAAAAAAAAAGTAGTTACGTTTTATGTATGGAGAAAATTTCAAAAATAAAACAGTTTTATGACAGAACACATTATGGAACATATATAAACAAACACTACAAATGGGACACTTAACTAAAATAGAATATATAGTTCAATAAGCTGAATCATTCATAATACTGTAAAAATGCAACTGAAGAATTGTCTAACTAAATGAACTAAATTTTTGACTCGTTTCAAGGTTATTTCATGAATTACCTGTTTTCAGATTGAGTGAATCAATAATGAATAATAGCCATGGAGTCTACATTAAATAAGTATAGAAATCAACTGATCATTTGGTAACATTTAATGTATAGTTTAAATCGAAAGTGTTTATTTAAAGTAAATTAACCGAAAGATCCAGAAACTTTAGAACGAATTCTTTTCTTATTATTTAAAAGTTTGAACATGATTCACCAAAAAAAATTGTATTACGAAGATTTATATCTTAGTGACAAGAGAGATGTTTACTTAGAAACCGGTTATCTTAACTATAGTAGCTTCAGAAACGTTGAAAGTAAATAGGAAATGTAGTCAGTAACTAATGAACAGTTAACGATAGTTGGAATCTATCAGTTAGTTTATAATTCAAATTTTACTAGATAAGATAGACTAGTAACTGTATCTATTAACAAAACTCCAATAATGAAAGTTATTTTAAAAACTTTGTAATCTTTTGGTATTGTCATCTGAATTTATGCCAACTAGATATCTTCTTTACAATTCATTTTAATAGTTGAATTCATGAATTTACCTAAGCCAGACTACCATTAAAAAGCTGAAAGTACTGAACGGCCGTTTCGTTCTAGTATGGGATTTTTCAGCATAGTAGGACGAAACGGCCGTCCAGTACTTCCAGGTCTTCAAAGGGTGGTCTGGTTTAGATTGACTTGTGAATTCAATTGTTAAAATACTACAATCTGCACAAATCCTCATACTATTTATAACTCATTTGTCAATATTTTGTTCCTATTCATTGTCTTTCTATTATTGTTTATAACCTCACCTACTTCTTTTTATAGTTTCATCTTTAACATATAAACACTGATCAGTTGTAACTGTCATGCTAAACATTTCAACTGCTTTCCTAATTTCTTATATTATTCCGTACTGCACTGTTTTGATTATTATGGTATGTAAAACATTTTATATAATGTAAATTTAAGTCGGCTGCAGTTGATCAGAAGCCATAAAATATAACAAATTCATGTTATTCTACAGAATTTGTTCTTTTTGCTTTATTTAAATTTATCAAGGGATCAGGCTGTATAATGAATAGCAATCGGAAAGGATTTCCCAAGACAGAGGTCGATAAAGAATGCTGGTGGGCGGCTTATGCTCTTCCACTAGGTGTAACAAGCGTCAATAGGTAAGTAAGTAGGCTGTGTGAGACAAATTTGCATGTCGTATTTTTTTATTCAAAAGCTTAGCTATGGAAAATTATAGTAGACAATGTATATAAACAATTTTTTGTGTGAATTTTAAAATTTCTTGCACACCTTTACCGAGAATAATGCCTAGACTAACTTAAAACACTTTGGATTAACAAATGAAACGCAAGTTCTTAGTGTAACAAAACAATAATTACAGTCAAACTTACAAATTGAGCTGTGAAAAATTTACAATCATCAATTTACAAAAAAGTAATCAATGACAGATTTAAGTTTAATAAGAACCGATTAACATCGAGGTGTACAGGATAAGCTGTAAACCACATGTGGAGAAATTTTAACACTTCACTTCTACCTAAAGTTTGTGCTGATGTTGTTGTTCAGAAGAACGATGAAAGCTCCACGACCAAACAATCCAGCTTAGAGAACAAAACTCCTTCAAAATCATCCACCTGAGCTACAAATCGTTTCCACCATCTTACAATCATTGAAAAACTTCTGTAATTAAACAGTAATATATTTAGTTAATATTTAACTTATAAATTATTATCACAAGGGAGTTTTGTGGAGATTTTAGTAATTTTATATTTAGTTAAGATCATGAGTCAATTGAAGTAGACCACCATGGAAAATTTGGAAGCACTGGCTAGTGGAGCTAATCCATGTCAGGTAGAGAGATTTATCTACCTCAGTACATTGGAAGTTGGTCGCGCAATTTTGTGGATTGGTTGAAGTTAGACATTAACACTGTTGGATGCCGGCTCAGTGGTTAAGCGCTCTGGCTCCAGACTGGTAGGTCCTGGGTTCGAACCTCGCTATGTGGGATCGTGGATGCGCACTGCTGAGGAGTCCCACAATAGGACGAAACGGCTGTACAGCGCTTCCAGGTTTTCCATGGTGGTCTAGCTTCAGTTGACTCATGATCTTAACTATATAAAATTATAATTTCTTTAACATCTTTGGTGAAAATGAACTTATATGATTTCGGTATAAAAGTGTCTAAAATTTTACCCTGAACACTAAATTGAAATAAACAAATTAAGTAATAAATTGAAATTAACTAAATTTAAATGTTTTCAAATTATGAAAATATTTTTGTTTTTCCATTGAATAATTTTATGTAGATGTCACAGATTTCATACATATCTGAACAATGATTAACCTTATTGGGATAAACCTTAGCTAGGAAAGTACGTTTTCTTCATGTTCACTCGAAAAAAAAGAAAATTCTAACCACACATATAGTGAATGCTACTTATGTTGACAGATATAAGTAGTATGTAACACCAATCATAAATAGAATGCACGTCGAAAAAGGTTGAGAAGATTGAACTGAAGAAAACAGAAAAGGAAACATAAAGGAATTAGGAATTGGAATGATCATGAACGATGTAACAGACAATGGATGGAGGATTTACAAATGAAATATTTAATGTATAGATTTCACATTTTATGAAAGAACTTTTTAATTTTGCATTTAACAATAAATTGGTCTATCCTCACCTAATACAGTAGTATAATTTTTGGTTGGAACATTCAATCAGTACTACCTTATAATTGAGAGACATGGTATGTAAATAACAGTAAAAATATTTGTCTGCTGCTATCATTCGATCATACGTATTTACAGCATTCCCTTAACTACTGAGTGAATAACTTTGAGGTTAACCGTAATGATGAAACACAAAGAATAAATCGACTTGTAACATTTCAAAAGTTTATTACTTAAGGTGATTTAATCATACATTACCCATGCCCATGTGTCATTCATTACCCTGATACAGTATTCTAGTAATTATACGAAAAGGTTGAACTAAGACTAGTCTACCACTAAATTAATGTGCAAACGAAATGACTTAAGTCGGTGATGTGATCTATTAAATTTGTTTCGATTCAATGATTTATAAGTGTCATATTAAGTAAGATATCTAATTATGATTGGCTTGACAATGTGTATAGAAGGAAAGTCAAACCACACTAATGAGAAATTTCAAACGAAGGCGAGATAACTGAACAATCCTCTATAATTTTCCAGTGATCCTTCAGTTGCGATTATGCAATAATAAAAGTGACCTTGAAATTTACACTGGGAACTGAATTTAGTTAGACGACCACTAAAAACTTGAAATCACTGAACAGTTGTTTCTTTCCAATATGGAACTCCTCCCCATGAATTCATCATGGACTAAATCTAAGCCCTCTAGGCCTTGCAGAGAAAGCCTAACCACTAACTCTGCATACAATGATTTAAATATTTTTTTTACTTCAACCAATAGGCAATATTACGAAACGTCCATTCGATTAGATGAATGCATAACTAACTTACTCACGGAATAGTTGAACTCCCCTAGTAACGGCTTCTCGTTAGAAATTTAAGAATTATCTCTTGAAATTATTCACTAGTGAGTAAACGATTACTTTATAATCCGTGATAAATAATTAACATCTTACAAATCTAATTATCTCTTCAATATGATTAAATCTAAGGCATAATAACAGGTATGTAAATGAATTGTCTAGTATATTGGTATGATTGAGGTAAATCCGGTCACCAATGTTAGACATACACAATATAAAACACTAACATATACTAACTAATTTAAGGACTATATATATATATATGCATAATATAATAATGATAAACAAATATCGTTAATATGATATTTAAGGTCTTACCACTAAATGAATCATTTAGGACAGAAAAACTGAGGAGAAAACATTTCAATTTAATTCCACCTACCGAGATTTAATTAGTTAACTAGTTAACTAGTGTACAACAGAGTACTTATCTTATTGTCTGTTTGTTTGTTTGTTTTTACAGTATAACAGACAAGGGTCAGAAAATAGATGCTTTAGATTAAATATCATCTTATAAGAACTGGTCATATTCATTAATCACGCAATTGATAAACAATTCTCGTCTATAGAAATTTAAATGTAATTGGATGAAACAGTAATATTTCATCGTATTTTTGGAAGTCTCACAGAGAAAATCAACAACTAATACCAAACTTAATGATGCAGTAGTTTAGTGATTAAGGTATTTGATTTTCAATCATTAAGTTATGGGTTCGAACATACTAAACGTACTTTTGTTTGAATAATCAGATAGTACGACTACCTCATACGCCTATAATGTGTTTTGAAGCTGCGTAAACAATTTGGAAATCGTTTAGCCTCTTGAGCACTAAGCATAGATCCAATGGTGTAAAGGTCTAAATTCATTCAATTTATGATATTGTGCGACCATCTATTGTCTTTAGTTGTACCCCCGTCACACCCGACACAGATCATTTTCACTGTTTACGTTTTCATCTAATGATTTTTTTTCACTTGAAGCAATTTGAGTTCAGTATTTTGTAAAATTACTAGACATTTTTAGTTTTTTTTATCGCTTCACCTACCTAGTCGAATTAATGTATGCGCCAAATAAAGGCAGAGATTGGTTAAATTAAATTCCAAAACTAAAGCATCACAAGACTATTTCCAGACGTTTTCATGTTACACGACCGAATGAACTATACTTTGCACTAAGCAGGTAGCATCCTGCCAACAGTAACGACGAAATAGTACTCTGTTAGTTATATATCAGAGTGAATTACATCAATTAGGACTTTGGAATCTAGTAGTATTCTATTAGTGTAAACCAGGCCTATCTTACCTGGTGTATTCAATAGCCGCATAATAAAGGACGTGCCCTTCGAGCTGAGTATGAAACACTACTTTAATCTGGTTGGCGTGTTTTTAGTAATATTTTTTTCTACAGGATGGGGTCGCTGACCACATGTCCAACCCTCCTCCTTTACCTAGGCTTGGGAGCGGTAGTAACTCTAGAAGCGCTACATGAATACCTCATTTACTTTTGAATAGCAAAAGCTGTAGTGATAAATCATGCTGTAGTATGAAAACAAGTTCATATCACTTAATACCTTAATTAAAATGAAGTTAAAGAAATTAAAATATTTGAACAAAAAAGGAATTCTTACAAATTCTTGGAATTTACCTTATATAACTAGTCAATCAGTTGTGAGAGCAACACAGAGTTTTTCACAGATGAACACCAGTTCGTGTTGTCACATTTTAAAACGGGGAGGTGGGAGGAAGTGCGAAACTCCATAACATATCAGAGGAGAGATGGCTCAGGAGCTAAGAGTTTGAGTTACCACCACTGTAAAATAGGTTCAGGCTCCAAGCTACCTACTTCGGCCCTATCAACGTGGTTGCTATCACTGGACCTCATAGTTAGAGTGGAGTTTATAGCCAAGCCTAAGAATCTGTATTTGGTAAATGGGTAGTTAAATAATACAAATAAGCGAGGAGAATCTGAAAAATGAAAAGTAGTTAGATTAACGTTATCATCTTAAATTAGATTATCTAACATGCTATTCCTTGAATGAAGAATTCTAGACTAAATATTACTAAATTTGAAAGAAAATTTGAGAAACATTGAAAGAATATAGGTATCACTATTTAAATTAGCTCAGATTGAAGGTACAAGGTTAGAATGTAAAATCACAAATACGGTAACCTTGTTAAAATATTCTAGACGTCGGATCTTTTTAAAGTAACAGTTGATAGAACCACCAAGTTTTACCATTCACAAACTCTAAGACGTAGCATATTTGCACGAATCACTATGACCTCAGGTCATCATCAATCAATAAATTATTCAGCCAAAAGTAGATAGTTCTCCCTTGGTTGTGTTTTGCTGTTATTATTGTCATTGTTGTATTTATAAGTAACACTGAATAGGTAGGTCATTTCAGGACAAATTTATACTAATATGATTATACCAAAATTTTATCGACTAAATTTTCTCTGGTCTTAAGAAATGAATACAAGATAAAAACTGCTTTTGCCTGTTCTGAGTTATATGAACCAAAAATATTTTCCGCTTATGCATAACAATATCATTTAACTTTGAGGTGTTTTGGAGGTTCATTGTGCTATTATTTAGAATGAAGCTTATCAGTCAGGACTTAGGCTATATGTACGTTGATTCGGGTTTTCATATCACACTAGCACAGAGAGATATAACTGTCAAGACTAATCTCAGAGAAGTGGTAACAATATCAGTATTAGTAAAAAAGATAAGGTATTGAAAGAATAAACAAGGTACATGGAGATTTCGGGAACTGGGACCTAAGGGAAAACGAATAGTGAATACATCTGTTCGGTTGCGAACATTTCTGAGTTATGCATTCAATATCCTCAAATACTGCTTAAAATAGTCACTCAGATCCCAACCAGGTAGGATGATTTTGTATCCATGGCTCGGTTTAATTGTAAATGATTTCATAGACAGATGATTAGTCATAAGCTTTCTTCTAACCTAGCTGTGATTCATGCTATACTCTGCTTGTTCGTTTTTCCGAAAAGATGAAGTGTTGCATAAAAATCTATTAGATTTCATCACCTTTTATACCAATCTAACTATAATTTATTAGATTCTTTGAAATCATTGCTTTAATGATGAAAATACGATTATCATCCTAAAAAGTATAGTCATTAGAAGATATTAAAAAGTGTCTAATAATAATATTAACTGGTCATCTAACTAAAGAACAAACAACTATCTATGTAAGATGTATGATTCTTGATAATTATGTAAGGAGATATGAAATGTTCAGCCAAATAATAACATATTTAGAAAAAAACAAAACAGAAAACTTTGTGAAACTCAAATCTTATAACGGTGTTTACATTAATATAGTCACATTAACTACTCGTACAAACATTTACGTAAATCTAGTAATTTTTTTCCTTATCAGAAGGGGCTTTCGTGGAGATTTTAGTAATTTTATATAGTTGAAATCATGAGTCAATTGAAACTAGACCACCGTAGAAAACCTGGAAGCACTAGACGGCCGTTTCGTCCTATTTTGGGACTCCTCAGCAGTGCGCATCCGCGACCTGGCCTCACGAGATTCGAACCAAGGACCTACCAAACTCACACCAGAGCACTTAACCACTAGACCACTGATCCGGTATCCCATGGTGTTAATGTCTAACCTCAACCGATCCACGAACTTGCGCGATCAACTTCCATTGTACTGAGGTGCCTGTCTCTACCTGACATGCATTAGCTCCATTGGTTACAACTTCTCACTAGAACTCCAGGAATTACCTCATGGAGCCAGTCACTAGTGAGCATATGATCATTATCAGAAGGGGGTTTTGTGGAGACTTTAGTAATTTTATATAGTTGAGATCATGAGTCAACTGAAGCTATTTCTATTGCGATGATTACAGTAAATGAGTATTGTCACCTATTTCTTTTTTCTTTCAGCGATGAAACAAATTAACCTACTATCCTTATTTTTTTCCTAATGTTAACAAATAAGTTTACAATTTTATTGTTTCTTTCAATCTTGAACTATATTTGACTGAACAAGCGGAATCACCACGACTGAAATGTCTCATCACTATAGATAATATTCAAGATGAGCTATGAAAATTGTTTCTACATAAAAATACATTTGAAAGTAGATTGTCTTAAGTTTTTTTATTACCATTATGATCATAGAGAAATATACTGAGAAAAATATGATTATCAATTAACTGCATCAAATTATTAGCCTATTTAATTATAAATCCTCTAATTAGTTTAAATCATTTCTAATTTATACAGTAATCAAGTGCTCTGGCGCGAGACTGGTAGGTCCTGGGTTCGAACCTCGTGAGGTGGGATAATGGATGCGCACTGCTGAGGAGTCCCAAAATAGGACGAAACGGCCGTCCAGTGTTTCCAGGTTTTCCATGGTGGTCTAGTTTCAATTGACTCATGATTTCAAGTTTATCCAGTAATCGTTATGATAATTACTGCCAAAATGGATTTTTAACACTAGTGCTTCTCAGTCATTATTAGTAGTATAATTAAAATCTTCTATTTAATTATTTTCAATTTCAAAATGAGCAATTATTCAATAGACAATATCGAGGTTTTATGATGTAATAGAACAAGGGATTGTAATAAAAATGTTTACATTTAAAAATGATGATTACCTCAAGGATCTCATTTAGCATATGTCAGTCGAAATGATTCCATATATATATATATATATATATATATATATATATATATATATATATATATATATATATATATATATATCACCTAAGGTCTTGAACTATAAACAGTGAATATCACACAAATCTCAACTAATTTTTGGCAACATTTCAATATAGATTTGAGAAACAACACAATATCATTGTTTAATTACTCTAATTACTATTCATTTAATCTGCCAATATACTAGCTGTCATTATGTTTATAAATAGGTGAATGATTGAATATAGAAGAAAGATTATTATTTAGTTAAGATTAGGATAGAATTTTTTTTTAAATTCTATATTATTTTACCTTGCACTCTAGGTGATTATTTCCTTGTACTTTTTGAGAATATTTACTGCTGGTAATGAAGTGCATTCTGTTGATCTTCTTGGTTGTTTACATTCCAAGTTTAAAAATTGAGATTATATATATATATATATATAGTTATTAGACAATTGTCAATCACACTTTCAAGTAAACTTAATTAAATATTTACCAAGTTGTCAGTATACGTCATAACATTCACCTACCCACCCCGTAGCTCAACAAAGTTCCTTATTTCTATGATCATAAATATAATATATTAGAAGAGAAAATTAAGTCAAGGCATTTATTAAACAACATAGTTATTGATAATACTAATAATAATAACAGTAATGACAGAAAGAAAGAATGTCATACAACTAATCAATAATATGATTACCATCATATGCTTACAATCATCCTTTCTTTTGGTGATAACTTTCACAGTGTTTTTTTTAAATTCTTTTAACAAATGATGACAAACCGAAGATCAAAGGCTAAAATTAATTAAGAAGGAATGTATTGTTCTGTAATGCATTCACATTCATAGATACGCAGCTTACTCATGAACTGATTGGTTGAACAATATAAGGGATTTGAGAAAAATCTAAATTTAAATGTTATCTTTGAAGTGAATTAGTGTTTACTAATATAATAGTGATAATTTAACAGTTTATGTTGTTTATATTGTCTGATTATACGGATATCTTGATATTATTTTTGATTGTTAACCTATACATTAATTATTACTTGCTAGAATTGAAATAAGAGAGATGTGTTTTAACCCATTTCAGACTAGTGCGGTAGAATATGCTAGTCAAGTAAGGTTAGCTAAGCACTCAAAAATTCATGTGAATTAAGCTAACAAGTCGTATGACAGAATGAAGGACGTGGTTTGTGTGTTTTATAACCTACTACCAAAAAAGACTTCTTATGTGATAATTAATAAGTGTTATTCGATAACTAATTTCGATGAATAGGTACTAGGACACTTGGAAGTCATAGTTTTAATTGTTGGTGTGACCATCAATGTCACGTCCTTGTAAATAATAAACTTGAAAAGATAAAGGTGTACACCATTAAGCTTGTAGGAGAATTTCACGCGATTCATTCATTTAATCCGACAAATATGGCGTTGATTCGAAAGATTTATTACATATCCAAATTACTTGAAAAAATAAGTGTTAAGTCACCACATCACCTACATTGTGGATTAACTACAGAAATTGCTTACATAATTCATATGTTATAAAAGTAGATTTTGATAAAGGAACATTTTATTTTTTTCCGAAAACTTTTATAGTGAGGAGTCATTCTGTAAGTTATTGTCGATGATAAGACAGGGAACCGTTGTGAACTAGTTCAAACCGACACAATTTAAGTCAGTATGGTGAAATGGAATCAACAAAGATGAGAAGCAATAGCAAGGGAAATAATATCAAAGGGAATAGAAGTTTGACTGTACCTTATATCAACAGTACTGTAAATTGATTTTTAGAATGAATATATATAAACGTACAGAATTTTGTACACAATGGTGAGAGAGACTATAAAGTATGATCCATAAAAATCGAAAAGAGGTATATGTAGTAAGCTTTTGGTTAACAGTATTTTGGAAGCATTGGTAGTGTATTGCACCAAGCGAGCAATGTTGAGGTTAGTGTAGAGTATGGTTAGGCAAATATCAGAAATCAGTTGATATAATTCTTCATCGACTGAGGTTGTTGAAACATGTGCCATTTATGCCTAATCACAAACTATCATGGCAGGCACCGTCTGATGAAGTACAATTAAGTATCAAGAACGCCGAAGACAGCCGAACGAGGAAATGACTAGTAATCTAAGCCATGTTGATAGACTCAGACTACCTAGTTTCGGTCCGCGCTAGATCATAAGTTCTTGCATTCCTTCACATATACCTACCCATTTTATCTTCTCTAACCATAATCACAATGTATAACCTCCCTCATCATCATTTTTGTGACAATTATTTTGACTCCCCTTGTTATTCATTGTGTTAATTTCATGTCAACTGAGACTAATACACAATATTTGCTAACTCTTCATTGATCATAACTGACTAGCTGGCTAAAGCAAAAACTAAATCATTGACAGAATGTTTAGTACTTAGAACAATTCAATGTTTTAAAATCTCATTCTTCTAATTATTAAACTATTATTCAACTCTCATTATTCCTTCATATTTTACAGACAAAGAAAAAAATTTTGAAAAACGTTTTCCTTTTTTTTTTCTAGGATAAAGTCTTTCATCATAGAAAAAAAAGAACCGATCACATGACTAGAATTGAATAATATAAATGATTATTATTTATACTAACAATTTCCAAGAATGACGTAAAGTTATCAGTTTTTTCATAAGGAGAACAAAGAAAAATATTCAACATTTGTTTGTAGACTAAATGAGAACATGCACACACACACACATGTACAAACATACTAAATAGAGAGAGTAACAAAGCTAGAATGCATACTCAATGAACATAACAAGCAGTGTTCAATGCTACTTATTAATTACTTAGCAATAATTTAAAAATAAATTCTAATTATTATCATCTTCATCATAATTATAATTTAATTAAAAGGTTTATTTTAAAAGTTCTATTTTACAAGTTAAATAAAACAAAGAATGGTGAACAAAAAGTAAATCCTTTAGGTTTTAGTTCTTTTTTTGTCTTGTAGATAAAATGAAAGTTTTTCTTTAAAAAAAACAAACAAAATTCACATCTATTACTAGAATTTTTCTTCTCAAAATGTTCAAGACTACATATAAAGTGGATTTTTGGTTTTATTAGTAATATATGTATTATATAATTGAACTAAAATGTGTTATAAACAACTGTGATCATTATCAAATTTAGTCTTACATCATAATGTCATTAATATTACTTGTATATGACGTAGCTCATTTATGAAATATATAATTAGATATTTAGCTAGATAATACTATCAGTGTTGCCTAAATTGAATTAGTTAAATCAGGGTTCAAACGTGGGAATGAATGGTTAAAGATTAATTAGCCTACTTTATTAAACATATCATTCATAGACTACAACAAAAAGATTGTATTTAGTTGATAGATGAGATTACAAACAGTTTCATGTGCAAAATATTTAAATAAAGAAGGTTTTTACATAATATAAAATAGTGATTAGAATTTTGAATTCAATCTTTATGTGTTATGATGTAAATGTAACTCGAATTTAAACTCATTAAACCGATTAATTGAATGAAATCTATGTGACTTGATTATGATATACCCTATTAATCTTACAAATATTTGTAGAACTCAAGTATGTTCGAAATCTAAACAGGGTAAACAGATGAAAACTTAAAACTAGCATGGTAATACATCTACTTCATAAAGCTAAATTAGTTCTATAAGCCAGGAAATAATTTCAGACTAAAATATTCACTAAGAACAATTAAGATTTCTGATTCAGATCGTGCAAACGTTTTTATCACACCCAACATATACGTGTGTAAATAGAGATATTTATTGTCTGTGCCAATGATTACATTATTGCAGTGACGTTATTTGTATACACAGTAGACACTAAATAACATTGACAAATTGAAACATTCAAAATCACAAGATCAGATGCTCGTTTAATGTATGATAGAGTAGATGTAATAATAATGATTCAAAACAGCTATTCAGCAGCCTGGTTAGTGTAGAATTATTTTAACAACTACAAATTTTTATCTTCAATATAATACTTAAGTGGCATGTAAGTAATAGCATAAACTGCATACTGCTTCCCATGTATCGTTCAATAGATACCTCTACACATAAATATGAAATGACTGAATAAAATAAAGATAAACACGTCACCATGGTCAAGATGAAAACATATTCTAACAAAAGCCGACATTAAATATTTTTTCTGAGTATAATTCATGTTTATTGACAACGTGTTTATTCATAAACTAAATGGGATTCGGCATATATATGTGTAAGTTCATATTATTATTCGTCCCATATGCACAACAAAAAATACTCTAACAAGATGAGAAGCAAAGAAACGAAAAAGATAACAATGATATTTTTGTACAACTTAACGTAGAAAACAGAGTTTGAAACGATCAGATAAAAGAGAAGAATGTAAAGAGCAGAATAATGAATAGATATTCGCCAATGAAACGAATTTTAATCCACTTCATCCAGGACATATTATTGATTTGTTCATAATTACTAGTTTGGAGTGTTATTCAAGTCAAAATTTGGATGCACTTAAATCCTCAGTAATATTTGTAGGTTATGAGGTAATTTGTAGCACACTGTAACATAGATAGAGGTTTCTTACTAATTAACTGATCGATAGAATATTCCACCTTATCTTTGAAAATGCGTACCTGAGCCAGGGCAAAAGTTATAAACTTTAAGGATTTATCTACAATTAATCAACCCGCTTTAAAATCTCCAAACGTTTTTCAGTTCAGAAAACCACTTTAGTACATATCATTCTGTGTTGTTTACAATTCTATGGTAAGAGCTGGTATTTTTCATACTGCTTATAATCTTTGTGCAAATATTTGAGTTTAATTTTTAAATCGATTCCTTTTACAACAGCCTTGATGAAGTGAACAATCTCTTTAATCTGATATCAGCAATCAAAGTTTAGTTCTAACACTGATTATGGCTGTGATCGAACGCACCAAAAAACATCAAACTATTTGTGTTATTTAAAGATGTCAAACAGCTAATTGTATATTTAGTACTTTTAAATAACACTAACTCCTATGATACGCAAGAACATTAAGTTTATTTGCAAACGCGCGTGAGTTGTGTTTATACGCACTTCATGGTGAAGTTATGAAAGTAAACAAATACAACTTGTTCTGAAACCTTTCAACACCAACAATCAGTAAGTATGATATTTAACAAGCAATTTTCGATACTAAATTCTGACTAATAACAGATAGCAGACACGTTTTGCTAATGCCTGTATGCCATTTGTAAAACTCCTCTTAGCTTCAAATTTACTCCACAATATTGTTCCTAAATATAATAAGTGAAGACTTTAGGTGTGGCTAGTTTTTCGTCATAAAAAAATGTGAGGGATGACCAACATTCGGATGTAGAACATGAAATAATAGCTTCGTATCATTCCAAAAAGTTAAAAATATTCAACCATCATTAGCATAGAGTAATAAGTATTCTTTCGCTTAGTTAGCACGGCACATTTGCACACGAAAGCCACAAAATGTATGACAAAAGAAATCGGAATAATTTAACATCAAAGACCAATAGAAATATTACAGATTCAGAAATTCACCCAGAAAAATAGGATGAAAAGGTGTAAATAAATAAGTTCGAGATTTAGAGGAAGATAGTGGGTACATCTGTGACATTGTGAACAGTTTCAAGGTGTTTAGTCAACGATACAGTCCTAACCAGTTTTCTTATTAAGTACTCCATCAAATAAGACAGTCTTCCATACATGTATATTCAAAACTAAATCTAACTATGACATAAATGTTTGAAACAACAAGTACACAACAAATCTTTAAATATTTTAAGTTTGAACCGATGACACTCGGTTGACCAGTGTTATTACTATTTTTCAAATAACTATTGTGTTTACAAAGATAAAGTCATTATTTCTTCAGTCTAAGGAGAAACTTAACGTCGTAAAAGAGTCACTACTATACGTAGTATTTCTGCGTTAGGGAAACTACAGTTAACGAATTAGTATATCACTTTAGATTTTCCTTATTGCTGATATAGAGAATTGATCTTCAACATTCACGCATAAATAGCGCATAAACCAGGGCGATTTGAGTGGTAAACTAGTTATCAAAAAACATGACATATTAACATATCGCCCAAGTTCTGTGTTTCAAAAATCTTGAAAGAGACATACTTCCTGCAGGCAAAATAGATAAAACCGTGCAAGGGATAATAAGGTATAATATGAAGAATTTCAAAAATCATTTCATCAATAAATAGAGTACTTACAGGTAATGTCTTCTTCACACTTCGTCGCATTCATTTGGCACAAATATAAATAAGATTAGAACATCCCAATAAGAAAACAAATTATAAATTGATAGCTGCCTTATTATGACGGTTAAATAATCATTTTGAACTCAATTAATAAAATTTAAATATGAATGAAACATTTGTGCATTATGTCATAATTTTTAGTTTTTCGAGTGTCCAAACATATATGCTTTTTGTCTGTTAAACCACTGTGATGTTCTCATAAGTAGATGACCATCACTTGACCTGAATCTGGATAACACATGATTAAACTTAATTGACGCGCAGCTAAGTAAATAGTTCTTTCGTACGTGTATAAACAAACTCAAGGTCAAAATGAAGCGAAACATAAAATATCATTACCTCAGATTCTCGGACACAAGGCATGCAGCATTCATCTATTTCGAGTAGCGAAGAATAAGGAAAGATTTTGGAGAACCTGTGGTCGGTGAGGATAGCCTA
Source organism: Schistosoma rodhaini (assembly GCA_944470415.2). Taxonomy (NCBI): domain Eukaryota; kingdom Metazoa; phylum Platyhelminthes; class Trematoda; order Strigeidida; family Schistosomatidae; genus Schistosoma; species Schistosoma rodhaini. The sequence continues at coordinate 34,795,858 of OX104037.1, forward strand.
ATATGCATTGGCCTTTCTAACAAGTTTGAGTAGTGTAATATCTCAGTGTCTCTCTTGCTCCTTAATAAACTTAAACCAAACTCCTTAACTTCCTTTCTCAGTCTTAATATCCGCTGAGAATATTGTTTATGTAAGAAAGTAGAAAACGTCTACGGAGATTACCATAGGAAATCAGTTTCAGTTTGGAAAAGACAGCAGGCTTGATGGCCTGTGTTAGTCCTGACAATGATGGTCTCTTAGCTGATCCAACTTTCTTTTGAAGGAGTCGACGGATGCAGCCTCAACCACGTGCTGAGGTAATGAATTCCACTCGTTGATTATTCGATGGGAAAGTCGGTAGTCAGCTGACAAGTAATTCGTTCGGGGCTTGTGAACTTTTTTGGAGTGTCCTCGTAGATTTTCTGTTTTGGAAGACAAGAAAAATGAGGGCATAGCAGGTGCAAATTTTTCATTAAGCAATTTGAAAACTGTAATCAAGTCGCCTCTGATTCTTTTATATGACAGCGGGAATAGGTTTAGCTTGGTCAGTCTGGTACCATATGGGAGCTTCGCTATTCCGGGAATCAGCCTGGTTGCTGTTCTCTGAACCCTTTCCAAGAGTTTACCGTCTTTTTTAGGCAGGGGCTAGCTGCTTGCATACAGTACTCAAGTTTAGGACGTACGAACACTGTATACAAAGTCAGAAACGTTTTAGCGTGAAGATGCCTAAAAGCCCTGCGTATGGACCATAAAGTCCTAAAACCTTTAGCGGCTATTGTACGGCAGTGTACAGTAGTCCTTAAGTCTTGTCTGACGATGACGCCTAAGTCATTGTGTGCCTGAACATTCGGTAACTCAGTGTTATTCATTGTGTATGTATCTGTGCCCTGGTGGCCAATATGCATCACAATACACTTGGAAGTATTTGTCGGCAATTGCCAGGTTTGGGACCATTCACATAATCTCTTCAGGTCATTTTGAAGTTCTAAGCTATCGCCCTTGCTTTGTATCGCTCTCCATATCTTGACATCATCAGCATAGAGTAAGACCGATGACAATAGTAGACGAGGGAGGTCATTTACGTACAGGAGGAATAACACTGGGCCCAAAACTGTACCCTGGGAGACTCCACTAAGCACAGTTTCCCAGCTAGACAACTTGGAGTTCACCCTTACTCTTTGTTGACGCCCAACTAGGAAGTCTTTGATCCACATCAATAGATTGCCTCCAATCCCGACATTCCTTAGCTTATGTAACAGCCGGTTATGCGGAACTTTGTCGAAAGCTTTGCTGAAATCGATGTAAGCTACGTGTATAGGTAATTTTTGGTCCTTAAGAGCGCACCAGCTTTCACGAGCGACTAATAAGTTTGTGAGACAAGAGTAACCTGTTCTAAAACCATGCTGCTTTTCGGAGAGGATCCGGTTTTCATCGAGATACTTTAACAGTTCCTTCAGAATAATCTTTTCTAAGATTTTAACAACCACACTAGTTAGGCTAATTGGTCGGTAATTCTCAGGCTTATGTTTTGTACCTGTTTTGAATACTGGACTTACTATGGCCTTCTTCCAGTCTTTTGGTAGACGACCCTGGGTTACGGATAGATTAAAACATACACATAAATGTTCGCAACAAAGTTAGCCAATTTCTTTAGTAACCTAGGATGCAGTTCATCGGGTCCAGTGGATTTACCTATGCCAAGCTTAACTAGCAGACCAAAGACATCGAGTTCTTTAATGGTCACGCTGTCCAGTATTTGTGTGGGGGGATTTTAATGGACTGGTGAGAAGGGTGTTTCTATGATGTATACATCGCTAAAGTATTTAGAGAAAACTTGAGCTTTGCCAAAGTCGTCCTCCACTAGTGATGTGGCAGTACTGTCTCCCCATAGTGAAGGAACATTTCTTCTTCTTTTTGTCCTTTGGTTTATATACGAATACAAGCGTTTAGGGCATTCTATGGATTCCCTAACGCGTTTGGGTTCTATCAGCCCTTACTAATGTAAAACCCTCGAAATCAAGTTCCCTACTATCTATAGACGGCGTCAGTCATGTTTCTGTGACTGCGATTATGTCTGGCCTAGTTGAGTCAATCTGTACACCTAGTTCCGGTAGCTTATTTAGTAAGCTCCGGGCGTTGGTATAACAGATCCGAAGCCTATTTAGGTGGCCTCATGCCTCATCCAGAGTGGCTTCGGCAGCATTCTCTGTCGAAGCCTCACAACCCGAAAATTTACAATTTTCAAGTCTTTTTCGCCAGCGTCTAATCTGAGCTGTAGTTCCTCTTCGGCTTCCCGTCTTTTAACACGGTCTGCCAACGGTAAGTCCTTACGGAGAAAAACTCCTGAACCCTTTAATTTGTGTCCATTTTCTAAGATTAAGTCGCGTTCGTTTGGGGATTCGAAAATGACTTTGAGTAGTCTAGACTGATTTGGTTTCAGATGCCCTAGATTTCTTAGTCTACACACCTTTAGCAAGGTGACTCCGGGGATGTTTTTGGGCATAACTTGGTTGAGTAGTTGTTCTATCAACACAATATCATGCTCAAAACGGGCTTTCGGTTCTAAGCTGTCACTCTACTTGACTCTATGGAGAATGACTGATCTGTCGCTGTGATCAGACCTCGGCTTGTCGACCATGTTGGTGGGGGTATGATTTCCTTTTACGTCATTTTGGCGTTTTCTTCTAACGTTCCGTACCCAATCGCCAACGTTCTTTGGAGTGGTAACCACAGTCGCGTCAGGCGTACTGTGGGATTCCGGAAGATTCAGGACGACTTTAGAGATTGGGTCATCTTTGGTGCTGGAAACCGATCGAGCATTGCGGTTTCGGCTTCCGGAAGTTCCCTTCTGGGTACCATTTTTGATACGAGGGACAGAAGAGACTTTTTTGCGCGAGTTTCTGGTTGTAACAGACCTCTTTGGAGGATGTTCTTTCTCCTTAGTAGAGTGTGGGTCGGCATTTTTTGGACTCACTCGGGCGTGCCTTGTGTCAATCTGCGTGTCGACAGATTGAGTTCTGACTGATGTATCCCGACCGCGCTTGCCGAGACACTTTTTTGCGGCATTTACTATTGAGATGGCCTCGGTTAACAGGCTATTTGCATCCAAACAGCACTGTTGACAGTCATACGCACCCATTTTCACGGAACCGCTTGAAAGCTGCAGGTGTTAGATTCGTGCAAACATCGTGGTACCAACCTTTGCACTCATCGCACTGCATGCCGCTATCAACAGGATATCGACATCCTGGGCTGTGGCAAATGCTTTTGTTGCATCTTCCAGTCATTTTAGGATGCGAAAGTGAGTGTTGACTGCAAGTAGAAAAAAACTATAAATAGTTAGGACCAAAGTACTAACAGACACAATAGAAAAACAAAGGTACTCTGGAGTACCGACGATAAAACTAATTAGGATACCGAAAATGATACTGTAATAGAATACTTTAACTGAAAGAAATTCAATCAAAGTATAAGGACAGTAGTCTTGATACGTTAATAACGATCAAAACAATAGAATTTACTCAACGAGGACAAATACCATCGTCCTTTTTAAATAGCGCGCTTATTGTTTGTCGATGGTCACGGTACACTGTGCTGAAAAGTCCTGATTTCTGTTTGCAAAAGTCCCTAAAATGTGAAAAGCCAGTATAATCCAAACCTTAGACTGTAGGGGCAGTAAAATGTTACTGAGGCTTAGCCAAATCATTCGGTAGTTTCGTCACTGAATATCGAATAGATCACCGATTGTTTTCAAGGTCAAGGACAAAAAACACGCATCAGTAAATCGTACACCATAGACCGGCCCGTGTGGTGGTTATCTTACTAACAAATCTGTACTCATTCTTACCAATATACTTACGTAATAGCGTCTTTTGTGTTATACAATCTTCAAAGCAGCCACAGTATTTTAATATGTCGAAGGGGTAATCCACGTTAGATACTGACTGCGAGGTGTGTCTTCGAATTCAGCTGATTCATCACATCGTTCACACCTAACCAGAGTAGGCCCCTAATAGTTTGACAGAGATCATCTACTTTGATATTCTACAAGATTAACATTATAATAGAAGAAATAGGTTGAGTCGTCTAATTCTATCCGTATTAGATAGTCATCATTTTGTATCATTATCTACTTTCAAAGTCATATGCTTACCATTCTATCTTCTCTATGGGCCATTTAACCCTAATTTCGTCATCTTTTGGTCGAAATCATGTATGTTTATGCATCATAGGTCGACATTACTGTGGAAAAACCTATTGCGTAAACACAAGCAGTCTCAGTATAAATCTTAACTAAATAATTCGTCGTATTGACGTAATTATTATGTTACTAGATATATTACGAAATAATGAGCTTTCCCTATTAGCTGTTTACGATACCGCCACGTTTTATGAAGCTTCCAAACCTTGGTTACATTGATGTTCATCATTCTTACTAATGTTTGCTACCCACTTCGCATCAAAAGATGCCATAAATATCCGGAGTTTGACAACGCGTTAACGGATAACTCCTATAATCTGAATGTGGCAACCCAGCCAAATCAAAGTTCAGAAGCGAAAAGTTTCGAGGACGTTTTTGATAGCCCATCGATATACCGAGAAGTGATCAATCCAGGCCGGCTAGATATTGTAGGAGATGTGTAGCACGGCATACTCATGCGTGATCTGGTGCGGATGAGTGACGAGAGCCTTCAGTTAGCTAATTTCGTAAAAGTTAATGAGTTCATCACCAAATGTCGAAGACAAACAGAGCTATTGCTTTGGATAACTTTTTACCGCTGCATATTTAATGTTATCTCATACAACAATGCATGACTGAACTTGGCTATTGCACGTCAGTCATCTTCACTCCGTTTTCAGCTTACTTACATGCACTACGGGTTTGAGAAGTATCGAAACGACATGTAAAATTCTTCATGTACCATAATTTTTTTATATGTCTGTATTCATGCATCCTACTGTTGCATTATGGTTACCGAAACTAACATTCAGAATAACCAGCAATATATATAAGAACGATGTCATTTCGCCGAGACATTACAATACATCTGGACTACTGCGTTTATTCAGCTTCAACGTCGTACTTTCTGTATTTTGTGAAGTATGTTTTCATCGTGGCTGCAATCTAACAAATGAGTTCGGCACATAAATCACCTTTGCACATACTTGATGATATAAAATAGCCTACTTCAGTTAGCAATATGGCGACAAATTCATTAGCACGAATCATCAGTTTACACAGTCAAGAGGACCTCTTACAAACTGAAAACGACAGCGTTGTCTCGACCCCAAAAGTGGCAGCGCCCTGCACCAATATAATAGAGGTGAGTCCGGAGATACAATCCTGGTTTCTTTTGTTCTGTTCATTACTTTTCGGTTCAGTTATTTAACCTACGTACAACAGTCGCCGTTTATCATCCAGTAGAGCCAATTTCATCATGCTACCTTCAGCTCTACCTGTGGCGTACGACCTCTACTGATTTAAACAGAAACCACTGGCTCTCAAAACCCAGATGAAAAGTTGATCAGTAACTCACCACTTTTCATGGTTGCATTTAAGTGCTTCCAGTTAATCTACTACATAAACACATGTAAAGTTATGGTCTAGTTCGTTATTAATAATACCACAACAATTGACCCATTCCCGAAATGGTAAATTTTTTATGATGTGACCACCGAATATATAAAATCTTAGGTGTAAATCACATCATTACCCAAACTGACTCGTCCTACGTGACAACCAGCAACATGATATATAATGCTCCCCAAGAACACATCTGAGCTAGTAAGAGGATAGTATATTTGATATAAGAAACAAGAGTTTATGAAGACTGACCACGCCAGCATGACGTTATCCATGCCATTTCGATTCCTCCCTCTTACCTCACCACCGTTGACTTTCTTTTAGGGTTACATGTTAAATGTAAATTCCTCAGTAATTACACGCTTGGCTTCAAAGACGGAAAGGTTGGAAATAAATGCCTCTATACTCCTCCCTCACCAGAATCGATGTGACGATGGTTCAATACCAAATGGACTGGGAACGTAGTGCACCGGAGGTTACCTAAAGAATAATAAGAATCCTCCAGGTATTTATAAACTAAGAAAGTCAAAAAGAAGGCATCGGCAACTGACCCGTAAATACATGTGATAATTCGAGTGTCTACTTTTATTCTTAGCACGCTTCAAATGAAAAACCATGCAATTATTCAAGAGGTATACATAGTGAGATTACGATAAAACTGAATGATTTAGTATAACGATACATCACCAAGCTACCGTAAGCTGAATATAAATAGCCGTTAGGTAATGGCTTAACATATGGATAGTACAAGTATTTTATGTTTAAAAATAGGACAGCAAACAATATCGTAGAAATTCTGATATTATCTTTGGTTTAGACTATAAAGTTAATTTTTATGTCGGTATCCTGTCCGTAGGTGTTGATTTCCAATTGCAAATTTTTTGTGGGCTAACTTAGGAAACAAAATTGAGGATACAACTGGTATTCCAATTTTACAACTACCGGCCAGTAGTACCTTCTATATTCGAAACCTTCGTATGCCCGATAGAAATCAGACGAGAAGAGGTAGGAAAGATTGGCTAAATCTTGTGCAAATGTTATCAATTATTTTATGGTACAACGTGGTCTATTTGATTTGTACACAAACCCGATATGTCCAAACTACATGATTCATGTCGCAGAAGCAGTTATTGGTGTTTTGGATTTGACAGACAGGGCTGAGCGCAAGGACCAATGAGGACTTTAGACTGCTCGTACAGGTTTTGTGTGTTAATTGTCCGATCGAATAATTCACTGTACTCTGGTTGGCGTCATCGTCACGTGATATATTAATAGGGCACAAACCCACAAGACATAACACTGCTTAAACACTCCATACATAATTTTGTGTCGGAAACTATCAACTGCAATATTTTTCTTATTTGACCAATGCCTGCTTAATTTCCATTTGCTCGATTCCATGGTCAAACAAAAAAATACAAACGCCAGAAATTTACGGAGTGCTTGGACTATAAATTTCTTACAATTTTAGATTATTAGTTCATGATGGGTATCGAGACAAGTTATTTTGGACCTACGCACATTGAGTCTACAATACTGTGTTACATCCAAATTCCTTTGCATTTATATAGCCTCTAACTACTGTCTACTTTAAATCTTCAAAATATCGGGATAAATGAGAAAATTAACCAAATTCACAAGCATTCTCAATTGGAGAATCGGATCAAACAGTCTCTTGTCTGCAATTTTGAAGTTTGGGATCCACTCTTCTCGAAAACTGAGACCAGTATATTAGCACAAATGAAACAGGCAAAAGTCCTCTAATGAAAGAGCATAATAATCAACTGAAACTACTTTTTGAAAGAAACAGAGGCTTGACTATAGCACAAACAGATAAAGGTGCAAGTTCAGTGTTGTTAGACGGTACGATCTGTGTCAACGAAATGAAAAGTTATTAAGAGATGACATCAAATCCTCTAAACTAATTACTACAAAGAACAAGACCAGTGATAAATATTAGCTGAACGAAGTTCTTAAGAAAATGAAAAATGATCATGTAGTTAACGAAGATATCTGCCAAGGTTATCAATGATACCACGACTTCATGGTTTGCCTAAAATATACAAACCTGGTCTACTTCTGTGATAAATCCTTCATATGCTCGAACCCCTTTACCTTTCTATAGCAAATTGGCTGGCAGATGTCCTAGAACCCATAGGAAGACGTATTTGAATTCACTTCTAATATGATACTTTTGAATTCATTGAATACATAAAAGAAATGAACGTAAATAACAAACTTATCCTTTCTCTTGTTTTTGAAACACTATTCCCTAATGTTCCACTCACAAAGACCATCAGTTTTATCTGCGAATACATAAATAATAATGGAAATAATAACAGAATACCAGCTTATTTGAAGGAACTACAATTACGATGCACTTGTACAATTTACATTCAAAGAAATAATTCATCGGCAAAATGGATGGCATAGCTATGTGATCCCCTCATGGCACATTACTAGAATACCTTTTCAAGGCCAGTTTGGAAAACGATCGAGATAAAACTACTATCGACAACTTTCACTCGTATAAAAGTTACGTGTCTATTTTACTATTCGCGAAAATATGTTTTGAATCATATTTCAAAGACATTTAAAAACTGACACCTAGCAGTAAACTTATCACTTGAAGTTGGAAGCAAGGCATTGGCATTCATAATGTCGAAATGACAAAACATGGGCGGAACTCCAAGATGATCTATCAACAAGAAACCCTTGTGAAAGGAGTTCATCACTCCACTTAATAACTAAGTTAAAGTAAAAATAAATCCAGTAATTTACAGAAGATACGATGTATACGGACAGCGTAATAAAAGTCTTTCATGAAAGATAATCTTGGTAACAAGTATTTTCATAAAACTTTACACATATTGAATAATCACAAACCACCCTAAGAGTAACTTTCCCTTTCATAAAAATATGTTCGACACAAATTTCCTTATAGATAGAAAAACCACCGATCCAACTGACATCATGCAAATTCTATATCTCAGTCAGTCAGCTACAACGTATGACCAGGCACATATATACACCATACGCTCAGAAACCTTCATACGTAAAACAGCATATTTATCTCATTATTCTTTAGATTTTCTTTAAGAGATCAAGATAAATCTCCAACTGCGTCTAAATTGTGACCACTCAATAAACCTTAGTGATGCGTGGGCGAGAATGATTGGTTGTTTCGCTGAGACAGACATGTGTTATATATTACCCTATCCTTATTGTGTTCTGACTGTTCCTTGTTGTCGAATCTTGGTGTGGAAATATATCGAAGTTCTAGTCAGGCTAATCTCATGTTCTTGATCTTAGTTGTGTTTAAGTCCTGTAGAATAGACACTGGGTGAAAATCTAGTGTAGATATTCGTCTAAGGTAAATTAATGTCCCACATACGTGTAAAAAGTGAAAGGACTGTTATAACAAGAAACCCTAGCGTTATAACAAGTATCCTACCGTTTATAACACTTGGAATATTCATACTCACTGTTAATTGTACAATTTAGATAAAATACACCTAAGTTGTTTGTATAATTATCTATCATTTAACAATAGTAAATCCCTTTCATCTCTAAAAGACATAATTCTAGCAAGACCTCTATGCCGAGCTTATAGACATTTCTGCAAATAAATCTATAGTACCATAAACCTAAGTCCTTTACGTTTATTTAGATCTCAAAACACTGCACTTAAACACATATGGATAACTTTAATTTTAGCCGTTTTAAATAGTTTCGATGTTTTTGTTAGTCAAATTCACGTTCTAAAATTACTTGTGCAGCTTCAGATTTTAATGGGCCTATGTGAACACCAAACGCCACAGAAAAAGCTATCCTTATTCGACCATTTACACAGAAAAAGATGACATCAATGCAGTTATTTCAATGCCTTATTTGAATAAATACAATGTACCCGCCACAAAAGTAATGGTAAACCAAAACGTCATTTCCTAAAACAGTAATATATATTTTGAGATTACGAAAAAGTTACAACATTCATTTATATTCTGTGTATCACGAAACCATGGGTAACTTAGCATAGAAATTATTTACATACAATGAAGGACATAGATTTTTACGTTTAATCTAATTAAGAATGTAAACGAAGAAAAAGATCGGCTACAAACCATGCTGTATGACATTTGTACTCACAGTTAATTAACCTAAAAAATGAAACAAAATTAAAATCAAAGATAACGAATGAATGTAGGAATTTGCCAATAAAGAAAAACGAAAACCAAGAGGTTCGCTAATGATTTCATTTATTGGTTGTGTAAAAATGAACAGTATAAATATTTCATGTATATCTGTAAACGTTATTAAATGTATTGTGATAATATTGATCAACGTTGCAGTTAAAAGAATGCGAGAAATTACCTACCAGTAAAACGACTTCTAGGCCATCCATTTAAAGAAGTATTTGTGTCTATAAATTTCCAACTTCGAAAAAAATGGATTGATTAACTGGCTAAGGGAAATCAACTAAGGTTCATTCTTGGTGATACTTTTACAGAAATACTACTGTAGTAGAATGACATAAAAAGTACAAGTACATATAAACTACTTTCTACGCAAGATACTTAATGTCCGTTGACCAGATACCATCGGCAACAGCCTGCTGTGGCAGAGGACAAACCAGCTTAAGAGGATATTGGGAAAAGGCAATGGAGGTAGATAGTGCATACGTTACGGAAATCACCAAACTGCATCACGAAGCAAGCGCTATATTGAAATCCTGAAGGAAAATGGAAAAGAGGAAGACCAAGGAACACACCATGTCGAGAATTGGAAGCAAACACGGAAAGAACGAACAGGAACTGGAAAGGATTGTCCAGGACAGAGTTGGGTTGAGGATCTTGGTGAGCGATCTACGCTCAACCACGAAGGGTAACATGAGTAAGTGATTAAGCAAGAATAAACTCAGCGACTGACTATACCACGCATACAACCTAGAAAAAATGATTATAACGCAGAATCATGCTTCCATAAATACGTCTACCTACAAAATACGCGCGAACTAGAAATATAATTATTCGACAATAAATCCTCCTAAAAAAGCTTATCTACGTCTTATCTACTAACATTGGTCAAGGGGTATGAGTTCCCTGTTACGGCCGAGAGTGGAAAGGGCCCACCCTCTCTCTCGAAATGCTCTTACACGGCCACGCGTATACAGCCACTACCAAGCAAGTCCTACTCACTGCCTTCTCGTGGCACTACTGCTGTTTACGAAATTGAGAGGACGAAAAGCGAATGTCCGACGCTTTAACCGGGTTGGTGGACACGGCGCATCCAACTAGAGTTGGAAAACCCTGATTCCAAACCGATGGTGCACATGGGCTCCAGTATCCTGAGGGAACAAATGGAGTATGAATCAATAGTTCGTCACCGGCTACCATGGGACTGCATCTCCTCACGATGCTCCACTGCCTTGTGGATCAGACATTCAGGTCAAAGGCTCTGGGTGTGGCCCCCTAAGAAAACCACCTACTTCGATCTGGGCACTTGAGTAGTATCACAGCCCTCACACAAATCAAATCAGATTTGTGCGGCGCATATGTATCTGGTGCTTCCTTGTACCAATATTTATGTGTTTAAATAAATAAATGAATAAAAGACATCTGTCACTGAAGATTTAACAAAAATATGTTTGATGCTATTAAGACAAATCTTTATTTCAAAGATGTATTAAAATATAATTTCATAATGAAATAATTGAACGCAACATCAAACAACAAAACACACATAGGAGAAATAAAATAAATTGAGAACAAACCATGCAGCAAAACACTATAGAAAACATTAACAATGAACAAATTTGGAAATAATTCTTACTTAGATAATTTATTTGATAAAACTGTTAATTGGTTCAGTTCAGCAGGTGTTATTGAAGATTTCAAAGATTCTATACTTTCTTTGTGTTGTGATTCAGAATCATTCGAATCATTAAGAGATGCACTAGACGATGATTCGTTGCATTCATTCAACTTAGTCTGATGTTGCAGGATAAGAGTTTCAATACGATAACGCTGTTCGATTAAACGACTGAAAAGGGGAAGTATATAAACGACTAAAACATTTACAGATATCTGACAATGATTTCAATTTCTAGGATAATTAATTTCACACATAAGTCAACGATATCAAAGACTGAATATTGGAGATAACAATTTTCAAAATTGTAAGTATAGGATTGAAGAGATTGTTAAGTTTCATTGAGATCATGAACCGATCAATGTTGGGCCACCAACAAAACCCTGGAAGCACTAGATGGCCGTTTTGTGCTAGTGTGATACTCCTCAGCAGTGTGCATTCACGACACTGTACACGGAATTCAGACCCAGGACTTTCGGTCTTGCACACAAACCAGTCACTCGAGATCTGACGGTGTTAATGTCTAACATCTCTCTCTCTCTCTCTATATATATATATATATATATATATATATATATATATTTGAGATTCTTTTAGATGAAGATACAATCAATCGTAGCTGGTAGGTCCTGTGTTCGAATCTCGCGAGTGCGGGATCGTGGATGCGCACTGATGAGGAGTCCCATAATAAGACGAAACGGCCGTCCAGTGCTTCCTGGTTTTCGATGGTGGTCTAGCTTCAATTGACTCATGATTTCAACTTTGAAATATACTGAAATCTCCACAAATCCCCTTCTGAATATTATTAATGACTGAAAATTAGATATGACTGCAATGAGTAATATCATGTTATAGGTTTTAAATAATTGACACAACAGAGCAAATAGCATACCTTTTCTGTGAAAATTCATAATCACGACGCAAAGAGATACGAAAAACCTCATGTTGTGAAAGTTCTATTACCAGTCGAGCAACTTGCAACAAATTGATCGAATACAAACAAAAGATAGTGTCCGCTGTGTATTCCTTTGTTCGCGATAGCTCCTAATATATTTATAGATTTATAGAAAGGGAATATATTTACATATATACATAACTATTCAATTGCCTTTAAAAATAATCTTTGTCAAGAACAAAAACTTACTATTCAGCAGGTTATGCATCTACACAACTTCATATCTCTAAGTGAGAGCGATACATCAATACCATAGAACTAGATTTTAATAAATTGTATTACGCAACATGATTTGAAGGTGAAAACATTTAAATGTCGACTTGTGCAGAAAAAGGGACATCGCATTACGGAAAAGGAGTAGGACCAGATAAGGCAAACGCGAGCGCCATTATTAACTGGCCATAGCCGAAATCTGCCGAGGATGTTCGCAGCTTTCTGGCGCTCGCTTCCTAATATAGACGTTTTGTACGCGATTTCACATCTTTGGCAGCAACTTTACATCATCTGACGCATAAAGGACGAAAATGTTTGTGGACCACGAAGTGCCAGCAGGCAGTAAACACCTTGAAGTCACATGTTACTGCCTCACCCATACTAGTTTTCTGAAATTCTTCAAAAAGCTGAGCGCTCAGACATAGTACTCGTAGCGGTTGGCTTTAATGCCCAGCTTAAACCAAACAGAAAGACATTTAGGTGAGTAGTTTAATATTCCAGCTAAGCGAACAGATAATGATGATCGTTTGCTGCAACTGTGCACGAAAAATCGTTCATTTTAACAAACACTAATTTCAAACATAAGGAGAGACATCGTCTTACATGGCAATCACCTGCACCAAACCGACGATGGACTTAAATAGACCATATAGTCACCAATCATTGCTGGAGAGGCTCGGCAGAAGACTGCCGCTAGTTCTGGAGTACATATTTAGATTCTGATCGTGCTCTAATACGAGCACGTATTTGCTTGCGCCTCACTGGACGCAGGAAAACTACACTAAGAAGACCCATTAGGATTGAACTGGAGGACGAGAAAGCCAAAAGTAGATTCCAGGAACAACTAACGTCAAACTTGAGCAGTTCTGAAAAAGAGGCTGTCCTAGATGTCACTTGGAAAGATAGACGAACAGTTGTGGGGACAGTAGTGACACTTATTAGTGATTTGAACCATATGGTTACAAAAAACCAGTGGATTTCTACTAAATTTATCGCACCGATAGATTCTCGTAAACTCACTCCATCTGGCTCTGAACAGGATGAAGGGAGAAAACAAATCAGATCTAGGTGAACCAAAAGTCTACGGAACGACCGTGATCAGTGGTGGGCAACGAAAGCAAAAGAAATGGATAAGACAGCGGCTGTAGGCAACACTAGACAACTCTTCAGACTAATAAAAGAAACCGGAATTAAGAAGTCAAGTGTAAGCGAGACAATCTCAGAAAAAGACGACACTCTTATCTGCTCACAGCCCAGACGTTTAGAACGATGGGCGGAACACTTTTGAGTACAGTTTAGCTGGCCTTCAGCTACTTTACAGTTACATACCATTCCCAAACAGTTTGAATGGAACACTGAAGCAGGCCCCCCCCAACTCTAATCGAAGTTCAAAAGGCTATAGCTAATCTGAAAGGAGGAAGAGCAGATGGTCCAAATGGGTTGGCTCCAGAGGTCTTTAAAGATGGTGGTCCAGTTCTAGTGGTTAGGTTGATTAATCGATAGTTTGAAGGATCTGTTCATTGAGATATTACGAATATATTATTTATTTATGACAATCTACTCAATACTCAATTTATTCGAAATTATCAAGTCAAACCTTGGTAATGACACTTACGATTTGACCATTAGATCAATATGAATGGTTATACAGGCTAAATTACAGCATATCATAAAAAATATCATCTACAACGTCAATTTCAGTAATTACGAGAATTCTTAAGCAGAACAAAGCGACCACCTGCTCCGTCTACATCTACATGAACATCGGTTATTAATTAAATGCCACGAAATAGCTTCTTTCAAGTCAATAAGTGAAGAACCATGAACATGATTTCAATTGAGAAAATGTCAAGATACTGAACAGAAGGTATACGAAGAAAGCAAGTGAATTCCTAGAATCATGGCACTCTGGTAACAGATCAATCAATAGACATTGAAATTATTCTAATCCACCAACCAGTCAAGAAAAGGATAAACAATACCAAGGTCATGGGTGGAAACAATCAAAACAACCATACGAACAACGCCCACACATATCTATGGACTACAACCAAACAAATTCTTCTCGGCCAACAGAACAAGCAGATAGTCAATATTGTGGAGAAATCCTAATAATTAATTGCTTCTTGACGTCTGTACTGATGGTATTGTTGAGAAAGAAAATGTAAGCTTCATGATTAAACCACCCGGTTCGCAGAATGAAACATACTCGAAATCATTATCCTGAGCTATAAATATTCACTACCATCTCAATATTCACAAAACATTTATGCATAAATCAATATGTAAAGTATGACACTTGCAGTTGTTGTAATAAATCCCATAGATACCATACGTGGTAGTATTCGACGGAAATCACTTTGGGGAAGCAATACTTTTCGTTCAATCTATCGAGAACACAATGAGAAAAACAAAACAAAAGGAAATTCAACATTTAATTGTACAATTATGAAAAAGTCAATTTTTAGAAAATTATCTGCAAAAGAAATCTAAAATAAAGAGTAAGAAATGAAAATAAATTCAACACAATAATATTATTTTTAATAATAACGATAATACGATATCTCTTTATAATGCCTGTGACTTAATAGAATATCGAGGCAATCCGTACAGGATGCACATATATACCAATAAGAGATTGATCAACTGCAGTCTCAAACATCAATGAGAAGATTCAAACAACCAATACAAAAATAAAATATGATTAATTAGGAAAGTAGAAAACATTAAGTGAAAACACTACAAAGCGAAATCTAAATGAAGCTTCATGTTCATTAATTGCAATATGGTCAATGAATCAAGAAACTGTTCTCGTTCATTCAACTGTGATGAAGGATTATCATACCTTATAGTCCCAAGCCCGGGTAAAGGAGGAGGGTTGGGCATGGGGTTAGCGACCCCATCCCGTAGAAAATCTAACTCGCTAAAAAAAACGCTAACCAGAAAAAATAATTCAAACCATTTAAACTCTGCCCTGGCAGTAGAAGGAATAATTATGACGTCTCATGATGAAAGCCGAAATTCTTCGGAAGTCACGAGACCGATGCACCTTCTAACAACCAGAGCAACACTCTTTATAGGTACATGGAACGTCTGGACAATGTGGGAGACAGGAAAGACCAGCCAAACAGCAATGGAAATGAGGAGATACAACTTGGCAGTACTCGGAATCAGAGAAAACCATTGGACACAAACTGGACAACAAAGGCTAGGTACAGGAGAGATGCTGCTGTACTCCGGTCACGAAGGGGAAAATGCTCCACACATTCAGGGAGTTCCTCTAATGCTGTCCAAAGAAGCACGAAATGCACTTGTGGGATGGGAATCTCATGGACCCAGGATAATCAAAGCATCATTCAGAACAAAGAAGGAGGGGATCACAATGAACGTTATCCAATGTTATGCACCCACCAATGATAGCAACGACGATGATAAAGATCAGTTCTATGAAAGGCTGCAATCAATTGTAGCAAAGTGCTCACGAAAGGACCTCACCATCCTGATGGGAGATCTAAATGCTAAAGTGGGAGTGGACAACACAGGATATGGAGATATAATTGGACGACATGGACTAGGAGAGAAATGAAAATGGGGAGAGACTTGCAAACCTATGTGCATTCAACAACTTGGTTATAGGCGGCACAATATTCCCACACAAGCGCATACACAAAGCTACATGGATCTCACCGGACCACACCACAGAGAACCAGATAGATCACATCTGTATCAACAAAAAATTCCGAAGATCGATGGAAGATGTGAGAACCCAGAGAGGAGCTGACATAGCTTCAGATCACCACCTGGTTGTGGCCAAGATGAGACTGAAGCTAAAGAAAGACTGGACAACTGGACAAACAACACTACAAAGGTTTAATACAGCCTTCCTTCGAAATGCTGACAAGCTCCATGAATTCAAGATAACTCTCAACAACAGGTTCCAAGCTCTACAGGATCTACTGAAAGAACAAGAAACTACTTTGGAGGACAACTGGAAAGGGATAAAAGAAGCACTAACTTCAACGTGTCAGCAGGTTCTTGGTCCTAAGAAGCATCATCACAAGGAATGGATCTCTCTGGGAACCCTGGACAAAATTCAAGAAAGGAAGAACAAGAAACTAGCAATTAACAACAGCCGAACACGAGCAGAGAAAGTCAAAGCACAAGCAGATTACGCAGAAGCAAACAAGCAAGTGAAGGAAAGCATTAAAGCCGACAAGCAGAAATACATGGGAGAACTAGCAACGACGGCGGAAAAAGCTGCAAGAGAAGGGAATATGAAACAACTATATGATACAACGAAGAAATTGGCAGGGAGATATAGCAAAACAGAGAGACCAGTCAAGGACAAAGAAGGAAAGACAATCACTGAGATTCAAGAACAGAGGAAAAGATGGGCAGAATACTTCGAGGAACTGCTGAATAGACCAGCCCCATTGAACCCAACGAACATCGAAGCAGTACACACTGACCTCCCTATAGATGTCACTCCACCAACGATCGAAGAAGTCAAGATGGCCATCAGACAAATCAAAAGTGGGAAGGCGGCAGGACCTGACAATATACCAGCAGAAGCACTGAAGTCAGACATTGAAATAACTGCAAACATGCTTCACCTTCTATTCAAGAAGATTTGGGAAGAGGAACAAGTGCCAATGGACTGGAAAGAAGGATATCTCATCAAGATACCGAAGAAAGGAGATCTGAGCAAATGTGAAAACTACAGAGGCATCAGTTTGTTATCAGTACCAGGAAAAGTTTTCAACAGAGTGCTGCTGAATCGGATGAAAGACGCAGTAGACGCCGAACTTAGGGATCAACAGGCTGGATTCCGTAAGGATAGGTCATGCACAGACCAGATTGCGACACTAAGGATCATCGTTGAACAATCAGTTGAGTGGAACTCATCACTATACGTCAACTTCATTGACTATGAGAAGGCGTTTGACAGCGTGGACAGGAGAACATTATGGAAACTTCTTCGACACTATGGAGTTCCTCAAAAGATTGTCAACATTACACAAAACTCATACGATGGGCTACAGTGCAAAGTGGTGCATGGAGGACAGCTGACAGATCCACTTCCAGTAAAGACCGGAGTCAGACAAGGCTGTCTACTATCCCCATTTCTCTTCCTTCTAGTGATTGACTGGATTATGAAAAATTCGACATTTGAAGGGAAATACGGAATACAATGGACAGCTCAGAATCAATTAGATGATTTGGACTTCGCAGATGACCTAGCCCTCCTCTCTCATACACACGAACAAATGCAGATGAAGACAGCAAATGTAGCACCAGCCTCTGCATCGATAGGTCTCCACATTCACAAAGGAAAAAGCAAGATTCTCAAATGCAACACGGAGAACACCAACCCAATCACACTTGACGGCGAAACTCTGGAAGAGGTGGAAACATTCAAGTACCTGGGGAGCATCGTTGATAAACAAGGAGGATCGGATGCAGATGTAAAGGCGAGGATTGGCAAAGTAAGGGCAGCATTTTTACAATTGAAGAACATATGGAACTCAAAACAACTCTCAACCAATTTCAAGGTCAGAATCTTCAATACGAACGTCAAGACAGTCCTACTGTATGGAGCTGAAACGTGGAGAACTACTAAGACCATCATCAGAAAGGCACAAGTATTTATGAATAGTTGTCTACGCAAAATACTCAACATCTATTGGCCGGATACTATCAGCAATAGCGTTTTATGGGAGAGGACAAACCAGCTTCCAGCTGAAGAGGAAATTAGGAAAAGACGTTGGAAGTGGATCGGACATACATTAAGGAAATCACTAATGTGCATCACGACTCAATCCCTAACTTGGAATCCGGAAGGGAAGCGGAAAAGAGGAAGGTCAAAGAACACACTACGCCGAGAAATAGAAGCAGATATGAAAAGGATGAATAGCAACTGGAAAGAACTGGAAAGGAAGGCTCAGGACAGAGTTGGATGAAGAATTCTGGTGAGCGGCCTATGCTCCTCGACGAGGGGTAACAGGCGTAAGTAAGTAATAGTAATTTAGCCATTTAGAAATGATGTGATGATCAAAACAGTGAAACTACAGCTTTGCCTTTAACGTAATTTCAGTCAATTTATACCAAAATGAAAATATCTTGTTTAAAATAGTCAACTATAAAAAATAAACATGCATTAATTGATAATTTGATAGTAGCTAGTGTTATGTTAAGGATACGTTGATGCTGATGGTAATTCATTGATCTAACAAAGCATATTCCATTTTCCGATAACTGAGAGTTTAATAAAACGTGAACTCAGTTTAAATATTAATATTTCAGGGTGTTTCAATCGTGTTACCGATGAAAAGTGATACCATTAAGTACCTAGTACTACGTAACTTTAATTTTCTAATAACAGTTAATTTAATACATTTCGGTAATTAAGTAGAAATTTAAGTACTTCACTTTAAGCCATACATCAGTGTGTCCACAGAGACATCGTTCAACAAGAGTGAATGTTATTTCACTATGTGCTATTTAAACAAAGACAAACTCAAATAGTGATATTTTGATGCTTCTATAAAAACAGCATAACCGTTATGACACTATGGATGAATTTGTGTCAAAATTATTATCGATCAAACGGGCTTAACTAATAAATGGAACGTTTATTTATTTGAATATATAAATATTGGTACAAATAGGCACCAGATGTATATGCGCCACACAAATCTCATTTCATTTGATTGTGTGAGGGCTATGATACTGCCAGGGTGCCCAGACCGAATTAGGTGGTTTTCTTAGGGGGCCACACCCCGAGCCTTTGACCTGAATGTCTGATCCACAAGGCAGTAGAGCATCGTGAGGAGATGCAGTTCCATGGTTGCCAGTGACGAAAGATTGATTCATACGCCATTTGTTCCCTCAGGATACTGGAGCCCATGTGCACCATCGGTTTGGAAACAGGGTTTTCCAACTCCCTAGGTGGACTTTCCCTGTCCACTGACCCGATTAATGCGCCGAACATTTGAGGGAAATTAAATATTTTAAAACGATAATAATCGACCACAACCAATAAAAGTAAGCATAAACAAGATATTTTACGATTGTGTGAAGATTACTTCACGAAAAATGATTATCACCAAAATTTATTGCAAAGGCAAAAATGAAAATATGTACTCATAACGAAAATCGTATTTATTCACCTCTTCTAAATTTGAAGGTCCAGCAAGCAGAAGAAACCGGAAAATACGCAACCCATTACTTTCAAAGCTAATTTTCAAAATACAAACGGAAAAAAATGTTAATTTATATAAGGCCGGTAGCCAGTTATAGACAATGTAAGACCGATTATCATGAGCGATAGACAAGAACAAAATATATTAAAATGTAGACTGAATCCCGAACTTGTGTGATGTCACCATGTAATTGTACCACAAACATTTTGGATTGAGTCAATACATGCGTCATAGTTATAACAACATAAATGATATATTCACTGGAGGCCTATCGACGCGCTTCAAAAACCCAAGTGACTAAACAAAAATCAACATTTTAAACTGGTCAGTAGGTTAAAAGAACTTCGAATTCGATAAGAAACTATGATCCAGTATTATTTCAATGTTCAGTGGGTAATAATTAAAAGGATAGAAATTTAACGAGATTTAACTTCTAAAAGTATACCAAATTGATTATACATGTTAAAGCATTATTCAAAGATGTAATCTAACATTTTAAGTAACACATCCCTAGACATTATTATTATTATGCAATTCAGTAATAAAAGTTATAGTTTGTATATCCAGTTTCGAAATACTTTATGATAAGTTTATCAATACTATTTAGTTACGCACATTAATTACCCTATACTTACTAGTGACTAGCTTTGTGAGGGAATTCTCGGAGTTCTAGTGAGAAACCGTGACTAGTGGAGCTAATCCGTGTCAGGTAGAGACAGGTATCTACCTCAGACAATGGAAGATGGTCGCGCAATTTCGTGGATTGGGTGAAATTAAACATTAACACCGTTGGATGTTGGCTCAGTGGTTTAGGGGTTAAGCGTTTGAGTGTGAGACCGAAGGTCCTGGGTTTGAATCCCGTGTGGATGCGCACTGCTTAAGGGTACCATATTAAGTCAAAACAGCCTTCCAGTGCTTCCAGGTTTTCAATGGTGGTCTGACATCGACCGATTCATAATCTCAATCAAAAATCATAAAAGTACTGAAAAATAAAATTTGAAAACAACTTACAGGACTTGTATGATATACTCCACATTTTTGATAAACAATTGTTTAATGACATATTTATAAGCTGAAATTATTGAATGTTAAGGAGATTATTACAATAATATGAGTGAAAAAACTGAACACCCCAATGTATATTGAGTGTGGTAGATAATGCTTAAAATCTTTTTTTTACATCTGAGTGAATATTTCACTACTGACATTAGTAGTATATTTTTATTTCTTTCTCTGAAATGAATATTTTTCACTGATGGGAAAAGATAACTATAAACAAAACTTATGCACTCAAAATAGCTAACCTTTCTATGTAGAGAAAACAAATGTACACTGAAAACATTAGAATGATAAATTAATTTCTCAACAATTAATCAAGTAAGAATATTTAGCTGAAATGTTACGACTGATTAATTTGTAATAATCGGAAGGGGTTTTGTGGAGATCATGGATGAGCACTGATGAGGAGCCCCACAATAGGACGAAACGGCCGTCCAGTGCTTCCAGGTTTTCCATGGTGGTCTAGTTTCAATTGACTCATGATCTCGACTACATAATTTGTAATAAGTTTATAAAGTCATGACATCAAAAGAACGAATTACACTTGACAACAACTAAAAAGCAGAGCCTAGGATAAATTTGGTTGAGGAATCCTGGTCAGATTAATATACCCCAAGAGCGGTGACAGGGATAAGTAATTAAAGTAAGTTAAAAAAAATTATCCTACATGAAGTACAAATAATTCTATTTCTATTTTCTCTAGTTAGAGTCCACGTAATTATTATGACCAACAGTTGGAATTATTCTCGAAAATAGTTGCTACACGGTGCATGCATTCATCATTTGTTTTCCCTTTGATCATAAATCTTAGAAAAATTGTTCTACACTTCTTTTATCTGACAAACATCCATTCATTCTACTACTAAAAATACAGTTATTATTTCTACTACTTGCTTATTTCACCTCAATATAAATGATGTGATTGTGGAACTTTAAAACGGTAAGTATTCTCAGTTCGTGTTTAAAAATCAAAGACCATAAAAAGGGATACGACATGTGTACATGTAACCAGCCAATCCAGGCTGTTGTAAAAGAAATTTCACCTACAAAAAAAAGAAATCTTTAAAAATTAATAAATAAATAATAGCTATACAGTTATCAAAATATAAGGATAAGACATTGATTAAAATGCTTCTTGATGATTAAATGATACAGTTTACTAGTTATTTATCCCTTTTATCTAATTTACAACTTTTAAAGCAAGCGAATACGTAAGTAAGAGTTATATTGAATTGTAGATGATACTATCATCTTGATTACTGACCAATCTCGTACTAATTATTGAGCACATTAACCCTGAAGATGAAAATTATCAATCAATATGATATTGTTTATAAAGACAATAAGAACTTTATGAATAAATCACTCTGTGGAGTCTTAAAGAAGTGAATGTTCAACATTGGGTTTGAACCTGTCATTGTTTGAGACTTTGTTACTGAGTACACTAGAGAGCGACTAAATTAATTTACGATTGAGATATTTACACTGATTGCTAAAAATCAATAAACTCACTCAAACGCAAAACTATTTTTAAAAGGGTCAACCACAGTTCGAATGATTAATTATTAATGTAAGTTTAAATCTTCAAAACGCCACAGAAAGCCTAAAGATTACAGATATATCTTAGTGATTAAATCTCAAAGGCTTTCGACTATACTGACAAAGACAGAAAACAATGGGAAAATTTTACGAGATAATATAAACTCCTCCATAGATAGTGAGGTCATGGGCCTATAAAGCACCATAATGTAATAAATTTTATATGTTCAAACAACGTGGAGGGAAAATAACCCTGACACATTCAAAGAAAATGCAAAAAGTGATGGTAGATATTTTAAAATTTCTGTGAAACACAATTATGGGTTACGTGAAGAGTATAGTAATTAACGTTTCAACAAATCTGAAAGCTAAATAATTGTGTTGATTATGGAGTTTAATTTTGTACACGATTACCTTAAGGTACTATAAATTCACTCAAACATACAAAAAACACCGAAAAATAAACTGTTTACATTTAATAGTAGGAAAAAAGCACACCATAATTACCTCATCATCTATCAATAAGGAGATATACGAGGATATATGATCCGGTACAGTTCGCATACTTCGCAAAAGCTGTAGCAATAAATAAGTAAATTAAAGAAAAGGGAAAGAGAAGGACAAATCATTATTTATAATGAATAAAACTACTGCATGTTTTATCACGCTATGTTATCAAGATTGGGAGAATTATTTTGAAAAATGGATGATGCTGAACAGACCCCAAGACATAGTCTTAGTTCATGAAGTCATTTGGTCGTTGGCTTCAGTTATGTAAAGTGATGCAGTTTCTTAAGGATAGCCGTTGTTTATGATACATCCACATTAATTACATAATAATTGACAGATTTTTCTTCACAGTTGTCTTCATCAGTCTTGTGTTTGAAATTGATGAAATGATTAAGGAAAAACTAAAAAGTTTCCCTGAAGCCCAACCATTTCCAGTATATAACACCGGATGTCCCCTTAACCAATCAAAAGTTGGTCAATACCTTTCCAAAGTCACCTACAAATTTATTTATGAATTTAATTGTACTTGTAGCAACAAATGAATAGGAAAGACCGGCAGTAGCACATTTACAAATTTTAAGTCTATCGAAGCGTCCAAATGACCCGATTGAGATACGCGCAAAATCGAAGTTCCAAAACAACGATTTGTCTACAAAGCGGTTCTATTATTATATAAAACACAAAATTTAATTACAAGCCTCAACTTGTGAGGTGTCTAGGCGTTTAACGCGTCGTTCAAGAATGAAATAGTAAAGGCTTCGATAGAACAAAGACAGCCGATGGCTGTGTCGAAATTGGACAACAGTTTATGAACAATCGAAACTCGAACCAAGAGCAAACAATATGGAAACTGTTGCGTTTAAACAAATCCGCAACTGTGGATAACCGTTACAGTAATTAAAGTACAGTGATTACAATGACAAATACAATGATAAGTAGAATAAACATTATAAATACATGGGAACGTTTCCGAATGTTACAGTACGACTTGCGTTACAATGTAAATGTGAAAATTGTTAAAGATACAACTGCTTACTGAATATAAATAAGTAGCATAAAACAATATGCAAAGAAGTGGAAGGAGAGCGAGTAGGAACAATGTAAGACAAACTTAACAACAAGGTTTTTGAACATAGTCCCCAAAAGCTGTGTTTGAAAAAAGTAGACTGTTTACAAGTGCAGTCACTAGACACTTAATGGACAGTGGACATAACGTAGGTGCCCCTAATCCTAAGAAGTAGCAAACATCGCTTTTACTACGCTTTTCAAAAGCCAATACTATTAAGCGCTTTCCCCTCGGTCATCGCATAAATAAAGTATGCAAAACTTCTTGTTACCATAGCAAAACAATTACATTGTTCCAGTAGTCGTCAATTACATATTACCGTATATTTTAAAATTTTTTATTGGCATTCATGATAAGGGTTGATTATCATTTACTTGTTGAAAAATGTCTTTTTTCGTTATCTCATTATTTATGATGTCAAACACTTTCTTTAACATGTAAATACTAAACAATCTTAACTATTGTGTTCAACATGTTTTTTCTTCATGTCTATGCTTTCTTCTCAGTCGTTTTAAGCTTAACTCCCCTGAATAATGTGTGTAAAACTTTGTTTATAAGTGATATAGCTGTAACTATGGGTCGCTTGAAGTAAAAGAGAAACCTTGAAATGAATCCATGTTATTTTGTGAATCTTCTTGGTTTACTTAAATTTATTAAGCGATCAGTATCCATGAAAATTTTCATTGAGCTATCTTTTTCTTGAGATCATAAAAGCTTCCTAATAATGGCCTATTTTTACATTTTTTTAAAGCAAGAATTGTGTAGTATTCTATATTCTTGGGTCGTTTGAACACAAGATTCTTATCAAATATTGCATATGATAAATATTCTGAACACCGATTACCACGACGCACTATGGTGACTAGTGTAGGGGATGGTTGGAAGAGAGTTAGGAGCGGCCAAACCAAAACATGGCAGCAGTACTCGAAATCACCAACTTCTAGTCTGAACCATGTTGACAGATGCAGACTACTTCGTTGGGGTCCGTGTGACCATCGTGACCAATGGTTGGAGACTCTAGGTGACATGTCTCAGAATCGGTCACAATGACGTAGGTGTATACACTCTTTATCTTCCCTTAAACCTTAAGATTAAAATTGCTTCATAACGTTCCTCCTTCCTATACTATATCCTCATATACAACCTATCTTTTATATACTACCACCACTAAATTAACTATTTCTATGAATCCGGTGTTCATCTTGTTGTGCTAACGAGGTATGACAACTTGGACCGATGCATAAATATGCCTGGTCCCACGTTGTAGCTGACTGACTGACTGATGATAAATAGTATCGTTAGAATAATATGACGTGGTAATCACTTTAACTGAAACAAAATATATGCCAAATAGAACTTATTCATTTGGAAAATTTAATGGAAGGCAAGTAAAATAATCTAATCATAATTACGCAGGAAAAATTATGATTTTGTTACAGTATTTATTATTTCAATAAAGAATAAGATGAACCACAAATGGTGAAAAGTGAGTAAACTTGAATTTTTCTCTTCAATACTTCAAATATTACTGTTTATACATGAAAGAATGAAACTCAGGAAGCTTTATATACATATAAAAAACTATAGAATAAAGTATCTCATTTATTGTTAATAACGCACACCATGAAAAAAAAAGTGAAATATGAAGACCAACCTCTGAACGTGAAACAGCTCCTGACTCTGGAGAGGTGATTCCTGTGCCCCTATTGGCAGCTGTAGCAATACATAACAAATGTGACAGAATATCACCGCATATCTAAATCAGAAAAGAAAATATGATTTATAAGTACTCTATCCCCCCTCCCTAAAGAAAAGAGGAGCGATTCAACAGACGTACTAAAAAAATAAAATGAACAAGAAAAAGCTTACTTCACCAAGTTTTTCACTCGCCAACTGACATATTAATCGATCTCTCCACATTGTCTCTAATGTTTGAATATTTGGACAGACCACCAATTTAAGAGATTTCACTAACTGAAGTTAAAAAAATCAAAAGACATTATCTTATTTTTTAAGATTAGCTGAAATGACTGATTAAAAAATATTAGTTGAAAGGGTTTGTGGAAATCAATGCAATTTGTAGGTTGTATGTATGAAAAAAATTGACCTCAGCTGGGGGAAATATTGAAAACCAGGAATCGATGGATGGCTAGATGCTCTAAGTTAGATTCCTGGTGATATCATTAGTGCACAATGCTGAGTATTCACATACTAGGACGAAACAGTTGTTTATTGTCTCCTGGTTTTTAAAACTGTTATGATGGCGAGAAATCTGTAATAAATACAACTTGCAAATAAAAACACTAGCTTAAAAAGAACTGTAACAACAGGTTTACGGTCAACAAATAGAAATTTGATTTTGTAAAATCTCCCCAGCAGTCTTGTCTAATCTCCAATTTCTATTGCTGAAATTTTCACAAATATACTTATTTGTTTGATGCCCTCCATACAAATTCTCAATCTAAAATTACTTACAGAATCTTTTAATGAATAAATAAAACGATCAGGAAGAATATCACATGACAATTTTAGTCATAAAGTCATTGTTCACTCATCAGGTATTAACCGATAACGATTAGTGATTTCCAACAGTTTTCCGAGTAAAAGTACATTAGTTTACCTTTTTCAAACAAGATTTTAACCCTCCAAGTTCATTTTATTATTTTAATCAACAGTCTACTCACGATCAATGAGTGACTGATTTACACCCTGATCCATCTACTCTTTGAGATATCAAAGTGACTGTAAGCAGAGTAAATAAGCCTGTAATCAAAGTACGGCCACAATTTATGAATTAATAATCAACTGATGGAATAAATGTGAGTCGACTATTCAAATGTGATTAGATGAGATAATTAGACTACCTATACTCATCACAAGCCAAGACGGCTAACTTATTCACCAAGTGCAGCATCCATATTCCAGCCAGGACTAGAAATAATAACCAGCTGACGAAGCCTAGGTAGATGGATGGGGCCTAGAGACTGGAAACTGAATACCTTAACCACTACTTAACTGCTGTACAGACAAATTATATTACTTACAACAATGTGTATCTAGGATTAATTTAAAGCATTTAGAGGATTATGTTGAAATCTTTATGGAAAAAATTAATAAAATCACCTCAGATGATTCATCGTAACGTTTTGCACGTTTACGCACTGGTTCATTATTCCTTTCATTTGCAATAGGCCAGTTAACAAATCCACTGGAAATGTAATTATGTAATGCCTCTAAATTAGAAATAAATAAATTTTACTTAACAACGTTAGTAAGTTTATTACTCATTCTTTATTATTTATTTATTCAAGCACGTAAACATTAGTATAAGGGGGCGCCAAAATATAGATGCGCCATACAAAGTAGTTACTATCAAATTTGTGTGCGGCCTTGGATACTACTCGGACACCCAAACCAAAGTAGGTGCTTTTCTTAGGGGGTCACTCCTCGAGCCTTTAACCTAGAGGTCTAATCCACGAGACAAGGGAGGAACGTTAGCCCTTGATTCATGGTAGCCGGTGGCCAACAATAGGTCTATGCGCCATTTGTTCCTTCAGAACTCTGAAGTTTATATGCACTATTAATTTGGGACCAAGTTTTTTCCACTCCCGGAGATGTATCCTCTGTACCAACCAGCCCGGTTTAAACGCGAGACATCTGAACAGTTAACAGCTTGGAAGTAAGGAAGCAACTCGATAGCCGATATTTAGAAAATATCTCATCAATAAAATAGTTCTATAGCCGAAATAACATGATCAATACTTAATGTCATGTAGGCTAGTAGTCACGAAAACAACCGTACAGGAGTCAATAATTATTGACTCAAATAGCCTTGATTGGTCTAAAATTTTCGTATAAATATTCATGTACATTAGAGTAAAGCCTGATGACAATCTAATTGAAAACAATTATTTAGTATAAATAAACTTTAGAAGGTGAATCTATGCATAATCTGCGATATTAAGCTCTTATTATTAAAATACAAGGCGGCGGTTCAATGGTTGAATGTCTGAACTTTATCTTCCGAGTTGTATATCCGAACCCCGTTTCATCTACTTAGGTTTAGGAAACAAGTTATAATCACTAGCCCACACATTTGGTGTGATTCAAAGCCACGTACCTGGTAATATGAATTAGCAAATAAATAAGTAAAACGTCATTACTGATCTGCATAACAACTCATATAAGGAAAGAGACGATCTGTAGACAACTCAATGAAAACTACTTTTAGCATGGTAAATCGCACAAGGCAGGAAAGAAGTGAATTAGGATAGTTCAAGTAACTAACCACATATATCGTCCTTTGGCATTTGCATTTCAGATTCCGAGACATTGACATGTACAGGTGTTTCACCTGTTCGAGGAGGCGCAGCCGATACATTAGTCTCCTTGTTAGATTCAACTGACCACAGCTTCGGATTTACAATTTGAAGGACATTTGTTTTAACAAGGGTAGTCACAGTGGTTCCTAAAGCTTCAACATAGCTGTGTTGTTCTTCTACAGGGACTTAATAAAAGATTAAAAGTATTAAAAGATTGCCAAATTACGTTTACTATTGAGATGCTTTTTAACACAATGCACTAACAGGTCACTTAAAGATCCACGTCCAAACATAGAAAAATAAATAATAGCCTGCTCAGCAACCTTGCCATAGTAATGAAACACGAGTTTGCAAAATAATGGAAGTCTAAATGCAGAACAATAGCCAAGTCAGTAAATTATTAATATCATCATTACCTTGGCACGAAAAATATTCGTTCATAATTTAAACTGTATTTTAATATCAAATCTTTTTGTATATTTAACATGGAATGTCTGACAAGTGAAATAAGGCATCTAAAATGTAGTTATTAAAAACTAAACGGACAAGAAGACTAACTTGCAAACTCGGCTTGGGTGTAACTTTTTGTGAGAATCCCTTAAAATTTCCGACAAACTTGATGAACCTTTAACACACAAAATATGTGTGCTTACTGTGGCAGCTTCACCAAAATACTTATTTAGAATATAACATGCATACTCAGATGCCGTGTCTGACATTTAATTAAGAATTATTGGTCTATCCCTACAGCAAAGAAGAAAACTCGAGATCGTGACGCATATAAAATATATTTGTAATGTATTTAAATAAATAAAAAGTTAACCAGTTAGAAAACTTTGAGCTAAAGGACACATTACCATGAATTGCAATTATCTGTACATATTGTTTAGTTTTTACATGAATATATACAAACATTTGGTTGGAGCATAAAATTATGAGTAATTGATACCCAAAAACCTACAAAAAAGTGCGGAGAATGAAACACTTGAACTATCAAGATTAATTATAGCGTGACGATATTAGAGTACGCCCCATTCCCAATAATTCTTCAACTAGACAAAAAGAACTAATCGGTTAGATTTAATTGGAAGCTGGTACACTATCCCGTAGGTTCACAATACTACACTCTAAATATAGTAAAATCAAATGAAAACGTTGTGGTACTTAGAACTTACGGTTAGAATAACATGTACAACACGATTAAATGTGAATTCACATGTCTCCATGATCAAATGGCTAATAATTTGTATTTAAACAAAGAGTTGATTAGCATTACTTAAGCACTGATCAACAATCTGGAAAAAATGAAACTAGTTTACTTTATAAATAGCTAATTCAAGTAAACGGTCATCTTTGAGTTATCCAACCTAAATACTCGGATGGGTCAGGATGCATATCATTGCATGCTTCAAGTTCCTGCTCAATGTGATTGTAGCTCAGACTGAAATATTCTTAGCCGCCTCCTAAACGTCAAAGTAGTGGTTATGAAGAATAGCTCCATAACTAAAGAATTAGACTTAACTAGGACGAAAAACGTTAAGCTTTTCTTTCAAACTCTACGAATTCAACTGTTTGCTACAACTATAAAGTGAGTCACTAATTCTTGACTAGTATCTGTTACTAAGTATACGGAGAAATCATTAAATATGGTGATCACTGATTTTATTTTGAAGGTGAACACAGTATTAACCAGAATTGGTAAGGAGTAGTACACAACAAACAATTTTTTTCAAACAGTAGTAATGATTTTGAACAGCTTTCAGCTACTTGTGGGAAAAAAATTGGTCTTCATAGCTTCCTTTGAATAGACACTAAGAAATTTATCTACATGGGTTTTACATAAAATAACTGACAAGACACCTGCAGCATTTCAGTACACAGAAAAGGAAAATAAAAGCAAGAAGCAGGAAAACAAATAAAATGTAATAGGAAAAAACTGTCCCTAACCATCACGGATGATGGGTTTAGGAATTTGGGAGTTAGTAAAACAATGGTGAGGAAAACAGACCACTGACTCAGTCATGTTGAGCAACTTCAGTGATTCACATAACTTATGATATGACTGAAAGGTTTATTGTGACAATAGGAGCAGATATGTACTGGGTGCAGAAACAAACTGTAATCGCTACACTAATGAGAAGCAATTAAGACTAAGATAATCGACCAATTGAATGTGACAATCGTTCACTCTAGCATTCCACTAAATTTTTACAAATTTATTTGTTAAGTATTTTAGTACAATATTCTGTTGTTATGTGGTAGCTTTTGTTACGTGTCTCATCCAGTCCTGACAGATATTCAGTATAAAATTGGTTCAATGTTATAATTACCTAAAAGTAACTAATCACTGAAAAGCTGATCTGTATACGACAAACACTATATTTTCCTTACGTATATATTCTTTCAAGGCTAGTTTTGTTTTCTTCGTAGTCGAGTACTAGGTCGAGAGTGTTGGGGCATGGTGTTGAGATGAAATTGTAGAAGTTCAATAATCCCATCCACTCTTTTCCTCTACTATCTTATTATACCTAACTATGTAGCAGTGCAGGTTATAAGCGGTAAACTCGCTTCTGACCCACAATATAACAAATCTCCAGAAACTTGTACTTCAGAGTCGCTAAATCTCAGAAGAGAATTCGGCCTGTAATTAAACGAATAAACGTCATCAACATAGAGTTTGACGCAGATGTACGATGACTCTAGTTGCCACATCTGATTAGCATGAAATGAAAATAAAAGACACTGAAATAGTGTAGGTACAACATGACAATTTTTGGCATTAAAAAAAGACCAAACCCTCGACTTGAAAAGACGGAGTGACTAAAACAAACTGATATTTAACAAATATATTACTTCTGTTTAAACCTTTAAGCAACCGAAAACTGCAGTTGAAAAAATGATTAGATGTATTAATTCAATTGATTTAACAGTGGAAAAAAGAATCAAGTAAGGCTATTAGGACCACGTAGCAGCATGAATAACGGTCGAAGGCAAAAAGTTGTTAGTTCACCAACTAGTGTCCCAAAGTATTATTATTTAATGTATCTAATTTCTGTCTATTTGAAAGACAGTTTAGTCGACCTTTGGCTACACTTTAATAACTCAGTATTTGAAAATAAGATGAACATGGTGTTGAGATAAGTGTATCAATGTGAAAAGGGGGATGATTATTATACCATAGTGAATTTACTCCCTGGCCCAAAAAGCATAGTAGTGCAGATTCATTTTCCCAATCGCTTTAGCTATTCATCAACGTTTTGAAATTGGACGTAATCATATACCACTGGTCACTAACATTGACTGTTCATGATTACAAATTTGTAAATCCTGTTATAACTGATCACTCAACTCCAACAACGTAATTTTCAAGACCATAGCTTTCTTGATTATTCCATCTCGAAAACAGTTAGTCAAAACCGATCATCACACAACTTAAACGATTAAATCTTTGTTCTAATCCTGACTTGTAGGGAAGCGATTCACAATTTTGAGACTCTAATATAGACTTTGGACACCCAAATAGCATAGTTCCCATCAGTGAAGAGGCCGAGTGCCAATATTAAGAGTAAAGTAACAGGCGAATTTCGACCACATATTCACCATTCGTCAAGTTTTAGAGCACAGACATGCTTATCGGCGTCCGACAATTATAGTTTTTCTTGACTTGAAAGCAGCATTTGACTTTGTAGACTGAGAGGTTCTGTGGCAGTGTCTGTCATTGAAAGGTGTACCTGAGAAGTACATAAACCTTGTGAAGGCCTTTTACTAGAACACTACCAGTCGAGTGAGAGCTTATGGCGAACTGTCATATGATTTTACAACCTCAAGTAGTGTCCGTCAAGGCTGTCCACTATCCCCATTTTTGTTTAACTTCATTATAGACCTGTTGCTGGAAATAACACTCTCGTCGACTGAATTTTCAGGAATTGATCTTCTACCAGGAGGTTCACTTATCGACTTAGAATACGTAGATGACATAGTCCTGTTTGGTGAAGACACTGACAAAATGCAGAGTCTTCTGTTAGAACTGAGTAATAATGCCAGGATGTTTGGGATGCGTTTCTCCCCATCCAAATGTAAATTGTTACTCCAGAACTGGTCTGCGTCAACACCTGAACTAAGGATAGGGAGTGAAGTAGTCGAACGCGTTGACAACTTCACTTATCTTGGAAGTCTGATCAGCCCTAATAGGTTGGTGTCCGACGAAATCTCAGCACGGATTCAAAAAGCTCGCTTAGCTTTTGCCAACTTACGTCACCTATGGCGAAGACGAGACATCTGTCTATCAATTAAGGGACGAGTATACTGCGCAGCAGTTCGCTCTGTTCTACTTTACGGCTGTGAAACATGGCCATTAATAGTAGAAGATACTCGTAGGTTACTAGTATTTGACCACAGATGTCTCAGAAATATTACTCGCATCTGCTGGGATAACCGGGTAAGTGATAGTGAGGTTTGGCGCAGGGTATCAGGGAATGATGGTAAGTCATTTGACGAGGTCATGAATCTTCATCAACTGAGATGGTTGGGCCACGTGTTACGTATGCCTGAACACCGATTACCACGACGCACTATGGTGACTAGTGTAGGGGATGGTTGGAAGAGAGTTAGGAGCGGCCAAACCAAAACATGGCAGCAGTACTCGAAATCACCAACTTCTAGTCTGAACCATGTTGACAGATGCAGACTACTTCGTTGGGGTCCGTGTGACCATCGTGACCAATGGTTGGAGACTCTAGGTGACATGTCTCAGAATCGGTCACAATGACGTAGGTGTATACACTCTTTATCTTCCCTTAAACCTTAAGATTAAAATTGCTTCATAACGTTCCTCCTTCCTATACTATATCCTCATATACAACCTATCTTTTATATACTACCACCACTAAATTAACTATTTCTATGAATCCGGTGTTCATCTTGTTGTGCTAACGAGGTATGACAACTTGGACCGATGCATAAATATGCCTGGTCCTACGTTGTAACTGACTGACTGACTGATGAGATCATGAACTATAATCGACTGAAATACCTTGGATGAATTAAGCATCATTTGATAGATTCGATGAATATTCGTTGGAGCACATCGAATTTATTTGTGTATTAAACACAATTAACTGACATCAGTAAGGCATGAACTGACATTGATTAGAGTGAGATAAATAAATCAGGTCTATGAAGATCTAAAAACCAGTTTATTCTGTTGTCTAGTACTTGCTATTCCTCAGTATCACACTACTGTTTATGATACTAAGACCACGAAACTTTTGTTTTTATCTTTAATTGTATCTTAGACGCTTAGATTTCTATTCTCTTGTCGTGACAATGAGAGTCGGTTCGTGAATCATGTGCTTCAATTACAACTGAATAGAATGTAACGAAATAAAGTGATGGAATTTTTTTAAACTATTCCAACGGCAAAATCTAAAATTTTTTAAGGAGGATGAATATATGACTTTCATTGAATTAAAGTGTAAATAGTACATAGGTCATTCTTCTACAGAACTCGATGCACTTACTAACTTTAGTGAAATGACAACAACACTGTTATAGTCAGGAGTCACTTTATGCAGTGAATTATAAAAACCTAGGTCTTCAAATAGAAAATAAAAGGCGAAAATATCTCCTGTACTCTACGAAGCACTTGTGACAAAAACCACGCTAAAAAACACCGCAATAATCCAAATCTATCGCAAATATAAATGTTCTCTGTCATCAATTTTCGAAGGACGTAAGTGTGGAGTATTGATTTTCGTATTGGTAGCAGGAATACGTAGAATAACATTAAATTCCTTTGAAACTACCTATCGAATGAACTATTGTCATATAATGAGACAAAGTAATCGGAGGAAGGACTCTAACCATCAAAATCACCAGAGGTTACTTTGCGTAACACTCAAGAATGCTTCCGACGTAGAGGATGTCCTGCTAGTTAATCACTTACTGAAATCCGATGGGAACGTGAGAATACTGCCTGACATACCATAAACTGAGCAAAATCTCATCCGGAACATCCCTAAAGAATCTCGCGAGACGTTTTTTTCCGCGGAGGTAATATCATTGTGCAAGGTGTACGGAACATACGGATCCAACTCAAGCAAACTGATATTCTTGAATGGACATTCATCAAGAATTCCTTGAAACTGAAAAACATACTGACCCAACAGGTGACGAGACTAGCGAAGAAAGACAGAGACTCTAGACTCCGGCTAATGAAGATTACCTTCCCACCCACCCCCATAAGGCGGTTGCAACTATGGAAGCATTCCGTGCCAACAGATCTCGGCTGCCAACTCCAATCCATGCATATATTGAAGGTGACAACTGTACTGAAGCTCAGTTATTCAAACTTATCGATGATCTGGGATTATTCGAAATGTGAAGTCGGCAACTCGTTGGAGAAATAGTCAGACACCGTCGTGCTTAGACTGGGTATTCACAAATGAACGACACATACAAGCAATACAAACATATAAGGAACATATGCTCAAAGGCAATAAGAGAAGACAGGCTTCAGTACCAGACCAAGCTTATCGACAAATTTGTCTCTGATCCGAAATGCTTATTCCGTTACGCAGCTTCTTTTCGACACGGCAAAACTGGAGTTTCCCAACTGCTAGGTCCTAATGGTTCGACCAATAACGTCGAGGATGACGCTAATCTTTT
Source organism: Schistosoma rodhaini (assembly GCA_944470415.2). Classification (NCBI taxonomy): domain Eukaryota; kingdom Metazoa; phylum Platyhelminthes; class Trematoda; order Strigeidida; family Schistosomatidae; genus Schistosoma; species Schistosoma rodhaini. Next base: position 34,830,824 of record OX104037.1, read on the forward strand.
GGCTGAGCAATACTCTCGGACATTTCAACCGACCCACATCAACTACACTGACGAAAGCTTCACCTACAACTACACAGCACTTTCCGAAGTGAACCTGAGCACTGACCTGGTGTTCCGTTAACTGAAGCACATAAGAAAAGACATGGTTCATTCTGCTATACTGAGGGAATCAGCTTCAATCCTGACAACACCACTTAGCGTGATGTTCTCACACTCGCTAAGCTGAGGCAAACTAAGGGAAATTTGTAAGCTGACTGACATCAAATCAATTTTCATGGAGGGCAGCTATTGACCAGTGGCCCTTCTCTCTATACTTTCTAGAATTATGGAGTCCCTGATATGTGATGGTATACACGACTACTTATTATCTCTAACGTTCTCACCCCAACAGCATGGTTTCAGAGGCGGTCACTATTGTATAACCAACCTGCTGACTGCGGCGAACAGATGGACAACCATCCTTAATCGTAAGGGGAAGGTTGACATTATTTACCTTGGTTTCTCATAAACTTTTGACAGGGCCAACCATATATGCCTTATCAATAAGATTGAACGATTGGGTATCAAACCATCTCTAATTGACTGTCTTACTTCATATGTAGAAAAATGACATTATGAGGTTAGGGTTAACTTCACTTTCTCTCAGGCTGTAGAATGTCCCGGTGGGGTCCCCCAGAGCTCCATACTAGGACCTCTTCTCTGCTGATTTATGTAAACGATCTTGTACAACAAGTATCGTCTGACATTGCTTTTCGCTGATGATGTGAAACTTTGGAGAGAGAGAGAGAGAGAGAGTTACGCAACCAAGAGGATATACTGTCACTTCAGGAGCATCTGACTCGACTTCAAATTTGGGCAGACGACAACGGACTTACCTTCAACACTTCAAAGTGTATAGTAGTCCGTCTGCGACATGTTGCAGAATATAGTTGCAGCTACGGAAATTCCACTGTGGAAGTTTCTCAAGTCGAAAAAGATTTAAGGGTGTTGGTACCCTACGACTTGAAGTCGTACGCTAACTGTGACAAAAACGCCTTTCAAGCAAACCTTGTACTGGTAACACTGAAGCGAATTTTTGGCTAGTTTGGCGGTTGAACTTTCCACATAATTTTCAACAATTTTATTCGTCCCCATTTAGAGTTGTAGTATCAGTTAATATGTTAAGCCCATATACTTTATTCTAGCTTCTGGCCAAGCTTATTCACCTACAACGTTATGAGTCATATTTTGATCTTGTTAATTATTCGCTTATTGACCTTGACTATTTTTTTATATTAGCGTATGTGTATGCACACTTCTTATCCTACCTATCGCATGTCTGTCATTCATTTTTGTCTGACTATAAATGTTGATTAATGCTTGCTCATAGCGAGTTGGCTTACCAGCCATCTCCCATGCATGTCATTTTTACTTCGCTCGCTAACATTTGCTCATGTGCTCACTGCCTTTTAGCCTATGTTATTTGTCAATAAAAATGTAGTTGCCTCTTCCCTTTGTCTTCTGATATTATACACCGTTCAAATTGATATTATAACGGTTATCAGGGTGAACGATTAATGAAGCACGGCACTACAGAGTACGGAAACATAGTATTTCCTGCCTCCCTCAAAAAGGATGAGGATACTATTGAACGTATCCAATGTCGAGCCACGAAATCAATTCTAAGACTCAAATTCAAACCTAAGGAAGAGCGCCTCCAAACACTTAATCTTTACCTGTTAGAGTTTAGACGTCTGAGAGGTGACCTTCATATGACTTACAGTATCAATAACACTTCTGGTCACTCCCTCGAACATCTACCTAAGTGTAGTCACAATGCCAACCTAAGAGGTAACACACAGAAACTGGAGGCCCAGCATAGCAGAAAGGATTGTAGACACAACTTATACTCCTCAACAATTATCAAATGCTGCAATTCACTGCCAACTGAGCTAGTTTAAGAGACTTCTCAGGAGTCCTTTAAGAGGAAACTTGACCTATTCTTAAGGACTAAGGAATGACATATTATTATGATTTACCGAATCGCTTTTCTCCTCTACTACCGTTAATATACCTAGGTAGCTGCCCAGAGGAATTGGTGATCCACTGCTACTAGACACGGAAGCCTGTTAAGCGAAAACTTCTACTCCATCCTTAACCATTTGAACTTATAACGGATTGGCCGAACGTCTCAGTACTTCAAAAAGAACTTCAGAGGTTAGTAGTACTTAGGCTAGTTAAGCCTCATGGATGAGCATAGGCTTCACACCATTATTCTCCAAACAATTCTGTCCTGGACAATCCGTTTCAGTCACTATTCATCCTTTGGTGATGGTTGTAGTGGTTCTTGAAGTGATAACTAAATCCCCAAAATCAATACCTCTGTACGTGTTCGACATTGGATGCTGACGATTCAATCATAGGTGTTACTAGTTAAAGTGTTGTCAAACTCTGAATACCTATGACATCTTCATTCTCAACGTTTCAACTCCATACAGTTGGACTAACTGTCTTAACGGTAGTATTGGAGATTCTCACTTTGATATTAGTTGTATGAGTTGTTTCGAGTTCCATATGTTCTTCAATTGTAGTGAAGAAACCAGCAGTATTGTAATTTGACAACTCTTTACTAGTAACATCTTCTATAATCGAATCGCGCCCACCCAGTTAAAATCAGAAGTCAGAAGCGAGGAAATTGGAAGATATATTTGATAGGTTATCAATATATCGAGAAGTGACTGATCTAATCTGGCTAATGATCGTAGGAGATGCTTCCCATGCCATGCTGTAAATTGATCTAGTAGGGATGAATGGCCGGGCGCCTTCAGCTAAACGAGTCCACTAAAACTAATGTGGTCATCATCCAATGTCGAATACTTACAGAGTTATTTATTTTGGGGATTTATTTACAACTACAGTAGAAATGCTGCTCTTGCTTTTCCAATATTTGCATTTGCGTCTGCATCCTATTCCTTGTTCATAGTTAACACTAACTTTGAGAGCTTACAAAAATGCATATGTTAAGGATTTCTTTACCTTTTCAACTATATATTTTGGTAATGATTTGCCCCTGTAAACCTCTAGATGTCAACCACAGAAAGCACTTTGTACAGATATAATCTGTTCTTCATTATCGTTTTAATATACTTGTATGAAATAATTGCTGATATCAGTGTAAAACAACAGAATATACTACATTCAAACATTTTCATGACCTTGTACTTCGTCCCAATACAACTGGTTACGTTACTTGGCTACCTAGGTTACACGCAATGGATAAGCCACAAATGATAGGACATATAACTAAATCTGTCGACTTCACACTTTTCGATTGTAAATGGATTCCAGTTAGTTCCAAGTTTGTAGTTGTTGGTTCGAAGCCTAGAGGAACTGGCGCTATTCAAATATACGATGTCTCTGCGAAAGATATTCAACTGATATCCGAAGTAAGACAAGATCAAATTATATATAAGCCTGTTATACGTCAGTTTTTGTTAAGCCTGGTTATTTGCATTTATGTGAAATCTTATTTGTAATTAGGCAGTTCAATCTTTAACTCAACTGTTTTAGTATTTTCACGCAAAAAATGGTCGAACTATAAATAAATAATTTGACATAACTTTGAAGGTCTTTGTTTTTAGCACAGGAGACCAAATGGTCTGGTTGACCATACTAACCTAAAGCATATCATTAATGCACATCTTCGAAATGCAAACAGTTGATGATACCACGTGGTAAAATGACAATGAGTCAAGTGTCAGCCTAAGGATATGCTTTACTTCTAAAATAGCACTCAAGTGAGGTCAAAACATTTTCTACGGAGCCTTTGTATACATGTTTATACGTTAAGTTCAGCTATAATTTGTGATATTCTAGCCAAGCAATATAATACTATTATTGCTAAATACCATCAAAAACCTGCGGCCTGTAGATTTCCTTTGATAACAAAGTTTATTCTTTGATCAGTAAAATATTACATACCCGTTCAATGTACTCATCCCTCGGCAAGTAGACGTACGTCTTACCTACGTCAAAAGTTATGAAACATTAATCAAAGTTATTTTAAGTTAAAAAAAAAACTCTGCACTCCAAGTAAGTGCACAACTCTTTTATTGAAAACTCAAATTATTCTTGGTACTTCATATCTTACTTCCGTCCATTTGCAACTATTTTAATTCCTGTGGTTCTTTTATATTTTTCAGAGTGAAAAAAGTAGCTCGTTTAAATGTTGTACATTTGGTGCATCCATGCTTCCCCAAAGACATTTAGCTACTGGAGCGTTTAATGGAAGACTAGCGATATGGGATATCAGTAGTGATGGACGCCTTGACAATCCAATATACGGCGTTCAAGCGCATAAAGAGATAATAAATGCGATAGACGGTGTTGGCGGACTTGGAGTTGGTGAAGGGGCTCCAGAAATTGCCACAGGTAGTAGGGATGGTGTAGTCAAGGTGTGGGACCCAAGACAAGCTAAACTCCCAGTAGCAACTATGGAACCTGTTTCACCTGACGGTAAGGAAAACTCAGTTACTGAAAATAGACGGGATTGCTGGACTGTTGCATTTGGCCACGCATATAATAAGCACGACAGATGCCTAACTGCAGGTTATGATAATGGTGATATAAAGCTGTTTGATCTACGAGCCATGAAGGTCCGTTGGGAGACGAACATAAAGAACGGTGTCTGTTGTCTACAGTTTGACAGGAAAGATATATCTATGAATAAACTGGTAGCGACTACATTAGAAGGGAAAATACACGTATGGGATATGCGAACACAACATCCAAAGAAGGGGTTTGCATCATTAGTCGAGAAAAACCAAGGTGCTACTATTTGGCAGGTAAGCCATCTACCTCAGCAACGTGATATATTTATGACTGCTGGTGGGAATGGATCTTTATGCTTATGGCAGTACCATTATCCCAGCAAACGTCAGAAGATTGTGAGGGAAGCAGATCCAGAGGGGAACGGCGATATCGAAGTCTCACAAGGTGTGATCGGTCACCTAACTCAGCTTCAAAATGTCACATTGTCCAATCAACCAATATGCAGCATAGAATGGTGTCCAGACAAGCTAGGGCTGGCAGTTTGTGTGGCATTCGATCAAGCAATCAGGATACTAATTGTTACAAAACTAAATAAATTCTAAATAAACTATTTTAAAGTTGTAACGTAAGCTGTAAAATAGTATGTATATATTGAGGTTATATTATTGTAATATGAAAATGCTTCGCTCTTTTATATCCTGTCATTACAGTTAGATTAATTATTACAGGGATAAACTGAGGATGCAAAATTTTCCGTAAACTCAGCCGCCATGCTAAAGTTCATAAAACATGTTGCAATTATAAAGTATTTCCTAAAACTCGGTCAAATTATTCAACTAAGATCGCTTAGTAAGCGTCTATCTATAATCTACCGATAGAAGCATAAAGCACAACACCTATCGCACAGTATAACTGGGATATTTGACCATTAAAAAAGACTATATTGGTTCTCTACAGCCCAGGAATTACTAACTCCTGATGCAAATCATCCTTAAATCTCCAGCCATATGACTGGAAAACTAATCCTTAATCAATAGGAAGCTGTACTTTTCATCTGATGATCACCAGTTTTGTCGACCTGGAGTCTTCCAATAAGGGGTTTCCGGAACTGTAACGCTCTTGATAATGTGTACTAGGGATTGAACATTAGTCACTGAAAGGTTTCTTGACCACAATCACTGTGACTCATACGACTATATTAAGACAAAGCTTGCATACCATAAACCACACTCATTTTTGTATATGAAATATTTTGTGGGAGCTTTGGCTTAAGTATGATTTATATGCATAAAAATGATGATACTTTTTGACTGTCCGATGTTTATGATATAGGATGTATTTTCAAACATTCATGCGCTTTATAACCATGAAAATAAGAAACAGTAGAATATTTGTCAGTGTTTAAGGTAGATAGTGAGTTTTTAAGTAGAAGTCTCGCTAAATGTTTTTGCAATGATAAATATCCTCGAACGTAACTTTCACATTATCCACCACATCAACGTAAATATAAATTATACAATGTTTATGAAAATCGAGCAAATACTGATGATTTGTTGGGTACAGTACTAAACCAAATGATGAGAATTTCATTTGCGGGCTGTTTAAATATTTGTTAATAGGTGAGGTTGAGTCCGAAGCGCGCACTGCAAAGGCATTACATTTGGAGCAATTTAGTGTACAAAAAAAACGTAGGAGGTAGGATAGGACAGAAGATATATATATTATCGCTATCACATATGACTGTCCATATGTCGTATGAACAAATTGTGTCTGTATCCTAATAGTAATGTCACTCGAGATCTGTTTTGGTATGTAAATCAAAAGATAATCACTGGATTAAAAAGCGTTTTCTAGGAGTGATATTTTTCAAAGTAAACAAACGGGTAAATGCAGACTGCATTTGAAAACAGGTAATTATTTGGTATCTATAGTGTCTGGAAGTTATACACCTCATTTGTTTACATCCTCCTATAAAGCTGAAATTTCAGCACTGATAAACCCAGTTTTACTAGATGCAATCACGTCAAGTCATCAAGACGGTATGTTATATTTGTTCACTGGTCAACAGACTAGCTATATGAATATTCCGGAATGCAGGTTATTGAACATGAATTGCGTGGCTATAAGTCACTTATCTTTAACTTCAAATAATCGACAGCAAAAATAGAGATCACAAAATGACCAATGACTATTTACTATTGTCCATCATAGCATTAATAAAAGACTGTAGAATAATACACTTGTAAAATAAGATATTTTATTAACAACATAAAGTCAACAAGAGGTAACTATAAACAATCAGACTTGCAAACTAAGTTCAATATAAAATACGAAGTCTTTAGATCTTTCCATTCATATTCACTAAAAAGAAGCACCATTGAATTACGACCATATCAACAAACAATAAATTATTATGCCATATCCGATAAGCGCACTAACTAGTTTCTTCAGGAAAGACTCAATGTTACGCTGACCACCTTTTAATTCTAGCACAAATCTCTTAATAGAGTGTGGCATATATTTGTTGGTCAAAATGATTATGATATGACGGTCAAAAACAATTGATAAGCTTCCTATAAATCGAATATATTCGGTGCACTTATATAACATATCATTCCACCATAATTAAGGATACCAAAGTGATCAATTTCATGTGTGGGGAGGTGGCTTAGTGGCTAAGACGTCTAACTTTTAACTGTATGGTGGCAGGTTCAGACTTGACTTCACTTACTTTGGTTTTCCTATCATCGGCATCACTAGTTATCATAGCTAAAATGCAATTAAGATGGAAAAAAGATCAGAGATTATGAATCGCAACAAGTTATACACGTACAACTTCTTTAGGTCAGTTTTTCCTACATATTTTAATCTATCTTCATTTACTTATTTTCACCAAACTAAAATGAATTTCCATAGAAAACCATTGAGTAATCAAGGAATTAACATTTTGTATTGTTTTGACTATAAATAAAAAATATGTAGTTCTTTACAAATTTATGTGTACATATTTGGTAATAAAAGAAACAAAAGAACATATATAATGGAAAATTAGTGTGCAAGTTCATTTTTACATAAAAGAATGTAAACTATATATATATAACAGCATGGAAACCGGCAAAGCTATTTTGAATGAATATGAAGCAAATAAAAGAAATGATGATATTTTGAGATTTTCTTCTTTAGATAATTTTCATTATTTTCTCTTGCTAAATCTGGAATTTTTAAGATTAATTATTTCGAGGTGTAACATTTAATTCACGTAGTTGACGAATTATATCCTCTAGTTTCTTTTTTCGACCACGTTCCTCTTTACGCATTGCTTGAAGGAATCCTGTACGTTTTTTGTCGGAATCACGTAGACGTTCTAGTAGTTTAATTGCTACACTTGGTGGGACACGATCATAAGCACTGCCTGTTAATGATTTGAAATAATTAAAAAAAAAACAATATTTGTATTATAAAGATATTGAAATTAAGTTGTAAAATATATTTTAGTTAAACTTTACTAAGACAAACTAGAAAAGAACCTTAATATTTCTACAATAATTGTTAACAATTTAAAGTCTAATACCAATTCACTGTATAAATTGTTCCATCAAATGTTACTTGAAAAAAATAGACAATATGAGAAGGTTATAATGCTAAAATCAGCCTCCAAATGCCCTGGTACAGCCGAGAGTGGGGAGGGTCCGATCTCCCTCTCGAAATGCTCCCACATGTTCACACGTATACAGCCTCTGCCAGGGAGTTCCTACTCACTGTCTTCTCGTGGCATTACTGATGTTTACGAAATTGAGAGGACGAAAAGCGAATGTCCGGCGCTTTAACCGGGTTGGTGGACACGGAAAGTTCACCTAGGCGAGTTGGAAAACACTGATTCTAAACTAATAGTGTACATGGGCTCCAGTATCCTTAGGGAACAAATGGCGTATGAATCAATCGTTGATCACCGGCTACTATGGGACTGCATCTCCTGACGTTGCTCCACTGTCTTGTGGATCAGACCTTTAGATCGAAGGTTCCGGGTGTGGCTCCCTTAGAAAATTATTTGCTTCGGTCTGTGCACCCGGGCAGTATCACAGCCCACACACAAATCAAATGACTTGTGTGGCGCATATGCATTCGGTGCCACTTTATAAGAATATTTATGTGTTCAAATAAATAAACCCCACTTATCATACTACGATTTAGACAGTCCACAGTAGTAATTATTAGCCAATACACAATTCAAAGTGTACGTTAAAGCTGAGTACAAAAACTTTTAATTAATAAGTAAGTTATTACTTTCAAATATATAATTATCGATGTAACTATTAATAATGTTTTAATCAAGTATGCAGATGGAGTTTTCCAACAACAGTACACTCATCCCTACTAATTTTTATGTAAAAGAAAACAAAATACCCGTTAATTGAAAAAAATACGTAGCACACTTCTTTTCTCGAGACTTACCATATTTTCCCGATCCTAAACAATAGTTTTATGGAAAAGAGAAGAATAGATAAGAATAATTTTTGGAATATGAAAAGTGAAATGCAGTTAATTAAGTGAAAAACCAGCATAAAAAAACAATACCACGGATTTCGGCCCGCCGAAATTCCCTCGAATCTTAAGCTATATTTATCCGCCAATGGTGTGTATCTCATACTTTAGAAAAGGAAGGTACATAAGAAATAAATTTAATTGCAAAACATGTGAGTGATTATTACTATTACTTTTTTTAGAATCTGATAAAAGTATTTTGCAGATAAGTCCTGAATATATAGTACTTGACATTATGATAGAAATGATTAATTTGCAAGTTGAGACTATCACCAGCAAACAGATAAGTAAACATTATCACTATTCACTGAATAATAATAGATTAAAAGTTACGGGGTCATCAATAACGAGGAAGCAGTAAAATCATATCTACTTTCTACTCAAGACATTAAGAAAGCATTAAAGCTACAAAGGTCTTTTTTATAGACAGACAACGACTGAGAAACCATTAAAAACTAAGTACCAGTGAAGAACTTTTAATGATAGTTTGAGATTGGATAGGGCATTGAGCATATCTATGAAGCGCACAGGACCTTCGGAATTCGACAACATCCAGTGACCGAGCTGAAATTAAAGGAAGGTCATGTTGTTTGTTGACATTTTCAGTTAGATATCGTTTGAAGTCGTGAATACATTCAGCTGAAGACTTCCAACTTACAGAGAGTATTGTATTACTCAGCCACCAAGTTTGAAATGAAATAATCTTGGTTGAAGTTAAGAACTTTTAACTAAAAATGTGCGATATTCCAATAGATTCCACATTAACGTATACATAATTTTTAATTATTCACGAAATATGTTTTAAAGTATATATCAATAACATTTATCAGTCATTTCATTTTCAGTTACAAAGTTTTCGGTCATTTTCGTACCGCATCATATGTTGAATGAGTTGATTCTGGAGCACACATCGCTACTTCAAAGAACAGACCAGAATAAAAACGTACGAACTATTGTGATTTTCCTGGTTCTATCTTATTGTAATGAATATCATGATAAGTTGTAAACCTTTTAAAAGATCGTGTTAATTTATTTTGCGATTTATGTACACAGCTACTTTTCTCAAACAAATTTAAAGTAGGAAATTTTTTTATAGTAGCTACATAGTTTTAAAATAGGTGTTTAAGAGCTTGAACATGTAATATAATTCATTAAGTGTCATTAAACTTCAATACTTCATCAGTTGATAGCAGATCTTTGTGAAAACACTTGGTTAGACTACGAATATATGTATAACTTTTTAATTATCGACAAATATTTTTATCTATAGCCATAAAAATAAAATAAGCACGAAATAATACAGTATGTACGTTTCAAGCAAGTTCAAAGAACACAAAAAATGACTACTAACCAATAACATTTTTACGAAATGCAATGTATGAAGCCCAATCATCTTTGTGATATAAATCCAATAACTGTCTTAAATCAGCAAAAATTAACCAAAGAGTAGTACGATCTAGGCCTGGAACAGGTTGTGAACGTGCAAATGATTCACACAAAGATAAATCAATACTTAATTGTTGAAGACCTGTTTCAGAAAGAGAACGCACCTAAAATATAAAGTAAATGCTGTAAGAAAAAAAAGGAAATCCTGCAAAAAATTAAAACAAAAAAGGTCTACACTATGAATTGACAGTCCCAGTAAAAAATACATTGATGTTTGGATACCTAGGAACACTTAGCAGAAGTCTTGAATTATACACTGTCATATCTTTTGGTACTTTTATCAATAAGTGATATATATAAATCTGGGAAATTAGGAGAAACTGATGTTTTTATGAAAATCTTTAGCAAGCCGGCCTGACAAACAACTTAGAAACACTATGCAACTTAATCTACATGGAGTATACACAGATAATCTATTCATATTTGGTGAAGACTATGGCATACTACGGAGTCGCGTGAACTTCTTGAGTAACAATCCAAGTAGTTTAGGGATCCATTTCTTTTCCTCTAAAAGCAAACTGTTACTTCAAGAGTAGTCTATGTCATCCTTGAAGCTAATTGTAGAGAGTGGAGTAGTTGAGTGCATTGAACACTTTAACTTATCTTGGAAGTTTAATTAGCCCTCGTGGGTGGGCATTTGACGAAATCTGAACGCGGATTTAAAAAGATAAACTGTTTTTTTCCAGCTTGCGTCATTTGTAAAGTAGTCGAGGTCCCCGGTCTCCTAACAAAGTGATATGTATACCATAATACATAGCAGTTTGTTTTGTGCTACTCTATGGTTGTGAAATGTGGCCTATGAAAGAAAAAGACATGTTTATGCTATCTGATAACCGTGATTAATGGTTAGATGCTTCGGATGACATTGTTAGGAATCAGTCATGATGGAGATGCATCTACTCTTTACCTCCCATCACATCTTGAGTTTCAACATTCTGTATATATATCTTTCGACTCTATCTCATCGCGCTTCATTTCCAATGTTTAGTCTCTCTCCCTATTAATACTACTACAGTCATTTTAACTTCTTTTCTATTGGTGATGTTATTATTATTATTATTGTTTTAGTGCGATAAGTTAGGCTAATCTATTTTCTTCCCAGGGCTCTACCCTGATCATAAAAACGACTAAGACTTTAAATATTACAAGTTTCAAATAGATAGAAACTAAACATCGAGTTATCAAATAGTATCCTATAAAATAAAGTAACTTAATTTGGAGACAACATTGAAAAACTATTAATTGTATGTCTAGGTCATTAAACAATAAAACATTGATTACCATTACGGAGTGATCAATGTATGCTAGCGTATATTCTAATAAATTATTCAACTGAACATGTATAGATAGAAAGTCTATCTGAGTTGAAACAGTGAAGTTGATTAAATTATATAAATATCAATCGACTATAACATAAAAAAGATATTTTAATCTGTATGCAAAACAAATATTAATGCGCTTGTGATTTATGCATAAATTTGAACAATCTTCAATGTGGTTGATAAATAAAAGCCAAAAAATACCGATAGGGTCAAAAGTATCAAGCTCAAACGGAATATAACATAAACATGAACGATCCATTTCACTATTCCTAACTGTATACTATGTATATACATCTGAATCGGTTTAGCCCAACTAGATTTCTTTCCTCACTCTTTGTCTCTCCTCTCGAGTAGCTTGGCTTGTGGGGAAGATAGTCATCTACATATAACTGTCTGTAACTAAGCCTATCAGTGGTAAATGCCTCATCCTTTGAAAAAAAATCAGGATATTTGTTGGGCCTATCACGTGCATATATATATATATATATATATATATATATATATATATATATATAATATGGCTGAAGTTGTAGACAGAAACCAATGCATTTTGACTCAATATTTTAAAAGTATTTGTTGACTACGCAGCTTGTATATCTTCGGTTCAATCTTGTATAAGATTATAGTTTTGTATGGTTGTGTACACAGTACTAGACTAAAAACGAAAATAGTTTCATGCTTTCTGCTTTTTAGTATTCATGTAGTTGGTTTTAGTTCATAACAAAAAAAACAATGTTGAAAAATAAAAATATAGTTTCACAATTGATTGATCACTGGGTGGTGATCAATCTCATGCGTGTCAGGTCCTTAGTGCTGATCGAATGCTATCGATCAAGTTGCAATGTGGCCACCAGTCTAGGTGGCTCGACACTGCGGGCACTATATATATTAGGGTAACATGGTGGTAGTTTATTGCCTACGATGAATAGCTGTCTTATATTCCACATGGTTGAACTCCATTGATCATGCTTTTACCCTTATGCCAAGTGAGACAATTATCAACAACAAGTGAAGGAAATTGGTTGGACAATATTGTTGATTGATTAACGTTAAATATACATACTATTGGATGCCAATTCAAGGGTCTAAAGATTATTCATTCGCGCAAGAAATTGAAGGCGTTAAATAGCACTAGAGTGCATTAAACAATGTTCAGTCACTTCATCGCAAGATCTCAATTATATGTACTTAAAATATGGGACAACAACTGATGGTTACTGAACATAAAAAGTCCTCAATATTTAAAATTTAATAATCTCTACGTATTTTTTCACCAATTATAATTAAAAAAAAAGAATTATGAAGATGATTTATTTCAATTTTCAGCACATATAAACTTACTTGAGAACCAAATAAAACATCATACAATAAACGGGCAATATGTTTACAGACTGACATACAAGCAGTTTGAGCAATTTTCGGAGGAAGATTTGAAAATGAATCGAACACTGATTTTAACCACGATGTTAAATGAACAATATTTTCAGTTGGTTTGATTTTTGTATTAGCTGTATAACTTACACCATTACGTCCATCAACAGTTTGATCATTTTTATTGATATTACTGTTAATTTGACCACTATTATTATCATCGACATCATCATAGTTACTTAAATTAATAAATTTCGTAACACTATCCTTTAAATGATTACAAATTTGATCTTCAACCAACACACGTATATCTTTAAGTAGTGATGCACCTTGTAATCGGCTACGTGGTGGATTAGCTCCAGAGTTCAGAGTAACTGATGCAGTCATATCTGAATCTTCACGTTGATTATCCTGAAAAAAAAGATTTTACGAGAACTAAAATTTCTTTAAACACAAAGTACAACCAATAATTAATTTTAAAAAGTATTTGATAAAAGCATGACACTGGAATTCAGGCCAGAATGTTTGTTAAAGAAGTATATATAAATGATAGGTAACATTAAATATAAAATCCATCTTCCATCTCTAATGTCTCACGTCAACGATTTGCATAAAGTAGGCGCTGATAATGTTATCAGGAACAACAATGAGAGCTCTGCAATCAGACCATTTATTTCACACTACATAACATCACCGAAATAAACAGGTAAGTTTAAATTAATCGTAAACGACATAGAGTCTGTAACAAATGTGCGTTAACATACAACACTAGCACAACAAGATGAATATCAAAGAAGATAGAAATAATATAGTAGCAATGATCATGAGAAAAACTAAGGATTGAGAATATGATTCAAAAAGATAGAATAAAAGGGTGAGAATGAAGCGACACTGAAATTCAAGATATGGGAGAGGATAAAGAGGGAATGCATTAATGTGTCACTGTAACTAACTTTCAACAATTTCAATCGAGGTCTCAAATTACTGACTGCGGTTGTCTATCGGACAGGTATGTCTAGTGTTATGTAGTAGGAGGTAATAGGCAGAAAGTTCTAGGTTTAGATCCACTGAGACTTGAATCTCCATTACAGATAGAAGCGTCGTCGTTGAGCTATTCAGGAACTGACTGATCTACTATTGTAGGACTAGGACATTGTTACACTGATTTATTAATTATTAATTATCAATTTCAATATTTTACACAGTGCTTAATCCTATATAATTATACATGCCAATTTATAATATATCCAACTATGCAAAGTGAAATGACATGGCAAGAATGGATAAGTTGACCAAAGTTCACATTATCTGTCTGTTTTTTTGTTTGTTTTCGGTAGTTAAGATATCAACGCAATTTAATTGGAGTGCAATATTTTTCAAACAATTAACGGAATATGCTAAAACCTTTGAAAGTATCACTTTTGAATAGAGTATACAAAATCTGACATTTATAGTGAAACCACGCACTAGTATTTTGATGTGTTTATGAATCAACTTTTTTTATCTAAATATTCACCACAATATGAGAAATCTCGGTGTATTACTTTCTAACATTTACAAAATAATGCTTATGATGACGCTTATTCAAAAAAAATTGGAAAGGAATCCCAACAAACTATTAAAAAAATTATTCCTAATTGCTTAGTAGTTACACAACAATCTTAGCATAGTATAATCCTACGAGTGTCAGTCTTCAGTGTTATTAGAGATATGTGGATAATTGTCACTTTCCAAATACCCAAATCATGGAAGGATACATTTTCTTGAGGTACCTAAAAAAGAAACCGAACTCTTAGTGGTCTTGGAGACTGAAAAATGTAAATAGAGAGAAAAAAACAACAGTTTGAGACTGGTAGCACAGATATTTTGCCTGTCTGCATAGGTTTGGGCACCCGGATAGTACTCCAGCCCTAACACAAATCAATGATAACTACTACTGGCCACATTATTATTGTGTGGGGCATGCGTATTTGGTGCCCACTAGTACCAATGTTTACATGTTAAAATAAATCAGTGATAACTACTACTGTGGTTATCGATTTGTTAACACCTTATTTTCGACGCAGAAGACCGAGATCAGCTGGCCGAGCTGAGATGTGCTACCTTTAAAGATGATATTTTCTAATCTCCCCATTCGTTGTAAGAAAGAAGCATTGCTACAGAAACCGGTTGTTTGAAGGAGACACTTTTCTGCTGACACACACCAATACAGTCGGCAGGATAACTTTCTTCTCGGACATGAAGTTGCTGCTTTGAAACTTATAATTCTCCAACAGACAAGCCTGGGATGATAAGATTTAAAGGGATAAGTGTTCCAGCCAGCATAACTCGATTAGGTTAGTGATATCCAAGGCCGAACACCACAGCAAGGTAGCAGCCCCAATCGGGGTTCTATAAGTGCAGTTATAATTGTTATTGAATGTTTTATAAATAGCAGATTTGCTTGAAAAACATGGCTGATATTGATCACTAGTATTATGATGAATTAAGAGTTCAATCTGTATGATAATAATATCAGAAAAAAAAGGCAAATCAGTAAAAACGTTCAACAATCTTTTTTAAATGTAATATTGAATACCGAAGATATTGAAACTTACCCTAATCAATGCAAAATCTTTTAAACGACCACTGGTTATACTTGAAGCCTCATCTAGCAAGGTGTATTGAAGATAGTTATCCAAATGCCCACAAACTGTTTCTAACTCATCCAAATTTATACAAAATTGCGTAAGCCTGGGTAATTGACGTAAAAATGAACGAACGCCCGAAGTTAAAACTGTATTTAAACATTGACTGAATAGGAAATTTGTAGCACGATTAATTGTATCCTCCAGTTCTGTATAAGCTAAATCCATATTTTCACAGAACCGATAACACAAATTGATGTATTCACGAACAGTTCGATAAATTTTAGGCACCATCCATGAAAAGCACAACTGTTTAGGAAATGGAAGTTCAGAAAATTCGACTGTATCTCCTGGTGGATACATTTCAAGGAATTCAGCTAACTGTTCCGAATTTGATATTTTAATTGTTTCATAGTTATCTACAGCAA
Source organism: Schistosoma rodhaini (assembly GCA_944470415.2). Taxonomy (NCBI): domain Eukaryota; kingdom Metazoa; phylum Platyhelminthes; class Trematoda; order Strigeidida; family Schistosomatidae; genus Schistosoma; species Schistosoma rodhaini. The sequence continues at coordinate 34,847,090 of OX104037.1, forward strand.
TTATTGCTTCAAATCTAGATGAAATGTGTCAGTATAAAAAACTTTCATTTGAATAAGAAATGCTATATAGAACAAATACAATGATAAGGTCATTTTGAAAAAAAAGTTCAGACTTACTGAAATATTTATCTTCAAAGAGACTGGACGCACCATAACTCGAAAAGATTGAAGTTGAGATTATACCACTGGACACCGGCTAATTCTAATGAGTAAACGTTCACCGCCAGAACTAAATGCCCTAGGTTCGATCCTCAGTGGGATTGTGAGTCGGCACAGCTCTAAAGTCTCATATTAGGATAGAAAAGCTGAATGACTAGCTACTGTCTGCCTCGCTGCTCAATGCAGACCTACACAAGATCAGGATATAGCTCGACCCATGTAGTCTGAGGCATGTCGGTAGACACCGACTTTTTAAGTAAAGTCTACATAATTTGTGCATTTCATAGTCGGAGACGTTAGACCAATATAGAGCTCTACCATATTCTATGTCGCTTATTACTGAGTGACTGAATCTGAACATTGATAATGAGATATTGATGCTAACAATCTTAACACACAATGATGGCGAAGGTTGAAAATTTCATAATGTCAAAATTTATCTACATAACTTAATTTCTGTTTCATATGAGATGATTTTGACAAGTAGATATGTGATTAAATCATTTAGAAATTGTACCCGTTAGAAGACATAAGATATTTGAAAACGACTTTGATTTTTGACAGTGTAAATAGAAAATACATGATATACTAAGTATTTGTCTTGACAGTTTACCTGAAGTAGAATATTGTGCCATATATGTTTATTTTGGGTTAAAAATGGCATTCAATAATTATGAATAAAAACAGCAGATTACTCCTGAAAAGTTAACGAAAACAAAACGGAAGTGATATGGTGAAAATTTACAGCTAAGGCGAGTGATTTTAGCGGAATTCGGCCCCATCAACTGACAGAACGAAACCCCATCAAAATAAAGTAGAAATAAGAAATCTTGATACAATGGTCCATATAGAGCCATAGAGATTCAAGAAAGATATTTCAGAAATTAAGTTGCTGTAAAATTATTTTTGAAGTCTTATAGAATGTACGATCAGAACATTCCGTTCTTTTTGAGACTCGTGATCTGGATACACCTGTATCTTAATGCCGATCTTCAGACTGAGACTAGAATCCAGAATCTTTGACTTCAAACGACAACGCGTTATTCCCTGGGTTACTGAGTTCGGATAGCCACTAACTTATTAAACAGATATCATGTTGTATATCATTACGGTGAATCTATAAATATTGCTGAACGACTTTAACATTATAACCCGTTTTAGCAAAGCAGAAAGCAACAAAAGTAAATGAATAATTTCTAATAGAAAATGAAATTTACTGAGAATATATAAGACTATTTCTAAGTGGACTATAGAAACTCTAAGGCTAACACATAAAATCTAGTATCCTAACCTTGATTCTAACACTATAGTTTCTGCAATTAGCATACATTGAAACGAAACACCAATGCATTTCGTATTTTTTAAAAATAAGTTTACTATTATTTCATTTTCAGCATTCACGCATTGGTATTTTCCTAAATATTACAACGCTTTGTAAATACTGCTATATTTTCTTTGGCGAAATTCGTCGTAATGCGATCCAACCGTTGAATTCACACTTGATCAGTTGATCACAGAGATTTTCAAACTGATCATTGATCGACAATATAGATTTTTGTATCATTGAGATGGAAATATTAAATCCCAAGAGAAAGTGCCTGCTTTCCACGAACAGATAATACAATTAAGCAAAAATTAGAGACATATTTGTCAGGATTGACTAGAAACGAATCACTGACATTATTATCATTATTATTACTGTAGGATTTCTCATTGTTTTTTTCGATCGCTTTTTTCTTTTTCAACATGACAGTGTGGCAAAAATCTATTTACGAAAGTGTATGTGTGGTTACACATACATAAGAAGGAGAAATCGTGGTCTGCAAGTAACGACAGTTGGGCGCGTACCTAAGTGGGCTACAGAAACAAACTGAATAGGAAAGAGTTAAACTGGATTTTAATAAATTTCATTTTTCAAGCCACAAATCCTATAAACCAATTAGACATGGATTTACTTCTAAGTAAATCTCAATCAACTATCCCAAATCTAATTAGACTGACTAAATCATAAATAGATAATTGTCAAGGAAAACTGATCAACTTAATTGAACTACACACCCAAGCATTATTTACATTAACAGAAATGTCTACAGTTTACTGTTGTCTCCGAAGATTAAATTATCGGTAACTTCTATGAACTATTTATAAACTGTTATATATATATATATATATATATATATATATATATATATATATATATGGCTGGGACACGTGTTACGTATGCCCAACCACCGACTGCCCCGACGTGCAATGTTTTATGATGTAAGAGTAGGTTGGAAGAAAGCTAGGGGTGGCCAGACCAAAACGGGGCACAAATCCACGAAGTCAATGATAAGTGGACTGAACCATGTTGGTAGGTGTAGACTACCTGGTTGGGATCCGTGAAATGATAACAACTGATGGTTAGAGACCTTTAATGGCATGGCTCAAAATCGTTTGCAATGGCGAAGATGCATCCACTGTTTGTGTTCTACCAAATTCTTATCGTCTGAATTCTTCATGTCTCAATCCTTTTTCTCTTTTCAAAAATATCTCACTGTATTATACTCCTTCAATTACATCTTCAAACCCTAATCTTTCACATAATGCTTATACTCTTACTACTTCTACCACTATGGAATTTGAATCGACAACTGCATCTCTGTGTTGATGTGGTATGGCAACTCGAACTGATGTACGTACGTCAAAGTTCTACGTTGTGACTGATATATATGTATATATATACATATACTCTTATTAACTATTAAGTAACTAGATTATATATATCTTTATATTTATTTTAACATAAGCTTTCATTTCACCTATTGGTTAATATTATACGATTTTTCTTAAAGTATTTCCAATCTATTAGTTACAGTCTCTCGCACTCACAGCCACCTTTGACTTGATCTGGTATAATAATTATTTTTCATTTTATGGTGTGATGAGATCTGATATACTTGTATATAAACCACTTATGTCTGAAATATACGATCCATATAGTGGAGGCTGATATTTGTGTTTTGAAATGAACCGGTTGCGTTACCCGAGAAGTTATTACACAGAGGACCAATAAGAACTCAGAGTTGACTCCAAGGGTGCTTGTGTTGATCAACGCGTCATTAGTTTAGAACAGTGACAAGGTCATGTGTGTCAGTGGTCTGACTGGAGACTTTGTCACATGATATTTGACGGCGATTAGGGTATAATATTTGCCATATTAAATTCATCAGTTTTTGCTGCACTGTCATGTTGAAAAAGAAAAAAGCGATCGAAAAAAACCCTGAGAAATCCTACAGTAATAATAATGATAATAATGTCAGTGATTCGTTTCTAGTCAATCCTGATAAATATGTCTCTAATTTTTGCTTAATTGTATTATCTGTTCGTGAAAAGCAGGCACTTTCTCTTGGGATTTAATATTTCCATCTCAATGATACAAAAATCTATATTGTCGATCAATGATCAGTTTGAAAATCTCTGTGATCAACTGATTAAGTGCTGGACTCCTACATCTTTAGATAATCAAAGTTGTTGTAGAGTCAAACTGTTGTATATTGTGTATCGATTTCATATTCTTTAATGGAATTCGAGAAGTATATTAATTTTTAAGCATTTCAAATCAACGGTTACGAAATAACCCTGATATAATCTTGTTCAATTATTTATGTTCTAAATGAATTTTTTTAAAAAAAACTAAGGATATTAAATATAAATTACGCGAGACTATGATTTATGGACGAACAATACAGATACACGATGACAGGTCTTGGATTTCGGTGAGAAATTCATTCATCCGTTTGGTTAAACAGAGTTTTAATATTTTAACTGATGTCAGCTCGTGATGAAAACTCTAAATCTAATTCCGAACCCTAGCTGTCAACTGTAAATTTTAATTCAAATTTCTCACGTTGGTTTATAACCCTCATTTAGTCCTAGTTAGTAGGTGGACATTTTGAAAGTCACTTTAGCCTCGCTCAAAGGTCGCCCATAAATAATAGTCAACATACATTTCGAGTATATGTGTTTGTTTTTCCCCCAAAAAATTGCAGATAAACGTTTCATTTCTATTAGCTATTACAGGTTTCAAGCACATAATTCCACACAACTTTACGCATCATTCAGATTCTTCAAATGAAAAGTGAAAAAGCATAGTTAATAAGATGACTTAAGAACACTTAGTTTATCTTTCTTTCTGCTAAAAATAGTAGGTTTGACATGTAAGGAAAATCGCAGTTAATTTTTTTGTATTCATATTTACTCATTGATCTCTGATGGTACCTGATTGGTTAATTTGCTTTTAGTTTACTACATATCTCAATGTAATATTTGTTGCTATGTCTACAGATTTGATTATTAATTATGATTTTAAATTTTGTAGGGAATATAAAAGCTCTTCCGAAATTTTCATTTTCCCACTCTCTCTTATTTGTGTATACATTATTAACATTGAAGTGTTATAGTGTATTGGTCATCCGACTTATCTAGTTCGTATAGATTCTGATTTATATTCGAAGGATATTCTAATCGTTTATAACTCGTAACTACAAGTATACTGCGCAGCAGTTCACTCTGTTCTAATTTACGGCTGTGAAACATGGCCATTAATAGTGGAAGATACTCATAAGCTACCAGTATTTGACCATAGATATCTTAGAAATATTGCTCGCATCTGCTGGGATCCCCGGGTACGTAATAGTGAAGTTAGACACAGAGTATTAGGGAATGATGGTAAATCAGTTGACGAGGTCATGAATCTTCATCAACTGAGATGGTTGGGCCACGTGTTACGTATGCCTGAACACCGATTACCACGACGCACTATGGTGACTAGTATTGGCGATGGTTGGAAGAGAGTTAGGAGCGGCCAAACCAAAACATGGCATCAGTGATTGAAGTCACTAACTTCTAGCCTGAGCCATGTTGGCAGATGCAGACTACTTCGTTGGATTCCGTGTGACTATCGTAACCAATGGTTGGAGACTCTAGGTGACATGGCTCAGAATCGATCACAATGGCGTAGATGTATACACTCTTTATCTTCCCTTAAACCTTGAGATTAAAATTGCTTCATAACGTTCCTCCTTCCTATACTATATCCTTATATACAACCTATCTTTTATATACTACCACTACTAAATTAACTACTTCTATGAATTCGGTGTTCATCTTTTTGTGCTAATGAGGTATAGCAACTTGGACCGATGTATAAATATGCCTGATCCTACGTTGTAGCTGACTGACGTAACTATGGTGGCTTATTGCGAAATAGAACGATAAAAAATCCATTATACTTAGACGCTTAAATAATAGACTATCAACTTTATATGTTTCATAGAAAGAAATTTTTTCAAATCAATTTCACTTACTTAGACTTCCATTGACTAGCTAATAGTCTATGATAGTATCGTTGAACAATACCAATTGTTTCATTTAAACCAGTTATTGGGAAGCCTAAATTTTGCATAGTTCTTTCAAAAATAATTAAATAATCTTTTAATTTAATTAAATCATTTGGTGAATCACATGATTTTGCATTAATATGTACAAAATCTATTAAACGATTCACTGTATGTACCCATAATTCATCTAAATATGTTTGATAAAATACTGATGAACCAGATAATGTATGACGAATAAAATCATCAACTACAAAAAATCCACAAATTCCACTGAAAAATTCACCATAATTACGCATTTCAACCTAAGGATAAGAAAGAGAAGATAAAATTGAATTATGAGAAATAAACGGATGTTAAACAAGTTTCTTAGATTTTTATTTATTTATTTAAACACATACATATTGGTACAAAAGGGCACCAGATACATATGCGTCACACAAAACAATGAAAGTAGGAAGAGAAGGGATGAAAAGATAAGGGGGACTGAAATGTACAACCAGAAGAACTCTCTCAGTTAAGAAAGTTATAACCATTCTTCATTGAGAAAGTAAAAGAAAGTTACAGCAGGATCACCACTGGCTTCTGTTCTGAGCCATATCTTATAACGTCTCTAGCCACTGTGTTGCATCATCTCTCGGACCTCAGCCAGGGAGTCGTGAAGGACCAACAGAAGCTAGCCCTTTGCAGCTTTCTTTCATTCCACGACACCATGTTATACACTGACCACCTCTCCGCTTTTTCCAACCAGTCCCAGAGTCGGCAAATAATGCACGACGTGGAATTCTCTGGGACAACATTTGTAGAACATGTCCAAGCCACCGAAGTCGGTGTTTCAAGATGGTGACACCAATTGAATTATCGCCTCTGCACCCGAACATACGATGCCGAACCTCTGCATTACTAACATGGTGTTGCCACTGGATGTCAGCAATCCTTCGGAGTGTTAGGATATTCACAGGAATATCCCAAAAATTATCTCGAATGTAAAGTGGTATCTTTTCAGACTCTTCACATAATTCGCATGTTATTTCCTATTGGCCATTATTTACAGTTGTCCTAACTATGACTTTCACGTGTCGTTTTCCTACTGGTCAATTTTGAGTTGTCCTAATTATAACCTTTACGTGTCCTTCCTTTCCATTGGTTACTGTTAATAGTCATCTTAACTGTACAAATATGCCTTGTCTGTAAATCATTTTTGACCTGCTTCTGACCCCATAAACAATTCTTATTCAACGGCTGTGTTCTGATTTACTGGAGGTTGGGGAAAAGTATTGGGGTCGTACTAGGATATCTGAATTTGGTCAACCGGTAGAATTTCGTGTAGTCTTATCGCGATACGCAACATTTAGCGATATAACACGGAGACAGAGAGTTGTCTAACATCCTCAACTCGGAGAGGCCAGGTTTCACAAGCATAGAGCAAAACTGCTCTGACCGACGCGTTGTAGATCCGACCTTTTACAGCCAGACTAACATCACGAAGGTGCCAAAGATGGCCCAGATTGGCATAAGCCGCTCTGGCTTTCATTATACGTGCATCGATCTCATCACTCTCGCCACCACCAGTACTTATGTAGCTACCTAGATACACGAACTTCTGAACTACTTCAATCTGCTCACCATCTAGGGTGAGTACAGGATTAGAATCCTACCAGTCTTGTAGGAGTACTTTGCACTTGGAGGGTGCAAAGCACATACCGTACTTGCGGACACGGATTGCCAACTGATTAATTGCGGATTGCATGCCTTGGGCATTATCGCACAGTAAGACAATATCATCCGCATACTCGAGGTCGAGAAGTCGTTCTCCAGGCAGCAGATTCACACCGCCATTGCTTTCATCCATCAGAGCTGTTTCCAGAATGTCATCGGTGGCTGGCAGTGTAATCTAGGAGGTGCGTTTCATTCTATTTGCGATGAACCTATTTCTCAGTAGCTGAATGGGTATCTATATGAAATTAAGTGCTATTATATTCTCTTCAATTCAGAAAAATTATTACTACTAATCGAAAGTGATTATAATTTGTCTGGTACTTGAACCGTATATTAATACACGTAAATTGAATTCAAAATAGAAATGTTTATGGTAACATATATCATACAGGATCATTATTTACGGTGTACTGGAATACTAGACAGGCAGATAGATTATAGACAGGTGGTACATGGCACAAATATGTTTTGATTCAAGTAACCACATTTTACATACACTACACAATGGCACAATGAGAGGAAAGAAGTGAAAGAGGAATGCTATTTAAAGCTGTGAAAAGACGATAAAAAAAGTAGTGAACAAACAAACCGAAGTAACAGAGGAAAGTAAAAGTAATACTGTATTTAAGACTTAGAGGAGAATAACAAAATAGCTAGTTAATAAGTCTAACGATTATTCGTTTGAAGGATATATATATATATATATATATATATATATATATATATATATATTACTATAGTTATCTGAGCAGTTCGAAGTTGGATAAAACCAACAGTTTTTAAAAATATGTGACTAGGCTTACAGCAAATTTATAAATATTACGATCAATTGTTTGTGAAAATAATTCAAACTGAAATTAGTTGTCATTATGATAAAAAATCACTTGAAGAACCATTGAGAACAATTTAAAGTTGGTTAATTGTTTCATCTTATTCAGCAACTATAAACTAGGATCCAACAACACTTTAGTGTACTTCATATTTCTAGATTACGTTAGCTGGTGATCAAAACTCAACATTGAATGTGTTCATGAATTAGTTTCAAAGGATAAATTATAGGCCAAACAATATTTGTATTAAAAAGGAACGAATCGAGCGAAGAAATTTCTTTTCAATTAGTTTTTCATCATGGCTCTACACTAATATATATATATATAACATAATTCGAAAGGAATTTTGACGAATAAACATAAGGAAGCTCTAAGAAAACTTAAAACTAATGACAATTTATTAATCACTAAACCAGACAAAGGTTATGGGATAGTACTCATGGATAAAAACAACTATATAAACAAGATGAAAGCCCTTTTAAATGATCAAAGTAAATTTCAGAAACTAGTAGTGAAGAATGACTTGGCAGACAAGATTGAAAAGCAAATAATAGATTCGTTGAAACAAATCAAACAACAGGGTTTCATCTCAGAAAAAGTGTTCGAAATGTTAAAACCTACAGGAACGAGAACACCAAGGCTATATGGCTTGCCAAAAATACATAAAAGTGGCTTGCCCCTTCGACCCGTTTTAGATATGAATAACTCAGCCTACCACACTATAGCAAAATGGTTGGTGCAAATTCTCAAACCGCTCCACAAAGAAATTGTTAAACATAGTGTCAAGGATTCTTTTGAATTTGTCAACAATGTAAAAAATCTATCGCTTAAGAATAAATTTATGATATCATTAGATGTAACGTCCCTATTCACCAACATTCCTCTACTTGAAACGGTAGATTTTATTTGCAATGAAATAACAGAGAGGAACTTAGAAACGGTAATTCCCGTATCCGCAATAAAACAGCTAATTCTTAGATGCACAATGAATGTTCAATTCCGATTCGACAATGAGTATTATAGACAATTAGATGGGGTAGCCATGGGGTCACCATTGGGCCCTATACTGGCAGACATTTTTCTGGCAAAACTAGAAAATGGTCCACTCAAAGACACAATTAGCCATCTAACATCATATTGTCGCTATATAGATGATACCTTCATAGTATTAGAGAAAGAACATGAAAAGGAGAACATCCTTAATATATTTAATAATATCCACCCATCAATTACGTTTACACTAGAAGAAGAACAGAATGGTAGTATATCGTTTTTAGATGTCCAACTAACCAGAAGAATAGACGGAACATTAAAAAGAGGATTACATAGAAAATCTACAGTTGGACAGTACACTCATTTCTATAGCGCAGTACCAATGAAATACAAAAGAAACCTAATAAAGATCCTTACTCATCGTGCTAGAATGATTTGCTCTGACGACATTATTTTAGATGAATTGGCTAATATTCGAAACTTGCTTAGTAAGAATGGGTATCCAATGAAATTCATCGACAAACACATGACGGAGACGAAAAGAAGGACAAAGTTACCTACTGTTCCGAAGAAGGTACTGTTCATAAAGTTACAATTCTTAAATGATGCTACTGAAGAAATCTTGACACAGAGGTTAAGAAGGGCAGTACAGAAAACATTTAATGCAGCCCGACTTAGTACCGTCTTCTACAACCGCCCCACAATAAGAACTGTTAATAAAGACAGATTGCCTGAATTCGCCACATCTATGTGTATTTACCAATTCAACTGCTCCTGTGGAGCCAGTTATATAGGGCGTACAATTCGGCAAGTTCGTCAACGAATAACAGAACACCATCCGTCATGGTTGAATAAAGGACAGATAAAGGGGATTAAGAGTTCTATTCTCGCTCACTTGGTGGACACAGGTCATCATGTTGAACTGAATAAAGCTTTTAAGGTTATCTACCATATTCCATCAAATTTGCCACATGGTTTACGAGCTCGTCTATTGCACATAGCTGAAGCCATCGCAATTCATATCTACAAACCGAACCTATGTATCCAAAAGAAGTTTGTACAACCACTCTCGCTACCTTGGCCATCGGTATAGCGGAGTTTGTAGCATAATTTCGGTAAACAATTATCTTATTTCTTCCATTTTTTGTATTTTGTATTTTACTTATTCTCTTCATTCGTCTCTTGATTCTTACATAATTACTATATTACTGACCATTCATCAAAATTTTTAGTTCTTACTTCTCTTTTTTATATATTATGCAACGTAGCAACAGCTTGATTTTCGAATAACTACTTTGATTAGTATTAATCCTTCTCTTCCAATTAATGTTAGTTTATAATCGATGTCATTATATAATCATTACGTAACGTATCTACTCCATGAGTGTTATTTAATTATTGTAAATCATAGAGCCATGATGAAAAACTAATTGAAAAGAAATTTCTTCGCTCGATTCGTTCCTTTTTAATTAACAAATGTCAAAATGGGAATTTTCACTTTATTAAAATATTTGTATTGTTATGACATGTACATCATGATGTCAAAAGTATTTCATACAAACTGACCCATTACAATTTAGGCTTACTACATTCTAATTTTCGTCACGAAGTTCAACCCTTTAAAATGATACTCAGTATGTCTATTATTTTATAAAGTATTCAAATCGGAAATAACATCAAAGAAAGTCTAATTTTTATCATTCAATGTTTGAGAACATTTTTTTACATGTTGTTCACAAGTGAACAATTGTCTTGCCAAATATTTAGGTAAAAGCATTTAGGGAGATTTCTACTTACTGACACTAAATAGACTAAAATGAAAATTAGGGAAAATCAATCGTCACATTCTCGCTCGTCTAATATTTCTTTATCATTACACTTCACTCGACTCGTCCCAAATCAGAACATGGACGAGAAAAAAACATAAAATACTCCAAATAACCAGGGCAACAATGGGTGCAATAATAAACATAAGGGTCTACATAAAATCCACAGCAGAAGCTTTCAGAATATTCTCGATTCATCTACTAGTACTGACTGGTTTAAAAAGGATTAATCAGAACATCCCGATTTGTACTTAACTTGAACAAGCAATTATCAGGATTTAATCATGCTAACATTAAGTTATATAGTTTATGGGTTCATGACTGGTCAACAGTGTCAACCCTTATGCGATACACGATTGGTATTATAAAATTACCGTGTCAAAATTCCATGTTTTCCATCATTTTATGTAAGGTCAATTTTAGATACAGTGTAACCATCATCCAGTCGTTTCACATGGATCAACTTGTCATACATTTTTCATTGGAAAGAAATATAAGAACATATTCAATATGTTTGAGACTTCTAACGTTTAAAATGGTTTAGATAAGCAAAAATCAAAAGAGAATAATACCTAAACTGTACACGGAATGTAAGTTTGTTAAATGAAACTTCAAATTTAATTTACAAAAACTAATAATGGTTTTTGTAATAATAAATAATATAGAATAAAATGAGAGTTTGGAAATAACATCATACACTAATTGAATGTGACCAAATTGTAATTAGCATTCAGAAGCGATGAGGCAACACTGTCAGAACTAAGAAGTTGGACCAACATTATGTGTTTAAGAATGTTATTTCGTTTAATCGAGAAGGACCTTAGATTCATAATTTTAATTTAATAAAACATTTTTGTAGAGTATAGCAAAAGATGGGTTGTAACTTCAGTTTACATTTTATAACAACACCACATTAGACAAGAATGTGGCTCCTGAGACGTCTTTTCCTAGAATTTAAAATGCTCATCCAGCCGCGATGAAATATAAAATGATGTGACAACTGAAAAACCAAACTTCTAAGAACTTGCAGAGATGCTTTGAACGACCTAAGATTGATATATCCGAAATTCTCTAAAATTTTGAATGACCCCAGTTCGCATATTTATTAAGCAGACTACATACAACTACACTACCACCAGGGGAATAATGATAATAGAATAGAGAAAGAGAAAATAGGCAAGAAAAGAAAGGGTAGTGGAATGTTGCTACATCACTGTGTATGACTTCGAACCATACTACCTCGAGATATTACGAAGCATCGATTTCTATCGTCTTTATGATTACAGTGGAGTGTAATTATTTTAGAAGAAAAGTAAATTATACCACAGATTAGTAGGCAACTGGCAGGAAACTTTATACCCATACTTTATGTTAGCTAACTTCTATCGCAATAAGGTGTATCACCATTTTGAAGTAATCAGGATTAATTCACGAGATTGAAAATTGAATCATCAAAATTCATTGGTAAATACTTTAGTATTGAACTATTTAAGTCACATAATAAACTTGACATTAAACATTATTCCATCAGTATTAAGAATTAAATAACATATAGTTGATTAATATTTAACGATTTATTAATACATTCTAGTGACAATGATTATTAACAATATTGACCAATGAATTATAACAATAAAATTTATTTTATTTATGAATGCTTATCAAAAATATCACGATTAATACCTAAACTATGAGAATTCTACTTCAAATGACAGGGTAACTAACACGTTTTATTAAATAAATGGGTTCGAATCATGCGAGGCAGGATCATGGATGGGCACTGCTGAGGAGTCCCACAATAGGATGAAATGGAGGTCCAGTGCTTTTAGGTTTTCCATAGTGGTCTAGCTATTTCTATATACAGTTTTATAATATACTCTTGTGAGACAGTAATTTTGCATTGGTTTTCAGGATAACCAGACAACATAAAGACTTTCAAGTGACAACCAAAACAGTACAGCTTAATCCTGTTTCGCAGGAGAGCCAAGCACCTCCCCCTTGTTTAACCAAAACAGTACAGCTCCATTCCGCCTAACAGGAGAACTAGATACCACATAAACTTCAACGCTACAATCTGAATAGTACAGCTCAATCCTATGGCGCAACCACACGGGTACCAAGTAGCCTGATGGACCATTCGTATACAAATTCACATCACCTGTATAACTATTCCGATCGATGATCGTGTAAATCAATTATGCACAGCATGAACAGGTCACAGTTGACCTATTCAGTTTACACGACAGTCAAACTCATTACTGTTAGCAATGGCGACATTTCTTACAATGTTCCAATGACAACAGCCCTTGAGAACACTGAAAATCAATTTCGCGCATGAAAAGTCAGTAAAACTTGCTAAAGTAATGCTGAACCATCCACAATGTCAATGGCGAACCTCATATGAGACCCTCAGCTCTACATGGCAATATAGCTTAAACCGCATATAACACATATAGTTTCTATATACATAGTTCAATAAAATATGATATTATAACCATGTTCACACTTAGTAGGTAATAAAAAAAATCTTTGAATGAAATTCAAACATTAAATAATGAAAATTGAATTTATGTTTAAAAGTTATAGTATAATTGAATTTAAATAAACTCTAAATAATAACCAAGCAAACAATTTAACAACTTGTAAACAAACAATCTCTTCAATCAGATTCTATTACCAATTGAATAATAATTTTTATATGATAAACGGGGACGTGGGGGGGAGTAAGGTTACTCGTTTGACAAATGTATCATTTAAACTGGATTTTAGCATTGAATTCATATTAACTGTAGTATAATATTATAGACTATTCAGTTACAAGAATTATTACTAGGTCTTAAATATTGTAATATGTCAACTAAAATTAGATGGTTTTATTTATAGATTACATATAATTTAATAAATGTATGCTAATTAGACTGTAAAAACTATTAGAATAATAATGAGTAGTTTCAGCTTGAAAATCATAAGTTCACGTGATGATAAACAATGCTTATTTTGAGTGTAGATAAACATACATATGTATTATGTCCTACAACCGACCAATAAGCGTAGATGATCTTAAGCAACTATTACGAATCAAGAACAAGGAGGACTGATAGTCGATACTGATGCTTGATGGTTGACCCGACACTAACTAGCAGTAAACGAAGAGGAAAAATACAAGACCAATGATCATCAGTCAAAGATCGTGATTATATTTTAGACATTTATTCATGTACATATAAGACCAAAGCGCACAGTAGACTAATTGAGTAACAGCATTAAAAACCGAATAACAAAATGAATGATGGGAAAAACGGAGAACTGGGTACGAAAATAATCGGTTCCAGTTTATTAGTGGGAAAATGCCATAACAACAATGTACGGTTCAAATAGAAGCTTGTTGCTAGGGTAATACAAAAATAATAAGACCAAAATATTTATTCAACATTTAATCAATATATACATAAATAAAATCGTACAAAAATAGCTTCGAAAGTTTTCACCTCATAGTTAAATCATCTCCAACAACAATAAGCACGAAACATCACAATGTGTTTTAAATGACTAAGCGAATTCAGATAGTAAATTTTAGTGTAATAAAAAAGGTCAAGGGAGAAAAACATTTCAGTAGTGGTGTTTTTAAAAAAAGGACCAATGCATAATAAAATCAAAAGGTTTTCAATTAACAGCCTAGGTTTTGAAGAGTAACCAAGATCATTACTTCAAAAGAAGACAAGCTAAAAGAAAGGGAGAATATAATAAACATTTTACAATAATTTTCTCCCGATTATTAAAAACATATTAAAATAAAACTACTTTTCTGTAAATAACAATCCTAATGAAGGATCTTGGACTGGTACTGTGGGTTTACCTTAACGCCAAGGTATAACAGAAGAATTAAAAGGTATATCGAAAACTTACAACATTAAAGCCTTCTATAAGACAACCAGCACTCCCAGAGACGCTTTGGTTAGAATAAAGATAAGATCTCATTCACTTCTACACAAAATTATGTCCACAGATTCGGGTGTGTCGATTGTGATGCGTTCTACATTGGAGTGAGATCTCGACTTGTGCCAAGAAACACTTAAGTTACACAAAAAGACCTACTGATAATCCTGAAGAATTGGGACATTTACAGGATAAATCAGCAATAGCAGTACATACTATTTTCAATAATCACCAAATATATTAAAATTATTAAAATTCAAAAAGGTTTTTCCAACAATAGAGGTGAGCAGCCGAAGCGTTTCATATAATGCTAAATTCTTCTGCCCTCAGTAGGAAAGAAAATTTGAATACTCATTTAATCTGGACTGTTTATACAAACAACCACATTAGACCATATTTATTTCCATACAATCTACACACACACATACACCTCATTTCGACCTCACTACTTCATACTTCATATGTATACACTTTTTCATATCCACCTTCTGACGTACAAATTAATGCAGTGATAGGTCATACAAATCCGCCTTAACCAAAAATAACTTGGCATTGACATGTTCAAACCGAGTTTGGTGTTGATTACACTAAAAATATTATTCATTGTTTCCTTTGTACTATTTAAACTTGTGTTAATTTTATTTCGGTTATTTATTTACTCTGAAGTGGCTTAAATGAAGTCATGAAATGTCGGAAATATAATTTCCTACTCATGGGAATATCAAAAAAATATATTTATCATTAACTTCATATCCGATGCTCAATTTATTTAAAACTAAACATGGTACCTATATAATAAGTTGTCAAATTCGACTTGATCGTGTATTTGAATTTGAGCAACAGGATAGTATTATTAGTCTTCGAATAGACTGCATAACTTAAAGATGAGTTATATATATGAAACTATATATAGTAAATGAGTTAACATTAACCAGTATTCAAAGTTTTAAGGTTACTTGATTATTCAATGACTTTGAGATATTATTGTACATATACTGGTGAAATATTGTGTGTGGTTTTCATTTACGTAATTGTTTATCTTATATTTTATACATAACGGTTGAAACAAGTATTAGGATTCTGTGTTAGCTTAGTTGCCTAGCATTCTTTTATATTATTCAGTTGTAAAACTAATAGTGAATAAGTTAATAGATCCATACTAATGGACAATTATCAGTCATTATACATCGGTATCATTTCATATCATTAAATTAATCGACATTCTATTCATTATCTTAACGATTGAAACATACTTTTACAACTAATCGAAAACCGCAATGAATAACAATATGAATGTGATAGTTTTCTAATGCAGCCAATGAATTGTTGATAATGAAAGAAAGATTAGGTGGATCGGTTGAAGTTAGACATTAACACCGTTGGATGCCGGCTGGCTCATTGGTCGAGTGGTTGAGCGCTCGCACGCGAAACTGATAGGTCCTGGGTTCGAATTTCGGGAGCCGGGATCGTGAATGAACACTGCTGAGGAGTCCAACAATAGGACGTCCAGTTCTCTCAGGCTTTCCATGGTGGTCTAGCTTCAAGTGATTCATGATCTCAACTATTGAAAGATTATGTATTAATTTAATAATTTATTCAACTTTAATAACAAATTCAATTAGATAGTCAGTACAAGCGCTTGTAGTATCAATCGCAGAGGCTATATACGCGTGGTCATGTGAGAGCATTTCGAGAGGGAGAGCGAACTCTCCCCACTCTCGGCTGTACCAGGGCATTAAGGGGTTTATATATATATGGTTTTCCACTGTTAATGTGGTGTATGCTACAGATATATGTCGTATCACCAATCAAAATTGAAATGCCTGGAGGCAGAAGGTTAGGAAGATAGAAGAGAACGAGAACAGAGAGTGATTGGTGTGGAAACGAAGGAACAGTCAAGTCTGAGACGGTTGATTGACATTTTGAAATGAAGTCTTTACTGTATGGTTCTCAGATTTTACTAAGCGATTTTGTAATTTTGTATTCAATTACATTTAGTTGTCCCCCACTGGTATTCTTGTTCACCAAATTAGTATACATGTATATTGCAAAAACCGGAGTAACAAATACCCAAGAGTGTTCACTGATATTCATGCAAAAGTTTCTAAATTGAAATCAGATCAATGAATTGAAAAACTCAATATCTTTATAGTTTGAACATGCAGTATATATTTTATGTACCCTATTTATTATACAGCACAATAATTATTTACATAAACAATGATTGTTTGTTTAAATGTTGTACAGAATGAGTGACCTGAAATTGAATTTTTAGTATTAACAGACCAGTGAATTAACCTACAAAAAAAGTGCATTATATTCTTGTGTGAATTATTACAGTTAAAAGACTATAGTTAGTATTTAGAGTACATATTTAATAATCAAGATAAAATTCAATAAATAGAGTGATATAAACTGTAGAGACACTGGAAACTAGAAAGAAGTTGCATTTCGATATATTCCATTTTTTTCACTAGGCAACCTGATAAAACCTAAATTAGCATGAGTTTTGAATTTTTCAGTTTGCAACTAAATATTCCATCTTAAAATTAAAAAGTGAATCTTTCTGAGTGAAAACAAGTTTCTCTTTACATATTTTATGGGGTTAATAATAATCCTGTATACAGTTATTACACATAGTCTTGCCGTTTTCATGTGCGAAATTGCTCCCAATACCTTGGTACGATGAGGGTGGGGTAGTTCATTCTCTCACTCAAAGTGCTCCCATATGGCCATGCGTATACAGCCACTTACAGAGAAGTCTTACTCACTTCATTCTCTCGAACGGGGTGTCTACGAAATTGAGAGGATGAAAAGTGAATATCTGGTATTTAAACCGGCTTGATGGGTACAGAGGATCTACTGAGGGAAGTTAGAAAACCCTGACTACAATCCACTGGTGCATATGGGCTATAGGATCCTGAGGGAACGAATGGTGTGTAAACCTATTGTTGGTCACCGACGACCATGGGTTTCCTAACGCTGCTCCATTGTCTCGTGGATTACACCTCTAGGTTTAAAGCTTGGAGGGTGGCCTGCTGAGAAAACCGCCTACTTTGGTTTGAGTACTCGGACAGTATCTCAGCTCACAAATAAATCCAAAGTCAGTCAGTCAGTCAGCTACAACGTAAGACCAGGCACATTTATGCATCGGTCCAAGTTACCATACCTCGTTAGCACACATAAATACAATGATAACCGCTTTGTGTGGTACATATATATTTTGGATCCCATTTGTACAATTTTCATGTGCTGCAATAAATAGTTGTGAAATAGTGTTTTATGGGACACCATCCATCACAACAATCATTTAAGAACTATACATAATAGAATGCCAGTCAGTTTTAGCATCTACGCACCACAGGTGTGTCTGTTGGTCATTGTCAGTCAGTCAATCAGATACATACAACAAAAAACCTGACACGTGCATCGGTTCAAGTAGCCATACCGGCATTAGCACAGTGAGATAAAATTATTTCAAGACAAGTTCCAAAGTAATAGGAGTGGTAGCCGAATCAGTATTAGTCGAAAAGAATAGGTGTGGAAAAATAAGGTGTAGGATTTCGAGATTCAGTTTCTCAACAAAAACAGAGTGGATATATCTGCATCACTGTAGATGATGTCGAGCGATGTCACCCAGAGTCTCTAACAACTAATTACCATAATCATATAGAGCCGAAGTAGGTAGTCGATAGCTATTCACATGGCTCGGTCCAATTGTCAATCACTCCATAGACTAGTACAATTTCTTGGTTTGGCCGCCTCTAGCTTTCTTTCAGCCTACTTGTGCAACAGACAACATTACCTACCGAGGTAGGCAGTAATTGGGTATACGTAATACGAGTGAATTATTGCTAATAACATAAGTTGTTTGAGAGTAAAATTTGAGCAAAAGAAAAAGAAGTGAACACACAATATGCACTTGAACAAGTAAGCAGTTTACAGGTCCTTCGGTTTATACCATGACATTTCTACATTTTTAACGATACAGTAAACTCTTTCTTATAGGGCCTAAACTTTTAAAAACTACAAATAAATTTTCGTTTTCATTGATATATCAACAGGGATCAGTCCGTTTCAAATGAAACCAATAGATTAATCTCATAGAAATCTACTCAACGAAACTATAATAGTCAGCTTACTAGTAACTTGCCCCAATATATTCCTAAAACTTTGGTGAGATATTGTAACTTGTTAATTTGAGACACATCGGAAGTGAAACAGTTGCCATCACTAGGATTGAAAGATCGCTGCTCTATATAACAAATTGAGTAAAGTTGCAATTGTGCCAGCAGACATTGACTCAGTGGTTTTAATGGTTAAGCGTTTTCCGAGAGACGTGAAATTTCTGCTTACAATTACGAATGGATGCGTACTGCTAAATAGTTTAAAACAGTTGTCTAATGCTCTGCTTCATCATTTTTACTTCCCAGTAGAATTCTGATATCTGGTGCTCAGATTCTAATGGAATCGATAAGTTATTCATCAACTATATATCTTAACAAGATAGACTGATGCTAATCTGAAATGTGAAAATTAATGTACAATTCACTAGCTAGCTGATAGTCATCATCATCATCATCATCGTCATACACCTACACCTATATGTTAGGGGGAAAAAACGGACCATTTTCACAGAAAATTGTTTATTAACAAGCAACTGAATTATATAACGTCATATACTTCTTTTTGAGAGAAAAAAGTGCTTAAAATGAAGCAAACTCACCATTGAGACTAATATTCATAATCAAGCATGTGAATCGGCTTGAACTATGTTTTTATTTTTGTATAAACTAATTTCACTTTCATAAGTGTAATGTGGCTATTATTATTATTATTATTATTATTATTATTATTATTATTATTATTAGTAGTAGTAGTAGTAGTAGTAGTAGTAGTATACATGTGATGCATTCTAAATTATTCTCCACAAAACACAATGCATTATAAGATACCAATAAAATATGATTCACATGCTAGTTATTATAAGTGTTTTAATGTAAGGTAACCATTGAACTGAGTACATACAAACACATAGTACCAATAAATGACCTTCAGTTGATTAATTCTCAGTAAATCATTGAGCTGTGAGCTTGTTAGACAGAAATTTTTAATCACTTTTTAACTAAAAATAATTCTAATAACATGATAAAATAAGAGATTATATTTGTATCCAGAAAGTGATAATGACGATAGCTAAAGATAGGGTCAATGATGTATGTTTCTTTCTATGCAGTTCTCCGCTAGCTAAATTATACATATACTAAAAAGTTTTAGTTTTCTCATTTAAACTTAAATACAGCAAGGTCAACGATTCACTATTGATTGGATTATTTAAAAATCCGTTGAATCATGAAACAAATATTTCCGAAATACCACTACTGTTCAAGATGAATATACTAATAAAAGGAAGGACATCCATGATTAAACAATGAACTATACAACAGTATCTCTATGAAATTAAAGAAAATAAAACGATAATCCAACCGGAATCTAGACATTGCTTTTTTTTTCATTTTGATAAAGCTTACAAGAAAACAACTACACAAAACTAATTATAATTTTTCTTATGATAATCGAAAGTGAACTTAATATAGGGGATTTGTTGAGGTTTAAAATTGTAAAAAATAAACTAATTTAATAGAATAAACAAATACGTGATTCCGCCATTTTACCGTCCGCACGAGGCTACAGGAAAGATTTGGTCAGTCAGTCATAAACAACGTAGATTGTGACACAAATATTCATTAGCCCTGGTTATAATATTGCATTAGCAAGACGATATGGAATCAACAAGTCGAATAACAAAAGACAGAAATAATTTATTAATTATGATAATAAGGGTAAACATCGAGAATATGGTTGTAAAAGACAGAATGAGAAGGTACGTATAAGTAAATACCAGAACTAAGATATGGAGTGACATAAGTAAGGAATGCATCAAAGATATTGTAACCTACTATGAGACATGTCACCCGATGTCACCGACCAATGATTGTATTCATTATGTGGACTAAAGTCAGATAGTCTGCATTTATCGACGTAGATCAGACCAACAGTTAATAATCCCATGGACCAGCTTTACGTTTTCGTTGGTCAACCCCATAAGCTTTCTTTGAACATACCCGACTGTAGGTGCTACCTTGACGTGGTGGTCGGGCTTGTCTATTGTGATGACCTAGCCGAGCTATATTGGCTGGAACATATGTTCCTGTACGTTCTACCATTCCAGGCAGGTCGACTATAGAACGGTGAGACTAAAAACAGTAACTGAAGGTCTGAGGGCAAAGTCGTACTGCTGACTGTAGAGAAGTGTGACGGCAGTAAGGTGTTTCCCTCGGACAACCGGCATCTGCAGCGATGCTGCCTTCTCTCAAAGAAGGAAGGGGTTAGAAAAGGTCGACTCTAAAAATGTCACATCTTGCCTTACCTCACAGATTTCCGTCTCCAGCGGTAAAGCCCTTTGAAGAACGGAGCTAACACGTCGAAAGCCTCTCACAAAAAAGCCGTGCGCGACCGGCCTCAAGCAGTTGTCCCTTGGACTCTGCGGTCACGCTTCCAGGTTGTTAAGACCAACATTATTCCAACTTTCTTTTCAGGTCCCTTAAGAAAAACCCTTCTACGGTGTGGACAGCCGGGAAGTTATATTATCCCTCATATCCATGACAGCACACGAGACCAAGTTGGTCACAATCAAATCCTTCCTACACCTAATAATTCTCTTATCTCCACGACTGACCCCTATGCCCCAAATGCCCTAGTACGGCCGAGAGTGGGGAGAGTACGCTCTCCCTCTCGAAATGCTCTCATATGGCCACGCGTATATAGCCTCTGCAAGGGAAGTCCTACTTACTGCCTTCTTGCACCACGGGTGTTGTTTACGAAATTAAGAGTACGAAAAGACGTCAGAAAGACGCTGCAAAGGAAGCCTCTTAGGATTCTACTTAGTGATAGGCAAGCTAAAAATATATTTCAGGAATAACTAGAAAAACAGTTAGGCAGCCCACTGAGGCAGCATGGAATGATATCCGAAAAGCTGTGAAAACAGCAGTGATATCCGCTAGTAAGGTAAGCCATAAGGTTAGGGAGAAACACTGGATGTAATTCCATCTGACTGGTCCCAATCACTGATTGTGTCAGTCTATAACAAAGGATAAAAGTCCTCTTGTGACAATCACAGAAGAATCAGTTTGACTAACATAGTGTCTAAAATATTGGCTTCAATAATATTTCGACGCCTAATCAAAGCTCGTGAAGAGCAGACTAGAGAAAACCAGGCTGGTTTTCGGTCTGGACGTGGTTGCATAGACCAGATATTCACCCTACGTCAGGTCCTAGAACATAGACACAAATTCAGACGTCCCACAATAGTAGTATTTCTTGACCTTAAGGCGGCATTTGACTCCGTTGATCGTGAGGTTCTATGGCAATGTTTGTCACTGAAAGGAGTACCAAAGAAATACATTAACCTCATAAAGGCTCTCTACTCGAACACAACTGGTCGAGTTAGAGCCTATGGCGAACTGTCATCAGAACTGATTACCACAAGTGGCGTTCGTCAGGGCTGTCCACTCTCTCCATTCTTGTTTAACTTAATTGTAGACGTGCTATTAGAAATAAAACTTTCTTCATTTAAACTTAGAGCCCTTGAACTTCTACCAGGAGACTCACTTGTTGACTTGAAAGACGCCGATAACATAGTTCTATTTGGTGAAGACGCTGACAAAATGCAGAGTCTTTTGACTACTATGAGCAGCAATGCAGGCGTGATCGCGATGTGATTCCCCTCTTCGAAGTGCAAAATGTTACTTCAGGATTGGGTTTCATCGACACCTGAACTAATGATAGGGAGTGAAGTTGTTGAGCATGTTGACAGCTTCACTTATCTTGGGTGTCTCATCAGCCCTTGTGGTCTGGTGTGTGACGAAATCTCAGCACGGATACAGAAGGCTCGACTAGCTTTCGCCAACTTGCGTCATTTATGGCATAGGCGAGATATCCCTCTAACAGCCAAAGGACGAGTTTGCTGTGCAGCAGTTTGTTCCGTCCTACTTTATGGCAGTGAAACATGGCCGGTAAGAGTAGAGGATATTCGTAGGCTACCAGTATTCGGTCGTAGGTGTCTTCGAGGCATTGCTCGTATATCCTGAGATCACCGGGTAAGTAATGCAGTTGTTAGTGAACGGGTATAAGGTAAGGATAGCAAATCGAATGATGAAATAGTGAAACTTAATCAGTTGAGATGATTGGGACACATTTTACGCATGCCCAAACACCGACTGCCCCGACGAGTAGGAAGAAAGTTAGGGGAGACCAGACCAAATCGTGAAGCAAATCCATGAAGTCACTGACAAGTGGACTGAACCATGTTGTTAGGTGTAGACTACCTGGTTGGGATTCGCGAGATGATAGCAATCGATGGTTAGAGACCTTGAATGACAGGGCTTAAAATCGTTTGCAATGATGAAAGTGCATCCACTCTTTGTGTTCTACCAAATTCTATTCTGAATTCTTCATGTCTCTTTCTCTTTACTCTTTCAAAATTTATTTCACTGGGTTATAGTTCTTGAATAACATCTTCAAACCCTATTCTTTTCGGTTACTGTTTATACTCTTACTACTTCTGCCGCTATGGGATTTGAATCGACAATTGTATCACTGTGCTGTGATATGGCAACTCGAACTGATGTACGCACGTACGAAGTTCTACGTTGTGACTGACTGACTGAACCTACTTCTACACCAGTGGTTGCTTAGGCATACGTAACATATATTCCAATCCCCTTAGTTGATAAACACTCACAAACTTAACGAGTTTACCACTTAGAGTGAAATCGACAGCCTTATGTTCATGAAAAGTTTAGAATATGATAAAATTTATGAATTTGTAACATACAATTTGTCAAGAGAAATTTCACGAATATTAGAACATTTAGTGGATTCATACAATCACTCCATCAAATCTGCCATACAATTCCGAGACAAGATTAAGAACATTCAAAACAACAACGAACTGATGATATCCTCGGATGTAACAGCTTTATTCACCTCAATTGAACCACACTTAGCAAAGGAAACTCTATCCCTTCTCACCAACGACACAAATCTCCCAAAGTACACGAAGCTTCAAAGTCAAAGTTTACTAGAACTCATCGATTTACGCTTAACGATATATTTTCAATTCAACAGTAAAATCTACGGACGAACGAAAGGAACACCGATGGGATCACCAATATCAAGACTTATTGCAGAAACAGTGATTCAGAGAATGGAAGCCTCGACCTTACCAGTGATCAAGCCAAAAATTCGGATTCGTTATGTGGACGACACATTCGTCATTGTCAAGAAAGACAAGCTGGAAAATACCTACAATCTGATCAACAATGCCTTTGACGACATCAAGTTCACAATGGAATAGGAGTCAAACAACAAACTACCATTCGTGGACAATTAGACACCAGAACCAACACAAGAAAACTGGAGACCCAAGTATATTGGAAGTCGACCCAAACAGAACAAATTCTCGATTATAGTAGCAACAACTCAAGAGCACACAAAATCAACTGCATACAAACTTTGTTCTAGAGGGCGAGGACACACTGTAATATACTTGGAGCGCGGAAAATTATCTAAAGATTATCTTTCAAAAGAACGGCTACCCAATCAACTTCATCAAAAGATACCAACCAAACGCATCAGCAGGAACAAAATCATGTACAAAAACCAACAAACAGATCATCCTACCATATGTAAAAGGTATATTAGAAACTACGAGATTATTTAAGCCTTTTGGAATAGGTGTAACACACAAACCAACAAAAGCACTTCAATCAATCCTATGCGAACCAAAGGACGGAATGACAAAAGAAGAAAAACCGAACATCATCTACGAAATAAATTGTTCCAACTGAGAAAAACACTACATCGGACAAAACAGATGCCCAATTTATCTTCGCCTGCATGAACATCAAGTAGCGGTTAAACGCCATGGCATATCCTTACTTATATCAACGCATGTGGACACACATTCGACTGGAGAATGTTGAGATCTTGGATAGAGACAATTCTAAAAACACCAGAGAATTTTTAGATTGGCACTCAGGTCAATCAGCAAACAATAAACACACTGAAATTGATCCAATTTATCAACCAATCAGAAAACTTATGGACAAATATAGGACCAAGAATCAAATCGATAGGAGATATAATCAAAATAAAGAAGCAAACAATGACAGGTTAAAGGTCAACAATAACCAATCAAGACCGAGGTCTAAAGGACAAGCTGTGAGCCATATGTGGAGAAATTCGAACACTTCACTTCTACTTAAAGTTTGTGCTGATGATGTCTTCCAGAATAACGATGAAAGCCCCATGACCAAACCATCCATCTCAGAGAACGAAACCCTACGAAAATCATCCACTGGAGCTGCAAATCACCAACATCTCAAAGAATTCTAGCTTAAACAATCTTTATAATTTTGCAATTTAAAAAGTAATAAATTTCTAAAAATCTTCAGGCGGATCTTATAAATTATATCGATCAGTAGGTTTGTGTCGAAATATCCTGAATCTATTAAAAATCTCAGAATAGAAGACACAATTGATCCCTCACATTTTACTTTATTAATTATATTTAGAATCATAAATAAATGAACACGAGTGCACACATTCAAAAACGAACTCGTTGAAGAGTATTACCTTCAATTAACTGGCTGTCATTTACATTAATCGATCTGCATTTAAAATAGCATACTAATATAAGTAATTATGATCATCAATAATAAGTGTACATAATAAAAACAACGACTCACTTGTTGATTTGGTGATAAACTTAAAATTAATTGACACTGTTTTCGTCGTTGAGTACAATAATGTCGTTCAAATTCCGCTCGTTCATTCAATACAGAATGAATATGCAGACATCGATACACTGGTCCGAAATCGACTAAATCCTCCACTTTTGAATATGTTCGATTACAACTTTTATCATTATCATTAACATTTATTTGAGTTTTTATTGTTATTTCTGTTTCACCATGATCATCATTAGTATTGCATGAACGACTTGTATTTGCAACAATTTGAGTTAACATTTCTAATTCATTATCTAAACTATCAGTATTTGTATTAACTGAATAAGCAAATGGTGATAAAGAGAGAATGGGTGAATGGGTCAGTGAGCAAAAAGTAAATATACGTATGACATAATACGGCAGTGAACAACTTATAACATGAGAAACGACAAAATATGCAATAAATTCCTTATGGAAATACACTTTTTATTGTGATGCAATTAAATGCCAATATGTGCGTGTCCGAATATTGATATGAATTACAGTAAATCAGCTATTAAGTGCAAGTTTATCGGCTTAGTTTTGAAGTACAATTCAGGAAGTTGGGATATGTAATGTGTTTTTTAAGAATACTTGGCCTGGATTCAATGAAACTGGAAGCTGAGTCCACTAACATTTCACATTCAAATAGTAACTGACCAAACATTCTACAAAATCAAGACTAATTTAGAGTTGTGTGTAATGTACTTAAATTTTATTGTAGTCATTTTAATCCCCCATCTGAGTTCTATAACTGGTTGGTGACTAGGATATAAAAACTGGTGTTGACTGACAGTTGACTTGTAATATATGCGTATATACATATTTGTAATAACCACATATATAAATTTTGTAACTATCTAAATTCTCTTACTGACATTTTACACGGAATGATGTAGTATAATATGAAGTATGAGGATGAAAATAACTCTTTAATTAAAACCAAATTCTGATTTTTTTATTAAACAAAATTCTAAGAAATTAAAGTTCTGCAGTCCTGGCTTCGATGCATAATTGAGTCATGCATACTCACTAAAAAGGTGTAATATCAAACTAGGTTATAACAACTATTTAGTGACCCCTTGTTTTAAAAGTGTTTCAACTTATATTATTCCATGACGAAATGAATCTCAGAATTGGCCTAACTTTGACAACTACCCAAGTCAAATAGTATCTATTTCAGTAGACGAATGATTATATGTATATGAAAAACTATTTAGAAAAATGCCTGCGAAAAGTTTAATTCATCAAGATGTTAAGAAATTGCTTGAATATTCAAATATGCCACACAATGTGTAGATATTAATTGTTGATCAAATGGAATATCAATCAATAATCATGTATATACCCATGTATCATGTTGTAAGTTACGAAATCGATTCGGATATATTTCATATTGATATTTGCATGGGTACTGTGAAACTACGAAGTTTAGTACAAATACATGAATATCTGTAAAGCTCAAATGTAAACTTTTTTATTGAAAAGTCTACTCCACAACAAAGTCAAGTTTTATTTATTTATTTATTCAAACGCATAAATATTGGTACAAGGAAGCACCAGATACATATGCGCTGCACAAATCTTATTTGATTTGTGTGAGGGCTGTGATACTACCCAGGTGCCCGAACTGAAGCAGGTGGTTTTCTTAGGGGCCCACATCAGGAGCCTTTGACCTGAAGGTCTGATACACAAGACAGTGGAGCATCGTAAGGAGATGTAGTCACATGGTAGCCGGTGACCAACGATTGATTTATACGCCATTTATTTCCTCAGGATATTGGAGCCCATGTGCACCATTGGTTTGGAATCAGGGTTTTCCAACTCCCCTAGGTGGACTTTCTGTGTCCACCAACCCGGTTAAAGCTCCGGACATTCGCTTTTCGTCCTCTCAATTTCGTAAACAACAGTAATGCCACGAGAAGGCAGTGGGTAGGACTTCCCTGTCAGAGGCTATATACATGTGGCCATGTGAGAGCATTTCGAGAGGGAGAGCGGACACTCCCCACTCTCGGCCGTACTAGGGCATTTGGGGGCACAAAGTTAAGCTACCTCAGTTGTTTTATACAATTTACCTCATTTATAAATTTGATTAAAGCAAAAACCATTAACGTGGCAGAATAACAATAAATTACTATATTTCGTGGTTTCTAATTATCTGCTTACAACTTAAACATAATAACATTCATCATTAAAAATCACCTTACATATGTTATATCATAATACCGGAAAATTTCTCATCAGTAAAGATTAATGAAAAAAGCATTAAGTATGAAAGACCTAAAAGAATTGTTTATAAGCCAAACAATGTGAGTATTTACAGGTTTAATATAATAATAATACTGTAGAATACATAACTAATAGAATAGAAACAGAATTATTTGGAAATAAGACATTAATGTTATAGTTATGTAATCCGCAAAACAAAATGAACTAACTGAGTAAAGATAAGACAAGAAGTGTGGATTAATAATTAATGTCATGAGAAGAATTGAGTAACATTTATGAATGAAATGATTAATGTGTTTCTGTTGAAGAGGTGTTCTCTAGGCCAGATAATTTTATTGCACACATTTGAACATTGTTCTAGACCAACATTATCATAACTTATCCTATTATGAATAAAATTACAATAAACGCAGACAAAAACGCCTAAAAAGGTTACTAACCAGATACTTTATGAACTATCGATTTTGACGTCACTTGTTGTTGTGACTCTTTATTTGATTTTTTGCTTACATCCTGTGTTTCTTTGTATCCATTAACTACTAAGGTATCGCAAAGTGCTTCACTATCTATTCCAGATAATTGTGCTGCTTCTCGCATAGCAAATGCACCAAGGACTATTGAATTTTTCCGTATGTATTCAAGAAAATCAGTTAATTCATCAAGACTTGCATTCTAGAGAAATAAAGAATTAAGAACTGTTATTAATGCTTTAATTTTAAAAGGTTTTCTCAATAAAAAAGGAACAATTATTTGTCATTTTCGCCAGTGTTTCACTCACAGGGCTAAATGACCCAATTATAAAACTATTAACATTCCTATAAACACAGAATCATTACAGTGCAAAACTGAAACCCTTTTTCTCTACGTGCTGGTAATGTGGCTTGGGAAGACCTTACGAAATCTTCGCGAAAAAATCCTGCAACTAAAATAATACAATACAATAAGAAGATTGTCATTTTGAACTACAATTTTTCTATCTATGTCTCAATAAATCTTTATCAATAAAAGTCTCATGTTTGGATAAAAAAAGTATTTAAAAATCTTAAACACAGAATTTAAACTTAGTCTATAAAGATGAATTTTAAAAATCAATACTTTGTCTTTATCTGAGCTAAATGAATTAGCTGAGTGCTTTCTCTTATATTCTTACCATTATTTTTTACTTCTACTTACATCCGATTCCCCTCAAGGAGGATCATAGGCCAACCACCAACATTTTCCAAACAATTATGTCCTGGACAATCCTTTTCATCCTTTTCATATTTGATTCCAATTCTCGACACAATGTGTTCCTCGACATTCCTCTTTTTTGTTTCCTTTCACGATTTCACATACTATAATTTTTAAACGGTGTATTTTTCCTTAAACTCGGCCACTGATTGGATTATTATTTTGAATATATAACTTCAGAGTACCTGAAGAAAATTCACTGGAAGGAATATTCTTCCTTTATATATCTGTGTTACAAAATAAAGTCAATGAACATTTTTTTCTAGTGCTTTGTCATCAATATTAACAAGAATTAGCAAGGGTCCTAAAGCGAAACGCTAAAATCAATTTACAAGCTAGACAAACCTTGATTCTCGTTCTTGTTTTCGGTATGCGATGAATGATGATTTCAGAAAAGGCGAACGGGCGAATTAGATCCAGTTGAGAATGCTCTAAGTCTTCAAGATTTTTCAAGGCATGATAGTACCTTCCGTCAGCAATACTTTGTTCAATGCGAGAATATTGTTCTAATATCGGAAGACTGATTTGAATTGCCTCAATACATTGATTAACATGATCCAAAGTGAGTTTACAGGCGGCTAATTTATCACACGATTCACTAAACTAAAAATAAAAAACCACCGGATTTCCCCACATAAATAACAATATATTGCATATCGAGTTTATAAGATATAAATTTTGTTACGAAGCGTTATACGAATTGTTATAATGCATAAAAAATAGGAGATGGATTAGTGTTTTAAACGAGTTTAAAGTATAAAATTTATCTGATATTTTCAGGATCCCTAACAATTTGGTAATCTGGCCATGCAACTCCATCACAATAAAATGCCCAAAAGCAGATTGGTTTCCTTTCTATCTAAAACTGACCTCACATTTTGAAAAAAACAAGAACAAAATAACTTTCCGTAATTTTAGAAAGTGTAAATTTAACATCATTTTCAACTAGCCTAGACGTATCAATTTAAACAATGACATTATAGAGCATATAGCAAAAAAATCAAAAGAAAAAAAAAACGGTAAAAGAGATTAGTAATTTAGGAAATAAATAAGTATCATGAATGACAATAAAAACTTTAGTTACATTTCGTGACTAGCAATAAAATCTGGGATACATCTACAATCACGAAATGAGTTTACTAATAGTCGTTTTTGACTTTCTTACTGAGACTTGAACTCGGGACTTGTCACTTCAAAATCTCCTGCCATTCACTCATATTATAAGTAAAAGAAACCAATTTCTTCGACGAACACTAGATTACAGTTTCCTATAGTTTGCATACAGAATCAGATATCCCATAGATATTTAGCTTATTTACAATTTTCGTTTATGTAGATTATTAATGACGATATACATGAAATCCATAGCTACATTTCTTACCATAAAGGTTCAGTTGAAGGGATTACATCTTAAAAAATTACGTGCTAATAAACTACACTTCGAAAATGAAGGATAACCCTATTGTAACTAGAAATCGCCAACTTTTGTTATGTGAAATAATTATTTTCAATTAGTAAGATTTCTAGTGGATTGTCTTTTATACGTTCCTGAAATCTTATTGGTTTACTAAGTCTTGTATTTGAAAGCATCGAAATAAGGAGCTTATTAAAAGCCTATGAGGCATATCTAGTAACAAGAAAACACTGTTTGAGGAACTGCATCAAGATCATTAGCATCAGGTAATCATTATAAAGCATAACGACCTGAATCAGGTTATCACGAACAACCTAGGACCTGATACAAATGTGTAACTATACTATCTAATGTTTAATTTTTCTCACTTATTAGCAATACAGCTATTTCAAATAACCTATAAGTCCCTCTCCTTTTCCCTGATATAAAAATTAGGACTGAGGCGCATTTGTGCCAGACTCTACGACTAATGAATGTACACTGGTATATGTTACCACCATTCGCACCAACAATGTAAAATGAAACAAACGGAAAAAAAGCAAAAGAGAATTAGAACTGACAGAAATAAGTCAATAAACGAAGTCTGGAAGAGTAAAATCAAAGAATGAAAACTATTACATAATAAAATCCTCGAAATAATTCTCAAAATAATAATGAATATAGTCAGCTAAGAACACAAGTGTAGATCAGTCCAGTTTGTGACACAGTTCATTAGTAAACCAAGAGAATGATAAGAATAGCAAAGAGGACCTAAACATTATTGATGTTTTTGATGATAGAAAGTGAACATTAAGCATTCATTTTAAAAATGACACATAAAATTACGGAGTAAAGTGTGTGGATAAAAGAATGATGTTTGAAGGGAGATAAATGACAGTTATGTCTATCCTAGTGCAACCGACTTTAAGCCATCATTTAAGGTTTTTAACCATTATTAGTGAACATCGCACGGACCTCAACTGGGAAGTATTTTCCTATCGACAGAGTTAAGCATAAAATGGATTATTTCCAAGATTTCCTGTGAGATTTTCACAATTTCTTTCTGTGCTTTCCAACACCGGAAACTGGGTAGGCTGTAGATTAAGAATTACATCCACACTGACGATTCTCTATATCCATTTACGACCCTACATTTAACTCTAACAATATTCATTCAGTTATTCAACCATCTACGAGCAATGCTTCGAAGATACTAATGGCCAAATACTAAATATTTCATAGCTACGAAGCAAAACACAGACCTTTGTTACAAATGGACAACTCAACTAAGGTATAAATGGCTCAAATTAAGGAAATATAGGTGATTTCTGCACAATTGTTGATATTTAGTCAGCTACCAACTCAACAAGGCTGATGAGACCCTCAAGGTAAGTGGAATGGTTAGTGTACTAGACTACATCACTACACGCCCCCAAATGCTCTCACATGGCCACATGTATATAGCCTCTGACAGGGAAGTCCTACTCACTGCCTTCTCGTGGCATTACTGTTGTTTACGAAATTGAGAGGACGAAAAGCGAATGTCCGGAGCTTTAACCGGGTTGGTGGACACAGAAAGTCCACCTAGGGGAGTTGGAAAACCCTGATTCCAAACCAATGGTGCACATGGGCTCCAATATCATGAGGAAATAAATGGCGTATAAATCAATCGTTGGTCACCGGCTACCATGGGACTACATCTCCTTACGATGCTCCACTGTCTTGTGTATCAGACCTTCAGGTCAAAGGCTCCTGATGTGGGCCCCTAAGAAAACCACCTGCTTCAGTTCGGGCACCTGGGTAGTATCACAGCCCTCACACAAATCAAATAAGATTTGTGCAGCGCATATGTATCTGGTGCTTCCTTGTACCAATATTTATGTGTTTAAATAAAATAAAATAAAACATCACTACACGCGATCAAAACGGACATCGATGCAGAGACCTGAGTGCAAAGAATGAATTGATGTATTTTGACAACACTGACTAGTTTAGGATTGCATTACTTAAATTTGCTAATCACATATTATGGCTATCCCGTGGAATCCAGTCAACGGATATGAATCTACCTAAATAGGTCGAAATAACATTCAACAACTGAGGAGTTCCCCGCACTTTGGCTACCAGTAATTATGATCAGCACAAAAAACCACAAAGAAAATCGATTTCAGCTGAACTAAAACAGACCAGGACTAATTACTTGTCTAGTGAACTACATGCCACTAAAAAGTGGAGACAACCTAGAAATTACGAATTATTAGGTTCTCTAACCCGCTACTTGAGTTTTTATCTGACACCAGCCACTGTTCCGAATGTTTAAAATAAACAACAACAAAGGCTCTTTCATGAATCCGTAAAATTGATTAATTAAAAATAGAGTTGTGAGAACTAAGTGGTGCGAACAACCATACGTAAATAAATGTGTTACTTTCTTATAGATTTACGGTCAAGAATCGACTATTGTTATTTAACGGGAGGAGAGTATAATTCAGACGAATTTGATTATATATCACCCTCCTACATCTTATTAATTTCACACTCAATAGCTAAACGATCAAGAGTTCCTGGGATGTCTCACAACAATTGCTGCAACAGTTTGACTGATATTATCCCCAAAAAGCCATTTACTGATATTTCTTATGATAATTATACGTTAAAAAAACGATGATCGTTTGCCTCAAATCAGGCAATATATCTTCACTGAAGACTTGAATGCATAAAAATTTAGCTTCTCTGACAGTAAATAAAGCCACGACATCACTGAAAGCTAACTTTTCGATATCGTAGAACAGTACAAAATTTTTTTAAAATGTTAATTCATTAACCTGTACAATATGACCTACCACAATATATTACTAAAAACAAATTTCGCATATACCAGTGTTGATGGAAACATTTTTGCCGATTTGTAGTTAATAACTATTGAACGAATTCCAGGTGAGACCTCAAGAGTTATAGCCAGATTTCTAACAAACTTCTAAAACCACAAAAGATGGACATAAACATCCTAATTTATCTTTGGAAATAAACATTTAGATCCTACCATATGTTATTTGCTAGGTTCTCCTGATCGACTCTGTTCCGAAACATACGAAAGAGAATACAACCCTTAGTCTTTATTATACGGATTAGAGACAAGAACTTGACCTACTGACTTAGAATACTCAGTCACCAAAGCACTCGTTTAGCCTCAACAGAATAAATAAGGAATATCCACAGGCCAGGGTCTAAATATAACCGATTGTATTGAGTACAATATTTAAATGTCATGGAAATCTCTTATTCTGAGGACAATTAGTTAACTACAGAGTTCTTTGGACTTTTTCTGAAGAATCAGCACAGCATTTATTGATTAATTTCTTTCCCTTTGGCTCGACTATTGCTTTTACGTATTTAAGTCTTCGCTCGTGGACACCAAAGTATATATATATATATATATATATATATATATATATATTGACAGTTGGGTAGTACATCAGTTGATGTTCAGATACACTACATCGATTTTATGAGTGGCCGAAAATCGCGGAATTTCTCCACAGTCTAGGCAAAACAACGCTGGCTATGGG
The DNA here is from genome assembly GCA_944470415.2 of Schistosoma rodhaini. NCBI lineage: Eukaryota > Metazoa > Platyhelminthes > Trematoda > Strigeidida > Schistosomatidae > Schistosoma > Schistosoma rodhaini. Next base: position 34,881,184 of record OX104037.1, read on the forward strand.
TGAGATGAAAAATTCAGATATTGTATCTGGATTTTAGCATCTAACCCATGATATATCATCTACATGTAAAATACAGTTTTCAACTCCGTCCGAACTAAGGAAATTTATGACTGAGAATTATTGTAAGATGTATTATTAGAATAGCCAAATGGATGATAAAAAAAAAAGTCTCACCTTATTAACTGTTACTTCCAGCTCCACATTTAGTGCTTGTAAATCGTTTTCGAGCTTTTCTGCATTTTGTTGGATATCAAGTAACTCACGTGTGGAATCAACAAAACTTTGGTAGTGATAGCTGCAGGTCTTTTCTATTTCCGCATTATGCTCTGATGCGCGCAGATCAAGGGATGCTATGAAATTGGCTAGCAGTTCACCTGTTGGGCCTCCTATACGAGCTTTGAAAGCTGCCAATTCACTCTCTCGTAGCTTGCGAATAACATTTGCCAACGAACCACTGCTACCCGATTCAATCTCATCAAGTAGTAAGTTGAAGTTTAAATTGTTGATATTTGGTGAGGACATATCGACATCCTAATGATCCATGGTCATAATACTTTAAAAGTTGTACATATCTTGCAAGGTCGTCTGAGTGTCTTTATTACTGTACTTAAAACGTCTGTCCTTGAAACTCGATTCTATTAGGTGAAAAGAAAAGCGTGTGAGATCTTTGCTGGTCCTAGCGACGAAACTCTCTTAGTTGGTTCATTATTCATTCGGAAGCACCTAGTCCATACCTCCATGGACCACTACTAGAACTAAAAAAGCGCGCTATTCGAACGGGAAGTTTAGTCCTAACGTGATTTGCATTTCTCAAACTTTTGCTGTGTTCTTACGCAACAAAAGTATCATTTCCAATCCAAAGAATCTATTCTGAGCTATACGTTCGGTAGATTACTTCTTTTTTTGTGTCTCACTCAAATTAATAGTTAACTGTGGTTTTCCCTCAGCTCACTATCGGTTTTTTTTATAGTTTTCACGTAAAGGCTAGCTTTAGCTTATCGTTAACTGTTTTTATACATTTCTGCCAGTTTTTGTTTACTGTGTGTTTTTTTAACGGTCCTAAATTTACTGCTTGTATTTTTAAGACAGTCTAAATCACTAGCCATGAAAAATTCATGCAAGAGACCTGGTTGCCGTTTTGCCGTTACATCTGGCATGCAATGTGACAACTGTAAAGGTTGGTTCCATGAGGCATTTACAGATCTAACAGCAGCAGTCTATAGCAGACTCAGCAAGTCTGATCGTAGGTGGGTATGTGTTACCTGCAACTCCGATACGGTAGTTATGTTGGGTACTATCATTACTTTACTGACAGGTCTGAGAGATAAGTTGTCTAAGAATTCGGTAAATGATATCATCATGACGGGTAACAAAGCTGGAACGCATAGGGCAAATAAGAAAAAGGATACTGACTGATCGGTTATCGACGGTGCTGTTAACAGCACGAGTGCTGAAACTCAGCACCATCTTAACATCGACTGTCATCGACTCCCTCAGTAAACTTCGGTCCCCCGGGGAACGGTCCTTGAATGAGACAGTGGTTCCCAAAAACCCTGTAGGTGGATGGACTCACGTTAACAGGAGTAATAAAGCCCAAGCGTCCCCTCCGAAACTGAACGTCCCAAGTATCGTGCGGAAATCAATTGATGCTTTGGCCGCACAGTCTACACCCAAGACTGTCCGCCCGGTCATCACTGAGCCCAGGAATCGAAAACGCGCCTCGACATCCAAACAACAAAATACCAAACCTAGACGCCCTGGAAAACCTGGGAAATCAATTGCGGTTCGTGATGACTCTGTCATAATCATGAACCTTATTGACAACCCCAACCTTCCTCTCAGTTTGCAGGACAAAAACGACAGGATGCTCTGGGGAGAATTAAACAAGAGGCTTGAACTCCCTAGAATAGAGCCTTTGACCGTCACACGGCTCACTCGAGTGAAGGACTCTGACCACCTAAACCACCCGAGGCTGCTTCGTGTTACACTTAAGAATGCCTCCGACGTAGAGGACGTCCTGCTAGCCAGTCACTTACTGAAGTCCGATGGGAACGTAAGAATACTGCCCGACATACCGTATTCTGAACGAAATCTCATCCGGAACATCCCTAAGGAATCTCGCGAGGCGTTTTTCCGTGGACGAAATATCATTGTGCAAGGTGTGCCGGAAAATATGGACCCAACTCAAGCAAACTCTGATATTCGAGAATGGAAATTCATCAAGCATTCCTTAAAACTCAAGAACATATTGACCCAACAGGTAATGAGACTGGCCAAGAGAGAAGGAGATTTTAGGCCCCGGCTGTTGAAGATAACCTTCCCCTCCTCCCACATGGCGACTGCAACTCTGGAAGCATTTGGTGCCAATAGACGTCGGTTGCCAACTGGCATCCATATGCATCCGGATAGGCCCCACGACAGCAGGATCAAGCACAAACGAAAGCTGGAGCTGACAATTCTACTCGTGGACTGTCTTGATCATAAAAAAAACGTGTAAAGGACAGGGACTACCAACTCGGTAAACATCGTATAGGTAGGCTACCTGTCCACTCACACACGGCTCATATAGACAAACAAGAAGAGGCTCACGCGTTCCAAATTGAAAGCATAAACTGCCTATACACGAACGCCGCGAGCTTGCCGAACAAAATAGATGAGCTACGTGAACTTAGCAACGCTAATGATGCTCATGTGATAGGAATATCCGAAACTTGGATAACGTCTCAGTTTACGAACCAAGAGTTAGCAATAACTGGGATGTCTTTATTTCGCAACGACAGAAAAACAGGAATGGGGGGTGGGGTAGCACTATACATGCCTGGATGCGCACCAACTTCACAACCAAGAGTTTCACAATCTTGACGAGTCAGTATGGTGCTCAGTAAGATTATCTACCACCTCGAGGTGCCTAGTTGGGGTCGTTTACAGGAAGCCCACTGTCGACATCGAATATGACAAACGTCTGCTGGAAGGATTAACTCGCTCTACGCGTCTCGGATTCTCTCATATCCTGATTCTATGGGATTTCAATCTCCCTAGAATCATCTTCGTGGAACATACATACATTGGTGGTGCCAACTCTACTGAAGCTCTGTTCTTCAACCTTATCGGCGACCTGGGATTATTTGAAAATGTGAAGTCGGGAGAAACAGTCAGACGCCGTCACGCTTAGACTGGGTATTCACAAATGAAGAATTCTTAGTTGACGACCTCTCAATCCTGGCTCCCCTGAGGAAAAGTGATCACGCCGTCTTGTCATTCAGCTTTGTCAGCAAAACGGAGCTACGATATCCTACTAGCAACAAGCGCTGGAACTTCAAACGGTTGATTGTGTTAGCTTTACAGGACTATCTACAACAGGTGGATTGGGATGTTCACCCTCAAATTGAAGTGGATGCTCATTGGGATTTTTTACTGCACACGATCTTATGTGCTACTGAGCATTCAGTTCCTAAAATGGTCCCAAAAAGCTACAAGCAACCTCCAATCATCAAGAACCGCACTCGTCGTTTGCTAAGCCGCAAAAGGCACTGTTGGGCTGAATATAAACGAACTGATAACAACGGCGCGTACAGGCAATACAAACATATAAGGAACATATGCACAAAGGCAATAAGAGAAGACAGGCTTCAGTTCCAGACCAAGCTTATCGATAAATTCGTCTCCAATCAGAAAAGCTTGTTCAGTTATGCAGCTTCTCTTCGACAAGGCAAAACTGGAGTTTCCCAACTGCTTGGTCCTAATGGCCCGACCAACAACGGCAGTGATGCCGCTAACCTTTTGGCTGAACATTACTCCCGGACATTCCAGCTGACCCACATCAACCATACTGACGAAAGCTTCACCTGCACTTCTACAGGACTTTCCGAAGTGGACCTGAGTGCTGACCTGGTGCTCCGTAAACTGCAGAACCTAAGAAAAGACACTTCTCCTGGTCCGGACATGGTTCATTCCGCTGTATTGAGGGAAGCAGCTTCAATCCTGGCGACACCACTTAGCGTGATGTTTGCACACTCGCTAAGCAGAGGCAAACTACCGGAAATATGGAAGCTGGCCCACATCACACCAATTTTCAAAGGAGGTCGACGCAGTGAACCCTCAAGCTACCGACCAGTGGCCCTTCTCTCCATACCTTCAAAAATTATGGAATCCCTAGTATTCGACGGCATACTAGAACACTTATCATCCTCAAAGTTCTTCTCGCCTCAACAGCATGGTTTCAGAAAAGGTCATTCTTGTATAACCAACCTGCTGATGGATAGATGGTGGATAGATGGACAACCATCCTTGATCGCAAGGGGAAGGTTGACGTCATCTACCTGGACTTCTCAAAAGCTTTTGATAGGGTCAACCATGCATGTCTTATCAAGAAGCTTGGACGATTGGGTATAAAACCCCCTTTAATTGATTGGCTCTCTTCATATTTAGAAAACCGACACTTTAAGGTCAGGGTTAACTTCACTCTCTCTCAGGCTATGGAATGTCCTAGTGGGGTCCCCCAGGGTTCAATACTAGGACCTCTTCTCTTCTTGATTTACATTAACGATCTTCCTTAACAAGTTTCATCTGACTTATGGCTTTTTGCTGATGATGTGAAACTTTGGAGAGAGATACGTAATCATAATGATATACTAGTTCTTCAGGAGGATCTGACCCGACTTCAAAGTTGGGCAGACGACAACGGACTTACCTTCAACACTTCAAAGTACAAGGTAGTCCATCTGAGACATGTTGCAGACTATAGTTATAACTTAGGTAATTCACCTCTAGAAGTTTCCCAAGTTGAAAAAGATTTAGGAGTGTTGGTACCCTACGACCTGAAATCGTATGCGAACTGTGACAAAAACGCCTCTCAAGCAAACCTTGCACTGGAAACATTGAAGCGCATTTTTGGCCAGTTTGACGGTAGAACCTTCCATATAATCTTCAACAGTTTTATTCGTCCCCACTTAGAGTACGGAAACATAGTATTTCCTCCCTCCCTCCAAAAGGATAAGGTCAATCTGGAACGTATACAACGATGAGCCACGAAATCAGTTCGGGGTCTCAAATTCAAACCTTATAAAGAGCGCCTCAAATCACCTAACCTTTACCCGTTAGAGTATAGGCGTCTTAGAGGTGATCTTCTTATGACTTATAGTATCCTTATTACTTCTGGTCATCCCCTTAAACAACTTCTTAAGCTTAGTCATAACACTAACCTCAGAGGTAACACCCAGAAATTGGAGACCCTACATAGCAGAACAGACTGCAGACACAACTTCTACTCCGTTAGAGTTGTCAAGTGCTGGAATTCGCTGCCGACTGAGCTAGTCCAAGCGACTTCCCAGGAGTCCTTTAAGAGGAAACTTGACTTATTCTTAAGGACTAAGGATAACATATTATTATGATTTACCAAATTCTTTTTTCCCCTCTATTATCGTTCATATACCTAGGTCCTTGCCTGGAGGTATTGGTGATCCACTGCTACCAGACACGGAAGCCCGTTAAGCGAAAGCTTCTTCTATTCCGTCCTCAACCATTTGAACCATTACTAGAACCTTAGTTAATTTTTAATTTACACTAGTTATCTTTTTCAGTAACGTTGAAATTTTATAGGACAGTTGTGAACGTTCTCTGTCGGGTTAAGGTTAACAAGCACTAAACTTACTTTTGCATGTTTCACGAATAGAAAGTTTGGTCCTAATGTGATTTGTACTTCCCCTGTGTTCTTGCGCAATGTAAGTACCATTTTTGACCCAGAGAATCTGTTTCAAGCTTAACGTTCGGTACATTACGTTGCTTTTTGATCCTTATTTGGGTCGATGGTAAACTGTGACGTCGCTCCAGCTTACTATTCCGCTTTTACAGTTTCCCACTTCCAGTCTAGCTTTAGTATATCTGTAGTAGTATCGATCTTAACAACACAATCGTACTACACTAGTATAATAACCAAATTACCAGGTAGTTGTTGGTCAAACAAGCATCCAAAATAGACTCCGGAACCTACCATTAAAAGTAACACATACTGAACAAATATTTCTGGATCGCAGTTGGTAATTTAATAAAGCATCCAATTTTTTCGGTTATAAATCACTTTGTCTCTGTGTACTATTCTTTGGTGGCTGAACAATGCAAGGAAAGTAATTGCCAACTACCAGGCTGTCGTTATCCCGTTAAAAGCGACATGCAGTCAGATGACTGCAAAGGCTGGTACTACGAAGTTTGCAAGGATATAACGTCTGCGGCTTTTAAACGGTTTAGTAAAAACGGTTACCTTTTGTCGGCAGTGCTGCTAAGACGCAAACAGCTTTATAACCGAGGCCATTTCAACGGGAAATCATGCTAAAAAGTGTATTATTAAACGAGGTTGTAACACAAATACAGTACTGTCAACACACAAACTAGTGTTAAACCACCTCAAATAATCTTGGTAGCAGCTGACTCACATCCGTCAAAGGAGGAAAGATTGTCTTCAAACAGGTCGGTCCCAAATAAAAACTCAAGAAAAGACGTTTCCTCTGTCCCCGTCTTTTAAATAGTAGATGGCAGGAAGCGCCGCAGAATCGCGATCGCAAGGCTAGATCTGTTTTAAGCAGGAAACAACCAGACTGCTCAAGCCGTTGTAGGATCGGTGAAATGTCACTGAATATCGAACAGATCATCGATCCCTGTCAAGGTCAAGGATAGTCAACCCGCATCAATCAATCATACGCCATGGACTGGCCCACGCGGCAGTAGTTGCACTTTCGCTTCTGTACTTTCGTGGTTGTATCTCAGCTAATATATTCTTGTAATAACGTACTTTGTGTTGTACAGTCTCCATAGCATCCATGGTCCCTTGTTACGTCGGTGGGGGCAATCCATGTAAGGTGCTGATCGCGAGGTGTGACTTCGATGTTAGCTTGTTCATCACACCGTTCCCTCCAATCATTCGACATAGAACATCAACGTTTATGTTCTACATTGGTGAGCAAGACTTCGAATAACGCAACCTATCACTATGATTTTTTATTGCATTCTATACCTATTACTTTTCGCTTTTAACTTCACCTGAATTTAGCAGTTTCTGTGAACATTCATTGCTCCTTATGTTAGTATTAGTATTTTAACTGAAATAATTAGTTCAATCGATAGAACTCACCAATCAACTACGACTATAATCGACCATCGCGGTTTTTTAACAAGCATTAGCAGCATGTAAATGCTCCTGTGTAATATGTCTGTTAAAATATCAACCACTCGTAAGTATAGCCTCAAGGCAACACAAACGCATATCTGTTCGCAACTTGTTCACTTATATAACCAATACAAGATTAACTGTCGATTATAAATTCATCTTTCTGCTTAATCACTATCAACTAACTGCTATCAGAAGCTATCTACTAGAAAAAATTAACTTTCTTGACCACTGCCTGCCTAAGTTCTGATTGCTGAGTTCCATGGTAAATCAGAGAATACGAATGCTAGAATTTACGGTGAGTTTGAACTATAAATTTCCTTCAATGTTAGATCTTTTTTTAGACTTCGTCAGGCAGTTCTACGTGTTCGGCTTAAGTTAAATTTGGACTAATACAAATTCAATATACAATGCTTCTTTAATCTACGAATTCAATCAACAAATCTCAATTACTTGGAAGCAAGAATAACCCAGGCGAGTTTCATAATTGAGTTAGTTAATTTCGTATGATATTTATGATATCTAATAACATTTCGCGGCCACTTTCACTTAGAGTAGTCATACATTCTGTCACTGCCGTCAGATTTCAGTCAAAACTATGTACATTTATGACCCGTAAGTCAACATAAAATAGGTACGTATGGCTATATCAACAGTGCTGTTTGGATGCAAATAGCCTGTTAACCGAGACCATCCCAATAGTAAATGCCGCGCAAAAGTGTCTCGGCAAGCGCGGTCGGGATACATCAGTCAGAACTCAATCTGTCGACACGCAGATTGACACAAGGCAGGCCCAAGTGAGTCCAAAAACTGGCGACCCACACTCTACTAAGGAGGAAGAACATCCTCCAAAGAGGTCTGTTACAACCAGAGAACAGCAACTAAGCTGATTCCTGGAATAGCGAAGCTCCCGTATGATGCTCGACTGGCCAAACCAAACCTATTCCCATTATCATATCGAGGGGCTAGAGGAGACTTGATTATAGTTTTCAAATTGCTTAATGACAAATTTGCACCTGATATGCCCTCATTTTTTTTGTCTTCCAAAACAGAAAATCTACGAGGACACCCCAAAAATGTTCACAAGCCCCGAACGAATTACTTGTCAGCTGACTACCGACTTTCCCATCGAATAATCAACGAGTGGAATTCATTACCTCAGCACGTGGTTGAGGCTGCATCCGTCGACTCCTTCAAAAGAAAGTTGGATCAGCTGAGAGACCATCATTGCCAGGACTAACACAGGCCATCAAGCCTCCTGTCTTTTCCAAACTGAAACTGAAACTGATACTCCGAAAAAACGTATTGCATGTACACGAGCAATCTTAGTCCATGTCCTAATGAGACACTTCGTCGTACTTATTGTCACTTAATGCTCGATAATAAGCTCTTTTACGAAACGATCACGTTATCTAAACCTTAACTTTAGTTACATTGGTGGTTACCATTTTAATTATTGTTTACTACACGCTTTGTATATGCCGTTATCTCACACGGTAAATCATGGCTCGATTTCCTTATTGCACGAAAGTCAATTTAATTCTGTCTTCGGCTTATTCACATGCAATACGGGTTTGTAAAAAATCTAAACGACCTCTGAAATTCTCCACGAACCCCACGATAGTCTTCGTATATGTTTGCTATTACATATCCAATTGCTATATTAACGATGCCCAAACAAACGTTCAGTACAATTGTCAGTATACGAAAGGATGTTACTTCGATGTGACGTTACAACACATCCGAACTATTGTAGTTATTCAACTTCGACGTCGTATTTTTTATCCTATGAAGTTTTGTTTCCACATGGCTGTTATCTAACAGATGATTTCGGTACATCAATCGGCTGTCCAACTACTCGACGATTTAAAGCCTGTCCAGTTCAATTGGTGGTTTAACGACACTCGTTCACGCGAACCATCGGTTTACGCAGTCGAGCGCATCTCCTGCAAACTGAAAAAGATATTGTCGTCTCGACTCCAACACTGACAGCATTTTTCACTGATATCATTGACATGAGTCCAGAGTGACACTCTTGGTTTCTCATGTTCTTTTCGACATTTTTCGGTTCACTCATCAAACACGCGTGCAGCACTCACCGTTTATCATCTTTTAGAGACTTCATCATGCCACCTTCGCTCTGTATTCTTCAACCCTTATTGATTTTCACAGCAGTTATCAGATTTTCCAAACTGACTACAAGTTGATGAGAAGCTTCGCACAACAAAATCACTACTTATCTTCACGGTTATACTTCTGTACTTACAGTTAGTCTGTTAAATATAGATATAACTAGAAATCGACGCTTACGAACAGTTGTCAACGATACTTACTGACTTTCTACTCTGAATCGATGGCAGTACAAACATTGGCATCGATTGATAATACACTTATCGTATTATCACTGTGACATCACTACTCTTGCGGCAAACTTAACTTTTGTCATCTGAGGAACTCAACCACTTGTCAGAGCTGTCTTTTTCAACGCGACTTGATAAAACTCTAAAATGTTTCCTTTTCTATTATTTCTATGGTTGGTCGCTTAACATTCAACCAACGTCCATGTTACGTGCTATTACTAGTAGTTTCCTGATCAGTTTCTGCAGCCTCCTTTCCTTTTCTTTTACAGCTCGGCAATACCCGGAGGATTCATATTAATCGTCTGGCAACCTCCGGTGCACGACTACTCCCAACATGTTTGGTATAGATTCAAATGGCCTTTGAATCTGGTGGGGGAGTATTGTAGGGTCGGTGAAATGTCACTGAATATCGAACAGATCATCGATCCCTGTCAAGATCAAGGATAGTCAACCCGCATCAATCAATCATACGCCATGGACTGGCCCACGCGGCAGTAGTTGCACTTTCGCTTCTGTACTTTCGTGGTTGTATCTCAGCTAATATATTCTTGTAATAACGTACTTTGTGTTGTACAGTCTCCATAGCATCCATGGTCCCTTGTTACGTCGGTGGGGGCAATCCATGTAAGGTGCTGATCGCGAGGTGTGACTTCGATGTTAGCTTGTTCATCACACCGTTCCCTCCAATCATTCGACATAGAACATCAACGTTTATGTTCTACATTGGTGAGCAAGACTTCGAATAACGCAACCTATCACTATGATTTTTTATTGCATTCTATACCTATTACTTTTCGCTTTTAACTTCACCTGAATTTAGCAGTTTCTGTGAACATTCATTGCTCCTTATGTTAGTATTAGTATTTTAACTGAAATAATTAGTTCAATCGATAGAACTCACCAATCAACTACGACTATAATCGACCATCGCGGTTTTTTAACAAGCATTAGCAGCATGTAAATGCTCCTGTGTAATATGTCTGTTAAAATATCAACCACTCGTAAGTATAGCCTCAAGGCAACACAAACGCATATCTGTTCGCAACTTGTTCACTTATATAACCAATACAAGATTAACTGTCGATTATAAATTCATCTTTCTGCTTAATCACTATCAACTAACTGCTATCAGAAGCTATCTACTAGAAAAAATTAACTTTCTTGACCACTGCCTGCCTAAGTTCTGATTGCTGAGTTCCATGGTAAATCAGAGAATACGAATGCTAGAATTTACGGTGAGTTTGAACTATAAATTTCCTTCAATGTTAGATCTTTTTTTAGACTTCGTCAGGCAGTTCTACGTGTTCGGCTTAAGTTAAATTTGGACTAATACAAATTCAATATACAATGCTTCTTTAATCTACGAATTCAATCAACAAATCTCAATTACTTGGAAGCAAGAATAACCCAGGCGAGTTTCATAATTGAGTTAGTTAATTTCGTATGATATTTATGATATCTAATAACATTTCGCGGCCACTTTCACTTAGAGTAGTCATACATTCTGTCACTGCCGTCAGATTTCAGTCAAAACTATGTACATTTATGACCCGTAAGTCAACATAAAATAGGTACGTATGGCTATATCAACAGTGCTGTTTGGATGCAAATAGCCTGTTAACCGAGACCATCCCAATAGTAAATGCCGCGCAAAAGTGTCTCGGCAAGCGCGGTCGGGATACATCAGTCAGAACTCAATCTGTCGACACGCAGATTGACACAAGGCAGGCCCAAGTGAGTCCAAAAACTGGCGACCCACACTCTACTAAGGAGGAAGAACATCCTCCAAAGAGGTCTGTTACAACCAGAGAACAGCAACTAAGCTGATTCCTGGAATAGCGAAGCTCCCGTATGATGCTCGACTGGCCAAACCAAACCTATTCCCATTATCATATCGAGGGGCTAGAGGAGACTTGATTATAGTTTTCAAATTGCTTAATGACAAATTTGCACCTGATATGCCCTCATTTTTTTTGTCTTCCAAAACAGAAAATCTACGAGGACACCCCAAAAATGTTCACAAGCCCCGAACGAATTACTTGTCAGCTGACTACCGACTTTCCCATCGAATAATCAACGAGTGGAATTCATTACCTCAGCACGTGGTTGAGGCTGCATCCGTCGACTCCTTCAAAAGAAAGTTGGATCAGCTGAGAGACCATCATTGCCAGGACTAACACAGGCCATCAAGCCTCCTGTCTTTTCCAAACTGAAACTGAAACTGATACTCCGAAAAAACGTATTGCATGTACACGAGCAATCTTAGTCCATGTCCTAATGAGACACTTCGTCGTACTTATTGTCACTTAATGCTCGATAATAAGCTCTTTTACGAAACGATCACGTTATCTAAACCTTAACTTTAGTTACATTGGTGGTTACCATTTTAATTATTGTTTACTACACGCTTTGTATATGCCGTTATCTCACACGGTAAATCATGGCTCGATTTCCTTATTGCACGAAAGTCAATTTAATTCTGTCTTCGGCTTATTCACATGCAATACGGGTTTGTAAAAAATCTAAACGACCTCTGAAATTCTCCACGAACCCCACGATAGTCTTCGTATATGTTTGCTATTACATATCCAATTGCTATATTAACGATGCCCAAACAAACGTTCAGTACAATTGTCAGTATACGAAAGGATGTTACTTCGATGTGACGTTACAACACATCCGAACTATTGTAGTTATTCAACTTCGACGTCGTATTTTTTATCCTATGAAGTTTTGTTTCCACATGGCTGTTATCTAACAGATGATTTCGGTACATCAATCGGCTGTCCAACTACTCGACGATTTAAAGCCTGTCCAGTTCAATTGGTGGTTTAACGACACTCGTTCACGCGAACCATCGGTTTACGCAGTCGAGCGCATCTCCTGCAAACTGAAAAAGATATTGTCGTCTCGACTCCAACACTGACAGCATTTTTCACTGATATCATTGACATGAGTCCAGAGTGACACTCTTGGTTTCTCATGTTCTTTTCGACATTTTTCGGTTCACTCATCAAACACGCGTGCAGCACTCACCGTTTATCATCTTTTAGAGACTTCATCATGCCACCTTCGCTCTGTATTCTTCAACCCTTATTGATTTTCACAGCAGTTATCAGATTTTCCAAACTGACTACAAGTTGATGAGAAGCTTCGCACAACAAAATCACTACTTATCTTCACGGTTATACTTCTGTACTTACAGTTAGTCTGTTAAATATAGATATAACTAGAAATCGACGCTTACGAACAGTTGTCAACGATACTTACTGACTTTCTACTCTGAATCGATGGCAGTACAAACATTGGCATCGATTGATAATACACTTATCGTATTATCACTGTGACATCACTACTCTTGCGGCAAACTTAACTTTTGTCATCTGAGGAACTCAACCACTTGTCAGAGCTGTCTTTTTCAACGCGACTTGATAAAACTCTAAAATGTTTCCTTTTCTATTATTTCTATGGTTGGTCGCTTAACATTCAACCAACGTCCATGTTACGTGCTATTACTAGTAGTTTCCTGATCAGTTTCTGCAGCCTCCTTTCCTTTTCTTTTACAGCTCGGCAATACCCGGAGGATTCATATTAATCGTCTGGCAACCTCCGGTGCACGACTACTCCCAACATGTTTGGTATAGATTCAAATGGCCTTTGAATCTGGTGGGGGAGTATTGTAGGGTCGGTGAAATGTCACTGAATATCGAACAGATCATCGATCCCTGTCAAGATCAAGGATAGTCAACCCGCATCAATCAATCATACGCCATGGACTGGCCCACGCGGCAGTAGTTGCACTTTCGCTTCTGTACTTTCGTGGTTGTATCTCAGCTAATATATTCTTGTAATAACGTACTTTGTGTTGTACAGTCTCCATAGCATCCATGGTCCCTTGTTACGTCGGTGGGGGCAATCCATGTAAGGTGCTGATCGCGAGGTGTGACTTCGATGTTAGCTTGTTCATCACACCGTTCCCTCCAATCATTCGACATAGAACATCAACGTTGATGTTCTACATCGTCGATAACCTTCTGGAATCTCACAGTGTGTTTGATGTAACTGTGGTCGCTACCTCGACAAAAGTTGATGAATGAGTACAAGAAACGACATAACGGTATGAAAGAAAAACCAAACCCCAAAAACGCAGTCGATAAATTAAGGACTAATCACAGCGATAGGTCAGTTATCTTTCGAAAAATCAAGGAGGGTGAAAGCTCAGAACCTAAAACTCGTTTTGAGCATGACATTGGGTTTAAAAAACAGCTACTAAATCAGCATTTGCCCCAAAATATCTCGGTAGTCACCTCACTAAAAGTTTGTAGACTAGGTAGCCAAACAAACTTGAAACCAAATCAAACCAGACTGGTTACAGTAGTATTTAAATCTCCTAATGAACGGGACTTAATTTTACGGAATGAGCATAAACTAAAGGGTTCATTGGTTTTTGTCCGTAAGGATTTGCCGCTCACAGACCGTGTAAAAAGACGAGAAGCCGGAAATGAACTGAAACTTGGGCGAGACGCTGGCAAAATGACCCAAATATTGTAAATTTTCGGGTTGTTAGGTTTCGACAGAATATGATACCAAATCTACTATGTGTGCAATACAAAGTCATTTAAATAGGCTTTAGATCCGTCGCACTAATGCTCAGAGCTTGCTCAATAAGCGGTCGTAACTAGGTGTACAGACTGAATCTACTAAGCCAGGTATGGCCACAGTTACAGAAAATTGGCTGACGCAGCCTATAGATAGTGTGGAATTTCATTTTGAGGGTTTAAGTTAGTAAGAGCCGACGGAATTCAGAAGCGTGAAGGAGGAAGTTGTTTACATTAGGAATATTAACTCACTTGCCATTATCGACAGCGAGTCCCATGAGAGTGGAACGTGTAAATTAGTTAGTTGCCGTTTGAAATGCAAGGGACAAGAGCTGATGATTGGTTTGGTCTACCTCAGTCCAAGCGGTGAGGCAAATTAGGTCTTTCTAGACAGCCTCTCTACTTGGTCATGAAGTGGTCGATGTTTAATCCTAGGAGACTTTAATTCACTCACGGTAGACTGAAAAAATCTGAGAACTGGATTGTCAAAATATTCCTTCATTCAGGTTCTTGTTGATGCAGTTATTATAGATGCCCCAGTACGACATGTGAAAGAAGCGACGAAGTACGACCCAGACTCTGAATCATTTTTTACTAGATCTTATGTTGACCCATCATGAGGATGACGTCACGAACCTCGGTTACATACCACCCTTTAATGACTCGATATCTGAATCCAATTGGATTGTATGATGATTGTCGTCGAAATACACATGTCGGCTTTCCATGTATATTTCACCCACTTAAATAGCGTTGGTGAATAATGGAATTAAATAAGTAGAATACGAGATTGGGTTTCTGAATACCTACATTTTGTACACTCATTCATCTGGACAGGATATGGGGAAGACGAAGCGAACAGGGCAGAGAGAAGCGACATGACGCGCAATGGAGGAGGCGATTGAGCTAACTTCATATAATTAAACGTTAATTAATATTTACAGCCACGTAAAAATTAGCTACAGACATTTGACGAGTAGCATAGGATGTACACACATACGTCGATATAAAAACAGTCAGGGTTGATACGTGAATAATTAACAAGGTCAAAACGTGACTCAAGAAGAATGGATAAATTGGGCTGTCCAGAGGCTAGAATGTGGTATATGGACTTAAAATATTCACCGACACCACAATTCCCGAGTAAAAGTGACCATTCACTTCTAACCATATTTTACTTCCATTTAGTTGTCAAAAGCGAGCACACATCAGCTCAACCCAGACCCAAATTCTCGAAAGCAAATGTACAAATTATTATACGCTCAGGATCCTCATCAGATTGGACAATACAGCCAGGATTCCTAATTGGAAGAGCTTGGGATGTATTTCGAAATTTATACTTAAAAGTTACTGCGCCCCATATCCCTTGGACTAAATCAAGGAGGCCGAGAAACTCCCCACTGCTGTTCAGTAGGGAGGTTTGCAACTTTCTCCTCAAGAGAAGAAATGGGGGGATTCAGGTTACTGGGGACTGAGGAGAAAAAACCTCAATATCGAGAAGCTCGGAATACCTGTGCTTCGACCGTCTGTAAGTCTAGAAGGTTTAACGAAGGAAAATTTTTAAGGAGTCTATAAATGGCGCAAACGCTTGTGTTCGTATATGAACCAAAGTAAAGAAAGAAGATGAAATATTCCAGCACTGTTAGGAGACAGTAATGGCTCATCATTAATGGGAGACCACTATGGTAAGCCTCACGTATTCTCAAACTACGTCAGCAATACATTTACCGTAGAAACACCTTTTCCATCAGTTCATACAAATCCCCCACACACTGGACAGCGTGACTGTTAAAGAACTCTATATCTTTGGTCCGCTAATTAAGTTCGACATAGACAAATCCATGGGACTTGATGAACTGCATCGTAGGTTATCAAACGAACCAGCTATCTTAGTTGCGAAACCCTTAAGTATGTGTTTTGATCTATCCGTAGCCCAGGGTCGTTTACCGAAAGACTGGAAGCACGTCAGAGTAAGCCCTGTTTTCAAAACAGATACGAAACATGAAGCTGAGAATTATCGACCCGTTAGCCTAACTAGTATGGTTTTTAAAAGTCTAGAAAAGAGTATTCGGAAGATGTTTAAATGTGTAGATGAAAACCGGATCCTTTCGGGAAGCAAAGTGACTTAAGGGTAGAATATTCTTGTCTCACTAACTTATTAGTGGATCGTGAAAGCTGGTGCGCTCTAAAAGACCAAAAGTTACCGATAAACGCAGCCTACATTGACTTCATCAAAGCTTTCGATAAAGTTCCTCATAACCGGCTGTTATATAAAATAAGAATTGCCGGGGTTGGAAGCAATCTGTTGATATGGATAAAAGAATTCCTAGTTGGGCGCCAACAAAGAGTGCGGGCGAACTCCAGGTTGTCTAGCTGGGAAACTGTGCTTAGTGAAACGTCTCGAGGTACAGTTTTTGGGCCAGTGCTATTCCTCTTATATGTAAATGAACTTCTTCGTCTCCTATCGTCATCGGGCTTGGTACATACTGATGATGTCAATATATGAAACGCGATAAGAAGTGAGGGTGAAAGTTTAGGATTCCAAAATGGCCTGGAAAAGTTATCTGAATGATCTCAAACCTGACAATTGCTGATAAATACTTTCAAGCAAATTGTGATTCATATTGGTAATCAAGGTGCATATACATACATTGTGAATAACATTGACATACCTGTCGTCCAGGCACACTGACTTAAGGGCCATCGTTAGCCAAGACTTAAAAACTGTTGTACACTGCCATGCAATAGTGGTCAAAGGTTTCAGAACTTTATGGTCAATAAGTGGGGCTTTTATTCATGTCGACGCTAAAACGTTCTTGACTTTGTATAAATTATTCGTGCGTCCTAAACTTGAGTACTGCATAAAGCTGCTAGCCATTGACTAAAAAAGGACAGTGAGCTTTGGGAAAAGGTTCAGACAACAGCAACTAAGCTGATTCCTGGAATAGCGAAGCTCCCGTATGATGCTCGACTGGCCAAACCAAACCTATTCCCATTATCATATCGAGGGGCTAGAGGAGACTTGATTATAGTTTTCAAATTGCTTAATGACAAATTTGCACCTGATATGCCCTCATTTTTTTTGTCTTCCAAAACAGAAAATCTACGAGGACACCCCAAAAATGTTCACAAGCCCCGAACGAATTACTTGTCAGCTGACTACCGACTTTCCCATCGAATAATCAACGAGTGGAATTCATTACCTCAGCACGTGGTTGAGGCTGCATCCGTCGACTCCTTCAAAAGAAAGTTGGATCAGCTGAGAGACCATCATTGCCAGGACTAACACAGGCCATCAAGCCTCATGTCCTTTCTAAAGCTGAAGCTGAAATCGGTAGTTCTGAAAACACAATGCTTTTATGGCCATAAGTTAAGCTGCTAACTAACGGTGATTGCTATTCATCCTAACGCGACGTGTTAAAATATCTTTATAATAAACTATTCTTAATTACGATAATCTCGCTTCGTTTTACTCTCTAATAATCTTCACACAGATTTTCGTGTTAAGAATTAAACCAAAAGTTTTGAATTTATAACATGTATTTCCCCACCAGTTGCTACCGCCTTCCTTTTGATTTATTTTTCAGTCTACCAATACCCGGAGGAATCTTACTATTCTTTTAGTAACCTCCAGCGCGCGACAACCTCCCTCTATTTGGCATAGGTATTGGTCCTAACCATACAATCCCTAGAGCTGAACTTGAGATAACTGAGAAAATAGATATTCATCATTTAACACGGAGAAAAGGCCAACACTGGTGAACTTTCATTTGGGAACTAATCGGATAGCATGGCTCAGTTTTGTAGTAGTCATGCCTGTGAGACTTATCTGTTTTATTCATACCAAATATATTGTTCTATCTCCAACCTAAATGTTTTCTTCAGAAAAGCCAATCATATTACCGCCAGTCAGGTATGGTATGTCAGTGTAGACAATGATATGACTTCCACGTGAGGTATTATAAATTAGGTAGTAACATCATGACAAATATACAGTTTTAGGACTAGGTCTATTATTATAGCAGTACTTCAGTACTTGAGTGACCGCGTGTTTCAAAAATGTTCAAGGAGGTTCACTCTTCTATAACCGAACTACTGACCGCGTTGGAAAGATGGACTATCATCCTTGATCGCAACAGGGAGTTTGATGTTTTGAACCCTGACTTCTCAAAAGCTTTTGATAGGGTCAATCATATATATCATCAATAAGCTAAAACGATTAAATATCAGATCGTCTTTAAATGGTTGGCTCACTTCATATCAAAGTAACCGACTTTTTGAAGTCACAGTGAACTTCATTGTTTCTCAGGTTGCCGAATGTTCTAGTGGGGTTCCTCAAGGTTTAATAATAGGACCACCGATTTTCTTAACTTATATAAACGACATTCGTCAGCAAGTATCGTCTGATATATAACTTTTCGATGATGAAGCAAAACTTTAGAGATAAGCTTGGGGAAGACGTGATAAACTGGCATTTTGAGAGTATCTGACTCGACTTTTAGATTAGGCAGATAAGGACATACTTCACTTTAACACCCAGAAGTGTAAGGTAGTACATCTGAAGTATGATGCAGATTACTCATAAAACTAAGGTAACTTTCCTCTAATGGCATCTCAAGTTGAAAACGATCTAAGAGTGTGGGTATCCTATGGTCTGAAGTCTAACGCTACCTGAGTGAAAACATCTTCCAAGCAAACCTTTTACCGGTAACGTCGAAGAATATTTTTGGCCAGTTCGACGGAAGAGCTTGCCACTTAACCTTCGAAAAATTTATCCGATCCCATTTAGAGTACGGAAACATAGTATTTCCTCCCACACTCCAAAAGGATAAGGACACATTGGAACGCATCCAAAGGTGAGCCATGGAATCATTTCTGGGACTCAGATTCAAGTCTTATGAAGAGCGCCTCCAATCACTAGAAATTTACTCATTAGAGTATAGGTGTCTCTAAGGTGACCTTCTAATGACTTACAGAATCGTAAACGCTTCAGGGCGTCCCCTTAAATACCTAATTAAGCTCAGTCCCAACACAAAAATTTGGGTGTACAATCAGAAACTAGGGGCGCAACTCAGCAGAAGCGACTGTAGACACACAGTCTACTACCTAATAGTAGTCAAATGCTGGAATTCAATACAGGTTGAGCTAGTCGAAGTGACTTCCCAGGAGTCCTTTAAGACAAAACTTGACATATTTTTAAGGACTGACTACAGTATCTCAATATTATTTACCAACTTTTTTATTTTTCCCTTTTTTCCGTTAATATACCTAGGTCCCTAACTGGAGGTATCAGTGATCCACTGCTACTAGATATAGAAGTCCGTTGATGGAAAGCTTCTATTCCGTCCAGAACAATTTGAAACATTTGACTGCGCTTCTACGTAAGTTACAGCTCCGTTGTCCAGTGTGTTCAAAACATTTAAAACCAACAAAGGAATTCTAGTCATTGGAACTGATACAGTTCTTCCGACTTTTTTTCTTTCCTTTTCTGTTAACAAGTAGTTTGTTCATTTATTTACTTCCAAAGTTTGAATCGTCATATCGTCATATCACTACAAATAGTACGCCATAACTACCTGTAAAAAGTGACTTATTGGTCGCTATTTCTGACAGCAAATTTCGATGTGTTTGTTTAAACTTTTGCTACTGCTTGTGACCTTTAGAATGAACGACGCGTATCTTCGAATTTTTCTTCACTGTGGGTCTGTTCTTGGGTAGGGGTTCACTGTTATGTGTCTAACTTAAACCATTCTGATTTATGGATCTGGGAGGCTCTTTGAACTCTCAACTTTTATGCCGAGAAAGTAGTCTTTTTACAGTTATTAGAATTCAGCATGCATTAACTTTAAATCCTACTTTCTTATTCAGTTGTCAGAATTTCGTGACGTCCATCAACATACTTCGTTCAGCTTCACGTGTATTTTTCCTCATATGTAGTAAGGTGTACTTATTTCAACTCTATTCTTATCTGGTAAGTGGTTAACCGGCGTAGGCTGAATTTTTTAGTCCACTGGGTTGTTTGTGCATGACTTATGTATCATGAACACAGCGCAAATGTTTAGCGTTTGGCACCACTGAGGGCAGCTTTCATAGCAGAGGAGCTTAGTTATGCTTACCACGATTTACTGGACACCATGCAAATTTGAATATATTGATGTTTTCCGGGTTTAGGCTCACAGTAGTTTTCTTGTGTTTTTTTCTTACAGACTTTTGACTCACGAGGGTAGTCACCATCATTCGCCAGTCGATCACTTAATTTAAATAAACTTCGTACAATATGCATGGGAGAGTTAAAATTATACAGACAGCTGAGCAAGAACGAGCTAGAAAGCTAAAAAAAGATCAAATAAGTAAAGAATTCTCAGAAGAATGTGAGAAGCTGTGGATTTGTCGTGAAAAGGAGGACTTTAATGAAATGCATTTGGAAAAACTTGGTTCCCTTATAGAGACATCGCCAGACACAGCAACCCTGTGGAATTACAGACGCGAAATAATAATGCATCTTCTCCGGAGTTATTCTCACGATCAAGAAAAGGTTTCGAAGTTATTTGAATCTGAATTAAACCTTACAACTCGCTGTTTATACAGCTCACCGAAATCTTATACTGTTTGGTATCATCGTTCTTGGGTTATGAATAATCACACTTCTCCAAATTGGGAATCTGAATTAAAGCTTTGTAACCAAGCGTTAACACAAGATGAAAGAAATTTCCACTGTTGGGATTATCGCCGCTTCGTTGTTTCCAAGGGTAGAATTTCAACAGAGTTAGAGCTTGAGTTTACAGACTCTGCTATAGAAAAAAACATGAGCAATTATTCAGCTTGGCACTATCGTGGTGAACTTTTAGCTTCCACATCTAATGTTTCCTCTGTATCATCATCTGAAAGCCCTAATCTTCAAATCCAGTTGGATAAAAAACAAAGCCAATCTCGATTTGACTTTTCAGTACCAAATGGCGAACTGGATCTTGTTCACAATGCAATATTTACAGATCCTGCTGATCAGAGTCCTTGGTTCTATTATTGGTGGTTATTAGGTCGCGGGGAAAAAAAGGTTTATTTAAGGGAACTGTATATTTCACGGAAGCTGGGAAGATTTGTTCTTGTTTTCAGCTCTGTGAAGTTGATTCAAACTTTAGAAGAGTTGCAGGTTTCCATAAAAGTGTTTCCCTGTGACGGTACAATTTCTAATTCTATAACTTTGACACCTGAGCTTCTTGGGGGATGGAACTCTGTCCTAGATGAGCAGTTATCAGCTGTTTGGTGGTTGCCGCTTAACCAAGATTTAGTATCTCGTTACGCTCCTGATAATGATAGGCACTTGTATCAGTGTCGACCTTGGAATGTCGTAGCGCAAGTCTGGATTAGGAAAGCTAATAGCAATGTAAACCAGGAAATCTGTGAAAACATGCCTGAAAATTCTGCAAATTACTTGTTCCTTCAGTGTTGTATGAATTCTCATCAAAATGAATCATTGACACGTGTCACTCTAGACCCTCTAAGATTGTTAAATCCTATGATTTTGCCCTCACATGATCCAAAAGATTTGGTTGGGGAACTGAATATTGTTCGTGACCTGCTGTCATTTGAACCGAAAAACAAATGGGCTTTGTTGACGCTTGTCAGTCTCCTTCGTTTTATTCGACCGCATAGTTTTCATGAAGAGGTAAACGAAGCGTTAAATGTGTTAGTGTCAGTTGACGCTCAACGTTCTTTTTATTATGAGCATTTGCGATCTTTGTATGCAGCCCTAGATGTTCTGGCCCATGCATATGAAAACCAATCCAGGGAAGTGGTGTTACATCATCTGGATATGAGTTGCTTTCGTAATCTTGATTGGTATGCGTTGATGACCAAAATCGATTTTTCTAATAACTCAATCGTACGAATCCCGGATACTTTCTCTTATTTAATCTCTGTTTTGGAATTGAATCTAGATGATAACCAGTTAGTAACTCTTAACGGAATTTCTCGTCTCCCATCTCTAA
The DNA here is from genome assembly GCA_944470415.2 of Schistosoma rodhaini. Classification (NCBI taxonomy): domain Eukaryota; kingdom Metazoa; phylum Platyhelminthes; class Trematoda; order Strigeidida; family Schistosomatidae; genus Schistosoma; species Schistosoma rodhaini. The sequence continues at coordinate 34,903,289 of OX104037.1, forward strand.
CCAACCTTTCTGTGCAACGCAATCGACTGTGTACTTTCGAATCTATTGAAGACTTAGTTTATTGCCCTAGTTTGCGCGTAGTGTACATAAATGGGAATGAAGTAGTCAAGTTACCCCAGTTGAGTAATTTGATATCAAAACATCCAGGGTTTCAAAGACAGGGAGATTCATTTTCTTTGGTGTACGATAAAACATTTCACCATTAACGTCACAACTTTGTACAAAATATTTAGATTTAATAGCATAATTCTGATATTTTTAACTTGTGATATTCTACAGTTTTTCATATGTAAATTTCCATATTTCTGCATTAAATATATCCAACACTTTAATACCAAGAGACAAGTACGAAGTATATTTGTTTATTTCATTTAGATGGAGGTAAAATATGTTTTCGGGTTCTATGGGTTAGACGTTGTGTTTTGCTTAAAAATTGGTTACTAAATCCACTTTTTCAGCTATAAGGGAGAGTGGTCTAGTTAGTTTTGATTGGACACTTACGTTCCAACGTCCAAAACAATTGTTCTCGAACAGCCCGGCCATACGTTTTTGCCTCGTTGCTCACTAATCTCAGATTCGGAGCACAAAAGTGATTTACTTAAGTACATAAGAACTACTTATTCGCTGTTGGTACTCATAAAGTAACTGCATAGTTTCACAGAATCCACTTGAATAAAAAATAACTCATTCAACAGGTACTTGAGTATAAGTCTTACTAAGTGTGAGGGCTGATGATACTACTTGGTTGCTTGAATTAAAGTGGGTTGAGTTTCGAACCTGTGACTTAATGGCTGAAAGTTGAACGCTTTCACTACTTACTTTGGGGACTTATCAGGACTTAATACTTATATTTCAGCATTATGCTGAAATTAATCCTATTTTTTAACGCCTGATTCAGCTTAGTAAGATAGTAGGATCATAAGCTCGCAACCACTCTTTCCTGCTTGTTGTTGCCGATTTACCTTAATTCAAAGATATAGAGAATCCAATCACTTGTCACAGTCAAACGTTTTGATTTTGCGTATAATTGACATTAAACCTGGGGTTATCATACCAAAAATGGTCAGCCAAATCATCTTAAGGCGGTTTTCCTAGGCATTTTATACGTAAATGGCTATCAAGAGTTAAACGTGGTTATGTTCCCTTACTTTTCCCGTTTGTATGAGAGCAGTTCCCCGAATAGAGTTTTGACTCTTTCAAAAAGTCGAAAATCTCAGATGGCCATGATCCAATTCCTTCACTTGAGTGATATAACAGGGTGATTTTAGAGCAATTTACTCGTGTCCAAATGTATTAACGGGATTAGTGAGTTTTTGGGATCATTTTTGGGTGAAACATGGAAATCAAAGCTCTTTTTTAGTTTGTCAGCGATTTCTGCGATTGATTTTAAGAGAAGTGTTAACGAGGTTTTTAAGTATTAATTGGTTATACACGGGATTCTTTCAAAAGAATTAGTTGTGCTGCTATTGGGTTAAGCAGTTTCTCCTGTAGTATTTGAGTGTTTTGTGAAGTTATTTTCCATGTATTATCAACTATATTAATTACATTATAAGGACTACAAGCTAATTTAAAACACTTTGCGGTAGTGTCCCAGTTTATTTGCCACTTTGTAATAGTTAAAAAAAATTGAGAAATAAATATAATAAATACATTTTGGTGTTTTTAATTCTGAAGCATATCCCTCATAATCTCCAGCCACTGTTTTTTTTCAGGCTGATAGTAACTTAATCGACTGGTGAAATATATTAATTTGGTCATCCTTGTATTATTACATACTACAACCAGCTTCGCACCAATATGGGTGGAGTGACCTTCCCCAACCATCTCATTGTACGCTAGTTAGGAATCTCGATTAACAACCCTTTTGTGTCTGAAACTCTGTATGTAGCTTCAAAGTTGTATGCCTGGTGGTTTAACTGCATTTAAAGTAGTTTGTAAGGATCGAATCCCTTTAATTTACAATATTTTAGCCACTATCGACAGTCATTTACGGGGAACGTACAGAAAGTTATATAATCTAACTACCCAGATTCCGGCCATCATCAGTAAATGTGGTATGTGCCTTACAACATTGAAGTGCGATCTATCACAGTAAGTGCAAAGCTGTGTATTTGCACCTATCCTTGTTGAGTCATTGGAAATAGTAAACTCCATGCTGCTGTGTAGTTTTATAAGCATTAGTGTGTAGGACGTGTTCAGCCTGCCTTTGGTAGTTATGGGTTGTTGTGATCTAGACCACCTCCAGTGCTACCAATTATTCTAGCCAGGAATTTCGGTGTGGAATTATCTAGTGATTGCAGTTACATACGACTAGCGTCTGTTACCATTTCACAACTTCCCAGTGTGAATGTTGGAGATCGTTAAAGTTAATGGTTCAAGGTATTATTAGTTTTAGTTCACACTTAAAACTAGTGGTGATCTTGGTCTAATTTTTCATAAACAGTTTGATGTCTCTGCTGGATGGGATCTACCTTGGTTGTGTCACTACCTAGACTACTTTTTGACCTCTTTTTGTTATTATTTTTGATAAGTGGTTTCTATTTCTTCACACAGTATTCACTTGGTTTTGCGTGGCATGTTTATTAGTATCTTATTTTAATAAGTATTATCTGGCAGCGTGATCCAAAAATAAAGGAAAAACCCTCTGTATGGAGTGCATAGTGTAAGGTGCATCTGTCTGGGATCTATCATTCGTAACCTTCTAAACGAAGGTAATTAGGTATATTTCCATCTGTTGTTTTTAAAGCCTAACACATGACATTGAAATATCTACACTTTAGAATAACATGAGGTATGAATATATCTGAGCTATATTACCGAAGTTTTGTAATGGTCAATATGTGTGTTCTACGTATCACTTCTAGAAAATATACATTGCTCTGACAGGCAGGTAATCGATAAAACGATTAATCAACAGTGTAAAATGGAAGAGATGATAACTTATGAATTTATTGTATCTCTTGTCGCTGATTATATATATATATACCGTTTTAATTACCCACATTTATGATTATTAATTTACTGTATTTTAGGTGCATCTATAATGAATGGTGATAGTTCCGTTAATGATCTGGAGGGTTGTTGTAGATATAGTACGAGCAAAGCTGGTATGGAAGGTTTAGATAAAGCCACAATTATGGAAATTATATTGGAGAATTCCAAAGGTGAACTTTGTAGAATATATATTATATATATTATATATATATATATATATATATATATATATATATATATATATATATATATATATATATACTGTTCACTTGATAGTTTTCGAAAAGTTCTCAGCTTTCATTAAATGAAATTATTAAATTCTTGTAGATCATTAATCAAGTACGGTTTTAAGTACATGTTTTTAAGTTGCTTTTTAACGTGATCGGTAATTATACAACTTGTCAGTCCCTAGTCAGAATGCGAGATTTAAATCTATTGGTTGAAGGTTGTATGCTTTAATCACTAAGCTGCTTTTTTTATCTGAATAAAATATTGGGGAAAATACTCATTGACATAATTATTGATCTGCCAACTCATAACAACTCATGAAATAAATACTTTATAGATATTCTGCAGTTACTTATTGTAAGATGATGTAGACGTACAAAACAGTGTAGATATCCGATAAAATATAACAACTTCATCCGTGAAAAAATGCGTTGTTGACACTAAGCGATAAAGTTGAAGTTTATTGATGCTAGAAAAGTGGGATAGGTTGATATCGTATGCGGTATACAGCCTAAAAGATCTCTATATTCTTGAGAATCAAGATGTTAGAATTATGTGGTTGGTTAATTGCCTAATTTTAATTTTATTTAGTAGTTAATCAATAGTTTACATGAATTCACATTTTGCTTGTAAGTATCCATTCAAGTATTACGATATTAACTGACGAACTGGATATTTGGCATATTCAGTTCTTTAATTTTTTGGATTTCTTGTCTTATTCCATTTTGAAAGTGTCACTTGTATGCCTGTGACCAAATTATACATATAAGTAGCAAGTTTAAAATAAGAAGAAATGAACATACTTTATCTTTAAAATACTTCGAAATACCATTAACATAATATTGATGATTAATGTCATATTATTTTTAAAAAAATTCAATAGATTGTCAAAGGATGTCTAATTCAGCTACATAGATAAAAGAATAATTAAGTTTAAATGTCCTGTAAACGTACTTATGAGTTCTTTCCTTTGTACTCAAAGTAATTCAGTATATTTATAGCCCAGCTAACGAAAATGCTAATAACTCAGTGGGAGATCATTTACAACTGTGAGTCATTTTAAGCTGTCCTCCCAAACGCAGATTCATTTCACCTAGTGACTTTACATGATAATATCTTGTGAACTACAGTGTAAACGGTTGGACTTTTCGTATGATTGGTGTCTGCTACTAGTGACGTCGTTAAGTGATGTTATGCTTTATTGCGTAGCATGATCTATTGACTCAAAAAGTAAGCCTCCATTTGTTAGAATAGGGGTTTAAACGCCACTCTACTTATCATGGGAAATAATAGGGTTATTTGTTTAACATAGGTCTCTGTAACTCTAGTTGATTCAATAACCTTGCCATTGATAAATGATTGCACTGGACCGGAATAATGTTTCAAAACACCAGCAAACGTTATCTGTATTTTTAATATATTGTTCCCATTCAAAATATGTTTTTCGGCTGTATGATAATACAGGAAGTAGTCTTATACCATATACTTTGCTTATAATGCAAATATGGATATGGCTTAGGTGTCATGGGTAGGTCAAGCTTTCGGATAACTGTAAACAACTTTATCTTTAAACTCACATTTCTTAATACTAAGTAATTAGTTTTACTAAAAAGTTTTTAATTATTTAAGGGTCAAAGTTTTATGAAAATGAACTAAGGCGGGAAAAAGCTCTTCGTCAACAAATTGAACAAAAGCTTAAAATTATAAAATCTCTTACACCAGTGATGTTAAAAAGTGGTGAATTAGAAGTGAGTACTTTTTCTCCTCTCTTTCTCATCGTCTCTTATTGTCAATTAATTATTTCATTTGAAATTTGATTACAAAGTTAATGTAGTCCGGTTGTAGAGACGCCCGAATTCGCTAGTCTGAGATACTGGTGCAATACATCTTAAATTCTTTGAAGTTGATACTTCTTTATCCAATATTTTCCAGTACTTACCGGTTGTTAATCACTAACACTGCTTTCCATTGTCTACATATTTAAATAATGTACTTATTCCTACATGACTTGGAACAAGAGTTTTCCTTTAGTAGTATAGGCTTTCGTCCAAGTTCTCAAATTAACTAAGTATTCATTCATCTGGATGAGAAATTTTTTGTTATCGTAGTTTTGTTATTCATACTTTCACCTGTCATCTTAGTGCTTATTTTAAAGTTAAGTGATAATAATACTTATTATTTTATTCAATATTATATGTTTAGCATAATATGAAATTCTAAGCACACAAGTCTCTTGGATGTGTATTCACTGTTCATTGGAAAACGAGATACTTAATTGTACTGATCATTAATCTTTTGTAATATTGAGCAACTTACTGAAATCAAAAGCTTTTATTTTTTTTTCAATACCTTACTGGAGCTTTTATTATCAATCAGAAATTGAATATCGATCTTCATGTATTCATAAATTTCTCAAATGTCTCATGCTTAAGAAAAAACTTTGAAACTGCATGGTTATAATAACTGATTATTGATTATTTCACTTTTGCATGGTGTACATTATGCTTCTGGTTGTACGATTTCCTAATTGTTATATAAGTGGGACTATAATTTATGGACGGCGTTTGAGCGACGCTTAAGTGACCTTCAGAATGTGACCTACTAACTATGACCAAATGAAGTTTGTAAATCAGCATGAGGAATTAGAACTACGATTTACAGTCGATAATTAGAGTTAGGGATTATATTTAGGGTTTTCATCACGAGCTGACATCAGCTAAAATGCCGAAACGCTATTTAGCTAAATGGACAAATGAATTTCGTGCCTAAATTCAAGTCCTGTTATCTTATATCTGATTAGTTCGTTCAAAAATCTTAGTCTCGGAGTTATACCTTGTTAAATTATAGATGTTCTCCACTGATTCAGCTTTCAATTTAATTTGTTTTAATTTGCAAATTATTTATTCGTATTAGCCCCCAAATGCCCTGGTAAGGTCGAGGGTGGGGAGAGTTAGCTCTCCCCTCAAAATGCTCACATATGACCACGCGTATACAATCACTACCAGGGAAGTCCTACTCACTGCCTTCTCGCACCACGGGTGTTGTTTGCGAAATTGATAGGACGAAAAGCGAATGTCCGGCGCTTTAACCGGGTTGGTGGACACAGAAAGTCCACCTAGGGGAGTTGGAAAACCCTGATTCCAAACCAATGGTGCATATGGGCTCCAGTATTCTGAGGGAATAAATGGCGTATGAATCGATCGTTGGTCACCGGTTACCATGAGACTGTATCTTCTCACGATGCTCTCCACTGTCTTGTGGATCAGACTTTTAGGTCAAAGGCTCTGCGTGTGGCCCCCTAAGAAAATCACCTGCTTCGGTCTGTGCACACGGGCAGTATCACAGCTCACACATAAATCAAGTGTGGCGCATATGTGTTTGGTCCCGCTTTGTACTTATATTTATGTGTTCAAATAAATAAATATTCGTATTAAATTTTGTTGTTCTATCAACTCTTTTTTCTCACATTCTAGGCAGATGCAATACTAAAAGATTTAAGACAGAAACGAGGTTTTTCTCGACTCATCGTACATGTTGATATGGATGCATTTTATGCAGCTGTTGAAATACGTGATCAGCCCGAACTTAGACATCATCCAGTTGCTGTCGGTAGTAACAGTATGTTGGTAGGTTTTAGAAAAGACTATTTATCTTATACTGTATAGTAAAGTGAACAAATACCTAGTTTATCAGTAACAAAAGTAATAAAGACTTTACTGTTTGTGGTACTATTTAATGAAACGGAAATCATACTGGCCATTTACTGTACACTCCTATGCACATCCATTTTTGTCTGAACTGATTTAAGGTAAATGTGGCAACCGTTCACAGCAATACCAGAGATGTAATTTAGGAATCATATTCCTTTTAGTTATAAATTATGTTCTCGATATTTATCCAGTGTCCAGTTGTCAAACTCATATGTGGCACCCACTATTTTCCATCCTATAAAGATGATCTCTCTGATGAATTCGCATCATAAATTACCAACCACTTATCCTCATAGTGTACTAGTCTTGGCTATTGTAATAACCTACAATCATCCGTTTTTAAATATCTGGCTACCAAACAAGTGCCAACTCAGATATATACTTACTACAGTAAATATACGGTATATCAATAATTTCTCTTGAATATTGCTTGATAAATGAAACTTATATGCACATTTGCTGCTTTGTGTCAGAACATTAGGTTTAGGGCTCGTATCTCATGAATACACTCACGTTCGTTGCATTAGTCAACTTTTCCTATCTGAAATCCAAGGTTTTGTCGATATGGTCTGCAGTGCACATCGATTTCCAAACACAATTTATATATATCAGTAGATATCATCAAGTCTTATTGCAGTTGCGCTGTTAATGAGATCAAGCGAATATCTCACTAACTATACAACCCATACTAAGCGTAACAAAGTAGCGAAAATACAAGTTCAGATTTCTTCTGTTCACGGTTGTACTTGTTTCCCTTCAGTATCTTGTTAATACACATACGATGACTAAAAAAATACTCTTTTTGTTTCAAACGAATAACAGTTCAATTACAAGCATCATTTATCAATTCATTTGTCATTTAATCATCTGAATACTATCCTAACTGCAAATATTTTGAGTTATTTATGTGGAAAACCATAAATCACTTATCAGTAATACTTATTTTATCGACCCATTACAATATATTGTTTATCCCTCCACATTTTTCGCCGCCAGGGATTTGTTCATTCTTCCCTTCGCATCTTCTGAAGTTTGCCAAACTATCATTTATGTATGTAATTTATGTAACATCATATGTTGCTATTCGCTTTAAGTATTCAACTTTCATATGTATAATCTTGACTATATTGTGCAACACCACTTCATTTTCATTTAATTTCACAATTGACCGATCACTGGATGGTGACCAATCTCATGAATGATAAGTCCTTCGTAGTGCTGATCGAATTCTATCGATCAATTTGCAATGTGACCCATGTCATGGCCCGAAAAGATCAGTGATACCTTTTCTGATTGTGAAGCTGTGTTATACGGGATCGAATTCGCCGGGGAGCAGCAGTTCCTTCAAGATTTCTAGTACACCTTGCTGACGAGTCTCAGATAGCACAAAACGTGGGTCCAGGGTTTCTTGTCAACTATCTCTATCACCATCTTATATCTCATTGACTTTCACCTGAATAAGTTAGTCTTTGATAACTTTGTAAAAGTCCTCTATTTTACCATAAACTACCACATGTAAAAGTTACCGATAACTATGATTGTACAACTTCGGATAACGGTATCATCGAGAAGAAACTTTTCTCCTCTGAAACGTCTTAATTGTTTTTAAGTAATATAGAATAACTGTACAGTGAACATTATTTTTCATTATGTTTTGCTCTAGTCTACAAGCAATTATATCGCTCGACGATTTGGCGTACGTGCTGGTCTACCTGGATTTTTAGGCAAAAAACTTTGTCCTCAGTTGAAAATTATACCATGTGATTTTGTAAAGTATACTGCAGCTAGTCGTGTAGTACGATCTATTTTAATGGAATACACTGTTTCTGCTGGAAATACACAAAATCCCTGTGAATCAGATAATATTCCATTTTCAGCGGTTAGTTTAGATGAAGCGTATCTAGATATAACAGATCATTTGGTAGACCGTTGTGATTTTCCTATTGAACGACGTACGTTTTGGCCTAGATCAGCACCTGGAGCACCTATGCTGGTTTGTCGGTAATTTTTAAATTTAATATTTATAATTTTACATATCGTATGTATTTATTTATAAATATTTGTATCGGTCATTATGTCTATCCGGCGAAATTGTAGGCAACCAGATAGATAGGGATTTAAAGGATATTAGGCGATTAGGAGTAGCCTGATAGAAATAATCTGTACCTAGATTTCGTGCTCTGTAGGACCTAGCACATATGTATGTCTGCTCAAGCTATTACTCTTCACTTGAGTGCATCTAAGAAACATTAAAATCAACCGTACTGGGGAAATAAATGTAAAACCAAAACAGTGAGAAAAAACAGGTGAATTTCGTTCAACAGAAATTATGACGTAATGCCTTGTTTATTCAGGCTTTTAGATAACAAGTAAAGGTTTGTACAATAGCTGAAGATGGATAATACATGTTTTAAACATGTTAGTCGATTCATGACTTTTACATATTTTTTCGTTTAACATCATTGTATTCCGTTATTCCCAGTCAAGTTTTCCCAGATAAGTTTGATGATTTAAGGGAAAGCTACTTATGTTTCCTACTTTTAGTGACTTATTTTCATTCTCAAGATACCAGAGAGTTGACTACTACATATTATGCTGACTCTTTTATTAGACAAATTGAGTAGATTCGTAAAATTCCCATAAACTGTGGTTTGTTTCTTAAGATTTCATCACTCGGCAAGTTACCGTTTGATCAGTTATGGTCACTTCCTATATATTCTCTTATGTCTAAAATCAAAAGTAATGTTCCATTCATGTCTCCTTCATTTGCACCTTGAATTAGTACTCAGTCAGTCAGAAGTAAAGTAGCACCTAGTACACATGTACATCGGTCTCCAGACCACATCAGAACAGGCGTTTGAAGCGAAAGATCCTGGATTTTTGAGTCTAAATATGAACATCATACATTGGAATCCAGGTATAATCGACTATAAAATCTCAAATAAGATAAAATGCACGTTTTGATTTTCACTGTTGATCATAGTATCAAGTATAATACACGAGAAGAGTTGAGTGAATTTTCGATTGTCATTAATATCTTCAATTGAGCAACAGATCAATTCAGTTACTCATTCATTTATATTTTAACGCGTCTTTAATCCCAGTTTCATTTTCACCTTTGATATTGTTTTTTTTTTTCACACTTATTTGATTTAAATCAACCTTATTTTTAAAAATTTCTTTCATGGTCTTTGGGTAGTTCATTCACCTTTTGTTAGGGTTGACAATTATCACTTTATAATTAGTTAACTAAATCTTTTTTCCTCATATTCCATTTGAGAATTTTAAGCTAGGAAGATAGGGGAAACTTCATAAAATATGTTGAATTAATGCTGATATAGGGTATTTTATTTAAACACATAAATATTAGTACAAGGAAGCACCAGATGCATATGAATAATTTTTTCTGGTTAGCGTTTTTTAGCGAGTTGATTTTCTACGGGATGGGGTCGCTAACCCCATACCCAACCCTCCTCCTTTACCTGGGCATGGGACCGGCAATAACCCCCGGAGGAGCTACAGGCGTAGTTACCAGATACATATGCGCCTCATAGATCTCATTTGATTTGTGTGAGGGCTGTGATACTGCCCAGGTGGTTTTCTTAGAGGGGCCACACGCAGAGCCTTTGACCTAAAAGTCTGATCCACAAGACAGTGGAGAGCATCGTGAGAAGATACAGTCTCATGGTAACCGGTGACCAACGATCGATTCATACGCCATTTATTCCCTCAGAATACTGGAGCCCATATGCACCATTGGTTTGGAATCAGGGTTTTCCAACTCCCCTAGGTGGACTTTCTGTGTCCATCAACCCGGTTAAAGCGCCGGACATTCGCTTTTCGTCCTATCAATTTCGCAAACAACACCCGTGGTGCGAGAAGGCAGTGAGTAGGACTTCCCTGGTAGTGATTGTATACGCGTGGTCATATGTGAGCATTTTGAGGGGAGAGCTAACTCTCCCCACCCTCGACCTTACCAGGGCATTTGGGGGCTAATACGAATAAATAATTTGCAAATTAAAACAAATTAAATTGAAAGCTGAATCAGTGGAGAACATCTATAATTTAACAAGGTATAACTCCGAGACTAAGATTTTTGAACGAACTAATCAGATATAAGATAACAGGACTTGAATTTAGGCACGAAATTCATTTGTCCATTTAGCTAAATAGCGTTTCGGCATTTTAGCTGATGTCAGCTCGTGATGAAAACCCTAAATATAATTCCTAACTTTAGTCATCGACTGTGATTAGGACTTTCCTGGCAGAGGCTATATACGCATAGCCATGTTAGAGCATTTCGAGCGGGAGAGGGGACTCTCCCCACTCTTGGCCGTACCAGGGCTTTTGGGGGCAACAGTGGCTAGCAGTGGAATTCAGGACGTTCGTTTCGTCAGCTGGATTTACTTGCTTTTCAGAGTTTATGTTTACTCTGAGACTCGAACCCAGTACCGATCGCTTCAAACGCCATCGCGCTATCTACTCAGCTGATATAGAGTTTTTCATTAGGTATAAATGGATTTAAATCACAGTGAGTTATATAATTGCAAATAAATGAAAAATACTACTATGATTGTTGTTGGTGAAGCGAAACAAATCAGATGAACAAAATACAAAGGCTAAGATAAATGTTTTGCTCAATTTTAATAAAATCATAAAATATTCGTCTTGAAAATACAAGTTTCTTCATAGTCAATAGTATTAGGCATTATTATTTGCCTAATTTGTGTAGTTCTAATTGAAAGTCTAGATTTCACACCGATTGCTTCTATTTTTCAAACGTTAATCCACTTATCGAGACATAGAACAATGGCTCAGTGGCTAAACTGTTTGACTTTCAGCCACCCTATCTACTTCTGTTTGAGCTACGGAGAAGTATCAAAACTCTCACATTTAAAGTGTGTCCCGAAGTCGAGTAAATTAGCCTGTACCTGCTGTATGAGTCAATAAAAAAACGGCATGTAAATAACAAAATGGTGTCATTTTCTTCATACTGTAATTTGATGCACAAATCTATGCTTAGTTGTAGAATAAAAATTTGTGTTGTGTTGTTGACTCACTATTCGGTCGATAAAGAATAGATTTTAAGTTCTAGAATTGCTCTGTAATTGTAATGAAGGAATTATACAGATATTTATTGTTATCGGTGAAAATGATACTAGGTGACAACTATATTTTCTATTTTTAGTCGAGATTACATGAATCATCATAATTTGTACCATGTTCTTGTATGTTTCAAACCACAGTTCAAGCTGATGTCATTCAACTTAAAAGTAGTTCCACTTATAAATTCTTGTGATACATCGCGTAACACTATGTCTATGTATTCATCGAGAGTGACCTATTGTGTAATTAAGTAAGGAGTAAAGACAGTTCAACGAAGGAAATTTTCATTTTGACAATATCATTCACAAAGTGTACAATCGTATTGTCAGTGACTTAATAGATTTAATAGTATGTTAAAAAAAGAAAGTGATTACATCATATTTTCCGAAAGTTTCAATTGTTATAAGCTAGTTACGCAACCGTCTCGAGTTTAAAGAAAAACGATGAAATGATAATCGTCCACTTAAAGAGATAAAAAATAAATTTAAGACGTCAAGGTGATAATAAAAATGACAAGGGAACTGGAAGAAAATATTAACAAGTTTTCGTAGTATCAAAAATTAAAAGCTGTAAATCTATGATAAAATATGTTTTCGAATTAGCTGCGTTTTCATACAGAGTTCTAGTTAGAACTGATGAATTGCAAATGCAATCGAGCCCAGTCGCATGGCTGTCTAAATGTTTTTCAGGACATTTTTGATAATAGTATGATCCGAATTCACGAGCTATTCCAATCTACTGGGCCATTGAAGTCTTTGGATTCTGTTGATAGCCACGCATAATAGTGCCTGAAGGAGCATTTATAAGGTGCTCTTTTTACGACCGATGCAAAACCGGTTCACGAAAGTAAATAAACTTAAAGATTAACATTAACGTGGTTCGAAACAGGAAATTATCCTTTGCACATCAACGAATTAGAGGCTGACTGGAAAAGATAATATGAGGCTAAGTTAAATAAAACTGAACACTAGATCACGATTATGACGGACTTTTAAATTATTCCTTTTTACAAAAAGTCATGTTGTTATGTGTCTTACTTTGTAATGTATTCAAATTTCACTCCATCTGTTGACAATTTACCAACTGAATATAATGAATAAAACAATCTCTTCTTTCTGTCTTGTTTTTTTCAATGTTTTTTATGAAATAAATGTCAACAATAATCAGTAAATTTTGTTACAAATCTATGACCTAATTATTGAAACACTCAATTTTCAACAGGTCAGAAAATTGAACTCACTCCACAAATCCTGCTCCTTTGATAAATTTAAATAAAGTGGGAGGATTAAAATTTATTGCAAATCTTATTCTTTTTGCTTCATTTAGTTCAATTTTTACAATCCATACACAGTCACTAGCCCTTAAAGTCAAACACATGAAACTTGTAGTAAAATAAGTAAATCACATTAAAGTGATTTTTATAATAAAAACAATTAAATAATATTAATATTTAGATTTATGAGTCGATTTAAGCTAGATCACCATTAAAAACCTGGAGGAACTGGACGGCCGTCTCGTCCTAGTATAGGACTCCTTAGCGGTGTGCATCCACGATCTCGCACACGGGATTCGAACCCAGGACTTTCGGTCTTGCGAGCGAACGCTTAACCTCTAGACCACGATATTGTGCGACCGTCCACCATTGTCTCCACTGAGTAACTGCTTCACAACAGAGCCGGTTATACTCCACTGGTCACGGCTTCTCATTAGAACTCCAGGACTGATCGAAGTTAGACATTATCACCGCTGGATGCCGGCTCGTTGGTCCAGAGGTTAGGCGCTCGCGCTAAAGACCTAAGATTGTGGGTTCGAATCTCGTGCGCGGGATCGTGGATGCACACTGCAAAGGAGTCCCATACTAGGACAAAATGGCCGTTCAGTTCTTCCAGGTTTTCAATAGTGTTATCGCTTAACTGGAATCATGAATTCAACTATTAATGTTTCTACAATCTCCACAAATTCCCATTCTAGATAATATTATACAATCTTGAATATCGTCGTCTATGATGAACTTTTGTGATTCTGTAAGCAATGAAATCACAATAACTTATTTATATCTGTTATAATAATGAACTATATGTCTGTTCAATTATACAATTATTTGGTTCAATTTAGCTAACAGTAGACTTTCATAATTGACATTGTATTCTTCCTCTACATTATTTCTTATTATTGATATCATACGAAAAGAGTGTAATAATGTGGTTTTTCTTTTCAAATCACTACACAACTCATTGTTAATGATTGGTATGAAAATTTCCTAAGGCGATTAGAGAATAATTACATGAGAATGAATAAAATTAGATTTTAAGATGGAATACATTCGAATACGATAAATCAAGTAAGATTTAAGTGAACACTTTTAAGGAGACTCGTACTAAAATGAAGCAGATGACCGGTGTTTAATGGTCTTCATTTTGATGGAGTTCTGTTCTCTATGCTGATTGGTTTAATCGTGAGGCTTGTTACGTTATTCTGAACGACATCAGCAAAGTAACGATATAAGCTCTGCGACCAAACCATCTAGCTCAAAGAATAAAACTACCAAAATCATCCATCTGAGCTGCAAATCTCCACTGGCCTTTATTGTTTGTCTAACCAAAGCCTACCTGTAGTGTGAACTTCAAATCCGACAGTCTGTACGAAATCCTATAATAATTAAAAGTTGAAGTAAAGTGATCAGTATACAGGGGTATTGATCAATAAATGACTAAATTGGAACATTTAGTTACATAATTAACAGACTGCAAAATAATATAAGGGAATTTGCACAATGTCGACAAGAAGTCGATCATCGAAAACAGTCATCTAAGAATAGAACGTTATAGTTGGACGATAAAAAAACGAACATAAGTTTTGTAAAGAATCAATGACAAATACGAGAGTGTAATAATTCATTTGTAATCTGCTCTTCTGTTGGGTGTTTTGGTGCTCAATGTATGGAGGAAGGTTATGCAAGTTTGTTAAGATACAAACCTGTGGCTTGGTTATGTATAAAAGATCATAAGGCAAATTTTGTGGAATCCGATGGATGTATTTGAAAGGTTACGTTCATATCCACTTGATGACTAGTATCATTTAGGTAAATATAGAGCTCTTAATTAACCTCGTTTGTCGCTTGCCTAACCAGGTAGAGTTATTATTACTATTATTATTGTATTATCATAAACATTCCTTTTAGTGAATTATTTACATCGAATATTCATCGTTGCTTTTATGATATACCATTTAAAGCTGATGTTAACTATGGATTACCCCCCGATTTTTTTCTATTCACTCTAGTTGTCGGTCACGTTCTAAACATCCACAATCTCATAATTTAAATATTAGCTGCACCAATAACCAAATTCCTATAGATGATAATTCTGAGAGCAATTCTAATTCCTGTCCAGAAACAGATAAATCATCTGTTAAGCTATCTGTACCTATGATAAAACCGAAATACAGTGATCCTGAATTAGATGTATGCATTGAATGTGGATTACTTTATAAATCTGGTCGTCGAATATTTGGTTTATCAGCTTGGGAAGCTGTTCGAGAAATGCGATTTCGTGTGTTTTGTGCTACACGTCTTACTTGTAGTGCTGGTGAGTTAATATTCTTATTTACTAGTTCTTTATGTAGTTCAGTCTTTATTGGTAGTCATTAGACCAGGTAGACATTTAACAAACATGGTTCAATTTGGTCACACCCGACCATGAATGATCATGTGATCTTATTTTGTACGCATAGTCGCATGATTTTATTTATGTTTTAAAAATAAATCTAACCAACTATATTCAATAACATTTGGATATAATTAAAAATTAGACTTTTTAAGGTTCTTTAAAACTAATCTTGTCATATTATTAAATAAGGTCTTGGTCCGAATACATTGATTGCAAAAATTGCCTCCGATTGGATAAAACCATGTGGACAACATGAAATCGCTAATACATCAGAAGCTGTCGATAAATTTATGCAAACTATGCCTGTGAGAAAAGTAAGTCCCGTTGCATCTACTTGCTTTTCATTCCGATTTGTACGCATCACACTTCATTTCAACTTCCCCTATCTTGTATATACACTGTTGAATTACTTTTATCAATTAAAATAAAGTTTCCAGACTAAAAAATTGACGGTGAGTATAAAAAAACATTAAAGAAAAAGTGATAATGATAACGATAATAATAGTAATATTAGAGTTAAGATTTGTAGACCGTGGAGTTTTCGTTGTTCAAATCACACACTGGCTAGATCAACATTGAAAACCTGATAGCACTGGACATCATATTTGTCCTTAGCAGTGGGCATCCACGAGTGAGACGATTACCCACCACAGACAATAGATGAGGGTTAAGCAGTGTCGTGGACCAACTGAAGCTAGATGTTAGTACCGATGGATGGTGTCTCAGTGGTTTTGGAGTCAAGCGTTTATGCACGAGACAGACGATCTTGGGTGCCTGATTATGGATCCACACTGGTAGGGAGTCTCATACTAGAACGAAATGGTCGTCCAATGATTCTAGGTTCTCAGTAGTGGTCTAGTTAAAATCCATTCGCGGTTTTAACTTTGAAAACAATAATAATAATGATGATGATAATAATAGAACATGAAATAAAAGAATGACCTAACTATAATGGTTAAATTGATGAAAAGTCCAATTTCAAAATGACGGAACTAGTTATAACAACAATAAAACTTAAATAAAATGAATATTTCAAGTGTTAGTGTGATTAAATGGAAGTTGGTAGCAAAGATGAAGAATGCTTGTAAAGGTTAGGCGCCCAAAAAGGAAAACTTTGAACATCTGAAAAGGGAGAGAGAGAGAGAAGGAAGGGGAAGAAAAATGGCATGAATCAGTCATCATGCCAGTGGTAGGCGAATCAACAGTTATTTTTGTATACTTAGATTTCGATCAAAAGATATTGAACCACATATGCAATCTTTAATTATCAGTTATTTGTCCACTTTACCAAACATTAACTAATCAAGTCATTCTATTAGACTGCTTGTTTAAAAAAAATAACGTTTTGTAAATGCGATATTCAATACCACTTTTCTACTATTAAAGGTTCCAGGAATTGGACATGTTACAGAACGTCGACTAGATGCATTTGGAATTAAAACATGTGCTGATTTAATTGATAAACGTGGTTTACTCTGGCATGTAAGCACTAAAACATCGATGATTTACTACATGCGTATTGCATTAGGATATTCTGATGATCGTTGGTTAACTAATATAAAAAATCATTTTGATGAAAAGTCAAACAAATCTTTTGGATTTATTGATAATGATTCAGAAAACAGCGTTCCTTCTATACAAGGTCAAGTAGAATTGAATAGAAAAAGTATGAGTGTAGAAAGGTTAGTTTGGATAGTACATTCTTTATAGGACATTTATTAGCTTGTAGTGTATCTGTTTACGGCTGTTTACAAATGTAGATAGTTTGATTAGATTATGCAAATAATCTCATTCTCATTTGTTTTAATACTTAATATGATCCTACTTGTAACATTCATTGGTTTATCAATCTAAACTGTTCGTTTCTATGATTTGTTAGTGTGGAGTTACGCTTGAAGCGTGTCATCAGTTAACTTGTAATTAATAAATCAGAAAGGGTTTTTGTGGAGATTTCAGTATTTTTCAAAGTTGAAATCATGAGTCAATTCAACCACATCTGTTGTGAGATAGGAACTCACTGAAGACATTTGGTGAACGGTTGCTCAAACTTCGTGGATCGGTTGAAGTTAGACATTAACACCGTTCGATGCCGGCTCAGTGGTCTATCGGTTAAGGGCTCTGGCTCGAGACTGGTAGGTCCTGGGTTCGAATCTCGCGAGTGCGGGATCGTGGTTGCGCACTGCTGAGGAGTCCCACGATAGAACGAAACGGCCGTCCAGTGCTTCCAGGTTTTCCATGGTGGTCCAGCTTCAATTGACTCATGATTTCAACTTTGAGAAATTAATAAATCATAAGTTTGAACACTTATATCTGTGTCATTTTTGGAACCTGATTTGTATACACTAAGATAGCCATTTTAAACATAGCGAAGAAGTCTACTACCTAATTCGTATTTAGCCAGTAAGTTAAATCAATTTTTATAGCCTGTAAACAATTTGTTTGTATTAATTCATAGTAAAATCTATTCAGAGCAACTGTTTTCCTGGAAATGTTCATGAAGAATATGTTAACCTATTGATTTATTAATATATTCGGTTTACTCAGTGCACTTCTACTCTAATACGAAGTTGTTTGTAAACTTGGGTAAATATGATTACACATAATAATAATAATAGTAATAATAATAATAATAATAATAAATCTATTCATCACTTATAACTTGAGTGGATCAGTGAGAAAAGTATGTATAAATCATGCTGTGTATAATAATCGTTTTCTTTTGCGCCAAACTCTTTTACAGTTAAAAATAAGACTTTTAGTCTCGTTATATGACTCCATTTAGTGATGATATTGATGAAGTATTTCTTCTTAATTAGCCGTGTAAATATATGTCTAACTGAATCACTTTAATGATAATGGAATTAAAATGTGTTTAGGATGCGTATATTTCATCAGTTGATACGATAATAGTTGGATGCGGAGCGGAAAGACATTACTAATCATATTCCTAAAATAAGTTTAGGTTTCAGCTCATATTTCACTTGGACATAGAGTATTGTAAACAAATGAATATAGACAAGCTTATATATATATATATATATATATATATATATATATATATATATATATATATATATACTTGGAAGCTGATTTATTCTCTTCCACAATAGGCTGTTGCTGATGATTTCCGACCAACGGACATTGAGTATCTTGAGTCGAAAATTGTTTATTTCTACTTCTACTTCTTTGATGATGGTTGTAGTAGTTCTCATCGTTTAAGCTCCGTACAGTAGGACTATCTTGACGTCAGCATTGAAGATTCTCACTTTGATATTGGTTGACAGTTGTTTTGAGTTCCATATGTTCTTCAATTTTAAGGATGTTGCCCTAGCTTTTCCAATATTTTTCTGTACGTTTTAATCCGATCCTTCTTGTTCATCGATGATACTTTTCAGGTACGTGAAACTGTACACCTATTCCAGAGTTTCTCCATCAAGTGTGATTCGGTTGCTTTCCTCAGTGTTGTATTTGAGGATCTAGATTTTACTGATGCAGAGACTTCCGCTACAGTGGTTGTGTTGACCTGTATTGGCTCATGTGTATGGAATAAAAGGGTTAGGTCATCTGTGAAGTCCAAGTTGTCTAGTTAATTCTGAGCTATCCATTGTATTCCATCCTTCCCCTCAGATGTGGATATCTTCATAATTCAGTCAACCACGACAAGAGGAAAGAGCGGGAGTAAGCAACCTTATCTGACTCCGGTCCTCACTTGGAATGAGTCTGTCACCTGTCCTCCATACACAACGTCGCAGTGTAGTCCATCATATGAATTCCGGACGATGTTAACGATCTTCTCAGGTACTCCATAGTATCGAGCAAGGTTTCATAGAGTTCTCCTATCCACACTATCAAACGCTTTCTCACAGTCAAGGAAGTTAATGTATAGTGACGAGTTTAATTCAATTGGTTGTTCAACGATGATCCGCAGTATCGCGATTCAATTTGTACATGATCAATCTTTACGGAATCCGACCTGTTGATCTCGAAGTTTGGCGTCTATTTAATCCTTCATGCGGTTCAGCAACACTCTATTGAGAACATTTCCCGTTACTGACAGTAATGGGATTTCTCCGTGGTCCTCACATTTGCTCAGATCTCCTTTCTTTAATATCTTGATGAGATGTCCTTTCCAGTCTGTTTATGGTACTTGTTCTTCCTCCCAAATCCTCCTGAATAGAACAGGAAGCATACTTGTAGTTACTTCTTTGTTTGACTTTGGAGGTTCATTTGGTATATTGTTAGGTCCTGCTGCTTTTACACTGTTGATTTGTCTGATGGTCGGCCATCCTGATTGCTTCGATCGTTGGTGAAGTGACAACTATAAGAAGGTCTGTAGGTGCTGCCTCGATTTGCTGTGAATTCAATGAAACTGGTCTACTCAAGAGTTCCTTGAAGTATTCTACCCATCTTTTACTTTGTTCTTGAATCTTTGTGTTTTGCTTGACTGATTTCTCAGGTTTACTATATTTCCCTGCTAGTTTCTCTGTTGTGTCATATAATTTTTTTTTTGTTTCCTTCTCTTGCAGCTTTTTCCACTGTTGTTGCTAGCTATTCCACGTATTTCTGCTTGTCGTCTCTAATGCTCCTCTTCACTTGCTTGTTTGCTTCTGTGTATTTAGCTTGTACCTTAAATTTCTTTGCTCGTGTTCGACTCTTGTTAATTGCTATCTTCTTGTTCTTCCTTTTTTGAATTTTGTCTAGGGGAGGATCTACAGTCAGAGTTATTCTGCATTATGTTTGGAATACCTAGACAATTCTGTAGCCTCAGTAGTGTTTATTCGTTTTACGCTTAGTCTTTAATTTAAAATTATATTCTTTATCCTGTCGTTGTCAAAATCTTTTTGAGTTTATTCTTTTTGTACCCAGTTAGGTTGTTGTTTAAACCCCGAGTTGCATTCTTATTGAAAAGATTTTACTTCTGATATAGTTTAGTCATATAATTATTTGACTGTTTCTCTACACCGATTATCCAAAATTGTCCACTTGAAAACAATCATGGTAATATGGTGAATTATGTTTATTTTTTCACTTACAGTGCTTTAAATTGTATTTATCACTTAAAATATCCTTGTTAATTATTATTATTGTTTTTGTTGTTGTTTACATTTCCAGAACATTTTCAGACACATCCGATGAAAATGAATTAATGCATCGTTGTGAACAACTTTCTCAAATGTTATCAACTGATTTAAAAGAGGAACATGTCAAAGTAAGAATATGTGTAATAATTAAGTTACATTTTACGTAGTATTACTGTTTAAAAAAATAATTTAATATTGTATTTGTGTAGCAAAACTCTTATGCTGCGGATTTTCAGTATGAATACTGAACTAAGTCGTTTGACATCATGGTGGATTAGACAATGTGACTTCGAATAAAATTTTATAATAGAAATGTTACTGACACTTTGAATATCTCACTAAGACATATGGGTCTATGGATATCCGAGTGTAGAAACTCCCTTAGTGAAGATAATGTTGATGGATTGTCTCCTCTTCATTTTAATTTAGATTCCATTATTTTTTATAGTTTTTTATAATCGGGAACATAGTATGTACTTACTGAATCTCCTTTTTTTGGTTACTTCATTCAAACGAAGTTAGATATTTTGTCTGACAGATCGATTGCCTGTAGATTCATCAAAATCATACTATAAAGGCTATATTTCAGGGTGATATAATTATATTATTATGTTTCGATTATTGCATAAAATCTGAAATTATATGAAATTAATACAATCTGTCATTTTAAAATACTTTTGACGTTGTCAAGGCTAAGTGGAAGTGACACGTAGAAGCCTCAGAACTCGAGTTGACATGTGTTACAAATGAAACTTATTAATCCAGACGCTGTACAATAAATACAAACACATATAACAATGACAACTATTTATGGAAATCTCAAATTTTACTCAATTTACAACAATAGTTCAAAATATCCTAGAATCACTAATGAACGCTAATCAGTAGCTAAGGCAAGTAATTGAAGCAAGATAGCAACAATATACCTAGATGACATATGTTATCAAAAGGTTCAAATCTCATTTCCTTGACTTAGACTTTCATAAAGAACTAAAGCCTTCATTCATGAGCAAGTCTCAAAAATACAGTAGGAGAGGTAAGAATAAAATGCGAAATTAATGATTTATTGAGGTAAAAGGACGCATTAAATATATGAATAAGAAAAGGACGTGATAATACAATATCATATGACTTTAATCATGGATTATTATGATCATGAGATTTATATCCTGTCTTCTTTTTTATGTGGAAACTATTTGTTGGAGGTTGTTTCAGGATATTATACACCTGAATTTGATGCTTACAATTATTTTAACGTGGTTAGCAGTTTGTAGATTACGGTACTGAATGATGTGACTCCTTTTGGATCACGCGGATCACTTTACTGTGATTGATTTACACATCATACAAAATAATGAAAAGAGAGATATTTCGAACTAAGTATTAATTAAGGAATTAGATGAGATCCTTTATTAATTATATATTGAACATTTACTGACTGCTGAATAATTACGCAATTGTAAAATGCTTTGAGCTATTTCACTAACTATCTGCAATCACTCATTTGTTAATTTTCAATGAACGATCTGTAGATAATATGGTCTATTTCACAGGCCTTTGGCTTCATAAATTGACATTTTCTTCATCTGGTTACTCTTTTCAGAATTTATTCTTATTCCAACCCTGAACTTTTCACCAAATCAAGTGTTGCATAAAGACTGGCCTGGTTGAATTTCTGGACTACTTACCTTCCGATTTCTTAAACTGATTATCTATGTCATCCGCCTGACATTCTCAAATGCCATTATAAAAAATCTACAGTCTATCTCAAAGACATTCACTATTAAATTTAAACTGAACAGTCGCGGTGATCGAGTTTTTTGTCTTCCTCGTATACTCTTTAACGAAATGAATAGTTTTATTTTACCAAAGACATGTAATATGTTATGGTTTAAAAAAAGGATGTCACAGTAGCAAAACTGGTCAAAAAGGTAGGCCAATGATAAGGTCAGAGGTCAACAGAAAAATACATTTTATATAACTGTGAAATAAATAAAGGCAGCAAAACCTATGAAGGCTGGTAATTACTAACAAGATTGTCAAAACAAAATGATGTAATAGTTGTAGAGTAACTAACATACTCACTTCTGCATACAGTAGGCACTGATGATACTATGAAGAGTGACAATTTAATCTTTAGCCATATAGCTCAGAGAACAGTCCAAAACAATCATTTGAGCCGCAAATCTTCCTCATCATTGTGTAAATCAATCTGTTAAACTATCTGAGTGAAAATAAGATAAAAACAGTTTTAGTTGAAACAATTAACTGTTTTAAGTATTGAAGTGCAAACTACGCACTATTTATTTGTCTCTGACTAGTTCATATTTAAAAATTATTGTATTTATGATCGAAGAAAAATTAATATTAATATTTGTAAACCAACTGTTATTATTTGTGATGGATTCAATTTCTTTGATTAATAGGAAAATTAGGACAGAAACAACTGTTTCTCTAGTTGCTTACAACTCATGTTAATGTTGAAATTTTTAAGTACACACATCAGAATACTTTCGCAGATGAAAACGTATTGATATAGTGATTGTTAGCAATCAAATGAGGTTAGCAAGATAGATATGACACATAACAGTTTAATGTCCTAGTGAAATCGAAAATTCTGATGCATCATTAAGGATACTACTATCACTAGTAGTAGTAAACGACCATTGGGTTTAAAATGAGCAATTGTGCATTTAAGTAAATAAATAGAAATTGATGATTTGTAGGAACTGGAGTCAAGTCCAATTGAAATTATGGTAAAAAAGAAACATAGAAGAGATGGTTCACTTGTATTGGTTGTTTTAATCTTCCCAACGATATTTAGGGCTACAATCGACCATTCATCTCTGTTTATAATGCCTGTAACTTGATGACAATATCGAGACAATCCTCACAGGATGTACACAGGCGTAAAAGTGACTTATCAGTTTTAGTCGTAAACGTCAATGGGAAGATTCAAACAACTAATAGAAATGAATCAAACTTCACCGCATTGCACAAGGTAGTAGCTATCTGGACTCACTAGCTAAGTGAATAATGCAATGGCGTTTGAATCCAACGCTGCTGGGTTCAAGTCACGGAGTGTACATCTACCCTGGTATTCAGGTATATTTATCCAACGGGTCCAAAATAGGATAGGTAAGATATAAGATTTCTCATTTGTACGTCTCTCCTTAGTAGTTTAATTTATGTTTATTTAAATATTAATGAAATGAGCAGATGAGAATCGTAGTAGTGACATGATCACAGGAATTCGTCGCTCTTATTTAATGTCGATAGGTAGGAAGTGGTATTTATATTTTTGTGTTTTGTTCCGTTAATTGTATATATAATTTACGTAATAAAAATATGCTAGAATGAAATCAATTTAAAACGATTTTTGTAATTAGTCGCTAAATGCTTTCGACATAGATCAATATTATTTCGAAATTTAGAATTACGGAATATCAAATTACCGTTTCGTTAAAACTTGAGAGTCCTCAAAAATATGTTCATTCATGGCTTCCCATAATGTCATGTTCAGTACCTTTATATTTTTCAGCAGTCACTACGTGTTTAGATCCCTAAATCTGAATCCAATATTGGAAAGTCTCAATCGAAGCCTTTTTTCCTTGTATTAAAATTGCCTTAGGACTAAAGAAATGTAAAATATACTTGTTTTATAGAACAGCTATACTATGTGTAGCAGTCGTAATTAGGACACATATTTCGTCCCTCCTGGGACTCATCATCTGGATACGCCTACAATTTAATGTTGATGTTCATATTAGTATTTAAACTCATTGCATTTCGCTTCAAACAGCAAGACATTGTCTATTGAGATACTGAGTTCAGACAATCGCTAACATGTTCAATAGGTATGGCGTTATGTATTATTATTATTATTACTACTAATGCTATTATTACTATTATTTCAGAACGGGATTTGTGGAGATTTCAGTATATTTCAAAGTTGAAATGATGAGTCAATTGAAGCTAGACCACCATCGAAAACTTGGAAGCACTGGACGGCCTGGTAGGTCCTGGGTTCGAATCCCGCTAGTGCGGGATCGTGGGTGCGCACTGCTGAGGAGTTCCATAATAGGACGAAACGGCCGTCCAGTGCTTCCAGGTATTCGATGGTGGTCTAGCTTCAATTGACTCATCATTTCAACTTTGAACTATTATTTCACTCTCATGCATTAATTCCTGTTCATCGCTATTCTTTTGTTACTATAAACACTTTATATTCTCGATCTCTTCACAACCTCATTGCTATTATGTGGCTCATGCATTTAGTGCCCCCTTGTACCAATGTTCATGTATTCAAATAAATAAATCTTAAATTGTATAATTGGTACACACTAAGCAATTGACAAAACAATTTTGTGCATTTAACTATAAATTATCTTTGAATTAGTCGTTCAAATTATGACTGAAACGAAATTGATTTTATAATTGTAATTTTCATACTAATTTAAATTACTTCCGTTCAAAGTTCTTCTGAATTTTGAAATTGGTGAATTGATTCATTTCAATAAGGTTAATTGGAATTCTTTATTCTAACATATTTCTTTCATACATTTCTTATGGCAAAGCTAACCAATATTGTGGACATATCATTTTAATCATTCAGTTTGGTAGTAACAAAAGAGATGGTCTCTCAACGTATGTTTAACGATAGATCGTACTAGATAGATATTATTGATTTTTTAGTTGAGAATGGAACTATTTCAATTCCACCTTTCAGTAGCAACCATTTTCGATAGCAAGTATAATGTAGGGAAAAAGTCGATTACTTTGTCGCTTGATTGAGTAAATGGTTGTTTAAATATGTGTTGCATATTCTTAGGAAATGATGAAGTTGGTAACTCACTCACTATGACAGTGCTAGAATAAAGCAATAAAAAGATCACAGAATAGCAACAAAAGAAAACACATATAATTCGAGTCTGTACAAACCATGTTGTAAGATGATTGGAACAGTGAATAGTAACTTAATTTCTAAGTACAGAGGTTGTTGGTAAATTCATAATGAATTTTTTAAACTGCTAATTGCAATACTGTCAAGAATGAAACGACTTGTAGTGGATTCAATGGAAAACCTCACGCTCTACAATCTGCCTATCGATATTGCTCATCATTGAAGTTGAACTGTTTATTTAGAGTAAATCTCAGTATAAGTTCTTTTTAGTAAACATTAAGCATTCCATGATCTATCCCATTAATGTTGATATAGTTCCAATTAAAACCTACTGTCTCTTATTAACTGTACATTCGTAAATAACCAATTAACATCTCTTAAAGCTTTCATCTTATTGAAAACGTTTACATTACTTACAAACTTGTCTAAGAATTTGTTCACTTTTATGAGTTATCTACTTTTCAATCGAGTAGTACGGTGATCCAGCCATATTTCGAATAGGACGATTAGCTAATCTATTCTTATATACCTTAGATAAGTTGTATACTCTGTATATTCTAGAAGCTGGTAATTCCAGGTCTTTTTTTAATTACTCAGATTTTATTGTAAATTAGTGTTTAATCTCCTTAAGGCAGCTACAAACTGTTACTGATTTAGCGATATCCCTTCATCGGGCCTCAGTTTAAGATATGTTACTATGACGCATTATTAGTATTAGTCTTTATTTGAAAAATATTCACCCATTTTATTTTTCCTTCAAGTAGAAATCGATATTTATAAATATTATGTATTTAGTAGATACATATCTATTGTACTCATGAAAGATTGTTTTTTCGTTTACTCAAGGGTCAGTTAATCACAGTCAAAATGAAATTAGATACGTTTGAAATTCGAACAAGATCACAACTCCTACCAGATTACACTAATCATACAGAGATTATTAATTCGTTTGGCCGTGAATTATTGCGTGAAGAAATGGTAGCCTTTAAATCAAATCCAGCTGTAAATAAACCACTTACTTTACGTCTTATGGGTAAGAAGTTTAAGGTTCTTTTGTCTTCACAAAATATACATGAATCTGCTCTTTTTTAAACCTTATTTCCACAATAAATAAATAGAGAAGTGTGTTTGAATTTCATAGGTTTCTGTAGTGCTTGTTTTCCTTTGTTGCTTTTTAATCAAGTACACCTGGGACTCCTGAGCAGTGCACATCCACGATCCCGCACGTGGGATTCGAACCCGAGACCTTCAATCTCACGCGTGAACGTCTAACCTCTAGACCTCCAATTTTATCAAGAGATTCCCATTAAAATATTGATCTTTAGATAAATAAACAAAAAACTGATTCTTTAATCTGTAATTATCATACTAGAAATTAAGTCTATTACTCAAATAATTTAACATTTAGTATAAACAGTCCTACTGTGTACTGTGTATATTAAATAATGAACACGGCGTGGATTCTCTACCTAATTCCGTAGATTCAGAAGAAGAAGAGAAATGTAGTTTCAAAGTTGATAAAATATCCTTTCTTTTCAAACTTAGAATCAACTCTTATATCGATATATAGATGGTAAAAAATAAATGTTCTGATTGTGAGGGACTCTCGAGATTAGTTTAGTTTGTTGAGGGTTCTCTATGTGGGATTTACATCAATTAGGATAATATTGAAACTCAGGTTTATTGTACATACATATTTCGTTCTAGTATGTGGAACTTCACCAATGCATACTCATAGCTCCATCGAGGACAGAAACCCGGACCTTTTTGGGCGATGTTTACTTGTTTAGGAGTAATTCGAAATACAGCTAGAAGCGGCCACACCAAAGCGTTTCATCAGTCAATAAAATCATTAATTATCGTTTGAGGCGTATGGGTGTGTGCAGACTATATGCTTTTTCTAACTCAAAGATAAGATAAGCAGTTAGAGCTTTCATAGTTTTTAAAAGCTAATAAACAAGACCGGCTGAAATAAATCAATAGAGAGACGTTTTTCTGCGTCGATTCGGTAATAAAAAGAATGTTGAAAATAAGAAAAAAGGTCATTAATTTGTACTTCCTCAACATTCCAATTACACTTATACTTCTTTTGTTACCATTTTTCTAGGCTTACGTATGTCCAATTTATTACCAGTAGAAATGTGTCCACAAATTCGTCAACGTAGTGTTGAGGAAGCTTTTATGTTTGCAATAACAAGCAATAATAATAATCCTGAAAAAAATCCCAGTACAATTTCTAAAACTTTGTTAAATACAGAAACATCTATTAAATCGCATAACATGATATCTTCACCAAAATCAGTTGAATCAACAAAAACTAAACTGAAGAAGTTAACAAAATCTAGTCAGAAAAATGATAAAAAGAAAATAGTCGGTTGTAATTCTTCTTCATTGGTAAGTTTATTCATGGAAAACTTTATAATAAAACACAATTTGTGTTATAAATTTTTTTTTAAGCAGTAATCTGATAATCTTTCGTGTTAATTACTTCATGTATCAAACATTGTATGAACTACTAAGAAAGCACTAAAAATATGTTTCACAAAAGTTAGACTGGGCTGATTATTATAATTCCATTAAAGTGATGACATTCAATAGTCAATTCCTTTTTCAAATCAAACTAATATTACTATTAATAATATTTCTTGTTTTATTCATTACTATCTGTTTACTTACTGGTTTCACAGGTGTAGTGTCTATCTACCAAAAAGATACCGAGTATGGTACTCAGGAGTCCATTCTATATTACTTTATGACTGTGAAACATGGACTTAAACATAGAAAACATGTGTAGGCTGTACGTTCTTGATTTTTTATGTGCTAAGTATTTCTTGTGTTTCATGAACAGCGTTGAAGTTAAGCATAGTGTACTAGGGAAAGTTGGTTAATGAGATTGTAAATCTTCATAGACTGAAATGATTAAAACTTATGTTACGTTTAGTTTAATCATCGTCTACCTTTAAGTAGGTTATTTGCTCGTGTAGGTGTGGTTAGCCATAGCCGAATTAAGACAGCATCAGTCTATGGAGTTATTATTTTTTAGTTTGAGCTGTGTTGGCAGATGCATATTACCTGGTGGGGTTTCGCGAAATAGTCATGATTGTTGGTTGGAGTCTTTAAGTATCATATTTCAGAATCGTTCACAATAGCTCATACGGATTTTTTCTTTATCATATACATAGTTCCTTTTATTATCTTAAAGGAAACAAAACAAAGATTGGTGCAGAATAATATGATTTCATCTTATTTTGTTAGGTTCTCTTCATCTGCTCAGAGTTATTACAGATATCGAAATACTCATAAATACTAAGGTGATTAGAGATGAATATGTACATCACGATGTATCAAAGATTCCGACAAAGTCAATAATGCCATAAAAATTTTGTTTCAAACAAATAAAGTATGAGAGGGAAAGTTTCAGAACATTTAACCAGTGATTAAAAGTCATAGAGTTAACAAACATTAAATGATTGTGTAATGAAGTAACTGAAAATATATTGATGGTCATAAAGAAAGATATGAGTTGAAACCAGTCAATTGAAAACTAAAGGAAAATGTCAGTGATGTAATTTAAACTTTAGAAAGAGTTGATATGATGAGTGATGCAATAAAAACGATGTAATGTTACCATAGCAAATAAAGGTATATTAATTTTTGTTTCTGAACACAAGTCTGGTTTCGGACGTTCGATTGCTATAGCTTCGCTAAATTTTAGAAGGTCAGAGTTTGATTGTTTAATAATCACCTTGAAAGACTTCACTATATCAAGTGGTTGAATACTTCAGTGTAATACCATTTCAACTAAACACTGGCTCTACAGGGTGCTAAATTCGGAGAAATAAAAGTAGTTACTTTAATAAAATAAGCGGTTAACACATTGACTTCACTCAGTCAGTCAGTCAGTCACAACGTAGAACTTCGTACGTACGTACATCAGTTCGAGTTGCCATACCACATTAGCACAGAGATGCAGTTGTCGATTCAAATCCCATAGTGGTAGAAGTAGTAGGAGTATAATCAGAAATCCAAAAGATTAGGGTTTGAAGAAATTATTGAAGGAGTATAGTACAGTGAAATAAATTTGGAAAGAGAAAAACATAAAGACATGAGGAATTCAGAAGATTAGAATTTGGTAGAACACAAAGAGTGGATGCATCTTCGCCATTGCAAACGATTTTGAGCCATGTCATTCAAGGTCTCTAACCATCGGTTGCTGTCATCTCGCGAATCACAACCAGGTAGTCTACACCTACCAACATGGCCCAGTCCACTTGTCAGTGACTTCATTGATTTGTGCCACGTTTTGGTCTGGCCACCTCTAGCTTTCTTCCAACCTACTCCTACACCATGAAACATTGCACGTCGGGGCGGTCGGTGGTCGGGCATACGTAACACATGTCCCAGCCATCTCAACTGATGAAGTTTCACTACTTCATCAATCGATTTGCCATCCCTACCTAGCACTCGTTTCCTAACAACTGCATTACTTACCCGGTGGTCCCAGGATATACGAGCAATGCTTCGAAGACACCTATGATCGAACACTAGTAGTCTACGAATATCCTCTACTCTTATTGACCATGTTTCACTGCCATAAAGTAGGACGGAGCGAACTGCTGCACAGTAAACCCGTCCTTTGGTTGCTAGACGGATATCTCGCCTACTCCATAAATGACGCAAGTTGGCGAAAGCTAGACGAGCCTTCTATATCCGTGCTGAGATTTCGTCACATACCAGACCACAAGGGCTGATGAGACTCCCAAGATAAGTGAAGCTGTCAACATGCTCAACAACTTCACTCCCTATCATTAGTTCAGGTGTCGATGCAACCCAATCCTGAAGTAACATTTTGCACTTCGAGGAAGAGAATCGCATTCCGAACATGCCTGCATAGTTGCTTATAGTAGTCAGAAGACTCTGCATGTTGTCAGCGTCTTCACCGAGTAAAACTATGTCGTCGGCGTATTCTAAGTCAACAAGTGAGCCTCCTGGTAACAGTTCAACTCCTGGAGGTTTAGCTGATGAAAGTGCTATCTCTAAAAGTATGCCAATTACAAAGTTAAACAAGAATGGGGAGAGTGGACAGCCCTGACGAACGCCACTTGTGGTAATCAGTTCTGATGACAGTTCGCCATAGGCTCTAACTCGACCAGTTGTTTTCGAGTAGAGAGTCTGTACAGGGTTAATGTACTTCTTCGGTACTCCTTTCAGTGACAAACATTGCCATAGAACCTCACGATCAACGGAGTCAAATGCCGCCTTAAGGTCAAGAAATACTACTATTGTGGGACGTCTGAATTTGTGTCTATGTTCTAGGACCTGACGTAGTGTGAATATCTGGTCTATGCAACCACGTCCAGGTCGAAAACCAGCTTGGTTTTCTCTAGTCTGCTCTTCACGAGCTTTGGTTAGGCGACCTAGTATTATTGAAGCTAATATTTTAGACACTATATTAGTCAAACTGATCCCTCTGTGATTGTCACAAGAGTACTTTTGTCCTTTCTTATAGACTGGCACAATCAGTGATTGGGACCAGTCAGATGGAATTTGATACACTTATTCTCTATCTTATACTTTTAAAGGATAATGTTATTTCATACTTCTCACTTGTTTTGATTCCTATCCTACTGGTTTTCTTCTATTTGTGTTGACATGAATTTTGAGAACTGAACAATATTTGTCTTATTTTCTACACTAATTATATCTTTCTGTCTTCATGGGCTTTTGATAAATGTGTACACTCTCACTACTCTCTGTCAGGAAAAAAGGTAATCGAATTAACCACGTAATGCAATAATATATAGACTTTTCATTTTTTGCGTCTGGAATCATTAATGTGGTATTTATTTATTTATGTCACAGCCTTTACACACTGATAGTTTGACTAAATGGTCCAAACACCTGATTGAGAATAAAACGACTGTGGGTTTTCTTTTTTTTATCCCTAACGATAAATTCTGAGGATATGACCATAAATGTAGGAAAAAAGTCATTGGTTTACATGTTACCGAAATATATCCTCGATAAGTGTACACTTCTTCGCCCCAATATGTGAAGATATAACAAATTATATCTGACTATAACTTGTTATGGAGTGATTACTAGAGCTCACTGTTATTTCAAAGGTAATCATCGTATGAATTCTTGACTTTTATTATCCATCTTAAAACCATTATAACCAATAATATCATTTCTAAAATTACGTTTTATTATTGAGCAAAATTTTTGAACAATCTGAAGGAATAAGGTGGTGAAAACTGTTCTTCAATGAGTGGGCGAGTGTGAATGGTAAATTTGAACCATAGTTGTTTTAATATTATTCCAAACACGTAGTTGAATCGCATAACGCTTGATATTCATCTAAAGCTGTTTTGACGTTTTTGCTTAAGTTCGAAGACTCTTCGAATGATGATTTTGTGTTAAATGAATGTTGAAACTGGAAAACATTTATTTTCATCATAACTCTTGAGTGTTCAGAATAATTAAAGGTATTACTATGATTTATGTAGCTCAACTTTAGTGTTTAAGTCATAGGTCCGAGCATCACAATTACATTTCTTTTCTCAGTTGACTTGTCATCTCGAAACTTTATTTCATATGTGTTGTTGTAGAGTAGATTCATGATTGGTTTTATCTTGTTCGCTGATTGAGGTAATATTGTCCACATTGTTTATTCAGCCATACAAACCAGATTTTACTCACTTCAGCACAAAATATATAAGTGGTGCATTTGGGTTATAATTGAGTTTACAAATCTGCTAATTGTTGGTTTGTCTTCCCATTATTTCACTTCGTCCTGTTTTGTTTACTACACTACTTATGAATCATCACATACTTTATTGCAATTTATACGCGTAATACTTTTCGGAACTTCCTTCTGAGCTTCCACTTAGAACTTTGGGATACAAGACGATTAATTAGAAGTATCTTATGACTTCTATTCAAAATTCATACAATTATACAAATGAAACTACAATGTACCATCTCATTAGATATATGACAGATTCTTTAAATAAAATTCAACGTATTTGAATCTTCAAACATGACAAAGTGACCATTTTCAAAGCGATATGACCATTTTGTCCATCTCTTTTGATTGATTTTTTCAAATTGTGAATAAACTATTCAATGTTGTTCATTAGCTATCATAGATGCTTTCATAAATTTTATTGCTAAAATTATACAGATTACACAATGGACTAAACCTGCTCCATTACCTACTGATAATGAAGTTGGTTCACCATCTTCGTCCATCTCATTAAATTTACCACTTGAACCGTCGTCATCCTCGTTAGCATCAGCCTCATCTTCTAATAACAATGTTGGTTACTTTTTTAAATGTCCCGTCTGTGAAAGAGATTTTCGATTTTCTTCAGAAGACAAGGTCAGTCAGTTTATATATTTAAAGAATTTGTTTTTTCAAAGAGATAAAATGTCCTTTACTTCTAACAGATTTGTTTAAATCAAGGTCATATATTATGATTACTTTAAATTGTTTAAATATCTATGTAACAACGTTAATAAAAGAAAACTTTCAGATTGTTTTACATATCACGATGAACAAGTTTCTGTCGATAGAATTTGTTGAATAAATTGATCATTAAACAATTTGGTGTACATTCCAGTCTGTCTATGAAATTTACAATAATACCTTAGCAACTATTCAGCTTATGTAAGAAATTATAATAATTATGTGATATAAATGTGATTATTTATGTGTCACATCAATATTTTATGATAAGTAACTAGGCGATGAAGTAGAAAAAAATGTTTATCGTTTCTTTTGGATTTTAAGGCTACGTTTTTGTGAATAGTGTCATTTTTCTCAACTTTTTTTTGACTTTATATTGTATACAAATTCCTTTGTTCTTTTTTTTGCAATGTCATTTTTAAAGTTAGTCTAGATATTTGGGCTAAAGCGGTTGCAAGAATAGTCAAATTTTATTAGAAAGGCTAAAATCTCTTCAGAAACGATAATCGCTCTCACACTTTCTACCAACTCGATTTTCCTCATAACATTTGTCCTCTGAATGGTTTTTATGCTATTTTAGTTCGTTAAATTGCTACATGCTCGGAAGTCATTTCCTGCTACCATAGTAACAACTTTTGCATCAATTTCGTTTGAGTTGCTTGTAATAACACAAATATCAAGTTACTTGCAATTCTTCTTCTTGCTGTGTTACTTGTCAAGGTTTAATATATTGAGTACATTTGACTGTTGTCAGTTCTGAAGAGAACCAATCGTAATATAGTAGTTCAATCATTTCCGTCCCTAGATCAGTAACATCTTAGGATGTATTGAATCCCAATAACAAGACACGACAATTTGTCAAGTCTGTCCTTATGTTTCATAGTTATCGTTTAAGTTATAGTACCATATGACATTTTTGTTAAATTTCCACTCAATTTTAAGTAAAGGTTCTTGTCACATTCTTTTATATGCTGTAAAGTATAAACAGATGACTATTAGTTCTTTTAATAAGTTTGAGCAAACCAAGATTACTAGATATAGGACCTTTTGTCTAAAGTAGAGCGAATAGTTTCACAGTATTTGATGTAAGACATTAAATAGGAATAATATATATTTGTAAAATCTCAGCGAGTGATATTCAATAATTTTGATGTTTGATTATATTTCCTTGAAAAAGCTTTGATCGGATTGCCAGGCTAAACGTTGGATTTACTTCAAATTCATTCGCTGAGACTTTAGAAATATATTCTTTATATTAAATGTCAAGATTACTAGACTTTTATAATTATTTGAAAGAACTTTCGCCTAAATTGAAATAAATAGTTTTACAGTAATTGAGTGTTGAATCAATGTAAGACATTAAGAAGAAAAACCATTTAAAAATTTAAGTAAATACATAAATCCAATGATATGGAGAGCCAATCAGAAGTGGCTTAATGAGAAGGTTGATCGATGGCAATCAGAAGTGTTCTAAAGGTCAAATAAAAAATGCCCCCAAATGCCCTGGCAAGGCCGAGAGTGGGGAGAGTTTGCTCTCCCTCTCGAAATGCTCTCACATGGCCGCGCGTATACAGCCTCTGTCAGGGAAGTCCTACTCACTGCCTTCTCGCTCCACGGTTGTTGTTTACGAAATTGACATCTCCTTACGATGCTCCACTGCCTTGTGGATCGGATCTTTAGGTCAAAGGCTCGGGGTGTGGCCCCCTAAGAGAACCACCTACTTCAGTTTGAGCACCTGGGTAGTATCACAACCCACACACAAATCAAATGAGATTTATGTGGCGCATATATTAATTTAATTTCAATTAATTTTATCAGTTTTTGTAATTTAAATTATTTTTTTAAAATTGTTTTTACATTTATAGTTCAATTATCATTTGGACGAGTGTTTAAATAGATCAGCTATTTTAGAAGTAGTCAAAGAAACTTTAACAAATCATCAATTATCTGAAAGAGATGATTGTTCAACTATATCACAGTCTAATCATTTGAATTCATCACCAAATGATATTGGTATTCGGTAAGATAATTCGTTGAACTCAATTATATATATATTCCTCATCTAACAGTTCACTGCCTCGGTTTGATCACCCGGGCAGTATCTCAGCCCTCGCATATATCAAATGAGATTTTTGTGGCGCATTTGTATTCTGTGCCCCCTTTGTACCAATATTTATGTGTCTAAATAAATAAACATTTAACAATTCAGTGACTAGTCATGTTTGAATGATAGTTTATATTGAGGATATTATGTTTTCTAATCTAATCTAATTTTGAGTATAATCTAATTATTCTCTTTGAGTAATTTTGATAAAGTGTAAATGTCAACTGTTTAAGGTGTAGCTTGCAGAAATTGTATCGCTTAATTATGAAATAAAAATACATAGTGATCAAAATGATTTATAGGAAAAAAATGGAATTGAAAGAAACTGAGTTAAACGAATTACGTAATTAATTTAGTTGTTCTTACTTATAATTTAATGAAACTACGACAAGGGATATGATGGTAAACAATACCAAAAAAAGTCTTCAACAGGGTATTGTTAAACAGAATGAAGGATTCCGTGGACGCCCAACTTCGAGATCAACAAGCTGGATTTCGTAAGGATCGATCGTGTACAGACCAAATCGCAATCAATTGAATGGAATTCATCACTCTACACAAACTTCATTGACTACGAGAAAGCATTTGATAGCATGGACAGGACAAAACTATGGAGGCTTCTTTGACACTACGGCGTGCCTGAGAAGATAGTCAATATCAAGAAATCAGAAAGAAGCGCTGGAAGTGTATAGAGCACACTTTGAAGAAATCACCTAATTGCGTCACAAGACAAGCCCTCACATTTAATCTTAAAAGTCAAAGGAGAAGAGGAAGACCAAAGAACACATTACGCTGAGAAATGGAGACAGACATGAGAAGAATGAACAAAAACTGGATAGAACTAGAAAAGAAATCCCAGGACAGAGTGGGTTGGAGAATGCTGGTCGGCGGCCTATGCTCCATTTGGAGTAACAGGCGTAAGTAAGTAAGTAAACAAATGGTATGTTAGAAAATTCTACTTTTTGTTATAGTTACTAGAATGAAAACTGAAACAATTGTACTCTTATTCTCAAACTTTTGAGAAGTGGATAAATCATGAAATATAAATAAAAATAATTAACTCATTCACTAGTTACTTGGGTTTGAGCCATTCTCTGAATCAATCTATTATGTTCTGAAAGTAGTGTAGAAAGCGAAATCGATACATCAAAGAACATGCTACGAAATAACGGCTATGCAGATAATTTCGTCAGAAAATTCCTAGTAGAAGGTAATAAAAAAGAAAGTGTGACTCAGTCAGTTAATAAACCCTGTATGTGAAACTAGACTTTATAGGGAACATAGCGGGTGACATTTCAACACGTCGACTCAAAAGATCTGTTGAAAGGACGTTTCCCGTCGCCAAGTTAAATATAATTTTCTCCGCCTTTACATCCATCTTTCCCAATTTACATGAATCATTTTTTATCGTAATTACCTTGATAACACCCCTCTTATTACATATTATATTCACGTAACGACATTATCCTCGTACTATGCATTTTATTCACACGTTTTTTTCTCTCCATTTTCATTTTGTTATATTACCATTATAACAAACTGTAGTCGACGCTTCGTGTTACCTTCTGGATTTATATACCAATAGGATTTATTTTATAACGTTTATTCAGATGATTGATAAACTAAGCTTAAGGAACTGTCTCAATACCAAGCCACTACATTCTGTCCATTTATTTCAGTTCAAGTTAAAAAAAAGCTTAATTCATATTATTCATACCCAGTTATTGAGATCAAAATCTTTAAGTCGATGTCATGGTTTACTCTATTATCATTATCAAGGCAAATTTTTATTTCAAAATCATAAAAATAACTCGTTGTTATTGCTTTTTCTTTTCTCTAATCAATTCTATCACTTTTCTCTTTTCCTTTTTATTTCTATGATATATCGTTTAAAGAAAGCCAAAATTGCAAAAACTTGAAAGCAAACAATCCGAAAACAGTAACCCATCAACAACAAAGACAATGACAACAACAACTAGTCATGGACCTCTTGATAGATTTATTTTTAATTTATCTATTGTACAGTTTGATGAAAATTATATATGAAATTCCAAAATAGAAGTTATTTACTACTTATTCATTGTGATTATGATTATTTGAGTAGTTTCAATCGTTACAATAGTTTACAAACTCTGTATTATTTTTCTTATTGTTTTCTATGAACTACCCGTTGAACCAACAGTGAAATAGTTTGTTTAAATTAGGGATAAACACTGAATTCCTTTCATTGTTCATCTTGCATTGACAGCAAATTTTCATATTCCGTTTTATTCATTTATTTTTCATAGTAAACTATAGCCTTTGTTTTGTTTCTTTTTCTAATACTAAGACTATTGAAAGTCGTTAATAATTTCTACAGATTACATATCTATTTTCTTATAATTTACCAACGATATTCATGTATTTAGTATTTTGTCATGCATTTACAAATAAAGTTTTCAACTGATCTAGTTCATATTTATACTTATACTGATACATCCAGCTGACGAGTCCCAAACAGGACGAAACGCGCGTCCTGGATTTCACTGCTAGCCGCTATCCATTTCTGCTTACCATGCTTGTGAATTAAGGCTATATCGAGGCAATACACACAGTATGCACATATGCCAATTAGAGACTGACCAGTTGTAATCCTGACACATCGATGGGAAGATTCAAAGAAACAATATTAAATGAATTTGATAGTCGTTGTTTTATCCATTATAATTTACAGTAATCCCTTAGATTGTTTAATAATGTGGGGTTATCGTACACTTGAGGTTATCAAAAGATCAATAAGAAACTTTCAGGTATAGATAAACTGAAAGATTATTGAAAAAGAAGGCAACAGGATGATAAGCCTTGTTAATTGAATGCTATATTCAGATCGTAAGCTATTCTCGTAACCCTCAAACTAGGACTACACACCTACGTGAACACAAGAGAAAAGGGGCAAAATATGCGAGAAGCACTTTACTCCAAAGGTTTATTTATGTACAGAAAATATAGGGTGTTTATAGTATTTTAGAAGTCCTTGGGTTTTCCTGAAAATTCTAGAATACCACTAAACATAGTAGCAGTGTAGTAATCAGCCAATCAGAAACTCTGCTTGTGACTTCATTTTTGCCATATTTCTAGAAAGACTTCTAATCAAACGCTGATTGGATAAAACGCTTCTCACTGTTTCCTAAGGTTGTCATGTCTATTACGAGAAATTTTCAGGATCATCCCAACATCTCCCCCCTTTCATGAAATAAGACTTATTCTTCGGGTCTACTTGCAGCTTGATAACAGGTTTTCTGCGACGTTCGGACGACCTTGGTATCCAGTGTCTATGGGTGTCTGTTGAGGTTCCTGTCACTGGAGTATGTGATAATTTTAAAGTGTCTGGTTTAATTTCCAACACGTTTAAAATAAAAATATGCGTACAAATTGTTTAAGTATTAGGCGGATAGGTATTATGAAAATAAATGATTTAGTACAGATGTATTTCTAAAAATGAAATCAAAATGCATAGCATTAACAGCTGAGTGAGTTTATAATATTTGAACGAACCAATCAGATATAAGATAACAGGATTAAGATTTCGGCACGAAATTCATTCATTTGACTAAATAGGGTTTTGGGGTTTTTGCTAACATCATCTCGTGATGAAAGCCGTATCATTCGTTCATTTGGCTAAGTAGCGTATTGACGTTTCAGCTAACGTCAGCTTG
Organism: Schistosoma rodhaini; assembly: GCA_944470415.2. Classification (NCBI taxonomy): domain Eukaryota; kingdom Metazoa; phylum Platyhelminthes; class Trematoda; order Strigeidida; family Schistosomatidae; genus Schistosoma; species Schistosoma rodhaini. The sequence continues at coordinate 34,942,249 of OX104037.1, forward strand.
TAATGAAAACCCTAAATTTAATTCCTAACACTAACCATCAACTATAAATAATAATTCTAATTCCTCACACTGGTTTACAACCCTCCTTTGGTCCTAGTTTGTAGGTGGACATTCTCAGAATGACATTGGCATCGCTCGAACGTCGTCCATAAATTATAGTCTCACCAGCCAGAGTTCAACAGTTTATCGTATGGACAGTACAAGTATTTTGTGCTGACATTCGTAATAATCAAATAGAAAAACAGTCAATGTGGTGGAAAATTTATAATAGCACTATCTTTGTTTTAAATGAGAGAGTCAGTCATTGTTTATACTGTTTTTATATGTTGATTTTTGATTTCATTTGTATTAGTAGGTTAACTGAAGGAATTGAAGTATAACGGTGAACAATCTCAGCTAATGTTTCAGTTAGTTTGATACAGTTTGCTTAAGCATAGCTCATTTAGTTACGGGGAGATTCGTTTCACCTGATTACTGATAGTGTTTTTGTTTTACAGATAACATGACGTTTAGTTTGATGTGTTTTAAATAGTAGTTTTATTTTGGAATTACAAATAAAATGATGTCTGGCTAGAAAGTTTCAACTGGCATGAACATATCACATATTTGGATTGTCGAAATCAATTACCTACTAAAATAAAACACTTCAATCATTATTAACTCATAATGATTGCATAAAAAAATTTCTAGTTCACTGATTGTTAGTCTGACGGGTAATGGTATTTTAGGGCCTCCTTAAATCTATCTGTCATCTAACTTTCAATCAATGTATTGTTTTTAAGTATATTTGTCAAGACTGATAATAACGACATAAAGTTATTCAACTAATAGTAATATGAGCCAAGAGAGTTTAATCTGAGTGACACATACGAATATGTAAAATAGATGACATTTAAAATGATAGATTAACTCCTAATGATCAAGAATTTCGGTTTTGGCATCTTATTTCCTTTTATTTAACACCAACTGTAAACGTAATGACTGTCAAGATATGAACTTAAATTTTAAAAAAACAACAACATAAAACTGTCAAATATGAAGAAGCGGAGAACTATTTGCCAATATTTAGTTACCTGTAAATTTTATTGAATATGGAAATCATACCAAAGTTTCGTTTCATATTTCATTAGTTAGTTAGTGAGTAATAGACATTATGAAACTCTGTTTCTAACATGTGATCATGACTGACAATTCGTTTCGTAAAATTAATCACAATATTTCGATGTTTAGTGTTTAAATGAGATGTTATTATTAATAGCAATGATAACAAAACGATGTTTAATTATTATTTTTTATTAGTTGTTTGAATCTTCCCATTGATATTTAGGACTTCCATAGTTCAGTTTCTTATTGGCACAAGTGCATACTGGATTCGACTACCGGACTGAAGATCAACCATGGGATGCAGGTTGTTATTATCCCTTGGAGATTTATGAATGATAATTTTGAGAACTATTTATGGACCAATATGATATGTATATTTCCTATTGTATAATTGTTAAGTAACTTGAGTATTCATATTGATGTTCCTTTTATTATGAGCTTTATTTCGACCTATAGACACTTACTGTACGATTTACCATTCCTGAGTTATATCCAGTCTATTAATTACTGTTCCCTCTATTCACAACCACATTTGGCCAAATCTTGTACAAATGTTTTCTATTTTATGGTACGATGTGGTCAGTTTGTTTGGTATATAAACTCAGTATGTTTGAGGATAATGATTCATATTGCAGAGGCTGTTATTGGTGTTTTGGACTTAACTGACTGGGATAGGCAGATAGCAGGACTGATAAATAATCAAGACTGGTCATACGGTTTTTGTATATCACTGGACCGATCGATAATTCACTGCTCTCTAATTGGCAGTCTCATAACGTCATATATATCAACTGGGCAAGAACGCACTCAATCGATATAACACAGGTAATCCTGTGTTATATCGTTCTGAACAGGACGAAACGCGCGTCTTCGATCCCACTGCTAGACATTTCTGCCTAAAATGTCGTTTATTTGTAAATTGTAATTTTATAGACATAATCATCCGATATGTATTTATCATCAAAGTAAAATTTGTTATTTCACTTTACTCTATTATTCAAACGATTTAAAATTTTCATAAGGAATTTTACCTTACTATTTAGTTTAACTAATCTGTTGATTGACTTCAAAACGGTTATTTGATCTAATGTTATTCAAATGGTGTAAATAACTTTGTGAGTTTAGATAACAGCTGATTATTGGTTGGACAAAATAAAGTAAAATAAAGTAAATTCTTTAAAACTACTTTTGCTTTTATTTCATTAATTTATATTTTCTTGAATCTTATCTTTGATACCTAATCTTTTCTATCACCACTTATGCTATTACTACCTCTAGAATTTTGGGATTTGGCCCGACGATTTTATCTCTCTCTGCTAATTGGATATGGAAATTTGAATTGATGTACATATGTACTAGGTTTTACGTTGTGACTGACTGACTCTGAAATATAGTATTTTAAGAAGTAATACAGAGTTATCGAAACTTTTGTACACATCCGTTTCTTCAGTAGCAGAGTCATTTCGTGTTAGGAAATAAATTCCTCACTTTTAAGTGCACTAAACTTAAGAGCCATATACTACTTCATACTAAAGACTTTGGGACATATTTAGTGTGTAAAAGATAGAGAAACTGCCATTCAGTTAGTCAGCTTTCCTAAATGGAAGTCAGGTTCTGGAACTTTTAGAAAAGTGACACGCTATTTCGTGACAAGAAGGCGTTCCATAGGTATCCATTACTTTCTCGTTTTTGATAGCTTTCATGCTGATGTTAGTTCTTGATAAAAAGTATTTTACTACGAAGAGTTGTGTAACGATATGTTTTATCTTTATTATTGTTTCATCGCTTTTCGAGAATATTTCTTTGAATTTCATACTTTAGTGGAAGTATACTTCAGCTTAAATTTCTAACATTAGGAGAATTATGTTACGTGTTATATTCTTACACTTCTGTGTTTTTTAATGTTACGACATACCATCAAGTCGATTTGTGAAATAGTATCATCTACATTTATTGTTATTGGATAGCTTCCGTTTATTACCTGACTTGGTTAAATATACAGGTGGGAATTTCTTTTAAGAACTTCAGAACATCTATATTGAAAATTTAGTGAAGTTCAAATTCACTTGGTATTGTTTGCTTAAATCTTCCCATTGATGTTTAGGAGTGCAGTTGATCAGTCTCTTATTGACATATGTGTATACTGTGCATATTGCCTCGATATAGCCTTAATTCACAAGCGTAATCCACTTAGCTGCTGAGTCCTGATAGCCACTTGCTTGCTCAATGGGGTGAAGTTTAAATTCAATTGGTATTGTTTAGCTGAATCAGTAGCTGAGTGGATAATGCCATGACGTTTGAAGCGAACGGTACTGGGTTCGAGTCCCAGAGTGAACACCAACTCTGAGATGCAGATACACCCAGTTGATAAGTCGCAAATAGGACGAAACGCGCATCCTGGATGTCACTGCTAGCCACTAACCATCTTTGCTTCTAATAAAGTTCTTTGTTAATAATTGATAAGAATTTAGATAAGGTTAGAAATGTACACTGTAGAGTAATCTAAAACTATGATGAAATGGTTGTTTTCATGGTTTTCAATAGTTGTTCACACAATAATCTTTCGTGAAGACAAATGCCTTCGAAAACAAAATCACTCGATTTTTAAAATATATTACAATCCAATCTGTCAGTCTATCTATCTATTTATTTGGCATTAAACAACAGTCTTGGATACATTTTTATTTATAGTGCATAAATTTGATTGGTAAAGACTATGAAAATAATGTTTGATTTCGTCAGCTAAAATAATCAATATTATGAATCAAACAACTACCTAGCTATACCCATTCTTTATCATTTATCAAGAAGGTAGAGTTTAAGTAGTTCAGTGTGATTACTTACACTATTACCATTCGTTCATCGGACGTATTTTCAATGTATGGAAAACAAAATAAAATTCCTTATTTCGATCAGGAATAAGAGAAAAAGAAATTATACTTTCCATTTAGAGATGTTTCTTTTTATATTTAAATAATTAATCATTTGTATAGGAACTTTCGTCTAAATTAGTGCGAACAGTTTCACAGTATTTGAGCGCCGAGTTGATGTAAGACATTAAGAATAGGAATAATATATATTTGTAAAATCTTAGCAAATGAATTTGACGTAAATCCAACATTTTGCTTGGCAATATTGTCCAAGCTTTTTCAAGGAACTTTCCTTGAAACATTGGATTTACTTCAAATTCACTTGCTGAGATTTAATGAATAATTCATTTGATTAGCATTATACATAGTATATGATTATTCTTTTCTGACCAAAATTACAATCTAAACTTTTTTACACTATTCCAGATTTCATCTGATTAAATAATCTTCATAGCTTGTGTTTAGAATTGTTTTTCTTCTTTCTGTTCACTGTCTTTGAAATTACTACATAAGGAATGTATGACTTTGAACGCTTCCACGTTCCGAGAATTTTCATGGTGAAATGGAATATTTAGTTGATATAATTACACTTCCAGATAGTGATGTTTAAAGTATACATGTGATGTCTGAAATTATGCACCACAAAGTGAAACATTCATAAAATAATGTAGTAGATGTTTGATTTTGTAACTTAGACATTCCATTTGTAACATATAGTGTCATTTATGGTTCAGTCAATAGATGTTAGACATTTGGTAAAATGTAGTAAATAATAGAGTCTGGCTTTTACTAGGTCGTCTCAGATATATTCAGTCGTATCGATAAGATTACGAGTGATGTAACTAATTGTTCATAATAAAATTCAGAGTATCAGTATGTTTGTACACGCTAATCAATCTCTTCAGTATTCAAAATCTCCCTGAACCTCTTCCTTACTCAGACATTATATAAAGGATGTGTTTCTTTATTACATAAATGGACTTTGGATACTATATATAATTATTATCCAACTATAGAATTAGGAGTCTCAAATAACTATTCCTATTCACAAGTTTGATTCGATCAAAGGCAGAAAACTCTGGATAATAAAAGAGATTCATTTACTTCATGATTTATCTTCAGCTTCTTACAACCAATATGCAAATATTATATCATATTAATGGATAATTATGGGATGAGAACAACAAATATGCAAGAATTAAAGAATGTAGGGTATGCACTTGCATCTCATACATCAATTCCTCTCAATAAGACACGCTGAAATATCCGGTTTACCACTGACCAGGAATACGATAAATTTCTTTTTCTTAATGTTGTCATTCAACTCCATTCAGATCATCATGTAGAAAGATCTATTTATCAAAAAAAATACTTGAAATGGTGTTTATTTAAATTTCAATAGTTTCTGTCCAATGGGCTACAAAATATCTTACTTAGAAAACTATTCAGTTATGTGCTGTGACTGCGTTCGGAGTACAAAACTTGAGGAAAAGTAATCATGATTGAATAGTGTTTGCGAGATAATGTTTACACATAATAATTCATCAGTAAGAATAGGGAAACAAAAACAAAGAAATCAGAATGTGCTACACATGAGGAAAAGCCAGTATTTCTATAGCTTAGTTTCACAGGTGATGAAATAACTAGTATAATTAATTTAGTACTTGTATGTTTAAAACAACTCATCCAGACGTTAAACTGGTCTCGTTTTGTCAAATCAACTACTTGCTGAGACAAACAAAGTGTACAAATGTGAACCTCACTTAAATTTCAACTGTAGTTTCCGATTTACATGCTCGTAGCCCGGAGAACGTTCTGTAACAACTAAGATTAAAGGGTAAACACATTTTCCATAGTGCCATTTTACATCATCTACTTGAAAGTGAATAAAATATTGGTATTTCAAGGCTGTTTACAATAATCGATGGTCAGACAAATTCGGATTTACTAGGTTTTGCTAAGGGTATCGTTACTAAAAGGTTGAGGCCGAACTTGTGTATTTAATAGGATACAGTTGAAAATCTCTAACTACGATGGTAACTTAAGCTTTCCATTATTAAGTGATATAACATCTTACTTGATGTACTCAACTGTAAGTCCGTTTTGTTCATTGTTTCAGTTTTTAAGTTTTACTCATTTCATCTTATCAGATTACCCTATTTTACGGTTGTTATTACGTAAAAAATGTCATGAATTACCCTGTTTATATACTACATACTTGTTTTCTTATTATACGGAATTTCCACATTTAGTGATGTAAACATTTATTCACCTAAACATTTTATAATTCTTCCTTATACATGCTGCCCATATGAAATCCTCATGACACCTACGTGGTATATTCTAACCTTTAGAGAGGAAAATTAAACTGATCTCTTTGAGTTATTATGCACACCTATATTTACTCCAATCAATCATACATTAGTAACTTTAATTGTTTCACGTGAGCATATGTTTTGCGCATGTTTGTTTATTACTTACTCTAACCGTTACTTGTTTTTAGTTTGTTTTTGTCTGACTGACTATAAATATTGATTTAAAGACACGTTTGATAAAATTGAATAGATAGAGAAATCTTTCTCCAAGCTGTACTTCTTATAGCCTACCTGAATAAACGAATGTCTGAAATAAATATTTTCAACTCACGTCGCATTCGGCTTTCTAATGACTAACTTTACTCACCGATGTCGGCCTGAGTATAAAATAAGAAATTAAACAGAGTATTTATATTTCATGGTTCATTCATCCCTCGTTCATAACGAAGTCAATTCGTTTTCAACAACTAATCTTTTTTAATATGATAGAAATTACGTACATTGGTTGCTAATGTTCATTACGAATGCTTGTAGGTGGTAAACAGCTGAAGAGAAATCATGACTTATAAGAAACTGAATAGAACTGAATAGCTTACAGTTTATTCCTGACGTTTTTACAACCAAGATGGTATTTGAATATTTGTAAAAGCGATTTTCTCCACTACAAGTTGATATCACTACTAACCAAGAAATTCCCACAATGAAGTCAAGACAGTACTGATTTCAGAATCTCAAGATATACAATCTTTTCTTCTTTTATGATTAATTAGAAGAAAAATAACTTGTTCACAGTAAAAACATTGTTATTTTCACTTACCTGAAAAAATAACAGTTACTTAAAATCTGATAATGTCAAACTGAAATTTTATTAATTCGTGGCTTTCAAAAGGGAGATGGAATTGTTAGGGAAATACATCCTTACCCAACGTTTCTACACTTCACCTAAAAAAATTTACCACGAGCCACGTTATATATAATCAGATGAAGTTACATGGTTCATTCTTTCGGTAAAGGTGACCGAACATCGTTATTCTTCTTAACAGGTCAAACTAATATAATGACTTATATGTAATTGCTTTGGGTAGTCTGTTGTCATTAGCATAGGGTCTGGTACAAACGTGAAGAGGCTCACGTTACCACACTTTACTTCAATACAAGTGAGGAATTTAGTCGGATGTAAAGCAAAGAAAACGAAGTAATCCCCAACTAAAATGGAATTCTAAACATAGGGAATTCAGTTTAAAAAGAACAAATACGAACGATGCATGAAGTGTCGGAGTTGATATTCAAGATAAAGAATGAATAGAACTGCGTCCTTGTGACCGATTTTGAGTCATACAAATGAACGCCCAAAGCCACCGATTATGATTAAATTACCGTGATAGCATGAGCTTAAAGAAACGAAATACCTACCTGACAACTTGACTTAGATCATCAATCGACAAATATGACTTGAATTCTTTATCATTATTATTTCGACTACTCTTATTTCAGCCAAAAGTCCACATCATGCTTGGTGAACCTACATTCGCGTTAAATGAAAAAATCGAGTTGATATGTAACGTTGGTTACGAGGAGGATGAATATAGTTTATATTGTCCTTGGGTCTTCACTGTAACACTTTCCAGGTTAATGATTTTAATTTTCCTTACGTTAATACATACACGCCTGTATAATTTATTACTATCATCAAATCATTCATTCTCAGAAACTGTAAACTTAATAAAAGTGTTCATTATTTCTGAATTCTACATTGCATTAAACACCAAATTTTAACCAGTTTGTAATACTCAATCTCATAGACCTTTCCATCTACTTTTATTTTCGTTTTAAATATATCTTAGCCATAAACTTTATAAACTGATTCATGGCTCAGTAGCCATCGGTGGTAACTGAATTATATTGGTCCATTTTCAGTGTGATCACTGGTTTAAGTGACTTAACTTTACACTCCACAGTTATGTATCTAAGATAGTTGGGATCAATCAAAAAAAAGCCGTGAAACAATTGTAAATAACTTTTAGCTCAAGAGAAGGATTTTAAAGGTGCTGAGGTCTCTGGGTTCAGAGAACACAACAACAAAAAATCTAAATTTAGAGTTTCTCAAAACTTAAACCACTTATGTCATGTAATCAATTATTGGCACATTATATGCTAATTCTGAATATGTCATTATAGTATACTCAGATCAAAATGGAAACGGTACAAACAAATGAAATCTATCAACTAATTGGTGAGATCATAACATATAGTGAGATTATGCTTTCCTTCAGGAATAGACGCTAATAATTCACGATCTTTGTGCAACTGTGTATCAATCCAAGTTGTCATAGTTTATTCACATCAAAATAACAAGTGGAAGCCCCCAAATGCCATGGCACGGCCGACAGTGGGGAGAGTCCGCTCTCCCTCTCCAAACGCTCTCACATGGCCACGCGTATATAGCCTCTACCAGGGAAGTCCTACTCACTGCTTTCTCGCACCACGGGTGTTGTTTACGAAATTGATAGGACGAAAAGCGAATGTCCGGCGCTTTAACCGGGTTGGTGAACACAGAAAGTCTACCTAGGGGAGTTGGAAAACCCTGATTCTAAACCAATGGTGAACATGAGCTCCAGAATCCTGAGGGAATAAATGACGTATGAATCAATCGTTGGTCACCGGCTACCATGAGACTGTATCTTCTCACGATGCTCTCCACTGCCTTATGGATCAGACCTTTAGGTCAATGGCTCCAGGTGTAGCCCCCCTACGAAATCACCTGCTTCGGTCTGTACACCTGGGTAGTATCACAGCCCTCACACAAATGAAATGAGATTTCCGTAGTGCATATATATCTGGTGCCTCTTTGTAGGAATATTTATGTTTTTAGATAAATAAATAAATAAACAAGTGGAAATCTTATACTGTAGACGAAAGTTATTGAAAACAATAACAATTGTAGTGCATAACTGAACTGTTTAAAATATATTATGATATACACTGCATTTAACTTATTATTCTTGTTTGATTATATATTTGTAATACATTTTATAAAACAATTAATTTTTTTAAGATTAACCCCCCCCTTGTGTCCTATTGGTAGATTAATTAGGGAAATATTTATTGTTTTATTCATTTAATTTGTGTTACATTTTTTTTGATATATAATCCAAGTATGTTGTCTTTTAGAAAATATACTCAATAGAGAATATGAATTTTGTCATTGATTTTATTGGTTTGATTGGTTCTATATTAGTAGTATCACTGTTTGTTTTTTTCTTCTTGTTCTTCTTTTTTAAAATTGCATCATATTTTGTTTTAAACAAGATCAGGTTTAGCATACATTGATAATAAATTGTAATTAAACATAATGAATTTAATTAAACGTTGTTCTACTTCTTTCTTATACTCATTGTTATATAATCGTTTTAATTCTTCAAAATCATTCAATGAAACCTGTTCAAACAATAAGTAATGAAAGAAGATTTTCATTGAGAATTGATATAAACTGTAAAACAGGTATAAACTATTAAGCACTGGATATTTTGTTTTAACTTACTATGTTACTAACCGTTATTCAGTATCTATTCAAGGTTTCTTATTAACTAACTCAAAGCATTTAGCATTTCAAAATAGTACACTCTATGTCGAATCAATTAGGCTATTGTTAACATCCCAATTAGATCGATAAAACTTAATTAACATTCGAAAAGGCTAAATAAACATAAAGTTAGTTACTATCCAGTAATCAATCAATTGTAAATATATCTTAGTTTTACAGGAAATCAGTCATGACTAGAAAAGCTCAATGGTAACAGCTTAGATTGTGTCAATGGATGACTCTTGTCAAGATCTAACGGGTAACATTAACTGCTTTACGATTGTACATGCGCCTTACTAGTGAATGTTATTTAGCACGAAACCTAGGTCTCTTAACCTTGCTCCATTGTCTACTAGATTAGACCTCTAGGTAAAAGGCTCGGGGAGTGACCTCAGAAGAAAACCACGTGCTTTGGTTTGGGTGCCTAGTTAGTATTCTATCCCTCAAACCAAACGAATGACGAAGTGTAGTGCATCAACATTTGGTGCCCGCTTGTACCAATGTTTATGTGTTTAAATAAATAAATAAAAATAAATAAGACTCAGAAGACTGATGAATAGCACGAAGACCCTATTCAAAGTGAAATCGGTTAATTAAAAAATCTTACTGTTAACGATAAAACTGTATGCTAGAAACTTTTAACATATGTAGTGCCGTGCTTCGATAGTTGATCGCTTCGATAACCGTTATTAAACCAATCTTAACGGTGTATAAAATCAGAAGGCAAAAGGAAGCGACAACTACATTTTTATTGATGGTTGATGCAGACCAGAAAGCTGTGGGCACATGAGCAAGTGTAAGCGAGCGAAGCAAAGATAATGCATAGTGGAGATAACTGGGATGCCAACTCGCTATGAGCAAGCATTACTCAATATTTATAATCAGACAAAAATGAATGACAGACATATGATGAATAGGATACGAAGGGTACATACACATGCGCTCATATAACAAGCTAGTCAAGGTTAATAAGCGAATAATGAACAAGATCAAAAGATGACTCAATGTCTAGGTGAATTGGCTTAACCAGTAACTAGAATGAAGTATATGGGCTCAACATGACAAACGATACTACACATAAAACTTAGAAGTTCCTCTTTGATTGTTAAAGATTGAATTAATTTTTCCAGTTAATGAAAATAAAAATGCCTTAAATATTTTTATTCTCTCTATGGTAGTTAAGAATTAACTTATAAACTGAATTCTTCAGTCAATAATTTCAAAATTATTTAATACCTCATCTTTTTCTTTAATTATTGTTCGTAATTTTTCCCCTAGTGATTCATTTGTCGTTGTAGGCTGTAAAATGTGAAAACATTTACAAATAAATCGGTATATATATATATATATATATATATATAATGAGTAGATTAAAGGAGGCAAATTTTATCGATCGGGTTAGTATGGTAATTGCTGTTGTAGCTAGCTTTTCACTATTTTGATTAGATATCTAATTTAAGGAAAAATTACACGGAATTATAAGCAGAGACAGATGGTGGTTAGCAGTGGAATCCAGAAGGCATGTTTCACCCTATTGGAAACTAATAAACTGAATCTACCTGAATCCCATAGTTCATATTCACTTCGGGACTCGAACACAATACTGTTCACTTCAAACCTGATCGAGCTACTATTTCAGCTACTGGGTCCAGATAGCCACTAGCTTACTTTTAAGCAGTAAATTATCTCCCCTTTCTATTCTTTATAAATGTCTATACGGAACTTGGTATTATAGCAAACTGATATTCATTGATTGTTAGCATTGTTCTAAAGTCTACAGAATAATGGATAGTACTACATTAATTAATAAAAGCTTAATTTCAAACTGTTAACTCAGTTGTCGAGATTCGACTGTATAATTCTGAAAATCGATTTCATAAGACAATATTAATATATATGTAAATAGTATCACAAGAATGAATACGTACAAATAAAGAATAAGTAACTTATCATTTACAAAACTATTTCAGTACACAATGTTTTTATGTATAGCGATGGTATGTTGATAAAGTTCCTTCAAACTGTTTCTCATAGACATTTTTACCCAATTTTTAAAAATTTAAGCAACATATATCTCATTAGAAAAAGGGGTTTAATGTTTAAATCAATTAGTAAGTTACATAGTTATATAAAAGTTTCCATTCAGTAAAGTATTTGGCCTTTAGTTTATCAGTAGTCTAAATCTTATTAATTATGTCATAAATTTCAATGATATTGTAGTGAACAGAACACTGGTTGGGGACAATCGAATGTATTTAAACAAACATTACAGACTATTTCAGTAAATTCTGAAAACCATACAATGGAGAGTCAATTTGCAAATTAACAACCAATAGTCGCAATCTTCACTGTTTCTTCTCTAATTCCATTGTTTGTGCATTTTCCTACCCATTGCGCTTTGTTTCAGTTCTTTCCTCATCGGTCTTCTGCGAAAATGCATTCTATGTCTGACCAACACCATATACTACTTATATGGATATAAGTAGACTACACCACAATATATATAACTATTCCGGAAAATTAATAGCCATTGCAAAACACATAATGATAATGAAAAGTGGTTTAACTTTCTTACAAATTAGTTAAAATATAACTGTGATAAGCATCATTAGATGAAATTAAAGTTTGGAGTGAAGCTTTAAATCTAAAACGCGAATTTCATAATTTCAGTATGAGGTGTTATAGAGATTTTTGGAATTTTATACTTTTATATCAGTGACCACAATAAGAAAGACACTGAAAACAAGAAAGTGATGGAAATCAGCTTTTTCTTAGTATAAGACATCACCATATTGGATAACTAAAGTCAACAATCAAACTAGTAGGTGCCAACATTATCGTCAATCCTATAATTAATGATTTTACCTTCTGATAGAGTCGTGAATTCTCACAACTGATAAGTCAGGTACATAGACAAAACAACGATCCAGTGTTTCCTGGTTTTAACTCAAACTCCATCTAAATTCATTCAGTCATCCAAGACTTTAAAATTCATAACTTCATTCGTGTAGCCTTATTAAATGAGCAAAGAAGTACTAAACATGGTCAAATTGGTAAAATAGCTATGACAAAAACAAAAAACTGTCATCAGAAACTGAAGAATTCATTTGTTCTTAACCGTTTCTTACCGAACATGTGTTAATTAGGCTACGTATTTCGGACTTGAAATCGGCAAAACGATCATGATAAATTGCTAAAGACCATGTATCATTAAAGTAACTGAGAATTAAAAGAAAAATGCACAATTTTGATCATCGTATAAAATATAACTTGGATACTACCAATTAGTAAACATTTAGTAGCATATAAAAAACAACATTTCAATATTATTCATTAAATAAAATTATCTGATTCTTAAGATGTTTTTGGTTCCATGGCAACTGCTAGTTAATTAATGTTCAACTATGATAAAATAAAACTATATAGTTGAAATATTTATCAAAAGTAACAAGTGTGAACTTAATATTTGGAATCATTAATTTATCAAACCTACATTTTTTAAACTATTATGAATGTAAGCAAAGATGGATAATGGCTAGCAGTGGAACCCAGTACGCGCGTTTCGTCCTATTTGGGACCCGTCAACTGAATGTACCTGCATCTTAGAGTTGATGTTCACTCTGGGACTCCAACTCAGTACCAAGTGGATAACGCGATGGCGTTTGAAGCGAACGGTACTGGTTTCGAGTCCCAGAGTGAGCACCAACTTTGAGATCCAGCTGACGAGTCCCAAATAGGACGAAACGCGCGTCCTGGATTTCACTTCTAGTCACTATCCATCTTTGCTTATAATGCTTGTGAATTTTGGCTTTATCGAGGCAATACGCACAGTATGCACATATACCAATTAAAGACTGACCAGTTGCAGTCCTAAGAACATGAATGGGAAGATCGAAACAAACAATACTAAGTAAATTTTATTATGAATGTATTGTAGTGAGCAAGAACACGACTAGGGACAATCGAATGTATGTGGGCACAAATTACAGACTATCTCACTAAATTCTGATAACCATACAGTAAACAGTTAATTTGCAAAATAACAATCAATTGTATCAATCTTAACTGTTCCTTCTGCGAATATCAGTCCATCTTCTCTGATTTCATTGTTTATGCATTTTCGTTATCCCTGTTTTATATTATGACTGTTAAAAGACGATTCAATTTTGTTATCTGCTTATCTAAAAATGTAATGTGGGTCATAATTGGTATTAATTTTAAAAAAATACTTTTCTAAAGTTAAAATTGCTGAATTTAAAAAAGAATGTGTCACTGAATGGCAATTCAGTGGTCCAAAACTTCAAAGCTACTTGTGACACTTAAATGTATTGCGTCTAATGCAGTTAAGGTAAAGGATATAAAAATACTAAGAAATCGCATATCAAGATGAAACAGCTTTCCAGTACTGCCTAGTACAGTATTTCTTTCGATCTTATTTTGTCTCTTTGAACTTATCATTTAACATTTGTATTTCTTGTAGTTGATACAAGCACTGTTCTGATTCCTATATCTTTGTTAACATGAAGTGTAGAACCTTGGATCCATGTATATCTGTACAATATACTGATTTGTTTATGAATACCTGACTTTGCGACAACAGGATTTTAGAGGTAAACTTTTCGTTCAGATCTATTTAAACTAACTAAGTTTCCAGGATTATACCAAACTACATAGTAACAACTGAGCTGAGTGATTACGGTTTCGAAATTTAAATTGATTCTTCTTTCTGATGCAGAACTAATATGATGAAAAACAGTTAGTTTTGTCAATCTTGTTAAGAATTAGGCTGAGCACAGACTTGAGGGATTGAGGTAAACTTACTATCTTATTAGGAGTTCCAAATTGTAACTTAGCTACCTACAGTAGAACTATTAAGTAAATGAAACTAAGCAAGATTGCAATTTAACAGTTAGGAAAAAAACCAGGAAATTGTGAAGCACTTACTCATAGAAATCATGAATTAAACCTTCATCAAATCTTGACACTAAGTGATTTAAAAGGGATTCATGTAAATTGAATAGTTGTATATAGTTCTCAGCAGGGAATTCCTATAGAGAGATCGAAAGAGAATATTAATTTTTTGTCAATCTAATAACTGTTATATCAAGGTGTTGCTTTATTCTAATACTGATAAACATTTTTGCTATATATACACCCAGTCTGCTATGTAAGTGCGAAGACTAGTGAAGAACAGAGAATTGTATCGAGAAAACACAACAAAATATACATCAACTCATTGATATATACATATATACCCTTCGGACTGTTGAGTCACATAGATAATAAACGTTATAAGATATTTTTCCACTGAGAAAATTAGTTGGGAAGCAAATGTTCATACGAATTTATAATCTTTGTTGGTCACATTAAAATAACACAAAAATTGGGTATGGAATTTCTCTTATGTCAACTTTAGATTTTTATAAATGTTTTTTTATAGTTAAAATCATGATTCAATTGAAGCTAGACCACCAAGGAAAACCTGAAAGCACTGGACGGCTGTTTCGTTCTATTGTGGGACTCCTCACCACTGTGCGTAAAACATTTCCACCTGTAAAACCAGATTGTTCATACACCATATCAAATTAATTTAACTCAGACCTACAATCAATTGCAATCAATTATATAATTATTTGGTAATCTAAACTTCAAAAGTAAATAAAGATTGATACAAAATCAGTATTTACAAAAGATTGAAAATCATCCTACCTACATCAGATGATTGAATTCACTGACAGTTAATAATAGTTTCAACATTATTTTGCATATGAAATAAAAAATGAATTATAAGTAGTAAATAAATACTGTTTCACCTTTGTCGATAAGCAGGTTATATCTTGAATTATATTATATTTGTTGATATAGATCGAAAAATATCGTATTTCTTTAGCATCTTCCCCAGTAACCAGTAAACGACCCTATGATGAAAATCAAAATACACAGAATATATAAATATATACCATCTATAAAGTTATTTTACTCATTATAATGTGCAAATTTTCACTTCAAAAGGTATTTACCTTCTCACTAAACATCCATGCAATATAAAATACCACAAAAAAATTGAATATTTAAAAGGGGTTTTGAGGAGATTTTAGTAATTTTATATAGTTGAAACCATGAGTTAATTGAAGCTAGACAACCACCAGGTTTTCCATGATGGTCTAGCTTCAATTGACTCATGGTTTCAACTATATAAAATAATAGACTAAAAGATAATTATTTCATCCTAGCCTAATAAAGATTGAGTTTATATTCAACACTTGAAGAATAAAACCTGAATCTTTTTAATATTGTAACGTTGTGTAAACTGTGATAGACCTTTTCGATCAGGATTAAGTATCGGGTACTATTGGGGAACAGTGTAGACAATAACAATGCTCCTGTAAATGATAGTAGATATACATGATAGATAATCCTGATAATAGAATGAAACGTTTATTGACTGATAAAAAAATGTTTTAATTATATAATACCAGTTTAAACAGTCGGCTGATGAGGTAAAAGTTTCCGTATTTCTAATTTTTAACTCATAATGTTGTGTAGTTTTTATAATACAATCAAATAGTTAATTATTTTTCTGAACTGATTGGTATAAATGATTCAACAACATTTTTCCGTATAAAGCTTTTGATATTTGTCTAAACGTTAGATTTAGTGCTACCTAACACGAGTCGATAATGATACCAGAGTTTAAGGATCAACAGTGTGTGTTGTTTTCCATGATGATGATTTTTATTAATAGACGCTTAATTAGTTTTTATAATGGAATTTTTATCTTCCATTTATAATCCTTATAATATTTCTTTGTTTTTCTTGTCTTTGAAACTAATGATTCCACTGTCGTGGAAGTTTGGGGAATGAGATGTTCTGGATTCCCTCAAGAAGTTTCAGGCTGTTTCGAAGTTGATGAGTATGGAGGAGCTCAAGGCGAAGACGGTGGTACCGAGGATGCTTCTTAGAGTCAGGTCAAATATTGTATATGACAGCTCTAGTGTTGGAGAGAGGAGTTAACACAGAGTTTGATCGCAGAAGTCGATAGCTCTGTGAACATGCAGGAGGCACTTGAATTCAAGCTGGTGAAGTTGCCGGTGAATGGCAACCCGCTAATGTTGGTAGCGCAGCTAAACAGCTTGTTAGGTCGTGAAATACCGAATTTGGACGAGGAGCCTAGTTGCTGGCATAACAGTTAATGGAAAGTGTACCTTCCACCAATTTCCAACAGTTGAAATTAGTAGTCGCCGTATAACCTATGGATATCAGTGTATTAGTTGAAGAAACAAGACAGTTGATGACCCGGTTGTATGCGGAAGTCAAGAGATAAGTAGTATAGAGAAAAAGATAGAGGAGATATAGCGTGAGACTGCCACAATATGAATGAATAATAACAGGAATAATAAATGCTACTCTTATGGAGAAGCAGGCAGTTGGAAGAAAAATTGCCCAAACAGACAAAAACACAGAGATTTTAGACGACACAGTTCATGTTTTTTCTATCCAGTGAAACTGGGGATCGTTGTATTGATAGACCAAGGTGCAGTCTATGCAAGAGTAAACATAAACGGACGAGAAATAATGTGTCTGATTGATATAAGGGCAGCAGTATCATTATTTGACAAAGAGCAATGTAAGAGGCTTAAGCTTTGTTCATTAGCTGTCCATGCAGAAGGGGGCCATATGTTAGCAAGTGTAGTAAACGAAGAATTTGTGGGGAAACCAATTAATTATTTTAAATCACATAGTGGTTTAGTAAGATGTAAAAACTATACGTTAAGTACATCATTTTCACATCTTGTTTTGAATTGTTTGCAACAAAATCCATTGTTCCTTCAATCTTATTGTTGTCTTGATTGCTTTCAGTTTTCCTCCATCTTCTCTTCATTCCAATCTTCTCAATCTTCTGCTGACAGGCATTTTATTTTCGAATATTGCCACATACTACTTATATATGTCAACATAAGTAGTATACATCACAATATTACTGACGGTACTAGCGACCGAATGATACATCATAAAATTTACGTTTTTTACTTTGCAAACAGTATATTAAACCATTGTTTTATGCGTTTTTTTAAAGTGACTTATATGCTGGGTTAGTAAATTTTATTCATTGGTTTCATTTATTTTAGAATAACTTCATTTTAAATAGTTTTTGAATTGATTTACGTGTTTGAGAATAGATGATGAAATGGAGGAAGTTCTAACTAGAAATGTTGGGTTTGATTCAGTCTAACTGGTAATGAAAGTGAAAATTCAGGGCAACACTTTAAAATAACTGTTCGAACATTTGGAAAATAGCCAGTTAGCGGAGATACATCAGAGATTAGAGAGATATAAGAGCAATAATTATTAATATCAAAATCTTATGAAATTCTCTTTTTCAGTAAATTATAACCATTTCATTGCATTTCGTTTGAAATAACTGATTATTTCATCTTAATGACTTAAACCTTCTGAAGATGCTGTGAAATCCATTTAGAATTATGTACCGGAACTTTTCTTGTATGATATATCCATATTATAGAATTGTGTTATTATTATTATTAGCTTTATTCAATATTATATTTTTGGTACAATATAGAATCCTCAGCACAAAGTACTTCAACGAGTTTCCGCTTCTTACTTCTTCGTCCTTCCTGACGATTAATATTGAGTGATCGCCAGTTGGAAGTTAGCAGCCCAGTCAATCGAAATCTGGATAATGTGCATTCTTCTCGCTGCATATTGCCATCAACCACGATATCTTTGATTAGGCCTTCTGTAACCTTTACAGCGAAAGGTCTTACACTTTTCAGAAACGCACTTGAATAGGTTGTGCGATTAATAAGTATAATGGTGTATTAAACAAACGAAATTAGATAATTTGCTGAAATATCTAGATGACAGGACAGGTAGCCCAGATGTTTTAACAGGCCGCCTGCTATTGGCATGCTCAACAGATTACAAAAGTTATTCTGAAATTTATTGTTTCAGTAATGGTTCAAATAAGAATTTATTGAGTTTTTCAAAAACATGAGATAACACAGCTATCTTAACAGTTAAAGTCATTGAAGTAAATAAAAAAACAATGGCATTTTTATTCCTCAAAAGTTATTCCGTTTGAAGTTTGCACAATGAAATATATTGAAACTCACTATTTCTTAGGAATTCATGAGTTTTATCAATAAATACTTGGCATTAATTAGTAATGACAAACTTAAGCCTGTTTTTTTATTACAATTATGTTTGATTATAAACAAAGATAGATAGTGGCTAGCAGTGGGATCCGGGACGTGCGTTTCGTTCCATACGGGACTCGTCAGCTGGATGTACATGCATCTTAGAGTTGATGTTTACTCTGGGACTCGAACCTATTACTGTTTGCTTCAAACGCCATCGTGT
Organism: Schistosoma rodhaini; assembly: GCA_944470415.2. Classification (NCBI taxonomy): domain Eukaryota; kingdom Metazoa; phylum Platyhelminthes; class Trematoda; order Strigeidida; family Schistosomatidae; genus Schistosoma; species Schistosoma rodhaini. The sequence goes on from OX104037.1 coordinate 34,961,502, forward strand.
TATCCACTTAGCTACTGAGTCCTGATAGGCCAAAACGCGCGTTGTGAATTCCACTGCTAGCCACAATCCATCTTTGCTTATAAAGCTTGTAATTTCAGGCAATATTAAGGCAGTCTGCATAGGAGGCACATATGCCAAAAAGAGACTGATCAATTGCATTCCAATATAACAATGGGAAGATACAAGTAAAACAAGAACAAGTGAATATATATTTGATTATGTTTGAAGTTTAATGAATTAATTGAAAAAGTGAATACTTTACAAGGTGATTTCATTAACTAATGTTACCATTTTATTGGGTTCACAACTTTAATATCCAGTATCACAATCAGAAATGATACTTCTCATTTATTGATTGGAAACTAAAAAAATCATAAATATACATACTATTCTTCAAATAAAAGTTGAAAACAGCTTACAAACTCAGAATTGTTCATTCTAATATCCATGGATTCGCATATAGAAGGTTGTGTACAATGAAGATAAAAAAGATTACCCGGCAATAAAGCACCAACAGTCTTCGACTGTTTAAATGTTGGCAAAATGAATGATTCATCTACTGGAGGTGCTTTAACGTTTTCAATATTTGGATCAAATAAATTTAAAAGTTGATCTCCTAACTATTAGAAAAAAATACAAAACATAATACTGTTAGAAAGAAATACAATTATGGAGGTCAAAAATGTAGGCGTCAGAATGATAGATTACAATCAATTTTGATCTTATAAAGGACAAAATTTCGAATCATAGACATCATGTGAAGTCTATAGAAGGGGTAAATATTTCGTGGTTTGGATGACATGAATGGACAATCCAATCAGTAGACCGATAAAGCATATGCTTCTTTTAGAAATGAAAAGGATAAATATTTTTTGGGTAGATACTGCTAACGGATGTTTTGAGTTGAGACAAAACAACAGATCGAGGTTTTCTGGTTTTTAGTGTTTCTGCAGTCAATATCAATTTGTAGCGCAAAATCCGATTGAAAAGTCTACAAGAATCTTAATCAGGTCATTCCATTTTCTAAAAATTGAAATCTCACTAGTTATTTGCTTTCTGATGGATTTCCCTAAACAGTCACCTTTTCTTGTATGATTGAACAAGTCCTGAACTAGTTGTAACCCTTAAATTTCTTTGCTTGAGAACAATATTATAAAATAACTTGACTCAATTTAAAAATATAGATTACTGAAATTGACAGATAATCAAAATCGTTGAAATCAGGACTAGTTTAAAACTGATTGGCTTGAGAAGTTATTGTAAAGCAGGAATAATAAATATTGAAAGATGTGGTGAGTTTATTTTACTTAATATGCCATAAACCCTCCATATAAGCAGTAATATTCCTTATAAACAAATATTTTATAAAGTTATTTCAGTAATAAATCTGGAGAAATAATACAGGTTACTGGTGAAAATAACCTTAAACACTACTTAAAATCACACAATCCTAACTTATACGGAAACAAAATAAGTTGTCATTAGCAAAAATGAAAATTTAAAAGTTATTGTTACAAAGAGGTAAAAAAATACAAGAATTGATAGTATTTCAGTGATCTAAAGATGAAGCTTTCAAGTGCGAGACCGAATCGCCTGGGTTCAATCCTCAGATGCACGGTCGTGAAGGTACAGCTCTTAAGAGTTCCATACTAGGATGAAACGGCCGTCCATTTCTTCCAGGTATTCAATGGTAGTTTGAAATTAATTAGTTTATGATTTCAAAGAAACCTATTTTTCTTACAGACTTAATTAAAACACACCTATTCTTTTGAATAATAAATAAACATCATGGATTGATTGAAGTTAGACATTAACACCGTTGGATCCCGGCTCAGTGGACTATCGGTTAAGTGCTCTGGCGCGAGACTGGTAGCTCCTGGGTTCGAATCTCGCGAGCGCGGGATCGTGAATGCGCACTACTGATGAGTACGGCCGTCCAGTGCTTCTAGGTTTTGCATGGTGATCTAGCTTCAATTGACTCATGATTTCAACTATGAAAATATATAAAAGTAACAATAAAAATCTGAATTTTATCAAATCTCTTACACAATGACCAATTTCCATACTATTAGCAATTTCATGTCTCCAATAATCATTATAATAAATTCGTTTTAATTTTGTTATTGGACCAGCAGCAAATATTGATGAATCATTTGTATGAAAATTACTATCAATTACTAATCTTGAATCAAATACGATACATGAATCATTTAAAGCTAATTTTAATAAGGAAAAAAAAGAAAAAAAAAAGAAACAATTTTGAGAATAATTGTGATGGGATTTTGTGTTGTTGTTTATGTTTTTGAACAGGTACGTATTTAAGTATTCATGGAAGTATAAGTATAATAGAGAATTGAGAGGGCGAAAAGAGAATGTCCGGAGCTTTAACCGGGTTGGTGGACACAGTGAGTCCAACAGGGGGAGTTGCAATACCCTGATTCCAAATCAATGGTGAACATGGGCTACAGTATCCTGAGGGAAAAAAAGGTGTATAAATCAATCATTGGTCACTGGCTACCATGAGACTGCATTTTCTCACGATGCTCCACTGCCTTGTGGATCAGATTTTTAGGTCAAAGGCCCCGGGTGTGGTCCCTTAAGAAAATCACCTGATTCGGTTTGGGCACCTGGGCAGTATCACAACCCTCACACAAAGCAAATGAGATTTGTGTGGCGCATATATATCTGATACCTCTTTGTACTAATATTTATGTTTTTAAATAACTAAATAAATAATCAATATAAAAAGGGAATATTTAAATTTCATGGTTGATTTATCAATTTTGTTTTCTAATTTTCTAAAGTGACAAAATTAATTAATTTCATATAGTGTAAAATCAAAAATTAATACACTAATCATTATGGTTAAAAGGTATTTTAGTCTCTGGGTGACCTATGTTTTGATCTCACTGCTGAGGAGTCCCACGGTAGGATGAAACGGCCATCCAGTGCTTCCAGATTTTCTATGGTGGTCTAGCTTCAATTGACTCATGATTTCAACTAAATATGAAGATACAAGATTCTCAGAATTATAATAGAATGGCTTCTAGTGACATCATGTATACTTGAAACATAATAAGAGCTTGATGAAATTTATAGTTATATCATACAATGACATGACAGATTGATATAACGCCTTACGAAAACTGATAAAAAGTACAATGCTTACATGACTTTTCAATAAATTATAGTAATCTTATTAGTTATACTGTATATGTCTATATTCAATAAATTGTGATCTTTCATTCATATATATTTATGTACGCCTCATGTATATAGGTATTTGTATTTACAATGATAAATGCATTACTGTGCATTAATTGATATATAAATTTATTTAATGAGTTAGAGTATGACCCATTCCCAAGCTTGATGTATTCATTTTATTTTAAGATTGTCTGCACATACGAATGCATGAAATATCATCTCCCAGCAACAATTCATACACGACATTTAAATATTGCCGTTGTATAAATAAAGTAACCCAACGTATTAAATACGGCATTACTAGGATCTACAGTTCATTCATCATAGTCATCATTAGAAACAATGGATTCAAAAGTGACTAAAAGCTATTTATTCCAGGTTAATGTACACTTGTGCAACAGAAATCAAAGAAAATTTCCAAGATAACTCTTATAATTAACTAATATCAGCTGAAGTACCAATGAAAATTATGGAGTAATGGATGACCATTTTACCTAAGGAGGGAACTAAGCAGAATAAAACACACCCTAGATTTCATAATCGGATTAACTTCATAACGTAGTAGAACGGAATCTAAATGGTTCGAATTTCCCAAATTCACTCACTTAACTGTAACCGTAATCTTGCTTATATTCACTAATCATGAAGGCTGTCTTCAAACAACAACTAATTCGCACATTTTACATACTATCAAAATATATTTGCATACTTGTTCCTGTTTTCCTGTATATATAAAACGGTAAATAATTACTTACTTTACTTTTTACTTACGCCTGTTACCCCTCGTCGAGAAGCATAGGCCGCTCACCAGCATTCTCCATCCAACTCTGTTCTGAGCCTTCCTTTCCAGTTGCTATTCATCCTTTTCATATCTGCTTCTATTTCCCGGCGTAGTGTGTTCTTTGGCCTTCCTCTTTTCCGCTTCCCTTCCGGATTCCAAGTTAGGGATTGAGTCGTGATGCACATTGGTGATTTCCTTAATGTATGTCCGATCCACTTCCAACGTCTTTTCCTAATTTCCTCTTCAGCTGAAAGCTGGTTTGTCCTCTCCCATAAAACGCTATTGCTGATAGTATCCGGCCAATAGATGTTGAGTATTTTGCGTAGACAACTCTTGATAAATGCTTATACCTTCCTGATGATGGTGGTAGTAGTTCTCCACGTTTCAGCTCCATACAGTAAGACTGTCTTGACGTTCGTATTAAAGATTCTGACCTTGAAATTGGTTGAGAGTTGTTTTGAGTTCCGTATGTTCTTCAATTGTAAAAATACTGCCCTTGCTTTGCCAATCCTCGCCTTTACATCTGCATCCGATCCTCCTTGTTTATCAACGATGCTCCCAAGGTAGGTGAATGTTTCCACCTCTTCCAGAGTTTTGCTATAAAGTGTAATTGGATTGGTGTTCTCCTTGTTGCATTTGAGAATCTTGCTTTTTCCTTTGTGAATGTGAAAGCCTATCGATGCAGAGGCTGCTGCTACATTTGCTGTCTTCATCTGCATTTGTCCGTGTGTATGAGAGAGGAGGGCTAGGTCATCTGCGAAGTCCAAATCATCTAATTGATTCTGAGCTGTCCATTGTATTCCGTATTTCCCTTCAGATGTCGAATTCTTCATAATCCAGTCAATCACTAGAAGGAAGAGGAATGGGGAGAGTAGACAGCCTTGTCTGACTCCGGTCCTTACTGGAAATGCATCTGTCAGCTGTCCTCCATGGTAAATAATTAGCCAATTAATAATTCTGATGCGTACAATCAATTTTGATAAATTCTACGTAGCCATTTAATAAGTAAGCAAACACCATGCAGTGCCGCGATTCGTTAATCGTTTACTTCGATAACCGTTATGATTCTAATCTTAACGGCGCGTAAAATCAGAAGACAGAGTATAGCAGCAACTACAGTTTATTGTCGAATAACTGAGGTCAGAAAGTTAGCAACACCTGAGCGAATAATAACGAGCGAGTGAACAGGCGAATAAGCGAAGGAAGCGAACGAGGCGGAAATGACATGCATGGGAGATGGCTGGGAAGCCAACTCGATTTAAGCAAGCGTTAATCAACATTTATAGTCGGACAAAAAATGAGTGACAGACATATGATGAATAAGATACGAAGTGTACACATATATGCTCATATAAAAGTATAGTCAAGGTTAATAAGCAAATGATTAACAAGATCAAAATATGACTCATAATGGATAGGCGAATTGGCTTGGCCAGCAACTAGAATAAAGTATATGGGCTTAACATATAAACTAATACTACAACCATCAAAATTTCTAAAAAATGATGAACAGGGTAAGAAGTATTACCTTTGAATACATCCACGTCTACCGTCTTCACATGAAAATAGAATAGTCCCTTTTAAGTGAAAAGTGAAAAGAATTAAAAAGTTGAAAAAATGTTTGTTATAATTATTGATTACTCTTGGTTCATTTAAGGACAAAATAGAAAAAAAGTGTTTACAGAATAGAAAAAAGGTCAACCATTATTTCAGTGAAGAAAGTACATCTGTATTCTTCATTGAATGTTATTTTGAGTACTAAAACTGCTCATTTTCCATGATTAATAGACAGTTAACATCTTTGGATACCGGCTCAGTGGTCTATCGGTTAAGTACTCTGGCACGAGACAGGTAAGCCCTGGATTGGAATCTCGCAATGCGAGGTCGTGAATACGCGCTGCTGAGGAGTCCCACAATAAGACGAAACGGCCGTCCAGTGCTTCCAGGTTTCCCATGGTGGTCTAGCTTCAATTGACTCATGATTTCAAGTATGAAAAAGACAGTTTATTCCCATTATCCCACATAGAATTGAATTCATGACACCTAATAAACATGTGAAGCACTACAATAACAGATCACTGAGAAAGTATGTAGTGGTTCGTATTGATGATCAGGGATTATTTTATGTATGATTCGCTTGATGAATTGAAATCTTTAGCGTAGACAAAATATCTGTCAAATACTGAATTATTTTCAATGATTCAGTAATCTATATCAGTTCTTGACAAATGTTTTTCTTTCAAAATTTAAATACTCCTTTGCATAATCATCACACTGAATAGGTTTATTTAGCTCTAGAATTTCTGTGACCGTTTAGGGCGTAAATATACATTCATAATCACGTATATGTATGACTATAACATGCATTGGATTCAATCTAATCAAAATGTATATAGAATTTTTTATACAAAGAATAAACAGTCGATGAGAAAGATAAAACAATAATGATTGTTATTCGAATCACTTTCAATATTGGTCCAAAAAACAATTCAAAACAAAGCCTATTAACAGTAATGAGAAAAAAATTAAAAGATTATTTATTAGTGTCAGGATGAAGCCACCTGTAGATCCCCCGGGGGTTACTGTCGGTCTCAAGCCCATGTAAAGGAGGAGGGTTGGGCATGGCTTTAGCGACCCCATCCCGTAGAAAACCAATTCGCTAAAAAAGGCTAACCAGAAGCCGATTTACTTACATCAATTTAATTATTGGTTAGTGTACGTTAGCAGCATTGCCTAGTTCAATATATTCGACTCTCTGTTGACTATATATACATATATATATTTAATCCGTTGCAATTTCAGTCTAATAACAGTGAATAATTTAATTAATTTAATATACTTTTTCATGTATATGAACACCTTTAATTCTATTACCAAACTGATAAGGTACAAGCTATCGTAATACATTACCACGTTATTTATTCTCAATAAATTTAAAGAATGATAAGAAGATAAACATTGTTGACTTACTATACATGGTATAGTTAAAAACTTTCCATCTGAATTAAATGTAACTGTTTCAATGTCAGATGAACTGGATTCCATGTTACCATTACACCAATGGTCTAATATAAAATCGTATCCAATACGAATTTTCAGTTTGTTCATATGCTTGTGTATTTGTCGTTGAATAACAGAGCTATTGAAAGCTGGTGGCTTATTAGCATGAATTTTGAATAAATAAACATAGTAAAATAAATGATGGAGTGTATATGAAGAATAGAACAAAACTCAATGTTAAAAATATAACATTTAATGCATAAATTACTGAAACCAGGCATTTAAGTAGTATCGAGAAGCAATATTATCCCAATATGATAGCACCACTCAGTCAGTGGGTATTGTTTATAACCTCGGCTGTTTTTATATGAGTGTATGTGTGTTTATGTGTTTATCACTTACTTTTTAGCTTGTTTTTCTATGCAACCATAGATAATGAGTCACGCCTTATCAAAATAAGTAGGCACTTTCACCTTTGTTTCTCATCCCTCATTATCAGTCTGTATAAAAGTATGTTTGAAATAAATTCATTCAACTTAATTCGTATTTAGCTTTTAATAACCATCATCTCCAAAAGGAGTTAGCCTAAGAAGCTTGAATGAAATCAAACGGAAAATTTCTGCTCATGGCTCATTCATCGTTCGTTCATGATGGTGTCAGGTTAGAGGTCCAGAATGTTAGTGATAATTTTTTTCAAACTAAATATTTGCAAAAAAGCATATACGTTTTATTCAAGTTGAGTTATTGTGATTGATTGTTCTTATTGGGTAGTAAACCTTTCACGCATTTTAAGTATTATGATACATTAAAGTAAAAAAAATCAGTAGCACAAAAATATTTGATGGATAGGTTACTAAATAACATGGAAGAAACTAGCTGAAATCTCTCATTATAACCGATTTTACTAAGATACTAATAATAGAGGGTAATAAAGACAAGTCTTTCTTCGTTATTTAATATATACGTTAGTTTTTATTATGTTTAATCACATGTCTTGAATCTTCTACCTCTTGTTATAACTTTCTGCCTCGTTTAGAACAACCATATCAACTAAATTGATTTAAGTTTATCAAACTTTGCTTCAAATAATTCTCTTCCTTTTGGGCTTGGATTGTTTTCAGCTGATGAAAAGCCCTGAGACAAAATGAGCTCATTTATTTATGTAAGTCTTTATGATTTTATCCCTTAAGAATAATCTGATGAAAACTGCCTATCGTAGAAATAGTCTCATAAAGCTCATAAGAATAAAGCCTGTTTGAATGGTTTCAAAATCGATAGCTAGAAAGTGTCTTCGTGGCCATGAAGTTCGATGGAAATGTATCAACAGAAATAAAGAATATGCAATCATTTGGTTATTTGAATGAAAACATCTTGTTCCGAGTGTAAGTATATATATGTATATACATAGCAGGATGAAAGATGCACACTGTTAGAGAGTCTCATAATAACACAGAAAAGCCATCCATTAGTAGATTTCACTTGCTAATAAATAATGAAACAAATATGTATTATTTTGATAGAGTAATAAAAAAACGGAGTTGATGTAATGTATTAGTACGATACATTTGGAAAAAATCTGGTCATATATATACTTGTCAAAGCATTTATATATTAAAATTAATGAAGGCTTCAAATCAGTTAGTGTCATTTACTCCTAATAGGGCGGAAATAACAGAACCATGTTTATCGATGGCAAAGCACACAGATGAACTGAGTCATAGAACTGACGAAAAAACAGCTTTAAAAAGGTGTATAGAAATTGTGAAGAACAAATTCTCAGGTTTATGGAAGCCTCAGGCGTCCTTAAATTCAAGCCCTTCTTATGTGTACAGAAACAATTTGTCATAAACTTGAATTTGCCCAGGTAATCTGTAAGTCATTGAGTGTCCCAGAGTAATCCGACTATTTCTTATTTATTCCATACTGTGTTAATTTCCCCTCTTCTATGTATACAATTATCACTTTGATTACTTAAACTTTCATTGATTTGACCATTACCAATTTTAAAATAAAGTGCCTTGACAAGTATATATGTGGTCAGATTGTTCGAAATGTATAGAGCAAATACATCCAAATTTTAGATCAACTTCGTCTTCACATTGTTCTGTCAAAATTTATAAACGGAACTAATTGCTTTAAATAATAATTACATCAGAACTCTTACATAATGTTTCATTTCCGGTGGTTGTATCATAATAATACGATTTCCATCTATACCAGCATTTAATAAACCTGTGATACATGTATATGCATCAATTGTATAACCATAAACAATAAATAATTTATTAACGGTCTTTTCATTATCTAACGCATTTTGGTCGCTAAATGTTTTGTGTAATAACTGATTTGATTGAGATTTTAATTGCTCTTCAGTCTCATTATGTTCATATTGTCCTTGCTTTTTATTTGAATTTTGTTGGCTTATTTGTTTTTCTTCATTGATTTTATCATTTTCACTGTTCAATTGTCTTTCAACATTGAACCTTTCAACTTCGAATGAAAGTGTTCTATTTTCTGAAGTAATCGGCTGTACTTCATCAAATAAAGGTAAATAAATATCGTTGATCCGATTTATTATTGGTAAGACATCATTTATATCATTGATCACGAACAAGTTACTTGGTCGGGATAATTTTGATGGCAAAACTAGATTAATAAATAAGTAAAAAACCGTCAGTATACGATTGTGGAGATTTTCAAATTTACTTATTGAAATCATCGACCTATCTTTGTTAGGAAACAATTGAAAACTCAAAAGCACTGTATGGCCGTTTTGTTCTATTATGAGATTCTCAGTAGTGCTCATTCACGACCCGGCAACTGTGCGTCAAACCCAGGGAGTTTAGGTTAAAGCACGAACACTTAATCTTCATACTATTGAGCTCGAATCAAATGGTGTACACTTCCAACATCAATCGATCCATATGATCGTCCCCAACTACCTTCACTGGATACCTTCCTCAAACCCAAATGGGTTTAGCTACACTGATCATAGATTCTCATTAGAGGTTTGGAAATTCCCTCCCACAGTTAGTCACTTGAGCATATGACAGCTGTCCTTATGAGGTTGGGGGGATATCGAAGGTTCTGGGTTCTGTTCCCGACTTCAGGATTAGGGATGCGCACTGTTGGAAGTTCTCGTTTTCAGACGAAACAGGAGCCCAGTACTTTTATGTTTTCAGTGATTGTCGAAATTAGGTTGTTTCATGATTTCAATAAAAGAAATGGTTATAAATATATAGAAGGCATATGTGATGTGATATGAAATTCAGAATATTTGATCATCATTTGACCCAACTTGATAAAGTTTGTTGAAGATTACATGCATTAAGACAGTAGTATATATTTAAGATTTAGCTTCGATTAGTTGATATAAGTACCAGTTTATCCTAAAAGTACGAAAAAATTGAAAATCAGATGGGTTCTTCTGTCAATGACGGATGTAATAAACAATATAAATACATGAGTTAAATAACGTATAATTCACTTAGCAATAATCGCAGAGGAAAACTGTCAATAATGTAATTAACTTTACTAAAGATCCTTACATCAAGAAGACCAAGATAAGAATGGTTGAAAAAACCCGAATCATGATCATTACAGAATGACTTATAAGTCGTCATGTCGCAATATCCTTATTAAGTATACTTACATAAATATTCAGTAATTATTTTAACTTATATGGGATAAAAGTTTATTATCAACAACTACTTAGGATTAACAGGGTTTCCAATTGCAACTAGTGAAGGTTTTATATGGTGGTTTAGCTTAAATTGACTCATGAATTCAACTATTAAGGAAAGTTTATTAGTTACTAAATCACAAAAACAGACTGGACTAAGAAAATTGATAAATCTTTATGTAGTTCGGTCATCTATTAACTTAAAATCAATTGCATTATTCTTCAAAGAGATGATATTAGGTGAAGTAAAAAAAGTTTCCTAGTTGGAAACAATGATGATGATTGGCTGTTTCGCTATTCTTCCTCTCTTTTTCTTCCTTAGTTCAATTCAATTATTTACTTAAAAACTGTCAAAATATTTCACAACTCTAAAAATGTTATCAATTGTGAATTATGCTTTCATTATGAACAAACCTCATAATAATCAAAAGTAATAATGATAATTTTAAAGATTTAAATCTTACTTGCGAATCGATGGCTCATATTACCGATAGTATTATTAGTACCATAACGACTAAAATTGACATTGTTATAACTGTTGTTATCTTCATCATGTTTATAATAAAAATTCATTGATATAAGGTTATTGATAGTTTCATCTTTGGTAAGATTTTCTAGCTTAGAGATTGGACAACTTACATGATATTGTAATCCAGTTGTTATAATCAAATAATCATATGATAATTTTTGTTCAGAAGATATTGTTATCCTTTTAAATTTCCTAATTCATAAAATAGAATTGTGAAATATAACAAAATAAAACCAAATCAAAATGTTTAATCAGAGAAGTATGTTTAATATATATATCCGAGTCGACTGTACTATTCATATAGTCTGTCGTAAATAACATAACAGTTCAAATCGGAACATGTAACATGAGAACAGAAAGAATATAATCAGTATGAAATAAAAGTTGTGAAAACAATAATACGAATGGAAGTAATACATGAAAATGGTTTATCATGGCTATCTGGACTCAGTAAGTGGATAAAGCGATGGCGTTTGAAGCGAACTGTATTGAGTTCAAGTTACAGAGTGACTTGTCACAGCGATCTTCTCATTGAGTTTTCACAGTGAGTATCAACTCTGGGGTGCAGTTACATCAAGTTGACGAGTCCTAAACATGACAATATGATTGTCTAGGATTCTACTACTGGCTACTTTTGTTTAAAATGGTTATGACTTAATTATAACATTGGGGCAATCTGTACAAGATGCGTATATATCAAAAGAGATTCATTAATTGCATTCCTAAACACAAGAGGAAGATTCAAATAATCATTATATATGAATGGTTTATGGTAAGATGGTTACGTTTTGGATAGAAAGAACAATATTTCTTTTTTATTTCATGGTAAGTAATATTATCTAAAAACATTGACCACACACTATGAAGAAATGGTAATTGATTTTAAAATGTTTCCCTATAATATTAGTAATTTAGTTTGATTTTGCTTGATCAAAGTGTGACAGTAAATAAATCTACTTATCATTGAATATATGTTGAAAATTAACAAGATAATGTTAGCTTTTCAGTTATTCTGAATTAGACGAAATCGAACTTGCTATGTATTTGCGTCAGTTCAAGTCTCACACATTATAACATTACAGATGGATGCAGTTATCAAGAACGATACAAAAGTAGCTGAAATAGTAACAGCAGTAGTATTATCAGTGATAGCAAAGAAAGTGCTATGGAAAAAAGGAATAAATTTGCAGAATTTACGGTATAAAACAGTCTTTAAACTCAGGTTCTAAGGGAAGACAGAGATTGAATGTATCTATGCAAGAGTTATAGATTCTGATCCAATTCAACCAACGACTAGAACTACTGTTTTCTCGATAACTGAGCAGAATTCAACCGAAAAGTATGTATAAACCACTGTTACACCGAGCAACAGTCAATGACTTTGTCGACTGGTGCCAACCCTAGTTTTACCAAACGTAGCTATATTTCAACCTGTTACTGTTAATGTTACTCATAGAGTTTGGGGTTGTGGAGGACACGTAATATTTGTCCCAATCTCTTCAGTCGATGAAAATTTACATCCTCTTCCAGTAAATAGTCTAACAGAAATCACATTATTCTAAAAATATTCAGCTTATTAACAAGTAGAATCCTTCGTACTCATTTTTCTAAAATGAAACAGTTGGCTGGTAAGTTTATCTTAACGCATCAGGTAATCACACTCATAATTTGATAACAGAATATCACAAGAAATCTACTGAGCAACTGATTCCAGAAGATGTAATAGAAAGATAAGATTGTTATTACTATACTAAATACGATTTAAGCACTAAAGTATGATTTGTCAGTTAATGATTAGTCAATTGAGAATGAAAGTAGATGTTAATATTTAACCAAACATATTGAAGTTTTAATCACCAATTCGTTTTTATTTTGAAATAATATGGGATATTTAAAGGCCAAAGTAACATTCTTAGAAATCACTAAATATCTTGTGACTCTGGATATCCTGTCTATTCTGCATTTGTGATACTGTAGTATCGGTTGTTATGTTAAACCCATATACTTTATTCTAGCTTCTGGCCAAGCTAATTCACTTATACATTATGAGTCATATTTTGATCTTGTTAATTATTCGCTTATTAACCGTGACTACATTTTATATGAGCGTATATGTGTGCACATTTCGTATCTTATTCATTATATGTCTGTCTGATTATAAATATTGAGTAATGCTTGCTCATAGCGAGTTGGCTTCCCAGTCATCTCCACTATGCATCATCTTTGCTTTGCTCGCTTACACTTGTTCATGTGCTCACAGCTTTCTGGTCTGCATCATTCATCAATAAACAGTGTAGTTCCGCTTCCTTTTGCCTTCTGGTTTTATACACCGTTAATATTGGTATAATAACGGTTATCGAAGTGAACTATTATTGAAGCACGTCACTACAATACTTCTGATTATCGAAGAACTGATATTTATGATACACAATCCTCTTTTTCTTTATTCAATGTAAATATGCCTAATAATTTGAAACATGATAACAAGATCGGTTTTAGTGACCTATCTTTGTAGTATTTGCTCAACTGACTTGATAATATGATCCTGTTCTTAAATGGCATCTTCATGCTTGAAGATAATAATATTTTTGCTGTAGCAGCAGCTAAAACTCCAAGGTTCAAACTAACAGCTTGATGTGATATCTGTGAATCCTGGTGTATGGATGAGTTACTATGATTAATGTTAACTCTTTTTATGATTGAAATAGGCAGAATATTAAGTTATTTTATTCGTCACACTGGTCTGGTCATTATGCATCAGGAAATTTACTAAAATTCAAATGAAAAATTATTTTATTTGTACCATTATGTTAGAATCAGATCAATTACAATTCGTTGATTAATTGAAGTCATGTTTCACACCTATTTGTTCTACTTGTTACCCATTGAATTTGTTCGTCAATGAGCGATGTCTTTTTCCCTCATTTATAATTGGAACACGTTGTTTAGATAGTCAAACTACTACTTTATAGACTTTTATATATTTAGAAGTTTCCACTTCTTTCGTTCATATCTTTAAGTTGGTTCAGACGATTGAAATGACTAAGATATATCATGAAGTTAACTTTCTGGAGGCATAAATTTGTATAAATTATCGTTAGTTGCAAATGATTTGATCCAAATTTGATTCGACTATTTAGTGTAAAAATCCGAAAACTAAAATTCCGTTGAAAAAGTCTAAACTACTTGATTCAATTAAGTATATATAGATATTTTTATCATTTAAGAAAATCTTTTACCTGTCGATGGCAGTAAGTTTACCGTGTATAACATTCACACAAACTTTGAATCCGAGTTGACTCAAATAATCAACAGGATAAGCATAACTAAATTGTGGAGGAAAGGAAAATAAAAATCGATCTATCTGAAATTTTGCTAAACAATAAGGAATTTTCAACAACAAAAAATAATGAAGTTGGTTAAAAATTTAAACTATTGAATGCACAATTTTATGTGTAAAATTCAGAAATACAATAGTTCACTAGTTTCCGTGTACATAAAGTTTAGAGATTTATTCTTATTATATCGCGACGAGAATTATGAATGGTAACTTTTGAGAACTATTAATCGACCAATACTGAACATATTTTTTTAGTGTATAATTGTTAAGTAACTAAACTATGCATATCCATGTTCCTCTTATTATAAGCTTTATTTTGGTTTATAGATCATTATTATACGATTTACCATTCTTGAGTTATGCTTTATTTATCGATTACAATCTCCCATATCCACATCTACTTTTGGCTAAATCTTGTACGAATGTTATTTTCTATTTACGGTATGATGTGGTCTGTTTGATTTGTATATAAACCCAGTATGTCTGAAATACATGATTCATATCGCAGAGGATGTTGTTGCTGTTCTGGACTTAACAGTCAGGGATAAGCAGGATGAAGGACCGAAAAAAACTCTGGACTGCTCGTGCGAGTTTATGCGTCATTGATTCAGTCAATAAGCCACTGTTCTCTAATTCTTGTTATTATTACGTCATATATTGTTAAGGGCATCAGGTCACAAGATATAACAATTCCAATAAGTATTAATAGTGAAAATATACAACATTTCCTAAGAATTTTATTGTTAATGATAAATAAATATTTTTTTTTATAATACTCTAAAGAATAGAAATAATAAATTATTACGTAATTTAGTTAAAGTTTCTATCTTCAGAGTAAATATGGTTAGCAGAGATGGATAGTGGCTAGCAGTGGAATCCAGGACGCGCGTTTCGTCCTATTTGGGACTCGTCAGCTGGATGTACCTGCATCTCAGAGTTGATGTTCACTGTGGGACTCGAACCCAGTAACTTTCGCTTCAAACGCCATCGCGTTATCTACTCGACCACTGAGTCGTGATAGTCACTTGCTTGTGCAATGGAGTGAAGTTGAAATTTACTTGTATTGTTTGTTTGGATCTTCCTACTATCCATCTTTGCTTACCATGCCTGTGAATTTAGGCTATATCGAGGCAATGCGCAAAGCATGCACATATGCCAATTAGATACTAACCAGCTGCAGTCCTAAAAATATCAATGAGAAGATCCAAACAAACAATACTAAGTTGAATTTAAACTTCACCCCATCGCACAAGCAAGTGGCTATCAGGACTCAGTGGCCGAGTGGATAACGCGATGGCGTTTGAAGCGAAAGTTACTGGGTTCGAGTCCCACAGTGAACATCAACTCTGAGATGCAGGTACATCCAGCTGACGAGTCCCAAATAGGACGAAACGCGCGTCCTGGATTCCACTGCTAGCCACTATCCATCTTTGCTAACCATGCTTGTGAATTAAGGTATATCTAGGCAATACGCACAGTATGCACATATGCCAATTAGAGACTGACCAGTTGCAGTCCTAACAAATCGATGGGAAGATTCAAACAAACAATACTAAGTTGAATTCAGAGTAAATATATTTTATTTATGTATTACGATAAAGTCATCGGTTGTATGAGGATTTTTAACTCAAAAGCAATTATCTCACAAATGTCTGGTTCTTCAAATGCAGTAGGGCATATATGTATATTCACAAATGCACGTAGGAATCAAGTTATTTTGAGAATATATACATTTTAAAAATAAAAATGTAAATTGAATTAAGCCTATTATTAATTACTGAATGAATAAAGTTTTTTAGAATTTAATACTTCAAAAGTATTTGTAGAAGATTAGTTCGTTTTATTTCATATAGACTTTTATTTAGGGTATTATAGAAATTTCATACTGCTCATATAAGATTTCATTTTCAGGATTTTATTTTACAGATGTAAATAAATGACACATTTAGACGAATTTTGTACATCCGATACAATAAAACTGACTTTATATGGATTATCGCTGACTATTAGGCGTTCCGCGTCGATTAGCCTAGACGTAGACTGGAGAAAAATGAATGATTTCCAGACAGGTAATAAACTGTTCATGGTTGTAGATACGGTGTGGTATCAGTTTATTTGTTAAGCCCATATACTTTAATTCTAGCTTCTGTCCAAGCCAATTCGCCTGTCCATAAGGAGTCATGTTTACACCTTGTTATTTATTCACTTATTAACTCGGACCATTTTTTATATGAGCGTACGTGTGTGCACACTTCTTATCCTACATATTGCATGTCCGTCATTTATTCTTGTTTGGCCATAAATATTAATTAACTCTCGCTTAAAATGGGTTGGCTTCCCAGCCATCTCCGATACGCATTATTTTCGCTTCGCTTTCGAGTTGGCTTACCAGTCATCTCCAATACGTGTCATGTATGCTTCGCTCGCTAACATTTGCTCATGTACTCACAGCTTTCTGACCTACGTTATTTGTAAATAAAAATGTAGTTGCCGCTTCTCTTTGCCTTCTGATATTATGCACCGTTAAGATTTGCATTATAACGGTCATCGAGGTGAACTATTAACGAAGCACGTTACCACATACTTGGCGATCCCGACTTACGAACGCATAGCAAAAAAATGGTAACTTCAACGCACAAACTCACAACAACGGTGCATTAGGGATATGTATTAGTACTTATCATTTGTTGGGAAGTCTATTTTGTAATAACTAGAACTTCGAAATATTACACATTGGTGCATTTTGAAGTTACTTTGAAATCTTATAACTGAAGTGTTTTCTAAAGTTTATGAGCATACAAATTTGTTTACCAACTACTTTTTTCCTTAACTGGCTAGTAACTTTCAATAGGTCAAATAGTAATTCGCAATCTTTGATAAAGATAAATTGCATTTTCTGATGGCTAGAATCTTTATCAGAAATCATGATTTTACTACTGAAAAAAAGATTATTACGGAGACTACTTTATTTGAAAATAATTTGCTTTATGATCGGATTCTGACTAGACTGTACAGCATTGGTCAACCACTAACGAAATAGCGAACGAACCTGTGACTCTTCGGAATTGTGACTACAATGTCATATTTAGGCCAGTGATTTGGAGCCAAATAGTGTACATTGAGGAATTTAATTCATTCTCAATATTGCGTTACCATCATCCTGCCTCTACACTGATACCTGTTTCATTCCCGAAATGGTTTAGCTTTATCAGTCAAGTTGAGACCTTGGTGATCGTAACAATATTTTTGGATTGGATAGGTGTAAAACTGTGAGGAGTCTTAAACTAATAACGAACAGCTGTTTATGAATGTTTATCATCAATGTTTGTCTTTGTGAAGACAGTCTATGATATTAAGCATCTTTAATTACTTACACCTGTTATCCCTCGTCGAGGAGCACGGGCCATCCATCAACACTCTCCATCCAACTTTGTCCTGAGCCTCCCTTTCAAGACACTATTCACTATTTTAATGTCTGCTTCCGATTCCCAACACAATGTGTTCTTTGTTCTTCCTCTTTTCCATTTTCCTTCAGGATTCCAATTAATCGCCTAACTTCGTAATGCACTTTGGTGATTTCTTCGGTGTATGTCCTATCCACCTCCATCGTCACTTCTTAGTTTCCTCTCCAGATGGAAGCTGATTTTTCCTCTCACACAGTAGACTGTCGCTGATGGTATCCAGTAAGCGGATATTCAGTATTTGTTTGTATATACTTGTTTATTTTAGATTATGTTTGTGGTAATTCACGAAGTTTCAGCTGCGTATAATATAACTGTCTTAACGTTTATTAAATCCGAACGAAGAATAAATGCATGGTAACTGCTAGGAATTATTTATAGACTATTATTTCATATATTCTTATCATTATTTAGTTACTGGATTATATATTTATATTTCTTTTACCATAAGCTTTCATTTGACCTACTGGTTAATATTATAAGTTTTATTATTCTTAATTTATTCCCTATCTATTAGTCACAGTCTCTCATACTCACAGTCATTTCTCGGCTTCATCTTGTATAATTATTATTTTTCATTTTGTGATGTGATGTGTTCTGATCTACTTGTACATAAATCGAGTATGTCTGAAATATACGATCCATAAATTGGAGGTTAATATTTATGTTCTTGACTGAACCGGGCTAGGTTGGGCGAGAAGCTACTGTAAAGAAGACCAGAAAGGGCTCAGATTTGATTCAAGGTTGGTCGTACTGGTTGATACATGATTGGCTTAGCACACTTACAGGGTCATATAAGTCGATGTTCTGACTGGCGGTTTTGTCACGTGATATTTGACGGGCCATAGGACATAACAACGTTTTTATTGAAGATTCTGGCTTTGGTGTTGGCTGGCAGTTGTTTTCATTTCCACATGTTCTTCAACTATAGGAATGCAGTCCTTTATTTGTCAATCCCTGTCTTTAAATCGACATCAGATCCTCCTTGTTCATCTATGATGCTGCCCAGGTACGTAAAAGTCTCGACCTCTTGAAGTGCTTCGCCATTTTTGAAATGTATTAATCTGTATTCTTAAGACATTTCATCTTCCATAAGGGAATAAATCGGAAAAATATGCATTCGTAACATTCCATGTACTGCTTCAGCAGGATACTAGACATCGGTCCTGAGCTGTTTTACTTTGTCTAAATTTTCTACTGTACACATTTTCTATCAACACAGTAGATGTAGAATGCTAAAAGTTCTGAGTAATATTTACCTAAAGTTATCCTCGGGAGGTGAGCTAATCTTACAATTGGTTGTCTAGTAACATTCTTTTCGTATACAGATTTTTTAGTATTCAGGAAATCATTGTCCGGTCGGATTTATAGACTTTAAAAGTGGTATTAGACAAAGAAATCTTGTTAAACTTAAATGACAGATTTGATGATTTTCATTACCCTCATTGTATATTCAGATATGTAGAGTAAATTATACTAAACAGAAGGCTTAAATACCCATGTTTCAGTATTATTCCAGTTTTATCTTGTTGCATAAGATAAAGTATTCATAGATCTATTTGATAACTATATAATTATTCGGAGAATTTGTACTACTGATCATACTCTGAGTAACATGAATTTATTTACTAAAAAAACGCTCATGATTTTTTCAGAAACTTTACTAGGAAGCAGTTATGTGAATAAAATATTTACGCTTACTCTGTTGATAGAAACTTGTAGGCGAGAGGATTTATTCTTTCCAAAGTATCTCCAGGTAAACCATTCGGAGACAATAATACAAGATTAGTAAATCGAACATATGGACTGAAATTAAAAATCGAAAATCGAATTTTGAATGCGAATACTTTGTTAAAGAAAAAAATATACAAGAAATCAAACCACATGATCATCAAAAATAAACTTAATAAACGAAATTGTCGTCAGATATCTGATCAAAATTCTACAGGATTCCTTTGTTTAAGGAAGTGTAAGAAGGCGTTTTACTTCTAGAAAAACGTTTTGAGAATGGATACATTCACGCTGCTAAAAAATGAATTTTGTAACGTTACTGATACCTGAGATCGTTTAGTTTAGACTCAGATTCACTAGTGTCTTTTATACAAATCAAAAAAGCACATAATTGAGAATAAATAGGAAGTTATAATTGTTAACGGAATGAAAGCGTACGCAACTATTTCATATGATATATCTATTCTTCAGATATGTAAGCCGAAATATGAACAAAGTACGTTAATAATTTAATTCAGTTGCCTGCTATTTTCATCAATCTTCCCAACTCTTTGAAAATATTTTCCAGTTGATAACTCCGCCTGTAACTCTTCTAGAGTTACTGCCGGTCCCAAGACCGGGTGAAGGAGGAGGGTCGGGCATGATATAAGCGACCCCATCCCGTTGAAAAACTAACTCTCTAAAAAACGCTAACCAGAAAGAAGCCGTAGTCAATGGAACTGATCAGTATCAGCTAGAGACAGGTATCTTCTTCAGACAACGAAAGATGGTCGGCCAATTTAGTGGATTGATTGAGTTTAGACATAAACACTGTTGGATGCCGGCTCGGAGGTCTAGAGGTTAAGCGTTCGTTCTCGAGACCGAAGATCCTGAGTTCGATATCCCGCTAGCTGGATCTTGGATGCCCATGGCTGGGGATTTCCATAATAGGACGAAACGACCGTTCAGTGCTTCCAGGTTTACAATGGTGGCCTAACATCATTCGATTCATGATCTTAATCGAAAAATATTTTTGTCATAAGTGCTTGAAACAGATACGTTCATCTTAGTCCTCACATACTAAGGTGGTTTTTCTTCCTAATCGAATAAAACGTACTTATACTATTTATGGTTAAGTGATATCGACTACTGTAAAATGTTGATTCATGTAGTGTCTTAGGTAGGAAGAATAATTTCGGTTGGTATCAACTAAGTACGGTGATTACTAACATTCGTTTTCCATGTAAATATCTATCACATGATCTGGAAAAATTAGACAGTATGAAATGAAATTGTATTTTGGATAAGTTACGAAAGTTTGATATCGGTTACCGTTTTCCTTATATCTGATTCTTTTACGTTCAGTAGCAAATAATTTATTACCTTACTCTCATTTTATTTTCTTGTACTAAAGTTTTGTTTTTTTTTCTACCCGAAGTTTGTGCTGATGATGTCTTTGAGAAGGACGATGAAAGCTCCATGACCAAACCATCCAGCTCAGAGAACAAACCTACATCAAAATCACCCACCTGAGCTACAAATCTTCTCCACCAACTTAAGTTATGTATGTAACAGTTCTGATAAACGATTTTTTTTTTAAACTTTGGAAAAGTGATTTAATATTTTAAAAACTTAAAACAAAATAAGGTAATTTATCATGGGTTATTTGATTTCAGTCATAATTAGACAGGTTATTATCATCATTATTGTAATTCAGCGTAGACATTAAAAATACTCACAATACACACATGACGAAAATTTTTGTATGCATGATACGTTCGTAACCTAGTTTTGTTAAGCTACTATAAGTATCGAACAATTTATGGTTGTGGTTACTTACTGATAAGAATATATATTGTAATGAAATGAAGTAAAATACAAGAAAGTATGATTGATAGACTGAGTTTACCTAGTGACATCTTAAACCTCTAACCAATATAATAAGGGACAAGACGGAAATATTGCTACAAAAAACAGACTTGAGAAAATAAAGGACAATAAACGTATTTTAGTGAGGTCTGTTTTTTGGTATGCCATACACAAATTTTAATAATTGATTCTTACTTGCTTTTGAAAGTTGTGGTTAATAAATTTACTTCACGCCGTCTATTTTGACTACGCTTAAACACTATTCATATTTCTGTTGGTTATGTTCATATATATGATAACTGTATTACAGTCATACGTTAATTGGTAGACACAAAATTATGAAAGTTATCATCTTTTTTAAATAAAATTCTTTACTTTACTTAAATGTTCTTAATAAGGTATCTCATGTTGGAAAATACAATATCAGATTAGGGGTTTCAGTCAATCCATGGATAATATACTAACTCGCTACTGCACACTAACAACAGATTAGAGTTCCTATTTATAAAGGTGGATATGAAACGAACTGACCATATTTTATTTACCTTATGTATCAGACGTTTTAGTTTTGAATATTTGCGATGTTATAACATTCATAATTATGCTTCATTTTTAAGAAGTTCGAAGAAATAAGCTAGTTTTTAGATGACAACGAGATGAGTAATAAATTGTCAGTTTATAGGCTTTATCTACATATATTATGAAGCATAAGTGCTATTGTTAAAGCTATGTGACTAAACATTACAACAACAACGACATCCAAAACTACAGTATTATCGTCTTTTAAACAAAACTAGAACGATCAAATCTATCTTAGAGACAGATTTGTGAAATAAAAAAATTCCATTCAATTG
Source organism: Schistosoma rodhaini (assembly GCA_944470415.2). Classification (NCBI taxonomy): domain Eukaryota; kingdom Metazoa; phylum Platyhelminthes; class Trematoda; order Strigeidida; family Schistosomatidae; genus Schistosoma; species Schistosoma rodhaini. Next base: position 34,983,935 of record OX104037.1, read on the forward strand.
TTTTTGTAAGTTACATTGATTGTGGTGTATAGACGCTATCTAACACAAAGAACACAATGTCCCTAGAATTTCTACCTTATTTTACATATCATATTATAACATGTTGTATTAAACTTAGGATTATCAGAATGGTGATTTGTGGAAATTTTAGTCATTTCAAAATTTGAATTTTATGAGTCAATCTTAGCTAGAGCACCATTGAAAGCATGAAAGCACTGGAAAGCCATTAAGTCCTAGTATGGACGCCTCACTAGTGCGCACCCATGATCTTCGGTCTCATGCACAAACGCTTAATCTTTAGACCACTGAGCTGGCATCCAACGATATGAACGTCTAAGTTTAATTGATCCATGATCTTGCACAACACTTCATCCATTGTCTAAGGTGGATAACTGTCTCCATCCGACACGGATTGGACCTCAGTGGTTACAGTTTCTCACTAGAACTTCAGGAAATCCATCTTGAAGCTAGTCATTAGTTGAAATTGTTTATTAAACAGATAACAGAATAGTTGGGAAAAATATTTATTACAAGTTTAAAGAGAAAATTTTTTTATATCGACTAAAATAATAATCGAGGCATAACTAAGCATATATTGAACTTGAACAATGCACACCCTTTTGTTAGATTCTCTTCACAATTTTATTCTTATTTTGTTATTTATAAAAATGTTTTGTTATCTTAACAAAATTTGTAATTGGGGGTTTTCTGTTGAGAGTTTTAGTAATTTTTATATATAGTTGAAATCATGAGTCAATTGAAGCTAGATCACCATGGAAAATCTGGAATCACTAGACAATAGAATGAAACGGCCATCCAGTGCTTCCAGGTTTTCCTTGTTGGTCTATCTTCAAATGACTAATGATTTCAACTATATAAAAAAATTTGTAATTATTAAATCATTTAATGAATTATAAATATTTTCGTTATAATTAATTTATACATGGAATTTTTCATTCAATTTACCAAGTGACCAATTTTTCAAGTACTGCTAATCCAGTAGTTGAAGCACCAACAATAATAATTCTAGCATTGATAATTTCTTTTGGTTCCATTAATAATTTTCCTGTTGTCATAAATAAAGCTGGCAGTGAATTGAATTTTTCTAAAATTCTATTCTCTGGTGCTTTTATATTATTTAACAAAGATTCTGGAAAGATAATTTGTTTTCTTGGTTTAACTGGAGATAATTTTGATAGACAAGTTATCAGTGTACATTGACTAAATTTCTATTAATGGAAAATTGAATATTTGAAGAAAAAATAAATGTTTTGTCAATGATGATGTTGTATACATTTCATGGATAGACTAAACTTTATATAGAAGTAACAAAACATTAACATATATATATTAGGAAGAATTTTTAACATTGATTGAATGACCTATTCAGTATACAATGAACTGGAGAACCATGTACCTATTTATATTCGATAATTATGATGTATGATTATATTTCCTTGAAAAAGCTTAGACTAGATTGTCAGGCGGAACGTTGGATTTACTTCAAAAATCCATGTGGCTTTGTGTATGCGTTTATGTGAGAATATGGTACCGCCTATGACCAGTTTGTTGAAGGTACGTAGGTTTACAAACCTCTCATCATTTTTGTTTATTTCTCCCAGTCTATGTCGTCCAATGATGTCTTTATATCCAGTGTTGTCCATTCCAACCTTGGTATTTAAGTCTCCCATCAAAATGGTCATATACTTTGTTAGGCATTTCTCAACGATTGACTGCAGCCTATTGCAGAATCGGTCTTCAACGTCTTCATTGTAATCGTTGGTCGGTGCATAACATTGGACGGCGTTCATTGTATTGCCCTCTTTCTTTCACCATGAAGAGTCATAATTCTTCTAAATAAAGACCTTCTAACTCACAGGGTAGAGTTTAAATGGTTTGAATTTATTTCTCTGGTTAGTGTTTTTAGCGAGTTGGTTTCCTACGAGATGAGGTTGCTAACCCGATACCTAACCCCCCTCTTTTATTCATCTTTCGGACCGGCAGTGTCCCCAGAGGGGCTCCAGGCGGAGGACTGTTATTGTCAAGATAATGGGTTCCTATGAATTATCACTTTAAAGCATGGTTTCAATACAAACTGATGTTACTAGCGACGTTCTGATAGCTATCCGATCTAGGTTAAAGATTTCTCGACAGTGTCCAACTACGATTGGATTTCGGAATTGCAAGTTTTGTAGTGAGCACGGTACGATTAAGCAACGAAGTAGATGTTTAGTAGTCCTTATTCAATGGTTATCCAATTTATGCCAGTCCACAATAAGAACTACTAATATGTCGGCCGAAATGCACGGACCTATTATCTTGATAATGACAATGTGACTGATTTCAGAAGAAATTTCCGTTTTGCTAAATGTTCTAAAAATTTATGAATGATGAAGATTGAATAATTTATATTTTTCATCGGACTTACTGATTCATCTGCGTATGGTGGAAGTACACGATAATAAATACATGTTTTCTTAGACTGACGCAGAATTTCTCGAAGAAATAACTCTGTTCTTGACTGAAAATTAGCTGCTAGTAAGAAATGATACAATGAAACATGCTCATTTCGGGCATGATGTGTAAAGTATATAAAATCTTCAATGTTATAATGAGCTCGAAGCCATTCAATGTGCTGTAATTATGTAAAATTAAAAATGGATAAGAATGAACCAAATATGTTTCTATGTAAATTCAAAATAAAGTTATGGGAGAAACAAACTGATGTGATTAACTTTCGATAATGTATAGGGAACTCTAAATACTGAAATCATAGCCAGGAAAATAGAATAACTTTAACACATCCTCACCCTTGATCTAGATAAAATGATTTGTTTCTGAAAATTCTCCAACAAAAGGTTATCTTATTACGTAGTTGATATTAGTCATTAAACTTTACAAATGGATATATAAGAAATGTGTTAAAAACGTTTTTGTTAAGAACTAGATTTTGGATTTTTCCTCCAGTGATTCTGACTTTATTACAATAGAATGCATAGATTTATGGTTAACAATGTAATCCATGAAACTCATTTCGTTCCACTTCGGATCAGTAAGCTGTATGTATCTGAATCCCAGTGTTTATCTTATTAATGGGACGTGAACCCGGTACTTTCAGCTTCTAACTCTCAAAGCATCATTTTTATTGAGCTACAGAGTTCACACAGTAGAAATTTTCTTACTCACAATTTTGCTATATGCAGCTACTTGGCCTTAACAATCCCATTGAGCAATTTATTTTATTGTTAAGCCAATGAGTGATGGAGTTTTGTTCTCTGAGCTGTATGGTTTGATTGTGGTGGAGCTTTCATCATTCTTCTGAACGACATCATCAGCACAAACTTCAGATATAAATAAAGTATTCGAATTTCCATACATATTGCTCACAGCTTGTCCTGTATAAAGTATTTGATTAGTTTGTCATCATAATTTTATGTTGGTTCTAAAACGTGCATTTTTTTAATTATAGTTCTTTGCAGCAACACGTCAGATATCATCACACTTCACTGTGGATCATTGAGACAAAAAGGGCTGGGATATGTGATAGTAGTTGCATTTGTTGTTTATTTGTACATCGTCAGTACAACTCTATCCTCCTCATCAAATAGACACATCGAGTTATGTCACATATTTGTTGACACAAAAGCATTCAATAAATGCAAAAGTTAGGCATTATAGTATATATTGAGTAGTAACTGTAAGATAAAATCTCTCTGTTCATTTATGAAGACGTCCAGTTTTAGAAGTTTTACAGATCATTAACATTACAATATTTAGAGTAGGCTTCATTAGTTAACCAAACTTATTGTGTTTTTGTAGCTGTATGGTTCAGCTCTAAGCTTTTGTATTACAAACTTTTAATTTGAGAAATAATTTGTGAATAAATCTTGATTTCTTCTTAGTAACTAAATACTCTACTCAGTTTTCATGTGAATGCTAGGTCGATATCGATATTGTAATTTATGATAATAAAGTCCTTACAATACTTATTCAAGTAAATGTTTGGGTTCTTTTTAGTCACATACTTCATTCAAACAGGATGATAATAATAAGTCGCAGAACTGATCACCGTTAAATGATAATGAAATCAATTGGTTATTATTTATTTTCAGAAGGGGTATGGTGGAGATTTTAGTAATTTTATAGAGTTGAGATCATGAGTCAATTGAAGCTAAACTACCATGGAAAACTTGGAAGCACTGGACGGCCGTCTCGTCCTATTGTGCGACTCTTCAGCAGTGCGCATCCACGATCCCGCACTCGAGAGATTCGAACCCAGGACCTACCAGTCTTGCGCCAAGCATTTAACCGATAGACCACTTAGCCGGCATCCAACGGTGTTAATGTCTAACAACAACCGATCCACGTAATTGAGCAACCATTCACCAATGTCATCAGTGAGTTGATATCTCCCAACAGACCTGATTGAACTTCACTGGTTACTGCTTCTCACTAGAACTCCAGGAAATACCTCATGGAGCCTTATTTACTTAACTTATTTCATAGATTTATGAAATAGGAGTAATTTGATATACAGTTATTATTACCAATCTCTTTTTCATGTTTAATTCAAAATTTCATAGATTGATTTTTAAAATAATTTTCATAGAGATTATCTAAATACTCACATGTTCATCACGTAAAATTGCTACACCGACTAATTTACCCAGTGCAACAGCAACATAACTAAATATTATTGTCCCATCCTGAATATAAGATGAAGAAATACAGAAGGAACTTGAGAAATTAGACTAGAACTGGAACAAATGAATAATGATATCATTTTATAGATTAACATATATAATATACAATGTAAATTAATTTCATTTTAAATATTTAATAAGATTGAATTAAACATAAGTGAAGTAACTTTTTAGGACTGCAGTTAACTTTAATTACTGAAATGAAACATCAGAACTTTTACTACATTCTATACCACTATTTTTTAAATCACAAAGTTCCGCTCTAGTTCTTTCAAGGTATCATCTTTGCTGTAGTACATAAAGCTCCTGGGTCCGTTCCCATATGCTGTCTTGGATACTCGTTGTTCATAAATTCGTAAATACATTGAGTCATGATTAGGAAGTAATCATTATAATATCTCTGCATCACGAGGCAGGTCCTAACTTGGAATCCTGAAGGTAAGCGGAAAAGAGGATGACCGAAGAACATACTACATCGGGAAATGGAAGCAGATATAAAAAGAATGAATAACAACCGTAAAGAACTGGAAAGGACTATACAGGACAGGGTTGGATAGTGAGTACTGGCGGGCAGCCAATGCTCCTCCACGAGGGGTAACAGGTGTGGGTAAGTAAGTATTGTCATATCTATTGAGTCCTCAATACTGACCGAATTCTATTGATCTAGTTTCAGTGTACCCACTATACTTGACAACACTCGTATTACGTTCATTGTTAGTTGGTTGGAGGTAGTCAATAGCAAACCCAACTTTATCTAGATTTCGTGCTAATTTGTACTTCTTGGTAGAGCATACTTATAATCTTGAAGGAAATAATTTACTAAGTGGGTTTACTACAGATTAACTTCAGCCCTAAATAGTATGAAACAGCTGTATAAATCTTTAATAATGAAGATCACTATTAATTTGCAAGGTTGTAATAAAAATATTATATTTTAATCTGTTATAAATCAGTTTGTGTTTTAAAATCCAATCAGCTTACTTCATCTCGACCATTACTTATAAATGAATGTAAATCAGAAAGAAATAAAGAACGGTCAAATGCATTCATATTTCTGACTAGTAATTTGATATCTTCCTCATCAGCATGGCGTGTACGTCTTACAGTAAAATCTCTATAATAGAAAGAATCAATAAAAATAGTTAAAAAAGAAAACATCTTGTTCATAGACACTTATTTATTTTCAGTAGTATATTACAAAACGTGACTCATGTGGAAATTTTGTAAAACTATGTCTTACATAGAAACTCAAAGGTTTAAAGGCTTATGCTTAATTTAAAAGCAGGTTAATGTGGAAATGTTTATGTATTATATTAAGGTCACGAATCGTTCTAATTTAGACAACCACTAAAAATCTGGAAGCACCGAGTGGACGTTTCATCCTAGTAAGGGACTCATAAGAAACGCGCCTGCATTGCCCTTCATATGAGAATAGAACCCAGGACCTTAGGTCTTGCTCGATTGTTTAATGTTTGGGTCACAGAGCCAACATTCAACAGCATCAATCATTTCATGATGCTATTCTGTCATATTTGTAATATTATATTCCACATAGCTGAATGATCATATCAACCAATAGAGGCCAGGAAACACTGGGTAACTGATTCGTCCTAATGTTGGGCTTAGTAACAGTACGCATCTACGACATATTTTGGACCGATCACAGGAAATCTAGGTCTTGTATCAGGTGCATATCTCTTAGGCGACTGAGTTGGTGTCCAGTGGTTTACATACCCAAATCAGTGACTTTGTTATATTGCGTGACCATCTTCCACTGCCATAATTCGTATTTATCTCACTCCAAACATAGTGTCTTGAGTTTGATCCCATATTATGACCGACTAGCTTTTAAGTACTTCCTGGTTTTTAACAGCTATATAGTTTACATTAGTCTCTGATGAAAGTTATGTAATTCAACAAACTTACACAATAAAATTATAAAACTTTCTACGAGATTATATGTCTGATAATCAGTATTTAATACGATACGGTTGCATATTCAGATGGTAGGAAGAGTTGTTTTTAAATCTACAAAAAATTATGTCCATGAGCATATTTTACAACTCTAAACTATTATATTTTATAAGCAAAGATGGATAGTGGCTAGCAGTGAAATCCATGACGCGCGTTCAGTCCTATTTGGGACCCGTCAGCTGGATGTACCTGCATCTCAGAGTTGATGTTCACTCTGGGACTCGAATCCAGTACCTTTTGCTTCAAACGCAATCGCGTTATTCACTCAGCTACTGAGTCCTGATAGCCAAATGCTTGTGCAATGGGGTGAAGTTATAATTTTTATGAATTAAAGCAATATCGAGGCAATACGCACAGTATGCACATATGCCAATAAGAGACTGACCAGTTGCAGTCCTAAGCATCAATGGGAAGATTCAAACAAACAATACTAAGTGAATATTAAATTTTTAGTTCATCTTACGTATTTCAAATTTTAACATGAATTTTATCATAAACAATCTTACCTATGAAGTTCACAGCGATGAAATACATATAATTCATGTTCAGGATCTTTATTTTGTCTTATTCTACAATGCTAAAACAAAAGAAGTCCCCCAAAATTACATAAGATCCATGCTAAAATAAATCATGAACTCAATATATGGTTGAAAAGAGATTCATTTAATTTGCTATCAAAAGTTGTTTGCAAAGAAAGGAGAAAAATTATTTCGGGTAGGATTATAAATTATAAATGGATCAATCAGATTCAAGATAATGACTCCTGAATTTTGGCGCGCATTTCGATATCGCTCAAAAATTGTTCATAGATTATAATCTCACCAATTTTTTCCAAGTTTAATGTGAGTATCTAGTTTGAAAAAGGATTTCGTTTTTTTTACATTTCTCTTACTCTTAATTATAAATATTATTTTACTTAGTAGTATGGTTACTATTCAGAACATCACTGTTTTTAACAGAGTTAATAGAAATTAAGATTCGATGTAAAATATATTTGTTGGTTAAATGCACAAGTCGATCTAAGCTAGACCAACATTGATAGAGTAGATATTTTAAAGATACCTCACCGACACATAGTCTATTGCGATCAGTAAAGCTATTCAGAGTTATCGCACAATGTAGCAGGAATAGCCGCAACTCCATCTGGTTGGTTCTGTTCTATTAAATTCAACCGCCTATTAGCGGGTTAGAGATACAAGGTAAATATTAGCATTAGAAGTGCTACAGTTATCCATGTAGCATTTAATATTTAAGGAACTATAGCTGATTTAATAAGCTATTTTCGGTTTCACCGTTTTAAGGTATGTACTTGGACATGTTTGGCTTAATCTCTGAGACAAGCATACGACTACTGACAGGATCAACCATTTTATTCACAGTTATATAATATAGTCTTTTGAACCGGGGTAATTTTACATTAGTTTTCAGGAGAACAAGACACCATCTAGGTTTTATTGCTACAATCCGAACAGTTCAGCTCAATCCTGCGGATCAACCACACAGGTACCCAGTACCACTGCACCACTGCACTGCATGAACAGGTCAGTTTTGGCCTATCCAGCTCACATGTGAATCAAACTCACTAATTTTTATAATGATGATATGGGTTACCACGTCCTAATGATAACAACCTTTTATAACACTGAAAAGCAACCCCCAGTATCAACTGTGAAAATATTACAATCTCCACAAATCCCACATTGATATTGGTTAGTATTGACAAACTTTTCAATAGTAAACACAGCTTTTGATATATTTCTGTCATTTTAGTGCATACTATGCAAATAAAAACTGAGTTGCTTATAATCTGGAAAATAACCAAACTGGCTGGTTAATAATGAGTCACGGAAAATAACTAGTGTCACACTTCTTATTTCTTAATGTTGATCTTTACATACAATTAATTGACAGATAACTCGCATTTTAACATTAAAAATACGATTAAATGTTTAGGTATGGAACTTTTAACTGTATTCCTATAACACTTGTAGAACCACACTGGGACATGTTCCCGTATCCGAGTTAAAAGCGAGCGCTGGCTACGATCAATGCACCTTGCTCTACAAGAACAGGTGAACTGGCAGATGCACATGAAGGCGACCAGACAGTTAAATTTATCTTTTATGGATACAGAAAAGTTCTTACGAGTGAACTTTATTCGCAATCTTGCCTCATAGAATATTCTTTTAATCGCTGTCGTTAAACGATTTTCGATTACATTAGATGTTCGATCACCTCTTAATTCCGAACTTATATAGAGGTTTCTTCTTTGCAACGGAACAACTGGATTCTTTGTCACAACAACTTCCTTTCATATTCTCATCTATGAAACGGTCTGAATAGCCATTTTCCGTAAGATTTTTCCTGTGGAATGCAAGTTCTTCGTCAATGTATTCCGTAGTACATATCTGATGTATTCGGTAACGCATAAAGTGAATAAGATTTCTCTTTCTACCTAACGGAACTGAGCTATAGAAGTTCGTCAGCTGGCCATTCAATGTTTGTATTCTAAGCATGAACCTTTTTAAGGAACATTTACTCCTCATCAGATGCACATCGAGAAAAGGGATTGACTGGCCTCGTTCACTTTCTAACGTGAAGTCTATAGAAGGGTAGCAGTGTCGAAGGAGTGTAAGATATCTGTTGATTCAGTAGTATCGACAAAAATGACAAATGTGTCGTCTATTTATCTTACGTATAGATGAAATCGATTGATAACCCGACTAAGTTGGTTGTTTCCCAGTTTTGCCATATAGCAGTCTGTTAAAATTGGATCCCATGGAGACTCCATTGATATCCTACCTCTTTGTTTATATATTTCATTGTTGAAACTAAACTGGACGTTAAAGGTACAACGTAAAAATAGTTCTTTCAAGTATTCAGTCGGCAGACCTAGATCTATATCGTTAGAATCAATATACTCATATACATGCCCTCACGGAACTAATACTTTAACGAAAAAAGCTTGATATTAAAAAAAGTTGAAAAGAGTTCTCTTTGCTGAACTTTGTGTCTTTAACATACAATGAAGCTAGGAATCGAAATCATTGTGAAAGTTTTTTGATATTCTGTTTTTGAAGGCAATGAGCGGTAATATCTCTACATAAGTTTTGTGCTGATTGACACCTAATGCTCAAAAAATCTCTACATTACAGAAAAAACTATCTAGATAAGTGTATGCTAACTTCTCCATCAAAATAAGAACTGAAATAAAATGAATTCCGTTATTTAAAGAATGTAGTAACTCTTTGTTCATAACTACTAAGTAGTTCACTCACTCTAGACATCTAATATGTATAACTATAGTAGATTAAATTATGTTATAAAGTTTAACAAACTTAAGCAATGAAAATATCTGAATTAATGAAAATTTCCAATCATCAATTGTGATTGTCTTAAGAGATTCTATTTTATTTATAATTTCAGGTTACTTACTACAAAACTCTTCAACATCGGGAAACATTTAACCAATCTCGGAACTGTAATTACAGCGTATTCTAAATCAGGAAATTGACTGAACAACAACGGTAACATATCCATAAATCTGAAAATTATTAAGTAAAATACAATATAAGATATAAGAAGCAATCGTTTTTCGTTTTGAAATTTCCAAAAGTATTTACATTTAAAGGTAAATCAAATTTTATTTAAAACTATTTATTAAATGCTGTTGTATTTATTAATACTATTCCTTACGTGCTTACGCCTATTGACCCTCATGGAAGAGCATAAGCCGTTCACCAACATTTTCCAACTAACCTTGTCTTCGACAATCTTTTCCAGTTCTTCCCAGCTGTTGTCTATCCTTTTCATATCTGCTTCTATTTCCCGGCGTAGTGTGTTCTTTGGCCTTCCTCTTTTCCGCTTCCCTTCCGGATTTCAAGTTAAGGATTGCCTTGTAATGCACATTGGTGATTTTCTTAATGTATATCCGATCCACTTCCAACGTCCTTTCCTAATTTCTTTTACAGCTGGAAGCTGGTTTGTCTTCTCTCACAGAAGGCTGTTGCTGATGGTATCCGGCCAATGGATGTTGAGTATCATGCGTAGACAACTGCTTATAAATATTTGTACCTTCCTGATGATGGTTGTAGTAGTTCTCCATGTTTCAGCTCCTTACAGCAGGGCTAACTGCCTGGACGTTAATATTGAAGATTCTCACTTTGACGTTAGTTGATAGTTGTTTTGAGTTCTATATGTTCTTCAATTGTAGAAATGCTGCCCTTGCTTTTCCGATCTTTGCATTACCGTCTGCATTCGATCCTCCTTGCTCATCGATAATACTGTCCAGGTAAGTGAAACTTTCCACCTATTCCAGAATTTCTCCATCAAGTGTGATCGACTTGGTGTCCTCCGTGTTGAATATAAGGATCTTGCTTTTCCACTTATGTATGTTGAGGCCCACTGATGCAGCGGCTTCTACTACACTAGTTGTTTTCATCTGCACTTGTTAGTGTGTATAGGATAGAAAGGTCAGGTCATCTGTGAAGTCTAAATCTTCCAATTGATGCTGAGCTGTCTATTGATTCCTTGTTTTTCCTCAGATGTCGAGGTATCATAATCCAGTCGACCACCGGAAGAAAGAGAAATGAAGAGCGTAAGTAACCTTTTCTGACTTCGACCCTTAATGAAGTGCATCTGTCGGCTGTCCTCTATGCACGACTTTGCACCGTAGTCCGTCGTTTGAATTCCGTGTGATGTTGACGATCTTTGCAGGTACACCATAATGTCGAGTAAGGTTCCATGAAGCCCTCCTACCCGCACTATCAAACGCCTTTTCATAATCATGAAGTTGATTTATAGTGTCGAGTTCAATTCAGGTGATTGCTCAACGATAATCCGTAGTGTAGCGATTCTCTCTGTGCACGACCGATCCTTAGGGAATCCAGCCTGTTGATATCAAAGTTAGGCGTCTTCTGAATCTTCCATCCGATTCAATAACATCCTTCTGAAAATCTTTCCTGGTCCGACAGGTGTATGGTGTTTTCGTAGTCTTGAAATTTACTCAGATATCCTTTCTCTGGTGTCTTGATGAAAAGTCTTTCTTTCCAGTCCAGCGGCCTTTGTTCTTCCTCCCAAATATTCCTGAATAGGATTTGAAGCACGCTTACAGTTACTTCTATGACTGACTTCATTGTTTTAGCTGATATATTTTCAGGTCCTGCTGCTTTCCCACTCTTGATTTGTCTGATGACCATCCTGATTTCTTTGATCATTAGTGCAGTGACAGCTATACGAAGATCTGTAGGTGCTGCTGTAGTGAACGAGAAGACAAGTGAGAAACAATCGAATGTATTTGGACATAAAATTACAGAACGTCTTGGTAAAATCTGAGAACCGTACAGTAAATAAAAAAAGGATATTGGCTAGCATTTGAGTCCAGGCCTCACGATTCGACCCATTATTATTAGGATAAATATATTTCGTTAGCAAAATGTTGACGAATTGTGTTATACATTATTGAATTTCCGCACCAATGGCCTTCTGTTTCCGTTATTTCCCCCTCGATGTTCTCGACCTCTTGCTGCCAGATATTCCATTTTTTGACTGGCGTTATATACTGCTTATGTCGACATAAGTAGCACGCAGACCACACTGCTTAGACGTCTGTTAGATCCAATGGACCTTGTCTGTTCAAGAGTTCCTCGAAGTATTCTGATAAGTCGTGCTAATTGAGCGTTATACTCGATTCCTAAACTATTCTCGTAATCCCCAAACGAAATCTACACAGCGACTTGAGCACAAGAGAAAAGGCGCGAAATATGCCAGATGCACTTTACTCCAAAGGTTCATTTATGTACAGAAAATATAGGGCTTTTATAGTACTTTAGAAGTCTTTGGGTTTTTCTGAAAACTCTGGAATGCTACTAAACATAGTAGCAGTATGGTAATTAGTCAATCAGAAACTCTACATGTGACTTTTCATTTTCGTGATGTTTCTGGCAAAACCTCTAATGAACGCTGATTGGATAGAATATTTTTTACTGTTTCCTGAGCTTTTCTTGTCTTTTGCGAGAAATTTTTTATGGATCACCCCCAACATATTCCTATGTACATAAATTGTTTATCTGATTTTAACTAACTCGGTGATTTAGATTTTTAACAGTAGGTTTATTATTTTATCGGTAAAACCATAAACTGATTTTCTGGAACACATATTCAAATATTTGAAATATCTTCAGTGGTTTAATTAAACAATCTTGTTTAGAATAATTTGAAACTGTATTATTTAGCAAGGAAAATTGAAATAGTATAAGTAAAGTTCAATGACAATAATCCATGACAAGAACATGTACCCAATTTCACTAGATTTTCGGTTGTCTTTAACTATGACATAGAGATACACTTTCTGAAAAATATTTTATCTTTTCTTACATTACCGATACTTTAAATTTTTGTAGGAAAATAAAGCGTATACTTCAATAGGTTGATTATCTAACAATACTTAAAGTCTGGTAAATTAAACTAAAGCTGAATTATCTCTACTCATTTCCAATTGTCTATGTGATTAAAAAGTGATATTACTTTATTTCAATCTTATTTCATGACACCATCCAAGTCAATATTGGGTACTTATGAGTACGCAGTCACATACTGTCTTATATATTATAATTATAGTCAGTTATCTTGATCGGACTAGGTGGAAAAATAATTTATAACTGTCAAGTAATCTCAGCAAAACATGAAGTAAATAATAGTAGTAAAATATGAATATTTCCAAATCTCACCTCGATTCAAATTCCGGTTTCATAATAAAAAGTTGTATAGCAAATGCATTCAATTTTGCATTATCCGCCAATTTAATCGTATTGCTACTTTTCGCATTATGATCTTCACGCAAAAGTCGTTTTGTCCAGTGACCATTGTCTTCATTATTCAATAGATGATGTGACTGACTATGATCTTGTGAATTAATTTGTTCTTCGGTTTTTATATAACTTGATCTGGTTGCAATGTTTTCTGTTTTATCTGTAAATATATATATATATATATATATACATACGTCCGCAAGAAAAATATTACCGTATTATGAAAAGTTAAACATGTTTAGATATGGTATAAAGGGAAATTAGATTAACCTATGAAGTCGTGATTTACGGTCCGATAAGAAACTTAATAAAAAGCAAAAATTATCATTACAACTAAAGCAACATATGTTATTCGAGAAAAAATCAGCGATCAACACATTAATGTCAAAAGACTGCCAAACGTGTCCAGATACACATTAGAAATCAATTTAGGATTGGATTACCCTTCACGTACTGTCCAACTTAGAGAGGGTATGAATCAGCATGTATGAATAAAACAAGTCAGTAAGTAGGTAAATATTTTACTTGGTCAGCCTTATTCCGTGGCTAAGTCACTAGTTACTCTGTTGAATTCTTTAGCAACCAACTTCAAGTCAATTACAACATGAGCGATTTAAAAGTTAATAACTTATTAGTGACTGACCGTCAAAACCAACGTTATCATTATTCTCAGTTGAAGCATCTGGTGATCAGACTAAAATAGATTAGACGACCTATTTTTTTCCAAACAATAAAACTAACAGATTGTGTAACTACAAGCAAAATGTTTCTACCTGAAAGGTTAATTTTCATAGTTTTATTTGATTTTACCGACTTTAATTCCATAAACCTGTCCTAATTGTGTTAAAATGTTAGAAAATAAAAAAACTTAAATTATTGTTTGGCTCTTCAACCAAGTGCTTGTACTGAAAATCTATATAAAACCTTGGATATACACCAGTTGTATTTACAGTTTACCAGATGTAAAGCCTATTTCTATGACATCAGTAAACCTGATCTTGCTGAATATGTATTTTTGTTTACTGATTAAGGGTTTAATGGCAGAAACATTTGAAACTTTTACTTTTTTGCGCCTTAAGTGAACTTCGAAAATGACATGGATATGCTGTATGTTTATCACTAAAAAGGGCAAGCTTTCATCTTTTTCAACCTCATTTGCCCATCTATTCAACATGATAAACAGTAAATAGATAAAGAGTTCAGTAGTTGGATTATTTCTTTGTTGACAAATATCCGAAATCACAGGTATCCACATGGAGGATGGTACAATACCAATTCCTGAAGAATCCAAAAGGGAAAAAGATCAGCAGCAAATATTTTGCGAGGCTATTTTTAGAAGACAACACATTTCAAATATTCGTATCGCTTTGGGGGAATAGCACTACTGGATGTTCGTCATGGAATTGCCCTGTTCTTTTGCCAAAGGATTCTTAGGCTTTTATGCAGTTCGTATAGACTAATAAAGACTTGAAATACTTTTTCCGACCTTGTTTATGCTCAGTGCTATATATCATGGATTTTACAAACCTTTTCATGTTTTCACGGGCCCATCTAATTCTGACTACTAAATTAACTTTTGAGTAGACTTGACAATCTATGATCTGGTAACTATTAACAGTGCTGTTAGTTATTCTAGTTTATCAAACAGACTCCACATGAAGACATCTTGAAAGAATGTGCGAGGTTTTCAATATTTACGACAATTTACGTCCTCGTTAAATGTGATGTGAAAATCTTATTCACGAAGTGCAAATGGATGTTGTTTTACCATAACATTGACCACAAGACACGAAGTTCAAAATGAGTTAAAAAAGAGAAATTTCGCAGGGAGAATTATTAATTGAAGAAAGTGAGAAAATCATCCACAAATATTCATGAATAAAACAAAAATAAATCTTTTAATGAACATTGGATTACTACAAGTTCACCTGCAAACTATCCAATCAGTCAGCTACAGCGTAGGACCAGGCACATTTATGCATCGGTCCAAGTTGCCATATCTCGTTAGCACAACGAAATGAACACCGTATTCATAGAAATAGTTAATTTAGCGGTGGCAGTATATAAAATATAGGATGTATATATGGATATCATATTGCCCTCCATGGATTAATAAGGAAACCCGGAAGCTGTTGAAGCGTAGAAAACACTTCTGGGACTTATTCTTGTCAACAGGTCAGGCATCATTTAAGTGCGAATATAAAAAAATCCGGAATATATGTAAAAAGACCATAGCTAAATCCCGTACGGCTTACGAACGACAGTTGGCATACGATAGCCGTACCTGTCCGAAGCGACTGTTTTCGTACGTTAAAAGGCGGACGAAACGTAGTGATGGTATCCCCTCATTACTGTTAAGCGAAAATTCAGCTTTATTGGCTGAATCTGATCTAGCGAAAGCGGAGTTATTTGCTAACTATTTCAGTGAAGTCTACTCTACGTGTAGTGTTACAACTACTTTTCCCGTTGACAATGAGATACCAGCCATAGGACCTTTACACGTGACAGAGGATATAGTTCTTCCTTTGATAACTAACCTAAAACCTTGTAAGATATCGGGCCCCGATGGGTTACACCCACGTTTGCTGTCGTCGCTTGCGGACATTATCTCAAGACCGCTCACGATGCTCTTCAACATGTCCCTTTCACAGGCTCAACTACCTAGAGACTGGAAAGACGCCATAGTTAGTCCTATATTTAAGGATGGTCAGAGACGGATAGTATCTAACTACCGGCCTGTTAGCCTGACCAGTACAGTAGTTAAGTTACTTGAAAAATTAATTCGGGCTAAGCTACTGAGCCACATAGATTCGTACAATCTGTTAACTCCCGAGCAACATGGGTTTCGTAACAAGCATTCATGCTTGACTAACTTACTCATTGCGAGAGAGGATTGGACAGCTGCCCTAGACAACGGCCAGTCTGTCGACGTGATATTTATAGATTTTAGCAAAGCGTTTGATAAGGTTTCACACTTAGGTCTTATGCAAAAGCTCTCGAGCTTTGGTATAACAGGTGCTATACAGGAATGGATAGGAAGCTTCTTATGTGACCGCAGACAGAGAGTGAGGGTCAATGGAACTCTATCCGAATGGAAACCGGTCAGAAGTGGTGTACCCCAAGGCACCATCTTGGGCCCTTTACTTTTCCTTCTGTATATTAATGAACTACCTTTATTACTTAAGTCGTCGACGTTATTGTTTGCGGATGATGTTAAAATCTGGAGAACAATAAGAAATGAGACTGATCGTTGTTATCTACAAGCAGATTTAGACGAATTAGTTAGGTGGGCTCATGATTGGGGCCTGGAAGGTAATTCCAGGAAGAGCGTGTTCATGCACATCGGACACGATATTAGTTACCACTATACCATTAATGGTACATCTCTGCCACGCGTTCATGCGCATAAAGACTTAGGAGTAATTATAAGTCACGACTTAAAAACTACTACGCACTGCAATGCGGTTGCTTCCAAAGGCTATCGAGCGCTATGGTCGCTTCGCAGAGCATTTAAATGCTTTGACGAGGATATGTTTCGAATTTTATATCTCACCTACGTAAGGCCACACTTAGAATACTGTGTCCAAGCAGCTAGCCCTTGTCTGATAAAGGATACCAAATCGCTTAAGCGTGTCAAGCGTGTAGGGACAAAATTAGTAGAGGGTCTTTCCAAACTCCCTTACGATGAGCGTTTAAAACGTCTAAATCTTTTCCCCTTATCTTATCGTAGGACGCGAGGTGACCTTATACTGGCATTTCGTATCTTTAATTATGATCTGGGTGTTAATATGTCTTACCTTTTTGCTCCCTCCAGCACTAATAATCTCCGGGGTCATAGCAAGAAGGTTCTGAAACCGCGATCTAATAAACTAAAGGTGGGGTCCCGTTTTTCTCATCGAGTGGTCAATGACTGGAACGCTTTACCAGAACAAGTGGTATCAGCACCATCAGTGAACATTTTCAAAAAGAAGCTGGACCTTCACTGGAAGGAATTCTGTCAGGATTAACACAGGTTCATCAACCTACTATCCTTATTACTGAAGACTGATATAGTGTAGGAAGGAAGAAAGTTATGAAGCAATTTTAATCTCAAGGTTTAAGGGAAGATAAAGAGTGTATACACCTACGACATTGTGATCGATTCTGAGCCATGTCACCTAGAGTCTCCGACCATTGGTTACGGTAGTCACGCGGACCTCAACCAGGCAGTCTGTATCTGCCAACATGACTCAGACTAGAAGTTAGTGACTTCAATCACTGATGGCACGTTTTGGTTTAGCCGCCCCTAACTCTTTTACAACCATCCCTTACACTAGTCAGCATAGCGCATCATGGTAAACGGTGTTCAGGCACACGTAACACGTGGCCCAATCATCTCAGTCGATGAAGATTCATCACCTCATCAACTGATTTACCATCATTTCCTAACATCCTGGGATCTCGTACCATCGATGTATGCTGTGTCTCCGAAACACGCATAAAGGATCCCAGTGTGGTCATTCACTTGACCTCACCTCGCCAAAATGGACAGCCAACGAAATACACTTTCCGTGTATCTGACGATCCCATGACTAGTTCTCGTAGACTTGCAGGTGTACGCATAGCACTTAGTACGAGGGCAGAACAAGCACTACTAGAATGGATCCCCGTTAACAGTCGCCTGTGTGCTGTCCAGCTGAATGGCTCCGTAAGAACTCGGAAGGACAGGGACACACATCGTTGCCTTTTCGTCGTTTCTGCCAACGCTCCCTCTGACTGCAGCCATGATGAAGTGAAAGATGACTTTTACAGAAATCTCTCTGAGCTTCTTCAGAAAGCTAAGCGCTCAGACTTAGTAGTCTTAGCGGGTGACTTTAATGCCCAGGTAGGCAGCTTAAATGAAACAGAAAAACATTTGGGTGGGTGTTTTAGTATTCTGGCACAACGAACCGATAATGGTGATCGTCTGTTGCAACTATGCTCAGACAATCGTTTACTTTTAGCAAACACTAACTTTAAACATAAGGAGAGACATCGTCTAACATGGCGACCACCTGCACCAAACCAAAGATGGACTCAAATAGACTATATTACCATCAGCCATCGTTTGAGAGGCTCAATAGAAGATTGTCGCTCGTATTGGAATACTTGTTTAAACTCTGATCACGCTTTAATACGAGCACTCATTTGTCTGCGCCTCACTGTACGCAGGAAAAGTACACTGAGAAGACCCATTAAAGTTGAACTGGAGGACAAGAAATCCAAATGTAAATTTCAGGAACAACTGAGTTCACATCTGGACAGTTCTGTAAATGAAACCGACCCAAATGCTGCTTGGAAAGACATATGAACAGCTGTGGAAACAGCAGTAACATCTATTAGTAATTTAGACTATATTGTTCCCATCAGGCTCTGAACACGACGAAGAGCGTAAACTATCCATGTTTTATGCGGTTAGTTTTGAATGGATCATTACAGCAACAATACTGCTAGCCGCTATAAATGATAGTGGCCAAAGTGAAACAGTTTGCTTTTCATCCCTCTTGGATGATGGCCAAAACACTAGGCTATAAACTCAAAATACTTCGAATAAATCAAGAAGGAATGTAACTTTGTATAAATAGCATACGAAAATAACAAATAAGGTGAAAAATGTTTAAATATAGCTACCGACTTTGGAGTATTTCATAAAATTGATCCACTAAAGAAGGATTCTACCTGTGACTTTCAAAATACTTCCAGTTGGAAATTCATTTTTTTCTTCTGTCTCTTCTTTCATCGGTTTATCCAACTTGGCCAATCCATTGAACAAATCTAAGTCGTAATGTGAATTCAAGTTCCTGAGATTTAAACTTCTTGTTGCACTGACGAAACCTACTGCTCTGCGATCGTACTGTTATCGAGACTGAAAATATAACACCAACATACCTCCACAACGACACATTTGAGATTATCGTCCTGAGCTTCAACTAGTTCTGAGACATAGTAATCCCCGTATGTTTTTTGAAGGAGCTTAGACTGATCATTTATCAAAGGTGTAAGGTCATCTGTATCCTCAACTCTAAAAGTAATGATAGGTTGCAACGTATCTTACGCTGCTGGACGAGAGAAAAGGACTGGGAAAATTTCATGTCTATAAGCGCAGAAAACGTCGTTTTCTTCAGCAACTCTTTTCGATAGTTTATGAAAAGGAAAAGAGTTCAAACACTCTTTGGTAAAAACTTAACTAGCGAATCACAATTTACTGATGCTATGGGCATCTTCTAGCACAAAAAAGATATAATGGACGGAGTAAGCAACGGTGAAAGCCATTTTCAGTAGCTGAGTTATCACGAATTTGTCATGAACTGGACTAAGTGCGAGAAGATGAATGAATAACGAGTTTGTGGTTGTTATATTATCGGTGCAATATATATGACTAAAGAGTGTGTCCCAATCGTTCTCCGGAAACTTTGAACTATTTGGATGTTCATAAAAACATGCATGGCCAACCAAATTTTTATCACTATCCGTAACACAAAGTGACAGAACTGATCTCTCACTATATAAAATGATTATAACTTTTACTATGAAATGATTGATTACATTAGCGTCACAAGACTAGTTTTTTTACACTCTCCTGAATTAAAGTGAACTCTTAACTTCTCAATCTGCTTCACGTCTGTAAGGCTACTTCTCCTTATTTCAAAAAGACCTTCAGCTCTTTCCATGGTTAAATGTGCACGATGGTGTTTCTATAAGCAACCGTAACCTTTAAAACAGAATACTATACAAGATCCAATATCTTTCTCACGAGCTTTTACGTGTTGAATGATTTAATTTGCAATCTCTTCTTATTGTTGTTGTTTGATTTCAGTTATTTCCTTATGTCCAAAGAGTGGTAGTCAAGCTACTCAGTTGCAGTACTTCCATTCAGTGTGGTAGTTATTTGTGGATTTGTACGTCTCGCAGTTGAGTAAGTTCGCTTATCTCATAACAGTCAGTAGGTTGTGTAATTACTCTGTACCATATGTGGCAAAATGCTCATCACACGACATTCGACAGGTGAGGATTTAACCTATAATGTGTTTCCCATTCATCTATTGCTGTAAGATCCTTTTGAAGCTCTAGTTGATACCTTTAATTTTTTATTTATCTTCAAATCTTTGTGTAATCTGCATAGATCAGTAGGGCTGAGCTGATTTTACCAAGCAAATCGTCAATAAAGTCAAGAAAAGCAATGCATTCAAGACCGTTCCTTAAAAAATCCTGACATTGAAACTCTACATCTACGCAGTTTACTTACCTTGATTACCTTTATGATGAAAACAAGAAGAAGATACTGTAGGGTCACTGAATATCGAACAGATCACTGATCCCTGTCAAGGTCAAGGATAGTCAATGCGCATCAATCAAATCATACGCCATGGACTGGCCCACGCGACAGTGGTTGTAGTTTAACTAATATATTCTTGTAATAACGTTCTTTTGTGGTTTACAGTCTCCATAGCATCCATGGCCCCTTGTTACGTCGATGGGGGCAATCCACATAAGGTGCTGTTATGAACGTATAACAATCGTTATTGTATATGAAACGTGCAATGATACAGAAAATACGTACGAGCAGTCTTGATTGCTATTCGGTCCTTCCTAACTGCCTAGCCCAGCCAGTTGAGTCCAGAACACAAATAACAGCCTCGGAAATATGAATCATTATTCACAAGCACACTGGGTTATGTATACTAACCAAACAGACCCAATTATACCAAAAAATAGAAAAATAACATTTGTACAGTAATTGGCCAATGTGGCTGTAGCTAGGGGGAAAGTAATCAATAATAATAGTTCCAAGGTCAAAACAAAGGTTGTGATAAGAGGAACACGGAAACGACTAGGTCACTTATTTAACAACTATCCAATAGGGAATGGGCATATTGTATTTGTCCATAAATAGACCTCAGATTTAAGTCACTTATTTAACAACTATCCAATAGGAATAGGCGTATTACATTTGTCCATAAATGGACATCAGATTTATGATTCATAATTCGCCAGGGGATACAACACCTCCCCTTTTTGAGAAATCCGGAGTTGATATCCGGATTTTTAATTTCCTCGAATTCACCCTCCCCCACGAAAGACTGTTGGATCCTCATATAGCCAAGTTACTATTAATGCGATATGTTTGTCACCTTTAACAGGGAATGCATTAGAACTGAAGAGATCATGAGGATCGACGACATTTGATTCGAGGTCACCAACATTTGATTCTTCTGAAATAGTTTCCTTGAATTTCTTCGGAACCTCATTAGTAGATAATGAATCATTAGGATAATCAGTATCTATGAGAGTTGTATTGGATTCTTGATTATCATTAAATACATCTGACATTTTTCTCTCATTTTTATAAGAGAATTCAACAGAAACATATGAATCATCAAAATAATCTAAATCTGGTAGAACAATTACAGAATTTTGATCATTAGATTCATTAGAAACATTTTCCGTATCATGATTAATTTCATTTGGTGCCACTGTATTCCATATACTGCTCGATTTGTTTCCCGTTTCTTCGTGGGCGGGTACTGCAACAATTTCATGAGCATTTTGCAAGACATTTACTTTCTGTGAATAGGATAATTCATTGTTTGTACATCCAATTTCGGGATTAATAAGACTTGGACCGTGTACAGGGAATGTCTCTGAAACAGGTAGTACTGGGCTACTAGGCTGATCATGTATAACTGCTGCGCTTAAATTATTGCTTTGTATGGATTCATTGAGGCTTTCGCCGGCATATTCATTAGTTCTGTAATTGTTTTCCAGCTCTGTACGCAATTTTGAAATTATTGCGTCAACTTCCGTTTCACCCCCAAAGCATGGGTGATTCAGCAGCTTCGCGTGTAATTTGTCAATGAAATCCAATTGACTCTTTCTGAAGCGCTGCTCTTGTCGCTGGATTAGCAACTGAAATTGGTCGGAAGTTAAGGCCATTTTTTTAAATGTAAATAATAATAATAAATCCAAAAAAACACCGGCAATTATTATGGATTATTTAATTCCGAAATGACGTCAGCGGCTGCTGTATTTTTTTCCAGAATCCCCGTCGCCAATTGTTATGACTCGTATAACAATCGTTATTGTATATGAAACGTGCAATGATACAGAAAATACGTACGAGCAGTCTTGATTGCTATTCGGTCCTTCCTAACTGCCTAGCCCAGCCAGTTGAGTCCAGAACACAAATAACAGCCTCGGAAATATGAATCATTATTCACAAGCACACTGGGTTATATATACTAACCAAACAGACCCAATTATACCAAAAAATAGAAAAATAACATTTGTACAGTAATTGGCCAATGTGGCTGTAGCTAGGGGGAAAGTAATCAATAATAATAGTTCCAAGGTCAAAACAAAGGTTGTGATAAGAGGAACACGGAAACGACTAGGTCACTTATTTAACAACTATCCAATAGGGAATGGGCATATTGTATTTGTCCATAAATAGACCTCAGATTTAAGTCACTTATTTAACAACTATCCAATAGGGAATGGGCATATTGTATTTGTCCATAAATAGACCTCAGATTTAAGTCACTTATTTAACAACTATCCAATAGGAATAGGCGTATTACATTTGTCCATAAATGGACATCAGATTTATGATTCATAATTCGCCAGGGGATACAACAGGTGCTGGTCGCGAGGTGTGACTTCAGCGTTAGTTGGTTCGTCACCATTCTCGTTTAACTCTAGTAGGCCCCCAATCATTTCGACATAGAACATCAACGTTGATGTTCTTACAATACACATATTGAATAAAATAGATAATGCTTCCGTTGTAGCACCAGAGCGAATAAGTGAATGTTAACATGAACTGTTGCTCACTAAATGTGGTCTGCATTCTTACGTGCCTATGACACCAGTGGTGTTGGCTCAGCAAGTTGATGCTTCCATGTTAGCTTACTGTTATGACATAATTTACGCAATAATTATCCCCAATTTAGCTTCACCGAAACTGCAAGAACGTGAATACAGGTTGTTATTTCCTGATAACACCTAACCAGTCAACCTGAGCACGCCTTATAAATGGGGATCTGGGCTGATAAAATGATGAAAATAGACACAATAAAACAACGACTTCTGAATAGGTGCAGCGCCATCCATTAAATAATGTGTTGGTGGGGTACTAAATATCTACGCTCTGTGTAACAATCAGGAGTTTGCTACTTTTGAACTTAAGCCATCTTAATGTTAAAAAACAAGTGTAGTGGTTCTAGATCAAGACACATCTGAACTTGTATACAATCATCATGTCAGTTGTGTAGTGAAACCACTGATATCTAGCACTTGAATCATAGACTTTCCAACCCTATCCTCCTCCACTAAATAATATTGTGTCCCTAAGTCGCAATGTTAAGGCCAATTTGACGTTCCCAATTCGCATTATCTTCTTCTATATTACTCTTTGATTATTATATGTGAGTATTTGTGGATAAACATTGACATGTAATTTGAGGCCTTCTATCATGTTAATTTGACTTGTATGAAAATTATGATACATATTCTTTTTGTTATTCGTATTAGAATAAACAGATAATTATGCATTGATATGCGTGATTAACACATATGATTCATCTAGACTTCATTCACCTGCGAAACAATCGAACGGAGAACATGTATCTATCTCATACTCATTTGCATAATCTTGGACTTGATTTGGATTTTCTGCCTGTGCAAACATCATATCTGGAAAAAATGATTACCTCAGGAAAACTTATCATTCCCTCTGGTTCATCATACCACTGACGAGGGATTCTACTCGACACATACTGGTTTGCAGAATATACAACATCTGATACAATAACATCAGAGATGTGACAAGAATTCGACTCATTCGGAACATATTTGTCACATTCATATGTCTAGAGGTAAATCCATCATGAGGAAAAATGACATTTGATATGATATCAGAATTTGATTTTTCTGAAATATTTCCCTCAAATTTATTCAAAGTTTCATTAGAGATTATTGAGTCATTAGGAAAGTCAACATCTATCAAAACTAATTCCGGTTTTTGATCATGATTTGACTCATTCGACACATTATTCTCAGAGTTGTAGGAAGTTTCATCAGCAATATGTGAATCATTATGACAATAATTATTGTACAATAACATGAGAAATCTGATAAGAATTCGGTCGACTGGAGACTTTATCTCGCAATGATTCTGAGTTTCCTTCAACTCTGAACTGCTATGTGACATTTACCGCTTCTCGAAATTTTGGATAAAGATAACCCACCATTAGAAACATCCACCTTATTAGAATCACAAATCTTAGCATGAATTCAGCGAAATGAACTATGGTATTACAAACTGACTGAATGTGTCCAGTTTTACCACATTTAAAGCATTAAGCACTACGAAATACACATGAATTACATAGGTGAAACTTGCCACAGAACAAGCAATTACCAAAATTGTACTCATCTTCGTGAGCTGTTTCACAACTCAATGAATTGATATCTGAACAACCTTGATTACGTATAGGACTGCAACGACGTAGTGAAGTAGTAGAATTCCTGATGTTCTGGCGAGTCATTTCACCAAATTTTTCTTCTTTATTGAATTCGAAATTTGTATACTATAACTGGTCAAGTAGTAGTTGATTGAGAGTTGCATAAGGGCGTGAAATCGGCTTGTTTATAAGTGCCAAAATCTTAAGGTGTATGCTTCTTTCCACGTAATACTCAAAACCATTAAAATCTGGATGTATATCCAACCGCTTCATCACAGGCTTCATCGCGACGCCAATGTGATTTTTAAGAGTATTATAATTATAGTATAAACTAGTGATCCCAACAATAACGTAATTTAATCAAGAAGTATTAAATGGGAATGAACGAATGTACTGTATTCGGAATTCAAACACTACATATAGTCAATGAGTCAGTCAATTTAAGCATTTTCGCTAGTGAAATTTCGTTGCATTCTTTCCGCCTTGAGTATATCAGATAGGCGTTATTTGGAAAACAAAATTAAGGTCAGACTATATGTGATCAAGAATTTATAAGGACAGAGAGCTGATCAATAAATATGAAAGAATAGTGTACGGACGCAAGATTTGTGAGTAAGAAAACAAAATTCTCTAATGCTAATAAAGACTTTTTAAACTTGTAGAGCATGAGCTAGCAGCAACTCACAATAATTCAGAATATTATGGGCTTCTTATGATCGGCCATGGTTGAGCAGAATCCATAGGGTTAATAAGTTATCTGACTATCTGAAATTGAAATCAAAAAGGAATACGGGATTTCAGGGAAAGACACTATGAGACTTTAGACAATAGGGGAACTCTGAATTTGTATGTAAGTGTTAGGAGCATATGACCATCCCCGATAATGAATAATGGGATCGGTCAAGATATTCGGCGATCGAAAACAAAGTGACTGAGGGTTGGACGGCAGTTCTGATGATAGTTGTCAAAACTCTTTACAGTCTAAAGTACTGGGTTATTAGTTCTTTGAATTTTGTGATAATGTCACAGTTATAGGAAGGTATCAGCAGTCTTTGAACAATAAACTACACTCCACTGTAGAAAAACGTACAAATGATTGGTCTTTGATGTTTTACAGTTGGTAGGGTATATGCTTTGTTTTTAAGTATTTGATCAGGATTGTGAATTTTAATTGAGCGCTATTAGTCTGGTTAATACTTAATAACTATATACCCATATATTCTATTTCGTTAACGAGCTGTTTACTCAGTCAGCATTCAGTTATGATTAGTAAATCCAGTAAGAAATATATCACCTATTGCTAAACCAACAAAAAATTGAAACCTGCACTCACTGTGTCTGACGAATGAGTACTTGAAAAAGTCAACCCTTCATCTTCTGAACTCTTTGCTTCAGGCCTACAAATATTGCTACCGCTGCACGATTTTCTGTGTGACAACCCCTTCATCACTTCAAGCGATATGCTGATGTAAAGAGTATTTTACATAAGTACACTAAGAAGTCAACACAATTTACCCGTCAGCAAGATATACTAAAGCCAAATTTCAAAAACCAATAAGTCTAATACTTTACCTCATACACAGCAAAATGATGACCGCCAAAGTATGGACATCAGTCAGTGAAAAAATTTGACAAGTTAGCAACCTCGATACATTTATGGCCCCTGAATATTGAAGAAACCTCAAACAACTCATTAAGGATAAGTGCATCTTAAGGTTTGTAGCAGTAGAAGTAACGAAAAGAGTAATGTTCCCCTACAGTGTGATTGCGCTCATGCTTTTGAGCATGTGGTATGCTGAACAACAGCTGCTAAGCCATCAGCCATAGGAAAAAATCGGACAAGACAACAGGCACGCTTATGTTTAAAATTACATTACATTACAGGAGATTCACCAAAAACATGTAAGTCGGTCAAAACCTGACACGTTGCTAATGTCGTGTAAGTAGACGTGAAGCGCTAGGTTTCCATGGTTGAGTGACAGTAAATAAGCAACTATAGACATTTAAGAACTACCAATTCACTTCACAAACGCAATGCAAATTAGTTGACAGTTGACCATCGACTTTTCCATGGAATCATAAACGTATAAAATTCATTATTACAACACGTGGTTGCAGCTCCATTTCACAGCGCTTTCAAAAGAAATTTCGATCAACGAAGGGACTACCATTACCAGGTCACCCAACGTCTATCCTTTCCAAACTGAATTCGAGTGTTGTTATTCCTAAAGTTTATTGGTTGCATGTTGTGGCTAATGACTAAATCAGAAGTGAACTCAACAATTCCGCAACAACAAATAAGCAGTTGTCCCACGGTATGTGAACATCTTGTATTACTAATACTTCTTTAGAATGCAGAAATGCTGGTACATATGCGAGAGTTCATTGATTAATAAGCCTTTAACGAAGGTCCGTTCAAACAGCTCTTGTTGTTTAAGCTTACCTGCGTCTTCACAAAATATCTAGCATGATTGTAGGAGAAAGACCAGTCATTACTTTATTATTTACTTTCAAACGCATGTAAAATGAATTGCTTGTACACTTCCAAAAAGTTAAATATTTTGATAATTCCCGACTCATAAAAAACAAACTCAGTAGTAGAAGCTATTATTATGAATGATAATAATCACGAAGTCAAACAAAATTCAAAGAAAACAACATTATATACACCATTACAAATGTTGCAATTGTCGATAAGCATCGTACTTAGAATATGAAAACCATAAAACTGTGATAAAGCGCATTAAATGTAAAATCTTTCAAGTGATGAAACAAAAGAAAAAGTTATTTTACTAGTTGTCACACACAAGTGATCAGAAAAAAAGTATAAAAAAATAAAAAAAAACGAGAAAAATTTGCTTATTGGCTGATATGATAAACAAGTCACAAACAGGCTATATGATAAAGGACATATATCGTTTAATTTATTTTATTGGAGCCACTATGTTGACGAGATCTTAGTCCTCGAAACAATCGTGGACTAGGTACTGAATTAAACACGTTTGCTTTATACATACCAGGAGTTTCGTTATGGTGATGAAGTGTTGTAGAATTAGTTTTTAATGAAGGTTGAGAAATTACAGAAATAGGTTTAGTGTTTAAATTATCAACGTGATGTCGCGAAAACATGCTTTTAGCACGAGTCACTGATGATGTTCTTGAATGTGCACTTGTTGCACGATGTGAAGACACGGAAACGGTTTGTTGTCTCTGCCTCATACTAGGTGTTTGTGCAACATCATCAGTGTGTTTAAGAGTATTATTATTATTAGTTACATCATTAGGAGCGAGATCAGACGTTGAGTTTTGCGAATAACTATGATAAGTTTCTTGTGTAATAGGTGGAACATCAGAAAATTTTACACCACCTGATTTATTGACTACACCTCGATTCAATGATAAATTTGACTGATTGTGGTGCACTGAAAAGGAGTAGAAACAAAGTGATTAGTTTAATTAATAAGTTAACAATTTCAAACCATCAGAATTACACAGCTAAGCAAACGATATCAACAACAATAAGAATAACGAAGACGATGATGGCGACAACGATAAAGTACATGCAAAAAAACCACAAACCAAGAAACAACTCAAATTTACAGCAAAATGAAAGCAACAATAATCACAAATAGAATAGCAATTACAACAAAACAGTAAGAAAAATGACTAAATTGCTTCTAAACAAGTGTAAACTAACCAAACCCATGATAAATAAACAAAACAAGATGCAAGTGTATATGAAAAGTAGTTGGAAAAATAAACAGAATAACACTAAGCTAACAGAGACCACGATTACAACTACATTACATAATGATGAATAAGTATACCATTGACGAATACGAAATTGTGCACACTCACTAAATTTATTTAGAATAGAAGTATTTATGGAAGTAGAAGTTTAGCGTTTTACTTCATCATGCAGGCGAGTAATTAGTTGTTCCAATGACATAATCGAGCCTATAGATCAATAAGAAGTAATTGAAATATGCAGAGGAATTCAGTACATTTATGCTTGAACAGACAAAAATTGATAGTTACAATAATATCGATGGAAGGGAATTAATGATCATCATTAATACATGCATGCTGTTGGCAAGCAATCAACAGATATTTATTTAAATAAATGAAGCGACCTATTCAAGAATTTATGAAAAGTCTAAACACATTAAAATAAAGCAAAAAAACCTAGCCTGTACGAGAGTTGCATACACAAATAATTTAATTCTTACATAGGATGAAGCTAAACAGTTTCAACTAATGGGATAAACAGATGAAAAGAGGATGTTGTTACATTAAAATTTATATCAGTAAAAGCAAATGTATGAATTAAACAAAAGAGATAAAGGTAAATATTATGATTAGATGAAATGAACAAGAAATACTGATTGTCACTGTAAAATTTTTATTTATTTGTTCATTTAAACATATAAACATTGGTACAAGGAGGCAGAAATAGATATGCGCCACACAAATCACTTGACATATTTCATTTTATCAATTTGACTGGGGAAAAAACATTTTTCTACTTCCATGGTAACAGTTATATCCTAGTGAAGACACAAGTACAGGTAACTTCCGGGATCTAGTAATGGACCATCATTCTATATATACTTCTAGTGTATAACTATTCAGTGATTGAATTGTATATATTTATATTGATCTTATTAGAAGTTTCATTTTGATCTATAGATTATTATTATATGATTTACTGTTCCTAAATGATACTCAGTTTATTGACTACTGTCTCCCACGTTCACAGACACATTTGGCTTGATCTTTTACAAATATTATTGTCTATTTTATGGTGCGATGCGGTCTGTCTGCCTGGTATATATAAGCCAAGTATGTTTCAAATAAATGATTCGCATAGCAGAAGCTGCAATTGGTATCTGGACTCAACTGGAAGGGTACGAATAAGGACACTAGACTGCTCATACCCGTCGAAAGTCATTGATTTGGCACAGTGCTAAGAATGGACAAGTCGTATTCCGATTGAGGGATAAATCACGTGATAAAAAGCCGGACATAAGAACACAACAAATTGGAGACAGCCTATTGTTTAAATTCATAACAGTAACTTATAGTTAAATGCAAGTTGAACCCAAATTAATTTTAATGGAGATCCTTACATATATTAGATAATTTAATTCGGAATCAGGTTTACTTGTAAACATATATTCAAGTGACGTCTGATTTAATTTCAGCAAGTTGATACAGTTAAGAACGATGAATAAAGCTTTCTTGATACGACCCCATGAACAAATTTGAATAAGTGAAAACCCATTATGACCGAGTTAGAAAACATACTACTAATGAAAAACTAAATAATATACCGACTTCATCGTTTGGAAATAAGTATTAGTATAATAAATTCATCATATCTTCATGTCATTGCTTACGCTTGGATTAAGATCTAATGGATCGCAATACAAAGTAATTTATACGCAGTTCTACACAATAATCCATAAGCATATCAAACGTAAGGAGAAAAATAATCTTTTCATGAGGGCGTTTGATATAAAATTTCCATTGATTTTTGTTGGCATATGTTCAATTTAAGTCAAGTGCCTCGATAGGGACTTTCATTACAATTTTTGATGATATTAACATTGAGATACAAACTTATCAGAGCAATAAGTCTCTGACAGGATGAAATATGCATCATATGCTCTACTACCAGCCATAATCCATATATATATAATGGGAAGAAAGTGGAATACTGGGTTCAGTGCTATACGAAGTTGTGGATGTGAAAAATCCAAAACTAATTTTACAAAGTTTTCTAGATGACATCGATTTATGTTGAAGAATATTTTGAACCAGTGGTAAATTGTTAGTGCTCAAAATAAAACCATTAAGAAATTAACTGGCAAAATTTTGACAGCTTCAGAAAGTCTCAAATAAAAAGGAAATATTATATAGTTGAGATCATGGGTCAATTGAAGCTAGACCACCATGGAAAACCTGGAAGCACTGGACGGCCGTTTCGTCCTGTTGTGGAACTCCTCAGTGCGTATCCACGACCCCGCCTCGCGAGATTCGAACCCAGGACCTACCAGTCTCGCACCAGAGCACTTAACCGATTTCGTGGATTATTTGAGGTTAGACATTAACATCGTTGGATGCCGGCTCAATGGTCTATCGGTTAAGTGCTCTGGTGCGAGACGGATAGGTCCTGGGTTCGAATCTCGCGAGGCGGGATCGTGGATGCGCACTGTTGGGGAATTTCACAATAGGATGAAACGGCCGTCCAGTGCTTCCAGGTTTTCCATGGTGGTCTAGCTTCAATCGACTCATGATCTCAACACTATAAAATTATTAAAATCTCCACGAAAACCCTCTTCCAAAAATGAAATACCTTTAGTTGATACGATGAGAAACCCATTATGTTGATTAGTCATAATGAAGACTTTTTTTCTGTTTTGAAGACAATTAAAATTCCTGTTGAGATTTATTGTACAGTTTACATAAGATTATAATAACGTAACTACAGCAGATACTAATAAAATATTGTCCATGAACAGTTTTTACAACTGAACTAATATTAACATTAGGAATTCCTATACTATAAATTAGAACAAACAAGCAAGCAATATTGTCTTTAATAAGATCCTCATCAGCTTTTGCTATAATATACAGTAATATATTTATGCAATCTATATTATTATTATCATTAACTCTATAAACTGTCTTGACTGGTTTAATATTTTCATATATCCATGTATCATTGTATACTAGAATAAAGCCTGATGAAGATCTCGTTGAGGACAGTATCGTTAGCTTATATACGAAGAAATGTTTATATGGTCATCTATTAATACAGAAAGAGATAGGCTTATACACATAAAAACTATCATTTTTAAGAAACAATGGAAGTAAACATAATTCAACAATACATAAACAGAAATATAGATTACCATGGAGACATTGGACGCGTAGGCAAAGAAATAAAAGATAATTACTGTAATTATTATAAAAGTACAAAAAAAAGTTACCACTTTTTGAATTTGGCAAAAGTATCGATGCAGCGTATTCTTCAAAGCAGGTTGACAATGTATGCTTGGATATTATTTGCCGTAGACTTGAAGCACGATCTTCATATCTTTATTTTTTTTTTTAAGAAAGAAATTGAAACATTACTGAGTTAAGATAGAAGCATTGTATCCAGAAACAATCCTGACGAATATATATATGCTACAATTGTAAGTAGTATTTACCAGTGAAAAGTAAGGTGGGCTAGTATAGGACTTCTTGGTAGTGCACATTTACGTCATTACATGGCTGCTGCATTATATCGAAAATTATTCGAAATTGGGTGATAAATGGCAAATTCAAAGATAAGTTAGACGTGCACCTGTGATAGTGATAATTTATAACTTCAATTCTTGGTCTAAATAGTTATATATCAAACAACCGGTTTCGAGAAATCCCTAATAAAGAAGTTTATAGACTACTCCATACTAGATCATTTGGAGGTATCAGTTGCGATGAGAAAAAAATGAAGGAGTCATTTAAACGGTTGAGATAATGAAACATTAATTTACTGTATCCCATTAATTAAGCGTTCAAGATCAAAGAAAAAAACATAATGTACAGTTGGAGGCGATACCCTTAACGTAATGATAGAAGGGACTTTAAAATGATATAATTAATTACAAAATCATCAAGAAAGGATACGGATGACGATATCCCGGTTTGATAGCTTGAACAGCACGACTAGCATTAATAGCTGTAGCACGAACTAGACCTGGTAGAACATTGGCAGTTAAAATAGCATTCTCCACAATTGGTCCAAATAAACCAACCTTTATTGATTCGGAAAGGAAAACATAGAAGGGTATTTCTTAAACACCATATATTTAATGTAATATATATATATATATATATATATATATATATATATATCATGATAAAGAAAAGAAATGCAAACATGAAAAGAACAGGAATTAAAGTCATTTGGAAATTATATTGAAGTTAATCTTACAAGTGAGTCAAATGAGAAAAAACGATGTAGAACATAAGTTTATTCCATACCTACTTCCTTTTACATAAATAAAACTTTTGATAAAACAACTGTCGTGATATGCAGTTGTACAAGCTTATCCTACAGCTTATTCAAGAAAAGATAAGGTTGTACGGGTAACAGTGATATTCGATGAAAGGAATATATTGATTTTTATTTGCAATATTATGAAGCTACAACTCATCTTCTGACAACCATAGCAAAAGCTAATAGAGGTAGATAGAATGTCTGACCAACGTGTAAGACCGAGAAAACCATTCAAATAGCGCAGGACATAAGAAACCGAAAATAGAAAAATGATAAACGGGAAATGCAAAATAATCTAATTTATTTGACGAACCTGGGCTTCACGTCGTACTTCGACTTTAAACAATCCATTAAGTAAGGGTGAAATAATGATTAATACATCGCCGAATTGTGTACGCAGTATACTTCGTCTAAAAGCGCGTGAATTCTCATTCCATATAATCATAATTTCATCGTTTCCCAAATGTTTATACTAGCAGCATTAGAAAAAAGAATTCATTAATTTTGAAAAACATAGAGCTATGAAGGAGTCATTCAACTATAAAAATGATATATAAATTTGTTTATTAGGTTTAGACTATGTGAGATGATGTATCAGAAACTAGAAATTTCGCAGAAAAGAAACGATGCAATATAAAATATTTAGCGTTATTTAGAAAGCTAGTCGACAATTTTACTCGTATGATATAATAGGAACTTAGTTGTATCACCAAATTAATTACGATGACTGTGTTGAAGTGTGAAATCTTATACAATAATTCGTATTTTATCTTCAAGAGATGTATTCCTAGATAAGTGATAATTAACAAAAAGAAGTACAAACCTGAAGTGTTTATGCGTTTTATCAAGAAAGGGATATGAAAAGGTAATGTTCCAAATGGATGATGTACTGTGTTACAATGGTGGAAAGGTACAAATATCAAATCCACCATCAGATCAAACAATACAATAATCAGTCATCAGGTATTCAGAAATAACGATTTTATCACATTAAATGAGATAAGCAGTGAAAAAGTACCCTATACAACGATTATTAAACATCATTAGATGTGGAGTAAATAACTAATCCGAGCAGTGATTATAGACCGTGAAGTTTTATTACTGATGTAACCATGTTCAGTAAATTAGTTCAAAGAGTCAAACAGCCCATTTGAAATAACTATTTGTTTACTGCATAGATATACCTTAGATACAGAACAGATAGGTTTTGGTTAGCAGTAGAATTCAAGACGACCGTTTCGCGCCAGGAAGGACTCATAAGGAAGTTGATATTTATGTGGAGACTGGAAATCAAGTATCGATGAATATATGGTACTATCTTTATATTATCTTGGAAAGTACTGAAATGTACGAACAAGTCAAGTCCACACGGAATATATGTATTTATTAAGAGCAAACATGGATTGTTGCATCTGTTGTGTGTTTCGCAACCCAAGATGGTTGTAGACTGTTTCCTATAGCTTCTCTTCTGATCTCATAAGCACTGCGAACTCGCAGTGGTTTTGGTTTCCTGACTAGCCTGTATTCGGCTGTTGACTGCAAAAACTCCCATGTGACGCTCTGCTATATGTTACTTACAAACAATCTTTTGAGTGGCACCCACCACTGTACTTGTGGTTTTATTTTCTATTATTTATAACTTTATTTTGTTCGTATGCAATAAACATGGAAAGTTTGAAAACTTAGTCCACATAGGGGTTGAAGATAGTCATAAGAAGAGTTGGTGACGAAGCATTTGGTCGTTAGTGGTGAATCAATTTCATGTATATGTTTAAGTTTATTACTCTTCAGTAAATTGAACCGATTCTACATGAAACAAATATTTTGCTTTCCGTTAAACTGATCATTTATTGTCTATATCTACCAAGCAAATGTTTTCTAAAAGTCATGGAAAAGATAACACACAAGTTTGAATGAATTGACCAGTAAATAAACTAAACAGATCGACAGAGTAGAAATATGACCAAAGGAATTAAAAACAACCGAACCTTTAAATCTTCTTGAGTAGATGAAGGCATTCTTGTTGAAACATGGAAAATAACTTCTAAAGTTGATGTTGCATAATATGGTGTGGATAGACCAGCACGTCCACTACATTCTAACCCACCACGAAATCCTTTGTGCTTAAGTAAATCAACCTCCCAGCCAAGACCAGCTACAAAATTTTCAAATTCTAAACTTGCTGTTTGATTTGATAAAATGGACTGTTTATCCTCTTGTCCTGCTCCAACATAGAATATAGCAAGTTTATGGGTTTCACGCCTGAAATAATAACATTAGAAATATAATTATAGACACATATATGGTTACATACATATAGCCTTATGTAATTTCATAACCTATTAGAATGAATATGCAATAACGAGAAGAAAGTGTTTAAAATCAACGTCTGCTCAGACTAAAAACTACTAACAAGAAGTAAGAAGGAATTCAGGATGCGTATTTTATTTAGGTGGCTTATTGACTGCATCCAAGTTTTAGTGTTTAAACTGAGATACACTGAGTATCTAGATTTGAATGCTAGCCACTACTAACTAACATTAATAAAAACTTGTGACTAAATAAATATTATTGAAGCAATACGCTCAGGATATCTGTATGTGAATCAAAAACTGATCAATTGTAGCCCTTAGCACATTAACACCGGGTAAGTACAAAAACCTCATACATCTGAAAACGATGTTGTTAGTATTTTTGTGCTAAATGATCATTTCTTTATATATTATTCAGCGTTTAATTCGAATTCCAATTGTGTTCCACAAGTTCTATTTGATAATTCTAGGAATTCCTGGTTAGTATATCAATTTAAATAGCTTATCTATCAGTGATAAAATATTTTCAATTTCACGATTTAGAGTGAACAACACACGATATCATCATCAGCTGATGACCGAAAACTATAGATTCTGTGATCATGAAACACCGGGAAATATACAATGATGCATTGTATTTAAAACTGAGATTATACCAGAACTGAGTAGTGACCAATCTCATGTTTGTCTAATGATTTGGCGCTGATCGAAATCGATCGATGAAATTTGCACTATAAAAATTAGTCTACGTGATTTAACATTGGGATTACTATTTTGAGATGTTGGTTTGGTTGGCAGTAGCCAAAACAAAGCATTTGACCGAGGTTTCATATTAGTTGGCACCGGTTAGCAAGTCGTACCTGTCATCTGAAGGGGAGATTGATACTCGATGTGCTATTGCAACTTGTATCATCTATCATCACAGTAAAGAAAAAAAAATTTTAAAACATTTTCCAATGAAATTTTTTTAAAGATATTTAAAAATTTTAAATGAACTAACGATCCAAGATTATCCAAATGTTTCAATTCACGTATAAGAGCTGGAGATATTTGTAATAATTCAACGGTAGGTCTATGCTTCCAAGATAAATAACCTAATTGATTTAATAAATGACGCGAATTGTAAAATTGTAAAGTATTTTGTTTCATTGATTCTAATTCTTGAACACTTATTTTTCTATCATTGATCAATG
Organism: Schistosoma rodhaini; assembly: GCA_944470415.2. Taxonomy (NCBI): domain Eukaryota; kingdom Metazoa; phylum Platyhelminthes; class Trematoda; order Strigeidida; family Schistosomatidae; genus Schistosoma; species Schistosoma rodhaini. Next base: position 35,020,456 of record OX104037.1, read on the forward strand.
AACGTATTGTATACTTCAGAGAATTTCTAGAACCAGTTTTTGGTTGTGATATATGAGAGTTATATAATGATAATCTAGTGAAGTAAATGTAAAGAAAAGAAGAAAAATAAACCAAATATGAAATTAGCATTATAAATAAAATAGCAAATGTTTATAATAAACATGAAGAGTTTCCAATGAAGATGAGAGGGTCTACTCAGGTTTTTATTTAAAAAAGAACAGCATGTGAACAAAGATGATACGTGGAATAATCTAATTGATTAAATTAACTGTTCATAGATGGATTTTTCACACGGATATTGAAATGATATGAAATTTCTTTGGAGTAACTTATGATGGTATAATATATGTATATTCATCAGATAACAAGTATATTGTACAATAGAATGTTTTTGCATAATTTCATGAAATGTAAACAAAAAAATTAGGTAGATTATGCATATGTTTTAGAATTATTGTCAGGATCATGTGTAGGGTTTTAGACAGATACTTTAGTGAATAAGCTGTAAACGTTTATTGATTTAAGTGACTAAGATATGTTTTATTTGATGTCTGTAGTTATTGCCTAATTTGAAAAGCGGCTAATAATGGATTAACTACGCACTTCAATTAGAGTAATCTAGGGTGTGGACCTTAATTTTATTCCTTTCCTGTGAATTATATTTTTGTAGTGACTAATTTTTATTCTTAGAATTAGTATTTCGAAATGATCATTATTATTATTTGGTTAATTTATTATCTGTATATTAACGTGAACTGTGACAAGATGAGTGAATGGACATTTTTGCCAGTGTTCCTAGGTATTTTATGAATGACTGACAAACAATTTCAACCATAACTCTTTTTAGACGTTTTAGAATGAAACTCAAATAACATTTCTATACATGAAGAGTTACTGGAAGAATAATTATTAAATTCCATATTTCACACCATGAATTGACTATAGTTGAGCAATAATTGGAAACCAAGAACCACTGGACGGCAGAGTCATCTTGGTATGGGATTCCTCAGTCAGTGACAGCGTGAAACATGGTACATATGTAAATCAATTCATGTTGCCATAATCCATTGGCACAGAGAGATAAAAACGTCACGCCAAAACCCCAAAATAGTAGAGGTTGTAACAGTATCAGTGGTAATAGGAAAGATTGGGCATTGAAGATACGATTCGAGAAAATAGAAATTAGTGGAATAAAAACGACAAAAAATTACAACCTCAGAATTTGAAGGAAGACGAAGAACGAATGCACCTGGGCAATCTCAAACGATTTTCAGCTATTTCATTCATCTCTAACCGTTGGTTATGATAAACCCTAGCAAAAGGTAGTCTATACCTATTAACACGGCTCAGTTCGATTGTCAGTAATTTTGTGAACTGATGCCACGTTTTATTTTGGTCACAACCAGCTTTCTCCTACACCATAAAGCATCGACCGTCGAGGTAGGAGTTGGCGGACCATATATAACATGTCTCAACCACCTCAGTTGATGAAAACTTACAAACTCTCCAATCGAACTACTATACTTACCTAGTACTCTACTCCTGACATAGCCATTGCTTACTCAGTGGTCCAAAAATACATGACAGACACTTCAAAGGCACCTATGATCAAAACTGAGTAAACTAGGACTATCCTAATGGTCATGTTTCACACCCATAAGGTAGAACGTAGCGAACTGTTGTGCAGTAATTTCATCCTTTATTTAACAGTCAGCCCACGCCACAAGTAACGAGAATTGGTAAGAGTCAATCGAGACTTCTAAATTCGAGATTTCATTGCACACCAGATCATCGGGACTGATAAGACTTCCAAGATAAGTAAAGCAATTGATGCGTCCAACTACTTCAATCCATATCATTCATTCATCACATGACGCAAACCAGTCGCGAAGCGAGACTTTGAAATTAAAAGAGACAGAGCTGCATTCTGTTGGGGCGATCCTGAAAATTTCTTGTAACAGATATGACAAGCTCAGGAAACATTAAGACCCATTTTATCCAATACGCCTTTGACTAGACGTTTTGCTAGAAACATCACGAAAATGAAAAGTCACATGTAGAGTTTCTGATTAGCTGATTACTACACTGCTATTATGTTTAGTAGCATTGCAGAATTTTCAGGAAAACCCAAGGACTTCTAAAATACTATAAAAATCCTATATTTTCTGTACATAAATGAATCTTTGGAGTAAAGTGCTTCTTGTATACTTTGCGCCTTTCCTTTCGTGTTCAAATCGCTGTGTAATTCTAGCTTGAGGGTTACGAGACTAGCTTAGGATCCGGGTATAGCGTTCAATCAGCAAATACTTATCACACCCCAAACATGGTTGCATTATTTTTTAAGGTGGTCAAAAGACTGCATTTTGTTACCGTCTTAATCAAGCAAAACTTTTATTTTTAAACTTAAAGTCAACAAGTGAACGTCTTGGTAGAAAAACAACCCCTGAAAAGTCGGATGAGTGTTATCTCTAAAAGCCTGAATTCTTCACTACTGTAGTATCTCTTGAGGATTGAGCAGACGGCCCAATGATTCACATATCTAACTTCAATTAACTTAAAATACTACATAACTATCTTTCAACGATGTCAGTAATTGTATCGCATCAAGATGGTTGAATATATGCGAAAATTCCATAGCATAAGTTATTTAGCTGATATGCTTAATTGAGACCTAACTATATGTGAAATAAAAAACTTGACGATCGCATAACTTTTTGATACTATAGTTCGGTGAAATTTGTAAAATTAATTAAGAAAAAAAAAACATTAAACACATCATTTCCATACGTACACATCTATATCTGGTAACTTTCGATGAGTCACATTTTCATCTATTTGATATTGAGCAGTTATTTGATCACATGTCATTTTCTCCATATTCAAACAAGCTGTTTTTTCTTTGTCAGAAATATTTTTCAAATTTTCATATTCACATAACTTTGATGTGCACCAGTTAATTGAACATTCTGGACTAGTTATTGCCAAATCTCTTAGAACCTTATAAACACCGCAAACAAAAGGATAATGATAACGAAAACATTACACGGTATACATTTACTATAATAACGCGTTTCTAGTTTTTTCTTTTAATCATATGATTATTTATGTAATTTTAACGACACTTAAAACTTTGAACAAAGAAACAACAGCCGGATCTCATCATGAACTAATACCTTAAATAGAGAATGGAAATTCAAAAGTATATGACAGTTGTTTTTATTTTGTTTTGTATCATTTCAGTGGTGCATGATCATGACTATAGGTGGAACAATCTTGTTGTTTTATGTCTTTAAATCACTGGATCATTGATCTGAAAATTTACCATCTTCAATTTAATTGATTCAGCTAATTTCCTTCATTTCACCGTCACAAAATTTAAATAATTTTTATGCAAAAACTTATTGTGTGGATTTGTTTTTGTTATAATGAAAAGAAGTGTAGTTCTCATACACTACTAAAATAAAAAAGAATTATTATCTTAGCAGATTTGAAATCATTCTATTTCCAGTCAGATTGAGGCATTCACAACACATAGTCGTAATGAGTTGTGGTCAGTCAGTTTCAATAACTAAATCTGAACTCTTTTGAATTTAGGTGGTGTATTGAAAAGACAGCATACCACTTTTAACATATTTTAAGTATCTTTTATGTTGAGGACGTTAGATCCCTTGAACTCATTTGGAAAAGGTCTTAATTTTGTAATTTTATTCCGGAAATTTGAATTTTACGTTTTCGAGCCAAGAGGCGCTTAGTCGGTCAACAGTTTACATTCCCCACTCGGAAATCCCTGATTGTCATTAGTTGACAGAATTTTTAGGACGCTAATTTGTGGCTCTCTCAAAGGTGTTTCTATCAGTGTATAAATAAGCATGATCTGTGTACCTAGTGACCTCGTATTTCTGAGTGCTTATAGAATACATTCTCTACGCGTTCTTAAGACTTCTTGATCTTATTAGCAGGGTCGAGGACAACGGATTACAATAGTCTATCGTATCATTATGTCGTTGACCTACGTTCCGTTTACAGAGTAAGGTGAACTCGTAATAGCCCAAGCATATCAAATTACGGTTATAGAAAATTTAAACCCTTTTCCAGAACTGAACGGTACTTAATGTCCACTGATAGATAAAAACAGAAATTACCATATAATACTGACCAAGGTTGGAATATATTCTTTATGATAATAAATGGGCGTACAGATTGATGTCCCGAACCAATCGATGTTAGACAACATATAAAAACAGGAAGGACTGAATAGCTATTTTATCTAAGTATGAGATAATTCGACAGTGACCATTTGCGATATCGCGACCACAAATTGAGCCCAGGATTCTCAGTCTCGGGCGCGAACGCTTGACCTCTGGATCATTGAACTGAGGTCCAATGATGTACAAGTTGGACTTCAATAAATCTACGATATTGCGTGACCATTTTTCATTGCCTACGACAAGTACCTTCTTCACACACGACACGGTCTTGGGTTTGATTGCAGGTTGTGGATGCGCAGTGATGAGGAGTTCTGTACTTGGACGAAACAAACGTCTAACATTTACAGGTTTTCACTGGTTTTGGTTCGTAATTTCAATGATATCTTTACGATTCAAATATCTTACATAATAAAGTGATATGTTAGTAGCACTTATTTTGAAGAAAAAAAGACTAAATTGAAAAGCTATATTAATGCAAATGACAAAACAATTTGTAAACACTTTTTCGAGTGAAATGGAAAAACGGTCGTATACAGGAGAAACAGTTTACAATGAAATCATTAACCGATCCAAGTTGGACGAACATCGAGAACCTGAAAGCAGTTAACGGCCGTTTTATCCTGGTATAGGACCCTTCAGAGATGCACATCCACGATTCCGGGCCAAAGATTGGTCGCCAACGCGACCGCTTAACCTCGAGATCAATGAGATGGCATCTAACGGTACTAATTACTAACTTCAAACAATCCATGACATTAAGAGACCATCTTCCATTGTCTGTGGTGGATAACCTGCCACACACCTAGATTCAATCAAATCCAACAATCTCTACAATCTCATATTAAGAAGAAACAGTTTTGATAAGTATTACAAACTTACGCCACTTAACCGATCAAGTTGATCAATTGTATTTGATGCTAAACTGTTAGTTATAAATGGAGGCGGATTTACTCTTGGAGGAGGACATGGTGGTGGATCGCGTGTGATCAAGTGTGAATTAGAATCATCAGAATCAACCAATCGTAAATTAGTATTTGTAAGTTCATTCAATTGTTGATTTTCCTGTTTTTCTTTCATATCAACTAGACTAGCATATAAATAAGAAACATCCCAACTATATTTACCAGATAGATCACGTGTAATAATTCTTGTATAAAATTTATCTGAATGAAAAATAATATAAGAATATGATACAGTAAAATATTTGAGAAGTACGTACATGTTGGTATACATATAAAAACAGAAAACAATTCATAATAGTTCCGAATTAAAATAAAAACTAATCGAATTAGTAAACCAACAAAATCACTATAAAGATGAAGTGTCAACTGAAAAATCATAATCTGAAAATGTAAGAAATGTAAAACTTATTTATAACCTACTGAGGAATGAAAGAGTAGTCTTACATCCGAAGAATCGTTCCTCTTTAAAACATACAATCCTATAATTAGTTGATTTTAGAAGCGTTCCTATAATGGAGTTTACGGGGGATCGTAAAACCCTCATAGCTCCTACGATGAACAAATGCTAGCTAGACAGTCTTTGAAAACCAGGAAGCACTACACAGCTGTTTTGTTCTAGTGTGGGACTACTCAACAATGTGCATTCATGACCCCACCCACAGTTAGACCTACGACCTTTGATCTTGCATGCGAGCGCACCACGTTTATACAATTGAGTTGGCATCCAATGGTGTGATACAATCATCTGACATAGACAATGACAAACGGTTGAGCAATATCGCGAATTAACTGTCGTCAGACATGTACAACACTGGATTCTGGTTCAGTGGTCTAGAACTTCGGAGTTAGCACGCAAGAACAAAGGTCCTGGATTCGATCCCCTGTTGTGGGGTCGTGGAGATGGACTGTCGAGTCACATACTAGGGTGAAACAACTATCAAACATTTCCAGGTTTTCAATAGTTATTTAACTAAGATCAATCTGTGATGTGAATTACGAAAATATCATTGCAGTTTAAACTAGCTATTACACATGAAATAGGCACTAAGTGAAATAAAACACAGTACTTATCAAATACAGTAAATTTTAAGTATGTAATTAGTTGAAAGGGTACAATAACAATGAACAGGACGCATTTCGTAAAAGGGATCGATAACGACTACATTCAATCCTAAAATATTCCTGAAGTTTCAACACGCTACAGGGATATCAGCAGAAGGTAACGTTTAGTTTGTAGCTACAAAAATTATTACCTAACAAAATCGAAACTTGAATTACATTTTTCACGGACCCAAATTAACACTGGTAAAAGCGATTAATCATTTGCCCTAACAGAATCAGTATAACGAAAAATCGGACTTACTAGAGCTCTCTGAGGAGTAAAGTACATAAACCATTGACTCATCAGCAAAAACTGTTAAGCTAATTTATATTACTATAAGATTAAAATATTTAATGCCTAATAAATAATAACAACCGGAAGCAAGTTAGGTGTTTAAAGGATTAAACGTAATTGGTCGGAAACCTTACGTTTAGATTCAATGCTTGTTGGCACTGATCAGCAACAGATAAGCTTTTATATGGGATTCAAACATCGATAATAGTTTCACAGTCAGAGATACTAACTACAAGCTACATAGGCCATAATATCATGTCATTTAGAGTAGTTACAAAAATCCCTAATCACTAGAGAGGATAATGATAATGATAATGATAATAATAATAATAATAATAACGATCATACTAGTTACTGCTTTCTGATGAAACAGTGCGAATGATTAACTGGTATCAAATAAGTTAACGAACACATTAATAACAAACAGTCGGATAAACTCAAAATGTATACCTGTTATCAAACTAGACTTTGATGAATCCACCTCGACATCTTTAGAATTTAAATATGATAATGGTAGATAAGAATATGTGGAATTATTGAATTCGACTACTTGTAGTTCAGTATTGTCCTTATCACTACTAACTGTAGTAGATGACACGTTATCATTGATATTTTTCAATTGGACAGGAAGTTTCACAATGGGTAGTGATAGGAATGTCAAAATAATTGAACGATCTAACACAAATATTTGTAAATTATTTTGTTCAAAAATCTCCGCTGTTAATTCGGATAAATCATCCATATTACTATGGTTGTTAGTAGTGAATTGTTTTTGAGCAGATGATATACTATGAGCTAACTGATCATGACGCTCTTGTATGGATGTATTCAGTTGTACACATTGTTTCGACTGAAAAAAGTACATATGTATGTATATATTTTTTCCAAATATTTACATAATGACAAACGTTAGAAAATACTAATGACTGATTCAGTAAACAAAAAAAATGTTTGAAATACGTATATTCAAGCAACAGACTCAATAAATCCCAATGAACTTTGGATGAGGACGAGAATGACTCAGTGACTAATCTAATTCATACAAAACATGCATTCATATTAATTTTGAAGACCAAAGTTTTTTGTTATACGTAGGAAGTCACGTCACCGACTACTCTTACGATGACATCAGCTACTTAAGTAGATCCCAAATATCAAAACTTCCTCATGTAGACTGGGTTTATAATCTTATCCTAGAAGTGTTCAGACACCTGAAGACGATTTTGTTTTATAAGCAGCATTTGTTAATAAGCAACGCGAGAGTTTTAAGTTGCGTTCACACTATTTATTGGAACTGTGGAGCATGACGACTCAACGTTTACGTAAGTATTTAGCCATTAATGCTAATGATCGTCAATCAGAAATAGACTAATGAGAAGGTCAATCGATGGCAAACAGAAGTGACTTAAAGGACAGGTGCATCTCAGTCGATAAGAAATCGATCAATCTCCCACGGATTAGAGCGGAATATATATATATATATATATATATATATATATATATATATACATGAGTATTTGTGCATTTTATTAGGTAGTCCAATACACTTTTTCGCTCAAACAGTCAGTTGGGGGGGTAGCACGTAGCACGTCGTGGTATCAGTGTCAGGTTTTGGACACCGCATTTCACAATAGAACTATATGGATATTACCATTTGCTGATTTGATTTAAAGTTTGAAACGTATTGAATCTACTAAGCATAACAACGTGATCAGTGAATAGAAGGCAGAACCATACTTGATTATCATGAGAGTATGAAAGCGACAAAAAAGATCGAAATAATGAGGTAGGAATAATAAACAGGAAGGCCAAACCGCAGGGTTCATTTGGAAAAAAAAGCAGAACAATATGTATGAAACGACACTGCAATTCAAGATTGAGGGGAAGATAAAGAGTGAATGAATTTGCACCAATGTGAACGATTCTAATATACATTGGCTTTCGAGGTTCGCAGTAGTTAGGCACATTTTACACACGTTAAAATAACTTTGGTCTATGAAGATGCAGTACTTAGTTAGCCGATTCTTCACCTTTGATAAATAACCTAGGTCTAATTTTAACATTGTTAATTCAGTCATTCCACGAAACACCAGTGATGTTTTGAAGACATCCTTGATCAAAAACCTTTAGCTTACGCATGTCTTCTACTTCCATAGACCACATTTCACAACCGTAAAGTAGATCAAAGCGAACTGTTGAGCAGTATACACGCCTTTTGGTTGAGACGGGCATCTAGTCTATGGCACAAGCGTAACAAGTTAACAAATCCCAACCGGGCTTTCTGAATTTGTGCGGAAATTTCGCCAAACGCTACTCCAGAATTCTTAATGTGAATTAAACTAAAACTGACAGCACTCTGGTAATAAATAAGAATTCTACCTGGAAACATGTGAATTCGATTCCGATAATAGCTATTAACTTGTAGTGTTGGTAAGACCTGAACATCGTGATAATCGAATCGGGACATATTAGGGCCGGCAGTTGTTTCTTCAGGATAAATCGTGCACGAAAGGTTGGTTAGAGAAGGTTAAGACTAAAGGCAGTAAACTCATCATCAGAACCAAGTCGTAGGGCCAAATGTACAGGGAGGTGACAAGACTAAGGTGTTTCTTCCAGACAATCAATATGTTTATCGATGTTGTTTTCGCATACCCTACTTTATCTTTATTTTACTAATTTGATCCAGCTCGTTAAATGCAAGGGATAAATACAAACTTAATGAGTAGAGTATATAAATACACTATAATTGTCCTCATTGTTTATTTTAATCACGTGAATCTAATGCTTAGAAAGTATATGATAAGGCTTAGGCAAAAATAAGTTCATAATTTACTGAGATCCATCCGGCCACCACAAAACCCATTACAAAGTATCTGATAGACAGAAAACCTACCATTGGAAACTGGTCTAAATGATTGAGTAAATGACTCATTGCCATTTGTGCTGCCAGTCGTACTGATTCCACTGTACGATTCATATCATCATTATAATGATATGGAATCATAGTATTCTCAGCGTTAGTTACAATCCAAGACTTTGCTGTCATTGTAGATAGATCTAGGTCAGATTTTGGAGCCTATGAAAATCAATAAATAGACATATATCGATGCTACTCAAAAGTTAAATATCATGAAGAAATGAGGTAATAAAGTTGAAAAATAACAGGACCACTAAATTGAAAAGTAGGATATTAAAATATTCTAAAAATTAAGTCAACAATGCAGGATAAAAAAGTCGAGGATGAAATAAGTAAAATATTGTCAGGTTTATATCTTTTTTTTTCATAGTTGAAATCATGAGTCAATTGAAGTTAGACTACCATAGAAAACCTGGAAGCACTGGGACTCCATAGCAGTGCTCATCCACTATCTTTTAAATAGAAAAAAAAACTTTTTGATATTACTAATATAATCAAGTTACATGACTTTTATTGAGCAAAAAGAATGTTCCCTACAAGACAAAAATTTTATGACGTACAAGTAAACTACTAAAATTAGAACACAAAGAAAAACTGCTGTGTAATTGATTTATCAACAAATATGCCATACAGAACATTTTAACTGGAAAAAAAACAGAAAGAGTGAAAATCATATGACAATTGAAATATAATTTAACTAGCTTATAAATCATTTTTATAACCTTAATCCGGAGAATTGAGAATATACATTTTCTTCATAATATACAAACAATGATAATGATGCAAGGCAGAGCTTAGGAACAATTAATACCTTGAAGGAGAACTAGTATATTCTGATCAGGAATGAATAATGCATAGAAAATGTGATTCACAAAATCAGTTGAACGTGAAAGCAAATAGAACTTCGGAAATATCATTAGTAAATTAATACACATTACGATATCCATATATGTCAGGTTCTATTCTGGATAGGACTCACTGTCTAATTATAAAGTTTTATTAAACATAAAATCTATCAAATATCAGTTTTAGAAACAATATCCGTGGTGTACAAACGATCCATTACAACATTTGATTTTCAAATGTCTTCATTTAAGTTATACAAATTGTTGGTGTTTGGTGCAAAATGTGAAAATCTTCAAGTCTTTTGACGGTATATATATAGTCTTAGAGGAATGTAGTTTATAGTCTTTTTTGATTTTGATGGAGTTTCATTCATTGAGTTGGATGGTGTAGTTGGGAAGCTTACATTGTTCCTACGAACAACATCATTAGTATAAACTTTAGGTAGGAGAGAAGTGTTCAAATACCTCAATATATGACTGACAGTTTGTCCTATTGGCCTTGATATAGGTTGGTTATTGTTGTCAAATCGAGAGGCAATCAAAATAAATTTGCAGACAATGACAAGTCAAATGTCAACAATAAACAACCAAGATCGAGATCGATAGGACAAGCTATCAGTTATATGTGGAGAAATTCGAATACCTCACTTCTACCTTAAGTTTATACTGATGATGAACAATGAAAATTTACCGATTAAACTATTCAGCTCAGTAAATCAAACTCTATTAAAATTATTCACCTGGGCAAAAAATATTCTCTATCTTTTGCAATAATTATACGAAGACGTTGATAATTAACAAATCTAGGATGAATTCAACTTCAACAGTGATAATATGAACTTTTTTTTAAAATTAAGGCATTACACACATAACGTTGAAGTATTTTAAAATTCATTCAATCATTTCAATTTAAAAGCTAATGCACTATAGAGTTATTAAACTGTACTGGGAGCATATAACATCAATAGAACCTGTTAAACTTATACATGCATACATTTTATATCATAGAAATAAAAGTAAACACAATGGTTTGATCAGTTGTACAATATGTAAAATATGCTTTAAAAACAAAATAGTGAAATATTATGATGAATAAACTGTCAAATTATCATAACTTACATTGAATAAATTAATATCAATTAACTGTTTACATCTATTAATGTATTCTCTTAAAGGATCTGTAAAGTTCATACTTGATAAAATTTTAGATTGAGGATAATTGGAATTTTGTACTGAAGTTTGTGAATTTGTATTATTCGATATAATAAAGCAGAACACTTCAATTATTATATCTAATAAATTCGATGCCGTTAATAGTTTTAATTCTGCTTTATTTTCAAAATTCTTCATTAATTGATCATACGGTATACGCATAGACCATTCGATAATTGATTGGATAAGACTATGAAAGAACTGTGAAAAAGTTAAATCACGGAAGAAATAAGTGGAAATATGATTAGTATGAAAATTCAATGAGAGTAATGTTTAATCAAAGAAAACAATAAAACATTGGAAGTTGGTTGCGCAATTTCGTGGATTGGTTGAGGTTAGACATTAACACCGTTGAATGCCAGCTTAGTGGTCTATCGGTTAAAGGCTCTGGCTCGAGACTGGTAGGTCCTGGGTTCGAATCTCGAGAGAGCGGGTTCGTGGATGCCCACTGCCGAGGGGTCCCATAATAGGACGAAACGGCCGTCCAGTGCTTCCAGGTTTTCCACGGTGGTCTAGCTTTAATTGACTCATGATCTTAACTATAAAATTACTAAATCTCCACAAAAAAAACCTTGTGAAAACAAAAACAATTGGGCTAGAAGAACAGTTAAACGTTTGAAGCAGAAGATAACACGTTCATCACACCAATCTCATATACCATGACAAAAAGTGATCAAACTTTTAAATCCTCATTAAAAGTAGTAATAGAACGAATTTTAAGAAAATAAGCAATATTCTACGGATTACTGATAGGTCTAATTCTAGAGGACATTTATTTAAAGCAAAGGCAGACGGTTAATACTGTAGTTCGACAAAATGGAGTTATAACATCCTTAAATTGACTGTATTGTTGGGAAACACTGGAATTTGGTAAAAGCCAGGTCCCTATTTATCCAACTGTAAGAATATTCGAATATAAGGAATCTTCTCACTAAATTCTTCCTACTTAACCATTAAGCAGTCAGTGTCTATAACGAACACTACTTAACTCAAAAACACATACTTTTTCGACCTTGGAACTATCCGTTATAATATCCTATACTATTTTATTCGGCATTTCAATCTGATTAGTCGATTTGCACCTCCTTGTATGCATGATTACATACCAGCATTATAAAGTCTCATATTTAGAAGTGAATGATTCTTAAGAAAATCCTTATTAATTATCCAGAGCGATAAAGCGGCGTTAACTAAAGAAAAATACCTTATAGTTTCACGTCACAAAATGATCTTAGTTAGATAACTATTGAAAACCAGAAAGCACTGAACGACTGTGACTACCAAAATTAATCAATGTCAGATGTAAGGCAGATATGCACCCATGGGATCGAGACATGGTTGCAAAATAACACCAATTGAATAAGGTTAGAAGACTAAATGTTTATATAGTTGTTTAGTGATCTGAAGGTTGCATGATCATCGCAAGACCTGAAAATTATAGGTTTGACCCTCAGTGGGATCGAAGATGAGTAGTACTGAGTCACATACCAGAACAAAACAGATCTCCATTTCGTTCTGATTTATAAAGGTAATCTAACTTAGATCAGTTCGTGATGTATACAAGAGTATTAAATAATCCCTATAAACCCCTATATGGGGAAGAAATGTTGTACAGTGAATATATATATATATATATATATATATATATATATATATATCTACTTGACTTACCTGTTTATCAGTTGATGACATACTGTCAAGATCCGTATTGTCCCATGTAGAATATAAAGTCCATGCAAGTGACTACATGAAATAGAAAAGAGAAACAGGTGACCATGTATAGTACTAATATTAGTAAATAAATACCACGTTACTAAGGCTTAAAAACAATCTACTAATTATAGCACACAAATGTAAAAACAACCATGTCACTTAATATTCATTATTTTGAGTAATTATTGAAAAGTGATATAATGCAAACAAATAAACCATTTTATTAATATTTACCAAAATAAAATTCAATACGATGAATGGAAACAACTAGTTACAATCGACGTTCGTATATATTTTCACTTTTTCAAAACGACTAAACTGTTAATCAAACTCACGAGACTTATGAATTTAAGGGTAAGTGATACTGCTTAGGATGTTCAGCATCATAATTTGAGTAAAAAGACACAAAAAAGTAGACTATGACAATTGAATTTTGATTTCCATGAGTTTCCGCTAGCTAGCATTTATTTTGGCATGACATATATATTAGTATAGTTATGGAAGAATATGAAGTGGTAACAATACTTAACCTATGATGTTCGATCATTTGATTAATGTAGTACACTGTATATGTACGATTTCGAGATTGATCACGGTCAATATTATGAACACATTTACTCATATGAAAACCAAGTCTCTTTATTTCCTACTTTAAAACGTAAGAGGCAAAAGAATTGAAAGCAAAAAATAACACCATTTACACGTTAAAATCATATAAAGCATAGGAAAGTTAAAACAATGAACTACTGTGTCAGATTTAGAGTTGTTACTATCAATGTAGTCATTAAATATTTATCCAGACAAACCAACTACAGAAAACGATGACATAAACTGTTTGAGCATTCTTCATTGAAGATACGATAATAAATTGGGCAAAACTTACCAACAACACTAGGGAGGGTAATTTCGCATCACGATATAACAGGAGATGACAGTATTCAGCGAGCGTATTGATCATCTCAACTGCAACGATAGATATGGCCCTATTTTTAAACCGCATCATTCCTAATAAAATTATGATGGATTCAAGAAACAAATCGTCCATTGATTTAAAATTGACGGATGGTCCAGTTTCTGGTTCTCTTGAGAATGAATTCACTAGTTCAATGACACAATAAATTGATAGACCAGTAATAGCCAGGCATCGAACCTCTCCAGATGGATCTGACAAGACAGCTTGTATTAAACTGTGAACCAAATTTGACTGGATTTAAAAAAAAGTCAGTAAAAAAAGGTCAATAGGGAAGTCCATTAGTTGTGGAGAACATGATTAGTTCATTGCAAAATGGACAGTATTGAGAACATTCATCCATAAGGTTAGCTGTACAGTCAGTAGAAATATAAGTTTTGTAGTGAACGCACATCAAACTCTTGGAGCATTCGTCTTGGCAAAAACAATAAACTAATGAGCACAAACACTATTCCCAGATCTTCCGATTACAGCAATAAATTAATGAAAATCAGAAACACAATAAATGTGTTATATATGTACAGATTACACATCCTAAATTCAGACAAGTGAACAATTATTCTAAGCTCAAAAGATAAAAGCCATGGATTGTATGAAATTTTGAAAACAAGTTATTTTGGACAGTGCATGCAGGAATATAGTGTACCAGTTCAGCATCGTAATTTATGGTCGATGCTCATGTGTACTAGTGTAATCTCAGTTTTAGTTAAAAAATTTATCGGAAAAACGATATCACATAAGACGTTAAAATCACTTATTTAGGCATAACATATACATTAGAACAGTTATGCAAGAATATAAAGTGGTAACAATACTTAATGAAATTCGATCATTTGATCAGTGGTAACAGATGCAAAATATAATTATGTGTATCTCAATAGTCTTCAACAGAATAATGATGGTAATTGAAAATCTGGCCGAAAATATAGACAAATACGCTCGAAAACACAAACGAATACCAGATCTAATTATTAATAAGCAGTGTAGAATCTAGTACATATGTATGTCAGTCAAAGTTATCACACCAGATCAGAATATCAATGACGATTTACAATCTTATCAACTAATTTACTATCTTTCTCAACTAGCCCATTCAACTCTCAGACCGCAGTTAACAAATAAATCAACCTAACTGGTAAAATGGGATTGCAATTTTTAATAGTCTCAAGAATTATTCTATCAGGCTTCATTTCTCTCTCTCTCTCGCTTAAGATTAGCTATAGGCTCATAAACTTCGTTACGAGTCGGAAGGAGGTTTATGTTAACCTATTACGCAGATCATCAGCTATAGTAATAACAGATCTAATGAAATAAAACCTATTGATTACTTAATATCACTCATTTATAAGTAAGTGTTTATAAAAAGGGCTTTACGTATATAAGTAAATGAAGAATTAAGAATAAATGTTAATTAATACAACAAGAATGTATAGAAAGCACAATAAGAAAAAGAAGTTGAATCACATGCATCAACCTCATTATCATCACCACTAACTCAATTGAACCAACTTAAAATAGTACTTTAACTACTACTGCTACTACAACTATGTGCATTAAATATTCTTCCCAATTTCACTGTTTTTAGTATAAAATCACAAGATATCGTAGCTTTGACCGTATTATAGTGGACTTATCTATTATTCTCTTATAAATATAGGTTATTTACAAGAATTATGTAAACTCTCTCCCTATATATATATATATATATATATATATATATATATATATATATATATATATATATATATTAGTTTGTTCCCTTGCCTGAATGTAATATATAATAAGTATAAGCAGTTAAAAAAAACTGGGGATACATACCTTTAAATCTATACACAAAATAGTTTTAGCTTTCATCGACATAGGATCAATTGATTCGAGATGATTAAAATGATAAGGATAACAAAGTAGAGATAATATAATGGATGTTGCTTCGGTACGTGGAATCTAGGTTAACAAAATAACAGAGAATCAGATGAAAATTATTAATATTAATAAACGAAAACAAACTTTTAGAAAAAGGTAAACTCATAACTCGTTCAAGATTCTAGAGAAGTTAATAAGAACATGAGGAGCCTGCTGTTATTAAGTGAGCTATTATTGTGGCCTCGGTAATCACATATATTTACTGATGTCAAAACCATTCCAGAATTATATGTATGCACGATTTCTTAGCAAATGCAGCCAGACTCCGCAATACAGATTCCCGTAAGTTTAGATTTTCCTTTTTCATCTCCATCTATTTCTCACTAATAATAGTCGATTGCTGAAGCATTTAGGGTGTGTGAATTAGCTAGTGAATGGGATTGGAAAATGACGATAGTTGATGAAATTACGTAAGTTGATGAGATAGTAAACACGCACAACATATTTACATTCTATTATTATTGAAGGTGGCACAGTTCTGCGACAACAAACTTAAAGTTGAGAAAAACCATCCTGAACCTTTTCCTAATAAATATACTTTTTTTCATCTCACTACGGTTACCAGATGGTTTCACTTTGTTGCGGAAATTTAGAGAGTTATGGCCACACTGTATTGAAGTCAATTTAGGACAATAAAAAAAAACCTTTCCACAAAGGCGAAATTATCATTCATAATTTGATAAAACGAATAAGAATCCGTGTATTCATAAAATTAGGTACTCACTTCTGTGCCAGAGTTAGGATTTGATAAAACAACATTGACATCGCTTAAGAAATCTAATATGAGTAAGTGTGTAGATGGAAGTGAAGACGCAAACAAACGCATATTACATGACCGGATAACTTCGAAGACATAATTCTAAAAACATGAGAGATAAAATATTTGTAAAACATAAAAATGCGTTTAGATTCACAAACGGATATAGTTTATAAACATACTAGGAGACGACCATTTCGACATTGTCACCAACAGTGCTTAGCTATAGTCCATATAATTGCTCATTTAATACACGTACAAATTACACCTTTTTTATAGCCCCTTTTATTCGTATCTTTTATTAGTTCGATCGCCTGATAGAAGAAAAGTGCCTAGAGATATAAAGAAGCTCAAACGAATTCGGGAAGAACATGCACAAATGAAATGATTTATTTGACAAATGACAGTGTGGAAAATAGCTATTTATAGAGCTTTGAACTAACTCCGCCTGTAGCTCCTCTGGGGGTTGCTGCCGGTCCCAAGCCCGGGTAAAGGAGGAGGGTTGGGCATCGGGTTAGCGACCCCATCCCGTAGAAAATCAACTCGCTTAAAAACGCTAACCAGAAAAAATCATTCAAACCATTCAAACTCTGCCCTGGGAGTAGAAGGAATAATTATGACGTCTCATGATGAAAGCCGAGTTCCTTCGGAAGTCATGAGGCCGATGCACCTTTTTACAACCAGAGCGACAATTTTTATAGGTACATGGAATGTCCAAACAATGTGGGAGACCGGAAGAGTCTTCCAAATTGCTGCAGAAATGAGAAAATACAACCTGGAGGTGCTTGGAATCAGTGAAACGCATTGGACGCAGGTTGGACAACAACGACTGTCTTCAGGAGAACTTCTGTTATACTCCGGTCATGAAGAAGAAAATGCCCCACATACACAAGGAGTTGCATTGTTGCTGTCCACAAAAGCACAAAATGCACTTATTAGATGGGAATCTCATGGACCAAGGATCATCAAAGCCTCCTTCAAAACAAAGAGAGAGGGCATTACAATGAACGTCATCCAATGCTATGCGCCGACCAACGACTACGATGAAGAAGCTGAAGACCAATTCTACGATAGGCTGCAGTCGATCTTCGAGAAGTGCCCAACCAAGCACCTGACAATTCTGATGGGAGATCTCAATGCTAAGGTTGGAATGGACAACACTGGATACGAAGATATCATGGAACAACATGGACTGGGAGAAAGGAACGAAAATGGTGAGAGATTTGCAAACCTATGTGCCTTCAATAAACTGGTCATAGGTGGCACCATATTCCCACACAAAAACATACACAAAGCCACTTGGATTTCACCGGATCACACTACACAGAATCAAATCGACCATATCTGCATCAACAAAAATTCAGGAGGACGATGGAGGATGTGAGAACCAGAAGAGGAACTGATATAGCATCCGATCATCATTTGCTGGTCGCCAAGATGAAACTAAAACTTAAGAAGCACTGGACAACGGCGCGGACAACATCACAAAAGTTTAATACGGCCTTTCTTTGAGATGCTGACAAACTCAACAAATTCAACATAGCCCTCAGCAACAGGTTCCAGGCCTTTCATGATCTACTCAATAGAGAGGGAACGACCATGGAGAGCAACTGGAAAGGTTTCAAGGAGGCAATCGTTTCAACATGTCAGGAGGTTCTGGGCCAAAAGAAGCACCATCACAAGGAATGGATCACTGTTGGTACACTGGATAAAATTGAAGAAAGAAGAAACAAGATGGCAGCAATCAATATCAGCCGAACAAGAGCGGAAAAAGCAAAGGCACAAGCCGAATACACAGAGGGAAACAAGCAAGTGAAGAGGAGCATCAGAACCGACAAACGTAAATATGTGGAAGATTTAGCGATGACAGCGGAAAAGGCTGCAAGAGAGGTAAACATGAGACAACTGTATGATACAACAAAGAAAGTTGCTGGAAATTACCGTAAGCCAGAACGACCAGTGAAAAGCAAGGAAGGCAAAGTAATCACCGACATTGAAGAACAACGAAACAGGTGGGTAGAACACTTCAAAGAACTCTTGAATCGACCAGCTCCACTGAACCCACCCAACATCGAAGCAGCACCCACGGACCTCCCAATCGATATTGGCCCACCAACAATTGAAGAGATCAGCATGGCCATTAGACAAGTCAAGAGTGGCAAAGCAGCGGGACCAGACAACATCCCGGCAGAGGCACTGAAAGCAAATGTAACAGCAAATGCCAAGATACTCCACATCCTCTTCAGTAAGATTTGGGACGAAGAACAAGTACCAACAGATTGGAAAAAAGGACTTCTTATCAAAATACCAAAGAAATGTGATCTTAGCAAGTGTGACAACTACAGAGGCATCACTCTTCTCTCAATACCAGGAAAAGTCTTCAACCGAGTATTGTTAAACAGGATGAAGGATTCCGTGGACGCCCAACTTCGAGATCAACAAGCTGGATTTCGTAAAGATAGATCGTGCACAGAACAAATCGCAACTCTACGTATCATTGTGGAACAATCAATCGAATGGAATTCATCACTCTACATCAACTTCATCGACTACGAGAAGGCATTTGATAGCGTGGATAGGACGACACTATGGAAGCTTCTTCGACACTACGGCGTGCCTGAGAAGATAGTCAATATCATACGGAACTCCTATGATGGACTAAACTGCCAAATCGTCCACGGAGGACAACTCACCGACTCGTTTGAAGTAAAGACTGGTGTTAGGCAAGGTTGCTTACTCTCACCCTTTCTCTTTCTCCTGGTCATCGACTGAATCATGAAAACGTCAACAACTGGAGGAAAGCACGGGATACAGTGGACAGGCAGGATGCAGCTTGACGATTTAGACTTCGCGGATGATCTGGCTCTTCTATCACAAACGCAACAACAAATGCAGGAGAAAACGACCAGTGTAGCAGCAGCCTCAGTAGCAGTAGGTCTCAATATAAACAAAGGGAAAAGCAAGACTCTCCGATACAACACAATATGCACCAATCAAATTACACTTGACGGAGAAGCTTTGGAGGATGTGGAAACCTTTACATATCTAGGCAGCATCATTGATGAACACGGTGGATCAGATGCAGATGTGAGGGCGAGGATCGGCAAAGCAAGAGCAGCATACTTACAGCTGAAAAACATCTGGAGAACAAACCAGAAATCAGGAAGAAGCGCTGGACACACATTGAGGAAATCACCCAACTGCGTCACGAGACAAGAACTCACATAGAATCCTGAAGGCCAAAGGAAGAGAGAAAGACCAAAGAACACATTACGCCGAGAAATAGAGACAGACATGAGAAGAATGAACAAGAACTGGATAGAATTAGAAAAGAAGGCCCAGGACAGAGTGGGTTGGAGAATGCTGGTCGGCGGCCTATGCTCCATTGGGAGTAACAGGCGTAAGTAAGTAAGTAAGTAAGTAAGTAAGTAAGTAAGTAAGTAAGTAAGAGCTTTGAACTAAGATTTGAAGAAATCAAGTGGTTGTACGAGTGATAAATTTCCTTCCAATTTCTGATAAATGTAAGGAAAATGACCTTTCACTCATTTTCTAAGTACCTATTCGCGTACATGGCCAACAAGACACACTATAAGTATGAGATCTACTACCTCACCATTCAAAATTCAAGTAGTCGAAGGGGGGCTTAGACTTTTATGACTCAGTGACAGAAATTCGAAGCTACCGCTATAAAGTTACGTGTTGCAGAGAACTAATCTTACAATTTACCATTCGTAGGTCGTTTTGAATATAATGGAAAAAAAATCGATAAATTGCTTTATCATGAATTCATATACAGTTTAAGTGAAACGTTTTATAGAACAACATCAGGTTTAAATCAAAATGAATAGTAATATTGTCAAACTGAATTACCTCTTGTTTTGTAACGCTTATTTGATGAATAAGATGGTAAAAATAAGCAATTAATTCCGGATCAGGACATCCATCATGAGAACGTACAACTATATCACATAGTGTACGCATAGCAATTTTTTTAGCTTCTATAAATTCTTCAGAAAGACTCATTGTCTAGGGAGAAAAAAGACCCGAAGGTAAATCACACATAACCAACCATAGAAAAAAAACACTAACAATGTATGACTTCAGAGTGAAATATATTCGTCAATAATTATTAATAACAATTATTATTGTCATTGAATAAGTTAAAAATAATTTTTAAAGAACGGATACGATTAGTAAACGACTGTATAAAATATAACTACATACTTAAACGTTCTTGCTATTGAGTAATAAAAAGTACCTAATCGTCTGATTCTTCCTATGCTCTTCTACAACTAACATTTAACATTCAAAACTGTTGTATTACCTTTAAAGTAACATTATATTATAATTCAACTAAGTTACAAGGCTTAGAATCGATCTCGATGACCCAAATGCATTCACTTCTAGTCTTACTGAGATGATGAGTTGGGGAATAGTCCCACAGATTTATTCTTTTTTTGGATCATACTGTTTATACCTGATGTTATAATTGTTTTGCTAATAAACGACCAAGCTACTCCTATTGCTTGATATTTTTATACAATGACACTCGACAAGACCCCGAAATCAGAACACGCTGAACAGGAAAGAAATTGTATTCAAGGGTAGGTGAACAGCAATCAAAGGTTAGAAAAACGTTCATATATTTATAGTATATGCATAAGAAGCTTCTAGATGCTTCTCCAATAATCTGCCAGAGCTGATTGGTCAGGAATTAGTCAATTAGCGTGCGCCATCACGATCATGCACATAACATGCCTTAATCCGGTTTATTTTCCGCTAACACTAGATATTCCTTTGCTACCAATGACATTATTGCTACTTCTAGTACTCTAGAATGTATTTTGATAACTTCGTTTAGTCGTGCTGATATGATGTGGGAACTTCGACCAATGTACATATTAGTCAGGTTCTACGTTGTCTATAACACACTAACTGACAATTGACTGACTGAGTAAGAAACTGTACGATATAACAGCTAGGTTGTATGACGTGTCCAGTTCAGGTATATAGCTTAGTATAGAATTTGACCTTATAAGATACTATGATAATACTTTTGTATTTAACGACTACACCAACTATAAAAAGAGAATATGTGAAATCAATACAAATAAACCAAATATAATAACACAAGCAATACAAAAGTTGAAACTGGGAAATATTTCCTAATACACTTACATTAAATAATATTGGTGCTATAAAATTCACAGGTGGCACAAATTGTGGAATTGGTTGTACACATGTTTCAGTTACAGAAGGGACACTTTGATATGCTCTAATTTTCAAAAGACATGAAGTCATTTCATTTAAATAGTTGAATATATCACTCATTGTTGTCGGATTAGTAATTTTATGAAGACTGCCTAGAATACCTAAAAATCGACGCCAACAAATAACAATAGATTCATGAGTCCATCCAAGAGCCGAACCACCAGCAAGAATACAGCGAGGTAGATCTGCTGTGTTAAGTTGATCATTTGATGTATTTGAAGGTAATTTTGAAGTCTCATTAGTAACTAATCAAAAGAGATAACGTAAGAAGTATGTATTTACGTTGGAATTCAAGACATTATTAAAAAAATCCTTTGTGTAAATTCTTAACTACGAATATATATATATATATATATATATATATATATTCTGAAAATAATAATTACAGAATATTATTAGTATAGGGTTGTGCAATCGTTGAGTTTCGTTGAAGTCATGAACCGAACAACGTTAGACTATAATAAAAAACCTAGAAGCACTGGATGGTTATTTCGTGCTGGCATTGAGCTCCTCAGCAGTGGACGTCTACGACCTTGCACGAGGGACTCGAACCTACGACCTTCGGTGACGCACGCGAATGATTAACCTCCAAACCATTGAGCTGGCAACCAACGGTGTTGATATCTAACTGCAACCAATGAACGATATTGCACGACGAAATGCCCGTCCAGTGCTTACAGCTTTTCATTAGTATTCGAACATTGATGGGTTCATAATTTCAGTAAAACAGTATTATTCGAGAGGGTATAAGCAAACACAATGAAGAGTCATAACTTACTGGAAACTTCTTGTGAAGGGGCAGCAGTCAATATATCTTTGCTATTTGGTTCTAAAGTGGAATGTTCACCACTTAGTATATCACATGATCTAGGAATATCTACAAGGTATTAAAACATGCATCAAAATATGCGATTCAAGATATACTTGAATGATATTTTTTAAAATGTTATGATTTATAACATAGAAAATCTTGGAAAACATGCATTGGAAAACAAACTTTTGTATGTTTTAATAAAAAAAGCGATGGCATTTAATGGAGAGAATATAGCAGATGTTGATTCTATACAACTGTATTAATTAGTACAGAACCACAGATTTATAATCTTTAACTTAATCCTGTACACAAAATAACCAACCAACTACAACAACAGTACATATGTATATTTGCAGAATTTCAAAACGACCTATGCAGGCAGATCGACAAAATACAACGCTTATCAGAATATAAGAAAACAAATAAATTATTAGGCAGCTGAATGGAAAGTAATGGGCTGTATGGTGTACCCAAAAATCCACAGAACTAAAAAACTTCATATCCTAACGCAATAATGAACAAATAATTCAACAAATAAGAAACTCATTTGATAGATTGCTAAAATAATTGAGTCTATAAGGAAAAAAGCTAGCTGCAGTTAAATGTAAGGGACACTGTTATAGTGATGAAAAATTTCTGAGCAAAGTATGTAGTCTCTCTGAAAACAAGGTCTTTATTTACAAATATTTTGCTATGAAAAGCTATTACAGTCAAAAATATTTATGTTGCCACTAAGATTGGTTATTTGGAGACCATTATCGAGCGACCACGAAACTCCGATTTGAAAGTCACCATTTCCAATGTAATGAAAAAACTACGATTTTAAAGAGAAATCGATTCCGGAAAATTATTTGACAATTTGTAAAAATTAAATGCTCATTTATTTAAATGATAGCTAACCAAACTAGAAACGGTAAACATTTAGAACCCATACAACAGTCAACAAGGATATTTTAAAAAAGATATTTATTATCTTTAGATTCAAGAGCATTGTGGTTTATTCCAAGCTAGGAATCAATCAATGTAATTACTAGTGTAAATTAAAAATATTTAAGAGAAACTTCATATTTTTTTCAACGCAAGTATACATTTATAAAACCATTGAACGAAAAAATTGAACTGAATTTAGATTTATCGAACTGTGAGTATTTCCTGGTTGTGGTGTTCTAGCTTGCATATGGTAATGACCAGGTTCAGCAAAGAATTTATGGTCTGGAGGCGAAGTATGTCATTTCCCT
This sequence comes from Schistosoma rodhaini, assembly GCA_944470415.2. NCBI lineage: Eukaryota > Metazoa > Platyhelminthes > Trematoda > Strigeidida > Schistosomatidae > Schistosoma > Schistosoma rodhaini. The sequence goes on from OX104037.1 coordinate 35,044,683, forward strand.
TAAACAACCAATGGGGCTCCCACAACGAAAATAGGGAGAGTTGACAAAGGTTGGGTATAAAAACAGTACACTTTACTTATCCACGCGTATCGCCGTCGGTAGGCCGTTATAAATATGAACACAACACAACTAAAAGTAATCATAAAAAAAATGTACATGACCGGCCATAAGCAGTTGTTTCTGGGGGCTGTGGTCATGTTATTAATTTGTCAAGACCACTCCGTAACTCGGTTTTCTCTTCAGTTCCCTCAAGAAGAACCTCCGTTCCATGAAGTAAGAAATGAAAACCACACTTGGCAATTTAGATGTAGGTGAATGATTAACATTCGCTACACTATGCACGACAGACTAGAAAATTCATAACTAAGTGAATTTAATTGTAGGGACTTGATTGTAGTTATCTTTTGGATAACAAGAAAATTTAAGCCGATGATGCTCATCATGAATGACAATTTGTTTTTTTAATTATTTGTAGTCAGCTTAAGAACACAGTTGAAATGTGATGCATTCAAACGCACATAACGCTTTGACGTAATACTAGAACTTAAAACATTTTGAAAATCTCAATTACGAGCGAACGATATAACATATAAATAACTAACATAGCATCAATCTAACCCACTTCAATCCCGCAATATTACTTAAAGAACATATCCTAAATAATATTAATCATCATACAAACAACAAACAATTATTTTTACTTACTTGAAGTACCTACATCAATATTTTCATCGAAATAAGTTCTCACTGGACTCTGAGGTGAATCGAGATCAAACTGTGCAAGACATAAACAGAAAACAAAAATTTATGCAACAATGATGAATGAATAAACTATTCATTACAAATGACAATGTATTGATCACAAAAATATTAATGATAGAAGTGAGATTTATTTGAGCTGTTCATCAATCACAACACTACTTTACACATTTAACAATCACATTACACTTTTTCTCACGAATATAAATTATACAAATATAAGTTAGCACACTGATTGAAAAGTACATCAGCTGACTTGAAATGAAACAATAAACAATGCAAATTGTTATACTAAGTTTTACATTACAACAACAATACATGTGTATTAAGCATGAGATGTTTAGTATAAGAAAAAGCAATAAAATACTTGAATCACACTACAGACTACACAGTAAAGACCAATCTTTGTTACTGTTATAAATTGAATGGAAGAGGTTAGTAATTATTTAAAATGAACAGAATAGTAATCAATACACTAAATATGATGCAATGCAACCTAGCAATTACAGGCGTAATGAAACGAAAAGACGACTACCATGCTTATATAAAATTTTTTAACGAAAACGGCTGAACAAAATTGAGTTTGGAGGTGGTTTATTCTCCAATGAATAAAAGCCTAATTTTTAAGATTCATCAACATTGAAAGTTTGAAGCATGAGTAAATCAGTAGTGATGAATATATATATATATATATATATATATATATATATATATATATACTCCGTTTACTCTTATTACTACTTTACTATCACTGTTGTTAATGTTGTTACCAAACGTACTACTTAGGACATCAGCTGCTTATAATATGAATGAGAATAAATCAAAATAATATTAGGTTATTATTTGATTGTACTCTTTAAATATCGTCGAACTCCAATAAAAAGCTTTCTAAATGGACTGAGATCAACAAATAAGTAAATGAGAAATGAAGAGTAGTCGAATTCAGTACTGAAAAAGACTTTCTAAAGTTTCAGATACGACCAAGTGATGACAAGTACCATTAAGAATAAAGATAAAGTATAAGGAATGTAAAACCTTAATGCTTTAATTTAAAGCTGATCTCAAATTGTGAACTTTGAAACCTAATAATTTTAAGACATATGACTGGAAATGTATTAAACTTTTGAAATCTAGTAATCATAATTTAGTTTTGTAAACTTGTAAGAAACAATAATTTGGTAAATACTTAAGCAAGCATATGCAAGCACTAACAGATCATCATTTTTACCTTTAAATATTCGTTAAGTATTTCTTCCCCTGAAGCACAACTACCTATATTGAAACCATATTTACTCAATGAAAGGGGATCTTCTAAACAGCTAATTGCGAAAATCCTAGAACCCGAAAGATGAACGATTGATGCTCTTTCGGAGAATGTCGGTTGTTTATCATCCGTAGATGATGCCCCCGAATGCCCTGGTATGGCCGAGAGTGAGGAGAGTTCGTTCTCCCTCTCGAAATACTTTAACATGGGCATGCGTCGTATAGCCTCTGCCAGAGAAGTCCTACTCACTGCCTTCTCGTGGCATTACTGTTGTTTACGAAATTGAGAGGACGAAAAGCGAATGTCCGACGCTTTAACCGGGTTAGTGGACACGGCGCATCCAACTAGGGGAATTGGAAAACCATGATTCCAAACCAATGGTGCACATGGGCTTCAGTATCCTGAAAGAACGAATGGCGTATGAACCAATCGTTGGTCACCAGCTACCATGGGACTGCATCTCCTTACGATGCTCCACTGCCTTGTGTATCAGACCTTTAGGTAAAAGGCTCCAGGTGTGCCCCCCTAGGAAAACCACCTGCTTTAGTTTGGGCACCTGAGCAGTATCATAGCCCTCACACAAATTTCATTTGATTTGTGCGGTGCATATGTATCTGGTACCCGTTTGTACCAATATTTATGTGTATAAATATATAAATAAATAATCCGTAGATGATATACTTACAGGATAAGAAAATCTGCCTACAATAGCTGCAGTAGATACGGTTGTGAGCAAATTAAGGGTGTCAGACAAACGGTGATGGTTAGATAACCCAGAATGTAACTGACAATCATAATCATCCCTAGTAAAACGGCTGAATCTCGGGTTACATGAAGACTCTATAGCTTGTAGAGCAAACCGATAATTCTGGGAGTAAAAAGTAGATATATTAAAGTAAGCTTAAGAAATACATACAATATATCTGTCCTACTATATATATATATATATATAATGGTTTTGCTGAACTGCTTTTCAGCAGCTGAAATAAAGAAAATAACGGAATTATACTGAGTATCAACTTGTACTAAGAAACATATAAGATGCAGGGAAATCCAAAATATTTCGTTATAGAGTCACAAATGAACTTATTATTGTCTACGAAAGTATTAAAAACGTATTAAATAAATTACATATTTGTAATATCCCAATGAGTAGAAAAATTAGATTTTCTGACGTTTCGTGACTCAGTGTAAGCCACTTCTTCAGAGAATAAATAACCAAATTCAATTTGGTTATTGTCATTTGGAATCAATTATTGACTTTGTACGGAAGATTAATCGGACATATCGCTCTAGGCTTTCTTTATAATCAGATTTATTTCACCTGTCACACTACTACTCAGACACAAAAACTATCCGAATATATCGAACAGATTAGCACCAAGAAAACAGAGTTTACTATTACAATTATTATGTGAACTAACTTAGTATTGAACACATTGGAACATACTTTTTGAAGTTAACAATAAAAAATGGAAAAACTAGGTCATTACTTCAAAACTGTTTGTACATGAATCATTGCTACTATAATAATAAGACGAATAACTATTATCATTACCAATAAAAGCGTACTTTCGACAAGTAAAATAGAAAAATGGCATTAATGATGAGAAATCTAAATCTAAATGTAAAACAAACTGAAATAAGAAAAAAAAGATTAATTATTACCTTAACAACTTCCAGCGTGATTTCACTTGTTGCACGTCTTACAGATGACATACGTCTACTTTCTGATATCGATGTTTCACTTTTAACTGTTACATTGAATTGCTTTGATTCATTTTGATTTGATAAATCATGAGAGATAGACCGTGAATTATGCAGAGCATGATTACCATATACCTCTGTTAAATCATTACTTGACATCGGTAAATTCGATTCATCATGAGTACCATTAATTGAAGATACCCTAGGAGGGATATAGCTATGTACTACATTACCATTATCATTATTATTATCCAATACATAGTTTTCAGAGGATATAGTATCAAAAGTCCATTTTTCAATGCACTGCATAGTATTATTATCATTTCTTAATGTTTTCAGCTCATTAGAAGTAGCAAATCTTTTTTGCGAATTCTCCTGTGACGATAAATGCAGTTCAATGGGGTCAGTAGTTGACGCTAGATTATCATCATCGAGTGAATTTTGATGAATACTCAAGACCGATAATGCACTAGGATAAGGCACAGGAGGGGACGATAAAACATTTGCTAAATCAGTGCTGATATAAGTAGTAGTCGTAGTAGAAGCAGTAGTAATATTGTCATTATGATAATTCAACGCTGCTTCAGTCAATGATTTCGGTCGAGTTCTAGTAGCTGGATTAGTAGAACCTGTAAACAAATACAAAAATAAACAGATGAGTAAATGCACTTTGCATATATGCAACACCAGACTAATCAATTGTGTAACTAACATGTAATAGATTTGGTGAGAAAAAAGTTGACATTTTGTAAAAAGTTACACGAAACAAGAAGGATCCAAATTGCAGAATACAATGAATTAATGTTGTATTGCGGTGGTTTTTCTTCAACTACATGTATAAGTCAATACGCTTAGTTATTTTTCATTTAATGTGAAATTCAAAAAACGAAGTGTCCATCAATAACGAATGAGTTGTTTGAAAGCTGTAAAAAATTAAGAACTAAAGCTTTTAGGTGGTATTCAAGTTTGCTTGAGGTAGTAGTTCGCCACTTTATTTCTGAATCCTTCACATTAGTTTGTTACAATTCACAAAATTATCTTAAAAATATCTAATAACTAAAACCTAGAGCAACTAAAAGAATCCTGATAAAACTAATCCTTATTTTCATCTCCATCCCAATGAAAACAGTATGTTAAGTCGCTCATTCTTTCATGATCTTAAACTTCCTTTCTGTCATCCATAATCCATTGTTTTTTTTCAATTTCCAGTGATCTTGAGTGCTGCTAGAGGTATGAGGGTGGTTTATACTTCCTGGTTGCCCACACCATGGAAGGGTTCTTCTAGAGGCATCTAGAAAGGAAATTAGGTTGGAGGAAGTTTTAATGACCTGAGAGTTTTACTACAGTTACTTAAGGACAACTTTTTGAGACCGGTTACACACGGTCTTTTTGTGAATAATTTTCGTGTTAGCACTTGTACTTGTTGGGACCTTACCGCGGGAGACGGATATCCTTGGGATAAGGTGAGTTGTGCATTTTTAGGGTTGACCTTTCCTAACTCCACCCCTCCTTGTGCGAAGGCAGAATCACTGTTATGCTGGTTGTCTGAACGAAAAATCTTACTGTCGTCAAACTTCTGTACAGTCAGCAGTACAACTTTGCCCTTGGACCTTGGGGTTTGCTGCTTTTAGTACTATCGCTCTTCAACCGACTTGTCTGGCATGGTAGAAACTTGAGGAACGATTGTTCCAGACAGTATAGCTCGGTTGGTCCATTACGATAAACAAGCCCGACCACAACGTCAATACTAATCAGCCACTATTACAGAACGATTCTTAACAGTTATCAAGTAGATAATTACGTTCACCTTACCACTTTTCATTAGGTCACTATTATATAACTTCCTTTCAATATCTGATTTTCGTAAGCAATTCATGACAAGAGACCACTTTAGCGTTTTTTTTACTTGTCCAACACTATCCTCTTCTACTACATTACTGTTATTAGCAAATACAATTAACTATCAGTATAAATGTACAGCCTGGATAGATGAAATCATCGAAGAGAAAATTTTCTTCATTGAACAGTCTTGATTCTTCAACTTACTCTCTATTGATAGGCAAATTCGTCAATATTTTACTAACTGAAAATAACTAAAATTATTACGTCGAATGTATAACTTAAACAGGGGGAAACAAAATCCAACTTGAATTCATCAGATTTTGCAAATAGTATTGTTTTTGTTCTACCTCTTGGTTTAAAATTTTGAAGAGAACCATTGACAGGAAATAACTATACCATCGAATTTATGCATAATAAAAGCGATAAGTTAGTCAATATCATTTCATTTTACGACTACTGTGGTAAACGAATACTCAGGTGAGAATAACCAATTTGTTGTTTAATGCAAAATAACGGAATGACTTCGAAAATTATAAAAAACCATACAATAAATATATATATATATATATCCTTCATGATTTTTTAAATTTTCAATTCTTTTGTTTCTGTTTTCTTCAGTTCAATTTTTTCAACCTTTTTTACAGGTATTCCAAATCTGATCGATGCTACATACTACTTATATCAGTCAAAACAAGTAGCATGAACCACACTACCACTACTAATAATAAATTCATTAGGTGATCTGAATGCATCATTTATTCAGAATTAAAAAAGGACAACATAATTCATATACGTAATAGTTCCTGATGTTTCTATTTCAGATTCATTTGTTATTGTTTGTTTTCATTTTTTTAGGTAAATTTAGGATATTTTTGCTCATCATCATTGAATTCTTTATCATGATTATGAACATTAGCTTGTGTCCTATAATAGTTGTGCGAATAACGATTATTATTATTATTGTTCAGGCGAAATAATAAATTAAATGGATAGGAAATTATGAGATGATGGTAGGTTTGCCCATTTCACATGTTTATCTAGAACATCTACGCATAATCAATTTATGTAGATCTATATGTGTACATAGAGAATAAAATTATTTTTTTTTGAAAAATAATTTATTCTTTGAATTTAGTTAAAAAGGTAATGAGAAATTTAAGAATAAAAATTTAAAACACTTTACTAAACCATAACTATTTGTAATATGCATGCTTGGAGTTAATTTACATGAACTTTCTACTTAGCTTTTACTATATCTATCTATCTGTCTATCTATTCATATTACATTTTTTATGTGAAAGTACACTTGAACGATAACTAATAGTAGCATAATGTTACATGAAATGTACGAGAAAAAATTTAATTTCTTAATAAGCAAAGATAGATAATGGCTAGCAGTGGAATCCAGGATGTGCGATTCGTCCAGTTTGGGACTCGTCAGCTGGATTTACCTGCATCTCAGAGTTGATGTTCACTCTGGGACTCGATCCCAGTACCTTTCGCTTCAAACGCCATCGCGTTATCTACTCAGCTATTGAGTCCTGATAGCATATATGCCAAAAAGAGACTGGCCAGTTGCAGTCCTAAACCTCAATGGGAAGATTCAAACAAGTAAAACAAAGTGAATTTAATTTCTTAATGTTTTGCATAACTAGCTGTTATTTTGAAATACAAATAAAATAGAAATGTGTAGATGGCACAAATTGAAAATACCTGCTAAACGCTTAATTCGAGGTCCTTTCTTTTCTTGAGGTAAATCTGATAAATCTACACCGTATACCAATTTAGACATTGTACATGTTAACATTCGCATAACTTTCTATAGGATAATAATAAGAAGAAGAGAGAAAAAGAGAAAAAAGATATCGAAACCAAAATAATCAAAGACAATATGACAACCTCTCAACTTCGCTAATAATCTTTTTTTAAATACTTCAGTAGGTCGATGCTCGAATATATCATAATTCATATATATGAACTTGTTGCGGTTGGCCTAAATGAATAATCTTGTGATTTTTTGAACTTTTCGCAGCAACCAGTATTATTTTGAACTTTACTGTCTTAGTGTTATGGTGCTACTTGCAATATGACAACACCGCTTAGCCCGCATTTATGCGCGAAGGTTGTCATTCTCTGTAAAATGCTATATGCCCTATGATATTTACTTCGATAATTACCATTCCTTTAAACATGAAAGCTATTTTGAAAGTTTTGTCATTCCTCTTTTCATCCGCGTCGATTTATCATGATTGATGTGTTCTGCATAGTTGCGTATTTTATTATCATTGTCAACCTAAGACACTATTATTGATTGCATTTTCATTTTCGTAGTGCTCAACTACATACACATAACTCTGTACACTAACACTAATGTGCATGTCATATCGCGTAATATACATACATCTATTAGCAAAAACTTTTTGTTCCGCAAAATACTATTACATATTTATTTTTGTGCTTTCTTTGTGTTTATTTTTGTAGGCATGTAATCTTCTTTTCCTCGATTTGCTTGCCATACCAGTGTGTTACCTCCGAACACTCCACGGGGAGCTATGTGGAGATAGTTAAAATAGATTTATTTTGTAATTGGTTTTCGCCATTATTTGCATTTCATTGATTTCCATAATTTGTACAATTACAATCACTGACTAAATTTTTTGTTTATAAAAACATGACCTTTGACCTTCCATTCCATTTTTGAGCATTCCGTAGCGTGACACAACGATTCTCCTTTACAAATATACTGCTGCACATATATGCTTCTTGTTCTCAAATATCCGCTGTTAGGATAACAGAACTCTAGCACATTTGTTGTCTATGTTTACAGATCACAGTAATATCCTCATTACATGCTTTATGTGGATAAACATCTCGGATAATAGCAATCATAGTTAGAATTACTAACAACTTATAATTGTGGATTACAAGACCAAAAGAAACTCAAACACGCCTACTCCTGGCAACTTATATGATAGTGTAAATCCGCTTTCATATTACAGTTTTCTCCAAAAACAACTTCACTTAAGAGATGGACAACACTTCAGTTATAAAAAAAGGCTAATAAAAATGTCTTGAAATACCTTAATCTAACATGAATATCTTATATTAGGACGAAAGCTACTAAACATCGCACACCTCTTCAATAAAATACTCAAGTTTTATATGAATACATTAAGTGAGCTGGTGCACAGATCTAGACACGCGGTGTTTTGTATGAAAACTATTCAGCCTTCAACTTACAATACAAATTCATACGACGGTATACTAACATGAAAAGATGCAATGCCATGGTAACTGATGACTAAATCAGGTTTATGTGGCCTTCTTTCACCTAAGATCCTATAGCGCATGTTTATCACTAGTTCGTTTGAAACCATAGTTTTTAAAACTCACTAAGTGAACCCTCTTCCTACCAACATTTTATGCCCTCTCATTTAGATGGACACACCCTAGTCACGTGGAAGGACTGCATAAGACAATTCTGTAAGAGGTAGAATCTCCTCCATTCTTGTCTGTACTAGAAAACCAAAGAATAATACGACAGTTACAGATCAATTAGATGCCTTTCTTTAGTCTGTTACCCTTCGCAAAGGAGCATAAACCCACCAGGATTCTTCATCAAACTCTGTCCTAGGTACTCCTTCCCAGTTTTTTCCAATTGCTATTGAGATACTGAATTGAAAATGATACAAACAGTATATATAAATTAGGGATTTCTACTATTATGCAACATACTTTCCATTCGATTATCAGTGATGGCCAATGACTTAACTGAGAATAAATATTCAAACACTGGTCCCATGGCTCTGAAGATATTGTCGAAAATAGAGATGCACGTAATAAAGCACCATTTAAAGTCTACAAAAAAGGAAATAGATTTGTAGGCTCTAATTCTACGATATAAACCAAAATAAAAGATATAACCAAATATAAGTTGAAGAAAGCTCACTAGGACTACTCCTACAAGTAAGCATTGAAACGAAGACAATGGTACAATATTTATGGAGCCAACAAAACGTGATGATGGCACTTTTACAAAAACCCTGTTTAACATGTGGCTATAGATTTTACGTCGTTCCTGTATACCTATGAATAGTCACCCTCGAAAATGATACAGTTTGGTTAATGAACATATAACAGTGCATCTAATATTCTCTACAGATGAATACACGAAAGAATAGTGTAGTAGATCTATAACGAGGTCTTCTGCACATACTCTACAAGCCATACTTGTAAGAAATGGCAACGTAACGTGTGGTACCTGTTTATTCTAATGCATCAGTACCCTTGATATAATAAGAAGTGGGGGAAGGTTACAATACATCTCAATACCGACATTTAATCCATTTGACGCTTTTCATTCGAAAAATCAATATCACGAAAAGAATCAGTATAGGGTTGGGGAGATTTCTCGGTTTCTGGGTTCTATTACCGCGAGCAGGGTCGTGGACGAGCACTGCTGAGGAGTTCCATACTAAGACGAAATGGTTGTTCAGTCCTTACAGGATCTCAATCGTGGTCTAACATTGATCGGTTCACGCTTTGAAGAAGAGAATGTCAAGTACTTTGAGAGAGGTAAGTAGGCAGTTTGAGAAGCTAGATCTCAGGTGAAGTGAATATGGAGGAAATAAAAATTCCTCATTAGTTGGATTATTAGTTTGATTTCCGTATCATATATCAACTAGTTTGAACTATTAGGTAAGATTTAACAGATATGCTTACATGCACCACATAGATTTCTAAGTATTAACAGAAACATATGGGGAAAATAAGGTCAACAAAGTAATCGTAAATTTAACATGTCGCAAAAATATAAGACTTTAAACTTCCTCACAAAAGGAGCACAAATTTTATAGTACAATATAAACAGCTATTAAGATATCCTACCTGAAAAAGATTCTGTGTAAGTTTATTGTTTGACAACCATTTGTAGTTCTGCACATTACTTGGCGAAGTATTAACCATTGTTTTGCGCATTATATCCATTAGGATGGACAATAATTTAGACCTAAAATAAGAAAATAAAGTAAAATAAAAGGATGATTATACTCATGAAGAATCGACTTTTAATACGGGGCTATGTAGATCATTGAAAAAACAAAGGATCATAATGAAAGAAACTCAACTGGAAATCAAACACCAGGCTAATAAGATTTAAACTATTTTAAACGAAGAATTTTTGAAAACACCAATGATCTATGAATAGAGAGATCCAATCGAAGAGATGTTTGGAGAATTCACAGTTAAGGATGTGAATGACACAAACAGATAAAACCTAACTGCAAAATCCCATAGCAGCTTCCTTGGGAAACTTAATTTGTGATTTGACTCAATTTACTAGCGGCACAGAAAACTCCTGTTTGTAAGCTTTAGGCTTCATATCAAAAGATGATTACTTGAAAATCACTTGCATCAAATGGTAGTAGGGTTACCGTTGGATTGAAAGTCTGTGTACATGACTGATACAATACGCTTCAAGAAAGTGAAAGTGATAGTTTAGTGTTCAAACCATTACAGGCTGGTTAAGTATCGGTGTTGATTGGCATGAGTAGTCTACAATTAGTCATATCGTTTAATGATGTATGACATGAAATAAAATCTTTAATATGTTTGAGATGTTGGACATAAGACAAAATATTCATATTTTGTTAGAATATTACCGCCTTAATAGTTATTTGAACTGACCAACTACACAATTAGGCGTTTAAACATACTTCTAAGGTTGTTAACTGAGGGATATATTTCTGTTGCGTTGCAGTGTTTTCTAACATAACCAACATGTGATTAAACAACTGATCCTGTTTACGACAAACGTACGAGAACATAAAAAAGTAACAATTTGTTTCTTTTTTTTCAGACGTAAAATGTAACCATAACAACTTTTTGAAAGTTTATATTGTATACTTACCAGGTCTCTGAAGTTAACTCATTACTGTTACTAGCAAACTGAAAAATCTGTAACACCAAACGGCATAAATCAATTTGATATTTTGTATAATCGGTTCCACTTGTACTTATTCTGTTTGTATTTTGTGATTCCGATAAGTTAGGATTTAAACTACTAGCATAAAATATATTGGCTATATTTTCCAGCATAATCTACAAAGTGTATAGGTGTGTTATACAACGATAAACAAACAAAAAAAATAATTCGAACAAATAAATTATATTAGAAAAAATGAACAAAAATTCACTGAGTGATGATTAGAGAAAAAGATGCAAAAAGGTTAGTAAAACAGGTGTGTTTGTGTTTCCGAAATATTTTTCAAAATTACATAATATAACAGACAACTCATACAACTTAATTGAATATTTTCGCAGATAATCAATATAAAAAGTGTACAGTATGAATAAGTTCTAAAAATATATATCATTGAGTAGTTTAGTAAGTGATTAGTAAATGAACAAACAAATTTGGACAACGATGGCATTAAGGTAAAAGGGATAGTAATTGTGCTGATTAATTATTTTTATCCGAAGTATTGGATGCACCTAAGAACAGTAAATGGTGATTAGACAAGAAATAAAGTCCTTTCATATTACAAGATTTCAACTTAATTATGGAAGTATTATATATATATATATGTATATATATATATATATACATGGCCACGCGTATACAACCATTACTAGGGCAGTCCTAATCACTGCATTCTCGCTCCACGGGTGTTATTCACGAAATTGAAATGACGAAAAGCAAATGTCCGGCGCTCGAACCGGGTTGGTGGATATGGAGGATCCACCTAGGGGAGTTGAAAAACTTTGAATCTAAATAAATGGTGCACATGGACTCCAGTATCCTGAGGGAACAAAAGGTGTATGAACCTCTTGTTGGTCACTGGCTACCATGGAACTGAATCTCATAAAGTTGTTTTACTGTCTTGTGGATTAGACCTATAGATAAAAGGCTCGGGGTATAACCCCCCTGAGAAAACCATCTGCTTCGGTCTGGGAATTCGGGCAGTATCACAGCCGTCACACATATCAATGATAACTGCTACTGGCCTCATTGTTAATGTGTGGCGCATACGTATTTGGTGCTCCCTTGTACCAATGTTTGTGTGTTCAAATTACATATATATATCACCCTTAGACTACAACGACTTCAAATATAGATTATCGTTATTAGTCACTGCAAACACTGACAAGCGTACAAATACAAATAATATAAATATGCAAGCATTCACCACAGAATACAGAACAGAACCTCATGAGAATGGTCAAACGTTGCGTAGATTATTCAAAAAACAGTTCATACGACTAATAAACGGTAGGGAAAACATCATACTCGGCTTTTGCGGTTTTGTATAAAAACTTTCAAGGGCGTATACTTAGGTTTGTCGGGGTCATGGACATACAGAAATTCAAACCCCTTTTGTATTCAAAAAACAGTCTGTTCCCGCGCTGAACCATCTCTGGCAAAACTGTTTTATTATCCAGGGTGATGAACTTTATATTGCTTTCAACGTTATCTTCTTTATTATCTTTCATTTTACGTTCCATTTGTATAGTTGACCTTCTAACTTTTGATGTATAAATAACCTTAACAAGCATATGTGTGATCAAATTGTTCGAAAAGTATTGCGCTAATATATGATATAGTTCTGATAATCTTCGTCTTCTTATTACACTATTCAAACCACATTTACCGTTTGAAACTGGTTCTCAACTGAAAGAACAGTTTGCTAATGAAGTATCACACCACCTTGATTTCAAATTATCGACAATCTTTTTGTGTAGTCCGATCTTACAGGGTAATCATATAAAAAATAAGACAGTAGTTAGTGCGTGTGATTTCAGTATTGACGAAAATCAGCTAAGGATCATTAGGAAAACAGAAGTTTTCACATTTTGATGAGGGAAATCTTTCTAAAGGTTACAATAAATACCAGATCTTGTATTAGATCAAAACTTCTCAATCACTACCCGATAGATGAAATCTTGAAATACTCATTTCAAACTAATGTATATACAATAATGTCATTGAACTTGAAGAAATATAATAATTTTATCATTTAAAGCAATCAATAATTTACAGAGAGGTCAGCACATTATATAAATTTAAGAAATTAATTAAATATATTTTATATATGGTAAAATAACTTGAAAGGTTTTTCAAGCAAATAGAATTAAAACATTATTATTACATGAAAATGGATATGAATAAATTAATTGTGTGCAAAACTTGGTTGCATCCTTAATACAGGTCGCAACATTAAGTAAATCGGTTGAACAAACATACGAAATCAATAATCATTATTGATCACTGAGATCTGCATGTAAATGTAACTAGAAATGGGTAAGCAAATAAGTAAGCAAGACAAAATAAACAATAAATAATATTATTCTAAAGTAACTAGTGAACAATGAAGCTTGTTAGTTAATTATTTAAATGTTAATGACGCTAAAGCTAACCTGAATTGTATTCTGTAAACAACCTTTCAATTCTTCTGGATCATTGATGCCAACATCATCCTTAGATTTAGTTTCATCAATAGGAAAATCTTCAATTTGTGACTGTTGAATTTGTTTAAGATCATTCATACGGCCATTCATTTTGAGCATTTGACTGTGTTCTATTGAAGATACGTTTACTTGTGATTTTGCTGACTGAGAGTTTACGCAAGAAGAAAAATTTTTTTACATTTACATGATTGGAAAAGTTTATTTTTTTATGAACGGCATTTGACAACTATATAATTAAAGTAATATTTGCATACTTAGCGAAAGTAAAATTTAAAACAAGTATTTCTTACTTACAGTATTGCATAGTATAAACTGTACAATAATAATGTCATATAAAGCCATATACAACTTAAATTTAAGTAAAACACCAGTGTATATAAAGTCATTCTGGGGAGCAAACGATAAGGAAATAATTCAAAATATCACTTATTCAATCTAGAAGGTGTCATAATGAAGCTAAACAAGGTAATGAAATACAGTCAACTTAGTGAAACTTTATTTAGGTAGCAATAAATGAGCAAACGATATGCATGTATGACGTTTACTCGACAAAAGCCGTTTACGTCACCTATCACGACTTAATTTTGTTTACGCAAATTTGAATCTCCTATCCTACCTGCAGCCAACTTACCACCTTTAAAATATTGTCATTTATGATGCAGTAAAAGTTACCTTTATATTAGTTGTTCAACTTGTTATATTAGAAACTGTGTTAGGAGGAAGATAACACTGCGAAATGACTCTTAGTTTACTATATTGTGATAGTTACTAAGTATTAGCTTAATGAAAAAATGGAAATTTAACAAACGGGATAAAAGTTTGCCATTTATTTAACCTAGTATTCCTAGGAATGAAAACCACAGTCAGTTTCTAAGACAGAACATTTTTGAGTACTTTTACAGTAGGTTAGTGTTCTTAGCAGCCAAAGCGAACAGGGAAGATTCAAACAAACAATACTGAATGATTTTACACTTCACCCCATCGCACAAGCAAGTGGCTATCAGAACTCAGTGGCCGAGTGGATAACGCGATGGCGTTTGAAGCGAAAGGTACTGGGTTCGAGTCCCAGAGTGAACATCAACTCTGAGATGCAGGTACATCCGGTTGACGAGTTCCAAACAGGACGAATCGCGCGTCCTGGATTCCACTGCTAGCCACCATCCATCTTTGCTTACCAAAGCTAACAGTGTTTTTTTAATTCCATTATGATGATTCTTTTAATGTCATGCTTAGTATGGACGAACAGCTGAACACTAATTAATGAATATATTTGAGATAAAATCAACTTATCTATTATGCTTTTAAAAGTTAGAGAAAACAAATATCAAACTGTTTAAAAAGAGGTAGATCAACAAATTCGAAACTAACCGGAGAAATACTTTTTACTGGACTATCTGAAGCTTGCATAAAAATTGGGCGATTGTGTTTGTTCTAAATTTGAATAACACAAAGTAATAACAGTAGTTAGTCATTATGGGCAAAGACTATTATATTCATTACTAGCTAAAATGGAACTACATACAACCACCTTTAACAATTTAAGACAAAATATTAATGAAATCAGTAATTCACTGAATAATAATGACATGTGTTAATGGTTATATATATATATATATATATATATATTCTTAATTTCCTCTTCAGTTAGGTGCTGGTTTTTCTTCTCCCACAGAAGGCTGCTGCTCATGGTATCCGACCAAAGGACATTGAGTATGTTGCGTAGACAATTGTTCACAAATACTTGTACGTTTTTAATGATGGTCGTAATAGTTCTCCATGTTTCAGCTCCGTACAGTATGACTAACTATCATGACGTTTGTATTGAAGATTGTGACTTCGATATTGGTTGACAGTGGTTTTGAGTTCTTTATGTTATCCAACTGTGGTATAACAACCTTCGCTTTGCCAATCGTCGCCTCTACATCCGCATCAGATCCTCCTTGTATATCAAGGATGCTTCCCAGGGACGTGGATATTTCCACATCTTCCAGAGTTTCTCTATCGAGCGCGATTAGCTTGGCGTTCATCGTGTTGTATTTGAGAAACTTGCTTTTTTCCTTTGTGTATGTTGAGGTTTATTGATGCAGAGGCTGTTGCTACATTTATTGTCTTCATCTGTATTTGTTCGTGTGTATGGGATAGGAGGGCTAAGTCACCTGCGAACTCCAAATCGTCTAATTGATTCCGTCGTATGAGTTCTGGATAATGTGGACAATTTTCTCAGGGACTCCAAGTGTCGAGGAAGTTTTCATAATGTTCTCCTGTCCACACTGTCAAACGCCTTCTTATAGTGAAGTTGATGTATAGTGACGACTTTCATGGTGATTCACAGTGTCGCAATTCGGTCTGTGCACGATCGTCCCTTACGGGATCCCGAAGTTGGGTGTCTACTGTGTCTTTCATCCCCTTAAGCAACACTCTATTGAAAAATTTTCCAGAAACTGACGACAGTATGATGCCTCTGTAATTCTCACATTCTCCCAGATCTCCTTTCTTTGGTATCCTGATGAGGTATCCCTCTTTCCAGTTACTTCAATGCCTGACTTCAGTGCTTCAGCTGATATATTGTCAGATCCTGCTGTCTTCCCATTCTTGATTTGTCTGATAGCCATCTTGATTTCCTCGGTCGTTGGTGGAGTGACAGATGTAGGAAGGTCTATGTGTGCTGCTTCGATGTCCGGTGGATTCAACAGAGCTGGCTTATTCAGCAGTTCCTCGAAGTATTCTGCCCATCTCTTCCTCTGTTCTTGAGTCTCCGTGATTGTCTTTCTTTTTTGTCCTCGACTAGTCTCTCCGGTTTACAATTACAATTAAAACGCTAACCAGAAAAAATAATTGTAAACGGTAATAAGAATTTTAAATTCAACTTAGTATTGCTTGTTTGAATCTTCCCATCGATTTGTTAGGACTCAGTGGCCGAGTGGATAACGCGATGGCGTTTGAAGCGAGGGTACTGGGTTCGAATCCCAGAGTGAACATCAACTCTGAGATGCAGGTACATCCAGCTCACGAGTCCCAAATAGGACGAAACGCGCGTACTGGATTCCACTGCTAGCCACTATCCATCTCTGCTAACTATGCTTGTGAATTAAGGTATGTCGAGGCAATACGCACAGTATGCACATATGCCAATTAGAGGTAATAAGAATTTATTTTATTTTGTGAAATAAACCAGGATAGCTAGTCTCATTCTCAAAGTGATGAGAATGAAAGTGTAAATACTTGTTATGATTCATTAAAATCGGTACAGTGTACTACGATTATTCAGTAAATGTAGGACACTATGAAGACCATATAGAGACCTGGATTATTTCAATATGACACACCATTTTGCATCTAAGTACGCTGAGACAATTTATGGAATGGTAAATCTTATAATTCTAATACATGGCTTTTTGTCAAATAAGTTGTAAAACTAACATCTCTTTCATGGAAGTCTGATATTAGAAAAAGCACTGAGCTGAAAGATATAGCATAGAAATATGACTGAAGATGAGTGCAAGAAATGGAAAGTTAAAAATGAATGGAGTTAATACAAGTAATTACAGGATAAATAATTACAACTTTAGGATTTAAAAAATTGTACGTAATTAAAATCCAGTTGCAGTGTTTTGCTATGGTTTCATTACATCATACTCTGTAACTTGCTTTAAATCTCTACAAGCCTTGTGAATCCTAGCACAGGGGTGTTATTCTATCTGAGTGACACAAATAGTTCAAAACTACCACCGTCAGCCTTGATTTACGGTTCCTTGATCAACATTCGTTTGTGTATATTGCTAATAGGATCGAATCTAATCTTCATTTTTCCGTACATAAACACCAATCAGTTATCAAAGGCCATAGTATATTTCCACTTATACCAATACATTTAGACAACTGTGGATGTGCGTTCGATTAAGGAAGCGTTTAAATCTTAAAAAGAGGCATTATAAAGAAGACAAGAGAATCTCTAGGAGCTCGGTACTCAAGTTATTTAGCAAGCAATATACATATTTATTCGATTTATCAATCAACTAGAGAAATCAAAAGCAACTATAAGCCCAAGAATTAGGTCGGAGAAAAAGGTAACCGATATGACTATGGGAACAATGACAAAACAAGTCTTAACAACAACCAAACAAACTCAAATTTAACAGAAAAAACTGCTGATCACTTGTGAAGACATTTTCATAGGTTATTACATCTGTATGAAGTTGGCACATATGGTGCTGCTTAAAAAGACAACGACAGCTTACAGACTAAACTACAAAGATCAAAGAATGCATTTTGAACATAAAGATAGAATCCGAAAAATAGAAACAACAATTTAACGATTAGACTTCAGGTTAATCTCAATTTATGGTTCGCGAGGACAGTTCTTAGTTATCTAAATTAATTGATAGTATATAATGAACGGATCACATAAAACTGATGCTAACTAAAAGTGAATCATTTTTTTACCACATATAAACTAAGTTTTAAAGTACTTGAAAATACCTCCAGGAGTTCGAAAATGTGACAAAAATTTATAATCTTGGAAACACTTACTTCCAACCACGAACCATAAACTGTAACGATAAAGAAAAGAGCTTTGTGACATTCCAAAGGAAGAAGCAATGCCTGATGTAAAATGTCCTGTACCAAATTAATATTTTGTCTACATCCATATAACACTTCATGAACCATAGAAACCTGAAGAATAAAATTATTTGTAAATACGTTTAAACTGATTATTAAACAATCAGAAAGCACTTATACGACTTTCAATCATAATATTATGAATTATTTGTTTCCTGGAGCTAAATAATTGCAAGAGCAGATTAATCTTCAAATTACATAAATCAATCCAATAGTAAGCAATGGGTCCAGTATTTAATTATAATTCAAAAATATTAATTTATAGAAAATAATATGTAGGATATAAAATTATTTTCATCTAGATAGTACCTATCGAAAATAGATTCAAGTACTCTCATAGTTTCAATAAAAGTTGAACAATTTTATTCGGGACGGTTGCATATACACAACAAAGTAATGCTATGAATTCAATCAATACTAAGAAGTATAACTGTTTGCTTTAATCAATGATATGAGGACTGATACCATTAATTGTGTACAACTACCATTACTTCAAATGATTAACTTACTATTTAGTGTTCAAAACCTATGAATTCTTCAGCTCCCATACCCTAGTAAAAAGATTATCTTTATTATACCTACAAACAGCTGAGTTTCTACGACACATAAAACCTTAAGTAAGAAGCGTCCTAGACTGCCTATGATGAGCCAGTGAACGAAATAGATATACGCGAGGGCGTGGTAACCGTCAGTGATAGTTTAATCACATCCTAAGTAAAAAAAAATACCAATGAACTGTTGGAGTTATCGGTAGGACAAAACCAGAGAGAGATCTACTTATTACGTAGCTTGGACACTAAAAAATTTGCAGCCGGATAGCAAAAAGATTCTGAATAAGGTAAATTCATCCAATCGAATTACTCACCACCAAATGTTAACACGTTCTAATTAAAATGTTTACTTACGACTTTTTCATCGTAATTAAAGAATGGTTCAGTGAAAATAAATTTTTGTGGAAGTGGAGATGTTTGGACAGTGGAAGGAATTACAGCAGTATCTTTGACCGAATAACTGTTTAGTTTAGGAGAGAGGTTCGAAGCAGCCAGGTTAGTTGGTTCCTGAACAAAGTTCTCGTCACCATTTCGCAGATAAATTGGTACTTGAACAGGTGGAGAACTCGAAAGTTTGGCGTAACTGATAGCCTTTGAATATGATCCAGATTCGAATTCACCATGTCCAGGACAACCTATGAATGAGCGGAAATGTCGAGAGAGAAGAAAGTCGTTCGGATCACCATGTGTATCCCATGGGAAACTGCCAGCCAGGTTAAAAGATGGGCCAGTAGTACCTGCTACAGAACCATGGATAGTAAAATTTGAATCGAAGCCACCGTCCGAAGAGCTAAACAAAAAAACATCTTGTTTAATAAGTTTTACAAACTGCATAGCATATGCTTCGCAAAAAACTGATGAGTGAAAGTGAGAAAGTTCATAATCCTTTAACATTACTCATTATGTAAATACCACGGCTTTATTCACACATTTTCAACTTGAAAAGGCGAACTATACACATAACCCCGAAACAGCAAGAACTCACATAGCATGACTTGATTCCCGTGGACCAGTATATACAAAAGTTGCCAACCAGCAGGCGAATTCTAACTGATAGTATGAAAGACGTGATGGATGGATTGGGTAATCCTGTAAAATATTTGAAGTTAATGGGACTGTGTTGTTCACTTGGGATGAAGTCGAGGGCGAATATATTGAGTATAAAGGAGATAAACTGTACAATAAATAGGAATAAAGAAATCAACAAAAACATCACTCTTAAACCAAACAAGAATGAGTTTATAATATGGATAGTTCGTAAAAACACATTCCACAGCCACACCGTTCATGATTAAAAAATGGTCTCTGGATTGAAGCATTCATACAATTAACCTAAGAACAAAGCATTTGGCTAAACTAATCTACTTCAGCATTCACATTGGTATCTGTGAAATTAGTTGAGACCTTAACAATGAAATTTAGGGTTTTAGATTTATCAAAAGTATATCTCTCCTTAGAATCATAGCTTATCAATTGGTTCTTCAAATTACAGTAGATAAAGTGGAAGTTGAAACAATAAATAAGTTAGACATCAAAAACTTGTTATTTGTCATCAATTACACCTTATCCAGATTTTTCAACCTGTGTAGACCCTATCCTACCAACAAAGCCATGAATTACGTGGAATATTGCTCTCCTCCTACACAACAAACAGTAACAGACAGAAAACAAAAAGTTCAATGAAGCAACAGAACTTTTCAAGAATCTTTTCAATAGTTTAGCCTATGAGAGGGACAGGGTATATACAGAAATATTGATTAGAGGACAAGTCATGTAGTTTTATACATAAACTACGGAAATTAGAATATATTCATGGCTATACAACGTGGTTCGTTACTAATAGGTATCATCTCTGTCTTATTTTATTTGTTTAAACACATAAATATTGGTACAGAGAGGCCCTGAATGCATATGCGCCACACAAGTAATCTCTGAACCTTTTTTACATTTACTTCAGTTTAAGCAGTCTGGCAGTATTACTAATTTACAAACAAGACGTGACTCAAAGTCGAGCACACCAACGCACTCGGTTAGTTGCATTTGGATATGTGTGGGCCGTTTGTTTATTTACGTCTTAATATGAAAATACAAGAAAACAAACAAGCCTTTTAATATTTTGAGATAAATACCGAAACGTACGAAGTTCTACGTTGTGACTGACTGACTGAAATACCGAAACTATGAACTAATTGAACCTAGGCTATTAACAAGACAAAAACATTACGTGGTTAGTTTCAGTAATTGAAAACAGAAATCCAGAACGAGAAATTAAGATTTGAAACTACTAAAAATGAGCCTTTTAGTACAACTTACAAACCGGTTGCAGACCACCTTATTGTTCAATGCGAAGTCGATATAGAAAAGATCCGGCAGTGTAGATAAACTCAACTAAGGAAAGGCTGCGACCGTTGATATATTTTTAGAAAGTAATGAGTAGTTGACGAGTTGTCAAAAACTGTCCAACACTCTTATTCCAAAAACTGCTAACTCTAAAAATAGTAATGTCAAGAATAGCTATGCCTTGTCAGTCAATCACAATGTAGGACCTGGTACGTATGCACATCGGTTCAAGTTGTCATAATCTATTGGCACAGAGAGATAAAAACGTCACGCCAAAACCCCAAAATAGTAGAGGTTGTAACAGTATCAGTGGTAATAGGAAGGATTAGGCATTGAAGATACAATTCGAGAAAATAGAAACTAGTGGAATAAAAACGACAAAAAACATTAGGATCTCAGAATTTGAAGGAAGACAAAGAACGAATGCACCTGGGCAATCTCAAACGATTTTGAGCTATTTCATTCGTCTCTGTTGGTTATGATAATCACGCGGACCCTAACAAAAGGTAGTCTATACCTATCTATAGACTGGTGCCACATTTTGGTTTGGTCACCATCAGCTTTCTCCTACACCATAAAGCATCGACCGTCGAGGTAAGAGTTCGTCGAGCATACGTAACATGTCTCAACCACTTCAGTTGATGAAGACTTACAAACTCGTCAATCGATCTGCCACCCTTACCTAGTACTCTACTCCTAACATAGCCATTGCTTGCTCGATGGTCAAAAAGTACACTACTAAAACTTCAAAGACACTTATGAACGAAAACTAGTAAAACTAAGAATATCCTCTATTCGCAACGGCCTTGTATGATAAGTAAACTTTCAGAGTATAGCACGATTCATCGAGTAGAAAGTCTCTAGATCGATGATCATAAACCGTTAGACATATTTTATTACCAACATTCTAAGGCACTTACCATGGAAAAATAACGGGGAGGTACGAATGTTTTAACTTTTCGAACAGAAACCATAGCTGCATTAAATGTTGCTCATATCGAAGTTGTGACCACTCGATCTTGAAGGATTCTGAGACAAGGAAATGTAGAAGTGACTGAAGCAGGACTAAGGATTTGTCATCAAACTACAAAATTATCAATAATTTAGGAAGAGAGATCAAAACATTTACCGACTCATCCTCTCCTAGAGCAGTGGCAGTTAGGAGGGCAACCCGTTCGCGCGGGGCAACAACATTCGAGGACTTCGACTCTTGCATCATCTGTCCACGCGTATCCGTCGAGAGGTTTCTAGCATGAGGATGGTTGTGCTTGCGTTGATCATTTTCACGCTTTTGATATTCTGCAATCAGTGGGCCAAATTCAGGGACCAGATTGTAGAAAATTCTATGGCAGACAGATGTTGCATTCAAGCCAAGTATCTGATACCATATTAAAAATAACCTGATTCCCCTTTTACGGATAGTGAGCGCATTCTTTTCGTACAGGAGATCCTCAATTACTTCAACTAGATGAAGTGAGTTACTAAAACCACAGAAAACCTACTAATACAATTATGCTGCCATCTTTGGTGAATGTGTTCCGGCAACAATAACAGTACTTTCTAAAAATAAGATCACTTATGAAAAGATACCACCTCAAATACTGTGAGCACTACCTCCAACTCTTTAATACAATTACTGCTTCCTATGAAATTGAAATGCTAAAAAACAACAATATACCCTTTAATTTAACATCCCACTCAAAGCTAAAGAAACAGTCACTAAAAACTTGAAATATTAGGGACGAATTTTCGACAAAAAATGGTTGGAGTTCATCATCTGATAGGCTATCTAAAAGACATATCAGTTAAATAAAACAAGTTTATTCGCTACCAATCAAAATCTTCAAGTGCTTTATTTTGTGAGTACTTTCCTTTTCACTTAGAAACTTTTTCCTAGACTTAACTGCGCTAGTATCACTAGGCCTGTGCCTTCGAAACATAACTCAAGCCAAACATTCATTGCCTTTGAAAAGTGATCATTCAATAGACAAGTACATTTGATGCATATAAAAAGCACTCAAACGAAAAGATTATCTGACATATATGAAATGATTTGTAAGAATATAGTAGCTGAACAAATTCGAATGATTCCATTAATTTTGAAGCCGAAGCCACTCTGGGTGAAGCACGAGGCCACCTAAATAGGCTTCGGATCTGTTATACCAACGCCCGGAGCTTACTAAATAAGCTACCGGAACTGTGTGTACAGATTGACTCAACTAGGCCAGACATAATCGCAGTCACAGAAACATGGCTGACGCCGTCTATAAATAGTAGGGAACTTGATTTCGAGGGTTTTACATTGGTAAGGGCCGATAGAATACAAACGCGTAAAGGAGGGGGAGTAGCTCTATTCATTAGGAATGCTATTCCATTCACCATTAAAAGAAGAAGAAATGTTCCTTCACTATGGGGAGACAGTACTGCCACATCACTAGTGGAGGATGACTTTGGCAAAGCTCAAGTATTCTCTAAATACTTTAGCGATGTATACACCATAGAAACACCCTTCTCACCAGTCCATGAAAATCCACCCACACAAGCACTGGACAGCGTAACCATTAAAGAACTCGATGTCTTTGGTCTGCTAGTTAAGCTTGACATAGGTAAATCCACTGGACCCGATGAACTGCATCCTAGGTTATTAAAGGAATTAGCTAACTTTGTTGCGAACCCTTTAAGTGTATGTTTTAATCTATCCGTAACCCAGGGTCGTCTACCAAAAGACTGGAAGAACGCCATAGTAAGTCCAGTCTTCAAAACAGGTACAAAACATAAGCCTGAGAATTACCGACCAATTAGCCTAACTAGTGTGGTTGTTAAAATATTGGAAAAGATTATTCTGAAGGAACTGTTAAAGTATCTCGATGAAAACCGGATCCTCTCCGAAAAGCAGCATGGTTTTAGAACAGGTTACTCTTGTCTCACAAACTTATTAGTCGCTCGTGAAAGCTGGTGCGCTCTTAAAGATCAAAAGTTACCTATAGACGTAGCTTACATCTATTTCAGCAAAGCTTTCGACAAAGTTCCGCATAACCGGCTGTTATATAAGCTAAGGAATGTCGGGATTGGAGGCAATCTATTGATGTGGATCAAAGACTTCCTAGTTGGGCGTCAACAAAGAGTAAGGGTGAACTCCAAGTTGTCTAGCTGGGAAACTGTGCTTAGTGGAGTCCCCCAGGGTACAGTTTTGGGGCCAGTGTTATTCCTCCTGTACGTAAATGATCTCCCTCGTCTACTATTGTCATCGGTCTTACTCTATGCTGATGATGTCAAGATATGGAGAGCGATACAAAGCAAGGGCGATAGCTTAGAACTTCAAAATGACCTGAAGAGATTATGTGAATGGTTCCAAACCTGGCAATTGCCGATAAACACTTCCAAGTGTATTGTGATGCATATTGGCCATCAGGGTACAGATACATACACAATAAATAACACTGAGTTACCTATTGTTCAGGCACACAACGACTTAGGCGTCATCGTCAGTCAAGACTTAAAGACTACTGCACACTGCCGTGCAGTAGCCGCCAAAGGTTTTAGGACTTTATGGTCCATACGCAGGGCTTTTAGGCATCTTGACGCTAAAACGTTTTTGACTTTGTATACAGTATTCGTATGCCCTAAACTTGAGTACTGTATACAAGCAGCTAACCCTGCCTAAAAAAAGACAGTGAACTCTTGGAAAGGGTTCAGAGAACAGCAACTAGGCTGATTCCCAGAATAGCGAAGCTCCCGTATGGTACTAGACTGACCAAGCTAAACCTATTCCCATTATCATATCGAGGGGCTAGAGGAGACTTGATTATAGTTTTCAAATTGCTTAATGACTAATTTGCACCTAATATGCCCTCATTTTTCTTGTCTTCCAAAACAGAAAATCTACAAGGACACTCCAAAAACGTTCACAAGCCCAGAACGAATTACTTGTCAGCTGACTACCGACTTTCCCATCGAATAATCAACGAGTGGAATTCATTACCTCAGCACGTGGTTCAGGTTCCATCCGTCGACTCCTTCAAAAGAAAGTTGGATCAGCTGAGAGACCATCATTGCCAGGACTAACACAGGCCATCAAGCCTCCTGTCCTTTCCAAACTGAAACTGAATAGAAGGGGCTTTCACTTAACGAGCTTGCGTATCTAGTAGCAGTGGATGACCGATACCCCCAGACAGGAACCTAGGTACATTTTCGATAAAAGAGGTAGAAGATAAAAATGGTAAATCATAGTAATATACCATCTTGAGTCCTTAGGAATACGTCTAATTTTCTCTTAAAGGACTCCTGGGTAGTCATTTGGACCAGCTCAGCAGGCATCGAATCCCAACATTTGACTACTCTAAGGAGTAGAAGGTGTAGCTGTAAATAATTCCCCAAAATCAATAGCCTTCTAAGTGTTCAACATTGGATGCTGACCACGTTGTTTAAGTGGACTTGTTTAACTGAAGGCTTTCGGTCATGCATCCGTACCGATCACGTTGCAACTCGGCGTGGGACACAGCTCCTACGTTTCCATAGTCAGCTAAGAACGAACGCCTCTAGATATATTGGTAACGCATCAAATATATCTTTCCTACCTCTTCTCGTCTGACTTCTGATTTCTTTTGGCCGGGAACGATCGAATATAGAAGATACTACTGGTTGCTAGTTGTAAAACTAGAATATACGTTGTATCAATAAAGGTGTGTCTACAGTTCGTTCTGTTGCGCTGAGTCTCCAGTTTCTGGGTGTTACTCATAGGATTTGTGTTGAGACTGAGCTTAAGTATGTGCTTAATGGGATGTCAAGAAGTGTTGAGGATGCTGTAAGCAATTAGAAGGTTGCCTCTGAGACGCTTGTACTCTAATGGGTAAAGGTTCATTGATAGTCGGAGTTCTTCATAGGCCTTAATTTGAGTCTCCGAAATGATTTCGTGGCTCACCTTTTGATACGTTCCAGAGTGTCCTCATCCTTCGGGAGTGAGGAAGGAAATACTATGTTTCCGTACTGTAAATGGGGATAAATAAAACTGTTGAAGATTATGTAAAAACTTCTGTCAAACTGGCCGAAAACGTGCTTCAATGTTACCAGTGGAATATTTACTCTTTTTCAACCTGGGATACCTCTAGAGAGTTGTTTATGTTGCAGCTGAAGTCTGCAACATGTCACGGAAGGATCTCTCTTCAAAATTTCACATCATCAGCAAAAAATACAAATCTGACGACACCTGCTGTGAAAGATTTTTTACATAAATAAACAAAGAAGAGATCCTTGTACTAAACCCTGAGAGAACCCACTAGGAATTCCTTATTCCGAGAGGAATTGAAGCTAACCCTGAACTTAAAATGTCCATTTTCTAGATATGAAGTAAACCAATCGATTAACGGTGATTTGATACCTTATCCTTTGGGCTTATTGATAAGACATATATGGTTTGCCTCACCAGAAGCTTTTGAGATATCAAGGCAAATGACGTCAACCTTCTCCTTGTGATTAAGGGTCCTTGTCCATTTATCTACCGTAGTCAGCAGCTTGGTTGTACAAGAGTAACCCTTACTGAAACCACGCTGTCGGGGTAAGAGGTTTAAGGATAATAAGTAGTCGTGTATGCCATCGCATATCATGGACTACATAATTTTTTAAAGGTATAGAGAGAAGAGTCGCCGGTCGGTAACTTGAAGTTTCGCTGCGTCGACCTCCTTTGAAAATCGCTGTGATTTGAGCGCTCATATTCACTTCGCAAAGTCCTGTGGGGTTAGAGGTGGAACTCCCATCAATATAGTTAGTGTGGGTTGGTTATAATGTATGAGAGCACAGCTCAGCCAGGAGGTTAGAGGCGCCACCGCCGTTGCAGGTCGGGCTATTAGGACCTAGCAGCTTGGAAATTCTGGTTTTGGCTTGTCGAAGAGAGGCTGCATAACGGGATAAGCTTTTCAGATTGAAGATAATTTTATCAATAAGCTCCATCTAGAACTGAAGCCTGTCTTCACTTATTGTCTGTGTGCATATGTTTCTTAATTGTTTGTATTCCCTGTATGTGCTGTTGTTACTAGTTCGTTTGTATTCCGCCCAACAGTGCCTTTTGCGGCTTAGCAAAGGAAGAGCTGTTCTTGATGGCTGCTTGCAGATTTTGCGGACCGTTAGTGGAACAGAATTCTTTGTATAGCACATAAGATCGTGAGCAGCAAGAAATCCCAATGAGCATCCACATCTAGCTGACGGTGAACTTACCAGACCACTTTTTGTGGATTGTCCTGTAAAGCTGACACATTCAATCGTTTGAAATTTCAGCGCCTGTTGTTGATAGGATACTTTAGTTCGGTTTTGCTGATCAAACTGAAGGCTGTGATGGCGTGATCGCTTTTCCCTAGAAGATCCATGGTTGCCACTTAAGAATTCTTTGTTTATAAATGCCCTGTCCGATGGCATCTGATTGCTTCTCCAACAACTTGTCATCTTCAAATTTTCAAATCATCCCGGATATTCAATAAGGTTGAAGAACCAAGCTTCAGTAGATTTTTCACCTCCAGTGTACATATGTTCGGTGAAATTGACTTCAGAAAGATTGAAGCCCCCTAGAATCAGCATATGAGTGAATCTGTAGATCTATGGTCTACTTAGTTATTAGTACTGATGTTATAATAAACCTAATCCTAAAATTGTAGTTAGGGTCCAATGTCACTACAAATCCGGGATAAACCTTCTAGCATATGATTGTCGTACTCGATGTCAGCAGTGGGTTTCCTGTAGATGACTCGAAATAGACACTTCGAAGTGGTAGGCTATCTTACTGAGCATCATATGGATTCATCAGGATGGATAAACTCTTGGTTATGCACTTGATATACCCAGATGCAAGATCGCAAGTATAAGACTACTCCACCCCCTCACTCCTGTTTAGCAGTCTTTGCGAAACAAAGACATCCCGCATATTGCTAGCTCTTGGTCCGTAAACTGAGATACCCTGTTTCAGATATTCCTACCAGATAAGCATTATTAGCATTACTGAATTCACTTTATTCGGTAAACTTGCGACGTTCACATATATAAGGGTCTAGAATACCCTTAATTTTTTGGCTATTACCATCACTTATTGAATAAATATGTTAATGAGCTTCAAAGACTGGTTGGTGAATTTCCACTACCGAATATCAGAGTTTGTGTGGTCAGAGTCCGAGTTTTCTAGTACACCTTGCACAATGATATTCCCTCCGCAGGAAAAAGTCTTGCGAGATTCCTTAGAAATGTTACAAATGTAATTGCGCTCACAATACATTATATCAGACAGCATTCTTACATTCCATCTGACTTCAGCGAATGACTGTTCAGTAAGACATCTACACAGGTAGTGTTAGTGAGTATTGCACGAAGTAGTCTCGGGTGATTATGATGCTTGAGGTTCTTTCTCTGAGTGAGCTGTGTGACCGTCAAAGACTCTTCTTTTTGGGAATTTTGAGCTCTTTGTTTAACTCTTCCCAAAGCATCCTCTCATTTTGACCGACCTTTGCAACTGTCACACTACATGCCGAGAAAACAGCAAAACGGCATTCGAGTCGCTTGCACGAGTTCTTCAAGACTATGGTGATGTATACTGTTTAAAAGATCTTAGCAAAAATCTACGAAAGTAAAACCAAAAAACAGTACGCTAAAAACGGATAAAATGGATATAAAGGGATCATGCAAAAAATTAGGATAAACTAAAACTGGCCTTGATGTGAAAAACTAAAAACCAAATAGTAAGCTGAGACATAACCACAGTCAATTATTGACTTAAGTAAAACTCAAAAGGAAAAGTAATCTATCGAACTTAAAGCTCAGGACAGATTCTTTGAATCAAAAACGATACCTTCGTTGCATATGAACACAGCAGAAGTTTGAGAAGTGAAAATAACTTTGAGACTAAACTTCCCTTTCGAATATTTGGTTGCTTCAATAAATGAATTGGTGTTCTATTGTGACAGCATTTGGGAACACTACTCACAACTGGATCACTAATCCAAATATCGTACTTTGGAGAAAAGATGTCCCTTATCCTGAGTAGCTTCTGGTCATTTATCCTTATTAAGGAATCTGATGCTTTTTGGGATTGATATTTAAAGGAGCAGGCACTTTTCTGGTAGTAGACTTGGTGAGATATCAGATTCAGATTTGTGTATTGACGTCAGAAGACATACAGTCATTCTTAGCTCTATTCCTGTACGATTCTGTGAGTGTCTAGTATCCTTTCTAATAAGTCAGTTGAATGTGCAGACATCAATTCTTCGAGTAACAGGTTCCAAAAACTGATGACTCGGGGAATTTTGTGCGTTCTTAGCTTTTTCAGGGGCTTGATATATTATTTATGAGAAGAAAAGATGTGCCAGGTCCGAAATCACTTCTTAATATTCTTCACATCGAAATCATATCACCCCTTAGTCTGCAGTAGGACAGAGTGAAGAAGTCTAACTTCTCAAGCCGCTCTTCATATTGCGAAACCCAGAGTTTTGGAATCTTACCGGTAGTTGCCCTGTGTGCTTTTCGAAGAATATTAGAGTCATCTTTTAAACAAGGTCTTGCAGCCTGCCTTCCTTTTTCAAGTTTGAATCTCTCTAAGATACTGTATATTGTGGTGAACATATGAATATGTAACTTTGTTTATGTCCGTCTTAAAGTCTATAGAGATCGGAACCCCTTACATGTGACCGCATGGGCCGTGGTCTTAGGATCACTTGCTGTCATACTTCACTTAAAAATTCATATACATACAATATAAGGGACCTAGTATAGAGCTTAATAGTACTCCACCAAGTACAGGTTTCTAGTCAGATCATATGGATTTGATTTTGACTTTCTGTCTACGACATACCAAGAAACCCTTGGTCCATTTTAGGAGAAGTCCCGCAACTCCTAGATCTTCCAGCTTCAAGGGTAGTCTATCTTTCGACACCGTATCAAATACACTGCTGATTACCACTTACACATCATTCATTGATTTTCCCCTACTTAGAGCCTCAATCAATCGCTCTCTTACTATTAGAGGGGTCTCTGACCCGAGACGACCCTTCATTAAAACCATGTTGTTCGCAGTTTAACAAGCTGTTGGTTTCCACAAATGCCAATATGGTTTTTAATTATTTTTTATAGTACGACACTGGTGAGGCTGACAAGTCCGTAGATCGATGGAATTTGTCTTGATCCTGTTTTTTTACTGGAGGGACAATTACATCTTTCCAGTCCGTAGGCCACTCACTTTGGTCAGTTGACATATTGAGTATTGCTAAAGGTCTTATAGTTTTGAGCTTTTTAACTTGCCTGGCGTGTTCTGAGTTGTCCTGCCATGTTTTAACTAAGGCAACAGCGTGTCAGGTCGCAAATTACTTTTGAAAACCCTATACATTCTCATTAATTTCCAATTTAATCGACACAAATTAGCACACACAACGGTCCTCTGTTCTCCTTGCAAAAGACTTGAGTCTCCAGTTACGATAACTTATCTTAAGACTGTTTGTGACGTCTTTACGCTTCTGAAGAATGGCCTTGTGAACCATTCACAGCTACGGAGACTGAACCTCCTTAGAGCTGTATAAATCACAACACACATTTTCATATCTAACATTTTAGAGGTAAGTCTAGACGCTAATTCAATTCTATAGCTTTCAGCCGTAACCGAACGGTAGTATGCTATGATATCATTTCATGACTTACTATGGGCCTTAAATTAATATGAGTTAGAATTAAAGGTAAGAGGTTTTCTACTTTATAGTTTGTGTCGCCTGGATGTCCGATGAGGATGGGGAGACATTTGGTCTCTTTGGTAAGGATTGCCTGTGGCATGAGTCGACTTACATTGACATCAGGGTCATACCGAAGCTCACGTGTATCATCGTCTCATGCTGCTTCCCCCCAAACTTAAACGCCATCAGAGTAAAATGGCACCACAGACTTGATGGGCTGTAGGCTCTTTGACACAGAGTTCAGTAACAAGAGTTGGGGTGCTAAACCAAGTATTTGTTACGATAGAAAAGTTTTGAAATCACTGCATACTTTCTGCAGTCTACCAACCGGAAAGCTTTAAGCTCGCCTAAACAAATGTTTGGAGGTTCTAGAGCCTAATAACTCCAGTATTAACTTGAGCTTTACCAACATGTATTGAACTTCTGTCGCCGAATGATGCCAATCAACAATCTGTTGACAGAAAAAGGTTTGTTGCACTCAATCAACTGTTTTTAAAGCTCTTTTGCGCGTCGTTTAAAAACCTGTAACCTTGTGGAAAAATCATAAGTCTTTGAATGGTTCTTCCCAAATTTTTAACTTCAAAATTTGTCAAGCTTATGAGTTTGTGGTTCGGTGGATGCTGAATGGATCACATTATTTGAAGTGTTTTTTCCAGATGGATTTTCAACATGAATAAGACGGAGCTTTAATTCAGAGAGAATATTTGTCCCAGAACTTTACTGGGTAATTAGCAAAGAATAGAAAGTCATAAAGATTTGAAAAGGCGATACATATTATGAAAAATGACTTGGTTCGTATGTCAAATATGGCAACACGCCGTTTGCCATCAAAACAACACCGACGACAGATATTTGTCTGAATAACTTTGTGAAAGTGAGCCGGGTAGAGTTTGATGTACAGTCCTTATGAAAAACTTTGTTGACCATACGTACAAGATGAATCAAGCTTCCAGGCTCACTAGGTTGGTATGCTTAATCAATGTCTTCATTCAGAGGGGGGTTATAAAGCAACTGAAGGTAGAACTTTGATGGTAGAATTACTTGTACCTCTAATTGATGATACTGATAACGTCTCTCACTAGGTACCTCGCTAGGAAATGACAAGCGAATGTATGTTTGTAAAATTGGAAATGGTTCCACATTTAATATCTTCGAGGGTTCTGCCTGAAATAATATCTATGCTTCAGAATTACAACAGAGGATTAACCCTAATAACGCTTACAACGGCTACTAACTGCAGTTCAAGTGTATCTTTAGAACCAAGTAACTTGACAGAAAGTCTGGAGAAGATGAGACTTTAATAATGGAAGCGTGTGTGTTGGATAAATGACGATCATTATCACATACGTTTTCAAACGAAAGTTACTGGAAGGATGTACTTGATCAATCAATAGTCAGAATCATGCGAATGCAATAGAACTGTAAAGTGTATAGAAAGTAGAGAAAATATGAGGTACAGAACTCCACTTGTAGCTCTTCTTGGACCAGTGTGAGTTGCAAGCCCAGGTAGAGGAGGTGTGTTGAGCTCGTGGACGACAACCCCATCACCAACTGGTTGTAGTCAAAATAAAACTGAAGCTAAAGAAACACTGGACAACTGTGGAAACAGCATTACAAAGGTTCAATACAGCCGTCCTTCAAGATGCTAACAAACTCAACCGATTCAAGATAATTCTCAACAATAGATTCCAAGCCTTACAGGGTCTACTGAAATAAGAAGAAACTACTATGGATGACAACTGGGTAAGAATCAAAGAAGCATCAACTTTAACGTGTCAGGAGGTTCTGGGTCGCAAGAAGGATCATGATTAGGAACTAAATTCAAGAAATGAAGAAAAAGAAGACAGTAATTAAGAACATTCCAACGGGAACAGAGAAAGTGAAGTTGCAATCTAAATACACAGAAACAAACAAGCAAGTGAAGAATAGCATTATAGCCGACAAGCAGAAATACATCTGCGAGCTAGCAAAAATGGCGGAAAGAGGTGCAAAAAAGGGAATATGGAAAAACTCTATGACACGAAGAAGAAACTGGAAAGGAAATGTAGTGAACCAGAGGAACCATTCAATCGTAAAGAAGGCAAGGAAATCACTGAAATTCAAGAACAGAGGAACAGATGGGTGACTCTTTGAGGAACTCTTAAATAGACCAGCTCAACTGAATCAAATGTAAATAGAAGCACCACATACAGACAAAGGTTGTTATACCACAGTTGGATAACATATGGAACTAAAAACAAATGTCAACCAATATCAAAGTCAAAATCTTCAATACAAACATCATGATAGTTAGTCCTACTGTACGGAGCTGAAACATGGAGAACTACTACGACCATCATCAAAAACGTACAAGTGTTTGTAAACAATTGTCTACGCAACATACTCAATGTCCATTGGTCGGATACCATGAGCAGAAGCCTTCTGTGAGAGAATAAAAACCAGCATCTAACTGAACAGAAAATTAGGAAAAGACGTTGTAAGTGGATAAGATGTTCATTACGGAAATCACCAAACTGAATCACGAGGCAAGCGCTATCTTGAAATAGTGAAGGAAAATGGAAAATGTGAAGGCCGAAGAAGACAGAAGCAGATATGAAAAGGATGAATGCTAACTGAAAAGAACTGGAAAGGATTTTTCAGGACAGCGTTAAATAGAGAATGCAATTAGTACATTGAAACACTCCTACACTGATGGACCAGATGGTATTCCGGCTAGCATGCTAAAACGTGGAGGCGATGATATGTGTGTTTTATTACTCAAACTATTTGCGATATCACTCTCTACAGCGCATTACCTTACTGCCTGGAAAACTACACACATCATTCCCAAAATTAAAACAGAACATGAAGCAAATGTTGAAAATTACCGACCCATAAACATAACTTCAGTGGTGCCTAGAGTGATGGAGAAAGTAGTTAAGGCGGCGTTAGTCCAACATGTAATTACTGACAATCTCATCTCGGTCTCCCAACATGGATTTCTTAGGTCCAGATCATGTGATACATGCCTAGTGGACTACATGAATGATATAACTCTGAAACGAGACAATGGACTCCTTGTATCAGTCATATTTTTAGACTTTAAGAAAGCTTTTGATATGGTTCCACACAAACGGCTACTAGCCAAACTACGGTCCTTCGGAATCAACAACCCACTCTATTCATGGTTTGTTTCATTCTTAAAGGGACGTAAACAAATGGTGAAGTACAAAGACTGTCTCTCATTACCTAGACCAATAACTAGTGGCGTCATCCAGGGAAGTGTATTAGGCCCACTTCTGTTTCTCATGTATATAAACGATATATGTAACATCATAAAATCTGGGAAACCATACTTGTATGCTGATGATCGCAAAATAGTATACAGCTATAAGCCTGAGGCTCTAAGTGAAAGTGTACCCCTGATTCAAGATGATCTCAATAACCTAACTATCTGGAGCGAAAAGTGCCAATTACCATTTAACCTCCACAAATGCGGGATCATGCACTTTGGAAAGCACCCTTATGAACCCCAACTTTACTTAAATAACAGTAAAGTCCAGACACTTAATTCAGTACACGATCTAGGAATTAATTACACAGGAAGCCTAAACTTTAAAACACACGCCTCCTCTATTATTTATAAAGCCAGACGTCTAATTCGCTTCATAACAAAAAATTTCTTCACGACAGATGCTAAGCCTACCCTTTACAAAATGTGTACAACCTTCCTTAGAATACTGCTCTTTTGTCTTCTCTAATATGAATACCACTGACAAAATAAGAGTAGAAGATGTTCAAAGACGCTTTACACGCAAACTGCTAGGAAGTGACACCACTCTTGATTACGCAAGTAGATGTAAACACCTCTCTTTAGAACCTTTATGGCACCGTAGGTTAAGGAACAATCTGATATTTCTCTACAAAGCAATAAATGGACTGTCATTCCTAACCTCCTGTCCAACTATGATCAATGACCCAGCCTACAGACTAAGAAACAATGCATATAAACTATTTACCGAAAAACACCAAAAACAAATGCGTTGTAGGTTTTTTACAGTTCGGTATAGTTTATTGTGGAACAGGTTGCCAATACCTATCCGTAACTGTGACACCTTTACCAAATTTAAAAGGCTAATAACCCTGTTACTAAACTCTAAAGAACTTCACCAACTATTCCTTGAACTCCCGCCTACCAATGAGGCACTTTATTATGGACCACCCAATATCTAGACGGAACAAGAATATAACGAACTCCATTGTCGTTAGTTTGAATATAGCAAAACTAAAGAAAACATGCTTTATCCTCCCCCACTATTTATTGATTATTAACCATGGCCTTCCGCTCCTAACCCTCACTTTCAGTTTCCGAATCTCTCTAATGGATAAATCCAAATTATTCTTCCTAAGTGTCATGTCCTTTTATTTTTCTTATTACAAGTAGACAGATAACTCACTAATCTTATGGATGCTGACCAACTAAGGCCGATCAAAAGAAGCTCAAATGTCCTAAATTCTTGTGAGTTGTTCAATGTTTTGTTTTCCTTACCCTGTAAATTATACAATATTCTCTTTCATATCCTCTGGTTTGCTATTAGTCCTTACCATCTCATAACCACATATAATTTTACTTGTCTCTTATAACCTTCACCATTAGTTATCTTCATAGTAGTGCGATATATTCAATGGATATCTAACCCATAATACAAATGCTATTACCGTCTGATTCGCTTGTAACATGAAACTTGTAGAGTCATTGTATTCCAACTATAGTCCTTGATTAAAGCAATATTCATACCGACCACAAACGTAAGAGAGCCTAATATCATAAAAGGAGGGAGGGTGGCGTTACTGACCAGCAAACATGATGGTGGGGAGATACATTCAATCCACCCGTGTCTGTAGGGCGAAACATATTAATTACGGCTCCTTATGTCTAGTGGGATGTCACGAACCAACGGCATTAATGCGAAATTATTCATGCAAAATAGCACTTTACATCATGTTAAAAAAAGCTGAATTGGTTCCACTTCCTACCGAGTAATCCTATTACAAGCAAACTAGACAATTGGCTAAAAACGAAGCCCACTCTATACCCTATAAAATCTAAAAACAAAAAAGAGAGTTCAAACAGCTTCGAAAATAGGGAGACAGCCATTTGTATCGGAATACTGTTTTCAGCACTTTATTTTATAATTACACAATTCCATACTTTCTTTTGAACTACCTTCATTTATACAGTTCCTTACCCACTCATACCTTGCCCACACTTATTTTTCTTTAATACATTAGTATGTTTTTACCTAATAAATACATCAGTAACAGACAAATAGACTAAATGGTTATACATTAACTATTCCTCCATGAATATTGTGTGCTCTGCTTTTCGTCCTTCCTTTTTCTTACACCTTTTTCAGCCTCCTCCAGACACTCCACCGAAAACAGATATGGCACGGATGACTTCGTCCTACACCGTTATTAAAGTCTCAGATATTCCGGAGGGATATAAGTTCGAAACATCTAAAAGCCCCCAACTTCGCATGTATCTATTCTCGACCATCAGTTGTATGTTGCAACGCTACCTCCATAAAGTGCGCCAAGTGTGATATTGATGTTTCTTACGAAATCTATTTACATTCATATCTTATGAAATATTAACCCAGCTGAGTAATTTTCAACAGTGAAAATTGTAACTTCTTTAACAGTTTGATCTTGCCTGTAAACCGGCATGCCTCATGTAACAATCTGTTATTTGAGAATAAATTATTATTATTACTATGTGTCTGTACGATGAATAGAAGTATTCGAATTACTGCACTTTATAGGAATTCCGAAAACAGTACAATTCAGGCCAGACAGAACTAGATGAGAACCAGTGAACGTATTATATCTGGAATTCGGCACACCCAACAGAACCTCAACAACTTAAATACGGAATGACCGCCTCTTGTCAGGCCGTTCAAGGTCGCTAAAACGAAACGGTGGGTGGCTTTGAAAACGCTCTGACTTATTTACCGTGCCTTGTAAATCAGCAACGATCAAATTCGTGATAATGAAAGGCAAACAAATGGTATGATCAAAACATGTATTCTCAATCACACACAAATAGCAAAATTTAAATCAAGTACACTGGCCAGGAAACAATCCATTTGGGGGAATAAAATATTTTGGATCGTTCATAATTCATGCAAACAAATAAAATGTGCAATTATTAATCTTTTGAAGCTGCCTTTTGTAAAATACAATACAAAGCTACTGCCAACTGGATATGAATTTTACACAAATCATTCTTTGATCACACACATAAATAGTATGAGTGTAGACATTCAAATAGTAATAAATCTGACTAGCTATAATAGAAATATTGAGCAATGTAGAATACGTTCGCTCATTTTTTGGTAACTCATTAGAGGTTTTAGAAGTCAACAGTAGGGTCAGTCAGACATGGTGGTGAATATATTCCAGAGTAATCATTATTCCAAGCTACATTAGTTGCAAACATAACGCACTATTATGTTCATCCATCATATGTTAGGAATATAGTGATGAGTGTTACTTAACCATCTACGCTTTCACAAAGACTAACGGCCTTCTAGTAGAACTGAATGACTATCGGCACGAGACTATATAAAACTTCTACTTGAGTACCGAAATAATGATGAGTTCTTTCGATATAAAGTAAGTCTGAAACAGTGTGTGGACAAATCAACTAATTGTATTTCTGAT
The DNA here is from genome assembly GCA_944470415.2 of Schistosoma rodhaini. Taxonomy (NCBI): domain Eukaryota; kingdom Metazoa; phylum Platyhelminthes; class Trematoda; order Strigeidida; family Schistosomatidae; genus Schistosoma; species Schistosoma rodhaini. The sequence goes on from OX104037.1 coordinate 35,082,629, forward strand.
GTAGTCAATGTTATGCTTGTGACCGAGTGGATGGATAGTTGATGTATGGCTCGATTGAACCGCCAAACAGGGCGCAGCGAATTATTGACTGGAACAGTGACACACGAAACCCGTACGAGCAAACTAGAGTGCTAACCGGTCCTGCGATCTGCCTAGCCCAGCCAGTTAAGTCCAAAACACAAATAACAGCCTCGGCAATATGAATCATTATTTACAAACACACTGGGTTTTTATACAAACCAAAGTAATCAATAACTGAGTATAACTCAAGAATCGTATGATAATAAATCAAAGATCAAAATAAAGCTCATGATAAGAGAAACACGAATATGAATAGTTCAGTTACGTAACAATTGTACAATAGGAAATAGGCATAATACATTGGTCGATAAATAGACCTAAAAGTTAACATTCGTAATTCACCGGGGGATATAACAGTCAACCACAAAAATTCAAGTATTTTAATAAAGCGAATTCTATCCATAAGAGTTAATAAAATACAAAAGCTAATAGATATAAGATATATGGAAGTTGATAGTAATCAAGGATTGTGTGTTCCTTATATCCATTTTGACTTAGAAATTACAGCACGTTAAAGATAAATCCATGGTTTGAAATGTTATTCCAAATACTGACTTATTTTCACCTAGATGATGTTGTAAAGAACAAGCTATAAATGTACGTAGCAGGTGTATTCATAACCTTCAGTCTCACGAGTGAGCGTTTAACCTCTATATCACTGAACCGGCATCCAGCGGTGTTAATGTCACAACAATCTCCTCAATCCCATACTGATAATTACCTCACTAGTGACTGGCTTCGAGAGGTGATTCTTGGAGTTCTAGTGAAAAGCTGTAACCAGTAGAGTTCCATCCATGTCGGATAGAGATAAGTATCTACCTCAAACAGTTGAGGATGGTCGCTCACTTTCATGAACTAGCTGAAGTTAGACATTAACACCGTTGGTTGCCAGTTCAGTTTTTTAGAGTTTAAACATTCACTCGTGGGACTGAAGGTCCTGGGTCGGAATCCTGTGTGCGGGATCGCAGATGCACATTTCTGAGGACGAAACGGTCGTCCAGTGCTTATAGGATCTCAATGATGGTCCAACATTGAACGATTTATGATCCCAATAGAAAACTCAACAATCTCCACAACTCCATATTGATAACCAAATAATTGTAAATTAAATCATATATTTCCTTTCATTGTTTAATTTAGTTTAGATACATATGATTGTCATTAAGTAATCTTGTTTCAATAGAAAATGATTGATATGAGAAATTAGAAATATGTTTGTATAGTGTACATTGTCTCTACCATTATATTCATTCAATTGTCTATCTTTCTACATATGAATGATGAATAATAATAACTTCAGTATGGTATTTGATCTACATTTTTACTGTATTTTATGTTACATAATACAAAATAGACTTTTTTCCGTTACTTTTTTCATATTTAATGTGTTTCCTGAAATCATTAGAAAGAAGAGTCTATTTAAAAAAAATCAGATTTGGAGTATTTAGTTAGTTACATGTAATTATATTTGTGAATCTTCCATTCATTAATTATTATTCCTAGACATTAGGAAGTGAGATAATAAGGGGTTTATTGTGGAGATTTTTAGTAATTTTATATATAGTTGAAATCATGAGTCAATTGAAGCTAGACTACCATGGAAAACCTGGAAGCACTGGAAGTCCGTTTCGTCCTATTTGTGTAGGACCTCAGCGAAAGAGCTTAGTTAAAATATAACAATACGCAAAGTTACCAACAATATACCAAAAGAATTAACACTACAAACCTAAGCGTGTGTCTATGATTAACGCAAAAGGTAACAAATTACAGTTAAATTATTAAAAGGTATATTGAGTAACAAAATGGTAACAGTGTTATGAAATGAATGTTACTTGTAAGCTGCTTTCTGAGATAACAACCACAAATAAGTTCACTTGGTTAACAAGGGTCCCTCTGCACGTGATGGCACCAATAACAAAATGAAGAAGATTAGATCCAGTAGTATTATTCAGTAATGATCCGGGCCAAAGCTCCAATGTAGTGTGGAATGGCCTAAAAGGATGTTATAATACTATTATAATCTTCAATCAAAGGCCGTGGCCGTTAAAGTAGAAGAATAGACGGCGGATACAACGTTTATATTTTAAGAATCGCGGCAGTAAAGAAGTGTTATATATAACCAAACAAAAGTATTCGTTTCTTTATCATTGATACAGAAAAACAATAGATATCGAATATAAGTGTGGTTACATAAAAAGTGTGACAAATAGGAAAACTATGTGATCTTTAATTTGTTGTTACAAAAAAAATCGCTAGATATAAGTGTCACTATATATTGTGGGACTCCTCAGTAGTGCGCATCCACGATCCCGCTTCGCGAGATTCGAACCCAGGACCTACCAGTGAGATATTAGTGAAAAGGTTTAATGACAGTGTGGTTAAAAGCTAATAAAAAATTAGTAACTATCAAATGATATGCAATTTGTACCGTTGATATTACATAATTCAACACTTTTAAATAATAATGGTCAGTGAAGATGTATATTAAACGGTTTTTCTTATGATATCATATTACATGTAATTCTAGGTAGTTTCTCTACTTAATTTACGTATATATGTATGGAGTTATGAATACACAACAAACTGAATGTGCAAAATTTCAGTTTTACTGAATGTCAGTCGCTATACATATAGTTCAATGATAAAGTCTCTGATCGTGACATTAGTTGATATAGATTCAAATAACATCTGGAGCAATAATCCCTTAAATTTATCAATCGACAATTAATACTGGTAATTATCTTCAATCAACACAGTGTACTGACTAATGACCACCATTTATCTTGGTCAATCGAATTTGATCAACACCAATAATTAGAAAATGGTGATTTAATGTTTAGTCAAAGTAAACAATAGTATTGTTTTTGATCCTTTATAATTACTTAAACGTCTAAAATGATTCGATAATTGTGCGTTTCTAAAACCATTGGCTGATCTACATTTAAGTTATTTTCAAAGTATGAGGTAAACTATCATCTATTGTAAAGTATTAAAATGTTATGTGAAATTGTTGATCATTGAAATATTAATATATCTCTTATAGTAAAATAGATAAATACTATTGTAGTGTGGTCTACTTATATCCATATAGGTAGCATATAGCGATGGTCAGACATAGAATGTATTTCGGCAGAAGACCGATAAGGAAAGAACTGAAATGAAGCGCCATTGGTAAGAAAATGCATGAACAATGGAATTAGAAAAGATGAACTGATATTTACAGAAGGAACAGTGAAGATTGAGACAATTGGTTGTTATTTTGCAAATTAACTGTTTGCTGTATGGTTATAAGGATTTAGTGAGATAGTCTGTAATTTATGCTTAAATACATTCGATTGTCCCACTAAGGGTTTTGTTCATTACACTATTAGGTAATTATAAATATGTTCAACTACCTGACAATGAATTGTTCTTTCTATTCGTATTTAGGATTCATTTGGTCGTTGAATATCAGTTACTTGTATAAGTAACATAATTTCTCTGTTTAATCCTTAACTTCTTGTTCATTTCATTCTTTTATCAATAATAAGTAATTTAGAGGTCTCAGTATGGTCAATCTAAAGTAATTGGTTAAAATGAAGCATCTATACAATTTTCTAGACGAGTTTTGGAATTATTCTCTTCGATGGTCAAAGGATTTATCGATACCGGCACTTAGTATGATTGATATTTTTTGTAGTATGAATGACGTCTTCAAAACAAATGTTAGAGAGTAAAGAAATGGTTCTGAAAAAAAAGAATCGATTTAGACAGTAAAACTCACGTACATACTTACGCCTGTTACCAAAGGCCGCCCATCAGCATTCGCCATCCAACTCTGCACTGGGCGATCTTTTCCAGCTATTCCTAGTTGCTATTCATTCTTTTGATGTCTGCCTTCAATTCCCAACACAATGTGTTCCTTGGTATCTAGAAATACATGATCAATAATAGTGATTCTAACACCTAATAACCCCTGACCTTTTCTTCCATATATATATATATATATATATAACCGTATGCTCACTAGTGATTGGCTCCATGAGGTAATTCGTGAAGTTCTAGTGAGAAGTCTTGACTAGTGGAGCCAATTCATGTCAGGTAGAGACAGGTGTCTACCTCAGTACAATGGAAGATGGTCGCGAAAGTTATTGGAATGGTTGAGGTTAGACATTAACACCGTTGGATGCCGGCTCAGTGGTCTATCGGTTAAGTGCTCTGGCGCGGGATTGGTAGCTCCTGGGTTCGAATCTCACGAAGCGGGATCGTGCATGCGCACTGTTGAGAAGTCCCACAATGAGACGAAACGGCCATCCAGTGTTTCCAGGTTTTCCATTGTGGTCTAGCTTCAATTGACTCATGACCTTCACATTCACTTATGTCAATTGTTCCACACTATTTATTATCTCAATGCTAAAATTGTAATACATATTTGGTTGTAAGCAGTTGACAAGAAACCACAAAATATAATGAATTCATATTATCGTGCATCAATATTTGTTCTGGCTTTATTTAAATTTATAAAGGGAACTAATTGCATGAAATTAAGAACTTGTTTATTTATTTGACCTCAAACCCTATCCTAACTAAATATTTACTAATAATTAACTTGAATACTTGAATATCATTGTTCCAGTGATATCATTGAATTAATACAAAATTATTTCAGAGAAACTTTACCATATGGATGTGAACAAACTAATCAGATTTCTGATTATTTATTATCAAAAATTATAAATAAATCAAATCAAACTGATTTAATTATGAATGATTATCGGAATATACACTTAGCAACTAATTCAAGTCAAATAAAATTGAATGAAACTAATAAAAGATCACAGCAACAAAATGATATAAAAAATATAAAACGTAATAAATACACAAATATTAATTCAAATAATACAAACAATCATTACAATAAATTGTTTCCAATTATTATCTCATGTTTATCTATCTCATTATTATCTACAGTTTTAAAGTATGAAGTCGATGTTTGAAAGCAAAAGAAAAAAGAAAAGAAGAAAATCTACTAATTCTATATTGCATGTTTTTATTTGAGTAGACTTACAAGAGAGGGGACGAACTACTTACTTACTTACTTACTCACTTACGCCTGTTACTCCCAATGGAGCATAGGCCACCGACCAGTATTCTCCAACCCACTCTGTCCTGGCCCTTCCTTTCTAGTTCTATCCAATTTTTGTTCATTCTTCTCATGTCTGTCTCCATTTCTGTGTGTTCGTTGGTCTTTCTCTCTTCCTTTGGCCTTCAGGATTCTATGTGAGTTCTTGTCTCGTGACGCAGTTGAGTGATTTCCTCAATGTGTGTCCAGCGCTTCTTCCTGATTTCTGGTTTGTTCTCTCCCACAGTAGAATATTTCTGATAGTGTTTGACCGACGGATCCGCTATATCTAATAGGCTTTAGTAATAGTAATCAAATATTTAGCATATTATACATAACAAATATGTATGTATATATCATATTATTTAAATAATGAATACATACAAATAAATGAATGGAACTAGTAAATTTTTTCCTTTCTTTATACAATTGATGTAAACTGGTATCCTTCCGTGTATCCTTTCATAATTATAGAATTATCCACTATGATTCATCATCAAAACTACAAGTTTATATCATAAAAATATAAACTCTGTTAACATTAATTTGTCTTTTATTATTTAAAAAAGATTTATATAATGATGGTTAGGGATAGGCAACAGGAAACTTTCGATCTAGGTTTCGTGCTATTTGGTGCTTGTCAACAAGGTGTACTTGTAATCTTGAGGGAGCTTATGCTACCTGATGGACTCGATCCTGTGTCACCCAAATTCACAGTCAGAGACGTTATCATTGGGTTACTCGGGCGGTGACTGACCTCCTGTAGGTCTGAGATATATTGACAATTGATTGATCACTAGGTAATGATTGAATCTGCATTAAGTAGGACCTGAAACACGTGACATTGATCATCACCCAGAGATTTATATCCGTATTAATGACATGGATAGTTTTGTTAGAATCTAGTATTAATTATGATTTGTATGAACAAATTGGTTTCACTAATGAATTAGTCGAATATACAATGAGATTAAAAAGAGATGTGCATTAAAATTCTTTGAAAAATAATGGATCTATTCTATGAAGTTTGATTATTCCTAACGTTTATAACAATATGAATTCTGATAAACTATGTTATACATCATTCTGGTACGTTGAATATGTTAAAGAATAAAAAAAGAAGATATTTTTAACCTTTTCATTTTATGAGTCAATATTTTTCTTGGGGGAGATGTTTGTCAGTTCACTTAAATGTCAGTAGCAAATCAATTTATGTAAAGTGACAGATTTATATTTGTAAACTAAATAATAGTTAACTATCATTGTTATTATTCAGTTCCCTTAGGAACAAATAAATAAAGTTATAGAATTGAATGGTGAACAGAAACATGATGCCTAAAAGTAATGTGTTCTTTCATACAATTTTATTCAACTTAAAGTCAACAGTTTTTTCTAATGCCTTTCGTACTTTGAAAATCTCTCATGCTTGATTTAAAAATCTCTCTCTATTGTATCAATATTTCTTTATCACAGATATACACTAAGCTGATTCGCAACCAACGGATCTTACGAAAGTAAACAAATGACCATATAGTGAGAAAGCTAATTAATCAGGAACAACATTTTACTGCTTAGTTATGTATTTAGTTACTAATTATCTGACAAAACCTGAGTACTCTGTGATTCGTATTGGTCAGTACTTGCTTTCTTACTTACACTCTTAACCCCTTCTGGGTGAGTATAGGCCACACATTAATACTCTTCATCCAACCCTGTCCTGAGTAAGATATAAATAAATCTTCTGTACAAACTGTCGCTTGAACACACTGATAGAAATTAAGTAACTCACTGTTCCTTCCAAGAAACATTTTAATTGAACAATTATACTGAGGAAATATTTCAATTTTCTTTGGCTGGGTTGTATAAAAAGATAAATTATCAATTTTGTTTGATCTAAAGAAAACTTATTACGATCCCAATAAAATTAAGAATATAGGCAAAGATTAATAGTGGCTAGAAGTGGAATCCACGACTCGCGTTTCGTCCTATTTGGGACTCGTCAGCTGGATGTACCTGCATCTCAGAGTTGATGTTCACTCTGGAGCTCGAACCTGGTAGCGTTCGCTTCATATGCCACCGCGTTATCCACTTAGCCACTGAGTCCTGTTAGCCACTTGCTTGTGCAATGGGGTGAAGTTTAAATTCACTTGCTATTGTTTGCATGAATCCTCCAATTGACGTTTAGGAATGTAATTGATCAGCTGACGAATCTCAAATAGGAGGAAACGCGCATCCTGGATTCCACTGCTAACCACTATCCATCTTTGCTTACAATGTTTGTGAAATAAGGCTATATCGAGGGAATACGCACGGTGTGCACATGTGCCCAATAAGAAACTGATCAGTTGCAGTCCTAAACGTCAATGGGAAGATTCACGCAAACAATAGCAAATGAATTTAAAATTAAAAATAGTTTCATAACAGTTTTTACTTGTAAACACAATAGTTGGTTAGAAAATTGTGATAGATTATTTTAAATAATTATAAATGTGAATGAAAATAGGTTTATACACATGATATTAGACTGTTAAATTCATAGAAGCATTGAATACAACATTCATTCTTGTCATTTGGATTAGCTGATAGTAAAGAAGAATTGAAAACAAAAGTAATAAATATGAAAAATACGAAAAATAAAAATTATTCTGTCATGCTGAACACAACGTTACAAAGACAAGCAAGCTTATAAGTTGCAACAAACTTCAAAAATGATTTATCTCATTAGAATAATTTATTTATTTTATTTCAAAACATCAACATTGGTACAAGGAGGCACAAATACATATCACCACATAAATTATTCGGTTTGAGTGACAGCTGTGATACTGCTCGGATGCTCAGACCGAAGCAGGTGGTTGTTCTAAGAGGAGCTACACTCTGAGTCTTTGACTTGAATGTCTAGTTCACAAGGCAGTAGAGAAACGTTAGGAAATGAAGTCCCATGATAGTCAGTGACCAACAAGAGGTGCATACATCATTTGTTTCTTTAGGTTACTGGATCCCATGTGCATCATTGGTTTGGAATCAGGGTTTTCCAACTCCCCCAGGTAGACTCTCCGTGTCCACCAACCCGATTAAATCGCCGGACATCCGCTTTTCATCCTCTCAATTTCATGAACAACACCCTCGCTACGAGAAGGCAGTGTTTAGGACTTCCCTAGTAGTGGTTGTATGCACATGGTTACTTGAGAGCATTTCGAGAGGGAGAGCTGACTCTCCTCACTCTCGGTCGTACCAGGGCATGTTTCAGTTACCGTCTTTGTAAAGTTTAAGCACTGTTTATTTTCTAGAACAGTAAATAATAGATGAACCATAGTTAAATATAAAGCATTATCATTATCCATTTTATATAATGTTAGTTGTTTGAAGTCGGAATCGTTGATAAGCTGTTTAAAAGCAATAATTTGGCATGGTCATTAGAAACTTGATAGTTGATTTTTGATTGCTAGTTAGTTGTATTTGATCACTTATATTATAATGAAACAATGTCTTGATTTCTAATAATCATTTAATTAAGACTAGTCTATGGTATAGAGTATGTTTAATATTTAAAAATCTATATACTTAATTGTATCTTATATGTTAAATTTACTGAGAACTTTAGAAAGATTACTCAGTATTGTATACCTTAATATTATTGTACAGTCGATGAATTTTTAAACCTCTGAATAATAATATCTCAGTCCTATAGGAGGTCAGTCACGGCCCGAGTAACCCAATGATAACGTCTCTGACTATAAATTTGGGTGACACAGGATCGAGTCCATCAGGTAGCATAAGCTCCCTCAAGATTACAAGTACACCTTGTTGACGAGCGCCAAATAGCACGAAACCTAGATCGAAAGTTTAATGTTGACTACCTCTAACCACCATCTTATCTCAACATACTAAACGTAATGTCAACCTATCTAGACTAGTGGTCACATTGCAACTTGGTTGATAAGATTCTCTTTGCACTAAAAAGGACCTGATATACATGATATTGATCACCATCCAATGATGATGAAATAATGATGAACATACATGAGAATTAACTTACTAAATGAATGACTACATAGAGAATTTTTAGTCATTGAAATACAAAAATATAATAAGAGACAATCAGTAAACTAGAACAATCTTCTCTTATTAATATAATAAATAATTGACATTATGCATAATTAAGGTTTAATATGATTTATTTATTAACAAACTGATTGTATTCATCGTATTACGAATAGGCTAACCGGAATTTTAAAGAACAAACAAAGTTATTTATTACAATAATCATGTAACTTATTAAAGATTCAAAATATAAGAGTGAAAGGGAATTGAGAGGTTAAATAGATTGTATATTGAATGTACTGAAAATGATAATCAATAACTTATAGGGTTAAATATTTGGCCATAAAATATGTTTGTAGCTAAGGAGTAAATTTTATTGCGGAAACAAAGTTTAATACAAAATAATATGAGCTAGAGACTTCGAAGATGACATAGCCCTCTTATCTCATACACACGAACAAATACAGATGAAGACAATAAATGTAGCAACAGCCTCTGCATCAATAAACCTCAACATACACAAAGGAAAAAAGCAAGATTTACAAATACAACACGAAGAATGCCAAGCTAATCGCGCTCGATAGAGAAACTCTGGAAGATTTGGAAATATCCACGTACCTAGGAAGCATCCTTGATATACAAGGAGGATCTGATGCGGATGTAGAGGCGACGATTGGCAAAGCGAAGGTTGTTATACCACAGTTGGATAACATAAAGAACTCAAAACCACTGTCAACCAATATCGAAGTCACGATCTTCAATACAAACGTCATGATAGTTAGTCATACTGTACGGAGCTGAAACATGGAGAACTACTACGACCATCATTAAAAACGTACAAGTATTTGTGAACAATTGTCTACGCAACATACTCAATGTCCATTGGTCGGATACCATGAGCAGCAGCCTTCTGTGGGAGAAGAAAAACCAGCTTCTAACTGAAGAGGAAGTTAGGAAAAGACGTTGGAAGTAGATCAGACGTACATTACGGAAATCACCAAACTGAATCACGAGGCAAGCGCTAACTTGGAATTCGGAAGCGAAATGGAAAAGAGGAAGGCTAAAGAACATATTACGTCGAGAAATAAAAGCAGATATGAAAAGGATGAATGATAACTGGAAAAAACTGGAAAGGATTACCCAGGACAGAGTTGGATGGAGAATGCTGGTGGGCGGCCTATTCCCCCCACGAGGAGTAACAGGCGTAAGTAAGTAGAGAGATCCTAGAAATTAGGAAGTAATGGACAACTACTTGGTTACAGCTTGAAATTCCTTATCACAGTGTATCCACAGCTATTACATGGAATTAAATTTAGAACCTGTAGGTCTTGTCAACAGAATGATTTATGTAGATAACCGCTTGTGATGCAGTCAGGTCACTAAATATATAGATAACGAAATTGAATTGAATAAAATCTTCACACTGATTTATTGAATATCATCAAGTATATCATACGGTTCAAGCATATGTTTACCACATACATCTAGAACCATCGGCATTCCTCTTTATAATAGCCGAATCTCTGTGTTGTTTTTATTATCTAATCAACGAATGTAGATGATATGCTTATATAATAGTGTTGTGATTTACAGTTAATGTTAGTTCCTTGGTTGAAGTTTCAAAGTGCATTTTCTGTGTCTTTACATTAACAACTTTATTATAACTAGTCATTTATTATTTCTAGTGTAATAGTTTATTAATGGTTGGCTACTTACTAATGAGTTTCAGCATTCTTACCATTTATCATGCAGCACGAAATTTACAAAAACCTGTTTCAACCCGTCTATCAAAAAATATGTTTGAGATCGATTAGTAAATGCTTGTATCTTCTATTTTCTAATGCTAGAAACCGAAGTTGACCACTCATTTCCAACACGTGGATTCTTTTCAGATTCCCAATTAGTCAGAAGTATTTTTAATAAAGTTGGATAGTAGTAACTCCGTAAAGTATGACTAACTGTCTTGACGTTTATATTGAAGATTGTGCCTTTGATATTGATTGACATTTGTTTTGAGTTCCATATGTTCTTCAATTGTAGGTCATCATATATATGCTCTCCCTAAATTTTGACTTCTACAGATGAATAGTTGTATGAGTAAGATTTAACCAATTATAATTCCATATAATTTATGGATGAACTAATCAATGTTTCCTTTTTCAAAATGATGATAATCAGTGATATTTCTTTGTACAAAGTTTGCTGAACATTGAGTTATAACTGAAATGTTTTCGATTTTATTTTGAAATCAAACACTTAATTCACCGAATTAGCACCATTTTTTAAACTCATATATCACTTTACTGCTAGTTATTTCGACTAGATTTGCATCAGCTGAGGTGAAGTATTCGATGGAAAGGAAGAGTGAGAACAAGATAGTTGGCATGAAGAAATGAGAAACTGCAGTCATATTGGACAAAATATAGAGGAAATAGGTATTAATGTAAATGACAAGCGCAGTCTACTATTGTAGCAAAACTTATGACAAATATGGTTATTTTGAAATGCTATAAATTATAATAAGCCTAGTTACCGGTATGCATGTAACTTATATTTGCCTTTGATGCTATGCTAGTGCGTCAAGACCAGGGGATACCGCCTTCTTCATGAAATCTTAGCCATGAGCTAGGATTGTGAGCCATGAAACGCGAAAACTAGTTCCATGAAAGCCAGTAAGCTTCATCAGACAAGACTTGATCAAACTTAAATAACTGGAACACCGTACTAAGAAATTACTATGTAAACTTGATTTGTTCAATCTTAACGTACGCACCACACAATTTGTTGAATTTTGTTTGATTTCTGTACAATAACTTCTATATTTGTAACAGCTTTGTTTGTGACAGGAAAGAAGAGAAAAATGAATCCGCAGGAAGTATCTATTCTTGAAGCTCGAATTAAAAGAAGACTTATTTAGTGACCTCTTGCACTAGAGATTTGAATTCACTAATAAGACAATGTTTTTGAAGTCAATCTTTAAAATGATTGATCAGTAAGTAGTGGCCAATATCATACTTGCCTAATCCTCAGTAATGATTCAATACTATCAATCAAATTGTAGTAGGATGACTAATATAAGGAAGTAGATAGTACGAGCCATTCTTTTTGTATCATACTTACTCACTTACTTATGCCTGTTACCCCTCGTTGAGGAGCATAAGCCGCTCACCAGCATTCTATATTCAACTCTGTCCTGAGCCTTCCTTTCCAGTTGTTATTTATCCCTTTGATATCTGCTTCTATTTGCCGATGTAATGCGTTCTTTGGCCTTCCTCTTTTCCACTTGTATCATAATTAATCTATATTTAGGTAAGAATTCAGCTGTTCCTCTCAATATAACTATAACTGTCTTAATGATTGACAAGTTATTAAAATTGAACAGTTGTATATTTACTACTGCTGTTAAACATAGAACATAAAAGTTAGTTCGTTTTTAGCATTAGTAGTGAATTATATATATATCGATCTAAATCCGTGAAAGCTTTACATCATAAAAATGTAATAAACTAAACTATATCAGATTAAGGGTTGACTATTGACTACTAAAATGAATAAATTAGCATGTAAATGATTTGATAATTATCATTATATATATATACCTATATGATTGCTTAGTAATAAAAGGATATTCCACTAATCAACTGGAATAATACTATCACTTCTATTGATAATAATAATAATAATAATAAAGTAGACATTCAATTGATCTCCATACAACAACAAGCAACCAGTTGTTTAGTCTTATTTTAATGTTTATATTGTTTTAGTAAAAGACTTCACTTGGCTTGATTTGTTCAAATGTCACATATTTTTAAAATGTCGTTGGCACCAAAAATCATAAAATAATGATAATAGTAATAGTAGTATGGAGTAATATAATAATAATTATTATTATTACATAATATTAGGATAAAACGTTTGTTCAGTCATTCTATTATTGAAAAAGCTTCTGATTATGTCTAGAATGTATATATGTATAGGAATTAAATAGAAGATAGAGCATTAGGTAGAAGTCATTTCTTCTTTTGGAGTGATGTATGTCATTGAACTAAATATATAAACAATTCATTCAAATGTTTATATATATATATAAATTTGATTTCACAGAATATTTTGAATAAACCGTATTTTATTGGTTACTGTTAAATCTAATACCAGCAACTTCAATACACAATATCAAATCATTAAGCAACTGTTTGATGAATATTTTTCTGAAGGGGGTTTTGTGGAGATTTTTTTATATAGTTGAGATCTTGATTCAATTGAAGCTAGACCACCATGGAAAACCTGGAAGCACTGGACGGCAATTTCGTCCTATTGTGGGACTCCTCAGCAGTGAGCATCCACGATGTTGCCTCGCGAGATTCGAATGATGGGCATTAACACCATTGAATGCCAGTTCAGTTGTCTAGAGGTTAAGTGCTTGCGCGTGAGACTGATAGGTCCTGGGTTCGAATCTCACGAGTGCGGGATCGTGGATGCGCATTGCTGAGGAATCCCACAATACGACGAAATGGCCGCCCAGTTCTTTCAGGTTTTCCATGATGGTGTAGCTTCAATTGACTCATTATCTCAACTATAAAGAATATTTTTCTATCTGTTACAAAATGCTGCTTTTTAACTATTTTATAATATATAAATCATGTAGGAAAAATATGTGGTTTCACTTACTTTATTATTAAGTTACAATAATTAAATTATTCAAGGAAAACTACTTTATATCTACTAATGAACAGTGGTCTTATATTAACATTTACACTAACTTTGATGTTTATATTCTGCATTATAAATTTGTTCTTTCACTCTGGACGATGGTATATTAATCATAACTCGTAGTCTCCATCAGTAGATTACATATTTTTAATCTTATTGACCGTTTGAAATTGTACAATTAAACAGCATTACTAATAATCATATCTCAATTGTCACTCCAAGTTCAGTACATTAACCTAGAAATTATAGAGCGAAATTTACTTTTCCAACTTTTACTTAAATGGTTTGAATAATTTTTTTCTGGTTAGCGTTTTTTTAGCTAGTTGGTTTTCTGCGGGATGGGGTCGCTAACCCCATACCCAAACCTCCTCCTTTACCCTGGCTCAGGACCGGCAGTAGCCCCCAGAGGAGCTACAGGCGGAGTTTGTTTTCCAACTTTTAATTAAACACTTATTACTCAATCAATTTCAATGGTAATTTTACTATAGAAATAATTATTAGTTTGCTTCTATAAATAAAAAAATTACAGTCTACTAACATATTATTAGTAAAGTCTTTCTTCTAGTGATAAATTATAATTTGTTTACTATAAAAACAAAAAACCGTATTTCAAAATTAGACAAATGAGACGAACAAAGTATCTTTTTTCTAATGGAAATACTTTGCTGCTTTGTTGAATGGTTGTATATTTAAAAAATTTAATGCAGAATAAGTAAATAATAATTAATCCGCCTGTAGCTTTTCTAGGGTTACTGCTAGTCCCAAGCCCGGATAAAGGAGGAGGGTTGGGCATGGGGTCGGTAACCGCACCTCGTAGAAAAGAATCTTGCTAGAAAACCGCCAAACAGATTAAACATCGATATTAACCTACTTTAAAGTTTATTTTGTCAATGACAATAATTGTTTTATACAGAAAATCTTTAAAATTAGTTTCACAGCAGTAAACTGGTTATTTTTTCGAAAACATCTTTAGAATGATTCTACCTGTTACTTGGAAGCCTGTTCCTTCTTTTTTTTTATAAAAAATAGTTTTCTTACTGAATTCTTATTCATGTGAAAAAACTGAAAAGTTATAATTATAACCAGTGCAGACTAACATCAATTTGAACGTCAATTAACTTCTCCAAGTTTTATAGTGTTATATATTAAACACAAAGTTTGTTTAAACCGTTAAATATAATAACTAGTATACACGTTTATAATCTTTACTTTTTGTTATATATTTCGTCTATGTAAATGAAATCATTGCTAAACTTCTAGTGACCCGATATTGATCTAGGTCAAATTGTTTATTTTGCAAAGAATACCCCAAAATGCCCTGGTACTTCGTAGAGTGGGGAGAGCAATTCCTCTCGAAATGCTCTCACATGGTCACGCGTACACAACCACTATCAGGGAAGTCCTACTCACTGCAATCTCGTGGCGAGGGTGTTGCTCATGAAGTTGAGAGGACGAAAAGCAAATGTCTGGAGCTTTAACCGCATTGGTGGATATGGAGTATCCACCCAGGGGAGTTGGAGAACCCTGATTCCAAACCAATGGTCACATGAGCTCCAGTATCCTGAGAGAACAAATGGCGTATGAAACTCTTGTTGATCACCGGTTACAATGACACTGCATCTCCAAATGTTGCTCTACTGCCTTGTGGATTAGACATCTAGGTCAAAGGCTGAAAATGTGACCCTCTAAGAAAACCATTTTTTTTGGTCTGGGTATAAGGGCAGTATCACAACCCACACACAAATCAAGCAACTTGTCTGGCGCATATGTTTTCGGTGCTCCTTTCTACCTATATTTATGGGTTCAAACAAATAAGTAAATAAATTTCAAGATCATTGTTAATATTTGATAATTCACTTTTCTTTTTAACGAGTACATAATAGTAATTTTAAAACCTGACGTTTTTTTAAAACCAAGTGTTTATCATGGAATTTTGATAGTGTTTCCTTTGTTAAGTTAGCAATATCATTTTGATTTCCTTAATGTTTTATCATGTAAGTATTTTGTATGTCAGTTTTTTAGAAGCAATATTCAGTTTGAAAATAATTTTTAACAACAAATGAAGTCAACTGAAGAACATTTCATTTTCAAACTGCTCAGTAGTCTCTATCGATAATCGTGCTTGGGAGCTTTTCGAAATTGATTTTTACTTTGATACGTGCAATTCTTGTATTTCATTACCAAGTACAAGACAGCTATTTAGCTTTTTTTTTTGTTAACATTAGTTCATGAAGAAAATTATTCTTAATTAATTACGAAACGGACGTCCATTACTTTCAGTTTTTCAGTGGTCTTCTAACATCAATCGATTCATGATCTTATTCAAATACTAACAAACTGCCAAAAACAATCTTCTAGTCAAATATACATGATATGTGAATTATCAAGTTACATCATTTTTTGTTATAAGTGGTTTGAAAATCTTTCTGTCTTATAATAGAAGTTTCAAATAAATAACCATTGCACACCGACAAGAGACTACATTTTATTTGAATATATTTCAATAATACATTAGATTTAACTCAATTTAAAATGGCTCGGATTATCCCCTTAATGATATTGTGAGTGAAACTTGATCAATCTTTGTTGATATATGTGTATCTTCTGCGTATTGCCTCAATGTAACGATTATAACACAAGAGAAGTCACCAGTTAAATAGATGACGCTATGGCATTGAGAGTGAATAGTACTGCGTTCAAATACTTGGTTGAGTACCAGCTCCAGGATGCAGGTATATTCATCCGACGAGTCTTGGATGGGACGAGACTCACATATTGAATTTCGCCAATGATCACATTTCGTCTTTTCTACTAAGATTTCGTATTTGTTTTCTAAACCACTTTAAATATCCTAATCATTTGAATCTAAAATAAACACATAAACTACTGAGATCATCCTTTTATAATAACAATAAAAGAACTGACAATTTGTGTTGTTTGCTGAAATATATTTAATAGAATACGACCAAATATATGCCTTCCCAACATTCAGAATGAATGTTTGGGAAGGGGAAAATTCTCGGTATTATATCAACCGTTTGATGAGCTCAGTTATGAAACTGACAGATTTCTTATCAGAGTCATGAACAGAACATATCAACTGCTTTTAGACATTTACAATCTCACGATAATGGATGTCCAAGTAGACTTTATTCTAAAATTACATTTACATTAAATAAATTTTTCTGTCAGCAATTGCGTAATTAAATTCACTTAGTATTGTTTGTTTGAATCTTCCAGTTGCTTACAATGCTTGTGAATTAAGGTATATCGAGGCAATATGCACAGTATGCACATATGCCAATTAGAGACTGACCAGCTGCAGTCCTACACATCAATGGGAAGATTCAAACAAACAATAGCAAATGAATTTAAACTTCACCGCATTGCACAAGCAAGTGGCTATCAGGACTCAGTAGCTGAGTGGATAACATGATGGCGTTTGAAGCGAAGGGTTCTGGGTTCGAGTAGTCTAGTGAACATCAACTCTGAGATGCAGGTAAATCCAGCTGATGAGTCCCAAATAGGACGAAACACGCATCCTGGATTCCACCGCTAGCCATTATCCATCTTTACTTACAATTCTGTAATTAGTTTTCTTAAAAACTTTACAGTTTTCTAGTATTCTTTCACTTAATATAAATTTCAAGTAGTTATTATTTAGTTGACAAGCTATTCACATATTATACATCAATTTTGTTAAAATAACAAACAAATCTTATAGTAATTAGAATTTAAGATTGAGAAACGAATAGCTTTCATGAATGAAATTCATTTGATTGGTGATATATTACTATTGACAGGAAGTTAAGTAGTAAGAACAGAAATAACGTTTTTGAAAAAAAAATTAATTATAAAGTCATGACGACACAAAACAAAATTCCAGTAATAAAGAATAAAAGAAAAGATTGTCTGTATATATTGAGAAGTAAATGAAATCAATTAATATGGTGTTTTTGAGACATTTGTTTGAATACGCTCTCAATATACTCTTTATGCTTAATGGTAACATTAACAAACATTGATATTTATACTCAATAAGTAGGATTGTTTGAATTTTACTTACTGTTATACATATTACACTATAAGTAGAGGAACATTATATCTGATTAAATGCAAACTTATATAGGTTCACTTTTCCATACTTTATATTACTGATGTAAGAGGAGAGCAATTAGAAAAAAATGCAAACTGATGGAAATGATACGGCTATCCGTGGAGAACTAAAACTTAGATATTCCTGAATAGACAGATAAAAAAGAGAATAAAGATTGCGGAACAGTACTGTGTCGGAAAGTTTAATGAAAAAGTGAACAGACCAGAAGGGATTTCGCAGACTTTAATCTATGTCACAAACAACTTTTTTTTCCTTATAGATTCTAGCAAAAGCATCTTTCCTATCCAACACAACTTATATCAACAATCATTATTTTGATAATTTCTTTTCCAGTCTTCTAGTTTACTGCTTTTTACGTCAGCTTGACTCATCGGAGTACTCATTGACAAAGAGTGTGTTAAATATATGCCAACAATGCGTTAATATGGGTTTCAGTGATAACTAATAGCACTTTTTGATTAGGTTCTTTTATGTTGTTTATTGAAGAAATAGAATGAAATACGTAGTGAATATTTACATTTCCCGGAATCATTTATTTAAAAAAGACATTCAGTAGACAACTAGTCAATCTACGTTTACAGAGTTTGTATTAAAGAAATACAACTCCAGCATTCATCATGAAAGATAACTAATCCAGAATCTATATTTCGAAAAAAATAATACTATGAAAAAGTAACTAACGCCTGAACACGACCTACAGTATTGCAGAGCTTTTGCATTTAATAGTCCATCATTTGGCATATTGATAATTTCAAACAACACCTTGATATTTTTATGGAAAAGGACACTAAACTGTTAAACTGAACATTTACAGTATTTGCTTTATCGATTTTGATTTCAGCAAAAGCTAAAGGATGTACATGTCATACGTTTCAGGTGCAAAAGTTGGATTTCAGAAATTCAATTATTATTACATCTGTAGGCAATAAAAGACTGAAGTCATACTATATGAGCGATGTTAAGAATTAACTTTATCTGTTAGTCCAAAAGGAGATCAGGTTTATGCAAGGCAGCGAACACGTTAATACAAAGTCAAACTGAATCACATAAACAATGTAAGGAGTTAAAAAATTTTAAAAATAACAGTACATTTCATACATGTAACATAAAACGACAACATTATGTACTGTTTCGTCACATCTGTTTTTTAAATAATTTAATGTTGTGACTAATTGTAACTATCATATCAGTGGAAACTCTGATATGACGAAACACCCATTTCTAATTTGATCAGTGCTTAAAACTGGTGTTCATCAGTGGGATAATTGATGAATACTGATCTAGATGCTGATCTATTCCTTTCTAAAAGTATGCTTCCATAGGTAAGCATAAACTGTAACATGAAATGTATATAACTACGACCTGGTGAGAGTTACAGCACACACAGAGTGAAGAACGTAATTACTTGCTTACTTACACTTACGCTTTTTACCCCTCGCGGAGGAGCATAGACCTCCCATCAAGGTTCTCCATCGAACTCTGCCCTGAAGAACAGGAGGGTTTATTTTTTTTAATAAGGTTCTAAAGTCTTACTGTAACCTATACCCGGATAGTTTATTTTTCTCAAATCATAAGCATTTGCATTACGAAGCAACGGACTAGATCATACTAACTAAATATGTAATCATTTCTCATAAGGGAAGTACAATCTTCCAGCAACTTAACTAGAATAACCTCTTAGAAACCAAGTTTCCCTGTCTTGTATGAAGTTCATTGAAAAGAGAGTGTCATCAATAAAAATTGTTCAAAGTACCAGAGGAAAAAGGACTGAATAACTATTTTAAAAAGTAGCTTTTATCCAAATTACCCATTGAAAAACCCTTATATTTATTTTTCCAAAATAAAGTAAATCGTAATAATATGCAAATTTCATTCATTATCGACTATGATAACAGTTTTACTACTGACATTCTTGAACACTATCAATCAGGAATTCTCACTGCATCTAAGTAGCTTAAAGTTATCTCTGTCCAGTCTTCCATAAATATTTAAACATGCTGCCATACAAAAATATCGTAACACGATCGTGTTAAAAACTCTTTAACTTTTAAGAATTAAATTTCAGGTTACCAAGAGAAGGATAAAACAGATGTTTCGATATAAGCAAAGATGGATATTGGCTAGTAGTGAAAAACAGGACACGCTTTTCGTCCTATTCGGGACTCGTTACCTGGATGTACCTGTATCTAAAAGTTGATGTTCACTCCGGGACTCGATCCCAGTGCCTTTCGATTCAAACGCCAACGCGTTATCAAGTGGCTATCACGACTCAGTAGCTGAGTGGATTCCTGGATTCCACTGCTAGCCACCATTCATCTTTGCTGATAACGCTCATGAATTAATGATATATCAAGGCAATTTGCACAGGATGCACATATGCCAATTAGAGACTAATTAACTATAGTCTTAAACATCAATGGGAAGAATAAAACAAACAATATCAAGTAAATTTAAACTTCATTCCATTGCACAAGCAAGTGGCTATCAGGACTCTGTGGCCAAGTAGATAACGCGATTGCGTTTGAAGCGAAAGTTAGTGGATTCGAAGTCTCAGAGTGAACATCAACTCTGAGGTGAAGGTACAATCAGCTGGTGAGTCACAAATAGGACGAAACGCGCATCCTGGATTTCACTGTTAGCCGCTATCCATCTTTGTTTATAATGCTTGTGAATTGAAGTTATATCGAGGCAATACGTACAGTATGCACATATTCCAATAAGAGACTGATCAATTGCAGTCCTAAACATCAATGGGAAGATTTAAACAAATAATAACAAATGAATTTAAATGTTTCGATAGTTTTCATTGACAATTCGTTGCCGAAATATTCCTCTACATAATTGTTGTTGTTGTTGTTGATTAAATGACCAACTATATCAGGATGAAGTTTATTTATTAAACAATAATGATCTATCTAAGGACAGTTCAACTTTTTAATTATAAGTAATATCATATTAAATAGTTATTTATTTAATTTTTTTTTTAAAAAAGAAAAAGGGATTAATAAACTTTATTATTATCTGTGGGAAATGAAAAAAAATTATTTTTTTTTGTTGTTCTTAACTTCTCTTATCATCAATAGTAACTGTTGAGCAAGCATGAATAACCACTATGACATAAACATGTATTTAACTGTTTTCAAAAAGAAGTTTTGAAAAGAAATCATGTAAAGCATAGAAACTTTGATAATATATTTATATATGCATACATGAACATGAATGTTTGGCCACTATTAATATTATAAGGGGAAGGAGGAGGAGGAGGAGGAGGAGGAGGAAGAGAAGGAGGAAATATGGAGAATGGTCATTTAATTTTGACCTACAAACCTCATTATAAAATAAACAATCATTATTTCATGTTTAAATCTTATTTCCAGTTATTTGATAAAAATTAATCTTTTTCTAGATTTATAAACTTTACAATGAAATAAATTAGTTAAATTGATGAATCGATGCTTGAACATCATATACAATTCTGAAAGAAAAATCTTTTATGTAATGAAATGATTCAATTGAAGAAGTCAAAAATTTGATATTATGATGACGAAACTGATAAAATTAAAACTGTTCATGCATATGATTGATTATGAATGGGTATAAGTTGCCTTACCTTACTAGCAGAAAAACGATGAACATCGAATTCATAGAAGTAGTTAATTTAGTGGTGGTAATATTTAAAAGAAAGTTGTATATAAGGATATAGTACAGGAAGGAAGATAGATATTTAGGATTATTGAACGAGGCTTATTAACATCAGCTTAGACAAAATATAGGAATAAGCAAAGATGGATAGTGGCTAACAGTGCTATGCCTATGATTAAATAATTTCAATGTCAACATAAGACCACTAAAAAAGTAATATAATTCATACTTCACTTCAGAAATATCTTCATTATTCTCTGTAATGGTTGAAAACAAGTTGAAACATCAATAATGGGACTAAAAGAATTAAACATCTAATTTACTGTGATGGTCTTCATTAGTCCATATCAGCCTGATTATTTTAATTATATATTGATTTTATGAGCATCACAAATATATGACTTTCGGTAAGGGTTTAAAATTCAATTATGGATTTAAGCTTTCAATATAGATAATCCATTGATAAGAATGTATAAATATTAGAGATTAGTATCTATTAAAATGAAAATGTTGTATATATTTGATTATTAAAAACGTTGTGTTATATATATGCTGAATATGATGTCGCCTTTAACAGTTGACCACATAAACACAGCAAGTTATTCTCATAGATTTCCCCGTTTTTATCAAAGAACGGTTTTCAATAACAAGTTCAGTACAACATATTCTTGTTACAAATATTTATCACTACATAAACATAACAAATGTTTACAGATTAAATTAACAATGAAACCCCTTATCAGTAGTATAATACTAAAAGAAATGCTTCACAGACAAACGACATGCCGTTTACTTTAAAATGTTTGTTAACTACTTTCTTTAAAATAGGACGAAACGCGCGTCCTGGATTCCACTGCTAACCACTATCCATCTCTGCTAACCATGCTTATGAATTAAGACTATATTGAGGCAATACGCACAGTATGCATATATGCCAATTAGATACTGACCAGTTGCAGTCCTAACAAATCAATGGGGAGATTCAAAAACAAACAATACTAAGCTGAATTTAAACTTCACCCCATCGCACAAGCAAGTGGCTATCAGGATTCAGTGGCCGAGTGGATAACGCAATGACATTTGAAGCAAGGGTACTGGGTTCGACTCCCACAGTGAATATCAACTCTGAGATGCAGGTACATCCAGCTGACGAGTCCCAAATAGAACGAAACGCACGTCCTGGATTCCACTGCTAGCCACTATCCATCTCTTATAATAACTAAGGTATTGGTATTATTGTTTCTAACAGTCAGCATTCACATGCAGTTTGTGCTTTGATTATATAAGATGTTCACAGTTTGGTAATATTGTGCTCCTTTGAATAAAGAACATCGTAATGAAAACTAATTTTACATAAAAGTTATGGAAATTGAACAAAATAATTGTTTGTAGACTACGTAGCATATAAAAGTGTAATAAGTTTAGTCACGATGCTTATTACACAATCCCAAATGTACACAAAATTATACGAGCGAATCATCGAAAGCATGAAGCCTGTTTTTAGTGTGTTATCTGATGATAGAAAAGTAATAGTTTTTGTACTGAGATTTTACTAACAGATTCTGGCTTTATCCTATAGAAATACTTACAAAAAACTACACGAAATCTATTAGCTTTCTTAATTATCCGGTGTTTGTACATATAACGACTACTGTTGATAACTGACGAATGTAATACCGTTTAGTTCTTATTAATGGATAACTTTTATCAATCAAGTTGTACTATGGCCACAGAGTTAGTTTATTTAGCACCCACCATTCATTGTTTCATTCAGGCAAACTGATGATAATGAAGATGGGTAAACTTGGACATCCCGTTGATGATGAATACATAAGGATATCTTTAATCTCGATAAAAGCTGATTATATTCATCGAATTCTAACCTGCAGCAATGTATATCCAACCAGTCTGTGACTAACAACCGGTTTGACACGAATCATCGACGATGCAGAATCATAATGTAACTCTAAATAGCAAAACCTGATGTTAAAGAAATAACACAAAATTTAGATTAGACGCTTTCGGTCTATTAACCTTAACCATCTATACTTAATGCCTTCGGGTTTTTACAGTATTAAAAAGCAAATGAAGTTATTTTTTTCATTGAAATTTTAAAATGAAACGAACCGTTTTAAGTTACGCTTAACTATTTGATTTAATATACAAATTTTATTACTCTAAAAAAAGCAATACCTACTTCCTCGTAGAGATGGATAGCCGACAATCGATAATTCCTTTTGTTCTGCTCAGAGAAGCCCTCCCCCTTTTAACAGATCAATAACACTGTACTTATCTTTCAAATAAAATACAAACAATTTGTAGATATTTGTTGTCATGAACATTTATGATGCTTAAGAATATCATTGTTGATGAGGAACAGGCAGTCTTCTTTCATTTGATAGAAAGATTAAAATTAGTAGTAGTAGTAGTAGTAGTAGTAGTAGTAATGCTAGTAGTAGTATCAAACTGTAAATGTTGGATCCATTCTGTATATTTAATCACTCAATGCTAATATACTGAAAAATAAATTGGTTATGTTATATAAAAATGCTTCCTAACCCCTATTTGTTAACGGATATGCGATTATAAAGGAAATTATTTAATTAAAACAAGTGAATCTAAAACAGTTTTTGCTTTCCCCATGGTTATTTGATTATTAATATAAATCTTTTCCTCTATTATATATGTCTGTGGGTTGCTCATGATTAAAAGGTACGGAATTTTGTATATGAAAAGTAACACATTGACGCACAAAGCAGGATAACTAGAGAAGAAAGAGATGTAGATGAAGATATTTTTCGTTGCATATGAAAAAATATATATGAATTCATTTAGTACTGCTCGTTTGAGTCTTCTTATCGATTTTTTAGGACTGCAACTGGTCAGTCTCTAATAAGCATATGTGTATACTGTGTGTACTGCCTCGATATTGCCTTAATTCACAATCATGGTAAGCAAAGATGGATAGTGACTAGCAGTGGAATCCAGAACGCGCGTTTCCTCCTATTTGGAACTCATCAGCTGGTTTCACCTGAATCTCAGAGTTGCAGTCCTAAACATCCATGGGAAGATTCAAGCGAACAATACTAAGTCAACTTAAACTTCACCCATTGCACAAGCAAGTGGCTGTCAGGACTCAGTGGCCAAGTGGACAACGCGATTGCGTTTGAAGCGAACGGTACCAGATTTGAGTAGCGGAGTTAACATCAACTCTGAGGTGCAGGTACAATCAGCTGACGAGTCCCAAATAGGACGAAACGCGCATCCTGGATTTTACTGCTAGACACTATCCATCTTTGATTATATATATGGAGTTGTAATATCTCCGGTCATTTTTCTTATACTTAAAAAAATAGGGACTACTACAATCCTCTCGATACGATGGCAGTTTATTAAATACAAGAACGTAATATGTTTAGAAGTACACGTATTTCTATTCTGATTTTAAATATAACTGATTATTTATAGAGCATAATAAAAAGAGCAATGTAAACTAATGTTATACTAAATAAAATGATACATTGAAAATAAAATAATCTCAAAATGTCACATTAGAAATAAAGGCTAATATCATAAAATATGGACTTGCCTACTTTTCCCGACTTATCAAAAATCATTTTGACAATAAAGAAGATAAATTTATTTCGTCTATTTTTTATTAGTTACTGAGAAAGATCCTTCTTCTAGATGATTAACAAAAGGACGAACAGCAGTCGTCTTATATTTGTTTAAGTTATAGTTATCGTGTGTCTGTAAACTGATTTCTACACTGTCAATATTTACATTCAATTCTTCTGTAATGATTGTTTGAATCCAACTCAACTTGAATCATCCCATATGAAATTCTTTTCTAGCTCATAATTTGACCTTTTATCTGAGTGACCTTAAATGATGTTGGCTGCAGTTATTGTTAACTTGTATTCAGCTATTTTATTAGATATCAACAATGTCCACCGTATAGTGTTTTGCAATCTCCATAATCAATATTCCGGAATCGTATTTTCTAAATAATGTTAAACTGATAGATTTGATTCATTAGTACACCGTGCTGATATAAGGTTATATTTCCTTCTCATCAACTACATTTCTGTAAGCTTATAAAACTTTATTTCTAATAATTTAGACTGCGAATCGCCGATGAGAAACTGTACTTCATAAGTAATCATGCTTTAAATAAAGTTTAATCAAGCAGAACATTTCACTGAATTAAAAAAATATCCTGAATTAGAGAAAAAGTAAAAATTTGATAAAGAACAATAATAGTTTCAGTTATTCTTTACATATTCACCTACTTGATTTGACAACTGTATTACTCTGAAATTTGGGAGTTCAGTGAATAATCGGTTTATGTGTTTTTATATTGTCTGAAAAAAGCTTGCTTCACTTCTCAATAGTACTTTTTATGAAGTCGTACCGTTGTCAACTTTTAGATTCTTTCGGTATGTTAAAAAAAATTTCGATATTTTCTGCAGCACATAATTATGATTGAAATAGGTGAGTGAGCTGTGAAAACTTATTGTAATGATTTTGACTCTTCAATTTTGTATAAATCAAGCATAAAGATTATCGTGAAATGATCTGAACTTGAAGGTTTAGAGGCGTTTTAGTTGTCTATTTGAAACAACTTACTGTTTCACTGAAGTTGAGTAAAGTATTACTGAACCGTAGTCAAATTATCTATAGATCTGAACCTTCATTAATCACTGGAAGTCGAGTTTTAGACAAATTTCATCAAAATAAAAGACGACTAAAGCGGACCTATCAACCGATTACATGATTAGGTCCATGTACTTCCCTATTTTATTCTGTCTATACAATGTGTTACTTTGGTGAAGATTGCTCTGTCCTCGACAAATACTAAGCTAACAGGACAGCTTCGCAATTATGTTGTAGTAGGTCAGGTTAAATAACTGTCGCTTGGAGTGTCTTTTTGACATAATTATTCATAAGTCAAGCACAATCACTCACATCATTCTCGATCAGCTGAAGTAGACTAAATATCTATAAATATACGAATAAATCTTTTTTCATTAAACTGTAGAACAAGTCAAAACAAAACATAATTTTGACCAAATGGATTTTTATTTGTGGTGTCATTACTATCCTAGTTTAGAATAATCCATGTGCTTGACTGAAGAGACATCGATAAAATCTATGCTAACTTTTCATGCATCAACACCCACAGTTTAAATACAATTAGAAGATAAGTAGCAACATGAGTGTAGGCAACTATAAAATTCTATATAGAGAACGACCAGTAAATTTCAACATCGCTTCAGCCATCTAGATTAAAAAAGTTGACGTACAAAAGTATCGTATATTTAAATGATAGCGAAGTAGAAACACATGTCTAACAAAATAAAATGTTTTGATTGAGAACATGAATTGATGAATGTAAGACAACCATTGAAAACCTTGAAGCATTGGACGGCCGTTTCGTCCTAGTACGGGACTCCTCAGCAGTGCGAACCCAGATACAGAGCGTAGGATTCGAACTCAGGACTTTCAGTCTCGCGCGTGAACGCTTAACATCTAGACCACTGAACTGTCATCCTACGGTGTTAATCTCTAACTTCGGCTAATCCACGAAATTACGAGACTATCTTCCGTTGTCTGAGGTAGATAATTGACTCTACCTAACACGTATTAGCTCTACTGGTCACGTCTTCTCATCAAAATTCTGTGAATAACCTCTCAAAGCCAGTCATCAGTAAGTACATGATGACTATCAGTGTGGGGTTGTTATAATTTCTAAGTTTCTGATCGAGATCATGAATCGATGAATGTTAGACCAATGTTGACAACCTGGGTTCGAGTACCGCGTACGGGACCTTGGACGCGCACTGCTGTGGAGTCACATACTAGGACGAAACGGTTATCCAGTGCTTCCAGGTTTTCAACAGTGGTCTGATATTCATCGATTCATGGTGTCAATCAAAAACTTAACAATTTACACAATCCCACACTGAAAATGGAATTTTGTAGTTTTTTGCTTTCTTTTTATAGTTCACATCATCTAGTGACAAATTACATGTGGATACTAGTTTCTTATTTCTCCGCAAATGTTTTCAATTTTGTATTCCTTGTAGTTCTACAAGGCTTCTGCATCGATAGACCTCAACATACACAAAGGTCAAAGCAAGATTCTCAAATACAACACGGAGAACACCAACAAAATCACACTTGATTCTAAAACTTTGAAAGAGGTGGAAACATTCACGTACCTGGGAAGCATCGTTGATAAACAAGGAGGATCTGATGCAGATGTAAAGGCGACGATTGGCAAAGCAAAGGTTGTTATTACCACAGTTGGAGAACATATGGAACTCGAAACAACTGTCAACCAATATCCGAGTCACAATCTTTAATACAAACGTCAAGACAGTTAGTCCTTCTGTACGGAACTGAAACGTGGAGAATGACTGCAACCATCGTCGCAAAACGTACAAATAATTATAAATAACTGTCTACGCAAGATAATCAATGTTCGTTGGTTGAATACCATCAGCAACAACCTACTGTGAGAGAGAATAGACCAACTTCCAGCTGAAGAGAAAAATTAAAAAAAGACGTTGTAATTGGATCGGACGTACATTACGGAAATCACCAAACTGCATCACAATTCAAGCGCTACCTTGAAATTGTGAAGGGAAATTGAAAAAAGGAAGGCCAAAGAACACATTATGTCTGGAATCAGAAGCAGATGTGAAAAGGATGAATGTTGACCGGAAAAAACCGGAAACATTTGCCCAGGACAGAGTTGGATGAAGAATACTGGTGGGCGGCCTATGCTCCTCCACGAGTGGTAACAGGCGTAAGTGAATAAATAAGTATAGTTCTACAAGTTACACGCAATATACACATAGATGTGACTTAAAAAGTAAACGTTTGTATTAACTATATTCATGAAGTAAACATTATTAAGGGCAATATAATTTAAAAACAATATTTACTTCCTCTAATCAATAAAGATAAATTTATTTCTTACTTATTTAATCCTTATAATTTTATTGTGATTCCCCTTTTGGCTTCTAATCAACTTGATTAATTAGAATAAGTATATTTTTGAAATAAATCCCAATAGTGTTATTCATTACTTATTTACTTTCTTCTAACAAGATTACCATCATAAAAGAATTACGCATTAATGTTTACTGGTAAAACATAACATAAATGATCATTAATTTGTATTTCAGTTGTATTCTCGTTCTTTTGTTATTATCATTACAAGAAGGAATATAATTAATTGTCCGGCTTAATAGTGTCGCTATATTGAATATGGTTAATATTGTTGTATATCGTGAGGAAACCAAGTGATATATTGTGATATTTCTGATAAATAAATATGCAAAATATATTGAAAGGATAGTAGCTAGCAGTGGAATACAGGACGCGCGTTTCGTCCTATTTGGGACTCGTCAGATGGATGTACCTGCATCTCAGAGTTGATGTTCACTCTGGGACTCGAACCCACTAACTTTTGCTTCAAACGCCATCGTATTATCCACTCGACCACTGAGACTGACCAGTTGCAGTCCTAAAAAACATCAATGGGAAGATCCAAACAAACAATACTAAGTAAATAAGCCTTAACTGTTAGATAATTTATTGGTTTACATGTATAGCAACTCTCCTACAGTCCACTTCGATTATGATTAAATTTTGTTAAGCTCCTTTTATTAGCTTACTTTACAGACAATGTTATTCGAACAGTAACGATTCGGATATTTCTTTGTACTATTATGATCACTATCTTGCCTATTTAGATGTGTATTCTTGATTACAAGACAGCCAACACACATCTCTCTCTGGCTAAAATGTTAATAACTTAAATATCGTTTGACAATTCATTCACTTTCCCATTTTTATATGTACTCAAATACTATTGTTAACCTTTGCCTTGAGTATCTGCGCCTTATTCGATTTGACCATAAATTCGCCTCTGTATTTGCTCACACACACATATATTCGCTTCTCTGTTTCAAACTCGCTCGATGTGATTGTAGCCTTTTTTTATCTGTTCTATCCGCAAATAAACTGTTGTCAACGATTTTTATTGCCTTCTGATTTTAAACATCGTTGAGATTTATTTAATGGCGGCTAATCAAGGTGATTGAATAACGAACATAAGCTACTACACTTATATAGGTAAAGACATCAAATCAACCTGAAGATATTATGATTTCTTACATGTTGAAGATTGTAGTTTGTCAATGATTGTAAAAAAATTATTGTGGTTTAGTCTTTATAACGATGTTTAGTTTTTTTTTCAGCTACCCTGCCAAATTTTCATTTCTTCGCTAATCTTTCTGTTCGAAGTATTTAAATTTTGACTTTTCTTTGAATTAATTTAGTTTGAATCAACATAGTTCCTAATTGAACTTCTGATAGACATCATAATGATAAAAGTTTGTATTCTATTTTTTCATTGAATCGATTGTTTTAAACATTGAGTTGATAAACCAGAAATCAAGATTTATTGTATGTTATATTGATAACAATTTGATTTTATAGTGAGTCAATTGAAGCAAGACTAGTCGTGGATGCGAACTGCTGAGGAGCACCACAATAGGACGAAACGGTCGTCCAGTGTTTCCAGGTTTTCTCTGATGGTCTAGCTTCAATTGACTCACGCTTTCAACTATGAAAATACTAAATCTCCACAAAAACTCCCTTCTGATAATAAGTTGATTTTAATTTGGTCAGATGGCTACTTTTGAATGATTGTAGTAAATAGATTTAAACAATTAGGTATCCACTAAAATGTATAGTAAGCAATTTGTATGTTTAGTATGGAAATTAATTTATTATATTGTTTTACGAAAAATCACTCTCTGGTTAAAAATAATGAAAGTTATTCTTTGACCTATGTTGATAGTTTTTCGCTCACTTATAAATCAGAACATTAACGTTACATTTCCTTAAAAACTAGACGTACATAAGTACGACATAGGTCCTGACAACATCAGGATAGTGACTGTATACAAAAATTCCAATCAGTACATGAGAACATATCTGTTATTTCTTAATGATTAACTTATATACTACTTTAAAACGTGTTGTATCCCGTTGAGACTTATGAATTGTAACTTTGTGGACTATTTATGGACCAATGTGATATGTATATTTCCTACTGTATAATTGTTAAGGAACTTAACTATTCATATTCATGTTCCTTTTGTTATAAGCTTTATTTTGATTTATAGATCATTATTATACGATTTACCATTCTTGAGTTATCCCGAGTCTATTGATTACTGTTCCCCCTATTCACAGCCACATTTTGTCAAATCTTGTACAAATGTTATTTTCTATTTTATGGTACGGTGTGGTCATATTGTTTGATATATAAACCCAATATGTTTAAAAATAATGATTCATATTGCAGAAGCTGTTATTGGTGCTTTGTACTCAAATGGTTAGTCTATGCAGAAGGCAGGACTGGTAAGTACTCAAGACTGCTCATACGGCTTTTGTGTATTATTGCTCCGATCGATAATTCGTTACTCTTTGATTGGCGGGAATCAGCACGTTTATATATCAAACAAGGCACACACTCACCCACATGATATAACAAAACGTTTATTCAAAAAAAAGAATATTCATGTGCTCTCTGGTTACGATATAAAGACTTGGTTAGTGGAGTTCAACCATACATTGATTGAGGAACGCTTTACTATGCTGAACTTGTGAATATGAACTGTTAAATTTCAATTCACTGCTTTCAAAGAGACTTAATCATAGAGACATCTTAAATTGTCAGATTAGATGAACTACACACACGTGAGCACACATTGCTAAGGTTCTTCAAACAAGAACCAAGAAGTTGTCTAATGCTACACAGAGTACAGTAGTTCCTTAGTAGATATTAATCCATGATCTTCAGCTTGCATCGATCTCTACAACCTTTCTAGTCAGAACACTAATAAATAACATTTAATTCATGTCAGAACACTTATATGTGAGTGAATTATTAAGAAATAGATTTAATTTACTAGAACTATCCAAATTTATTGAAGAATAAATAATATCTGTGTGTACAATTTTACTAAGATTAACTCAAATTCATCATGATCTAGTTTATTCCTATTGAAAGAAACTGAATGTAATTGATTTGTAAGTGGCATATGTATATTTTAATTACTTAAGAACAATCTATATCAAGCCAGTAACAGTATACTTTTCTATACATCAGTCAAACTAGTCAATGTAATGTATTTTATGAAATAAGATAATTTCTTTTTTTTTCATGTAACCACAATTGATAGGTGTATTCGCATTATTTGTACTCAGGTGATCTTATTGTTTTTTTAAATAGTTTTCCGCTTATTCAAATATCAGCTATTTACAATAGAAACATAAATCATTATTCTTTTTTAAACAAAATGTATAAATTTATGAAATGACATTGGGTCTTTTTAATTTTATCCCATTCCTCAGAATGTAGGCACAATAAAATTCTGTCTGGCCAAAATGTCTAAGTATATAATTATCTATCCAAAAAGTTTTTTTTAATGATGTAATGAAATACACTTTCAAGGTGTATAGTCAAGTGACCTATAGTCAAGTGAGATAAAATGGGTGGTACAAAACAACTCTTTTCATTCATTAGAACCTAAAATAAAAGTTTCTTCATTAATTCGAATTAGCTCAGCATGATTTTTATTTAGTATTATTCATGTTTTTCATTTGAAGATTAGTCAGAACGAAGAAAAAAGGTTAGTATAACGTGGATCGCAGTGGAATCCAGGATGAGCGTTTCATTCTATTTAGGACTTGTCAGCTAGATGTATCTGCATCTCAGAGTTGATGTTCACTCTGGGACTCAAACCCAGTACCGTTCAATTCAAATGCCATCGTGTTATTCACTCAGCTACTGAGTCCTGATAGCCGCTTGCTTGTGCAATGTAGTGAAGTTTAAATTCACTTGGTATTGTTTGTTTGAATCTTCCCATTAGTGTTTAGAACTGCAATTGATCAGTCTCTTATTGGCATATGTGCATCTTGTGTGTATTGCCTCTATATAGCCTTAATTCATGAGCGTTATAAACAAAGATTTAAGGCCATATCGATGCAATACGCACAGTATGCACATATGCCAATAAGAGACTGATCAATTGCAGTTCTAAACATTAATGGGAAGATTCAAATAAGTAATACTAAGTGATTTTAAACAAGCAAGTGGCTATCAGGACTCAGTAACTGAGTTGATAACACGATGGTGTTTGAAGCGAAGGGTACTGGGTTTGAGTCCCAGAGTGAACATCAACTCTGAGATGCAGATACATCTATCTGACAAGTCCTAAATAGAATGAAACGCGTGTCCTGGATTCCACTGCTAGCTACTCTCCACCTCTGTTTAATAAGTAGTTATGCCTTTAATCACTAAATTTATTAGTTTATTTCTGTGACGTGAAATCATTTACTAAAAGCTACGTCAACGCATACTATGAAGCTGAGACATCTATTGAATCACATATTTAAATTATTAATATCTAAATCTGTCAGTGATGGAAATAAACAACTAGTTATAAATTAGTAAATCATAAGACGTAATAATTACGTCACTTTACATGCAAATATTCAATTGAAAGCATTGGTATATTCTTTGTGTCATGCTTTGCACTTTTAAATATCTCATAATAAGAGAAGAAAAATAAACGTTTAATGTCTCAATTATCAATTTGAACTAGCTTTACCGCTTAATATGAAATCTTTTCGAGAGAAGCTTAAAGTATACTTGGTTTGGCTTTTGTATAACCGTTTTTATTTAGTAAGTGCTAACCATTTTCAAAGCAATATATTTATTTAATTCATTCTTTTATTACATATGGATATGGAGGATTCATCTAGGGTAGTTAGATAACCCTGATTCCAAACCAATGGTGTACATGGGCTACGAGATCCTGAGGGAACAAATGGCATATGAACTTATTGTTGAACACTGGATACCATGAGACTGCATCTCCTAACGTTGCTCCACTGCCTTGTGGATAAAACTTCCAGGTCAAAAGCTCGGGGTATAGCCCCCCCTAAGAAAACTGCCTACTTCGGTTTGAACATGCGGGCAGTAATTCATCTCTCACACAAATCGGATGATAAAGTGCATGCAAATGTATTTCGTGAGTTTAAATAAATCTATGACATAGAAATCTTTAAAGAAATTCAACTAATTTAACTAAATCTAGACAATCCTTTCTAGAAGATAATATCAGAAGAAATTCGGACTAATTTTTTTCCATAAGTAATATTTGAAGAAATTGATGAAATGGTTCACAATATAAATATATTAAACAACAAGCATATAATGGAGACAATCTTTAAATAAAAATAAACCTTCCAAAAGAATCAAACAATAGTGATGGTTGATAAATATTTGACTTGATCATTTCTTTTTCCAAAATGATTAGCCTGTCACAAGGTTATTCAGTGTCTTGCTATATATATTCCAGTTAGTCAAACTATTAAGTTATCAATGCAATATGGAAGTTTCTGTATTAATTTCCCGAAGTATGAATTATTTTTACATTTTAGTATTACAGATCAAATAGTATGGTGAATTTCAACGTTTTATTTTTTAAAAAAGGCCAAGTGAATAGGAAAGAAAACTTTTCAATGAGTCCTATCTCAAACAGCCCGAAGTTAAAGGATTATTTATTTTTGCAAGAGGGTTTTGTGGAGATTTTTTAGTAGTTTAAAAGTTGAATTCATGAGTCAATTGAAGCTACACCATCATGGAAAACCTGGAAGCACTAGACAGTGGCGCGACTTCGTGAATTGGTTGAAGTTAGACATTAACACCGTTGGATGCCGGCTCAGTGGTCTAGAGGTTAAGGGTTTGCTCACGAGACTGGTAAATCCTGGGTTTGAATGCTGCGGGCAGAATAATGAATGCGCGCTGCCGAGGAGTCGCACAACAGGACGAAACGGCCGTCCAGGGCTTCTAGGTTCTCAATAGTGGTCTAGCTTTATTTGATTCATGAATTCAACTATTAGATCATTTATTCTGTTTTGGGAATTCGTATGAGCTTGGGAAATGTCATAATAAACGCTTAGAAACAAGTAATATGAAGTATCTATGAAAATCACTGTTGAAGTTTTAAATTAACAACAACAAGAAATAAAAAAACAAAATCACCGAGAAATATCTCTAAGTAGTAACTAGTAAGCAGTTTATTTTATTAATCAGATTTAGTTTATTTCTGTGATAAATTATTTTTCCTAGTGATTCGAATAGAATTTGAAATTTTGTTTACTTATGAAAGTGATCGAACCGTAAAGTAATAAGACAGGATTTCGCACAAATATATAAGCCTCAAACAAACCCGAATGATAGCTATATATATGTTGAGAATTTATTTCTGTCATTTTTAGTTACCTACTATCAGTATTCTTTAAACCTGAATTGTTTAAAAGAAAAAATCAGTAGTTCTTTAATGACTTCAGATTACTGCCGGTAGTATGGAAAAATGATCCATTTAACCGACTGCTGTATTTTGGTAGATTCGATTTTGATAGTAACTTGATAACAATGAAAATTGTAAGAGTAATTAGATTAATTTCAGGTCTCAATTTTTTCGTGTTCAAATAGAATGTATTACTGAGAACAGTTGAAATTTGATGTTTGCTGTAAACTGTCTATAGACTACTATTCAAACATATTGCTGACGAATACCATGTTGCACGAAAATTATGTACAGGGTTTCCTGTTGACTACTTCCAACCACCATATGATCTCAACATAGTGAACGCAATGTCAAGTCACTTAGACTAGTGGGCACATTGCAACTGGGTCGATAGGATTCAATCTGCACTAAGAAGGACCTTATATACATGATATTGATCAGCACCCAATGATCAATCAATTGTAAACTATTCAAACGGTTTGTTTTTGTTTTTGTATCCAATAAAATGTAAGAAAAATGTGCAAATTGTTTTTATACAGCAAATCTTTCAGCCATATCACTAATTTCCTAAAATGAGCCTACTTAAAAAAAGTAATATTTTTAACTTCATATGTTGCATCCTCCAGTATTGAAATTACACATTTTAAGTAATATATAAATGATATGAATATTCATAGTAAAGAAATCATGCCTTATCCTTCAAGAATTGGATTTCCATTTAAAGCTTATTGATTCGGATAGTTTAATCTTGACATTTGGAGATTTTAGCAATGTATTTTTACTAATTATCAGAAGGGGGTTTTGTGGAGATTTTAGTAATTTTATATAGTTGAAATCATGAGTCAATTGAATCTAGACCACCATGGAAAACCTGGAAGCATTGAAAGGCTGTTTCGTCCTATTGTGGGACTCCTCAGAAGTGCGCATCCACCATCCCGCCTCGCGAGATTCGAACCCAGGAACTACCAGTTATGCGCCAGAGCACTTAACCGATAGCTCACTGAGCTTTGACGAATTACCAGAACATAAGAAGTGACTAAATTATCATCAAATATAATTCCAAAAAAATTTGTTTATTCAAAATAGTAAAATCATTCGTATACATGATTATATACAAAGTTATTTATTGAGTATTGGATATATTACTATAATTGTTTTTAAGTGACTGAACAAAACTGTCTATTGAATACAATGGATTTCTTTTTTTCTTTATTATTTTACAGAACGAAAAAACATCTTGACAAATAAAATCGAAATTTTAATTCATAATTCATAAGTCCCCTTTTTGCACATTTCTATAATTCTTTATTATTTTGATGTTATAAATCAAAAGATTTACCCACTTTATAAAATAAATATGAAGTAATTTGATTCAATTCCCCCCTCCTTTATTAACAGTTGTCTACGCAAAATACTTCGAATCCGTTGGCCAGACATTATCAAAAACATTCTATTGTGGGAGAGAACAAAACAGATTTCAGCAGAGGAAGAAATGAGGAAGAAGCACTGGAAGTGGATAGGGCACACATTGAAGAAATCATACAACTGAGTCACAAGACAAGACCTCACATGGAATCTTGAAGGCCAAAGGAAAAGAAGAAGACCAACGAACACATTACGCCGAGAAATGGAGACAGACATGAGAAGAATGAACAGAAATTGGATAGAACTAGAAAGGAAGGGCCAGGACAGAGTGGGTTGGAGAATACTGGTCGGTGGCCTATGCTCCATTGGGAGTAACAGGCGTAAGTGAGTAAGTAAGTAAGTAAGTAGTTCGTCCCCTCTCTTGTAAGTCTACTCAAATAAAAACATGCAATATAGAATTAGTAGATTTTCTTCTTTTCTTTTTTCTTTTGCTTTCAAACATCGACTTCATACTTTAAAACTGTAGATAATAATGAGATAGATAAACATGAGATAATAATTGGAAACAATTTATTGTAATGATTGTTTGTATTATTTGAATTAATATTTGTGTATTTATTACGTTTTATATTTTTTATATCATTTTGTTGCTGTGATCTTTTATTAGTTTCATTCAATTTTATTTGACTTGAATTAGTTGCTAAGTGTATATTCCGATAATCATTCATAATTAAATCAGTTTGATTTGATTTATTTATAATTTTTGATAATAGATAATCAGAAATCTGATTAGTTTGTTCACATCCATATGGTAAAGTTTCTCTGAAATAATTTTGTATTAATTCAATGATATCACTGGAACAATGATATTCAAGTATTTTTTTGATACAGTTAACTTTTTTGATAGTTCCTCTAGAAAAAAAAATAAGTAAGAAGTAGTATTACTTTACAACAAATCGTGGACGAACCTCAGCTACAGAACTAGTGAAAACAAAGAAAAATTAAACAACTGACTACATTTAGTTCGATTCTCCAACTGTCGTTTATCCTTTGTTATAAGACTAGTCTCAAAGTTACAACATTCTCCATAGAACTATTAGGATAATCATAAAAGTTTATTTATAAATGAACATTATATTTAATACGTTTTGATGAAGTGTGATAAGGTTACTGTATTCACTCTTTCATAGAACAGAT
This sequence comes from Schistosoma rodhaini, assembly GCA_944470415.2. NCBI lineage: Eukaryota > Metazoa > Platyhelminthes > Trematoda > Strigeidida > Schistosomatidae > Schistosoma > Schistosoma rodhaini. Next base: position 35,120,295 of record OX104037.1, read on the forward strand.
GTTTTGTGACTAGCAAAGGACATCAGGACGTTTATACGCCCCATTTAGAACTTATCAGCTGGACATCCTCACATCCAATCTGACCTCAGTACCTCAGTAAACGTTAATACCTCATTAATTGTTGAAAGAGAGGGATACTGGGTAAAATTCCCTATGTGTACATCAACTCTAAAAAAACAGGTACGTGTAGTAGACGAATCCAGAATATGATGAAACTGGGATCCTGGAACCCACTGCCAGTCATAATTCAAATTTTCTATAAAATTGTAATAAAACTGTAATGTCGAGATCAAGCTCACATGATAGACACATGGTAATTAAGACTAGTTAAAATCCTGTCAAGAACACAAACAATGAGAGAATTACAATAATTCATTTTGAAGGTACTTCTAATTATGCTTTACTGAGGAATTTGAAAAACTCCCATAATCTGATTTAGAACATATATAAGCTAGAAAATGAAGCCCTCAAAGATGTTATCAATAAGCTTGACTTCTATTGTCGGTACGTTGATGATACTTTCATTATTGATGATCATGACTTTGGAAAAGTAGGACTACTAGAACTGTTTAACAACAAACACACAGCAATTAAATTCACATGTAAAGAGGAACTGGATAATAAATTAAATTTCCTTGACTTTTCGTTAATCAAAAAAGCGAGCGGTTCTATCAATAGAAGTGTGTTTAGGGAAAGTTCTTCATCAAACCAGTACACACACTTCTTAAGCTTTGTACCTCTCCACTATAAAAGAAACTTAGTCAAATATCTGGCAAATAGAGCTAGGAAGATATGCTCAGTCGATTCAATTAACAATGAGTTAGAGACCATACATAATATGTTGATTGAAAGGGGTTATCTACAAGGTTTCCTGAAGAAACACTTGCATGTAACAAATAAGAAAATAAAGATATCAACAGCTGCCAAGAAACCTCTCTTCCTGAAAGTACAATCCGACTGCGATTTAGCTGATGATGTACTACGGGATAGACTGACTAGAGCAGTGAAAAGAACTTTTAATGCAGTCGACCTCTGTCTTTCGTACTCGACCTGATCTATGGTGATTCCCCAACTAAAGGATAAGTTGCCTGGTTATGCCACTTCTATGTGCATCTATGAATTCAGCTGCTCCTGTGGAGAATGCTATATTGGGCGCACTACCAGACAACTGAACCAAAGAGTTAGTGAACACCTCCCTTCGTGGTTAGGAAAAGGTATGATCAAGTCGATACGGAGCTCAGTTCTTTCACATTTGATCAATAGCGGTCATAAAGTTGACAGAAATCAGTCATTTAAAGTTATTTATCGCATTCCTACTAGTTTTCCTTATGGGGTTCGATCTCGTCCATTACACACAGCAGGAGCTATAGGAATTCGATCCAACAACCCAAGTCTTTGTGCTCATAAGACATTTGTTACACACTTATCTTTCCCTTAGCCTTAATAAATAGTTTTATTTTCCATACTCTTTCTTCGTTTATTTTTCTTCACCCCCCCCCCTATTTATTTATTATTTTTTCAAATATTCGCTTCACGTTCCAATTATCTGAACACTTCTTGTTACGTAATCTTATAATTTTATGAACGGTATTTCAGTGTCTATATTTTTCTAATCATTGACCTATTTTCCTATTATGTAACATTGTTTCAATCCTTTTATTATTCTTATCACAACTAGTACACCTGTCATTACACTACCAATTTGTACTTTTCGCTTATTGTTTTTAATTATGTAATCTATTCCACTGTTATCATTGACTCATAAACTGCCTTGATTGGTTTAATAATATCGTATATGCATATAAATATTACTGTATATTAGAGTAAAGCCTGATGAGGATCTAATCGAATACAATATTGTTCGCTTATATATGTTGTTTTATTGCGAAAGTTGATAAAAGCTTCCTAATTAAATCATTAAGCTCAAAAACTGAAATCACACTGATATTAGATATTTGAGGTACTGAGCCTCACCATAAATGTAGAAGTTGTAGAAAGTTTTTTAACTTACGTACAATATGTTGAACGTAACACTGATTTCATATAATTGGCATATTCATCGGCATTGCGTGAGTTCACTGGATTACTATTAGCCAGTTGCAAATATGTTTGAGACAAAAGATCTGAATATTGTTTGGAACAATTTTCAACTTGAGACTCATATGCAGAAAGACATTTATCTCGATGATATCTGAAAACTGTGTGGAAGAAAAAAGAAGGCAGTCATCACAAGAGTGTAAGAAATAATTGAAACTTAATGTAATATTGCATAATCAGCTAAGATCATTTTTAGAAGTGAAAATAAGACTTGATCAGTGAATTTCTTACCATCTTAGGATAACTTCGGAATATAACGTTGAAAATTAGGAACCATAAACATTGGATTGTTATTTTAATCAAAACTATTCTATTTGGTCTGTTTTTTGCCACCCAGATGAGTATACTTTATACTTTATCCCCAAGTACATTTATTCGACAACAGCGGTTATCGAAAACGTGTGTTGAGATCTACAATCTTATTAACAGTTCCTTCTTGACAAAAAAGTCCTATGAAGAGGACATCTTCAAATGGAAATTTTACTTTAATATCACTTGAACAGGTACTCAATTCTTTTCAACTAAATCGTTGAATTTAATTAAATTATAGTCACATATCCAATACGACTGTTAAGTGTAAGGTAACCTGTCTAAACATAATTGTCATTCTGCAGTAAACGAACTGTTTAATTATGTGACGCCACTTCGCGACAAAAACTCTATTCATTTTAAAACCAGTCTCTTCATTCCTTTCTTCTGACTTAAGTCAAAGACGTTGGAACCCAATTTGATTCTTTCTATTCAAAAGGATAATCTCAGTTTTTGCAATAGAATAAGAGTAATCTTTCTGCGACGGGCTTTTTATGGCCTTTGAAGTAAGGAAAAAAGCCAAACAGTTGTTCTTTTTAAAAACTCATCTACACTTAAGATGTGAAATACTCAACACACATTAGTATTGTGTATACGTGGAAGCCGTCAAATTGTCTAGTTCCATATTATACTCATTAAAATCTGTTCATAAAGGATTTACAAAGAAATGAATTGATAGTTAACAGAAATCTATTGAACTCACGTACTACGTAGATTATATTGTTGACATAAATAGTTTGCTGCTTTTTCATAAGGTGTTGTATCAAAAATAAATTGCCACATTATATTTCGAAAATGAGAAGTCGATTCAGGTGAGCAACGATTTAGAATAGTTAATTGAGCACATGAATACACTTTGATATGCCATTTTGTTCTGAAAAAATAAAACAAACAATAAGATTAAATTAAGAACAAGAAATATTCTGATTGACGATGATCATCAACCAGGATAATAACTTGTTAATTGTGGGAAGCTCTACAGTAAAAATTTTCTAAACACCAAAGTCTGATACTAGTATAACAGTGACATTACTTCAGAATCCAATTTCAAACGTTATAGAAGTTAAGCAACCCTATAGCAGCTTACTGTATCAAAATCTGTAGAATATTCAGCTTATTTTTGTGAATGGTTATCCATGAGGAATTCCACATATAGATGGAACAGGTGACTACTGCTTCCAAATATGTAATAATTCTTTAAGTGGTGTCAATCAATGGCGTAAGAAAGGTTCACTATCACTGGTAAGAAAAGTAATTTATAAAATGTCCAAGAAACTAATAAGACTGTTATATATACATATTATATGTATCTTGGCATTAATACGTTCGATCGAACTGAAATGTTTGTCAAACACACTTTTCAATTTTTTATTATATAACAGACAGTTGTTTAATAAACAATAAATTCCAGTCAAGACAGCTTAAAACTAATTACAAATGATAAGCAAAGATGGATAGTGTCTAGCAGTGGAGTCCAGGACACCCGCGTCATCCTATTTGGGAGTCGTCAGCTGAAACGACTTGCATCTCAGAGTTCATGTTCACTCTCGGACTCGAACACAGTATCTTTCGCTTCAAACGCCATCGCGTTATCCACTCAACTACTGAGTCCTGATATCCACTTGCTTGTGCAATGGGGTGAAGTTGAAATTCACTTAGTATTGTTTGTTTGAATCTTCTCATTGATGTTTAGGACTGTAATTGATCAATCTCTTATTGGCATACGTGCATACTGTGCGTATTGCTTCGATATAGCCTTCTTTCACAAGCATTGTAAGCAAAGATTTAGGTGTATTGGAGTCTTAAAAAACAATGGGAAGATTCAAACAAGTAATACTAAGTGAATTTAATTAGAAGATGCACTTCTAACAGCATCCAAATGTAATAAAAGTATACAATGACAAAAAAATTGTTAGCAGTAGGCGTCTCACGTTTTGTATAAACATAATTTAGTAATTTTCTAATCATGTTTTTCATACCCATTATCTGTCCTCACGTTGTAAATTTACTTAGTCTCATTCTGGCATCTGCATTTTAGCATGATCTAATGTTTTCCAACAGTGTAGAGTTATTTATACTGAAGTAGGAAACGAATCATCATTATGATATTTTATCTAATGATGTGAATATTTGTGATAGTATTGCTGTCCAACCATCTATACAACATTGTGTTTTTGAAAAGAAGTAACTTCGACATTTATAGAAAAGAAAAGTAAAAAGACTCAGTTGTTCATTATCAGTAAAATAACAAAAATCAACTTGATCATTTGTGTTTACATGAATTTGGTTTATTCTTCAGCTTGCTGACTAGTGTTGGGGATGGTTGGTAGAGAGATAGGATCGGCCAAACCAAAAAGTAGCATCAGAGCTTGAAGTCACTAACTTCTAGTCTAAGCCATGTTGGTAGATGCAGACTACTTGGTTGGGGTCCGCGTGACTATCGTAACCAATGGTTGGAGACTCTAGGTGACATGGCTCAGAATCGATCACAATGGCGTAGGTGTATACACTCTTTATATTCCCTTAAACCTTGAGATTAAAATTGCTTCATATCTGTCTTTCTTCCTGTACTATATCCTTATATACAACCTTTCTTTTATATATTAACACCACTAAATTGACTACTTTTATGAATTCGGTGTTGATCTTGTTGTGTTAACGATGTATGGAAACTTGGACCGATACAAATATATGCCTGGTCCTACGTTGTAGCTAACTGATTGACTGATTCTCCAACCGTAATTAGATACTTATAAGAGGTTTTACTTAATTTTAATGTAACTGAAGTATTATTCATTTAACTCAGTGGGTATAGGTAATACAATTAACATGTTCCTGTACTTAATCATGATTAAAAATTACTAAGATTATTTAATATTAGTTACATATGAAAGTTAATGAAAATTACATGCGATATATTTACCGACACATTTGTTCCACATCACCGACTGAACCAAAACCAAAACCAAATCCTTTATACTTTTCTGGAATTCTTGTAACTCCAGCCAATTTTGCACAATTATTCAAATCGTCTATATGGAGTACACAATCGTTACATTTACCATAGTTGAATAGAAATAGATAGAACATTAAACAGATACGGAATTTCCAACAGAAATGTGTCAACATATGTACAGTGAGAAAAATATACAATTATATTGGTGGGTCTATCAGTTTCTAATTTGGTGAAACCGTTACTATTCCTTTATTTCTAATGAAACTTTTATATTTTATATCTGACGTACATTACTATTCTTCGTTAATCACTTTGGTGTTTTGAGCATTCTGATATTCTAAAACTGAGTTTTAAAAAAACATAATTATAATAATTATATAAAAGGGATTGTAAATAAATTAATCAAATCAAAATGAGGATTTTTGAAGATGGTAGTAATTTTTAGTAGTTGAAATCATCAGTCGATTGAGGCTAGACCACCATTGATAATCTGGAAGAACTACACTGTCGTTTCGTCCTCGGCAGTTCGCATCGACGACTCCACATGTGAGAGTGGAACCCAGTACCTTCGGTCTCGCGTGCGAACGCTCAGCATTTAGACCACTGAACGGTATCAATGTTCAACTTTAATCGATTCATGATCTTGCGCAACCTATAACCTTGCTTTTTTTCTGGTACTCTACAATCATTTGCTACTGTTGCTTCTTTTTTAATCACACTCAAATCATTTAGATTAAATTAGTCGTGATTAAATTCAGATAAAACTTCAGTAAGTCAATACTATTTATAAATTATGAATTGTCAACTTGCTAAAGAACATTTAAAGTTTTGTATAGTTGGTGAGACATCCTTTGGAACATCCTATACTTCTGTTTCAGCATTTACCAAAACAGAAAATAAACCGTCAAGCAAATAAATAATTCTTCATATCATGACATGACATTAATAATTAAAATTCATGGTTGATTGTTGAATTACGATCAAGTGAAAAGATGAATTACCTGATCTTGTGTATTTTTCTACATTTTGGTTAGGCATTATTCCTTTCTAAAATTAGTCTTCATTCCATATTTTATAAAATTTTAGGTATTTAAAGTAAGTTTGATCAATTTAATCAAAACATTTACAGCAAATAGTCATGTTTAAGATGAATATGTGTTTACCAGAAGGGGTTTTGTGGAGATTTTATAATTTTATAGTTTAATACATTAGTCAATTGAATCTAAACCACCATGAAAAACCTGGAAGCACTGGAACTCCTGGGGACCCATCAGTCTCGCGCGCGAGAGCTTAACCTCTGGAACAGTACTGAGGAGTCCCGTACTAGGACGAAACGGCCGTCCAGTGATTCCAGGTTTTCCATGGTGGTCTAGGTCCAATTGACTCATGAATTCAACCATAGAACATGTGTTTGTTTACAACTACTTCATAATACTTATTATCAGAAGAAATGTAAATTTATATCACCAGATAAGGAAATTCACCTTTTCCATTCATACTGTTCTTCATATGCGATTTAGCAATAAAATATCTTTTAAACTACTGTTTTTCATTTAATAGTTCATTTAAATATGTAACTATTGTACAGTTTATCTTATTTTATGAAGTTCAAATAGCTTTAGAAATATACACACACAACTAATCTTTTTATATGTCTAAAACAATTAGTCCCTTTGATAAATTTCGATAGTGTAATATGAAGATGAAGATTATCGGAACTATGTGACATATTAATGCAATACATTCCGTATTAAGGTTTATTGAAGCCTTAGTCATACAAAAATTCAAACTCAAAGTTTATTCTCACCTAAAACCTACCCTGGTAATATTACCTTATTATCCACAGTGATGAGGTTTCAAATTGTTTTCTTTGTCTCCTTTTAACCCCCCACACAACTATTTTTTAGTGTAGTTGACTTTTTATTTTTATACATAAATAATCTTAACAAGTATATTAGGTGTGATCAAATTGTTCGAAATGTATTACGTTAATGCATCACATAGTTCTGATAATCTTCGTCTTTTTATTACACAATCAAATAGGTGAGTAATTACATACAAAACACCCCCATAACGTATTATTCCGAAATATACTTTCATAACTCCCCTATAAAAAATCATTAGAAAAAATTTACTGGATAATTACCCTTGTTCATTATAAAAATCTTTATTACTATAGTGTTAACTTAGAGTTCGGACATTCATAAATCCTTTTCTAATTTCAAGTACCTTTTTTTTAGTTTTAAAGTAAACTTTCAAATGCTGATGTGTTTTTTTTCATTTTACATTATAACAATGTTCACTTGAACGATCCATTAAGTGTCTCATATATATATATATAACATTTTTAACAGATCTAGGGGTCAAGTATTTTTCAATCTTTAGTATAAGGATATTTAATTGTAAATATTTTGATGAAGTTTTGTTATGTGAGCTGGATGGTTTGGTTGTGGAGCTTTCATTGTCCTTGTGAAAGACATCATCAGACTAAACCATCCAGCTCAAAGAACAAAACTCCTTCAAGATTATCCACTTGAACTACAAATCTTCTCCACTATCTCATAATTGTAAATATTGTTTTCTATTATATATTTCTAATCACTAAAATAAATCATTTGACCTCAACATTTAAAGAAAACTTATCGTAGTAAGAAAGCATTACAGAATAATCGTATCATTTTTAAACACTTTATAAATCTATCGGTAATATAAATAGTCTAAATAGTAATATCATTATACTTATTAATATAAGTGAGCTTAACCAAGTTCAATTTTCCGATTTAATATTTATTAATTTAAAGTTTTTCGCTGTTGATTTGTAACTTAAATCATCTCATTAATAACATTTAGATAATTTAAAGCTTTCTGAAGTTAGACATTAACACCGTTGGATGCCGGTCCAATGGTCTAGTGGTTAAGCGCTTGCGCTCAGTGGTCTATCAGTTGAGTGCTCTGCCGCGAAACAGATAGGTCTTGGGTTCGAGTCTCGCTAGGCGGTATCGTGGCTGCGCACTGCTGAGAAATCTCACAATTGGACGAAATGGCGGTCCAGTGATTTCAGATTTTCCATGGTGATCTAGCTTCAATTGACTGATGAACTCAACTACAAAATTACTTTTTTTTTATAATCCGTCGTGAACCAATCCATTTTATGGATAATTGATTTATCAAACGAATTATGGTTTTATTATATTATGTACAGAAGATGAAAAGGTTCATAGAATTATTTTCTATAAAGGACGTCAAGTAGAATGATAGTTTCTTAATTATCAAATTATCAACTTAACACATCTTTGATGTGTATTATCTTTATTCTTGGTAAAGTGAACTCATGATTTCTATTACGATCCACAACAATAACTAAACATGTTAATCATGAACATTTGTTTCAAACATTGGATATAACTTGCTTACATGAAAAACCACGTATATACTACTCCTAAAAAAATTTCATTGTTAAATGAAGAACTCAATGTAATTCTTTTAAAAAGATGGATAGACTTTAGAATTTATCGTTTTTGACAACGATGAAGCCATTTTACCTAATATTCAGATAATTCATTGTGAAGTATATGCTGACGTCATTATATACAGTACATTGATATACAGAAAATATGAATTATTTGAGAAAATACTGATAGAAATAATAAGCGGGAAAAAACATACACGATAATACCCGGTCATTGTCAATGAGAAAAGTTATCAGAGTTTATGAAAAAAAATGCAAATATCAATGCAGACTACCAATTATACATAGATACATATTCAGGTGAGACTATAATTTATGGATGACGTTTGAGTGACTCTAAAGTTACCTTGAGAATATCCGCCTATTAACTAGGGTTATTTTAGGGTTTTAAACCAGTGTGAAAAATAAAGATTGTGATTTGCAGTTGATGGTTAGGATAAGAAATTAGATTTAGGGTATTTCATCACGAGTTGACATCAGCTGACATGTCAAGACACTATTTAGCCAAATGGGTAAAGAATTTGGCACCGAAATCCCAGACCTATTATCGTGAATCTGATTGCTTCGTTTAGAAATTATAGTCTTGCCTACATTCATTATTTCAGTGACTATATGAAGAAGGGTTTAAAAGTGAAATGAATATCATTGGAAACACTTACGTCATTTGATATTTCTTGTCTTACATTATATAATGAAATTATATAATTACCAATAATAATCTGAACAGTATGTTTTATGCTACTGAAATGCCACAGTTTATTTTTAGGAATAATCTATAATTTTCATTCCTCTTAATTAGTTCATAGTTTAAAGTAGAATTCAAAAGAAATAGTACATTGTAGAGTATTTATCCATTTTGTTTAACATTGTGAATAATTATCGGAAGGGGGTTTTATGGAGATTTTAGTAATTTTATATAGTTGAAGTTATGAGTCATTTGAAGCTAGATCACTATGGAAAACCTGAAAGCACTGAACGGCCGTTTCGTCCTATTGTGAGACTCCTCAGCAGTACGCATCCACGATCCCACCCCGCGAGATTCGAACTCAGGACCTATCAGTCTCGCGCCAGAGCGCGTAACCCCGAGATCCGGCATCCAACGGTGTCAATGTCTAACTTCAACCAATCCTTCAAATTCAGCAACCACTCACCAATATCTTCAGTGAGTTGATATCTCTTGACAGACCTGGTTGAACTCCACTGGTTACTGCTTTTCGCGAGATTCGAACACCGTTAGATGCCGGCTCAGTGGTCTAGTGGTTAGGCGCTCACGAGTGAGACTGATAGGTCCTGAGTCCGAATGTTGCGAGGCGGGATCGTGGATGTGCACTGCTGAGGAGTCCCGCAATAGAACGAAACGGCCATTCAGTGCTTCCAGGTTTTCCATAGTGGTCTAGCTTCAATTGACTCATGATTTCAACTATATAAAATGTTAATAACTATTTTTTTATGTCATTTTACAATAAAATCTACTGAAATATACACCATAACAACAATCAATCAATCAATCAACTGAATTATTTATACCCCTTTACCTGTATATATTGTAAATTAATGAAAATAACAAAATAAAAATGTTCTTTTGTGTTTATTTCAATGAATCGACATACATGTAATAGGAAAGAATCAATCAGATAAACAGATTTATTCATGATATATGATGTTATTTTAATAGAATAACTAATGAGTTTGAATATAAAAAGCCTTAAAAATGTAAATGATATTAAAAAAAATTAAAAACACGAAGATCAGTGAAGGGATCTCTTTTCAACGAATTTGTTATGAAGCTGTTATCAAGCCGATTAGCTCAGTTGTAACGTCTCTGACTGTGAAGCTGAGTGACACGCGATCGAATCCGCCAGGGAGCAACAGTTCCCTCAAGATTACAGGTACATCTTGCTGATGAGTGTCAAGTAGCACGAAACCCAGGTCCAGGGTTTCCTGTTGACCACCTCCAACCACCATCTTACCTCAAGCTGTACATTCGTATATATATGAAAGTGTTTTGTTAAAGTACTAATTCCGTGAAGAAGTGTGAACGCGGATAAACAAGATGACGTAATAGAAAGATTATAATACTAGATTACGTAATACGAATAATAAAAATAGATTTAGTGAATATAATAAGATGATTAAAATGCTTTTAGTTACATTAATTAAAGGTCATATAAGTGTGAAATAAAATAAGAAGATATGATGAGCATTTATAAATAAAATCATGAGACATAAGTAAAGGGAACGCAGTAATAATAATAAGAATATTAATTAAGGCTTTGGTAACGATAAACATAGGACATACTTTTTTTATATGCATAGTTCTGGGTTTGAGCTCATGGATGGTAAGAGCTTCGGTTATTTTTAGGAGTTGGATACGAATAAATCTATATAGATTTGAACGAATCATATAAACAGCTTGATAATGAATTTGTTGATAATAGATCCCTTCACGGAACATCGTATTATTAATTTTTAATGTTTAAATGGGAATTATCTGTCAATATTGAAAAATGACTTATTACCATTCGAAATGTATATGTATTTGAGTTTTTAATACTAAAAAACCGTTATTATTAATTTATTTATGAATTTACCTAATTAATTTTCATAGTTAAAAGCATGAGTCGATTGAAGCTAGACCATCAAACAAAGTCTGGAAGCACTGAATGGCCGTTTCGTCCTATTGTGGGATTCTTCAGCAGTGCCTCGCCTCGTGGAATTCGAACCCAGGACCTACCAGTCTCGCGCCAGATCACTTAACCGATAGACCACTGATGGTGTTTGTGTCTAACTTCAATCAATTCACGAAGTTGAGCAACCGGTCTAACTTCAATAGACTTATGCTTTCAACTATGAAAATACTATATCTTCGCAAAACCCCTTCCCATTACCTATTTAAGTTAATGGAAAGATAGAACATATTAGTTCTGTTATTAATAAGTAGTTAACAAATAATTTAATTAATACTTTCGATATCACATTGCCTGTTTTGTTTAAAATTTAAAAAAAATTACTTATAACAATAAAGGCAGTGAATGAAAATATTGTTAAGGTAACAATTAACTCTTTTTTCAATAGTTTAATAAGAAGATGAAGACTATCAGAACTATGTGATATATTCGTGCAATACATTTCGAACAATCTGATCACACATATACTTGTTAAGAACATTGATATACAAAAGTAAAAGGTCAAATAGACTAGAAATGGTGGGAAAGGTAAGAGGAGACAATGATAATAAAGTAAATAATATGAAAACAATAGGAAACCTAATCACTGTGCATAATAAGCCAATATTACCAGAGTACGTTTAAACTGAGAACAAACTACTTTTGAATATACACAGTGGGTTTGAATTTTTGTATGACTAAGACTTCAATAAACCTTAGTATACGTCATTTTACACTTTTATACAAAACCACAAAAACCGACTTAAAATCAATCTTATGACCTGTTTCGATTATAGGTTTGGCAGTAGAGGATGATGAATGTTTATCCTCCACTCTACTTTTTTTTTATCAACTCTATCAGAATAACTTCAAGTCTTTTTCATTTATGAGAATAACTGCCCAAAAATGTTTCATCATCCAGTTTTATGTTAGCTTAGAAACAAATCAGCTGCAATTTAGTGTTCGAGATTTCACAGTAATATAACAAAATGTATAATTCTATACATGTAAACAACATTTCAATGTAATATAACATTATATATATGTATACGTTGCTATGATAGTTTTTTTTTAAAATAACAACTAACATGACTTACGAATTGGCTGTTTGAAAATTTTATTTAAGTAGTATAATAAAAGATCTTGAATTGATCGGTTCATCTTCATGTTGAATGATTAACAAATATACATAGCTAATAACTATTCAATGTAGAATGTGAATATATAGAGTAAATTAATTTTTATAATCAATCGTAATGTAATATACAGGATGTCAATTATATACAAATATATTGTCTTATTTTTTGTATATGAAGACGTGGGCGAAAATTGAATGAAAACAAGAAGAAGAAGAAGAAGAAGAACAGGAACAAGAAGAAGAAAAACATTGAGAAACAGAAGAAACTTTGAATGGACAAGTCAGTTTTCTTACTTCTTCTTTCTTCTTCTTTTTTTTCTTCTTCATTTTTCTTCTTCTATAATTTCAATTCATAATCGACAATTTATGATATTAACAAATAAAAATTGAACGAGAAACGGTGTTGTTATCATCATCATTGTTAATTTATTATTTCCTTTGAAATCATTATATGATTGGTTTATTTAATGACTGTATTGGTTTAATTGTCCTACGCATTATATATGTACAATGTATTCAATGGAAATGATTCTTTTTTAATGAGATCAAATATAATATTTGAGTAAATGAAGAATATGAAATCATATATATATATATATATATATATATATATATATATATATATATATATATATATATATATATACATTTTATAGGTAAATCAGCTGAAGGAAATAACAAACGCTTAGACAACGATGGACAGTGGCTAGAAGTGAAATCTAGGACACGCGTTTCAGCCTATTTGGGGCTCAGCAGCTGAACGCAGCTGCATGTCAGAGTTGATGTCCATCTTTGCTTATAATGCTTGTGAATTAAGGTTATATCGAGGCAATACGCATAGGATGTACATATGGCCAATAAGAGATTGACCAGTTGCAGTCCTAAACATCAATAGGAAGATTCAAACAAACAATATAAAGTGAATTTAAATGTTTAGATAGTTTGTGTAACATAATAATGAAGTTTTTTTATAGTAAAATATACAAAAATTAAAATATAGATAATTTTTAGTTGAATAGTTATCTTTTCACTCACATTTCTTCAGATGATAAACTGTTTAGAATTACGAAACTATGGCATAAGTGTTTTGTATTAGTTTGAGTGAACTTAGCAGTAAATACTTACAATTCTCTTCAGAGAATAGACCTGTAAAATAGCACGTGTAAACCTGTATGAAGTTCTTACCATATAGTTAAAGAAATTAATAATAATTTCTTTTAAACAACTCCGATTGTATCGAACTTAATATCTTGATAATTATTAACATGAGAGATTGAAGATTAATACGTCATTCCATTTTGTTAAGCATATGGTCAATAAAGTAATATAATTCAGACAAAAACACATTTAACGGAATAATGAACTTAATCGTGTATAACTATCAGAGCCTTCCTAAGGCTAGTGCGCGTCTCAAGACCAGTTGAAGGAGAAACGTTGAGAATGGGCTTAATGACCTCATTCCATAGAACAGAACTTTACAAAAGAATGTAAGAAGATATATGTATCTATTCCATTGGTATTCCAGTGTGTTTTATTCTTTGAACTTAATCTTCTCCCAAATAGTAAAGACTTTAAAAAGTATTGAGTATAAATAAATATCGCTTAAGTGTTGACTAGCTTGATAAATCTGGTTTTTTGTGATAACCTCATTTACATACTGTACAGTAATGAATTAGATTATTCAATGAGAAGAAATATCTACAGGCCTTACTAATCATTAGTAATTTACCTTGAATCTGATTAAAACAATATTAAAGTCAATTGATTCCTTACCCATAAAATTAACCTACTTGACAAGTTACTCAATCTTTTATTATCGATTACTTGTCATTTTCTAACACATTTTCTATATATTCATACATTTTCTTGCATTTCTATATATAACCCATTCTTATTGTCTAATATTGATTTTATATAGTTGACATCATTAGTCAATTGAAGCTAGATCACCATGAAAAATCTGGAAGCACTGAACGGCCGTTTTGTCCTTCTGATAATATTAATTTATTATCTCATCATTAAATTTTATTGTTCACTTCTACACGAAGTTTGTGCTGACGATATCGTTCATAAGGACGATGAAAGCTCCACGACCAAATCATTCAGCTCAGAGAACAAACCTACATCAATAAAGTTATCTATCTTCAATGATTAAGATGTAACACTATCATTTTATGAAACTGATCATCCTCTATAATATTCAAAACTTAAATAAATAATAAACTCACTAATATATTTACTTTATATTCATTCAATCATATAAAAAAATAACATAATTAAGTAATCATTAATAGAGAATAACATCTGCACTGAAATTTCCTTCAATCTATAAGCACGAATATTTTTTCATTTAAATTAAGTAATCATTGCGTGACACTATTCATAGAAGGAAAAAAAATATTCAAATTCAAAAAAATGAAAAAGGGTAAACACTATCTTTCCCATAGATAGATAGTAATATATATATATATATATATATATATATATATATCAGTCAGTCAGTCACAACGTAGAACTTCGTACTTACGTACATCAGTTCGAGTTGCCACACCATATTAGCACAGAGATGCAGTTGTCTATTCAAATCCCATAGTGGTAGAAGTAGTAAAAGTATAAAGCAGTAATCCGAAAGGTTAGGGTTTGAAGATGTTATTCAAGGAGTATGATCCAGTGAAATAAATCTGGAAAGCGAAAAAAGATAGGGATATAAAGAATTCAGAAGATTAGAATTTGGCAGAACACAAAGAGTGGATGCACCTTCGCCATTGCAAACGATTTTGAGCCATATCTTTGAAGGTCTCTAACCATCGGTTGTTATCATCTCACGGATCCCAACCAGGTAGTCTACACCTACCATCATGGCTCAGTCCACTTGTCATTGACTTTGTGGATTTGTGCCACGTTTTGGTTTGGCCGCCCCTACCTTTCTTTCAACCTATTCCAATACCATAAAACATTGCACGTCGGAGCAGTCGGTGGTTGGGTATACGTAACGCGTGTCCCAGCAATCTCAACTGATGAAGTTTCACTACTTCATCAATCGATTTGCCATTTTTGCCTAATACCCGTTTCCTAACAACTGCATTATATATATATATATATATATATATATATATATATATATCACCAATATGGTTACAAATCAGAATGTACTTTAAAAAATTAATGCCCCCAAATAAGATCGCTGTTGATTGTAATCTTCTTGAGTAAACGAAATACAAATCACAAGTTTAGATGTATAATTTCAATGAACTACACTACTATCAATTCCTAGTAGAAATTATATCTTACTGAGAAAAGGCTTTATTATTTTATTTAATGAAAATTATTTATGCATCCAGCTGTCATGTGAGGTTGACTAAGATCGTATATAGTTGTAGTCTACATTAAAATACTAATAGAAATAAGAATCATAGTGCCTTTTGCACATTTATCTAGAACAATTCTATGAATTTAATTCAGAAATGGTCAAGTATGTACGTCAATATTATAGAGGTAACTTTATGATATGTGATTTTATGAGTTAATAGCCATTAACTACGTATATTATAACACCGAGATTGCATTCAACTACTTCACAACATAACTTAAGAAGATACATGATATCAAATAATGACTCATTCGTTACCAAAAGAACGATCGACTACCATTCAAAACCTTAAAGCATTGAACGGCCGTCCCGTCCTAGTATGAGACTCCTTAGTAGTGTGCAACCAAGATCCCTCGCCCAAGATTCAAACCCAGAATCTTCCATCTCGTACGCAAACGTTTAGTCTTCATTGTCTTCGATTGGCAACTGATGAGGAGTCCCATACAACGACGAAACGGCTGTCCAGTGCCTTCAGGTCTTTAACGGTAGTTTCGAATTGATGGGTTCATGATCTCAATCGAAATTCAACAATCTCAGCAACCCTGTGTTGATAAAAGAGCGGTTTTCATGCATTTTGTAGCCTACTAAACAACAGTTATATATGTCTCCATTGGAATGAATTATAATCGCGCACATTAAGAAAAGCATATTATTATTCTTAAGTGTTATTGTAATCAAAACACAAAAACAGTAAGGAAAACAAATTCATTCAGTATTGTTTGTTTGAATCTTCCCATCGATTTGTTAGGACTGCAAATGGTCAGTCTCTAATTGGCATATGTGCATACTGTGCGTATTGCCTCGATATGCCTTAATTCACAAGCATGGTAAGCAGAGATGGATAGTGGCTAGCAGTGGAATCCAGGACGCGCGTTTCGTCCTATTTGGGACTCGTCAGTTTTTTTTTAATATTTATTTTCAGTGTAACTTGAATAGTAAATAATTTTATTCTGATTATCAAATGTAGAAGTCTTTTTACAGTATATTGCTATTAAAATTAAGGTTATATTTAAATGGAATGGAATGTTAATTAGCGTTCGTCAATTTTTCGCTCAGTTTTGTAAATCACTCACTTTAAAGTAACCATCGAAGTTCATCTTATTTAAATTGTGTCATATGGAATCCCCTAAATGAACAATCTTCTTTCACAAACTGTTTGATTTCAACGTTTTCGTGGTAGGTTAGGTAAACGTCTTCTTAACAAACAGAAATACCACTCAAATTTTTTATTGCATAATACCTAAAATATTTTTCGTTTTTCAATAATAAAAGTTGGCTGCCTCACTCAGATTTACTCAGATTTGATATACTGAGATGTTTTGGACTTCTATATATAATTGACTAAACTAATATTAAAGGTACAACATTCCCTCAAATGGCAATCATTAACCTAATTACTAACACAATTATACGAACATATTTCGATAATGAAATGAGAAGACGAAGTTTATCAGAATTATGTGAAATAGTAGCGCAATACATTTCGAACAATCTGATCACATATATACTTATTAAGACATTTTTATATTAATTATAGAAGGGGTTTTGTGGAGATTTAGTATTTACTATAGTTGAAAGCGTGAGTCAATTGAAGCTAGACCACCATGAAAAACCTGGAAACACTGGACGGCCGTTTCGTCCTATTATATGAAAATTAAAATGTTTGTTAAATTTTCAACAACACTATTCTGAGTGTTAAATGAAAGATGTTGATGAATGATTGGAAGAATAGTGAATGAGGTTTTCTTATAGTGTCTGGTCCTATGTCAAGCCCACATAGCTTATTCTAACTTATGGACAAACAAATTTATCCATTCTACTCAAGTTACATTTAAACCTTGTTAATTATTCGCTTATGAATCTTATCTGTTTCTATGTAAGTGTATGTGTGTACATTTACTATCTTACTCATCACATGTCTATAGCGTATTTTTGTTTGACTATACATATTAATTAACTCTTGATTAAACCGAGTTGGCTCACTCACCTTCTCCAATGAGTATCATGTAGTTTCACCTCTCTCTTTCCTCTCCACTTTCTTCGCTTCGTTTCCGTGATTGTATGGTCTGATCAACGATTTTTTCATAATATATTCAAGACTTCATTCTCCTATTTGACTTATTTAATTCCGTTATTCACTAACGCGATTGAAGTCGATGATTATATACGAAGATTGACGGTATGTATATTTCGATAACAATCATTCGATAACTATAATTCATAAGATCTACCTGGAGTCAGGTTTAGGGCCACAAAAGTCTGCATGCGGGTTTGGATATGGTAAGATCAATATCAATATAAACATATTATTACCATAGGACTATATGTTTGGTATACGTTGACGTGCTGCATAAACTATGTTGAATTTATCTATATAATGAGCAACTAAAACGTTTATATTTACCACGAATCACTTATTTTTTTAATCAGGGAATATGGTGTTCAGACATTCGACATAGCTAATTGTGATTACAATGTAATTAACTTCAATAGTAAAGTTGAGCTAAGATAACAGTCGTAAATGAACAACTGCAGAACATAATTCACAGTATGACTGCATATTTATCACGAATTTTGCTGGGACTATAATTTATGGATGATGTTTGAGAGACGCTAAAGTGACCTTAAGTATATCCGCCTATTGACTCTGGCTATATGAGAGTTTTAAATCAGTGTGAAGGAGAACGATTGTGATTTACAGTTGATCGTTAGGGATAGGGGGTTAGATTTAGGGTTTTCATCACAAGCTGACATCAGCTAAAATATGAAGACACTATTTAGTCAAATGGATAAAGAATCTCTCACCGAAATGAAAGACTTTTTATCATGAATCTAATTGATTTGTCCATAAATTATAGTTTCGCCAGAAAACATTTAGATCTGAAAAGTTTATTTTTATCAAATTATCCATTAAAACACAGAAAATACCTGTCAATTTTTTGTCACAGTTAAAGCTTATACTTCGATAATTCGCTTACATGTTTTCTGATGAGTTTTAAAAATTAATCCTGTTTTTATTTGGGTAAAAGTTTCTCTTTTTTTCTTCTTTTAGTACCTAAGTAAATCTTACTATTATAGAGTTCACCCGTCTTATTTTTTATTCACTGACATATTATGACGTAAGTTATCACAATGTAATGCCAAATTATTATTTTACTAAACATTCTGTCATTTATATTTCATTGCCAGATACATTACAACTTCTTTGAATATTCAATACAGAAACATACGACTGTGATTTTGTTGTTGTACAGCAGAACTAATAAATGTACAATGATAAGTTTTGAAATGAGTTTGTTTTCAAAAACCGAGTTAAATATAAGCAAAGCTGGATAAGGGCTATCAGTGGCGTTTCGTCCTATTTGGCACTCGTCATCTGGATGTACCTGCATCTCAGAGTTGATGTTCACTTCAGGAATCGAATCCAGCAACACTCGTCTCAAATGCCATTGCGTTATCCACTTATCTACTGAGTCCTGTATTCCACTGCTAGCCATTATTCATCCTCGCTTATATAGCTTGCAACTTAAGACAATGTCGAGGCAATCCACACATGATGCATATATGCCAACAAGGGGCTGGTCAGCTGCAGTCCTAAACAACAATAGGAAGATAAACACAAACAACACCATGTGAATCTAGTTAAATATATTTAAAAATAATGAAAGCTATGTCTTTATCCAATGAATAAATATAAATTGTCGTACAATATTCACATTCGAAAATTCCTGTTTATATGAAAGCAGGATAACTTATCAGGAAGCAAAAGACTATGAAATTCATCATCAACACAATTAATGTCAATTTTCTCGCATCATTTATGGTTGTAAGCAACTGGTGAGAAACCACAAAGTATAATGAATAATCTGCCTCAACTGTTGTCTTTGCTTTATTCAAATTTGTAAAAGGAACCTGTCGCATAAAACAAGACTGTTTATTTCCACTAGGATGAATAACATAGTATAATAATTTTTTGAGTAACTGAAAAAGTGAACTGGGTACTGATAAACGTTGTTTAGTTATCGTTGAAGATGATTCTTATTAATTCTTATGAGTGAATGTTTCCATATAATACTTTCCAACAGTAGCTGTAAAAGTAGACTTTATATTACATGTTGCTACAATTTCAAAGCCTCAATGTTAGTAACAATGATAGTAACATCCTATAATATATGTTAGAATAAGTAAGCATAAACAATTTTATTATGTCCCATACCCACGAACTATAATATAACAATATATGGTTCTAACGAAACGACACCAATAAGTGGAATATTTCCACCTGACTAATCCAATATTCAGACCCTTGATAGATTTAAAGGTGTTTTCTTTAAAAACGTATTACTAAACAATGCACTCCGTAAAAACAAGTTAGCATAGAGAAACGTAATGTAAGAAAACCATTCTAATGTTAAATAAATAGATGGTTTATGGATATAATCACTCTGAGTTTCAAATTGATTTCTTTCTTCATCTAAACTCTCATATAAACTATTCTATCTAATAAATATACTTTAAAATAATCACTAAGTATGACATTACATTTGATGAATTTTCTTTTGATGTTATAAATAATCACAGTTCTAATAAAAAATCAGACTCATTAGCTACCTCATTATTTCATTTTGTATAATCTCTACAAATATCACCTTGTTTATCACTATCATTTGATCACCTGATAATGAATTTTGACTGGTTTATTGATTGCATAACACTAGTTCCGACTACTCTTGTTACATAACATTTCTGAGCATTTTAATGATTACTTTCACAATGATATATGTAAACATGATCGGCTATCATTTCTGTTTGATGAAGATAAATTTATTGTCTTATCAGAGTTTATACGTAATGATTGTTTAGTGTTATTATATACTTGGCAAAAATATAAAAAAAAAGGAGTTTTATTTTAATCAGTTCTCTATTGTTGTAAAGAAAAAAACAACTAAACTTTTCATCAGATTAGTTACAGTCTCCTCATTTATTGACTACTGAATCAACCAAAATTTTCAATGATTTAACTTCATTACAGCAATCATTACAGTTTAATTGCTAAGATACAATATTAATTTTAAGATCCCCCCCTTCCAAAAAAATGTTAATCATTTAAAGATATTTAAAAACTATTTATCTTTATTGAAGAAAAAGAAAGAAAGAAAAGAATAAACGTGTCTCTATTCGAACTATTTACAAGGACTTATAATCACTGTGTTAATATAAATTTCACTTGGGATTAATTTACATTTTGATTATATCCCAAATGGTTTACCTTAAAGGTAAATGATTAATTCTATTTTAATGAATGAATAACTGGCAATCTGTAATTTTATTCTGTTACCTTTAGCTTAGGTAATTGTTAATTTTATGATGAATACAAATATTTTAAAGGAAATATATAGTTGTAAAGGGATTTAATTATATTTAGACAAAGGTATGTTACGAAAGTAAGTTTAGTGTAATGGAAGAAATCAAACTTTATTCACTTTCAAAGTATCATAATAAGGAAGATAGAGTTAATTACCATGAGAAATTTATTTGTTTATTTTAAACACATAAATATTGGTACAAAGGGTCACCAGATATATGTGCGCCACACAAATCTCATTTGCTTTGTGTGAGGGCTGTGATACTGCACAGGTGCCCGAACTGAAGCAGGTGGTTTTCTTAGGGGACCACAACCGGAGCCTTTACATGGTGATCTAGCTTCAAATGATTCATGATCCCAACTTTTAAAATATGAACAAAATTTACAAACATAATGGTTATAAAAACTGAATAGTAATCAAGAAAACTTATGTAAGGTAATAATAATAATAACGGATTAGAATTTAAAATTATAAAACAATAGTTTAAAAAATTAATAATAATAAAAGAATTTTGTTGGAAAGCCATTTTAATATTTCAGATCGGGAGTCCATTGAAGCGTGACCACCATGGAAAACCTGGAAGCACTGGATGGCCGTTTCATTTATCAAGAAAATTAAATTTACCAGTTTCTTGGCAGTTGTTTCTAATCGTCTGACATAAAGTAAACTAAATCAATATATTGTATTACACAGACCCAAAAATAAATCATTTAGAAACTATTTAATTTTAATTACTAAATATACTGTCACAAAAATATTTAGCATGAACATTCTCTGACCAAATTAAACAGGAAATCATCATGTAAATGTTACCATTAACAATTCATACGTACACACAAAATTACATACATATCGCTTATGAATCACTTTAACCGAAATGAAATGACTTGACATTGATTTATTCAGACCGGTTTTTGATTGATCACATAATATTCGTGTTGTTCCGTTGTACAATTTAAATTTGGATTAATGTGTATTTGGTTATTTATTCTCTGAAGTAGTGGCTTACACTGAGTCACGAAACGTCAGAAAAACTAATTTTTCTACTCATTGAGATATTACAAATATACTAATTTATTTGTTACCATTTGTTGTTTTTGTTCTCTCTATCCGTAGTATTCTCAATAGACTTAACTCAATTACTACTAACTGATTAAAAGTTTTGATGAGACTTTAATTTGTGGACGATGTTTGAGCGACGCTAAAGTGACTTTGATACTGTGCACCTAATAACCAGGATCAAACGAGGGTCATAAACCTGTGTAAGGAATTAGAATTATGATTTACAGTTGATGAATAAGGTTAGAAATTAGATTTTGGGTTTTCATCACAAACTCACATCAGCTATAATGCCAAAACTGCATTTATCCAAATAGATGAGTGAATTTCGCGCCAAAATCTGAGATCTGCTACCTTATACGTGATTGAACCGTCTATAGATTATAGTCTCGCCAAAGTTTTGATAGAATTATTTAAAATAAAATTTACATTTATATGAATAGTCTTAGTGTATTTAGAATACAAGAGATTAAACTTGACTTTATGTTCATATATTACGTAACAACTTACAAAGAAACAGGACGATCAATGTTAATGTTTTCTTCATTTTTACCAGAATATTTGTTCTTATTGACTGAACTGTATAGTATATATAATTTGAAGCCATCTACAATTTAAGCAAAGGAGTTAATTTATTCATATAATTAAAATAAGTTATTTCGTATTGTTTATTAATTAATATATTTCTAGTTTACTTTTTTAAGATTACAGTCACTGAAAGTTATTAAGAATATTATTTTTCCTATCAAATATATCAAACAAAATAAGCAGTAACACTTGAACAGAAAATTTAATTTCTGTTTTTAGAAAGTAATTCACTGAAGATAATGGTATATGGTGGCGCAATTTCGTGAATCGGTCGAAGTTAGACATTAACACCAATAAATGCATGCTCAGTGGTCTAGAGGTTAAGCGTTCGCGCGCGAGACTGATAGATCCTGGATTCGACTCTCGCACTTAGGGCCGTGGATACACACTACTGAAGAGTCGCATACTAGGACGAAACGGCCGTCTAGTGCTTTCAGGTTCTTCATGGTGATCTAGGTTCAATTGACCCATGAATTCAACTATTAAACTTAAGAATAGTTTACACTAACGGCGTACAAAATACACTGAATACATATATATAAGTTGGTATATATAAATGATCTCTATTATTGCTTAGTAGTAAATGGAATGAAAAATTCATGTGTGAAGTTTGAATTATCCCGATTTCTGTTTGTTGTTTTACATTATCCTCTTTTATACTATTCACTGTAACTGTACAGTAATCTCATGAACACATTCAAATGCACATAAGTGTTAGATTTAGATTAGATTAATTGATTGATGAACACTATAAGCATTTGTAAAATGGTAAATACTACTTGTTTAGCAGTTTATAGAATCACTGTTTTTGTTCAGTATATCGATAATTGATTAAAAAAGATGAATAACTCCAGCTTATCGTTAATTTTTACTTTCATGCTCATATGTAAAAAAGGCTTGAAGTTCTTTGGTGTGTGTATGTGCTTACGGTATATCATGAGTATTGTTACCAATATCACTTTTAAGGTACTATTTGGTTAGTATAGTACTCAACAGCATGTATGAATTGTAAACAAAAATGCTGAATATTAAAAAGTAATCCTAAATATATTGAAGTTTAAAAGGCCGAACTATAATTTATGGATGAACCAACCAGATATAAGATAACAGGTGCTGGATCTTGGCGCGAAATTCACTCATCCATTTGGATGAATGAAGTTTTGACACTATAGCTGATATCAGTTTGTGATGAAAACCTTAAATTTAATTTCTAACCTTAGTCATCAACTGTAAATCATAATTCTAATTCCTCACACAGGTTTATGACCCTCGTTTGATCCTGGTTATTAGGTGCACAGTATCAAAGTCACTTTAGCGTCGCTCAAACATCGTCCATAAATTATAGTCTCACCGTTAAAAAAGTTTCCGAAAGGATTAGATGCAGCGTTATATTCGTGAAACAATCTGCTTAACTGATTCAAACAATATCATTTCAATAATACACTTAACTTTATCAAAAGACGCATTTAATAAACACCATTCAAATAGAATCAGATCTCCTTCAGCACAATATTAGCTTCATTCCATGCCTTTACACATTAGAAATAAAGTGAATACAAGAAAATAACATAAAAACATATATTAGGATATTCATCTATGATGAAATGTAGTAAGTAATTTCAAGCTTTTCATTACATAATCATCTCGTAAATACATACATAGTGACATATAGTTGAGATCATGAGTCAACTGAAGCTAGACAACCATGGAAAACCTGGAAGCACTGGACGGCCGTTACGTTCTATTGTGAGATTCCTTAGCAGTGCGCATCAACGATACCACCTCACGAGATTCGAATCCAAGACTTATCAGTCTCACGCGTGAGCACTTAACCAATAGACCACTGAGTCGGCATCCAACGATGTTAATGTCTAACTTCAACCAATCCACGAAATTGAGCAACCATTCGTCAATGTCTTCAGTGAGTTGATATCTCTTGACAGACCTGGTTGAACTCCACCGGTTACTGCTTCTCACTAGAACTTGAGTAGATACCTGATGGAGCCAGTCAGTAGTGAGCGTATGTTGATTATTATCAGAATGAGTTTTGTGGATATTATAGTAATTTCAATAGTTGAGATCATGAATAAATTAAAGTTAGACCACCATAGAAAACCTGGAATGAATAACTCACAAATCTGAAGTAGCAAAACAGAATTTATTCAATGTTTGTTCTATTATAGATCATAAAATAGAAAACCGATAATAAGGCTTACTATTCCAAATTGATGAGTTCAGTTATTTGGTTGAAATCATTAGACAATTGAAGCTAGATCACCATGGAAAAGCTGAAAGCAGTGGACGGCCGTTTCGTCTTATTTTGGGACTCCTCAGCAGTGCGCATCCACGATCTCGCC
This sequence comes from Schistosoma rodhaini, assembly GCA_944470415.2. Lineage (NCBI taxonomy): Eukaryota > Metazoa > Platyhelminthes > Trematoda > Strigeidida > Schistosomatidae > Schistosoma > Schistosoma rodhaini. The sequence continues at coordinate 35,145,670 of OX104037.1, forward strand.
TCGTGAGATTCGAGTTTTTCTTATTCATAAGAAACTTTAAATCAATAAAAATCTAGTTAACTTCCTTTATCTATTACCAAATGAATGGTTAAAAATATTTCACTGATATTACAAAATAACTCTCTTACTGGTAGGTTTTATTTAATTAAATTATTAGATATAATTGATTTATTTTTCCCATTATGTTTCCTTATGTTGTGAATGGAAACATAAAGGTTTATGAAAACTATGCTTACGTCTCAATTGCTTTGAAATTTTAGATACCATATATACTATTTTTGCTTCAATGACTACTAGAGTCTGCATATATAATGTTCTATTTTGGTTGTTAAACAAAAGTTACTATTCAACCAACCAAATATAATTTATACTTTGTCTGTTTATCTGAAAAGTGAATTGTATACGAATCATTCTTTACACCGTATAAACGCATGTTTGTTTTGGAATAGTCACAATTTATTAATAATGCAGTTTACATAAACAAAACTACATGTGTAAAGACTTTATATCAGCCGAACAAACATTAGTAAAGATGATTTCAAAATATGCACGTCAGAGTATCATTAAAATAGAACGTTCTAGGTGTAATCGTCTAATCCCAATCATTACATGACATGCTGGAGCTGTCTTTTATTGTCACTTATAACAATTTGGTTTGGTACATTCGAGAAAAGTAAATAAAAATACAGCATATCAATAAATACTGCAAGTATTTGTCTGATATTTTATTTTTGAAATGTAAAAACTAAGTATATCCTATGCTACTTATAATTTAAACTAATGAACCCAAAAGAAAGCACCTTGATTTTGTCATTTTGAGCATATATAATTTTCATGTATCGAATGATAAAAAAAGATTATTATCAGAATGGGAGTTTGTGGAGATTGTAGTAATTTTCAATAGTTGAATTCATGAGTCGATCCAAAGTAAACAAACACTGAAGACCTGGAAGCACTTGACGGTCGTTACGTTCTAGTATGGGACTCCTCAACAGTCTAATCCATGTCAGATGGAGATAGTTAGCCACCTCAGAAAATGGATGAATGGTTGTGCAATATCATAAATCGATCAAAGTTGAACATTAACACCGCTAGGTGCTAAATCAGTGGTCTAGAGGTTAAAAGTTCGCGTGAGAGATGGAAGGTCCTGGATTTCAGTCCCACTTGTTCGATCGTGGATGAGCACTGCCGAGGAGACCCATACATGTTTAAAACGGCCATCCAGTTGTTCTAGGTTTTCCGTGGTGGTCTACCTTAGACTGACTCACGAGTTCAACTGTTGAAAAAACTAGTTTGCTAGAAATTGTTAAAAATTGCGTAGTTGTATTTATAAAATTTAGTTAAAGAAATACATATTTATTGTTTTTAATGGCTTAATTCAATGATTATTCAATGATATCTGATATACTTAGTGATAAAATCCACTTTAGTGAATTTCTTGAAGCAAAGAAAAACCAACATTTTAAACAGAGATGGATAGTGGCTAGGAGTGGAATCCAGTTTGATTCGTCCTATTTGGGACTCGTCAGCTGGATGTACCTGCCTCTCAGAGTTGATGTTCACTCTGGGACTCGAACCCAGTACCCTCGCTTCAAACGCCATCGCGCATCCTGGATTCCACTGCTAGCCACTATCCATCTCTGCTTACCATGCTTGTGAATTAGGGCTATATTGAGGCAATACGCACAGTATGCACATATGCCAATCAGAGACTGACCAGTTGCAGCCTCAACAAATCGATGGGAAGATTCAAACAAACAATACTGAATGAATTCAACATTTTAAAGTTAAATGAGTTCATTAAATTCTATGTGCTGTCAACCTCTAATCTGTATAAGTAATTGAAATGTTTTATGTAGGTGTAATTTGTTATATACTATGCATAATGACATATAAATCACCACTGAGGAGTCCCATGCTAGAACGAAACGGTCATCCAGTGCTTCCAGATTTTCCATGATGGTCTCGCTTATTGACTTATGAATTCAACTGTTAAAAAATTAATTATAATTACTTCCCATATTTATACATGTTCAATCTACAGACAAATGAAATCAGGGAAAGAGATCACGACAAATTTAAGTGAACGAGTTATTATAATTAACACTGATAATAGTTATTGTAGATCGTGTAGGAAAACATAATTCATTAAATGATTAAATTGAAGATTAATATACAACTAAGGTAGCTTAAAGGAATGTTATTACTGTCAATCAGTTTAATTTATTTTTGAATCAACAAACTAGAATATTATTTGGGATCAGTTGATCTTCACTAAAAACAAAGAAACATGAAATTGTATTATTCACCTTAATAAGTATTTCACATCTCTTGATTTGTTGATACAAAAATTTGTCCCTCTTCTCCCAAAACCTTCTTTTACATCTATTAAAAGCAGTGTTATAATGGATAATCTTTGATTTAAAAAATACTACTGTGGTGTGCTACTTATATTGACATAAGTAGTATATACGTGAGTCAGGAGTAGAATATCTGACATCAGAAGATTGAGAAGATCGAGAAGGGAAGGACAGAAACAGAATGCAATTGGTCTGAAAATAAAGGAACAGTGAATTCTGAGACGTCTGATTGACATTTACAAAGGAATCGTCCAGTTTGGTTGATATTTCGCTGACGAAGTAATTATTGTTTGGATCTTAGATTTTACTAAAATTTTCTGTGATTTTGTCTTGACTTACATTCGATTATCCACACTGATGTTCATGTTCGCTACACTTCGAATGTACATAAGTAAGAAGGGATCTATAGAAAGTGTGATAAAAAGTATATTTCAGTATTTGGATTGTTTTTGTTTCTAATCAGCTTGTAATTTTAAAGCTATATAATTAATTGCTCGTTTCTTTTTAGTGGTACTTACATCATTCTGTAAATTGGTAATCCTTGAAGATGCTTTTAGAAAGTGAGCACTTTCAAAGAATCCTTGACCTATGGACAAAAATAGATAATCAGTCACCTTTACTTGTAAAGAGATTACAGCTGACAACATCCTTGCTTATATCGTCCTCCTTGTACTCGGTTAAATTTTACAAAGCAGCTTAGATATATAATCGTTTCCCAAACATAAAATCTGCAGAATATCTTACCTAAGTTCTGTTATGTATAAAGTAGTATACATTCTTTCATATCGAAATCGCATACATTCGACATGTTGTTCTTTATCTGGCATTGCAATTTTTTACATAAATCAGAATAGTCTTTTCTGAATAACTACGTCTAAATCGGATCGTCACCCGAGAAATATTAGACCGCCATTGAAATCCTGGAAGCACTGGACGACCGTTTCGTCCCAGCAATGGGAATCCACGAAAGAGTTAGTTACCCACTACAGAGAGTGGATGAGAGTTGCGCAAGATCATAGACTGATTGAAATCGGACATTAACATCTTTGAATGCCGGCTCATCGTTCTAGATGTCAAGCATTCGAGTGAGCCGAAATGTCTTGGGTTCGAGTTCCACATGCGGAATTGTCGATGCACACTACAGAGGAGTCCCATATAGGAAGAAAAGGCTGTCTAGAGATCAAAGTCTTTTAAAGGTGACCTGACATTGATCGGTTAAAGATCTCAATAAAAACCCAACAATTTCCACAACCCTTTACTGAAATGTTCCATTGATTTATTATTTATGCAGTTGATCTCCACAGAAAGTTACAAACATCACTGTAAAATTATTAGATCATCAGTGACTGAAAACATCCATTAAATGGCTATTCGGCCTAATGAGTTGCAAATGTATCACTTAGTTTTAGTATGTCACTTGCACTTGTAAATGCTTAAAGTATCGTACATTTTGTCGTATTTGACTGTTTCTTATGATCAGATTCGTACTATGTCAACTCGTCATACGTTTTGATCCTAAGAATTAAGTGACAAGGATTCACTACACCGGTTCAAAATATAACAACATCATTAAATTTAATAATTTGAAATAGGATTCAAAGCTAGATGAGGCATGATCTTTCTTTTCTTCTTCTTCCTCAAGTTAAGTAGCCAAACTACACTAAAAATCGGTTATAGTTACTCTTAATAACCTAAATATTTTTCATATTTATACCATAACGTAGCAGATTTAATATGTTTATAAAACATACCATCGAAGTTGATTTATTTGGATAAATAATTTACCTTCTTAATAGATCTCGATCAATGTTTAATCATTTCTTCCTATTGTAATAACAATATATTAAATATCAAATACTAAACTAGAGATCTCAAACATGATTTTAAATAGAAATGTCACTACTTATAAAACATTGTCTTAAGGTATTATTGTTAACTTACTGCTTATTTACAAACGAAGTTTAATGAGAGAATGTATTTCTCTAAACCATTATGTTACCAAGTTAATTAATCACTAGGAATGTTCAATTCAAACTGTTTACTTTATATGCCAAAATATTTTATGAATATGTTTTAAACATAAACATTTACCATTTATATATAGATAATTTTGTAATTTCTGTCTTTTATTTATTATATCAAGTTTATGAAATGTTTATTAACCAACTGTTATAATATTTGGCCTGGATGCCCTGTGAATGTATAACGTGATAATATCGCCAATTAGAGAGCAGTGATTTATCGATCGAACCAATGACACATGAAACCCGTGTGAGCAGTCTACAGTACTTGTAGGTCCTGCTGTCTACCTAACATACTCTGGGTTTGTATACCAAACAGATAGATCACATCGTACCATCAAATAAGAAAATAACATTTGTACAAGATTCAGTCAAATGTGGCTATGAATAAGGGAGATAGTAATGGATAGATAGGGAGTATTCAAGAATGGTAAATCGTATAATAATAGTTCATAAGTCAAAATAAAACTCATAATAAAGGAGACATGAATATGAATAATTTAGTTATTTAACAATTATATGATAAAAATATATTCATAGTATTGATTCATAAATGGATCCCAAAGTTACCATTCACTATACTTATCGGGACATATTACCAACAAAGTATATTATTTTAAACCCTGGTTAATTCGATCCAAATCTAATTATATAAGATTGTTATGTTAGATAATCATTGGTAACATAATCTGTCATAGCATCCACTACATTGTTATGTAATTTTAGTAATACCTGTTTATTCATCTGGAAATATTGTATATGTATCGCAGAAGTTTAACAAACTAATGTTACCTAGGCTTATAGATTAATAACAACACCTAACTTAGTAAAAATACATGATAATATTTACATCATTATTAATTGATTACATGTATTAGCTACCGCTGACTTACAAACATTGTCATTATCCAGTGTACCAGAAACTCGGATAATATGATTTTAACTTAATAAAAATGCAAAAGATTAATTTTATGCATTTCCATGCTTATCTTTAGTATAACTAACTTACTATTCATAAATAAAAATAAGTTATTCAATATGGGATAATGATTGCATTCAGACTAATTTATTTCTATTTTGTAGTACCGAGTAGATTTCAGAATTGCCTTCTCGTTAAAAAGAAGAATTCGAAATAATTCATGTTATTTATAGACGCTTGTGGGCCAGTGAAATGTAACTGAGCCCTAGTCGAATCATCTGGCAGTTGGGTAATTGAATATCGAACAGGTCATCGATTCTTGTCAACGTGGAGGACAACGAATGCGCATCAGGCAATCGTATGTCATGGACTGGCCCATGCGGTGGTGATCACATTTTTGCTTGTATCTACTTAAAATAATATATCTATGTAATAACGTCCTTTGTGTTGTGCAGTCTTCAAAGCAGTAATAGTACTTTGATACGACGAAGGGTTAATCCACATTAAGTGCTGACTGAGAGATGTGGTTTCGACGTTAGGTGTTGGTCACACTATTCCCATCTAACTCGAATGGGCCCTCAATAATTCGACAGAGATCATCAACGTTGATGGCCTACACATTTATAGCTTCACTGTGTTAAAGCGAATAAAAAGCTTAAATTTTTCAATTATCCGATAACATTTTAATTTTAGTATGCTTAACAAAACCTTTCAAAGAAAATACTGTATAGATTACTTTAAACAAACAAGTGGTTTAGAACATCAATATACAAACAATAGACTCTCGAATATCATAATACTTTTACAGTATTTAAAGTCAGTCGAAAATGAAAATTCAATCTAAGTTTTATAGCATATCGACTCCACTACTTCACTAAATACGTTTGTATAACAATTGTATTTACTTATTACTTCGGATTTGGTACTATCTACAATTCGACAAAGTCTGAATAAAGTACCACATTTGTCGTTCACCTCTGCTTCTAATGTGAATTGAATTGAGTGATAACAATTATTGAATGGATTCAAAATCTCATCGAGGTTCATATCTTTTTCACAAATAATGAAAGTACTATCCATATATATCTCTTATGTAAATGAAATGTCTCAATTATTAGTCAAAGTACTGAATTTTCCAGATTGACCATAAAGCAATCAGCCAAGAGTTGGCACTGTAGTGAATCCATCGCAACTCCATCAGTTTGTCTGTAATACTCACCGTTAAATCTGAATTCCACATTGACAGTACTTCGTAGAAGTAGCTCTTTTAGATAGTGTTTTGAGATATAAATATCTAAGTTGTTACTTTCAACATAGTCATATAAAGTACATACAGTTTATATGAGTTGAACATTTGTAAAGAGAGAAGTGACACCCAATGAAATCTATTTTCTTCCACTAGCATCCATATATTTTATTGAGTCGTCAAAATTAAATTTATAAAGAGACCTATGTCTATTGATGTGATTTCTGACGTGCTCTAAAATTTCAGTGGTTGTTATTATGACGTGTATGTTTTTCCTTTTTCCTAATATCTATCAAGTGGATAATTATTCCTCATAATTTCGACCCGTAAATGACATAATAGGTTGTTTTAAACATGGTAACTTACTTACTTACGCCTGTTACTCCTCGTCGAAGAGCATAGGCTGCTCATCAGCATTCTCCATCTAACCCTATCCTGGGCAATCTTTTCCAGTTCTTTCCAATTAACATTCATCCTTTAAATATCTGCTTCTATTTCCCGGCGTAATGTGTTCTTTGGCCTTCCTCTTTTCCGTTTCCCTTCCGGATTCCAAGTTAGGGATTGCCTCGTGATGCACATTGGTGATTTCCAACGTCTTTTCCTAATTTCCTCTTCAGCTGCAAGCTGGCTTTTCCTCTCTTCTTGACGATGGATGTAGTAGTTCTCCAAGTTTCAGCTCCGTACAGTAGAACTGTCTTGACGTTCGCATTAAAGATTCTCACATGTATACCGATTATAATAGCATGTGTTTAAATATGGAATCGTTTTATTCTTTAAAGATAATGAAGTAATAATAAATAGGTCTCTTCAGAGTTTGTGTTTAACTCGTTATCTGAATTGTGTTACAACTAAGTCAATTATTTTAATTAAATTAGTGATTTCACCAATATGTTATAATTGGTATATAATTCCCATTTAAACATTAAAATTAAAACACAGATTTCAGCGAAGGGATCTCTTTTCAACGAATTTATTATCAAGCTGTACAATCGTATATATATATATATATGAAAATGTTTTGTTAAAGTACTAATTCCGTGAGGAAATGTGAACACTAATAACCAAGATTATAATACTGGATTACGTAGTATGAATAACAACAATAGATTTAGTGAATATAGTAAGACGGATAAATTGTTTTGGTTACAATAATTAAAGGTCATTAAAGGTCATAGAGGTGTAAAATAAATAGATAAATAAATAAGGTGATGAGTATTCATGAATAAAATAATGAGAATATAAAACATAAGTAAAGGGGGAATGGAGTAATAATAATAATAAAAGAATGATAGTAATAATAATATTAAGGCCATGGTAACGATAATGTTAAAACGTACTTCTTTTGTACGCATAGTTCTGGTTTGAGCTCATGGATGGTAAGAGCTTCGGCTATTTTTAAAAGTTTGATCCGAAGAAATCTTGGTAGATTTGAACGAATCATATAAACAACCTTAAAATCAGACTGCGGATTCGTCGAATGATTACAGTCGATTAGGTGTTCGAGTATAGAACTTCGAACTGCTTTCTTTCCACCATTGTAGAACCAAGCTGGTATATGTTCTCGTATCCGGGTTGAAAGCGAGCGCTGGCTACGGCCGATGTACCTTGCTCCACAAGAGCAGGTGAACTGGTAGATGCACATGGAGGCGACCAAACGCGGAAGCTTATCTTTTATGGATACAGAAATTAAGTTCTTACTGGTGAAGGTTATTCGTAGTTTTGCAGCGTTAAATGTCCTTTTAATCGTTGTTGTTAAACGATTTTTAATTATGTCTGATGTTCGATCACCTTTAAATTCCAGACTTATATAAAGGCTTTTCTTTGGCACTGAATAACTAGGATTCTTATCGACGCTACTTCTGTTCATATTCTTCTCTATGAACCGGTCTGGGTAGCCATTTTTCAACAAAGTTTTCTTGAGGAACGCTAGTTCTTCGTTGATGCATTCTGTACTACATATCCGATGTATACGATAGCATAAAGAATGAATCAAGTTTCTCTTTCTAATTAATGGAACCCAGCTGTGGAAGTTGGTTAGTTGACCATTCCATGTTTGCTTTCTAAAGATAGATCTTTTTAAAAAACCATTGCTTCCTCTCAATAGATGTACATTAAGAAAAGGGATTGATTGGTCTCTCTCTCTTTCTAATGTAAAGTCTATGGAAGGGTGGCATGAGTTGAAGAAGTGTAAGATATTGTCCAAATCAATATTATCGTCACAAACGACAAATGTGTCGTCCATGTATCTTACGTATAGTTGGAATCGACTTATCATTGAACTGAGTTGATCGTTTTCTAGTTTTGCCATGAAGCAGTCTGCTAGAATTGGACCTAAAGGAGATCCCATTGCGATCCCATCTCTTTGTCTATATATTTCATTGTTGAAACTGAACTGGACATTAAAGGTACAACGTAACAATAATTCTTTTAAGTGTTCAGTTGGAATACCTAGAACTATGTTGTTAGAGTCTATATACTCACAAATATAACATATAGTTTCCGTTAACGGTACACTAGTGAATAAAGAATTAACATCAAGTGAGAACATGTGTTTTCCGGAAGTATTAACATCCTTAATACGATCAATAAATTGAAAAGTATCATGAATAGAATATTTAGATACTTGCCTTCTAACTGGTTCCAATTTTTCAGCTAACCATTGGGCTATTCGGTGGTATGGTGAACTTGACATGTCTAAAATAGGTCGTAATGGTAAACCTGCTTTATGTACTTTCGGTAGTCCGTATAAGCGTGGGATGATTGAACCCATTGGGCGAATGTGATCATATAAATCCTGGGTAATTATCTCTTTATTTTTAAGGTTTTTAACAACATCCGTTAGCTGTTTTTCAATCTGCAGTGTTTTATCACCTTCTCCTTTAGGTTTAGAGAATTTAGTGACATCGTTTAAGATTAATCTCATTTTTTCCAAATATTCTTGGCGGTCAAGTAAGACTACACCAGCTCCTTTGTCAGGTTTACTTAGTATTAAATCCTTATTTCTTCTCAGGAGAATTAGTTGATCCAGATGGTTCTTAGTTAATAAGTTGTTCTTACCACATTGTATATTAACATATCCATGACTACAGTCCAGTAATGTGGATTTAAAATGCTGAAGATTTTGTGGAGATGTCGGCACAAGATCATGAGTTTGGTTTGATAGATTTTCGAATTGAATTTGTGCATAAAGTCTGTTAGTTTTGGAGGTGCTATTACAGAATTTAGGACCCAATGATAAGGCCTGCATTTGGATAGCCGAAAGTTTAATAGACGAATGATTAAATACATAATTTTCGGGATGTTCTGGAAACTTGTTAATCACGTCTACGTGTTGCAATGTTTCTAAGTGTTTACGTTTAGCCTTTTGTGACTGTTTTTCAGCAACATCATTAACATAATCCTCAAATTGTTTACTGACCTCAAATTGTTTAATGACCTTTAATTATTGTAACCAAAACAATTTATCCGTCTTACTATATTCACTAAATCTATTGTTGTTATTCATACTACGTAATCCAGTATTATAATCTTGGTTATTAGTGTTCACATTTCCTCACGGAATTAGTACTTTAACAAAACATTTTCATATATATATATATATACGATTGTACAGCTTGATAATAAATTCGTTGAAAAGAGATCCCTTCGCTGAAATCTGTGTTTTAATTTTAATATGTTATAAGTCAATTTTCAATAACCCAAACTAGTAAAAACTAGAGCATCAGGTCTTGGAAGCTCATGAAATATGGGAATCAGTTTGAGAAAGTATGAATATACATAATGAAAATTATACCTAACGTTAAATATGAAGTATATAATTTTTTGACAAAACTACACCTTACTGTCAACCTTGACCGATTTGTCAATCAATCAGATAACAGTGTTATTTATAAAACATAAAATTAAGGTGGGTAAATGGTCTAAACTTGATTCATAAACCATTACACAATAAATTGTTAGAGTTGCTAAGATACCCAACACATTAGGACCAACAGTCAATCTTTAAGTGAGTGAAAAATATGGGTGACCTACAAGCTAGTTTCCTCCAAAAGCCTATGACATTTTATCGTGTTTATTCTGAGTTCATATAACGTATATAAACATTTTATTATATTATCTGAAAAGCTACTCAGATGGTTAGTAATCTCTTCTTTGATTTCTAATCATTCTGAAGCTAAAACCAACAATACCGTTTCGTTAGAATACATCAGCCAGCAACAGTAGAGCATCTCACTCATTGATCGATTTTATTCATCGATTTTAACAATCGAAAATTTCCTTCCTGTCAAACCACAAAATAATAAACAAAAAACATAGGCTTAAGAAATTAGAATCTGTGCTATAGGTATGTCTGTGTTAGGGTTAGGAATTAGATATAAAGTATACAATTAGAATATATAGTTGGAGTGAAAGAATACTTTTCATGAATAAAAATGTTCTTGACAATGACCTGAATCACGTCAAGTACACTCAGCTACAACATGCATCACGATCATGTATTTCCATGCACTTTACTATATGGTCGCACATACATTAAATCCTTTAATTTTAAGCATTTTACGAACCATCGTCAATTGATCCTTACATAATTTTTAAATGAAATCCCTGTTCTCCTTCACTGTATTTTGAATTTCTCACAAATATCAAACAAATACTATCTTAAATCTAATTGATCCAGTTCAACTAGTCAGCATGATTTAATTTTATCCATGTTTTAATTAAAAATATCATACATTCATAAATGTAATTAAATAACACACATGTTATCATCCAACACCATATTGAATAAGTAACCATAGTACATATATATTCATTAGTTGTGTAATTATGTTTATAATCTATCAATCATGGTTATATTGACCATGCCAACATTTTCTCTTCTTCAAAGATTATATATCATTTAAAAATTTAATGAAACTAAATTTACTAAACATAAAATAATTTAGTTGTTTTACTAAGCTTTTATCATTCTTTTTTTGTCAGAATGGGGTTTTATGGAGATTTTTTGAAATCATAAGTCAATTAAAGCTAGACCACCATGGAAAACCTGGAAGCACTGGACGGCCGTTTCGTTCTATTGTGGGACTCCTCAGCAGTGCGCATTCACGATCCCGCCTCAAGAGATTCAAACGCAGGACCTATCAGTCTCGCGCGCGAGCACTGTTGATTTCAAATATATAAAATTGCTAAGTTCTCTACAAAACCCACTTCAGATGATGATCATATGCTCACTAGTGACTGACTCCATGAGGTATTTCCTAGAGTTCTAGTGAGAAGCAGTAACCAGTGGAGTTCAACCAGGTCTCTTGGAAGATATCAACTCACTGAAGACATTGATGAATGGTTGCTCAATTTCGTGGATTGTTTGAAGGTAGATATTAACACCGTTTGATGCCGGCTCAGTGGTCTTTTGGTTAAGTGCTCCCGTTAGTTTAACTTAATTGTTATAATTTTATAAAGAAAATTTTTTTATATTTCATTCGTTAATTTTAATGATTGTCTCGAAAGATATTTTTTTTGTTTAATTTTGCAAAATCAAATTATAACATAATTTTTAGAGAAAAACTTTTTTTCCCACTGAAAAATATGATCTTAATTATAACACAGCAAAAAATGGTTTTGTATAGTTAACAATATGGTTACATTTATCATATTCATTCTTTTCTCCATGAGAAGACTGAACAAAAATTGGATAGAACTAGAAAGGAAGGCCCAGGACAGAGTGGTTTGGAGAATGCTAGTCGGCGGCCTATGCTCCATTGGGAGTAACAGGCGTAATAAGGAAGAAGAATTATTTTATCAGTAATCTCATTTTTTTCCCAGTGAACGTATAATCTTTTTTTTCAAGATATCTTACATCGTATGATTGACTCCTTATAAATATTCTGATGTAATTGAATAACTACATTTGACAGCTTAATCTTATTGATATATGGTTAACTTTTTGAGATCCTGAAATACAGTAAGTTATTTCGAACCCTCTTCAATTCAATTTCTTATTGCATGACTCCAGGTAAATAATAATAATGAACTGATTAATAAACAAACAACGGAGACTAATAAGAAAGTCGAACAATTTATATCTTTGCATCTTTACAGTATCTGTCACCACACAAAATAATAAAAGATCGGTTATATGAAGAGTTCTCTATTTGGCGAGTTTATTTTCACAGCTGTGCAGTAGTTTATTTATTTTTTTCAAAAGTAATAATCAATAAAATATCTTTTAATAGTTGAGATCATGAGTCAATTGAAGCTAGACCATTGAAGACAATAGCAGATGTGTCAATCAATTTCATGGATTAGTTGAAGTTAGACATTAGCGCCAATGAATGCCGGCTCAGTGGTCTAGAGATTTAACGTTCGTGAGCGAAGCCGGTAGGTACTGGGCTCGAATCCCGTGAGGCGGGATCGTGGATGCGCACTGCTGAGGAGCCCCACAATAGGACGAAACGGCCGTTGGGTGGTTCCATGTTTCCCATGATGGTCTAGCTTCAATTGATTCATAATCTCAACTACTAAAATATTCACAAAACCCCTTCTGATATTAATAAAATATCTGTTAACGATAAATATAAATAAATCCGTTAAGCTAGGTAACAGAAAGCTAGGATAAATGAAATCACAAAAATCTTACTTATTCGGAAACTGGAGACGTATTTTTTATGAGCTTGAACATTCATCAAGAAGATAGAAAACGGTTAGTGATTATCAAAGAAAGATTGTATGACGTGATAAGATGAAATGTTGAAGTTGAAATCAACTATAATCAGAAAACCCATGAAAATCGGTTGCGGATAAAAACTCAGTGAAGGATAGGATAAAAGGGAAAGTAATGGGTATAAAAAACGGAGTAAAGGGTTAAAACTATGGAGGAAAAAGGCTGAATAACTCTTTTGTGTACATAGTTCTGCTTTTTTTCAGATATATACCAAATGATTCACCAGTGTTAAGATGACGAAGGTTCAATGTCTTTGTCGGCTCTTTCCATGCTTGACAGATTATTTTAAACACTATCTTTTTGATTGGATGGTTTTGTAGTGCAGGTTACTCTGCCAAGCACACATAACTTGTTCTAGCTTTTGGACTGAGCAATCTATCCATAATCCTTGAGTTTTCACCTTGTTTTGACCTTGTTAATTATTCACTTATCAACCTTGACTGTTTTTATATGAGTATATGTGTGTACACTTCTTATTCTACTCATCACATTTCTGTAACTTATTTTTGTTCGGATATAAATATTGAATAACGCTTGATGAAATCGAATTGGCTCACACGCCTTCTCCACTGAGCGTCATTTCGCTTCGATCTCTTTTCTTCACTTCCTTCACCTCATCGCTGATTGTCTGTCCTGAGTGTAGAAAATATACGTATTCAAACATCCATTTTTGTATTTGACTTATTTAATTCCGTTATTTCCTCACGCAAGTCAAGTCGACGATTATATACGAGAAAAGTCAGGAGTATATTTCGAAAGCAATCATTAAATGAAGATAATTTGTTCGCTCTAACTGAAGTCAGATCTCTGGTCACTAAAGTCTATTGTCATAATGTTTTAGAGCTTCTCATCGACTGTATCGACATATCAACCAACATGTCAAGTACGCAACCGGTATTTACATACATTTATTTAAACATTCACAAGATTTTGCTTCAAAAACCTAAAACACAATAATAATCTTATCGTTTTTCATTTGATAGATATGGGACACAGTGTAGAAATGCAAATCACATTCTACTGAAATGACATTCAATAGGATTCAGTATTTTTAGTTTCGGGAAACTGAACTCCAACTAATCCATTTGAAAGATGTCTGAAGTTTATTTATTTATTATTTACTTAACCACATAAATATTGGTACAAAGGGGCACCAGATATATATGCGCCACACAAATCTCATTTGATTTGTGTGCGGGCTTGGATACTACGTGGGTGCCATACCGAAGCAGGTGGTTTTCTTAGGGGACCATACCCGGAGTCTTTGACCAAAAGATCTGATCCACAAGGCAGTGGAGCATCGTGAGGAGATGCAGTCCCATGGTAGCCGGTGATCAACGATTGATTCGTACTCCATTTGTTCCCTCAGGATATTGGAGCTCATGTGCACCATTGGTTTGGAATCAGGGTTTTCCAACTCCCCTAGGTGGACTCGCCTTGTCCACTAACCCGGTTAAAGCGCCGGACATTCGCTTTTCGTCCTCTCACTTACGTAAACAACAGTAATGCCACGAGAAGGCAGTGAGTAGGACTTCCCTGTCAAAGGCTATATACGCAAGGCCATGTGAGAGCACTTAGGGAGGAAGAACGGACTCTCCCCACTCTTGGCCGTACCACGGCATTTGGGGGCTGTCTGTAGTTTATCTACGAAACAAATTACTAATGTTACAAAACTTGTTTTTTCCTGTCAACCTTGTATTCTTAGACTGTTTATAGTCATATGACAACTTCTTATTTATATTCACTTTTACTCTAATTACTTTAGAAATAATCATAGTAAATATGTAAATTAACGTTCTTCTATGGTAAATTATTTATTCAATATAAAATATTCACTTCCATTATGAAGAATATTTGTTTGATTTTTTGAATTTAAGATAAATATCAGGAAATCAATTACGGTAACCAAGTTTTAAACATACTAATTAATGTCTAAATTTTTAAGTTAACCACTTACTGATAGCTGCCATTCTAATGATAAGAAACACTAATGACTGAAATCACTCTAGTAAGATTTAAAGTAAGGGGTTTCTATAATTGTGATCATATTTATAGAAAAGGGACTCTTTCATGAAATCCAGGAACATAAATCAAACATTAGTGACATTATCTCAGTTTAGTAATTCATTTAATCCAATCTATTATATATCAAGTTGGTTTATTGAATATAGCCATGAAAAATAGAATTACGTGATTCTCCAGTTCTGCCTGATAGTCTGTTTTGAAAATTTTGTAACAAATAATTAGAAGCAAGACAAAAATTCCAATGAGATGGAACTAATTTGGTTATGGATCAAAGAGAGAAAGACTAACAGCTGAATACCGTACTAAATGAGCTACTTCTCAAACTCTAGCTAGTCAAGATAAAAATCCAGTTGGACGTAATAATAACAAAAACAGCCTGAATTAGTATTATACTTTTGTGCAATAAATTATCATCAGCATAAACTTGGTATCATGTAACCAACGAGTAACAAAATCGGTTGTCCTAACTGACATGTCTAGTTATAATTCATACATTATGTCGTCACCATTAACTTAGATTGTATTGTTTGGTAATTTATCGTTATTGAATATGTCCCCGAACACATTCATATGAAGTAACGCCATATATCAACCTTTGTTCTTATTTCGTTTAACATGAAAGATAAAATTTATTTAACTTGCATTAAATTCCTTGTAATCACCATTATGATGAATATGATTTGAACCCCAGGCTAAGGTTATATATGACCAATGAATTGTGACAAAAAATAACATACATACTGATGTACAATACCACTTCCACGAAGACTCTTCCAATAAAATGATTCACATACAGAGTATGAACTGGATAACTGTTTAGTCCAGAACAGTCATCTTGATCTTTATCATCCTTATTAACTTTTTTATCGACTATTTCATTAAAGAAGCTTGGATGAAACTGCCTTACGAAACGTTCGAACTACTTAATTTCAATTGTTGAGATTTTAAAATACAGATAGAATATTATATCTTACGTTTTATAATATTTTTTTTTTCAAATTTACTTGGTTTATCTATCCAACTTTGAAATACTTCTTAGTCAGATTATGATTGATCAAAAACTTCTCTAATTGACAATACATTGAACGCTGAAAATGTTTTCCATACAGAACGACTGCAAATTCAGTAGCATTCAAACTATTTCAAAAAACTAGGTCTACGTTTCCCGACTGACTACCTCCAAGCGTGTCACATCGCTTACTCCTCTATGTTAAATATACTGACAATAACTTTACATTACCCATTAAAACTAGTGATTAATTGACTGAGTGTTCAATAAATGTACATTTATTAATAATAAATATTTCTCTGATACAGTTCGCTTAGATTTAATTTATTTTTTTGTTTCTTACTTACGCGTATCCAGCTATATCTTGTTCAAAAAACAATAGTGGATCAATAACATTGCGCCTACGATTTCTATGAAAATAAACAACATAGTCGATGTACTAAAGAAAAATCAGGGCCAATCGAATTTAGAAATCTCCGGACCACGTTTTACAGAAAAAAAGTTATTTTTTAACTAGATAAAGATGAACAAACGTATTACAGAATTATGAATGTCGATACAATTGATTACCTTTACAGCATGAAGTAATAGATTATTAGTGGTGTTACAGCATGGAACCTAAGCAACCTAAAATCCAAATTCTGTCATACTGATAAACCATTTTCGAATATATAGTCAATAAACATGTATTACTCGCGAGATATTCTGCTGTTTAGGTCTACTTTATCGTTAAAACAGTGTATAAAACCCTAATTAAATCATCGTACCTTTATACTAAGTAATCCCATAACGACTGTACTGCAATTTATTGATTAACCCTAATGGTTCGTTAAACTGTCAGTACATTTTTCTGTGTTTAGATATCTATATTTGGTTGATAAGCATCAACTTGATTGATTGGCAAGCAAGGATAGCATTTCTACTATTGAAGAACATATGGAACTCAAACCAACTATCAACCAATATCAAAGTGAGAATATTAACGTCAAGACAGCTAGTCTTACTGTACGGAGCTGAAACGTGGAGAAGTACTAGAACCATCATCAAGAAGGTACAAGTATTTATAAACAGTTGTCTACGCAAAATACTCAACTTTCACTGGCCGGATACTATCAGCAACAACGTTTTGTGGGAGAGGACAAATCAGGTTCCAGCTGTAGAGGAAATTAAGAAAGGACGTTGGAAGTGGATCGGACATACATTAAGAAAATCACCAATGAGCATTACAAGGCAATCCCTAACTTGGAATCCGGAAGGGAAACAGAAAAGAGGAAGGCCAAAGAACACATTACGCCGGGAAATAGAAACAGATATGAAAAAGATGAATGTTAACTGGAAATAACGAGAAAGGATTGTCCAGGACAGGGTTGGATGGAGAATGCTGGTGAGCGACCTATGCTCCTCGACTAGGAGTAACAGGCGTAAGCAAAAAATGTAAGAAACCGGCTTATTTAAAACTTTAAGCATAATTTAAAAATAAGGGAATCCATACAATAACCAAAAGAAATAGCTTGATAATAATAATATGAAAACGCTTTATATTCTATTACAACATTTAAAACATTGGTGATATTTAGTATTGACAAAATGTTTAACACACCTTATCCCTGTTAAATGTTTACAAGGTGTTAATAACAGCTGTTCACAATACGACAATTAGAAACTTAATCCATCGTTGGAGATAAACAGTTATTCAACATGATGTACAGGTAAATATTCAAATTAAATCATTTAAATATTTATCAGAAGGGGTTTTTTGTGGAGATTTAGTATTTTCATAGTTGAAAGCGTGACTAGTCGTGGATGCACACTGCTGAAGAGTCCCACTATAGGACGAAACGGCTGTCCAGTGCTTCCAGGTTTTCCCTGGTAGTCTAGCTTCAATTGATTCACGCTTTCAACTATGAAAATTTAAATATTCATTGGAATACTTTTGATCTCATTTACTACTAATGCTATTTGTAAAATATTCATAAATGTGATCGTGTTCACATACGAGAAGGCTGGTTGGCGGCATATGCTTCATAGGGAGTAACAGGCGTAAGTAAGTAAATAATTTTGTTACATTTAATGTATAAACAGGTAATTAAAACAAATTATATATATACATTTTTTGCATTAATTTTTGTTTGTAACTGGGCAAATATAACAAAACAGTACCATGATGATTGACATAATGAGACATGGTTTCACACCAATAATAAAATACCATTATTATTAATATTATTATCGCAATTAACATGGTATACACATATGAACATAGAAAACGAGATAGAGAATTACCAATAATAGATATTCATTAATAGAGATAGAATATTCTGTCATAGCATTAAGAACAGTCAATCAAAATTCTTACCAATTTTCTCAATATTTGAATGACGATACATCGGTATTAAGTAAATTTGACGAACTATTTCTTATACATATTATGATAAATATGTGTTGTACAAAAAAGTAACTGTTCCTTCCTCACTGAATGTGATTCCCAAGATCTCTTTCGACATTTTTTCAAAGTATTCCATAGGCATCGTGTCGACATTCCTTTAAGATCACTAACAAACCCAATTTAATCTAAATTCTCTATGAAGCATGGTATTTCAAAACTTCGGTTCTACGATCTAGAGTTCGTTTAATTCTACATGGACAGAACAATGTACATCAAAGGAATATAAGACACCATTCTAATATTCCCAATTGTCTATGACTGCCTGATTAAACGCTTGATCTACTTATTTTCAAACCATTCAGATCATGTAATAAACCTTCCTATTTTAGATTATTTTTAGATTATTATTTATAAATCCTAACTAAGTGTCCTAATGTGGCAAAATGAAAAGCTATTGAGAAGGTAAATACTGAAAATACCAAACAAAAGCAAAGTACATTTTCTACATGTTTTCCTCCCTCTCTGTCCTTTGATAAAAACGGTAGGTAAATATATAATGGAAATCATTCATTCACTATCTAAGAGATGAGAAAGTATTTGCAACATTTAAAATGATAATAAATCCTTGTCACTGAAGTCAAGTGCAAAATACTGACTGTTTGAAAAAACTACCAAAAATGTGCAATGCGAATGCATGGTAAAAAGAAATTTATTGGAATAGTACTTGGTCGATACGAGGAATTCCTTACTGTCACGGAATTTGCAATAAGGAATAAACATAATATTATAGTAAATAAAGATACGTTCTCAGAAAATACCGAGTTCTCTCTTGAAAAGGAAAATAAACATAGTATTTTAAAATTCTTAGACTGTTTAGTTCAAAGGAACTGTGATGTAAGTTCAAACCTAACCATATATCGAAAAACGACACATTCAAATCGGTATGCTGATTTCAACTCACATCTATTCAGTGCGAAAAATTTCATAGCCTTGAATCATTTCGGAAGAGTGACCAAGATCATTGCTTCAGAAGACATGCTAAAAGAAAAGAAGAAACTAACTAACTCATACACTAATTTCTGCTCACTGTTTTCCTTCTTTTTATTATACACACTTTACATTCTCTACCTCTTCACAATCTCATTGTTATTGTGTGGCGCATATGTATTCGGTACCCCCTTTGTGCCAATATTTATGTATTAGAATAAATAAATAAACTAACCCTTAAGTACTTCAGCATGTACATTTACACCAATGAATGTCGCCTCACCATTCTAAAGGTTAGATGTTGAACATGTGAACTGAAGGTCATGAGCTTGATGACCATTTGAATCAAAGATGCTCAGTGTTGTGTTCTGTACTAGGATAAAACAGCTGTCCAATTCCTCCTGGTTTTTAATGGTTGCATAACTGTGGTCTATGAAATCATTTAATGCTACATTTAGAGCATTTGGCATGAAAAATGACCAAATAATGTTATAACTACATTTTATCTCGTCTGTATAGATTATCAAACCACTTCAGAATTAAATTGAGATTATGTTAATTACTAATTTTCGTTATATCAATTAACTGCAGTATAATTGTGGAAGTAATTCTGTACTGAGGTGACATTTTGTTGAGATGCTAGAAAAAACTGTAGGTTATCTTCGTCTTGATAATTTATTTTTCGTCGTGTATAAAGACACAGATCATCTTATGGACTTTGAAGACAAATCCAAAAGTTGTAGAACCTTAGGTGGCCCTTCATTTTGAAGCCATTAAACGGTGATGTTATCGACGGGCTCACCACTTTTAGTGGCTCAGTATCTAACGCCAATTATATCGTCTGATGATTGTTATCGAAATATACATATCGTCAGTCCTCGTATAAAATTATCGATTTAACTTGAGCTAGTAAATAACTGGATTAAACAGGTCAAATAAGAGAATGAATTTTGAATACGTATATTTCACGCAGTCGTTGATCTAGATAGACGACCAGAGAAACGAAGCGGAGAAAGCGAAGAGAAGAAAGGGTAGCGAAACGAGATGACGCGTAGTAGAGAAGGCGAGTGAGCCAACTCCTTTTAGCCAAGCGTGACTCAATATTTATAATCAGACGAAAATAAATCACAGACACATAATGAATAAGGTAAGCAATACACATACGATCATATAAAAACAGTCAGTGTTAATAAGCGAATAAGTGACAGGGTGAAAATTTAGCTTGAGAATAATGAATAAATCGGTCTATGCAGAAGGTAGAATAGCCTATGTGGGTTTGACATAACACCAACCACTATAGAACTATTAGGTGAACTACCATTGTACTTAGGGTACTTCACAGAAAAAAGATGGGGTTACTTGAATCTGTTACTTAATTCTGTCTAGAACGAAATATAAATATTTGATTTATATGAGATACTTTAACCATACAAAATATAAATCTAATACTTTAATATACTATTTAAAATAAAGCAACACATTACTGACGGGTTTTCAAACACAAACTCTGAAACATAATACCAATGTTTTGTTGTGTACAGTCGTTTTTCACTTAGTTATATTTCGAAATTGTGCTTATTATTAACGTGAGTAAACGGTAAAGTTCTGAATATGAGTAAGCTTCGTAATAAGTGTACAAGAACCCGGCAGTGAGGAAAAGCTGACTTTTTATACTCGCTCCCTTAGATTTTGGATCCTGTATATAGTTGTGTACCAGAAATAATAACCGTTGCGAATTTTTTGGAAAAGTGTTACAGAACAAAGAAATACCTACGGCATTTATTTCATAAGTTTTACATCACCTCGTACAGAATATTAGTCATATTTGTATACAGTCGAACACTGAAGATACATCAGTACTAGTCGAAATATGCAAATTATAAAGATTAGAAATGTTTTAAAACAGAATTGACAGACATAATACTTCAATAAAGTAATCATCTTATCAGTAAATCACTGAAAGCTGAGTGCAATATAGTCACTAACGTATCAACAGTCCTCATTTCAAAACATCCAAGCCAAAATGGTTTGGTGAAACCTGTTGACTGTTCGTAAAAACACCTAATATATTATTTCCCTCCTAAAATACTAATAATAAAGGTCACAGGAAATGTTTATTTACCCACTTGTAGTCAGTTTAAAGAAACAAACTGATAGAATTCTATCCAAAGAATCCAAATAATATCAATTTAAATGTTAATAAATATGGCAGTCAAATGCAGTTGCTCCAGGGTAGACCTGGAATAGTCATTTATATAAATGGATTTTTGAATATGTATATTTTGTACACTGACTGATCTAGACAGACAGTCATAGGGACGAAGAGAAGAAAGAGAAGAGGGCGAAACGAAATGATACGCAATGGAGATGTGTGAGTCAACTACATTTAATTATGCTTTAATTAACATTTATAGCCAGATAAAAATAAGTTACAGACATGATGAGTAAGTTAAGAAATGCACACATACGCATACATAGAAACAGTCAAGGTTGATAAGTCAATAATTAACAAAATCAAATTGTAACTTTAAGAGAATGGATTAGTTGGTTTGTCAAGAAGTTAAAATAAGCTATGTGAGCTTAACATAGCAACCGACACAACAAATTCTCCATAATAAACTTATATACTGAGATGTAATCATTTACTTTAAGATAAAAATATCTGCCTTTTCTGCCTTGACAACTATACTAAATTATAGTAAATTGACAATATCAAGCGATTTTTATTACATAAATTAAATAGTATACAAATTTAATGAAGTTGATAACTATATTACTCTCTTAAAAGATTAAAAACTAAATTCAATTTTAAATTCATTTTGTATTATTTGTTTGAATCTACCCATTGATGTTTAGGACTGCAATTGATCAGTCTGTTATTGGTATATGAACATCTTGTGTAGATTGCCTCGATATAACCTTAAGTCACAAGCATTATAAGCAACTATGGGATAACGCGATGACGTTTGAAGGGAACGACACTAGGTTCCAGTACGAGATTAAACATCAAATCTGGGATGCAAGTGCATCCAACTGATAAGTCTCGAATAGAATGAAATGCGCGTCTTGAATTCCGCTACCAGTCACCATCCATCTTTGTTTAGAATTTATATTTTTTTATTTCTTCTAAACTATAGATAAATAGATTATTCATCAACAATATAATAAACTTCTATATTTTCTAGTTGAAATAATGAATCACTTGAAGCTAGACCATTATGGAAAACCTGGAAACACTGGACGGTCTTTTCATCCTATTGTACGATTCCTCAGCAGTGTACATCCACGATCCCGCCTCGCGAGATTCGAACTTAGGACTTATCAGTCGAGCGCTTAACCTCTAGAGCACTAAGCTGGCATCTGACGGTATTAATGTCTAACTTCAACCAATCCACGGAATTGAACAACCGTCCACCATTGTTTTTAGTGATTTACTATCTCACAACAGACTCCATTGAACCTCATTGGTCACTGCTTCTCACTAAAATTTCAGGACAAAATGGCCGTCTTTTGCTTCCACGTTTTCCATGGTTGTCTAGCTTCAATTGACTCATGATTTCAACTATATAAAATTACTAAAATCTCCACAAAACCCCCTTCTGATTCTATATTTTCCCCAAATTTTTCTTTTCTTCTTCACTTATATCAATTATTTTAATATTAAAACACACACAAAATAATGAATAATCTTCTTTTTATAAATTTTTTTAACTAAATTGATTACAATAAGAAAAGAATAATTATTTAAAAGTTATTATTAACATATGCTGTAATCAACATAATCACTAAATTGGGAATAATTATAATTAAAGGGTTTTATAAATTGGGTTCATCAGAAAATTATTATTACGATAAGTAAAGTGAACAAAAATATTGAAAAAATCCAGAAAGTTTTCCTTATTTATTCAGAAAAAAAAAAGTGTAAATGTTTATTTTACCCAAAAAGAAAAAAATTTGTTCATTTGAAATGTTGTATATTACTGTTCAAAAATAAGTAATCAGGGTACATCATTATATTTTATAACATGTTAGAAAAGAAATAGAATCTCGCGAGAGCGGGTTCGTGGATGCGCACTGCTGAGGAGTCCCATAATAGGACGAAACGGCCGTCCAGTGCTTCCAGGTTTTCCATGGTGGTCTAGCTTTAATTGATTCATGATCTCAACTCTATAAAATAATTTCTCAAAATCATTTGGTATTGTTTGTTTGAATCTTCCCATTGATGTTTAGGACTGCAATTGATCACTCTCTTATTGGTATATGTGCATACTGTGAGTATTGCCTCGATATAGCCTTAATTCACAAGTATTATAAGTAAAGATGTACAGTGGCTAGCAGTGGAATCCAGTTTGACGCGCGTTTCGTCCTATTTCACCCCATTGCATAAAAAAGTGGCTATCAGGACTCAGTAGCTGAATGGATAACGTGATGGCGTTTGAAGCAAAAGGTATTGGGTTCGAGTTCCAGAGTGAACATCAACTCTGAGATGCAGGTAAATCCGGCTGACGAGTCCGAAATAGGACGAAACACGTTTCCTGGATTCCACTGTTTGCCACTATCCATTTTTACCTATAATTTCTCGAAATGTTTCATTATCATAATAGTGTCAGTGGAGTTGATTCCGTTTACAGATTTTTTAACAATGCAAATATAACAATATTTGTAGTATATCGTGAATTTCCTGTATTTTTTTACTTTCCCATTCAATTGAATACAAGGTTGTTATATCCTAGTGAAGATTAAAGTATGGGTAACTTCTGAGATCTATTAATGGATTAATATTTTACATATACACTTATTGTATAATTATTCGGCAATTAGATTGTGTGTATCTACATTCATCCTATTATAAGCTCCATTTTGACCCATAGATCATTATTAATATACGATTTACTGTTCCGAAATTATACTCAGTTTATTGATTACTGTCTCACATGTTCACAGCCACATTTTGGCTTGATCTTGTACAAATGTTATTTTTTATTTTATGGTTCAATGTGGCCTGTTTGTGTGGTATATAAACCAAGTGTGCTTGAAATAAATGATTTGCATAGTGGAAGCTGTCGTTGGTGTTCTGGACTGAAAGTAAATATTACATATATCATTATCAATGTTATATGAAATACTGCATTGACAATGCAGTGAAGGTCATCAAACCTGATTTATAAAATACTTATAATCAAAAAACCAATTTTCGATAATTTTGATGTTTGATTATGTTTCCTTGAAAAAGCTTAGACCAGATTTCCAGCCGAAACGTTGGATCTACCTCAAATTCATTCGCTGAGATTTTACAAATATATTCTTCCTATTTTAATGTCTTACATCAACTCGGCGCCCAAATACTGTGAAACTATTCCCTCTAATTTAGACGAAAGTTCTTATACAAAAAAATCATTTCTTTCTGAACATTACCAACAAACTGTCATCTTGAGTAACTTCGTTTTGGTATTCTGTCTGCCAATAAACCTTATTTCCTTTTTCCCAAGTTTTTCTTAAGCGACTTGTTCTCAAAGCAATTGGCATTCATTTTTCATAAAATGAATTCTCATAGTTGAAATCATGAGTCAATTAAAGCATTTGATTATATGCTCACTAGTGACTGACTGTAAGGAATTTTTCCTTGAGTTTCAGTGGGAAGCAGTGACCAGTGGAGTTTAAGCAGGTCTGTTAAGAGATATCAACTTACTGAAGACAATTGGTGAACGGTTGCTCAACTTCGTGGATCAGTTGAAGTTAGACATTAATACCGTTGAATACCGGCTCAGTGGTCTATCGGTCAAGTGCTCGCGCACGAGACTGGTAGGTACTGGGTTCGAATCTCGCTAGGTGAGGTCGTGGATGCGCACTGATGAGGAGTCCCACAATAGGAAGAAACGGCCGCCCAGTGCTTCCAGATTTTTCATAGTGATCTAACTTCAATTGACTCATGATTTCAACTATGAAAATACTGAAATATCCACAAAAACCCCTTCTGATACAAAAATGAATTCGTCTACCCAAATGAAATTTCAAAAAAAAAAGATTATTTTCGGAGAAAATTATTTTGTAAATAAAGAACTTTTAGCCAAAAACAAAAATATCTAATTTCAATTATATATCAAATAGTTGTTTTACTATATATATATATATGGTTTAGACTAAATACAATATACCAGTTAAATGAATGAACAATAAGCACATCATTAGATGTGTATGATGAATTTGCACATGAAAACTTCTGATCATCAAACTAAATTAGAATTTGATATCTTGATTTCTTGATTATGTATCTTTTTTGTTTCACCCCACTTAGGATTTTTTCCCCTTTTTTTGGTAAACTCACATAGACTGTATATTTGTGTTTGTTAGAAAAGAGGTACACTTCTACATTGTTGATAGAATATGTATGTGAATAGAAGTAATAATGCTGTGACTGGTCAAAGTTGCTTTTTTCATTTATGTAAATATAGAATTGTATATTTGTAATTTGATGCTTTAAATTATTACTACAGTGTTCAAATATAAAATTCCGTAGTGTCATTTCACATTAACAGAATTTTCAGAGAATCTATTAATCTATTAATAAGAGACTGACTAGTTGTAGTTCTAAACATCAATGGGAAGATTCAAACAAACAATATCAAGTGAATTTAAACTTCACCCCATTGCGCAAGCAAGTGGCTATCGGGACTCAGTAGCTGAGCAGATAACGCGATGGCGTTTGAAGCGAAAGGTGTTGGGTTCGAGTTTTAGAGTGAACATCAACTCTAA
This sequence comes from Schistosoma rodhaini, assembly GCA_944470415.2. NCBI lineage: Eukaryota > Metazoa > Platyhelminthes > Trematoda > Strigeidida > Schistosomatidae > Schistosoma > Schistosoma rodhaini. The sequence continues at coordinate 35,172,097 of OX104037.1, forward strand.
GATGCAGATACATACAGCTGACGAGTCCGAAGTAGGACGAAACGCGCTTCCTGGATTCCACTGCTAGACACTATCCATCTTTACTTATAATGCTTGTGAATTAGGGGCTATATCAAGGCAATACTCACAGTATGCACATATGCCAATAAGAGACTAACCAGTTTCAGTCCTAAACATCAATGGGAATATTCAAACAAATAATATTAAGTGAATTTATTGATCCTAGTTTCAAATATAGGAGATATTCATAAGTGGGTATTTCTTTTCCTCCATTTATATAAAGTGAATTGTTTTATGTAAATTTCACACCATTGATTGAACTGAACTAGACAAACATTGAAAAGCATACAGCATCGTACACTTATTTCATCTTCTAAGTAGTTGTTATCCTTAACCTTTTAAGGTGTTATCTCCAGTAAATTCTGGCTCTGCAGAGAGCGTCACATTTGAACTATTGAACAGGTATCTGTTGATAACTCCAATCAATTCGCTATATTACCACTGGTGTTACTTGTCTCAAGAGTGATATATATATATATAAACTTTATGGGTCATGAATTGTTACTAAAACATCAGGCACTGCTTCCTAGTTTTATGACTTAAGAGCATATGATTATGATTAGTATTCGAATTTAGTCAAGACACTGGTTTTAATCAAAGACTAACTCAGTTTAAATAGTCACTGTAATCTTGAAATTGACAAATGCGAATCACTAGCTGCAAACTCATCACTCTAAACATACAGCACGTTTATGAGTGTTGAATAGTTACGGACTGCATACTAATAGAAAACAATTGTTCTATGCTTCCATTATCTTTAACAAGAAGCAGGAAGATGATTTGGTTATATCAGAAATCAATGTTTACAACAGTATTTAAAAAGCTTTAATAACAAACCATTTAAAACCAACTTCCTAGTGACAGTTTTAATTACTTCGAATTGATATCTGTTATTTGAAATAAAATTAATCATTTATTTACTATTAAATAACAGTAGGATAATCTCCTTGGATTTTGGCATATTATGTTTAATAAATGTATATTTTGAGGAAGGGGTTAAACACTATATGTTTAAATAAAACTTAGCCACTATATATCCTACGAAAAATTGATCATTTGGTTAGAAATAAGGCTTACTAAGAATAATCTTAAACTGTAAGAATGATCTACATAGTTTTGAGAACTTTTGTTCATTCGCTGTAATAGAAATCAAGTATGATTAACTACTAACCTTTTTTAATAGGAGAATAAAACAAGAATCCAAAGAATAAATTTATTCTAAGATTTTGACAAATGAGTAGGAAAATATGATTAGTTCAAAAGTTAAATTATACTCCTAAAATCCATTATAATACCAATCATTTTATCTTGTACTGAGGGTATCTAGAGAACTTTATCATTTAACTTACCTAACCAGTGGTATACAAAAAAGCTTAAATGTTTTTGTGAATTTGATAAGGGTGGACTTTTTAACTAATGTCACATGGATTTTATTTGTTATAGTAATACAATGAATTTTCATAGTTGAAAGCATGAGTCAATAGAAGCTTGACTACCAAGGAAAACCTGAAGGCACTGGACGGCCTTGTCGTCCTATTGTGGGACTCCTCTGCAGTGCGCATCCATGACCCCGCCTCGCGAGATTCGAACCCAGTACCTACCAGTCTCGTGCGCGAGCACTTAACCGATAGACCAATGAGCCGGCATCCGATAGTGTTTATGTTGATCAGTTGAGTAATAGACAATGAGCTAATGTGACCAGTTAATCACTATTTACGTAATTGAACTACTCAAATGAATTGTTGGCAAAAGATTACACAATCGGGAAGCAGAAAAAGTCCTCTCTATCTACTACCTAATATTTATATGTAAAATAGGTAAGAAGAGGGATTGGCGTTACGCTAAAGAGTTATAAAAAAATAACCCATATCGAACTTTCCTAGGAGTGAGACAATGACTTTCTTCTTTGGAATACTCTCGTTTAACCGAACTCACTTTTTCATGCTTAAGTAAGTTGGACAACCATTTTTTAAATGTAAAGTCTCTCGTAAAACAGTCATCAATGCCGGTAAATTATTTCACAAAGGTTACATTAGTCTGCTTTAAAGATTTTACTTGTGAATCACTGTTTATCAATACTTTGTGTTACTATCGTCTGTCGTGTCTGTTTAACTTACGATCATGTGACTGGTAAACATTACAGCGTAGATAAGTGAGTGGAATCTACATCGATAAATCTAATGATTGCAGATTGATCTGAATCCCATACTTCCAGAAGTTCTCTGGGATTCTGTAAAATTCCTCAGTCGAGAATTCTGATATACCTTCAGTCCACTTCGTGTACTTCGTCACTGTTTTCCTGATATTATTAAAAAAACACATCATTTATTTTAAAGAATGGATTGTTGTATTCTGTGTTATAGCCGTTTGACGGTATGATTATTCTCCAATTCAGTCGATAGACAGTTACTTCACATCTGACAAGATGTCAAATTTGTATAAAATGACCTTCTAATACTTCAAGTTTTTCAGTAGCTTTCCTCATATGTTGTTTATTCACAACGAAAACTGTACTCAGCCAGAAAAACATTCACGAACTCTCATGTCAATACTATTGTTAATTATTTACAGTGAATGTTTAAAAACACTAAGGAGTATTTTTATCAGTATACAATACATTTAAAAAGTGGGCATGAACCAATACCGAATAAAACACATATGATAACTTCACATTATTATTATTATCCTTGTCTCCTCTTCCCCCCCATTTCCAGTCTATTTGACCCTTTATTTTCATATATAAATGTTCTTAACAAGTATACGTGTGATCAGAGTGTTCGAAATGTATTGCACTAATATATCACATAGTTCTGATAATCGTCATCTTCTTATTACACTATTCAAATGACATTGTTTATCACTAAAAGTAAACGTTATTTAATTTCCAAATAAGCTTCTGACTATAATTGATTAAGTCTTCATCTAATAAATAGATTTATTAATTGGTTTTTTGGAGTGAACAGTCACATTTTATAACGACTATAATAACATGAAAATTGTATTAGTATAGTGTGATATGTGCTGCTTATGTCGTCAGATATAAGTAATATGTATCACCAAACAAAAGTGGAATGCTTAGCGGCAGGAGGTTAAGATGATTGAATAGAAGAGAACAAAAACATAGAGTGATTGGTATAAAAATGAGGGAACAATAAAGTCTGAGACAATTGATGGACACTTTAATGCATGTTATTCAAATTTTAGTAAGAGATTCTGTAGTTCAGTATTTACATTCATTTGGTTATCCTCACTTGTGTTCTCTTTCGTTACATTTGATATTTCTGTCAACCAGGAGGCTGATACAGTGCTGTTCCGAGGACATCATTGAGGTAGGATTACATTATTCCCCATATCAGGATACTAAACGTCAATAGTTATACCATTATAAAAATTAAGTGCTCATGAATAAACAAACTTTTAGCGTAAGATGGTGGTTGGAGGTGGTCAACAGGAAACCCTGGACCCGGGTTTCGTGCTACTTGGCACTCGTCAGTAAGATGTACCTGTAATCTTGAGGGAAATGGTGCTCCCTGACGGATCTGATCCCATGTCACTCAGCTTCATAGTCAGAGACGTTACCACTGAGCTACTGGGGCCGCGACTGACCTTCTGTAGGACTGAGATGTAATCACAATTGATCGATCACTGGGTGGTGATCAATGTCATGCATGTCAAGTTCTCCTTGATCGATAGCATTTGATCAGCACTAAGAAGGACTTGACAAGCATGACATTGATCACCACCCAGTGATCAATCAATTGTGAAAACTTTTAACGTTCTTCTGAAAGTATAAATGTTGTCAATGAACATCATTTAAAATATTTAAATATAAAAAAGTCATTCATACTTCAATTACAGAAAAGATAATCAATACTCAGTAATTTTTAGATTTTTTTGATAAATATAATATGGTGTTTGCTACTGATTTCGTCAGATAGAGGTAATATGTATCACCAAACAAAATTAAAACGCCTGGCGGTAGAAGCTAAAAAAAAGATTGAAGAGATGAGAAAAAAAAACACAGAATGATTGTTATGTAAACAAAGAAACAATCAAGCCTATGACAATTGATTAATATTTTGCAAATGAATTATTAACTTTATGATTCTCAGGTTTCACTAAGAGATTCTATAATTTCATATTAAAATATATTTGATCGTCTCTACTAGTATGTTCTAATTCACTACCATATATTTATCCCAACCTTTAATGTCACTTTATTCTTCTTCTAATTTATATATACTATAACCAAATATCTGATTTTACTTTCTTTTCATAAAATAGTTTTAAATTATTTCAATGATTGTCAATAGTTAAAATTATTTGTTTTGTTTTAATTAAATATAATAATTTGAAATCAATTTTTAAATAGAACGTTACAATTCAATTATTCCTTAAAAAATTGATTATGATTATGATTATTAGTATATTAATTCTTTTTCTATATTATAACCGAATAGACTTCGTGACAAATAGTTTTTTTTCCCTTTTAATTTAATAATTCCCATTAAAAATTCAGTTTTTATCAATCATTTATGGTTGAAAATTTACGCAAATAGAGAAGAATTCTACCGTTTATTAAAGGAAGAATATATACTTTCTTTTGCTAATTATGACAATACTCCACAAGGAAATGGTTTTATGTATAAAGAACTATACACTAATCTATTAAAATTTTTAATTAGTTAAATGAAAGTTTAAACAAAGAAAAAGAATTTGTCATGAAATTCATATTTGTACAGAAGATGTTTCAGTATGTTTAAGAAAAATTGAAACAAAACTGTTATAATTGAAAGCATTAGTCAATTGAAGCTAGACCATCATGGAAAACCTAGAAGTACTGGACGGTCGTTTCTTCCCATTGTGGGACTCCTCAGCAGTGCACATTCACGATTCCGCCTTGCGAGATTCAAACCCAGGACCTATCGGTCTCGCGCCCGATCACTTAACCTCTAGAACACTGAGTCGGCCGGCATTCAACAGTGTTAATCTTTAAGTCCAACCAATCCACGAAATTGCTGAAGAGTCCCACAATAGGACGAAACGGCCGTCCAGTGCATCCAGACTTCCCTTGGTGGTCTAGCTTCAATTGACTCATGCTTTCAACTATGAAAATACTAAATCTCCACAAAAACCCCTTCTGAAAAGTGTTATATCCTGGAACCTATTAATGGACCATTATTTTATATATATTCTTATTATTTAACTATTGAGTGATTAGATTGTATATATCTATATTCATCTTATTATATGCTCAATTTTAACCTATAGATTATTATTATTATTATACGATTTACTGTTCCTAAATTATACTCAGTTTATTGTATCCCACGTTCACAGCCACATTTGGCTTGATCCTGTACAAATATTATTTTCTATTTCATGATGTGATGTGATCTGACTCTCTGGTATATAAACCAAGTATGCTTGAAATAAATTATTTGCATAGTGGAAGCTATTATTGGTGTTGTAGACTGAAGTGGACGGGTTAGGCGGAGAGAGGACCAATAAGGACGCTAGATTGTTCATACCTGTCGGACGTCAATCATTTGACACAGTGATAAGATTGGATGAGTCATATTCCGATTGGTGGATAATTCATATGATAAAAAGCCGAGCATAAGATCACAACAAATTAGATACAACCTTTTTTTGAAATTCATAACAAAAACGTTATGTAATACATTGAATAACAAGAAACAAACATTATTTAACATCATAATAAATAAAAAAAGTCACAAATACTTAACGAAATGAATATACTAAGCAAAATTCTTTCTATCGCAAAACTCTAAAACATTTGAATTCACTGAGTATTGTTTGTTTGAAACTTCTCATTGATGTTTAGGACTGAAACTGGTCATTCACTAATTGGCATATGTGCATACGGTGCTTATTGCCTCGATGTAGCTTTAATTCACAAGCGTTATAAGCAAAGATTGATAGTGGCTAGAAGTGGAATCCAGGAAGCGTGTTTCATCCTATTTGGGACTCGTCATCTGGATGTATCTGCATCTTGTGAATTAAGACTTTATCGAGGCAATACGCACAGTATGCTCATATGCCAGTTAGAGAATGACCAGTTGCAGTCCAAAACATCAATGGGAAGATTCAAACAAACAATACTAAGTGAATTTAAGCTTCACCCCATTACACAAGAAAGTGGCTGAGTGGATAATGCGATGGCGTTTGGAGCGAAAGGTACTAGGTTTGAGTCCCAGAGTCAACATCAGCTCTGAGATACAAGTACATCCAGATGACGAGTCTCAAATAAGCCGAAACGCGCGTCCTGGATTCCACTGCTTGCCACTATCCATCTTTGCTGATAAAACATTTGAGTTAGAGAAAAACAAAGAAATTTATAATCATTCTAAAAATTCAATAATAAATTATGAATATAATCATAGTTGACAGTCTATATGATCAATTATGGTCTTATATATTATTGAATATTATTGAATATCAGATAATTTGGTCATATTCAACGTCTCAGAATTCAAATAGTAACTTATTCTACTGAAATACTTTCTTTCATTATAGTATTTTCTAGACTTTTAACTTATGTTACTAGTGAGTAATAAAGAAAATTGAAAGAAATTTTGAAGTTACAAATATCGATGAATCTTTGGATAAAGACTTTATAGTTTTAAGTTTTATGGGCTAATTGGTAGACCTGGTAGGCCGGCACTCGATCTTCAGTACTACCTTAAATGATAATTTCTGAGTATTCCCGTAAACGGATAAAAAGCTATTCAGTAATTTCTGTTTTCTAATGCCTATGCTCCTCCACGAGGGGCAACAGGCGTAAGTTGTGGCATAAACTAAGAAATTTCTAATTTACATTTATTCTTAAATGTGGAAAATAGAGGAATGTGCATTTCAGATAACATGAATGATAAATCCATCCAACTTATCATGGCTTATGAATATGAAACCAATTTTGAAATAAACTAGTCAAATAAGAAAGTCATTTCAAATTAAAAAAATTGGAATGTTTAAGTAATACTTAGATGTAAATGTAAAAAGCAAAGAAAGAATGAATATTTTAGTTTCTTTGTTAATGTAACAAAGTCTTAACTTATTTAAGACTCAATATAAGGATAAGACTGCTATGAATTACAGAATACATCAACATTGAAGGCATATACACCAAGTTACTAGTGTAATCTATTTTCTAGTAATCAATCATTCTGCAGCTAATGTATCAGGAAATTGATAATGATAACTATAAGGTAATTATAACGGAGGTACTTTTTATTTATCGTTTAAGAAGAGCAATAAATTAAAATACTTGTTAGGTATCCCAGCTTCAATCAAGAAAAAGGTCAGAAAGGGGTGTTTATACAATCTTAGATTTTCTTAAAGTTATTATCCTTCACACATGGTTTAATAACTAGTACCAAACTTTCCAACGCTTACAAATAATTAAAATCAAGTTTCTACTCTGTTCATTTGATTACGCTGCCCAATATGTGATGTATTATAACAAATGACGCTTCATTTAAAACAGTTAATAAGTGAATCCGTCAGTTCCTTTCAATAATTCAATATAAACTTCAGATTGAATGTTATATACTCATCAGTAATAGATAAATAAAGTCGTTTAAATGAATACGTAACAAACTTATATCAATTTTAAAGAACATACCATAAAGTGATTCTATATTCGATTTCGATTTACTGGAAGCTTATCTCTTGATATAATCCCAGTTTTTTATGTGTTTTTTTCTTTTATCCTCTAAATAAACTGTAATTAGGTACGTAATTCATTTCAGCATTTCTATTTGTACTATCATAAAATAAATATTTGGTCAAACTTAATTGTAATCAGTGTAATTCATTAAAGAAGTCATTATGCATGCTTAATTGTGAGATGACTTCAACTTATATGTACATACATATATAAATTAGAACCAATATCAATATGTTCAGGGGTAAAGAGCATAGAAATTTATATCTACCTTTTTGAATAAGTTATATAACATAACCTTATGGGGTAGGATAAATTTACAATGGTTTTCCGGAGAACCGGACACCATCCAGACTTTCACATGGCAACCCGAACAGTACAGCTCAAACCCGTTTAACAGGAGAGCCAAAGACACTTCATACTTAATTTTACTACTGACTGCTTTATTCAAGCAGCTGAATATGCATAAAATTGAAATAATAGAGAAGATAAACTGCCACAGTTCTCCAAGTCTATTAAAAAGAACATAAGAAACCTAAAGGATTATCCAATGGTGACTACCATAATACTATAACTTAATGAATAAAATGAAGATATTTAAAGCAATAGGTTATCTGATTCAAGTTATGGTAGAAAAATTAACATTGGTTTAACTGTGGCAGTGTCAATCAGACGAACTTTATATAAAAAAGATTTCCAGGTTCGAACATTTTCTATGGCTAACAAAATTCATCTATTATTACTATCTACTGTTTTAATTAACTTCATGCCTCAGATAATTAGGCTTATTTCAGTGTTACCCATATATTCGATTCATGAACTTTTGTTATTTTAAAGGATTAGAAATTCATCACATTATTATTATTATTATTAGCTTTATTCAATATTCAATATTCAATAAGACTTAAAAGTACTTAAATAAAAAGGGGTTGATTTAAGAGTTGATTTCTCTCTGAAATATTCCATTTTCCTTTGAAAATGAGTTACTTACTTACTTACGCCCGTTACCCCTCGTGCATTAGCATAGGCTGCCCACCAGCATTCCCCACCCAACCATGTCCTGAGCAGGCCTTTCCGGCTCTTTCTAGTTAACATTCATCCTTTTCATATCTACATATAATTTTCAGCGTAATGTGTTCTTTGGCCCTCCTCTTTTCCTCTTCCCTTCTGGATTCCAAGTTAGGGACTTCCTCGTGATGCACATCGGTGATTTCCTCAATTTATGTCCGATCCACTTCCAATGTCTTTTCCTAATTTCCTATTCAGCCATAACTTGGTTTGTCCTCTCACATAAAACGTTGTTGCTGATAGTATCCGGCCAGTGAATGTTGAGTATTTTGCGTAAACAACTGTTTATAAATACTTGTACCTTCTTGACAATGGTTCTAATACTTCTCCAAGTTTCGGCTCCGTACAGTAGGACTAACTGTTTTGACGTTATTATTGGAGATTCTCATTTTGATATTGGTTGACAGTTGGTTTGAGTTCCATATGTTCTTCAATAGTAGAAATGCTGCCCTTGTTTTGCCAATCCTCACCTTTACATCTGCATCCGATCATCCTTGTTTATCAACGATGCTTCCCAGGTACGTGAATGTTTCCACCCCTTCCAGAGTTTCTCCATCAAGTGAGATTGGGTTTGTGTTCTCCGTGTTGTATTTGAGAATCTTGTCTTTTACTTTGTGTATGTTGAGTCCTATTGATGCAGAGGCCGCTGCTACATTAGTTGTCTTCGTCTGTATTTGTTCGTGTGTATGAGAGAGGAGGGCTAGGTCATCTGCGAAGTCCAAATCATCTAATTGATTCCGAGTTGTCCATTGTATTGCGTGTTTTCCCTCAGATGTCGAGGTCTTCATAATCAAGTCAATCAGCGGAAGAAAGAGGAAGAGGGAGAATAGGCAGCCTTGTCTGACTCTCGTCCTTGCTGGAAATGCATCTGTCAGCTATCCCCCATGCACGACTCTACACTGTAGTCCGTCGTATGAGTTTTGGATAATGTTGGCAATCTTTTCAGGAACTCCATAGTGTCGAAGAAGTTTCATAATGTTCTCCTGTCTACATTGTTAAACGCCTTCCCATAGTCAATGAAGTTGGTGTATAATGACGAGTTCCACTCAATTGATTGTTCAACGATGATTCGTAGTGTCGCAATCTGGTCTGTGCACGACCGTTCCTTACGGGATCCAGCCTGTTGATATCGAAGCCGAGCGTCTGCTGAGTATTTCATCCGGTCCAGCAACACCCTACTGAAAACTTTTCTAGGGACTGACAACAGTGTGATGCTTCTTTAATTCCTACATTTGCTCATATCTCCCTTCTTTGGTATCTTGATTAGGTATCCTTATTTTCGGTCCGTTGGCACTTGTTTCTCCTCCCTAATCTTTTTGAATGGAAGGTGAAACTTGACACTAATTGAAATGTGGTCCAGATTCAGATCATTCCTTTAGCCTCTTTCTGCTCTTCTTTTTCTTTCTGCAGAAGAAATTTGTTGAAATATCTTGTGCTGAGAATTCTATATTGTTTCAAAATATAATATTGAATAAAGCAATTATTAATAATTATAGGTGGCCGAAAAATGCTAGTATTTCGGAGGCCGAACTGGCACTAGTAAGTCTCACTGCTCTCCAACTTGACATGTCACTGTCCCCCTAATACATATGCGTTCCCTCACCCACAAGTTTACCCCTTATGGTTATTCAAATCTTGTCACATTCATGCTATTTTAAACTTTTTCCACTGTCCCTGTTAAGCTTGGATATTTCGCTGATTCGGCGTAACCACAATCAACTTTACCATGGCCAGTTTACTGGCCTCCTAACCTCGAGAGGCCAACCCATGTAGCTGTAAATAATTTCCCAAAATCAATAGCTCTTTAGGTGTTCGACATTGGATGTTGAACAGAGTGTTTTAAGTGGACTTGTTTAGCTGAAGGCGTTCGGTCGTGCGTCCGCACTGGATTACGTTACGGCTCAGTGTGGGAGACAGCTCCTACGTTCACTCGCCAGATTAGAGCAACCGCTTCTCGATATATTGATAATGCATCAAATATATCTTTCCTACCTCTTCGCACCTGATTTCTGATTTTAACCAAGTGGGGGACGATTCGAATATAGGTGTTACTGGTTTACAGTTGTCAAACTAGAATACCGGTCGTATCTTCAGTGGTGAGACCGATGTGATCTGGTACACCAAACGTATAAACTGTGAGTCTGTTCCTTTTTGGAATTTCAGTAATCATTGTGTTGCTTTATTTGACTTTTATATATTGTGATTTTTTCTTCGAGTTTTCGCATATACTTTATTTATTTATTTCTCGTTCATTATCATACCTGATTTTCCACAATGACTGAACAGACACCCAAGGTATTCAAATTAAAGACTATTCCCCACCATCGATTCAGTTAACTCCCTTTTGTCCGACTTTAACGGCCACGACATCATGGACTCGCGCTCACAATTCCTCGTGGTGGTTAAGACACTACCGCGCGAATTCAACAGGTACGTCACACCTAGTATGTTTACTTATGATGTTTAGGAACCTTATGAAACTCTGAAACGAGCAATTATTAAACGCGGAGATTTAACCGAACGACAAAGGTTGGATCAACTCCCAACATGGTTCTGCAACAGACATGTTTCTAAGGATGAGAGAAGTGATAGGTCAAAGAATTTTCTAAGATGGCCTATTCAAACAGTTCTTCTTATCTAAACTCCCGAAACAGGTACAAGCAGTTATCGTCTTGTTTCAAAACAACGCCGTAGACGAACTGGCTGCATCTGCGGACCACATTTTGAACTTAGGAAATCTACTAGCGCTGAGGTCTTTTGCGTCAAAGAAAAACCTCAAACGACCCCAACTGACACAACCGAATTATGTCACACACTTACACGCTACCTTCGATTTCGTAATGACCGTAGATGGTCACAAACCCGGCGAGGAAGCATTTTACGTAGCAGATCTGTCTCTTGGCCACGAGGAACAGATAATCCTGACTGGTACTGGTATCGTAACCAGTGTAGCAAGTCTTCTAGAATTTGCAGGAAACCCTGCAATTACCCGAATCCGAAATCGAACAACACGAAAACAACTCGGGAAACTTCACAGCCGCAAGCGTTAACGACAACCGTAGCCGGTGAACATAGCCGTTTCTTATACGTCACAAATGTGACTACGAAAGCCCGCTACCTCGTTGAAACTGGCGCAGAAGTTAGCGTTCTTCCCATTTCACAGTCTGAACTCAGGTGGTTTCCTTTTTCTTTACATATTTCAAGGAATCCAATAGCCCGTTTTTTTACTGATCCAATTGGAACCGTGAAGGACTCCTAAGCGCCTATAACAAATTTCTCACATTATGCGTTGAAAGACCTCGTTTAAGTCCATTTGAATGTCTCTTAAGTATGAATCACTACAAAAAGCACCAAATAGTTATTAAAAAAGTTATTTCTCGAGATAATACTTTAATAACTGAAGAGATAACTTCAAACATTTAGGACTTGCCGGTAACTCGAGATTTCGTCTTAATTCTTGCTGAAAACAAAGATTCACACAGACTCAGAGTATCTTTTACCGTTAATTTATCCTCAATACGCAGTTTTGTGGGCCCCAACAAATTTTTAACACGGACAATGAGCTTCAGTAGGGTAATGGATATCCCAGGTCAAGTTACGAGGCAACCATTTTTTACTCGCCCGCTATTTAAAAAGGACAGTGGTATTTTTCCTCGTCGAGTAAATTCTATTGTTCTGACCGTTATTAACGCATCAAGACTACTATTTATACTTTGATTGAAATTCTTTCAGTTAAAGTATTCTATTAGAGTATCATCTTTGGTATCCTAATCAGTTTTATCGTCGGTACTCTAGAGTACCTTTTTTCCATTGTATCTGTTAGTACTTTGGTCCTAACTGTTTATAGTTTTTTCATACTTATAGTCAACACTCACTTTCGCATCCTAAAATGACTGGAAGATGCAACAAAAGCATTTGCCAGCGCCCCGGATGTCGATATCCCATTGACAGCGTCATGCAGTACGATGAGTGCAAAGGTTGGTACCACGAAGTTTGCACTAATCTAACGCTTGCGACTTTCATACGGTTTAGTAAGCATGGCTAAACATGGTTATGTCAACAGTGCTGTCTGGACGCGAATAGCCTGTTGACCGAGACCATCTCAATGATCAATGCTGCGAAGAAGTGTCTCGGTAAGCGCGGTCGAGACACGTCGGTCAGAACTCGATCTGTCGACACGCAGATTGACATAAGGCAGGCACAAGTGAGTCCAAAAAATGCCGACTCACATCGTCCGAAGGAGGAAGGACAGCTTTCAAAGAGGTCTGTCCCAACCAGAAACTCGCGAAAAAAGTCTCTTCTGTCTCCCGTATCCGGAATGATACCCAGAAGGGAACTTCGTCTACTATCGTCATCGGTCTTACTCTATGCTGATGATGTCAAGATATGGAGAGCGATACAAAGCAAGGGCGATAGCTTAGAACTTCAAAATGACCTGGAGAGATTATGTGAATGGTCCCGAACCTGGCAATTGCCGATAAACACTTCCAAGTGTATTGTGATGCATATTGGCCATCAGGGTACAGATACATACACGATGAATAACACTGAGTTACCTATTGTTCAGGCACACAACGACTTAGGCGTCATCGTCAGTCAAGACTTAAAGACTACTGCACACTGCCGTGCAATAGCCACCAAAGGTTTTAGGACTTTATGGTCCATACGCAGGGCTTTTAGGCATCTTGACGCTAAAACGTTTTTGACTTTGTATACAGTGTTCGTATGCCCTAAACTTGAGTACTGTATACAAGCAGCTAACCCCTGCCTAAAAAAAGACAGTGAACTCTTGGAAAGGGTTTAGAGAACAGCAACTAGGCTGATTCCCGGAATAGCGAAGCTCCCGTATGGTTCTAGACTGACCAAGCTAAACCTATTCCCGCTGTCATATAGAAGAATCAGAGGAGACTTGATTATAGTTTTCAAATTGCTAAATGACAAATTTGCACCTGATATGCCCTCATTTTTCTTGTCTTCCAAAACAGAAAATCTACGAGGACACTCCAAAAACGTTCACAAGCCCAGAACGAATTACTTGTCAGCTGACTACCGACTTTCCCATCGAATAATCAACGAGTGGAATTCATTACCTCAGCACGTGGTTGAGGCTTCATCCGTCGACTCCTTCAAAAGAAAGTTGGATCAGCTGAGAGACCATCATTGCCAGGACTAACACAGGCCATCAAACCTCCTGTCCTTTCCAAACTGAAACTGAAACTAAACAATAGAGCCAAATTGTACACTACAAAGCAAAGGAAGCTAAATTAACGCTTTTCACATTGATTTCGTGAATTTACTGCGGAAAAACGCGACTCAAATACAGGAAAACCTGATATTCATACAACCTAACGGACACCCAACAGAGCCTCAGCTACTCAAATATGGAATGACCGCCTCTCGTCAGACCGTTCAAGGTCGTTTATTCGAAACAGCGGGCGGCTTTTGTTTCAGTTTCAGTTTCAGTTTGGAAAGGACAGGAGGTTTGATGGCCTGTGTTAGTCCTGGCAATGATGGTCTCTCAGCTGATCCAACTTTCTTTTGAAGGAGTCGACGGATGCAGCCTCAACCACGTGCTGAGGTAATGAATTCCACTCGTTGATTATTCGATGGGAAAGTCGGTAGTCAGCTGACAAGTAATTCGTTCTGGGCTTGTGAACGTTTTTGGAGTGTCCTCGTAGATTTTCTGTTTTGGAAGACAAGAAAAATGAGGGCATATCAGGTGCAAATTTGTCATTTAGCAATTTGAAAACTATAATCAAGTCACCTCTGATTCTTCTATATGACAGCGGGAATAGGTTTAGCTTGGTCAGTCTAGAACCATACGGGAGCTTCGCTATTCCGGGAATCAGCCTAGTTGCTGTTCTCTAAACCCTTTCCAAGAGTTCACTGTCTTTTTTTAGGCATGGGTTAGCTGCTTGTATACAGTACTCAAGTTTAGGGCATACGAACACTGTATACAAAGTCAAAAACGTTTTAGCGTCAAGATGCCTAAAAGCCCTGCGTATGGACCATAAAGTCCTAAAACCTTTGGTGGCTATTGCACGGCAGTGTGCAGTAGTCTTTAAGTCTTGACTGACGATGACGCCTAAGTCGTTGTGTGCCTGAACAATAGGTAACTCAGTGTTATTCATCGTGTATGTATCTGTACCCTGATGGCCAATATGCATCACAATACACTTGGAAGTGTTTATCGGCAATTGCCAGGTTCGGGACCATTCACATAATCTCTCCAGGTCATTTTGAAGTTCTAAGCTATCGCCCTTGCTTTGTATCGCTCTCCATATCTTGACATCATCAGCATAGAGTAAGACCGATGACGATAGTAGACGAGGGAGATCATTTACGTACATGAGGAATAACACTGGCCCCAAAAATGTACCCTGGGGGACTCCACTAAGCACAGTTTCCCAGCTAGACAACTTGGAGTTCACACTTTCTCTTTGTTGACGCTCAACTAGGAAGTCTTTGATCCACATCAATAGATTGCCTCCAATCCCGACATTCCTTAGCTTATATAACAGCCGGTTATGCGGAACTTTGTCGAAAGCTTTGCTGAAATCGATGTAAGCTACGTCTATAGGTAATTTTTGGTCCTTAAGAGCGCACCAGCTTTCACGAGCGACTAATAAGTTTGTGAGACAAGAGTAACCTGTTCTAAAACCATGCTGCTTTTCGGAGAGGATCCGGTTTTCATCGAGATACTTTAACAGTTCCTTCCGAATAATCTTTTCTAAGATTTTAACAACCACACTAGTTAGGCTAATTGGTCGGTAATTCTCAGGCTTATGTTTTGTACCTGTTTTGAAGACTGGACTTACTATGGCGTTCTTCCAGTCTTTTGGTAGACGACCCTGGGTTACGGATAGATTAAAACATACACTTAAAGGGTTCGCAACAAAGTTAGCTAATTCCTTTAGTAACCTAGGATGCAGTTCATCGGGTCCAGTGGATTTACCTATGTCAAGCTTAACTAGCAGACCAAAAACATCGAGTTCTTCAATGGTTACGCTGTCCAGTGCTTGTGTGGGTGGATTTTCATGGACTGGTGAGAAGGGTGTTTCTATGGTGTATACATCGCTAAAGTATTTAGAGAATACTTGAGCTTTGCCAAAGTCATCCTCCACTAGTGATGTGGCAGTACTGTCTCCCCATAATGAAGGAACATTCCTTCTTCTTTTTGTCCTTTGGTTTATATAGGAATACAAGCGTTTAGGGCATTCTATGGATTCCCTTACGATTTTCTCTTCGTACAGCTTTCTGGCCTTACGGAGGGTCGAGGCACAGGTATTTCGAGCCTTTTGATACTGAGATTTCGCCTCGTCAGTCCCCAGTAACCTAAATCTGTCCCACATTTTCCTTCTTTTACGGAGAAGGATGCGAACCTCCCTACTGAACCACGGTGGGGAGTTTCTCGGTCTCTTAGGTGTAGTCCAAGGGATGTGGGGGGCGGTAACTTTTAAGTATAAATTCCGGAATACGTCCCAAGCCGTTTCGATTGATGACTCTGGATCTAATTTCCAATCTACTAATGATGCTGATTTCATGATGTCTGCTATGTTTGCTTTCCAGACGTTAGGTCTGGATTGAGCTGAAGCGTACTCGTGATCGACAGTTATGTGGAAGTCAAAGCTTAAAACTGCATGATCACTTTTACCTAGGGGTGGCATGTAATCCAGGTTTGCAACATCATCCTCATAATGAGTCAATATAAGATCTAGTAAGGATGATGCAGAACCCGGGTCGTACCTAGTTGCTTCCTTCAAGCGTTGCACTAGAGCACAAGTGATTATCGCATCAACTAGTTCCTGTTCGAAGGAGTTTGCTGACGATTCAGTCCGAAGATTTCCCCAGTCCACCATGGGTGCATTGAAGTCCCCTAAGATTAGACATCGATCACTTCGTGATAAAGTGTTGAGACTGCTTAGCAGGACCTCGTTTGCCTCACAGCTTGGACTGCGATAGATCAAACTAAGTAGTAACTCTTGTCCCCTGCATTTCAGGCGGCAGCAAACTAATTCATACGTCCCACTCTCATGGGATACACTGTCGATAATGGTGAATGGAATAGCATTCCTAATGAATAGAGCTACTCCCCCTCCTTTACGCGTTTGTATTCTATCGGCCCTTACCAATGTAAAACCCTCGAAATCAAGTTCCCTACTATCTATAGACGGCGTCAGCCATGTTTCTGTGACTGCGATTATGTCTGGCCCAGTTGAGTCAATCTGTACACCTAGTTCCGGTAGCTTATTTAGTAAGCTCCGGGCGTTGGTATAACAGATCCGAAGCCTATTTAGGTGGCCTCGTGCTTCACCCAGAGTGGCTTCGGCATCATCCTCTGTCGAATCCTCACAACCCGAAAATTTACAATTTTCAGATCTTTTTCGCCAGCGTCTAATCTGAGCTGTAGTTCCTTTTCGGCTTCCCGTCTTTTAACACGGTCCGCCAACGGTAAGTCCTTACGGAGAAAAACTCCTGAACCCTTTAATTTGTGTCCATTTTCTAAGATTAAGTCGCGTTCGTTTGAGGATTTGAAAACGACTTTGAGTAGTCTAGACTGATTTGGTTTCAGATGCGCTAGATTTCCTAATCTATACACCTTTAGCAAGGTGACTCCGGGGATGTTTTTGGGCATAACTTGGTTGAGTAGTTGTTTTATCAACACAATGTCATGCTCAAAACGAGCTTTCGGTTCTAAGTTGTCACTCTCCTTGACTCTATGGAGAATGACTGATCTGTCGCTGTGATCAGACCTCGGCTTGTCGACCCTTTTGGTGGGGGTATGACTTCCTTTTACGTCATTTCGGCGTTTTTTTCTTACGACCCGTACCCAATCGCCAACGTTCTTTGGAGTGGTAACCACATTCGCGTCAGGCGTACTGTGGGATTCCGGAAGAGTCAGGACGACTTGGGAGATCGGGTCATCTTTCGCGCTGGAAACCGATCGAGCCTTGCGGTTTCGGCTTCCTGAAGTTCTCTTCTGGGTACCATTTTTGATACGAGGGACAGAAGAGACTTTTTTGCGCGAGTTTCTGGTTGTAACAGTCCTCTTTGGAGGATGTTCTTCCTCCTTAGTAGGGTGTGGGTCGGCAGTTTTTGGACTCACTTGGGCCTGCCTTGTGTCAATCTGCGTGTCGACAGATTGAGTTCTGACTGATGTATCCCGACCGCGCTTGCCGAGACACTTTTTTGCGGCATTTACTATTGAAATGGCCTCGGTTAGCAGGCTATTTGCATCCAAACAGCACTGTTGACATAGCCATACACACCCATTTTTACTAAACCGCTTGAAAGCTGCAGGTGTTAGATTCGTGCAAACATCGTGGTACCAACCTTTGCACTCATCGCACTGCATACCGCTATCAACAGGATATCGACATCCTGGGCGGTGGCAAATGCTTTTGTTGCATCTTCCAGTCATTTTAGGATGCGAAAGTGAGTGTTGACTATAAGTAGAAAAAAAAACTATAAACAGTTAGGACCAAAGTACTAACAGACACAATGGAAAAAAAGGTACTCTAGAGTACCGACGATAAAACTATTTAGGATACCAAAGATGATACTCTAATAGAATACTTTAACTGAAAGAAATTCAATCAAAGTATAAAAACAGTAGTCTTGATGCGTTAATAACGGTCAGAACAATAGAATTTACTCGACGAGGAAAAATACCACTGTTCTTTTTAAATAGCGCGCAATACCCAATTAGCTTGCTGACTTTATTTTCCCGTGCTTAACGCGTCCGAAACTTGACGCTACCGACCCCTGTTGCTGATGGTTAGTCGTAAGCTTAAATTATATCTCATTGTTGTCGATTACTTTCTGACTAGGTGTGGTTGCATTCTGTTTACCTACTAAGTCCTCCACTTTTTAACCTGGTCTTTCGTCCCACAAACCTACCAAAGTCTGGCCGTCACAACACAGACTGTGTTTTTGTTTCATACATCTTGATGGTTTTCTCGATCTTAGTTACTGAGATTGCAGCGAGACTATAATGTACATTATAGTTTCGCTGCAATCTTGATTGTCCATACGTATGGACATATCAATCAGATATACGATAACAGGTCTCCAATTTGGCTAAATAAAGTTTTGGTATGAAAGCTGATGTCAGTTCGTGATGAAAACCTTAAAACTAATCCTTAACCCTATATGGTCCTAAATATTAGGTGAACATTCGCAGTCACTTAAGCCTCGCTCAAACGTCGTCCACAAATTGTAGTCTCACTGAGAATGCTTCAATATAAGGCTTGAAAACCAGAAAAGATTTTACTGACAGCCTCAAAGAACTAAAACAACATAAGACCAGGCACATATATGGATTAGTTCAAGTTGCTACACATTAGCACAAGATTATCACCAAATTCATAGGATTATTTATTGCAATGTTAGTAATACATAAAAGAGAGATCGCATTTAAGGATATACTACAAGAGGAAAGAATTAGTTCATAGAAGGAAAGGTGTAAAGTAATTTTAACCTCATGGCTTAGGGGAAGACAAAAGTGTAATATGGCAGTAAACTGCCGGATCCCCAGTACTTCTCTTTCTCCTTCCCGTTTTCTGGTCAAATTAATTGAAGGGGAAGTTTATGATAAATTTAGGGCCAGTTGCGTCACTGTACTGATACAAAGCCTAATAAAAGCAGTCGATAAAATGTCCTCAGGTTCCTATTGTTTACTGCACCCATAGTTTCACTCTACTCCATAGACATAGGCCATTTGTCAATGATAGATATAATTCGAAAGAAACATGCCCAGCGTTTTGTACTTGTCATTCACTCATGTAGACGCCTTCCAACTATCTTAATAAGTGCATTGCACGAACACATTCATTCACTTAATTTCCACAAGGTTGTCCCAATCTCCCTATTTTGAGGGGAAATCTTGTTTGTTTTGGGGAAACCACTATAGAAAACTTTGGGAAAATGGCACAGAACCCCCAAAATTTCCCCAGGTCTGAGGAAAATCCCCAAATATTCGAGGAAATTTTGAGTTTTCGCCAGAATCTTATAACATGGGGTTTTCCCCAAAGTTTTGGGAAAACTACCACATTTTTTTAAGACTTTAGGGAAAACCCCAAAATAGGGAGATTGTATATGTTCACATTCAGGATCGAAGGTTGACGTAACTTACTAGTCAAAAGAGAAAATCGTCATACTTTTGTCAAGTTACAGACTAATGTTTGCAGTTTGACAAGCTTAATCTCGAAAACAAACTGCTCCGTCAATAATCTGTGTTTTCATGTTTTTAGATCTTTCCAAATAAATTTTATCGTTTGATGTAAAGTATGGACAAGTCAGTTGAACTTTCTGAAGTTCTCGTTTATAACCCTAAAAATGTACCTCGTGGTGCCAAACAGTTAAACCCTTATGAAGCACTTGCTTTGCGTCTTCGAATAATCAATTCATGGAACAAACCTCTGGAAGTGTTACCTCTTAACTTCGGAAAAGAAGCAGTAACAATGGCTACCTTTTTCTCAAGTTTACTTGTAACCTATCGCTCAAGATCGTTTTTCAATCTGTTTACTAGATTTGGACTTGCTTTGTCTTTTGTTCCATGCGTACTTCTTCCTACTGGCGTAGCACATCACTGTTTTACCCGTTTCGTTTTTAATCCGATTCTTGTTGGACCCTCTAATTCAATGTTGTATCCTGATTGCAGTATTTGCTTACAAATACGTGAAGCTCTAATAATGGTAAGTTATCCTGTTCACAACTGTAACATATTTCTCCATTCTTACTGAGCTACATATTTCGTGTATATATATTTCTTGCACGTTTAGTTTGTTCTGCTTCTTAAAACAAGTGCTGCCAATAGCTTAGTGTCCATGTGATTCATAGTTGCGAATATGTACCATCATGTTTCAACTCCACCTTTAGCTCTTCTAGAGTTACTGCCAGTCCCAAGCCCGGGTAAAGAAGAAGTGTTGGAATAGGGTCGGCAACCCCATCCCATAGAAAAAAATTTTGCTAAAAAAACGCCAACCAGATTGAACAAATCAAACCATTTTAACTCTGCCCACCGAATTCAAGTAGGAATTATGAAAGCCGACATTTTTCGAAAGTCACGAGACCGATGCCTCTTCTAACAACCGGAGCAACATGGAATGTCTAGACAATGTGTGAGACCGGAAAGACCAGTCAAATGGCAACGGAAATGAGGAGATACAAATTGCTAGTACTCGGAATCAGCGAGACCCATTGGACCCAAGCTGGACAGAAAAGGCTAGATACGGGAGAGATGATGCTATACTCCATTCATGAAAACGAAAATGCTCAACACAGTCAAAGAGTTGCTGTCCAAAGAAGCACGAAATACACTTATAGGATGAGAATCTCGCGGATCCAGGATCATCATAAGCATCTCAAATCAAAGAAGGAGGGAATCACAATGAATGTTATCCAATGTTATGCACCCACCAATGATAGCAACGGTGACAATAAAAATCAGGTTTACGAGAGGTTGCAATCAACTCAACCGAATCTAAATGTGTCAGGTCCTAGTTGTTTTTTACTGTCTAAAAATCGATATGTTTCACAGACAGTAATATTTAATGCCTTGGTTTAGTAAAGTATTTCATAGGTTGAAAAGTAATGACTCTTAAAAGCCGTCACTTTCGATTAATCCTTTTAAAATATGGCAGTGACATGCAAACTCACAAAGAAATACATCACCATTGACAAACATAAATTTACTACAGGTGCAATTGGTGTATATAACTAAATTACCTATCTACTAAATTAACATTAATCTTCCTTTTTTACTAAATGCGGATTTTGATTTGTTATGATTACGTTTCGACTTTTGAATTGAATGGAATACTGATTAGTAAGTGATAATCACTGGTACAATGTGATCATTTATATTTTTTGGTGAGTTGGTAGCTAACCTTAAACCTAGCTCGGTTTGATATTCGGTTGCAACGGATGCTAAAGCCACTTTGCTTACATCAATCACTTTGGGAAAATGAATTTGTTGGTCACTGAAACGTAGGATAAGATCAGTGCAAACCATGGCATGATCAGAGTCCAGGGACGCAATAAATTTTTCTGTTGTTCAATCCACTTTAGTGTGTGGTCGCTGAAGAATGTCACTTTGAATGACAAGTGTAGTTTCCGTAAAGCAGTATCAGTAATAATATCCGGTGGTGACATTTAAACTTTTGACCAGTCAGAGACTTGAGTTCATTTGGACAAGGCAAGTTTCGCACCATAGACGAGCTGCTGAGCGAGTTAGAAAATAAAAACACAATGGAAATAAAACGGAGTAGGAGAGGGAAGTGAAGTAAAGCGAATTAGGTGGGTAATGAATACCTTCTGAGTAGGTGGAGAAGCAAATCAAGTTAGTCGATCTATTTATAATTATTCGTTGCCATATTTGGGAGGTCCCCAGTATCCACTATCCTGCTTTAAGCACTGTTTATCCTCTCACTTCTCTAAACAGTACCTATGCAGCGAGTTGACAGTAAGTAGAACTTCTCCATCTGTGGTCATGTCAGCATTTCGTGAGTGAGATTGGAATTCTTCCTAACTCGACTGTACTAGGGCGATTAGAGGCAAGGTTTGTTATACGTCACTTGGATGTCTTACACCCTAACATACTTCTACACCTGCCGAATAAGTTGTCAAATTTGGGTTGAAATTTCTCGTTTCATCTATTAACTTAAACATTTGAAAACGGTTTGTTAGGCCACGGACTAATCAGTCTACTCTAAACCACCAACTGTTTTTTTCTTTATTTTATAACAAGCATTATAATTGTTTTGTAATGTTCGAACTGTTATTTAAACGTTATTTTCCAGTGAATATTTAAACCAACTTCATCAGACTAAAACGCGTTTGTACGACCCAAAGTTTCATGTAAGACTCCCAACTTTTGGTTCACACTTTGTTAGTCTCTCACTGTGCTGACGTAAAGTGTAACAACTCCAACCGATGTACACTCACTTTGCGTTCTAGGTCAATTATGGCTGGCTGACATAAAACAGAAATGTCTGGGATCTATTCTCTTGGGAAATTGAAATAATTGGAACAAAATGTATAGTCTACTCAAAGCCATTTTTCTTGTAATGAGTGGCAACACAAAGCAATAATAATTATAAATAATAAGTTACTATAAGTATAGGGATAACGAATGGTAACTTTGTGATCTATTTATGAACTAATATTATGCATATATTTTTTATCGTGTAATCGCTAAATAACTAAAGTATTCATATTCGTGCCCCCCTTATTATAAGCTTTATTTTGATCCATAGACTATTATTATGCGACTTGCCATTCATGAATTATACTCAGTCTACTAATTACTGTTCCCCTATTCACAGCCACATTTGGCTAAATCTTGTACATATGTTATTGTTTATTTTACGGTACGATGTGGTCAGCTTGATTGGTCAGTCAGTCAGTCACAACGTCGAACTTCGTACGTACGTACATCAGTTCTAGTTGCCATACCACATTAGCACAGAGATGCAGTTGTCGATTCAAATCCCATAGTGGTAGAAGTAGTAGGAGTATAATCAGAAATCCAAAAGATTAGGGTTTGAAGAAATTATTGAAGGAGTATAGTACAGTGAAATAAATTTGGAAAGAGAAAAAGATAAAGACATAAGGAATTCAGAAGATTAGAATTTGGTAGAACACAAAGAGTGGATGCACCTTCGCCATTGCAAACGATTTTGAGCCATGTCATTCAAGGTCTCTAACCATCGGTTGCTATCATCTCGCGAATCACAACCAAGCAGTCTACACCTACCAACATGGCTCAGTCCACTTGTCTTCATGGATTTATGCCATGTTTTGGTCTGGCCGCCTCTAGCTTTCTTCCAACCTACTCCTACACCATAAAACATTGCTCGTCGGGGCAGTCGGTGGTCGGGCATACGTAGCACATGTTCCAGCCATCTCAACTGATGAAGTTTCACTACTTCACCAATCGATTTGCCATCTTTACCTAGTACCCGTTTCCTAACAACTGCATTACTTACCCAGTGGTCCCAGGATATACGAGCAATGCTTCGAAGACACCTATGATCGAACACTAGTAGCCTACGAATATCCTCTACTCTTACCACCCATTTTTCACTGCCATAAAGTAGGACGGAGCGAACTGCTGCACAATAAACCCGTCCTTTGGTTGGTAGACGGATATCTCGCCTACGCCATAAATGGCGCAAGTTGGTGAAAGCTAGACGAGCCTTCTGTATCCGTGCTGAGATTTCGTCACATACTAGACCACAAGGGCTGATGAGACTCCCAAGATAAGTGAAGTGGTCTACACGCTCAACTACTTCACTCCCTATCATTAGTTCAGGTGTCGATACAACCCAATCCTGAAGTAACATTTTGCACTTCGAGGGAGAGAATCGCATCCCGAACATGCCTGCATAGTTGCTTATAGTGGTCAAAAGACTCTGCATGTTGTCAGCATCTTCACCGAGTAAAACTATGTCGTCGGCGTATTCTAAGTCAACAAGTGAATCTCCCGGTAGAAGTTCAACTCCTGGAGGTTTAGCTGATGAAAGTGCTATCTCTAAAAGTATGTCAATGTCAAAGTTAAACAAGAATAGGGAGAGTGGACAGCCCTGACGAACGCCACTTGTGGTAATCAGTTCTGATGACAGTTCGCCATAGGCTCTAACTCGACCAGTTGTGTTCGAATAGAGAGCCTTTATGAGGTTAATGTACTGCTTTGGTACTCCTTTCAGTGACAAACACTGCCATAGAACCTCACGATCAACGGAGTCAAATGCCGCCTTAAGGTCAAGAAATACTACTATTGTGGGACGTCTGAATTTGTGTCTATGTTCTAGGACCTGACGTAGTGTGAATATCTGGTCTATGCAACCACGTCCAGGTCGAAAACCAGCCTGGTTTTCTCTAGTCTGCTCTTCACGAGCTTTGGTTAGGCGACCTAGTATTATTGAAGCTAATATTTTAGACACTATATTAGTCAAACTGATCCCTCTGTGATTGTCACAGGAGGACTTTTGTCCTTTCTTATAGACTGACACAATCAGTGATTGGGACCAGTCAGATGGAATTACGTCCAGTTCCCAGATTCTACCTAAGACATCAGTCAATCTCACTGCTAGTACTGGACCACCATCCTTAAAAATTTCAGGAGACAACCTGTCAGGGCCTGCTGCTCTCCCTCGCTTCATATTTCCTATAGCTTTTTCAACCTCACAGAGGGTTGGAGGACTTACATCAATTTGCCATTCAGGACGACTGGGGATCGTGGGTAATTGAAGTGTGGCTGAAGGCCAGTTGAACTAATCCCTAAAGTGTTCTGCCCATCGATCCAATCTCCTGAATTGAGAATGAATAATATGCCCATCTTTATCTGAGATGGTTTCACTGATACTTGGGTTCCTAATACCGGTTTCTTTAACGAGTCTGAATAGCTGCCTACTGTTACCTATTGCCGCTGCCTTTTCCATCTCTCTTGCTTTCGCTACCCACCACTGTTCACGATCATTACATAGGCTTCTTATAAGCCTGCGCTTAAGTTGACTCCGCTCTTCGTTATGTTCAGAGCCAGGTGGGATGAGTTTACGAGCATCTATCAGTGCGGTAGATGCTGCCGAGATCCATTGTTTCTCCCTAACGTTATGGTTTACCTTACTAGCGGATATCACTGCTGTTTCCACAGCTTTTCGGATGTCATTCCACGCTGCCTCGGGGTGGACACAACTTACATGGCTGCCTAACTGTTTTTCTAGTTGTTCCTGAAATATATTCTTAGCTTGCCTATCATTGAGTAGAACCCTTAGAGGCTTCCCTGCAGTGTCTTTCCTACGACCAGTAAGACGCAGACAGATACGTGCTCGCACTAGAGCATGATCTGAATCTAAACATGTGCCCCGGAATGAGCGACAGTCTTCTATCGAGCCCCTCCATCGGTGGCTGATAGCGATGTGATCTAATTGGGTCCAACGTTGGGACGAATTCGGGGGTCGCCATGTCAAAAGATGTTTTTCCTTATGCTTAAAGTTAGTATTTGCAAGAAATAGGCGGTTATCTGAGCATAGCTGCAACAGACGGTCGCCATTATATGTTCTTTCAGCCATGACACCATAAGATCCACCCAGGTGTCTTTCCCTTTCACTTAGTTTACCTACTTGAGCATTAAAGTCACCTGCTACTATTACTACATCAGAACGCCTAGCTTCTCGGAGAAGGTCAGAAAGTTTCCTGTAGAACTGATCTTTTATATCGTCTGAGCTGCAGTCAGTGGGAGAGTAGGCAGAGACGACGAAGAGGCAACGACGAGTTTCCCTATCTTTCCGGGTCCTTACTGATCCGTTTAGTCGGACAGCGCATAGACGACTGTCTACTGGGATCCAGTCTAAAAGAGCTAGTTCTGCCCTACGACTTAATGCTATACCTACTCCAGCGAGGCCACGGGAAGCAGCATCAGGGCTTCCAGATACACGAAGCGTGTATCGAGATGAAACTTTATTTTGATTGGGTGCAGTCAAATGAATGACACTACTCGAATCTTGTATGCGCGTTTCGGAGACCCAGCACATATCGATGGTGTAAGATTCTAGAGTCCTAGCTAAGGAAGCCTGTTGTCCTATTTGGCACAATGTTCGGACATTAAAAGTTCCTACATGTATTTTACAGCGTGGTTTCAGGAGACCAGGAATAACGTTCTGTGTACTCGAATCGTTTGCCCTAGCGGTGCGAGGTGATAAAAGGACGTGGGAAGAGTTAGTCGTGGAGATAACAGAGTTATTAGGTGTAGGAAGGATTTGAAAGCGACCAACTTGGTCTCGTGTGCAGTTAAGGGTATGAAGGCTAGTATCACTTCCCGGCTGCCCACACCGTGGAAGGGTATTTCTTGAGGGACCTGAAAAAGAAGTTGGATTAATGTTGCTCTTAACGACCTGGGAGCGTGACCGCAGTGCCCAAGGGACAACTGCATGAGGCCGGTCACGCACGGCCTTTTTGTGGGGGATTTTTGACGTGTTAGCTCCGTTCTTCAAAAGTCCTTACCGCCGGAGACGGAAATCCGTGGGATAAGGCGAGGTGTGCATTTTTAGGGTCGACCTTTTCTAACCCCACCCCTCCTTGTGGGAAGGCAGCATCGCTGTCATGCTGGTTGTCTGAAGGAAACACCTTACTGCTTTCACACCTCTGTACAGTCAGCAGTACGACTTCGCCTTCGGACCTTGGGATTGCTGCTTTTAGTCTCACCGCTCTTCAACCGACCTGTCTGGCATGGTAGGACCTTGAGGAACGATTGTTCCAGCCAGCATAGCTCGATTGGATCATCACGATAGGCAAGCCCGACCACCACGTCAAGGTAGCAGCAACGGTCGGGAGCTTGATTGGTAATGATTCATGCCGCAGAGGCTGTTCTGGACTCAACTGGCTCGGCTAGGCACAAGCAGGACCGATAAGTACTTAAGACTGTTCGCACGACTTCCGTGTATCACTGGCCCGATCGACAAATCGCTGCTCTCTAATTGGCGGTCTTATAGCGGTCATACATTAACAGAGCATCCACTCGGCCACAAGTTATAACAGTATGTCACCCTGAAAAATGTTTGGCCTATGAATTACCATTAATATTTCTAATTCTGTCTGCTTTATAACATAATTCTCATTCTAGATTAATGTAAAATATCCAACTTATTGTTATACAAGTTTTTTGAGAGTTTCTCGCTTATTTTTTCTTCAGAATACGTGTGGATTGGTCCTACCCTTAGGCTTTGGCTTTCTTTCTTCCGCAGCTTCTGCACTTATGACACGATCTTACCCTGTACCTGATCTGCTTGATGCCAAACGTATGTGGAGAATGTTCAAGCTCTATAGTACCTCGTTTCGAACCGTTGGCTCGTGTTTGTTTTTGGGTCAGACAATATTTGGAACAGCATTGGTATATGCTATGATCGACAGTAATCAACGTGTGCTCAGGCAGCAGAAGTTCAGTCCTAGTAGTGAAGGATTCATCGCAGACTAAATCGAACTTTAGTGCTTGTTGTAAATTGGTTACACTTAAACTAATATAGACTTACTTTACTGCACTAATCTTCTTAACTCTTAATTATATTTGAAAAAGTTATCGACCTAATTTTATTCAAACTACAGGCAACAAAATGTCAGACGAATACACAAAGGTATTGCATTTCTTTTGCACTGCTCATTTTCTTAATCTCTTTTACACTGAGTACACTTTCTAACATAAGTTAACATTACTCAGACATTTCTTTTGATTAAGAAGACAAGTTTTACAAAAAACATGAGCGACGTTTGAAGATAATTCATCAGAAACTCAATGTGATCGCTTTCAAATTACTGTGTTAACTCCCGGTTGTAACCAGCGCACAATGATGAGCCTGTGTATTTTGAGTAGATTTATTAATTGCATTCACAATTGAACTGAAGTATGTCTGTATTTTGTTGGTCATTGTTGTTTATTTAAAGTTCATCAAGAGTGATATTGTGTTGTGCGCTACTTATGCGGACTGGTATTAGTAGTATATGGTAGGTTTTCGAAGTGAAATGCACACCAGCAGAGGACTGAAATAAGGTGAAGAGGAAGGAAAACAGAGAGCAATCAGAATGACAAAAAATAGGAGGAATGATGGAGTATATGAAGGAAAACTTAAAGAGAATGAGCAATTGATGTATTTAATGTATGACTTTCATATTTTACAAAGGCACTGTGTATTTTTGCATAAAACATTAAGTTGGTTTACCTTATCTGCGTTTTCGTTCACTAAAATATTACCACTTTATTGCATAATGGCTTGCTTCAATAGGGTTTTTACCCCCAGTAATCTTTTAAGGTATACTACGTGTTCATTTGCAGTCAGTCAATCAGAATTCAGTGTAGACCATATCCCCCTAATGTAATAAATATGTTGCACCATTCCGATTAAGTAAATGCTATGTGCATACATCTTTGTCCATTCTTTTCACAGAACTGTTGTTTGACTCGGAATTTAGTCTCACTAATCAACTTTTCTTTGAGAAGTAAATTATTGTATTTCGTATTTTATATGAAGATGGCCCAAAGCTTACTACCTGTACTTGATTACTTAGTCGAACGTCTTGTAAACATCGTAGAAAGGTTAACTGTGTTTTCTGTATCTGGTTTCTACACTGATTCTATTGGTGTTAGACAGTTGTCATATCATTCTTATTGTGGAAATCTTTCGAATTAATGAAGAAAGTTTGCTAATAAGTTACCGTTTCATGATATTTATAAACACCAAAATTATATTGAGTGTATTGAGGCTTTCTATTTGCTGTTATATCGCTGCATAACACTTGAAAAGTTATCTATTTATTCATATGAATTGTAAAAGTGATTGGGACTTTTTTAAAATTAGTTATTTTTCTATTCAAATGGTTTTATTATCTGAATGACATTTATTAAGTCCTCATCTAGAATTTATTTCAGCTATATATATTGATCAAATAGTCATATTCAAACTAGTTTAAGAAGCTGACTCGAAATAAATAAGTGGTGGTTTTATTTCTATTAATTAGGGGGGAAGTTAAATAATACTATATGGTAGTAAATGTGTCATTGAAAATATCGAATGGCAATAAATTCTCTTCCCCCCTCCAAAGTAGTTAAACAACTACACATAGAGCAAACATGAAAACGTCAACATCTAGAGGGAAGTACGGGATACAATGGACAGCTAGGATGCAGCTGGACGATTTAGATTTAGCAGATGATCTGGCTCTTTTATCACACACGTAACAACAAATGCAGAAGACGACCAGTGTAGCAGTAGCCTCAGCAGCAGTAAGTCTCAATATAAACAAAGGGAAAAACAAGATTCTCCTATACAATACAGCATGCACCAATCGAATTACACTTGACGGAGAAGCTTTGGAGGATGTGAAAAATCTTAGATATTTGGGCAGCATCGTCGATGGATCTTATGCAGATGTGAAGACGCTGATCGGCAAAGCAAGAGCAGCATATTTACAACTGAAGAACATCTGGAACTCAAAACAACTGTCAACCAACACCAAGATCAGAATTTTCAACACAAGCGTCAAGACAGTCCTACTGTATGGGTGGAAACTTGGAGAACTACGAAGGCCATCATCCAGAAGATACAGGTGTTTATTAACGGTTGTCTACGCAAAATACTTCGGATCCGTTGGCCAGACACTATCAGCAACAACACGCTGTGGGAGAGAACAAACCAGATTCGAGTGGAAGAAGAAATCAGGAAGAAGCACTGGAAACGGATAGGACACACATTGAGGAAAGCAGCCAACTGCGTCACAAGTCAAGCCCTCACATGGAAACTTGAAGGCTGAATGAAAAGAGGAACACCAAAGAACAGATTACGCCGAGAAATGGGGACAGACATGAGAAAAACAAACAAAAGTTGGATAGAACTAGAAAGGAAGGCCCGTGATAGAGTGGGTAGGAGAATGCTGGTCGGCTGCCTATGTTCTGTTGGAAATAACAGGCGTAAGTAAGTAATATAGAGCAAATATTTTACTTATCTTGGAATTTTCGTCACCCCTGGTAACTTGCTGGTTGATGAATACTCGGAATGGATTTAGAGAGCTAGTTTAGCTTTTGTCATCTTGTGTTACTTACGGGATACAGGAATATCCATCTTTCAACAAAGTGGCGAGTACAACGCAACGATTTGTTCTGTATTACTCCATGATATGGAAACATGGCAACTGAAAATAAAAGGCTGCACGCTTTTGACCATAGGTGACTTCGATGCATTTCTCGCATATCGTGGAATAAGGGCGAACAATACTGTGGTTAGTATTAATTATTACGTTAATATATCAACTCGGTTTTTGACGTCGTAGATTCTCATCGACTGAGGTAGTTTGGACATGTGCTATTTATGCCCAACTGCGACCTACGTTGAAATGCAATGTTAACTGGTGTAGGAGTGAATTGAAAAAAACTGCCAAATCAGGACGTTGAATCACTGGCTGTTGGACGGATCAGTGGTGGTAGGTGGTTGAGATTCTCACAACTACCGGCAATCAGTGGTTGTAGACGTTGGGTGACATGTTTCAGAAACAGGCATGGATGAACTCAGTCTTAAACTCTTACTAATCATTTATGTATACATTCTCCGTTTTTTCACAAACTACATTCTTTGTTTGTTGTTTACTACTATTGTTGGTACTGTAGTGAACGAACTCTCAGGTGGGGACAACCAGTTTATTATTTGATACAAAATTACCGAGCTCTGTGGTAAAATGTGAAACCTATATATTACATTCTTCATTTTTCAATCTTCCATCAAATGTCTTTTACATCCGTCATAGTTTTTCCACTTCCCAGTTCTTTTATGTTTCCTTTTCTGTTTTCATTTCAATCTCCTCAACCTTCTTTTGACAGGCATTCAACTTCAGACTGGTGTTACATGCTACTTATGTCTGTCGATATAAGTAGCATACACCACAGAACTACCAACATTTTGATTTTTTTTTCGTCATTTTCAACTCTGTGTGCTGAATTGGTTCAGAACCCTCAGTAACGCTTTTTGATAGGCTCTATGTTGATAATGACTAACATAAGACAGCATAGTGAAACCACTTAAGAAATGGCTACGCAGTAACTATAATATTTTTTGCTGACAGATTTTCTCAAGTCTGGTTTCACAAGTAGTTTGTCAATCTGATATAATCATGAGCCAAAAAGCGTTCGCTTTCCTTAGTGTGATTTCTGTTTCTATTGATTACCTTTTCTTTACAGATAAATGTGAACATTGGTGGCTGCAAAAATTGCCTGTCCTCTCTTCATCACTTACTTGAAAAGTATGCTGGTACGTTTATACATATTTTTTGATAAATTCGCAAATATAAAGCCTGTTATCCGATAAAAGACAAAGCAATAGCATTGTGGTTGGAGCACATGGCTGTCGACTAGTATGTCCCAAGTTTGAACACCATTACGTATATTTCAGCGTGTCAGTATAATTAGTCGCCACACAATGCGTGGTTCTAAGCTGAATTCATAAACCTGTACTTAGTAAATCTGTTATATTACCCGTTATGGAAAATATTTCCTTGAAGCTTCATTATTTTTTTATTTTCTATAGAATAGGGGAATAGGCATCCTACGTTTCACTGATAAGTACTGTCTAAAATATAGTCATCGTTTGAACTTCTTACTCTCACAATATCAGGGTAAAACAGTATTCATCACTCCGTTTTGAATTAAGCAGTTCCATTCAATGAGTTTTTACGTCGTTAAAGAGTAAGAAATTTCGTCTACAGTTTATTCTCAAGCACAAAATCATTGAAATCAACATGTAATCTTCTGATATAATTTATTTGTAAAGTCCTAATAACTTGAAAAAAAAACGCTATCAGAATACAAAAGGCAACATACTACTATTATGCGATCCATGATTCCCATTTCCACAAGAATCAGAAGCCGTATATAAAATTTGTATGTTGGAGAAATGGTTGTAGAACAGCCGTCAAATCCCTACAGCCTATTCGATGAAGGTGGTAAATTGGTCAGTATTATTATATACTTTCCTGGAGAGCCCCAATAAATACTCAATGTTCGGTCTTCGTCTACCATAAATTTATTTAAGATTACTGAACTTCTGTTCGTGGGAATGCGATTCCCTAACGTATAAAAACCATTCGTAGATGCTCAGGCACCGAAAGATTACGCAAGTCAGGATTTTTCAAACCATGTTGTGTTCGAGATGCACTATAGTAATGATGTCATTTACTTTCGTTCGTGTCAGTTGTTAATCTGTACAGTAGAAACACCAACATAAGTGTGCATTTCTATCTAACCATTTCCAGATATAAAGGAATATACAATTAGTTCTGAGAAGAATCTCATATCAATACACCCAGTTCATGTAAAACGGGTGACCAGTCTTTTAAAATTTGTTGGATTGGATATGAAAGATGTCGATAATCATTTATCCGTTTACAGTAAGGACAGTAAAACTGAGTCAAACGATGACATCTACTTCTTACCGGAGTTAGATGATGACTCACAGGTTGGTAATTCCTTTAATTTTTTTGTCGTTTGCACAATTAGCTTATTGCTATTTTATGTTCTCGCTACATTCACACTAACGAAAACTTACACAGATCGAGGTGTATTAAACCAGCCAAAAGTACTTAATTACGTCTGTTACCCCTGGTGGAGGTGCGTAGGCCGCACACCGGGATACTCTAACCAACTCTATCTTCAGCTCACCTTCCCAGTTGTTTCCTATTGCTGTTGGTTTCTATATGTCTGTTTCCGATTCCCAACGCAATATATTCCTTGGTTTTCCTCTACCCTTCAAGGTTCCACGTTAGGGATTGTCTCGTGATGCAGCCTGATGATTTCCCCAATGCATATCCTACCCACCTCCAGTGTCTTTCCTAATTTCCTCTTCACCTGGAAGCTGACTTGTCCTTTGCCACAGTGGGCTGTTGCTGACGGTATCCGGCAACGGACATTAAGTATCTTGCGTGGACAATCGTTTATAAATTCTTGTACCTTATTGATGTTAGGTGTAGTAGTTCTCCAAGTGAAGCCAAAACTATTTGACGTTCGTATCGAAGATTCTGACTTCGATCTTGGCTGGCAGTTGTTTAGAGTTCCATATGTTTTTCAGTTATAGGTCTGTCCACGACCGATCCCTACGGAATCTGGAATGTTGGTATCGAAGTTGAATGTCTACTGAACCTTTCATCCGGTCCAACAACACTACTGAGAACATGTCCTGGTACTGATAGTAGTGTGATACCTATGTAGTTCTCACACTTGCTTATATCTCTTTTCTTTGGTGCCTTAATGAGGTGTCCTCTCCAGTCTGTCAGCACTTATTCCTCCTCCCAAATCTTCTTGAATGGAAGGTGAAACATGTTTGCAGTTACTTTTATGTCTGATTTGATCGCTTCAGCTGGTATATCGTCGGGTTCTGATGTTTTCCCATTCTTGATTTGTCTGATGGCCATCTTGATTTCTCCGATCGTTGGTGGAGTAACATCTATAGGAGGGTCTCGGTGTGTGCTGCTTCCATTTCCAGTGGGTTCAGTAGAGCTGATCTAGCGAGAAGTGTGTCAATTCATATGTATAAACAGTTCCGTTCAGCTTCAAGAGAATACTTTGTTTATTTCACTGTCTTTTCAGCTTGATGTGAAGTCAACACTAAACACGTGTATAGGTTCCAATGATAGTAGGTTGCCACAATAATCATAACCAATTGACATGGTACTAATAATATTAACCAATAACCAATAAATTAATCACGTAATTTGGGATAAGCATTCAACAGAAATAAAAGTTTTTGTAGAGAATTAATCGATAACTGATTCTACTGCATTCTACTGATAACTGATTCACTGTTGATGTCAAGGTTCAGAAACCTCACTTGTATTTGATGTGACTTTTTAAAAAAAATGACCGCTTGACATTCAACGAATTCATATGCAATCCATATCATTATGAGACAGCACAAACCGTTATTTGTCGTTAAAATTCAGTAGACCGTGGAAATAATTTACTTGATTTGTTTGAATTTTCAAGTATGATAGACAGTTGGTAATTTTATGTCAATAAACTTTTAAGTAATGGATTCGTAATGGGTATTTACTTCTAATAATCACCTCAGTAAATGTCCAGGTATTTTAATTTCCTTAATTATTTCATTTTTTTTATCTCATAAGAAGCAACTAGTTCACATAATGCCTATGTTTCATTTGAAGATATTTCAATTTCATTTTTCATCACAGATCACTTCTATGACATCTAAACGCAAACGGCTTGATAGTCATCATCCTACTATGAAACAAAACGACCACTGCATTATTGCGTCCGAATTAGTAGCAATACTTCCTCATGAAGTTGAATGTTGTCGACCACATTTAGTACCAGGTTGGTGTGTTGCAGTTTACTCAGGACATCATCTTAGTAAAATAAATCAGTATTTACAGTCATCTGTTCCACTCCCTGGGGAACTCAGTCATATTAAACGAATAGACAGTTGCCGATCATATGAAAATAAATCAACTTATGTCTTTTTGCAGATAGCCAAACCAAGGTTCGTGTTGTAAATCTTATCAGCACGTATCAAGTGCCGATTAGTATTTGTTTCTGTTGTAATGTAGTCGGCTTTGGACCCACATTGTTTATCCCAGGCCTAGTGGTATTACGGGTCTCTTCAATAAAAAGTAAATAGAGTAGGTTTCGAACCTTGACTTGATTCTTGGTTTTTTATTGTATAATGAAGGTATGATTTCGGAAATGTTAGTTTTGTTATTTTTAAATAAGCCAATAATGAAGCAGTTAAGGTCCGGTCAGGGGCGAAAATAGTTCTGTTTCTCTCAAAAAGCCCTTATGACCACGCTTCCGTAGCCACTGCATGAGTGTTAGTTAGAGAAGTGAGAGGACGAAAAGCGGACATCTGGTGCTTAAACACGGTTATTTGATAGAGAGCACCCATTCATGGGAGCTGCCAAACCTCCATTTCAAACCTATGGTACACATGGCAGCTACTACCTTGATGGGATCGAACGGCTTATGAACCTATTCTTAATTACCGGCTATCACGGAATTGAATATTCTGACTTTTTTCCACTGACTTGTGGACTAGATTCTTAGGTTAAAGGCTCTATGGGTGGCACACTTGGGGAACGATATATGGTACGACATGAGCTGCGAAACAGTATTGCAGCACTCTCAAGTATGACTTTAGTTGTTGATAATTTCTCTAGAGAACTAACTCTGCAGTTTAGGGCATAATGTTTGTTATTGTCTCATATATTTTCACAGTTGAAATCATGAGGCAATTGAAGCTAGTATGATATATCATATATGGTGTAATGAACCGATAGTTTACTATTGGTACATTTTAGATTATAATGAGGTTTAAAATACTGTAAGTTTATTTCCTTTTGTCCTCATTTGTTGCAGCTATACATGGCTAGATGCCAATGAAACTTTAGATTCTATGGTCCAATTACTTCAATTAAATTCATTCGATCACCAAATTATTAGCACATCCCCAACACCCTGCTGGATACCACTTCGTGCTCCAATAACTCGTAAGCATCAGCTCCTTTACTCATTTTCAAATGAATCACAAGAGAAGAGATTTTCATCGTTCAGAAATTCACTTAATAAACCAATTATTTTAGGTTGGCCATCCACTTTACGGGCCTGTCCCGAACTCGAGGAACTAGTGAACGTTGGACGGACCTTGTCGTTGTCATGTTTTTCAGAATTAGAGCTAAAAAAGTAGGTTGTTTGGTCCTTAGAATTTATATATTCGATATCGATGTATATATGATACCAACGGTGTACTTATGTGCTAAACGGGTTTCATACTATATTGTTATTACTATGTTTAGTGTTGTATGATGATGAGACGATGGAGTTGTACGACTTGTCACTTAGCACCTTTGGTGCCTGGGAAGTTATTCTTACTGATTTAAACTAACGTTGGAAATGCGCAAACAGATCTTGCACAAGAAACAGCAAAACTCAACTTATCAATTCTAGTGGTATATCTAAGGATTTATACGTTTAAAAATGGCCGCCAGTGTTTCTCTTGCCCTAACCTGCGTATGTCAATCGCATTAAGCGTATCAGCTCTCAACGTCCTACAGATGAACAATCCAGATTTTTACAAAATAGGAAGGATTTTCGAGTTATTGCCCTCTAGTTCTGTATTATTTTCAACTATATGGAATCGTTGTTTTACGAAAGCAATTAGACTTATATCAAGCTCTACAAACGCCTTATACTGTACTTCGCTCAGTCATAGATTAGTAAAACTTAAAAATGTGTAGAAGTTACCTTGCATACTTAGAATGTTGTACAATAAAAAGAAGAGGGAATTTTTAAATGGAAACTTGATGCCTAACTCAGTATGCAACTTATGCTGAGATTTGAGTAAAACGTTAAGCGCTTACTTCGGCTTTGGGAAACAAGCTATGTTAATATTCTCAGTACTGTGTTCGTTTTAGCAATATTTACCGTATCGATTTCTTTAGTTCCGTTACGGCATAAAATTTTAGTGGTGTAGAGTAGACCAAAGACTTTTTTTAAGGAATTGTCTTCTACTGGTTGGTTTTCACTTTATGTTATATCGAATACAAATACTTGTGTTATCTTTTTCAGACATTCATTATGGCTCGAACGTGTTTCCACCTTGTCGAAACAAGCACAAGAACTAAAAAATATACATCCACAATCATGTGCAGGCGTTGGTGGTCCGGCTTGTGCAGTTATCATAGTCGATCCAGAATCGAATATTGCATTAACAGAATCAACTACACCTACGACAACATCAGATATATCTTGGTTAGATCATGCAGCATTACTTGCTGTGTCAGCTGTTGCTAAATTAAAAAGGAATACAGGAAATCAGTACTCTGATTCTTACTTGTGTACAGGTTTCGATGCATACTTTTCACTTGAACCATGTCTAATGTGTGGTATGGCTCTGCTTCATAATCGCATTCGGCGAGTTTTTTGCTGCCAAAAGCTTGCGGGCGACGGTGCATTTACCAATGCAAGTCGTCTTCACGTTCAGGAACAATTAAATCATCGTTTCCGAGTATTTAGTCCGCCATAGATGTCTACGGGATTTGCTTTATAACAACATATCGATAATAAATGAAAAATAAACTACACCTTATTGTCTTTTTATCAGGAAAATAATTACATATCATATGTTCTGTGGTGTTGATAATGACCGTACATATATTCCACTTCATTAATTGTAGACTTTTTTTTACTGTATTCGCTCGAGTGCATTCAGCCTATAACTGTGTTTTAGCTTATTATAAATGACGATAACAACCAGAGATTTGTACCATATTTGTGATACTTTAGCATTTCTGAAACTAACCATGTTAACTAACTGAACCTTGAAAATATGAAACTACCTTTCGGTAAACATACATTGTGCGACGACTTTAAATGTGCGTATCATTAAGAATGGATACCAAAGTCGTGTTCATTCTTTTGCAAACAGTTCGTCAAACGTTGTGGAGTAATTTTGATCTTTGTTGTAACACATCTTATGTCTGACTTTTGGGGGTTAACTGCTACTAGGACGTTCACTTCAACTAAAAGTAGCAGTCATGAATAACAAAGACTCAGTTAAACTAGTGTTCAGGATACACCTCTCTTCCTTCGAAGTGGTGGCTAGTCTGTCAATAATGAGTAAACTAATTTAGTCACGTTACTTAAATAACGTGACTCGTGCAAGAGTCTTTGTCGTTGGTATGCTTTTAGAAATAACACTTTCATCATATAAATCTCCAGAAGTTGAACTTTGACCGAGAGACTCACTTGTTGCCTTAGAATACGTCGATAACATAGTTCTATTTGGTGAAGACGCTGACAGAGTGCGGAGTGTTCTGACCATTATAAGCAACAATGCAGGCATCTTCAGATACGATTCTCCCCCTCGAAATGCAAAATCTTACTCCAGGATTGGATTGTATCAGCACCTGAACTAGTGATAGGAAGTGAAGTAGTTGAGCGTGTTGACCGCTTCACTTATCTTGGGAGTCTCATCAGCCTCTTCAGTGTGGCGTGTGATGAAATCTCAGCAGTCAGTCAGCTACAACGTAGGACCAGGCGCATATATGCATCGGTCCAAGTTGCCATATCTCGTTAGCACAGCAAGATCAACACCGGATTCATAGAAGTAGTTAATTTAGTGGTAGTAGTATATAAAAGATAGGTTGTATATAAGGACATAGTATAGGAAGGAAGAACGTTATGAAACAATTTTAATCTTAAGGTTTAAGGGAAGATAAAGAGTGTATACACCTACGCCATTGTGATCGATTCTGAGCCATGTCACCTAGAGTCTCCAACCATTGGTTACGATAGCTACGCGCACCCCAACCAGGTAGTCTGCATCTACCAACATGGCTCAGACTAGAAGTTAGTGACTTCGAGCACTGATGGTTTGGCCGACCCTATCTCTTTTCCAACCATTCCCTACACTAGTCAGTATAGCGCGTCGTGGTAATCGGTGTTCAGTCATACGTAACACGTGGCTTAACCATCTCAGTCGATGAAGATTCATCACCTCATCAACTGATTTACCATTATTCCCTAATATCCTGCATCGAACCTCACTATTACTTACCAAGTGATCCCAGCAGATGCGAGCAATATTCTTAAGGCATCTGTGGTCAAATACTAGTAACTTACGAGTATCTTCTACTCTTAATGGCCAACTCAGCACGGATACAGAAGGCTCGTCTAGCTTTCGCCAACTTGCATCATTTATGGCGTAGGCGAGATATCCGTTTAGCAACCAATGGACGGGTTTACTGTGCAGCAGTTTGCTTCATCCTACTTTATGGAAGTGAAACATGGCCGGTAAGAGTAGAGGATATTCGTAGGCTACTAGTATTCGATCATAGGTGTCTTCGAAGCATTGCTCGTATATCCTGGGACCACCGGGTAAGTAATGCAGTTGTTAGGAAGTGTGTATTAGATAAGGATGGCAAATCGATTGATGAAGTAGCGAAGCTTCATCAGTTGAGATGGCTGGGACAGATGTTACGTATGCCCAACCGACGAGCGATGTTTTATTGTGTAAAAGTAGGTTAGAAGAAAGCTACGGGCGGCCAGACCAAAACGTGGCACAAATCCACCCACAAGTGGACTGAGCCATGTTGGTAGTCCGTTCCATCCTACTTTATGGAAGTGAAACATGGCCGACAAGAGTAGAGGATATTCGTAGGCTACTAGTATTCGATCATAGGTGTCTTCGACGCATTGCTCGTATATCCTGGGACCACCGGGTAAGTAATGCTGATGTTAGGAAACGGGTACTAGGTAAAGATGGCAAATCGATTGATTAAGTAGTGAAACGTCACCAGTTGAGATGGCTGGGACAGGTGTTACGTATGCCCAACCACCGACGTGCAATGCTTTATGGTGTAGGAGCAGGTTGGAGGCGGCCAGACCAAAACATGGCACAAATCCATGAAGTCACTGACAAGTGGACTGAACCATGTTGGTAGGTGTAGACTACCTGGTTGGGATTCGCGAGATGATAGCAACCGATGGTTAGAGACCTTGAATGACATGGCTCAAAATCGTTTGCCATGGCGAAAATGCATCCACTTTTTATGTTCTACCAAATTCTAATCTGAATTATTCATGTCTGTATCCTTTTTTTGTCTTTCCAAATTTATTTCATTGTATTACACTCTTTTAATAACATCTTCAAACCCTAATCCTTCCGATTACTGCTTATACTCTTACTACTTATACCATTATGGGATTTGAATCGACAACTTTATCTCTGTGCTAATGTGGTATGGCAACTCGAACTGATGTACGTACGTACGAAGTTCTACGCTTTAACTGACTGACTGTTGGTAGGTTGGGATCCGCGAGATGATAGCAGTCGATGGTTAGAGACCTTGAGTGACATGGCTCAAAATCGTTTGCCATGGCGAAGGTGCACCCACTCTTTGTGTTCTACCAAATTCTAACCTTATGAATTCTTTATGTTCCTTTCTTTTTTCTCTTTTCAAATTTCTTGAATAGCATCTTCAAACCCTGATCGTTCCGATTATTGCTTAAACTCTTACTACATCTACCACTGTGGGATTAGAGTCAACATTTGCATCTCTGTGCTAATGTGGTATGGCAACTAGAACTGATGTACGTACGCACGAAGTTGGACGTTGTGACTGACTGACATGTTACTTAACTAAGTGATCCGTAGTAATGTGCGAAACATATTTACAGGTTCGTGGACTAGTGAACAGTTTAAACATTTATGAACAAAACGTAGGCTAAGTTTATGCAATCGATTCTGTGTCACCTAACTCTCTGAAACAAAGCGCGTGAACGTTAGTCTTAACTCGTAAACAGCCCATGGAATCAAAGCGTATACACCGCTAAACTATTGACATCCACACGGCAACAAATGAGTCTGCAAACTTAAGTTACGCTGCCTTGCGCAAATATAATCGTCAAGACACTTCTCCGAATTGAGGATGTAATTATTCACACTATATGAAAGACGTAACTAGCCTTACGCTTTGTATTTTTAACCAACGTACCATTGAAATCTCGAGTTTATAAATGTTCCCATGCGATATTATTCAGCAACATATAACG
This sequence comes from Schistosoma rodhaini, assembly GCA_944470415.2. Lineage (NCBI taxonomy): Eukaryota > Metazoa > Platyhelminthes > Trematoda > Strigeidida > Schistosomatidae > Schistosoma > Schistosoma rodhaini. Next base: position 35,213,013 of record OX104037.1, read on the forward strand.
CCATGAATACCTGTTGGCTTACGAGGTCCTCATTAAGGATCAAATGGCTTTTCAGTTTAGACGTTGGCTGTCAAAGTTTAATAGTTTAGACCTCTGAAATAAGTTAATGAATGTATTTTGTATACTGTTAATACATGAAGAGTTGGTGCATAATGGCATAGAGAATAGAAAGCCACTTTATAATTCTGCACATATTCGCGTTAGATACAACGGACACGAAACTTGCTTACTTAACTACGTAATCCATAGTGAATTATCATTGACCAACGAAGTAATCACTAGAAAATAAGCAGAATCGCTGAAGTGTTTATTACATGACCATTCAAGTATTATGATGTTTAATCTCGAAATGTTTAAACAAAATATTTTATTTACATGCACAAACCAAGCAAACGCCATTACTGCTCAGTCTTAACTTTTTTTGGTGCTCTGAAGAAAGACAATTACATGTAAAGTAGTAACTTACCGATACTGAGCAGTTACCATAGCGTGACCACGTTCGAATGGTTCAAGAGTAACCTGTTCGCGTGGGGTAAATTGTAGTTTTCGTAGTGTATCGACTTCCTTTGCAAACACAACCTCAGGAGCAGCAACTGAGTCAATACATGAAGCTTTGATGGATATAACGGCGTGACCTCCGTTTTTTAAGTAGTATTCGGCGTTGACCCCTACTATTCTAGACTGATCAGGTTGAGCGACATCAGCAAATATACAGTCCACCATACCTAAGACATATTAAAATTTAATTTGTGCATACCAACAAGCATCCTGTATTTGTGAGGATGTCTTGCATCTTCTATTATTGGGACCACATTTGTTCGATGCTTAGCCACATTCAGAAGATCACGTCCCGAACGATGCGAGAATTCTACAGCATAAACTACGCCATCTGCACCGACCACATCAGAAACATGGGAGACAGTAGTTCCGCTAGCTGCTCCCAAATACAAAACACGACTCCCTGGCTTGATATGGATTTGATCAAGCCCGTTGACTATGCCTGCTGCCAATTTCGATCGGAAGGGATTCCACACTCTGTATTCAATTTTACCACCCGCATCATCCTCAACACTGATTCGCTTCTCACCATACACAGACTCACCGACGACAACATTCTTCGTTACCAAGCAGTCTTCTTTGCCTTTGGCAACAAAAATACCTTCATGTCTATGGGGTTCTATCAGTACTTTTTTTCCTCCTCTCATTCCTCCACGTCCACCCCTCCCACGTGGTGTTCCTCTGTTGAACCCCCCACGACCTCGACCACCAAAGTCGCCTCGTCCTCTACCACGTCCACCGAAATCACCTCCACGGCCACCTCTAAACCCGCCTCTCTCGCTAAAACGCCCACCTCTGCCTCCACCTCGGCTGTCATCACCAACGCTTTTCTCACCACCAAAACTATGCCTCTGACCACCTCTACCGCGTCCGCCCCTAAAACCTCCGCCTGATTCTTTATTTTTAGAGTGAGGAATTAAACATTAAACTACAACTTACCTGGTTTCATCAATATGAAGCACGCTGTTGTAGCGTCCCAGTTGAAATATACCCAAGGTCGAGCACATTTCACAAACTCCCGTAGCAAAAAAGTATTTCAATGGCCTTGTGATAATCTTCGTTACATTATTTGCAAGAAGGTATTGCTTTTCTACCATTAAAACTCAACGGTTGATAAAGCACTACGCGACTGTGTTGAGAAGTTCACTTTTGACAGTGCAATCAGAAAAGCGGGAACCTGATTTGATATCTGAAAGTACAGACAATAAATTGATTGAGTTAGTCCTTTCATGTTGTTCTTTTACATTCGTTTCTTTCCTTTAACCATTCATTCAAAGACATATAGCATTTCCACCTACAATAAGAGCATCCAAGTGTTTCAAATGGTTGTGGACTGAATAAAAGAAGCTTTCGCCTAACGGGCTTTCATATCTAGTGGAAGTGGGTCACCGATGCCTCCACGTAGGAACCTAGGTATACTAACGATAAATGAGCAAAATGAATTGGTAAATCATATTGTGATACTATCCTTGGTCCATAAGAACATGTCGAGTTTTCTCATAAACGGCTCCTGGGAGGTCACTTAGCCGACAACGATTTCCAATATTTGGCTACCATTAAGGAGTAGAAGGTATGTCGACATTCCATTCTGCTGTGTTGTGTTGAGACTAGGCTAATAGGGGTTTGAGTGGATCCCCAGAAATGTTTAAAATGCTATAATTTATTAGAAATTCAACTCATAGACGCTTACATTCTAATAAGGTTCAATGATTGAAAGCGCTCTTTATAAGACATGAATTTGAGTTCCCGAACTGGTTTCGTGACTCACCGTTGAATACGTTCTTTTCCTTTGAGAGCGAAGGACGAAATACTCGTTTTCAGTTATTAAATAAACGGACATTAAGAGTCCTGTGTAATTTCTGACGACGGAAGTGCTTTGCCTGTTTCACCGTCACCATGCAATGATTAAAGACTTTCCTACCACTTACGTGAGATAATGAGATCCACTTGTTGACATTAATATGGGAAGTCAGTAGTTAACTGACGAATTACTGTCTCCGTGTTTGTATACTGAAGATACGACCGGTATTGTACTTTTCTCTTAAAATAGTTACCTCTTCTCTTTATGTGACACACTTGATATAATATTGTTAGTTATGCTGAAAATGCCTCATATATTCAAAATGTGACGTCATTCTTGTTTGTAACACCTTTGTTATCAAGTGATACCAACTCAGTCAAATATGATGTCAGGAATGAACGAGTTTGAAGCCATGTAAATCCTTTGATCTAAGCTGTTTAGTAGTTGTAAGGAGTGCAAAGAATGGCACAAACACACGTGATCTAGTGTAGATGCATGACGCAACGCCTTCAGCCAGGATATCTCCAGTGAAGACAACGAGGTCAGTGTCAGTGTTGAAAACTTACATAATTATTCATTCTGAGGATTTATTTATTGATTTATTAGTGACTACCATAAAACCTGATCAGCCAGACGTTTGAACTTGACATGTGTGCCGTTGGTAAACACTTCTGATATTTTCTTACATCCAGCAGCATCTAGTCGTTAAATCGCAATATATGGAGCCAGGGGTTACAGCATAACGATAAAAAATGGACACAAACTATTCCAATTCGTTTTACTTTAAATAGGTTTTTCATATTAACCAATAATCCCAGGAAAAAGAAACTGATCTTTATCGTCGTCGTTGTTATCATTGATGAGTTCATAACATTGGATAACATTCATAGTGATCCCCTCCTTCCTTGTTTTTAATGGTGCTTTGATTATCCTGGATCCAAGAGATTCCCATCCTACAAGTGAATTTCGAGCTTCTGTGGACAGCATTAGAGCAACTCCCTGAGTGTGTGGAGCATTCTCCTCTTCGTGACCGGAGTACAGTAGCATTTCTCCCGTATCTAGCCTTTACTGTCTAGCTTAAGTCCAATGAGTTTCACTGATTCAGAGTACTACCAATTTTTATCTCCTCATTTACGTTGCTATTTGACTGATCTTCCCTGTCTCCCACATTGTCCGGACGTTCCATGTACCTATAAAGAGTGTTGCTCCTGTTGTTAGAAGGGGCATCGGCCTCGTGACTTCCGAAGGATCTCAGCTTTCATAATGAGGCATCATAATTCTTCCTTCAACTGAGAGGGTATGGTTTGAATATTTTTAATTGTGCTTGGGACATGCAGAAGCCCTAGAAAAGCTACAGGTGGATTTAGTAGTGTAGTTCGACAACAGGAAAGGCGTGGTTCGAAATGGCGTGTAACCCCTGCTGAATATCGGTGCCTTGTGTTTTGAAGCTGGGACAGTTTGAATAGATTGATACCTTGGAAAATCGTTCAGGAATTTTTACTAGACAAAGTGTCTGCCACTTCATTTTTTCGCCGCACAAATATGTTGCATATGTGAATGAAACAACCAGATTTAGTCCAGTTGTTGAGACTTTCGGGTGAAATGCTTCTCTGAGTCAACTAAAAAGATCATGAGATTTACGGCCGGTGAACAGAGTGAATTCTCGGCCGTCTACATCATGTTGAAAGAGCCGTACAGCATAATCCATCCATAGGTGTTCCCTACCGAGAACGTCTATGGCGATACTGATGAATGCCTTGACGTGCTTTACTTGTGGAGAATTGTTTTCTGCGTTGTCATATAAAGTGATGGTTTACGGATTTCTAAGATAATGGTCTGTTAAGAGCTTATGACCTGTATGAATTGTGTGAAACTGCTTCACTACGATCATTTCTAGATGATCCAAAATGATCTCATTTTTGCTTTCCCTAGGGTGACTACCTTGGTTGTAAGCAGCATGAAAAAAATCGAGTCAATCAGTACCAATCTGGCATTCCTGAATGATTGTGGTATTGCCATGGTTTTTGAATAATTGGAAGACGAGGTAGGCTTTTATGTCAAGTCACCGATATTCAACAGCTATCTCTTTCAGAGAATCTGTGCAAAGACGATACCAATGGGAAATACTACTGTCGGATAATTCCCGGGTAAATCATATGTTCGAAAAATTTTCGGTCAACTATAGATTTCCAAGAGCCATTATTATTCATAAACATCTTATGGGTACGTACGTTTTGTAAAGAAACCATCTCAGGTTTCTTCAGTAATGCAATAATACACAGGTATCGATAATGTTAACATAACGTCTACCACGTTTGAATAAAAGAAAAGAGAGAAAAAATAACAGTGATAACGGAATAATAATAAATCAGGTTCTTTTTAATTGAGATTATCAACGTGGCTATTCCTAACTTTTGAACAGTCTTTAGTTATTCAAACATTAGTAACTAATTAGGCAGGAGGCTGTGTTCGAATCACGTCAGGCTCACCAGATGTAGATGGTGTCGAGTCACGATTGACGATGATCGCCAGTACAATAAGATTACGTGCCAGATATCGGCTTGCACATTTCGGTAGGCCAAAAACAAGAAGGCTGTTGATGATCCGGATAAGTTATATTTATCACAAGGGGGGTTTTTGTGGAGATTTAGTCCCATAATAGGACGAAACGGCCGTCCAGTGCTTCCAGGTTTTCGATGGTGGTCTAGCCTCAGTTGACTCATGATCTTAACTATAAGTTATATTTGTTGGCGATCTCGCGACAACACCTAGACGTACCAAAGATTACAGGTGAAATAGGGGAGCGTAAGCTCGTTCGTAGAAGTGAAATATACAACGGAAGGAAAAGTGCGTTTGGTACAAGCACAGTAAAACAACCACTGGTACAATTGGTTATAATAATAGTTGTTTCCATTACACCAATCACGTTCTCGTTGTAAAAGTAGGTCAGTACAGCAGTTTTACGTTCTTATTAGCTCCATTCGTTTCATAGAAAAAAGTAACCTTTAACATATCTACCCACTACTCGCATTTCTACGCCTATATTTTTCATGTTTGCTTGTCTTTGTTTCTGTGCACATCCTTTTATTCAGTGTCCTTCTTGTTGTTGTACCGTTCGTTATTTATTTTAAGTTATACAAGTGCTCCTGATGGGTACTATTTTAGGTAGACACATCCGGCCTCTCCTATACACTTCTTTACTCAAACAGCCTATCTGCGTTAATAATTATATATGCACTCGGGTTTCGTCCTAGTATTTGATCCATTTTATTCCGCTATTCACTCACGGGAATTAAGTTAATAAATATGTTCAAACTTTAGCAACCGTTTATCCCATGGTCAGCACGTAAGCTATCATATTGCCCCCCAATGGATTAATAAGGAAACCCGGAAGCTGTTGAAGCGTAGGAAACACTTCTGGGACTTATTCTTGTCAACAGGTCAGGCATCATTTAAGTGCGAATATAAAAAAATCCGGAATATATGTAAAAAGACCATAGCTAAATCCCACACGGCTTACGAACGACAGTTGGCATACGATAGCCGTACCTGTCCGAAGCGACTGTTTTCGTATGTTAAAAGGCGGACGAAAAATAGTGATGGTATCCCCTCATTACTGTTAAGCGAAAATTCAGCTTTATTGGCTGAATCTGATCTAGCGAAAGCGGAGACATTTGCTAACTATTTCAGTGAAGTCTACTCTACGTGTAGTGATACAACTACTTTTCCCGTTGACAATGAGATACCAGCCATAGGACCTTTACACGTGACAGAGGATATTGTTCTTCCTTTGAGAACTAGCCTAAAACCTTGTGAGATACCGGGCCCCGATGGGTTACACCCACGTTTTCTGTCGTCGCTTGCGGACATTATCTCAAGACCACTCACGATGCTCTTCAACATGTCCCCTTCACAGGCTCAACTACCTAGAGACTGGAAAGACGCCATAGTTAGTCCTATATTTAAGGATGGTCAGAGACGGATAGTATCTAACTACCGGCCTGTTAGCCTGACCAGTATAGTAGTTAAGTTACTTGAAAAATTAATTCGGGCTAAGCAACTGAGCCACATAGATTCGTACAATCTGTTAACCCCCGAGCAACATGGGTTTCGTAATAAGCATTCATGCTTGACTAACTTACTCATTGCGAGAGAGGATTGGACAGCTGCCCTAGACAACGGCCAGTCTGTCGACGTGATATTTATAGATTTTAGCAAAGCATTTGATAAGGTTTCACACTTAGGTCTTATGCACAAGCTCTCGAGCTTTGGTATAACAGGTGCTATACAGGAATGGATAGGAAGCTTCTTATGTGACCGCAGACAGAGAGTGAGGGTCAATGGAACTCTATCCGAATGGAAACCGGTCAGAAGTGGTGTACCCCAAGGCAGCATCTCGGGCCCTTTACTTTTCCTTCTGTATATTAATGAACTACCTTTATTACTTAAGTCGTCGACGTTATTGTTTGCGGATGATGTTAAAATCTGGAGAACAATAAGAAATGAGACTGATCGTTGTTATCTGCAAGCAGATTTAGACGAATTAGTTAGGTGGGCTCATGATTGGGGCCTGGAAGTTAATTCCAGGAAGAGCGTGTTCATGCACATCAGAACACGATATTAGTTACCACTATACCATTAATGGTACATCTCTGCCACGCGTTCATACGCATAAAGACTTAGGAGTAATTATAAGTCACGACTTAAAAACTACTACGCACTGCAATGCGGTTGCTTCCAAAGGCTATCGCGCGCTATGGTCGCTTCGCAGAGCATTTAAATGCTTTGACGAAGATATGTTTCGAATTTTATATCCCACCTATGTAAGGCCACACTTAGAATACTGTATCCAAGCGGCTAGCCCTTGTCTGATAAAGGATACTAAATCGCTTGAGCGTGTAGGGACAAAATTAGTAAAGGGTCTTTCCAAACTCCCTTACGATGAGCGTTTAAAACGTCTAAACCTTTCCCCTTATCTTATCGTAGGACGCGAGGTGACCTGATACTGGCATTTCGTATCTTTAATTATGATCTGGGTGTTAATATGTCTTATCTTTTTGCTCCCTCCAGCACTAATAATCTCCGGGGTCATAGGAAGAAGGTTCTGAAACCGCGATCTAATAAACTAAAGGTGGGGTCCCGTTTTTCTCATCGAGTGGTCAATGATTGGAACGCTTTACCAGAACAAGTGGTATCAGCACCATCAGTGAACATTTTCAAAAAGAAGCTAGACCTTCACTGGAAGGAAATCTGTCAGGATTAACACAGGTTCATCAACCTACTCTCCTTATTACGGAAGATGTGTATTTCATGAATAATATCGTGTTGATATTGATGTCAGACAGCGGACGCCTGAAGTAAACGAAACACATGTCCACATGATGACAGGAAGAGTGTAGATAACGCATGTTGACCTGTTTGAACATCTGGGTTACCTGTTTCTGCCATCCAGATATTTCAACAAGCTATCTATTTTTTAGTTTGCTTTAGTACATCAGTATGGCTATTAATCGCATGACCTATTCAGGTGCCCCAATCAGAGATACCGTCGTTGCTAACAATGTACATTGAAAGAATGAACATCATCCCAATGTCGATTCCTAAAATGCTAACATCCAACTAGCGACCACTGAATATTTATCGTCAGGATCGACCAAGAAGTAAGAAACGACAACTTGAAACAAATTATGCTGAGAATTCTGTATTTTTACCAGAAATAAAATATCAAAGCTAATAATAAATAAATGTCGAATTCGAAGCTAGCAAAACAAGCCTTTTGCCTTCAATATAAGGGTTTTGATGGTTTACTTCGACTTGCTATTTGCAGTTATTTTCAAAGGTAATGATACTAAACCTACAGTGTGGTGCATATATGTCTGGTGCCGCCTTGTACCGAAGTTTTTGTGTTCAAATAAAAAGATACATAAATAGTTAGCGAAATGTATAACATGCTGTCCTGGTGTTCCGATATTCACCGTTTAGATTCGTTACTATTAACTCATAGTTTGTTTTATGTACTTGCATAACAACCTATACGTTCGCTTTTATAGTTACGTGGTGGAAAGTTTAGAACTAACGAAAATGATGAAATATGATAGTCTTTGACAAGCACACTTAGTCTACGAATAATAAGACGGTAGAAAAACAATACCGTCATTTGTGAAAAAATGGCTACAATGTCTTACGTATGCCTTCAAATTAGGACCAAGTCAAAAGCAATATATTTATATGATTGGATCTCATAAATGTTTCTACAATCAGTCGTTTGTCATGACCTATCAATGAACGTGTACTATGTATCATAAAGGAAAAAAACCAAGTCAGTTTATATGTGTATTTGAAAAATACGGTAGACGAAAAGAACATAAAATCAAGGAGGAATATGAAAGCCTGGGAACAACTGCAAGAAATCTTTAAAATCTGTACAGCAAACAAAAACTAAAACATGAAGAGAACTTGGTTGATGAAGATACAAAGAAAAGTTAGGACCTAATAATTTGACAAATAACTGGGCACATAAGTAACGGGACGATTAATTCTTGTTAATATTCGTCCGGGGATTTTATAATTGAAACCTGTCTAAAGGTGATTTTAATCCAAGATTTCTCCGTGAAGAAAGTGAAGACAATGTAGAAGATATGAAACCTTGAAAATGACACGTTTTGACGATCACCAAATGACCCATATATTAAATATCTTTAAATATATCATCCAGAAAACCGAATTAAAACCGCAGAACATTCCCTTCACATTTGGATGTGAACATCATGAATGGTCTCGGTAAAGCACTCAAAGGACAACAACGTTTCAATTCAGTGTAATCCTTTAAAACAATTACCTAAACCAAAGAAAAAATCAATGTAGATAGGCTTCAGTTTACATACCAATCAATAAACTAAGAAAAAAGAAATATGGTAAAATGTAAGCACTGGAAGAAAGCAAATAATATCATTCATGTCGTAGGTCATTTAATATCGGCTAAGGGAAAATTGAAAGTAGCGAAAAATTAGTTATTTTGTAACCTATGAGGCTGTGGATAACTTAGACAAATCGAGCAGTTTACCGCACAATTAAATTTTAGAAATCCGGTCAATTTTTTACACAGTGATCCATGTCTCAAAAGCAACGAAACAAGATGATGCCTTGCTCGTATGATTGGGTTTGACACACCAATTTAATTATTCACCTCAAGTTATCTTTACTGACTTGCTTGATTGCCATGACCTAATCGCAAAAATGTTAATACACAGATGATGAAGTCATCTACAAATGAGAAAATCTCACATGTTGGAATACGGTAACCATGCTTTGTGCAACTTGAATTGGGAACGGATAGATTAAATCAATCAACGTTACTATTGGGTGCCATGAATACTCCGCATTTTTAAGAAGTTTGTTGACCAGTATGAGGAATTTAGTTCAAAAACGCACTTGATATTCATATCCACCGAAATATTACTTATGGACGGAAAAAGATTAATTAGCAGTTGACAACTTCGTTTGTTGAACAGTAATGTAAGGTTAATAGACATACGTAGGTGTCATGTTTATGTTTCAGAAATATATATGGTTAAAAGTGACATCTCACCTAGAAAAGGACAAAAATATTGGAAGCCTGAGTATAATGTCAGAAGTGTCATTTGAGTATATAAATGTTACATCCATATAAAATAACTTGCCCTTTTAAAAGAAAACAACAACAATCTAGGTAGCTAATCGGCCAGTAGTCAAACGTTGATTAATAATAGATTCAGGATTATGATATAGAAATCAGATATCTGTTATCATACTAATCACAGAGAAGTTTTTTTCCCCAATTTTATTGATTTTAGATAAATCTGTTATGAACGTTGCGAAATATCGACGAACAGTTATTATGGTAAGTATGCTTTCACTTTACAAGTCTGATAGTAATAGCATAATTACAACAAAAAGATGGGGGTTGCCGGCCAACGAAGACCATTTATAAGCGATCAGGTGTAATAAATCACGAGGTAAAATGTAGGATGAATTAATGCTAGGGGCACTAAAAAAGTTTTCGTGAGAGAAGTTCAACGGGATTGTATGTCTATTTTAGTTATGTAGATCATTTGTTTAGACTACTGAATTGAAATAGAAAATTACGAGACAATGTTGAGATTAAAACATGGGAAAGAAACAATAGTGTATCGAATACAACATCAGATGAAGAAATGAAATGAACATTATGTACTTTCACATTTTAAAAATTCTCTATTCCTTGTACTGGTAATTCTGTGTCACAAATTCAGCGGATAAACATCTGAACTAAGTTGTATTTCATGGATGATTGATCGATTCGTGGGTCAAATTATCCAAATTACAGAAAAGTGTTTACGACATAAGCACAAAAACTTATCGATATTTACTGCAATGAATACTGAAAAATGCCATCTCATTTTATGAAAATAAAACAATGTCAGCATTATATATACATTCATACTGACCTTCTCATCATGATTATTGTATTCTGAATCACAAGAATGCTTTTCATTCGATAATACATGAACCGTTAATTTTCTCCTTGTACATGATGATGGATCCATATGCCTCTAAATTTCATAAAAAATGATCAATAAGTAACGATGAAGTCTCCAGTCGACTATGTTTCAATACAAAATAAATATGTAAACTATTTATAAGGTAATAATAATAATAATAACTGATTAGATGTAAACTATTTATTAATCCCTAAACTATCCAATCTATAAAGTTTATTCAGTTTAAGAATGAGAAACATGATTGCACTGTTTCAAAGAAGATAATTTCAGGAGTGATAGATTATAGTAAGTCCACTTGTTTATGTAAAAATGCTCCTGAAAAGATCCAAGCAAAACTTCAGCATGAAAAACATTTGACATGATCGATCAAGCTGTGAAAAAATTGTACAATTTAGTTGATGAACATTAGCTACAAAAGTTTATTTCAATATATATATATCGAATACGTATATTTCATAAAATCGTTGGTCTAGACAAAAGATCGGAGAAGAGAAGAGAGTAGAGTGAAACGACGTCCAGTGGAGAAGGCGTGTGGGTTAGCCAAGTGTGAATCGATATTTATAGTTAGATAAAAATAAGTTGTATATGTGATGAGTGAGATAAGAAATGAACACACATGTGCATACATAAAAACAGTCCATGTTTCTAAGCAAATCATTAGCAAGGTCAAAATGTGACTCAAGAAGAATGCATAAATTGGTCAGAAGCTAGAATAAACTATGTGGGCTTGACATAGCAACTGACACTACAACCTCTACTGTTCGAACTAGCGACCAGCATCAAAATATCTATTTAAGAAGAAAACAATGTAGAATCGCCTACGTGAATCGATTTATTTTACACATAAACTATAGCTAACTAAATATTGAAATACCGAAATTCGAATACGGAATCTTTAACTAATGGAAATAAATTATTCTATTGTGAAGTCAAGTTATTACGGCACAACAGCAGATTAGGCTGTAGGAGTTTTTAAAATGTTTGTAACTTGAATGTGATACAACTAAGGTCGAGTTATTTCAGTAAGCAGGTGATATGGTTCCTTAAATCATTCTACTGAACAGATTAATTAACAATATTCACAAAGTCAACACGAAGCTGGATATTACACATATAATCTTACGGAGCTACGATTTTGCCATAACATGACTTTTTTCCAAAAGAAAAATAGACAAATGAAACTTATACAACTTTAAATTAAAAGTAGAAAAGATAAGTGTCTTGTTGAGTTACACGTACTTTAAAGAAATCGATAACATCATTCTTTTTAAGCGATTTCAGCACGTCGGCTTCATGTAAATCTTAAAGATAAAGAAAACAAATTATTATTAAATGTAAAATATCTTCAATTGAATAGGACGGTAGAAATTTTTGTTGTTTTTAAACAGTACAACATGTGTTGAAGCTAATCGTTTATCCATATTAAACGTTCATTTCTGAGATTTATTTTGTTGAGTATATGAATATGTCGTTCGCAAAGCATTTACTGAATGGTGTGAATCAGATAACTCTATCGAGATTAAAACTATTCACACAGGGTTCAACAAGATTCAGCGGAAGAGCTAGGATGTAGATAATTGTAGTAAAGACTGAGATTAAAGAAAACAGTCACTCTGAATTCAAATGAAAGTCAATGTTCTGAACATAAGCAATTTGCAAATCAACGCTGAATAGAGGCATCAGTTAACATTGAATCTACATAATCCAACACAAACTGATTACTGAAGGCCTACATATAAATAAGATCAGTAATTATAAGGAATATTTCCGATGAAAATAATCTGTAACATTAAATAAACATTAGTAGATCATTCTTTTAACAGTTAAGTATTAACGCATTAGACTTTGAAAAGCTTGTTTTCATTAACAAATACTTTGGATGATAAGCATTCTAAGCGTTAAATGCTAGAAACAACAACTTTAAAAATATAGCATACACATTTCGAACTTACATAAAATAAGAAACGATGTATTGGAATCGACTTAAATATGAATCTAACAATCATGGGTGATTCATCAGCTCTTTATTTGACAAGCCATAGTGATCTCTTTGATCACTTAAAATATATCTAACAGTTTCAGATATGTAATATATATTCAACATAAATATGTGAAATGCATTTGGTTAGAATTTAGAATTGGTTTGGTGAATAAACTATCAGTTGCAACATCATCACGAATAAAGTTTTCACAATACTTTTAATTTAATGAAAAACAACGTATTAACACTTACCTACTGATTTTTGAGTTATCATCAATTCACAAATTAAACAACCGTAACAGTATCAATAAAATGAACTTACTTCGCTTGAAATTATAATGTCTACAAGCAATTTCAGACCATAAACGCCCAAATCGATCTTGCATACCTTTCGGTTTTTCCAGTAAATGTGTCAAGAGGGATTGTACATGAACATTAAATTCTTCGTCAGACATATCTTCTAACAGTTTCTAAAATACCAATATGTAAGCAAAAGTGAGAAGCATGCATCTACGAGTCTGTATGTAAGTGCAATCGCCCCCGAATGCCCTGGTACGGCCGAGAGTGGGGAGAGTCCACTCTCCCTCTCGAAATGTTCTCACATGGCCAGCGAATATATAGCCTCTGACAGGGAAGTCCTACTCACTGCCTTCTCGTGGCATTACTGTTGTTTACGAAATTGAGAGGACGAAAAGCGAATGTCCGGAGCTTTAACCGGGTTGGTGGATGTGGAGGATCCACCTAGAAGAGTTGGAAAACCCTTATTCTAAACCAATGGTGCACATGGGCTCCAGTATCCTGAAGGAACAAATGGCGTACGAATCAATTGTTGATCACCGGCTACTATGGGACTGCATCTCCTCCACTGCCTTGTGGATCAGATCTTTAGGTTAAAGGCTCCGGGTGTGGGCCCCTAAGAAAACCACCTGTTTCAGTTTGGGCACCTAGGCAGTATCACAGACCTCACACAAATCTCATTCGATTTGTGTGGCGCATATGTATCTGGTGCTTCCTTGTACCAATATTTATGTGTTTAAATAAATAAATAAGTGCAATCTATTATATTGGAGAGGTACACATTGTAAGGAAGCATAAATGATAGAACACAAAAGATCACAATCCATTACGCAAATAGTTTTATGCAAGGAAAACAATCAGTAACACTCACATTTACAGTAAATAGAAATTCTTCGATACATTTATCAATTTTATTAGGATGATACGATGATTGCACTAAAATACGAAAACCTTGTAGTTTGTTGGATCGTCGGAGTCCAGCCTGTACAATATAACCTTAAGTGTGAGCATGAAAATAAAACGCCGATAGAATCGTTAACTATGTGTTGATAAAATATAAGTCAAATCTAAATAAAATTCAACATAAGCTAATATTATCACAAAAATTACAAGGTCTATCTAATAAAACTAAAGTAAAATACAGTCAGTCACAACGTCGAACTTCGTACGTACGTACATCAGTTCGAGTTGCCATACCACATTAGCACAGAGATGCAGTTGTCGATTCAAATCCCATAGTGGTAGAAGTAGTAAGAGTATAAGCAGTAATCGGAAGGATTATGCTTTGAAGATGTTATTGATGGAGTATAATCCAGTGAAATAAATTTGGAAAGAGAAAAAGATAGAGACATGAGGAATTCAGAAGATTAGAAGTTGGCAGAACATAAAGAGTGGATGCACCTTCGCCATGGCAAACGATTTTGAGCCATGTCATTCAAGGTCTCTAACCATCGGTTGCCATCATCTCGCGAATCCCAACCAATTAGTCTACACCTACCAATATGGCTCAGTCCAATTGTCAGTGACTTCGTCGATTTGTGGCACGTTTTGGTCTGGCCACCCCTAGCTTTCTTCCAACCTACTCCTACACCATAAAACATTGCTCGTCGGGGCGGTCGGTGGTTGGGCATACGTAACACGTGTCCCAGCCATCTCAACTGATGAAGTTTCACTACTTCATTAATCGATTTGCCATCCTTACCTAGTACTCGTTCCCTAACAACTGCATTACTTACTCGGTGGTCCTATGATATACGAGCAATGCTTCGAAGACACCTATGATCGAACACTAGTAGCCTACGAATATCCTCTACTCTTACCACCCATTTTTCACTGCCATAAAGTAGGACGGAACGAACTGCTGCACAATAAACCCGTCCTTTGGTTGGTAGACGGATATCTCGCCTACGCCATAAATGACGCAAGTTGGCGAAAGCTAGACGAGCCTTCTGTATCCGTGCTGAGATTTCGTCACACACCAGACCACAAGGGCTGATGAGACTCCCAAGATAAGTGAAGCAGTCAACACGCTCAACTACTTCACTCCCTATCACTAGTTCAGGTGTCGCTGCAACCCAATCCTGAAGTAACATTTTGTACTTTGAGGGAGAGAATTGCATCCCGAGTTTATGTCAGGTGTAGCATTATCTCATACATTTAATTCCTTTTATCTTGAATAGAGTAAGAACAAAGAACTGACTGACTGATTCTGCTTAATTCTTTGTAGCATTATCTACAAAATCAATTTAAATATAATCGTGATCGGTTACACACCAGTCTAATTTAAAAATAAATTGATAAATAATTTAGCTTTCAATTAATACATAAGATGATAATAATTATTATTCTATCATTTACGGGGCACAGATTTTTGCACTTGACAGCGGTACTGCCAAGTTGCTTGAATAGAAACAAGTCAAGTGAGGTCCAAAACCCTAAATTCATGATTAAAAGTTGGAAGCTTTAGGCACTGATACCCCGCCTATTTAGAAGTTGATAGCACATTTTTCTTGTGCTCTATTTTCAACAATACTCACCCAACTGTTGTTCAGTACGTAATTTATTGAAAACAGGCTCGTTAACAATCTGACAAAACAAATTGAGCAATGTATCGTTAAGCGTAGATTGTTCACCACATTGAAGGTAATAGTAAATTGCAGAAGCTGGTTGACCGGAAATATATCGCTGATAAAGAAAACTGGAATCTGAATAGAAAGAGGAAAAACAATCAGAATGAGAATAATCAACAAAATAAATCATGTTTACAATTCAGATAACAAATAACTTTCCTTTTACAGTATTATGAGTAAAGGTTTTGATTACAGTACAAGTCTTGTTATATGACAGCATATGAAGTATGTTATTGAAATCTACAGTGTGACTGTCTAATGGACCAGGTTTCGATTGATTTCTTTGACTAAGAGCCAATTAGTCGTACATATGGCTGAACCTTGCACATATGTGCACCAGTTCAAGCTGACACATTATATCGTCACGAGATGAAATCGTCAAGACAAATACCAGAGAACTTTAAGTAAATTTTCTATCTCTGGTAATAGTAAAGGTCCGGTATAAAGAATATGATTCTGTAGTCTGTACCTAATTACGCAGTCCAGTTTAACATTTATTGACTTTACAAACTGATGCAACATCTTGACTTACTAGCCCCTAGATTTCTTCCAACCGACTCTTAATCGTGGTAGGCGTGTTTAGACATATGTAATACATATCGCAGATATTGCAATAAATGGAGATTCACGACCTCCTTGACCGATTCGGCATCTTCAACTAGTCAGAGATCTACGCCTGACCTTAACACTGCTTACTCAATGGTTCAAACATACACAGGCATTTACGGTTAAATACTAATAACCTATCAAGAAGTGAGAAGTTTAGCAAATTAGGCTATATACAGTTAGCAATTTGACTATTTGCAAACAACACAAATATAGCTAATTAGATAAAATATAAAATCCTCAAATACAACTTTTGGAAGTAAATTATAATAAAAAGAAACTGCAAAAGAGTTAGAATAATAGTCAAAAAAACGTCAGAAACAATCCATAAACCGTATTTCTAGAAAAGTGGTAGACAACGATGATTACCTTCAGGAATTATTACTTCTCGAGAGGTTAAGATGTGAGACAATAAAAGTGGTTTAGAAGTCATCTTCTGTACCAACAAGCCCCGAATCATTTCGTGATAACTTATTGCATCCTATAAAGGGAAAATTGAAACGTCGCTATGACCAGTTAAAAAAGATGATACATTAGTGAAGTATTAAACCAAATTGTTAAAACTATTTTCTTTTTAATATAGAAAATACTTTTAACTTCTATACTCTACAACACTCATTTAAACCAAAACTCTGAAAATTAGCACTATATTACACCCCTCTCCCGAAAAACCTCTTTCAAAACGATCTATAGAGGTCCGTTAGTTACTTAATAAATGGAATTACCCAAAT
Source organism: Schistosoma rodhaini (assembly GCA_944470415.2). Taxonomy (NCBI): domain Eukaryota; kingdom Metazoa; phylum Platyhelminthes; class Trematoda; order Strigeidida; family Schistosomatidae; genus Schistosoma; species Schistosoma rodhaini. Next base: position 35,230,136 of record OX104037.1, read on the forward strand.
GAAATACGCTAAAGTCTCTCAGGATTCTAGAGTTTATGTGTACCATTGGTTTAGAATAAGGGTTTTTCAACTCCCCCAGGTGAATCCTCTATATTCATCAACACCCTTTAAACACCGAACATCCGTTTTCTATCCTCTCACTTCTGTACACAACAGCCCCTGCACTGAGAAGGCGGAGGCTATTAAAGCATGGCCTAATGAGAATTTTGAGAGTGGCAATAGACTCACCTCAACCTTAGACGCATCAGAGCGTTAGAGAAATAGGTAACAAAACACGTTAGTTATAATTTCATTCAAGGTTTAGGCCTTTTCTACAGAAATTACATATTTAATAATCTTTTTAAAACTACCGCTCCTGAAAGTTGTTTCCGAATTTTCACAAGACCCTAAAGGCATTTATGGTTGTGCTCTAAATGTTTTATGTCGAAATTGTAATAAATAATAATATCGAATATCCTAGTTTTATGATCAATGAGGTTGCAGAACACAGCTTTTGAAGAAAAGAATAATAATGATTTGGATTTTATTCGAGGAAAGAGTACTATCTGTGGCAGACACAAACGATATACTCTACAGTATTGTTGTGGTAGCTTAAATCTGATTTCTTTTTGATCTTACGTACTGTCTATCATCGTATGTAATAAATGACTTTATCCGCGTTGGTGAATAACGGAGTTAAATAAGTCAAATACGAGAATGGATTTGAAATACATATATTTTCTACACTCATTGATCTGGCCAGAGAATCAGAGTGATGAGGCGAACAAAAGCGATGCGCATTGGAGATGGCTGGGAAGCCAACTTGCTATGAGCAAGCATTACTCAATATTTATAATCAGACAAAAATGAATGACAGACATATGATGAATAGGATACGAAGGGTACACATATACGCACATTTAAAAATATAGTCAAGCTTAATAAGCGAATAATTAACAAGATCAAAATATGACTAGTGATAGATAGGCGAATTGGCTTGGCCAGTAGCTAGAATAAAGTATATGAACTTAACATATAAACTGATAGTACAGTATGTATAAGTAACGTAATTTGTACTTAACCGGAGCGTTGTAACTGTACCCAAGTGTGAGGCATACTGTAAACAACAAAAATCAATGTACGAACACGTAGCAACCAATCACAAGAGGCTGTGACCTTTGTGTGATGAAAGATGGCTGTGGTTAAACATATTGATAATACCCTGCGGATGCAACTGAGTGATTTCAGACGTTAATAAAAGAAGTCGTGATCGTAATATATATATATATATATATATATATATATATATATATTACTGTATGCTCACCTCTTCAGTGATATTACCGTAGATAAAGCCTTCAATAAAAATGCGTTCATGAAATTGCATGATGAAATTAATCAACCTTTCGTACGTAATTTCTAGGCGGGAAAAGAAGTATTTCCATTATTATACAGAAACAGGGAACAATATTTGGTAGATTTCAGTCGAAGCATAGCGACATAATTACACCACAAGAAAATTATGTTTACATTAAAGATAAAATACTCATTAAAATTTATTTATAGATGATAAAAAGATTTATATATTTAAGTGACAGAATTGAAAATTAAATGTTTGAGGAATAATTAAATACACAATGACCCGACCGTTGCTACTGCCTTGACGTGGTGGTCGAGCTTGCATATCGTGATGAACCAATCGAGCTATACTGGCTGGAACAATCGTTCCTCAAGGTCCTACCATGCCAGACAGGTCCGTTGAAGAGCGGTGAGGCTAAAAACAGCAAACTATAGGTCCGAGGGCGAAGTCATATTGCTGACTGTACAGTAAGGTGTTCCCTTCAGACAACCAGCGTAATAGCAATGCTGCCTTCCCACAAGGAGAGGTGGGGTTATAAAAGGTCGACTCTAAAAATGTACACCTTGCCTTATCCCACGGATATCGGTCACCGGTAGTAATGTCTCGACAAGTTTGGAGCTAAGACAAAAATTACTCACAAAAAGACTGTGTGACCGGCTTCAAACAGTTGTCTCTTGGGCACTGTGGTCACGCTCTCAGGTTACTAAGACTAACTCTAACACAGTTTCCTTTTCAGGTACCTCTAGAAGAACCCTTCCACGATGTAGGAAACCTGGAAGTGATAACCATCCTTATACCTCTAACAGCACTCAAGATATTCTGTTTATTATATACAGAAGTGATAGATTAAAATCATTGTACTGTTATTGGGAACCACAACTAGCCTTACTACATATCCGATATGCACACTATTTGATAGGAATATAAAAACAAGATTCCATAAACAGTTTATATAATTGTATTTGAATTCATTAAATTCATTGATCGAAAACTTTGAATTAGAACTTTGATATTGTTAATTGTAACCAAATTATTTCTATATACACATTTTGTAAACAGAACGTTTATTATTTTTTATTGTAAGCTCATATCTATTATTGACAAAATTATTTAAGGTAGCCGACAATATTCTTCCGTATTAGTCTTTAACAGATTTTCGTTTTCGTATCAACATCCACTTGAAAATGGGAATAGCAGAATCACGTGAGATTCACTGTAGTGAGCGGTAAGCATTAATAATGACGAAATGACTGGTATACATCAATACGATCAGAGGGCTAAGACATAAACGTACATCGAGTGCAGCGTAGGCGATACTATGGATATTGTCGTGATGAAACAATTGACTGGTGAGACCATCTAAACTAATGCAAGTAGTCAAATCGATAGTTTTTTTTAACGGCTTGGGTTTTAATGTTAGAACCAAGGAGAAGCATCAGTAGAGTAACTGAGTGTACCGAAGATATTAAGCAGACAAGACTGCAATTTATAAAAGGAATGTTCATTCAAGATATTTAGGATAAAATAGAAAAAAAATAGGCATAGGGGTAAAAGTTATAAAGTAAGCAGTGACTATTGGTATCTATCCAACGTAGTACTTGGAAGTTGCAAATGTTTAGGCCTCTTAAAAACTATTGGGTTTCCTACTATTTTTTTGTATATGCTTAGTACTACACAGTAGTGGTTGAAGAAGTGTCTAGCACCTAATTTTCATACATTTTTTGTTTTCGCATTATCCATTCCATAAATTTTGCATAATTCAAAAAATATGATTGAAATGATCTGGAGTTTGCATGAGCAATTATGGTTGTCTATACAGATGAAATATTTTGTGTATATGATATTGCTCCAAGATATACTTTTCAGTACCATGAAAGTAATATTGTAAAAATGCTTGAGATCATGCGAATCAAATGAATTAAGACCTTGATTTGACAAATATATACCATAATATAGAAAATATGAATTATCTTAGCGATCATTAGCTCTAACAAGCACTTATATAATTATTCTCAAGTGTATGCTTTTTTATGCTGTTCATTTACACCTTGTAGGTTAATAGTAAAGTATGATAATTTAAATAATTGAACATCGATGTTAAGTTTTAACGTTATTTATGACTAACGGAAGAGATTAAATACACAAAACATTCATGAGGAATATTCACCTTTAAAAGCACGAACAAAATCATCACTGATCCAAGAATGATCTGAAATAAGACTTGTTAAATATGCACCGGATTGTTGATAAGCTGGTTTCATTGTGAAATTGGAAAACTCTCGAGACATATTCTCACGAATACATTCGAAACGGTCAGTTGCTGGTTGATAATTTACAAATTCCGTTGCAATTTCTTCGACAAAACTTTTCAATTTATGCGAATATCCTAAAAATGTTAGCTAACAAACAAACATTTATGAGAATGCAAATCAAATGACAGAAAGAACTAAAATCATGCGCTTACTAGCAATTAATTTTGAAATGTGATCCCCAGAGTTGAAATGAGACCAGTAGAACTCGACTAAATTGCAAGTGAAACAGTTAATAATCAACAGCACTGCATAGCAGAGCAATATTGCGGATTGATTAAAGTCAGATATGTAAACCGACTCAGTGATATACAGGTACAGTGCTCCTCGCAAGGTTCGAAGATCCCGAGTCTGAACCCGGGCAAAGTCATGAATGCGTGCTGCTGAAGAGTCACACACTAGGAAGAAACAGTTGTCAGTAGCTTTTTGGTTAAGACCATTTTGTGATGCAAGCTATAGGAAGTAAACTACGGTTTTTTGTTGATTAGCCCAAATGTTTATATTCCAATCAAATTAGCTTTTGAAGAGACAGATAATAAATATACAAAAACAACATTTATTCAAAGTAATTACATCAAAATCAACTTACCTTGATACCTTCAGCAGTGTGTTTCACATAAACAGTCATTCCAGCGAGCATAGAGGAATATGTTAGTTCATTAATATGATCCTCAAATAAATTTGCGTAAATCAAACAAAGTGATGTATGAAAAGGATCGAAAAATGCAAGTGGACTACAAACAAAATAATTAGAGAGTAATGTTAGGATATTTAATTAAATTTTACAAACATGGTAAACAAACTGTACAAAACATCTCATTGGATTAAAAAATATCAACTTTCAACTACAAGATAAATTTAACTGATATATAACTAACTTCTGGTCTGAGCCATTTTGGTAGATGCTGTTGGGGATGTCAAATCCCCAGAACTTACTTGATAAGTGGCCCAATTTTGTAATTTTATTTTGGAAATTTGAATTTAGCTGTTTTCGCGCCAAAACGTGCTCTTATTACCTTCACATCATATTTCCCACTTGTAACTATCTTAAACGCTATTGGTCCATTGTTTCTTTGTGTGTGCTAATTATTAACGATGCCCAAGGACATTTCGTTACTGTATAAATACGCTTGACTTTTTCCTTATTTGATTACTGTGCTTCTGGCTGCTACGGAATATAACTTCCCCGCTCCAACTTGGACTTCTTACTCAAGTTAGCTGGGTCTGGGTCGCGTCAGCATAGCTAGTTATCGGTCTCTGGTCACGTGTCTTTGTTCCGTTCGCTACTAGTGAATTCTTAGCGCTTCAGATATATCAGATGCAAACTACTTTGTTGGGATCTGTGCGACTATCGTAACCGACGGTTGGAGGCTCTGAGTGAAATGGCTCGGAATCTATCACAATTGTGTAGATATATACTCCTTATTTTCTCTTAAAGTGTGAAATTAAAATTGCTTTATATCTTTCGTTTTTCCAACTAATTCTTTCTTCCTGGACTAAATCTTTATACATAATCTTTCTTTTATACATTACTACTAATGCAATGACTACTTTTATGAATTTGGTGACTATCTGGTTGTGCTAATGAGGTGTGGCAACTTGTGCCGATGCATAGATGTGCTTGGTCCCACCTTGTAGCTGAGTGACTGACTGATATATCGAGTATATATCAGTGTACACGGGTTTGAGATGAATCATTCCTATGGCCTCTAGTGATTTAAGCCTACTGTCTGGATCGATGTGCAGTTATAATATTCGACTAAGTACTAAGCTACCACCCCATCAGAATGAAAATAAACTTCTAATGACTAAATAAGTAGAGCGGTGGATCAGTTAATTATAAGTTCGATAAAATCCCAGATTTAAATACCGCTTCATTCACTTCAATTTGAGCAATCGAATGGTATTACTACCACTCAAACTCAGTGTCCCTCAAAGATAGGTACAAGAATCTGTACCTAACAAATGGCATAATAATGAGCCAGTTAATGCCGTGTTAGCAAAGAAATAGCATCCAATTATCCAGTATAATAATCACTACTGTTTATAAATACAATTGAGAGAGAGAAACGAACCTGATAATATGAAATGTGATAAAACCTTTGGGAAGATTGAATTCTCTATCTTGAAAATACCAAATACGAGACATATCTGTTTCGATTAATAATTCCGGTATTTCAGCATTTGTGGGGTATTTGTTTTGCACCAAATCAAATTCAGTAGCAATGAATGGATTTGGCTCAGGGAATCTTAATTCAGGATTAGTAGAACTATTTCGCCATACCTATCGCAAAGAAACAAATAATCAGGAACAAAAAAACTCAAAAAAAAAAACAGAACGAGAAGTGCTGCAGTAAACACATAACTATATAAACAACTCATATCAATATCTTTTAATTTTCACAACGTGAAATTAATAGAGAAGTGATAGCTTTACACATGGATATCAATCAGTTTAATGAAAGAGCCAATCTGTGACACATTTAAACAATGACGGCTAATATTTTCTGCACAAATGACAATACTGATGCTTCTAAAATTTTTAATTGCCTATATATAGCTAGTTACAATTGAAAACAAAACGGTCTAAAAAGTAAAATACTTCTTAAACTTTAACCTAAAAATCACCCAAAGTAGTGAATTAAGTAGTATACTAAGTTTGTTATATTATAAACACTCTTAAACACCCCTAACCACAGAGACTACATAAAAACCGAAGTTCATATGTTTCTGGAAAAAACCCCAGATAAGAACACTATATTTGATAATTACAGTTAATTGAAACGGAAGTATACATATGGATCTAGAAAAAGTATAGTTGGATCTATCGATGATGAATCTGACGAGTAAACTTTAAACTGTAGACGAAAATTAGAGATGGAGTCTTGCACATCATGCAAAAAATTAAAGGCCTTTTCCAAGGGTTGTAGTGAATTTTGTATCTATTCTAAACTTTTACATACATGATTTTTTGGAGTTCATGTATATTATAGATAATAGCTATTCACGAATGAGTACTAATCAACTATTTCGATAATGCTAACTCCTAAAAAAACTGAAGCAGATGGTATTTAAGGAAGAACACGTAGGATTTTAATGGACAAATATCAACGTCTTGAAATTAAACTCCGTTGACGTTTGGTCTGGAAAGAAATAAACTGGCCTGTCAACCAACTACTAACCCTGTAAGAGCTGACAAAGAAAAAGATTGCGATAAGTTGCCACAGTTCACATTAACATTATCGAGAGAGAAAAAAAATTAACAAGGAGGAAAGTAGACAAGCAGGGATAAAAACGGCAAATGCACTGAAAGTGCAAATACATTTAGAATACAATGAATAAAATAGCAAATAAAAATAAAGAATGACATTAAATACGACTTTTAAAAAGTTGATTTAACTGTGAAGCTAAAAGATCTGGATCTGTGTTACCTAGGTTCTCCAAATATAGATTATGATACGTAGACTAATTCAAACCAAGAAGTCTGGAGTCCAAAACACGTGTCAAACTAGAAGTCCGTGGCTTTATGAAATGATACCATATGTTGGTTTGATTGTATCCAGACTTCTTCTATCACACTCATATGCTAGATAGCATCTTATGCTAAAGTACGCGACCGCATGACCAAGGTTCTAAAACTACTTCTTGCTGAACAACCGATGGATATTTTAAATCAGAATTCGAATGACTACAGAATTTTAAACAATCAAACACATTTCTAGTTTCAACCGAAAAACCATTAGAAAACTGAAATGCACGTATACATACTTATCAGTCTTAAATAAGAACCCACGGCTTCGCATTATCAAACAAAGTTTAAACAACGATATTTAATTAGAATAAGATTTTTGATTAAAACAATTTCTAAGAAGATTAACTTACTGACAAGGCATTTTCAGGAATATCAATAGCAAGGTATTTAGTGTGACACCAGGGTTCTTCCTCGACACATTTGTCTGTAAACGTTTTACTGACTAGAAAGACACTATATAATAAAGACAACATTACATAAAAGGAGTTGGAAGATATTTCGAACTTATCGTTTACAAAACAATCGCATATATATATATATATATATATATATATCTTTTGCTCCTTCCAAAAACTATTCTAACATAGTGCGTCGAGACATGGGCACTACTCTACTAATCATAGAACTTAATTCATGCTACTGAAACACGACTGCAAACCTTTAGCAGTATTTGTCACAATGTGACGATTAGAAAAAACATGAGACAAACCTTAAACTGCATACTGGGAAGCCCTGTATTCCCTTTACTTACACTACGCTCCTTGGGGAAGCACTGTGATTATGTGATAGTAATATTTGTGCCATTTGTCGAATCTGATGCCTCAAATTCCCTGTTGCGCTCAAGAGTGGGGAGAATCAGCTCTCCTCGAAATGCTCTCACATGGCCACGTGCATACAACCACTGCCAAGGATGTCCTACTCACTGCCTTGTCGCATCACGGGTGTTTTTCACGAAATTGAGAGGATAAAAAGCCATTGTCCGGTCCTTTAACCATGTTGATGGACACGGAGGATCCACCCAGAGTAGTTGGAAAACCCTGATTCCGAACTACTAGTGCACATGGGCTCCAGTACCCTGAGGGAACAAATGGTGCATGAACCCACTGTTGATGACCGGCTACCATGGTATTGCATCTCCCGACGTTGCTCCACTGCCTAGTGGATAAGACCTTCAGGTCAAAGATTCTGGGTGTGATCCCCTAAGAAAACTAGTTGTTTCGGTCTGCGCACTCGGGCAGTATCATTGCCCTCAAACAATTGTGGGGCGCATATGTATTTGGTGCCACCTTGTACCAATATTTATGTCTTCAGATGAATAAATAAATAAGATATCAAGATTCCCGAAATTCAGAACATATCATACTTTACAAAGAATATAAAGTATAAAATGTAGTTATAAATATTGCAAAATAATTGAATGAATAAGAATCATGTCACCGAGAAAAATTATACAAAATCAAAATCTGTTAAATGCTAGTATTTCTTATTAATTCTGACTATTCGTATTGTCTGAAGAAATTTGTATCAAGTGAAGAAACAGAAGCACCACATTACAATGAATAAGCTACACTTTTATTGTGAGATAGCAAAACATGAGAAACCATATATTAAAACCTACAAATATCATGAACTAACATGGTACTGCAAATCAAAAACATTAAAAAAAACAAATATCACATACCGGCTATTATCAGGTGTTAAACAACTTAAGATTTTTCTAATTAAATCAGGATCGTAGACAGTTGCCAGGAAAGAACCGGTTAGAACATCTTGCATTTCATAAAGCTAGAAAAAATATTTTGAAAAGGTAAACAGTGAGGTATGTTTGTTTATCTAATTCAAGTGAAAAATACAATAGATTTTTTGGACTTATTTCTAATTCTACACATTATAAGAGGACAATGATGACCCGTTTTTTGGTGAACCTACATAGTGTTCATACCAGTGTCAAATCAAAAGCCAAGTGTGAAAAGGTGAGGGAAACTGTATGAGAAAAAATTCGCAGATGGATGTAAGAAAGAAACCAGTTACCACTCAATTGTGGGACGAAATGAAATTGAAGGCTAATGTTAGATGTAGTAAGAGAAAAGAAAAACGCGACCCGTTTACCGAATTCGAATTTGTGTACTCGACTTTGAGCTATACATGTGCTTATGAGGGACGGCGCTCGTGATACTACTTGGTTTTCCAAACCGTAGTTGGGGCAGGACAAAGTGGTTGAAAGTAGAATGTCTTGACTGCCAAACAATAGCTCATAGTCACACTATTCAACTGATGAAAGTAGGTGAAGTAAGGTAACAAATTATTGCCTACCAGCTGGAAATTAATTAATTAAATTACCGATCTGCAGCTTTACAGTATATATATATATATATATAAATATATTAGAAAAGTGTGCTAACTAGTGCTGGGAACGACGAATTCGAAAATATTACACTCATAAAAAAATCAGATTTAGAATTCAGCAACTGATATGAAGCCGACTTTGTTTACCAACTTCTAATGTATTTATATATGTACCGATCTATTTAGTATGTAGTTATTTTACTAATTAATGCATTATGATTTGTATTCTGTTCGTACAATTACCATCATTTTGGTAGACATATGGGTGATTAACTTTCGTTTTTGCTTCGAAATACACATACACCTCTGTCCAAGTCATGTTTTGATTTTGAGACAGATAGAGTGATGTTAAAAGTCCGATCCGTAGAAGACATGATAACTTGACATAAAAAGAATAGGAAAAAAATGAAAAAAGTATGTGAATATAGTGAACAGTTCACAAGACTATAATTTGAAAAAGAAAGTATCTGCTCACTAAGAACATAAATTGTAATGTCAAGATATTTTACACATGAAGTATTTAATATCTGTGTATCTATTTATCTGAATTCTGACGATCATATCGTCAACCTTTGCAATCATCATATTACCTTTAATTGGAAATACAATAAATGACATTTCCAACTCTAATTACTTAATTGTCACTGACTATCTTTCAAACTCTGCCCTGGGAGTAGGAGGAATAATTATGACGTCTCATGATGAAAGCTGAGTTCCTTCGGAAGTCATGAGGTCGATGCACCTTCTTACAACCAGAGCGACAATTTTTATAGGTACATAGAATGTCCGAACAATGTGAGACCGGAAGAGTCTTCCAAATTGCTGCGGAAATGAGGAAATACAAGAGAGCATTACAATGAACGTCATCCAATGCTATGCGCCTACCAATGACTACGATGAAGAAGCTAAAGACCAATTCTACGATAGGCTGCAGTCAATCTTCGAGAAGTGCCCAACCAAAGACCTGACCATTCTGATGGGAGATTTCAATGCCAAGGTTGGAATGAACAACACTGGATACGAAGACGTCATGGGACAACATGGACTGGGAGGAAGGAACGAAAATGGTGAGAGATTTGCAAACCTATGTACCTTCAATAAACTGGTCATAGGTGGCACCATATTCCCACACAAAAACATACACAAAGCCACTTGGATTTCACCGGATCACACTACACAGAATCAAATCGACCATGTCTGCATCAACAAAAAGTTCAGGAGGACGATGGAGGATGTGAGAACCAGGAGAGGAGCTGATATAGCATCCGATCACCATTTGCTGGTCGCCAAGATGAAACTAAAACTCAAGAAGCACTGGACAATGGCGCGGACAACATCACAAAAGTTTAACACGGCCTTTCTTCGAGATGCTGACAAACTCAACAAATTCAACATAGCCCTCAGCAACAGGTTCCAGGCCTTTCATGATCTACTCAATAGAGAGGGAACGACCATGGAGAGCAACTGGAAAGGGATATAAGAGGCAATCACTTCAACATGTCAAGAGGTTCTGGGCCAAAAGAAGCGCCATCACAAGGAATGGATCACTGTTCGTACACTGGATAAAATTGAAGCAAGGAGGAACAAGAAGGCAGCAATCAACACCAGCCGAACCAGAGCGGAAAAAGCCAAGGCACAAGCCGAATACACAGAGGTAAACAAGCAAGTGAAGAGGAGCATCAGAACCGACAAACGTAAATATGTTGAAGATTTAGCGATGACAGCGGAAAAGGCTGCAAGAGAGGGAAACATGAGACAATTGTATGATACAACAAAGAAACTTGCTGGAAATTACCGTAAGTCAGAAAGACCAGTGAAAAGCAAGGAAGGCAAAGTAATCACCGACATTGAAAAACAACGAAACAGGTGGGTAGAACACTTCAAAGAACTCTTGAATCGACCAGCTCCAGTGCACCCACCCAACATCGAAGCAGCACCCACAGACCTCCCAATCGATGTTGGCCCACCAACAATTGAAGAGATCAGCATGGCCATTAGACAAGTCAAGAGTGGCAAAGCAGCGGGACCAGACAACATCCCGGCAGAGGCACTGAAGGCAAATGTAGCAGAAACTGCCAAGATACTACGCATCCTTTTCAGTAAGATTTGGGATGAAGAACAAGTACCAACAGACTGGAAAAAAGGACTTCTGATCAAGATACCAAAGAAAGGCGACCTCAGCAAGTGCGACAACTACAGGGGCATCACTCTTCTCTCAATACCAGGAAATGTCTTTGTTATGCTTGAAACTAAATCGATTCCGCGGTAACGAACGAAAGCCAATGATACAATGACACGATAAGCTATTCTAATCGGTTGTCCCAGGCCCCGCTAACTAGATGAAGAAGTCCAAGGCAAGTAGGGGAATATATATGTATTCCGTAAGCAGCCGAGTACAAGCAATCAAATAAGGGGAAAAGTCAAGCGCATTTATACAGTAACAAATTGTCCTTGAGCATCACTAGTAAATAGCACACATAAAGAAACAATGGACCAATAGCGGTTAAGATAGTTTACAGGTGGGAAATATGACGTGAAGGTAAAAAGAGCGCTTTTGGCGCGAAAACAGCTAAATCCAAATTTTCAAAATAAAACTACAAGATTAAGCCATTTACCAAGTAAGTTCTGGGGATTTGACATCCCCAACAGTCTTCAAACGAGTATTGTTAAACAGGAAGAAGGATTCCGTGGACGCCCAACTTCGAGATCAACAAGCTGGATTTCGTAAGGATAGATCGTGCAAAGATCAAATCGCAACTCTGCGGATCATTGTGGAACAATCAATCGAATGGAATTCATCACTCTACATCAACTTCATCGACTACGAGAAGGCATTTGATAGCGTAGACAGGAAGACACTATGGAAGCTTCTTCGACACTACGGTATGCCTGAGAAGATAGTAAATATCATACGGAACTCCTATGATGGACTAAACTGCCAAATCGCCCACGGAGGACAACTCACCGACTCGTTTCAAGTAAAGACCGATGTTAGGCAAGGTTGCTTACTCTCATCCGTTCTCATTCTCCTGGTGATCGACTGGATCATGAAGACGTCAACATCTGTAGGAAAGCACGGGATACAATGGACAGGCAGGATGCAGCTTGACGATTTAGACTTCGCGGATGATCTGGCTCTTCTATCACAAACGCAACAACAAATGCAGGAGAAAACGACCAGTGTAGCAGCAGTCTCAGCAGCAGTAGGTCTCAATATAAACAAAGAGAAAAGCAAGACTCTTCGATACAATATAATATGCACCAATCAAATTACACTTTTCGGAGAAGCTTTGGAGTATGTGGAAACCTTTACATATCTGGGCAGCATCATTGATGAACACGGTGGATCAGATGCAGATATGAGGGCGTGGATCGGCAAAGCAAGAGCAGCATACCTACAACTGAAAAGCATCTGGAGTTCAAAACAATTGTCAACCAACACCAAGGTTAGAATTTTCAACACAAATGTCAAGACAGTTCTACTGTATGGGGCGGAGACGTGGAGAACTACGAAAGCCATTATCCAGAAGATACAAGTGTTCATCAACAGCTGTCTACGCAAGATACTTCGGATCCGATGGCCAGACACTATCAGCAATAAGTTACTGTAGGAGACAACAAACCAGATTTTAGCGGAGGAAGAAATCAGGAAGAAGCGCTGGAAGTGGATTGGGCACACCTTGAGGAAATCAGCTAATTGCGTCACAAGACAAGCCCTCACATGGAATCCTGAAGGTCAACGGAGAAGAGGAAGACCAAAGAACACATTACGCCGAGAAATAGAGACAGACATGAGAAGAATGAACAAGAACTGGATAGAAGTAAAAAAGAAGGCCCAGGACAGAGTGGGTTGGAGAAAGCTGGTCGGCGGCCTATGCTCCATTGGGAGTAACAGGCGTAAGTAAGTAATCCAACTATTCGAAAAACTTCAGGGTAAGAAATTCGAAACAAATGATAAACCTGAAGCTAACCACTTACTCGAAGCCATATACAAGTTTATTTTAGGCTTAAATTAAAAATAAGATGAATGAGAATAATTTAATAATAACTTATTAATCCTTTAGACTAAAAGTTATGGAACTTTCGTTAGTAAACACGACTCATTTAGTTAAAACATTGGCAGATAGAAAAGTAATAGCTTAATAACCACAGTAATGAGTGTTAACTGCTTGATATCAGAATAGCTACCAGGTTTTGGAAAGAGGTTATTACAGATATTAAAGATTGATTTTATGGATAAAACACTTTATACATTTAAAAATGTCTTATCAAAACTATAGTCATGTTTAATTGTTCTTTCCAGGACAAACTAGTTCTTCCGAAAAAATGTGAGAAGTAGATCGGTATTAAGTGTTAGTGTTGTATGTAGCTAACAGAACTGAAAGAGAAAATAGTGAGAAAATAAAATGTCTCGACTGTTCGTATAAACCCACTTTTTTGATTACTATAAATGAATGGACTGATACATGGCCAGTATGATTGGAGTTTGAAGTGAGAGAAACAAAAATGAATAGAGCAAAACGTGAATACCTACAATGAAGTGCGGCTGTTCAAGGTATCCCATTTCACAGCATTGCAGAAGAAATAAATTAGCTTAAAATGTGGGAATTAGGACAATAAAATGTATAGGATAAACAGCATAAATAAAAACAAGAGGCAGTAAGTTATTTAACATTTTGAGGAATGAACTCATGAAAACCATTGTGAGCACAACCTAGTCTCTAATATGCCTAGAACTCATTCAACATGTTCTAATAGCTAGTAACTAAATAAGGAAAGAACTTAATAAGAATTTTGCAGTTTCTTTAACTATGAACACTACTCTGAAGTATAGATAGATACCGGTTATTATGTTGCACCATCCACCACAGACAGAAGTAAAACATGAAATAGAGAGAACCACTGAACAACATATTCCTTCTTTATTAACATAACTGGAATATCAAAAACTCCACGAGAGTTCTAAAAGAATAATAAAAAAATATAAACATCGACTGAATTCTCGATTATTGTCAAAAAATTTTGAGTTAAAATATTCAATTTCATGTAGGAACAATTGAAAGGTTTTACAAGGTCATATGTGCTGAATTTTTACAAGTTGCTTACCAATAGATTACTGGCCAATCCAGTCACATATTCATAAGGCCGTTCTTTGTCTTTAAATCGAAAGTTTAATTGACATAAAGCCTATAAATAGAAGCACATTGAACAGAAAAGAATCCATTGATTAAATCATATTGATTTATTTACATACATGGTTAACGTAAAAGAAAAACGTTGCCCTAAACAACTGCTTTTTTTTTAAGTCCGGATATAAGTGAGTGATCATTATTAGAGACAAGTGGTAAGATAAAGTATAACATTAAACAGTAGTACTGTACATATAATGATCACAATCCAAGATAAAAGATGGTACATTTGATAGGATTTGCAGCACAGAAAAATTTCTAATACCTCTTTAAACAACGATACGACACTCAGACCCGACCACTTAAAAACACAAATCTCCCAAGGAAAATTTATTTGGTTAGACGCCAAAAGATTAGTTAATAGTCAAATAAATTTAATTATATTCCGGCTTATTAAAGTGATAAGTCACAGGAATAATAACATTGAACAACTATAACCCCGGGGAGAACTAACATCTACAACAATTTGTGTATTTCAAAGCTGGGGAATTATGACAAATAATAGAGATCAGACTGTTGTAAAAGTCTCAAGAATAATTATAAACTTTGATTTTGTCAAAATAAAATCAACAACCTAACATCTAATTAATGCATTGAGTAGAAATTGTAGAAACCTATCGCATAACCTCTTCATCAGAAGCAAACACATATCCCAATTATACTATTATAGTTCAAAATAATATTTATTTATTTAGCCACATCACCATTGGTACAAGGAGGCACCAAATACATATGCACCACATAAGTCACTCGATTTGCGTGAGGGCCGGCACACTGCTCGAGTGAGCAGACCGAAAAAAAATTGGTTACCGTTGGGAGTCACACCCGGAGTCTTTGATCTGAAGGTCTTATCCACAAGGCAGTAGAGCAACATCAGGAAATACAGTCCCATGGTAGCCGGTGACCAACAATGGGTTCATGCACCTTTGTCCCCTCAGGGTACTGGAGCCCATGTGCACCAGTGGTTCGGAATCAGGGTTTTCCAACTACTCTAGGTGGATCCTCCGTGTCCATCAACATGGTTAAAGGACCGGACAATGGCTTTTTATCCTCTCAATTTCGTGAAAAACACCCGTGATGCGACAAGGCAGTGAGTAGGACATCCTTGGCAGTGGTTGTATGCACGTGGCCATGTGAGAGCATTTCGAGAAGGAGAACTGACTCGCCGCTCTCGGCCGCACCAGGGCATTTATATATACATATATATAACCATTGTTTTTACAAATAATTTATCTCTTTTCAATTTTTTATTATGTGATGTGGAAACTGAACTGTATCTCTTCTAGAGTTACTGCAGGTCCAAAGCCCGGGTAAAGAAGGAGGGTTGGGCACGGGGTTAGCGACCCCATCCCGTAGAAGACTAACTCGCAAAATAAACGCTGGCCAAAAAACATAATGCTAACAGTTTAAACTCTGCCTTGGGAGTTGCAGGAATAATCATGACGCATTATGAAAGCCGAGATGCTCTTTCTAACAACCAGATCAACAATTTTTATACGTACATGGAATGTCAGAACAATGTGGGAGACCGGGAAGATCAGTCGAATTGCTACGGAAATGAGCAGATACAAATTGGTAGTACTCTGAATCAGGGAAACCCAATGGACCCAAGCTGGACAACAAAGGCTAGATACGGGAGAGATGCTACTGTACTCCGGTCACGAAGAGGAAAATGCTCCACATACTCAGGGAGTTGCTCTAATGCTGTCCACAGATGCACGAAATGCACTTGCAGGATGGGAATCTCATGGATCCAGGATAATCAAAGCATCATTAAAAACAAAGGAGGAGGGAATCACAATGAACTTTATCCAATGTTATACCCATCAATGATAACAACGACGACGATAAAGATCAGTTCTACTTGAGGCTGCAATCAATCATAGCTAAGTGACCAAGAAAGGACCTCACCATCCTGATGGGAGATATAAACGCCAGAGTCGGAGTGAACAACACAGGATATGAAAATATCATTGGATGACACGAAGTAACTTGGAGAGAGAAACGAAAATGAGAGATTTGCATTCAACAAATTGGTTGTTGGCGGCACAATATTTCCACACAAACGTGTACACAAAGCAACATGGATCTCACGGGACCACACCACAGAGAACCAGATAGATCACATTTGTATCAATAAAAAATTCAGAAGGACAATGGAAGATGTGAGAACCAGGAGAGGAGCTGATATGGCTTCAGATCAACACCAAGTGGTGGTCGCCAAGATGAAACTGAAGCTAAAGAAACACTGGACAACTGGGAAAACAGCAGTACGAAGGTTCAATACAGCCGTCCTTCAAGATACTAACAAACTTAACCAATTCAAGATCATTCTCAATAGGTTCCAAGCCTTAAAGGATCTATAGAAAGAAGAAACTACGATGGAGGACAACTGGAAAGGGATCAAAGAAGCACTAACTTCAATGTGTCAGGAGGTTCTGGGACCTAAGAAGCATCATCATAAGGGATGGATCTCTATGGGAACCCTGAACAAGATTCAAGAAAGGAAGAACAAGAAGACAGCAATTAAAAAGAGGCGAACACGAGCAGAAGAAGTCAAGGCACAAGCAGACTACGCAGAAGCAAACAAGGAAGTGAAGAAACCATTCAGGCCGACAAGCAGAAATACATGGGAGAACTGGCAACGACGACGGAAAAAGCTGCAAGAGAAGGGAATATGAAACAACTATATGATACAAAGGAGAAAATAGCAGGGAGATATAGCAAACGGTCGTGCACAGACCAAATTGAGACACTACGGATCATCGTGGAACAATCAGTTGAGTGGAACTCGTCACTACATCAACTTCATTGACTACGATAAGGCGTTTGACAGTGTGGACAGGAGAACATTATAGAAACTTTGACACTATGGAGTTCCTAAGAAGATTGTGAACATTATCCAGAACTCATACGATGGACTACAGCACAAAGTCGTGCATGGAGGACAGCTGACAGATGCATTTCCAGTAAGGACCGGAGTAAGACAAGGCTGTCTACTCTCCCCCTTCGTCTTTCTTCTGGTGATTGACTGGATTATGAAAACCTCGACATCTGAAGGGAAATACGGAATACAATGGACAGCTCGGAATCAATTAGACGATTTGACCTTCGCAGATGATCTAGCCCTCCTATCTCATACACACAAACAAATATAAAGGAAGACAGAAAATGTTGCAGCAGCCTCTGCATGAATAGGCTCAACATACACAAAGGAAAAAGCAAGATTCTCAAATATAACACGGAGAACACCAACCCAATCACATTTAATGGAGAAACTGTGAAATTTTTCACGTACCTAGGAAGCATCATCGATGAACAAGGAGGATCTGATGCAGACGTAAATGAAGGTGATGATTTTCAAAGCAAAGGCCGCATCCCCACAGTTGGAGAACATATGGAACTCAAAACAACTGTCAACCAATACCAAAGTGAGAATCTCCAATACTAGCGTCAAGACAGTTAGTCCTACTGTATGGAGCTGAAACTTGGAGAACTACTACGACCATCATCAAGAAGGTACAAGTACTTATAAATAGTTGTCTACGCAAGATACTCAACATCCATTGGCCGGACACCATCAACAACAGCCTTCTGTGGGAGAGGACAAACCGGCTTCCGGCTGAAGAGGAAATTAAGAAAAGACGTTGTAAGTGGAAAGACATACATTGAGAAAATCACCAAACTGGATCACGAGGAAAGCCCTAACTTGGAATCCTGAATGGAAGCGGAAAAAAAGAAGGTCAAAAAACACATTACGTCGGAAAACAGAAACAGATATGAAAAGGATGAATAACAACTGGAAAGGATTTTTCAGGACAGGGTTGGATGAAGAGTGCTGGCGTGCGGCCTATGCTTCTCCACGAGGGGTAACAGGCGTAAGTAGTAGATGTGGAAAGTGAAACAAACAAATGACTCTGTTAATGTACATAACCGATCGACACAATAAAACAGTTAATTTTCATTCAACAAACAGTAATGCAGCATAACCATTTCAACAAAATAAGCTTCCTCAGTCAAAGTACGAAATGGTCAAAGAAAAAGAAAAATCCTACCTGTTCTTCATCAAAAATCCATTTCTGTGGTTCATCAGAGCGAAGCATATTAATGTATTGATATATATTTGTCATAATTTCATTCGTTTTTTCTAGACAAGAAAATTGAAGAAAATAAATTAAATGACATTCTAGTCCATATATCATCGCTGAAACATCCCCATTCTTTCTTATGACAGCATGGGATTTTTCCGCTGTTTATTTAGACCATAAACTTAGCTAACACACATATAGTCAATCATGATAACAGCTGAAGATAAGAAATATAACTGATAATTAACCCACCTAGTCCTTTCAAAGTTAAATCAATAGACAAAATTAGAGAACAGATTCCAGCTGCTGGCCTACTAACTCCGCATGCTAATCGATTAGCCCAGCCTGCATTTTTGAATAAACTCAGTAAACTTCCACGGCTTTCATGACCAAGTAAATGAGTCACATAACTAGGGGCCTGTAAACAGTTGGATCGAAAAAAAAACAAAGTAATTAATTCGTTAAGACGAATATAGCAGTTTGCTAAGCTTATTCAAGTTGAAGAGTTTATGTAAATAAACGATATGCCACCTGAAAACTACTGGAAAAAAGGAGAAGCCTAAAATGAGGCGTTTTATTCTAGCCTAAGCTTTAACACAAAACATAATTAAACTCTAAACAAAAATAGACACACGATAATTATTTGTCTTGAGTTATTCCTTACTCGGTCTCGGTCAATAACAAAAATGATCCCCATGAATAAAGATGCTAAGCAATATGCAAAATTTCGATTGTTAGCACATTTACAAACCTCAAAAACGTGTTAAAGACTAATCAGCTCGCTGAATATGTCTAATGTATTAACTACAAAACATTTTAAAAAATGACTAAGCAGAATTGAGAGACATTAAAACAACGTCCCAATATACGATGTAATGGTTATAAATGGTAATGGCAATAAATGTAAAACATTTTGAATACCACTTATTTCAGCATTTAACGCACATCTTCTACCACATCAAAAACATTTATCAGTAGAAAATACAAATGTTTAAACTATTGTTGCAAATCATTCCCCATTATAAGTAAACGTAAAAACGGATCCACACACGTCAACATTTGGAAACAATATGGTGAAAAAATACAACGAACAATGAATCTGCATTTGTGTATAACTGATCAATCCAGTTCAAAACAATAATTTACTTGAGCTGTATAGTCTGGAATATAGTCAGGAATAGGCCACATTATATTCATTTGATGAATATCGTTCAGTGGGACGACATATACCATTTTCTGTGATAAAATCAAAATCAAATTGTACATTTATTCTACCTTAAAACTCTAATTTAAGAGATTAAAAATCATTAACATTTTGATGAACATTACATACTTCAAGAAAAATAAATTATTGGTCTTATTCACAGATTACAATCTCAGTGACAGTACAACACCAACTACCCAGGTGGATAATTTAGCAATCCATATTCTAACACACAAATTCTAATTCTTTTATTCAAAATGTACAACTTTATTTCTGAACAGGACAATAACTCAAATGTGATTGGCATTACTCAATCATTTTATACTTACTAATCAATGGAAATGTCTAGCAGTATTGGACTGTACGGACGCTTCTGACAACAATGAAGCCTCTCATACAAGTTTGACATCACAAAAGGTTTACATTCACACGAGACATTCTACAAACTAGAAACTTATCAATAACCAAAAAACTAATAACAATCAATGTGCTCACATTGACAAAAACAAAATTCACATCAGCGTTATTAAATATTACCAACTAGGAAACTATAATGCTCAATAAATATCAACTGTTATTTCCACACGTTTGAGTCCCAGGTAAAACAAGAGTCTTAGAAAGGAACACAGTTACACAAACCATTAAATCCATTTTCGGCATGCCTTCAACAATAGACAACAGGCAATATTCATGTTACTATTTACCACATCCTATCACCCTACGCACCATTATTACTAAGCCATTATTCTCTGATACACCTCCAATGTATCCATTTTCACATTCAACATATTCATCATCAACAGTCACACTGCTCACCGGACAACTATCTTCACAAAACTGTTTATCATCATTTTTTAGATTATCACAAGAATTCTTCCACATAACTAAAGTTCCATATTGTTTTTTAATGACCCAACGCCTCATTTACAGTGACCTACTCTCTAACTATGAAAAAGGCCACATCCAAATGGCATAATTAATGACAATCAGGAATATGAACTTAAACACCTTTTGGAATCAACTAATTATCTGATTGACATAAACACATACACAGCAATCAGTATCAAATATGAATATTTTACTCGGAAAACATATTAAATATAATAAAAGTCAAATGAAACTGTTACCTTGAGACATATATCAGGCCATGGAGTATCGTTCCATGACGGTTGCACGACATTACGATCAATAACTTCCGAAAAATTATCTTCTGCAAGCTTCTGTAGGTCATTTATAGATTCTGAAAAGATTTCATCAGAAACAATCACAGACATAAAGAAAACATAAATACTAATCACATCTAGTATTTAAATTTAATTTCAATCAAACGACAAAATAAAAATCACATGTGTCATGTAAACAAATGTAAGGATGATTATCCGAAATCCAGTTAACGACTCAAAACAAAGGCATATAAAACAAACATAATTCGTTGAAAGCATTTTCACAGGAATGAATAGACAATATCAATCAACAGAATTATCATAAAAGATTAACTGAAAAATCTTCCATAATCTTACACTACAAGACACCAAGAAATATTCACTTTAAAATGACATGAACGAAATAATAATTCAACACAATTTTGTAGTCGCCATACTTGCATCTCACACAAGTCGGAAATATCTGATTCAGAAGTTAGATATGAGTCACAAAATGTGGCATTGTGACACTTTCTCAGCCTTTTTGTTAGCTAACTTTGTTCTACATAGGTTTTTTTTCCTCACCTATATAGTACTTTCCATGAATTATGGTTAGTAACCAAAGACAAAATAATCCAGACACAATGGTTGTTAAAAACAATCTGATTCTTGAGTAGTTTGAAAATCTCTTGGTAATACGTTGATCTTCATGGCCACTGCATCAAACAGGCTGACACGTAAGAACAATTCCATAACTAATATATGGACAGAACAACACAATGAATATTAGTCTGATATAGTTACCCAATGATCAATCAGGAGGCATCATGTCAAAAACAACTAGTCTGATGACGTTTCCAGTCTCGTCTGGTGGAAGCGAATCATGCTTAGTATTGTGATGAAAAGTATGAATGGTTCTTATCAACTGAATAACCTGCTCTCCAAATGTTCTCTACCCTACATACATTGACATGCTAACTATCCTTATCTGTACGAACAACTTGAAAAAAATTACATCTTATCGCCAACTCATAATTGTAGGTAATAGAGTCCCCTTAATTGAAATCATCACTACCACGTTTCCTTGACTGTAATCAACAGATCACAATATAAGTGAAACGATTTTGTTCAATTTTTGATGAGATAGATGAACAGTGGGGACTAGCCATGATAATCACAAACGTTCTATCTCATTTGGTAAACAAAATAGATCAAAGTTATCATAATAACATTTTCTTACTCTTCTGTATACTTACCTACTTCAAATTCAGTCATTTACCTACCTGTAGTACGAAGAAGGTCACGAATGCTGATCAATCGATTTTCCTCAAGTTGAATTAAACCCACAGTCCATTACCACATCACATGTTATTAAACATAATAATCAACTATTCAAGACAAAGTAGTCCTATGATGAGTCGCTATAATTCTTGACTTCCAAGTAAACGTATCTAGTAGTCTAAATAAATCAGAACACATGACGTCAAGGATCTGAAGTATGAACAACCAATATCTAAGCTTGACTTACTCAAAGTTTGAGTGCCAGATCATGCATTCAAATTAACGAATATCGATACAAACTCAGAATCTCAACAAACTAAATATCAAAATATGTTCAAATAGTATAAAATGGTTTAGTCACATCGATATTTTAAAAGAAATGTAGGTCTCAAAGGTTAACAATTCCATCAATCAATCTCAATTCAACAATATTACATGTTATGTACCTCTTCCAAGAATAACTAGACTCATCAGATTTGACGAATACCATGTCGAATAGAACTGCAACAACTTTTCACGTGTATTCACTGATTTTGCACAACTGGACTCAAATAATGAGTATCGATTACCGGAGAAGAATTTCGTATAATCATGACCACCTTTCGATAAGTTTCGCTCTAGCTGAAAAAGACGTCTAGTATCATTACTACTATCCTTTTCATGTTCCGACTGTACAGCACTCACCTAAAATTAAAACTTGGCTTGTTAGTGGTAGTCCAAACAGTAAAAATATCATGGTAAGTTATCTGTGATGCCGTCATTCGCTACCAATACTACTAAACAAGTATAATTCACTGACCCAACGAGTATTACTTCGTGTTAAATAAATTATCTAATCAACTCCATAGTGATAACCACAGAAAACAAACAGGAATCCTGAAACTACGTAGCATAACACTTTGATCTAGAAAACCTTATTGTCAAGTTAACAGGAGGGTAAGAAAATACAATCAAGTCCCTTCTATTAACAAATATATAATGATGACGATGTCAGGTCACGGAGTATATATTTTAACGATCTTCATCTGTTAACTGGGAAAAGTGATACGACCACACTGAAAAAGCCTAAGAAATTTCCTCACTTTATTACAAAATTCAAAATCTGATCCCGCCCGTGCACCAAAATGGCTAACAAGTCCCTTTCAAAACCAATTTTTAAACAGTCATTAATCAACCAACATGTGCAAATAAAATCATCAGTGGTCAGTTTCACAATGTGCTTAAAAATTGACTACAACTGAAATGGATTTCCATCTTTAGATCCTCAAAGTTAAATCACATTTTGCTTTTTCTCTTATACCCTATTCCCTTTCTAGCTTCAATACACTCTTGAAACCGTTATTCGTAGTCGTAAGCTTTATATTCTGATTGACATCACTTATGTACTAAAACGGTGACTTTAATCGGCATGCATAGGTGCTTCTCCACAAGTGTTTTTGTTAAAATAAAATTACACGCACAACCACAAAATCGTAAGCAGTAGAAAGCATCCAACTATTACATTTTACATTAAAGGATGAAATAATTACAAAAATAATTCTTCATAATGTCGAATGACTTCACCTTCGTCATAAAGTATAATCCTATTTAGAACAACGTTGCATTTTATCCACATTACAATAAACAACCAGTGTCCGCGAGAGAGAAGTACTACCAAGCTGCCTAAAATCAAGTGAATAAACGGGGTTTCGAAACTGTAACCTGATAATCCATTATAACCATGGCTACTCTTTCGATAGTTACTTACCTTTCAACATGTTAATCTTACTTCTCTAAATATCCCTTACGCCATGACAAGTGTACCCTAGTTTACCTTTCATAAAAACAATACGAAGCTTTTTTATGAGACTACCTTTTATTTCCCCATTTAGCTTGTCAGTAACTATGATTGCAGCTCTTCTGCAGTAAAGCAAAAGCAGATATTGGACTACTGCATTCCCAATACAATTCTAAACATAATGGAAGAGGCACATCAACTACACATGCTGCAGATTACAATACTCTACACATAATATCATTCTCGATCTAAGAAAGATATACTCAATAATCAACGCTTATTCGTAAGAAATAAGACAACCTATAACACCATGCTGTGCACACATAGTAGATAGCAATATTCGATAAACAAAGTCTTGTGAAACCAGTTTTAATACATTCAATGTATCACCCCACAAAACGTTCTATAACCGCCACAATCCTTCTGATTCGACAAGTGAAATGCAGATGAAACATTTCCGTAATATATATCAAAGTCATATAAAGTCATTGTTCACAGTAAAATTATGGGGTGGTGTTCATAAATTCTGAGCTCAAACGTAAAACTCAAAACATAGCATACCAGTGATCGTGATATGATATTTAGAAACACCTGAGTTTTCAGAATTTCGCACCTAATTAATGCAACAACTGATAAATGCTCTCACTTGCAGCATATATTTCTCTGAAAAAAAGCGTGTGCATTGAAACAGAAATCATTGTTGCAGTATTGAAACAACTTCCCATTCACTACAAACAAACACTTGCCATGCTCGGTAACCATATTAAAACTAACCTCACGTTCTGTTGCAGAATCTGTGAAAAGAGGGCACACGAAAAATTGTGAGAAAATATCCAATGCTCCTATCAAACTTTCAGGTGCAACATCAAACACATAAGAAGTTTTATCTGGACTCGTGAAAGCATTACAGTGACCACCATGATCGGTTATGTACTTCAAATAGGTATTTTCTGTCGGAAATGACTTCGTACCAAGAAACAACATATGCTCGCAAAAGTGTGCGAGACCAGGCAGTTCTTTCGGATCCGACAGCGAACCTAAAGTTATAACACTGTAACAACATTCATCAACATACCAATGTTCACAGATAAACACACTGCAGATTTATCTGTTTCGGGATCACTTATAAGAAGCACTTTCATCCTATTGCATAAACGCATCACTTTATATTCCCTCAAGTCATTCGCAGACTTTTGTACTACTGGAGATGAGGAATCTACCGAATTTATACAATCCATGATCGACATTCAATTCGAGTGAAAAATTGCACAATATATATACATATATAGGTATGAGGTAACAAGGTGAACCGATCGGAACAACTGAAAAACAAGACATAAATAAACAAAATTACATCAAGATAGATAGGTGGAAAGATACATCCACCGCAGACTCAGGTACTGAAAAAATAGGACCAGTGCAAAATGTAGTATATACTACATTTGGCACTATATAGTGGGAATCTGCTTCGATTCTCCACTTGGTTCACATTTAATCGATTGGTACTTTGCATAAGCAACAATAATTACACTTATCAAAGTAAATAACAGGTAATGAAGGAATGCGCTGATTATGCTTTTTTTGAGCCACTAAAGTAAAAACCATAGCACATAAGACGGAACTTAAACAATAATTTGTAGGTGTCTAAGTGGAGATACGACCAGACGGTTTCAAGTAAATCAAATATTACATAAACTGTTTACGTCAAAACCCGTGTATTTTGAATACAGACCCAATTTAATGGAAGTAATATGCTTTTAAATACTATGGTAGTAGCACTGGACTGGACATATTTAAACTAACTATGCAGCAATGTATATGAATTGTGATTGTACACTGGGTGACAGGGTCGATTTCAGACATACCAGTCTCATTCTACTTTATCTTTTAGATCACGTTCTTACTTACATTTGAGATAATTCCAAACTAACTTGTGTATCTTGTACTTTCAAAACCAAATTAACCAAATGCAGACGTGTGTCTGAATGCACTTCGGGCAACTTAACTTGCCTTCGTGACAATTTTATAAATCCCTATTCCTCCCATCCTGATGACACAACGATACTGTACTGTGCAGCGCAACAAAATATAATGATCCATTCACTAATATCGATTAGCAATGAAACGACTTTACTGAAACGCTGACAAGCCATTATTTACAGTTAGTTGAGAAGGTACAGTAATGCGTATTGTCTCCCCAAACTGCACCAATACTGCTCAAACACGTATACACCTCAGTATTAAATAAAAGTAACAAGTATATGATACTGTTAGATGTAAATGACTCTTTTGAACCAACCAGTAATATAAATATTCAGATTACCGGAATAATATCCAATATACTGTTAGAAAATGTGAGCTGTTGAAATGTGGGAGAAACAGTTCGATTGAGTATTTCACAATCAAAATGTCGAAGGGATCATAAAAAAAGCATTGTAGGTTTTCTACCAGTTTAAAGCAGTGTAAAGTATTTAGAACAGATAAAAGCAATATGAAAGCTTTGTTTTAGACGAGATACATAGAGACTCAACATCTGCCAATCCCATGAAGCCCGACTGCCACAACACGCAACGGCGTTGAAACTACTATGTATGACGTTACTAATGTGATTCTGTCTCCTTTCCATTGCAGGGCAGCCTAGGATCGCGTTTGGCAACACCTTCCCGAATGCCTGTTGCGGTCGAGAGTGGAGAGTCAGTTCTCTAAATCGAAATGCTCACACATGGCCACGTGTATACAACCACTGCCACGGAAGTTTTACTCACTACCTTGTCGCGTCACGGGTGTTGTTCACGAAATCGAGAGAGTGAAAAGCGATTGTCCGGTCCTTTAACCAGGTTGGTGGATACGGAGGATCCAACTAGGGGAGTTGGAATACCCTGATTCCGAACCCATGGTGCACACGGGCTCCAGTACCCTGAGGGAACACTTTATTATTTATTTATTTAAACACATAAATAATGGTACAAGGAAGCACCAGATAAATATGTGCCTCACAAATCTCATTCGATTTGTGTGAGGGCTGTGATACTGTCCAGGTGCCCAGACTGAAGCAGGTGGTTTTCTTAGGGGGCCACACACGGAGCCTTTGACCTGAATGTCAGATCCACAAGGCAGTGGAGCATCGTGAGGGGATGCAGTCCCATGATAGCCGGTGACTCTGAGGGAACAAATGGAGTATGAACCCATTTTTGGACCCCGGCAACCATGGGACCGCATCTCCGACGTTGCTCCACTACCTTGCGGATAAGACCTTCAAGTCAAAGGCTCCGGGTGTGCCCAATAAGAAAACCACCTGTTTCGGTGTGGGCACTCGGGCAGTAACCCGACCCTCACACAAATCGAGTGACTTATGTGGCGCATATGTATTTGGTGCCTCCTTGTAACAATGTGTATGTTTAAATAAATATGATTTTCAGACGAGGAAACTCCTGAATTGCTATTTGTTGCATAAAGTGGAGACAGTCAAAGGGACCTTCACTCGTTTTCTAGTGACGTGATAGGAACTGGATGGTCTGAAAAGTGAGTGATGTCTGCGTAAAGTTCCGATGTCAGAACATTTCGATTACCTCTCGTCTTACCTTGACTATGAGATAGATTAAGGAGCAACGATTTGTGGAAAGCAATTCACCGTCGCAATTTTTGAAAATTTTAGATGAATGTTTTTCTTTACCCGCGGATAACCAGCAGGTGACCATCCAGTTCCTATCACGTCACTAGAAAGCGAGTGAAGTTTCAAATGGTTGAGGACGGATTAGAAGCTCTCGCTTAACGGGCTTCCGTGTCTAGTAGCAGTGGATCACCAATACCTCCAGGTAAGAACCTAGGTATATGAACGATAACAGGGTAAAAAAATTGGTAAATCATGTTATCCTTAGTCCATAAGAATAAGTCAAATTTCCTCTTAAAGGACTCCTGAGTAGTAGCTTGGACTAGCTCAGTCGGCAGCAAATTCCAGCATTTGACAACTCTTATGGAGTAGAAGTTCTGTCTAGTCTGCTCTGCTATGTTGTGTCTTCAGTTTCTGGGTAATAACCATTAGGTTAGTGTTGTGACTTAAATTAAGTAGATGTTTAAGGGGATGACCAGAAGTGTTACCGATACTGTAAGTCACAAGAACGACACCTCTAAAACGTTTATACTCTAACGGGTGAAGGTTAAGTGAATGGAGGCGATCTTCATAAAGTTTGAATTTGAGTCAAACTGATTTTGTGGCTCGACGTTGGATACGCTTCAGAGTGTCCTAATCCTTTAGAGTGAGGGAAGAAATACTGTTTCCGTACTTTATATCGGGATGAATAAAACTGTTGAAGATTATGTGGAAAGTTCTTCCGTCAAACTGACCACAAATGGGCTTCAATGTTAGAAAAGCAAAGTTTGCTTGAAAGGCATTTTTGTTGAAGCAAGCTTATAACGTAAAATCGTATAGTACCAACACTCCTAAATATGTTACGACCCAAGATACTTCTGGAGAGGAGATTCTTAAGTTGTAACTAAAACGACTTTAGCGCTGCTACAACGTGGCAAGTCAAATTACGTAAACGCACTATAACCGTGAAGGTCACACAGTCCACGATTATTTAAAACAAGTACATTCACTCAATAGAATCAGTGAACGAGATGTTCAGAGGATTCATGTGAAATAATAATGCCTGAATATCAACAACAAATAAAGAGCAGCTTCTTTTGAATGAGAAAAACTTTGTGTTAAAAAGCGTTGTGACGATTTGGCATACATATTGTGATTTACTTGCTTTAGCTTGTTCAAGTTACTGCACAGTACTTGCTTCTTCATTAATGAACAGTTTGAGCATTTCGGCTGCTTAGCTGATGTTGTTTTGACAAGTTTATCTATTAACTTGTCTTCGGTGAATACTACAGATGCGCTTCCCAACTTTCCGGATGAAAATACCCAACGAAAGTTAACGTTTTGCCATGAATTTTTGGTCTGAATGTTAAATGTGCTTCTACGTGTTGCTGTCGTTGGCTAAAGTAGTAGAAAAACGCTTACCATTGCACATATTATCACTTCTGAATTAGATGCGCTACAAATTCATGAACACTATCTTATCCGTTAGAATGAGGCAAGAAGGGCATATGACGACGAAGATGCCACAGGTATACGGAGTTCGACAACGCTTTAACCAGTAGCACTTTCTATTATGGAACCAACCAACCAAGTGAAATCAATAGACAGAATTGAGGAGGTTCAAAGATATTGTAAACGTAAATCAATCACCAAAATCAATAGTTCTGTAAGTGTTCAACATTGGATGCTGAACACATTAATTTTGGTGGACTCATTTAGTTTAAGGTCATGCATCCGTACCAGATCACGTAGATCACAGAATGGCCTGTGAAGCATCTCCTACGATCACTAGCCAGGTTAGATCAGTCACTTCTCGATAAATCGATAACCCATAAAATATATCATCCAACCTCCTCGCTTCTGACTTTTCATTTAACTGGGTGGGCGCGATTAGATTACAGGTGTTACTGGTAAAGAGTAGTGTTATCTTTTATATA
Organism: Schistosoma rodhaini; assembly: GCA_944470415.2. Lineage (NCBI taxonomy): Eukaryota > Metazoa > Platyhelminthes > Trematoda > Strigeidida > Schistosomatidae > Schistosoma > Schistosoma rodhaini. The sequence goes on from OX104037.1 coordinate 35,259,869, forward strand.
TGTGTTAGGTTATCAATCTAATCTAATATGTCTAGCGATTGTACGGGATGTTAAGCACAGCATTTTCACTCCTGATCTGGTGCGGCGGCATGACCGTGAGCCCTCAGTCAGGTGAGTCCTTTAAAACTAATGTGATCAGCATTCATTGTCGAAGACTTACAGAGCTCTTTATTCTGTGGATTTGTTTGCAACTACAGCATTAGTAACGGCAAGAGCGGTTGACGTTGTATTGATAGGTGAAGTAAAACGTTACAGATGTTTCAGGCGAACAATCGGAAGTCATTCATGAGTTCCCTTTCACTTAAGCAATCAACTCAGTAGGTTTTGAGATAGCGTCCCAAAACGTAATGGGGTAAAATATGGTTTGTCTTAGGTTGTGACATTTTAGTCTACGATTATCGTTCGTTACCTCTTGAAGTGCTCCCGCACATGCTAAGAAATAAGACTGTCCATCTGAATCAATAAGGTTTCTCGACAAACCGAAGCGAAGATAGTCCAAACGTGAGGCGAGAATTGCGAAAGATCCTAGTTAACATTTATAATGCTTAATCACCTCAGAGTTCTGTCAGCTTACATATGAGCGTAAATGCTCCCTCATATCCTTATTCATACCAGGCCAGTTAAATCGTCCTTCTTCGAAGTCGTTAGTTGCTCGAACATCCGAAAATAAGTCGGAGCGATTTCTCTTTAGTTAGATGATTAAAAACACGCGCCACATCCATGAACACTGGTCATCGTCAGACAAGATACACATTGCAAAGCATGTGTATATCGCTCATTTACTTAAAATTCTGATAGCATATTTTCAGTTAAAAGACCTATTTTGTAGTTACTTACATCAGAGCTGCTTGTAGGATGTATATCAGCTTACATGTATTTCAGTTTGTTCACATTTAATTTGATTAAACCTTTCAGTTAACTTATTTAACGGACAGAGTCACTTGCACAATAACAACTTATCTACATCACTGCACCTTTATTATTGTTGCGCTTGTATGAACATGTATGTTTGAACGCACATATTCACTCCGCTAGCTTTAGGGTTAGCTGCCTAAGTGATTGGATGATTCACTGATTTTCCTATGTATATATGCATGTTAATTTTAATCTTATTGATTTGACTCGCGCGCTCACTCACTTGCTTGCTTTATGGCACTAGATTTTCATTTTTGCATCGCGCTTCTGCGGTTTTGGTGACCAGTGCGTCGTACAACAACAAACGTAATCAACACTTCGCATTCGCCTACTTATTCATACACCGTTAGGGGTCATCTAGTAACAGTTATCAAGACGAACTGTATACGAATTTTAGGGATTATGTTAAATATCGACAACAACAAATACCATTGTTGACAAAATTTTTGAAAGATATCGAAACAGACGAATCCTGCTTAACCCTAATCCTCAAATAAAACATTAAAAATGCACTTGACATTTGGACTCACTTATCTGTAGGCAGAATTTTAAAGTGTTAATAACTCTGTGATACCGTTCTTTAAAAGACCATCTTCGCGAACAGTCCTGCTCAACAACTGTTGACCAGCAATATATGTGGTATAGTCAACAAATTTTCAACCACTCGTCTTCTTGTTTACTACACCAGTGCTTAGAAGTGAGACGCTTCGTAAGGCCGTCCTTTCTGAATTTTCTGTTTTGCTCTTTTGAGTGAAGAATGTTTTTCTGTTCAAGTAGCAGTACTCCGTCCTTTGTTTTCTATTAGTGTTGTGTAAAAGACGCCTGCAATCTTGCGCTATCAACTTATAGTTTCTATTATCAAGTTGTCCTGATCTTCGCTTGTGTTATTTCTGATTATTATCGATTACCTAATTTAAGTTTATTCTATGTGATTACTGAGTCGTTGTCTCGCTTTTACTCTTATCCTTCTACTCTCCATCTTTAGTTCATTATCTCACGACACGCGCTTGTGTAACGTCCAAAGTACTCTCAAGCTTGACATATGTTATAAAAAGGAAAGCTTATACTTTAGCCTTTCAAGTTCCAATAATTAAGAAGGGGGTAAACGTCAATCTATTGATATCTTCGGAAGAAAAATCAACATTAACTAGAATTTAAAAGTTATGCCGCAGATTTATCAGGATGTTATTTGTCAATCGCTCATACACTTAAATAACTGTTCGATGAGAAACTGAAACGAGATTCATTCTACTCTTTAGCTTAGAACTCTCCACTACCATCGAGATGCCGATCCGAAGTAACAAATAACTCCATTCCTGATCAGCAACATTTGAACAACTGACCTTATTTCGTAAATATAGAAGCTTCTCATAGAGAAATTAATAGCAACGCTTCCAACAAAATCATGTCATGGGGTGAAATTTATAGTCTACATATTGCCACCTATGTGCAAGGACTATCAATTTCGATTACCTTGTATGCTCAAGCATCATCTGACTATCCCCCAAATATATAGCCATTTGGCCATCCGAAATTGACGCTGGTTTCTTCAGTTTCAGGTTGCGGATTTAATTCAATTAACTGCTACAGCCATAGAGCATGAAACTTAGATTATACATAAACTAACTATGCCGCTTACTTTACAGTAGCTAGTTAAATGCCCAGTATGCTAATCTATATGCAAAACCAAACTGTCAAAGCACTTTTGTTGGAATTTCATGAACTCTGTAACAGTATAAATCAATTGCATTAGTCAATAGTTGAAATCTTTCAACCTGTTACCCTCCTCGATTACTACTAATAATCAGGTTAAGTTGTTGTTCTAATCATAAGCTTATGTATCATCCACTATTGTTATTTTGGAATTCAATGCATTGACAAATTGTGGTGAAACACCCATTTCCCATCCTCAGTTATTGCCTCCTTCGTCATACTAAGTTGATACACAAGAACTGAGTTCTTAATTGCTCATTATAACGATGTAGGTTGTTCTGCGAATATGCAAAGCATCAAGATATAAACTTATGCTTGGGAGGACATGTGGTGATAAGTTCCCTACGTAGATCCAAACAAAAAGTATTAAGAGTCTGATGTTTTCAGCAAGTAAGCTGACTCACAAAAAACTGAACCAACAATAAATAGACACTACCTTCAGCAACGTCAATTCTATTCCACACTTGCCGAAATTTAAATATCTAGACTTTGAACGCGACAATATACGCGTATGGCGAAATCCTATAGAAAATTGGTATTTATATATATTTCTTTTGGCCTAACGGTAGTGACATACATAAAAACTCACATCAACATCAAAATTCTATTTTTCTCAAAGACGAGAGTTTAAAATATTGAACTGTATGGTGTTAAGTTACAGCTTTTTATTGGTTCAGAATTAACAGAAGAACAAATTTTTATGACAAAATAAAACAAAAGTTTCCCCAACTCTAAATTTCTCATCACATACCAAAGAAGACAACTAGTAATTTCATATATGTATTTAAAGAATATCTTAGATCACAATAAACGAAAAATCATAATGAAAAATTCCAGTTACTCTACAGAGATGAGGTACCAATATATTCAGAAATAATCATGAGTTAATTCACAAGAAAAAGTACAAAAAGCATTTGAATAAATAGTTGCACTCAAAAGTAGTAGAAAAGCATATACATAACTATTTATTTTCTATAACTTATGAAAGTGAATTCTTTAAAAGGTGCTTAGTGTCAAATCTCTCCAAGAGGAAAATATAAACGGATTTTTAAAAAAAGTAGGCGTTTAGTGAATGAAAAATAAAACGTTGTGATAACCACAAGAAGTGACGCGTATGTTGAATATTTCTAAATCCAGACAATTGGATTAAAATCGTAGTGAAATCCCTTCACACTTGGATGTGAACATCATGAATGGTTTCGTTAAAGAACTCAACGGACAGTAACGTTTCAATTCCGTATGATCATTTAAGACGACTACCTAAATCAAAGTAAAAAGTATTGGAGATTTACTTTATTTTATATATCATTCAACAATTTTATAAAAAGTAACACACAACATGGTTAGATATAATTTGACAAACGGCTAATATTAGCATTGATTTTAAAACAATCAATTAAGAAGAGAATTGGTTTTGGTAAAACTCAGACCTAGCAAAAGTAAGCAATTATTTCATTAGATTCAGTTGTGTGTTAGAGACCGAACGATGAGCAACCTGTTTCCCAGCCACTAAATCCAAATCCAGTGGAGAGCTTCGTTAACTAACTGAGTCAATCAGCAAAATAGTGCTGTAATTGGGTAATACATATGAGTAATTTGTAGCTATACACAATTATTAATCAATCAATAGTGAGCATATATGATGCATCATTTTACTATTGCAGCCCGAAACGAAAAAGATATCACAGGATAATCTAGCTATTAGGCCACCATTAATCACTTGCCCGATTGGTAGTTCTGGGAAACTAGCTGCGCAAACTGAACCATTCAATATATCTATACGATGACGCCACCTATCAATTAGGACGTTCAGTATTTTGCAGTACCCTTTTTATTTCTCGGTTTATGTGGTCCACTTAATTAGTTGAACACTTGAAATTTTAGCATAAAACAAACGACAAGAAGAATGGAAAGTGTTTTACTTTTAAAATCTGTCTATATACAACAAACAAGTGTACCTATGGACCATCTAGCGCTGAGATTCTGGAAGCTAGTGCAATATATGCTCAAATTAATAGAAAAGTCAGAAACAATCTTATTAGTATCATGAAAACATGATCTGTCGTTTCCGAATGCTAATTGGTTGGTGTATATAACACATGTTCCCGGCCTCTGAAGACTTACTCAAAAAAATCATCAAGGCCACTTATTACTGCTAGAGACCCAACATTGTCTCACAGTTAATATTCTTTGACTTTGTTTTTCTCTTTTTGAAGATGTTTTGTATTATTAATGATACGTTTATGTCGACTAACGTGATTATCATTCTTTTAAATCATTCTGATTATCTTAATGGGAATTGAAAATACCAGGAAATTCAAATTTGTGTCAGATTCTACATTATTTATAAGTGAGATATGCATCCCAAATAATCCAAAGTACAAACAATTGAAAGCTCATTATTAAAGAATTTCATTAAAAAAAATATTAAATCACTACACTATATTTGGTAAAAGAAATGAAATATCTCGAATACATAATAGTCTCAAACAGGGAAATACATACGATATGAATTTTACTGACCTTTTTGCTATGAATACTAAATTCTGATTCATGTAAATATTTCTCACTCGATATTATTTGAATTACTAATTTTCTTCTTGTACATGATGAAGGATCAATATACTTCTATAGTCAAAATTAAATTATAAATGAGTTACGATGAAACTTTCAGTCAAATGTATTTCAACAAATAAGTAATACTCTAAAAATTAGTAAATCAGTCATAACACATAGACATATATCTTTTATTATTTCCTAGACCATTCAGTCTAACCACTTTTAATTTAGTAATATGATGTGACAGTTTAAAACAAAGTGTGTTGCAGTAAAGTTTGAACTTTAAAATCTGTAGTTGAAAGTTAAGTACCATTGAAATAATCAAATCACTAGACTATTCATTTATTTACTAAATAATATGAATTCGATGAAATAAACTAAGTTTATGTTAATTCAATGACATTCGATTCATTCAGTTTAGATTTATTCAAGTATAAACATGATTAGAAATTTCAATAATACAAGAAAAGTGACAACTGTGAATAAATCGTCTAATAATGGATATACTTTTTTTTTTAAATTCCCCGACCGTTGCTGCTACCTTGACGTGGTAGTCGGGCTTGCCTATCGTGATGAACCAATCGAGCTATGCTGGCTGGAACAATCGTTCCTCAAGGTCCTACCACGCCAGACAGGTCGGTTGAAGAGCGGTGAGACTAAAAGCAGCAATCCCAAGGTCCGAAGGCGAAGTCGTACTGTCGACTGTACAGAGGTGTGACGCCAGTAAGGTGTTTCCTTCAGACAACCAACATGACAGCGATGCTGCCTTCCCACAAGGAGGGGTGGGGTTAGAAAAGGTCGACCCTAAAAATGCACACCTCGCCTTATCCCACGGATTTCCGTCTCCGGCGGTAAGGTTTTTTTTGAAGAACGGAGCTAACACAAAAACTACCCACAAAAAGATCGTGTGTGACCGACCTCAAGCAGTTGTCCCTTGGGCACTGCGGTCACGCTCTCAGGTCATTAAGACCACTTCTAACCCAATCTCTTTTTCAGATACCCCCAGGAGAACCCTTCCATGGTGTGGGCAACCGGGAAGTGATAACTGCCCTCATACCCCTAACAGCACTCAAGACCACCGTATTCATAATCAATCTCCTTCAATTCCTACTATTCCTTCTACCTTGACTTTCAACACTAAACTTCGTGTTCCGGTTTCCTCCTCAAGTGTCACCATGGCCAACGATTCTAGTGCGCGAAACGCTGTCCCAGGTCTACTTAAACCTCGCTCCAAACTACACATTGGAGCCTTCAACGTACGTACCCTATGCCAAATCGGTCAACAGGCCTCCTTAGCTAAAACCCTAGAATCTCGTACCATTGATGTATGCTGTGTCTCCGAAACACGCATACAGGATCCCAGTGTGGTCATTCACTTGACCTCACCTCGCCAAAATGGACAGCCAACGAAATACACCCTCCGTGTATCTGGCGACCCGTTGGCTAGTTCTCGCGGACTTGCAGGTGTAGGCATAGCACTAAGTACAAGGGCAGAACAGGCACTATTAGAATGGATCCCCGTTAACAGTCGCCTGTGTGCTGTCCGGTTAAATGGCTCCGTAAGAACTCGGAAGGATAGGGACACACGTCGTTGCCTTTTCGTCGTTTCTGCCTACGCTCCCACCGACTGCAGCCGTGATGAAGTGAAAGATTACTTTAACAGAAAGCTCTCTGAGCTTCTTCAGAAAGCTAAGCGCTCAGACATAGTACTCATAGCGGGTGACTTTAATGCCCAGGTAGGCAGCTTGAATCAAACAGAAAGACATTTAGGTGGGTGTTTTAGTATTCTGGCACAACGAACCGATAATGGTGATCGTCTGTTGCAACTATGCTCAGACAATCGTTTATTTCTAGCAAGCACTAATTTCAAACATAAGGAGAGACATCGTCTAACATGGCGACCACCTGCACCAAACCAACGATGGACTCAAATAGACCATATTGTCATCAGTCATCGTTGGAGAGGCTCAATAGAACGTTGTCGCTCGTATTGGAATACTTGTTTAGACTCTGATCACGCTTTAATACGAGCGCGCATTTGTCTGCGCCTCAATGGACGCAGGAAAAGTACACTAAGAAGACCCATTAGGATTGAACTGGAGGATGAGAAAGACAAATGCGAATTCCAGAAACAACTGAGTTCACATCTAGGCAGTTGTGTAAACAAGACTGACACAGATGCTGCTTGGAAAGACATACGAACAGCTGTGGAAACAGCAGTTACATCTATTAGTCATTTAAACCATAGGGCTCCAAAAAACCAGTGGATTTCCTCTAAGTTTATTTCACTGATGGATTCGCGTAAACTCATACCATCAGGCTCTGAACATGACGAAGAGCGTAAACAAATTAGATCTAGGTTAACTAAAAGTCTAAAGAACGATCGTGAGCAGTGGTGGGCAACGAAAGCAAAAGAGATGGAAAAGGCAGCGGCTGTAGGCAACACCAGGCAACTATTCAGACTAATAAAAAAACCGGAATTAAGAAGTCAAGTGTAAGTGAGACAATTTTGGAAAAAGACGGAACCCTTATCTGCTCTCAACCCAAACGTTTAGAACGATGGGAGGAACACTTTAAGGAGAAGTTTAGCTGGCCTTCAGCTACTGCACAATTACCCACTATTCCCAGAAAACCTGAATGGAACATTGAAGTAGGCCCCCCGACCCTACTTGAAGTTCAAAAGGCTATAGGTAATCTGAAACGAGGAAGAGCAGCTGGTCCAGATGGATTGGCTCCAGAGGTCTTTAAATATGGTGGTCCGATTTTAGCGATTAGGTTGACTAATATTCTGGCTAAAATCTGGGAGACGGATGTAATCCCATCCGACTGGTCACAATCACTGATTGTCCCAATATATAAAAAGGGGTCAAAATCATCCTGCGATAACCATAGAGGGATTAGTCTGACTAACATAGCATCTAAAATACTAGCCTCAAAAATTATCGGGCGCCTAACTAAGACTCGTGAACTGCAAACACGAGAAAATCAGGCTGGCTTCAGACCTGGTCGTGGCTGTATCGACCACATATTCACCACATATTCAAGTTTTAGAGCACAGACACGCTTATCGGCGTCCGACAATGATAGTTTTTCTTGACTTGAAAGCAGCATTTGACTCTGTAGACCGAGAGGTTCTGTGACAGTGTCTGTCATTGAAAGGTGTACCTGAGAAGTACATAAACCTTGTGAAGGCTCTTTACTCGAACACTACCAGTCGAGTGAGAGCTTATGGCGAACTGTCATATGATTTTACAACCTCAAGTGGTGTCCGTCAAGGCTGTCCACTATCCCCATTTTTGTTTAACTTCATTATAGACCTGTTGCTGGAAATAACACTCTCTTCGACTGAATTTACAGGAATTGATCTACCAGGGGGACTACTAATCGACTTAGAATACGCAGATGACATAGTCCTGTTTGGTGAAGACGCTGGCAAAATGCAGAGTCTTCTGTTGGAACTCAGTAATAATGCCAGGATGTTTGGGGTGCGTTTCTCCCCATCCAAATGTAAATTGTTACTCCAGGACTGGCCTACGTCAACACCTGAACTAAGGATAGGGAGTGAAGTAGTCGAACGCGTCGACAACTTCACTTATCTTGGAAGTCTGATCAGCCCTAATGGGTTGATGTCTGACGAAATCTCAGCACGGATTCAAAAAGCTCGTTTGGCTTTTGCCAACTTACGTCACCTATGGCGAAGACGAGATATCCGTCTATCAATTAAGGGACGAGTATACTGCGCAGCAGTTCGTTCTGTTCTACTTTACGGCTGTGAAACATGGCCATTAAGAGTAGAAGATACTCGTAGGTTACTAGTATTTGACCACAGATGCCTTAGAAATATTGCTCGCATCTGCTGGGATCACCTGGTAAGTAATAGTGAGGTTAGACACATGATATTAGGGAATGATGGTAAATCAGTTGATGAGGTCATGAATCTTCATCGACTGAGATGGTTGGGCCATGTGTTACGTATGCCTGAACACCGATTACCACGACGCGCTATGATGACTAGTGTAGGGGATTGTTGGAAGAGAGTTAGGGGCGGCCAAACCAAAACATGGCATCAGTGCTTGAAGTCACTAACTTCTAGCCTGAGCCATGTTGGCAGATGCAGACTACCTGGTTGGGGTCCGCGTGACTATCGTAATAAATGGTTGGAGACTCTAGGTGACATGGCTCAGAATCGATCACTCTTTATCTTCCTTTAAACCTTGAGATTAAAATTGCTTCATATCTCTCTTCCTTCCTATACTATATCCTTATATACAACCTATAATTTATATACTACTACCACCAGTTATTTAATTACTTCTATGAATCCGGTGTTCATCTTGTTGTGCTAACGAGGTATGGCAACTTGGACCGATGCATAAATGTGCCTGGTCCTACGTTGTAGCTGACTGACTGACTTTTTTTAAATTCACTTAATTGTTTTCATAAAACTATTGTTATTCATTCACTTAGTATTGTTTGTTTGAATCTTCCCATCGATGTTTAGGACTGCAACTGGTCAGTCTTTAATTGGCATATATGTGCATACTGTGCGTATTGCCTCGATGTAGCCTTAATTCACAAGCATTGTGAGCAAAGATGGATAGTGGCTAGCAGTGGAATCCAGGACGCGCGTTTCGTTCTATTTGGGCGTTTGAAGCGAAAGGTACTGGTTTCGAGTCCCAGAGTGAACATCAACTGTGACATCCAGCTGACGAGTTTCAAATAGGATGAAACGTGCGTCCTGGATTCCACTGGTAATCACTATCCATCTTTGCTTAAAATATTGTTATTCATCTTTATAAAATGTTAGGTGAACTAGATAAAATCTACAATGAGAATTAATAGTGAATAAAGTTTTTTTTGTAAAATTATACATACTTTAAAAAAATCGAGAACGCTATTCTTTTTAAGTGATTTCAGCACACTAACCGCATGTACATCTGAGGGTAAAAGTCAAAAAATTAATATAGAAATACTTACAAATTATTTAAAAAATTATTATTTGTTTTCATTTTGTGGAACTTGCAAATGTTTATTGGTTACATCTTGGAGTAAATTTGATCAAAACATATAAGTGAGCAAAATTGTTTTCCACTGGATCTAAATCAAGGTCTATCCCAATTCAGAGTTTGATAAGCGAATATACCTATATATATATATATATATACTTCATTTGTAAAATGTTCATTAATTGTCACAGGCTTCATTGTTCCTGAATTTCCATACCAATCGCTTTCTCTTTCTGTTCTTCTCTTCTCAATCTTCTGCTGCCAGATATTCTATTCCTGACTCACGCTATACACTACGTATGTCGATATAAGTAACCCACACTACAGTATCACGAACACTAATAAGCTTATCTTATAATATGTAGGTTTATCCATTATAATTGTATTGCTGAGTAGATATCATTGTTAATATTAACGAAAATGTATTCAGCAAGATTGTTGTTTAGCACAAAATATGCATGGATTAGAAAACAACCATAGTAATAACAGTAGAGTAAACTTACGTCGTTTGAAATTATAATGTCTACAAGCAATTTCAGACCATAAACGCCCAAATCGATCTTGCATACCTTTCGGTTTTTCCAGTAAGTGTGTCAAGAGGGATTGCACATGAACATTAAATTCTTCGTCAGACATATCTTCTAACAGTTTCTAAAATAGCAATATGTAAGCAAAGGTAAGTAGCATGCATCTACGAGTCTGTATGTAAGTACAATCTATCATATTGGAGAGGTACACATTGTATGGAAGCATAAATGATAGAACGGAACAGACCACAATCCATTACGTATACAGTTTTATGCAAGGAAAACAATCAGTAACACTCACATTTACAGTAAGTAGAAATTCTTCGATACATTTATCAATTTTATTAGGATGATAAGATGATTGTACTAAAATACGAAAACCTTGTAGTTTGTTGGATCGTCGGAGTCCAGCCTGTACAATATAACCTTTAGTGTGAACATGAAAAAAACAAGAGAATAAAACGCCGATAGAATCATTAACTATAGGTGAAGAAACTGTGAGTAAAATTTTAATAAAATGGAACAAAAGCGAAACGTATTTGAAACATGAAAATTGTTCAATTTTCCATTATAAAATATGTTGATATACATTTGGAGTGCTCTTAAGTCTTAGTATTCAGTCGCTAACACTTAGTTCATTTATTGTTCTCATCCAAATAATTTCAAACTATTAATTGACTGATTAACTGTTATCGTACTACTTTTCATTGACAGATTATAGTAAATTAATCATAAGACTATTAGTTCAATGTCGCATCATACGTGTCCGATCTTAGCATATATTATAACGCCTTATTTATGATGAGTCCCATTCCGACTATTAAATTACTTAATAGTATGCATTTCCGAGTTTCAGGTATAAAAATATGATCGACTGTTTTATCCTCATCTGGCCATTAGGTCTTGGGGAAAGGAAGTTTTGAGTAGACAATCAGTTTTCGCATAGAAGTTAACTTTATCAAGTAATTATGATAGCTACCAGTAAGACTGACGTAGTTAAAGTTGAACCCAATAGTAGCAGATTACGAAGTCACATTAAGTGTCACAAGATATCGAGTGTTGGGGTGATCCTAAAAATTTCCCGCAACAAACATGACAAGCTCAGGAAACATTAAGAATCATTTTATTCAATCACCGTTTGATTAGAAGTTTTGCTAAAAATATCGCGAAAATTAAAAGTCACATGTAGAAGTTCTGATTGGCTGATTACTACACTGCTACTATGTTTAGTAGTATTCTAGAATTTTCAGGGAAACCCAAGGACTTCTAAAATACTATAAAAACCCTATATTTTCTGTACATAAATGAACCTTTGGAGTAAAGTGCTTCTCGTATAGTTTGCGTCTTTTCTCTCGTGTTCAAGTCGCTGTGTCGTTCTAGCTTGGGGGTTACGAGAATAGCTTAGGATCCGAATACAGTGTCTAATCAACAAGAATTATCAGTGGCGGCGGAAAAATCTACAATGAATATATTTTTTCGATATAAGTCAACATTTTTATTTAATCTATACCAACTGTATTTTCGTAAGTAAATCTGGATACAATGTAATTTGATAGTAATTGTAGTAGTGCGGTGTGCACTACAGTACTACTACTTAAATATGGGATAGATACGTAATTCAAATGAATAGTTCAACATGTAAAATGGCATGACGCAACTATGGAGAAATAGAGTCAGGGACTAACTATACAAAAAATTACCCGGCAACAGAGAAACAATCTTGCTGTAAAACGAAAGAATGGAATACACATCTTCACACAACGCATTCCGTCCATATTATAAGTTAACCTTAATTACGATGTAAAACCAAGTAGTGAACCACTTAAAACCAGGAAGTACTAAACAGGTGACTGGTTTTATTTTATTATATAACTTATCGTACGACTATAAACATAAGAAGGTCACACAAAAACCATTGAATCTGAAAGAGCATAGGGTAATATTGAGACATGAGGTCAGAGTTCGGTTGACAGCAAATTAACCTTAGATTTAAAAGTTTATGAAAATAATTAACTCCGTAGATCTTATTACATCATTCTGTGGTTTATTCACCACACTTAAGTATTCCTTTTCTAGTGGACAGATAGATGACAATTAATAGGTCAATGATTAGTGATCAAGTCATTTCCACTATTGAACGAATTTTATCGATCAATTCGCAATTTGGCCAGTAGCCTAAATGACTCGGCACTGCATGGACCATGTCGAGATGTTTGTAATATAGCCTTTTGTGTCACAGTACAAGATTAAAATGCCAACAAAATGTATAGATTAGTCACCAAAGACACATATTCATATTAGTTATTTGATAGCTAAGATAATTGAGGATAACTCATATCTTTGTGAGTCTCTGAGAATTCCACTGCATTTATAGTTATCACGTTTCACACTCAATAATAATTCCTCACCCAGTTGTTGTTCTGTATATAATTTATCGAAAGTGGGTCCTCTTACAATCTGATAAAACAGATGAAGTAATGTATTGTTAAGCGTAGATTGTTCACCACATTGAAGGTAATAGTAAATCGCAGAAGCTGGTTGACTGGAAATATATCGTTGATAAAGAAAACTGGAACCTAAATAAAATAAAAAAACTATCAGAATATGAATAACCAACAAAAACAAATCATGTACACAATTCGGACAACAAATAACTTATTTTCTTCTTGTCAGTCAGTTTTTATGCAAAGTAGAGCCTGACATACATATTCAGAAGATCAAATTAGCACACTACATCAGTAAACCAAGAAAGAATTATTGAGTGGTAGAAGTAATATTAGTATCAGTGATAGTAGAAAACACTAAGGATATACAATATGATTATTTTGAACTAAGAAAAGACGAAGACTAAATATAACTGCTCCATTGAGACTGATTCCGAGTGATATTACGCTACAGTAACCACATACTGGTTAGGATAAATGCATGAAGGTATTCTACACATACCAACATGACTCAGTTTAAACCTCACATCTTACAGTACACTGTGAGATAATATTCAGTAAGAGATCGTAGTGAAAATAAACATATTGTAATATAATATTAATTTGGTTATTAAAATTTAAAGAATCAGAATTCAGATCAATAGAATGATCTGGATTTATATGACAACAAGATTGTTCGAATCATAAAAAAGGAAATTACAACAGTTAAGAATTCTAGTATTTATGATTACTGTATCTGTTCAAATTTACCAGGAAAACAAGACATAAATTTTTAAAAAATGTCATCTAGTTCCCTATTGACGTTCACTTTGTTATACAATACACACATATTTCATACAAATTTTCTAATTTATGAAACTGGAAAAAGAAAGAACAAACATTGTAGTGGAATAACATTAATTCATTTATTCCGTAGATTCTGATGAGCTGCTCATACCTTAAAACTGTGGCATTAATCATTAGAATTAAACAAGTGTATATACTTTATGTCTAGAATGAATTTATTCGATCTGGAGGTAGAATAATATTAGGAGACACTACTGAAACTCGCTGATTTATAGGTTAAGTATATGAATATTTTATAAGAGGATGGAAACAGAAATTTTATTTACGAAACCGAAGACAGATTATATAATATAGACTAGTTAAGTAAAGCTTAGAAGCACGAATTTACGACATTATAAAGTTTGATCAAAATGTATGTAAAAAAAGTCTTAGGTACTAATCTCATAAAAATAAGGTCAATAAATGTTCCGTTCTGGATATATAAACTGGGTTTAAATCTTCTTATTGCAATATCTTCGGCAAGGGGTAATAATTTTAAATCCCTTTGTTTACTAATCATTTTGAAGAATTTCGAAACTGAAACACCATGCGCACTGTCGAGCAAATGACAAGCGATTGCTCTGTTGAAAACCTTCTGCTCGTTTAGTGTCAACTTTTGTGGTATATGTTCGAAGATGTGGACACAAATGCTCTTTTTTGTTCTTTCGATGTATGTACTTTGGCACGTACATGCAAACTGGTAAATGCGATTAGAGGTAACAAGAGGTGGGTATCTGTCCACATTTGACTGTCATAATGAATATTTTGTTTGCTATAAAGACAACAACTTGATCGCTGAATATGTTCTTTTCAGTATTACCTTTAGTTTAAAGTCATTCCTCCCAGTTATTTTATCACTTCTGAAACCGAATTTTAAAAAGACAGGCTTTTTGTCAACCGCAGGATATACGACTTTCTTTTTTAAGTCGTTTTGTATTTATTTATGAATTCTTGAGGATAACTGTTCTCACGTAAGCAACATACAACTACGGGCAACTCCGCCTACTCTCACTGACCTGACATAAAACGTTGTGACATTATTCGCCGATTTCATAGCAGTTTGTTGTAGGTGTATCATAAAGATGTCTGCCAAGATTTGGTCGAGTGAACGGCCCAGGGCCTATATATATAATTCATAAACAATATTTCTAGAAAAAAATGATGGGCAAAGGTGTTTACCTTCAGGAATTATAACTTCTCGAGGTGTTGTGATGTGAGATAGCAAAAGTGGTTTAGAACTAAATTTCCGTATTAACAGACCTCGAATCATTTCGTAATAATTTATTGCATTCTGTAGATAGAAATTTGAAATATCGATATGACTAGTTGAGAATGATGATTTAGAAAAAAACAATCAACGAATTTATCCAAGTTATTTTCCAAGTGATACAGAAAACAATTTACCTTTAACATTCAAGATCAATCACTGTGACTAATAACTAAACTATGGAATAAAAAAATTAATCAACAAACTGTAAATCACTCAGTGAATAGATATCGTGACATAGCACACTCAATTTAGTAGGTTGGTAATAAGTAAATCTAAGGTTGAAATATGATCCAAACCACACATGATAAAAAGACGGAGAATCGTTCAAAAGTCTGTAAATCACAGTAGTGTTTATGTTGCTTAAAAAGATCAGAAGGGGTTTTGTGGAGATTTCAGTATTTTTCATAGTTGAAATCATTAGTCAATTGAAGCTAGACCATCATGGAAAATCTGGAAGCACTGGACGGCTGTTTCGTCCTATTATGGGACTCCTCAGCAGTGCGCATCCAGGATCCCGCACTCACAAGATTCGAAAATGCTTAAATAGATGATGTGACATTAATCCTTGATTAGGAAATGTAACAGTTTCAAACACGTGTCTACGTTACTTTTGGTGATATATATTAATACTTTAACATCCTACAGATGTGGCTGAGTGATTTTAAATATTAACTCAAGTCAAACACAATCGTTTCGCAGTTTTCTGTTGTAAAACGTTGACAATGGAAGCTCCCTTGAGTGTAACAACATTCAGAGACAAACAGTTCTCGGTATGCAAAGATGGTTAGTGGCTAGCAGTGGAATTCAGAATACGCATTTCGTTCTATTTAGGACCCGTCAGCTGGATGCACCTGCATCTCAGAGTTGGGAAGATTCAAACAAACAGTGGTAAATGAATTCAAACTTCACCCCATTGCACGAGCAAGTGGCTATCAGGACTCAGTGGCCGGGTGGATAACGCGATGGCGTTTAAAGTGAAAGGTACTGGTTTCGAGTCCCAGAGTGAACATCAACTCTGAGATTCAGGTACATCCAGCTGACGAGTCCCAAATAGAACGAAACGCACGTCCTGGATTCCACTGCTAGCCACTATCCATCTTTGCTTACCATGCTTGTGAATTAAGGCTACATCGAGGCAATACGCACAGTATGCACATATGCCAATTAGAGACTGACCAGTTGCAGTCCTAAACATCAATGAGAAGATTCAAACAAACAATACTAAATGAATTTAGTTCTCGGTATGTTAGCTCCGTAATATTAGCCCATAAAATCATTGAATTTCCGTATAAGTCATGCTGATAGATCTAGAATTCCTATTTGAGAACGGTATGATAACTGTGACCAGTCGTTGGGAACGTGGTGTAACATGTCTTAGAATCAGACAGCATGGGTCACATGCCATCGCTCTTTATCTTTTTTTTGGATATTGAGTATTCCATCTTAAATACATTTTAATTCTCTTTGATCCATGTTTGTTTAGCCTGTCTGGTTATTATGTTTATTAGGGTTAATTATAACACTTTTGAAAATCTTGTTTTTGGTTTCACATCATCGTGACTAATAGGATATGGGCTGATAAATACTTGTACTGAGCTTTACAATGACAGTAACAAACAGTGACTTATGAGATCGTTTCACTGTTTCCAATTACACTGTCACCTATTCATCTCTTTCTTAATGTTATAAACTAAGTAATCAAGTTGAAATGAAAAACCCTTTCATAGTGTTTGTATGCTACTTCACACAATTTATAATATTCGTGTATCAATAACTATAAATGATTTTAACATTTCAACCTATTACAAAGAAATCCTGGTCATATTCTCATTACTGACTTAACCTAATAAAGGATATTAACCACATTATTGTATGCTTACCTCTTCGGTGATATTGCCATATATAAGGCCTTCGATAAAAATGAGTTCATAAAACTCTTTAATATAATTAACCAACTTTTCGTAGGTAATATCTAAGATGAAAAATGAAAAGGTCATCAAATCACTTGGAGAAATACATACGCTAAATTTCAAACGAAACTCAGTGAAGTAATTTCAGTAACCATTTTTACAGTGAATATTAAGTAACCTTTACGATTTTATTTACACCTCAAAAAACAATTTGTACTTGAGTGTGGTAATTAAAAACACGATTTCTTTGAGTATTTGTGCACACAACATACATGCTTTTATTTAGCAAACACTGATTATTATGTAATCCAACAGAAAATCACTTTTTTAATAATATTTATAAGAAAATTGATCTGACACATTTCAGCTAATCACGAGTAACAAATAGTATGGCAGTAATTATTCTTTAATGATGGATTAGAATTAATATTAACAAGCATATATAGGTTGATGTTGTAACGATTCCATGTGAGGAGTGGTCTTGTGATGCAGTTGGCTGCTTTACTCAATGTGTGTCCTATCCACTTCAAGCATTTCCTTCTGATTTCTTCCTCCGCTCGAACCTGGTTTGTTCTCTCCCACAACATGTTGTTGATGCTAGTGCCTGGCCATCGGATCCGAAGTATTTTGCGTAGATAACTGTTAAAAAACATCCCTAACTTCTGGATGATGGCTTTCGTATTTCTTCACGTCTCCGCCCCATACAGTAGAACTGTTTTCATATTTGTATTGAAAATTCTGATCTTAATGTTGGTTGGCAATTGTTTTGAGTTCCAGATGTTCTTCAGCTGTAAATATGCTGCTCTTGCTTTGCCGATCCGCGCCCACACATCTGCATCTGATCCACCATGTTCATCGATGTTGCTGCCCAGATATGTTAAGATTTCCACATCCTCCAAAGCTCCGTCAAGTGTAATTCGATTGGTGCATGCTATATGGTATCGGAGAATCTTGCCTTTCCCTTTGTTTATATTGAGACCTACTGCTGCCACACTGGTCGTTTTCTCCTGCATTTGTTGTTGCCGTTGTGATAGAAGAGCCAGATCATCTGCAAAGTATAAATCGTCAAACTGCATCCTGCCTGTCCATTGTATCCCGTGCTTTCCTCCAGGTGTTGACGTCTTCATGATCCAGTCGATCACCAGAAGAAAGAGAAACGGTGAGAGTAAGCAACCTTGTCTAACACCGGTCTATACCTCGAATGAGTCGGTGAGCTGTCCTTCATGGATGATTTGGCAGTTTAGTCCATCATAGGAGTTCCGTATTATATTGACTATCTCCTCAGGCACGCCGTAGTGTCGAAGAATAAGCCTCCATAGTGTCTTCCTGTCCACGCTATCAAATGCCTTCTCGTAGTCAATGAACTTAATGTAGAGTGATGAGTTCCATTCGATTGATTGTTCCACAATGATACGTAGAGTTGTGATTTGGTCTGTTTACGATCTATCCGTTCGAAATCCAGCCTATTGATCTTGAAGTTGGGCGTCCACAGAATCCTTCATCCTGTTTAACAATACTCTGCTGAAGACTTTTCCTGGTATTGAGAGAAAAGTGATGCCCCTGTAGTTATCACACTTGCTGAGATCGCCTTTCTTCGGTAGCTTGATCAAAAGTTCTTTTTTCCAGTCTTTTGGTACTTGTTCTTTATCCCAAATCTTACTGAAAAGGATGCGTAGTATCTTGGCAGTTTCTGCTACATTTGCCTTCAGTGCCTCTGCCGGGATGTTGTCTGGTCCCGCTGCTTTGTCACTCTTGATTTGTCTAATGGCCATGCTGATCTCTTCAATTGTTGGTGGGCCAACATCGATTAGGAGGTCTGTGGGTGCTGCTTCGATGTTGGGTGGGTGCACTGGAGCTGGTCGATTCAAGAGTTCTTTGAAGTCTTCTACCCACCTGTTTCGTTGTTTTTCAATGTCGGTGATTACTTTGCCTTCCTTGCTCTTCACTGGTCTTTCTGACTTACGGTAATTTCCAGCAAGTTTCTTTGTTGTATCATACAATTGTCTCATGTTTCCCTGTCTTGCAGCCTTTCCCGCTGTCATTGCTAAATCTTCCACATATTTACGTTTGTCGGTTCTGATGCTCCTCTTCACTTGCTTGTTTACTTCTGTGTATTTGGTTTGTGACTTGGCCTTTTTTCTCTTGTTCGGTTGGCATTGATTGCTGACTTCCTGTTCCTCCTTTTTTCAATTTTATCCAGTGTACGAACAGTGATCCATTCCTTGTGATGGCGTTTCTTTTGGCCCAGAACCTCTTGACATGTTGAAGTGATTGCCTCTGATATCTCTTTTCAGTTGCTCTCCATAGTTCTTTCCAATGTGGTACAGAATAAAAGCAATTGCACCAACAATTTAATCCATTTTCAAAGCAAGGCATACAAAAATAGAGTTTTTCTGTATTTGAGTATGCTTTATTTTGAGTTCCGGGAAAACTTTCGGGAAAACCATTATACAGCAGACATCTCTCAACTATAGTTAATCACTCTTCTTTGAGCGTAATTCATCTACACAACTGGATAGAGCTCAAGTCAAATATCTTTCACAACTTACTGTGCAGAAGTTAGAGATATTGAAATTAGACATACTTCAAGAGTTCCCTCTTTGAATATAGCGATTTATATTACAGAGAATAGTATTAGCTGAAAAATGAAATCGGTAACTGGAGTGGTCACCCGATTCTCATGCGAAAGCACATTGCCTACACGTGAGCCCGAAATTTCATGTGGCTGCGATGTGAGCATAGGTAAGTAAGATGTCTGGATCACGTTATCGTGTTCATACACCACAGTAATTCGCATCCCTCTTTTTATTTTATTATGTTATAAGACTTTTCTAGGAATTAGCGCCTTTATCCAGATTTTCAGGCATAGGTCGAACACGTTTAATTATTGACCTAGAAGACACAAATGACATAGACTTGTTCTACAAGGATGATAATCAGTTTCAGTCTTGTGATCGTCTTGGAAAACAATATAAGCATGTTTTCTGAGTGCATCTCCTCGTCTAAATACAAAATATTGTTTGATGACTGATCGATACAACTCATGAAAAAAGATGGAGTAATTAAATGCGTTTACTTGTTTAATTATCTTAGAAGTCTAATCAACCTCAGTGGGTTAGTGTCTAAGTAAATCTTGTCATGGATTTAAAAGGCTTGCACGGTTTTCGCCAATATATCTTACCTATAGTGCAGGCGAAACGTCCATCAACTTAACACAGGACGAATATATTGTACAGCAGTTCGTTACGTTTTACTTTGTGACTACGAAACACGGAATTTAAAAGGACAGAAAGTTCATAAACTACTATAATTTGAGCATAGGGGTCTTTAAAGAACTGCTTTGTATCATGGAACGACGTAGTAAACAATGTAAAGGTCAGGAGCAGAAAACTACGTAAAATTGCAAAATCGGTTGGATAAGTGATGAATTTCAGATCAATTTTTTATTCATTATAATGCTACAAATAAATTGTTTGATATTATTAAGTAAATCAACCACAACATTTTTTCTGACTGCCAGCCAAGTTTCTAAACCAGAAGATTAAGTTCAAGTTTATCTAATGGGAACAAAAGATTTATCTAATTTTGATAAGCTGTACAAAGACGGTTCGATGTCTGTGGATGCGCCTATTGTTGGTTAAAACGTTTCTTTGAGATTTCTTAAATGGTGGATAGTTTAAAGTATAGTAATTTGGGAGGGTTAGTGGATGACGTACACAGGAAAGGTTGTTATTATTTATAGCGATAAAATAACTCGGTAAGATCTTTTTACGAGACATTCCTAGTTAACAAAAAAGGGAGCTTTTAGTATTTTTAAGTCCAGAAAACCAACAAATCAACAGTTTTCTTAACAAAATTAGTACTATATGAAATCAAATTCATCACGTTCAATTGAAACAAGCATTAAGATTATCGTAAAGCTCCTGCTTTTTTGTGTTTACCTACATACGTTACACCAACATTACTTACTTACGCCTGTTACTCCCAATGGAGCATAGGCCGCCGACCAGCTTTCTCCAACCCACTCTGTCCTGGGCTTCCTTTTCTAGTTCTATCCAGTTCTTGTTCATTCTTCTCATGTCTGTTTCTATTTCTCGACGTAATGTGTCCTTTGGTCTTCCTCTTCTCCGTTGACCTTCAGGATTCCATGTGAATGCTTGTCTTGTGACGCAATTAGGTGATTTCCTCAAGGTGTGTCCTATCCACTTCCAGCGCTTCTTTCTGATTTCTTCCTCCGTTGGAATCTGGTTTCTTGCCTCCCACAGTAACTTATTGCTGATAGTGTCTGGCCATCGGATCCGAAGTATTTTGCGTAGACAGCTGTTGATGAACACTTGTATCTTCTGGATAATGGCTTTCGTAGTTCTCCACGTCTCCGCCCCATACAGTAGAACTGTCTTGACATTTGTATTGAAAATTCTAACCTTGGTGTTGGTTGACAATTGTTTTGAACTCCAGATGCTTTTCAGTTGTAGGTATGCTGCTCTTGCTTTGCCCAGATATGTAAAGCTTTACACATCCTCCAAAGCTTCTCCGAAAAGTGTAATTTGATTGGTGCATATTGTATTGTATCGCAGAGTCTTGCCTTTCCCTTTGTTTATATTGAGACCTACTGCTGCTACACTGGTCGCTTTCTCCTGCAATTGTTGTTGCGTTTGTGATAGAAGAGCCAGATCATCTGCAAAGTATAAATCGTCAAACTGCATCCTGCCTGTCCATTGTATCCCGTGCTTTCCTCCAGGTGTTGACGTCTTCATGATCCAGTCGATCACCAGAAGAAAGAGAAACGGTGAGAGAAAGCAACCTTGCCTAACACCGGTCTATACCTCGAATGAGTCGGTGAGCTGTCCTTCATGGACGATTTGGCAGTTTAGTCCATCATAGGAGTTCCGTATGATATTGACTATCTCCTCAGGCACGCCGTAGTGTCGAAGAAGCTTCCATAGTGTCGTCCTGTCCACGCTATCAAATGCCTTCTCGTAGTCAATGAACCTGTTTCGTTGTTTTTCAATGTCGGTGATTACTTTGCCTTCCTTGCTCTTCACTGGTCTTTCTGACTTACGGTAATTTCCAGCAAGTTTCTTTGTTGTATCATACAATTGTCTCATGTTTCCCTGTCTTGCAGCCTTTCCCGCTGTCATTGCTAAATCTTCCACATATTTACGTCGGTCGGTCCTGATGCTCCTCTTCACTTGCTTGTTTACTTCTGTGTATTTGGTTTGTGACTCGGCCTTTTTTCTCTTGTTCGGTTGGCATTGATTGCTGACTTCCTGTTCCTCCTTTTTTCAATTTTATCCAGTGTACGAACAGTGATCCATTCCTTGTGATGGCGCTTCTTTTGGCCCAGAACCTCTTGACATGTTGAAGTGATTGCCTCTTATATCCCTTTCCAGTTGCTCTCCATGGTCGTTCCCTCTCTATTGAGTAGATCATGAAAGGCCTGGAACCTGTTGCTGAGGGCTATGTTGAATTTGTTGAGTTTGTCAGCATCTCGAAGAAAGGCCGTATTAAACTTTTGTGATGTTGTCCGCCCAATTGTCCAGTGCTTCTTAAGTTTTAATTTCATCTTGGCGACCAGCAAATGATGATCGGATGCTATATCAGTTCCTCTTCTGGTTCTCACATCCTCCATCGTCCTCCTGAATTTTTGTTGATGCAGATATGGTAGGTTTGATTCTGTGTAGTGTGATCCGGTGAAATCCAAGTGACTTTGTGTATGTTTTTGTGTGGGAATATGGTGCCACCTATGACCAGTTTATTGAAGGCACATAGGTTTGCAAATCTCTCACCATTTTCGTTCCTTTCTCCCAGTCCATGTTGTTCCATGATATCTTCGTATCCAGTGTTGTCCATTCCAACCTTAGCATTGAGATCTCCCATCAGAATGGTCAGGTCCTTGGTTGGGCACTTCTCGAAGATCGACTGCAGCCTATCGTAGAATTGGTCTTTAGCGTTTTCATCGTAGTCATTGGTAGGCGCATAACATTGGATGACGTTCATTGTAATGCCCTCTCTCTTTGTTCTGAAGGAGGCTTTGATGATCCTTGGTCCATGAGATTCCCATCCAATAAGTGCATTTTGTGCTTTTCTGGACAGCATCAATTCAACTCCTTGTGTATGTGGGGCATTTTCTTCTTCATGACCGGAGTATAACAGAAGTTCTCCTGAAGACAGTCGTTGTTGTCCAACCTGCGTCCAATGTGTTTCGCTGATTCCAAGAACCTCCAGGTTGTATTTTCTCATTTCTGCAGCAATTTGGAAGACTCTTCCGGTCTCCCACATTGTTCGGACATTCCATGTAATTATAAAAATTTTCGCTCTGGTTGTAAGAAGGTGCATCGGCCTCATGACTTCTGAATAAACTCGGCTTTCATCATGAGACGTCATAATTATTCCTTCTACTCCCAGGGCAGAGTTTGAAAGGTTTGAATGATTTTTTCTGGTTAGCGTTTTTTTAGCGAGTTGATTTTCTACGGGATGGGGTCGCTAACCCCATGCCCAACCCTCCTCCTTTACCCGGTCTTGGGACCGGCAGTAACCCCCAGAGGAGCTACAGGCGGAGTTTTACACCAACATGAAATGTAGTAATTTGGGTAGTTGAACGTTAGTACTATGAATTGCATTGTCCGCGGTTGATTTGAATCAAAAATTACTCAAAAGGCAGGAACAAGTATTTACCTTGTAGAGCTTGAATAAAATCATCATTAATCCAAGAATGATGTAAAGTAATATTTGTTAAATATGTACAGGCCTGATAATGAGAAGGTTTCACCGAAAAATTGGTAATATTTTGAGAAATTTTCTCACGGATGAATTCGAAACGATCAGTTTTTGGTTCACAATAATCGACAAGTTGTGCTACTATTTCCTCGACAACACTTTTCAATTTATAGGTAAATCCTGAAAATAAAAGCTAGAAATTAAAAATAGATAATCATTAAGGAGTGAAAATATTCTAGAAAATGCATTTTAATATAATTGGTGAATTTAACTTAATAAATATCTCCAGTTGTGGTATAAAACTAAAATATTTGAATAACCAAGCCAAACTATAGCCCATGAGATTAACTGTAAATCTGAGCAAAAGAGATGAGAGATTACTTAATTTGAAATTCTCTTAGCTAAACAGCAATAAATGTGAGATTTCAGAATACGGTATTAGAAATGAAACGTATTTCGTTATCCTAGCAACCTGAAGAAGTTAACTATGCTTATTTCCCTAGGTTTAGCATACAAACGGTCCTAGTGGAATCTGTTCAGGAAAACAGTTACTGATTTTAAGCACCTAACTCACAATGTTTTCACTGTTTACAGATTAATATAGTAATTGTTCCATTTCTTTAAAATACTGAGCTAGATAAACATGAAACAATAAACATGCAAACTGATAACAGTTCAAATAGATGCTTCAAAAAATATCCAATATTGATTGAATTCCATTTATCAGTGACAAAGAACCATTTATACGATCTGAAAATGTTGACAAGTAAAATCTGAATTTTTTTTGAGTCAACCTACCCTTGTGAACAACAATTTTCACGTATAAATCTCAGAAAATAAAAATAGAAATTCGAACTAACGAATGTACATCTAGAGCCCGGATTAAATGGCACAACACACTGAATAAATTCTAGTCAGTATGGAGATGTGGAGATTGTTGAATTTCACCTAAATCATAAACCAATCTAAGTTAGATCACCACTAAAATCCTGAAAGCACTGGATGACCGTTTCACCTCAGTACCGCCTCCTTAAAAGTGCGCCGTTATCAGTGGAGCTAAACCGTGTCAGGGTGTGAGGCAAATAAACAATAACATTCAGTGTTTATAACAAGGGGTCATGACTAAATTCAATGATGAAATTTGTTTCTACAAATATTTATTCATAGGAATATTATAAACCAAAAAATACATCGACACATGTATACAATGATTATTCATAATAGAGCATATTAATTTTAATCTTAATGTAACCTACCGTGATACCTCTATTAGTATATCCCACATTAACTGTTATATCAGCAAGCATATTAGAGTAATTAAGTTCATAAATCTGATCCAAAAACAAGCTTACATAAAACGCACAAAGTGTTTCATGTAAAGGACTACAAAATGTTGACAAACTATGATTAAAAATAGAAAAGAAAATAATTACTTATAAAATATTTATGAGTACTACTATGTTATAAGTTATAAATAATATTAATGTATGAATATTGCCCCCAAATGCCCTGGTACGGCCGAGAGTGGGGAGAGTTCGCTCTCCCTCTCGAAATGCTCTCACATGACCACGCCTATAAAGCCTCTACCAAGGATGTCCTACTCACTGCCTTCTCGTGGCCACGGTGTTGTTTACGGAATTGAGAGGACGAAAAGCGAATGTCCAGCACTTTGACCGGGTTGGCGGACCCTGATTTCGATCCATGGTGCACATGGACTCCATTATCCTGAGGGAACAAATGGCGTATGAATCAATTGTTGCTCACCGGCTACCATGGGACTGCATCTCCTCACTATGCTCCATTGCCTTGTGGATCAGATCTTTAGGTCAAAGGCTCCGAGTGTGGCCCCTAAGAAAACCACTTGCTTCAGTTTGGGCAACTGGGCAGTATCACAGCCCTCACACAAATCGAATGAGATTTATGCGGCGCATATGTATCTGGTACTTCCTTGTACCAATATTTATGTATTTAAATAAATTAAATAAATAAAATGAATATTGTAAATGTTTATATTTGTATTAATTGACTGAAACTATGGTTTATGACGTCAGTTACTACTTTGAATAATAGTAAGATATGTGACATTAAATACGATAAAAAGAGTGAAGACTGTTAGAGTAAGCAGAGAAATAACAAAAATTTAGTCGTGAAAAAGTTACAATAAGCAAACAGAAATAACATCCACTTACTCAACATAGTAATCACTACTGTTTATAAATATAAATGAGAGAGAAAAACGAACCTGATAATATGAAATTTGATAAAACCTTTAGGAAGATTGAATTCTGTATCTTGAAAGTACCAAATACGAGACATCTCTGTTTCGATTAATAATTTCGGTATTTCAACATTTGTAGGGTATTTGTTTTGCACCAAATCAAATTCAGTGGGAATGGATGGATTCGGCACAGGGAATCTTAATTCAGGATTAGAAGAACTATTTCGCCATGCCTATCTCAAAGAAGCAAATTATTAGAAATAAAAAAACTAAACAAACAGAGAGAGAGAGAAGTGCTGCAGTAAACACATAAATATATAGACAGTTCATATCGATATCTTTTAATTTTCACAACGTGAAATTAAAGAAGTGGTGTAGCGTAATTCAGTGGGTATAAGAAAGTTTATTTACTTGGTTGTTAGATAAACGTCTTGTATAAGTAATGTAATAAGTCAATCAGAAATCGGGTAAATGTACACATGACTAGCCAAGAAATGACTATATATCCTAGAGAATATATACACATACACCCAAGCCAAATCGGCCACACAATACAAGCTTTCTTTTCATTCTTGGTTGAAGAGGCTTGTGTATCAGTATCAGTACCGGACACAGTACACTATAACGATGAAGACTAATAAATTGACGTACGCCTAATAACACATTAAACAAGGATTAGGAAAAAGAAGCGAAACCCTTATCTTTTAAAAACAACATTGAAATGTAGTAATAATAAATTAGAGGGCTACTGGACCTAAATAACTACAAACCTCTCATTAGAAAAGTGAATTATCAGTAATTTCGATTATGGCTGAACACGGATTTTTATTGTGGTATAATCGCAACTTCTTAATTTCAGTCCCACGACGTACTAAATAATATGGTATAACAACATTGATCCAAGAATTATTGTCAGAATCGCCCCAGTAATCGAAAAAGTGCGGTTATGCTGTTATTTTTTGATATCAGTCAAATCGTGTAGGTTATAGTGCATAGTGCCATATGAAGCCAACTTGGGTTATTCTTTCTTTCGTAGAGACCGATTTCTTTAATCTTCTCGAGCCACATTTTGACCTTGTTCTTATATGAGCGTGTGTGTATTGCTTACATTTTTCATCACACGTTTGTAGCTTAGTTTTGTCTGGCTATAGATATTGAGTCACACTTAATGAAAACAAGTTGGCTTGCTCGTCTTCTCTGCTTTGCTTTCACGCTTCTTTTCCTGACTGTCTGTATGCATAAACGAGCGCTTGAAGTAAATTCATCTAACGCAACCCGTATTTCGCTTCATAGTCACGCTGTCACATAAAAGAAGTTACTTATTTACTTACTTACGCCTGTTACTCCCAATGGAGCATAGGCCGCCGACCAGATTTCTCCAACACACTCAGTCCTGGGCCTTCTTTTATAATTCTATCCAGTTCTTGTTCATTCTTCTCATGTCTGTTTCTATTTCTCGACGTAATGTGTCCTTTGGTCTTCCTCTTCTCCGTTGACCTTCAGGATTCCATGTGAATGCTTGTCTTGTGACGCAATTAGGTGATTTCCTCAAGGTGTGTCCTATCCACTTCCAGCGCTTCTTTCTGATTTCTTCCTCCGTTGGAATCTGGTTTCTTGCCTCCCACAGTAACTTATTGCTGATAGTGTCTGGCCATCGGATCCGAAGTATCTTGCGTAGACAACTGTTAAAAAACATCCCTAACTTCTGGATGATGGCTTTCGTATTTCTTCACGACTCCGCCCCATACAGAAGAACTGTCTTGACATTTGTGTTGAAAATTCTAACCTTGGTGTTGGTTGACAATTGTTTTGAGTTCCAGATGTTCTTCAGTTGTAAATATGCTGCTCTTGCTTTGCCGATCCACGTCTTCACATCTGCATCTGATCCAACGTGTTCATCGACGATGCTGCCCAGATATGTAAAGGTTTCCACATCCTCCAAAGCTTCTCCGTCAAGTGTAATTTGATTGGTACATATTGTATCGCATCGGAGTGTTATAACGTATGAACTTGTAATATATATACGTGCAATTAGAGAAGGAGCGAATTTATTGACCGGACGCAAATGACACTTGAAATCGTACGAGCAGTCTTGATTGCTAACCGGTCCTTTCTATATGCCTAGCCCAGTCAGTTAAGTCCAGAACACAAATAACAACCTCGGCAATATGAATCATTATTTACAAACATACTGAGTTTTTATACAAACCAAAATAATCAATAAACTGATTATAACTCAAGAATCGTACGATAATAAATCAAAGATCAAAATAAAACTAATGATAAGAGAAACACGAATATGAATAGTTTAGTTAAGTAACAATTGTACAATAGGAAATAGGCATAATACATTGGTCGATAAATAGTCCCTAGAGTTACCATTCATAATTCATCAGGGGATATAACACGGAGAGTCATGCTTTTACCTTTGTTTATATTGAGACCTACTGCTGCTGAGGCTGCTACCACACTGATCGTTTTCTCCTGCATTTGTTGTTGCCGTTGTGATAGAAAGCCAGATCATCCGCGAAGTCTAAATCGTCCAGCTACATCCTAGCTATCCATTGTATCCCGCGCTTTTTTTCAGATTTTGACGTCTTCATGATCCAGTCAATCACCAGGAGAAAGAGAAAGGGTGAGAGTAAGCAACCTTGTCTAACACCGGTCTATACCTCGAATGAGTCGGTGAGCTGTCCTTCATGGACGATTTGGCAGTTTAGTCCATCATAGGAGTTCCGTATTATATTGACTATCTCCTCAGGCACGCCGTAGTGTCGAAGAATAAGCCTCCATAGTGTCTTCCTGTCCACGCTATCAAATGCCTTCTCGTAGTCAATGAACTTAATGTAGAGTGATGAGTTCCATTCGATTGATTGTTCCACAATGATACGTAGAGTTGTGATTTGGTCTGTTTACGATCTATCCGTTCGAAATCCAGCCTGTTGATCTTGAAGTTGGGCGTCCACAGAATCCTTCATCCTGTTTAACAATACTCTGCTGAAGACTTTTCCTGGTATTGAGAGAAAAGTGATGCCCCTGTAGTTATCACACTTGCTGAGATCGCCTTTCTTCGGTATCTTGATCAAAAGTTCTTTTTTCCAGTCTTTTGGTACTTGTTCTTCATTCCAAATCTTACTGAAAAGGATGCGTAGTATCTTGGCAGTTTCTGCTACATTTGCCTTCAGTGCCTCTGCCGGGATGTTGTCTGGTCCCGCTGCTTTGCCGCTCTTGATTTGTCTAATGGCCATGCTGATCTCTTCAATTGTTGGTGGGCCAACATCGATTGGGAGGTCTGTGGGTGCTGCTTCGATGTTGGGTGGGTGCACTGGAGCTGGTCGATTCAAGAGTTCTTTGAAGTCTTCTACCCACCTGTTTCGTTGTTTTTCAATGTCGGTGATTACTTTGCCTTCCTTGCTCTTCACTGGTCTTTCTGACTTACGGTAATTTCCAGCAAGTTTCTTTGTTGTATCATACAATTGTCTCATGTTTCCCTGTCTTGCAGCCTTTCCCGCTGTCATTGCTAAATCTTCCACATATTTACGTTTGTCGGTTCTGATGCTCCTCTTCACTTGCTTGTTTACTTCTGTGTATTTGGTTTGTGACTCGGCCTTTTTTCTCTTGTTCGGTTGGCATTGATTGCTGACTTCCTGTTCCTCCTTTTTTCAATTTTATCCAGTGTACGAACAGTGATCCATTCCTTGTGATGGCGCTTCTTTTGGCCCAGAACCTCTTGACATGTTGAAGTGATTGCCTCTTATATCCCTTTCCAGTTGCTCTCCATGGTCGTTCCCTCTCTATTGAGTAGATCATGAAAGGCCTGGAACCTGTTGCTGAGGGCTATGTTGAATTTGTTGAGTTTGTCAGCATCTCGAAGAAAGGCCGTATTAAACTTTTGTGATGTTGTCCGCGCCGTTGTCCAGTGCTTCTTAAGTTTTAATTTCATCTTGGCGACCAGCAAATGATGATCGGATGCTATATCAGTTCCTCTTCTGGTTCTCACATCCTCCATCGTCCTCCTGAATTTTTGTTGATGCAGATATGGTAGGTTTGATTCTGTGTAGTGTGATCCGGTGAAATCCAAGTGACTTTGTGTATGTTTTTGTGTGGGAATATGGTGCCACCTATGACCAGTTTATTGAAGGCACATAGGTTTGCAAATCTCTCACCATTTTCGTTCCTTTCTCCCAGTCCATGTTGTTCCATGATATCTTCGTATCCAGTGTTGTCCATTCCAACCTTAGCATTGAGATCTCCCATCAGAATGGTCAGGTCCTTGGTTGGGCACTTCTCGAAGATCGACTGCAGCCTATCGTAGAATTGGTCTTTAGCGTTTTCATCGTAGTCATTGGTCGGCACATAACATTGGATGACGTTCATTGTAATGCTCTCCTGTATTTTCTCATTTCCGCAGCAATTTGGAATACTCTTCCGGTCTCTCACATGGTTCGGACATTCCATGTACCTTTAAAAATTGTCGCTCTGGTTATAAGGTGCATCGACCTCATGACTTCCGAAGGAACTCAGCTTTCATCATGAGACGTCATAATTATTCCTCCTACTCCCAGGGCAGAGTTTGAATGGTTTGAATGATTTTTTCTGGTTAGCGTTTTTTTAGCGAGTTGATTTTCTACGGAATGGCGTCGCTAACCACATGCGCAACCCTCCTCATTTACACGGGCTTGGGACCGGCAGTAACCCCAGAGGAGCTACAGGCGGAGTTATGAAAGAAGTTACCCTAGGTAATATACAGAGTTAAATGGAAGAAATATGTTTATAGCATATTTAATCGTTCTTTGAAATAGATATCCGATCAAAAGGCCAAAAAATGAGGTTTCAGATTCTCGAATGATTGTATTAATTGTTTTAATTTGAAATATAGTTCGACATATATGAATAAACATAATCCAATTTACCAACATGTACGAGATTTTGGAGTCCACTTATATTTTCACTTGTTACGATAACTTTTTTAATGTTTGGTGTCCCAGTAAAAAAGTCTTGACGAAATCTGACCGATTTATCTCCAAAAAACTTCGAAAATTGAGGAGAGTAAAGAAAAGACCTTACAAAAAGTAAGATTCTGTCGGAGATGAGAACTAAATTGTCTGGATGAATGTGGACTTGTTTAGATTAACCGCCGTTGTTGTTTGGTTGATAAAAAACCACTGTCATCACGACCAATTATTTTATACCAACATATTGGGCGAAAAAACATTAACGAGGAGTAAAGAACTCAAGCAGGAATAGTAAATAATAAATGTATTTCGATTAGAACTGATGAAATCTGAACTAACAATAAACCTATGAATCAAACAAGATTAAAATGGGCGTAACTGTGCCACTTTAAGCAATTTTGATACACTTATTCTAGTGTCAACGAATATAAGATACGATGAGAATGCTAATCTAAATAACATTTCGTGGTTTTATGAAATGATACCATATGTTGGTTTGATCATATCCAGACTTCTTCTATCACACTTATATGCTAGACAGCATCTTATGCTAAGGTACGCGACCGCGTGACCAAGGTTTTTTAACCACTTCTTGCTGAACAACCAATGGATATTGTAACTCAGAATTCGAATGACTACAGAATTTTAAACAATCAAACACAGTACTAGCTTTAACCGAAAAAAACTGTCAGAAAATTGAGATGCACGTATACATACTTATCAGTTTTAAATAAGAACCAACAGCTTCGTATCAACTAGCACAATTTAAACAACGATATTTAATTAGATAAGGATTTTCGATTACAATATTTGCTATGAACATTCACTTACTGATAAGGTACTTTCAGGAATATTAATAGCAAGGTATTTAGTGTGATACCAGGGTTCTTCCTCGACACATTTGTCTATAAACGTTTTACTAAGTACAAAGATGCTGTAAAACAAAGTTAACACAATATTAAAAGAGTGAAGAAATATACTTTATTTTGTCAGCAAAATAATATCACTTTTATTAATAAAATATCTCCATTTTACTCCTATGATCTACTTTCTAAAAGACAAATCGCAACCAAACATTTTAAATTTGAATCTTCCTAAACGTATATTCAAGCTACCAAGTTCTTAATAACAAAGCCCATGAGTCTTTTCTCTTTATAATTTAGAATGTTGACATATTCAGATCGACAAAATCTGAGGTTCGCTTTTCGCATAAATCTCGTACTGAATCAAGAATAGGTGATCAATGAATATTTAAAGTGAAAATAACAACGTTATGAAACTGTGTAGAACTAAAAAAGAAATTAATTCCCAACTCTGTTTTCCGAAACTGGCACCAGATTTGCATTTGACCAATTTCTCCTTCAATATATTTTACTGAAGTATCTACATTATGCGAACAATGGCAAACAATTTTAAGGTTATCGGCGTAGAGAAAAATTTCGCTTGCAGCCCTTCTAGGGCAACTGTCGGTCTCAAATCTGCGTAAAGGAGGAGGGTTGGGAACGGTTTTAGCAATCTATCGTGTAGAAAGCAAAAAACCGTGATCGGAAAAAATTTAAATAATTCAAAATCTGCCACCGAGTTGAAGGATATTCACTCAGAAGAATTATGACGCCTCGAGGCGAAACCCAAGATTCTTCGAAAACCACGAGGCCAATGACCCTTCTAACAACTAGTGCAAAATTTTTTATAGGTACATGGAATGTTCGGACAATGCGGGAGATCGATAGGAGCAGTAAAATAGCTGCAGAATTGAACAAATACAACTTAGCAGTTCGCAGAATGAGTGAGACTTATTGAACACAAGCTGGACAGAAAAGTTTGGATTCGGGAGAGGTGCTGCTGTACTCTGGTCACGAAGATGAAAATGCTTTGCACACACAAAGATTTCATCAGTACTGTTCAGAGAAGCACGTAAGGCACTTATAAAATGGAAAATTCATGGGTCCAGAATTATAAAAGCATCCTTCATAAAAACGAAGGAGAGAATAACAACAAATTTTGTCAAGTGGTTGTCTAGTGGTTGCCAAGATGAAAATGAAGCTAAAGATGCAATGAACACCTGGAAAAACAGAATTATAAACGTTTAATATAGTCTTCCTTCGACATACTGACAAACTCAATCAATTTATTATGGCTCTTAGGAACAGGTTCCAAGCCTTATAAGATCTGTTCAAAGAAGAAACTAGTGTAGTGAACGATTGGAAAGGAATTAGAAAAGCACTAACTTCAACTTAACAGGAGGAGCTGGACATCAAGAAGCATCATCATAAAGAAAGCACCCCCAGCAAAACCCTGACCAGGATTATAGAAAGAGAGAACAAGAGAAGAGAAGAGAAATTAACGACAATCGAACAAGAACAGAGAAAGTGAAGGCACAAGCTGAATACACAGAAGCAAACAAGCACAACTAAGGAACTGGTAGGAAAATGTAGTAAACCAGATAGACCAGTCAAGGACAAAGAAGACAAGACAATCACTGGAAATCAAGGACAGAGGAACAGATAGTTGGAACAATTCGAGGAACACTTGAAAAGACCAGCTCCACTGAATCTTTTGACATCGAAGCAGCACATACAGACATTCCTATAGATATCAAAGAAATCAAGATGTCCATCAGACAAATCAAGAGTGAGGAAGCAGCAGGACATGACAACATATCAGCTGAAGCACTGAAATCAGACATTGAAGTGACTGCAAACATGCTTCACCTTCTATTCAAAAAGATTTGGGAGCAGGAACAAGTGCCAACAGACTGTGAAGAACGATACCTCGACAAAATACTAGAGAAAGATCTCAGAAAGTGTGAGAACTATAGAGACATCACACTACTATTAGTATTAAAAAACGTTTGTAGCAGTGTTGTTAAAGAGAATGAAAGATTCAGTACACGCACAGCTTCAAGATCAATAGACTGAATTCTGTAAGTATTGGTCATAGGCAGACCAGATTGCGACACCGCAGACAATTGCCAAACAATCAATCGAATAGGACTCATCACTAAACGTTATCTTCATTGACTATAACAAAGTATTTGACAGTGTGAATAGGATAACCTTATGGAATCTTCTTCGATACAATGGTGTACCTGAGAAAATCGTCAACATCATCCGGAATTCAAACGACGGACTACAGTGCAAAGTGGTGCATGGAGGACAGCTGAAAGATGCGTTCCAAGTGAGGACCGGAGACTAAAAAGGATGTTGCTTCCTCTCCCCCTTTCTTTATCTTCTGGTGGTTGATTGGATTACGGAGACCTTCACATCTCAGCGAAAGCATGAAATACAATGGATAGCTTGAATGCAACTAGATGACTTCATAGGAAAGCAGCAGCATCTGACAATTTACTAGGTGAAGCACTGAAGTCAGACATAGAAGCAAATACAAACGTGCTTCACCTTTTATTCAAGAAGATTTGGTAGGAAGAACAATTGCTAACGGACTGGAAAGGATACCTCATCAAGATACCAAAAAAGGAGATCTGAGTCATCGATGAACAATGAGGATCTGGTGCAGATATGAAGACAAGGACTGGCAAAGGACAGTATTCCTACAGTTGAAGAACATATGGAACTCAAAACAACTGTCGGAAAACATCAAAGTCAGAATCTTCAATACGAACATCAAGCCAGCCCTACTGTACGGAGCTGAAACGTGGAGAACTACTACAACCATCATACAAAGAGTTCAAGTATTTATAATCAATTTTCTACGCAACATACTCAATATCTGTTGTCCAGATAACACCAGCAACAACCTACTTTGAGAGAGAACAAGTTGGCTTCCATCTGAAAAAGAAATTACTAAAGACTCTGGAGGTGGGTATGAAATACATTATGGAAATCATCAAAATGCATCACGAAGCAAGCGCTAACCTGGAATCCTGACAGAAAACAGAAAAAAAGAAGAATGAAGAATACGTTGCGTCGGGAATGGGAAGCAGAAATCAAAAGAATGAATGGCAATCGGAAACAACTGAAAAGGTGAGATGAAGACAGAGTTGGCTGAAGAATTCTGGTGGGCGGTCTATGCTCCTCCACGAGTGATAAGAAAAGTAAGTAAGTAAATATTTTTACAGCAATTAGTCAAAATATTTTTACACTTGTAACGAGTTCAGTGAGCATACGGCACCTTTACAAACTTTGGAGCTATATATTTTGTTGTGAATTTAAGCCCGGCTTTTTATCACGTGATTTAACATATTTCTTAAATTTACAAATACTACAATAAGTGTTTTCGACCTTTAATTTACTCTAACTAACAAAAAAATATGTAAGCAAACGGTATTATATATACAGGTAACAACCTATCACGAAGATGATTAGTGTAAAGTTCAAGTCTATCCGTCTTGTAAATTTTTGGAGAGACGAAAAATGTTTACGAAAGGAAACCAAACATGAAAAATTTTATTAGGCGACGAAAAATGTCATATTAATGAAGTCAATCAAATACATGTAAACGGCGATTCACGTGGTTGTAAAGCGTTTTTTGATAACATGAACTAATCTAAATTAAACGAACGCTCAAAAACCAAAACCGCTGGATGGCCGTTTGGTCCTTGGATGGGACTCCTCAGAAGAGTGTATCCGTGACCTAATAACCAATGATTGTACTGAAGACCGATCTCGCCCATGAACGCTCAATCTCTAGACCACTAGAAAAAATCAAATGGCGTACACATCTAACTCCAATCAATCCGAGCTATCGCTCGACAAACTTACACAATCTCCTTACTGAAAACATTTTGCAGAAAAACTGCAAGTTTTAAAACGTTAAGTGGATATTAACGATGAACATGTTACACTAATGAAAATTTGTGCTGAGAATTATTCACTGTAATAAAATATAAGGTACCAAATGACTGTTAATAACTGAATTAAACGAAACCAGTTGATGTTAGTTATGGAACAAAAGCGTTACATTACAATGAGAAAGCTACACTTCCATAACATAACAAAAAATTCAAAACTACATTTTCAAATCTGTAAATATTATAAATTAACGTGGCGCTGTGAATTAAAACTTTACAAAATAATCAGTAAAACATACCGACTGTTATCGGGATTAAGAGAAGTCAAAAGTTTCTTAATTAAATTAGGATCGTAGACAGTTGCTAAAAGAGGACTAGTTAGGACATCTTGCATGTTATAAGTCTAGAAGAAAAAAGTAGAAAATTAAGGAACAATTATGTATATGTCAGTCATACTATTTTTCTATAAACTGATCTTAAAACTCGGTATGATAATGTCGAAAGTTGATTTATATGAAGGATTAGAAAATAGGTTATTGGAGGTGTTACACTGTTTTTAAGGGTAATCAAAAGCTTTAAAATAAAAAGTATTTGTTTTCAGTAGTACTCACCAACAAATTGAGGGATAACCTAATCACGTATTCGTAAAGTGTCTCTTTATCTTTAAATCGAAAGCCTAGTTCCCATAAAGTCTACAAGTAAACAATGTATATAAAAATAATCCACTGGATAGGTTAACTTACATTTAAACATAGTTAAAAACTGATTTATCTATTCTCTAAATACAAAAAGAAATACCCATTTGGCCTTTTTAAACTATAGTTTTAATTTTCGCCCTATTTATGGCATTAGATTCACCACTAAATTGTTTCTTTACTTTCAATTTTCTATTAATTCATCATTATATTGATGTTATTCAAGAGATCTGCAGTCTAAAATTACAACTTCTGAGAAGCAAATTCACATCGATTAGGTTGAAATACCGTTGTAATTTACTAAGTGAGAACTTTGTTCAGGGAATTTCAATATATTTTCTCGACGATTTGTGCCAATGATAAGTACTGATTTTCAATATTCTAAAAACTTTTTTATTGATATATAATCGATAAACTTAATGCGTTTTCGATGGATTTTGATGGCTCATCGTCAAAAAGCTTCATTTTGAAAAACTGGTGTCTTTAATCTGAAGTCGTTAGGGCAGGAAATGGAAGGAGATAAAATTGGTTTCGTTTACCCTATTGAATTCGGAATGTTGAGTTGTACTCGCAGCCTCTTAACGTGTCATGTGTGTAAACTTAAACCGATGCGCATAAATGTTTGTGTTGTTGGACATAATCCACAGATACAACACAACTGTTAATTTTCATCAAACTCTCACATTGTCTAGTCAAAGTTCGAAATGGTCGAAGAAAAATCAAAACCCTACCTGTATTTCATCAAATATCCAACTTTTTGGTTCATCAGAGCGAAGCATGTTAATGTATTGATATATATTTGTTATAATTTCATTGATTTTCTCTACAAAAAATAAAGTTTCAAGAAATTAACTAGATATTTAGACATATAATTTGTCTAAACCATATACAGTTATGAGCAATAACGTTAGGAAATAAGAAATCTAACCAACAATTAACTCACCAAGTCCTTTCAAAGTTAAATGAACGAACACATTCAGATAACAAATCCCAAATTCTTGTCTACTAACATCACATGTTAGTTGATTGGCCCAGCCTGCATTTTTGAATAAACTCAGTAAACTTCCACGATTTTCATGACCAAGTAAATAAGTCACATAACTAGTGGCCTGTAAACATGTGAGTTGAAAAATCACTCAAGTAATTGAAATGAAGATTAAAAAATTTCAAAAACCTATTTCATCTGAGGATAGGCCTTATCTACGGCTGATATCAGGTGAGAAGCTATTTAAAACCAAGAGACATCAAGAAGCTATTAAGTCCCAATTTATGTCTATTTAGCAGTAACCTAGAATGACTGCATACGAAATTATGCCGAAAATTTTCAAGTCTCTAGTAGACAATGATATATTTCAAATCATCGGGACAAGACTCAGTGTTCTACATTTTTCACTTACTTCAATTTACGATATAGACCAATAAAATTACATCCCACTGGCTATGACTTATCATTAAATCTTCCAGTCGATAATAATGAAAGCATGTGAAATGTAGTAAATCGGAAGTGTGAATCAATGAGTACCAACACAATAACCTGAAAGCAGAGCAATCACCATCAGACAAGAGTTAGATTACATTCTGTATTTTACTGTAAGTGCAAACTATCAAGAAGTAAAGAGCTAGGATGTAATGCGTGTTCAGTCCTTTTTGGTTCGCAGTGGTTAGAAATAAGACGTCAGTATATTTAATTACAAATTAACGCATTCTGTAGGTGCTTGGAATATGAACCACACTCTGTGTGTGAGGGCTGATATTACAAGCCGGTTGCCCCAACCAAAGTGAGTGAGACAGGCCTCGAACACGGAACTTAATGGCTGAAAGTCAAAAGCCTTATTCTCTACACCACAGCTAAGTATGTGATGAAAATCATATTTAAATAATAAAATAATATGTTTGTGGTAAGCACATAAATTTAACAGAAAAGTTTCATCATAGACTGATACTTACTATATTAGAAAGATGTATCAAAACAACGCATGAAAACAACTTCATATACCGTCATTATCTACCTCATATCAATTAATTAGGAAAACGACCTTCATGATGATAAACGATTACGTCTGTATTACATATTGTTCCTCTTGTAACCTTGAAGGGAGTAAACATAAAGATTTGAGCAGAATAGCCAGAATTCATTTTACTTCGTTTGGCTCTCATTGACGACCACTTGTCTCTAACCCTTTGGGATTTTATCGCTATCAACGTTATAGAATGATCTATGAAATAAGATATAAACTTACTATATTTTGTTAAGTCTATTGAATTTATTTACACCTTTCCTATATTATACCGATATGTGATTATAGCGACTTTCAACTAAACTCTATCATACATGTATTTTGAACCCATTTTTAAATATTACAGATTTTAAGCAGCTGATGAGAATTCAGCGGAATAAAACGAATTCATACTATTGTGCTCAAATCTTTACTCTCGTTATCTTGAATATGTACAACATTTAGGTTGAGCAAAACTGTTCCTTAGGATTAGTGTTTCCAAGTTACTGATATTCATGAATAAATTTTAACTAGAATTTTTAGGCATAGGCGTACTGTCAGTGTATTTGACGATAATAATATGTAATAACAATTATAAACACAAGCAATAACGAGATATGGTGTCAAAAGGATTACTCAAAACACAAATCTTTTCCAAAAATAAAACATATATTCAATAAAACACTTAGTGATCATCTATTATTATAGTAAAAAGAGGTACGGTCATGAAACTGAAAATAAAGCGAACAATCAGATACCTATTCTTAAATAACACGAATTGCATATGTCACAGACGCTTACGATAGTTATAATCTAAAAACACGTATAATGTCCCCTACAAATTGAGGACAAAACCTCTAAAATAGAAAATAGATTCAGGTTAATTAAGCAATACTATGAACACATAAAAATGTTTAGCACACACTATGTAAAGAATAAATCTAAAACTGGACTAAGCAGAATGGCAGACATTAAAACAACGTCCCAATATACGGGGTCATGGTTATAAATGGTAATGGCAATAAATGAAAAATCTATTCAGCTACAACTACAAAATTCTGAACACCACTTAGTTCAGCACTTAACGCACATCTTCTACCACATCAAAAACATTTATCAGTAGAAAATACAAATGTTTAAACTATTGTTGCAAATCATTCCCCATTATAAGCAAACGTAAAAACGGATCCACACACGTCAACATTTGGAAACAATATGGTGAAAAAATACAACGAACAATGAATCTGCATTTGTGTATAACTGATCAATCCAGTTCAAAACAATAATTTACTTGAGCTGTATAGTCTGGAATATAGTCAGGAATAGGCCACATTATATTCATTTGATGAATATCGTTCAGTGGGACGACATATACCATTTTCTGTGATAAAATCAAAATCAAATTGTACATTTATTCTACCTTAAAACTCTAATTTAAGAGATTAAAAATCATTAACATTTTGATGAACATTACATACTTCAAGAAAAATAAATTATTGGTCTTATTCACAGATTACAATCTCAGTGACAGTACAACACCAACTACCCAGGTGGATAATTTAGCAATCCATATTCTAACACACAAATTCTAATTCTTTTATTCAAAATGTACAACTTTATTTCTGAACAGGACAATAACTCAAATGTGATTGGCATTACTCAATCATTTTATACTTACTAATCAATGGAAATGTCTAGCAGTATTGGACTGTACGGACGCTTCTGACAACAATGAAGCCTCTCATACAAGTTTGACATCACAAAAGGTTTACATTCACACGAGACATTCTACAAACTAGAAACTTATCAATAACCAAAAAACTAATAACAATCAATGTGCTCACATTGACAAAAACAAAATTCACATCAGCGTTATTAAATATTACCAACTAGGAAACTATAATGCTCAATAAATATCAACTGTTATTTCCACACGTTTGAGTCCCAGGTAAAACAAGAGTCTTAGAAAGGAACACAGTTACACAAACCATTAAATCCATTTTCGGCATGCCTTCAACAATAGACAACAGGCAATATTCATGTTACTATTTACCACATCCTATCACCCTACGCACCATTATTACTAAGCCATTATTCTCTGCTACACCTTCTTCAATTTATCCGTCTACACATTCTATATATTTGTTATAAACGTATGTATGCCGTCGCTAATTGTTATAAACGTAAAGGAGAGGATGCTGGTTATAACAGTAGGGGTTCTTGTTATAACAGTCCTTTTACTTCTTACACGTATGTGGGACGTTAATTTATCTTAGACGAATATCTACACTAGATTCCCACCCAGTGTCTATTCTACAGGACATCAACAAAACTCAGATCAAGAACACAAGATTAGCCTGACTATAACGTCAATATATTTCCACACGAAAATCCGACACAAAGAACAGTCAATCAATAAGTGTCCATCAACAAGGAACAGTCAATACATAATAAGGACAGGGGAATATATATATAACACACAACACCTGTCATCCTGTCTAATGTCTGACTCATCGAGACGACCAATCATTATCATTCTCGCCCACACATCAATATTCATCATACTATAGGCAATCAACAGTCACACTGCTCACCGAATAACTATCTTCACAAAATTGTTTATCATCGTTCTTTAGATTACCACACGACTTGTTACACATAATTAAAGTTGCATGGTTCTTTCTAATGATCCAACACCTAGTTTATAGTATCCTACTCTCTAACTATAACTCCACCTGTAGCTCCTCTGGGGGTTACTGCCGGTCCCAAGACCGGGTAAAGGAGGAGGGTTGGGCATGGGGTTAGCGACCCCATCCCGTAGAAAATCAACTCGCTTAAAAACGCTAACCAGAAAAAATCATTCAAACCTTTCAAACTCTGCCCTGGGAGTAGAAGGAATAATTATGACGTCTCATGATGAAAGCTGAGTTCCTTCGGAAGTCATGAGGCCGATGCACCTTCTTACAACCAGAGCGACAATTTTTAAAGGTACATGGAATGTCCGAATAATGTGGGAGACCGGAAGTCTTCCAAATTGCTGCGGAAATGTGGAAATACAACCTGAAAGTGCTTGGAATCAGTGAAACACATTGGACGCAGGTTGGACAACAACGACTAGCTTCAGGAGAACTTCTGTTATACTCCGGTCATGAAGACGAAAATGCCCCACATACACAACGAGTTTAATTGATGCTGTCCAGAAAAGCACAAAATGCACTTATTAGATGTGAATCTCATGGACCAAGGATCAACAAAGCCTCCTTCAAAACAAAAAAAGAGAGCATTACAATGAACGTCATCCAATGCTATGCGCCTACCAATGACTACGATGAAGACGCTAAAGACCAATTCTACGATAGGCTGCAGTCGATCTTCGAGAAGTGCCCAACCAAGGACCTGACCATTCTGATGGGAGATCTCAATGCTAAGGTTGGAATGGACAACACTGGATACGAAGATATCATGGAACAACATGGACTGGGAGAAAGGAACGAAAATGGTGAGAGATTTGCAAACCTATGTGCCTTCAATAAACTGGTCATAGGTGGCACCATATTCCCACACAAAAACATACACAAAGTCACTTGGATTTCACCGGATCACACTACACAGAATCAAACCTACCATATCTGCATCAACAAAAATTCAGGAGGACGATGGAGGATGTGAGAACCAGAAGAGGAACTGATATAGCATCCGATCATCATTTGCTGGTCGCCAAGATGAAATTAAAAACTCCGCCTGTAGCTCCTCCAGGGGCTACTGCCGGTCCCAAGCCCGGGTAAAGGAGGAGGGTTGGGCATGGGGTTAGCGACCCCATCCCGTAGAAAATCAACTCGCTAAAAAAACGCTAACCAGAAAAATTCATTCAAACCATTCAAACTCTGCCCTGGGAGTAGAAGGAAAAATGACGTCTCATGATGAAAGCCGAGTTCCTTCGGAAGTCATGAGGCCGATGCACCTTCTTACAACCAGAGCGACAATTTTTTTTATAGGTACATGGAATGTCCGGACAATGTGGGAGACCGGCAGAGTCTTCCAAATTTCTGCGGAAATGAGGAAATACAACCTGGAAGTGCTTGGAATCAGTGAAACACATTGGACGCAGGTTGGACAACAACGACTGTCTTCAGGGGAACTTCTGTTATACTCCGGTCATGAAGAAGAAAATGCCCCACATACACAAGGAGTGGCACTGATGCTGTCTAGAAAAGCACAAAATGCACTTATAGGATGGGAATCTCATGGACCAAGGATCATCAAAGCCTCCTTCAGAACAAAGAGAGAGGGCATTACAATGAACATCATCCAATGCTATGCGCCGACCAACGACTACGATGAAGACGCTAAAAACCAATTCTACGATAGGCTGCAGTCAATCTTCGAGAAGTGCCCAACCAAGGACCTGACCATTCTAATGGGAGATTTCAATGCCAAGGTTGGAAAGGACAACACTGGATACGAAGACGTCATGGGACAACATGGACTGGGAGAAAGGAACGAAAACGGTGAGAGATTTGCAAACCTATGTGCCTTCAATAAACTGGTCATAGGTGGCACCATATTCCCACACAAAAACATACACAAAGCCACTTGGATTTCACCGGATCACACTACACAGAATCAAATCGACCATGTCTGCATCAACAAAAAGTTCAGGAGGACGATGGAGGATGTGAGAACCAGAAGAGGAGCTGATATAGCATCCGATCACCATTTGCTGGTCGCCAAGATGAAACTAAAACTCAAGAAGCACTGGACAACGGTGCGGACAACATCACAAAAGTTCAACACGGCCTTTCTTCGAGATGCTGACAAACTCAACGAATTTAACATAGCCCTCAGCAACAGGTTCCAGGCCTTTCATAACCTACTCAATGAAGAGGGAACCACCATAGAGAGCAGCTGGAAAGGTATCAAGGAGGCAATCGTTTCAACATGTCAGGAGGTTCTGGGCCAAAAGAAGCACCATCACAAGGAATGGATCACTGTTGGTACACTGGATAAAATTGAAGCAAGGAGGAACAAGAAGGTAGCAATCAATATCAGCCGAACAAGAGCAGAAAAAGCCAAGGCACAAGCCGAATACACAGAGGCAAACAAGCAAGTGAAGAGGAGCATCAGGACCGACCGACGTAAATATGTGGAAGATTTAGCGATGACAGCGGAAAAGGCTGCAAGAGAGGGAAACATGAGACAACTGTATGATACAACAAAGAAACTTGCTGGAAATTACCGTCAACCAGAAAGACCAGTGAAAAACAAGGAAGGCAAAGTAATCAACGATATTGAAGAACAACGAAACAGGTGGGTAGAACACTTCAAAGAACTCTTGAATCGACCAGCTCCACTGAACCCACCCAACATCGAAGCAGCACCCACAGACCTCCCAATCGATATTGGCCCACCAACAATTGAAGAGATCAGCATGGCCATTAGACAAATCAAGAGTGGCAAAGCAGCGGGACCAGACAACATCCCGGCAGAGGCACTGAAAGCAAATGTAACAGCAACTGCCAAGATACTCCACATCCTCTTCGGTAAGATTTGGGACGAAGAACATGTACCAACAGACTGGAAAGAAGGACTTCTCATCAAGATACCAAAGAAAGGCGATCTGAGCAAGTGCGACAACTACAGAGGCATCACTCTCCTCTCAATACCAGGAAAAGTCTTCAACAGAGTATTGTTAAACAGGATGAAGGATTCCGTGGACGCTCAACTTCGAGATCAACAAGCTGGATTTCGTAAGGATAGATGGTGCACAGATCAAATCGCAACTCTACGTATCATTGTGGAACAATCAATCGAATGGAATTCATCACTGTACATCAACTTCATCGACTACGAGAAGGCATTTGATAGCGTGGACAGGACGACACTATGGAAGCTTCTTCGACACTACGGTGTGCCTGAGAAGATAGTAAATATCATACGGAACTCCTATGATGGACTAAACTGCCAAATCGTCCACGGAGGACAACTCAC
The DNA here is from genome assembly GCA_944470415.2 of Schistosoma rodhaini. Classification (NCBI taxonomy): domain Eukaryota; kingdom Metazoa; phylum Platyhelminthes; class Trematoda; order Strigeidida; family Schistosomatidae; genus Schistosoma; species Schistosoma rodhaini. The sequence continues at coordinate 35,304,361 of OX104037.1, forward strand.
CGACTCGTTCGAGGTAAAGACCGGTGTTAGGCAAGGTTGCCTACTCTCACCCTTTCTCTTTCTCCTGGTGATCGACTGGATTATGAAGACGTCAACATCTGGAGGAATGAACGGGATACAGTGGACAGGCAGGATGCAGCTTGACGATTTAGACTTCGCGGATGATCTGGCTCTTCTATCACAAACGCAACAACAAATGCAGGAGAAAACGACCAGTGTAGCAGCAGCCTCAGCAGCAGTAGGTCTCAATATAAACAAAGGGAAAAGCAAGACTCTCCGATATAATACAATATGCACCAATCCAATTACACTTGACGGAGAAGCTTTGGAGGATGTGGAAATCTTTACATATCTGGGCAGCATCATTGATGAACACGGTGGATCAGATGCAGATGTGAGGGCGAGGATCGGCAAAGCAAGAGCAGCATACCTACAGCTGAAAAACATCTGGAGCTCAAAACAATTGTCAACCAACACCAAGGTTAGAATTTTCAATACAAATGTCAAGACAGTTCTTCTGTATGGGGCAGAGACGTGGAGAACTACGAAAGCCATTATCCAGAAGATACAAGTGTTTATTAACAGCTGTCTACGCAAGATACTTCGGATCCGATGGCCAGACACTATCAGCAACAAGTTACTGTGGGAGAGAACAAACCAGATTCCAGCGGAGGAAGAAATCAGGAGGAAGCGCTGGAAGTGGATTGGGCACACTTTGAGGAAATCACCCAATTGTGTCACAAGACAAGCCCTCACATGGAATCCTGAAGGTCGAAGGAGAAGAGGAAGACCAAAGAACACATTACGCCGAGAAATAGAGACAGACATGAGAAGAATGAACAAGAACTGGAAAGAACTAGAAAAGAAGGCCCAGGACAGAGTGGGTTGGAGAAAGCTGGTCGGCGGCCTATGCTCCATTGGGAGTAACAGGCGAAAGTAAGTAAGTAAGTAAGATGAAATTAAAACTTAAGAAGCACTGGACAACGGCGCGGACAACATCACAAGAGCGGCAAAGCAGCGGGACCAGACAACATCCCGGCAGAGGCACTGAAGGCAAATGTAGCAGAAACTGCCAAGATACTACGCATCCTTTTCAGTAAGATTTGGGATAAAGAACAAGTACCAAAAGACTGGAAAAAAGAACTTTTGATCAAGATACCGAAGAAAGGCGATCTCAGCAAGTGTGATAACTACAGGGGCATCACTCTTCTCTCAATACCAGGAAAAGTCTTCAACAGAGTATTGTTGAACAGAACGAAAGACTCCGTGGACGCCCAACTTCGAGATCAACAAGCTGGATTTCGTAAGGATAGATCGTGCACAGATCAAATCGAAACTCTACGTATCATTGTGGAACAATCAATCGAATGGAACTCATCACTCTACATCAACTTCATTGACTACGAGAAGGCATTTGATAGCGTGGACAGGAAGACACTATGGAGGCTTATTCTTCGACACTACGGCGTGCCTGAGGAGATAGTCAATATAATACGGATATGTTACATTACGTTCCCAACGACTGGTCACAGTTATCATACCGTTCTCAAATAGGAATTCTAGATCTATCAGCATGGCTTATACGGAAATTCAATGATTTCATGGGCTAATATTACGGAGCTAACATACCGAGAACTAAATTCATTTAGTATTGTTTGTTTGAATCTTCTCATTGATGTTTAGGACTGCAACTGATCAGTCTCTAATTGACATATGTGCATACTGCGCGTATTGCCTCGATGTAGCCTTAATTCACAAGCATGGTAAGCAAAGATGGATAGTGGCTAGCAGTGGAATCCAGGACGCGCGTTTCGTTCTATTTGGGACTCGTCAGCTGGATGTACCTGAATCTCAGAGTCGATGTTCACTCAGGGACTCGAAACCAGTACCAAAGACTAAAGAACACATTACGTCGAGAAATAGAAACAGACATGAGAAGAATCAACAAGAACGGGATAGAAGTAGAAAAGAAGGCCCAGGACAGAGTGTGTTGGAGAAATCTGGTCGGCGGCCTATGCTCCATTAGGAGTAACAGGCGTAAGTAAGTAAGTAAGTAAGTCTTTAACTATGAAAAAAGCCACATCCAAATGGCATAATTAATGACAATCAGGAATATGAACTTAAACACCTTTTGGAATCAACTAATTATCTGATTGACTTAAATACATACGCAGTAAACAATATCAAATATGCATATTTTACTCGGAAAACATATTAAATATAATAAAAGTCAAATGAAACTGTTACCTTGAGACATATATCAGGCCATGGAGTATCGTTCCATGACGGTTGCACGACATTACGATCAATAACTTCCGAAAAATTATCTTCTGCAAGCTTCTGTAGGTCATTTATAGATTCTGAAAAGATTTCATCAGAAACAATCACAGACATAAAGAAAACATAAATACTAATCACATCTAGTATTTAAATTTAATTTCAATCAAACGACAAAATAGAAATCGCATGTGTCGTGTAAACAAATGTAAGGATGATTATCCGAAATCCACTTAACGACTCAAAACAAAGGCATATAAAACAAACATAATTCGTTGAAAGCATTTTCACAGGAATGAGTAGACGATATCAATCAACAGAATCATCGTAAAAAATGAACCGCAAAATCCTCCATACCCTTACACTTCAGGACAAACGTTCAATAGAACATCATGTGTAACAAATACAGACACCAAGAAATATTCACTTTAAAGTGATATGAACGAAATATTAATCCAACACAATTTTGTAGTCGCCATACTTGCATCTCACACAAGTCGGAAATATCTGATTCAGAAGTTAGATATGAGTAACAAAATGTGGCATTGTGACACTTTCTCATCCTTTTTGTTAGCTAACTTTGTTCTACATAGGTTTTTTTTCCTCACCTATATAGTACTTTCCATGAATTATGGTTAGTAACCAAAGACAAAATAATCCAGACACAATGGTTGTTAAAAACAATCTGATGCTTGAGCAGTTTGAAAATCTCTTGGTAATACGTTGATCTTCATGGCCACTGCATCAAACAGGCTGACACGTAAGAACAATTCCATAACTAATATATGGACAGAACAACACAATGAATATTAGTCTGATATAGTTACCCAATGATCAATCAGGAGGCATCATGTCAAAAACAACTAGTCTGATGACGTTTCCAGTCTCGTCTGGTGGAAGCGAATCATGCTTAGTATTGTGATGAAAAGTATGAATGGTTCTTATCAACTGAATAACCTGCTCTCCAAATGTTCTCTACCCTACATACATTGACATGCTAACTATCCTTATCTGTACGAACAACTTGAAAAAAATTACATCTTATCGCCAACTCATAATTGTAGGTAATAGAGTCCCCTTAATTGAAATCATCACTACCACGTTTCCTTGACTGTAATCAACAGATCACAATATAAGTGAAACGATTTTGTTCAATTTTTGATGAGATAGATGAACAGTGGGGACTAGCCATGATAATCACAAACGTTCTATCTCATTTGGTAAACAAAATAGATCAAAGTTATCATAATAACATTTTCTTACTCTTCTGTATACTTACCTACTTCAAATTCAGTCATTTACCTACCTGTAGTACGAAGAAGGTCACGAATGCTGATCAATCGATTTTCCTCAAGTTGAATTAAACCCACAGTCCATTACCACATCACATGTTATTAAACATAATAATCAACTATTCAAGACAAAGTAGTCCTATGATGAGTCGCTATAATTCTTGACTTCCAAGTAAACGTATCTAGTAGTCTAAATAAATCAGAACACATGACGTCAAGGATCTGAAGTATGAACAACCAATATCTAAGCTTGACTTACTCAAAGTTTGAGTGCCAGATCATGCATTCAAATTAACGAATATCGATACAAACTCAGAATCTCAACAAACTAAATATCAAAATATGTTCAAATAGTATAAAATGGTTTAGTCACATCGATATTTTAAAAGAAATGTAGGTCTCAAAGGTTAACAATTCCATCAATCAATCTCAATTCAACAATATTACATGTTATGTACCTCTTCCAAGAATAACTAGACTCATCAGATTTGACGAATACCATGTCGAATAGAACTGCAACAACTTTTCACGTGTATTCACTGATTTTGCACAACTGGACTCAAATAATGAGTATCGATTACCGGAGAAGAATTTCGTATAATCATGACCACCTTTCGATAAGTTTCGCTCTAGCTGAAAAAGACGTCTAGTATCATTACTACTATCCTTTTCATGTTCCGACTGTACAGCACTCACCTAAAATTAAAACTTGGCTTGTTAGTGGTAGTCCAAACAGTAAAAATATCATGGTAAGTTATCTGTGATGCCGTCATTCGCTACCAATACTACTAAACAAGTATAATTCACTGACCCAACGAGTATTACTTCGTGTTAAATAAATTATCTAATCAACTCCATAGTGATAACCACAGAAAACAAACAGGAATCCTGAAACTACGTAGCATAACACTTTGATCTAGAAAACCTTATTGTCAAGTTAACAGGAGGGTAAGAAAATACAATCAAGTCCCTTCTATTAACAAATATATAATGATGACGATGTCAGGTCACGGAGTATATATTTTAACGATCTTCATCTGTTAACTGGGAAAAGTGATACGACCACACTGAAAAAGCCTAAGAAATTTCCTCACTTTATTACAAAATTCAAAATCTGATCCCGCCCGTGCACCAAAATGGCTAACAAGTCCCTTTCAAAACCAATTTTTAAACAGTCATTAATCAACCAACATGTGCAAATAAAATCATCAGTGGTCAGTTTCACAATGTGCTTAAAAATTGACTACAACTGAAATGGATTTCCATCTTTAGATCCTCAAAGTTAAATCACATTTTGCTTTTTCTCTTATACCCTATTCCCTTTCTAGCTTCAATACACTCTTGAAACCGTTATTCGTAGTCGTAAGCTTTATATTCTGATTGACATCACTTATGTACTAAAACGGTGACTTTAATCGGCATGCATAGGTGCTTCTCCACAAGTGTTTTTGTTAAAATAAAATTACACGCACAACCACAAAATCGTAAGCAGTAGAAAGCATCCAACTATTACATTTTACATTAAAGGATGAAATAATTACAAAAATAATTCTTCATAATGTCGAATGACTTCACCTTCGTCATAAAGTATAATCCTATTTAGAACAACGTTGCATTTTATCCACATTACAATAAACAACCAGTGTCCGCGAGAGAGAAGTACTACCAAGCTGCCTAAAATCAAGTGAATAAACGGGGTTTCGAAACTGTAACCTGATAATCCATTATAACCATGGCTACTCTTTCGATAGTTACTTACCTTTCAACATGTTAATCTTACTTCTCTAAATATCCCTTACGCCATGACAAGTGTACCCTAGTTTACCTTTCATAAAAACAATACGAAGCTTTTTTATGAGACTACCTTTTATTTCCCCATTTAGCTTGTCAGTAACTATGATTGCAGCTCTTCTGCAGTAAAGCAAAAGCAGATATTGGACTACTGCATTCCCAATACAATTCTAAACATAATGGAAGAGGCACATCAACTACACATGCTGCAGATTACAATACTCTACACATAATATCATTCTCGATCTAAGAAAGATATACTCAATAATCAACGCTTATTCGTAAGAAATAAGACAACCTATAACACCATGCTGTGCACACATAGTAGATAGCAATATTCGATAAACAAAGTCTTGTGAAACCAGTTTTAATACATTCAATGTATCACCCCACAAAACGTTCTATAACCGCCACAATCCTTCTGATTCGACAAGTGAAATGCAGATGAAACATTTCCGTAATATATATCAAAGTCATATAAAGTCATTGTTCACAGTAAAATTATGGGGTGGTGTTCATAAATTCTGAGCTCAAACGTAAAACTCAAAACATAGCATACCAGTGATCGTGATATGATATTTAGAAACACCTGAGTTTTCAGAATTTCGCACCTAATTAATGCAACAACTGATAAATGCTCTCACTTGCAGCATATATTTCTCTGAAAAAAAGCGTGTGCATTGAAACAGAAATCATTGTTGCAGTATTGAAACAACTTCCCATTCACTACAAACAAACACTTGCCATGCTCGGTAACCATATTAAAACTAACCTCACGTTCTGTTGCAGAATCTGTGAAAAGAGGGCACACGAAAAATTGTGAGAAAATATCCAATGCTCCTATCAAACTTTCAGGTGCAACATCAAACACATAAGAAGTTTTATCTGGACTCGTGAAAGCATTACAGTGACCACCATGATCGGTTATGTACTTCAAATAGGTATTTTCTGTCGGAAATGACTTCGTACCAAGAAACAACATATGCTCGCAAAAGTGTGCGAGACCAGGCAGTTCTTTCGGATCCGACAGCGAACCTAAAGTTATAACACTGTAACAACATTCATCAACATACCAATGTTCACAGATAAACACACTGCAGATTTATCTGTTTCGGGATCACTTATAAGAAGCACTTTCATCCTATTGCATAAACGCATCACTTTATATTCCCTCAAGTCATTCGCAGACTTTTGTACTACTGGAGATGAGGAATCTACCGAATTTATACAATCCATGATCGACATTCAATTCGAGTGAAAAATTGCACAATATATATACATATATAGGTATGAGGTAACAAGGTGAACCGATCGGAACAACTGAAAAACAAGACATAAATAAACAAAATTACATCAAGATAGATAGGTGGAAAGATACATCCACCGCAGACTCAGGTACTGAAAAAATAGGACCAGTGCAAAATGTAGTATATACTACATTTGGCACTATATAGTGGGAATCTGCTTCGATTCTCCACTTGGTTCACATTTAATCGATTGGTACTTTGCATAAGCAACAATAATTACACTTATCAAAGTAAATAACAGGTAATGAAGGAATGCGCTGATTATGTTTTTTTTAGCCACTAAAGTAAAAACCATAGCACATAAGATGGAACTTAAACAATAATTTGTAGGTGTCTAAGTGGAGATACGACCAGACGGTTTCAAGTAAATCAAATATTACATAAACTGTTTACGTCAAAACCTGTGTATTTTGAATACGTATTAGTTAATCTACAGACCCAATTTATTGAAAGTAACAAGCTATTGGATAAGTTCATCATATCTACTTAAACGTGCTATACGTGATATAACTAATACGATCGTTATGTTACATTACTGCACATATCTAAACTAACAGAAGCTATGCAGCAACGTACATGATTTTCGATTGTAGACTGGAATGGGAGAAAATCAGACTGCTGGAACTAGTTTTTCACTATTTTTTCCTTCTATTTTAGTCTTTTTTTATTATGTGCTATGTGATTTGTATAGAAACTGTGTTTTCCAGATTTTCAACTGCCAATAAATTCTGTAAAACCAAAATCGTTTATCACATACATTTTGGATAACGGATCTTTTTTAGATAGTCTTATGGTTGTATATTCCCGTTCATCATATTGCTGTATTATTATTTTTATGGTAAATGTTACAATATGGATATTGCCCATCTTGAAATACTGACGATTCACTCCATTTTGTACATAGATATATATGCGAATTATATATGCTATTATAATATGAAAATATTAAGTTTGGAGGAGTAATATAATGATTCTGACGTTAACACCACTCATTTGATATTTATGAACTGGGGATTTTGATGGCCGAAAAATTTTTTAAATGGATATTTGTGGGTCTTCAACATTTATGTCGACCTCACTTGTTTTACTGGACACGCACCCAGCTGAATGAGTTCGGTCAATCATCAGCTTCAGATAACGTTTTAGTACGCGTGCCGCACATCTCTTAAAACAAATAGTCAACCTAAATAAAATGCACCTTGACGCATAGACTCATTTCAAAATTTAAATCTCCGCATCCTTTTATCTACGAATTCTGATTTGAGTGATTTGAGGCTCTCTTAATGGAGGTGTTGGTAAATAGGGTTATTATGCTGTGTACATCCGTGACAACTTTAGATTCAAATGGGCTTTTCTCATGACATCTATACAAAAGATGGCCGATTAGAAGTATTTTGAGATAAATGAACTTTCCAAAGAATTATGTGTCTGCTCAAAAAAGGAATATATGGTTTATCTAGGTTTCACAAAAACGCCGAAAAAATAGGTATCTGCCCGATTTCTCCCATTTACTGGCTTTAGCTACCATACATCTGGAAGTTAAATCGTATTTGTAAATCTCAAGTAGATCTTAAAGAACAACCAGGAAACTATCCCTATAGGAACAGTATACTTCAAACATTCATTTTAAAAGAATGCATGCCAAAGATTAAATCTCATCTATACAATTTGCTATAAAAACGCCTAATATGTAGTATGAAAAATAAACTATCATGAATAACGTAAAACTTCTTGAATAGTGCGAGATTGTGATATGTGAATTACTATAAATATCCAAAAACAGTACTGGCATTGCAATGTCAGTAGAGAGTAAACTGCCCAGAACAAAAAGGCACTTTAAAACAGACAAAATACTTTGAGCTAACACCTTATTTCCTATGAACATTTCTATAAACCAGGTTGGAAAATTCAAATTACCGACGGTCGTGTTGTCGTGAGGTCATCCACAAGGTTGGCACTCAACATTGAATCGTTTAGACAAGCTAGTGTTATTTACTTGATTACTTGTCGCTCGTATCATGTTTTCGGTAGTCCAAAAATAGAATTTCAGCTATTCGTATGAAGAAAAATTATCTAGTAACTCTGCTTATCAGGAAAATGTAAAACGAGGTAATTTCATCGAAATTCTAATGATTAAAATGCTTGCGGAAATAAATAGAACAATCTTCTTGTTATATAGCGTGCTTGATCAGTCGCTATTATTTTTTACCTGCCTATTGGAGAACATTGGTCTATCGATAAGACCAACGACACACGAAACCTGTGAGTGCAGTCTAGATAACTTGTCTGCCTAGCCCATTCAGTAAAGTACACAATACCAATGACAGCCTCTGAAATATGAATCTTTTTTTCAAATATACTGTATTTAAATATTAAACATACATACCGCATCATATCATAAGATGGGAAAATAAAATTTCTACAAGATTCAGCTAAATGCGGCCGAGAATAGGGTAACAGTAATTAATGGATTGAGGATAACTCAGGAATGACAATTCGTTAAGTGATAGTTTATGGGTCAAATAATGCCCATAATGAAAGCGACATAAAAATAAATAGTTAAGTACTTAGTGATTACACAATACAAAATATGCGTACCATATTGGTCTATAAATAGTTCTCAAGAGTTATCACTCATAATTCTCTTCGGGATATAACACATCTGTTCGAAGAGCGTTCATTCATAAAAGACGCGGATCTCTGTTTTCTTCAGCTTAGGAGCTGAGCGTATGAAAGTTCGTATGAAACTTAATAATCCCGCAGATGTTTAGAGCTTGAAAACGCCGATACCCTAAACACCTTTTTAATCGATGGATAACAACCTAGTCATATTTGAAGCCAACAATGGAAGATTACAATGATTTATTTGTAAATTTATCTGTCCGCTGATAAATGTTTAACTTGAAATGGATAATAGTTGCAAGAAATGAGTGACATTAAATACATACTCGTGGTCTGGTACCGATGAGTGGTCGCATCCGATCAGGTTGGTTGTGTCCAGTAAAAAATCGAAGTGGTAATTAATGTTGAAGACCTACAGAGTTGTTTGAGATGGTGGAGAAGATTTGTAGCTCAGGTGGGTGATTTTTATGTTGGTTTGTTCTCTGAGCTGGATGGTTTGGTCGTGGAGCTTTCATCGTCCTTCTGAACGACATCATCAGCACAAACTTCGGGTAGAAGTGAAGTGTTTGAATTTCTCCACATGTGATTCACAGCTTGTCCTCTGCACCTCGATGTTGATTGGTTCTTATTGACCTTAAATCTGTCATTTTTATTTCTTTGTTTTGATTGTCTCTCCTATTGTTTTGATTTTCGTTCCTATGTTCCTGCATAATTTTCTTGATTGGTTGATAGATTGGATTGATTTCAATATGTTTGTTTATTGCAGATTGACCTGAGTGCCAAGCTTCTAAAAATTCTCTGGTATTTTTGGAATTGCCTCTGTCCAAAATCTGCAATAAACAAACATATTGAAATCAATCCAATCTATCAACCAATCAAGAAAATTATGCAGGAACATAGGAACAAAAATCAAAACAATAGGAGAGACAATCAAAACAAAGAAATAAAAATGACAGATTTAAGGTCAATAAGAACCAATCAACATCGAGGTGCAGAGGACAAGCTGTGAATCACATGTGGAGAAATTCAAACACTTCACTTCTACCCGAAGTTTGTGCTGATGATGTCGTTCAGAAGGACGATGAAAGCTCCACGACCAAACCATCCAGCTCAGAGAACAAACCAACATAAAAACAGAGTTGTTTACTTGGAGGACTTATTTAGAACTAAAGATACCACCAGTATTGTAGTTCGGCAGCTCTTTACCAGTAACACCTTCCGTAATCGAATCGCACCCACCCAAGTAAGTCAAAAGTCAGAGGCGAGGATGTTGTAAGGTATAATTGATGGGTTATCAATATATCGAGAAGTGACTAATCCAATCTGGCTAATGATCGTAGGAGATGTTTCCCACGCCATTATGTAACGTTTTCTGGTATGGATGCATGAACGAGCTTCTTCAGCTAAACAAGTCCACTAAAAGTAATGTGGTCAGCATCCAATGTTGAATACTTACAGAGCTATCGATTTTGGGGATTTATTTAAAGCTACACCACTTTAGCTCACTATTCCCATATTCTGTGGTAGTATTATTATTATTACTTTGTAAGCAAGAAGTTAGAACCTGACAAGCTTGACGTTAGTAAACACACTACTGATAGTTTTCCATGTCTATCATCATGCGGTCATCTTTACTTAAAAGAAGATAGTTTGTGGATCAATATGGCAATCACAAACGTACACATAAAAATACGAATAACTGTATGCTTCGTTTGCTTTTCATCCATTTCCTGTCTTCCTGATAAAAAAATGGAAAATATAAATGCATTTCAAAAACCAATCACATTTGAGTAAAGAAGCATAATGCATGAAAAGGCATCTACATACTCATATATACAATAAAATGACATCAATTTTCTCGTTTAACATTTCGTCCGGATTTTTTAAGAGGGAATACACTATACATTCACATGCAGGCATGTTCGAACAAATTATTTGGAGACAGCAATACAAAAAAGAGTGTAAAACCAAATACTTGTGGTACGCAAAAAAATGAGATAAAGCGAAACGTTTTCCAGTAAAGTGCATATAGTGAACCTTTATATGTCCTGGAAACCTTGGTGTCTACCAGAGTATTTGGCTTCGGTCTAGTTATCAGTCTACACAACTACCGCTACCATTGAGTATAAGTGATGGCACCTTCACTGAAAAGCCTGTATTGTTAGATTGTACAGGAGAAGGATCAACATGATCAATGTTTTCTTTTAAATAAGCCGCTTTTATACGACCACTGCTCACGTCATCTTTTGTTTCATTTTTGTTGACTATGAAGTACTTCGGTTTGCAATTAAGTGCTTTGAAGTGCCTTTGTACCTCGTTTCGAGGAGTATTCGCAATGAATCATGTAGATAAACGTGTGTATGATATGTGGTACTGAAAGTAATCTATGACTGAGCACTGGTCATGAACAAACAAATGCTGAGCATTGCGACAATTTACATGATCCTCTTTTCTCTCGTTGATTTCCTATCCGCACTCACCGTGTGTGACTGCTTGTAACTGTGTTGAATAAATTATCTAGTTTTTTTCTGGATCTCTATTCTGGGTCATGAGTCCTGTATCTGCTATAAAGTGACTAATCTTATTATCGTGGTATTCATGTAGGAAAAACATTTGGAGACACCCGTTATATCAGTGTACCATGTTATAAGGCAGGTGGAACTGAAACACCAGTAGACTGCGGTAAAATGAAAGTTGTTCAAATGAATGCACGGAGTTTGTGAGCCTGTTCATGCAAGAGTTTGGATTCTTATTCATTGAAGAAAGTAAAAACCCACAAAACCTCCTCGGAGTTGAAGTGTCGTTCCGTAAACGGATAGTGCTGCAGCTCACTTGACGTCAGACATCACTGCGCTGAGAAAACCAGTGTGGAAGATTGAGTCTACTGCGACACGTCTGTGGCTAGGAGTGGAGCTTTCAACTGTTGGTGTAATCGTTCTACCAACCTGACAACTTATGTGATAACGGTCGTTCGAAATCGCGGGATACTTACTAGTGAAGTAAGACAACGAGAAGGTACAGGTTCGACCTTCTTTCATAAAGCCGAAATATTCAACCTAACATGATAAACAAAGATGGATAGTGGCTAGCATTGGAATCCAGGACGCGCGTTTCGTTCTATTTGGGACTCGTCAGCTGGATGTACCTGAATCTCAGAGTTGATGTTCACTCTGAGACTTGAACCCAGTAACCTTGCTTCAAACGCCATCGTGTTATCCACTCGGCCACTGAGTCCTCATAGCCATTTGCTTGTGCCATGGGGTGAAGTTTAAATTCACTTAGTATTGTTTGTTTGAATCTTCCCATTGATGTGTTAGGACTGCAACTGGTCAGTCTCAAATTGGCATATGTGCATACTGTGCGTTTTTAATCGATATAGCCTTGAGATGCAGGTACATCCAGCTCACGAGTCCCAAATAGGAAGAAACGCGCGTCCTGGATTCCACTGCTACGAAGATATTCATTGTCAAAACGAGCGGTGAAAGTTGCAGTGCCTAGTTTGTGCAGTCGCATATTTCTACGGTCGGCTCTGTGTGACCCAGGATGGCCGCGAGTTTGCCTTATCGAGGGAGAATACGTTGAGCGTCAATAGTGTGTCCGAGAAAGTCAAGTGAATCAGTTATTGAGTTTGAGGATTTATCTCTATAGATCACTCACGTATAGTGAGGTAGTGATTGCCCTAAGACGAGGTCAGAAGTTTAAAGCCAACGAGTTTGTCGTTCACAAACACTTTACTGATAGCTTGCGAATTCGAGCAGAATCTGGTTGTCTTTCCTCATTATAAGGGGCCATGAAGTACAACAAAGTAATAAGGAAAAAGTACGATCAAAAATTTTGTTCCTCGTAAACTACATAGTTCTTTTTATCGTCTTTTCCAGCCGTCCTAGAAAAGAAAAAAATATGTAAGTGCATGTCAAAATACACTCGTACGCGCGAAAAGACACAAAGAGGTAGAACGAAAGATAAGTAATGTCACACACATGCGATAGCGTAAAAACGACTTTTAAAGAGCTGTACTTTTTGGGTTTTCCATAAAGAAAAAATAATTATTATACACATATACGCAAACAAATTTTGTTTGTTCTTTTATTGAATAAATACATAAGTATAAACATATTAAACATTTTATTTTATAAAATACTTGGGAAAATCGCGATAAGGAAAAATGGTAACTAGTGTCATATGTACAATAGTCATTTAAATGTTCTGGAAATCTTACTATTCTTCCATAACGCGTTGTTTTAGGCTTATTTTCAGATACTGCCGAAGCATCAACGTGCGCGTTGACTGTCGGATGAGGTATTATAAGTGTAGAAGTCATGTCATTCGATTGTACAGAATGAAAATCGACGTGGATAGAATTTCCTTCTAAATATGCTGCTTTCATGCGATCGATGCTGATGTCATCATTAGTTCCGTATTTATCGAATGTATAGTACTTAGGTTCGCTCTGAAGAACTTTGAAGGGTCATTCGTATGCTGCTTCGATGGGTCGTCGATGTGAGTCTTGACGTACGAAGTCAGGATGAACGAAAATATCAGTTTAACTGAACGCATTGCGTTTGTAGGAGTAAGATCCATGTTAATTGGAGAAGATGAAGGATCCACGAATTCTCCTGGACGTCGGAGTGTCGTTCCATAAGCGAGTTGTGCTGCAGTGTACCCAAAGTCAGCTTGCACTGCATTGCGAATACCTAGTAAAACGAGTGGAAGAGCGTCGGTTCACTATGAAACGTTGGCAGCTGATAGTGAAGCTTTGTTGTCGGTGAAAGCGTTCCACCAACCCGTCTGATTGTGGGTGGTATCGAGAAGTGACTGATCTTAAGTAGCTAGCGATCGCAGTAGGATTTGAGTATGGCGTTCCCACTTGTGAGCTGGTGCGGATGCATGACCGAGCGCCTCCAGCTAAATGAGTCCACTGAATCTAATGTAGTCAGCACCCAATGTCGAACACTTACAGAGCTATTGATTTTGGGGATTTATTTACCGCTACAGAACCATCAAATCCTGCGAAAGTAATAGGTGATCATGGCGAGTTCATAAATTGCCATTTGTATTGGAGATAATGTAATTTCGTGCTCAACATTAATTTGAATTTAGTATTTCTAGATTTTAAAGACTCAAACGATGTAGGAGACATACAATCAAATGGTTGTGTAATCAAGATATTTTATCGTCATTTATTTATTGTGCAAACTTATCTATTCGAAAATCACCAATTTCCAAAGCGGAATTTTTCGCATGAATTGGCATACTAAATTCTACTCACCATAGTTTACAAATGCCGTTTTAGAAACAAATACATTCTGCTGAAAACCAAGTAGGGATTTTAAGAAATGTCTCTTACTACACTGCTAGAAATGGAAGAGTAACTCTTCTCTGAAAGTAGGTAGCACTATAAGAGGTCTACTGGACGAATATTGCGGAACAAGCAAACGTAATAGTGATAATCTAATTACGTATGAATTTATAATTTGACCAAGCGGAAAATTACACACAATTACAAATAGACAGACTGCTAAAAGACCCAATAAAAAACATGTCACATCTAACAGGTGTGTGTCTAGCAATATCCACTCTCATTTTATATCCTCTACACTAAAATGACCTACATATTAAATTCGTGTCGCAATATAGAGGAAATAAATATATAGAAAACTAGAATTCACATATTACTGACTTCATTTACAAAACCTGGTTGTTACTATAAAAACGTGAAAGTTCACAATATAGATATAAACGCACAGATATTGAGGTCAAAATAAAGATTGATAAGCAGAGAGCCTTAAGAAGGATTGTTAGAGCTGGAAAGTCAATTAAAACAATAATGACTGAAACATATAGTGGAACACTCCGTCAAACTGAATCCTGGATACATGTTCAAACAAAAATAAATCTTTCAAATATTAGCATAATAACGAAACATTCTATAACGTCTACAGTGGATCCTGAATGGAAAACTTGGAAGTCACTTAGTAATCCTCTCCACGAGAAACAACTTCTTTACATGTTGGTCTTAGCAAAATCGTGTGCTCCCATTGAGCAGTATAGCAGCCACGTTGGTCACACAGAGGGGGATATGGATTTACTATTCCCACGTCACATAGGTTCTTTAGGGCCATAAGATATTTTGTCTCACCTAAACGGTCTAACCAACGGCGACAAAATGCAAGAGTACTGAAATTACGATCTATTACATTCAACAGTTGTTTCGATCTGGCCAACCTGCACAATAAAAAAAATGAAATTTAGAAGTGTTATAAACTTCAAAGATTTGAAACAAAAGAACAACTGTTTACTTCAGTTTCTGAACGTAGAGCATACCACTTTAAAAAGGATCAGTAAATGTACTACGGTTATGGAGTTTAACTACACTTTTTATTTCAAATGATTTTTATGCTTGGAAGATTCGGTTATAGATAGTAAACATGTTCTATTATGGCTGAGAGGGGAAAGTAAAACGGGTTATGGGATAGAAAATAGTCTACGATATGAATGAATAGTAAATCAAAAACAAGAGAAATAAGCATCTGTTTTAGCTGTTCTAAATAGGATAACATTTCACACCTTGAAATATGAAGATAAAGAATTCAAGACTGAATAATCGTACTAACAAATAAATTTTGCTCTTGCTTATCTGCTTAGAACCCTAAGTATATTTTATACCGGTAGATATGAAGTTATACAAACTCGATACTTCGTAGAACTACATTTGAATATAAACCTAAGAGATACAGCTTTGAGTCACTGAAGTTAACAGAATATAACTGGCGAGATAATCGTAGGAAGGGAAAAATAAGACAAGATGAATTACAAAGCCATCGATACGGTGAAAATATTGACGTGAAGACACAAAGAGATGGAAGTGGAACTAACAGTTAATGTAAAACCTTTCATGTATTATTTTATGTTGTCAGAAAGTAATCGATTTCTTTCAAACTGAGTTAATAACAGCGTTAGATCGACAAAAAACCTGATAAACTAAGAACCGTACAATTAGAAAAAATGCGGTTTAGTGAATTAGTACAGAGTTTAAAAAATACCTTAGAGGAACATGTCCAACGTCGAAATTCTTCATATAGTGCGAAACTTCATCTCCATCAATAACATAACCTTTTCCTGTACTACCAAACGTTTCGATTGCATAATATTCATTTTCCTTAAAAAAATGTAACAAAAAAGGCATATTACACTAATATTTTATTTTGAGAACGAAATAACGTAAGAATTACGCAAATAATCAATGGACATACCTCCATACGAGTTTGCTCTCCTCCACGTACGATTGGCACAGTTTTTCCCGCATGAATTTGGTATGGCCCCAAAGAATGACCATTCAAATTACGTACAGATTTCACTGAATCAATATTACATATAATAGTGTGATTTATTATACTAATTATCATATGTTAGTATAATTGCATGTAGAAAAAAGAATAGCATAAACAAACAACTAACATAATAAAACTATAAACAACAACCAATTAGATTGGGGAAAAAATAAATAAGAAACTTATGGCATTTTACTTATGTTAGGATATTCACAAGAATATCCCAAAAATTATCTCGAATGTAAAGTGGTATGTTTTCAGACTCTTTACATAATTCGCATGTTATTTCCTATTGGCCATTATTTACAGTTGTCCTAACTATGACTTTCATGTGTCGTTTCCCTATTGGTCAATTTTGAGTTGTCCTAATTATAACCTTTACGTGTCCTTCCTTTCCATTGGTTACTGTTAATAGTCATCGTAACTATAAATATGCTTTGTCTGCAAACCATTTTTGCTCTGCTGCTGACCCCATAAACAATTCTTATTTAACGGCTGTGTTCTGATTTATAGGAGTTGGGGAACAGTATTGGGGTCGAACTAGGATATCTGAATTTGGTCAATCGGTAGAAATTCGTGTAGTCCAATCGCAATACGTAATATTTGGGCGAATTTATATTAACTTATTTATTTATTTAATCACATATATATTGGTACAAATGGCACCGGATACATATGCGCCACACAAAATAACGAGGATGGGAGGAGAAGGGAGATATGTATATATAAAAGAAGGAAAAAAAGAAAAGGAACGACAACACTTTCTTGCCCCGAAACCTTTGCAAACAACACCGTCAGTTCCTTAGCTAGAAAGTCACCACCATCTTTAAAAAGAGCCGGAGGTAAGTCATCTGGGCCAGGTGATTTGTAGCGCTTCAAGAGTTGGAGTTCCTTGCGGACTTCCGCCTCGTTTGGTGGATCAGTCGTTACCGGCCATGGGGGGCAGGGCAAACTGGTTGTTGTTGCCGGAGCAACAGGCCAGTTGAACTACCCTTCAAAAAAATCCACCCATCGTCCAAGACGTCGAGAGATGTTAGTGATTGGCATCCCATCATCCTCGTAGATTGTTTCACTCACACCAGACTTCTTGCTGCCAGTAGCTCGAATGAGTTGGAAGAGCTTCCGGCAGTTACCAGATGCAGCTGCTGCTTTCATCTCATTAGCACGCTCCGACCACCAGGCTTTTCGTTTTTTATTACGCAAGCTTTGCCCAATTTTATTACGCAACAGCCTTCGTTTGTGGTCATACTCACGCAATACTCACACAAGCAGATCCTTCTCAAGATAAATTTAGGACAAACGAGAAAAATAGCTAAGAATCATGTTGCAAAGATGACTTAAGTTTAAACATACTAATGAGTAAAGAACATGTAAGAATGTTTCAAATAACTCATCTGACTAGATTATTCATAGTCAACTTATCGGATGCCTAATTTGTGCATTCAGTTTTTAGTCACATTTAAGTAAGGACTATTGATACTAATTGGCTGACAAAACGGTGGAATTGAGTTCAAACTTAAAACCAGAAAGGAAAGTGTACCGTTATTTACTCAATTATAAAACTTATAATGTTCATAGAAGAGTCTTCTACAATACGTCACTTTCAATAAATTATCCGATAAACATAATCGTCGATGTTAGAAAAATGAAGTGGTAAAATAATGAAACAACTAACGTTTGAAAAGTAAGTAATATATCGTTGAAAAGTTATATATAGATGAGTCATCATTGAAAAGGAAAAAAAATACTAGTTTCCCAAGAAACCACTTGCTTAAAGAATGAAGACTATGAAGGAAAACGATAGACTTGTAATTCTAATTTTAAAATTAAACGAGAGTCTACGACATTGAATTAGAATGGTTTCATGGTATCTAAACCAGGTTATTTAACAAAGGTAACTACAGGAATTCATATATTCAAATTATTTATTTGGATTGACTTGTTTGCTTTTTTTCAACATCTCTCGTTGCTGATTATTGTTTTGTGGACTCATGCAAATACAGTCAATCTAATAAAATGAAATGTTTACGGTTACTTCTATAATAAGAAAAATCATCTATATAAACAACTGATCGTCATAACTGTGAATGAGGAGATAAACCAAACAGCTTAGTGTCTTAAAAAGTGTCATATGATAGGAAAAATTAAAAGATATTCTATTCATCTTTACGCAAGGAACCACTTCAGAGTAAATAAATAGCCGACATCTATTTACCCTAAAGAAGTGACTTACGTTAAGTCACGAAAGGTCAGAAATACAACTTTTCTACTAATTGGAATATAAGAAAAATATATTTATTATTATGCAAGAGAACTAAAAAAGTGCATGCTTTATCTTTATTTAGTATATTATTCGTAAAAAAAGTAATTGAATCAGTAAAAATTATGGAAATTGGAATTACTTTTTAAAAAGAATAACTTATAAAAATCATGATAGTACGCGAGTTACCCTGGTAAGTGTTTCCGTCTAATTCTACTTCATAGGACTCCATAGTCTCCTGAATGGCTGCCCCAACATCACACAAACGTACGTCAATGCCAGCTGCCTAAGATTGCACAAGATGAGGAATTCATAAACATAAGTTAATCGGTATTTAAGTTTATAAAAACAATAAACACAAACCAATGGTATATCCAAATAACTCATGTTTTAAATGTGTCACAAAACACGAAGGCTACAATAATCTTACCCTTGAAAACGCTTACTCGCCTTTTTTATCTTGCTTGATTGCCGAAACAGCAATAATATACTCAACAGTACCAGAGAGATGAAGAATGCGCATATTTGTATTAATCCAATCACTTGAGTTCCTTAAACATAGATTACAATTCTACTGATCATAGCAGTAATAATTTAGCACAATTTCAACTCATTAGAATAATCTATGAAGAAAAATTCACTCACCAAAACGCAAACTTTGCTTTGTTCCACCCATATTCTACTTTTTGACATACTACATAACAGAATGTAATTTTGAGGAAACTTAAAAAGTAGAAAGTGTGACAAGCTCTGAGTCAAACCAACAAAATGAGAGATGCCCCATCTTTTTGGTGCAATGTGCAGGAGATTTATTCCTAATTTAGTTACTGGAAGTCCAGCACGTTATTTATTGCAAAACAACTTAACTTTCAGACTGCTACCATAAGATGATTGGCTAAATGCCTTTAGATGCCAATTATACATACATATGGATAAATTTGATAGGACATATTACAATACAGAAACATACCTTAATACCGGTATTAGTTGCATCCTTAACAGCCTCTACCAAAGTATCAAACTTAGGATTAAAGTGAAGTGTGAAAGCACAATCAATAATACGACCTGAAATTAAACCAAAAATATTATAAGCTACTACAGTTATGAATTATACAACAGATAAAAATATTTATTCCCTCAACTTGATTTGTTCGAAGAAAAATGTTGAGATTTTACTGTACATGACTATCGCAATAATACAATTTACTGGACTACCGATTTAGATAAATAAACTATATGTGTACTAAGTCAAGAAGTTCAGTCAAATATTTCATATATCAATTACACATCCATATACTTATTTTCCAGTCAAAATTTGCGTGAAGACTAGTGATAAGAATTGTATGATTTAAACCATAAAAATTGAGGAAGAGTTAGGTCCTACTATCCGGTAGTTGGGAGCAAAGTCATTTAAGCCATTGATTCAACTGTGTCCTTTTAATAATATGTAGTATGTCGACTTATAAGGTGTAAAAGAATTCGCACGATCAATAGTTGAAAGCCAGAAAAAATGAACAAAAGGACAGTCTTACTTCGGCAAGAAATTTGTTTAATTATGCTTTCATGGATAAAAAACATATTGACTCATGATTTTAGAACCAACCCCCCAAATGCACTGGTACGGCCAAGAGTGAGGAGAGTCCACTCTCCCTCTCGAAATGCTCTTACATGGCCACGCGAATATATAGCCTCTGCCAGGGAAGTCCAACTCACTGCCTTCTCGTGGCGGGGGTGTCGTTCACAAAAGTGAGAGGACGAAAAGCGAATGTCCGGAGCTTTAACCGGGTTGGTGGACAAGGCGAGTCCACCTAAGGGAGTTGGAAAACCCTGATTCTAAACCAATGGTGCATATGGGCTCCAGTATCCTGAAGGAACGAATGGCGTATGAACCAACTGTTGGTCACCGGCTACCATGGGACTGCATCTCCTTACGATGCTCCACTGCCTTGTGGATCAGATCTTTAGGTCAAGGGCTCGGGGTGTGGCCCCCTAAGAAAACCACCTGCTTCGGTTTGGGCACCCGAGCAGTATCACAGCCCACACACAAATAAATGAAATGATGAATTCTATTGACGATACTATTCTCGCTCATACTAGAATCAAGACAATTTACACTATTATTATTACCATTATTATTATTATTATTATTATTATTATTATTATTATTATTATTATTATTTATGTCGCTTTTTTACTCCCTTTATTCCAAATTGTGTAGCCTTCCTTTCCAACTTATGCAGTAGCTCGCCCATGGTGGAAACTCTGTCCTATCTAAACGATCTCCAGTCACTGTCTGGTTGAAAGTGAATGCTTCCACCGATTACGAATACTGAAGCAGTTTTTCTGAAATCACGTACGCCGTTCAAGCTGGCTTTCTTCAACGTTCACACACTAATGCAGATCGGACAACAGATGGGGCTGGCTATGTGTTTAGAAAGTCTTAATGTTGGTGTTTGTTGTCTATCCGAGACCCGTATTCAAGACTCTAGTGAAGTACTACAAATCCGCTCTCCATCTGTCGCTTCGAAAAGCTTGTTTCACGTGCGCTTATCCGGGGACTCTGTGGTATCTTCGTCTGGTCTTGCAGGCGTTGGTGTTGCACTAAGCGCTAGGGCTGAGGCAGCACTAATCGACTGGATCCCCATTAACAGTCGGTTATGTGCTGTTAGATTAGAAGGTTCCATCAAAGTGAGAAGAAACCGGCGTGAGAAACGGTGTATTTTCGTCATCTCCGCCTATGCCCCGACAGATCGCAGCCCGGATGCAATCAAGGATGAGTTTTACCACCAGTTAACAGTTCTTCTCCAGAAAGCGCGTTCGACAGATATTGTAGTATTAGCCGGAGACTTGAATGCTTAAGCCGGGCGTCTAGGCACAAAAGAGAGTCGTTTAGGCGGTCAATAGGGACTTGTTGGTCGCAGGACAGATAACGGGGACCGTTTGCTACAACTGTGCACAGACCACAACCTGTTTCTGACCAGCACTAACTTCCGGCACAGTCATCGCCGGTGTGCCACCTGGCGTCCTCCCTCTGCATCCCAAGCCTGGACTCAGATTGATCACATCGCGATCAGCTACCTCTGGCGTGGTTGTGTACAAGACTGCCGCTCCTTTCGGAGTACCTATCTGGAGTCTGATCATGCCCTGGTCTGCGCCAATCTCACCTTACTTTTCAGTGGCCGAAGGATTGACCGCCATCAACGGATAGATGTTAGTAAACTGGCTGCAACATCTGTTGCAGATAAGTATCGAGCAGAGCTAGCCTCTAGGCTAGATACCATCCCACCGAAAAGTATAGATGAGCATTGGTTGCATCTTCACGACGCCATGAAAATGGCAAGTAAAGCCGCTTGCAGCTTCGCGAAACGTCCCGCTTACAAGCACTGGGTTTCTTCTGGCTCCTTACAACTGGTCGAAGCCCGTCGGTCTACTCCGGGTGACCATGAGTATGACCACAAACGAAGGCTGTTACGTAATAAAATTGGGCAAAGCTTTCGTAAGAACCGAGAAGCCTGGTGGTCGGAGCGTGCTAATGAGATGAAAGCAGCAGCTGCATCTGGTTACTTATTTATTATTTATTTATTTAAACACATATATATTGGTACAAAAGGGCACCAGATACGTATGCGCCACACAAAATAATGAAAGTAGGAAGAGAAGGGATGAAAAGGTAAGGCGGGCTGAAATCTACAACCAGAAGACTCTTTCAGTTAAGAAAGTTAGAACCACTCTTTATGTAGAAAGTAAAAGAAGGTTGCAGCAGGATCACCACTAGCTTCTATTCTGAGCCATATCCGATAACGTCTCTAGCCACTGTGTTGCACCATCTCTCGGACCCCAGCCAGGGAGTCGTGAAGGACCAACAGAAGCTAGCCCCTTGCAGTTTTCTTTCATGCCACGACACCATGTCATACACTGACCTCCTCTCCGCTTTTTCCAACCAGTCCCAGGGTCGGCAAATAATGCACGACGTGGAAGTCTCTGGGACGACATTCGTAAAACATGTCCAAGCCACCGAAGTCGGTGTTTCAAGATGGTGTTACCAATTGAATTATCGTCTCTGCGCCCGAACACACGATGCCGAACCTCTGCATTACTAATATGGTGTTGCCACTGAATGTCAGCAATCCTTCGGAGACGACGACGATCGAACAGAGAGAGACGTCTAACATCCTCAATTCGGAGAGGCCAGGTTTCACAAGCACAGAGCAAAACTGCTCTTACCGACGCGTTGTAGATCCGACCTTTTACAGCCAGACTAACATCACGAAGGCGCCAAAGATGGCCCAGATTGGCATAAGCCGCTCTGGTAACTGCCGGAAGCTCTTCCAACTCATTCGAGCTACTGGCAGCAAGAAGTCTGGTGTGAGTGAAACAATATACGAGGATGATGGGATGCCAATCACTAACATCTCTCGACGTCTTGGACGATGGGTGGAATTTTTTGAAGGGCAGTTCAACTGGCCTGCTGCTCCCGCAACATCAACCAGTTTGTCCTGCCCCCCATGGCCGGTAACGACTGATCCACCAAACGAGGCGGAAGTCCGCAAGGAACTCCAACTCTTGAAGCGCTACAAATCACCTGGCCCAGATGACTTACCTCCGGCTCTTTTTAAAGATGGTGGTGACTTTCTAGCTAAGGAACTGACGGTGTTGTTTGCAAAGGTTTGGGAGCAAGAAAGTGTTCCAACATCATGGAATGAGTCAATAGTCGTCCCTATCTTTAAAAAGGGTTCTTTTAAAAGGGGTTCCTGTAACAACTATCGGGGGATAAGTCTTCTTCCGATTGCGTCCAAACTATTGGCTTCTGTCATTCTTCGTAGGTTGTTTAAAACCCGAGAACGATTGACTCGCGAGGAGCAGGCTGGTTTTCGTTCTGGTCGAGGGTGCATTGACCACATCTTCACCCCCGCCAAATGTTAGAACACCGTCATACTTATCGCAGACCAACAATCGTAGTGTTTCTTGATATCAGGGCTGCCTTCGATTCGTTGGACAGGACTGTTCTCTGGGATTGTCTATTGAAGAAGGGTGTGCCTGAGAAGTTCATTAACATCTTAAAGGCCCTGTATACGAACATCGCAGGCAGAGTAAGGGCATACAACCACCTTTCTCCATTGTTCCATTCGAGCAGTGGGGTTAGGCAGGGTTGTCCGATCTCACCATTCCTCTTCAACTTTGCCATCGACGACATCCTGGAAACAGCTCTGATGGATGTAAGTAATGGCGGTGTGGATATGTTGCCTGAAGAACGACTTCTCGAGCTCGAGTATGCGGATGATATTGTTTTACTGTGCGATAATGTCCAAGGCATGCAATCCGCACTTAATCAGTTGGCAATCAGTGTCCGCAGGTATGGCATGTGCTTTGCACCCTCCAAGTGCAAAGTACTCCTACAAGACTGGCAGGATTCTCATCCTGTACTCACCCTAGATAGTGAGCAGATTGAAGTAGTTCAGAAGTTCGTGTATCTAGGTAGCTATATAAGTGCTGGTGGTGGCATGAGTGATGAGGTTGATGCACATATAAGGAAAGCCAGAGCGGCTTATGCCAATCTGGGCCATCTTTGGCGCCTTCGTGATGTTAGTCTGGCTGTAAAAGGTCGGATCTACAACGCGTCGGTAAGAGCAGTTTTGCTCTGTGCTTGTGAAACCTGGCCTCTCCGAATTGAGGATGTTAGACGTCTCTCTCTGTTCGATCGTCGTCGTCTCCGAAGGATTGCTGACATTCAGTGGCAACACCATATTAGTAATGCAGAGGTTCGGCATCGTGTGTTCGGGCGCAGAGACGATAATTCAATTGGTAACACCATCTTGAAACACCGACTTCGGTGGCTTGGACATGTTTTACGAATGTCGTCCCAGAGACTTCCACGTCGTGCATTATTTGCCGACCCTGGGACTGGTTGGAAAAAGCGGAGAGGAGGTCAGTGTATGACATGGTGTCGTGGCATGAAAGAAAACTGCAAGGGGCTAGCTTCTGTTGGTCCTTCACGACTCCCTGGCTGGGGTCCGAGAGATGGTGCAACACAGTGGCTAGAGACGTTATCGGATATGGCTCAGAATAGAAGCTAGTGGTGATCCTGCTGCAACCTTCTTTTACTTTCTACATAAAGAGTGGTTCTAACTTTCTTAACTGAAAGAGTCTTCTGGTTGTAGATTTCAGCCCGCCTTACCTTTTCATCCCTTCTCTTCCTACTTTCATTATTTTGTGTGGCGCATACGTATCTGGTGCCCTTTTGTACCAATATATATGTGTTTAAATAAATAAATAATAAAAAACTTCATATCAATAGGAAGCAATATTTCCTTCCAAAACCAATAACCAAATATTCATACAAGCAGAAAATCGCGATAGATTACAAAAAATTAAGCTTATACAAGCAAGGTGATTACCTTGGACTACATTGACTAAGTAATATCTCGTAAGGCTTGGGAACGACAACACTGAATTAAGAGTAGAGAATTTGTTGTGCACATATGCAAAATCGAGCTGATAAAGACTTAAATTTCATCAAATGAAAAAACTACTGCCCATATTAAAAGTAAAACTTGTTTAGATTGAGATCATGAACTCAATCAAAGGTCAACAATCTCCACAACCGTATATTGATAAAACTTGTTTAGTTTACTTTAACTACTTATTAATAAAGACAATGTTGACTTACCATCTACATGTACTCCAAAATCAATTTTGCATACATCGTCATAATTTAGAACTGTATTATCACCCCCATTGGGAGTGTAATGAGCTGCACAATGATTAATTGAACAACCCGTAGGAAAAGCTAAGCCTGCATTCAATCCGCGTTCTAAAATGAGTGCACGGCTAGTGCGTTCAAGTTCTTCGCACATATCAATGAGACGAATACCCGGACGTATCCATTTCTTAATATAGTTTCTTGTTTGTCTATGAACTTCCGCACCTTCACGAAACTGTTGATAGATCTCTACATGAGCATTATCACGAGCTTTGCATTCTTCTGACGTTGTGCGGTTGATAGCTGTACGACTACAAGAAGCATTAAGTACTAATTAATTTTAGTCTATGGAGAAAATTCAATTAACCCTAGTACTCCTCATTCCATTTTTAAATGATACATAAGTAACACTTCAAAGACAGCTATGACCCAAAAATAACAACTTACGAATGTCCTCTGCTTCTGGGCATCACAGTTTACACTCATAAAGCAAAACAGAGAACCGCTGTACAGTAGACTAATCTTTTTATTGGAGAAAAGGAAAGCTGACAAAAGTCAGACGAGCTTTCTTAAACCACCTTAATATTTCGTCGAATAACAACTAACCGGACCTGAAGATTATTAAACCCGTTCAATTACGACGCCACCTACTATGAGTTTATTGTCTATGATCGGCCGATTCGATCTGAATACTTCTATATTTGTGACCATTCATCATTCCATCAGTCCACAATAATTTAAGCAACAAAAAGTACGATCGACCACACATTTCTCCTTTATAATATACCATATTTATCTCTGTACCTTCCGAGCATGATCACTTCCTAAGCTACATGAAATGTTCGAAAAACGTAGTTGAGCTACTAAGAGGTTAATTTACTAGGACAGGGAGAATGAATATTGGTGAACTAGATCAAAAACGCAAACCTTTAGAAATATACTGGAAATGGTCAACACATTAGATCAAAGATATGACACTCATGAGACGTTCGGTAACTATCTACTTCAGGAGAATACTGAAGTCGTACTGAAAAAAATATATATATATCATGCATTTACAGATAAAATATAAACAGACTTTAAAATATGAAGAAAAAACTCAACATATAAACTAACCAATCAGTGTCGGGCTCATAATTAATAATCTCACCAACTGGGTAGTCTCCTTTGGGATACAACTGACAAACAGGAATAGAAGGAGGATCCGTCTGACGTGTGACACCTGAGTTCTCCGATTTAGATTTTTTGTTTGATGTTTTCACAGTAGAGGACAAGTTTTCACGACAGTTAACTGAGGCGTCTCCCGTCTCATTTTCCTTCATCACGGTCTCATCGTCACCATCTTCAAGAGGGAATTGATTAACAATACGTTATATATACTTGTGCATTTTCCAGTCTTCTTTTTATGTTTCTTTTTCTTTTTCGTTGCTGATTTTACAGATGAATCCCCATTTAATTCTGCCAGTTTATCCATCTTTTGGCATACTTCATCTAACTTTTTTTCTGGTTCTTTATCTGGTTCTGAGGTGCACTCCATGGCTTGTCTGCAAGCTACACGAAACAAACAAAAGTATAGACATCAAAGATAGTTAAAAACCCTTTCCTTTATGCGTCCAAAAAAATGCTAATACTAGCTCAAAACCTTGTAAAAATGCTGAAACGATTTTTGGAAGAGAAAAGTGATTTCTGCTGCCTAAAACTCACTCAATACACAAAAATACTATGAAAATTATAACGAAGGACTGTTGAGTAATTTTGAAAACAGTTGAATAAAAAATGATAGAGTAGATTAGGATATTCCATAAAACACCAGCTAAAACCAAATATGATGGGAGTAACACTGATAGATTAGCTAAGTGATGTACTACTTAACTAATAATATTTGTAACAACATTCAAGTAAGCTTACAGATGCGTCACATTGAATGACTTTGCAGACTAAGAACTACTGGATTGTGCACAAATATCTTGTTAAAAAGCAAACAACAGCTGTATGGATGATAGGACTCAGAATAGGTGACAATAACACTGTTCACATTATTTTACACTCGCTATTCTTAGGAATTCATTTTCTCCCAGAACTACACTATTCATCACAAGTTGTTTACAACTAAAAGAAAGGCTTGGTCTCAATTAGAGATATGAAGTAACTAGGCAAGTCGAAAACGCCAACTGAGGTACTGATACATAATTGGACCACAGAATGTCCTCAGAAAGCCAACCAGTAAGTTTCGGAATTGCATCCAAAGCTAGGAATGAGGATTTTAATTGACGAAGATTTCTTTAATGAAACATTTTCAGGAAGTTCCTCGATAAGAAGGGAAATTTTCTCAGTAAAATCCGACCCAGGGCCTCTTTACAGCACTGTCGGGGTCCCAACCTCAAAGATGTCGAATCTTGCAGGCTGTCCGATGTACTTACTTTCATCCGTTACCCTACGCCGAGGATCATGGGCCACCCACCAACACTCTCCATCCAACCCTGTCCTGGACAGTCCTTTCCAGTCGCCATTCATCGATGTCTGCTTCCAATTCCCGATGTAGTATGTTCTTCGGCCTTTCTCATTTTCGTTTTCCTTCAGGATTCCAAGTTATAGCTTGCCTCCTGATGCAGTCTGGTAATTTCCGCAATGTATGTCCCATCCATTTCAAGTGTCTTTTAATTTTTCCTTCAATCGGAAGCTGGTTTGTCCTCTTCCATAGTAAACTGTTGCTGATGTAATCCAGCCCGATGTTTATGCTCATATATGAGTTACATGGGTCAAAGCTTGTATAGTTGTGTAAGTAGGTACGCCCTGGGACCCAGAAAGCAAACGTAAGCTGAAATGCCTACCTTGTGGTTAGTAAAAATAAGCGGCCTAAACCAACAGGTCGAAGACAAAACAAAAAGGTGTGGTAGCGAATACGAAGGAGAGGTGACCATCAACCCTCCCTTACAGTTTCTATGCTTATGCGTGCACAGGCGAAAGTCTCTGTACCAGTGGTATGCATGTAATGCGTAAGAGACAGTCAGTTGCGGCAAATACGATTGGGGAGCAGTACGAACTACGTTCCCAGGAAGGTGAATATACCTATATGTATACTATGGGATGCATGCCTAAGAACTTGTGTGACCGATGTGCGTGGCCATACCTATATGTACATCGGATTTATGGATAAAAACTAACGTGTTAATACGTTACGACCGAGAGTGGGGAGAGTCCACTCTCCCTCTCGAAATGCTCTTACATGGCCACGCGAATATATAGCCTCTGCCAGGGAAGTCCAACTCACTGCCTTCTCGTGGCGGGGGTGTCGTTCACAAAAGTGAGAGGACGAAAAGCGAATGTCCGGAGCTTTAACCGGGTTGGTGGACAAGGCGAGTCCACCTAAGGGAGTTGGAAAACCCTGATTCTAAACCAATGGTGCATATGGGCTCCAGTATCCTGAAGGAACGAATGGCGTATGAACCAACTGTTGGTCACCGGCTACCATGGGACTGCATCTCCTTACGATGCTCCACTGCCTTGTGGATCAGATCTTTAGGTCAAGGGCTCGGGGTGTGGCCCCCTAAGAAAACCACCTGCTTCAGTCTGGGCACCTGGGCAGTATCTCAGCCCTCACACAAATCGAATGAGATTTGTGAGGCACATATTTATTTGGTGCTTCCTTGTACCAATATTTATGTGTTTAAATAAATAAAATAATTCTATGTGCGATGGGCTTAGAAAAATGTTGTCTACCTACGAAAATGTAGGTAAAACGGGGATAATAAGCTCATAATAATAAGCATTAGGATGGAGATACACTTACGAGGTATACCAGTAATGGTAATCTATGTATATTCGTGGCTAACTACAGAGCACTTAAATATACCTATAATAATGGAGGGAAACGGGTCAGTAGAGATATTAGAAGGGTTAATAAAAGCCCAAAACCCAATCCTCCCACCCACGACAATTTGTGTGATGAACACAGGCTGACCGTTAGCTATGACTATATTGTTGCTCCTAGTAGTCAAAAACTTTGAGTCTCTGCAAGTAATGAGTTCTTTATAGGAATCACAACCTACTATAGACTTAGTCAAATAATGTGATAGGTCCTGATTCAGTAGACTTTGAAAATAAACTTCTCCGGCATATCGCTGTGCAGCTTGTTTAGCTGCTAAGAATCCGAAATGTACTGAACTTGATCATCAATATATATATATATATATATGTAATTACGTCTTAAAACGCTGAAGCAGTACCGTGGAGATATCCCCACCATATATATTGGTCGACAGTTTTTCCCCTAAATCCCCTCAAGTTTCATATGACTGGTCAGACCCCTAATATTACCCAAAGTCAGGAAACTGGGTTATCGGGAGCATAGACCCGTAGTAACCGGTTCTTCTATGAGTTCGCATCCACGAGGTGGGCTATTAAGCCTTGAAACACAAAAATAATTTCCAGAAAAGCCGATAGTCCACCAGAAACGGCTTGACCGACATTAAACAGTCTAAACACCGCACAATAACGATATGAACGTAATTTAAAACGAAATGCTGGCTCTATCAACTCATTTCAAACTTGAAAATGACTTTGGTATAAACAAATATCCCTTCACACATCCTTAAAACTTCAGTCAGTGTGGGAGTTAGTGTGTGTACATATTGAAGAAGTGATTTTGAATAAAAGCCAAATACAAATTAAGAGTATACAGGATAGATGCATATAAACACGATCTGTAATATGCATATGCAACACTAAGCTATATATCTGGGAGATAATATTATAGGCAAAATAGCTTAGATCATAAAACAGTATCGCTGGTAACGCACACAACCGAAATTAGACTCATAGTTTTCAAATTACAATACAGTTTTCATAAGGGTCAAGTAGCTCTGCACGAGATGGAAAAGGCTTTCGCTAAGCAGCCCTTCAGATCTAGTAATGGTGGATCGACAATGCCTCAAGGTAGGAACCTGGGTATATTTGACTATAAAAGAGAAAAAGCATCAGTAAATAATAATAAAACACTGTCCTTCGTCCTTTAAAACATGTTGAGTTCCCTTTTAAAAGAATTCATGTAAAGTCGATTGAACGGGCTCACCCGGAAGAGAACTCCAGAATTTGACTACTTGTAAAGGCCAAAAGGTATGTATACGGTTCGTTTTGCTACATTGTCATTCCAGTTTCTGGGAATAACCACTACGTTTGTATTCGAATTAGGCTTAAGTGGGTATTTAAGTATGTATTTAAGGATATAGTACAGAAGGAAAGAATTAGTTTGTAGTAAGAAAGATATAAATCAATTTTAATCCCACTTCCTTGTGTGCCATGATACTGGAGCTAGAGAAGAACTGGAAAACTAGAGGAACAACATTACAATGGTCAGATACTGCTTCTGAGATACTGAAAAAATCAACAAAATCAAGATAGCTCTCAACAACAGGTTCCAAGCTTTACGAGATCTACTCATAGATGATGAAACTACTTTGGAGAGCAACTGAAAATGGACCAAAGAAGAACTAACTTCCGCGTACCAAGAGGAGCCGGACCGCAACAAGCATCATCATAACGAATGGATCTCCATCGAACCCCTGGACATGATTCAAGAGGGGAAGAACAACAAGACAGCAACTAACAACAGCCAAGCAGTTAGTTAGAAAGTCAAGGCACAAGCTGAATACATGGAAGCAAAGAAGCGAATGAGGAGTATCATTAGAACTGACAGGCAGAAATATGTGTGAGACCGAGAAAGGAAAGTGGAAAAAGCTGCAAGAGAAGGAAGTATGAAACAATTATATGACACGACGAAGAAACTGATAAGGAAGTATGATAAACCAAAGAGACCGGTCAATGACCAAGAAGGCAAGTCAGTCACGGAGATTCATGAAGAACGGGAATGGTGAGTAGGACACTATTAGAAATTCATAAATAGACCAGCTCCATTGAATCCACCGGACACCAAAGCATCACAAAAAAGTATTCCTATGTTTTTCACTTAACCAACGGTCGAATAAATCAGGGTGGCTATCAGACAAATCAGGAGTAGGAAAGCAGCAGCACCTGACAATATACCAGCTGAAGCACTGGAGTCAGATTTAAAAATGACTTTAAAGATTCTTCACGTTCTATTCAGTGAGATTTGGTAGGGAGAAGAGGAACGGACGGACTAGAAAGGTGAATACCTCATCAAGATACCAAAGAAAGGAGATCTGAGCAAATTAGAAAACTATGGATCATCATTGAATGACCAACTGAATGGAACCCATTACTTAACACCAACTTACTTGATTGTAAGGAAGCATTAGACCGTGTGGATAGGAGAAACTTATGGAACCTTTTTTGACACTATCGTGTACCTGAAAAACTCGTCAACATCTTCTGCAATTCATACGATAGACTACACTACTAAGCGCCATACAGATGCATAAGACTGAAAATCTCTTGGGTGTACACTTGAGATGACACCAAGCAAGATGTGGGTATAGGATTACTTTGTTCACACTCAGTCGTTGCGAAACAAAGGCGTCTCATCCGTAATGTAAGATACCCATTATTCAGATGTCCCTATCCGTTGAGTATTATTAGCATTACTTAGTTTGCAAATTTCATCAACCTTATCCGGCTAACCAGCGGCATTCGTCCATAGACAGTTCATGCTTTCGATTTGAAACGTGTGAGCTTCCTTGTCCTGTTCATCTGAATGAGCCTGATGTAAATGAAACGAACACCTATATCCCAAACGTTTCCAGAGGTGGTAGTCTATGTCTCTTCTACCTTTTCATTTGTTCTTGACACTCCACGAGTGTGATAGTCCGTTCCAACTGTCTTTTGTGCTCAAATGTTGCATCATGTGATGTATATGGATTTCATTAAGCAACCAGAGTCGGTTAACACGAAATGATTTGAGTGTTATCCACCGTTCGGGATGATAGGAAAGGTTATCTCCATTAGCTGTGGTCTGAAATCCTCGTCCTTCTTGGCCGATCGCACCGTTTGTTAAGTCAATGTGTGCTTGAGATTCGATTACTATTTTATAAGTTTCTACTCTAAAATATAATAGTCTGCAGAATCAGAGTCCGTAATTTTTGGACACCTTGCACAATGATATTTCTTTCGAGAAAGAAGATTTCTTGAGATTTCTTGAGCATGTCTCTGATGAAATCTTACTCGGAATATGGTGTTACGTCTGACCAATTTTGAACGTTGTTTCGCTTCCCTAAGCTAGTTCCGTACCCTCGAGCTAGAACTACTCCGCGACTTGAAGACCAGAGAAAAGGCACAAATTGTGTGGTAAGCACTTTACTGCAGTATTCATTTATGTACAGAAAATATAGGGATTTTATAGCAATTTAAGAGTCCTTGAGTTTTACCGAAAATTCTAGAATACTTCTAAACATAGTAGCAGTATATTAGTCAGCCAATCAGGATCCCCACATGTGACTTTTTCATTCTCGTCATTGTAGTAACATAACTTCACACAACTTCTAATTAACCGCTGATTGGTTGAAGTGCTCCTTGATGACTCATGAGCTTGTCATGTCGCTTGCGAGAAAAATGCAGGGTCATCCCAACAATGATATATCACGTAATATTCATATATCCTCTGCATCACATAAAGTAGATTTGGAGGACTTTAATGCTTGGTACTTTTGCCCCGGGTAAGTCAGGTAACCGTCTGTGGCTCCACCATGGGAAGTTTGAGCTCCCTACTTATTCCTTCTTGGAGCAGCGTGTTCTCTTTGACTTGCAGACTGAAAGGAAAGTCAGAGGTGTCTCTTAATTTTATGATTACGACAGAACCACTGTGAAAGGTATTTTTTCCTGGGTTTTCGGGTATGTTATGGTCTCAATCCTTTTGTTTGGTAGTTAGGTTGCGATCCGGGTTCATAACTTCAGAGTTACTTGAACAGTTTTGTTTTTTTTAAACATATATAAACGCTGTGTAGCATCAGTAAATTTTCAGAAACTATATTTCATCTAATAATCCACATCTTGGTCCAACATTACTATGTTTGGTGTAATTGAATTGCTGACATTATAATCCTTGACACCCATGCTATTTTCATCACCTACGTTTTAAGACTACACTGAAGGGTCACTGAAAAGCTTCTGAACCTAAACCGAATTATTCATCCACCTGAGACATTTACACGTTAGCTAGAAATTCACGCCATTCCTGTTTATTTCGACAAAACCCTGAACCTCCAAATAAACAACTACAATAATAATGTTTGTTATCATAACTGTCTACCTTTATTTTTAATCTTGATTAATGATTTGTTCACGTTATCTAGGAACACTATTTCCAGAACTTGAAATTGAAGCAATCACGTTCTGTTATTAACGAGTGAGTCTTGTGGAAACTTTATGCATACATGTTGTGCAATCTTGGCAACTTCAATGTTGCACTGTTCAGAATAAAAATACAGTTAAATGTTCTTTTTCAGTGGCTTAATTGATATCTATTTCTGCTGACATTACTTAGTGTGAAGACTAACTCTACGAACTTGCCGATCTGCAAAATACAGGTTAAACAATCTGTGATATATATGTATATACTACAAGGATTTCTTTGTACATTGTTCCTTGATAATCTCAATTGTAAATGCATTACTTTGAACCATTCTGATAAAGTTTTTTCTCCCTTGAGTACGTGTCTATATGTAGCTAGTAGGGTTTGAATTAGACAGTTATGGGAAATACTAGTTAACATGTACTTCTATCACACAAAATTCAAAACGTTTCAGTACTGTCACCAGCATATTGCGATGCCTTCTTCTTAAAGGATAACGAAATAGTTCTTGACGAGATTATGATGTATGGACAAGTGAATCATATTTGGTGAAACAATTTTAAACCAAGAAGCATATATGAATGCACACATACATATTACGTCTGCTTTAATCCTGATTACAAAGATATCAAATTTCAACATTCACAACAGATGGGGTTTTTGAGTAGATCCACTATTTGTGATTGCGCTATTAAAACGACTATCTAACTAAATCAATAGTGTACATTACGTGACAGTTTAGTCGTATTGGGTCTTAACCAAGCGATTCTTGAAGCCGAACGTTTGATAACAGAAGTGGTGAACACGAGAACACTTAATCGAGACGTCATGGCCCAGTAATGCATGGATGGCCACTCTATTTAAACTCCTGCTTTACACAATAAATGTATTATTCTATCTCCAGCCCAAATCTATTCTACAGAAGATCATAGCAGGAAAGGGTCAGTAAAGATAATGATGTGATTTCCACGAAAGGACTGATAGATTAGGTAGTCACATCATGGCAGGTCTACAGTTGTGGAGCAGGTCAGAAGTGTTCCGACCCAGACAGTTGACCAAAGGCCCTCAGCTTGGACCGTGTCCAATAAAACGAATGAGGTCGCTATCCATGCTGATAATCTGCTATACCATTTATTTCAAGGACTTGTTTGCCACTAAAACGCTGTATCCTGACGCGACATGTGTTAAGGGAGAAACTAGTCGAGAACGACGACATTTTATGTTCGTTTCAACTAAACATTATGACAA
This sequence comes from Schistosoma rodhaini, assembly GCA_944470415.2. NCBI lineage: Eukaryota > Metazoa > Platyhelminthes > Trematoda > Strigeidida > Schistosomatidae > Schistosoma > Schistosoma rodhaini. The sequence goes on from OX104037.1 coordinate 35,339,452, forward strand.
ATTATTCCGATTCTTTCAAACAAGATAGTGAAAGCATGAGTTACGCAAGCTGCTCTTACTTCTGATGTTAATGGAGCTTAAATAATTCAGTGTTATGAGTATCGTAGATAGATATGTTCAAAAGAATGGGGAATTTTAATTTGTCATTTAAAAAATAAAGAGAAAATAGGTGTTAGCAAGACAGATAACAGAAAACTTAAATATTAGAAAGGAAGAATAGTACAAAGATTCAGTATATATAGATGTTCCTTGAATCAACTTAGCGATTCTTTTGCATATATAATAGAATATTGAAAAATAGGCATGAGAAACCGATAGGCGACAGTGGTGATACATCAGTATTCCCAGTCAGGTACTTTAGTACATGACGACAAAGGGCATACAAGTACCTAAATAGACTTCTCTATGTTTCTTATGTCACTCACCAGAGATGTTTCATAAATCCTACCACTGTCCATTACATGAACAATTTGTAATGAACTTAGTCGATTCCGGAAGAAATTTTCTTTTTTTCAAGGTTCCAGAAGCGGACAACTATAAAGTCAGCCGAATGAGTTTTATGCCACATGCAACATGGTTTTGAAATACCAGGACTAACGTTTGAGTTTCAAAGGCTCAGAAACCACATTGAAGGTATTTGCCGACCATAACGTTTCCCTTCTTTAATATTTAGTTACTTTGCACCAACTTGTTTCCGACAACTTCCAATGTTACCAGGAAATCATATACTATTATTCTGAAGACAACTAGAATTACATAGAATGTGTGGTACCCTGGTTGTGCATTTCTTTGAACACGTTAATAGGCTGTTGACTTTCGGTAAATTATGTACTTTTGAAATGTTTATAGCAGAGTCCTATTTCACATATGCTTGGGTTCCTACACGAACGTTTGGACAGATTGCACAGTTTGTCAATCTCATGGTATATTCTTACACTGCTGGCTGCTTAGATTAGTTTGTTCGTTCAGTAGAATTACGCTGTCTGTCTGATATAAATTTATCTTTAAGTTTCCGAGAGTGACTCTTGATTACACACTATCCGGTTCAAAATTTAAAAATATCTGGCTTATTTAGCATAACCAGACCATAGAGAATGAATGTGTTCGAAGTGAAGTCCAAATTGTAAATTCTGTGAAATACGTCTGGATTCTAGATAAGCTATATTTTAAGCTGAAGTTTCCTTTGCTGACCACTGGACATTGGGCAGTCTGCTAAACATTATCAAGTATAATATAGAATGATGTGGACTGATCAACCAAAAGTATTACCCAGACATTTGAAGAAATCAAAAAAACAATAATTCCTCAACCTGAAAGCATACAGCTTTACTTTTAGCTTAGAACATATCCTATTCTAATGAAACAAAAAAAGTAACTTATGTTCCGTGCAGGTTTATCAGACTTTTATATATCAGCAGGAAACCCTAAAACGTGGACATCGGGAAATTACGCCAGACAACCTATATGCGACATATCACAGAGATTTCAGATACCGAATATCCACCGTATTTTCAGTCCCAGTGAAGTCTTTGAAAGCGAAAGAAGATAATTTGAATCACCAGCTCACAAGTACTCCACTCTTTACTTGTAGATTCTGTCTATAAGCAGCTGAACAGAGCTTCGCTATCCCTTTCATCGACCTGTTCTGTTTGATATATACGGGATTTTTAATACATCCGCAGGTAGTTTCTTTAGATTGATCACTAAATAAGCCACTGTAACTTATTGAGGCATTTCATAACTTCCCTTTGTAATTTATCATCTATGACTTAGTTAATTATATCCTGAACAATCGCGTGAAACTCCTATGGAGGATCCTACAACATAATTGCTCTAAATGCGTTAAGTCGACAGAGTATATGTAACAGCTGAGGTTGGTTGGTTAAGAGTTGACCCCAAACAACCATGCATATGCTAAAACAGTATTGTTCAGGTATTCATTCACTTCCTTACTTTTTGTAAGCGTTATATTCCCTATTATCTTATATTGAATGTTGAGAGCCTTTGTTTGTCTGAACAGATAAACCCACGCTCCACTGTGACTGCGCGAAGATCGAAATAAAGACCTATTCACTACTTCTCTGGTTTCTTCTATCAATAGCGCGATAGTTACCTTAAGGCACGAAATATATACTAGGTCATATACATATAATCAAGATCACCGGCATCAACCTCGACCTCCTATAATGGAATCGACTACCGGTGCATAAGACTAATGTTCAAGTTAGAAAGTAGTGGGCAAACTCGACAGTACCGTTTTTGGATTCTGAACCAAGTGCTGCAAAAATAAGTAAAGTAGTAATAAATGGATGTGAGTATAACAGCTAAACAATTACGATATTCTTTTTTGAATCCAGGATAGGAATCGTCCGTGAATTTGTACCTCATCCGCTTCTCAGTGTCTAATATCTGGGCAATATCTACCAATTTCCCGTTCATTTGGTGAGGGAATACTTCATATAAGAGCATAAATTTTATTTAGGGTTCCATTTACAACACCATTTTTTATTTTATTTGTTTTTTATCTGACAAATTGGGATGCAGTGTTGTGATTACAAAAGACACACGTGGATAGCTTTAAACGGTTAAAATGAAAATTCCAGTGAAAACTGCACTCATATATGCAATATTCGCCTACTAACTGAACGGAAAAATACTAGAAAATGCCAGATATCATAATCTTATTGAACGCTAAAAATCAGTGTTAATACTCACCTTCCAACTCAAGTGACAGGAGTTTCCCGAAGAAAGTCAGACAGATAGGATTATCTCCTGTGATAACAGTTACACTGTCTACAAACGCAATAGCTAACGTCAACAAATGTTTGGATGGGTTGTAATTATGACACAACACTACACTTTGGCCGACCTTATACCAAGGACGTCCTAGAAATTTCTACTGACGCCTAATCCTCCACTGAAGACGCGTTTTTTGACATATTTACAACATATTTGTGCCTTCTTCCACACATCTCTAGATGAGTCCTATTAATGCATCAGAAATGACTAAATTCTACTTTAACCCTGGCCAGTCTTCTAGATGTGCTATTAAATAGCTTAAGTTGACTCCAATAATGACGATGATGAGTGACCCATGAAATATAATTTTCAGTTTCATTTCACACATCATACTTAGGCCAACCCTAATGTTCAACACTGGTAAGAAAAGCCAAATATGAAATATAATGGGAGAATTTTACTGTAGACATTCATGTGCAAGTAGGCAGACAATAAAAATGAACAGAAAATCATAATGTTATCTCATAAATGCCAGTCAAGCGTTATCGATCTTTCGCATAATATAAAGAGCAAATTAAACGAAGGCAAGCACATAGGCGGCTTATTAGCTTGTAGACAAACAGATACGTACGTATACACTCAGGTTTTAAAGTGAATATTTAACAATGACTAATTTGAATATCATGTATATATTTACGTCGGCATTATGAGGAGTCTATATAGGCCACTACGACTTTGCTGAATCATATAATTACCCTGATAAAACCTTTGATCAATAACGCGTTAAATACCCTATTACAGATAGGGTTTGCATCAAGGCTTTATGCAAAGTAATTTAACATGAAACGTAATGGTCCAAATTGTTACTTCAAGCGCAATAACCAATAGTATTCGGGAGCAAGCAATTAGTGACTGGAGTCTTACTAAATTAAGGAGGATCTTAAAATTATCCACCTTAACAATCAGAGAAACAAATGATTTTGCTCCTGTAAATACTCAATAGTAGAACAGGATCATGGTTTCTTTATTTCCGGCACCAGTTAACAATCCTGTAACTTATGCCGGAAACTTAATTTCTTTGATGACACCAACAATATGTTATCACTTGACGAACGGATTTAACAAACACTAAGTATTTATCAATAAAATGGACAAAAATGATAATATTTACGTTTATTTATCTCTTTTATTTTAAATTAACTAATACCTGTGCACGTGTAACATTTTTGAACGTAGAATATGACTACTTTATTTAGTTTGTGAAAGTGTTTACATGACAATCGCTTCTATTATTATTTACAAATATCTTTATAGTTGGCCAGTGGATGATACGATTTTACATTCATTCTTAATCCTGAAAAAAAGCAATCAAAAATTCATTTTTAAATTATCTATACTACATCAGAAACTTACTGTTGACATAATAAACATTGATACTTGAGTCATTATTATGAAAACAACTCAAAATACACTTATGTATGTGACAGCTGACTATAAACAGTTAGTAACCTCAGTTATGATTTAAGTAGTATCATGAGTTAACCATCCTTCAAAAACGACAGCCAGTACATCTTTATTTTTTATTCTCCATAATTTTCCTATTTAAGGTTCGACCATTGGACAGATTAAAGTGGCTCACTTGTGGGGTATCTTTAAGTGGGGAAAACAAACATCGAGTATCCTTGAATTTACGTGATTTTTTAAACCCACTAACTAACAGTTTCTTTTGAACGGACATCTACTGCTAATTAAACGATAGATCTTTTGTGACATTATGTATAATTTACAGCAAGTCATCTTGAGAGCCTAAAAGATTAGTTTTTCTAGATCAAATTAAATTTAAATGCTCAAAGTAACTAAATCTTTAATCGGGAGGAGAAATTAACTTGATAACTCGAACTTTTAACAGTTTATGTTTTGGGAATCGTTAAAGTAGAATTATTTCGTCATTACTTTTCTTCATTATTTGCATTTTTTCATTAATTCTCATAAATTGCACATTTACCATTATTGACTGTGAAATTGTTGTTCAAAAACATGAACTTTGATCTTCCGTTCCGTTTTCAACCCCCTCCCCCATAGCACGACACATTGATTCTTGTTCACAAATATTCTGCTGCACATATATGATTTTTTTTCAATTATCCGCTGTTACGATAGCAGAACTCTAAATTATTTGCTGTGTTTATAGATCACACTGATAACCTCATTACATGCTTTATCTGGACGCACATCTCGAATTATAGCAATCATTGGTGGAATTAATAACTACCTATAATTGTGGATTAAAAGACCAAAAGAAACTCAACCAAGCATATTCCTGACAGTCTGAGTAACGTCTAGTTTATTTTTCTTGTGTGCATAATTTATATTTGGTATATTAACCCAATAATTTTCTTTCGAAATAACTGTCATTATTTTTAGAATTGACATATTTTAGTTCATCATTATTATCTGGTGAGCCCGACGTGATTGAAACGCAGCCTTCTGACCAAGATTCAGATACGGAACCACTGAAATGATGAGCCTGATGACGAACATAATGCAACAAACTACGTCAATGAAGCTCAACGTAGCTTACTCAATCGATAACTAACTCAGTTTCGACTGTATGAAATAATTTCAAAAAATTCAATGTGCTTTGTCTCAATTCGGATTATTAATGTGCATTATAATTATAGTTCTGTAACAGCGGATAAGTGAAAAAAGAAGCATATATGTGCAGCAGAATATTTCTGAACAAGAATCAATGTGCCAAGCTAAGAGGGGGGGTTGAAAACGGAACGGAAGATCAAAGGTCATGTTTTTTGAACAACAATTTTACAGTCAATAATGGTAAATGTGCAATTTATGAGAACTGATGAAAAATGCAAATAATGGAGAAAACTAATTACAAAATAAGTCTATTTTAATTATCTACACAACATCACTGACCAATGTTCGTAAGACAACCACTGAAAATCTTCAAGTGCTGGACATCTGTTTTATCTTGGAAGAGATCTACATTTTATCCTCACCGCTCGGCTTTGTATATTTTTCTATGATTAAACTATTTTATGAATTGATGCAACTGACAGATGGTGTTCTTTGTGACAGTAATAACTTTCCTGTATCTCAATGTTTTGTATTTCCATGCTTACTTGAACGCGTATGAGTGATCACATGTTACAGCTCTCGTACCTACTTCACTTACTCACTTGAATGTCAGTTACTGAAACCGACTGATATTTCATTCTCATGCCTATATATATGTACTTGTTAAAATCCATTATTTCATTCTCATTCGCGTTACTTAATAATCTCGTAAACTGATTTTTCACATAGTGCGCTCGTCAATCGTTTGGTTTGTGTTGTGCTGAAATAAACTGTTACAACAATTTCATATTGTATGCTAAAATTATACACCGTTAGTAATTACGATAATAACGGTTACCAGGACGATCGATATATAACGTTCATGAATAGCTTTGAAGAAATTCCTCAATAACTAAAAAGTACATGCTCGTGTGTGTGTGGTCTGTGCTCCTCCACGAGGAGTAACAGACGTAAGTAAGTAAGTAAGTACATGCTCAAGATAACGTCATCGGTCGAATCCAAATATTCTGTATCGCGGTGAGGGCTTAACCTCCAGACAAATATATACTTGCTCCTGTTACTCCTCGTAAAAGAACATAGGCCGCCAAACAGGGCTTGCCAATCAACCCTTCCCTGGTTGTCCCTTCCCAGTTATTTCCAGAGTTTTCTAGTGGTCTTTAAGGATGGTGGTCCAATTTTACCTATTAGGTTGACTAAAATTTTAGCTAAATTCTGGGGACTGGACATAATCCTATGTGACTGATCTTAATCACTGATTGTCCTATTATATAAGAAAGGATCAAAATCATCTTTTAATAACCAATGGGGGGATTAGTTTAATTAATATACTATCTAAAATACTAGTCTCAAAAATTTTCGGACGCCTAACAAAGACTCGTGAACTCCAAACACGAAAAAATCAAGCTGGCTCAAGACCTGGTCGTGGCTGCATTGACCACATATTCCCTATTCGTCAGGATTTAGAGCACAGACATGCTTATCAGCGCCCGTTAATGATAGTTTTTCTTGACTTAAAGGCAGCATTTGACTCTGTAGACCGAGAGGCTCTGTGGCAATGTTTGTCATTGAATGGTACACCTCAGAAGTACATAAACCTTGTGAAGGCTCTTTACCCGAACACTATCAGTCGAGTGAGAGCTTATGGCCAACTGTCATCTGATTTTACAACCTCAAAAGGTGTCCGGCAAGGCTGTCCACTATCCCCATTCTTATTTAACTTCATTATAGACCTATTGCTGGAAATAACACTCTCATCGATTGAATTTTCAGGAATTGATCTTCTACCAGGAGGTCTACTTGTCGACTTAGAATACGCAGATGAAGTAGTCCTGTTTGGTGTACACGCTGATAAAATGCAGAATCTTCTGTTCGCACTGAGTAACAATGCAAGGATGTTTGGAATGCATTTCTCCCCCTCTAAATGTAAATTTTTACTCCAACACTGGCCTGCATCAACACCTGAACTAAGGATAGGGAGTGAAGCAATCGAACGCGTCAACAACTTCGATTGTCTTGGAAGTCTGATCAGCCCTAATGGGTTGGTGTCTGACGAAATCTCAGCACGGATTCAAAAAGCTCGTTTGGCTTTTGCCAACTTACGTCACCTATGGCGAAGACGAGATATCCGTCTATCAATTAAAGGACGAGTATACTGTGCAGCATTTCGCTCTGTTCTACTTTATGGCTGCGAAACGTGGCCATTCAGGGTAGAAGATACTCGTAAGTTACTAGTATTTGATCAAAGATGTCTTAGAAATATTGCTCGCATCTGATGAGATCACCGAGTAAGTAACAGTGAGGTTAGATGCAGGGTATTAGGGAATGATGGTGAATCAGTTGATGAGGTTGTGAATCTTCATCAGCTGAGATGCTTGGGCCACGTGGTACGTATGACTGAACACCGATTACCACGACGCGCAACGCTGAAGATTATTGGGGATGGTTGAAAGAAAGTTAGGGGCGGTTAAACCATAGCGTGACATCAGTTCTTGAAGTCACTAGCTTTTAGTCTGAGGCATTTTGGTAGATGCAGACTACTTGGTTGGGGTCCGCGTGACTATCGTAACCAATGGTTGGTGATTCTTGGTGATATGGCTCAGAATTGATCATAATGGCGTGGGTGTATACATTCTTTGTCTTTCCTTAAACCTTGAGATTAAAATTGCTTTATACCTTTCTTTCTACGAACTAATTCTTTCTTCCTGTATTATATCCTTATAAACAATCTTTGTGTTCACTTATTACTGCCATTGAAGTGACTACTTCTCCGAATACGGTGTTCATCTTGTTGTGCTAATGAGTTGTGGCAACTTGGGCCGATGCATATATGTGCCTGGTCCTACATTGTAGCTGACTGAAAGTTGCAGCAGAAGGTCACCATTATCTGTTTACTGTGCTGAAACAATAAAATACTCGCCTAAATGTCTTTCCGTTTAGTTTAAGCCACTTACCTGCGTATTAAAATCCCCTACTACGAGTACTACATGTGAGTATTTAGCTTTTTCAAGAAATTGAGAAAACCTTATGCAAAGTTCACTTTACACTTACTACAGCTGAAGTAACTACTTCTATGGATTTTTTGTTCATCTTGTTTAGCTAATAGGGTATGGCAACTTGAAACGACGCATATATTTGACTGGTCCTACGTTGTAGGTGACTGACTGACTGTATCCAGTTGCAATTCATTCTTTCGATGTCAGCTTCCGATTCCAGACTCATTATGTTATCTGGTCATCCTCTTTTTTCTTCCGTTCAGGATTCCAAGTTATGGATTGCGTAGTGATGCAGTATGATGATTTTCAACCCACCTGCAGAGTCCTTTCGAATTTCCTTTCTGAATGGAAGCTGATTTGTTCTCTCTCACAGTTAGTTGTTGCTGATATTATCTGGCTGACGGACATTGAGTATGTTGTGTGGAACATGGATTATAAATACTCGAACTCTTTTGATGATGGTTTTAGTAGATTTCCACGTTTCAGCTCAAAACAGTAGGGCTGTCTTTAAGTTTGTATTGAAGATTCTGACTTTGATGTTGACTGACAATTGTTTTGAGTTCCTTATGTTATTCAATTGTAGGAATTCTGCCCTTACTTTTTCTATCTTTGTCGTCGTTGGTATCATTGTTGGGTGCATAGCACTGGACGAAATTCATTGTGATTCACTCCTTTCTTTTGAGAAATGCTTCGATGATCCTGGATCCATATGATTTCCATCGTATAAGTGCGATTCGTGCTCTTCTGGACAGTATCAATCCAAATTCTTGTGTGTGCAAAGTAGTTTCTTTTTTATGACCATAGCATAACAGCATCTCTCTCGAATCTAAACTTCTCTGTCGAGCTTTTGTTCAATACGTTTCACATATTCTGAGAACCACCATGTTGTATCTGCACATTTGCAAAGCTATTTAATTGTCCTTTCAAATTTCTCCCATTTTCTCTAACATTCTATGTACCTATATTAATGGTTTCACTGATTATCAGGAGGGACATCGGTCGTAAATATTTTCCTAGAATTAACCTTTTAAATAGGCGTGACAGTGACATTCACGACATCGTAATTTGTACAGAGGTACCAATATATTGATTGATCACTGATCAAACATAATAGAATACTCAAACTCCTGTAAGATTTGGTCTACTTTTTTAATCATGATAAATATTTTGAGTCTTGAAAAAAAGATATTTTAAACTTGATTTTTATTGAACTTACACTAAATACTTCATTTCTAGAAGTATAGTCCACATTGCGATCGAAATCTGGATTAGTCAACCAAGCTTTTAATCGATCTAATGAAACACCATGTGATAAGACTACTTCATAAAGAATTACAGCAATTAAGGAACCACATAATGGACCGACAAGATAAACCTATTTCAGAATGATATGCAAAGAAAAAAATAAAGTGAAATGAATAAGTGTTCTAGTATTCATTTCATTATAATTCATTGTGAGTAAAAACTCTCTCTTAAATTTACATATCATAACAGTAGCATAAATTTCATGGGAAAAAACCCCTTAATCTGTATGGTCATTTGTATGAATCAGTTCACCTTTTTTGGTAAGTTCGGGGATAACATATATATTTAATTCAAAGTTAATTAGTACCCTGTTCTTACTAAACTTAGTTACTATATCAACTGAAATCAGATTGCAGTAAATATATATGATTTTGTCATAATCTAGTTCTCTTTAGCAATCATTACTTATAGTTCTCTATAATAGATAGTCATTAATTTTCAGATTTCATTATTATACGATAATAATTTCACTTAATCTATATTACATATATTTAGCTTATTGGTTAACAGAAGGGGTTTTGTGGAGATTTCAGTAATTTTATAGAACCTGGGTTCGAATCTCTCTAGGAGGGATCATGGATGCGCACTGCTTAGGAGTTCCACAATAGGACGAAACGGCCGTTCAGTGCTTCCAGGTTTTCCATGGTGGTCTAGCTTCAATTGACTAGTGATTTCAACTATAAAATTATTGGTTAAATTGCACAATAATCAACGTATGTTACTTAGAGATATACATTCCCATCAATGACACCAAAGGTTAGCAATTGCTAAACAAAACATTTAATATATTTCTCATAAATGTATAAAACTATCCCACCACAAATCATATGTTGTCCACATTTAGAATGTAAAGTTAAATATACAAATTTATAATTAGTAAATCACGTGGTTAAAAAATTGTTAAGAACCATAAGTTTCCATGGTGTATTATATATCCATATTGTAAAGGCTCAAAAATTGTTAACGTCTTACCCACAAGTCAGTGAAGTCGTTTGCAACGACAGCTGTACCCAAACAACGTGCAGGATTTAAACCCGCTCCAGAATATCTAGCCTGAACAAAAATAATTAACTGTTACTAAAGTGATAAAGAACAAATGATTGGTAATGACAATCTAGGTTACTCATTATATGTGAAAAAATTATATTTGAAATAGTCTCAGCGATTGAAATTTAAATAATTCCAACGTTTCGTCCAGCTAACTTGTCTGGACTTCTTCAGGGAAATAATCAAAATCAAAATCATCAAAGAAATATATAGTGTTTTTACAATCATATCAAAATCTCTACTACTTTTTAATCCAATCATATTTGGATGTCGAAGTTTTTGTACAACAGGATAATATGAGTCAGTTGAATGAGAATCAAGTGAAAAGTTCAACGATGTGAATTAAAGGAGACTGCATAAATTGTGTGTATGTATGTATGTGTAAGATGAGTTATTAATGATGAATGATATTCAGTGTTGAAATGTTTCTATGTGAAGTAAAATAGGAATAAAAGTGCAAAATGAAGGTTGAAAAGTTTTTCTCCTTTCTGAATCATCGAAGTTGCAAATAAAATGAGAATCATCAAGTACAAAAATTGTAATGTTAAACATAACTCATATTGATTTCAGTCATAATAACGATTCATGTGAAGTAAACAGGTTGAATAAAAGAAAAAGGTCAAATTACTCGTTGATGAATATTTGCCAAGTGCTAGCTAGCTGAATACCATCCTTTATGTTTAGGCTGTTCTTATTCAACCTTCTTTTCAACCTTCATTATGCACGTTTATTCCTATTTTACTTCACATAGAAACATTTCAACACTGAATATCATTCATCATTAATAACTCATCTTACACATACATACATACACACAATTTATGCAGTCTCCTTTAATTCACATCGTTGAACTTTTCACTTGATTCTCATTCAACTGACTCATATTATCCTGTTGTACAAAAACTTCAACATCCAAATATGATTGGATTAAAAAGTAGTAGAGATTTTGATATGATTGCAAAAACACTATATATTTCTTTGATGATTTTGATTTTGATTATTTCCCTGAAGAAGTCCAGACAAGTTAGCTGGACGAAACGTTGGAATTATTTAAATTTCAATCGCTGAGATTATTTCAAATATAATTTTTTCACATATAATGAATTCTCTATACTCGGCGCCCAATTATTGTCAAACTATTCGTTCTAATCTTGACGAATATTCGTATAAACAATCTAGGTTATTTTCAATCTACTGAAGTCGGATTCAAGCAAATATTACAACCAATTAAAGGTTCCTATAACATTTAATGTATAAAATATACTCTTTATTAGAATTATGATAAATATGCAGTTGTTCGTAAGTCCTCTCAGTAAGAATATGACTGTTAATAAGTTTTATCGATCCCTGTCGCTGACTTGAGAATATAAACTTGGAAAAATCTCTTTTTTGAAATAAAAAGTTCAATGTGACGACTTTTAGTTAAACGACCGTGAAATCTACTGATGGGAAGTTATGTAGTCTGAAATTCATACCAATTATGATATGGTAGCACTATAGGACTTCTTTACGGTTTGTTGGTCTATATTTACGTCAAAATAACGTGGTCTGGAGTCAATCTAGAAAATTTATGAAAATCTGGTAAAAATCTGATCGAATTTTAGGATTTAAAAGATCAACTTCAGAGTGCGATACTAAGTGTATATTTTCTTAACTTCCATATCATTGATAAGAAACGATAAGTGTTTTAGCGCCAAAACATATGGAAACAGATGCTATACCACACAACTGGCAAAAACAAATTTTTAATTCATTCTTAATTAAGTTGCTGAAATGCATAACCTATTGGTAAGACTAATGCTCACCGCTGTAATAGCCACTATTAACAATATTACTTTAACGATGAGCTAATTGAGAACAACTTTCTTCTAATGTTTTTTTAATAAAATATATTTTTGACTATTGTACTGCCTAATGTAAACTCTTGATTTGAGTTGGTTGATCCTGATATGAATTTTGACAAATTAAAATTCACCAAAAGGGTTCTCTTTTCAACCAAACCACTAGATTGAATGTGTATTTACTTTTTGTGTATACAAAATGTGTAGTAATCACTTTTGCTATGATCAGCTGAACTTTACAAACCTAAATCTAAAGAAGGAAGTAAAGTTAACAAATACAACTTGACTTTTCAGCATGATAATAATAGAATGGTCGAAGGCTCTTTATTAGGTCCACATTTCTAGCCTTTCATTTGTTTATCATTCAATGGAATGAATTTTGAAGTAACTTTCATGATGAAGAACTATTGAAAACTTAATTAAAACTGGAAGGATAAATTAAGTAATATCACACATTGAATGGATTTGAATTTTTGCATAACTGGTTGACTTTGTTTAAAATACCTTTTCAAAAACAAGAAGCATTAAAAAGACTTTGCGTCCTAATATAGGACTTTTCAGTATTGTGCATCTATGACCACGACAGCAATATAACCCAAGACCTTTATTTCTTGTTATAAGCCCTCAACCGTAAAACATCTAAGTTGACGTCCATTAGTTTACATTTCTAGATTATGTGAAAACATAATATTATATAACCGTTATCCATTCTCACTAATGGCATTTCTCTCACATGCGACATAACTTAAATCGAATGGTCACAGCTTCTTACTCGAACTCCGGAGACTGTCAGTAGTTAGCAACTTTTTGTGTTTATTTTAGCAAGGTTCTTTTTTGCTAAGTCGCTAACCGTGTGACCAACCCTTCTGCTTTGTCCAAGCTTGAGACTGGCAGTAACCCTAAAAGAGCTCATTGTGGAGTTAAGTAGTAAGTGTTATCATGGTTATTACTATGAGGTTTAAAGAAGATTGTTAAATTTGAAGTTTCACATCGTGGATTGGCCACTGAAAACCAGGATTAATTGATAACTTTTCTCAAAACTCAGCAATCTATACAACACTCTATTTATTAAATCAAATGAAGCTAAAATCCGGATTTCTGTATTTTTGATCAATAACCGATCACACCAACTGAAGTCTCTGAGTTCGATCCAATCTAAAGTAGAATACGCACAATTTTAGGAAGTATTTAACCAAACAGACTTTGATTGATTTCCCAAATGACAACTAGTCATAATAAAAACTAACTCTTAATTATGCACTATCTGATGGATGATTCATAGTAATTTTTTAATTTATATCCTTTTCTCACGGCTTACGGTTTTATAAAATTAATTATAAGTTAGTTAGTTGGCCCTTTATTTGTTTGCGTAAAGGCCATTGACTTAAAATGTTGAACTACACCATTATTAATCTGTTTCACCAACTCATACAAACATATGTTGACATTTAACTATTTCAGTTCATCTATTAAAAAACAATAGTTCTTCCACTTCCTGGGTGGTATAAAGAAATAACATCAGCTGTTACTTATCACCCTAAAGACAAACATCAGTAATTACATAATAAAGCAACTAATTGGAAATTATTTCCAGAACAAGTTTTCACAAAATTACTTGTCAAAACAAAGTAGTCTTCCAACTAGAAAGTTAATATCGTATGTTGTATTATCTATCAAGTAGGTTTTTTAAACTCACTGCGTAGAGTACTAGACATTTGTCCGGAAGAAAGGTCTTTTATTAATTAAATGTACACTCAATAGCTAAATCAATTTTATTTCAAGTTCAGTGTTCCAATGAAATAACTTATCAACACCGCAATGCTATATTACTTAGGTAAAAATCATATATTTATTAAATTGTCAAAAAAATATACTGGCTCGATCGATTGCCGATACTACTTGGACGTTGAAAATACACATGACAACTATAAGTACATCAAAAAGTATAATAACTTAAGTAGTTATGATACAATAATTAGATTTTATGTAATTGACTTCTTTTTATTAATATACGATTCATATAAGTTTGATAACTGAGTGATTACATCTAAAAAGAATAAAAACATTCTGGCGAAGATAATTTCATGTCTAAGATATCATTTACTAGAGCTGTACAATCGTAAATATATTTACTTGAAAATTTGAACATTAATTTATAGACTATATTGTAGTGTGGTCTACTTATATCCATATAAGTACTATATGGTGATGGTCAAATATAGAATGTATTTTGGCAGAATATCGATAAGGAAAGAAGTGAAATGAAGCACAATCGGTAGGAAAATGCATGAACAATGAAATTAGAGAAGATGAACTGGTATTTATACAAGGGACAGTGAAGATTGAGACTATTGGTTGTTATTTTGCAAATCATTGTATGGTTATCAGAATTTAGTGAGATAGTCTGTAATTTGTGTCTAAATACATTCGATTGTCCCCAGTTGTATCTTGCTCACTACAATATTACTGATGAGTAGTTTTAAGCTTGTACAATAAAATTGACTACTGTTCGGTATTAATAATTTTCTACAAATGATTCTGTTCTGATGAAGTTAATTTGTGATTTGCATAGTTTAAAAGCTCTGAAGGCCAAAGGAAAAGAGGAAGATCAAAGAACACATTACGCCAAGAAATGGAGACTGTGGAAATAGGACTATTAAACCCATATAGTAAACAATTTTTGATAGTTTTTGCACTTACTTTGTGTATTTTCACATTCTCTACATGTATCACTAAACAATTGTACTTGTTGCTTAAGTGTATGACTTTGAACACTTGTTAACTAACTTCCTTCCGTTTTTGAATTCAACGTAGCACGACACTGTAACTACCCATCAATAAATACACTCTAATACACACCTGCCTCGTTCTATTATGCCTGAGAATATGATAAATGAACTATTAATTCACTATCATCTACATTTATAGACTATTCTGACGTTCATATTACATTCTACGTTTGGTAGACTTACTGGAGCCATATCAAGCGTATTGAAATTATTTATTATCTATAATTGTGGATTATTGGTACCAAACTCAACCGAATATGCAACAGCCGGCCAATTTAAGTAAAGTCACTAAACTTTTATTTGTGTTAATAACTAATAAGTTGCTTTATTGTTACATAAACTTTTGGACATAATAATTTTATTGCTATTTTTGGTTATTTATACTTTCTGGTACGCCACAAGACAGACATGAGAAAAATGATCAAAAATTGCATAGAACTAGAAAGGGAGGCCTAGGACAGTGTGGGTTGGGGAATGTTGGTCGGCGGCCTATGCTCCACTGGGAGTAGCAGGCGTAAGTAAGTAAGTAAGTAATAGTTTAAAAGTAAAATCTTTTACACGTGAAGTAAAACATATCACTTTTAATTTACAAGATAACATCTATTTTTATAAGCATATAAATTTATCGGTGAGACTATAATTTATGCACGACCTTTGAGCGACGCTAGAGTGACCCTGAGAGCGTCAACATAATAACTAAGACTAAATGAGGATTATAAACCTGTGTGAAGAATTCGAATTATGATTTACAGTCCATGGTTAAGATTAGGATTTATACTTAGGGTTTTCATCACGAACTGACATCAGCTATAATGTCAAAACTCTATTTATCCAGATGGATAAGTGAATTTCGCACCAAGATTGGAGACCTATTATCCTATACCTATTGGTTCGTCCATAAATTATAGTCTCGCCAATTTATCTTATCTGTTTGGTTAACTATTCATATGAAAACAATGATTAAGTAATATGATTTATACAATACCATTAATTTGACAGGCTACCATTCAATATATATTAATCATAAACAATTCATATATAATATGAATTATGAAATAACTTACTAATATTCCAACCAATAAAGCATGAACAACTCCCATTTGAAATGGTAAACTAGTAAATAATCCAGCTGTCCATATATTTGGACGAAATTCATCAGTTGTAGCTAGAATAGCTAATACAATTGCAAATCCACCAAAAAGTTCAAATCCAACAGCATTACCTTGTGATATTAATGGATTTTTCATAACTAAACCAATTTTATTTAATTGTGATAAATCATTTGGTATTAAATTTTTAGCTAATAATGCACCTAATATTGCACCAATTAATTGTGCTATTATAAATAGAATAGTATGTATTATTGTTATTTTTCTTGTAATAAAAAATGCAATAGTTACTATTGGATTAATTTGTGCACCACTTATTGGTCCAAATATCCATACAATCCATGAAAATGTAAAAAATACAATAATACAATCAGATACTGGATTTGTTATTGGTGGTAAACTATATAATATAGCAACAAAACATAATGTTCCTGTACCAATTAATTCAGATATAAATAAACGTAATAAATAATAAAAATCAATTGTAGAACATTTTGGTAATCTATCCATTGATGGTTTAATTGATATTGGTGAATTGTTTACACAATTTGAACGATTATTATCACTTGTCATTTGGTATCTTTCAATATGACAATTACAAAGTATATGTTGATGAAATGTTCTCTAAAATGAATAAATTAGACATATATATATAAGTTTAATAGTTCCAATTAGGAGGCATTATAATCTTTCTTGTTTAATTCAAGTACAAACTGAACTTTATAAATTTCGACTTTGTACTAAACATTATTATAAATGTGCCAATTTTCATCAATTAAGTTCAGTTATTATTTTGATTTATGAAAATTTTCAACAGTAAACTTCATAATTTACCATTTGTAAGTACTTTTTACAGTCTTGAATAATGTCGGGAATAGAATAAATTTTTTCAGACGTCATAAGAAATTTTGTAAAAATGTAACTGACGACTCCAATATCATATAAATGGATCATTAATAATATGATAGAAGAAAGATTATATGAAAACTGATATTAAACGCCTTGAATTGATGTGAACCGCTAAACAAGAAACCTTAACAAACTACAGAAGCTATTTTTGGGGACGTTATTTCATTTGGCTCAAAGCTTGTAAAGCTGTAACATTTACTTTTGCCCCTAGTTTATTCTATAGATCATGAGCTTTCGTTTGATGTATGATTCACTGCCATTGCCTTTTCTGTTCCAAAGCTATTGTAATTTCGACGCAACCTTTTGTACTCTATTTTCTACTCTAATACTCCAGTTATCCACTCAGCTACTAAGTCCTGATAGCCACTTACTTGTGCAACGGGGTGGAGTTTAAATTCACTTAGTATTGTTTGTTTCAATCTTCCTATTGATGTTTAGGATTGCAACTGATAAATTCAAACTTCGCCCCATTGCACAAGCAAGTAGCTATCAGGAATCAGTAGCTGAGCAGATAACGCGATGGCATTTGAGGCGAAAGGTACTGGGTTCGAGTGCCAGAGTGAAAATCAACAAATCTGAGATGAAGGTATATCCAGCTGACGAGTCCCAAATAGGATGAAACGCGCGCCCTGGATTCCACTGTTAGCCACTATCCATCTCTGCTTACCATGCTTGTGAATTAAGGCTATATTGAGGCAATACGCACAGTATGCACATATGCCAATTAGAGACTGACCAGTTGCAGTCCTAAACATCAATGGGAATATTCAAAAAAAAAAATACTAAGTGAATTTTAGCAAGTGTACTATTCATAAATCTCAGACAGAAAATATGTGGAAGACATTTTACTTCTAAAACTAAATTAGTTGTAAAGCATATGAAGTATTAATTAGAATATGGATGATCTTGGGTTTTTGAAAGCCTCTTAAAATGATACGAAAACTGGCGATAAACTCAGTATTTGTCTAATGATAGTGAAGAAAATATAACTCATCTCTTTCCAGATTTGTTATGAGAGGTTAACAGTATATCTGTCTGGTCAAAATACTTTTAGCGTTTGTATAATTTCTGGAAAATTTGTTAGGGTTGGGAGCGGTTACTTGATCATTGAGCACATATATGTAAATCACCAAGTATTAGGTTTAAATTTCTACTCAGTCTAATTTTATTTTTCAGTCATAGATTTACATCAGCGTACCATTATGAAACAACGTAGCTCAAATTCCACTATGTGTAACTTTACTTGATAGATGAGTTACATAACTCCACTGATAATATGCAAAACATTTATGAAAATTTCACATTTTATTTATGAGAACAAGTTATGCAAGCTAACAAAATTGTTTTCATCAAAACATAAGACCACTCATACTAGTTTTTTTAGTCAATAATTTAAATCACACAACTAATAAATAACAACGGTAACAGTATATCACCAAGTGATATGATATGAATAACAAAGACAATATAAAACAGATGGATTGCGTCTTGCAGTAGAATAAAGAACTCGGCTTTCGTCGTATTCGCTACTCGTCAGCCAAATATATTTACATCCCAAACATTACATCCACACTGGGACTCAAACCCAGTAACTTTGTCATTAAACACCTAATGCATTATCTAATGATCTACTGAGTAAAGATAACCACTCCCTTGAACAACAGGTATGATATTTATATCATTAGTGATGAGGGTTTAAACTATCACCCCGTTGATATTCTTGGCTAAAATGCGCTTCGTAAATTTTACTGTTAGCCACAATCCATCTATTCGTAACAAAACTTGTGATAAAGTGTCTATATCAAGGAAATCTACACAATATTTAAATATACCAACTAACACTTGTTAAAATTTAGTTACAAGTATCAACAGCTGGATAATTTAAACCGTTTCTAATAATTATCTAAATCATGGCTATGTTGAGCAAAGTGAGTTTGAAGATAGTAACAAAAGCTTTTGATAAAAAACCCCGCTGTACACGTGAGCATAACTACCGTGTTTCCCGTCATATTATATTCATTCGTTTTAATAAATAAAATCATTTGATCTTGAAATAACCAAGAAGTAAATTACCTTCAGAAAAGTCACACTAATAATACCTTGAAAATGAATAAACATTAGACGAGCCGTTTTTAGTTTTTTAATGGTGACCATTTATCGAGTCAATATTTGAAGTCTTTTTTCAAGATTATTGATGAGAATAATTTGAGAATATCTCGGTAGCACTACAAATCAATTATCGGATAATCACTTTTATGCATAAGCCTACTAAGTTCAAATCATAAAGACATTGAAACAGTGATCATTTAAAGAATCCCACGTCATAGCGTACTTTTTCAATTTCAGTTCGTCAAAATGTAATGAACTGTAAATTCATTTAGTATTGTTTGTTTGGATCTTCCCATTGATGGTTAGGACTGCAACTGGTCAGTCTCTGATTGGTTTATGTGCATACTGTGAGTATTGTCTCGATATAGACTTAGCTCACAAGCATTGTAAGCAGAGATGGATAGTGGCTAGCACTGGAATCCTGTTTCACGCGCGTTTCGTTTTGTTTAAGACTCGAACTCAATACTTTTCGCTTCAAGCGCCATCGTGTTATCCATTCGGCCACTGAATCATGATAGCCACTTCCTTGTGCAATGGGGTGAGCTTTAAATGGGAAGATTCAAACGAACAATACTAAATTAATTTAAACTTCACCCCATCGCACAAGCAAGTGGCTACCAGCACTCAGTGGTCGAGTGGATAGCGTGTTGGCGTTTGAAGCGAAAGGTGCTGATTTCGAGTGCCAGGGTGAACATCAACAAATCTGAGATGCAGGTACATCCAGTTGACGAGTTCCAAATAGGACGAAACGCGCGTGAAACAGGATTCCACTTCTAGCCACTATCCATCTTTGCTTATAATGAACTTTAAGTTCAACGGATTTTTTAAAAGAAATAATTCACATAAATAATTTATATTCACTGAAAGTTTACTTCGACAAGCAACACAGAAAGCCCGTAACTTATATCATTTGTTATAAAACTAGCTAAAACCAATGTACAATACATTCTAATAAATTACATTTAAGTTTACATTTCATAATAGGCATTTAACATCAAAATACAAACAACATGAGATTTAATATTCAACAAAAAAACCTACTTATAATTTAATACAAAACAAACAAACAAAATTGAAAGCGTTAGTCAGTTGAAACTAGACCACCAGGGAAAACCTGGAAGAACTGAACGGCCGTTTCGTCCTATTGTGGGACTTTTCAACAATATTGAAATCACTTGATAAAATATTATCACATTCTCTATTTATTCTAATTTTTGTGCCCAGTTTTTTTATTTAAGGTAGAAATTGTTACCAAAGTTATAAATTCCTGAGTAAACTCGTAAGATGTTATAGAATAATGAATTATTGATGTACATTTTAAGAAAACCGGTTTAAAAAAATGCATTATTGTTATATCTCGAAGAGAATTATGAATGGTAACTTTTGGGGTCTATTTATGAACCAATAATATGCATTGTATAATTGCTAATAACTAAATTATTCATATTCATGTTCCCCTTATCATGAGCTTTATTATGCGATATCCATTCATGAATTACACCCAGTTTATTGATTACTGTTCCCCTTATTCACAGCCACATTTGGCTAAATCTTGAAAATATGTTATTTTCTATTTTATGGTACGATGTGGTCAGTCTGTTTGGCATATAAACTCAGTATGTTTGAAATACAATTATTTATACCGCAGAGGCTGTTCTAGACTTAACTGGCTGGGCTAGGCAGAAGCAGGACCGACAAGTACTCTAGACTACTCGTACGGTTTCCATGTGTCACTGTTCCAATCGACAAATCGCTGCTCTCTAATTGGCTTTCTTATCACGTTATATGTTAACAGGGTATCTACTCAGCCACAAGTCATAACAACTATTTCTCAAACACAATTCAATTATTTGAAAGTTAAATAAAATTCTCAGAAGGGGCTTTTGTGGAGATTTCAGTAATTTTATAGTTGAAATTACGAGTCAATTGAAGCTAGACTACGATGGAAAACCTGGAAGCACTGGACGGCCTTTTCGTTCTACTGTTGGACTCTTCAACCACGTGTGTTGTGAGATATCAACACACTGAAGACATTGGTGAAATGGTTGCTCAACTTCGTGGATCTATTGAAGTTAGACAATAACACCGTCGGATATCGACTCAATGGTCTAGTGGTTAAGTACACAAGCGCGAAACTGATAGATCCTGGGTTCGAATCTCACGAGATGGGGTCGTGGATCAGCACTACTGAGCAGTCTCACAATCGAACGAAACGGCCGTCCAGTGCTTCCAGTCTTTCCATGGTGATCTAACTTCAATTGACTCATGATTCCAACGATAAAGTTAAATTAAATTTAAAAATATAACTAACAAATTAAATATAAATGATAAAACATTAAAGAAAAAAATATTTAAAAAAAATACATCTATTACATACCTTCATGAAAAATTGATTTTGATGATAGAAAAACAAAACAAACAACTTACTGATAATTGACAACAATTATATAATTATAAAATAATATAAATGGTATTACTTTAGTTAAATGATAGGGGTTAAATACATCATTTGTTGATATTTATAGGGTAATTTTATTTCTCTTAATGAACTTGTAAATGAACAAGATAAAATCAAATAAATTGGGTGGAGATTAAATATTGAAAGGGTTATTTAAATTAACCAATGTTAGTAAAAAGATGATCCCCTATTGGTTAGTTTTTATAATTAAGTGGAAATGAACATAAACGGTGGTGAATAATAACATGAGTAAAATCTAAAAAAAATAATAAAAGAAGTAATAAACCAATTGAACAGTTTTTAACTAAGGCAATATGACATAGTAGCAAGTATGTTTATGGATTTTCTTTGAAATTACAAACATTGTGGTGTGGTCTACTTATATCCATATAAGTAGTATATGGTGATGATCAGACATAGAATGTATTTTAGCAGAATATCGATAAGGAACGAACAGGAATGAAGCGCAATCGGTACGAAAATGTATGAACAATGAAATCAGAAAAGACGGACTGATATTTGCAGAAGGAACAGTTAAGATTGATATAATTGATTGTTATTTTGCAAATTAACTGTTAATTGTGTAGTTATCAGAATTTAATGACAGAGCCTGTAATTTGTGCTTAAATACATTCGATTGTCCTCAGTCGTGTTCTTGTTCACTCCAACATGACTAGCCGATTTTGGCATTTTTTTGTTTTTAAAATGTGTTTCTAGGATTTAATTCATCTTACAGATAGTCTACTTGAACTGTAAATGCGATACTGTGATAATCCTAGAGTCTATGTGAAAGCTATATTCAGAACAAGGACAACTTGACTTAAAACTTTTTTTCTGTTTTTAAATCTAAAAACAATTAGATTAGTAAAATAATTAAAGGAATTATAGTCATTAAGTGAAACGTATATACATATTGATCAGTATTGCGTGTCTTATCGAAATGAATAAAAAATTACGAGTCACATTAATGTAATATGATAATAATGTCCTTGAGTCGGTAGGTTATATGCGATATAGCCTACAGATACATTAGATCAGATTGACGTGGTGGGCACTTAAACAACAATTTGATCGGTTAATTATGAACATAACTTTCAGTGTATACTAAAACGTGATTGAATTTAGAAGACCCAATTACTATGTTCTTTATGTATGAACTAAAATTCATACAATCCATTATGGTTTCTTGATGGTAATTGCAAATTATTACATAGTGTTTAAGAACAATTTTTGTTTGAAAACATCATATAGCAGTCCCTTCGAAAATCACCATCAACATACTTTGTTTTTTGTGATAATTAAAGATCATTATTTTGCAAACTATATCGCAAGATCATTCCTTGACGTGTAAAAGTACAGTATGGCTTATTTGGAGACAGTGGAGAACTATGATATATGCATATTAGATACTCTACATTAAATCAGATCTGTATATGCGGATACTAATTCTATTCTGATTTCTGTATTTCCTTTCTTTCTTGTTTAATTTACTATCATGTCTTTTTCATGTTCGAGTTACACGCAAACTTACCGTCCTTAATTCACTGAATCCGAACATATTTTAGCTAATTTTAAAACTCCGATAATATGTTTATCAAGAGGATCTTCGGACGATATCAAAACAAAATGAAAATAGCTAACGGATTAGATAAGCATTCTCCAATTGTTTAAGATCGATCTTAGGAAAGTCTACTGCATTTTTCAGTGAAGAACATTGAATGTTCAAAATATTTAGAAAGTTCTTTCAAGTCAATAATAACTGGAATAATGCAATGGATTTGACATAAAGTTAATTGCCACCAAGACGAGTACTACCGGATATAATATGCTTCAGTTTTTACTAGCGATACGGTTGGCAATGCAGTAAAGCTCTTAGTTGAAACACTGATGAATAATGTTTATCCATCGAAGTTTATAAACGGACAAAAAGGCAGCAATAGGAAGAGACCCACCACGCTTTTGACAACTAAAAAGCGAATTTGTATTGCCCTAATATTCAAAGGTGACTAACAAAGTTTTGTGTTGAAAAAATGACTTGAATTCACTATCACTAAGGGATTTTACACAGCCTAACTCATTATTATTGAAAAGTCAAGGTCCATGTTTTAACGAAGACTCAAACAACATGCAAACGATTGTGTCTATCAGTTTACATGCATATGTGGAGAAATCATGATCTGAAAGTAATAGTGGCTGAACGCATACCTAAATATTTACAAAAAAATGAACTCATATAGTCAAATATAATCACAGAATAGACAAATACCTCAGTCTTTTAAGAAACATTTGGTTGAGACGGATTATAGGGTTCATATCAAGTCATCCTTTGTATTATTATAAAAAAAGTGTTCAAGGGTGTAAACTAAGGTTTATTGAAGCCTTGGCTTTACGAAAAGTAAATCCCTTTTATGTGGGCAAAAACAGTTTTTTCTTGCTTTTAACCTACCCTGGTGAAAGTGATTTATTATGAACAGTATCTTATAATTTTCGTTTCCTCTTATTTTCTAAGTTGTCTGGTTGAATTTTCATTTCTTTATATATACTGGCTTGAGAAGTATTTGTGTTCAGACTGTTCGAAATGTACTAAACAAATATATCAAATAATTCTACAAACCTTCGTCTTTTCATAACATCACCTAGTGCTTTGTAACTATTTTTAGATATTACTTTCAATTTTTTATAAGTATTTCTCATATTCATCAAGTGGACGATCATCTTCCACACATTTTGGCTTCGTCTTATCATTTTCCAACATATGATAACCCTCTTTAGACACCTGAAATTCCAGTAAGCTACTTCATTTTATGGGTCACAGTAAAATCACGATTAGGATTCTGAAAGTAAAAGTTAGTAAAGCTGGTAGTTTAAATAATCTTAGATTGACAAGTATTTTGATGAAATTTCACCAAATCTTTTTAAAACACGTCCAATAATTAGAACAGACCAACTAAGCCTAAATATCAGAAGAGGTTATGTGGATATTAAAGTAATTTTTAATAGTTGAATTCTTAAGTCAATTGAAGCTAGACCAACATGGAAAACCTGGAAGCACTGGACGGTCGTTTCTTCCTATTGTGGGACTCCTCATCAGGCTTTCCATGGTGGTCTAGCTTCAATTGACACATGATCTCAACTATTAAGCCTAAATAACTTGAGCAAAATTTCTTTTTGTTTAGATCATATTTTTGAAATTAAAATATGTTCATTCGAAGATCGAATGAACCCATAAACATGTTCTGGGCTTACCCTGTGAAAATTTGATTGTCCATTAGTGAAAACAACGCAACAGTAATCAATAAGTACTCTAAATATGATCAAGAAGTCAATAAAAGTATATCGGCCTGAGGTTAAAATAAAAACAGAAAAGTGTGTTTCATTGAAATGGACTAAGTTCGAACCACTAGACTTAGATTTAAGTTGTAATTTGATCAGATATATATAATAACATTAAATAGTGAGCATTTATATTGATCACCATGTGATTCCTGGTTTATACCTTTTACTTGAGGACTATTAGTTTACAATATTACCATAAATTAAATAAAAGGTTTGTAATGCTAGATTATTTTAGTAGGATGGTTTAATTGCGAAGCACTTAATGTCATCTGAACGAAATGTTTGGTGTCTGCTTTAAAGCATGTCGTTTAAGTCTAAACTACCTTTACGCGACTAGTCATTAAGTATAGACAAGTGCAGTGTCAAATGTAGTTACGCTAAAAATCGCTTAATAATCATTAGGTTTTTAATCTAAAACGTTTAAGTAAGTACAAGGCCAATGTTATTACATGTTTTCAATCGCTTAACTCAAATGTCGATTTAATTAATGAGTAGTTGACTGTTTTTTTTAAATATGCGTTCTTTGAAACAACTTGTTTATAAAACTGATTTATGTGCATTAAATACTACGCTGATGAGTTCTATTGATACTATTAGTTTGCCTTAAGTTCAAACGTGATAGAAGAGCTTTTAAACAGATCTCCAATTGCCATCCAAACGACAGTGACACTTTCCCTTGAATAATATTGAAAACTCTCCTTTTTATCAGAGACTGATATCAGCTGGAAAATTAAAAAGATTATGAAGTATCAGACAGTTGGTTTTGTCTTACTCTGAGACTCAGAAATGCACACTCATGGTTTCGTCAAGAAACGAATTCAGGATTATATGTTATCAGTCGGAGAACGATAGCATTACGTCACCGACTATCAGTCCAGTCATTTCCCCATTTACAGTGACCATCCTAAAATAATCTGTCAGTTTTACCTGCCTCATTCACAACAGGACAAAGTTCTATCGATCACGAATACTAAAATGAACTCTAGGTGAATGCCTACTGCTGATGAGTACAAAACTAAAACGAAACAGCTGTCCAATGCTTGCTGATTCCAAATAGTTGTCTAGTTGATGTCCATGATAAAAACTGACTACAGATTGAACAGTTTTCATAACATTACTAACTAGGGTATATCATTAGTAGAGTGTCTTTTATATAAATACATATATTGAATAATTCCGTAAGGCATAGAATTTAATACTTAGTACGTAATTGGACTTTCAGTAAAGGCTTTCACATTAAAACATGAAACATTAATTACATTATCATATCAACCAAAAATCCCACATTATAACTGTTATACTTTTTAAGCAGAGTTAATGGTGTAGACCAGACAAAACTGTGTTAGTAGTAATCCTATCTCATTTCGTTATATTGATAGATGCAATAACTTTATTTCCATTGCTTTCTTGAGTAACTAGCTACATAGTTACTCCACATGAATACTGTTTTTATATTGTGAAGATATCATCAATATACATTGTCATTTTACTCAAATATACTGTATATAAGATACTTTTCAATTTATTTAAGTACGCCTGTAAATTTGTTTTCAGTATAACAAACAATATTAAATGAATTTAAACTTCACCCCATCTCACAAGCAAGTGGCTATTAGGACTCAGTAGTCGAGTGGATAATGCGTTGGCATTTGAAGCGACAGGTACTGGATTCGAGTGCCAGAGTGAACATCAACAAATCTGAGATGCAGGTACATCCAGCTGACGAGTTCCAAATAGGACGAAATGCGCGTCGTAGATTCAACGTAATACCGTAGTGAACAGAACACTGGTTGGGGACAATCGAATGTATTTAATCAAACATTACAGACTATCTCAGTAAATTCTGATTACCAAACAATGAACAGTCAATTTGCAAATTAACAACCAATTGTTTCAATCTTCATTGTTTCTTCTCTTATTCCATTGCTCATGCATTTTCCAAACGATTGCGCTTCATTTCATTTCTTTCCTCATCGGTCTTCTGCCAAAATACATTCTACGTCTGACCCAAACCATATACTACTTATATAGATATAAGTAGACAACACCACAATACCACCATTGAAAACCCGAAATCATTGGACGACCATACATAATTCCTAAAATAAACAACTGAGAAATATTATGAACAGTAAGAAGGTTGTCTTTGCTTTATTCATTCGAAAAATTTATTTCTCTGAAAGAAACCTAAACCTTTTCACCCTAAAAATATTTGATTTGAACTACATTTTATCATATTCAAGGGTGTGGTAATGAATAATTTAAAAACCTATTAATTATATTAAAATTATTTGAAACAAACATACAAAATTCTGGTGTTTGACTACAAAGCAAATATTTCATATAGTTAAAGTCTCAATTACAAAATTTTTTGTTTGACTAGGCTTGTCCTCTGTAAGTATCAATTAAGTAAAACTTTGGTAACTAAAAGTTTATAATAATAATGATAAATGATTATATACTTTATCTAACCTAGTAACTTAGTGTTCCTTAGAATAACTATAGATGTGTATCTATTAATTAACATTCCATCAAGGTTAAAAAGTATTATTTGATGTATTTCCATTTAGAAATGTAACGCTTTTTATAACACTTTATTATAATATCCTACTACTTTCACCAAAGAAGAGTAGTTTTAAACTTTAGGTCAAATTAATTTGCACGACAAGTAGTTGTAAACGCGGTTCCACAGAAAGTTAGTACTATGGAAGAGTAATTTCCATGAACAACAGTTGTAGTCAGGAAGACCAAAAACAACACAGTTTTCTAGACGTATTTTCTAGCTTTCGATAAGAAACACATGTTACCTGATAAGAGATAAGACACAACTTAAATATACCATACCTTATTTCGTAAACATACTTCACATTTTGTATTTCCTTAGATCTGCAGTTTTAAAATTATCTCACATTTTTATGATATGAAGCGATCGAAAATGAAATTACGGAATAAGTAACATAATTACTTAACCAAATTTCGATATATACTGCTATTAGTTATTCAAGTATGATATCCTGTTGCATGACAACTCCGCCTGTAGCTCTTCTAGGGTTACTGCAGGTCCCAAGCCAGAGTAAACGGGGAGTGTTGGACATGGGGTCAGAATCGCGATCCTTTACAAAACAAACTTGCTAAAAAATGCTAACCAGAATGAACAAATTGGACCATTTAAACTCTGCTTTCCGAGTTGAAGGAAGGATTATTACGCCTCATAGTGAAAGCCGATATTCTTCGGAAGTCACAGGAACGATACCCCTTCTAACAACCAGGGCAACAAATAATATAGGTACACGGAATGACCGAGTAAATGTGAGGAATTTGAAGGGACAATTAAATAGCTGTGCAAATGTGTAGATACAACATGGCGGTTCTCAGAAGAAGTGAAACTTAATAAACACAACCTGGACAGAGAAGTTTAGATTCGAAAGAGATGCTGTTATGCTATGGTCATGAAGAAGAAAATGCTTTGCACACACAAGGATTTGGATTGATACTGTCCAGAGGAGCAAGAATCGCATATGGAATCACATGGATCCAAGATCATCAAAGCATTTCTCGAAACAAAGAAGGAGTGAATCACAATGAATTTCGTCCAGTGCTATGCACCCAACAATGATACCAACGACGACGATAAACATCCTTTTTGCGAGAGGTTGCAATCAATCATAGCGAAGAGCTCAAGAAAGGACCTCACCGTCCTGATGAGTGACCTGAACAACAAAGTTGGAATGGACAACACCTGGTATGAAGATATCATAGAACAATATTAAGTGACTGAGAGGAACAAACGAGAGTGATGACAGAATTGTAGATTATTATGAACTCAACATAATGGTTATAAGTGGTACAATATTCCCCCACAAACTCATACACAAACTACACAGACATCACCCTATCACAATGCAGAGAATCAGAGAGAAAATATTTCCATTAGTGAATGAATCAGAAGGTCAATGGAGAAAATGTGAACCAGGAGAGATGACAGATCTTCAGATCCCAGCACTTGATGGTTGTCGAGAAGAAACTGAAATTAAAAAAGCACTAGACAACTGAGGGAACAGCACAAGCTTCTTGAAAGATAGTGACAAACTCGACGAATTCCAGATAGCTCCCGACAACAGGTTCAAATCATTACGAGATCTACTCAAAGATGATGAAACTACTTTGGTGAACAACTGGAAATGGATCAAAGAAGAACTAACTTCCACGTAAAAGGAGCCCGACCGCAACAAGCATCATAATAACGACCGGATCACCATCGAAACCCTGAACAAGATTCAAGTACGAAAGAACAAGAAGACAACAAATAACAACGGCCGAACAAGAACAGAAAAGGTCAAGTCACAAGTTGAATACATAAAAGCAAACAAACGAGTGAAGAGGAGCATTAGAACTGACAGGCAGAGATACATTTAAGACCTAGCAACAAAAGCATAAAAAGGCTACGAAAGGAGGAAATATTAGACAACTATATAATATAACGAAGAAACAGGAAGGGAAAAATAATAAACCAGAGAGACCAGTCAAGAACAAAGAAGGCAAGCCAATCACTGAGATTCAAGGACAGAGGGAAAGATGAGTGGAACACTTTGAAGAACTCTTGAATAGGCCAACTCCATTAAATCCACCGGACATAGGAGCAGGAAACACAGACATTCATACACCTGTCACTACACCAACGATCGAAGTCAGGATGGCCAACACACAAATCAAGAGCGGCAAAGCAGCAGAACCTGACAACATGCCAACTGAAACAATAAAGTCAGATATAAAAGTAACTGCATATATGCTCTACACTCTACTCAGAAAGATTTGGGAGGAAGAACGAGTGCCGACAATCTAGAAAGGAGGATGCCTCATCAAGATACCAAAGAAAAGGGGCCTGAGTAAATGTGAGAACTACAGAGGCATAACACTACTAGGACGTTTTCAGCACAATCAAATCCAGGTCGAGACAACCAGTGTAACAGAAGCCTCTGTATTAGTAGGCCTCAAAGTACACAAAGGAAAAGGCAAGATCCTTAAATACTACACAGAGAACACCAAACAAATCACACTTGATGGAGAAACTCTGGAAGAAGTAGAATCTCACACGTACCTGGACAGCATCGTCCATGAACAAGGGGGATCTGATGCAGATGTGAAGGCAAGGATTGACAAAGTAACAGAAGCATTCCTACAGTTGGAAAACATATGGGACTCAAAACAACTTCCAGTCAACATCAAAGTCAGAATCTTCAATACGAACGTCAAGATAGTCCTACTGTACGGAGCTGAAACTAGTAAAACTACCACAACCATTATCAAAGATGTAAAAGTATCTCTAAACAACTGTCTGCGCAACATACTCAGTGTTCATTGGCCAGACGCCATCAGCAACAGCCTACTGTGGGATAGAACAAACCAACTTCCAGCTCAATAGGAAATAATGCTGAAGTTGGACAGAACATACGTCATAGAAATGATCAAGCTGCATCACGAAACAAGCGTTAAATTGGAATCCTGAAATGGAACGGAATAGATGAAGGCCAAAAACACAGCCGAGAAGTGGAAGCAGACATAAAGATAATTAACAGCAACTGGAAAACATTGTCCAGGATATAGTTGGATGGAGAATACTGGTGAGCGGTCCATGCTTCTCCACAAAGGGGTAAAACTTGTATGACAATTATTTCAGCCAGATTCATAATATATTCAGTATGAAATTCATTTCAAGTTACAATGATTTAGATGTATATATTAGGTTATGGAAAAGTATCTTTATATCAGGAGTACAACCTTTTCATAAAAGATACACGTCCTTCGCTAGACAGATTTTGTCGTCCTTAATGTAATGAACGAAGGGTTGGCAAGAGTAAACCGATTTATTGTATTATGCAAAATCATACACTGCAGTTGTAAAATATGAAAACAATACATTTGCACATGCTTCCTTGAGTTGTCCCTTACAAACTATTTCGTTCTTGCGTATCTGTTATTTCGACTGCTTCCTGTTTTTCTTTCTCTTCCATTCGCAAGAATCTCCTATGTCCCGATAAGTATTATGAATGATAACTTTTGAGAACTATTTATGGACCAATATAATGCATCTATTTTTATTGTATAATTGTTAACTAACTAAACCATTCGTGTCCCTCTTATTATAGGCTTTATTTTGACCCATGAACTTTTATTATATGATTTACCGTTTTTAAGTTATACCCAGTCTATTTATTACTGCCACCCTTATTCTTAGACACATTTGGCTGAATGTTGTACACACGTTATTTTCTATTTCATGGTACGATGTGGTCAGTTTGATTGGTATATAAACTCAGTATGTTTGAAATATAATGATTCATACCGTAGAAGCTGATATTGGTGTTCTAGACTCAACTGGTTGGGTTAGGCAGATATCAGGACCGACAAGTATTCTAGACTGCTCGTATGGGTTTTCTGTGTCATTTGTCAGATCGATAATTCACTGCTCTCTAATTGGTAGTATTATCATGTCATATATTAAACTGGGCACGCAGACCAAAAGTTATAACAGAATCCTACTTCCGATTCCTGATACCCACTATATAAATCTGTCTGTAAAAGTATTACGCATCACAACGGTTTCGGCCTGAGTCAAGAATATTGGAGGCATAAAGAACAAAATACTTATTTATTTCACCACACTAGCAACTTCTAGAAGCCGGAACATGTTCGATAAATGTAGTTGATTCCAAAACGTGGCATCAGTGTTTGAAGTCACTAACTTCTAGTCTCAGCCATGTTGGCAGATGCAGACTACTTGGTTGGGGTCCGCGTGACTATCGTAACTAATGGTCGGAGACTCTAGGTGACATGGCTCAGAATCGATCACAGTGGCGTAGGTGTATGCACTCTTTATCTTCCCTTAAACCTTGAGATTAGAATCGCTTCATAACTTTCTTCCTTCCTATACTATATGCCTATATACAACCTATCTTTTATATATTACCACCACTAAATTAACTATTTCTATGAATCTGGTGTTCATCTTGTTGTGTTAATGAAGTATGGCAACTTGGACCAATGGTTATATGTCTCTGGTCCTACGTTGTAGCTGACTGAGTTGATTCCTTGCTCCAATCCTATAGACTCAAAGAAAACATCAAGATGTAACAGTTTTTTTCTAATAAAAAAAACATTCAATATTCAACAAATAATGACACAAAAGACGAATGAATGTTACATAATATGAGTTCACTTAGCAAGTACAATTAATAAATAATGTTATATGTGTTGGACAAAATGATTGAAAAATAAAACATAACGATAAAAAGTGAAATGCATGGGTTAATCATTACAAAAATGACTTTTTTATTATTATTACTATTAACATTCTGCAGCATTTAAACAACGTAAACGAATTTTTAAAGCATCCTCTAATAAATAATCACGTAAATTCCATAATGCTTCAGTTACTGAACAACTTTGAACTTTTTTAGGATCATTAAAGAAATTTCCTATTAATTGATTAGCTATATTTGGTTGAACTGGTGCAGCTGTATCTACAGAAGCTGACAACTGATTATGCCAATCACCTAATCCACCTGGTGCATTCTTACGTAAACGACTAATGTAACTGTAATAAGAAAATGCGACAAAAAATTATCAAAAGTTACTTTGTTAAGCATATACATTAATTTAAAGAAATGAATTAAAATGGAAAAAGTTGTCTCTTTTTGATAGTAGTGCAACTGGGACTATTATACATTGAATATTGAAATGACACTAACATAAACCAACGGTACTTTTTAAATTACAAGTGTGTTTAAAATATTGTATCTGATATAATAATGTGAAATATAATACTAAAACTACTGTTATTATTACTTTTCATATTGATGATTTCTGGACTTCATTATTTTGAAGAAAGGAAACGAGAAAAACTAAAACAACGACTGAATAAGGATTTCACTGTTAGTTATAAATAATGTAAGTTTGATAGGAAATTTCGAGAATGTTCAACTGCCATGAACAAAACTTGATATGCTGATTTGGTATTTATTTAAAAATGAAAATATGAATGAACTGTGACAAATCGAATCTTTACCACGCTTATTTATAATAGGAGTAGTTAACTAGTGATATCCGTAATCAAAGAACCCTTAATTTTGCTAAGAGCTACATTCATAGAAAGTTAGCCTAGATCCAGACCTTAGAGACTTTTGATTATTCTACATCAGTATCACTAAGCAGTGAATTCATCAGGTAGGAGAAATGGAACTAAACGCTCATGAATAAATCGGTAGTATGTGACTTCAGATAGGACGTTGTTATTCAACGTTGTTAGTGCTGACTTATTGTCAGCACTAACAAATGAAATTCCAGGAGATTAACGTTCAATAGAAAGAGTAAAATGTTAACTAGAAATCCATGAGATCACACATAATGTCATACATGTTTTGATATGCATAGTATCGGATCATAATTAGTTGATTATTTAGTACACATCCAAAAGATGAATACTATACTAATATTGGCTACAATGATATTAGCATACATATGATTCCACTTACCGTTGGTAAATTTCAGAATGAAGTACACGAGAAGTTCGAGGTGGAACCGATACAAATATTGGAGAAGATGGGCGACCCGTTTGAGGTTGAGTTGGAATGGTTTGGGGTTGAGATTGAATGAACTGTGTTCCTGGAACAACTGAAACAGAAGCCATTACATTCGGAGCGATTGGTTGACTTTGAGGAACTAGGAAAATCGATAATTGCAAGTAATTAGTACGGTAAGAAAATAGTACACGTAGCTTTATTACAGAACAGTCAGTCAGTTACAACGTAGGACCAGAGACATATAACCATTGGTCCAAGTTGCCATACTTCATTAACACAACAAGATGAACACCAGATTCATAGAAATAGTTAATTTAGTGGTGGTAATATATAAAAGATAGGTTGTATATAGGCATATAGTATAGGAAGGAAGAAAGTTATGAAGCGATTCTAATCTCAAGGTTTAAGGGAAGATAAAGAGTGCATACACCTACGCCACTGTGATCGATTCTGAGCCATGTCACCTAGAGTCTCCGACCATTAGTTACGGTAGTCACAGAACACAACAAAACTTATATGCAATAGTTACACAATAAAACGAAGAGACAACAACAGTAAGTAATGTTTCCTACATGTTTTTAACATTTTATCTTTGACGCTGAAAAATGATGATAGAAGAATCTTCAAACAAGCCAATTATTTTCCGAACATGGAATAAAATTCATACAAACGTTTTCATTTGAATGAGGCTCAACAAATAGAAGTAACAATGCTGTCTAAAAACCTAAAAGTAATATTTCGAGTAAAAAATCCACTTGGTATTGTTTAATTGAATCTTCTCATTGATGTTTAGGCTTGCAAATGATCAGTCTTTTATTGGCATATGTGCATCCTGTCCGGATTGCTTCAATTAAGCTATACCAATTGAATCTAAACTTCACTTCATTGCACAAGCAAGTGGCTATCAGGACTCAGTAGCTATAATTATAAAATTTAATTTAGGTAAAAAATAGGATACTAATAGTTTTAACGTCTTTATTAGTTGGTGACAAATATTATGAATATTCAATACAAACCAATCATATTCGGACTTTAAACTCTAATTATGATAGTCTACATACATACACTTATGCAGGATATATATATATATATATATATATATATATATATATATATATATATATATACGGGACAAACGTAAAGGGATAAGAATAAATACAATGCGCAGATTATTTAACACTTACGAAAAGTTGAATTTATAATGATCAATGGATAGCAGATATGAAAATAATGAAAAAAAAGACTTGGACTGCTATTGAAGACACAATATTTAAGAAGTAGTCTTAATAGGGAGCAGAAAGCTGACTCAAATAATAAAAAAATCCGAACGTCAGGAAGGTTATAGCTGTAAATAATTCCCCAAAACTGCAATCACCTAAAGGTGAAAGAAACACAGAAAAATTACCTTGTTGTACTAACTGGTACTGCGATTGTACTTGTGGCGCATAATCTTGAGAACAAGCTCCCAATGTTGGTCCAGGTGGTTGCACAATATGTGGAGCACCCACGGCCGCAACAGCTACGCCTGGGTGTAACATAGGTTGATTTAATGTCGGAGTTGTCGTTGTTACTAAGCCACCTTGTGCTAAAGCTGGAAACCCTGTTGAAGATACAGACCCTGTTGAACCTAAAAGTATCTGGGCTTGTTGAACGTTAGGCATAGAAGGACCAGTATTTATACCCACGGGTAAAACGGGTGGTACAGTAGTTCCTGATCCAATAACAGTACCCATTATAGTGGGTGTAGAACACACGCTAGATGCAACCAAAAGCCGTTGTGGTTGTTGTTGAGTTTGGGGGTGAAGTTGTGGTTGGTAAAATGGTTGTTGTGGTGTTCCAGAACCGACGGTCCCATTTGGAAGAATGCCATGTTGTTGGTTGGAAAGCTGATAAACAACCTGTCACACGGTCAATACAAATAACAAGGAACAAGAAACATGAGAAAATAGAGATTCATAAGCTATATATCGCACACGAACCTTGAAAACACTGTATGAACTCCAGCATATAACATACACAACGGAAATAACGAGGTATCATGAGAAAATGTAAAACCATGTTATTAAGCGTTGATAAGACATATGTACCTATGTGGAAATGAGAATAGTATCGCAATAAATCAATAAAGATGGAACAAACTACCAATTCAGAAATCTGGTTTATATATGAGATTACTCAAAATTATTTTCCTCAACAATTTCGAATGTAACGATGATTTATTATAAACTGAAGATTTTACCATCCCAAAAAAGATTCTCATTTTGTCTTTATACAAGTGAACGTAATTCACTAAGCTAATTATAAAGTTGAAAACTGACAGAATCAAACGTTAAACATTACAAATACACTGAAATTTGCTAACCTGATGAGTTGGAGTCGCAACTGGACAGGCTGAAGCAATTGCAGGTATTGTTGCATATGTAGTTTGAACAATATTAGCAGGCTGAGCAGGAGATGCAGTAACTGTCTGAGATGGCAACGCATTATGCCCAACTACACTAGGTGTTGTTGAGGCATGGACAATTTGAATTACTTGACCACTTGGTGTTTGATAGAACTGCATAGTAGCAGCTGTAGCAGTAACAGGCATTCTAGATGAAGAAGGCGGATTAATCGCTGTAGCAGAAGACTGAAGAGGTATAGTTCCACTAATGTTCAGCGATGAAATACATGTAGCAGCTATTTGCTGTTGAATGTGAAGTTGTACTTGTTCTTGTTCTCTGGCTTTCATTTGCATTTCTTCTTCAGCCATATGTTGTCTAATTAGATGAGCTTTTTGCTCATATAAATCACGTTGAGCAGTGGGCATTTGACGCCACTACATAATTATAAAATAAGAAAAATATAATTTAACTCAGATTGATAACCTTACTTGCTTAGAAATCAAAAATGAGAAACCGAACAATAAACTTTACTCTGTTTGTTATACATTGAAATATGTATATATATCGATTTACGCAAACATTAGAATATCCAAAATGCAAATGAAAACTAAGGAACTATATTTTGTTACCATCTGGTACTTATATTGGTTTATTTCAGAATTATAACGGAAAAAGTAGAATGAAAGTAAATGTACAAGGATGCGATACAATAATTGGTGCTAACGATCATGGATTAACGTAGTGCATGTATTCCAAAAGATGGACAAGAAATAAAAACAGCAAATACAAAATTACAGTTGATGTATACATAGCGATTGCGATACACATTTAGAAATTCCTAAAAATACACATTACAATTCATATGAAAATATGTGTAAATCTAGTCACCCTGATAAAGTGTGGATAGTCTGTCATGGGGCATAATTCAGAATAAACCAAATATAGAGATCACTTGAAGAGTATTTCGACAGTCTTGATAACATTTAAAAACATAATGAAGCCTTTTAGGTTATTTATGTCGGCGATAGGATATCAAAATATCATGTTTGTAAGCTATTTTGATACAGAATAACAGAGTCAGAGGTTAAGCACGAAAACAGCATTGATGGATTTAACACAATTACTCACCAGAAGACCAACTTCACGAGATATTTCACCGAATGGAGCATCAGGACGTTCTTGTAATAACTTCTTTCTAATTTCGCCAGCGTATAAAACATAGCCTGACGGTGGTTTACGAATTTTTCGCTGAGAAAAAAATGAGGAAAAACCTGATCACAATCTATAATATCATAAAATCTATGTTCAAATGAAGGAAATGTACCTGGATTACGAAACTAAAACAATATGCAATATCCAAAAATTTGATTTTTGGAGCAAAGATATGCAGTAACGATAAAAGTGGTTCATTAATTTAAAGAGTAGAAAATACCAAAGGTAATCATAATAATAAAAGTTAACATATCATAACATCACTGCCGAAAATTCCAAATATTTGGGTTGATTTTGACTAGTATGAGAAAATAATTTGAGATTATGATTTCACAAAAAACTCCTTATGCTAAATAAAACTTTCACAAATGTTGGGACTCTACAAAGAGCATAAGATAACTAACGTACCTTTTTACCTGTACGATCTACGTTATTTTCAATGAAAGCACGAGTAAGTGCATCAATTTGAGCTGGTGAAGTTATACCATGAACTAGTGCATTACTACTGGTAGGTAAAACGTTAACTGGTGTGCGACCGACTCCTGGAGTTGTACTATGACCTATAAGTGGACTAGATCCAGAGCTTTCACCTATTAATCCAGTAGATATACGGTCAGTTTGTTTTGCTGCATCGACAGGTGATAAATTAGGAAGAGAAATCAATGGAGCGGCAACCATATTGGTAGTAGTTCCGGCTGCTGCTGCAAGTGCGCAAGTAAATGCCAGAGACACTGGGCGATTTAATTGATCATTCTGAAGTGGTTCAGTGGATGCTTGAGCCAAAAGAGGTGATGCATCCTATAGGAAATTTAAGATTAAGAAAAACAACACAAGTTATCCATCATGACGCTAACAGTAAGGTTCAAAATAAGATGCACTAAAATAACCATTGAAAAATAACTTGATAACATCATGAGAACTGAAATGAAAAGAATGATATGAACGACGACCCAGACATAAGGAAACTTTTGAGGTCGAACTAAACTATGCTATTCATCTATTAGATTAAGGATCATCAAGTAATATTACGAGAAACAATCATGTAAGGACTATACAGTCATTTCAATTGAATTAGAGAGAAATCGAGTATAGTCGCATCAACACAACCAATGAAAGCAGTAATTAAGAATTTACTTCACAGGTTGGCGTTTTTAACATGTTACACAATAAATCATCATAACATGTCAGGAGTATAAAAGTTTGAATACATAAACTAAAAATCATTATTGCCCCCAAATGCTCTGATACAACTGAGAGTGGGGAGGGCCCGCACTCTCTCGAAATGCTCTCAAACGGATAGGCGTATACAGCCACTGCCATAGAAGTCCTACTCACTGCCATCTTGTGGCGGGATGTTGCTTACGAAATTGAGAGGATGAAAACCGAATGTCCGGCGCCTTAATCAGGTTGATGGACACGGAAAGACCATCTAGGGGAGTTGGAAAACCCTGATTCCAAACCAATGGTGCACATGGACTCCAGTATCCTGAGGGAACAAATGGCGTATGAACCAATTGTTGGTCACTGGTTACCATGGGACTGCATCTTACGATGCTCCACTGCCTTGTGGGTCAGACATTCAGGTCAAAGGCTCCGGGTGTGGCCCCCTAAGAAAACCACTTGCTTCAGTTTTAGGTACCTGGGAAGTATCACAGCCCTCACACAAATCAAATAAGATTTGTGTGGCGCATATATATCTGGTGCCCTTTTGTACCAATATTTATGTGTTTAAATAAGTAAATAAATAAATAATCATTATCCCACAGTTCATGGTCACTCCGTGACTTGAACCCAGTACCGCACGCTTCAAACGCCATCACATTATCCGGTTAGCTACTAATAATTGGCAGTCCTAAACATCAGCGGAAAGATTCAAAGGACCAATATGAAAATGAATAATAGTCTTTTCTTAATATTTCGAAAAAAGCATTGATAATGAAGAAATAAAATACAAATTGAAGTTTCAAATAAAAAATTAGAGGTGCGCACTTACTTTCCTAGGCATGATTTGTTGGGGAAAGAAATAAAATTCATCTTCATGTATATCATTTGATGTAAATTGAAATTTCTAAGAAAAATAATGAACAGTGTACAAATTGCAGACAAGTTACAAATATAAAAAAAAAAATAAGTAACACCTCCGTTCTATAAATTTGCCTAATATATGCATTTTGACATACATCGTATTCATATACTGAGTTTTAAAAGCTATCAATACTCATAAATAGTGGGAAATATCTCGTATACTTGATCATATAAATGAAATACTTGACATGAATTTCAATGTAATTTGAACCGATTGACTGAACTTTAGACGTAAATCCCTGAATGTTTGTGATCAAAGCTGATAATAGTTATGATACAGTTGCTTGATCATCGAATAGTAATCAATCCAATATGTATTTTCTTGTGGTGATGATCGGATTATAACAACCAAGTTGTAATATCCACATTAGTCTAAGTGACTTGACTCGGATGGCTAAGTGATAATATTTCAGAACGTAAATAAATAATATATCTACTCATTGGGATATTAAAAATATATATTTTTTTATTTATAACAATCTACCCAATGCTCATTTTATTATAAATTATTTCAGACCGTGTAACTTAGTGACAAGGGGTCGAATCTACCAGGAAGTACCAGTTACCTCACGATTATAGGCATACCTTGCTGATGACTACCAATTAGCATAACATCTAGGTCAGGAATGTCTTATCGACTACATCCAATCACCCAGCACTATATATCATAATTATAGAAGATATAATCCATGACAACAATAAAATAGTTTTTAAGAGACTGCAAACACAAGTATATAAAAGGCAAATTCATAATTCAAAGAAAACCTCTCCTCACTTAACATTAGCAACAAATATACCAACTTAGGGAGCAGAAAATTGTTGCATACTTTCGCAAATTATCAAACCATGCGAATATTTGCAGAAATAAATTGATTTAAATGATCTAATCGTTTAATGGAAAAAACCCATCATGTTTCCAATAGTGTACAAAGTAAACCTTATGAAGAGCTTATCAGTATTATATATAATATAGATTTCAATTACTATGCATGGCAAATTATATGGGTATTACAACTGTTCACTTACTTTTAATCCTTTCTTAAGTTTACGAATTACTTTCTCAGTTTCAAAATATTTTGAATCACACATATAAATATCTTGTTCCGGTATTTCGGTGGGCCGGGCTAAAACACAGCACGTTAAGTTGTTTTACAATTATTGGTTATCAGTACAAATGATGAAAAGCGGTAGTAATAATAATAGTAATAATGATACAAACTAGTAATATTGCGATCATGAACCAGTCAATGATAAACAACCACTGAAAACCTAGAAGTAACGGACGGCCACTTCGTTTTGGTATGGGACAGCTCAGCAGTGCACATACACGGCCACACACACGGGACTCGAACTCAGGACCTTCGGCCTCGTCTGGACGCTTTACCTTTAGACCATTAAGCTAGAATTCAACGGTGTTAACGTCTAGCCGCAACCAATCCACGATATAGCACGACCATCTCCCATAATCTTCGAAGAGTAACTTTACCACACCCGACACAGTTGAACTCCACTAATCACGGTTTTTATACTGATAAATCAGTAACATGTGAATTCCGTGAAAAACAGTACTAATTTCTAAAGTGGACGAAATCAATCTTAGTTATATGGAATATTAATTCTTTGTGGATAGAATTCGAGCGGCACTAAAAAGAGCTAGCTAGAAAATGGTCACTACTCAGCGATCGATCCATTGTAAATACCTGTTCGTCTTGCAGAAGGTCAGTTGAGGTGCGAATTGCTCAGTCTTCACGTTTAAAACTGTGAAACTGAGTGACATGTGTTTGAAACTACCAGCGAGCATCAGTTTTTCGAGATTATTGGTTCTTCTTTTCGGTAAGTCCCAAATAAGAAGAAACGTAAATTCAAAACTTTTTAATCACCTACCAGTAGAATTATTTATTTTATTGATTATTATTAACAGAAAAATAAAACATCTACTAATTAATTACCTTGAGAGTAATCACATGGACGCATAACATAACATTTCCCTGTAGCTGA
Organism: Schistosoma rodhaini; assembly: GCA_944470415.2. Taxonomy (NCBI): domain Eukaryota; kingdom Metazoa; phylum Platyhelminthes; class Trematoda; order Strigeidida; family Schistosomatidae; genus Schistosoma; species Schistosoma rodhaini. The sequence goes on from OX104037.1 coordinate 35,380,940, forward strand.
AGCAAGCGCATGAGTAGCATGATCAGCCCCAGTGAGAAAAACTTCTTTAGGGTAAAATAAACGTGTTGGTAAATGATCCACCGCCGATGAAGTAACGAACCATGGTCCAGTAAATAAAATAACATTTTGACTGAAATTGTAGAAGATGAGTAACAGTTTTAGTTATATGAACAAACATTACTTTAGAGAAAAAAAAACTGAAAAGAAAGTAACTAACCCAATGAATATATATGTACTAAACTTGTGTCACATTTATGACGTACAAATCTGAGATACTATTTAGATGTTCAGACTGAAAAATGAGTTTTGCAAGAAATCACAGTTGTTGAATTGAAATATTATTAAGTAGAATGATGGGAGAGTATTAATAATGTACACTTTCACGTAAAAAGAAAACTTATCACCAATTAACCAAACTTAATATAACAACAACATACAGTTATCTTGAAAGAAATTCAATTTATAAACGTTCAGTTTACCATCATTTGTGATTACACAACTTCTAGATACCTATGGAGTAAATCTGAATGAATAACACTTTTAAAGCCTAATGATTCCATCATATAGTATGAAGAGTTGTTAAACAACATATCGCTTTATCAAATATGTTTCAAAAAAATACTGGAGGATTTAGATTAAATAAAGAAAATGTTGTGGGAGATGACATCAGTAGAATTATTGACGAAAAATTGACACATCTGAAAATAGCTGGTTATCAGCATCCGATTAATACAAAATGTCAGATAAATATATTGAATTCCTTCAGATGCTTGGAGAATCGCCCAGATTTAGTCTTATTAATATTCCTGAGATTATAACCATCAAATTCTGCTACACTATTATTCTTTTGTTACTTTAATCAATATTCCCGAGACTTTGCTTTGAATATAGTATATATATCTTGCTAACCCATTTAAAGTTAATGTAAACCAAGATTTTTATGGGAATACAGAATCTTAGCAACAGAAATTTCACAAAACATACAAATATTTGAAAACATTATGCGGTAACAGTTATTTTTTATGGTAACTTACGCGCAGGATTTCCATAGTTTGTCAACTCGTACAATAGAACGTTCAGAAGATCCATTAGTGGAGGGGACATATAGAAAGTCGCCTTTATGTACAAATCAAGGGAACAGAGTTACATGAAATCAATGTAATGATAAAATTAACAGAGGTATTTTTTTTAAATGTGAAGTAGGAAAACTAATATGCATGATAATTATGGGTCTTTCTAAGTGAAGTTCCTTTTTCTAAAGTTAGCAGAAAGTTATTTCTTGAACGTTTATCGATAGAAACAAATTAGAATGCCGAACAACTGTTTAACATCATCATCATCACCAGGCATAAACAGTATTCATGATTGATGCTAGATTAATGAAAGACCTGATTGAGCAACATTTTACATTTCTGTGTTTCGTAATCAAGTGATGACAGAATCTGTTGTAACGAGAGACGGAACTGCTTGTCGTACACCACATCGGGCAGTCCTGACCATAGCTGCTCTCTTGACGTGGTGATGGGGCTTACCTATCGTGGTCACTCAACCGAGCAATACTGACTGGACCATATGTTTCTCTAGGTCCTACCATGTCAGGCAGGTCGGTTGAAGAACGGTAAGACTAAAAGGTGCAACTTGAGGCCCGAAGGCGAAGTCGTACTGTTAACTGTAAACAGGTGTTTCCTTTGGAACACCAGCATCTGCAGCGATGCTGCCTTCTAACGACGGAAGATGTTAGAAAAAGTCGACTCTGAAAATGTTACACCACATCTTACCCACAGATTTCAGTGTTAGGCGATAGGTCTTTTGAAATATAGAGCTAATTCGTCAAAAACTTCTCATAAAAAAAACCGCGGGCGACCAATTTCAAGCAGTTGTACCTTGGGCTCTGCAGTCATGCTTATAAGTCTCTTTAACCACCACTGTTTCGAATTCTTCTTTTATAGGTCCTTCAAGAAAAATATCCTTCCACCGTGTGAGCAACCCGGAAGTGAAGACCACCCCCATGCCTCTTTCAGCACACGAGATCATTTAGTTGGTGTTCGAATCCCTCTCTCACCTCCTTATTCCATCCATACAATTAAACTTTCTCATTTATCTTTATTAACACGCGCCATGCGTACCAATTAAATGCTAGTAACAGGAATGAACTTACTTTAGAATATAACTTGATAAAAACACCCGTATGTAATTTTATAGTTAGTTTAAACTTAACATCGTTTGTAAATAATACAGTTTACATTCTGAGCATTTACTGTAGCTGTTATTAAGATTCATTTATATATATATGCAGCATTAATCAAGTTTTGTCATTATTCACTTACCTAGTTTCACTGAAAATCCATTCTCATGAACATATTGCTCATAAACTACAGTTCCTTCAGTTTCAGTAAGATCCTCAAGAACAATTGACTATTGCAAATATGAAAAAATAAGACAACCAAGAATATATATAAACACCTATATATTGAAACAATACACTAAATAATTACTTCTTACCCACTATTCCATTCAAAATATTGTGAATACGATTCATTTAACCAGTATCATATGAAAACAATAGTATGTTACAAAATCGGTCAGTCAGAAAAGGCATGAAACTTGATCCCGATGTGCATTAATCATAAATTGTCACACTTCAAACGAACAAAGACAGAAAAGACTACGGAATAAGTACCTTGTCATTTTTAACTGAAACCCTATTCATAATCTGATTTTAACAATTTAAAACTTTTTATGCACAAAAGTATTTCTTAAAAATGATGAGATTCAACGAAAAATGAAATACTTACTTTCAAAGTTTGAGGCAAAGGATAATGCATTTGAACGAACAAACTGCTATTAACCTGTTCTAAGGCATTTCCTAAAGGTTCATTTGGAGGTAAACGTGTTGGTACAAATGGAGTAGGTCTAGCTTCTAATTCAATCCCAGTCGGAAGTGGAATATTCCAATCCTATAGAAAAAATTGTAATATACACAAAGCATTTGAGACACTAAACAATTGTAGGTATCATGATTAGTAGATGCTAGGAACACTCTGATGAGCTTCCGTAAAAATACTGAGGAGCAGAGATAACTTAACTGTAGAATGATAAAAAGTTTACGGGATTGTGATAAGTAATGGGAAAAGAAAGTAAAATGGATTGAAAATGTAATAGTGACAAATAAAACTGCGACATTGTTTAGATTTAGTTAAGTAATATTTGGGAAGAAAACTTAGTCCCTAGTAAAAAATGATCTAAGGAAGAAAGGCCACACTAGACAAGTGGAACGAAAGGTGAGATACTGATGGAGTGTTTCAGTTATTTATTTAAACATAAAAATCGATACAAGAGGGAACCAAATACATATGTACCACATAAAAACAATGAAGTTGTGAAGAGATAGAAAATGGAGGGTGAATATAATAAAAGAAGAGCAACAATGAACAGAAATTAGTGTCAAAGTGAAATAGTACTACTAATAATAATGGGAGAAGCAGTTTAGTTATGAAAAATACAAGAAAAAACTCGTTCAGTTAAAGAAGCTCCTATTGTAGTGAACAAGAAGACGAGTAGGGAAAATCGAATGTGTTTGACACGGAAATTACAGACTGTCTAACTAAAATCTGACAACTTTACAGTAAACAGTTAATTTGGAAACCATCAATCAGTTGTCTCAATCTTGACCGTTCTTTCTGCAAATATCAGTCCATAGTCTCCGATTATTATTGATCATGCATTTTCATACCAATCGCGTTTCGTTTCCACTCTTTCCTTATCGATCTTCTAGCAAAATACATTCTCTGCCTGGCCATTGTCATAAACTACTTAAGTGGACGTAAGCAACCCACACTACACTATCATTTATAAGAAGTAAAAGAAAACTAATGAACAATCCCTTCTGGCTTCTATGCAGAACCATGTCTGATACCACGTCTGGCCACTGTCTTGCACCATCTCTTGGAACAAAACCAAAGATTCGTGAAAGACCCAAGGGAAGAAAGTTCTGTACAACTTTCTTTCATACCACGATACCATGTCATACACTGACCACCACTCCTCTTTTTCCAACCAGTTCCTACGTCAGCAAATAATACACAATGCGGAGTTTTCTGGGACGACATTCGTAAGACATGTCCAACCCACCGAAGTCAGTGTCACAAGTCGATGTTTCAATATACTGTCACCAGATGAATTATCGACGCTGTGCCCGGACACAAGAAACTACACTTCTACATTGCTAACATGATGTTGTAACCAGATATCAATAATCCTTCGGATACAGTGATTATCAAACACAGATGGTCATCTAACATCCTCAAATTAAAGAGGTCATGTCTCACAGGCAAAGAGAAAACCTCCTCTCACCTACGCGTGGTAGATCCCAACTTTCACAGCCAGACTAACATCACGAAGGCATCAAAGATGGCCAAGATGGGCATAAGCTGGCCTGGCTTTCACTATTCGTGAATTGATTTCATCACTTACGCAACCACCAACACTTACACAGCTACCCAGATACACAAACTTCTCGACTACTTCTATTCACTCACTACTCAGAGTGAATGCAGGATCAGAGTCCTGTCAGTCTTGTAAAAGCGCCCTGCACTTTGAAGGTGCAAAGCACATACCTTACCGACAGACACTAAATCCCAAGTAATCAAGTGCGGATTTCATGGCTAGTGTATCATCGCACAGTAAGACAATATCATCAACATACTCAAGGTCCAAAAGCCTTTCTCCAAACAATAGATCCACGCCACCATTACCTACATTCATCAGAACTGTTTCAAGAATGTCATCAATGACAAAGTTCAAGAGAAATGGTGAGATTGGACAACCCCATCTAACATCACTGCTTCAGGGGAACAATGGAGAGAGGTGGTTGTATACCCTCACTCTACCGGAGGTGTTTGTATACAGGACATTCAAGATGTTAATAGACTTCTCAAGCGAACCTCTTTTCTATAGACAATCCCGAAAAACAGTCCTGTTTAACCAATCGATGGTGATCCTAATGTCGGAAAACACTACGATTGTTGGTATGTGATAAGCATGAATGTTCTAACATTTGGTGAAGGGTGAAGATATGATCAATACAACACCTCAACAAGAACTGAAACCAGCCTGTTTCTCGTGAGTCAATCTTTCTCCGGTTTTCAACAATCTACGAAGTATGACGGAAGTCAATAGTTTCGACACAATCGGGAGTGGTCTTATCCCCCGATAGTTGTCCCATAAATGACGTGAACACTTTTTAAAGACAAAGACAACAATCGACTAATTCCACAATATTTGAACGGTTTCCAATCGCCTCAGCTCAGTCATTTTCTTAGTCAGAAAGTTGCCGGAGGTATGTCATCTAGACATAGTAATTTATGGCATTTTAAAAGTTGGAGTTTCTCGCGGACTTCAAACTCGTTATATGTGGAACATCCATCACGGGCCATCGAGGGCATTACAGTCTGATAGATGTTGACAGGGCAGCAGACCAGTTGAACTGTTCCTGGAAAAACTCTAACCATCGTACAAGACATCGATAGATGTTAGTGATTGTCTTCCCGTCAACTTCACAGATTGTTTCACTCATACCAGACTTCTTACTGCCAGTGGCTCAGATGAGTTGAAGAAACTTCCGGCAGTTACCAGGTGCACCTGCTGCTTCCAACCATCAGGCTTCTCGGTCCTTACAGAAGCTTTGCAAAATTTCATTACGCAACAATCTTTGTTTCTAGTCAGACTCACGGTCACCCGAATTAGACCGATGGGCTTCAAATAGTTGTAAGGAGTATGTAGAAACCCAGTGCTTGTAAGCGAAACGTTTCGCGAAGCCGCAAGCAACTTTACTCGTCATTCTCATGGAGTCATGCAATTGCAGTCAATGCTGATCTATACTTCTTGGTGGGGTGATAGCTAGCCCTGAACCGAGCACGGTTTGATATTTAGTTGCAACACAAGCCGCAACCAATTCGCGGACATCGATCCGTTTAGGACGATGAATTTGTTGGCCACTGAAACGTAAAGTGAGATTAGTGAAAACAGGGGCATGATTAGAGTCCAGGTAGGTATTCCGAAAGGAGTGGCAGACATGTATACAACTACACCAGTTGTAAGTGACTACGATGTGATCAATCTGAGTCCAGGCTTGAGATGTAGAGGGAGGACACCAGGTAGCACACTGACGATGACTGTGTCAGTAGTTATTGTTAGCCAGGAACAGGTTGTACCCTGAGAAAAGTTGCAGTAGACAATCACCGTTATTTGTTTAAGTAACATCTATTAAATCTCCAGTTGAGTAGTACGAATATATCAACTTTTTCATTTTAAAAGTCTATCAAATGTTTAGATTACTTGTTAGCAATACCTATAAATCTATTTAGAGTTGATGGATATTCATAAAATACAACTTTGAAAATGAGGTCATTTTGCTGCAAGCTACAAACTTTAGGAAAAATGAAGATAAATACCAAAAAAATTTGTGAGTCAAAAATCGAAATGTTACGTATTCTTACGTTGAGATGTTGTGTACAATGTGAGCAGTGCTAATTAACCAGTTGGACAACGAAAAGCAAACCAAGTTGGTGAATATATAAGGTCTACTTGTAGCAGTTGGGAAGCTCCGATTTCCAAACAACGATGTATATGGGCTTCAGAGTCCTGAGAGGACGAATGATGCATAAACATACTTTTATCCAACAGCTATCATGGAATGAAACCTCTGAAATATCTTCAACAGTCTTTAGGTCTGTTATGCCCCGATATGAATGATCAATGGTAACTTTGAGATCTATTTATGAACCAATACTTTGCACATATTTTTTCATCGTATAATCGCTAAATGACTAAACTATTAATATTCGTGTCCCCCTCATTATAAGCTTTATTTTGAAATATAAACCACTGTTATATGATTTACCATTCCTGAATTATGCCCCGTCTATTATTTACTATCTCCCCTATTCACAGCTACAATTGGCTGGGCCTCAAAGTACACAAAGGAAAAGGCAAGATCCTTAAATACTACACAGAGAACACCAAACAAATCACACTTGATGGAGAAACTCTGGAAGAAGTAGAATCTCACACGTACCTGGACAGCATCGTCCATGAACAAGGAGAATCTGATGCAGATGTGAAGGCAAGGATTGACAAAGTAACAGAAGCATTCCTACAGTTGGAAAACATATGGGACTCAAAACAACTTCCAGTCAACATCAAAGTCAGAATCTTCAATACGAACGTCAAGATAGTCCTACTGTACGGAGCTGAAACTAGTAAAACTACCACAACCATTATCAAAGATGTAAAAGTATCTCTAAACAACTGTCTGCGCAACATACTCAGTGTTCATTGGCCAGATACCATCAGCAACAGCCTACTGTGGGATAGAACAAACCAACTTCCAGCTCAATAGGAAATAATGCTGAAGTTGGACAGAACATACGTCATAGAAATGATCAAGCTGCATCACGAAACAAGCGTTAAATTGGAATCCTAAAATGGAACGGAATAGAGGAAGGCCAAAGAACACATTACACCGGGAAATACAAGCAGGTATGAAAAGGATGAATAGCAACTGAAAAGGATTGCCCAGGACAGGGTTAGGCCGAGAGTGCTGGTGGGCGGCCTATGCTCCTCCACAAAAGGTAACAGGCGTAAGTAAGTAAGTAGGCATATACCATTTCTGGTGCCCAGTTATACCAGATTCTATTTGGATTCAATAAATAATAAATAAACCTAAATATAAGAATATATTGCATAAGACACAAAAATGAATGAATCAAATTGTATTCTTATTCTTAACCTACCTTGACTTTCACAAATAACTGAGATGTAATGGAGAACTGAGATTCACAAATAAATACATCACGCTCTTCAAGATTCTAAACGGAAGAGGAAGAAAGTACACAGTGAAAAATAAAAATATTTAAAGACAGGTTAGAAAATACTACTGGTAGTGGAATGCAGTTTTAATAGGATGTTTAAATCATTCAACGAAGCAAATCTCAACCATTTCCGCATTCGTAGACATAAAGATTAAGAATAACTTTTATGGAAAATAAAACAAATCTATGTTTCGAAACTGATTGTTATGCGTGTACGATATATTTTTTTTACTATATCATCAGCTATAACCTAATCATAAATACAAACAAGAAGTCAAGTGACCGAAAAATCTTAAGTTAGTACATAAATGAACGATCGGATGACATTATTTGAAGAAAACAAGTTCCTTTTTTATGGAATTAATACTATATATATATATATATATATATATATCCTACGGCAAATATACAACACAGAAGTTCGCTTTATTCCTCTTAGTCAACCGGTATGAAACACTGACAATCAAATGGAATGAAATGTGAATACTTAAAATATTTTCTAGTGATATATTTAAAGAAGTAATTTTGTTTAATGTCAGTAAATAATAAATAAATAAACTAAGCTTAAGTACATGTAAGGGAAAATATCAGCTAATGAATTTTCAGTGACTGAAATGATCAAAAGATATTTACTATGTCGACAGGGTAAGAGCAGTGGCTCAATAGTTAAGGAATCCCAATTTCAGCCATTAATTTGTAGGTTAAAAACAAGCTCATCCCACTTCCCTATTCGAATAGACAGTTAGTATCACTAGCTTTCATCACATTTAAAGTCTGATTCATAGTCAAGTATAAGAATCTGTATACACAGTAACTGGGTTAGTAATAATAACATACAGATAGCAAAAATTTAAACTATTATTTATCAGGTGTTTTTCGTTTTCGATGTTCTATTTCTTCATAATATTATTTTATAGGGCAGATTTATCACACCATAATTATTATCAATGAATTAACGATAGCCAACTAATGGTCAAATTTGAAAGTTTCTGTTCATCAGAACATCAGAAGACTGGATAGATGTTTACAAGCCTCTTCTGTAAGCTGAAATTTATAATTATTTATAAGTCCAACAGTAAATGATGCTTTGATATTTTAGGCATTTTCTTATAAAAGACAAAGTTTACAATTGTTAACTAACTTTTGGCTTGTAACGAATGAACTGCGAAATATGCATCACAAGACAACGTCCCATTATTTGATTAATTTGAACTGTCTCACCGAGAGCTGTACGAAAAACTTCAGCGGCTAAAAGACGCCTTCGACGTGAAGGATGTGCTTCAGCTGGTCGTAAATACATAGCCAGTCGAACATTAATTGTACAAGGATGATCAACCTTCACAGATGATTCAATGATATCACAACTATTTTCTCTTTTCGATTGATCTTCCTTATTAGGTACTGTTTCTTCGATTTTGGACAGCGAATGCTCTACCCGGCTGATACGTGTTATACGACCAATATGACATTGAGTAACATTGGGTCGCATTGGTTCAATATACACATAATCTCCAACATGATAGGTTTGACCACGTGCTTCGAAATGCTTAAAAAAATATTTGATTATAAAATAATTACTTAATGAATTATGAGTGAAATTCTTTATTTCTTTTGCATAAGTACAAGGTAAACAGCTTAATCTTCAAAAAATATTTCAGATCACGTAGATATAATTCATTCTATCTTATAGATAGACAATAGTAATATAAAGATTACATAGAATGCAAAATAAATTCAAAAAATGGCATTATAAATTGAGACTTAATTTAAAAGTGGAAACTGTATAGACCCCGATTATCTATAACACTAATAGGTAATAATGAAAAAATAATCACAATGAAAGCATACTTTTAATTCGCATTCTCCGTCTGAAAGTGGATTTAAAGTTTCTTCTCCGTTTTCATCATCATAAACTGGAAGTTTATGGTTTGCATTTTCCTCAGTAATGTCACGTTCTAAGGCTGCTTCTGTATACGACAAGGCAGGACTGTACAAAACCACATGAGAAGGTAATACAGATCCAGAATCATTACTTGGTGAGGTCTGAGTCCCTGATCTCCGTTGCTGACGATGACATAATTCGTCCCTAAGACGAACCCAACGGTGAGCTAATTCAGCAGCATCCAATCGTTGTTGTTTAGCAGGGCAAGGATTTTTCACGTCCGCTGGTTGGTCAGATCCTTCTCCGATTCGGGCTCTAGCTAATATCCCAAGCCAATCTGATTGAAGACTATCTAGACGATGATAAGAGCCTTCTGCCACCGCACGATGAAGTGCAGCCAAACGAGCTGCAGTCACAGAAGTAAGCATAGATTCAGTACCATCACCAGCTATTAATGAATCTACTAATCCTCGACCATCTGCATCGCAAGCCGTTAACATTGCATTGTGAAGATTGGTCAGCAGACGGCGTAAGCCAGTAGCAACATCAGGAGCAATACATGGAGGTATCGAGAGTGACTGCTGATGGGCAGATAATAATAATGATCGCTTGGCAAGACATACCCGATGAAGTATCAGTGTATCCTAAATCAAAGAAAAACGTAATCATGTATTAACAGCTTTAAAGTTAGTAAAAAGCTGAGTGAGTAGCTAAGTAGAAAAATCAAGCTCACCGCGTAAATCTGCGAATCAGGTTCGTTAAATCTGCATGCGTTGTCAAACATTAGAAAAAGTTCACCAGCAAACTCTTCAAAATCCGTATATTTCATTTGAACCAATTGTTTAGCCACAGTTTGTAATTCAACGGGTTTCTTAATAAACTCATAATAAGTTGGAAGCTCATTTCTAGTTGGTAAACGCATAAACGGATTAGATAAAACTCTCCCGTTGATTTGATATTCACGAACTGCCTGAAAAAGCTCCAACATGACCCGTTGCAAGAGTGAACAAGTTGGTTGGCCAGACTGTTGATGATGGACAGCAGGAACATTATTGACTAAACTAGCATGTGACTGAATATTTGAACTGTCTAACTGTTGTGTTAACCTAAATTTAACGTAAATTTAAAAATTGTTTAAGTACGAAAGTTGGAATGAATTTATAGAAAGGATGGAAAAAAATTAATTTACAGAATTAATTTACAACTGAAGGAGACTAGCTAAACGACATAAAGTGAAGTGAATTCAAAAAGATTGCTGAATCAGTCTGTAAACTAAATGTAAGAGAAGAATTACTGTTCTATTCTGTTACCCAATATTCATGCCACGTTGATTTCCTCTGAAATGAAACAGAAATATCCAGGTTTTGTTACATGTGAAACATGAAATTACAAAACCTGAGAAAAATCAAGACATCTACGTAACAAGAACAATTTTACGCCTGTTTAAATAACGTTTTAAATCTTCGGATCACCCACACGACATAAATTAGAAACAATACACAGTTAATGACAACACAATGACAGTGGATTTACGACGCAAGAAACATTAAGCTACCGTTCATTAGAATTTTTGTAATCCAAGCTCATTCTGGGAACCACACCAACAATTTAGTTAATCTGTAATCACGCTTATAGAGAAATTATAACTTCATTAAATATGGAAGTGGGATAAATTAAACGCTGGGACAAATTATAATTTTTGAACAAGAATTTCATTTCCACACATTAATTCCGTTGATAAAACACCTCTTACAATAATAATGAATTAATTGATCAAATCACCTGTGTATGTTGGTCTGTCAATCACAAAACGAGGAACATGATACAAATATGTACAATATAAGAAAGAAACTTTGAATACACTATTGATATGATAATTTCGCAGCCTCAGATGATATGCAAACATTATATCATTGTGAAGACAGAGATTTGATAGTGACCTAATGTCTTTGAGAAGAATAGAAACTGAGCTTTGGAACAGCTTGTGAAGAATAACAACCCCTCTTTCATACAACCCATACTGTTGATACAAAACAGGTTATAGATTGTATCACAAGCGTAGCCGGATTGCCTTACATAATCACTATTAAGAAATCTATTTTGATCCCTGACTAGACAATGGTTAGTTTGGAGTAGGGCATCCTTTGTTTTATTGAATAACTTGTCCCCAATCGACACATTAAAATAACAGGCTATACGGTTATCATCACTATCTGCTTGTTGTCAATAGTGACGATGCCAGCATGCTTTCCTTTGCAAATTTATGATCTATTTATGTTGTCTGACTGAATATAAGACACAGGAACATAAGTATGTAACAGACTGATTGTTTTTGATGTAATAAAACCTTGACCTCAGAGATTCACACTGAAAAATACCTGCAACAAAATTTCGATTCATAGCAACTGCAAGAAGAGAAATGAAACTCACGGTTCCGTAGTAAGTGAACTACGCGAAGTTATTGGTCGATTAACACTGCCACTATATGAGACAAAAGTCCTCAGGCGCTTTTTAACAATAGAATCCAAAAGTTTTGCATCATTATAAACTGACGAACCTTCTTCATTATAATTGCAAGCATTGTCAAACATCAATTGAAGATCAAGAACCATTTCATCGTGTGACGAGTACTTAGAAAGATATGGAAGAATAAAAGCGAAAATGAGAGAGATCTCTTCAAAAATAAATACTTTAAAATTAGAATACTTGTTGTGAGCTTTAATTATACGCTGAAAAATAAACTTTGTAAATCGTCTCAGAAAATCATTCAAATTTATCAGCATTTAACAAAGTTCTTAATATTGATTAACTTTGAAGTCTACAAAGAGTGGAAAAGTGTGTTGGAATTCGTCAGTCTCTTATATTTTACGTATATTAAGCAAAAGAAGCGTTCCCGAATTGCTACGTTTGAAGAGATTACGAGTTCACCTAAATCTGTCAATGGAACGAAGGCTCAGAGACACAATGACCGAATAAGCTAACTATTCCGATGCATCCCAGACCCGCCAACTAGAGAGAGAACTTCAGGTTCAGAAGAGGGAAATTGTATTCCACAAACAGGCAGAAGAACGAACAACAACAACTTGAACGTATATATACAGCATAAGAATGTCCTTGGGAAACGTTGCAAAGAGACAACGAACCAATGACATTCCCAAGTGGGAAATACGATATGAAGGTGAAAATGGGTGCTTTTGTCGCGAAAACAGAAAGTTCAAATTTGCAAAATAAAATTACGAAAATAAGACATTTACCAAGTGAGTTCTGGAAATCTAGCATCCCCAACACAAAGAATTCATCACACATAGTGGTAGACTTAAAGAAGTAAATGACTGCATCGTACACAATATGTGATTGTTATGCTTCAGCTTATCTGAACTATATTTCCATTCCCCACTAGCCATATGATGTGTATAATTACTTGCTTAAGGGGTTCAACACACCAATTTAACACATTTTTTCGCATAATCCTATACTTTTGCAAAGACAATAAGACTCATGTGTTGAGGGTTTTAGCGGAACAGTAAATACGACTGAGGAAATCTGAGTATAATGGAAATTCTCATTTTTGCATTAATAAAAAAGGACGAATAGAGCGAAACTTCCTTCCCATTAGTTTTCTTTATTATGGCTCTATACTGACAAATACAATCGTCCGATAATAAAAAGCACCACTAAAGACTGACTCTATGAATTAGCTAAGTCTATGTGTATTTAGCAACTCAACTACTTCGGTGAAGCCAGTTTTATATAGGGTGTATAATTCAGCAACTCCATCATTACATAGCGAAACACCATCCATCTTGGTTGAGCAAAGAACAGATAAGCGTGATTAAGAGTTCTATTCTCGCTCACATGGTGGTCACAGAACATCAAGTTGACCTGGATAGAGCTTTTACAGTTATTCACCAAATCCCATCAAGTTTACCGAATGGTTTAAGAGTTAGTCTTTTAGATATTGCCGAAACTACCGGAATCCATATTCACAAATCTAACATTTGCATTCAAAGGAAGTTTGTACAACCACTCTAGCTACCTTGGCCATCGATATTAGGAGTGAGTTTTAGCTAAACTTGGATCGATTACATCTTTTCAAAAATATTAAAACGATTTTCTCATTTCATTCACTTTTGTAATTTTAAACATTTACAATATCCGTCCTTTTATTCTTACATAACTACCACAATACTGACCTTTCATCGAAGTATTTTGACAATATTTTTTTAAATAATATATAATGTAGCAATGGTTTAATTGAACTTTTCGAGTAATTACTTTGATTATCATAATCTTCTGTCTTCCAACTACTCAATATTTTATAAACATTATGACATCACATTATGCAAGTACTCGATCAGTACATATATATATATATATATATATATATATATATATATATATATATATATATATATATATATATATGGAATCCTGAAGGCCAAAGGAGAAGAGGAAGACCAAAGAACACATTACGCCGAGAAATAGAGACAGATATGGGAAGAATGAACAAAAACTGGATAGTACTAGAAAAGAAGGCCCAGGACAGAGTGGGTTGGAGAAAGCTGGTCGGCGGCCTATGCTCGATTGGAAGTAACATATATATATATATATATGGAATCCTGAAGGCCAAAGGAGAAGAGGAAGACCAAAGAACACATTACGCCGAGAAATAGAGACAGATATGGGAAGAATGAACAAAAACTGGATAGTACTAGAAAAGAAGGCCCAGGACAGAGTGGGTTGGAGAAAGCTGGTCGGCGGCCTATGCTCGATTGGAAGTAACAGGCATAAGTAAGTAAGCCAATTCTGAACATGTGAGCCATCATTTAACACAGTGAACAGTTAATAAGCAGAATTATCTAACAACAAACAAATATAATATAATTCTTATAAAAGCTTACTTTTCCTTCATCCATTTTATGTTTAATCATTGTTAAATCTATTGGATTAGAAATTACTTCGTAATAATCTGGATGTACATCCTTTGATGGTAAGCTTACAAATGTATCTCGAGGATAATGTCCATCATTCTAATTAAACATAGAATAAAAGACAAGAAAATATTATTAGATAGTAGAAAGTAATAGTTTTGAAATTATTAATAAATCAAACTATATAATACATGAAATTGTCTATAAGAAAATAAAAACAACTTACTGCACGAAAATAGTAAACAGTTTTGTATAAATTTTGTAGTCGTTTCAAAGTAGCCTCTTCTTCTGTAACTATTTGATTTCCAGGTCGTCTAAGTGGAGTTTGATCATATTGTGGATAATTTATGCCTTCTGACAGTGTAGTTGATGATACAGTTAGATTACTTCCATTAGGACTGAATGGAACTGTATCTGGATTATCTGGTTTAATGTTCAGCTTTGAAATATGAATGGGAAAATAATTATACAAAATGTTAGCTTCTTTTACAGACATAAGAGAGTTTAATGAACATAATTATTATTATGGTTAAAATAATAATAACATAACAAAAAAAAGCAAAAATTACTATGATAAATCATTCAGATCTACAAGTGCCAGGTTATTTTATGATCTACTGTTCATGTCATGTGTCGTGGCATGAAAGAAGGCTGCAAAGGGCTAGCTTCTGTTGGTCCTTCACGACTCCCTGGCTGGGGTCCGAGAGATGGTGCAACACAGTGGCTAGAGACGTTATCAGATATGGCTCAGAATAGAAGCCAGTGGCGATCCTGCTGCAACCTTCTTTTACTTTCTACATAAAGAATGGTTCTAACTTTCTTAACTGAAAGAGTCTTCTGGTTGTACATTTCAGTCCGCCTTATCTTTTCATCCCTTCTCTTCCTACTTTCATTATTTTGTGTGGCGCATATGTACCTGGTGCCCTTTTGTACCAATATATATGTGTTTAAATAAATAAATAAATACTGTTCATGTTGGACATTATTCAAATTAGTTGAGGTCTCCAGGGACGGTGTCAGTGCAAAGTAAGGCCAAGTAGGGAGGCTTACTTAGTGGGTTCAGTAACAAAAATGATCAAACATTTAAAGCTCCTATAATCTCACTTAAGGAATGGGATATACTAGAATCGGTAAGCATATTTAAGGCATTTTCACAGAAGTAAGCATTGATGCAGAAAACAAAAGATGGGAGTGATTTTATTTCACAGACAGATTGTGGTAAATTATCCCAGAGTCTGGAAAATTTACTGGTAAATTAATTTGTATGAACGGAATATTTAGAATGAGATTGTTTCACTAATGATAAAGAGTTATGGATGCTTTAGCCCCCAAATGCCCTGGTACGGCCAAGAGTGGGGAGAGTCTGCTCTCCCTCTCCAAATGCGTATATAGCCCCTGCCAGGGAAGTCCTACTCACTGCCATCTTGTGGCGGGATGTTGCTTACGAAAGTGAGAGGACGAAAACCGAATGTCCGGCGCCTTAACTAGGTTGATGGACACGGAAAGACCATCTAGGGGAGTTGGAAAACCCTGATTCCAAACCAATGGTGCACATGGACTCCAGTATCCTGAAGGAACAAATGGCGTATGAACCAATTATTGGTCACCGGCTACCATGGGACTGCATCTCCTCACGATGCTCCACTGCCTTGTGGGTTAGACTTCTAAGTCAAAGGCTCGGCCCCTAAGAAAACTACCTGCTTCGGTTTGGGCACCCGGGCAGTATCACAGCCCACACACAAATAAATGAAATGACACATTCAACTGACAATTCTATTCTCGCTCATACTAGAAACAAAACAATTTGCACTATTATTATTATTGTTATTATTATTATTTACCATATCGCTGACTCACCCCCTTTTATCCCCAATTTGTGTAACCTTACTTTTCAACTTATGCAGCAGCTCGCCCATGGTGGAAAATCTGTTCCATCTAAACGATCTCTAGTCGCTGTCTCGTCGAAAGTGAATGCTTCCACCGATTACGAATACTGAAGCAGTTTTTCTGAAACCACGTACGCCATTCAAGCTGGCTTTCTTCAACGTTCACACACTAATGCAGATCAGACAACAGATGGGGCTGGCTTTGTCTTTAGAAAGTCTTAATGTTGATGTCTGTTGTCTATCCGAGACCCGTATTCAAGACTCTAGTGAAGTACTACAAATCCGCTCCCCATCTGTCGCCTCAAAAAGCTTGTTCCACGTGCGCTTATCCGGGGACCCTGTGGCATACTCGTCTGGTCTTGCTGGCGTTGATGTCGCACTAAGCGCTAGAGCTGAGGCAGCACTAATCGACTGGATCCCCATTAACAGTTCGTTATGTGCTGTTAGATTGGAAAGTTCCATCAAAGTAAGAAGAAATCGGCGTGAGAAACGGTGTCTTTTCGTCATCTCCGCCTATGCCCCGACAGATCGCAGCCCGGATGCAATCAAGGATGAGTTTTACGACCAGTTAACAGTTCTTCTCCAGAAAGCGCGTTCGACAGATATTGTAGTACTAGACGGAGACTTGAATGCATAGGTCGGGCGTCTAGGCACAGAAGAGAGTCGTTTAGGTGGTCGATGGAAACTTGTTGGTCGCAGAACAGATAACGGGGACCGTTTGCTGCAACTGTGCACAGACCACAACCTGTTTCTGACCAGCACTAACTTCCGACACAGTTATCGCCGGTGTGCCACCTGGCGTCCTCCCTCTGCATCCCAAGCCTGGACTCAGATTGATCACATCGCGATCAGCTACCGCTGGCGTGGTTGTGTACAAGACTGCCGCTCCTTTTGGAGTACCTATCTGGAGTCTGATCATGCCCTGGTCTGCACCAATCTTACCTTACTTTTCAGTGGCCGAAGGATTGACCGCCATCAAGGGATCGATGTTAGTAAACTGGCTGCAACTTCTGTTGCAAGTAAGTATCCTTCTTTTATATATACACATCTTCTTCCTTCTCCTCCCATTCTCATTATTTTGTGTGGCGCATATGTATTCGGTGCCCTTTGTACCAATATATATGTGATTAAATAAATAATAAAATAATAATGAATGCTTTAAAAAAGAATAATAAACATTATCATAAGTGAACAACTTACTGCTATTTCTGAATTCTTAAGTTCTACACACTTTTTATGAGCAATCTCTTGCAAACGAATAGAATCCTGATGTATTGCACTTTGTTCCACATTATATTGTTGAGCATTGTTGAATACTACATCTAAATCCATGAGAACAGTATCTAATGAAGGGTATTCATATCTCTGAAAAAAAGTAATCGAATATAAAACAAGGTTGATGATCTATCTAATTCACATAAAATTAAGCGCGATTCATAAAATATGCCCGACACTAACCAATTAATCAATACAACTCGTCTTTAAAAAAACACAGGATAACAGGAAATATCAATAATAATACAATCTCCACAAATCTTCCATACTAATAAAAATCCAGTGCTCAATACTCACTAGTTTCAGGATGTAACTCATGAAGTTCTAGTGAGGAACAGTGATCGGTGAAGTTCAGTCTGTCTCGGGCGTGAGACAGTTATCCACCGCAGGTAATGGATAAGGGGTTGGGCAAGACCATAGATTGATTGATGCTCCATACTAACACTGCTGGATATCGGGCTTAATGGTTTAAAGGTTAAGCATCCGCGCCCGAGACAAAAGGTACTGGGTTTGACTCCCCCGTCCGGGATCGTGGATGCGCACTTTTCAATATTCCCATGCTGTCCAGTGCTTGCAAGTTTCCAATGATGATCTAGCTAAGATTAGTTCGTGATTTTAACCGTGAAAATATTACAATTCCCACAAATATCTCATAGTAATAATAAAAACAACTACCTTAATTTTTTTCTTTATACTCGAGAGGCACAATGGATTGGTAATCTCTTCATAGTAGTCAGGATATAATCTGAAATGAAATACCAAAAACAAATTATTAAGTGTGGTAAAGGATGATACGTGTGGATTGGAATAACAAAGTTATCTAAAAAACATATTACGCACACACCTTCTAGAAGGAAGTCGGAAAAATGGTGTTGACATTGGTTGACCATCTTCATCAAGAGCATCTAATACGACTTGTAAAAGTTTTTCTTGTAAGCGTCTATGGGCTCTTGAAGCACATGAATGTGGTAAATTAGTTCCACCTAGTTCACCAGTTGCACTTGTACTATACTGAGAAGGTATGCTTGCCGGGGAAAGAGGTTCTCTTGATGGACTTCGTTTTATTGTATCTTCAGGATAGGGATTACGACGAGGGCGTCCACGTTTCTTTTTTGTGGAAATTGAAGCTATTGATGAACAGCTTTGAGATGTGCCAGTTGCTCGAGTATCTTCATCATCCCCAGAAAGTTCAAAAGCTGCTTCAGTAGATTCATCTATTTGACTTGAACTGTCGGGAGGATCAGATAAGTCAGCCATTGAAGCAAACTGCTCCACAACCTCATGTGGTATGTAATTTAAACGAGATGCACGCCTTAAAATTGAAAAGAAAAGTGATGCATACATTATCATGAGCTGCAAGCCTAAGTGGGACAAGAACGTATATTAAGACACGATGAAAACATATAGTTAGATATTGTTAAGAACAAACTCGAAATGTAACAGAAAGCTTTTTCACACTTACTTTCCACGCTCTCGGTTAGTTCGAACTGGAGGATGTTCTGCTTCACTACGTTTACCCTTCAAAATTCTGGACAATGTTGCTGCATCCTGAAGAATAAATGTGAAATTGGAAGTTATAAGTATATTAGTTGTTATACTAAACGAGGTCCTTTAGCTACAAGAATTGTTCATTTTAATGATAAAGTAAACGGAACTAGTTGGGTTATAAGGTTCTTGCTTGGTACATAATGACTGTGAAACAAAAGTCAACAAACAAACACAAATATGGGTAGTCCAAAACAGAAGTCATCAATTAATTAGTTCTCTAACCAACCTGGTAGATAACTGACTTTGGTTCGTTAAAAGTTTTAGCATTCCGAGCTAACAGCAAAAAATCCCTTTCCAACTCATCCATGGAATTATATTTTCCAGACGAAATACGTCTGGCAATCATTCTTAAGTCAATTGGCTCTTTGATAACAACGTAGTATACGGGATAAAGCTGAAATGAAGAAAAAGATTGATTAATTAAAGCATAACACCATACAGCCCATATTTTTAATTGTTCACATAGTTACAATAAAATCAAATATTTATACTGCATTGCACAGTAAATGACTCTATGAGAAGTGCTTATAACGTAACCAATATACGATGTTCATGATTACTGATTCGCATCTCTGTCTTGAAAGAAAACAGTATGATCATTTCATCCGATGAAAAGAAGCAGGAAACATAAACTAACAGACTTTTGGTCTGAACAAGACATAGATAAATCACAGTATAGACCTTAACTGTCATCAGAGTACACAAACAACTACCTGATAACTAATAAATAATGAATGTATATCACAGTTTTACTAAATGTTGCTACCAGTTGGTTGCACAACAAAAAGATTATTCAATTAAAACCAGTTAATTTACCTTCTATAAATTAATCAAACAAGAATAAATCAACAAATAACTAACCTCTCTAGATGGCAGATGAGTAAATGTTGGGGCTAATGGACGATCATTTTCCCCTACATATTTTGCAATAGAAGCAAATAATAGTTCATATGGATTATCCAACTGTGTTGAACCTGGTTGACTAGATGTTAAATTGGTAGTGCTAACTTCTGATGGAGCAATACGTGAATCATCTGAAGCTGCGATTGACAAAGTTTCAGCCTTAAGAATTTAATTGGTAAAAAACAAATGATGATAAAAATATTTAGAAAGGACGACACTACTATTACTTTATTCAACTATGTTTGATGAATGCAACCATAAAGGAGGAGATTCTAGATCAAACTACGAAAATACTCAAGAGAGCAAAAAACAAAAATAAACAACAAGCAAATACCTTATTTATGACACTTTGAAGATAACGGGATCATGAATCACATTTATTATAGGGAAATGAGTTATGGATATTGTTCTATGTCTGACAATTTTTAATACGTCTGTTTTCACTAATTTATCGTATGCACACTCAATTTCAGAAATTTTTAACTTGAATATGAATAAATTGAAGACAGATATTTCCGATGGTAATATCAACTGACCAGATACTTAGGAAGACAGAATTAAAAGCCTAGCCTACAAGAGCTTGATACATGCCTTGTCATATAAAGGTTGAATAACTACATTTTAGGTTCCATTATTGTACCCTTTATGGATGAGGCTAACTGGAATACCACATATCTGTGTCAGGTGTACATGTGAACGAACAGAGTTAAAGTACTTTTTGAAAGGGAAAATTTTAAGCAGTCCTCTACATTTTCCAGTTAATAACACCCTTCATAGCATTTGTAACATGTTTAAGGTTGAATTTCATATTTATTATAATAATAAAATACATTTGCGATATAATTAGAACTGTTTTGATTGTACTAAATATCCTGGTGCTTTTCTTTTGTGTGGTTAACTTTCCCTAATTTAATTAGGTCATTTATTTATTCTCTGAAGCACAGACTTGCACTAAGCAGTGAAAGGCTACAAATTACATTTCCTACTCACTGAAATATTACAAATATACTATTCACTGTTAGTGGCAGATATGAAAATTTCAACTTCGAGTTTCACCACATCATAAGCACCGACCTGTAGTATAAAGCTCAGACATTACCAATCGTGCAGTTAAAGGCATCTCGTAACTCTATTAGTTTGTCTAAAATTACAGAAATAATGACGTAATTATCATAGGACTAAAACCAGATATCAGATAACTACATGAAGTATTTGATCAAATAAGGCAAAAGATACAACAGAACATTTTATGACAAACTGTATGACAACCAAATTTATTCCGTAAAACCAGTTATTTTACATAGCAACCAGTAAAATCGAAATGAAAACTATATATATATATATATATATATATATATATATATATATATATATATATCGAAAAGAATCAACAAACCTCTTCTTCATCTCGTTCTTCGTTAACGAATGGACGTCTGCGAGTTGCACGCCTATCGGTAACTAAAACAGAATAATAAAAACACTGAGCAACTATATACATAAAAACAGTTAGATGATGATAAAGTGTTCGAAAGGTAAGAACTAATCATTCCTTTTTGTTTTAAAATATTCTGTTAAAAATTGTAATAGCTTTTGGACGTACCGCTACTGCTTGTTGAACTTGTAATGGAATCAGAACTCTTGGTAGTTATTGCTTGAAGCACCTGACGCTCGTGGTCAAAAACATCTTGTAATTCAACAGCTTTGGCGAACTCGGTTGTTGAGGCTGGATAGAATGCTTTTGTATTGGCTACTATTAAATTAACGTCCGTAGCCATTTGATCGACGCTTTCATACTCACATGCCTTAATTTTTGCTTGAATACGGGCTAAATCCATAGGTTCTCTTACTGCTTCATAATAATCTGGATTTGATCTATATGCGAGATTTTTGAATTGCCAAGTTTAAAAAAAGTGTGTTGTTAAAAGGTGATGAGTACCAATCATAACAATACTGTATTAGCTTATATTAATTTGAAGTAATGGAAAAAAGTTAATACACGAAAGTAAAATAGTTATTAATTTCAAGTCATCGCACCGGTTTAAGTTGCAACACCATCTCACCACAAGATGAATTAGTAGAAGTAGGAATGATAATAAAAACGAGCAAATACATAGAATATGATTTGAGAAGGAATTGGTTAGCGAAACGAGAAGTATAAAATGAACCTAAAACTCTAGATCAGAAGGAAGATAAAGTGTAGCTGATTCGGAGCTACTTAAAGCATCTCCAATTAGTTAGTATCGATTGACAACAAAACTCAGGTCAAGTGTCAATGAGTGCACAAACAGGTTGAACATCTTAATTCAGCTACTCCTATACTTCTTCCAGGAAGAAAATACTAAAAGTAAAACAATACTTAGCTCCTGGGCTTTTATTTAGATGTTAACAGATATGTACTCAAACTATAGCATAATCACAAATAAAACGATAAAAAACGCAACAAACCCCCACTCATATCTTGTAACATTAATCAACAGTGCCAGACATTTGATTGAAATCGACAACCGCGAAACTAAACAATAATTTCAACTATATTTGACACGTTTGACAAATAGTTGCTCAATCACCATTATCAGTTAATCAAATTGAAATTTAACAAAAAATCCCCCACGTTTTTTCATTCCATTCAGATTGACTAAATATGAAGTACATTCGCAGGCTATTTCAACTAGGGGATGCCATATTACCAAGCATAGGTTTTAAGGCTGTTGATAGAATACATCTGTGTTTTCTCATATCAGTTAGCTGATATATAAGGAAACACAGAAGCATTTAGCAACTTTTTAGTTACTGTCCGATAACTCAAGAACATACCGAACAAGAGACCACTGACAAATACATGTGAACTTTTTCTTCCATCGATCATAATCAAATGCGCGACAGCTCAACTTTTTATAACACACTAGCACTATGAGACGAAATTAACAAGATGAGTAGGATAGGAGTCGAAATAATAATAGTATCAACGGTAGTAATAAAGACCAAAGATCAATGTTTTAGTTGGAGAAGAAGGAATGAGGAAGAAGTAAGAGGAAATACTAGAGCTCGAAACATAAGGATGAATACATCTGTTACACTGAGACCGATTTTAAGCCTAACATATAACGTCTACGACCACTGATTATAGATGTATTCATCTCTTTTCCCTTAGATCTTCAATTGTGAAGTTCTCATATGTATTTCTTACTCGATGAATTAGTCCTTTCTCAATTATTCACATCATATATACAAAATCTTTTAAATTGTTACCACTGAAATTTACTAATTTTGCTAATATGGTATTTGTCTTGATACTTGTGCTAATTTGGGGTACAAACAGAAACGGACGAACGCATGTGCCAGGTTCTATTTTGCATAAAACTGACTGGTTAACTGCAGTTATCGCGTGAACGCTAAGCAGGTAATTTGTATCTGCTAACATGATTCAACTAAACAATCAATGATTTCATAGGGTGATGTTATGTACCTGTTTGATCACCTTTATTCCTCTTCAAACTTACTCCTATATTTCATGTTGTCGGTTCCCTTTACGAATTTGAATAAAGCCAGAATCATAATTGAGGCAGAATAATATGAATTCAGTATATTTGGTGGCTTTCCTTCAGCTGCTTACAACCATATATATATATATATATATATATATATATATGCATGAACAGGTGTGAGGTACTTTAAAGATAGAACGTCGGGAATGAGGCAGCAATTAAATGAAGTCCGAAAACAGACAAGATGGATCGTGTGATAACTATACAAGTTGTGAAAAGTTTACATAAGATTCAAGTTACTTGGAAAGGAATATAAAAGACTTGGAACAATGAGATGGTAATTGTCTCGAATTAAAAATGGAAGGGTTACGTAATAACTTTACAAGATTTTAAGAGTTAGCACAAGTTTAGAGAACTGCTCCTAAATGACTCAGAATTGTATGTCGATGTAGACGACGGCCAGGTACGAGTAAAACATAACCCAGACACCTTATTAGATGTATATCTATAACTTGGTCAACCGATTTGTCATATTTACCTAGTACCCTACGTCTGACGTCACTGGTGCTACTACGCGATACAGATGGAATCACATAAATCAACCGTAAAATCATCAAGAACCCAAGGAAACAGCCACTCACTAAATTAGTTTTGTGAAGACAAGTAATTAACACTAAGGTGCTTTCTGAGTATCTTAAAAGTAACAGTATACATCTATGGTCACAATAAATGCACCATCGGTAAATGTCAGCTATGATTTGGGTTGAAATAAGATGCGAGGTGAGTTCTTAGTGTAGTTCGCATTGATGTGAGGCTGGTATTATGAAGTTTCGGACTGACACCAGTCAGTAATGAGAAAAAGAAATATTTCCAGGTTTTTGAGAACTGAAGCAAGATGGATGAAACAATTCAACAAAGCTTTGTTCAAACTGATCCCAATGACAACTACTACGGCATTTTGTAAACAATTTACAATAACTATTAATAATTCCATAGAATTGGTGATCGATTTCAGTCAGGTCTCAGAAAAATGTTACAATTATCGTGATTAAATCTCAGCTATTAGTAATTCTACAGGACTTTGTTTGTTAATAACAGCACTTATAATAAAATCAAACTTGATCAAGCAACACTGAGTCTAGCTTTATACAACACGGACACAATGTATGTGACAGAAAGACCCTATGACGAGAAAAAAATTACCTTCTTGTCGGTAGACGCATAAATGTTTCCGATAATGATCCATCCTCCCCACGATATGCCCGAATTCGATCAAACAGTTCTTGACACAAATCCAACTATGGTAATAAAGGTACCAAATACAGACATAAATACATTAAAAAGAATGAGTAAAAAATATCAAATTTAGAAGTGAACAATCCAGTCTCACTCACAACGAATTATGACAGACCTATTTGACGTTGGTACACAGTAATTAAGGCCTGCAGAAGCAGGTGTTCATTGAAACGAGACATGATATCTCTATGAAAGCTGGTGACCAACTTTTTGAAAACCTATCATAGACATAAAGTATATCGCAACCCTAGGTGTATAGAACTGGAATCTGTCGATCTGTTACGACTCCACAGTTGGGTTCCTACAGCTAATGCAACTCAGTAACTTGAGACGCTATTATTATGATTTAAAATAGAATTTCAAAGCATTCCTGATGTTATTTATTACCACCATCCTAATAAAGCCGGTAAGCGTTTCCTTAACTGTATTACTCTTGACTGTATTTTCTACCTAAACTGTATCTCTTATGAAATAATATTTGTGTTTATTTGTCTATTGACTGTACACTTCTCCTCTTTATTTGTTCATAATATCGTCCATACATTTTTGTCATCTACATTTTAGTCCCCTATTATACCACGATCTATGTGCTTTAGACAAAAATAAAACACTACAAAACAGTTTTAAGTTTCGACTCCTTATCTATTTAATTAAAATAAAATTTGGTACAACTAGGTACCAGAAATCATATGCACCACATATTTTTGTGGGATGGAATGCTGCTTTGAAATTCAAACCGAGATAGATATTTTCCAAGAAGGGTTGCGCACCCAACTCCTATAAGCGGATCCTGTTTCCTAACCCAATTAAAGCGCCTTAAATTCGATTTCTGTCCTCTGATTTTCGTAAACAATATCTCCGCAACGTGAGGGCGTTGTGTAGGACCTCAATCATCCACTGGCTGGTATTATCTGTGTTTGGAAGGATTCATTTAGTAAGATTCATATTCTCGTGATCAATTTTAAATGAGAACTGCTAAAATGCATTTTTCCAAACGATAAAAAAATTTCGCTAAAAACTTGTAGATGATGGGCTTTTTATAGTCGCAGCCCTTTACTATCGGACCTTAGCTGAAAAACTATACTCTTACAGAAAAAAGTGCTCCACACACTTAGGGAGTTGCTCTGATGTCTAAAGAAGCACAAAATGCACTTATTGGGTGTGAATCTCATGGATAAATAAACAGCAAAGCATCCTTCAGAAGAAATAAGGAGGAAATCACAATGAATGTCATCAAGTGTTATGCACCCAACAATAAAGGTCAGCTTCATAAGAGGTTTCAGTTGATCGTAGAGAAGTGCTCAGCAAAGGACCTGACCATCCTGATGAGAGACCTAAACACCAACGTCGAAATAAACAACATCGGGTATTAACAAATCGTGAGACGACATGGAGTGAAAGAAAAGAGCGAGAATGGTGAGAGATTTGCAAATTTATGTGCATTCAACAAAATGGTCATATGTGGCATTATAATCACCTACAAACCCATTCACGGAACTATATGGCCCTCACCGGATCATATTACAAAGAATCAGATCAATCATATCTACATCGCTAAGAACTTCAGATCAATGGCAGACATGAGAACAGAGAGATGAGTTGACACAGATTTACATCACTACCTGGTGGTTACCAAGATTAAACTGAAGCTAAATAAGAACTGTACAACTGGTAAAATATATTTACAAGGATCCAATACAGCCTTTCTTCGAGATACTAACAGACTTAATCAATCCAAGATAGCTCTCGACAACAGGTTCCAAGCCTTACTATACCTACTCACAAAAGAAGAAATAACTATAGAGAACAATTGGAAGGGAATCATGGAAGAACTAACTTCCACGTAAAAGGAGGAACCGGACCGCAACAAGCATCATAATAACGACCGGATCACCATCGAAACCCTGAACAAGATTCAAGTACGAAAGAACAAGAAGACAACAAATAACAACGGCCGAACAAGAACAGAAAAGGTCAAGTCACAAGTTGAATACATAAAAGCAAACAAACGAGTGAAGAGGAGCATTAGAACTGACAGGCAGAGATACATTTAAGACCTAGCAACAAAAGCATAAAAAGGCTACGAAAGGAGGAAATATTAGACAACTATATAATATAACGAAGAAACAGGAAGGGAAAAATAATAAACCAGAGAGACCAGTCAAGAACAAAGAAGGCAAGCCAATCACTGAGATTCAAGGACAGAGGGAAAGATGAGTGGAACACTTTGAAGAACTCTTGAATAAGCCAACTCCATTAAATCCACCGGACATAGGAGCAGGAAACACAGACATTCATACACCTGTCACTACACCAACGATCGAAGTCAGGATGGCCACCACACAAATCAAGAGCGGCAAAGCAGCAGAACCTGACAACATGCCAACTGAAACAATAAAGTCAAATATAAAAGTAACTGCATATATGCTCTACACTCTACTCAGAAAGATTTGGGAGGAAGAACGAGTGCCGACAATCTAGAAAGGAGGATGCCTCATCAAGATACCAAAGAAAAGGGGCCTGAGTAAATGTGAGAACTACAGAATCATCACATTACTATCAGTACCAGTAAGACTTTTCGACAATGTTTTTGAACCGCATGAAAGATTCAGTAGATGCTCAACGTCGAGATCAGTAGGCCGGATTCCGTAAGGATCGGTCGTGCACAAACCAAATCGCCACACTATGGATTATCGATGAACAATTAAGTGAATGGAACTCATCACGGTTCATTATTCACATTGACTATAAGAAGGCGTTTGACATTGTGGGTAAGAAAACCTTATGGAACACAATTCGACATTATGGCGTACCTAAGAAAATTGTCAGCATCACAAGGAATTAATACGAACAACTGCAGGTCACAACAACCAGTGTAGAAGCCTCTGCATCAGTAGGCCTCCAAATGCACAAAGGAAAAAGCAAGATCCTCAAATACGATGGATGGAGAATGCTGGTGGGTAGTTTATTCTTCTCCACGAGGGGTAAAAGGCGTAAGCTAGTGAGAAACAGAAATCACCATAACTCAGGTTAACTGAAGTCCACACTGGAAAGAGAAAAACGATCATAGAAATCATAGCGAGTCAACATAATCATATATAGGTCCCCTAATAAAGTATTACCTGTGAAGCATTAGCCAAACGACACCGCTTTCGAGTTGTCACACTGCTCGATTGAGACTCATCTCCCGACACTCCAGTTACCGAATCAGTAGGAGATTCTGGGTTGTTGCGCTTCGGCATCCCGGGGTGAATCTGCAAACGAAATTACTTGAAAATCAATACTGTCTAAAACAACTAATTATTCAGCCATGGGCGCAAAACTAATGACTATGTACTCAGACCGACCAGGTTCAATTTGAGTAGCATAACAGTACGTAGTTGATGCATTGGTGATATTAGCAACGGCAGAGGAGAGAATCATAGTCAAGCGATAAAAAGACTGCCTAAAGCTCCACAAACTTGATTACAATACAATGACCTACTTGCTACACTACAAGTGATAGAAGGATTATGATAATGGAAAATAAAACGCGAAAACTCGATTTACAGCTAGTTTGACGCACAAAAATACTTGGTTACTCTAAGCAAAGTCGATGTAGTCTTCTGGTAAATGCTTCAAATTTACTAAGAAACGGGTGAGCATAACCTCAATTAATCTATTTCAAAGATGATAACTGAATCAGATCTATTGACTTTCCGGTAAGACTATAATTTATGGACGACCTGAGAGCGACGCTAAAGTGGCCTTGAGAATGTTCACCTACTGACTAGGGCTAAATGAGGCTTTTAAACTTGTGAAAGACAAGGATTGCAACTTATAGTTTGTGGTTAACGACAGGGATTAGATTTAGAGTTTTCACCACGAACTGACATAAGCTAAAATGCTAAGATGCTATTTAGCCAAAAGGATAAAGAATTACGCACTGAAATCCAAGACCTGTTATTGTAAATCCGATTGGTCAGTCCATAGATTAGTCTCGACGATTTTCCTATAACTGAAAGATCGGTCAGTCGCATCTTAAAACCAGGTGCGTATATACGATGGTTTAAGTTGCCAACCTTATTAGCACAGTGAGATGAAATTACTGGCCTAAATACCAGAGCAAAGGTAGTGACAGTATAAGTAATGATAGAAAAAACTAGGCACCAAATATGAGATATAAATTAATGAAAGAGCTCCTCGGTAATAACGTCATGATAGCCTAATCACACTTGGACAATCCGCCACACATTTACTAGATACCATATATGCCCATATTTTAACAGCATTTTCATGCAGCTGATATCGATAACACGGCGCTCCTGCTAAATTTCAGGCATTATGGGTCAGTAGTGAATGAACCTAAATGACATTTAAGCAGTGACACAGCAAATAAAGAAATTGGAGAAATGTTAAAAGACAACTATTATACACGAGTCAGTCATATAAATACAAACTATAAGAAGTAAAATTCATTATCACAAAGAACCGAATGAAAATAATAAGCTTGGCGATTTATGAAGTAAGTAAGTCATTGATAATAGTTTATCTTTCTAGTTTATAAACCTTAATACATGCAGCACAACTACGTCGGAAGTAGCGGGACAAATGAACAAAGCGCTTTGAATAAGATAACAAACACTTTAAATGTCTTCAAGAGTACTACATCTAGCACTTTCTGTCATTTTTAAATTCATTCAGTAGACGAATGATACAAAAAAAGCTTTTTCATCTAATATTTGACTTCAATCCTTCAAAGTTGTCTAGATACGTCTGTGAAGGAAGAACAATGGAGCATCTTACCGAATACAAAAATTACGCCTCAAAATGAAGTTTTCAGTAAACATCGTGCGTTTTCATGAAGCACATACTCATTAAACAGACATAAAATAGCTAAAGACTGCATTCATCAAATATAGATCAGATGCGTTATAAACTTACATACACTCAAACAAACCTTTGACTGACTTTATATTATTTCATACGATACCGAAAAACGGGGTTCGTGCTAATATAGCATAAAATGGCAGGATTCGCGGTTGACCTATATGCTGTTACGGAGATCTGCCTTGATTTCACGACAGTTTATTCGCGCGCTATTCAAAAAGGATCAATGTATTTGCCTTCGTCGAGTAAATCTTGTGGTTTGGACTTTGGTTATGGGTGTACAAGCTTCATTAATACCTGTTGAAATCAGATTTTTAGCTACAGTGCCATGGATGTCTTAGTCTTTCATGTCTAACGTTTCTTCTCTCCCGAAGCTTCAGAAATCTTCGATCTATGTGTCATTTTTCTTGTTTCTTTCCAGGCCTTAAGAGATTTTCAACATAGTTCTCCTAGTGAACATATTGAGTAATTTTAAATGCTAGGACAAAACATATTCGTAGAAGACCCACATATTTCTTTCCGATTAAGGATGGTGTAGTGCTGAATGACTCCTTAAAATAAATATTTTTGCAAGTATTCTCTATTGGGACCAACTTTACTAGTTTTGCCGAACACATCCTAGCTAGCGGCGCTCGCACCAGATCACGAGTTGGTTCACCGTGCTACGAACCACCACTTTTTATACACTTTGAATCATCAGCCTTGTATTCAAGAAGGAAGCTGCTATTCATGGGCCTAGTGTTTTGTTTTGGTCCCTCTTACGCCATCGAACGTCAATGATAGTGCAGCTACCCTGTATTGGCTACTATTAATTCAACTTACTGCTATGTGATTTTGGCAACCATTCTTATTCCATAATTAGCTGCCTTTTTCAAGTGTTGATTCCGTTGTACGTTGTATTCTCACGGTAAAATATCATACATTGTAATGAATCTTATGCATCTTAATTTATGATATTATATATTTATGATACTGACTATCTTAGAAGAATATCGATATCCTACAAACTGAAATTCTAGGCAGAATATTGTAGACTGAGATTTTTTCTTAGTCCTTGTATAAGCTTCTTTTCCCTGAAAACGGTATTGAAACAATATATATTTTAGAACGGCAAGTTGCATTACAAAGAGTTTACGTGCATAAACAGCGTAAAACATACGCAATATCTATTTAACCTTTTCTTACTGATAAAGCCAAAAAGTGATCTTTCATCCCATGTGTAGAATGATCACTTAGCATGAGTACTGACCATAAACCATCAACTGTGATTACCTATTGTCACACAAGCCGTAATACACATAACTGTATTTTTCCCTTATGAACCATATTTTGCCTCTCAAATATAATAATTCAGCTGCGCACATATCCAACTAGGAAAAGTAATATTTACAGCTCTGTAGTATTGCTGATGTCTGATGCAGATATATAGCTATTACAATCTTTAATAAAGGTTATCATCTATTCTTAGAAATAAAAATAGAGTCAAACAGTAATACCCAGATTAAATAAAAAGTATGGAGATAAAACATAAGAAATTTATCATAGAATCCTTGTTTGTAGTAACCATAACATTGTTTTCATGACGATATGTGTCTTATTCATGTTATGCCATGCCTAAATAAATCTTAAGCCAACTTTCTGGTTATTGCTGCCTGCCAGTAACGCTTTTCAAGAAAAAAATATTTTTGCAGCACCTGAATAATGAATTTTCAAGAACATTGGAATGCCATGCCAAAAAATGAAATTTCTATCCATTTTGTTTCTCATTTATTAAGTAGCTTTCCAAATTCAGTCAGCATAAATTTGGTAATTTTCTCCATACAATGTAGAAATAATAACGTATATTTCTGACATGGCAGGAACACGACAGTCATTAAGAATGGCTAAATTTATTGTTGTGACGCCATGATGTCGTATTGCTAGGAGCTTGTAGCGCTTAGCGTCTAGTCAGAAGGTACTTTATGCATTGTGGGAACTTGTAGAGTAGCGTGAGGAGAGCTTAAAAAGAGTCAGCTAACGTCCCACCAAGTACACAAAATGTAACAGACAGTAACCAGAAATAACACTGGCTTGAGACTAGGATTATTTGGAAAAACAAATCAGAAGTGGTTAGTTTAACTAGCTACAAGCTAACAGTTCAACATTTCCTCTCATAAAAGTTTGAAGTTTGACGTCTGTTTAACATTTTGAACCTTGAGTCATGAAATCATTCCTTGGTCTACTTTAAAATGAACTTCTCAGATGACTTATCTGTTTGAACAAAAAAGCAGTAATTTGTATCTCCCTACCATAACTATGATGGGGTAAAACGACTGAAAATGACGTTTCCTATAACCCAACTACTTTAGAAACGCATCTCAGAGATATCCATACAAATTTAGTTCGGAAGGAATTCCATCATACCCTGAGCGAATTCTCAGACAGAGTAACGATGTTATTTCTGACCTGCTGGCAGTATTTACAAAGTAATCTGGTAAATCAACATCATTTCCATTCTTGATTTCAAAATTATTGTCAGCAAATCTTTTTTTGTTGGCTTAGTTTCATAGTGTTTAAGAAAACAGATGAAAGTATTTTACTCGGTCTAATATAAAATGGTTTGTATCACTTATGAGGATGTTGCCGTTCGAAAATCCATTCTTTTCAAATGCTCTTTGACTGACGTTGTCTGTTGAAAGAGATTTCGAGTATGGAATAGTTGTCTTTATTCTTTTAATGCGTTTCACGACAACGAGTGTTTGAGATATATATTAAGTTCTAACTAGATGTGAGATGCCAAATGTACGTACTGAGTTTGATTCGTAAATGCAACTAAACGATATAAAATGTAGATAAGAGTCACTAGTATTAAAAGGTCGGTGAAGCAGAGTTTAGTCTTATATTATTATTCAACAATCATAAGATCCCTATTGACCATTAATCACCTGAATATGACTGCCCGCTCGAACCTTTGAATTATCATTAATATGTTTGTCCTAATAGAAGGTTATCGGTAAGCTATCAATATCTCATATAAGGCTATTACACTTTAAATAAACTTTCATGTGAAATACGAGTTCAAAAAATACTTTAACTAGACCAATTTAATTGGATAGTGTAACATGTTGTTACACACGAGCGACCAATTAAATGTAACTAAGCCACTGGCGATTGACCAATTAGGTTGGATCGTTTTAAAGCCTAAAAGCTGATCGCGAACTGTTTACCAAACACTATAATGCTCAATGGTAGCTATCACCAACCGGTCAAAACAACTACGTGAATCATTCCCTCGGGTAGCGAATTTGTTACATTTGTATCTAGGTAGGGATAAGCGCACTAATCCACGCTACTGGAATAGTAAACCTAATCCATTTTTATTACTATCCACAAAGAGCCTATTAGTGCATAACTGTCACAAACCACTTTGGCTTTCTTCGGAAATGCAGCTACACAGAAGTTCCCTTAATGTTTACATAATACTCACCAAATTTAAACAGTTTCCATAGAATTTAGAAGTTTATTGAGTTGACTTCAAAGAAAGAAAAGAAAAAAGATCAACGTGAATGCCTAGTTTTTAAGATCAAAACTTAAATTCAAACCATGTCTCATATTGGATAGCCTATGAAAGTCGTTTGCAATTTTTGCAAGAACTTTTGCGTTGGGAATAAAATAATATATTGAGTAAAAGACGAATTAGGTAATTAGAGTGACTAAACAGGTATTGCCGAGTCATACATTCTCGATTAAAAGTCTTCGCTTCCACATTCACTAATATTCTCTGAATGTTCAACTTGAACCTATGTCTCCTCGTGATGCTAAGTCGTTGACCAGAGTTCTTCAACCAACTCTGTCGTGATCTACCCTTAACAACTGTACCCGAGTACCGACCATTCTTTTATATTATTAATAATAATTTATTTTCAAATAACAGTTTGTTACATGAGGCATGCCGGTTTACAGGCAAGATCAAACTGCTAAAGAAGTTACAATTTTCACTGTTGAAAATTACTCAGCTGGGTTGATATTTTATAAGACATGAATGTGAATGGATTTCGTAAGGCACATGTCAATATCGCACTTGGCGCACTTCTTGGAGGTAGCGTTGTAACGTACAACTGATGGTCGAGAAGAGATACATGCGGAGTTGGGGGCTTTTAGAAGTTCCGAACTTATATCCCTCCAAAATATCGGAAGCTTTAATAACGGTGTGGGACGAAGTCACCCGTGCCATATCTGTTTTCGGTGGAGTATATGCAGGAGGCTGAAAAAGGTGTAAGAAAAAGGAATGACGAAAAGGAGAGCACACAATATTCATGGAGGAATAGTTAGGGTTCAACCATTTAGTCTATTTGCCTGTTACTAAAGTACTTATTAGGTAAGAGCATACTAATGTGTTAAAGAAAAATAAGTGTGGGCAAGGTATGAGTGGATAGGAACTGTATAAATGAAGGTAGTTCAAATGAAAGTATGGAATTGTGTAATTATAAAATAAAGTGCTGAAAACAGTATTCCGATACAAATGACTGTCTCTCTTTACTTTAGAAGCTGTTTGAACTCTCTTTTTTGTTTTCAGATTTTATAGGGTATGGAGTGGGCTTCGTTTTTAGCCAATTGTCTAGTTTGCTTGTATTAGGATCACTCGGTAGGAAGTGGAACCAATTCAGCTTTTTTTAAACATGATTTAAAGGGGTGTTTTTGCATGAATAATTTAGCATCAATACCATTGGTTCGTGACATCCAACTAGACATAAGGAGCCGTAATTAATATGTTCTACCCCACAGACACGGGTAGATTGAAGTTACCTCCCCACCATAATGTTTGCTGGTCAGTAACGCCACCCTCCCTCCTTTTATGATGTTAGGCTCTCTTACGTTTGTGGTCGGTATGAATATTGCTTTTAATCATGATAAATTCATGTTAACTATCATGAAAATAACTAATGGTAAAGGTTATAAGAGACAAGTCAGATTACATGTTATTAAGAGATGGTAAGGGCTGATAGCAAACCAGAGTATATGAAAGAGAATATTGTAAAATTTACAGGGTAAAAAAATAAAACATTGAACAACTCACAAGAATTTAGGACATTTGGGCTTCTTTTGATCGGCCTTAGTTGGTCAGCATCCATAAGATTAGTGAGTTATCTGTCTACTTGTAATAAAAAAATAAAAGGACATGACACTTAGGAAGAATAATTTGGATTTATCCATTGGAGAGATTCGGAAACTGAAAATGAGGGTTAGGAGCGGAAGGCCATGGTTAATAATCAATAAATAGTGGGGAAGTATAAAGCATATTTTCTTTAGTATTGCTATATTTATACTACCGATAATGGGGTTCGTTATATTCTTGTTCCGTCTAGATATTGGGTGGTCCATAATAAAGTGCCTCATTGGTAGGCGGGAGTTCAAGGAATAGTTGGCGAAGTTCTTTAGAGTTTAGTAACAGGGTTATTAACCTTTTAAATTTGGTAAAGGTGTCACAGTTAAGGATAAGTATTGTCAACCTGTTCCACAATAAACTATACCGAACTGTAAAAAACCTACAACGCATTTGTTTTTGGTGTTTTTCGGTAAATAGTGTATATGCATTGTTTCTTAGTCTATAGGCTGGGTCATTGATCATAGTTGGGCAGGAGGTTGGGAATGACAATTCATTTATTGCTTTGTAGAGAAATATCAGATTGTTCTTTAACCTACGGTGCCATAAAGGTTCTAAAGAGAGGTGTTTACATCTACTTGCGTAATCAAGAGTGGTGTCACTTCCTAGCAGTTTGCGTGTAAAGCGTCTTTGAACATCTTCTACTCTTATTTTGTCAGTGGTATTCATATTAGAGAAGACAAAAGAGCAGTATTCTAAGGAAGGTCGTACACATATTTTGTAGAGGGTAAGCTTGGCATCTGTCGTGAAGAAATTTTTTGTTATGAAGCCAATTAGACGTCTGGCTTTATAAATAATAGAGGAGGCGTGTGTTTTAAAGTTTAGGCTTCCTGTGTAATTTATTCCTAGATCGTGTACTGAATTAAGTGTCTGGACTTTACTGTTATTTAAGTAAAGTTGGGGTTCATAATGGTGTTTTCCAAAGTGCATGATCCCGCATTTGTGGAGGTTAGATGGTAATTGCCACTTTTCGCTCCAGATAGTTAGGTTATTGAGATCATCTTGAATCAGGGGTACACTTTCACTTAGAGCCTCAGACTTACAGCTGTGTACTATTTTGAGATCATCAGCATATAAGTAGGGTATCCCAGATTTTATGATGTTACATATATCGTTTATATACATGAGAAACAAAAGTGGGCCTAATACACATCCCAGAATGACGCCACTAGTTATTGGTCTAGGTAATGAGAAACAGTCGTACTTTACCATTTGTTTACGTCCCTTTAAGAATGAAACAAACCATGAATAGAGTGGGTTTTTGATTCCGAAGGAACGTAGTTTGGCTAGTAGCCGTTTGTGTGGAACCTTATCAAAAGCTTTCTTAAAGTCTAAAAATATGACTGATACAAGGAGTCCATTGTCTCGTTTCAGAGTTATATCATTCATGTAGTCCACTAGGCATGTATCACATGATCTGGACCTAAGAAATCCATGTTGGGAGACCGAAATGAGATTATTAGTAATTAGATGTTGGACTAACGCCGCCTAAACTATTTTTCCATCACTCTACACACCACTGAAGTTATCTTTATGGGTCGGTAATTTTCAACATTTGCTTCAGGTCCTGTTTTAATTTTGAGAATGATGTGTGTAGTTTTCCAGGCAGTAGGGTAATGAGCTGTAGAAAGTGATATCGCAAATAGTTTGAGTAATAAAACACACATCATCGCCTCCACGTTTTAGCATGCTATCCGGAACACCATCTTGTCCATCAGTGTAGGAGTGTTTCAATGTACTAATTGCCTTAGAGATATTCTGTACATTGAAGTCTACGTTAGTAATCTCACAGGCAGATGCTGTGATAAGTTCTGAATCACTAAGTGGTTTTTTATCAGTTAATGAGGAACAAAAGTGTTCATTAAATAGTTCCGTAACAAGTTTAGGATCTTCGTATACTTGTTTATCTTTAATAAGTATGTTTCATCTCGACTTAGATAGTTTAAGTTTATTTTGAAAGAGTGTGGTGAGTGCTGAGGAGTTATTACTAAGTTCGACAGCACGTTTTTCCTGTTCGATTGCTTTTTGTGTACTTATTGCGTCTGTCCGGACAAGTATTTCTGTCATCGTTACTAAAGAGTAGAAGTCATCAGAGTTGTGGAAGCGAGTACATTGTCTCTGCAGACGTCTTCGTGTACCTACCGGTATATACAGTTCTTTAAAAAGCTTAGGTCTCCAGTACTCTAAAGGTGCGATTTTGTTGATGATACTTTCGATGTTGTGATAAAATATATTGGTTAGTGTGTCGGTATTGTTTACAGTAAAGAATGTTCCCCAGTCAGTGTTTCTTAGGTAATTGTGAAAATTATTCCAATCTACCTTGCGATAGTTTCTACTAAGGGTTACATTTTTACGTCTACCGTTTGTGTTTTTTATATTAAGGATACATACGACAGTGCTATGATCACTACCTGGAAACTTTTTTCCAATATACACAGTATTCGGGGTAAGGCCACTGGTAAAGACTAAATCCAAGATATTTTGATGTCTGGTAGGGCTACTAACATATTGAGTCCACTGTCCTAGTTCTAGACATTCAATAAATGATTCATAACGTTTCGGAGCTTTGACTGGAATCCAAGAAATTTCAGGCATGTTAAAGTCACCACAAACGAGCTTGCCTGTGAATGGAAGGGATGATGCTAGTGTGAATACCTCTGATAATACTGCTATTTCACCTATTGCCAAGTTAGGTTGCTGGTAGATACAGTCGAACAGTAAGGTAATGGAATTTGATGGCTTTAAAACAATCCACACCGAGTCCTTCAGTTTGTTTAGTTCAGGCATATCGCATATTAGTGAGTTTAAGCTAGAGTGAGCATAAATAAGACATCTTCCGCCTCGTCCTTTCAATCTATCTCTTCTACATAGGAGATAATTATCAAGAGATATACTTAGATCGGAAATATTACTGTTAGTCCATGCTTCAGGTATCATTATAAGTGATGGTTGATATATGGAAGCAAACAGAACTAAATCAGTCTTTTTATTGCAGATCGACCTAGCGTTGATAAGACACATATTAAACAAGTGGCCTACTAAGTTAAAGTGAGTGAGAGTATCTCGATTAAAGATGTCATGACCCTCGCGTGAGTGGTGTATGTTTGAAGTAATGGATTGAGTGTTTTTCAATAGCTCTGTATCTTGATAGCTAGAGTTATTTGGGCATGTATCAAATGAGCTAGTGAAGTTGCTTGGGGAGTTTATCCAGGAGGAAAGGGTGGAAGTATTTTCTGATGCGAACTGTACGGGGGAAGCGAGTTTATGTTCAGCACTTGGTTTGAAATGACTAGGGCTATATGGTTCAACAGGGTGCAACTAGGGGCCTTATTCCAAAAAAATCTGGTACATGTTGGCTGTAAAGTGTACTGTTATTTGCAATACAGTTTTGATGGTTAAGCTCGTAGCCTCTGTTATAATTATTTGCGCTAGTAAGAGCATGAGGGGGGTCTGATGCTCGTAACTGGAAGTGGTTACGACTGTTGTTATCTATGGAGGCCGTCTTCATGTGGTGAGTTCATACTGGAAAGTTCTCATTCCGAGAGTAATTACAATTGTGATCCTGGGGAATGTACATAGGGTGTGGGGTAAGGAACCTGTAATTACCATGCTTATTATCGGTTTTAGGCTTGAGAAGGTGAGTGGCGTGATCAGTATTCTGATAGTTTTCGTGAGTGTGCATGTAAAAAGGTTTCTTACGCTCAATCATACTACCCATTGTGCGAGGTGTTGATGGCAGGTTACATGATATCAGCGGGTAGAACCTATTCACTGTTGTTGGGATACCCACAGAAGAGTTAGCCTCAATATTACGTGTTCCCCTATTTTGGATTTATCTCCCCAGTCTTTTTTGTCAGAGATGAAGGGTTTCTTTGCCTCTGTGAGATGAACTTAGGTTCATTCGAATCCTCTTCTAGAGCATCTCTTGGGGGACCAATTTTTACATGAACATGTTTAGTTGGGTGTATTTCGTTACACGGCCAACATTTTGGTATTATACTGAACGAACACCCGGGATCAGAGATGTCGTCACGCTTTTTAGTGACAGGTGGGGACCGTATCTTATCCAGAGATTTCTGATCTGCAGACTCGTCTAGATCTACGGATGAACGAGTCGTCTGTGCTATACCATCATGATTGTTGTCCATGCGCTTTATATAATTCATTTTGTTGAATACTGTCTTTAGTTCGTTTTTACTATCAATCTATCATACGATTCTATTGCTTCACGTCTTATTATGCGACGTTGACACGGTGTTAGGTCAGGAGTGACTTTAATGCTTTTGTATGGAACTAATGAGCTGATATTTTTGCTCAAATCAATAAACTGTTTAGCATCGTTACAACAGCCAAACTTAAATAGTAGAGGGCAAGTTAATCTATCCGACTTTTTTCTAAGGCGGATGACTTGGCAGTTGACCTTCAGCATATCGCATGCTTTAAGGCAGATGTCCCTCAACTTATTTGGGTGTATGCGATCAGGGAGATTGTAAACAACTGCATTGTGGGAAGACATCATTCTTTTTGTCACTTCTTCAGCCACAAAATCTAAAATACACTCAGCTTTAGTGAGTTGTTCGAGATTTTTCTCGGTATTAATACCCCATATGTGTGTGAGGGGTACTAGTTGGTTAAGTCTACTGTAAATTTCGGCTAGGGAGTTTTGTAACTGACGAATGTCAGTACTATGTCGATCAGCATTCTCGTATACGTGAGATACACTGTTAGACTCCTTGGTTTTTGGTATACTGGACCTAGGCCTAAGTAAAGCATGCGGTCTGGTGGATTGTGTTGACTTTTTGATGCACGTGGGCATTTCGCTTTTTATGTCAACTAGTCTTACAGTTGGCATACTGCATGAAGAGACAGAGGGTTGTTACATGGAGAATCAGGTAGTGTTAGTGATATTTGTGGGTAGGTAGCATGAGGTTCGAAGGATAAATGCTTATCATTTTCAGTCGCTGAGTCATCAGTCTTAGGAGTTACGGACTTTGACCTTTTAGTAGGCTTGAAAACTGGTGAAATCTCTCTTTTACCCGAGTTACTTAACATATTTTGAAGCTGGGTGAGTTAAAAACCTGTCTAATAGATATATATGAGTATATAATTATTTCTACTTATTAATCGGGTTAATACTAGGATCAGAGACTATTAGTATATAACGTATTACAGATAAAAAGTGCTCAGTTATAATTTAAAAAAGTACTGATCAGTGAAATCTCTATTAACCGGGCAAGTGTTGGTTAACATTTATTAACCTAGAGTAAAGTGTGAGCGTAAAAAACGCGATAGGATGATAATCTAAGGACAAAAGAACAAGTCTAAGAATTTCTAAACCACGTGCTTTTTGTTCTTTTGCTCTGAAAATTCGGAGATTCGGCTAGCTTTGGGATGCAGTTTGATGGCGTTCATAAAGTGTGATTTATTTGTATCTAGTGTCTTTTATTGATTTATTCAGCGGAACTTTGGATTTTTACATCAGAAAAAGCTATTATCGATGTTGCCTTTCCAAATTACATGGAATATACTGAGTTGATAACCACTCAAAATCACTCATCTGCTTCCGGCAATATCTGTGGTAGTTTTCCAAAAATCAGCTCCGTACAATAGGACTATCTTGACGTTCGTAATGAAGATTCTGACTTTGATGTTGGCTGACAGTTGTTTTGAGTCCCATATGTCCTAAAGCTGTAGGAATGCTTTTCTTACTTTTCCATTCCTTGCCGTTAGGTCTGCATCAGATCCTCCTTGTTCATGGACGATGCTGTCCGGGTACGTGTGAGATTCTACTTCTTCCAGAATTTCTCCATCAAGTGTGATTTATTTGGTGTTCTCGGCGTCGTCTTTGAAGATCTCACTTTTCCTCTGTGTATTTTAAGGCCTACTGATGCAGAGGCTTATGCCACACTGGTTGGCTTTCCTAAGTCTTGCTGATTGAACGCTATACTCGGGTCCTAAGCTAGTCTCGTAACTCCAAAACTACACTGGTTGTTGTGCACTGCAGTTGTTCGTATATGAAATAGAAGGGCTAGATCATCTGCGAAGTCCAAATCGTCTAGTTGCAACCAAGTTGTTCATTGCATTGCGTGCTTTCATTCAGATGCAGAGGTCTTCATAGTCCAATCAACCACCAGAAGAAAAAAAGTGGGAGAGTAAGCACCCTTGTCTGACTCCGGTCCTAACTTGGAGTGCGTCCGTCAGCTACCCTCTATGCATGACTTTGCAATGTAGTCCGCCATATTAATTCCTTGTGATGCTGACAATTTTCTTAGGTACGCCACAATGTCGAATTGGGTTCCATAAGGTTTTCTTACCCACAATGTCAAACGCCTTCTTATAGTCAATGTGAATAATGAACCGTGATGAGTTCCATTCACTTAATTGTTCATCGATAATCCATAGTGTGGCGATTTGGTTTGTGCACGACCGATCCTTACGGAATCCGGCCTACTGATCTCGACGTTGAGCATCTACTGAATCTTTCATGCGGTTCAAAAACATTGTCGAAAAGTCTTACTGGTACTGATAGTAATGTGATGATTCTGTAGTTCTCACATTTACTCAGGCCCCTTTTCTTTGGTATCTTGATGAGGCATCCTCCTTTCTAGATTGTCGGCACTCGTTCTTCCTCCCAAATCTTTCTGAGTAGAGTGTAGAGCATATATGCAGTTACTTTTATATTTGACTTTATTGTTTCAGTTGGCATGTTGTCAGGTTCTGCTGCTTTGCCGCTCTTGATTTGTGTGGTGGCCATCCTGACTTCGATCGTTGGTGTAGTGACAGGTGTATGAATGTCTGTGTTTCCTGCTCCTATGTCCGGTGGATTTAATGGAGTTGGCTTATTCAAGAGTTCTTCAAAGTGTTCCACTCATCTTTCCCTCTGTCCTTGAATCTCAGTGATTGGCTTGCCTTCTTTGTTCTTGACTGGTCTCTCTGGTTTATTATTTTTCCCTTCCTGTTTCTTCGTTATATTATATAGTTGTCTAATATTTCCTCCTTTCGTAGCCTTTTTATGCTTTTGTTGCTAGGTCTTAAATGTATCTCTGCCTGTCAGTTCTAATGCTCCTCTTCACTCGTTTGTTTGCTTCTGTGTATTCAGCTTATGCTTTTAGATCATTCAGCCTGATCTGTAATTCGGCTACGGGGTAGTGAAATCTCACTGACCATCCAAATTCTTTAATTCCACTCAAAGTTTATGTCGATGGTATTTTTCAGAACAATTCCTATAGCGTCACGACTAAGCCACTCACCATTAAGAGAGAAACTCAGAGAAAATTATTCGCCTGAGCAGAGAATCTAAACCACATTAGCAATCCAATGTTTACCTACTTCTGCCTGTTGTTCAGGAATG
This sequence comes from Schistosoma rodhaini, assembly GCA_944470415.2. NCBI lineage: Eukaryota > Metazoa > Platyhelminthes > Trematoda > Strigeidida > Schistosomatidae > Schistosoma > Schistosoma rodhaini. The sequence continues at coordinate 35,423,380 of OX104037.1, forward strand.
TTAGAGATCTGTTTCAATCATTGGGGGATTACTCTAGTTTGACTGGAATGACGTGACCTACCAGCTCACATCAATATTTCACGGTTAGTACCTCACGCGGATCTCTCCTTCGACGTATCCAGGTTCTATGTGTACATTGATAACTGTGTAAATAAAACAGTGTTATCGCAGAAATTTATTGGTAAAAGTAGATGCAAGAAACATAATGAGACCACTACCGTGAAGATACCACAAGTACTGTAGTTTAACAACACTTTACCAGCAATACCTTCTATAATCAAATCGCGCCCACTCAGTGAAATCAAAAATCGGAAGCGAGGAGGTTGGAAGATATATTTGATGGGTTATCAACATATGGAGAAGTGACTGATCTAATCTGGCTAATGATCTCAGGAGATGTTGCGCACGCCGTTCCAAAATGTGATCTGGTACGGATGCACGACCGAGCGAATTCAGCTAAATGAGTCCACTGAAACTAATGTGGTCAGCATCCAATCTCGAACACTTACAGAGGTATTGATTTTGGGGATTTATTTAGAGCTACTACCACATGGGAAAGTCCATAGCGTGCAAGTGATTTATTGACGTTGGTTGTTCTTGACATTGATGGGGATTGGTAAACTGCTCGTTATATAGTGATTTGACTGCCTGATGATTAGGCTTAGGCCCAGTGATATTTCACTGGCCATTTGTCGTAATGATCTAGTAGGTCACCAACGTCGAATGAATAAGGGTTTGTTCGAGTGATGTGATGATGTGACGAACAGCTAACTTCGAAGTCACACCTTGCGGTCAGCACCTAATAAGGTTTACTTCTTAGTCGTACTATTACTGCTTTGAAGACCGTATTACACAAAGGACGTTATTACAGAAATATACTAGTTAGAGTAGGTACAAGCGAAAGTTCGGCCACCATGGTGAACGATTTAATGGTGTGCACTGGTTGTCGTCGCCCTTAACGGGGATCGATGAACTGTTCGATATTCAGTGACACAACTGCCGGATGATTTGGTTAGCGCTCGGTGACATTTCACTAACCCTACAAACTAATATGGTACTTCAATTATCATCGTCCTCTCCCTTGTTATACTTTTTAGTACATAGTTTGTACAGCCAGTTGTCAACACCAACTGATTCTGGTTTAGGATATGTTACAATTCATTAAGATTGATATCCGAGGAAAAATAAAATACTTTTTTTATACTGTAACACCACAAAGACACTGAATGTTCATAGACTTACAACCAGCACACTAACAGTTAATAATTCCCAGACACAAAAAGGTACTAGATAAATTAGCTTTTTTCAATTGACGTATAAAATGCTGATACTTTATCCCAAAATTTGCCGCCACATATGAAGCGTGAGGCACTCACAGTCTTCGCGCTTGGCCATAAGCTGTTGACATTTAAGCCACGGTAATCAAAGTTTCTACTCTCTTTGTACCATGTGGTTTTTTGGAAATTGAAATCGCGATCTCGAATTGTTCAGTTCGTCACTACTGTTTGTTTACCCACTCTTTTGCAAGGCCAAGTTTACTCAGTCATCACTGTTAAGGATAGGTCTATCGACCTATTTTAATCCTTGCAATCCGCGACAACGTGGAGGTTCAACTTTATTTTGAATATATCAACAAAAGTTGTTGACATTACGTTTACTGGTAGAGAATTCTAGTAATTCAGTACTCGGTTTTAAAAACGTAACTCCAGACGTTTGATCTTTGAACCATCTTTAACGATTTTGCGACGTTACTACAGCCCTTAGGTGTACTTTGCAGCAGCGTAAAGCTGTTTGTTTTATGCTTGTTAAACTAGGCACTCTAAATAGTATTTTCGACCACCCCACGTGTTTGGTTATATTCTTTTCTACAGGATCATGGAAATCCTATGGCGATACTATGTAAGCAAGTGGAATCATATGCTAGTGTGTGATCTGATAGTTCGAAATATCTACTACTATCAGATCACAGGGTTCTACTAGATTACGTTTACTTACGACGCTAAATGATAACATACTTGAACACAAATAGGTACACGGGAGCACCAAATACATATGCACTACACAATAACAATAAACTCGTGAAGAGATACAAAATGTAAAGTGTGTATGATGAAAAGGAACAGCAAACAGAAACTACTGTACGAGAGTGAAGTAATAGTAATAGTGGGAGTAACTGTTCAATTAAGAAAAATACAACCAGAAAAAATTCTTAGTTAAAAAAGCTACGTTCACTTTTATGAACAAAGCAAGAGAAAATTACAGCAGGATATCCACTAGCTTCTATTCTGAGACATGCCTCATAATGTCTCAAGCCGCTGTGTTGCGCCATCTTCAGGAACCCAACTAGGGAGTCGTGAAAGATCAACAAAAGTCAGTCCAGCTTTTTTTCATACCGTGATACCATGTCATACACTGACCACCACTCCTCTTTTTCCAACCAGTCCCGACATCGGAAAATATTTCACAATGTGGAGTTTTCTGGGACAACATTCGTAAGACATGTCCAACCCACCGAAGCCAGTGTCACAAGTCGATGTTTCAATATACTGTCACCAGATGAATTATCGACGCTGTGCCTGGACACAAGATGCCAAACTTCTACATTGCTAGCATGATGTTGCAACCAGATATCAATAATCCTTCGGATACAGTGATTATCAAACACAGATGGTCATCTAACATCCTCAAATTAAAGAGGTCAGGTCTCACAGGCATAGAGAAAACCTCCTCTCACCTACACGTTGTAAATCCGAACTTTCACAGCCAGACTAACATCACGAAAGCACCAATGATGGCCAAGATGGGCACAAGCTGCCCTGGTTTCCACCATTCGTGAATTGATTTCATCACTCACGCAACCACCAACACTTACACAACTACCCAGATACACGAACTCGACTACTTCTATCCACTCACTACTCAGAGTGAATGCAGGATCAGAGTCCTGTCAGTCTTGTAAAAGCGCTTTGCACTTTGAAGGTTCAAAGCATATACCATACCTACGAACACTAATTGCCAACTGATTAAGTGCGGATTGCATGGCTTGGGTATCATCGTATAGTAGCATAGCCAACCCTATCTGTTATCTGATCTTCATTAGTGTGCGAACTTTGAAGGAGGTCGATTTGAATGGTGTGCTTGGTTTCATAAATATTGATTCAATATTCATAGGCGATGGTAGCATTCAGCTTTCGACCAATCAGTGACTCAAGACCGTCTAGATAGAACAGGGTTTCCACCATAGGTGAGCTACTGTATAACTTGAAAAATAAAATACAAAATTAAAGTAAAAGGAAGTGAATAAGTGACGTAGTATAAAAGAAATAAAAAGGAGTGTTATCAAATGATTGTGAATATGATTTGGCTGGATGAGAGTTGAAGTGAGAATAGTTTCTCGAGTAGTAATTATCATTTGATTTGTGTGTGGGCTTGGATACTGTCCGGAGTGCCCAGATTGATGCAGGTGGTTTCCTTATGAGCCACACCTCGAGCCTTTGACCTAAAGATCTAATCCACAAGGCAGTGGGGCAACATTCGGAGATGCAGTCCCATGATGACTGGTGACCAGCAATAGGTTCACGCGCCATTTTATCCCTCAAGATCCTGGAGCCCATGTGCATCATTGGTTTGAAATCAGGATTTACCAACTTCACTAGATGGTTTTACATGTCCACTGACCTGGTTAGAGCACAGGACATCTGATTTGTTTTCCTCTCAATTTCGTAGACAACACCGACGTGGGAAGGCAGTGAGTAGGACTTCCCTAACAGTGTCTGTATATGCATGGTCATGTGAGTGCATTTCGAGAGAGAAATCGAACTTTCCCCACCCTCCGTCGTACCGGGGTATTTGGGGTCATCATACAAAAGCATTTGTTCCCTCTTTTTATTTCGACAAGTAATCTGGCAACTTTAGAATTATTATGAGATAGGTCATGTAGATGTTTTTTTTGAATAGAAACCTTCAGAGGAACGTATTTTCATGGCATCCCAAAATCTCTAGAAAATTTGGATTTTTTCCTTTGGGTACAAAACTTTTTCTTGTCCTGAATTGGTTTTTATTGGTCATTAATTCAGTTTATTTGTGAAGATATCAAAATATTCTTCTCCACTAATTTTTTCCCACTCATAAGTGCTACAGTTTATTTATCTGTCTTGATGTAACCTTTTACAACTTGTTAAGTACAATTGTGTCTTATTTGTTTGTCTAAGCTATATAATTTTCACCAGCAAGTGAATTAGCTTGCCCTCGTTGTTTATGCTTCTGTTATCCCTGCAACATATAGGTTGAGCAAAGTTATTATTTTAATTACTCGAGTTATAACAATTGTTCACAAGATGATTCCAGAGTACGTTTGTTAATCGTTTGAGTCATCAGAATCAACTTTTTCATCTGAGTTTTTTAACATGTACTGATTTAACTGTTTTCCATATTTCTCACATTTCCCAGTAAAACATCTATTTGTTATCTCATGGCATGTGTCGTCGTACACGCTGGTGCCGGATATCACTCTAAATCGAAAGAAAAGAAATATAATAAACTGTGTTCTGAGGCCTGTTCATTGGCTGGAAGGCTTTTGTCAGTTGATCACAAAAGTGCCATCGACGCTGTGGAAGCAGCTGTAGCGTATTTAGAAGACTGTCCATTAACCAATGCAGGAATCGGCAGTAATCTGAGTATTAATGGCTATGTGGAATGTGATGCGGGAATAATGAGTGGTTCTACCCTTCAGTTTGCCGGGATTGGAGCTGTTCGTAATATGAAGAATCCTGTAAAGGTTGCAAGGCTTCTGTTACAGTCACAAATTGACCACCCTGTGGGTGAGTTAGGACGCGTTCCTCCATCTGTACTTGTTGGTGATGGTGCTCATGTGTGGGCTGCGTCGAAAGGATATTCTGTTGATAATAGTGATCTCGTCACAAAACATTCACGGGTTTCATGGGAAAAATACAAAAGTTGGTTATTTAATGGGAACGAAATGAATGCAACTACAAGGGATCCTCATTTTAATCATCATGAAAATGTTCCTGAGTTGAAAAGGTCTCGTGTTCATAGATTTGATACTGTAGGTGCTGTTTGTATTGATATAGAAGGGAAGATTGCTGCAGCATCTTCTAGTGGTGGTATTGCAATGAAGTATGAAGGTCGTCTAGGTCAAGCGTGTACATATGGCTGTGGTTGTTGGGCAGAAGAACTCAGTTCATCTTCTAGTATTGGGGTTGTCACTTCAGGTACTGGTGAACAACTTATAAGAACTCAACTTGCTCAGCGTTCTGCAGAACGTTTTAATAGTGACTCTATTTCCGTTTCCGAAATAGTCCACTCATCTCTCACTGATGGATTTTTAAATTCTAAGTATCTTTCCTGTGATATGGAGAAATTTGCTGGAGTTGCTGGAGTTTACGCTAATTTTGAACGAATTGACTTCCCTAATGTGGAGGTGTTTTTTGGACACTCAACACGATCGATGAGTGTTGGCCACTATCTACCGAGTATTATGAAAAAGCCATCTGTCCATGTATCACGCAAGCAAATTGATAAACCTACCTATATAGAAGTCTACGCATATACCATATAGTTAATCTGGAAATGAAGGGTGAATATTTTTGTATCTGATCTTGACCATTTGACATGAATTTGTTAGAAGTACTCAGTATCGCCAAAGTGCATAACTCTACTGAGCAAGGAGATCGCAGTCATCTCATGTAAGAGTATTTTTTTCTTACTTTTACTCCATAGTTTTTTCAGTTGCATTTTATTTATATAAACCACAATTTATTTTATGAAAAATGTCTGATTTCGGATTGTCAAATTCGTTGCTACTTACTGACTTCTTATGTATATTTATTGTAATGTACGGTATAATCACACTCAACACAAATTACTTTAGTGTCACTTTTGGTTAACATGTACGTAGACAATAATTATCAGCTACTCGGCTGTTACCAGTCTTTATCGATTGGTTATAAGAAGCATTTGTGGCTTTATGGTTCATTGTCTAATACACCATGGTTAATTTTAACAATGATAATCTAATATTTCGTTAGTTGATTACTTCTTTGCTATATAAATCAAAACTTATGATCTGGACTGTTAGTCGTTTTAAAACAGGAACTATGGAGAGATTTCAATAATTGTAAAGTCTCAGTAGTACAGCTTGCCAAAAGTCTTCCGACAGTCATCTCGATTTTGTTGCAAAATTAAAAGCAAATAAGAAAAATAAATGTTTCGTTCCGTACCTTACAGAATTTTTCTATTTATCGATGTAATTGTCTTACCTGTTTCCCTAGTTTGGAAGAAGAGATAGATTTATGCCTTCAATTCTATGCTTACAAAATCATTTTATGGGTGTATTCAACGCAATATTAAATACATTTTCTCCGCTAAACGAATATGATCATTGTATTTCCGCGTCATCATTTAGAACATGATTTTTGTTTTTTGTATTCATTTTCCATATGTTAGATAAATTTAAGCGATATACTGTATGCGATTTCCCCGTTTACTTTTTTTAGCGTGCTATGAATGCTGGCGATAAACGTGAAAACTACTCAAACTTGTGGTAAAGTTGATCTGGAACCATGATTTTTAACTTTTATATGACACTCGTTTGTAAAATATTTAACAAACGCTTCAGCATTATTGAATAAATTATTTCCCAAACTGATGGTATTCCTCTGTCTGCTTTTTGGGTAATAACTATTGATGGATTGTCTGTAGTATATAAATTAGAGAAGTATGTATGACGAGTAATGCTGTTCTTGACAAATGTGAAGTTCTATATCCCTTCTACTTGGAAATTTAATGAATGACTTGAAGCAATTTTTCTTGATTTATACGCATCACTCTAAGTTCGACGTAAATTAACAACTTGTTATTACTGTTATGTGTTTTTCGAATAAATATCCATGACACCTGCTAGTTCGGTTTAGTATATTTATATGATAGTCTTAGTAGATTTGTGTACACCAAATATGATTCAAACCGATTATTAAAAATCTAGAAGTACACTAGTATAAGAAATGTTCTCTCTAGTGCAAGTAACAACTATTTGTGTGGGTTCATACATTAGTCTGTTAGCTACGTATATTTTACCCTTTTATAAGTCAAGCGGGGTCCCGTCTCATGACTCACTGGTTTGAAGTTGAGTTTCTGAACTCCTGAGCCGTATCTCCTCAATTGTTTCTCCGAAAATATGCAAACCGCATAGTATTGTAAATTTTACAAATAGTTGTTGTTTGGCCGTTTAATTACTAGCAACTAATTAGTTGGAAAATCTCGGCTACTTTCTTCATCGCTCCGTCCTACCTTATGGCAGTGAAACATGGCCAATAAGAGTAGAGGATATTCGTAGGCTTCTAGTGTTCGATCATAGGTGTCTTCGAAGCATTGCTCGTATATCCTGGGACCACCGGGTAAGTAATGCAGTTGTTTGGAAATGACTACTAGGTAGGGATGGCAAATCAATTGATGAAGTAGTGAAACTTCATCAGTTGAGATGGCTGGGATATGTGTTACGTATTCCCAAACGCTGACTGCCCCGACGTGCAATGTTTTATGGTGTAGGAGTAGGTTGGAAGAAAGCTAGGGGTGGCCAGACCAAAACGTGGCACAAATCAATGAAGTCACTGACAAGTGGACTGGGCCATGTTGGTAGGCGTAGACTACCTGGTTGGGATTCGCGAGATGACAGCAACCGATGGTTAGAGACCTTGAATGACATGGCTCAAAATCGTTTGCAATGGCGAAGGTGCATCCACTCTTTGTGTTCTACCAAATTCTAATCTTCTGAATTCCTCATGTCTTTATGTTTTTCTCTTTCCAAATTTATTTCACTGTGCTATACTCCTTCAATAATTTCTTCAAACCCTAATCTTTTGGATTTCTGATTATACTCCTACTACTTCTACCACTATGAGATTTGAATCGACAACTGCATCTCTGTGCTAATGTGGTATGGCAACTCGAACTGATGTACGTACGTACGAAGTTCTACGTTGTGACTGACTGACTTTCTTCAACAACATATTAAACGACTTAACATCATGAATATTCCGTTTACACTACAAGATGTTACCTGAATGTATCATAAATTACACTAAATACATCAACCGAACATGTTAGAATCATTTCCTTAGATCTTTTATGGCTTTAATCTTTAGTATGTTCTGACATTCTAATTCGACTAAAGACAGCTTATTGGACGAAATCTGATAATCTAAATTTGGAAACGTGAGTCATGTTTGGCCTAACACTCAGTGCAACAGTAATTCGTTAGTGTTCAATTTTTATCACAAATACACTTTTGATAGTGTTTCATGTGAGTGTTTTCAACAACTTCAGATAGGACTGTCAAAATTTCAAAGAACGAACCTGGACAAGCGTCCGGTCTCTAAAGCGCACGGTGCATTTAAATTATAATGTACTCTCATTTATCTTTATTGTAAACGATACTGTCAGAGGATTAGGCTAAGTACTGCGCAGTGTCTGAGGAATTGGTTTCCTGTAAAGTACTGTTAAAAGCCTTCAACAATGCTTTACTATAGTTTGGGGGATATTCAATTGGTTTTGTTGATTGCTTACTCGTCATTTTTATTGTTTGAAGTGCGTAATTTTTGTCCGTTCCATGAGACAGTATTGTAGACTTAAAATGTTACTAGTTTTAGAATAAACCTCGGGAAGTGCAAAATTCATTTAAAGGGCTAGCTTCTCCCGTTGAATTGTGCCTCGTACGTTAATCAGTTAAGGGTAAACAATCAATGCCACAGTCTAGTGTTCAATGATTGAAAGACCATAACGACAATTTCCTAGCATATATCCCATAATTTAAATTGATTTTGCTTAGTGATACAGATTAGTCCCAGGATATCTTATAGTCGTGATACATAAAAAGTAGATTGATTTACGAAATAAAAATAAATGACATTCGCCGTACTGAATATCGCGTAAATTTCTAGGAATAAAATTAATTCGTTAATTATTATCAGGTTTACGGAATATATTGTTAACATTACCGTTAAATACTTTATGTACCAAAACGTTTTAATCAACTGACAACATTAATCCGGTTACTTTTTAAATACTTGTTGATTTGATCACTTCCGATCAATCTCTTTTTCTAATCATAGTCTCAAGTAATGATCAGTAATCTCTCATGCTAAGCGCTATTTTCACAAGGCAAAATAAGTCAAACCGTTTGAACTTTATGGAACTCGAAAATCGGGTCACATTTTTGTTCAGTTGTCTAAAATAAATGGAGTAAGACTTCAATTTGTCACCAAAAGGTGTGAGGTTTCATGTGTAGAGCAATCTACTCACTCCTCTCTGAATAAGAGATTCTTCAGGTAATTTCGAACTCTACCATATAATTTGTTAATCTTAGTATTCCTGAAGTGTCGGTATTTTTGGTTGAAGTAAAAAATTTCAGAGAAAATTAGAACAACAGTGATTGTTCAAAATAATTCGTTCGCCTAATTTTTTTTCAAGGATCCACTACTTCAGTTGAACCTGATAATTCCATCTAAAGATAATTAAACGTGTGATAAATTCGTCGTACTTATTTAAAACAGTTGGGGAAATTTTATTAACCTTCGTTTTTTCAGAAACTACCATCAGTTCAACATTAAATAGGAATAATATATTCTTTGTAAAACCCATATTTTGTTGAAGCGATAAAAAGTCATTGACCTGGGGATATTTTTTTACTATGGTATTTGAAAAATGGTAATGAGAATCTCCCTCGAATTCTACTTTTGATATACGGAAACTGATTTCCTGTGTGTGAAGAGGAATGCATTTCTTCTTTGATGGTAGTTAGTAGATGTGTTATTTGTTTTGTCATACAAAACCATTAAAGATCGCATAGATATTCAGGGTTTGATAACTCTTTTGTCTGTAGCACCTTTATAATTGAAAGATACCAACCTAGTCAAATGAAGTCGGGCATGAGTTCGAAGATATATTTAGGGAGTGGTCAATATGTTGAGAAGCGTTTGATCCGAGCTGGCTGTTACTTGCAAGGAATGCGTAGCACGGCGTACCCACTCGTGATCTGGTGCGTATTTGTGACCGAGTGCCTTCAGATAGGATATGTCCAGTAAAACTAGTGAGGTCAGCATCAATGTTGAATACTTGCAAAAATATTTAATTCAGGAGGTTATTTACCACTACACCATCCTTGTAAACTCTTAACATGTGTACTGTCACTCAATTGACAGTTAAGAATTTCAATTCACAAACACATTTTTTGTCTTATAATTGGGTTTATTCTTCGTTTACGTTTGTGTGATGTTTAAATAAATCAATGACTTCTTCGTATTGATGACTGTTGTAATTTTGAATTCCAAATACAATACATTCGTTCGAGTTCATCTGATACTTCTTGATTAAATTGCGTTATTCCTGGGATTACTAGTTCATACTACAATTTAAATACTTCTAATCATCATATTGGCGTCGCGATGGAGCCTGCGATACAACAGTTGGACATTCATTCAACTTCTGAAGCTTGTGAGGATTACCTTGAAAGGTTTGAGATATGGAGCATGACCAAGAAAGATATGAAGGGTGACAAAATTGTGGCACATTTTCTTACATTCATCGGTCAAGAAGCCTACAGTTTATTAAAAACCTTGGCATATCCAGATAAGCCGATTTCACTCCCATATACAACTCTCAAGGAATTACTATTAAACCATGTGAAGTGCACCAGTTTTGAGTGTCGTGAGAGAGCAAAATTTCATAAGATGATTCGTCAGGATAACCAGAAGGTTAAAGACTTCATCCTTGAATTGCAAAGACAAGCTGCCAAATGCAATTTTGGTGATCAGCTTCATGTACAGTTGAGAGATCGGTTAATTGCTGGAATTAACATACCAGGTCTGGAAAAGGAGCTGTTAAGAATGCCGAACTGTTCTTTTCAAGATGCTAGAACTGCATGTATTAACTACGAAGCAGTGAATGAACTTGATATTCAATCGATGAAAATTTCTAATACTTTGCTTAGTCGTCATGATGAATTACAATCTCAGGGTCGATCAAATTTGCGTTCGTTTAATCGTGATTGCTATTCCCGTGGAAATATGAAAGGTGGTTTAACAAGGAACTGCAAAGCAAACAACAAAGGTGAGAATAAGTTTGGTAAATGCTTATCTTGTGGCAAATTTCATTTTCGTAATTCATGTGCATTTCGTAATGCTAAATGTTTTAAATGTGGCAAGATAGGACACATTCAGTCAGTGTGCAAAACTACTGTTCACTTTGCTTCAAGTATTACTAAGTCTGGTAACTTAGATCCCAATAATTCGGCTGTTCTTGATGATCATTTATCTTTATCCACTACTTCAAAAGGGAATGTTCATATTCAAAAGCGATTATATACATCCCTTGGTTCATTTCATGACTTTATTGTGGACACAGGTAGTATAGAGTCCATTATTTCATTCAAGAACTTGAAATCTTTAGATCCTAATGTTGTGGTAAAACCCACTGAGGTCTCAATACTGGGGATTACTGGACACAGACTACCTATACGAGGATGTTGTAAATTGCTAATAAGAGATGATAATTCTTCATACGTACCTTGTGAATTTTTAGTTAGTGAAACAGGACTGTCCATACTGGGTTTAAAAAATCTGAAAAGGCTTAAAGTGGAATTGTCTCTACTAGTTTCTACAGAGAATTCTGATGCTTTACTCAAGGATTTGATAGCTGTGTGTGCTAAGTGTAGTGGAGGTATGAAAATTCAGCCCATTAAACTTCAAGTACAGGGTGATCCGGTCTTTCTTAAAAGACGAATAATTCCTTATGGTCTTCGAGAAGCAGTACATAAGTCACTGAATGATTTGTGTGCGAAAGGTATAATTGAACCAGTTCAGTCCTCAGCATGGGGTACTCCTATTGTTACGCCATTGAAATCGGATGGCAAGACCCCTAGAATATGCGGTGATTACAGATTGACACTGAACTCCCGTTTGTTGAAGCAAACATGCACGACGATGGAGGCTGAAGATATTCTAAATCGGCTTCATGGTTCGAAAGTGTTCTCGAAAGTTGACTTGAAAGATGCTTATCTTCAAATCCCTTTAGATCAATCTTCATCTATCTTGACAACAATTAACACTCCTTTTGGTCTGTTCAAATACAACTTCCTTCCATTTGGTCTTAGTTGTTCTCCAGCCATATTTCAAGAGGTCATGAATAAGATAGTCAGCGATATTGAAGGTGTTGAAGTTTATCAAGATGATCTCATTGTTCATGGTGCTGATAAAGTAGTCCATGACCAGAGACTTATTGCTTTATTGCGTCGTTTAATTGAGAAGAATATTACAGTGAATCCAAATAAGTGTTCATTTAGTGTATCTAGTTTTGAATGCCTTGGATACCTAGTTGATGGTAATGGTTTTAGACCAGATATGAAACGACTAGCTCCACTGACAAATGCACCGTCTCCAAAAAACATCACAGAATTACGTTCACTAGTGGGTGCTCTTCAGTACTATTCTCGTTTTATTCCTAATTTTTCTTGTCGTGCCAATTGTTTATTTAATATTTTGACATCCAATTCATTCAAATGGGGTGAAGAACAAGAGTCATGCCTACGAAGTCTGCTAAAGTTTCTTCAAAGTGATGCTGTCCTTCGAACTTACTCACCCAGTGTACATTCTGTTCTTATTACTGATGCGTCACCTGTAGGTATTGGTGCAGTTTTGGAACAGGAAGGTAGGCCAGTTATATGTGTTTCACGCAAACTTTCTGTTGCTGAACAAGGTTATTCACAAACGCAGCGAGAAGCGTTAGCTGTGTTTTGGGCTGTTAAAAGACTTCATAAATATTTATTTGGAAAGAAGTTTACCATTGTTACTGATCATGAAGCCTTAAAGTTCATTTATCATCCTGACAAATCCTTAGCACGTTCCTCAGCTGCTATGGTTCAACGATGGAGTATTGCTTTGAGTGCTTATGACTATACGATTCAGCACAGGAGTGCAAAACAAATTCAACACGTTGACTACATTTCTCGACAACCATTACAAGATAGACCTGTTAATACTTCAGACTGCTTGTTAGTGCAACCTTTACCGGTGAGACGTCCAGATCTCATTAGAGAAACTCGTAGATACTTTGGATGTATACTCAGTGCTATACGGAAGGGTTGGAATGCTAATCTGAAACGTAGATTTCCTGTCTATTATTCAAAGCGGGACGAGTTATCTACTACTCCTGACGGTATTTTGTGTTTAAATGATCGTGTTGTTATTCCTCCTTCATTACGAAAACCTGTCCTTGATGATCTTCATAGTGGACATCTTGGTGTTGAGAAAATGAAGTCCTTAGCAAGACTCACATGTTGGTGGCCAGAGATAAATGCAGATATATGTCGTACAGCAAACAATTGTGAGAAATGTCATAAGCTAAAAAGTCTGCCTTCGAAGTGGACTCCATGGCCAGTATCGTCTGAGGCGTGGCAGAGAATTCATGCAGACTACTGTGGTCCATTTCTTGGCAAATACTATGCACTTGTAATTATTGATTCTTTTTCTAAGTGGCCTGAAGTTTTTTTCACAACTTCACCGAATTCTGACTTCACAATTCAAGCATTAAGGAAGGTGTTTAGTCGAGAAGGAGTTCCCATGGTGTTGGTGACTGATAATGGCTCTCATTTTGCTGCAGATGCAGTCACTAATTGGTTAAATGGTATAGGGTGCAGACATCTGTTTACGGCTCCCAGGCACCCTTGTTCCAATGGTCAGGCAGAAAATTTCGTAAGAACATTGAAAATTGCTATTGATTCTATTGCTGCTTCAACATTCAATGAACTGGAGAGGGGAGTAGATACATTTCTACTTCAATATAGAAATGCTAAGCATTCTGTGACGAAAGAGACTCCATCAAAGCTATTAAAAGGAAGAATTCTCCGTTCGAATATGAGGTGTTTGGAGTCTGCAGAAGTTACGTATTATCGTGGTAATGATCTTCGACCAGCCACGGGGATCGTGGTGAAGAATGTTGGAAAATCTATGGTGCGAATTCTGGATATCAATGACTTGACCATACATAACCGACACGTTGATCAAATACAATACCAGAATCCAGGTGAGTCTGTTCCAATTTCGGTTGTTAATTCTAATACTAATGAGTGCATTCTAGATAATACAGAGTCTACATCCAATACACCGTCGGACAGATGTAAGATGAACTTAAGAAGAGGACGAACAATCGATTACAGACACTTACACTCCAATTCGAGCTGTGGCGGATGTGATGTTTAAATAAATCAATGACTTCTTCGTATTGATGACTGTTGTAATTTTGAATTCCAAATACAATACATTCGTTCGAGTTCATCTGATACTTCTTGATTAAATTGCGTTATTCCTGGGATTACTAGTTCATACTACAATTTAAATACTTCTAATCATCATAGTTTGTCACATGATCAAAAGGTAATTGGATTTTATGTTTCCCATTATCATTTTTGTCGTATAGACTGAAATTTACATGCAGTATCTGCTGGATTGGAATAAATTAGCAATCCTTTCTTTACAGTTAGTTCGTGTTGGATTTTTCAGGACAAACTACTTTTATTATCTAAATATTTCAATCATCATTATCATTTATGTGGATCATTTCTAAAATGTATAGCGTACTCATTGTTATGAAGACGGATAAGTCATCAGAAATTCATATCATGGCTGGAAAGAATTCCAAATTTTATGATATCATAACCTTTAATGACCAAAAATTTATAGACTTATTAAATCAGGAGAATACACATTGCAATCAAGAAGGCCTAAAAATGTCGGCACATTAATTTTGTTCGGTGATGATCACACAGCATTTTGTTGGAGGAGGTGCTTAGGCCTTATCCTATAATCGTCTAACTTCTTAAGGTATTTCAGTTTCAGTTTGGAAAGGACAAGAGGCTTGGTGGCCTGTGTTAGTCCTGGCAATGATGGTCTCTCAGCTGATCCAACTTTCTTTTAAAGGAGTCGACGGATGGAGCCTCAACCAAGTGCTGAGGTAATGAATTCCACTCGTTGATTATTCGATGGGAAAGTCAGCAGTCAGCTGACAAGTAATTCGTTCTGGGCTTGCGAACTTTTTTGGAGTGTCCTCGTAGATTTTCTGTTTTGGAAGACAAGAAAAATGAGGGCATATCAGGTGCAAATTTGTCATTTAGCAATTTGAAAACTATAATCAAGTCACCTCTGATTCTTCTATATGACAGCGGAAATAGGTTTAGCTTGGTCAGTCTAGTACCATACGGGAGCTTCGCTATTCCGGGAATCAGCCTAGTTGCTGTTCTCTGAACTCTTTCCACGAGTTCACTGTCTTTTTTTAGGCAGGGGTTAGCTGCTTGTATACAGTACTCAAGTTTAGGGCGTACGAACACTGTATACAAAGTCAGAAACGTTTTAGCGTCGAGATGCCTAAAAGCCCTGCGTATGGACCATAAAGTCCTAAAACCTTTGGCGGCTATTGCACGGCAGTGTGCAGTAGTCTTTAAGTCTTGACTAACTATGACGCCTAAGTCATTGTGTGCCTGAACAATAGGTAACTCAGTGTTATTCATCGTGTATGTATCTGTACCCTGATGGCCAATATGCATCACAACACACTTGGAAGTGTTTATCGGCAATTGCCAGGTTTGGGACCATTCACATAATCTCTCCAGGTCATTTTGAAGTTCTAAGCTATCGCTCTTGCTTTGTATCGCTGTCCATATCTTGACATCATCAGCATAGAGTAAGACCGATGACGATAGTAGACGAGGGAGATCATTTACGTACAGGAGGAATAACACTGGCCCCAAAACTGTACCTTGGGGGACTCCACTAAGCACAGTTTCCCAGCTAGACAACTTGGAGTTCACCCTTACTCTTTGTTGACGCCCAACTAGGAAGTCTTTTATCCACATCAAAAGATTGCCTCCAATCCCGACATTCCTTAGCTTATATAACAGCCGGTTATGCGGAACTTTGTCGAAAGCTTTGCTGAAATCGATGTAAGCTACGTGTATAGGTAATTTTTGGTCCTTAAGAGCGCACCAGCTTTCACGAGCGACTAATAAGTTTGTGAGACAAGAGTAACCTGTTCTAAAACCATGCTGCTTTTCGGAGAGGATCCGGTTTTCATCGAGATACTTTAACAGTTCCTTCCGAATAATCTTTTCTAAGATTTTAACAACCACACTAGTTAGGCTAATTGGTCGGTAATTCTCAGGCTTATGTTTTGTACCTGTTTTGAAGACTGGACTTACTATGGCGTTCTTCCAGTCTTTTGGTAGACGACCCTGGGTTACGGATAGATTAAAACATACACTTAAAGGGTTCGCAACAAAGTTAGCTAATTCCTTTAGTAACCTAGGATGCAGTTCATCGGGTCCAGTGGATTTACCTATGCCAAGCTTAACTAGCAGACCAAAAACATCGAGTTCTTTAATGGTTACGCTGTCCAGTGCTTGTGTGGGTGGATTTTCATGGACTGGTGAGAAGGGTGTTTCTATGGTGTATACATCGCTAAAGTATTTAGAGAATACTTGAGCTTTGCCAAAGTCATCCTCCACTAGTGATGTGGCAGTACTGTCTCCCCATAGTGAAGGAACATTTCTTCTTCTTTTTGTCCTTTGGTTTATATACGAATACAAGCGTTTAAGGCATTCTATGGATTCCCTTACGATTTTCTCTTCGTACAGCTTTCTGGCCTTACGGAGGGTCGAGGCACAGGTATTTCGAGCCTTTTGATACTGAGATTTCGCCTCGTCAGTCCCCAGTAACCTAAATCTGTCCCACATTTTCCTTCTTTTACGGAGAAGGATGCGAACCTCCCTACTGAACCACGGTGGGGAGTTTCTCGGTCTCTTAGGTGTAGTCCAAGGGATGTGGTTATTTTGTAATTATATGAAGCATAGCAATAAAAGTCTAATATTTTAACATAAAAACCTAATCATATTTATATACTTTTTAGAAGAGGAAAGAGTAAGTAACCTGATAAGTCACTAAACGTATTATATTTGTTGGTTATAGTAGCTTCATTTTATGATGTAAATTCCATAAATGCCTTGAGTCATTGGTTAGTGAATGTCTAGTACTGCCAGGTTCAAATTTGACCACTGGTTAGACATGGTTTTTGATCTACTTTTGTTTGATGATAAATCCCTATTTGTAAAAAATAAGTTTAATAGAAAGTACTTGTACGATCCATTTTGAAGGTTTTGTATGTGAAAATCCCTCCATGCATACATTTGCAATTTGTTCGTAATAGTTTCCTTAGTTGTACATTATTGTTGATCTTTTTGACCCCATTTGAGATTGTAATGTTTCATTTCATAACAGTTTTAGCATTGCTCTTTCGCTTTCACTGAGTTTCTGTTTCTTTCTGAACTGTATCTATGTTGTTTTATTTGATATTTTATCTTGGTGGCAGCCATATTGATTGTTCCCTCTTCGGTTGTGTTGCTTGATTTGACTGGGATCGTGCATTCTGGTTGTGAATTGGAACGCTTCCCATAATTGGAAACACTTTGTTTTATAAAGCAACAAAGTATTATCTTTCGAACGTATTTTTACTTCATCCATCGAGAAAGGATAGAATACCACTTATTTTTTGGAGCGTTCGGTCGATTATTGTGGGAACAATTATTGTTTGAATAACTGAGCGGTAATATTTGTTTAGAACTATAATATCCAAATCTATAACATTCAAACTAAATTTCGCTGAAGAATAACTGTCCGAATTAGAGACTCGTGTTTCCCAATCGAAATCAGAACAAGGTGACAACTGTATGATACAACAAAGAAACTTGCTTGAAATTACCGTAAGCCAGAAAGACCAGTGAAAAGCAAGGAAGGCAAAGTAATCACCGACATTGAAGAACAACAATACAGGTGGGTAGAACACTTCAAAGAACTCTTCAATCGACCAGCTCCACTGAACTCACCCAACATCGAAGCAGCACCCACAGACCTCCCAATCGATATTGGCCCACCAACAATTGAAGAGATCAGCATGGCCATTAGACAAATCAAGAGCGGCAAAGCAGCGGGACCAGACAACATCCCGGCAGAGGCACTGAAAGCAAATGTAGCATCGATTGCCAAGATACTCCACATTCTCTTCGGTAAGATTTGGTATGAAGAACAAGTACCAACAGACTAGAAAGAAGAACTTTTGATAAATATACCAAAGAAAGGCGATCTCAGCAAGTGTGATAACTACAGGGGCATCACTCTTCTCTCAATACCAGGAAAAGTCTTCAACAGAGTATTGTTGAACAGAACGAAAGACTCCGTGGACGCCCAACTTCGAGATCAACAAGCTGGATTTCGTAAGGATAGATCGTGCACAGATCAAATCGAAACTCTACGTATCATTGTGGAACAATCAATCGAATGGAACTCATCACTCTACATCAACTTCATTGACTGCGAGAAGGCGTTTGGTAGCGTGGACAGGACGACACTATGGGGGCTTCTTCGACACTATGGCGTGCCTGAGAAGTTAGTCAATATCATACGGAACTGCTATGATGGACTAAACTGCCAAATCGTCCACGGACGACAACTCACCGACTCGTTTGAAGTAAAGACCGGTGTAAGGCAAGGTTGCTTACTCTCACCCTTTCTCTTTCTGTTGGTGATCGACTGGATCATGAAGACGTCAACATCTGGAGGAAATCATGGGATACAGTGGACAGGCAGGATGCAGCTTGACGACATAGACTTCGCGGATGATCTGCCTCTTCTTTCACAAACGCAACAACAAATGCAGGAGAAAACGACCAGTGTAGAAGCAGCCTCAGTAGCAGTAGGTCTCAATATACACAAAGGGAAAAGCAAGACTCCGATACCATAGAGCGTGCACCAATCAAATTACACTTGATGGAGAAGCTTTGGAAGATGTGGAAACCTTTACATATCTGGGCAGCATCATCGATGAACACGGTGGATCAGATGCAGATGTGAGGGCGCGCATCGGCAAAGCAAGAGCAACATATTCACTACAGTTGAAGAACATCTGGAACTCAAAACAATTGTCAACCAACACCAAGGTTAGAATTTTCAACACAAATGTCAAAACAGTTCTACTGTATGGGTCGGAGATGTGAAGGAGTACGAAAGCTATCATGCAGAAGTTAGGGATGTTTATTAACAGTTGTCTACGCAAGATACTTCGGATCCGATGGCCAGACACTATCAGCAACAAGTTACTGTGGGAGACAACAAACCAGATTCCAGCGGAGGAAGAAATCAGGATGAGTCGCTGGAAGTAGATTGGGCACACTTTGAGGAAGTCACCCAATTGTGTCACAAGACAAACCCTCACATGGAATCCTGAAGGTCGAAGGAGAAGAGGAAGACCAAAGAACACATTACACCGAGAAATAGAGACAGATATGAGAACACTGAACAAGAACTGGATAGAACTAAAAAAGAAGGCCCAGGACAGATTGGGTTGGAGAATGCTGGTCGGCGGCCTATGCTCCATTGGGAGTAACAGGCGTAAGTAAGTAAGTAAGCAAGTACCCTTCTTATGTACTCCATACTACTTGTTAATACTCAGTAGTGCATATCATGAACGGTCATTTGGGAAGTTTGTTAGGTATAGAGTTTCCGTTGCAGTAAATAAGCAGTCATGTGTTTTTATACTTTTTATTCTGTTTAAATCTATCCTATTTTCGTCTATTCTTACCTTTAATCATATTGTCTGAACAAACTCAGTGTTTTTTGTTTCCAAATTTAATGCGTTACTAGACCATTGAGTCTGTGGAGATAGAACTATAAAACATATTTTGTAAACAATCTTTCATAGTTTTTGCATGTATTTTGTGTATTTTCATATTCTGTACATTTAGCATTAAACAATTGTACTTGTTGTTTAAGTGTATTACTTTGAACACTTGTAATTTGACTTCCTTCCGTTTTGAGTACTACATACCGCGATATTGTTACTGCTCCTCAATAAATACACTCTGACTCACATCTGCATCGTTCTGCTATGTCTGCAAATATGTTAGGTGAAATATTCATTGCATATCATCTATACTTATAGACAATTTTGACATTCTTGTTGAATTCTGCATTTGGTAAATCTACTGGATCCATATCGTCTATATTGGGATTACTAATCTTCTATAATTGTGGATTATCAGGACCAAACTGAACTGAACGCGCAATAGCCTGAAGGCTTAAGTAACGTTCCCTTTACTTTTATTTGTGTGTAATTAACTTATTAACTGTTAATTGTTACATAAACTTTAGACGCAATATTTTTATTGCTATTTTTTGGTTGTCATGCGTTTTCATCCACCACAAGTTTGAATCTTTGAAAGGATTTTGTAGTATGGAGAGAGCATCAACCACCGGAGAACAGTTATGAGAAGTGATGCCCTCTTTACGTGAGGACAGAAATGAGTAAACTCACGATATGTTCTTTATATCTTTTACACTTAATTCTTTACTAATCTAGATCTGTCAACAGATCAAAAGGCAAGAATTTGGTCATAACAGCAACACTACTTCATATGAAATACTGTGATGTTTGTAAACAATAAAGATTCTTTTTTGTACATGGTTTTATTACGAACCCCAAATACAGTACGTCCAATTGTGCTCACCAACTTCTATCTGCTTTAAGATTTACTATTCAGTGAATTATTAACATATCGACTCGACTTATTCTAATTATCATGAATGAACATAATATATACAATTTACACAAATCACTGAACGATTTTAGGGCTGCAGATATACAGTTTGATCTATACTGTAGACTATCGGACAACGTGTATCAGTTTCCTTCCAAGCATAGGACACTGTTTTGTACATTAAAAATTATTACAACCAAAAGAAACAGATCAAACGGATGCTATACTGGTTAGTTGTCAAAGACAGCAGAGAGTTTCTGTCAGGAAAAGAGTTATTTTATACTTAATTTTTGGATCAAATCAATCAACCTAATCGTGACTAATCATATCCAGGGAGTTGACATGGCAGCAGCTTAATATAAGTGCTAAGTGACACAAAATTAATGTAAACAGTAAAAACCATATAAATAAATAATATAATCACAAAAAAATGGTTTGTATAATGAATGGTAAGCATGTCGTCTGGAAATAAAAGAAGAATATTCAGAAATCTTACGTTAGAAAAGTTGCATCCGGAAATATTAACAGGAGTAAGCATACATATAATAAACAGAAAAGGATAAGAGTTGAGGTCAGAATGTGTTACGACCAAAATGCCAATATTCGGTTTGAACAGAAAACTAAAGAAACAATATTTATTCGACCAGACCAGACTACGTCCTTTTATATAGCGCATATAGCGTTTTAAAGCTATTCGTATTAAATTATGTCAAGACACAAATTCTGTGTTCAATTTGAACAGTTCTAAATTAAGGAGAACAAATTATACCAAAAGTACAAAATAGCTCAAAAAGTACAACCTGTGTTGTTCAATCAAGGGTTTCTCTAACAAAAATTAGTGTAGTAAACAACAAAAGAAATAGTCAATACAGAAGAGTTCAATACCTGACAACCAATAAAAATACTTTTACAACAAGATGGGATCAGACATCTATCTACAGAGATTTTAGCAATCTTTCCAGCCAAACTGTAACAGAATGTTTACAGTTAAGTCTTATTCTGAAGGTAGGTAACTCACTGAGGGATTTTTATGTAAATACTTGCAGCATACGAAATAAAATGGTGAGGCTTGCAGCTACGGTGGACATGGAAAAAATTGATGTCATTGTTGCCTGCTTGTTTAGCATCAGAAATGGTTCATCTTGAAAATTATTCACACTTCCGACACCTCTGAGTTACATCAACGTTTGTAGTCCTAAAAATCAAAATTTCGATCTAAGCATAATTATGTGAGGCTTGTTTCTGCCTCGTTCATTTTTACTCAGTGTACACTTGCAGAGCTTTTACCGAAACTAACGCATACTGACTAAGAAAAAAGGACAATCACTTTGAGATCCTGTTTTCTTACACCATCGTGACGATATCACGAACGTTCAGTACCTATGACCATTTGTGAACAGTGACTACGTTGTATTTGATTCCAGGTTTCGGACACAATGTGCAACATGTATCTGCTCTGTTACTTTCCAATATATGGAGTGCTAACATTCTGTCAATCGGTCAAGAAGTCGGTTGGTCAATGTGTGTAAGTTGCTTGAAAAAGAATGACCTATTTTAAAGCCACATCCGTAGTTGTAACACTGCCGTTGATCCTATGGTCAACACATAAGCCATAGAATAGAACCCTATGGTCCGATAAGGAATCCCGAAACCTGCAGAAACAGGGAAGCACTTCTCAGACTTGTTCTTATCGGCAAGTCATGAAATACCTAGATCTGAATACCAAAATGTCAGGAGTATATATATATATATATACTATTGCTAGATGCTACACGACTTTCTAAAAGGGGATTGGAATACAATATATGCATCTGCCTAGGACGAATGTTTACGTATATTAAGAGAAAGAAAGGATGCACTGGTAGAATCCCTGCATTGATTTTGCATGCGAATTCAGACACTCACTGAATCAATTGCAACTAAAGCTGAGGGTATATCAAATTATTTTAGATTGGTCTACGCCAAAAGTATTATAATGAACAATTACCATGATAACACTATTCAGATAAAGTATCTAGTACCATACCAAGCCCATATGGGTTATTTTGGCTTCCAGATAGACCAATTTGTTCATTCTCCTTGAGTTGGATTTTCACCACGTTCCAAGTGTATTGTGATGCATATTGTCCACCAGGGCACAGATACATACACGATGAATAACACTGAGTTACCTATTGTTCAGGCACACAATGACTTAGGCGTCATAGTTAGTCAAGACTTAAAGACTACTGCACACTGTCGTGCGATAGCCGCCAAAGGTTTTAGAACTCTATGGTCCATACGCAGTGCTTTTAAACATCTCGACGCTAAAACGTTTCTGACTTTGTATACAGTGTTCGTACGCCCTAAACTTAAGTACTGCATACAAGCAGCTAACCCCTGCCTAAAAAAAGACAGTGAACTCTTGGAAAGAGTTCAGAGAACAGCAACTAGGCTGATTCCCGGAATAGCGAAGCTCCCGTATGGTACTAGACTGACCAAGCTAAACCTATTTCCGCTGTCATATAGAAGAATCAGAGGTGACTAGATTATAGTTTTCAAATTGCTAAATGACAAATTTGCACCTGATATGCCCTCATTTTTCTTGTCTTCCAAAACAGAAAATCTACGAGGACACTCCAAAAAAAGTTCGCAAGCCCATAACGAATTACTTGTCAGCTGACTACCGACTTTCCCATCGAATGATCAACGAGTGGAATTCATTACCTCAGCACTTGGTTGAGGCTCCATCCGTCGACTCCTTTAAAAGAAAGTTGGATCAGCTGAGAGATCGTCATTGCCAGGACTAACACAGGCCACCAAGCCTCCTGTCCTTTCGAAACTGAAACTGAATTAGTCGCTTACTGACCTTGAATGCTTTTATATTAGCGTATGTGTGCATGGATTATCGTTCTCATCCCGTGTCTGTAGCTTATTTTTTTCTCTCTCTCTTTATATATATATATATATATATATATATATATATAGTCACAATGAGGTGGAGTTGGCAAAGTAATTAGAAGTATTCGGATTAATCTACTAACTAGGAATTCCCTAAATAGCACAAGTTAAGCCAGATAGAACTAAATGAGGACAAACGAATGTATTGTATTTGGATTTCCAAATCAGCAGGTAATCAAGTACAAAGGAATCATTATTTCGTACAAATACCACAGCTGACTCACTTGCCTTCTCCTCTCTCACTTTAGATTCCGAATCTTGAAATAAATTTATTACTCTCAACCCATGTTTGGCATCTGATTACCATCATCACAAAAACTGACTTGGCCTAGGTAATGTGTGGAATTTTAAATGGAAGATCTCTGTTCATAGTGTTGTGGATGTCGAGTCGAAGACGGACTAAGATCACCACTACAATTCGTTTACGCGCCCAAAAACGACTTGGTTCCTTTGATAGCTCGTAAATCAGAAGACTTTATTAATCCAGATCAATTGTATTTATCGGCGATCTCGTGGTATCGAAATAATACCGAGACGTGCCAAAGAGTACAGGCGAACAGGCAGTGCGTGAGCAAGTTCGAACCAAACAAGGCGGAGAGCGAAAGCAGAAGTGAAACGGATACAGTTAAACAAATACAGTAAAACAATCTCTGGTACAATTGGTTACAATAATAATAATTGTTTCCGTTATTCCAATCGTGTTCTTATCGAGACTGGCCGGTCACTACAATAGCATGTTTGAACGACCTAAGTGGAGTCAGATACTAGTTAACACAGATTCCGGCTATGAAACTAATTCATATGATAAGAGAAACTGTTTTTCAGTTACTTATAAACGTTGAAGCCGATGGGTTGAGGGATCTTGATTGATTGTACTCACTATTGGATACCAGCTCAAAATACCTATTTGTCTTTAGATGAATTCGTAGCTTCTAGCAAGCAATTTTATAAAGCGGGTAACTTGGAGCTTATTCAAAAACTTTCAAGCCTTGAAATATAAGCAGACACTCAAAAGTGGATGAGAAATTTCCCTTGAAACCAAAACCAATAATTGTCGAGGCTATAGTAAGAAGGTTCGAAAACCACGAACAAATAGATTTGAGGTGATATTATGTCTTTCTCACCCAGTGATCAGCAACAGTAACGTCCTATCCTAACAAATGTTATAAGCCTCATCAGAAACAAATTCAAAGGAGACTGGAACGTCAAGACTGAAATACAAGTCAATTAACTTACCTTTTGCATACTGAAGACGGGGCGGGTTTTCCAAGTGCGTGCGTTTCTTAATACTGAATATGATCTTTCCAGGTTAACAATTCGTCTTCTGTGGTGAATTATTCTCATTTAACCTGTCTTCTTGTAACAAAGCAATGCATTTTGTGTGCTTATCAACCGTCGTTAACGATTCGCACACCCAGCTACAAATGTGATTAAATGAAATTTACTTATATGGCATTGTAAGATGTTGAGTTGTCTTGTGAATTCTTGCTTCTGGGAGTTAAAGGTAAAATACGACATATTTTCTCCTATGTTGACGTCCGAAGAGCGATTTAAAATATTCATGTATCACACGAATGTATACGATGTTATGTCGTGTGAAGATAATTCTTAGTCTAGAGACTAATTTAACACGGTAATTTGCCGAATTTAGCTCATGGTCAACGACTCAATGAGGTTTTAATAACCAAATTAATCATGGCTACTACTGAGTTCTTTTGGCCACTTTGCTTAGACTTAAATTGGCTTTACACCCAGGCTTCCGATGTTCTACCACTAACTTGGAGTTCTCCCCTTCTCATTGTGACTTGTATTGTATTATTTTACTCGTTTTGGATTTGTGCAATATTGTCTTATTTTTGTGGATATAGTATTTTCTATGTAGATGATTGCGTCATCATTGTAGAACTTAATCTGTTTGACACACAGAGTCAGAAACCATGTAGCTGGACTTCACTGTCATTTATTTAGAATGTAAACTAGGTTTATACAATCAAATATCATCAAAATTGGTTTTTTTATGCTACCAAGCTCTTAATTTCTTTCAACAAGCCGAAACACTTAGTTTCATAAGGCTCTGTCCGGAACGTATTTGCTGCACCGACGATGGTTAGAGGGTCGTTTGGCTCCTATCTTTCGGGATGCGGAAACCCGTTAGAATTGGATCCTTTTAGCCTTTTTTAATAGTATTCATATGCTTCGGTTTTTATAGACAGTTTTTCAGTGCTGTAAATAAACTGATCTCAGCTCAGACATAGATTCTATGGACTAAGGATGAAACCCACCTTGTCAAGTTATCTAGGTGTATCATTGTCGATAATTACGGTCATGTTTTCGTTTATATACCCACTCAATTAAAGATATTTCGGAGTAATTTCTGTTATAAAATTAATTAGACGTATAACGTTTGCTGTGTTATAATTTTCTTCTATCATGACTGAGTGCTCTACACTTCATACTTCCGTACCGGATTTCAGTAGTGTAAATAATAATCCCTGGCTTATTTCGGTTGTTTTCTAAATGCAATGTCAAAATTGCGAATGCGAGTGGAGTTTATTCTACCCGATCCTGGATGCACGAGGTCTTACAGTTACTCTTGCTTCTGGATTGAATTAAATGTTACCTTTGGAGAAATAGTCATCTTTAGACTTCCGGAATTTTCTATTTGTCCTATTATAATGGGTATATGGAATTTGACACTTATTGTCCACAAGAGTATCTTGGTAAATAATGAATTTGAGTCCCTAAGAAACGGTCGCTGATGTTAGTGTTTCAGTCTCTAGGTAATTGGTTTTATTTTGCATTTTATTTTTAAAAGGAAACTGGGTCTAAGGAAGAATCCTTAACATTAGTGCTAGTTTCCAGCCAAATTGTTGCATTATATTCATATTTGCAAGCTATCTTTCGGTTCTCATTGTGATACTTCTTAAATGAGGACAGACAATAAATCAAGTGTTAGGGTTTATTCAGTATTTTCTTAGTAAGTAGACTGACACATCATTTCACACGCTCAACTACTTCACTCCCTATCATTAGTTCAGGTGTCGATGCAACTCAATCCTGAAGTAACATTTTGCACTTAATAGTAGTATTTCTTGACCTTAAGGCGGCATTTGACTCCGTTGATCGTGAGGTTCTATGGCAGTGTTTGTCACTGAAAGGAGTACCAAAGAAGTACACTAACCTCATAAAGGCTCTCTACTCGAACACAACTGGTCGAGTTAGAGCCTATGGCGAACTGTCATCAGAATTTTTTACCTCAAGTGGTGTTCGTCAGGGCTGTTCACTCTCCCCATTCTTGTTTAACTTTGTCGTTGACATGCTTTTAGAGGTATCACTTTCATCATCTCAGTCTCCTGGAGTTGAACTTTTACCGGGAGGCTCACTTGTTGACTTAGAATACGCCGACGACATAGTTTTATTCGGTGAAGACGCTGACAACATGCAGAGTCTTCTGACCACTATAAGCAACTATGCAGGCATGTTCGGAATGCGATTCTCTTCCTCGAAGTGCAAAATGTTACTTCAGGATTGGGTTGCATCGACACCTGAACTAATGATAGGGAGTGAAGTAGTTGAGCGTGTAGACCACTTCACTTATCTTGGGAGTCTCATCAGCCCTTGTGGTCTGGTATGTGACGAAATCTCAGCACGGATACAGAAGGCTCGTCTAGCTTTTGCCAACTTGCGTCATTTATGGCGTAGGCGAGATATCCGTCTAGCAACCAAAGGACGGGTTTACTGTGCAGCAGTTCGCTCCGTCCTACTTTATGGCAGTGAAACATGGCCGATAAGAGTAGAGGATATTCGCAGGCTACTAGTGTTCGATCATAGGTGTCTTCGAAGCATTGCTCGTATATCCTGGGACCAGTTGTTAGAAACGGGTAGTAGGTAATGATGGCAAATCGACTGATGAAGTAGTGAAACTTCACCAGTTGAGATGGCTGGGACATGTGTTACGTATGCCCAACCACCGACTGCCCCGACGTGCAATGCTTTATGGTGTAGGAGTAGGTTGGAAGAAAGCTAGGGGCGGCCAGACCAAAACGTGGCATAAATCCATGGAGACAAGTGGACTGAGCCATGTTGGTAGGTGTAGACTACCTGGTTGTGATTCGCGAGATGATAGCAACCGATGGTTAGAGACCTTGAATGACATGGCTCAAAATCGTTTGTAATGGCGAAGGTGCATCCACTCTTTGTGTTCTACCAAATTCTAATCCTCTGGATTCCTCATGTCCGTACCCTTTTTCTCTTTTCAAATTTATTTCACTGTATTATACTCCTTCAATAACATCTTCAAACCCTTATCTTTCACACAATACTTATACTCTTACTTCTACCACTATGGGATTTGAATCGACAACTTCATCTCTGTGCTAATGTGGTATGGCAACTCGAACTGATGTACGTACGTACGAAGTTCTACGTTGTAACTGACTAACTGACTGACTCACATGGGGATGAAATCAATTGTACAATTACGTAATTCGAGTTCATTTGTTGGACCCATTTCTTCCCAGTATCAACTTGTACTTTTAATTATTATGTTCGGTGACGTATTCTATTTTATTGTGATTATTGACTCAAATTGCCGTGATTCGTTTACCATTTTCTTAAAAATATTCATGCGTATTTGAATAAAGCCTGATGACGATCTAATTGAAAACAATCGTTCTCATGCATGTGTTGCTCTAATATGTGATTGATACAGGCACGACCATGTCTGAAGCCAGCCTAATTTTCTCGTGTTTGCAGTTCATAAGTCCTATTTAGGCGCCCTATAATTATAAAGGCTAGTATTTTGGACACCATATTAATCAAACTAATCCCTCTGGTTATCATAGGATGATTTTGACTCCATCTTCAACTGAGATGGTTGGGCCACGTATTACATATGCCTGAACGCTGACTAACACGACGCGCAATGCTGACTAGTATTGGGGATGGTTGGAAGAGAGTTAGAGGCGGCCAAACCAAAATGTGACATCAGTTCTTGAAGTCACTAACTTCTAGTCTGAGCCATGTTGGTAGATGCAGACCACTTCGTTGGGGTCCACGTGACTATCGTTAGCAGTGGTTGAAGACTGTGTGACATGGCTCAGAATCGATCACAATGGTGTAGGTGTATATACTCTTTGTCTTCCCCTAAACTATGAGATTAAAATTACTTCATACCTTTCTTTCTATGTATTAACGTTTTCTCTCTGTGTCATATCTTTATATGCAATCTTTTTCCATACATTACTACCAATCATGTAACTACTTCTATGAATTCGATGTTCATCTCGTTGTGGTAATGAGTTGTGGAAACTTGAACTGATGCATATATGTGCCTGGTCCTATGTTGTAGCTGACTGATGGGAAAACTAAACCTTAAAATGTTATAAAACTCAAAATGGTAACCCTTATGCAAGAAAAGTGAATAAACTTCGGCTAAGAAGTTTACGGTTAAAGTATACTGTGTAGGTTTTGGTTCGAGAACTGCGACTAAAACTGAATTAACACTGTGCGTGAAACTTGTCGCTGCTTTCATTTGAAGTCGCACTTGTTACTCCATAGATTCTCAGTGACTTACTTTCCCACAACCTGAGCAAATTCATGAGCTTTAGAAATTTCATCCTTCCCAGTTTGCATCACTGAAAATTAGGGAGGCATTTGACAACTGTTTCATCTAGCACGGGACTTCTCAGCAGTTCGCATCCTCCATCCTAACTGGGATCGAACTCAGCACCGTCTTGGCTCGCGGCGAGCGTTTAAGCTTTAAACCATTGAGGCGTATCCAGTAGTTTATGTTTTAAATGTGTCCTCATAGATTGTATATTCTTGATGAATAGAAACATAAGGTATCCATTTATAAATGGTGATAAAAAATTTTCAATGTTTATATGAGTTCATTTCTGAACTAATGGCAAAATAAAACAGGTATCGGCGTTCTGAGGAAAAAGGCAGAAAACCCCTTTTATCATCTTATTTGCTAATTACTTAACCTGTTTCTACATACTTGCTTCACTCCATAAGCATGGGTTTTCGCCTTATATTCCGTGTTTTAGTAGCAACCAAATCCTTCAGAAAATGTGACCATAATTTTACAATAAGTCTTGGACGTTAGCAGACTCTTCATGGTCTCATTAAATAATAGGATTCTTTCACTCCCCTTTCTCTTAAAGACTTTGTTTGGAAGATTCAGGGTTTTGTTTGTCGCGCTCACGATGGTTTCATACTTCGATTTTGGTTGCATGTATTGTTTCATCAAAGTGGTATTATGAAAACGGGGTGTGGTCCCCTAAGAAAACCACCTGCTTCAGTTTGGGCACCTTGACAGTATCACAGCCCTCACACAAATCAAACGAGATTTGTGCGGCGCATATATATCTGGTTCCCCTTTGTACCAATATTTATGTGTTTAAATAAATAAATAATATTATGAAAACGACAGTAAGACTTATTAACACTTCTTGGAACATAAAA
This sequence comes from Schistosoma rodhaini, assembly GCA_944470415.2. Classification (NCBI taxonomy): domain Eukaryota; kingdom Metazoa; phylum Platyhelminthes; class Trematoda; order Strigeidida; family Schistosomatidae; genus Schistosoma; species Schistosoma rodhaini. The sequence continues at coordinate 35,453,435 of OX104037.1, forward strand.
CTTCCGTAACTTCTAGTTTTTTTTTGTGATCAATTACTAATTCAATAAGTTGGACTATGAAAACTTAAAGATTCTATAAAGGTTTATCAATACACATCTTATGGAGCTCGGTTATCATTTCCAGTGTAACACATTGATTTATAATACTATCCAAATATAATTTATTAGAAAATCTAGACAACCAATTGTTACTCACTTTTATAAACAGATTACTTTATTTTTTTGTGCATACTTATGATTATTAACTATAATTTCAGATTTTTAGTGTCTCACATCTTATGGGATCACTGTCATTGGGTTATTATCCTTCATGTGATGTGGCGACGGCAACATCTGGGTCAGCTTCTACAGACGATCGACAATCAACTCTCATTTATCCATGTATTAAGATGTAAACTAACCTTTCTGTCATTAATCAAACGATTTATAGAATGAACATCACTGGATTCGATGCTGAACGGTATAAAGTCATCAAGGGTGAATATACACCACTCGCATGTTATGGTGAATTACGAATTAATTATTGTATCACACGTGATATCCCTTTCCTATCAAATTCATTTATTACAAATTGGTCTCAAACACAAGTTAATCTTGACAGACAATTGTACGATAAATGATACAAGTGTAGATTTGTTTTCTAGATTTAATGAAGCCTTTGATTTACCCTTACCATATAATGCCTTGTATGACTATAATGGAATTTGTTTTGTCCTGTCATCTACGTATACGGATAAAAAAGGTATGCATGAACAGTTAATAGCTGGTGCGAACATGAAATTATATAATTCTAAAAAGTAAGTTAATAGCAACTATCATTTATCTACATTACCGTATTATGTGGACTAAAATGTGTAAGTCAGCAAACCATACTATTTTGTCCCCGTGTCTGACTGTGGTATGAGTGAACGAAGATGCTAGTGAAATGTATAACCTATTTGACTTCGTAAATGTGCTGATCATTCGCGTTAAGATGACGTAAAAATGAAAAGTCTAATACGAATCGCATTTAAGATATCTATATTTTAGAATTTTGTATGAGCAGGCAAAATGAACAAGTGAGTACGAAAACCGATTGGGTACAGGCACGAGTAACTTTAAAAAAGCTGCTCAATGAGTAACGAGTGACTTAGTCTTTATATAAAGTGAATAACGTATGGATTATAGACTACCAATATGAGTATAAGTCAACATACGCACACCAATGAAGATCAGATAACAGATAGGGTTGGCTATGCTACTATGCGATGATACCCAAGCCATGCAATCCGCACTTAATCAGTTGGCAATTAGTGTTCGTAGGTATGGTATATGCTTTGCCTCTTCGAAGTACAGAGCGCTTTTACATGACTGATAGGACTCTGATCCTGCATTCACTCTGAGTAGTGAGTGGATAGAAGTAGTCGAGTTCGTGTATCTGGGTAGTTGTGTAAGTGTTGGTGGTTGAGTGAGTGATGAAATCAATTCACGAATGGTGGAAGCCAGGGCAGCTTATGCCCATCTTGGCCATCATTGGTGCTTTCGTGATGTTAGTCTGGCTGTGAAAGTTCGGATTTACAACGCGTAGGTGAGAGGAGGTTTTCTCTATGCCTGTGAGACCTGACCTCTTTAATTTGAGGATGTTAGATGACCATCTGTGTTTGATAATCACTGTATCCGAAGGATTATTGATATCTGGTTGCAACATCATGCTAGCAATGTAGAAGTTTGGCATCTTGTGTCCAGGCACAGCGTCGATAATTCATCTGGTGACAGTATATTGAAACATCGACTTGTGACACTGGCTTCGGTGGGTTGGACATGTCTTACGAATGTTGTCCCAGAAAACTCCACATTGTGAAATATTTTCCGATGTCGGGACTGGTTGGAAAAAGAGGAGTGGTGGTCAGTGTATGACATGGTATCGCGGTATGAAAAAAAGCTGGACTGACTTTTGTTGATCTTTCACGACTCCCTAGTTGGGTTCCTGAAGATGGCGCAACACAGCGGCCTGAGACATTATGAGGCATGTCTCAGAATAGAAGCTAGTGGATATCCTGCTGTAATTTTCTCTTGCTTTGTTCATAAAAGTGAACGTAGCTTTTTTAACTAAGAATTTTTTCTGGTTGTATTTTTCTTAATTGAACAGCTTTTCTCCTTAGACAGGATATCCCTCACTATCAAGTTAGATGTTTGTATCGCTTCGATTGTCATTATCCTTAACAGTTCAAATAATTATACTTCTCTCCTGACCTATAATAAGAACACTTACTTTGTGGTCTACCAACACTTCAACTATTACAGCGATTTCTACATCAGAAATTGTTCCTTATATATCCATGCAATCGGTTATGTTTAAGTATGTTTTAATTTTTTAGACATTCATATCTCATTTCACAAGTGAGATATTTTAATCGCACTAATTTGATTTGATTGTTAATTAGTTGACTAATTTGATGTAACTTAGTTATCAATTGTATACTTGTGTATGTGACTTCAAGACGCACTTTGTATGAAGATCACCAATAGTACCCAGCTGCCTAAACTGAAATTATAGAAGCAAGATGTAGTTGTTTTACCTTAACCAGTCCACCGTTCCACTATCCAGTTATGATATCCAGCAAGTATGCCTCATAGCCTACCAGTATTGTAGTAGATTTGTCTAAATTAGATATCTGACTTAAGAATCATAAGTGCTGTTGTATAGCTATACTTTATGTCGTTTACTTGGAAAACTGTTCACAGAAACAAATGAATATATATATAATATTTAAATAATTTTCAGAGTATTTCGACAAGGAATTTACGAACTTGAACTACATCCTTTGGAACCGTTAGGTGTTTATCGACTAGAGGATGTTGAAAAATTAGTAAGGGAACCTACTTTTGACTCGAAACCTTCGAATATGGATACCATGAATCAAATCCTTAAGGTTTGTGATAAAAGTGACATTTTTATTGAGTTTTCTCATCTTTTACTATGACAATAGAAACAAAATATATAAGTACTTTCTTATCCTATTTTATTGGATGCGATGGGATTTGATAGTGTTACCTGACTTCTTGGTTTGAAATAGATTGAACAGAGTCCGGAGAACGGTGACAATCGTGAAAACACTCGGCTTTCGACTAATAAATCACGGTTTCAAATCCCAGCCTTGCTTCTTTGGTTTAAAAAGTATGATAATATCGCTAACTCTCACACATCAAGTGTAGCTCAGAACCATGTACACAAACATGTACGTGGTGAATGATGAATGAAAAAGTTTGAGTTCGAACCTATGGCTTAGTGGTAAATATTGAGTTATCTAAACCTCAGGTGGAATAGTAAATCTAGTTAGTACTCTATGTATAAACAATTTCTGCTAGTATACAAGAACCTTTTGGTTTCTAAAGTTTTCGTTGCTCTTTAGCCTAATTTGATTTTGATGAGGACATTTCAGAAAGAAAATCATTTCATTTGTATTCCAAAGTTTTGACCATTTTTGTTGAATTTTTCTTAATCGATTTGGTGAGTATTTAATTGACTTTAGAATTTTATTCATAACGTATGTCTAGAATGGGACGCTGAGGAGGGAGTATACTTATTCCTACAAACTCTAAGACCCTGGTTGTTAGTCGTAGAGTTATATATTTATTATACTATAGTCCTTCCCTACAGATGATCGGTTTCCAATCAGTGATTTGAATCCTTGGCTTACTGAGGCTTAGGAACTTGGATAGTTTCATCAGTCTGCTTCCGATGGTCCCAGTTAACAACCTTGGATACACAGACACATATGTCGTTATTAATTTGCATCTTATTTATCCGTGACTTAAGTTTTAGAAGATGTAAGTTCGAAGAAGGATTGTAAAAGCACTGTAAACGAAAGGGACATGTAAGGTTGTACGAATAATCAAATGGGAAAACCAATCACCGATATATTTAAATTGTTTATCAGGTACAGATCAGTTTATTCAGCTTTGACTCACTCTGTAAAAGCTAGTGATACTACATAGTTGCCAAAGAGAAGTAATTGGAGCATGGTTAGGACTTGAGACTTAGTGTTTGAATGTTAGACACTTTAACCACGGAGATACCTCTTCAAACGGTAGCTAAATCTGCTTCACTATCATCAATGGCTTTGCTTCTAATGCATTCGATAACATCACTTATTTCATTGCATGAATTACGATTACTGCTACACAGAAAATTATTCAGATATATGTAATCAGACAATCACTTTTCATTGGTGTTTACTAGGGTAAAATGGCGCAAATTATATTGACTTAAAAAATGTTCTTATTGGAAGTTTTTACAGAAGTTTGAAGAAAATGATTTCTTCAATCCTAATGAATCTCTTCCTTGTAAGTGTTTATGTACTTTTCTAATGGTTTTCTTTACACATACTATTCTATTAGACGAGTCGTAAACACCTTCGTAATGAATTGTTAGAAACACCATTAGATCGACATTGTATGCCAGATGTGGAACATGCAGTTGATGAAGCAAAACGAGCTAGCGGACGTTTATTTCTCAGTGTAAAATTTGAGTTTTCACGAAGCCATCCATCTGTGTATATGCCTGTAATATTTCAGCGTCCAGTAAGTTTTTACTGTGTTTTTTAAAATTAAATATAATTGTTAAAACAAATTGTTATAAACGTATGTATGCCGTCGCTAAATGTTATAAACGTAAAGGGAGCTGAGAGAGAGGATGCTGGTTATAACAGTAGGGGTTCTTGTTATAACAGTCCTTTTACTCCTTACACGTATGTGGGACGTTAATTTATCTTAGACGAATATCTACACTAGATTCCCACCCAGTGTCTATTCTACAGGACTTCAACAGAACTCAGATCAAGAACACGAGATTAGCCTGACTATAACGTCAATATATTTCACACCAAAATCCGTCACAAAGAACAGTCAATCAATAAGTATCCAACATCAAGGAACAGCCAATACATAATAAGGATAGGGGAATATATATGTATATATATATAACACATAACACCTGTCATCTCCTCTAATGTCTGACTCATCGAGACAACCAATCATTTACATTCTCGCCCACACATCACAAATCAAGGAAGAGGCAGATAAGGCATTCGTTATGTGGAATGATCTGAAAAGGTGATTACATCTTCACTGAAAATGTTCTGGCTCAGTTATCAAAGGATTCGGCTTCCAAATATTGATTCATTGATTAGAGACCTGCTTTACATAAAGTACCATCAACCTAAAAAGTAATTAATAGCTCTGTAAATGATTGTAATTTCAGGTAGTGAATGCCATATGTATTCCACAACATTTTAGACTCTCACATATTTATGCATTGTTATTTCGATGGTTACGGGCTTAATATTTCCTTAAAGTAATTAAATGTACAATCTTCTGAATCAAAATCGCTGTATGACTTGCTGTTATCTTGTATGATGAGAAAAATCTGAAAAAAGTGGAATAAACAGTCAGTATAATTCAACAAATATAGAATAAAAAGTTGTTCAAGTTTTATTATAGTAATAAGATTTGTGAATGTGTTTCAATGATAACAATTTCTCCATTATGTCTTATGATATCCCTATCGACTGTCAGTGAAAATTCATAAGCTAATCTACTTTAATCAGTACCCTTACCTAAATTCGTCACAAAATATTATTATTTTGAAGGAATTAGGTTTATATAGTTTTCTCATGTTGCTTACTTTCGATAGATAACAGAGTTACAGTTGTATACTTAGTAAAAATCAACTATTTCACATTCTGCTATCGGGTTAATTGTTACAGTAAAATGGAAATGGAGCGTTAACATATATATGCTAATTGCAAGACATACGCTGATCATCAGATATTCGTCAGATTATTCAAATGATTTCACTTTGTTCACTAGATTTGTGTTCTAAGTTGTAAAACCCATATTAAACTAAACTGCAATAACTTTGTGTATTTTTTTCAAAAATTAGTTGAACCATTGTAACACGTAGCTAAATAATGTTAAAATCAGTTATTATCACCTTGTATCCTGATGGATTTTCTTTCACATTGCCATATCTATTTCGTTCTTTTCCTCTATAGTTTCTACCTGAACAGTCAGAATTACGAGCTGATCGAGTGAGTTGTTGTCTTCTTCATTCAAGACACTCTTGTTAATTAGTCATGGCTTTATGATCAAATTACATCATTCTTAAACAATAATTGTTAAACAAATGTTTTTTCCCGTGAAATAAATGCGATGTATAGCCTTGAATATGAACTAACTGTTGGTTCGTTACTCACAGAAACTGATCAGTTGTTTATCTTACTAGCTTCTTGGTAAATACTGAAATGATGAACTTCTTTTATTTTCTAACTGAATGGTAGCCGACCACTTTTTAAATAATTTCTATGGAAGGTACTACTTCTACTACTATTCATACTAATCAGAACTACACTTTGCTTCATACTTATATCACTCATATGTGTTTCCTTAATTTTTGTGACAATTTTCTGTCACAGACCTATCCGGTATCCTAACTGAAATACTCAAAGGAAAAAACTGAATATAATCTACAAATCTAGGCAACAGTAACAGACAGAGTAGCCTCCCTGTTTGCATAATTTTGCATTAACTATAAACGTTGCAAGATATTTTGAGTCATATTGTGGTGTGGGTTACTTATATCCACATAAGTAGTATATGGTGATGGTCAGGTATAGAATATATTTTGACAATAGATAGATAAGGAAAGGAGAGGAACGAAGCGCATTTGGTATAAAAATGCATGAAAAATGAAATCAGAGAAGGAACAGTCAAGATTGAGACAATTGATCGTTATTTTGCAAATTAACTGTTTGCCGTATGGTTATCATATTTTAGTAAGGTAGTCTGTAATTTGTGCTCAAATATATTCGATTGTCCCCACTCATCTTCTTATTCACTACAATATTATATCGCATACGCGGTTATGAACACTGAAAGATCACTGCAAATTGTAAATATAAGCAATAAAAAATAGACTGGAGAGCCTCCTAAAGCTAAACGCCTAAGCCATTCAACATCTAATGTGAAAGATGACAATAGGCTGGATGAATCTGTACTTATTGGGATAAGTTACAAAGCATTTACGTAATACATATACATTGCCTTCGATCGTCCATTTGCGTCTTTTGGTATGTTCTGTAATTTGAACATTCTTTTCGTCTGATCCTCAAGTGTTCTTCCAAAGTCATGCATTTTCTGTCCTGAAACTCTTCATTCCTGTCCGACAACTTCGTGGCCATGTTCCGTAATATACTACTTACAGGCAATGTTGTGAGTAGCATCCAGTATACTTCTAAATAATTTTAAATAAACCCATTTTTTATGTCGATTAGAAGAATGATAATCAAATAAAAAGTTAGGGGTATGTCTAGGAAAAGTGGTAATTAACTAATATGTCGAAACAGTGATATCACAATTACTGGTTACTACCAACCATATATCTTATCAACCAAATAATCTGCTAATTATGTGTAGAGAAACACTAAGAAATCAATTCTTCTTTCAGGTTTTTATTAATGATATTGTCTAGAAATTCAATCAGAACCATATGATTAAATGATCCGACCTAGTGAGGGCAGTTCTTGAAAAACTCATTTTGTGAATAATTTGAGAACTAACTTTGTCAATGAAATGAAATGAAAGTCATTTAGCATTTACTGTTTGAAGCTAGGCACCTAGGCTATTTAACTTGACAGTTTAGTGCATCCCTTGAATAACTGGTCTTATAATGTGACTGAGACTGTATGACTTGGAAGTATTTTATCTGATCAGACCTTATCAGGCTTTTAATACTCATTGATTCTATACAAAATATGAGGTTACTTGAACTAATAATTTATGAAAGCACTGACAAATGATCATTTTCATTATTTTATCTGTTATTCATATTATGTTTTGTCATTTGTTGCGAATTATTGTTAATTGAGTCAGAAACCATTTTCACTGTTTTTTTTTGCCTCTAGTGGAATCCAGTAGATGAAAAGTACTTTAAAATGACACGTAATGCTCGTACAGCTGACGTGGATCGTGCACGTAAACCTAATAAAGACATATTAGATAGATTGAAAGTCAGTTCAATCATATTATTATTTATTTCTTTGTTTATCACTATTTTTATTATATTTCCCGGTTAACATAGGTTAAATGCTTGATTAAGTTATTTCATTTTTGTTGTAGCGATTGTAGCGATCTGGTCTAAGCAGTTAAGTTAGATCTGTCAAGTTTTCATTCTCAATTAACTACTAATATATCAGGCTACTATTTTTGTACTAAATTTTAGAATACACATAATATAGATACTTCTCAGCTTCCCTAATGTCAATAGATTAAGCGGTATCACAATTTTAAGATTTAAAATTTAATAAGATAGTTCTTGGTGTTGAGTGATTTTAGTAAATTATAATTAACTATACGAATAATTTATTTCGTAGACCTCTAATAATATTGACATATATAGAATTTGCCAAATATTATTTAAAACACAAAATTCTGCAAAGAGATCTCTTTTCAATGAATTTATTATCAAGCTGTACAGTTTATGAGATTTTTTTAAAGCATTATGAAATGCTTGAGCTAATTCGATTTTCTCGGTAAACAAACGAAGAACAATGACACAGTGACACGATAAGCTAATCTAATCCGTCGTCCCAGGCCCCGCTAACTAGAAGAAGAAGTCCAAGGCGATGTAGGGTAATATGTATTCCGTAAGCAGCCGAGTACAAGCAAATCATAAGGGGAAAAACTCAAACGTATACATATAGCGATAAATTGTCCTTGGGTAGCATTACAAAATAGCACACTCAAAGATACAACGGACCAATAACATTTAAGATATTTTACAAGTGGGAAATACGACTTGAAGGTGAAAAGAGTGCCTTTGGCGCGAAAACGAGGAAATTCAGATTTTCAAAATAAAATTACAAAATTAAGCCATTTACCAAGTAAGTTCTGGGGATTTGACATCCACAACATATTAATTTGGTAATAACATGTGAATAATGAATAAACATAATGGTCGTAATACCGGAATATATAGTATAAATTTGTTTATTTATTTAAACCCATAAATATTGGTACAAGGGAACACTAGATATATATGCGCCACACAGTGCAAATCCGCCCCGTTATTGTTCCTATTTCAGCCGGCGACCATACCACGTTGAAAGCACTGGTTCTCGTCCAATCACCGCAATGTAAATAATCATAATAAAAGAATCTCCGTGTGCAAATAACACGCCATGTGAAATGAATACGTTAACGTTTGCTTATAATGTGAATGAAATAAAATAATTAAAATGTTTTTGTCACAATATTCAAGGGTTTTAGAGTGGTTAAATAAAATGAGTTGATATCAGAAACAGTTATGAGTAAAATCATGGGGATACTAGAAATAATTAAAGAGAGAGCGATATTTTCAAATACGAAATCAATAAAATGAAAATAAAGTAAAAATAACAGTTGAACCTCATGGTAAAGGCAACAGTTAGACGTACTTTTTTGTATATACACGCTTCACCTCATGGATGACTAGAACTTTACATTTTTCTAGAGGTTGAGTGCGAAGAAATCTGGGTAGATTTAGATGAATCCTATAAACAACCTTAAAATCAACCTGTGTATCAGTGGAATAGTTAGAATGGATTACATGTTTTAGAATCTCATTTAAAGTTTTTCTCTCTTCTTTGCAAAACCATACTGGAACATATTTTTGGGGATTGTTAATTGGCTGAAGATGCTTTATTTCACTTACTATTATATTAGTTATCCCTTTGGATACTTGAATCTAAGATTTCAAACTACCTCACCTTAGTCATCATTCATTTTTTTGTGCCATCACGACGGTCTTTCAATGTCTAGTTTATTGGTTCTTTTAATATAGTTTTTCATTTCACCCTAATTTGAAGATTATCGTTGATGTATAGTTGCTATCCTGATTCAATTTTTTCATTTTGGTTGTTATGCCTAAACGTTGCATTTAAGGTTTGCCTTTTAGTCACTGATTAATTAATCAATTCAACTAATTTGTGTTCACAGTCCAATTAATTTAGTTTTCACGTAATTACTGGAGTAGATCAATCACTATGAGCTCTTAATTAATTTTCTTTTCATTTATTAAGCTTGTTCTTGATTTACCACCGGGATTAAATATATCCGAGTCAGATGGGGATCTTATCTGGAAGTATCGATTTTATTTAGCTGACAAATTCCCTGAAGTAAGATTTATTGTTACTTATTTTAAATAAAATTTACATTTTAAGTGTTAGATTTTAGACCTCACTCTATGCTTGAATCTGGGTCATATAAACAAGTATTGAATCGGATGATTACTGTAAATTAGGAAGCAGTGACTCAGCTCTGTAGATTACTGGATTAATGCTGCAATTCAAATATGCATATAAAAGAGTTGTTATGATAACCATTGCTTTATTCAATATTATAAATTTCCATAAAATCCTATGAGTGGATACGGTTAGCATTCATAATTGGTCAGTTAAAACAAATCTAAAATAGGAATGTTTAATCCTATATTTGTACATTTGAAAATTAGATGGCCCTAATGTTTGAAAGAGCGGCTGTCATATTATGTTTTGTCATTGAAACCGTAGATTGAAACGCTATTGTTAAAATTTATAACTTCAGATACTGGTATTTAGTTTATTAAATAAACGTTTCTATATTTTTACATTCGTGTCATAATACTATTCAAATACGAAGGTAACGATTGCTTCAGCAGTTTACGTGTTACTCTCTTTAAACATACTTATGAGAATCAAAATGTTATGAGAAATAGTATTAAATTCTGATTTTGAATTTCGCTTTAAACTTCCTTTGGTTAAAAGGTGCAGTGATCGAATCTCCCTAAGCAAGTATACAACATTGCTCAGTGTTGCAATCGAATTAATTTATTCATATTTAGTCTGTAGAGAGTTGTCGTTTATTAAAAGACCTTAATCGTGTCATACAAGAATACTGATAAAACAGAATCCCCTGAATATGTTAACTAAAATCTTGAGAATACATGCACTTAAAATCAACTAGATACAATGTTTTTCAGTGAGTGTTATCTTTATCACTTGGTTTGAAAAAGGAAATGTACTAGTTGTCCTGGTGGGTTGGTTGCTGAAAAATTATTTCCACAGATACTGAAGGTTCAGTCAGAGTATTAGCTGTTATAAGTCACTATTGGTATACATGACTTCAACAGATTAAATGACAAAGCTTTATTACTGTCTTGGTCATTTGTAAAATATCAGAACAACCAATCATAAAGTAAGTCACAGATGTAATAGAAACGCAAACTTAAAAATGATGTCAATTACTCATTAAAGTGAAGAGTTATTGTATAAAGAATGACAGTAGAAGGAACTGTAAATAGGCTTGAAAATCATAATATGCAAATATGATCAGAGGATATTTAACAAGGATATACTTAAGTATATTAAGAGAGAGATTGAAATTTTGAATTAGGATTCTCATAGCATTAGTCCTACTCATACTAGTCGAACCGTTTATCCTTTTTATATCTTCTACAGACTTCTTTAGCTAAATTCATTTTATCTGTTCGTTGGGAATATACAGAACAAGTGAATCAAGCTGTTGAATTGTTAAAACAATGGCCAACAATAGCGCCTGAACATGTCCTAGAACTGTTCACTCGTCAATTTCTTCATCCTGCCGGTAGAAGGTTCGCTGTACATCGTTTGGAAGCTGCCAGTGATGAGGTATGTAACTACTGTTTCCTTAAATTGTTAAAGACTTTCTTTATAATTCAAATATTCGTATCAGAACTGTAACTATTTATTTAGCAATGTTATAAAGTTTTGATGATGACTTATTGTAGATAGAGTGTTCTGTTATTGTGATGTTCTTGAATCCCTCAGCTTGATTTGCTTGAATGTTAGTAAATGCTGGTTTTGTCACTACAAGCTATGTTCATCTTGCTACTATCAATGGATATTCTTTCAAACTCTTCAAGGTGTTCCCATGTAATCTGAATAGATTATTGTAGCTACTATTTATTCGTTTTTATTTCTCAATTTAGCTTATTGTTTATTACCAACAAAAAGAAAGATAATTTCAGAAAATTAATAACTGAATACTATAGTCTGTAATTTCATTAAAATGACAAAAAGCCTTTGGATGCTTTATAATGATTATTAATACGTATCATTTAATCTTCCGTATTTCAAAAGTAAAGTTAAAATATTTTTGTACTGCTACGGTATGACAGAAGAATCGCAACGTATCCTGAAACTATGCAGAACTAAAGCTGTCTATCAAACAACCTCCACTCTTCGAAATCCTTTAGTTCGAATCAACGAAAGAATCCCTTTTACATCTATATATAATTACATCTACGGATTAGGTTAAATGGATTGTGACAGTTTCTATGTTAGATAGTTCCCGTGAAATCTCAACTCATTACAAGGAACTCTTAAACTACACAGAAACACCCAATAATCTTGTTGAACTGGAACAATTTATTAGTTAAGTGGGTAATAGAAGTACACGCTTTATCTAGTAACACCCAGATAGTTAATAAAATTATGAAAGTAATTCAGAAAGTTTTTTTTTTACATAAAAGAAAGGCGAGTGGCAGAGACATTTCACGCAGTGCTCAATCCCTTAAACTTAAATAGGAAGGAACTTGAATCGTTTTTTCACCGATCGCATTTGATTCCAATCATTCTTTACATAATGAACACACAAATTTCAATTTTACGCTTTCATATTACAAATTATACATCTTTCATATCCATGGGCATATACACAAATATACCCGGTGATCCGTCTCATACGGGATCACATTGACCGATGATTCAATCGACACTAACATAACCAGATGTATTTTGATTTTGATTTCTATTGAACTTTATATTTAATTTAGTCATTTATACATTTACTCTGAAGAATTGGCTTAAATCAAGTTGAGAAACGTACAAAGTCCAGATTTCTACTCACTGAAATATCACTATATATTATTATTATTATTATTATTATTATTATTATTATTATTATTATTATTATTGATATTAACCGTTTTGTCCCTGTACTTTAATAAGAGCAAACAGAAATAAGAGTTGAACAAGAAAGAAGTAGCTATGATACTTACTTGATGAACCGCTAGCTGGTTCAGCTTATGAAGTTTGAGAGATCAGAATACTATTTCAAGGCTTTTCCTTCTAGATTTTAATTTCAAATCAACGGGTATGCAACTAACTTGCTTATTAAATCTCACAGTAAAAGTTTATTATACTGACAATATTGAGCGACTTATCAGCCAATTTGGGAATAATGTTAATTTATAAAAATAACTAATAATAAAATGTACAGTGTGATAGTAGTTTTGATAAGAATAATTGACCATTACATGTTGAATTATTCTTCATAGTAAGGAGAGTAGAATAAATTACATTTTAGAAGTCGGGCTGATGTTGTTAGACATAAATATGGTTTCTACATCACAGCAACAGGTCTTATTTAAATCCATTGTTTTTGAGTAAAACGAACATTGTCCCATTTTAATACTGGTTTGGAACATAGAAGAGTGTTTTTATTGCTGTTAGAACTAAATATTCCTTGGAAGTGTTAGCTTAGTCACTTAAAGAACTGTCCCAACCTTCAGAGTTGATTTCATTTACCGAAAGAAGCGAAAATGAGCCCGAAGGCCACTGGTTTTTAGTACACAAATGAAGTAGCATCAAACACTACACTGATTAACAATTAGGATTTATTCTTACCTTTATGCTTATATCTTTCCTGGATTACTGTATACATTTCAGTCCATAGTTCTCTATTTTTCTAAAGTAATCCGTCATCTGTTGTTAGGCCTCTATAAACAGTAAATGCAATGTTTTTTGATTTCCTGATACCTAGTTGTAGTGAACATAATGTAATTTAAACAATTGTCTTCGGAACACTGGTTAGTAGATTGAAATCTATTTTTATATACTTCGTTGAAGATAACCCTCACTCAACAAACGGGAATAAAATCTCGAATTACGAATCTATATTTTTATAATTGTTTTGTATTGTTTTTTCCAGAATGTAAAAACAATAACATAAACTTCCATCTATCCATTTAGGAACTTATCTTATACTTATATCAACTTGTACAGGCATTACGCTATGAAAATTGGCATGATATATTTTCAGTTCGACCTAAAAGGAATGATCGAACTTCTAAACGTAATGTTTCAGATGTTATAAAAGAAGGTAATTCTGAAGAGGTGAAATCTACAAGTTTGACATCAAATCGTAAAATACCATCATCTTTTCGTACTGGACGAGGTGGTGGTAAGTCATCATCCTAATTTTTTTTATTTCATTCATCAACAGCATTGTCAAATATTGAACGTAGTCGTGAAGAATTAATCGGATGGCACTCTGATTTGAAAAAAGAATGGAAAGTGAGTTAAGTGTGTTCATGTTTGTGCAGTATGATTTTTAGTGTTTAATGATTTTTATTGACTTTTTCATTGGGTTATTTGTTACATAATAATATGGACCGTATTTGTTGTATCAAGGAATCGTACTCTTGTACCAGCTTCGGTATTCACCTTGTTGAATGTAATATCAAATGAGAATCACTTGGTGGATATACATTTAAATTACTACCCCTCTCACTAAGATAAAACTAATAAGGCGTCAGGCAATGAATTTTTTTTCTATACATTGCTCTCTCTCTTCCCCGAAATGTCCATTGCTCATATAACCATATATTAATTGAATAAGAAAGCTGTGCACTTTGTTGACTTTTTTTATTTCATGAATATTTTGTATTTAGGCCAATTGACTTTATTAGCTTTTAATTCATATAACCAACCACCACTAAGTGGTCACAGTTATGATGATTAAGTATCAAAGTTTGATTATTAATAAGCAGATTACATTGTTATTCTTAGTTAAAGAAACTTCGGGTTTCTAAATGCGTTTTTATTTCACTATGATCTGACAGCAAACAATCAAGCGATCGAGGTTACATAGAATTTTGAAAGTCTTTAAACCCACTAAAATGAATGATTGATATGAATATCTAAAGGATACCAAGTAAATCTCATTTTCAACCACATTTAACAGAGTAACCGTCTATGTATATAATACCAACCAATTTTAAACCATTTAGTCTCGATACCGTAATTCAAGGAAATCCTAGTATCTTCCAGGAGAGAGAAACGAAGTTATTGTCTCGAGGTTTGGAGCTTATAAAGTGTACTATAAAAACATTGTGTATTTACAAAATAAATTTTAATTTAACTTTTATAAATATGTTAGTATAAGGGATTTGTGGATATTGAATAATTCTCATAGTTTAAATCTCGAACTAATCTTAGCTAGGCAACCATTGAAAATCTGGAAGCACCAGACAGCTGTTTTGTCGCAGTATGGGACTCCCCAGCAGTGTTAATCCATAACTTTGAATTCGGGTATCGGACCCAGAGTCCACGGTTTCACGCGCCAATGCTTAGCTTCTAGATCACCACTGATTTGGCATCCATCGGTGTTAATATTTAACTTCGATCAATCCACGATATTTCACAACTCATCCATTACCTTTAGCAGATAACTGCCTCACATGTCACACGATTGAACTCCTGTAACCACAGCTTCTTATTAGAACCCTTGTATTTGGGTCATGAAGCTAGTTACTAGTGAGTACGTAATAATTATTAGTACATGAGGATTTGTAAAAACTGTTGGACTGTCTTAATCAAAATCTCGAGCTGATCTCAGTTACTGATGCAATGATGTGAAATATGGAAGTCATTGAAATTGGATAAAACAAAGGTTTTGTGTAAAATAATCTCAGAATCTTTGCATTTTGTTACAAGCACAATACCATTGAGTCATAGAATTTGTTGTTTACAAGTACACACACAGTTTTAAACGACCCATTGGATTAGTTACAAAATGTTTTTTCTCATGTACACATTTATCTTCTTTTATAGGAAGATTTAGCCAGTTTCCTCATAAGACGTGCTCAACTAAATTTTCGTATTGCAAATAACCTATATTGGTTTTTACGCTTAGAAGCAAACAGCAATGATGGTGAAGATGATTTCTCAGAACAGGATACACTAAATTCACCGGATACTCAAAAGATGTATAAACATGTTTTGAATAGACTTTTACATGCTTTTGATGCTGTAAGTTTTTATCACTGGGGCAATGTACAGTCTTGATATTGTTGTTGCCACTTTTTTTCTTAACTCACATTATACTGTTGAGTTTATAACTTTAGGTATACTGGTAATTAAGATGTAACTGGACTGCAAGACTGCCCATCAGTAACATTAGGCAATAAGTAACTTGTGGTTGTGCAGAGAGGTTTCATTGTAGCAGTTACTGGTTTCCGGTTATGAAATCAAAACTTACGAAGCAAGAACTTTAATAATGTTTCTGTATTTGACTGATATCCGTAAATACTACTTTCTGGTTACCAATAATACTTGGTTATTCAAAATTATACAAAAGTTATCGAAATCTAAACTACTTACTGTTTATATCTCCTGTTTGAACCCAGACTAAAATATTCAAAATGAACACTTGAATTCTATTTTGGCTTTCTTAACAGTTTGTTTCTCGCTAATACATTGTTGTCAAAACGAAAAGAGATATTATTAATGTATTTCCACCATTCTGATCACTTAACAACACTTTTGAAAACACCCTGGTAATTCAAACACTGTGTATTTATCCGATAATACTCTAGTGAATATTTTTATGTGACCAAACTGACTCCGATTTGAATGAACGTATGAGTATGCCATAAACATAAATCTTCCATTTAACTCCGAATATTACCTAGTCCAATCCCATTAGTGTGACGGTGGTAATAAGAAACCTAATTCCGATTAAGTTGGATGAATTTATTTCAGGTACACGTATATTCTGAGAGACATTAAAAATAAGAAGCGGGAAAACGAAGTGAAGCGGAGAAATAAAGTGTGCCAACTCGTTTTGACGAAGCGTGATACAATATTTATAGTTAGACAAAAGTAAGCTGAAGACTTTATGAATAGGGTAAGTGATGGACACATTTTCTCATGTAAAACCAATCTAGGTTATAAGCGAATAATTGACAAGGTCAAAATGTGACTCAGGAAAAATAAATAAATTGGTCTGTCCGGAAGCTAGAGTGACCCATTTTGGCTTGACATAGTACTAAACACTACAAGTTGAGTGAGAAACACTACTGGTATGCATGGTGAGTAGTTTGATGTTACTCAGAGCAAATGTTTGATCTTATTACGCTCACCAATCTGGTGAAGAAATATCGGCCATAAATCCTGTCAGTTTCCTGCTTTTAATGATCAATAATGTCTATAACTTTTAATCGATCATTCCCACCCCCGTATTATACCAAATTTACTTGTTACCCTGTAAGTGTTTCTGATATTTATCTGGTTTCTGTTAGGATTAGAAAGATAATTCTGATAGTAACGATGTTGATTAAAGCGTTTATTTTATTAGTTTTAGAAATGACAAACACATTTTGATATAAATGTATCTCAAGTATCAACACCATTAGAAATTTGAAATCTTACAAAACAATATGCTCTAAAATTTCTCAGTAGTCAACTTTCTTGATTTCATTATCTATGTTTGTATTTTCCCTCTGTCGATATTTTTAGTATGAAATTAGCCAGTGTTAGAACAAAAACACAAGGTTTGCGTTTCTGGCACTTTATGCGAGAGGACCAGACACCATAAAATTCTGTCAGTAAAACTAAACACAGATCTAAATTAGTGAACCTAATTGAGCACGGTGCTTAATCACATAACACCCAGTTTAAATATCCGAAAGCCGATAGAGAACCAGGTATTGTCCAAAACGAGAACATGTACACTGTAATGTAGTTAACAAGTAAACTCAAATTATAACAAAAGTGAAGCCAGTTATATATATATATATATATATATATATATATATATATATATATACGATATTCTCTTGTAGTCATGGTACCCGGATATGTATGTCTTCACTCACTGGCTAATCACAGTTTATTCTGACTGGGAACACCAGGTTTGTGTTGACATTCAAACTCTCTTAACGAAAACCTCAATATTGGTGCTATTTAGAAGTTAGTTATTGTTTGACGTTTGAAGAGATGGTTACTGGTTTTGAATTCCAGTGTGGATAGCAATATGGCTTTGGGAGTACATTCTACTGGTTAGTTCCAAATAGAAAGGAATAAGTTTCATGGATTTTACTGCTAACTGCTATCCGAAATAATTGTTGGGTTTATATTTATGAGTAATCGTTGAATCCGATTTAGTTGCAACGTGTGTATCTTGATCCTATCGAATGTGACAATGGTTTAGTTGATTATCTCTTTATTATAGTGTTACCATATGGTGTAACAGTTTAACTTTTCAGTAACTTGGTTTCTTTGTGTTTTTTTCTCAACTAATTAACATGTAGGGTAGTCCTACTTGTCAAAAATGGAACATAGAACTACTACAACAAACACAATTCATTCAAGATTTATGTCGGTTGCTAAAATCAGTTACCAATGATTTGGGTAATCGTTCACGTAAAGTAATTCAATTTTATGTGTTCTATTCATTTAAAAGACATAATATATTCAGTAAGAGAATTTTATCCTTCATTTGCTTTTAATTTGTACCTGAATAACTGCTAATTTCCATCTCAATATCTATGTGGTTATGATTCTTAGTGTGTTTTCAATAAACTGTAAGTTTGTTTTACTGATTCGTTACCTGTTTCGGTCTGGGCACTCGGGCAGTATTATAGCCCTCACACAAATCAAATGAGATTTGTGGGGCGCATATATTTCTGGTGCCCCCTCTGTACCAGTATTTATGTGTTTAAATAATAAATAATAATAATACTGATTCCTTCACGGATTTTACCTATAATGTTCGATCTAGAACCTCTTACTTCTTACTTCTATATATGGTTTCCTTGATATCAGACCAATGAAATAATTGTGTCTTTCTTAGAAGTTCATCCTACTTTATTCACTATTTCATGCTAAGTTTTTATCTAAAAACTGAATAAGTACTTTTCACAACCAAAGCTCACCAATCAAATCCGAATCACATTTTATTGATTCATTTAATATTCTCATTGAGACATTAAAAAGACATGTTCAGCAAAGATGGATGTCGGCTCAGTGGTCTATCGGTTGAGTGCTCCGGCGCGAAGCTGGTAGTTCCTGGGTTCGAATCTCGCGGGTGCGGGATCGTGGATGCGCACTGCTGAGGAGTCCCATAATATGACGAAACGACCGTCCAGTGCTTCCAGGTTTTCCATGGTAGTCTAGCTTCAATTGACTCATGATTTCAACTATGAAAATAAAGAAATATTTCTTTTCACATAGTTCTTCATTAAGTCTCTACACTAATTTATATGTTTTATAAGTGTGTTTTATTTATTTATTTATTTATTTATTTAAACACATAAATATTGGTACAAGGAAGCACAAATCTCATTCAATTTGTGTGAGGGCTGAGATACTGCCCAGGTGCCCAAACTGAAGCAGTGTGTAGAAAGTCGATACCAATTAGATGGTTGTCAGTCAGTTTAACTAAATAATCAGTTATTATATATAGCGTTTGAAAAAGTCAGGTTAAGATTAAAACTAAAGTGAATTTTCATAATCAGTTAATTATTACAAATAGTTACATAATTAAAATTGGATATAAATATGACATTTTAAGAGGAGGTAAAAAACGTTTTTGAAACATGTGACATTATCTTAGTAAAAGGCGTTGGTAGATTCAAAGTTTTCTAAACTTGTGCATACACAAATTAGGTTTTTTGATATGTATTCCTATGGCTTCTGCCGTATGAAAAGTCAGATTCTAGAACCATAGGGTAAATTCGGTGAGATGTTATAAATAACTCTGAATTTTTATGTATGTGGTAACTAGTACCAACTAGATGCTGCAACATAGAGCTTCTTATTACTTTTTTCCGTCCTTTAGTCGAGTATGAAGGATGATGTTCAGAAATACGATGGTGCATTTGTCTAGTTGCGCGCCCATAATAACTAGTTCCACAAGAGCGGTTCAAATTGAATTAACTAGGTATAATAGAAAGATATGTTTTCTGATGTCGGCGTTTATGAAATTAGTAAAGTAAACGAGTAATTTCAGTGTATATTAATTATATATTGAATTTATTTATTTATTCTTGTTTTAATGTATAGATTGAATTGTTAAGATCAAAGTTGGATAGTGAAGAATATGCTCATATTAGGCATATTGACAGACCATTCCCACTTCCTTTAAATCCGGATATTATTGTATGCGGCGTACAATCGTCTACAGCTACACTATTCAAGGTTTGTTTGTATATGTATATTTCTCTGTTAATTATGATGATTAACATCATTCAAATGAACAGGGTCATTTAAAAAATTTTGAAATTACAAATGGTAGATCTTCAGTTATAAAATGATTAATATGACAAGCTATTTTTTTCGGAGGGGGGAGGAGAGGTTCATAGCCAGCTACACGATTCTGTACCTGGCAAGTTTGTTCCTTTCAAACTCATGAAAAAACCTGGAAATTATTCACATACCTTTTTTACTATTGTAGGCTACTAAAAATATAAATGTGATGTAAATATTTCATGAATTTGATTTTCTATTATTCTGCCATCAATTTCTTGCAGAGTTTTCAACGACCTGCATTACTGACTTTTATCCAACCGAATGGCGATACGTATCGAGCTATTTTAAAACATGGTGATGATTTACGCCAGGATCAATTGGTTTTACAAATGATTGAGTTAATGGATGTGGTAAGATTTTCTTTAACTTATTCTCTTAAGTTAATTATTCTTAATAGCCATTTTGTAGCTGAAGAGAAATTCCTACCAAGCGTTCAGATATCATAAAGTAGTCGCTTGATAATTTGAAAGATAGTCTGAGTATGATTAGCTATTGCAGTCCAGTGTTTATTTTATACTCAGAAATTATTTTTCTACATATTAATTGTTTCTATCTTCTTACAATATTATCTTTTCTCTAGAGTCAGTTAGTTATATAGTATAATCTGTGGGGCTATCAGATAATTATATATTTTGATTTCTTACTTATAAGGTTTTGTTGCTTTCACACCTACAATAGTATAGGACGTCGAGGTAAACAGTGATTTTGTTGGCTTAGTCTATCATAGTTTCTACGCTGTCTATTGGAATAGAATAGAATAGAATTTGACATATATACCCACTTAGTGCTTCGAAAAATAAGACAATTTGTAAAACTTGGATACTCTATTAATAACTATACTTTAAAATTCATGATGTCCAAAGCACAAAAGTTTATCATTCATCTTTGCGGTTTGACTTTTTACAGTAAGGAACTATGCGATAAAAGTTATATTGCTAGAAATATGTATATTTAGACCGATTCTGATACTGTTACTCAAGCTTCCTATTTGCGAGGAAGGAAGTTTTTTGATTGGTCAACCGTTTTTTAAAAATAGATATACACTCACCCATACATGTGTCCTTTGGAAATTCAAGCCATATAGAAACGTCTCATTCTGTAGAAGCGGAAGTCACATCTTAACCAATTGTTTTAGCTTATCATTTAGACGATATCTGGTTGGCTGTTTAAGCTTCGTAAGTATTGGCGGATTTGAAGCTGACTAGGACGAGACAGTTTAAATCTCTATGGTTTTCAGTGATCCTCCGGTTAAAATCATTTGTTATGGTCCACTTTCACTACCTGTCTCTTCAAAATATGATCAGTTCAACTGAGTTTTCATCTGTATTTTATTACTGTTATCATTACAATCCGCCTCATTATTTCAAAAAAGAATATTTGACCTTCTACCAATTCAGTTCTTCGCACCTTTTTTTCTACTTTCCATATCTACTTGATATATCACTATTAGTATCACCTTCTTCATGATTATTTCACAACTTTTGGTAATAGATATTAGTTCCATCACTTCATCCCTTCTGTTGTGAATAATTTACACGTTTCTTCCGGTTCATTACGTCTTGAATTTTCTTTTCCATTCTCTTCTTGTGTAAACTTAATTTCTTAAATTTCAAGAAGTAATTACGATTATTTATAACCATAGAATAAATTAGTTAACGATTCATTCTCACAAGACTATATCTGTTAAACATCTTGTGCAATAATTTATTGCTTATGTAGAAGATCGTAAACGCATGAAATAAAATAAATTCTCCATATCCCATAGTGTTCACTGTTCCTATCAAGTTCCGTTATTCAAAATTTAAGTGCTCGATGCAAAACCTACAGGTCGTGGGTTCTATCCCCGGTTGGATCGTATATGCACACTGCCGAGGAGTCCCTGCTTTAGGACGAAACAGTTATCCAGTATTTCCTGATTTACTTAGTTATCTAGCTAATATCAATCCGTAATGCAAACTATAAAGTTTGTTAGTTGGCATGGTTCTGTAAAACTTTCTCTCTTAATACGTTACCTTAGTAGTTGTGAGTGGTTTGTGTTAACAATTGTTCTTCTTACTGCTTATCTTCAAAAGTACGACTTCCATAAGTTTTGTTGTGATGATTAATAATGAAGTAAAACACTCACATTTGTTGTTATTTCAGGCTTTCCTTCTGTAATTATCGGCACGCCAATAAAGATAAATGTTAACCATGTTCTCATTAACACTTTATTTATTTATTTTACGGAATTTTTGTCGTTATCTGTTGTAGATCCTTCGCAAAGAAAATTTCGACCTTCGACTGACACCGTATAAAGTTTTGGCTACAAGTAACCGTCTCGGTAAATTACTTATGTATTAATCTGACTTTTATTTACATCGTTTTTATCAACCATTTCTATTCAAAAATATCATTGTAACGTTTTAAGTATTCTACATTTTACACTTTAGTGTACCAAGGATTTTTAATAAAAAATTGAAGATAAAAAGTAAGAAAGTAAAGCCTTTACACTTTTGCTTGCATACATCTGCGTCTCGTTCTACTGGAAGATATACAAGGAGAACTATGTGACACTTCTATCTGATAAAATAACACTTGCCATTAGTTCTTCAGATTTCAAATGTCTGTTCACAACCATATTCTTAAAGATACTAATAATGGCACCGTATACCTCATTAACCGCCTTCAGCGCCCTCTGCCGCAAAGTAAACTCTTTTCTTGAAACCCCGGTAAAGAATAATGGAGCATGATAAAGAATAATAGAGAAATATAAAAGAATTTAAAAATCGTAAAAAATCCTAAAAGTAAATACTGAGTAACCCCAAAAGCGTGTAACACTCTTTGTTATAATGAATCAGACGAGAAATTTTCTTTGGTATTGATAAAACATGAAAAAATCACTTTTCATTTAGTACTCTTATGCTTCTTTTCTTATAGGTTTAGTTCAATTTGTTGAGTCTATTTCATTGGCTGATATTCTTCATCGCTCCACATTACTAGCTTATTTACAATTAAAAGCTCCGAGTCCAAATAGTCCTATGGGTGTTCAAAAAGACGTAATGGAAACATATATTCGCTCCTGTGGTATGTTTTTTTTGTTATAAAGACAAACCATCTTATGTGAATAAAATAACTTTGTAGACAAAAAAACGTTTTATTTAATAATAAAAGATGGTATTCTGTGTAAATAGTAATTGTCATAGGTCGACTATGGATAGCTAACAGTGTTTTGGTAGCTCAATGACGCAATTTCCTCTAATGATTTTAGTATTTAGGTACTAATATACAAAACGGTTAGAGTAATGAAGTAGCAAATGATAACAGGGTGAAAATATTTTACTAAATTAAGAGAACCTATTTGGTGAAGTTGATGCTATGGAGGAGATTCAAAGTATTCCTCGGAAAAGTTCATTGGACCTCAGAAAACGCTGGGAATCCTTTTTTCCATCGGCGTTTGTTATAAACGCAGAGGATGCTTGTTATAACTCTAGGGGTTCTGGTTATAACAGTCCTTCCACTTTTATACGTACGTGGGACGCTAATTTACCTTAGACGAATATCTACACTAGATTCCCACCCAGTGTCTATTCTACAGGACTTCAACACAACTCGGATCAAGAACACGAGATTAGCCTGACTACAACGTCAATATATTTCCACAACAAAATGCGAAACAGTCAATCAATAAGTGTCCATCAACAAGGAACAGTTAATACATAATAAGGATAGGGGAATATATATAACACATAACACCTGTCATCCTATCTAATGTTTGACTCATCAAGACAACCAATCATTATCATCCTCGCCCACACATCAGCGTTCAATAGAATCATCTCAGATACATTTAGAAAGTACAGAGCCACGTTTTTGACTGGATAGTTACCTGTGCTTCCACTACATTTAGTATGGTTCCAGAATCTTCCTGAAGCCCAAAGCAATCTGAAATAACATAAATACCCTCAATTTTCTGTACTAAAACCAAACTTGGAGTAAAACGTTCCTTTTACACATTGTGCCTTTTCTTTTGTATTCACGTTTCCGTGTAAATTTAACCTGGGATTACTAAAAGCGATCAGGAAATCGATTCCAGCGTTCAGTTATACAACTTATCAAATACGACAAATGTAAACACAGCGAATGAGACAGGACGATACAAATAAAACAATATTTAAGAATAAACAAGTTCAAGTATAGGAAGAGTTAAGGTTTATATTTCTTCAATGCCCGAGTTTATCTACTATGTCAACTCAATTACACTGTTTTTTCTAGCTGAATTCACAATCTCAATCCTCAGTACTTTTGTCGTGTTTGGTTGAGTCATACTTTATGCTCTATGTTTAAGCTGCTTTTATTAGAAAAGATCACTAGTAAGCTAGTGTTTTCGTACATTCATTTTTTGTAATCTTCGGTTTTATCACTTTCGAAGTCAGTTATAAGCAGCCCAGAAACTAGCACATATATACACAGTTCTAAGTTATCACGCTATACTTACGTAATGTAATGAAACAATCTAGATGAATACCAAGTAGTTAGATGTAGTAGTAGTAGTAGGGTGAGTGATTGTCGAAGGACATCAAACGAAGAATCTTATCATTATTTATCACACAACTCAACCAATTGTTCATTTTCGTAAATATTTTCAGTCATTATGTGGTATTTCTTCCTCGAATGGTGTATGACATGAATACCTTATACTATCTTCAAACACTTTATTAAAGAAACCACATATATTTTTTTCGCTTTTCTTACAGCTGGTTATTGTGTCATCACTTATCTTCTTGGAGTAGGTGATCGTCATATGGAGAACTTACTGCTCACTGCTGATGGTCATTTATTTCATATTGATTTTAGTTTTATTCTTGGTGCTGATCCTAAACCGATGGCACCTGAAGTAAGATTAACTCGTGCAATGATTGATGGTATGGGTGGTCCAAATTCAAATCAATTTAATGAATTTTGGAAAATCACTTTTACAGCTTTTCTTATTTTAAGACGGTGAGTGATAAATGATTTTGATAAGTAGTTAAAATTTGGTACAGTCTAAAGATCTATTAATAGATTTGATCATGTTTCTATGTACTAATATATTATTGTTTTTAGCTTGAATATAAACGTTGTAATTATTTAAGTCAACGTTTGTTTTGTTTAAATGTTTTAAATAAAATATGCTCAGGAACATTTTGTGTAGTTTATCGTTATATTACGAATCATTTCTAAACAGTTGTAGTATTTATTTCCATGAGTTTGATCTGCATTCAACTCTTTCATCCAACTGTTTATCGACTTCTCGTCTTCGTCAGGTATTAGGATAATTTTTAGCATCTCAATATCTTAAACAGTTGATGCTAATAGTCTAGAAAAAATGCTAATGTTGGACTACTCATTCCGAAACTCATAGTTTTTCGTTTTCACTCGCTTCATGATATAACGCTACCCTTCCCATCCACATCAATGGCCATTCTTTGTATGATTTCGTATGTTTCACTTATTAGTTGTAAGGTTTCTTATAGTTTTTGCGTAAAGATTAATTTTAATTAGTTGTTCATCAGTTATCTATACAGTAATAATACTTCTATCAATTGTAGTTAACAGTTTTTTTTCATTTCTTCTTACTCATATACAGGCACGCGAATTTATTTTTGACTCTATTTTCCTTGATGTCAAACACAGGAATACAGAGTTTCAATGGTCAACAAAATAATGCATCTGAATTTTTAAAAGAACATTTCTGTGTACATCAGTCAGAAGAGAAAGCTGTTAGTCGACTGGCTAATCGTATGACTGAATCCATCAAGGCTATTGTACCT
The DNA here is from genome assembly GCA_944470415.2 of Schistosoma rodhaini. Taxonomy (NCBI): domain Eukaryota; kingdom Metazoa; phylum Platyhelminthes; class Trematoda; order Strigeidida; family Schistosomatidae; genus Schistosoma; species Schistosoma rodhaini. Next base: position 35,479,632 of record OX104037.1, read on the forward strand.
GATATTATGGAACGAATACACACTATTGTACAAGTAAATAACTTCAATTTTGTTGAAAATAGTCAGTTTCACTTTTTTTTTCTTAAAATGAAACATAATGTCTACGAGATTAAAGAACTTGTCACATTCGTATATAGACAAAATTTTCCTTGGAAACACTTATCTCTTAATAGATGATAGATTGGTATGCAGTTTGGTTGCTGTATTTGAAAAGGATATTTCTTTGATAGTATTCGTAGATTATTTTCTTTTATGTTCTTCTCATTAGTCATGTTTCAATTGCTTTGATAGTCTAATTCTAATGAGATTCATAGTCTTAGTCTCATATACTTGCTGCAATTCAAACAATTTCATGGGTAAATGTGCTGTTGCACGTATTTATTAAGGTTTTGTTTACTCATTTTTTAGTCAGACATCAACGTCAGGTCTGATACAAATGTATATCGGGCCAAGTTACCATACCTCATACAGATGCCTTAGAAATATTGCACGCATCTGCTGGGATCACCGGGTAAGTAATAGTGAGGTTAGACGCAGGGTATTAGGGAACGATGGTAAATCAGTTGATGAGGTGATGAATCTTCATCGACTGAGATGGTTGGGCCATGTGTTACGTATGCCTGAACACCGATTACCACGACGCGCTATGATGACTAGTGTAGGGGATTGTTGGAAGAGAGTTAGGGGCGGCCAAACCAAAACATGGCATCAGTGTTTAAAGTCACTAACTTCTAGTCTGAGCCATGTTGGCAGATGCAGCCTACCTGGTTGGGGTCCGCGTGATTATCGTAACCAATGGTTGGAGACTCTGTGTGACATGGCTCAGAATCGATCACAATGGCGTAGGTGTATACACTCTTTATCTTCCTTTAAACCTTGAGACTAAAATTGCTTCATATCTCTCCTCCTTCCTGTACTATATCCTTATATACAACCTATAATTTATATACTACTACCACCGCTAAATTAATTACTTCTATGAATCCGGTGTTCATCTTGTTGTGCTAACGAGGTATGGCAACTTGGACCGATGCATAAATGTGCCTGGTCCTACGTTGTAGCTGACTGACTGACTGACTGACTGACCATACCTCATATCAGCATAAGGGGAGAGAAACTTGAGATGAGAAGCAAAGGAAAGCAAATCGTATCAAAACAATAGAAATCTGAACATAATAAATTTTATTTATAAGCAGCAAACGGGATAGGAGAATGTCAAGTTAAGAATGATAGTAAACAAAAGAAAATAGAGAATACATTTATTGTAATCACGCTGCTGCAACGGGTTTTAAATCTTGTCGCCCAACCATTGATTAAGATTATTGTGCGGATTAAAAACAAAATATCTGAACCTATCGATATGGCTTCTTAAGTCGATGTGACGTAGGTCCTCAGCTTATTTCCAAACTAATTCTATGTCAACGGGGATCAAGCATTATAGTATGCTGTAGTTAGGCATACCTAACACGCATCAGTTAGTTTTGTATGCTTCCATCATAGCTCTCATCCGTATCAGTAATAACTAGTAAAAGAAGAACCTAGTATCCTTCCATATGACCCATGCCTTCTGGTCAAATACTACAGCACATTACAATGAAAGCTGTAGTATTTGAGATTGATCAGTAAATTTTCATGATTCCAATAGTAATTGAGAGAATCATTAGCTGTAAGTAAACTTTTGTTAAATATTTAAAGCGTATTACTATTTTTACTATTTGTCGAAGCAACTTATGTAGCTGGGCATAGCGTCATGCGTTGCAATTTATTGATTCTTGCGGGTTCAGTATATGTAATGCTCTATGCTGGTAAGCTGCTGCTTTGTATCCTGTCATGATCTCAAATTTCTTTCGACTTCAGTCATTACATCACTTTGTAATTGTATTATATATAGGTATTTTTGAAAAACAGCGCTATTTAAATGGATAGAGCAACTCAGTAGTGTGTTCATTATGTAGGTAAAAAACTTTTACCGAGTATAATGTTTGTTTTTTCTTCAAATCATTCATTATTTAACTTTAATTTATCTTTTTTTCTTTCACTTAGTACATGAGGAACTAATCAAATCTTTCAATCATCTAATTGTGATAAGACATTCAGTGACCTTTTTTTGTCAAACTTATATTTTCATAACAAAAAAATATCATGAATTATCATCAGAAAACTTTTGTTTACAAAATGGTTCAACCAATATGCTAAACATTACAGTATTTCTTATCATTATGTAATAATTTTATTGTAACAATCTATGTACATGAATGATAATAATAATAATAATTTTGATGATTGTCTTATATAAATTACTCTTCTTTAATGTATGAATCAGCAGTTAGAGATAAATCCAACATTCCAATTCCAGTTCGTTTAAGAGCTAATGTAGTTGGCTGTCGATTAAAGAAAAGAAATACATAACCAATGTGTAACAACTGATAAAGAATTTTTTTATGGCAATATTCCTCGATTATTCTATTCATAGGTGTGTTGAGATTTTTTTTAAAATATGTCGAGCACTTAGGTTTACATATATCAGTCAGATAAAACTGTAATTAGTTGTTTTATTGGAAGTACAAGTTTTATCATGGGATAATTGATATTTGCTTGCTTAGATTTAATGCAAAGAATTTTGAGAATGTTAAGGACATTCTTATGATTTAAACCTATAGCGGGATCAGAGGTTTGGTTATGTTCACTTAAACTCTTTATCACAAGTTAGTCATGTGAAACGTTGAACCTGAACCTTACCTGTTTCGTTTCAATTTGTTATACCACGTTAACACGGCATGATGAAATTAACAAGATAAATCCCAGAATAATAGAAATAGTATGATTAGCAATAGAAAAGATTAGAAATAGGCGCTCTTACTTGAAACAAGTGAGTTTGTGGAATAAAAAGGTATAAGATAGTTCTTAAGATAAGGATCTTAGGAAAGACAGAATAAATGCATCTGTGCCATTACGACAGATTCCGAGCCATTTCACTCAACATCGCCAACCATTGTTTACGACAATCGTACCGACCCAGATCAGGTAGGATACATTGACACGGTATTGTTTATTAAATAAATATGATTTTATACGATTCATATTTTTTGCTAGTTGTTGAGTCGGCTTCCGGAGAACTTCAACGGAGCCTCCAGAGGCCCAAAAGGAGCCGAAGAGCTCTAGCCAATCAGAATATGATGGAACATTCTAGAATTCCAACGTGGCGTGCTACTATTGGTCGGTAGCATATGTCGTTAACGGATTGGCTGAAATATGATGTCGATTTAACAGACGCTAACATCTATAAATACCCATGATTTTCTGAAGAACGAACCTTGGAGTAATGTATTTTTCTCTCATACTTGCGTCTTCTCTCTGGTGTTCAAGACGCTGAGTAGTTCTAGCCTGTGGGTTACCAGAATAGCTTAGGAAAACGAATATAGCGTTCAATCGACAAGACTTATCACTAGTCAATAAAACTCAACAAATAATCCTTCACCAAAAACCATTTATAACGTTTGCATCGAACTATATATTTGGTCACCACAACAGAAGTTAATCTAATAAAATGGATAGTTTGAAATATATTTCTCTCAGGTATGCCACGATAATACAATGAGTCACGTTATACCAGATCCAGGACTCACGACTCTGAATAGAGAACCAGATTAACTCTAGGTTATCCTGTATTTAACACAGTTACAAGCAGTCACACTCAATGAGCGGGGATTAGAAATCAATGGGAGGGAAGGAAATCACTTATTTAATAGTCAGTATGCCAAGTGCCTGTTTGTCCACGCCCGATGATCAATCGTATCAAAATTCAATGCATTTAGATAATCATGAAATGTCATGCAGTTCTTTATTTCCCAAGATGTGATGCATTATTCTAAAAAGATCACCGTCTGTAGAAAACACTTGGTAAACGAAACTCGAAATACCAGTTCTGTCAGATCGAAGTTCGTTTTCTTGTCTGTCACTTGTTGAACTGATAAACTGACGGCTCTTAGAACATTTATATATGAAAAGGGGAATAATATAGAAATTAGCACAATACTGAATCCACTCAAGATATGAACTTGTGTGATTCTTAAAATCGCTAAAAATTCCCATTATATTAAAAGATAGTTCTTAAAATGTAAGTAAAGAGTAAGTGATTTTGAACCCATGTTAGTGACCAGCTCAATCTTCTAAATATTAGAACCATCAGTATTTATTTTTCAAGAAATGTAATGAGGTCTATGCTCACTTGTACAATGCAAACCAGGTCTTAAGGACCATGTTTACGATTGAAGACATCGTTTTTTTACCTAACCTTAAACCAGACCGCGTCCCATTTGAGTGCATGCATAACATAATTGTAGGCAACTTATTCGGTTCATATAGAAATTATAACTCGGTTAACTATCTTTTATCATTCAAATAACCTTTGTTATAAACCCACTGCATCACTGAGCGAAATAAAAAGTTCATTTTATAAACTACTACGTAACTTATATTCTACACTTGGAGTTTTCGGTAATCGTAGTAATGACAAACTAACCTATTTTACTATGCACTTGTAAGCAAGAGTGAAAATAAAACTTACTGCACTGTTTGTTATGTTTGCATTGTACATGCACTTTTCCTCTTTATGTTTCTCATATTCCAGTTGCCTTTTGGAGCAAGAAGGTTGAGGAGTTTCTGTCCCTGCGGATATGGAGTTAGGTTTTATTTGTTCTATTGATAAAAAAAATCGAGTAAACTTTTAGATTTGATAGGAAATACTATATATTTTCTGTAATCACCCTAGGTTAGTCGTCCATATTTAAATGTTTACTTGACCTTTGACGAATGATACAAACCAGTCCTTCTGTCTCTGTTTTCCTTCACTTTACTGAATCGACCAGTTTCTCCTAATACTCTTTCTCTTATAACATTGTAATTAGAAAGTTAGACTTTCGTATTCAAAAGTTGTGTATCTTTTGTTGCATATTTAACTATTTCAATGATTGTGCTGTCTTATATTCCTGTAAAACCGATGTCAGCGATCAATCAATATTCCTTCACTTCAACTTCGAAGTCTGGGATTTTTCGGGATAACGGTAAAGTATTGTATGATAAAATAATTCCAAGATATCCTGGAACGAAACTAGTTTTCTTTTACCGAATTATCTATTCACAAAGAATTAACAGTTAAATACATATCGTTAGTCCCAAAGTATGGTCTAGAAATACTGTATGACTGAAACTATAAAATCATCTAAAAAACTTAATTTTGCTTTTAAAGTGTTTTTAAGCTTTATTTAGAATAAGTAAAACTGATTAACAATGTTACCAGAGATATACTCGACTTTGAACTGTAAAATGTGTATGCTAGGAGTCTCACCTCACTGATTAAACTAAAGTTGATAATGTTGTATCCTAGTCCATACTCTAGTTTTTAATAGATGACTACTGAAAACAGTTTCACTCAAAATTCAATAACAAAGCATGCACCTAGAAAATACTCAAACGTACCGTGAAGTAGACCTAATTCAGAAAATTTGATTAAACATGCTAATTCACACCACCCGTCATTGATTAGTTGATAATCAACTGAAAATGATTTTTCTGATTCGTATAGTAATTGATCATTTTCATTCTTCCACTGGTTTTTCTGTTTTTTACGAATCTCATTGTTGACAGTGATATCTTTTGACCAAGTTATTTTCTTTTGTAATTGTGGAGTACATTCATTCATCTTTCTACATTGATTATTTTGAACTGATTTTAAAACTGTAAAATCTTTAGGTTTAATGAAGCTTTTTTCATTTACTCCCAAAATTTCAAGAGTTGAATTTCCAGTATTATCAAAATTCGATTCTATTTCTGTCATAACAGTAGTAGAATTTTCTTCTCGACGAGGAGTAAAATTCACAATATCTACCGTATACGGTTTAAGTGGAAAATTAGATTTTGATAGATCATTTGATGAAACTGTATTATGTTCGTTGAGATTTGCTTTCGGTGTAAATATCGTACAATCACATCTGCATTGCGGTGTTGAAATTTGATCGTCTTCGTGTTTAACTGATTCCTCATCTCTGATCTGATTCATGTTATAGTTATTATTTAGGCAGTCAGATTCGATCGGACAATCAGGTCTTGATTCAGTTTCCTGTTTGATATTCGAATACAATGATGAATTTTGACTTTGTATTGATTCTAAGTTTAATGAATTCCCATATAAGTATCCTAATTTCGAAGATCCATCACATATAGGTGGGCATGACTCACAAAGGAAATCGTTGTTTATAAATGATCTTTGTATGGAGAATAAATCAGGTGTATTATCTTTTAATAATAAATAAGGCATTGTTGGTGTTTCTTTTGTATAACTGCATCCATCTAATACAGGTGTAAGCGTGAACGTTGAACTCTGACTCAAATCTGTGTCCATTGTAATTTTATCCTCTGGATCCCACCTAAACCGTTTACGACTTATTTTTTGAATTGAAGGTTCATCATTATTAGATGATTCTGATATAGAATTAACTTTAACTTTCGTTGTCTGTTTGTATGTTGGAAGAATTGATCTTGAATCCTGATAAAATTTTACAATTTGTTTACGCATGAAAATGACAATGAAATGAGTAGTTTTTTAGTAAACAATTTTCTGGATATCATCAATATACATCCATCGAAATTTAAGACCACAGAACAACTTAATCCTAACATACAATCTTTAAGGTGAAATGTATTTCACACCATGCTAAACAGAAATGTTGGTAATGTTTATTTTGCCAATAACTAAAATTATTTAGGGAAAAATAGAATAGATCAGAGGGGGTTTTGTGGAGAATTTAGTAATTTCACAGTTGAAATCATGAGTCAATTTAAGCTAAACCACCATCGAAAACCTGGAAGCACTGGACGGCCGTTTCGTTCTATTTATTTCAACTGTGAAAAAAATAGAATAATTTGGTTGCAATGGTAACTTTGTATACTCTTTCTGTCAGATAGAATATTTTTTATGTCTGTTGTAAAGTACACTACGGTGATTGAAATGTTTCATTTTTCTCTTATATCTTGGGATTTCTTGAACCTACTAGATTTTATCAGTAAAATATAAGAATGGCTATTAAACAGTTTTCATTAGCATCTCCTATAAACTAGGTATCAGATTTTTTTCAGGATGTTACATATATTTTTATAACATGTACAAATCAACAAGAAATGTACAAGCTAAGTGTTTATTTGAAATTTGGTTATAAAATCGCGACAAATTTAAGTATCCATACTAGAAAATTCAATCTTAGTTATTAATACTGATACTTCCGACTCATGATGTCGTTGAATTAGTTCAAACTGATTCATCTTAAGCTTTTATATACCCTATGCTGCTTACTAAAATTCTGTGAAACAAAGTTTGGTTACTTTTGGAATTAGTCAATCTACGTATCTCAAACCATGCACATGGTTAATTATTCTCAAAGCATACAAATTTTTTGTATGTTCTTTAAACAATAAATCTGAAGGATAAACGCTTTCCAACTTAAGTTTTATATTACCATGAAATTTAATTAGATCTAGTTTCTTACCTAAATACTGTTGTACATCGATTCCTCTACATTTATACTACTTTTACCAAACTCATGCTAACCATAGCATAAAGATAATCTCTATCAGGCTGAGACTTACTAATGGTCTTACTCAGTTCGAAACTTCTGATTTCTACTGCACTAACTTTAAACGAATATTGAGTAAACATAAAGCAGATGGAATATGGTTATTAATGGAATCAAGAACACGCGTTTTGTCCTTTTTAGTACTCGTAGAATGGATGCATTTGCATTCCAGAGTTGATGTTCACTCCTCAACTCGAAGCTAGTACCGTTAGCTTTACACGCCACCGTGATATCCACTTAGCTACTGAGTTCAGATAAACTCTCACTTGTACAACGCGTAAGAGATCTTAGTTCCATTTAAATTCATCACTGAGTGAAACTCCACTTACCTTACATTTACTCCGCATATAATCAAGCATTGATGTTTGTATTAAGGGAGTTTTAGGTGACTGTTGTTCATTTGTACTATTTGTCGGCGTCCATCTGAATTTATATGGTGTTTTGTAATGTGTTTCTGTTTGATTTCGTAAACTTTGAATATTCATCGTACATTTCTTTAATTTCAAATTCTGCTTACTCGATTGTTTTGTTTTATTGACAATTGGAGTTAAAGGTAGTTTTAAATTCAAAAAAGTATCGTTATTATTATCATTCGATCTGTTTATGTTATTTATGAATGACGAAGTAGGTTCTGGCCATAAATGTAGTTTACCATTACCATTAGTGCTGTCAATAATTCTTGCTGGTGATTGACATTGTTGTGTGATCAATTCTGTGTAACCAATCGATATTTCTTTTTGAATGAAATCTTCAGTTGATATGTTTGGAGTTGAAGTTAGCCTATCATATTTATTTGTTAAGGAAATAAAGTGATATTTCGTATGAAGATCCACACCTCCTAATTAAAAATAAGAATCGATTACTCAGAATGCACTTAATTTGAGCTAAATAAAATATAATTGCAAAACTTAGGAACTATAATCAAGTCTGGCACCCTATCACTTTATTTTTGAAACGGTTTTTAGCCGCCTACGATAACTATTACAAGTAATTCATTTGTACAACATGGATCACTGGATTCTAAATAAATTCATTTTAATATAATTTTAATTTCAAAAGTTATAATCACCAATAGCTTACCATAATTTACGCTAATCAGGCTTATATTTAATGGATTCAACGTTTCATCATTCGGAAGTTCCATTTGTCTTGTAATAACGCTAGTTCCTTCGGAGTTATCATATCTACAATAAATCAGTAACAGTTATAAATATTAAAAGGAGAAAATAAATTTTAAAACTATTCATATAAAAGCAAAGATGGATAGTGGCTAGCAATGGAATCCAGTGTGTGTGGAACTGGACTGCAACAAACAAACCAGTTGCAGTCCTAACAAATCGATGGAAAGATTCAAACAAACAATACTGAATGAATTTATTCATATAAAAATTACTTATTTTTTGATTACGTAATGAATTACTAATTAATAAGGAATAGAAACAATTTATTTGTAGTTTGATGTTACAATACTATGAAAATGAAGTCGTCTGTAATTGATTTTGGTATTTAAGGGTTTTATTTAAGCTGACTAACCCCTAATCAAATGTCAATAATTGTTGATTCAATCAGATGATTTTAGGATATAATAGTTTAAACTGATTATTGGTCCTTTCTAAACTATGAAGCATCATATCTCCATCTATCTTTACATTAGTAAAGTCACATTTAATCATATATTGTTTATAATTATCCCGTCAAATAATTATAATCTCGTAATTCACACCTGAGTTTTTATCATATTTATGTTCTCTAAATTTTAGACTGAATTTCAACATGTTTTCTTCCTATCAAATTAACCAATTTGATATGTATATGGATGTATTAAGCTTATAAAGTGATTAGGACAAATAAGTTTTGGGTATTTTTGCCTATGTAATCATTTTATTGGACTGATAGAAAAGATATTTTAAATTTTGAGGATCTACAAGGGAAATTGTCAAGACAGTTGTACTGTATGGGGCAGAGACGTGGGAAACTACGAAAGCCATCATCCAGAAGATACAGGTGTTTATCAAAAGTAGTCTACGCAAGATACTTCGGATTCGTTGACCTGACACTATCAGCAACAAGCTACTGCGGGAGAGAACAAACGATATTAAATTGGAGGAAGAAATCAGGAAGAAGCGCTGGAAGTGGATAGGACACACGTTGGGAAAATCACCCAACTGCGTCACAAGGCAAGCCCTCGCATGGGATCCTGAAGGCCAAAGGAGAAGAGGAAGACCAAAGAACACATTTTGCCGAGAAATAGAGACAGATATGAAAAGAATGAAGAAAAATTAGGTAGAACTAGAAAGGAAGGCCCAGGACAAAGTGGGTTGGAGAATGCTGGTTGGCGGCCTATGCTCCATAGGGAGTAGCAGGCGTAAGTAAGTAGGTACAAGAGAACTGAATTCATTTCTTGTAAGTTGTTATTGTTTGGAGCTAGTTAACATTCTAATTGACTTAACATTCAATACATTGTGTTCAACTGGATGACATTGGATCAAATCCATGAGGAAGCATCATTTCCCTAAAGATTACAAGCAAAATTTTCTTCTGAGTGTCAAATGACATAAATGACATTGTTCACTGCTCAGTGATCAATCAATTGTAAATACCAGTTTCCCTCTTGTCATTTTTAATCATACTCCAGAATTTGACTAAATCAGAATTGTACTATGAACGACCTTAACATACGTATTAGTATTCTCTAGTTTTTAAACAAAAAAATTCACGAAATCCTATTTTATTGGCTTTTTAAAATGAAAAAATAGTAATAGAGAGATATGTTAAAAAAATAACTTACTCAAGTAACCATTTCTTAACTAGATATTTTTTTGCACTTCCCACTAATAAGACTGCACAATCTTTACAGTTATTCTTTTGGGTAATGGTAAACATCAGTTGAATGTTTGTTGAATCGTAACCAGACTTCTAAGGAACGTAAAACAAATTTCTGTAAGTCAGAAACAGTTCTATACAATGTCGCATTCTTTCAAATAGTAATGGTAAAATTTAGGCAAATTGTTAACATACTACAAGGGGATTTATATAACAATTGTTACTCTTTAAACTAAATCTGTCTGTCATTGATTTCAAAAAGAAACCATAAATAACTTGTTTGTCGCTAAACGAAAATTTGGTTCTTTTAGAAAACTTCTCATATGCATATGAATACCTTCCCACCAGAATCGAACTCATATTCTGTAAACATAGTTCTAGTGCTTTAATCTATATTCCTGAATACTCCGAAAAATAATTCGATGTCCTTTGATTTGATGCAATAATATGCTGTTGATATATTTCGTGTAGTAGGTTCATATTGTTAGGGATCACCTTATACTTCATTAGTCGAAGACTCCAACTGTTGTTTGTCGAATAATAAATAATTAAGACTTTCATAAAACTTCGGGAAAAACCCTTGATTCACTAGCATAAGAATATTACAAAAAGTGGTAACGAATCAGTTATCGTGTTGATCTTCGTAAAAATAAGATCAGCTCTGAATATTCCAACTTAGAGGCTGTAGTCTTCGATGTATCCTTATAAACATAATTTAGTATCTCTCAAAAGGGATTCCATGCACTCCTGCAGAATTTAGACTTCACAACTAGTTTCACCTTGTCCTCATGATTTACGAAAAGGATCTGTGTATTTATTTTGACAAGTATCCTAAACGTAACCTCTGGAATCAAGTCATTTTTGATAGACAGTATTAGTGTCTATGGTCAAATACAGATGAGTTTTAATATAAAGTAATGAGTTATTATTTGACTCAAACTACTAACTGTTTCTTCACACCAGTTAATTTATCATCTGATCATATCTATTGAGATGCTTAATTTTGACGTTTTAGATATGTCCACAAATTGCTATGCACATAACAAAAAATAATGTTTAAACATCAAAAATCGGAGCATGCCTAACGCTTCGCAAGGATTCTTCAACCTAATGTTCATGAATTAGTAATTCCAAATAATAAAATACCGAAACCCCATTTAAGTTTGAATATAGTCGTACCGAGAGAATTTATCGGACGATCGTATTGTGCTGATCTATTTTTTTAAAAATCCTTTCTAATTTTTTCACAATCGATCATCTACTTTATGGAAACTCACAAGTAAATTTCAAATTATATATTATACTTGGTTGACAACAATAAATCTGGTTGCATGATATCGAAATATTATTTTTCAATTCTGAAGAGAGTTTTATGTTATATTTTTAGTTCGTCCTGACTAACGAAACTATTATTAGGGAATAATAATGTTAAGTCTTAAAAATGTCATAAATAATGGTTCTTCTGTAACCTCGGTTACAGACTAACAATGTATCTACTGATTTAGACCAGATCTACAAAACTGTCAGCCGTTAGTTATCTTATCACTTCCCTGAATCAATGCATTGTTGTCACATCAACTTTGATGGGTACATATATACGCGAATTGCATAAAATGTTTATTCGTGTGATTCACACAAGCTCTCTCAACTTATACTTGGGTCAAATATATTTATAACCGTCGGAAACTTTTTCTCAGATAACTGATCTGGCAGGAGTCCTGAGTATATATATAGAAATTGTTTATTTCAATTTAAATAAAAATTCAAAGATAAATAGTTAACCAATTTTTACTAAACTTCATGGTATTTTGAAACTCGTAATACACATTTTAAATTGAGCCAAGACAAATAATGAACGAAATCCCTTTGGATCAGCTAGTGATACCAAAATTTTACCTTCATATTATTTAGCAGTTTTGTAAAACTTATCAAAACTGTAATTATTTACAAACAGATATATTACGTACTTGTTCTACTTTTAGTTCATATTTAGGAATGCTATCTAAATATTCAAGTAGTTTTCTCCCGTACGGTGGTCTTTCATTAAGAATCTACTCCAAGTTGAAAAAGTGAAACAAGAGGTTATTTAATTAAAATAATAACTAGTTAATAATGCGTAAAAGTTAAATAATTTCATAGTTCAAGCTTGATTAGACTGTTGCTGTTTCACTTAGAGGCTGAGCAAGGTTGCATATATCACACAGTCTGTTGTCGTGGGTATCTTCATCAACGTCCTTGTCCCGGTCACTGAATTCTGAGTTTATAGAAACAATTTTGTCTTCGTCATTACTTAACGTGGTATTCAAATCCACGTTTGTCCGTTAGTTTCTACTTGTCGTTTTTTGGATCAACGGTATTGTAACATTCATGGAAGTGGAAGCTTCCATCTGAAACTCAGTTGCTGTAGATAAGGTCAACGGCATTGGAGGCATCCTTCCATAACTGCTTGATGTGCGGAAACCTGGCTTGTGAGAACACTTTGTGGAGCGTGTTAAAAACATCTTAGGGATTCAGGTGCTTAGCATAAGATTGCTAAGCGATGTGTACAATATTGAATGCTGGTGTCCCCGAAATCAGAAGAGGTTACACTGTTTCAAATCCAGCATCCGTTAATCTGGACATCCAAGAATTATTGTCGTATCTCAGAGAATCGCACTTACGATTGTGATGAACATTCGCACGAACAACAGTCCAGTAACCTTCAATAAACTTACAAAAGATGAAGGCTGGACATTAAGTGTTCATTGAAGTCCTTCATTAATAAGATAATAACTCTAATGAAATCACCTCCTTCGTCTAATCGGCTGTGGAGATCCACTAGGTGTCCTATGGCCATTCCTCCAACATGCATATTTAATATACAGCTTTTGATCTCTATGGAAATGAGAATCTTGCACCGCCTAATGACAGTACATTTCCCTTTCATAGGTTCTAATGGCTCTCTTTAGAGCTTCAAGTGGTTGGAACAGTACCAGATACAATGTATTCAAAAATATATGATCTGTTTCCGTGACAACGTGAGAAACAACGGAGCCCGTACTTTGTATGCTACTATCGTCCATAATTTGAAGAATAGGTGTTCTATCGACAAGTAATTACATTTTATATCAATTTTAAGAAATAAATAACCAATTATAACTCAGTTAAAACAAGCCATTTAATTGGACGAAACGGAATGAAAAAAACTGAAATGTAGGATGTAAAAGAACTAATTTAAAAAATACAAAAACCTCCGTGACTTTAATGATATTACATACATGTTTTCATTGCTAAGCCAAAGTAGAACTTTCCTTTGATTGAGCACTATTTGCGCATTAAATTATCACCGCTTTAAAAGTGCCCACAAACAGCATATTTAAGGTCAAAGTTAAACAATGAAATCGCACTTACATTTTCTAATTTTCCAGATTCCGTCTGTTGAATGGCACTACAGGTTATTAGATTAGCTCCAATTAATTTTTCAATTTGCATTTCAGTTAGTAAAGATGAACCATATAAATTTATAAGAGGATAATTTAACCAACGTCGAAAATGAATAGATTTACGTAATTCTAATGCACTCAACATAGATGGATACTTCATTGCAACTGCAGGGATTGTTGAACAATCTGAATTTTGTTTATGGTTTTTAGAATACATAGTCAATGGACAATCATAAAGCCATAACAAACCAGTTAAACCTGGAAAAAAAAGTGAATAGTTGATGGTGGTTTAAAGTTTATGACTAAAGTAAGAATGATTGAAAGTAATTTGTTAGAGTTACCTAACCTATCATTTCATTAAAAGAAATTGTTTTATATGCTTTATCTCAGATCATTTTAATAATAATAAATATGTGTATGATTCAAATGTGTGGAAGTGATTAGACTGCTCATTATCATTTTTGACCGAAACATTAAATTATCTCTATTCATTTGATGAGTATCTGTAAAATCTAGATAAAATCAATAAAAGCTGTATTTCTAGAAAGTCCAAATTTAATTTCCTTGTTAATAGGTTCAACCACTATAGTAATTTTCCTTTTTATATATTATTGTATGTTTCACAATAAATGATAACTTTACAAATATTGAAAACACTGCTTTCGGCGTTATTTTATGGTATTTTGATTTCTTGACTCTGGATACCTGATGATAGAATAAGTTCGGAACAACTCAATCAGATTATAGGGACGTTCCTTTGTTTTACCACTGATATAAACATAATTTGAGAAGTAGTTTTAGTGCTATGTAATGATTTTTAAGTGCTTTTATTGACACATGCATTTTGAACAAGAAATAAGTTTCTTAGTCAATCAAACAAATATTATAAAAAACATGAAGCCAAGTATATTAATTGATTCTGGTGAACTCCGTGAAGACTGTCACAAAATCATTCAATCACGATGATCGGTCAAGGTGGACAAGACATTAACCTGGGTATATAGTTCAGTTGGCGTTGAACGGAAGTGATTTTCATAATTCAAAAGTAAGTATAATTTAGTTTCTTAGAACACAGCTGTTAACAGTCATTAGAACTTAAAGTAAAGCTCGATAGTCAAAAATCAACTGGACGAGATACGTTAGATATGCGATTGAGAGGCGAATAATAGGAATTTGAGCAAATGCAAGCTTCCATAATAAGATGATGAAGAACCTTCTAAACCCTACGCATTCAATCAGTGAACTCAATGCAACTGATTCAGTAAAAGAGCACACAACATAACATCTTGGATTCTAAGCAGATAAAGAAACCAATAGCAAACACACAAACAGTCACAAATCATATTGACTTAACGATGTTCCGTTAATGAATTGACTATTTTCATATATCTCGGGCTCATCATTTTAAGGCCCATTTAACTTCAGTATGATGTGACGACCAAGAAGTTAATGAAATGTATTTATCACAATTATCTCCGTTTACATTCCTTCGACTTAACATGCCTAAAACAACGGTACATCAAAAGTCGAGTAAAAGAGTGGTTTTGGATATGTATATATTTTAGTTGTCCATTAATGTAGACAGAAGATAAATGATGTGACTCAGAGATGGTAAACAGGTCTATTCAGTAATTAATGAGTGACTCAGAATTAACTAGAGAACATCAATTGAAGTATAAATAACAGACACATAAGAGTCAAGCACACATGAAAGCGTACACGACATAGTCAACTTGGTCATAATTGACAAAGTACATAGGATGGTTACAAAATAATTGAGCAGGTCAAGACGTCACAGTTAATAACCAGACAAAAAAGGACTAACTAGGGATGTGACAAAAGATGCTTTATGTGACTCTGAACCTACTCATTGATTTTAGTCATTTTTAGAAGTTTAAGCAGACAGGTTGAGTTTACTGCGGTCGAACATATATAAAGTGGTTGTTTGGTTGAAGACTGATTACATTCAGATTTATGTATTCAATCATATACAGGTTTTGTAAATGAGACAACCTGTTATCTCGTCGTAGATAAAATTTTGTGCGATCTATTTTACAGATTATCCTTCTTTATATTATTAAGAAGTATAGGATCCCAGACTGTGATAAATTATAGTTTGTTTTAACCACCTAATCATAGAGTAAGGGTGATATACAGCCCCTAAACATATTTTTTAAGATTGGAACATACTATTTCAACTTGATACAAATTTGAAGTATGCATGTAAAAACTATTCCGTATCTACTGTGTAAACAGTCATCATAATAACACGAAATTGCAGACCTACAGCCAATGTTGTAAAGATATGCGATCACTTTGGATTCAATAAGTTGTATTTTGTACAGATATTGATGATTCAATTTACTTTAGAAAACATAAAAACAATTATCTACTATCAGAATGGGTTTTTGTGGATATTATAGTTATTTGAGTAGCTGAGATCATGAGCCAATCGAAGCTAGACCACCATGGAAAACCTGGAAGCACTAGAAAACTATTAAAATTACTATAACATGCACAAAAACCCCTTTTGATATTTATCAATATATGCTCACTAGTGACTGACTGACTTAAAGAGATATTTCCTGGATTTCTAGTGAAAAGCAGTGAGTTCAGGCGGGTCTGTTGTGAGATAATAACTCGCTGAAGACAATGGTGAATGTGCCGCTCAATTTCGTGGGTTAATTGAAGTTAGACAGTAACAGCGTTGGATGCCGGTTCAGTGGTCTAAAGGTTGAGCATTCGCTCGGGAGATTGATAGGTCCTGGGTTCAGATCTCCCGAGGCGGGATCGTCGATGCGCAGTGCTGAGTAGTTCCACAAAAGTCGAAATGGCCGTCCAGTGCTACCAGGCTTTCCCTAGTGGTCTAGCTTCAGTTGACTCATGATCTCAACCATTAAAATTATTTACTAGTAAATCAAAATTTATGATAACACAGGTAAAAAGTAAATTTTCTATGTTGATCATAGAGAAAAGCAAAAGTAGATAAGTAAATGAACGTACCATTCAAAATACGCAAAGCTGATTGTAATATTTTCTCACTTTCCTGTTTCAATGAATAATCGTTTATTGCAACTTGACCTAGCTGAGCTTGTAGTAGACAAACAACTTTTAAGGAAGCATTTTTAATTCTTGAATGAATTGGGAATCTACAATGAGTGGCCAGAAAATTGTTTTAAATATCTATAGAAAATTAAGGTTCCGAGTTGATGATTAAAATAATCCACAAGTTATTAATAGTAGTGAGCAATACATGTAGTGCATTAAGTGATTCAACTCAGGAACCAAGAATAAGTTGTATGTGCTAGAAACACTACTCATTTTAAAGGTAAATTAGAAAATGTGTGGACCTCATAAAGTCGAGAACCTAGATTAATAAGCCATATTTTTGAATTATAATTTACATAAAAGCGTTCAAAAATACATCAAAATAACTGTTCATCATTTCGTTTTGGTTTACAGCTGAAGTTTACTTTTTAATTGTCATTAAATATGACATTATGTTAAACAATCATTTTTTACATAAACACAAGAGTAGTTGGATGACTTTTTTTAATGCTGAAGTGCATTATATGTACTCAAGCTCATTACTTTGGGAGTTTCTTATTTACTAATTGCTTATAAAAAATATATGTAATAAGAACTTGATTGATATTATTAACCATTAAGAACGAAGTACTACCTCTCCTGTTTGAGTTCGCATCTAGATACCAGAAATATATATATATATATATATAATATGTTACGATAGAAAAACTAGTTACTAAAATATATGTCACTGATTTTAGCAGAAGTAACCGAATAGATAAATCCCCATATAAGTGAGTAGAAAACTCAAAACCAGTTGACCAGTGCTTTATCTTTTGCTTTCGGCTCTTAGTCAAGAAACTTGTATGCAGAAAAAGCAATAAGTATCTCACTTTGGATAATTCCTGTTACATGAGATGTAAATAAGACCTGATTACATGTTTCAAAAGGATCGGTTATTTCGCTTAATGAGCAGTGTTGGAAGCATTCGACTTCAAATGAAATGTCTAAGGTAAAGTACCATTATTTTGAGGTTAATCAATAACTCGAAGACCCAAACAGAAAGAGTGAGAAAATACTGTATCGTGGTTTAAAGAAATTTATTGTGAAAGATTTAATTAACAGAATACAACCAATACTTAAATCCCCATTTCCTAGGACTTAATCATGCTTGTTGTGTGAAGTCTATATTCAGTATAACAATAAAATATGACAGATAAATAAAAAAATTGTACTCTTACCTCAGACTTGATCGACCTTTGGCTCTACTTATTTTATTAAGCAATGATTTTTCACAATGTCTCAGTCGGATATCATTCATCTCTGAGCAATTGGCTATGAAATAAAGCTTAATAAAAAAAACATTTGTGAAATCGAAACCTACTAACACTATTTTTCTTATATTTGTTACTGTTTAAAATGTTTTATCAGACTGGGGTTTGTACTATAGGTGGAAATAAACAATAATACTTAAGGTTTTAATCTTGGAAGAGAAACGTTCATGTCACTTTCACCTTATTTCTTGAAATTCATTACCAATGTCTGAAGTCACGTGTGTACATGTTTTTCATCTCCTAATGTATCAAACTTAAATTCGTTCAATGGGGGTGATAGCATCGGGTGATTCGGACCTTCCGTAACCATAGAAGAACTGAATTTTATGTTTTAATTAATTGTTTAATAAGATTGTTTTACTTTAAAAATGTTAGTCATAATATACTAGCGAAATGAAAAAATATGAGATCCAACTCGGTGCTGGTAGTACTTCATCACCACCCCTGGCTGTAGCCATAGTAAATGCTAGTGAGGATATTAGAAACAGATCATTTTTCATAGAGAAAATTGTTGAAAATCCATGGAAAATCACTTGGCATCATTATTTTTCAGAAGTCAAGTATTAAAACATAGAACATAAACAATAATCCAACTGTCCTGTCTATCAAAACAAGGAATATATGGAGAAAAAGTTATCCGAAACATCTGCAAAAATACTGGAGTTCCCTAAAGTGTTTTAAAAATATAATTTGATATTATAAACAACTTAGTGACCTCTGGCATAACTAACTTAATGACCAACATTTTATCCTCAAAATGCGAAGCATCTAAATAATAATATTTAAGCAGTTCTGAAGTCCACCTATCTTAATGTAGCAATAAACTTAATCAAATACAAACTATTCTCTGAAAAATCAAAACCTTTCTGTTAATCCAGACAAATGCTTATCTTGGAATTCAAGTATTCAACGATAAGTTGCCGTTAGTTACGATTTTAATAACAAATCTGTCATGGTCTTTTTCCTTCAGTGAAGTTAAATATTAGTTTCAGTTTTAAAGAATATGGTTAACTCACTGTTAGATGAGTCGCGTTATTAGTTTAGTGGAAACAAACCAATGAATCATTGGTAAGAGTTAACTTAGAGCTTAAAATAGGGCACATCAAAACATTTTAATCCAATAATTTATTCTTGTAGAACCGAATTCGGTATCAATAACTTAACAGACTACTATTTTTTACTTCATTTCGATAATGTGACACATCCATAAAAAATAAAAATGCTGTAGAATATATTGACAGTTAAAATAAAATAATCAGTAGTATGAGGACCTTACTATTTTTTTCAAAATTTATGGTATCCTTTAGGATTGGTCTTAAATATTGATAAGTTATTCTATTTCAAAGCCATGTCAACCATTTTCAGAAGAAGTTCGCTCTTGTGGAGCGAAGTGACCATGTTTTCGACAGATCGTTTGCGTAGCAGTAGTTTGAATGATACTCTGCTGCTCTATTAATTTAGAAGTGCAATAAATAAGTCTTCAGTATGAAGTTATTTTTTTCGTAAGCAAATTAGTAATTGTTGGTATTTTGTGCTTATCATATGAGCATGTTTACAAGATGTAGTGGTTATACCATGACATTGACTTCTGAATTTCATTGGAAAGAAGAACAAGCAGAATCGATAAAGCGTCAATATATGTCATAGACCTTTAGACTATATTTAATTTAATGGTAAATAGATAAATATTTTATTTAGATATCAGCAATATAATAACTTTAAACAATAACAAGTGGGCAAGATATGAAAACAAAGATAGATTTACCAGATCTTCAACTGATTCTTCACCAGATAACTGAGATATTTTCATAAATGTATCTAACTGAAGATTATTTTTAAAAATTATTTCACTTAGATCTAAATTTATATTATAATATAGTAAAATGTAAATATTACCAGTAGGATTAATTTGACTAGTTTC
Organism: Schistosoma rodhaini; assembly: GCA_944470415.2. Classification (NCBI taxonomy): domain Eukaryota; kingdom Metazoa; phylum Platyhelminthes; class Trematoda; order Strigeidida; family Schistosomatidae; genus Schistosoma; species Schistosoma rodhaini. The sequence continues at coordinate 35,499,787 of OX104037.1, forward strand.
TGAATTATAGTTCACTAGTTTTAAGTTTTGTAAATTTTTAATTTCTTTAATACAAAGATCTAACAGAAATAATTTGATGGAATGAATTCTTTAATATACCTTGGACATAGTGATCAATATATGCTTTGTCACAGTTTTCCGGCAATCCTAAAACGTAAGAGATAACAAGAATGATACGATAAATTGATTATTCGGTTGAAAACAAACTGATCTAAAAATTGAAAATGAAGTTCCTCAATCACGCTTATCAAGTCCTTAGAACCATTGTACATTTTATGAGTATTTCTTTGGTACTTATTAGATCATACAATGATTTGTTAGTTCATAGAATTTAAGAATGATTACTCCAGAATTTATTTTCAAAAGTCCCGAAAAAATCCTAGATCAAATACACTATGAATGTAATCTTTTTTCTTGTACCGGAATATAAACCACTAGAATTCTTTGCTGTAGCACATAATAGCACAATCTTTAAATGGTGGCCTTAGAGAGAAAGAGGATAACCTTGGAATTGTTAATCATGAGAAGCAATATTCATTATTCAACTTTGTCATTTTTTATTTGTAAAAAGTATTTTCCAAATGCTAGGATTCGCTGTTTTGAGAATCTAGATAATATAATTCATAATCTCGATTATAGATTGTTTTTAACATTTGTTAATTTTCCATCATTTGATCTTTCTACCTTGTCGTTGATCTTTCATGTACATCTAAGTTATTCTGACGTTTTTTGTATTGATCTTATTACTTTTTTAAACTGAAATTCATATTAAGATTCATCATACAGCAAAAACTAATACAAAGTAAGTGTAATATAATTGAAGCTTATATGATTTAGTAAAATGGTTATCCATATTAACTAAGCAGAGCTATGAAAGTATAAAACCAATATGATCATCAGCTTACATACAAATTAACTTCAAAGTACATTGAAACTGAGCAGTAGTATTTTTCGTTTAACATTATTTGTTTGAGGTTAATTGTGAAAATATTATTTACAACCTCAGTTTTTTATTAGCCTTAATTTATCTATCTAATTTTTTCGATGTTCATTTTAACATCACCCCATTTATTTCGATCTACATATTTAGCAGGTTACCGATAACGGACACATGTTTATGGATTTGTGTCATATCCGTTTCGTAATTTTCAAATTGTGTACAGTATCAAGCATTTTCACCATTTTTTCTCTTTGGCTTAGTAGATGAATGCTGAAAGCAGGAGAACAATTTTCACTGACGAATTTATTTCAAGCTTTAGCTTTTACTTTATTTACTTTGTCGTCTGGCGAGTTGAGATGGGTTACAGTAGTGTGCTCATGAAAGACATATGTAAATAGCTTTACATAACTGAAATGTAATCCTTAGTGAAAATCATGCTCTTATGTATATTACCAACCAATCAAATGAACAGAGAAATGCTTACAAATCCTAAATGTTGCAATTTTATCGAACATTAAATAGGACAGTTTAGCTAACATGTGGTAATAAATGAAGCAAATTGAACAAAAATAGTATTTTAAAACGTGCAAATATTTCGTTGTGTCTGAATTTGCAATATATTGGTCCATGCTAATGAAAAAGCATGCATTTTCTTCCGATCGTCAATCCAGATTTTTAGCAAATAGCATCAAGACTTTTACTTTGTTGGTATTAGGAATTTGTAGAGATTGTAGTAATTTCGAAATTCAAAATGCGAGCCAACCTAAGCCATATCGTCATTAAAAACCTGGAAGCATTGAGTGGCCTTTTTGTCCTGGGTTCGATTCCTGCATGTCAGGAAGTAAATGAGCACTACTATTGGGTTCTATGCCAGGACAAAACGGCCACTCAGTGCTTCCAGGTTTTTAATGGCGATATAGCTTATGTTGGCTCGTGTTTTGAACTTCGAAAGTACTACAATCTCTACAAATTCCTAATACCAACAAAGTAAAATGCTTGTTGCTATTCGCTAAAAATCTGGACTGACGATCAGAAGGAAACGCATGCTTTTTATCAGTATAGTGTTCTGTGCCGGGACGGAACGGCAGTCCATTATATTTAAGTTTAAATCTCTTAAGGTATTCAATAAACTGGATGATTTAACTATGAACATTTTATTGTCATATGAGTTTGTATTAACGGCTAATGCTTCAAAGGAAAACACAACACCTTTCATATTCTCTTCCTTAACTTCGAATCTTCTCTACCACTTCATTATTCTTACTGGTTCACGTATGCAAACTGTTGTTTTCAGAGTTTGGTGTGGTATTATTGATGATTGCAACTGTGAAATATAACACAAATTTGCACTATGTATTTGTGGTGTTTATATGAACCAATGATTTCTTTGTACTTGATGACTACCTGATTTCGGATTCCAAATACAATAGTTTCGTTTGTGTTCATCTAGTACTTCTTGATTAAATTGCGTTATTTTTGGGATTCCTAGTTTATACTATAATTCAAATACTCCTAAATATCACAACATTACATACTCATAGATGAACATACCATAGAAATGAGGAAATCTGGTTATTCGGACGTAGAAAAACGTGTTTTTAATCCAATTCAAAGCGCTGTCAAAATCAAACACCGTCCTTAAAACAATTTCACACAGTAAAAGTTCTGTTAAATGTGATTCTAAACTATAAAGGAAAATAACAAAAAAGTTTCAGTGTGTTATAAAGAAGTTTGGTTTGTTTTGAAGTACAACATGAATAGTGGTCAATTACTCAGAAGATATTTACTGACTAATAATCTGATGCTCTCTAAGGTCTCCTTTCAAGATTAAATTTATGTAATTTTTAAAGTCATTCTAAATCTAATGATTATGAATCATAGCGAACAAGTTTGTAAGGAAAAGAGATAATCAAATAAATCATACTTACCAACTGTTAATCTCATCACATTCACTTAGCAGCTTTGTATAATGGGCCTAAAAATGTGGTTATTTAGACTGACTAACAACACAAACTTTGAGATTAGCTGTAGTCATAATAACTGCAACTCCTTCATTGTCAAACTGCAATAAGAAAACATCAAATGAAATTGTTGTTTATGTCAATAAACGTCATAAACTAGCTATACAGAAGTCTAACTTTGCACAAATTTCATAATGTATAAAGAACTATCTTAGTATTCCGGAAATTTGTAATCCAATTTTAGGAAACTTTTACTGGTGTGAATACGTCTTTTGTGATATTTGCTGATGGTTACCAGTGGAGTTTGAAAAACTCGCTTTGTTCTGTTTATGACTGGCTGTTTGAATAAACCTTTATTTCACCAATAATGTCTCCAAACAACTACATATATTCTGAATTATTATAGAGCTAATTACTAGATAGTCCAACAATAGTAAACAAGAATTGTACGAATAGTGATTTCTCAGTTTAGTTGACCCATTCAATGGAGCAAGATATATTGCCATTGAAGTTGTCTGCTTTTTGAGTAGGAAATTTTAAATGATAAATATAAGTCCTTACATGAAATATAACTATAAGTTACCGATATAATAAAATCCTAAAACTCAACTGCTATGTGAGACTATAATTCCATGCTAGTTTATTTAGTTGATATAACGCGCTGTGATGCAGCAATATTCGTTTTATGATTTCTTCGATTTTTATCATCACTCCATTACGTTGAGGTTTGTCACCAGACAACGTCTAGCGGTGTAAATGTCAATCAAAATTTACGAACTTCTCACCTAGGTCTTTTCCCAAGGAAGTATTCTTTCCTGAATAGATCAAAGAATGTATATGCTCTTTAGAGAAATTTTTTATTATAACTATAAACATTTCAATGTATTGTCTTCTTTGTCTCTTAAAAACATAAGAAATGGAAGATTTACAAACAAATAAATAATCAGTTACTTTCCTACCTGTGGACGTCCTGCCCTTCCAATCATCTGTGATAACTGTGTTGAACTATAGCCAATCAATTCACCGTCAACCACCTGTTCTGTGTTCTTTACAATAACCAAGTGGGCTGGTAAATTAACTCCCATTGCCAAAGTAGAAGTACAGGCTTTTTGAAAGATAACAGAAAATTAAACGGAATTATGAAAGCATTACTCAAGATCGAGATACAGCCTGATCTAAAGGCATCTTCAACAAGTTTTCGGTCTTCGACATCCATTCCAGCATGATGATATGCGATACCGTTTGATAAAAAATCTGAATATGTCATAAAATTTTAAACAGAAAACAAAGTAGAAGATAATAGTTACTTCCGAAATCAGTTAGTCGATAGAAAGTTGTATCATGCAATTAAATCCTTAAAGTTTAGCATAAAGTAGACCAGTACACATCAACACCAAAAGACATTTGCTATGAGTTTAAACTTCGTTAAATATTGTCAACCTTATTATTTATTTCATGCAGTTAGTCCCCTTTATGAATTTAAATAAAGACAGAACAAATATTGATTTAGAATAATATGAATTCATTATATTTCGTGGTTTCTCATCAGCTGCTTACAACCCCAATGCTAAAACTCTAATGCAGATTTGGTTGTAAGCAGCTGATGAGAAACCACGAAATATAATGAATTCATATTATTCTGCATCAATATTTGTTCTGTCTTTATTTATTTTTCATTATTGACATTGCTGGAAATTTCAGTTATAATCAGTAACATATATCTTTTAATATGAAACAACAGGACACCAAAGTAGTTGATAAATAATTCGTTTACTATATTGTTCAATAATAATAGTAAAAATAAATAACGATTTCGATCACTTTTGCTAAATTTACTTGTAAAAATACTTATATATAAACTGAATACTTCCCTAATAAAGCACTTTTTCTACGAAAAACAGATTTAATCTGGACAAAACGATATAAAAAATTTCTTTATTTATGAATCCTAGGACCTAATGAAATAACCTGCGTATACAGACGATTTTTTACCGCTGTTGCATATGATACACATTTACTCCAAGAAATTTTATATATAAGCCTTTGCCAGTTATTCCCTTTGATTTAGGCTATGGGGTGAAAAACAATCAAGCTGGAATCAATGATCACATGTATTGGTCCATTGAATGGAAATTATAGCGACATATTGGGGAAAAGTAAACTCATATTCATAAATCAATTAAATAGGAGGAACGCTAATGATATGACGGTGTGGCTCTTAACTATTGTTGTCATAACATATTTTCTGTCCATAAACCTTCCAAATGAAAGTAATGAGTGCACATATAGTGTAGGACGGTACAACATGCAGATCCGGAGATGTCTCTACTTTACCGAGTTATTTCAAATTTTAAAACATATCAGAAGACTAACGCTAGTAATTATATATGTAAAAATAGTCAACTCTAAGATAGTCACTGTTAATTAGTGAGTGAACAATCAAGCCATAAGTTATTATTCAATTCACGTCTCTTTGTTCAAATTGCTAACTATGGTGTCAGAGATCTCTATATAGAAAACCTATATAGAATGGTCAGTGTACGAACTTCCATGACTAAGTCCTTTTGGGTAGAAATAGAAATTTAATTCACTCTTCATTCTCAAGGATTAGACCGACATTTTCTAGTGACACAAAAGATGATGAACCAGTTCAACTATGACAGATATTCATCAGAAATGGTTATCCACCTAAATTCGTCGATTGAAACTTAACACCCAGACACTGTCCTGAAAAAGCACCAAGAGTTTAAAAGAAAAAAATTTTATGAGATACGGCTACCGAAATCTTGAATAAACGTATTACAAAATCCATGAATAAAACTTTCTATACGGTTAGGCCCCGCATTACCTTCCGAAGTTGACCGACCATTCACAGATGTGTTGAGGATAAACTTCCTCTTTGGGCCACATCAATGTGCATTGACCGTACAAAGCGATCACTTTCTAAAGACCTCTCAGGATATTGCCCTGGAGGCCTTTAAGAGGAGAATCCAAAAGAGTTTCCAGCTCAATATAGAAGCATCTTATCAACACTGGACACGTCACTCCGGATCACTGGGTGCTGATCAATCAATTGTGACTACATTTCAGTCCTACAGGATTTCGGTCGCGGCTCGAATAGCTCAGTGGCAACGTCTCTGACTGTGAAGCTGAGTAACACGTGAACAAATCCGTCAGGGAGCTTCGGTTCCCTCAAGATTACAGGTAGACCTTAATGACGAGTGCCAAGTAGCACGAAACCCGGGTCCAGGGTTTCCTGTTGACCACCCCCAACCATCATCTTTTCTCAACATACTGCACGCAGTGTCGAGTCACCTAGACTAGTGGCCACATTGCGACTCGATCGATAGCATTCGATCAGCACTAAGAAGGACTTGACACGCATGACATTGATCACCACCCAGTGATCAATCAATTGTGAATAAATTGACTTTAATTTTACTTCAAAATCAGCTTTCCACCAGCAGTAGTCATCACCACCTATTTATAACAATGTATGCAATCTCAATTTTTAATTCGTATAAAATGCCTGAGGTTAGCTTGAGTTATCACAAAAAGCATGTTTTTATCTGTGTGCAATCACAAGTTGTAATGTCACTCTGAGTTTGCTCATGTAAAATTTGGCCAAACTCTTTGATTCACAATAGAACTACAAGTTAACTTAAGTTTGCTACATTTTAACTCTTCAGTTTATAAATGAAATAAAACTGTCTACCCCATCTGCAAACTGTATCCATGTACATTGTGATAAAACAGCCACACAGTTTCATGAGTAGGATGGAACGTCCAAATACTTAGTAATCTGTCTTTTAAATTTCAATCGTGATCAATATCTTTATCTATGATGTATTCACTATGCTATGCACACGTTTATATATTAACCTGTCAATATCAGTTCCATGCTAATTTCATGAACTTTCATGACATTAATGAATCATAGTTCAGTGGTTAATGAGCTCAACATTTAAGCATTATGTCACCGCTTCAAACCCTATACTACTTACTTCGGTTTTAAAAATATTAAAAGCCTATGACTTAACCCATATAAGACAAGAATAACAGTCACAAGATAGTAAGATATTGTTAGCTATTATTTTTTACTCTTTACAAAACCTTTAGATAAAGAATCAATACTCAAACCACTTATTGATAAATCATAGGGTTGCTTGCTTTTAAATTATGCGAAATATATCGTATTTGCGCTGACACTTGGGGATTTCAGTTTAAAAAGCAAACAACTGTTGTATTTTGATTCGCAGGCATCTGTTTAAACTTCCTAACCTTTTAAATGAATATTTCTTGTATTCTGAGCATAACGTTTTCGCCTTATAGCAGCCTCAGAGTTGTCTGCAAGATGAATATGTTTCAAAATATATGTTGCGGTTCTAACAGCACCACTTCTAGTAGTACAAAACTTATTATAGTTAACATAAAATTTAGTACTCACAATCAGTACTGGCTTGTTGCTAGAATATGTACTTATAAGATGAGGAAGTCTGTAGTTTAAATTTACTTCAAATTGAAAAATAGACTGATTTTTCTGTTTTATATATCCATGTACTACTTTTCTGAGTGGTGACGTTCTGAACTCTTCTCCGAATCTATAAATTAATAAAAAATACTTCAAACTCACGAAAAGAAAGTAACAGACCCTTCTGTGACTGATAACCATTGAGCAATCTAGAGTGGTAATAAATATAATATGGAAGATCTATAATACATCTTGCACATTCGATAAAGAAGCAGAAGCACATATAAACCGAGGTCTGGCTAACATTTTGGTTCTCGTAATAAGCACTTCTAGCATTGATCCCCTGTCATGTTCTCCGATTAAATGTACCTAAGAGAACGTCTTGAGACACGAATCACTCACTTCATCAATAAAACATAGCTTCAGCTTGTTCCACATATTAGTTAAGTCTCTGAAAGTTTTAACTGTCGAATTTAGTTTTTCCTGAAGTATGTATTTTGTCTCAAAAGTAGTGTAAAGCACTACCGGTGTTGTTATGAGTAAAACTTGACTATCAAGGTTCTGAATATCTACAAACTCCGAATCTCCGGTCGATGTTAAACAGCTGATGGAAAACCTGGAAAATTTTCTGTTCCATTCACTGAAGGTTTGGGAACAAATCGATTTCGTTGGAGCAACTAATGATAGTTTGCTGTAACTATTTGACCTACTGTAAATTATAATGAAAGGGTCTTTCTGAGATGATGTTTCATATTCATTCAACTGCTTGACAATTGCCAGCTCAAAAATTACAGTTTTACCCGAACCAGTTGGAGCAGAAACAACCAGTGATTTATTAGTCTTAAAAATCTAACGGAAAATAATAAAAGTTTGTGAACCTCCCGACAGATACGATTCTGTATGTTATTAAAAGTGTTGAAATTAAAAACACTTGCAAAACGTTCTGGAAAAAATGAACTCATTGTGTTTAAAGCACTCCAACGATTTCTGATAATCTGCAATCTGTTCTAACTTGCTCCAGACAAACAAGGCAATGCTGATAAATGATAGATATTGCCAGAATATTGCATTAGAGTTAGTTAGGAATACAATTATTTGAGTTTCAAGAAACTTTCAATTCAAAGGAATTGTAAATGGAAATCACTGTTGTTTTGCGCGGTAACTGGTGGTGTCAATCGAGTTCGTTCCCTGTGAATCTTTCAACAACTTTTAGTTGTTTCCCATGACTAATATATATACGGCAATCTGTGGTAAGTTATCTGTTATCTTTGCTCTTCGTTTTTGTATTTTGTGAAAATTAGGATCTTCGGCGTAGTTCAAATGCAGTCAAATCAGCCAATTGACTTGTGGAGATAGACACGACAAACTTATTTTGTATGTATTTTTTTATATTATTAGCATTTGTTTTGTTAATTTTCATAGTTTGTTCATTTACCACAAATGATTGTCAATGTTGTTTAAGCGCGTGGCATTAAACTCTCTCTCCCTTCTTGAATCGCTCATGACACACTCTGTTAACCGCTCGTAAATACATTGTTATACACACGTCTCTCGTTCTCGATTGCCTGTGGTTATGATAACTGAAGTACAAAATATCTATATTTATAGACTGCAGTCATATTTCCATTATATCATACATCTGGTTATATCTCTGGGATTACAACAATCCTATTGAAATTATTATTTACCTATAATTGTAGACTATGGTAACAAATGGAACTCGAACACGCCGAAGCCTACCCACCTAAGTAACGTCACATAACTTTTCTTTGTGTTTATAAATTATAATTGATATATTATAACGTCAACTTTTGGACGTAATAAATTTATTGTCATTTTCGAGTCCATACAATTTTTGGTCCACCATAGAGTTCATTCATCTTGTGAGTTTGATAAACATTCATAGGTCTTCATATATTCGGAATTGAAAGTTTGTCTTCAGACAGTAAGGTTTCTGGAACTAGAAGCCAGCAGACAACTAGGGAGTATACTGGCCGTTCGGAATGAGTAAAAGAGAAAATCCAAATGCCGAAGGGCGAATAGAAAACGGTGGTCAGAGGAAGTCATTGAGAAACTTTAATAAAATTGCTAATAATACAAACAAAAGGAAGTGCATAGATTAAACAAACCAAAATCTATCAGAACAAGTTAGTTGTACATGATAACAACAGTAATTATAATCCTAATTTAGAAACTCAGAACTTGAGAAAGGACCAATAAAAACTCTTGAGTTTGTACATGCGTATCTTGGTTGCTGCTTGTTCGCAAGTTCATACAGAGAATATCATCTCCAGCAGTTGACTTTTGTTTTACGACAACTACAAAAACACAGCCTTACCGAAAACATTAGGAATTGTTTATTAGGAACCGATTCCATCGGTTTTCTTGAGTGTACAATTGATGCCCAAGCTATTCGCACTCCAGAAAACAAGATTTCCGCCACTCTAGACCACCGAGGACAGAGTAGTACCTTTCTGTCCACGGTGTCTACCGATTCAGTAGTCATTCGTCAGGCACTTAACAGATATTCCTCTTTGCAGTGCTAAATTCATCACTTTTAACAAAACCCTATGAATGCACTTTACACATTTGGGCAGTGTTACTTATTGAGCTATACCTGTATACCTTGACGTCCAGTCACCCATAAGTATCACTGTTGACGCGTCCAACACGATAATCCAGAATCTCTAACAAAAGTGAGTAAATAGCTTCTAACAATCTTTGGCATTCTTCTTGAGACGGCTGAAAGGAATTTAAGCGTGCTAAAGTACTTTCATCAGGGAACTTCTAGCTATTATTATTATGTATTGTACTGTATGACAATTTCAACACTATGTGAAGGGCTGAGAATTCACTCTGTTAATCAAGCCATAAACCTTTTACTCCTTCTCTTAACTCGTTCTCAGATAAGTGCTCTTCTCGAAAGTGCAGCGGTTGAACTACATCTCGCAGTTTACTTCTAATACATAACATGTATGTAGAGCGAACAATGTGTCTTGGACAACTGTGAAACTACGATTGAAACAAGCGAAAGCAGGTGGAACAACCTTACTATATGACGCATCAACAGGTGAGGGTAGTTCAATCGTGGTGAAATATTATTGACGCAATGTCTTCATTAAATTACGCAAATCCCATCCAGGTGTTCAGGCAACTATCAAACCCATACTACAACGTTTTTCTTGGGGGATGGTATGAATGAAGACGTCATGGTGTGTAGATGCTTATATGTCGACTGTCAGAAATCTAAGATGAATAGACGCAATAAACTTCTCCTGGGCATTTGTAAAAGTACTGATGCTCTTTTTGATTTTGATGATCTTGATTTCTATGTACATTACCAAAATTAAATACATGCTCTTATTTCTTAACTTGTGTTGACTGTTTCACACGATGACAAGAAATAGTGCCCACCAGGGACATTACTACTGAAACAGTGGCCTGCGTCCTTCTCGAACAATGGGTAACATTTTCCGTTGCTCTTTGATCATTGCAATGTGGTGCTCGATATTCGATACTATCCCTAAACTTCGTATATTGTTCGTCTTGATAACCGTTATTCGATAATGTCTTAACGGTGTATAAATCGGAAGGCGAATACGAAGGGTTGATTGCGTTTATTATTGAACCACACACAAATATCCAATATTACAGGCACGTTAAGCAAGCATGAAAGAGCAGTGCCGTAAAGCAGGTAACTTAGTGTGAGAACCGAATGAGTGAATAAGCATGTACAATACGGTGTTGCGCAGTGCAGAGCGGAGCAGTAAACAGGATTAAGATGTGCATATATATAAGTGAAAAAGCATGAATCATCGGATCAATTAAGCGATTAATAACAAGGCTAGCTGAATGAATATATGCGTAGGCAGTAAGCAATGCTCAAGCGTACATAATAAAAGTACAATGGTATAGATAGGTTGTTATCGTATGAATGACTGTCCATTAAATAAGTTAACAAAAGGGCTTAGCCAAATTTAATGTAAACAAACTCAATTGTATCTGAGTTGCCATAATAGCTCCCCCCAGCAAACACGGATACAAAACAGAGTCTGTGTTTGCGAATAAAAAATGTTAAACTTAACAGGACAGTAAACATCGATATTTATGAAATTACGATGTATGATAGAACTGTCGAGCAAGTTATTGCAAATACGTGTAAGCTTGAATTTTTTATATGTCCGTGAGGCCAGATAAAATAACATATCAAAATAATGTGTCAGTGTTTTTAGAGGTTTGTATACATTGACATCGGGATATGCAAAATATGTCGAATATAATAATAGATAACTTAAAGCTTTCGATATGCACATACAAAACGAAGAGGAAAGAAATTTACATCTGCAGATGGGAAAGAAATTATTAGTTCAGAATCGTCAATGTTTCGTTGAGGCCATCTTACTCTTCGACCATATCTTGTCGTTACTGGTTTCTCTTCGTTTTTCTTCGTTGATGTCGTTGATGATTGGAACTCACATTTCGCTGATTCGATAATTTTCGAATGATCTATATGTACTGGCTGATCGTCAGCTTCGATGAAAGCTGGTTTGACTCGGTCTACGCTAATTACATCCGTTTTTCCGGCTTTATCTACTGTAATAGTTTTATCATTTCTTCTAGTGACTTTAAGTGGACCATCGTAAGCCGGTTGTAAGAGATGATGCACATTATCCCTTCTGATAAACACATGAGTACTGTCGCTCAGTTGTTTTGGTTTGTAAACACGGTGTTGATGATGCCTCGGAATTGTTACTCTTAGATTACTCATGTGCTGCCTCAGACGTTGTACATAGTTGGCTAAATCAGTTGGAACACTTTTACTTGAGGTGAAAAACTCTCCTGGTAGACGTAAAGTGATTCAGTAAACCAACTCTGCTGGGCAATATCCTATATCTTGTTTAATTGTTGATCTTCAACTTAACATGACTAATGCGATCTTGCTGGTCAAATCATTATTGCTAATAACAGATGTAAGAGAGGCTTTGAGTTGCCGATGTAATCTTTCTACCATACCATTCGCCATCGGATGGTAGGATGTTGTCCGAATATGTTTGATACCTAGAAGTTCAGTGAGTTGTTGAAAGAGGTGGCTCTCAAATTGGGCTCCTCTATCGGTTGTAATATTTGCAAGCACACCATACTGACAGATCCAATGACCCACTAAGGTTTTGACTATAGTTTCTGCCGAAATGTCATTCATAGGTACTGCTACAGGCCATCGCGTAAATCTATCAATGCAGGTAAAAATATAACTAAAGCCATTTGAAATCGGCAGTGGTCCTACAATGTCAATATGTATATGCTCAAATCTGCTATCAGGATGACGAAAAGGACCTATTGCGGAACTGGTGTGACGATGTACTTTAACTTTTTGGCATTTTATGCAAGTTTGCGTCCAATTACGAACATCCCGGTTCATATTTGGCCATACAAATCGTTCGCTGATTAATTTGATCGTGGCCTTTATCCCAGGATGTGATATATTATGCATAGTGTCGAAAACCTTTCGTCTTAGAGGCTTCGGTATAAATGGTCTTGGTCGGCCCGTAGAAATATCGCACATATTACTCACTTTTTCTATCGAAGTTTATTTTCGTACCAGAGAGATTGTATTGTTAGACTTCAGTCTGTTTAACTCGACATCTATGTTTTGTATTGCTGCTAATTCGAAGTAATCGATCTCAGATTGGGCGGGAGCGTTTATCGTCGTTTTTGATAGTGTGTCAGCTACTTCGTTTTCTTGGCCTTTAATGTATCGTATATCGGAAGTGAACTGGGGAATAAACTCTAGCTATCTGATCTCCCTCGGAGAGTAATTATCTTGCTTTGCGCTTAGTGCGTTTGTGAGTGGTTTATGGTCCGTGTAAACAGTAAAATTTATGCCTTCTACCATATGTCGAAAATGTTTTATTGCCAAGTAAATTGCTAGTAATTCTCTTTCGAATGTACTATATCTCGTTTGCGTAGGATTCAGTCTCTTTGAGAAGAATGAAAAGGGCTCCCATGTGCCATTTGCTGCCGCATTTGATGAATCTGTCATGATAGCTAATGGTGTTTCGCTCTTTCTTCTAGCTAGTGTCGTCTTTCTGTTGAGTGCTTTCTTGGCGTCCTCGAAGGCCTGTATTGCATCTGCTGATGATTGGAATGCCCGGGAGTGTCCTCGTAACTCATCGGTCAGTGGTTGGAGTATTGCCGCACAATTCGGAATAAAACGTCTGCTATAATTTATTAGTCCCAGAAATCGTCGTAATTTCTTCCGTGTATCGGGCAACGGATAGTCTCTGATGGTATCGATTTCTGTAGAGATCGGTGTAATACCTTGAGAAGTTACCATGTGTCCAAGGAACTGTAAGGATCCTTTTCCAAACTCACACTTCTCAATGTTTATGGAAATGCCATGATCTCTTAGTCGGGCGAATAATTGCCGTAGTTGCTGTATGTGCTCGTCCATAGTGGAGCTGGCTACTAGTAAATCGTCTATGTATGCGTATACTCAAGGTATGCCTCTGATGACCTGGTCAATAAACCGTTGAAATGTTTGTGCTGCATTAGTCAGTCCGAAAGGCATGCGTAAGAATTCATATAGCCCAAAAGGAGTTGTTTCTGCTGTTTTTGGTATGTCTTGTGGAGCGACCGGGATGTGATAATACGCTCTAACTAAGTCAATCTTCGAGAATACTTTAGCACCTTCTATACTGTAGGTAAAATGGATGTGTGGTATAGGGTATCTATCGGTCATTGTTTGCTTATTAAGTGCTCGATAGTCTCCACATGGTCTTAATTCTCCGTTCTTTTTCGGAGCCATGTGTAATGGGGATGCCCACGGGCTGTTTGAAGGCCTTACTATGCCTAGCCTCATTAACTTGTCGAATTCCTGCTTTGCGATTGCCAGTCTTTTTGTGTCTAATCTGTAGCATTTTCGCATGTCAGGCTAACCAGTTATGTAGTGCGTGCTTCAATAATAGTTCACTTCCATAACCGTTATTATACCAATCTTAACGGTGTATAAAATCAGAAGGTAAAAGGAAGCGGTAACTACATTTTATTGATGAATGATGCAGACTAGAAAGCTGTGGGCACATGAACAAGTGTAAGCGAGTGAATCAAAGATGATGCATAGTGGAGTTGGCTGGGAAGCCAATTCGAGAGCGAAGCGAAAACAATGCGTATTGGAGATGGCTGGGATGCCAACTCGCTATGAGCAAGCATTAATCAACATTTATAGTCAGACAAAAATGAATGACAGATATATGTTGAATAAGATGCGAAGAGTACACATATACGCTCATATAAAAATATAGACAAGGTTATTAAGCGAACAATTAACAAGATCAAATATGACTCAATGTATAGATGAATTGGCTTGGCCAGTAGCTAGAATAAAGTATATGGGCTTAACATATAAACTGTTACTACAAGTCTTCTTGGCCTTGCATTAACTGGTGGCCCGTTGGTTATGATATGGTGATGGATAGAATGCTTGAGATCCGTTTTGCTGTAAGTTACTAATAGAAGTGAGGGAAACTCGTTTAACAACAATTTACGTGGGTCATTGCAGCTTTCATCTATCACTAGATTCCCCTAATCGAAGTAGTATTGTGGTGTTGTCTACTTATATCCACATAAGTAGTATATGGTGTGGGTCAGACATAGAATGTATTTTCGCAGAAGACCGATGAGGAATGAACTGAAATGAAGCGCAATCGTTTGGAAAATGCATGAGCAATGGAATTAGAGAAGAAACAGTGAAGATTGAAACAATTGGTTGTTAATTTGCAAATTGACTGTTCATTGTTTGGTTATCAGAATTTACCGAGATAGTCTGTAATGTTTGCTTAAATACATTCGATTGTCCCCAACTAGTGTTTTGTTCACTACATTTGGTGTCGCTGCCAACCAGGAGGAGGAAGGGTGCTGTTCTGCGGACGCCGCTGCGGTTCTGGAGTTGAGGTGCTAGTTGGGGCAGTTTGGTGCGGAGAGGTGGCGTCGAATGGAGTGTTATGGCGGAGCGGCGTTGGCTGTAGCGGGTGCTGTCGACGGAGAGGAGCAGTGGGACGTGCGGCTGTTGGGCGGACATCGGATGTAGATGGCTCAGCAGGCCGGTGGAGTTCGGGCGTTGAACGTCCCAGGTGCCGGGTGGATGCGGATGTTGGTCCCCCGGCAGGTCGACGGAGCTATTGAGGTCAGCGCGCCGCAGACTCGACATTCTGACGGAGAGTTTGGCACAGACTGCAGTGGAAGAAGACAGTGGCGTGGCGAGCAGAACCACCGCACGAACGATTGCTTTAAAGGGGGGACGAGTGTGGTGTTGTCTACTTATATCCACATAAGTAGTATATGGTGTGGGTCAGACATAGAATGTATTTTCGCAGAAGACCGATGAGGAATGAACTGAAATGAAGCGCAATCGTTTGGAAAATGCATGAGCAATGGAATTAGAGAAGAAACAGTGAAGATTGAAACAATTGGTTGTTAATTTGCAAATTGATTGTTCATTGTTTGGTTATCAGAATTCACCGAGATAGTCTGTAATGTTTGCTTAAATACATTCGATTGTCCCCAGTTGTGTTCTGTTCACTACAGTATGAGTACCGTTTATGAGTCTGTGGCGCCACGAGTCTACTAGTAAATCGAAGTCACATAAGAAATCGATGCCTATTATGGGTGCCAAGTAGCACGAAACCCGGGTCCAGGGTTTCCTGTTGACCACCTCCAACCACCATGTTACCCTAATATATATAGTGCCCGCAGTGTCGAGCCACCTAGACTGGTGGCCACATTGCAACTTGATCGATAGCATTCGATCAGCACTAAGGACCTGACACGCATGAGATTGATCACCACCCAGTGATCAATCAATTGTGATTAGATCTCAGTCCTACAGGAGGTCGGTCGCGGCCCGAATAGCTCAGTGGTAACGTCTCTGACTGTGAAGCTGAGTGACGCGGGATCGAATCCGCCAGGGAGCATCAGTTCCCTCAGGATTACAGGTACACCTTGCTGACGAGTGCCAAGTAGCACGAAACCCGGGTCCAGGGTTTCCTGTTGACCACCTCCAACCACCATGTTAGCCTATTATGGGTGCCGATACGTCTGCTTTAACAAAATCCCAGCGGTATGTAGCGACTCGTCCGAAATTTGGGGACAACATTCGTTTCCCGTATGTTTTGGTATCTGATTTGTTCGCTGCTTTTAGAACTAATGACGTGTTAAGGTTTCTTTTATCGTCGCATACTGGAGGTACTATGCTAATTTCCGCTCCCGTGTCCACTCAGAATTGTGTACCTGTCATTCGGTCTTGTATATAAAATAGGCGGCTGTTTGAGGGCTTTATGTTTATGCTGGCGTTGCCATGGACAAACGAGGGTACAGCTTACTTGCGTGTTAAATTTACAAGGTTGCAAACATTTTTTTGCTCTGTAACCATACATTTGATGATGCCAACATATCAGCGGAGTTGCGCGTCTTCTGGAAGCTGATCGGCTTCTACCGCGCATGCCATCTCGTGATGATTTTCGTGGTCTCTCGCTTTGGGTCAACACTGTGAGTTTGCGGCAAAAACATCTATCTCCTTCTGCAGAGTACTGATTCTATTATCTACTGTCAAGCTGTCTGATTGAGGGTTTGCTTGCTTGGCACTTTCGTATATTCTATCAGCTATTTTTCTATGTTGTCTATGTCAGCGTCAGTATCTCCAACGGCTGAGATTTGTTGAACATTGGACGGTAGTCGGAGAAGCCACAGTTGATTAAACAGACTATTGTCTATCTTTCTATCGCCTAGTAGACTTTTCATATAAGTTTTTAACTGTAATGGAGTTCTATCCCCCATTTGTACTTGATTGAGAAGCTGCTCAACAGCTTGTTGGTCACTTAGTGAGACTGCTTTAATTACTGCCTGCTTTAGTACATCGTATGGCCTTTCAGTATCCGGTTTATATAACGCCTCTCGTACGCTGTCTGCTGCTTCCTCTGGTAGGAGTGTGCTTGTGAGGCCGAATTTATCTCTCTGCAAGTAAATGCGATTGGCCAGAAAATAGTTTTCGAGTCTAATGAACCACAGGTGCGGGTCAGTGACCTTAAAAGAGGGGACTGGAAGATTAAGAGCTCTCACGGACGAAGTTCGCTGTACACTTGACACAGTATTTCCGGAAGACATGCTTACAAAAAATTTTTTAAATAGTGCACAAATATGATGCAAAAGCCACAAAGAACAAATGAACGAACAAAAATAATGATAATAATGAATGGTACAATTTATAAAATGGAACAGACTAAATTATTCCTCCTTTTTTTTCCTCTAAATAGATATTATTCTTAAGATTACGAAATTTTGGATTAAGATAAAAACTTGTGTTACGCTGAATTCAACTTATTAGGCTCGTTTTATCTTCACTATGCATATACACTTCATACATATTGATTACCTTTTGCACTTAATTGAGACTTTAATAGCATCACCCCAAACTATGTCTGCACGCACAAACACTTACTTTAACACCATATCTTACCGCAATAATAAGTTATTTACCTATTAATTTATTTTGTTTTTTTATTACCCATTTTGCGTGCATACATAGTTGTTTATTTTTGTTCTGTGTTAAGCTATTTACGTATTCCGCGTCTCCTTTGTTTCTATTTCTTTGGTTTCTTCCTTTCATCCTTTAAAATCAATTCAAAATTCTTGCCAATTACACAGGACCTTATTTATTCTCACTATTCTATTATTAATATCTTATTTTCCTTTTCTTTCCTTTCTCAAACATGACAAGTGTAATGCTTACATTATTGAAAGTTGTGTATAACTGCATTTTTGAAGAAACCCGGAATGGTTTTTTCACAATACCTATGTGCTCATAAGATGTTTGTGAATAATAATAAGACTAATCAAAAAGAGTCCATCTGAGACATATTGCAGACCACAGCAACAAAACGGGAAACTCCCTTCTAGGAGTGTCTTAAGTTGAAAAAGATTTAGGTGTACGAATATTCAATTATTTGAAGTCTTACGATCACTGATAAAAAAATGCCTTCCCAGAAGACATTGCACTGGTAACATTGAAGTGCATTTTCGACCAGTTTGATGGACAAACTTTCCACATAATCTTAAACTGTTTTATTCATCCCTATTCAGAGTACGGAAACATAGTTTTTCCTCCTCGACCCCAAAATGGATAAGGACACTATGGAATGAGACAGGAAATCAGTTCAGAGACTCAAAATCAAATGTTACCAAGAGCGCTTCCAATCACTGAACATAAATCCACTAGAGAATAAACATCTTAGAGGTGACCTTCTAAAGGCTCACAGCATCCTAATTACTTCTGGACATCCCCTTAAACACCTACTTAGGCTCAGTCCCAACACAAATATATGGGGTACTATAAGTCATAAGAAGATCACCTCTAAGACGCCTGTACTCTATTGGGTAAAGGTTAAGTCATTTGAGGCGCTCTTCATAAGGTTTGAATTTGAGTCCCCGAACTGATTTCGTGATTAAATTCTGACCTTGGTGATCTTGGTATTAGCGTATCTTATCTTTTCTTTCAATCTGGGACTTATCATCTAAGTGGAAATTCTATAAAGTTCAAAAACCGAGATAAAATCGTTTATATTTTTATTTCCGAATTACTGGTCATCAATCGAAACGGCTTGGGACGTATTCCGGAATCTATACTTAAAAGTTACCGCCCCCCACATCCCTTGGACTACACCTAAGAGGCCGAGAAACTCCCCACCGTGGTTCAGTAGGGAGGTTCGCATCCTTCTCCGTAAAAGAAGGAAAATGTGGGACAGATTTAGGTTACTGGGGACTGACGAGGCGAAATCTCAGTATCAAAAGGCTCGAAATACCTGTGCCTCGACCCTCCGTAAGGCCAGAAAGCTGTACGAAGAGAAAATCGTTAGGGAATCCATAGAATGCCCTAAACGCTTGTATTCGTATATAAACCAAAGGACAAAAAGGAGAAGAAATGTTCCTTCACTATGGGGAGACAGTACTGCCACATCACTAGTGGAGGATGACTTTGGCAAAGCTCAAGTATTCTCTAAATACTTTAGCGATGTATACACCATAGAAACACCCTTCTCACCAGTCCATGAAAATCCACCCACACAAGCACTGGACAGCGTAACCATTGAAGAACTCGATGTTTTTGGTCTGCTAGTTAAGCTTGACATAGGTAAATCCACTGGACCCGATGAACTGCATCCTAGGTTACTAAAGGAATTAGCTAACTTTGTTGCGAACCCTTTAAGTGTATGTTTTAATCTATCCGTAACCCAGGGTCGTCTACCAAAAGACTGGAAGAACGCCATAGTAAGTCCAGTCTTCAAAACAGGTACAAAACATAAGCCCGAGAATTACCGACCAATTAGCCTAACTAGTGTGGTTGTTAAAATCTTAGAAAAGATTATTCGGAAGGAACTGTTAAAGTATCTCGATGAAAAGCGGATCCTCTCCGAAAAGCAGCATGGTTTTAGAACAGGTTACTCTTGTCTCACAAACTTATTAGTCGCTCGTGAAAGCTGGTGCGCTCTTAAGGACCAAAAATTACCTATAGACGTAGCTTACATCGATTTCAGCAAAGCCTTTGACAAAGTTCCGCATAACCGGCTGTTATATAAGCTAAGGAATGTCGGGATTGGAGGCAATCTATTGATGTGGATAAAAGACTTCCTAGTTGGGCGTCAACAAAGAGTAAGGGTGAACTCCAAGTTGTCTAGCTGGGAAACTGTGCTTAGTGGAGTCCCCCAAGGTACAGTTTTGGGGCCAGTGTTATTCCTCCTGTACGTAAATGATCTCCCTCGTCTACTATCGTCATCGATCTTACTCTATGCTGATGATGTCAAGATATGGAGAGCGATACAAAGCAAGAGCGATAGCTTAGAACTTCAAAATGACCTGGAGAGATTATGTGAATGGTCCCAAACCTGGCAATTGCCGATAAACACTTCCAAGTGTATTGTGATGCATATTGGCCATCAGGGTACAGATACATACACGATGAATAACACTGAGTTACCTATTGTTCAGGCACACAATGACTTAGGCGTCATCGTTAGTCAAGACTTAAAGACTACTGCACACTGCCGTGCAATAGCCGCCAAAGGTTTTAGGACTTTATGGTCCATACGCAGGGCTTTTAGGCATCTTGACGCTAAAACGTTTCTGACTTTGTATACAGTGTTCGTACGCCCTAAACTTGAGTACTGTATACAAGCAGCTAACCCCTGCCTAAAAAAAGACAGTGAACTCTTGGAAAGAGTTCAGAGAACAGCAACTAGGCTGATTCCCGGAATAGCGAAGCTCCCGTATGGTACTAGACTGACCAAGCTAAACCTATTCCCGCTGTCATATAGAAGAATCAGAGGTGACTTGATTATAGTTTTCAAATTGCTAAATGACAAATTTGCACCTGATATGCCCTCATTTTTCTTGTCTTCCAAAACAGAAAATCTACGAGGACACTCCAAAAAAGTTCACAAGCCCAGAACGAATTACTTGTCAGCTGACTACCGACTTTCCCATCGAATAATCAACGAGTGGAATTCATTACCTCAGCACTTGGTTGAGGCTCCATCCGTCGACTCCTTTAAAAGAAAGTTGGATCAGCTGAGAGATCGTCATTGCCAGGACTAACACAGGCCACCAAGCCTCCTGTCCTTTCCAAACTGAAACTGAAACTGAAACTGGACTTCTCTATCTGAACATGAAATATCAGCACCTTATGCTGATAAATTTAGGGTGAAATTGAATTTTCCGGGCACTGAAAATCGCAACTATTATTATAGGTCAGTTGACTTCCTATCTTCACTTCTATAGATCGCGAATCTAACTCATTGGACTATTGGAACCGCGTTATCTTGACAGCAACGTTACCGAGAAGTTTCTCGTTTCGCGAAAGTTGACTATGTTTTCAGTATAATGAGCACCGCAGAACCGTTCGCAGGGTGGCTTTACAAATGGACCAATCTTATTAAAGGCTATAAAAAACGTTGGTTTTTAATACAGGATAATTTACTCAGCTACTACAGGTAAATATAATTTTTGCTTAATGTGGTTTTCAAGAGAACCGGATGCAGTCGGGAGACATTGTCGTGGGACTTTCGACTTGACAAATGCCCATCTGAGTGTTCAAGACTCTGGATGTTCTTTTATTTTGACGGAGAGCTCTGGAAGAAAGCATCACTTCAAGGCCTTGTCCGACGAAGATAAGGAGAATTGGATTACTGCCCTTACAGACCTTATTTCAAGATCTCAGGTTACCCATACTGGTTAGTTCGTTAATCGGAGTACTATAAATCTACATATCGTTGCACTTCTAACGTTTTCCCACAATGAACACCTAGCTAGGTGTTATTTAACCCCTGTTTTCTGGAAAATGGATGCTCGGCCTCTGTCATAGCAACATTAATGGTTTATGACTAAATTGTATTTATTTGTGTGATTTTGTTATACGAGCAATATCTTTATGCTCAGAAATCTAAGGAAGGGAAGCTTTTCGCATTTGTAATATACTACCGCATTAACGATTTTCGGTGTTTCACAGCTAAGTTGAAACGTATTCACGTGAACACTTTTGGATATAGGTTAAAAGCAACTAAAAGGTATTAGCATTCGGGTTTCATTGCGTCTGTAGCAAAATGTTTGACCTCTTAACTTATGTCTCGCGTGTGTTACAGTAGCTGTTGGCGACGTCGCAACAAAACCAAGTGTTGAATTTGTCTACAAACTAAGTTTTCACTGTCTTGATCACAAAATTATCCCGAATCAAAACAATTCAGTAGAAAACTCATAGCGCTACGATAAAAATGGTTTATAATTCTGTAAAATCAGTCAGCGAGCCACAACGTAGAACTTCGTACTTACGTACGTACGTACATCAGTTCAAGTTGCCATACCACATTAGCACAGAGATGCAGTTGTCGATTCAAATCTCAAAGTGGTAGAAGTAGTAAGATTAGGGTTTGAAGATATTATTCAAGAAATATAACCCAGTGAAATAAATTTTGAGAGGGAAAAAGTATAGGAACATGGAGAATTCAGAAGATTAGAATTTGGCAGAACACTAAGCGTGGATGCAACTTCGTCATTGCAAACGATTTTGAGCCATGTCATTCAAATTCTCTAACCAATGACTGCTATCATCTTGCGGATCCTAACCAGGTAGTCTATACCTACCAACATGGCCCAGTCCACTCAAGAACCACAGTCCATTAACTTGATATATTTCTGTTTGCATGGGACTTTCACGTCATTTAAGTAAACCTCTGCGAGTCTTTTTCTATGAATTATGCTACGTGTCGACAGACTTGTTTACCTGTGACTTAGTCACGGTGTGAAAAATAAAAGTAATGTTAGTACTTACAGTTGCCATGTACGTCCCAAGTAATTGAATCTCCGTTTAGTTTCACTTGTGTAAATTAGCAGTTTTCTCTTAAGTGTAGGTGTACACCTTTATCTTCCCTTAAATTTTAAGATTAAAATTGCTTCGTAACTTTCTTCCTTCATACACTATATCCTTATATACAACCTATCTTTTATATATTATCACCACTAAATTAACTACTTCTATGAATCGGTGTTCATCTGGTTGTGCTAACGGGATATGGCAACTTGGACCGATGCGCATATGTGCCTGGTCCTACGTTGTAGCTGACTGACTGACTTAATTGTGCTATTCATAAATAACAAACAGCCTCCTAATTAATTATAGTGTACTTGCTAGAATGAAAACTTTGTTGACAAATATGGGTATTTTAAGACTGAGGTGAAGCATTACTTTATAAGGCAATTGATTGTGGTTTGTCATCGGACGAGTGCCACTTTCTTGTTTTGGGTTTGCTCAAAAACCATAATCAGTCATCAGAGACTTTCACTAACTCTAAACAACTTGTTTATGCTGTTATACGAGACGTATTTGAAAATCATCCCGTTTTCCTACCGACTTCAAACCAAGTCACTTTTTTGAATTTGAAGTTTGTTACAACTCTAAGATCTTGAGGAACAAAGCTATATATCTTAAAATGTATAAATCTCGTTACGTCCATCTTTAGTCTTCACCATATCCAATTATCTGTTTTACTCCAAAAATCCGCTTTTTATTAAAATTCTAGAAATTGAATCAGATTACTCATCATTTAACATACTTCGACCAGACAAAGAGAACGGTTGTAAGCGAGATTCTTTCAGATTTACTCCTAAATGTCGACCAAAGTTGGATATTAAAACAACCAGTCTCTCAGTTCTACCTCAACCGCTTGCTAACCAGGCAATATTACTGAATAACTGTCAATGTGCTAGCCAGTCGTGTTCACATGACGGTTTATGTAATTCAACTTTTAATGAGAAGTTCCGAAGAATAAAGATCAAGCACGATTTATCGAAATCGGACTGTAGGTGTGTGTCAGATGCTCTAATATCAAATTCATATTCTCTTCCTGTGTCTGAACAAAATGTTGCTACCAATGACCTCAAGATGAAAAGTGATACAGGAAGACGTTTGTCCCGTCAATATGTCTTTTCAATTGAAGACAGCAACCGTTTAGAAGTCATAGAGGCTTTGAGGAGACGCCTGCATGATCACATTAGTAACATTTGTTCTCAAGTCAGTAATATCGAATCAATGCTTACATCAGTTTCAACTGAATTATCCAGTTTGCTGCTTCAGTCACGTTCATTCCCATTGAATTCAGATGATCGCTTTTCTGCCTCAGACCTAGAAAGACGAACTACTTCTCTTAAACTTGCCTTGCTTGAACATCGTAACGACGCAAAAGAATTTTACGAGGTTAGTTCCTTTCAAAGTGGTCGTAATAAATTGTTTTTTTTCCGATAGTGCGTGTAGTGGATATTCATGTAGCTTTTCGATGTCTTTTAAAAATCATTGCTTATTGTTCTTGTTTGACGTGTGGTCCATTCTGCTTAACTCATGAAACCGCTCTTGTCTTTCGAATTCTTGTTTAATTGATGTTGACTAGTCACTATAAAGCAACTTTTATCTTTCTGTGTACATTTATTGACTATTTGCAATGTGTTAATATTTTAATAAATTAATCATTTGTTACATTTAAGGTTAAAAGGACGCCGTTCTTCTGGCAAAATGAAGTGAATTTTCATACGATGGCACTTCCTTGTTTTTGCAGTCTTTTTACTTTGTTGAAGTTAAAGAGTACTGTCTTTAAAATTTGAAGTTGGGAAAGTATTTATTGATTTGCTAAAATTTATTGCTTACTAAGCTATTAGGTTTGGTAAAGATCGGAGATCACTCACTATCAAAATCGATGTTTTGTTAGCTGGTAATGAAAAGTATACCTATTATATTATATCCTGGCCCCCAAATGCCATGTAACGGCCGAGAGTGGCGAGAGTCTACTCTCCCTCTCGAAATGCTCTCACATGGCCACGCGAATATATAGCCTCTGCCAGGGAAGTCCTACTCACTGCCTTCTTGTGGCTGGGGTGTTGCTTACGAAAGTGAGAGGACGAAAAGCGAATGTCCGGCGCTATAACCGGGTTGGTGGATGTGGAGGATCCACCTAGGGGAGTTGGAAAACCCTGATTCCAAACCAGTGGTGCACATGGGCTCCAGTATCATGATGGAACGAATGGCGAATGAACCTGTTCTCGGTCAACGGCTACCATGGGACTGCATCTCCTCACGATGCTCCACTGCCTTGTGGATCAGACCTTTAGGTCAAAGGCTGGGGGTGTGGCCCCCTAAGAAAACCACCTGCTTCGGTTTGGGCACCCGGGCAGTATCACAGCCCACACACAAATGAATGAAATGATGAACTCTGTTGACGATTCTATTCCTGCTCATATTATAAGCAAGACAATTTACATTATTATTATTATTATTATTATTATTATTATTATTATTTACCATATCGCTAACTCACCCCCTTTTATCCCCAATTTGTGTAACCTTACTTTTCAACTTATGCAGCAGCTCGCTCTTGGTGGAAAATCTGTCCTATCTGAAGGATCTCCAGTCACTGTCTGGTTGAAAGTGAATGCTTCCACCGATTATGAATACTGAAGCAGTCTTTCTGAAACCACGTACGCCGTTCAAGCTGGCTTCCTTCAACGTTCGCACACTAACGCATATCAGACAACAGATAGGGCTGGCTATGTCTTTGGAAGGTCTTAATGTTGATGTTTGTTGTCTATCCGAGACCCGCATTCAAGACTCTAGTGAAGTACTACAAATCCACTCTCCATCTGTCGCCTCGAAAAGCTTGTTTCACGTGCGCTTATCCGGGGACCCTGTGGCATCTTCGTCTGGTCTTGCTGGCGTTGGTGTTGCACTAAGCGCTAGAGCCGAGGCAGCACTAATCGACTGGATACCCATTAACAGTCGGTTATGTGCTGTTAGATTAGAAAGTTCCATCAAAGTGAGAAGAAATCGGCGTGAGAAACGGTGTCTTTTCGTCATCTCCGCCTGTGCTCCGACAGATTGTAGCCCGGATACAATCAAGGATGAGTTTTACCATCAGTTAACAGTTCTTCTCCAGAAAGCGCGTTCGACAGATATTGTAGTACTAGCCGGAGACTTGAATGCATAGGTCGGGCGTCTAGGCACAGAAGAGAGTCGTTTAGGTGGCCGATTGGGACTTGTTGGTCGCAGGACAGATAACGGGGACCGTTTGCTGCAACTGTGCACAGACCACAACCTGTTTCTGGCCAGCACTAACTTCCGGCACAGTCATCGCCGGTGTGCCACCTGGCGTCCTCCCTCTGCATCCCAAGCCTGGACTCAGATTGATCACATCGCGATCAGCTACCGCTGGCGTGGTTGTGTACAAGACTGCCGCTCCTTTTGGAGTACCTATCTGGAGTCTGATCATGTCCTGGTCTGCGCCAATCTCACCTTACTTTTCAGTGGCCGAAGGATTGACCACCACCAACGGATCGATGTTAGTAAACTGGCTGCAACATCTGTTGCAAGTAAGTATCGAGCGGAGCTAGCGTCTAGGCTAGCTACCATCCCACCGAAAAGTATAGATGAGCATTGGTTGGACTTCGAGTAAAGCTGCTTGCGGCTTCGCGAAACGTCCCGCTTACAAGCACTGGGTTTCTTCTGGCTCCTTACAACTGATGGAAGCCCGTCGGTCTACTCCGGGTGACCGTGAGTATGACCACAAACGAAGGCTGTTACATAATGAAATTGGGCAAAGCTTGCGTAAGGACCGATAAGCCTGGTGGTCGGAGCGTGCTAATGAGATGGAAGCAGCAGCTGCATCTGGTAACTGCCGGAAGCTCTTCCAACTCATCCGAGCCACTGGCAGCAAGAAGTCTGGTGTGAGTGAAACAATCTACGAGGATGACGGGATGCCAATCACTAACATCTGTCGACGTCTTGAACGATGGGCTGAATTTTTCGAAGGGCAGTTCAACTGGTCTGCTGCTCCGGCAACATCGACCAGTTTGTCCTGCTCCCCATGGCCGGTGACGACTGATCCACCAAACGAGGCGGAAGTCCGCAAGGAACTCCAACTCTTGAAACGTTACAAATCACTTGGCCCAGATGACTTACCTCCGGCTCTTTTTAAAGATGGTGGTGACTTTCTAGCTAAGGAACTGACGGTGTTGTTTGGAAAGGTTTGGGAGCAAGAAAGTGTTCCAACATCATGGAATGAGTTGATAGTCGTCCCTATCTTTAAAAAGGGTTCACGTTGTTCCTGTGATAACTATCGGGGGATAAGTCTTCTTCGGATTGCGTCCAAACTATTGGCTTCTGTCATTCTTCGTAGGTTGTTTAAAACCCGAGAACGATTGACTCGCGAGGAGCAGGCTGGTTTTCGTTCTGGTCGAGGATGCATTGATCACATCTTCACCCTCCGCCAAATGTTAGAACACCGTCATACTTATTGCAGACCAACAATCGTAGTGTTTCTTGATATCAGGGCTGCCTTCGATTCGTTGGACAGGACTGTTCTCTGGGATTGTCTATTGAAGAAGGGTGTGCCTGAGAAGTTCATTGACATCTTAAAGGCCCTGTATACGAACACCTCAGGCAGAGTGAGGGCATACAACCACCTTTCTCCCTTGTTTCATTCGAGTAGTGGGGTTAGGCAGGGTTGCCCGATCTCACCATTCCTCTTCAACTTTGTCATCGACGACATCCTGGAAACAGCTCTGATGGATGTAAGTAATGGCGGTGTGGATATGTTGCCTGGAGAACGACTTCTCGAGCTCGAGTATGCGGATGATATTGTCTTACTGTGCGATAATGCCCAAGGCATGCAATCTGCACTTAATCAGTTGGCAATCAATGTCCGCAGGTACGGTATGTGCTTTGCACCCTCCAAGTGCAAGGTACTCCTACAAGACTGGCAGGATTGTCATCCTGTACTCACCCTGGATGGTGAGCAGATTGAAGTAGTTCAGAAGTTCGTGTATCTAGGTAGCTATATAAGTGCTGGTGGTGGCGTGAGTGATGAGATTGATGCACGTATAAGGAAAGCCAGAGCGGCTTATGCCAATCTGGGCCATCTTTGGCGCCTTCGTGATGTTAGTCTGGCTGTAAAAGGTCGGATCTACAAGCGTCGGTGAGAGCAGTTTTGCTCTATGCTTGTGAAACCTGGCCTCTCCGAGTTGAGGATGTTAGACGACTCTCTGTGTTCGATCATCGTTGTCTCCGAAGGATTGCTGACATTCAGTGGCAACACCATGTTAGTAATGCAGAGGTTCGGCATCGTGTGTTCGGGCGCAGAGACGATAATTCAGTTGGTGTCACCATCTTGAAACACCGACTTCGGTGGCTTGGACATGTTTTCTGAATGTCGTCTCAGAGACTTCCACGTCGTGCATTATTTGCCGACTCTGGGACTGGTTGGAGAAAGCGGAGAGGAGGTCAGTGTATGACATGGTGTCGTGGCATGAAAGAAAGCTGCAAAGGGCTAGCTTTTGTTGGTCCTTCACAACTCCCTTGCTGGGGTCCGAGAGATGGTGCAACACAGTGGCTAGAGACGTTATCAGATATGGCTCAGAATAGAAGCCAGTGGCGAGCCTGCTGTAACCTTCTTTTACTTTCTTCATAAAGATTGGCTATAACTTTCCTAACTGAGAGAGCTCTTCTGGTTGTACATTCAGTTCCCCCCATCATTACTCTTCTCCTTTTCTTTTTTTTCCTTCTTTT
The DNA here is from genome assembly GCA_944470415.2 of Schistosoma rodhaini. NCBI lineage: Eukaryota > Metazoa > Platyhelminthes > Trematoda > Strigeidida > Schistosomatidae > Schistosoma > Schistosoma rodhaini. Next base: position 35,528,304 of record OX104037.1, read on the forward strand.
ATATATACGCATCTTCTTCCTTCTCCCATTCTCATTATTTTGTATGGCGATTATGTATCTGGTGCCCCTTTGTACCGATTTATGTGTGATTAAATAAATAAATAAAATAAACTGAAAACGATGTTATTGAAGTTGGGAAATTTTCAAAAGAAAGTAAGGGAGGTGGAAGTACTCCTTATCGCCACAATCATGTTTGTTAAACTCAACAACCAGTTTTTTTCATGGAACCCGACTTCAGCATGCAATATCTTTGGTGGTAACGACTTAAAACGTTTTGCAAACTGAGTATTATGAGTTATATTTTGTAGTATGTATTAAGGAAACACGTTTAGATATTCCTGTTTGCTAATTATGGTGTCTAAAATGAAAACCAAGTATTCTGAAGGATAACTGTGCTGAAAGTGACCATTCTGAGTGTTTCATCATTGAAGCCATGAAATTGAGATCATTTCATCATATGGGTCTTACAGACGACTTCATAGACATGTACTTTAATGGAGATCTGTCAATACAGGAACTGTTAAGTTTACTCTCTCACCATTGGAAAAAAGCTAATGCTCTTAACCTCTTAATTTCCTCTACAAACTCAGTACTTTCACAAACACATTTTCGTTTTCTATACATACCTCTGAAAATGTAACTTTGTAGTTCTATCGGAAGGGATATGTAACATATAGTTCCACTTCACACAATCTAATATTCTGGTTTTATCTAAAAAAGTTACCCAAACATTGCGAGAAGTGTGGATCAGAAACTTCTTTTAGCTGTAAAGGTATCGAATTTTACACCTCAGTACTGAGATATGTTGGAGTTCCTGAAAAGATTGTCAACATTATGGCGAAACTCTGGAAGAGGTGGAAACATTCACGTACCTGGGGAGCATCGTTGATAAACAAGGAGGATCTGATGCAGATGTAAAGGCGAGGATTGGCAAAGCAAGGGCAGCATTTCTACAGTTGAAGAATATATGGAACTCAAAACAACTCTCAACCAATTTCAAGGTCAGAATCTTTAATACGAACGTCAAGACAGTCCCACTGTATGGAGCTGAAACGTGGAGAACTAGTACGACCATCATCAGGAAGGTACAAGTATTTATAAACAGTTGTCTACGCATAATACTGAACATCCATTGGCCGGATACTATCAGCAATAGCGTTTTATGGGAGAGGACAAACCAGCTTTCAGCTGAAGAGGAAATTAGGAAAAGACGTTGGAAGTGGATCGGGCATACATTAATGGAATCACAAATGTGCATCACGACTCAATCCCTAACTTGGAATCCGGAAGGGAAACGGAAAAGAGGAAGGCCAAAGAACACACTACGCCGGGAAATAGAAGCAGATGTGAAAAAGATGCATAGAAACTGGAAAGAACTGGAAAGGAAGACTCAGGACAGAGTTGGATGGAGAATGCTGGTGAGCGACCTATGCTCCTCAACGAGGGGTAACAGGCGTAAGTAAGTAAGTAAGTAACTGAAATGTGTACCTAAATAATGTTTATTCAAATTAATGTGATCACGATCCTTTTGTTTTGTTCTACTCATATAATATCTTCTCTCATGTTTATATTTTTGCGTTCACACACCGTTACTTCGCTCTCATTACATCCTTTTCTCCATTGAAGAGAATCCAAATGTTATTCCGTTTTTTATATTTTTCTGATTAAGCAAATATAGAAAATAGGTGTGATTGTGAAGCTTATCGATTCATTGGAATGAATGAAGCATGTATGTTCGGTCGTTAAGTAGAGATTATTATATAAACCCTGATTTTCTGAAAAAGTTTTGCAAGTGACATATTTATCTCTCGACTTATTGACCTCAAGGCCAAGGTCAAGTGTGCATAACTCTGAAGTAAAAAAAAACACTTTTTGTTCCAGACGATATAAAGTAGTTACATACATGTTGATTATTTTCTGTCACAACGATAATAATTATTTGTTTGACAGATTTGAAATTTCATACATGATAACAGTTAGCTAAAATAAGATAGTCACTATATTATCCTACTTTGTTATCGATGTAGCAATGTGTAAATAAGTCTATATCTTTGACTGGAAAAAGATTGAATCGGTAATTGAGTATTTTTTTTAACCTATTCAGAATACGATAAGAATATTTGAACTCGTCAACTGAAAATCCGTAGATTATTTGCCTAACTTAAGTATTTACCGGTGCTTGGGAACTCTTCTACTTCAGAATATACTTTACCAATATAAAGTGAAGCAACACAGCTTGTTTGAAGCTTTGAGTCAGTTCCAATAGGAAGACCATTTGGTATTTTTCATTCTATATTAACTGTGGCCACATTTAATATCCAACTAATCAAAACTGTACGGTACTTCGTTTTTCCCTACCCTTTAGCTATGAAATATCTTTGGAGATATAATTTCGTGTAGTGCGGTAGTGCAGAGTTTAAGCGAAGTGGATGCACTTTTATGCATGGTTTTACGTTGTCTATGTCTGTCACTCTATGGAAACCTGGTAGACATGAAGACATACAGTAAACATAATGAAATATGGATTTCTGTTTGTGATAGTGTTTATCTGTTTTATTGATTGGATATAAATGAACTGGCTAACTATATTTAAGATTACGCTATTACATTAATTTGCATACAATTACTGGATTACTTTGTGCATTATAATTTTAGTGAAATAATGTTTATTATCTTATAAAGTTCGTAAGATATGTTACTAGTTAGGTTAGACTACTCAGAACGAAAACATAAATCATCAAATTTAATTCTTTCAGTGAATTATTTAATACAAGAAAATATCAGTGGATTGATGCATGAGGCAATAGCTAATTGTTAAATTGTGTTTTACAAGTAAAGTTAATGGAGCAACAGTATAGAGATTGTTTAACATGAAGAACTATATGTCTGCCTCAAAAATACAACGATGTTTTATGCTATCATGTTTTGCATTGTACAAAAACAAATGACCAACTAAATTGTTGAATTTCTTAGCATTTTGTTCAGAAGTACTGCTTTATGGATGTACTATTTGTTTTGTTTTGGTAAATGTCTATTTGGTTCTACATATTTTCATCGAAGATAAAATAGCTCGTTTGTGCTAACCAGTAAACACTTACAGTGCTTTATACTAGTGTATGGCTCAAAAGCGGGGAATTAAAACACAAATCTTCATCATTGTAACCTACGTAAACACTCTTTTCGGTCTGAGATAATTCTAGTTTTTGTTTTAGGGGTATAATTAAGGGTGCTTATCAATTAATCTTAACTATCTATTTTACTAAAAAAACTACTGTCTAATATCAGTAACACAGATATTTCTATCATGCTTTCTAATACCGGTTAATTAGAGATTAGAAAGGCTTGTTAAATTGGTATTCCGTGGATCCAATTATCAATGTGTTCACTTGATTGTTTTATCCCAAGAGGTTTCAAAATAAAATTAATCAGTTGCTCAAATCGTTTCATTATTAGTAAGAACCACCATATCAAAATATTGCAACCATCGTCACCATTATATGCAACTTAGAACCTGACGATTTCTTGTCGTATTCTTAAAAGTAAACACATGTCCACCATCGCGAACGACTCAAAACCATGTTTCTCGAAGTTCCCAACCAATGGCCACGATAATCACACGAGCGCCAACCAGGTAATCAATGCCCCCGAATGCCTTGGCACGGCAGAGGGTGGGAAGAGTCCTCTCTTCCACGCCAAATGCTTCCACATAGCCACGCGTATACAGCCACTGTCAGGGAAATTCTACTCACTGCCTTCTCGCGTCGGGGGTGTTGTTTACAAAATCGGTAGGACGAAAAGCAAATTTCCGGCGCTTTGACAGGGTTGGTAGATATGGAGGATCCACCTAGGGGAGTTGTAAAACCCTGATTCCAAACCAATGGTGTACGCATTCTCCAGTACCCTGAGGGAACAAATGGCGTGTAAACTTGTTGTTGGTCACTGGCGGCCATGAGACTGCATCTCCTGGAGTTGCTCCACTACCTCGTGGGTCAGACCTCTAAGTCAGAGGCATGGCGTGTGGGGCCCCCTAAGAAAACCATTTGCCTCGATTTGGGCACCTGGACAATATCCCAGGTCTCACACAAATCAAGTGATATGTATGGCGCACGTGTATTTGGTGGCATTTTTGTACCAATATTTATGTGTTCAAACGAATGATGAATGAATAGGTATTCAATACATTAACATCACTCAGTCCGATCGTCAACCAGAGCTGGTGTTTCAAGAGGATGACTAATCGAGTTATTCCGTGTTCCATACTTTCAAACAACACAGAAATAAACTGTCGATTTTCAAATCTCAATAGCTAGTCGAAAATCAAATAGTTAATCTTTTTAACATCATGTCAATCACAACAGAGTTCCACTGACGTTAGAATCTGTCTTTGTTCCCAAGTTGGTTAGGTTCAGAAAATTAAAATGAGTGACAAATTAAGTATTGATTTAACGGCTATTATTCGATTTTGAAGCAACCTCTCATACGTAATCAAATTTTGGCAAATATTTTGGTATTTTAACAACAAATTTAACAGCTCTTGAATTTCGACTTTTTCTAAATCACTAACTAGTTTAGTTACTTATCTCGTCTATGGAGAACTCGTCAGAAAATTTGCAAGTTTCATAGAAAGCTTTAGTATAATATTTTATTGGGGTCGAAAATAAACATCACTACTATTGATTGTTTAGTTAGTTAATTTTGTTTTAATAATCAATCTATAGTAGATTTATAAGTTTAGATTTTTGACTCATTGTACAACTAGAAGTATTTCCCACTACGTCCGACAGTTGCATCAAATATTATTTTAGCGTTCAACATTTTAATGCACTTCAGCTGGTTTCCTTTTCAGTAAAATCTAGTTGGCGACTGATTTCTTACTGAATTGGCAAAGCATCTAGACCGCAATCCTGACATCATAACTTCAAATCTGTTTGGAGTATTCAGTCACTGCTAACGTGTTTTTGACAATCTAATTATTACTTTGAATTTCTTACATCTACTTATCAATAGGTTTCTTGAAATTATTAGAAGGGGTTTTTTGTGGAGATTTAGTATTTTCATAGTTGAAAGCGTGAGCCAATCGAAGCTAGATCACCATCGAAAACCTGGAAGCACTGGACGGCCGTTTCGTCCTATTGTGGGACTCCTCAGCAGTGAGCATCCACGACCTCGCCTCGCCAGATTCGAACCGAGGACCTACCAGTCTCGCGCCAGAGCACTTAGCCGACATCCGATGGTTTTTATGTCTTGAAATTATTGTTTAATTGAATCATAAGTTCGTTTAAATACATGTCTGTAATTTCTCTCTGCTTCATAGGCGTCTACTGAAGCGTTGCATTTCTTAACTGGAACTTATGCTCGATTCAATCGACAACTTGTTTTAGAACAAGAACGTTGTATAACATTGGAGAGAACCGTTGAACAGTTGGCTAAAGAATTACGTAGTTTGGAAATGCAGTTAAAATATCATATTCCTATGATTGTTGAAGACAAAAATATAAATCCAATCCATTTTGAAGGTACTCATTTTTTCTCTCACGTTATTTGAACTTTTTAACTTCATTTCTCATTATTTCTCTGAAATTCACTATAATGTAGTAGTCACCGAACAGTCTATAAATTTGGCCTTAAGTTATTTGTGTTGGTTTCGAACCTCAGTCTTTATGGCTTGTGATAGTTGGATAGCATAACTAACTGTCAAACCGCATATTTCTATATATGGAACTTTTTCTTGTAAATCATCCAATCTATAGATGTTCAACAGACACATGTCTTACAAGAGTTCAAAGGTATTTTATTCAGTTTGTTCACCACATTTACCTCAATATAACTCACTAAGTACACGCTTATGTAATCTGCTTTGAGCCACATTTTTATGATATTCAGTGTGCCATCTGGTTGCCTAATAAGAGGTAAGTAGAAAGGGTTCGGACCTACAACTTGAAGGTTAAAAGAGCTGATGTTGTTACATTTTGATGAGCAACGTTAAGTAAAGGACCTAGGTAAATCAAGGTCACTTCAACCATGATTGCTTTCTATTGTCCACTTTTCCTTTGTTTATTTGAATCTGCTTGATCGAGTAACATTTCAAAATAGACCATTTTACATAATAATTATGTCTGTTGGTAATTGAATGTAATATCTTTCCAAGTGGTATTGTGTATATACATATTTATTAGATGTTTTACGTTTTACGTGAAGGCTGTATTACATTTTAGTTTGTACAATAGATTCTATTTTCACAATACTCTATTTTAAGTAATATAGTCAATTGACTCCTTTTAATCAGTCTTAATACACGTATCTTCCCTCCTATCTTAATATATATCTCTACGCATATATATATATATATATATATATATATATATATATATATATATATAACTTTGCTGACATTCTCAAACATGAGCTCCAATCTCATTTAATTCCGAGTTTGTTCTCTTTTGCCTTTGAAATACAAAAATGTGATCTTCATATGAATAACATACCAAGTTAAATTATGTAAGAGCATATTAGCATGTGACATTAATGAAAAAGTTCATGTATGATTGTGAATGTAAATCTGTTTACAGCTGTTATGTTGATATTTTTCTTGTTGTATTAAGGATGACGACTAACAGTGTCATTTAAAATCTATATTTTCTATCGTGTAAGAGGTTCATGGATCCTTACGATGTTCCTTTTGGCACCCAAACATAGTACCTATTGTTTCAAACGCTGAAAAGTGTATCCATCAGACCACTGAATCATGTTGACTAACTAGTCCATTCTCCCAATATATTATTTTATTATTTGTAAGAATTTTCTACCGTTCTGTTGTTGGTATTCATGATTAAGTCGAGATGTCCTGGATTTCACTACTCACCATTCAAAATGTCATTAACATGTAAAAGTCTGGGTATAATCCTAATAAGGAATTCCCACACCAAAGTGGAGTGTTCGAATCTTGTCCTGAATATCAACTAAAAGAAAGTTCTAGCTCTTATAAACTAAAAAAGGTCTCTTCTTAGTTTTTGCTCTTTCTTGGTGTAAATATTTTTTTCTTTCATTCGCAAAAATTATTTTCCATTTCTGTCTTTCTGTATATGGAATGTGGTATCACAATTTATTGAGTTTTATATTGCTTTTATCTTCAGGTCAGCTACAACGTAGGACCAGGCACATATATGCATCGGTCCAAGTTGCCATACCTCGTTAGCACAACAAGAGGAACACCGGATTCATAGTAGTTAATTTAGTGTTGGTAGTAGTATATAAATTATAGGTTGTATATAAGGATATAGTACAGGAAGGAAGAGAGATATGAAGCAATTTTAGTCTCAAGATTTAAGGGAAGATAAAGAGTGTATACACCTACGCCATTGTGATCGATTCTGAGCCATGTCACACAGAGTCTCCAACCATTGGTTACGATAGTCAGGCGGACCCCAACCAGGTAGTCTGCATCTGCCAACATGGCTCAGACTAGAAGTTAGTGACTTCAAACACTGATGCCATGTTTTGGTTTGGCCGCCCCTAACTCTCTTCCAACCGTCCCCAATACTAGTCATCATAGCGCGTCGTGGTAATCGGTGTTCTGGCATACGTAACACATGGCCCAACCATCTCAGTCGATGAAGATTCATCACCTCATCAACTGATTTACCATCGTTCCCTAATACCCTGCGTCTAACCTCACTATTACTTATCCGGTGATCCCAGCAGATGCGAGCAATATTTCTAAGGCGTCTATGGTCAAATACTAGTAACCTACAAGTATCTTCTACTCTTAATGGCCATGTTTCACAACCGTAAAGTAGAACAGAGCGAACTGATGCGCAGTATACTCGTCCTTTAATTGATAGACGGATATCTCGTCTACGCCACTTTTCGAATCCGTGCTGAGATTTCGTCAGACACCAACCCATTCGGGCTGATCAGACTTCCAAGATAAGTGAAGTTGTCGACGCGTTCGACTACTTCACTCCCTATCCTTAGTTCGAATGTTGACGCAGTCCAGTCCTGGAGTAACAATTTACATTTGGATGGGGAGAAACGCATCCCAAACATCCTGGCATTATTACTGAGTTCCAACAGAAGACTCTGCATTTTGTCAGTGTCTTCACCAAACAGGACTATGTCATCTGCGTATTCTAAGTCGCTTAGTTGTCCCCCTGGTAGGAGATCAATTCCTGTAAACTCAGTCGACGAGAGTGTCATTTGCAGCAACAGGTCTATAATGAAGTTAAACAAAAAGGGGGATAATGGACAGCCTTGACGGACACCACTTGAGGTTGTAAAATCATATGACAGTTCGCCATAAGCTCTCACTCGACTAATAGTGTTCGAGTAAAGAGCCTTTACAAGGTTTATGTACTTCTCAGGTACACCTTTCAATGACAGACACTGCCACAAAACCTCTCGGTCTACAGAGTCAAATGCTGCTTTCAAGTCAAGAAAAACTATCATTGTCGGATGCCGATAAGCGTGTCTGTGCTCTAAAACTTGACGAATGGTGAATATGTGGTCGATACAGCCACGACCAGGTCTGAAGCCAGCCTGATTTTCTCGTGTTTGCAGTTCACGAGTCTTAGTTAGGCGCCCGATAATTATTGAGGCTAGTATTTTAGATGCTATGTTGGTCAGACTAATCCCTCTATGGTTATCGCAGGATGATTTTGACCCCTTTTTATATATTGGGACAATCAGTGATTGTGACCAGTCGGATGGGATTACATCCGTCTCCCAGATTTTAGCCAGAATATTAGTCAACCTAATCGCTAAAATTGGACCACCGTATTTAAAAACCTCTGGAACCAATCCATCAGGACCAGCTGCTCTTCCTCGTTTCAGATTACCTATAACCTTTTGAACTTCAAGTAGGGTCGGGGGGCCTACTTCAATGTTCCATTCAGGTTTTCTGGGAATAGTGGGTAGTTGTGCAGTAGCTGAAGGCCAGCTAAACTGCTCCTTAAAGTGTTCCGCCCATCGTTCTAAACGTTTGGGTTGAGAGCAGATAAGGGTTCCATCTTTTTCCGAGATTGTCTCACTTACACTTGACTTCTTAATTCCGGTTTCTTTTATTAGTCTGAATAGTTGCCTGGTGTTGCCTACAGCCGCTGCCTTTTCCATCTCTTTTGCTTTCGTTGCCCACCACTGCTCACGATCGTTCCTTAGACTTTTAGTTAACCTAGATCTAATTTGTTTACGCTCTTCGTCGTGTTCAGAGCCTGATCGGATGAGTTTACGCGAATCCATCAGTGAAATAGACTTAGAAGAAATCCACTGGTTTTTTGGAGCCCTATGGTTTAAATGACTAATAGATGTTACTGCCGTTTCCACAGCTGTTCGTGTGTCTTTCCAAGCAGCATCTGGGTCAGTCTTGTTTACAGAACTGCCTAGATGTGAACTCAGTTGTTTCTGAAATTCGTATTTGGCTTTCTCATCCTCCAGTTCAATCCTAATGGGTCTTCTTAGTTTACTTTTCCTGCGTCCATTGAGGCGCAGACAAATGCGTGCTCGTATTAAAGCGTGATCAGAGTCTAAACAAGTATTCCAATACGAGCGACAATCTTCTATTGAGCCTCTCCAACGATGACTGATGACAATATGGTCTATTTGAGTCCATCGTTGGTTTGGTGCAGGTGGTCGCCATGTTAGACGATGTCTCTCCTTATGTTTAAAATTAGTGCTTGCTAGAAATAAACGATTGTCTGAGCATAGTTGCAACAGACGATCACCATTATCGGTTCGTTGAGCCGGAATACTAAAACACCCACCTAAATGTCTTTCTGTTTGATTCAAGCTGCCTACCTGGGCATTAAAGTCACCCGCTACGACTACTATGTCTGGGCGCTTAGCTTTCTGAAGAAGCTCAGAGAGGTTTCTGTAAAAGTTATCTTTCACTTCATCATGGCTGCAGTCAGTGGGAGCGTTGGCAGAAACGACGAAAAGGCAACGACGTGTGTCCCTATCCTTCCGAGTTCTTACGGAGCCATTTAACCGGACAGCACACAGGCGACTGTTAACGGGGATCCATTCTAGTAGTGCCTGTTCTGCCCTTGTACTTAGCGCTATGCCTACACCTGCAAGTCCGCGAGAACTAGCCAACGGGTCGCCAGATACACGGAGGGTGTATTTCGTTGGCTGTCCATTTTGGCGAGGTGAGGTCAAGTGAATGACCACACTGGAATCCTGTATGCGTGTTTCGGAGACACAGCATACATCAATGGTACGAGATTCTAGGGTTTTAGCTAAGGAGGCCTGTTGACCGATTTGGCATAGGGTACGTACGTTGAAGGCTCCAATGTGTAGTTTGGAGCGAGGTTTAAGTAGACCTGGGACAGCGTTTCGCGCACTAGAATCGTTGGCCATGGTGACACTTGAGAAGGAAACCGAAAGAGGAAGTTTAGTGTTGAAAGTCAAGGTAGAGGGAATAGTAGGAATTGAAGAAGAAGATTGATTATGAATACAGTGGTCTTGAGTGCTGTTAGAGGTATGAGGGAAGTTATCACTTCCCGGTTGCCCACACCGTGGAAGGATTCTTCTAGAGGTACCTGAAAAGGAAATTGGGTTAGAAGTGGTCTTAATGACCTGAGAGCGTGACCGCAGTGCCCAAGGGACAACTGCTTGAGGTCGGTCACACACGACCTTTTTGTGGGTAGTTTTTGTGTTAGCTCCGTTCTTCAAAAAAAAACCTTACCGCCGGAGACGGAAATCCGTGGGATAAGGCGAGGTGTGCATTTTTAGGGTCGACCTTTTCTAACACCACCCCTCCTTGTGGGAAGGCAGCATCGCTGTCATGCTAGTTGTCTGAAGGAAACACCTTACTGCCGTCACACCTCTGTACAGTCAGCAGTACGACTTCGCCTTCGGACCTTTGGTTTGCTGCTTTTAGTCTCACCGCTCTTCAACCGACCTGTCTGGCATGGTAGGACCTCGAGGAACGACTGTTCCAGCCAGCATAGCTCGTTTGCTTCATCACGATAGGCAAGCCCGACCACCACGTCAAGGTAGCAGCAACGATCGGGTTGCTTTTATCTTAATCTCCTATGTATTCTAGTGTATCTGGCACTTAGATTTATCCTGCTTAATTCAGCTGTATTTATCACTTTGGTTGACCGTTTTGTGTTATGTCAAAAAATTTACCCAAAGTTATGTGTATTTACATGAATAACCAGTTATGTCTTTTCCCAGTGTTAACGAATAACTTACTTCTTATGAAGTCTTGAACACGTTCCGTGAAAAATTGTTCTAGTTTCGTTTTAAATAATCATCAGTAAATGAACGCTTTTTTAAAGACTCATAATTTACCTGTTTTACGAATGAGAACTATAAGTTTGTTGTATTCGAATTTTAAAGTACTTTAGTCATTTTAATTAAGTCGGTATATTTAAATGATTTAAATAATTCACTTTCATTTATTGGGTCGCAAGTCCAAATTTCGTTCCACCTACTTTTTTGTTTGAACTGTTTGGTTGTGTAATTTCTAATCCTCATGCAATAGGTAATTTACTCGAAATCCAATACACAAACTTTTATTAAGTTAGTTTCATTTATATTTACGTTACTTTTAGTAATACCATAATAGTATGCTTACTACTAGTGGTAATTAATTGGTTCAAGGTTATATCAGAAAATAACATCAAAATTAAGAAAAGATCATATAGCTAAAGAAGAATATAAGCAAATGAGCGAAAATTGATCTAGGAATGATAGATTGATCATTTAAAGTGTAATATCAGGTACCAATTGGTGGGCGATGTTGGTTTTGACTTACGTCGGCTATTGTTCCCAAACATTACTTTCTACTATATTTGGGTTTTAAACAGTCATGGTTTCTTCAAGTGCTTCAGATATGGCTCGGGGTGTCGAAAAGCTTCACTACATATGAAGGTCCTCGCATAACATGTCCTGAGAAAGACCTGCTCACTACTTTCCAATGGTGAAAGCCTACTCACAAAAGTAAGAGGATGTTATTAAATGGACATCTCATCCTTAAGTTGGGCCAGCAAACATTAAATGTTAACTTACAGGTTGGAACTAGTGATTCTAAGATTCTAGAGCAACATATAGTATGTGCATAAAGTTTCTTACTAGTTAAAGTGGGTGCGGCATACTAGATTTTATATAATTGTCTAGTAAATTAAACTCTTAGATTAAATGTTTTGAAAGGTATCTGCTAAGAAGAACACCAGTTTTAATTTAAATGCCTGGTGTGTATCACAAATATCATAGACATTGATAATCCGAGGTAAATAATACTCATAATCTGGCTGTTCATTCATTAATATTTTGAACAAGGTCATATATATATATATATATATATATATATATATTTGTAATATCCCAATAAGTAGAAAAATTACATTTTCCGATGTTTCGTGACTCAGTGTAGGCTACTTTTTCAGAGAACAAGTAACCAAATTATCATTAAATCAAGTTTAAATTTGGCTATTTATTCTCCGAAGTAGTCTACACTGAGTCACTGTTATATCCCCCGTCGGAAAATCTAATTTTTCTACTCATTGGGATATTACAAATCTATTATCTATTTATAACAATCTACCCAATGCTCAATTTATTCAAAATTATCAAATCAAAACTTGGTAATATATATATATATATATATATATATATATATATATATATATATATATCCGACCGTTGCTGCTACCTTGACGTGGTGGTCGGGCTTGCCTATCGTGATGAAGCAATCGAGCTATGCTGGCTGGGACAGTCGTTCCTAGAGGTCCTACCATGCCAGACAGGTCGGTTGAAGAGCGGTGAGACTAAAAGCAGCAAACCAAAGGTCCGAAGGCGAAGTCGTACTGCTGACTGTACAGAGGTGTGACGGCAGTAAGGTGTTTCCTTCAGACAACTAGCATGACAGCGATGCTGCCTTCCCACAAGGAGGGGTGGTGTTAGAAAAGGTCGACCCTAAAAATGCACACCTCGCCTTATCCCACGGATTTCCGTCTCCGGCGGTAAGGTTTTTTTTTGAAGAACGGAGCTAACACAAAAACTACCCACAAAAAGGTCGTGTGTGACCGACCTCAAGCAGTTGTCCCTTGGGCACTGCGGTCACGCTCTCAGGTCATTAAGACCACTTCTAACCCAATTTCCTTTTCAGGTACCTCTAGAAGAATCCTTCCACGGTGTGGGCAACCGGGAAGTGATAACTTCCCTCATACCTCTAACAGCACTCAAGACCACTGTATTCATAATCAATCTTCTTCTTCAATTCCTACTATTCCCTCTACCTTGACTTTCAACACTAAACTTCCTCTTTCGGTTTCCTTCTCAAGTGTCACCATGGCCAACGATTCTAGTGCGCGAAACGCTGTCCCAGGTCTACTTAAACCTCGCTCCAAACTACACATTGGAGCCTTCAACGTACGTACCCTATGCCAAATCGGTCAACAGGCCTCCTTAGCTAAAACCCTAGAATCTCGTACCATTGATGTATGCTGTGTCTCCGAAACACGCATACAGGATTCCAGTGTGGTCATTCACTTGACCTCACCTCGCCAAAATGGACAGCCAACGAAATACACCCTCCGTGTATCTGGCGACCCGTTGGCTAGTTCTCGCGGACTTGCAGGTGTAGGCATAGCGCTAAGTACAAGGGCAGAACAGGCACTACTAGAATGGATCCCCGTTAACAGTCGCCTGTGTGCTGTCCGGTTAAATGGCTCCGTAAGAACTCGGAAGGATAGGGACACACGTCGTTGCCTTTTCGTCGTTTCTGCCAACGCTCCCACTGACTGCAGCCATGATGAAGTGAAAGATAACTTTTACAGAAACCTCTCTGAGCTTCTTCAGAAAGCTAAGCGCCCAGACATAGTAGTCGTAGCGGGTGACTTTAATGCCCAGGTAGGCAGCTTGAATCAAACAGAAAGACATTTAGGTGGGTGTTTTAGTATTCCGGCTCAACGAACCGATAATGGTGATCGTCTGTTGCAACTATGCTCAGACAATCGTTTATTTCTAGCAAGCACTAATTTTAAACATAAGGAGAGACATCGTCTAACATGGCGACCACCTGCACCAAACCAACGATGGACTCAAATAGACCATATTGTCATCAGTCATCGTTGGAGAGGCTCAATAGAAGATTGTCGCTCGTATTGGAATACTTGTTTAGACTCTGATCACGCTTTAATACGAGCACGCATTTGTCTGCGCCTCAATGGACGCAGGAAAAGTAAACTAAGAAGACCCATTAGGATTGAACTGGAGGATGAGAAAGCCAAATACGAATTTCAGAAACAACTGAGTTCACATCTAGGCAGTTCTGTAAACAAGACTGACCCAGATGCTGCTTGGAAAGATATACGAACAGCTGTGGAAACGGCAGTAACATCTATTAGTCATTTAAACCATATGGTTCCAAAAAACCAGTGGATTTCTTCCAAATCTATTTCACTGATGGATTCGCGTAAACTCATCCGATCAGGCTCTGAACACGACGAAGAGCGTAAACAAATTAGATCTAGGTTAACTAAAAGTCTAAGGAACGATCGTGAGCAGTGGTGGGCAACGAAAGCAAAAGAGATGGAAAAGGCAGCGGCTGTAGGCAACACCAGGCAACTATTCAGACTAATAAAAGAAACCGGAATTAAGAAGTCAAGTGTAAGTGAGACAATCTCGGAAAAAGATGGAACCCTTATCTGCTCTCAACCCAAACGTTTAGAACGATGGGCGGAACACTTTAAGGAGCAGTTTAGCTGGCCTTCAGCTACTGCACAACTATCCACTATTCCCAGAAAACCTGAATGGAACATTGAAGTAGGCCCCCCGACCCTACTTGAATTTCAAAAGGCTATAGGTAATCTGAAACGAGGAAGTGTTATATCCCCCGGTGAATTATGAATGGTAACTGTAAGGACTATTAATCGACCAATGTATTATGCCTATTTCCTATTGTACAATTATTACGTAACTGAACTATTCATATTCGTATTTCTCTTATCATTAGTTTTATTTTGACCTTGACTTATTATCATACGATTCTTGAGTTATAATCAGTTTATTGATTACTTTGTTTTGTATAAAAACCCATTATGTTTGTAAATAATGATTCATATTGCCGAGGCTGTTATTTGTGTTCTGGACTTAACTGACTGTGCTGGGCAGATAGGAAGGACGGAACAGCACCCAAGACTGCTCGTACGATTTCAAGTATCATTTGCGTCCGGTCAATCAATTCTCTCCTCTCTAATTGCACGTTCATATATATTACGAGTCCATACGTTATAACAGGAAGAGCTGCTGGTCCAGATGGATTGGCTCCAGAGGTCTTTAAATATGGTGGTCCAATTTTAACTAATATTCTGGCTAAAATCTGGGAGACGGACGTAATCACATCCGACTGGTCACAATCATTTATTGTCCCAATATATAAGAAGGGGCCAAAATCATCCTGCGATAACCATAGAGGGATTAGTCTGACTAACATAATATCTTAAATACTAGCCTCAATAATTATTGGGTGTACCTGAGAAGTACATAAACCTTGTAAAGGCTCTTTACTCGAACACTATTAGTCGAGTGAGAGCTTATGGCGAACTGTCATATGATTTTACAACCTCAAGTGGTGTCCGTCAAGGCTGTCCATTATCCCCCTTTTTGTTTAACTTCATTATAGACCTGTTGCTGCAAATGACACTCTCGTCGACTGAGTTTACAGGAATTGATCTCCTACCAGGGGGACAACTAAGCGACTTAGAATACGCAGATGACATAGTCCTGTTTGGTGAAGACACTGACAAAATGCAGAGTCTTCTGTTGGAACTCAGTAATAATGCCAGGATGTTTGGGATGCGTTTCTCCCCATCCAAATGTAAATTGTTACTCCAGGACTGGACTGCGTCAACATTCGAACTAAGGATAGGGAGTGAAGTAGTCGAACGCGTCGACAACTTCACTTATCTTGGAAGTCTGATCAGCCCGAATGGGTTGGTGTCTGACGAAATCTCAGCACGGATTCAAAAAGCTCGTTTGGCTTATGCCAACTTACGTCACCTATGGCGTAGACGAGATATCCGTCTATCAATTAAAGGACGAGTATACTGTGCAGCAGTTCTCTCTGTTCTTTACGGCTGCGAACATGGCTATTAAGAGTAGAAGATACTCGCAAGTTGCTAGTATTTGATCACAGATGCCTTAGAAATATTGCTCGCATCTGCTGGGATAACCGAGTAAGTAATAGTGAGGTTAGACGCAGGGTATTAGGGAACGATGGTAAATCAGTTGATGAGGTGATGAATCTTCATCGACTGAGATGGTTGGGCCATGTGTTACGTATGCCAGAACACCGATTACCACGACGCGCTATGATGACTAGTATTGGGGACGGTTGGAAGAGAGTTAGGGGCGGCCAAACCAAAACATGGCATCAGTGTTTGAAGTCACTAACTTCTAGTCTGAGCCATGTTGGCAGATGCAGACTACCTGGTTGGGGTCCGCCTGACTATCGTAACCAATGGTTGGAGACTCTGTGTGACATGGCTCAGAATCGATCACAATGGCGTAGGTGTATACACTCTTTATCTTCCCTTAAACCTTGCGACTAAAATTGCTTCATATCTCTCTTCCTTCCTGTACTATATCCTTATATACAACCTATAATTTATATACTACTACCAACACTAAATTAACTACTATGAATCCGGTGTTCCTCTTGTTGTGCTAACGAGGTATGGCAACTTGGACCGATGCATATATGTGCCTGATCCTACGTTGTAGCTGACTGACTGACACGCCATTTTATCCCTCAGGGTACTAGAGAATATGTACACCATTGGTTTGGAATCAGGGTTTTACAACTCCTCAAGGTGGATCCTCCATATCCACCAGCCCGATCAAAGCACCGGACATTCCTTTCGTTCTCTCGATTTCGTAAACTATAACCCTGATGCGTGAAGGCAGTGAGTAGAACTTTATTTTTACGCGTGGCCGTGTGAGAGCATTTCAAAAGAGAGTGCGGGCATTCCCAACTCTCGGCCGTACCAGGGCATTTGAGGGCAAAGAATTGCATGAATATACTCAGTATGATTTGTCTTTTTTACTATAATCAATATACTATCAACAAAACCTACGCTTTGATTATTTGTTTATGAATATGTCTATCGATATAATCCAAGAATTTCTCTCCTTTATGCATAGAATTATGTATCGTCTTGTAAACTCGATACCTTATTTTGTTTTCAAAGGAAATATACTACCAGGCATTAAAGTGTACCATTTCCTGTTTATTGGTGGTTATTTAAGAAAGAACAAAGTTAATTGATATCAATCATAGGTAATTAGCGATTGACTGTTTACTCAATTATTGTAAAATTTTTGCTTTAATAGATTGAGCGGGCAAATCAACACGTGCCACCAATCAATGAAATCATTCACTGTTGAACCGAGTTGTGTAGGTGGGCGCAAACTACCTGGTTAGTGTCCTCTCGATTTTCACAGCCAATAGTTAACAACTTCGGGTGATATGACTTAGAATCGTTTTCAATGGCGCAAGTGCATTTACTCTTATATTTTATCCTTAAGTTTCCAAATTATCTCATAGTTTTTCATTCCACTGATCCATGTTTTCTTTTCGAATCATATCTTTTTTGCGTCATTTTTCTGCTACCGCTAATACCGTTGCTACTTATACTACTCTGGCATCTTATTTTACTGATGTGGTGTGGTATCCTGAGTCGATACACATATATGCCGGAATGTCTACATTTCATTTGACCGACTGTTTGCTATGGTGAAATATTTCGTTTATATTCAAAATTCCAATATACTGAACTTGATTACCAATTATATAATAACTATTTGATTAAAGTTGGATGAATCATGGTTTTTTGAATATGAGATCATTGTATTAAATAATATTAATAACGAACTTTTGTTCAAATCACTGCTTTAAGAGGTTCGATCTCATTTTATCTGGTGTTGGGTATTACGTGAGATGTCTCAACACCTCTTAGTTATACCAACAACCTTAAAATGATGACATGCACGTATTGCTGTGAAAAATCAATTTTATGTTTGTTCATCAATGACCGTGGCACCGGTTTGAACCCGGTCGCTATCACAAAATCTAGTTTCAAGGCTTTCTTTTATCAATATCTAGTCTTTCAACATTTATAGTCAGTTCACATTATTATTTATTTATTTATGATAAGAATTAAACCAATCAATAATTAATTCTAAACAATAGACTGAAAGAAAAAAAAACCCAGAAAACATCATGAAGTCTTAAAATAAGTCTTATTAACAATGTGACACAGTATCCCTAGATTATCTAGATATTTCAAATAAATTTAACTAAACTATCAAAAAGGCATTGATTTTTGCTATTCAATGAATTGTAAACTAATTTTTGTCATAGTACACCAACCATTTGATTATTTATTGACCCTTTAATACTAATTTAATAATTCACTCATTTTACACTCTTTTTCAATTTGATCAAGCATAAATTCAAATTAGTTATCAGACATTAGTTTAGGCCTATTGACTATAGAGGATACAACATTTCCGAAAATCATTTATGCTGTCAAATGTAATTAGTTTTTACTGAACTATGTCATTTATATGTTAGAAGTCTAGTAGCGAACCTTTGTTGATATAATTTAATCAGAATGTTTTTAATTCATGTTTATTTGTAGATATAGTAGAGGTGAACGTTGACCATGTGAGATGATATTAAATCATCTTGCATCGATTTGACTTTTAGTACTTTAATGATTAATTTCATATGATACAATTACTAAATAAAGGCATAATATAAAACCTGATGGAAGAGGTTTCTTAGTGTTTTTTTTTTACAATTGGAATTTATTTACTTTTAAACGGTTCATAGATTGTAAACTATGTTCTAATTTTTCTAAGTTGAAATTAGAATATGCCGATTTTTTTGTTATTTTAAAAGTGTTTCATTCAAAATGACAAATGTGAACCATTGGATTCCAACTTAGCTGTTTAAAGAAAATGAGTATACTCCTCTTAAGATTCGAAACTGTTAGCTTCATTCCATAATATGATCTTCAGTTACCCATTGCTAATAATTTCCAAACCATAATGAAACAACTTTTCAGTGTACTGTAATTATTAGTTGTTGTCAATACATGATATAATCTGTCCACTTAATTGGATGATTCTCAGAACAATCTCATTTTATTCTTGTTTTGTTATTTGACATTGGAACTGTAGTAACGCGTAAGATTTTACATAAATCTATTCGTTAAACTGTACATTAACTTAATCTAATTGAACAACTAAAAAATAAAACATAATCGCATCAGTGATCGTTTATTTTAAATTAAACTAGTGCGTTTTAATAAACTGGAAGGCTGTATTCTGGATTGAAATTTTTTCACTGAATTTAATCCAATTATTGTTACTTTTTACGCTTTCACTATATGATTAACACTTTCATAAACATAAGAAAGATTGGTTCAGTGAGGAGTTCTGTTTTTGGAGAATTCATTTTTAAAGCTGTACAATCATATATATATATATATATATATATATATATATATATATATATATATATATATATATATATATATTACTTACTTACGCCTGTATTCATATTTATAACTAATAATGTCGAATTTGATAGTTT
The DNA here is from genome assembly GCA_944470415.2 of Schistosoma rodhaini. Taxonomy (NCBI): domain Eukaryota; kingdom Metazoa; phylum Platyhelminthes; class Trematoda; order Strigeidida; family Schistosomatidae; genus Schistosoma; species Schistosoma rodhaini. The sequence goes on from OX104037.1 coordinate 35,547,907, forward strand.
CAAATAAATTGAGTATTAGTTAAATTACTTACTTACTTACTTACGCCTGTTACTCCCAATGGAGCATAGGCCGCCGACCAACTTTCTCCAACCCACTCTGTCCTGGGCCTTCTTTTCTAGTTCTATCAAGTTTTTGTTCATTCTTCTCATGTCTGTCTCCATTTCTCGGCGTAATGTGTTCTTTGGTCTTCCTCTTCTCCTTTGACCTTCAGGATTCCATGTGAGGGCTTGTCTTGTGACGCAATTAGCTGATTTCCTCAAGGTGTGCCAATTCCACTTCCAGCGCTTCTTCCTCTGCTGGAATCTGATTTGTAGTCTCCCACAGTGACTTGTTGCTGATAATGTCTGGCCATCTGATCCGAAGTATCTTGCTTAGACAACTGTTAATAAACACTTGTATCTTCTGGATAATGGCTTTCGTAGTTCTCCACGTCTCCGCCCCATACAATAGAACTGTCTTGACATTTGTATTGAAAATTCTAACCTTGGTGTTGGTTGACAATTGTTTTGAGTTCCAGATGTTCTTCAACTGTAGTGAATATGTTGCTCTTGCTTTGCCGATGCGCGCCCTCACATCTGCATCTGATCCACCGTGTTCATCGATGATGCTGCCCAGATATGTGAAGGTTTCCACATCCTTCAAAGCTTCTCCATCAAGTGTAATTTGATTGATGCATATTGTATTGTATCGGAGAGTCTTGCTTTTCTCTTTGTTTATATTGAGACCTACTGTTGCTGAGGCTGCTGCTACACTTGTTGTTTTCTCCTGCATTTGTTGTTGCGTTTGTGATAGAAGAGCCAGATCATCAAGCTGCATCCTGCCTGTCACTGTATCCCCTGTTTTCCTCCAGATGTTGACGTCTCCATGATCCAGTCGATGACCAGGAGAAAGAGAAAGGGTGAGAGTAAGCAACCTTGCCTTACACCGGTCTTTACTCCAAACGAGTCGATGAGTTGTCCTCCGTGGACGATTTGGCAGTTTAGTCCATCATAGGAGTTCCGTATGATGTTGACTATCTTCTCAGGCATGCCGTAGTGTCGAAGAAGCCTCCATAGTGTCGTCCTGTCCACGCTATCAAATGCCTTCTCGTAGTCGATGAAGTTGATGTAGAGTGGTGAATTCCATTCGATTGATTGTTCCACAATGATACGTAGAGTTGCGATTTGATCTGTGCAGGATCTATCCTTATGAAATCCAGCTTGTTGATCTCGAAGTTGGGCGTCCACGGAATCCTTCATCCTGTTTAACAATACTCTGTTGAAGACTTTTCCTGGTATTGAGAGAAGAGTGATGCCCCTGTAGTTGTCGCACTTGCTGAGATCGCCTTTCTTTGGTATTTTGATAAGAAGTCCTTTTTTTCCAGTCTTTTGGTACTTGTTCTTCATCCCAAATCTTGCTGAAGAGGATGTGGAGTATCTTTACAGTTGTTGCTACATTTGCTTTCAGAGTATCTGCCGGAATGTTGTCTGGTCCCGCTGCTTTGCCGCCCTTGATTTGTCTAATGGCCATGCTGATCTCTTCGATTGTTGATGGGCCAACATCGATTGGGAGGTCCGCGGGTGCTGCTTCGATATTGGGTGGGTGCACTGGAGCTGGTCGATTCAAGAGTTCTTTGAAGTGTTCTACCCACCTGTTTCGTTGTTCTTCAATGTCGGTGATTACTTTGCCTTCCTTGCTTTTCACTGGTCTTTCTGGTTTACGGTAATTTCCAGCAAGTTTCTTTGTTGTATCATACAGTTGTCTCATGTTTCCCTCTCTTGCAGCCTTTTCCGCTGTCATTGCTAAATCTTCCACATATTTACGTTTGTCAGTTCTGATGCTCCTCTTCACTTGCTTGTTTGCCTCTGTGTATTTGGCTTGTGCCTTGGCTTTTTCCGCTCTGGTTCGGCTGATATTGATTGCTGACTTCCTGTTCCTCCTTTTTTCAATTTTATCCAGTGTACGAACAGTGATCCATTCCTTGTGATGGCGCTTCTTTTGGCCCAGAACCTCTTGACATGTTGAAGTGATTGCCTCTTATATCCCTTTCCAGTTGCTCTCCATGGTCGTTCCCTCTCTATTGAGTAGATCATGAAAGGCCTAGAACCTGTTGCTGAGGCCTATGCTGAATTTGTTGAGTTTGTCAGCATCTCGAAGAAAGGCTGTGTTAAACTTTTGTGATGCTGTCCGTGCCGTTGTCCAGTGCTTCTTAAGTTTTAGTTTCATCTTGGCGACCAGCAAATGATGATCGGATGCTATGTCAGCTCCTCGCTGATTCCAAGCACCTCCAGGTTTTATTTTCTCATTTCTGCAGCAATTTGGAAGACTCTTCCGGTCTCGCACATTGTTCGGACATTCCATGTACCTATAAAAATTGTCGCTCTGGTTGTAAGAAAGTGCATCGGCCTCATGACTTCTGAAGGAACTTGGCTTTCATCATGAGACGTCATAATTATTCCTTCTACTCCCAGGGAAGAGTTTGAATGGTTTGATTGATTTTCTCTGGTTAGCGTTTTTTTAGCTAGTTGATTTTCTACGGGATGGGGTCGCTAACCCAATGCCCAACCCTCCTCCTTTACCCGGGCTTGGGACCGGCATTAACCCCCAGAGGAGCTACAGGCGGAGTTATATATATATATATATATATATATATATATATATATATATATATATATATATATATATATATATATATAGACACCAACACGTTAGGGCTGATCAGACTTCCAAGATAAGGGATGTTGTCGACGCGTTCGATTACTTCACTCCCTATCTTTAGTTTAGATGTTGACGCAAACCAGTCCTGGAGTAACAATTTGCATTTCGAGGGCAAGAAATACATCCCAAACATCCTGGTATTGTTGCTTAGTACTACGAAAACACCCTGTATTTTATTAGCATCTTCGCCAAACAAGACTATGTCATCTGCATATTCCAAGTCGGTAAGTTGACCACCTAGAAGGAGATCGATGCCCAAAAATTCAGTCGGTGAGAACGTTTTTTCTAACATTAGGTCTATGATAAAATTTAAAAAGATGGAGATAGTGGACAGCCTCGTTGGACACCACTTGAGGTTGTAAAATCAGATGACAGTTCTCCATAAGCTCTCACTCGACTGGTAGTGTTCGAGTAAAGAGCCTTCATAAGGTTTATGTACTTCTAAGGTACACCTTTCAATGACAGACACCGCCACAGAACCTCTCGGTCTACAGAATTAAATGCTGCTTTTAAGTCAAGAAAAACTATCACTAAGGTAACATGCTGGTTGGAGGTGGTCAACAGGAAACCCTGAACCCGGGTTTCGTGCTACTTGGCACTCGTCAGCAAGGTGTATCTGTAATCTTGAGTGAACTGATGCTCCCTGGCGGATTTGATCCCGTGTCACTCAGCTTCACAGTCAGAGACGTTACCACTGAGCTATTCGGGCCGCGACCGACCTCCTGTAAGACTGAGATCTAATCACAATTGTTTGATTATTGGGTGGTAATCAATCTCATTCGTGTCAAGTCCTTAGTGCTGATCGAATGCTATCGATCAAGTTGCCCTGATATTGCTTAGTTATTCAATATTGACATATAAGGTAGGTTCATTAAACATGCAATAGTATTCTCTATAACTAATGAAAATTATGAATTGCTAATAACTCAGTTAATTACTTATTTATCTTTGATTTGCGAACATTGACTTCTATTGAATTCCATCCTCAACATTTTACTGCACAATTAATGAATATAGAAGAAATGTGATCAGTCTTATTCCATTACTTTTCTTTCTCTGATTTAAATAAATCCACATGAAGGTTTGTTTTTTTAAAAGTAAATATTTCCATTTTCTTTTATAGAAACCAAGCAAACTGTAAAACAGTCAGTAGAAAAAACACTTAGTGAAGAAAACAGTGATGAATTTTATGACGCCATGTCTAATTTGGATATGACTGAACAACGACATAATGATTCACTTGTTTCGACAAATAATCAACCTATGGTACAAATGCCTAGAACATTAAATTATAACTCATCATCATTGCCTAATAGTGATATAACTCGGGTATCATCAGCAAGCTTAAGAAGTTTAGTGAATGTTGAAGAAACATCAGTTTCAGGCAGTGATTTAGAACTACCGAATGGTTACACCAACAGAACTAATGTTTTTACATCTATGTCGGTAAGTTAAGGCGTATTTTAGCAAGGTATTTTTTCAAAATGGGCGAGACTATAACAAATCAGTCAATTCAAGTGTAAATCGTCGAGCATGACAACCCAATATGGGACCCAGGAGACCACGAGACCAAGTTATTCACATTCAAATCCTTCCTACACCTCCTAATAACTCTTTTATCTTCACGACTAACCCTTCTTACGTCCCTGTATCACCTCACACCGCTAGGGTAAATGATTCGAGTACGCGGAACGTTAATCCCAGTCTCCTGAATACACGCTCTAAACTACATTTAGAAGCTTTTTACGTCCGAACATCGTGCCAAATAGGACAACAGGCTTCCTTAGCTAGGACTTTAGAATCTCGTCCCATCGATTTGTGCTACGTCTCCGAAACGCGCATACAGTATCCGAGTAGCGTCATTCATTCGATCTCACCATGTCAAATGAAAGAACTAACTCGATTCACACTTCGTGTATCTGGAAGCCCTGATACTGCTTCCCATGGCCTCTCTCGTGTAGGTCCTAGGGCAGAACTAGCTCTTTTAGACTGGATCCCAGTAGACAGTGCGCTGTCCGACTAAACGGGACAGTAAGGACTCAGAAAGATAGGGACACTCTTCGTTGCCTTTTCTTCATCTCTTCCTACTCTTCCACTGATTGCAGCCCAGGTGAGGTAAAAGATTAGTTTTATAGAAAGCTTTCCGACCGTCTCCGAAAAGCTGGGCGTTCTGATGTGGTAATGGTGGCTGATGACTTAAATGCTCAAGTAGGTAAACTAAGCTAAAGGGAAAGACACGTAGGTGGATCTTATGGTGTGGTGGATGAAAGAAGAGATAATGGCGACCGTATGTTTTAGCAATGCTTAGATAATGACGAAGTAGTGAAAGTTCATCAGTTGAGATGGCTTGGACACGTGTTATGTATGCCCAACCACCGACTACTCCGACGTGAGATGCTTTATGATGTGGGAGTAGGTCGTATTAAATCTAGGGTTGGCCAGACAAAAACGTGGCACAAATCCATAAAGTCACTGACAAGTGGAGTGAGCCATGTTGGTAGGTGTAGACTACCTGGTTGGAATCCGCGTGACGATAGCAGTCGATGGTTGAGACCTTGATTGATATGGCGAAGGTGCATCCACTGTGTGTTCTGCCAAATTCTAATCTCCTGAATTCTTCATGTCCTTATCTTTTTCTCTTTCCAAATTTATTTCACTGGATTATATTTCTTGAACAACATCTTCAAACCCTAATCTTTCTGACTACTGCCTATACTCTTACTACTTCTACCATTATGGGATTTGAATCGACAATTGTATTTCTGTGATAATGTGGTATGGTAACTCGAACTAATGTACGTACTTACGTACGTACAAAGTTCTACGTTGTGACTGACTGATTGACTCACTGAATTAAGACTAAGATAGTCAAGAAAATGCCATACAATGGCATAATTACAATTGACTTACCAAAATTATAGATACAAATTTAATTATAATCCCATTTGACCCTAAAGTGAATCCAATCTGCATATGAATGAAGAGATTGAGACTTATATGGCTGCGTGCAAGTTGTAACAAAGAATTATCACAAAAGAATTATATCCAAGATTTGTTTCTCCTTCCCCCCTCTCTCTCACATAAACTATAATCCACTAAAGTTCCCAACCACTTATTCAGACTGCTTATTACAATCCTATGCTTGTCATTTACATCAATAAGTAGTCAGTAAATTCATGATTTATTTATAATGCATTCAGTTTTTCATGAGCTTTATAGGCTCCACTATGTCAAATATAACCAAGCTTTTAAAAAAGTTCCTTTTCTGATATGTTTTTTGATTGCCAAGTTTAATTTAATTACATTTACTCTTAGTGAAATGTAAAACTTACCTTTGGTAGTCAAGACTAACTTGATAGATGTAAAATCTATGTTTATGTCGATCTTTATTGATTGACAGTGTTGACATATGTCTTACAAAATCTGAAGCAAATAAACACAGTCAAAACGCCTAAAGCAACCCAATGCTAAAGGTTTTTCTTATTCAAAAAGCTCAGAGCTAAGTGATCCCCAAACTATTGTGGGTGAGTCGAAAAAGCATCGAACAAAATTGTGTTATACCAGTCATTGTAGCCAGACAACTGTGACTAATTTGCGATCTCAATTAAACTACATTTTTTGTACAAATGGTTTTCCTCTCTAATATTCACAGCTATTTATGTCATCGTTTTACTTTTTTTCTCCAACCCAACAGTCTGATGGATATCCAAACACGTATAACAAAAATTCTACTACTGACCAGCATAATAACACATTGAAATATGGACAAGTTCGTAAACGTCGAAATGCCATACCTGTTTCACCAAAAATTGCGTTAAATTTATGGGGTATAATTAAAAATGCTATCGGTAAAGATCTTGCGAAAATTCCCATTCCTGTGAGCGTTTGTATTTTGTGTCATTTATATTCTGCTTAATAATGTCATAATTAAAGTACCTCTTTTGTTACGTATAATTAATTAAATGAATTCAGGAGCAACGTAGTGGAATGGCTATACGAAATAAGCCTATGTATTGTTAAATACTTCTTTTTCCTTATAAACTGAGGTTCAACAAATTAATTTGATAAACCACACATGGCTTTGTTACATCCAGTTAGAATTAGGTCAGGGTCAAGGTCGACAATCAAAATATTTCAGACTGTTCAACAATGTTCTGTAATCCTTCATTAGTGTACTTTTTACTTCACTTGATCCGTTAGTTACAACTTAATTCTAACTACTTTCTCACCACTTATAAATGTTTGTGAAATATGAACTATTCACACTTTGAATACACTGATACTTGAAATTTTGTATCTTTAATTACTTAAGTACACAGAGAAACTCAGTAAATTAATGTGACAAATATTTTAAGTACTGATTCTGAGACTAAACTTATACAAATAATCGAAATGGGGTTTTTGTGGATATTGTAGTAATTTTTCATAGTTGGATTCATGAGTCGATTAAGGTTATATCATCATGGAAAACCGGGAAGCTGTTTGTTAAAAACTGGGAAACCTTGTAGAGAACTTGACGGAAATGAAAACAAAAAATGAAGTTGAGGAAGTTATCGCAGTTTTTTATTTGAATAAATATTGTAGTAATGTTTTGATAATCCACTTAGTTTTAATGTGAATTTGAAAATATTAATGTTTTGATCAATCTATAGCTCATGTGGTTGGAAGAAATTAACTTCGTATCAAATTACTCATCTTCAATGTTAGCTATATATATATTCTGAATTAAACATTTAGAGAGATTCCTATTCAAAGTCTTACACGATCTTACCATTTCAGGTAAATTTTAACGAACCTTTGTCATTCCTTCAACGAGCTGTTGAGGATTTCACATATTCCCATCTATTAGATTATGCTTCACAGACAAGAGATCCAGTGGAACAAATGGCTTATGTTGTAGCATTTTCAGTTAGTTGTTATAGTTCAACTGCTTATCGTGTAGGAAAACCATTTAATTCATTGCTCGGCGAAACTTATGAATGTGATCGTACAGATGATATGGGTTGGCGTTGTATTTCAGAACAGGTATGAAAATACATTTTGTTTTTATCCGCTTGCATATACATAAATGTATATCCCTCAAATTAGGGATATTATCCAGTCAAATTTATATGTAGTGTGGTATTTTTTTATGTGACTCCAATACTTTTACATGTCCATCTTGAAGCCTACTTTTTTCAGTATGTGGCGTAGCGATTACCAAATTTTCTATATTCAATTATCATTATGAAAATCTATCGTTAATTAATGTTAAACAATACAGGATTGTTCTTTATTCATCGACATTTAAATCTTTATCATTGTCAATTTATTTTTTTGGGTACAATTTCATCTTTTTTGTGTGTGAAACTAGGTTATTCGGGTCTCTCATTCACTCTTGGCCTTATTCATCCTTTTCGGTGAATCAAATTTAATATTGATTCCAAATCATTCGTATGCAGGTCTGATAATCTTACTACTTATTTTGGGATTGATTATCTATCATAATTACATTAAATTTCATTGACTATTTCTGTAATGCCTCAAGATCTTAACCCTAGTTTCTTCTATAGGCATTTCGACTTTCGCGTTATATTTTCAGCCTTCTCAAGTCGTAGCGGTGTTTACCTTTGAATTTTTAATATTGCTTCAAAAATCGTAACATATTACATTGGTTAGTGTAAACATATAGTAACGCGTGTGATGACTTCTTGCAAACCGACATTTTGTATAGAATATCACATTGTAAATACGAGGTCTAATGCTTCATTTTAAAGAAAATTCTCATTTTCAAAGCATGACAATACTGTTAAACTGTCTGCAAAGTCTAATCGGTTGTAGTCCTGAATATCAACAAACAAAGTTTAACAACCCTTACTAAAACTTCCATATCCGTCAAATAAGTTAATGTCGGCAGTATTTCAGTGAATAAGATGTTGTAAGTTTGAAGCCAAAAGTACTTAGTTTAAGTGTCTATGTGAACATTACCACTTGTACAGTTAAATCCAGCTGAGGAGTCCTAAATAGAAACGCGCCTCTTGAATCCTACTGTTAACCATATAACAAATATCCTTCTAAACCTAATGTTATGTAATGTAAACCGTTTTTTTTTCACACAACTAAAATATATAAGAACTCTCGTCTAAATTAGAACGAATAGTTTCACAGTATTTGAGCGCCGAGTTGAAGTAAGACATTAAATAGGAATAATATATTTGTAAAATCTCAGCGAATGAGATTTTACTGAGATGTATGCGTTTACCAAATAATGTCTAGTATTTTTCATATATATTTAGTTTATTGTTTTCAAAATTTGCCATTCTTGTTATAACATAATAAAACAATAATTGAAGTCAGTGTTTATGCTTGTTTGTGTGTGTATGCGCATACGCGCATGTGTTACCGACATAATCGTTGTTGTTATTCTTGTTGTTGCTGCTCCCGCTGTAATTATTGCCTTGTCGACGCCTTATTTTGGCGTGGTTCTTTGTTTACTTAAAACATACAAAACTACTCATTATTTATTTAAAACCTTTTAATAAAATACATTCTTTCTGTACAATTTACAATATTGATGAAGTTTGTAGTGGTTATGAGTTTCAATCGATATTTTTCTTAGAAAAAAATGTTTTTTTTTCGTAAGTATTATTTTGTTTAACAATAATCATCAAGTATGTACTAGCGTATTTAAGATTTCGGATTCATTATCTCTAATGGTTTATAAAATAATGGAGTATATTTTTAGTTCATTATACAAATACTGAAAATGTGTTATACTTTCTGAGCTGAATAGTTTACTTGTGAATCTGTCATTATCACTTTGGACAATGTCATCAGCACAAATCCTAAAGTGAAGTGAGCTATTAGCGTTACTACACAGCTTATTCCATCAACCTGAGTGGAATTTGGTTGGTTGGTTGGTTGTTGTTGTGTGGATTAGACAATAAGTGTAAATCGTCAGCCAATTTGACAATCATTAACATAATATTGTTCTAACGGTTTTAATCACTTAATTTTCTACTACTATTTGATTGACGTAATTAATTCCGAAGTACTTTATTCGGTTTAAGGATGATTGTAGTAATAACATTGGTAGACTGCATACAGCAACTTTTGTTCATAAACTTGTACTCCTCTTAGTAATCGACTTAGAGTATCCTATATGTTCCTTGTCTGTCTGTTTTCCAGTGTACATTTTGCTAAACTAATTTTCTTAGACACTTTAGTTTCATAATAATCCGTATTTTTTACTTGATTCTCTCATCAGGTTGTTTGTCCGTTTATCTTTTGTTTTGGTTCATTTAAGGTTAGTCATCATCCACCTGGTTGCAGTCAGTATTGTGAATCATTACGACATAAATGGAAAGTTTGGCAAGATTATTTTTTGTCAACAAAATTTCGTGGCAAATATTTATCTATCAGTCCTAAAGGTAATTTATCATATTTCTGTAGTTTCTTATTTATTTTTTATACTGATAAACTTATTGATAATTCACTTAGTATTGTTTGTTTAGATCTTCCCACTGATGTTTTTAGGACTGCAACTGATCACTCTCTAATTGGCATATGTGCATACTGTGCGTATTGCTTCGATATAGCCTAAGTGAATTTAAACTTCACCCCATTTCACAAGCAAGTGGCTATCAGGCCGAGCGGATAACGCGATGTCGTTTGAAGCGAGGGTACTGGGTTCGAGTCCCATAGTGAACATCAACTCTGAGATGCAGGTACATCCAGCTGACGAGTCCCAAATAGGGCGAAATGCGCGTCCAGGATTTCACTGCTAGCCACTATCCATCTTTGCTTATTGATAATTGTTCATCAACATAATGATTTCGTGCAGTTTTTCTTTTTTGACAATTCTTCAATAATACATAGTTTTCGGAAAAAAACAGTTTTTGGAATGTCAATTTTTAATCGTTTATTTTATGTTTTCAACTGTCAGTTTCAACTATTTCACAGACCACATTTAAAAACTGTTCAGTTTCATTGATACCTTTTTTGTCAACAATCACAGACCTCCTGGATCCATGTTGTATACTTTCTGTTTACAAGCTGGACAGAAAGCATATACCAGTTTTAAATTTTCAGATTGTGCTAGGCTTACTTTGAATAAATAGTATTTCTAGATCTTACACAGCGTATTTAAAAAAAATGTCTTACTCGAAAACTTTGGCTTGATCATTGTGGGATATAATATATTAACAAGAATGGTCGATATATGTTTGTGTAAAAAGTACGAATGTTGTTTTCAGAATGATATTAGTAATGCTAGTTGGTACCTAATATTAATATTAGATATGAGTCTTTTGATATTTGTCACTTGTCACCCGTCTTTTAGTCATTGTAAGTGTTTCACCATTAGTCGTTGAATGAATATTAGATATCCTTTTCTCCTCAGTAAACATATACAAATAAAAAGTGATTCCTACTAGGCATTCAGTATTTCTGCAATAATTTCATTGTTTACTTTTTTCATCTCGCATATTTAATTTCTCTGCATTTGCTTTTCGGATGTTAACAATTTAAACTCACTACAAACACCCATAACGTATGTAGAGGGAACAGGTAAATAAAAAATCACACTTAGTTTTTTTCTTGTCGCTTTTTCCTCGTTGTCATTATATAGTTTTAGTGTATGCACTTTCAATCTGTTTGTATAGTTGCGCATGCACCGTATATTTTGTGTTTTTTCATTCGCGAACAATTGTTTACTCACCAATACTTTTAGAATTCAATGATATTGATTGTGTGCTATTCAAACTTAGGTATGATTTCGAAAGACTAGTCAAACTATTAACTGAGATCCTTGTTTTTTTCGGGCGGTAGAGTTGATGTTCCCGAACCTCTAATATGACGAGACAGAATAAACCCTAACAGTCGGATCTTGGTTTACTGGAGAGTGAACGATTTACGAGCCTTCCATTCTTCAGTCGTTTGTAACATTTTATTGTGTTATTTTCTTGTTATTAATTTATGTATAAACATGTTATTTAGGGAGATATTGAATTTCTACTTTTCTGATTAGTGGTCTTGTCTTTGATCTAAGTTTATTTGCGAGGTTTGTGTCAATATTCAGTCTCATTAACATCCATTACTCAGTCACATTGTATCATTACACTATGTTATCTACCGGTATGCATTATTTTTCAAATCTAGTTCACAACATGGAGTTTATCTGGAAAGCGATACGACTGAACACAAAATCATGCAGTAATTCCAGTTTTCAAGTCAAAATCCTACTACTTTGTAAATGTGTTTAGCTACGGTTAATGTTATTCGTACTTAATCGATAATGCTACCCTTTTGAATGATGACTTGAAATATTAGGAAAAAATTAACTTGACATGTATCACACTTTTGTATGATCTAAGAGATCTTGTTACTGTTGAAAACACATTCTTTTTTTTATGGGAATAGATATTCCCTGAATATATTTTGAAAAAGCCTAAATAAATGTCATTTCTGTGTTCATGTTATGCTTCACGTAATCAACTAATTACATACTTTCAACCAATTTTCCAGATTTTGATTATCTAACTACCATGATTTTGTTTCTACATTTAGTAATATTCATGATTTATCTGAATCTCAAAAATATGGACAGAATTTTCATTTCTACTTTCAAAAGTTGTACTATTCTATTACTTGAAGTTTAGTCAGTTATATTCGTTATTTTTCGTATTTCTATACAACGTCTTTGTTGTTTTTGGTGCTGAATCAAATCACCATTTACACAATATCTATCTCTCCACCCCCATAATGGCTCATTTTTTTACACGCGTGGTTATTTCTAATGCCAGTATCGTTTATATAAACTTGTTTTTGTACCTCACTTGTGCATGCTCTTTTCTTTTCAATAATGAGTATCAGACTATTTTTTATATGCATAAAATTATAAAATGTCACTACTGATTTGTAAAATACGGTAAACATCTGCCACTTTCAGACGGCTAATCCCCATTCTCCATAGATTAATTTTATAACAGACCAATATTGGCTATAATATAAACATGGAAACCAGAGGGAACACGCACAAACACACGCAGCACTGTATACTCAATCAGACTATTCTACACAAATAAGTCTTTATCCCATTTGTTTGACTAAATTGTTTATTTATGCTGTATATTTTATGGCTTCTAAAATACTTTGATTTATTTTTGTGTAAGTTGTCGTAACTAAATATACTGTTTTCCTTGCTGAACATTATGCAAATGGTTAAGATTCAGTCTTATCCACATTTTGATAGTTCAGCTTTTTTCCCTTGTAGTTTTGCATTCTATGTTCTGACTTATTTCCTTAAAGTTCTCATTCATAGTATGTCAAAATAGACTTCTCCTGCATTCACAAATACTCACTCTGTTTTTGAATGTAAATATAGTAACCTCAGCATATTCTGTCGGTTATATCATGAGTATAAGTCGCTTTTCTATGAAACGTCATTTATCCATCCAGTTATTTGACCTACTTTGAAAATATTTCCTAAATCAGTGCTGCTTTCAGCTAAGTTAAATATTTCCGTTTTTTAATGACTGTTTTTCTTAGTTTAAATCACAAAATAATTATATCTAGACTACCAATAAAAACTTGGGAGCATTGGATAGCCATTTCGTTCGAGTATCGGACTCCTCAGTAGTGTTCATACACTACCTCGCAAAGAGGAATCAAACCCAGCACCTTCGGTCTCGCATAATTTTGCTCAACCTCTAGACCACTGAACCGGGTTCGTATGTTTAACTGTATTTCTGTCGAATATTGGATATCCAGAAATACTTCGATTTTTTGACGAAACTTCGTATGCATCGATTTAAAAATATATCTACGTTGTGCATATTTGATTTTAATTAATAAATATTTGTTTTGCTCATGCGTATGTTTTCAATTATATATAATACAGTTATTAAAGTGTGATTCCATTCATTTATTCCTTTTATTGGAAAGAAAATAATTTATTTAAGATCAATTTCACGTTTGATTTTTTTCTCCAGTTTCACTTTACCTGGTATCATTTGACCAAAGCTTGAAAGAAATCTAGTATTTACTCACTTTATTATTTTGGAGGTAGGCCAGAAAAGTTGCTTTGGTCTGCATACAATGCTTAACTATCGTGGCTAATCCACAACATAACAATAAATGACCGTATAGATACCTGTGTATTTTTAACTGTAACCTCAATCGTATATATACGATTGTACAGCTTGATAATAAATTCGCTGAAAAGAGATCCTTTCGCGGAATTTCGTGTTTTTAATGTTTACATGGTAATTTTCTGTCGATCGTTATTAAAATTCTTTAAACGTGATCAATATTTACAATTTCTTTCACCCTGTTGATGGTGTCTATCATAGTAAGTACCTTATACTCAACGATTTTATTAATTGTCCATATTCTCTATACCTAGTGTTTACTGTCCATGATACTACTACTTTGGTATTCTTCCTGATAATTCCATCTTACCGTGCACCGATACGCATGTGTTAGGTTCCATATTGCTTGCGATAGACCGTCCGACTTCAGTTTTAGCAGCTGAATAATATCAACAAATCACATCAGTCTAATATAAGAACCACTGTATATTTATTTGAATTTCGATCGCGAAAATGGCACCAATATAAATTGTTGATCATTTTCTAAATATATCGATCTCCAATGGTTGTTTGATTGTTTATAATGAAAAATCAGTCATTCATCTACAACGTTGGATCGCGCACATATACAGATCGGTCCAAGTTGCCACACCTCAGAGAGAAAAGTTCAGTCCATAGAGAGAAAGGTATAGAGTAATTTTAATCTCATGGTTCAGGGGAAGATGAGGAGTGTATACACCGTAGCTGTTAACTTGACGTGGTGGTCGGGCCTGTCTATCGTAATGAGCCTATAGCGAACTGTCATCAGAATTGATTATCTCAAGTGCTGTTCGTCAGGGCTGTCCACTTTCGCCATTCTTGTTTAACTTTGTCGTTGACATGCTTTTAGAGATGATTCTTTCATCATGTCTGTTATATCCCCTGGTGAATTATGAATGGTAACTCTAAGGACTATTTATCGACCAATGTATTATGCCTATTTCTTATTGTACAGTTGTTACGTAACTAAATTATTCATATTCGTTTTCTCTTATCATGAGCTTTATTTTGATCTTTGATTTATGATCATACGATTCTTGAGTTATAATCAGTTTATTGATTACTTTGTTTTGTATAAAAACCCAGTATGTTTGTAAATAATGATTCATACCACTAAGGCTGTTATTTGTGTTCTGGACTCAACTGGCTGGGCTGGGCAGATAGCAGGGTCGATACGCAATCAAGACTGCTCGTACAATTTCAAGTATCATTTGCCTCCGATCAATAAATCCACTACCTCTCCAATTGCACGTCCATATAAATTACGAGTTTCATACGTCATAACAATGTCAATCTCCAGGAGTTGAACTTTTATCGAGAGACTCACTTGTTGACGCCGATGACACAGATCTATCTGGTGGAGACGCTGACAAAATGCAGAGTCTTCTGACCACTATAAGCAACTATGCAGGCATGTTCGGGATGCGATTCTCTCCCTCTCTTTGTGTTCTACCAAATTTTAATCTTCTAAATTTTTCATGTCCTTATCTTTTTCTCTTTTCAAATTTATTTCACTGGATTATATTTCTTGAACAACATCTTCAAACCCTAATCTTTCTGACTACTGCTTTATACTCTTACTACTTCTATCACTATGGGATTTGAATCGACAACTGCACATTAGATGCCGTTGCTGTTCTGCATTACAATATAGTGTTCGGGTTGGAAAAGGGTAAGAAGTATGTTAGATGCGCTTTCCTGGACTTTACTTCTGCTTTTGATTCTATTCCAAGACACCTCTTACTTAACAAGCTGATTAGCATCGACACTGACAGCTGGATAACCAATTGGCTACGTTTCTACCTTTCTGGAAGAGAACAGTACACTGTATTTGAAGGAAAGTGTTCAACATCTCTACTGTAGGTGTGCCACAAAGAGCTGTTCATTCACCTCTCCTCTTTTCTTTCTTTTTGCATGATCTGCCATCTTCCACAGAAGACACTTTTGTAAAATATGCGGACGACCTCACTGTATGTATGCCGATTTCTACCTCCTTACATCCCATAGAAATGAATGAGTTTTTATCTCGTATTGAAAGGTGGTCTGTTGGTAATGGTCTCTTACTCAATCCATCTAAATGTCAAGCTGTTAATTTTAGCTTGAGACATGGACAGAACCTACACTCTATTTTGGGATCACATAATGCTTGTGCCATTGGAGTCTCCTTAATAAACACATTGTCGAAAGTCAAATATCTTGGTGTCATTTTTTCCTCTGATCTTTCTTGGTCTTCTCATGTTTTACTGTTATCGAAAAAAGTTTACCGTTTGACATACTACATAAAGAGGCTGCATGCTTTTGGGATTACTCGCCATTTACTCTTACAATTTGTAAATTCCTGCATAATACCTATTATTCTATATTGATCTCCATTATTCTTTCCTGGGCTTTTGAGAAAAGACTTTGCTGTTTTGCGTAGAGTGCTGAAGGCGGTTTCCAAGGTATGTGGTGAATCTTTTGAAGTCATTATTAATATGTTTGTGGATAGACATCTTAAGTCTTGCAAACTCTTGGCAGGTGTTATCTTATCAGATATCAACCATCCGCTTCATTCATATCTTTCTCCTTGTATATCTTCTGGTAGAACGAGACGTAAATACATTAAAATCCATACACGCAAGCCAGTCTATAAAAGTTCTGTAATACCTTACCTAGCAAATTTACTTTGTGACGAACAGGCTGTTAGAGTTGACCTAGTAAATAACCCGTATTCTTAAGCATGTCTCAAATTCGATACTTTGTAATTCCGAATGAATATCCTTCAACTCGGAGGGCAGATTTTAAACTGTTTAAATTGTTTAACGCGGTTGGCGTCTGATTAGCAAGGTTGTTTTTGGGGGGATGGTGTTGTTGAACTCATACTAAATTCTCTTTTACTCGGCCTTTGGATCTACAGTAGCCCTAGAAGAACTACAGGAGGAGTTATCATATTATTAGATTGTTTAATATCGTACAACTTCGTTTGTTATATTAATGACCAAGTTTGCATAACGATTCAGTGAATAATATCTTTCACTCGTCTTCTGTTTCACTTATTCTTATCTAACACGCTTTTTTCTATTTATCAGTGTTGCTCAGTTAGTGATTTTACTGTGGAGTGGAAATTCTGCTAATTTTATATTTTTCTTTTCAAAGTAAAAGAATATCCTGAGTTATCTCGGCACAGTATGCTTGGAATGTCATTTATCATAGATTATATGGGACCGTTGTGTTTTAATTAAAATAATTCAGTAAAATAAAAGGTGAATATGAAATGTTTGTGATAATATTGGATGGTTATAGTCATCTAACAAGAGATCAGTGTACTATCAAATGGTGATGGAGCTAACTAAGACTATGTAACGACTGTTGGAATCCCACATGAAGCATTAGATTCCTTAACATGCGCCTTTGTTCACGACCGCCATTTAGGATGGAACCTAAGTCTCTATGCTTCATGTCCGTTTCCTCTAACCAAACAGTATCAAAACATATTGCACAAATCAACTTGATCGATAGAATTCGATTACTATTAAGTGCCAAACATTAATTATATAGGTAATTATTCACTAATCAGTTTGTAAGCTCGTACATAGGTTTTCTATCATGGAACTTAGAAAAAGTTACCAGAGTACTTCTATCTTTCCCATACGTTTCATAAAGAAACTAAAAGAGATATGCAAATTTCTGTTTGTTTTATCGTTTCCTTTCTTTTGTCAAACAATACAATTTTGGATGTCTGTCAACGTGTAGTCAAACTGTGTCATACCTTATAGTTCGTTTTTTGTTATAAATGTTTGGTCGATTTTCATTTTTATTGATTAACTTTATTGTTTCATGCATAGGTAGTTGTATAGCAATATCATTGACTGACCTTTGAATTGGCAAACATTTTGTTTAGTATTATATGCTATTGATTATTTATTATTATTACTCCGTATAAGTATGTAGATCAACATCTCGGCAAATCCACTTAGTTGCAACTCCACTTGCTTTTACACGTAGCTCAATTTGGTAAGCCGAATTGTACGCCTAGCTTTCACAATAGATAAGCCAGTTATACCGTTTTACGCATCATTGTATTATATATATTTCTACATAAAGTGTTGTTTTAGATGATTAAAGGTAGTTGATAGGAAACTGCTTCTAGGTTTCATGTTTTTTTTAATATTCGTTAGCAATGTGTACATGTAATCTTGATGAAATAAATGCTTCATGATGGATCTATGATTTGCCACTTAGCTTCACAGTCGGAAATGTTACCGATGGGTTATTCGGTTGGCGACCGACGTCCTGTTAGACTGAAATAATTTTAATCTCTTGGTCATTTCCAAATAATTAATTGACTGTGTAATGCACTATGTGCATAACCTCCTCCTCTTTCATTTGAAACTGCCATGCCACTATGTGATATCATACATTAAACACTTATCTTGAGTAATCTATTCTATTTAGGTCGTATATTGTTCTTATTTCGTATTTGGCTGTTATTATACATTAAGAAAATTGATTACCTCTTCTCTCTAATAATTAAAACTTATTGTATTACTGGTTTTGTTATTTAGATATGGTTTATTTTTTTAATTATACAAGTGAAATGATCCTTCTTTTTTATATTTTTCAAAATCCATTCATTTGTTTGCGTGTTTATTTGTTTTTCTCCACTGTTTTTGTTACTTTCACTTTCAGGTGTAATTCTATCTTAAATGAACTTTATTTGTGTATGTATTTTTCTTATGGACTTTTTATGAAGTTTCATTTACCTTGGTTTCCATTAATGATTGTTTATTTACTGTATTTAAGTATTTCTGTATAAGAAATTAACTATTACCATATTGCTTCATAGGTATATTGAGATTTTTGATGTTACTAATTTATAACTAAACGGTATTTATAGTGATTGTCGAATCGCTTAGTTTAGATTATCGACTGACCTTAGCCAACCATTGTAAACTAGGAAGCACAGAATATCTGTTTCATACTAGTATGAGACTTACCAGCAATACACATTCACGATTCTATGAAGGTCAAACCTGAAAATTTCAGGTCTCGTGACGAGCGATTAACCGTTAGACCACAGAGAGGCGGGATCCAGTAATTTAAATTTTGAACTTCCGTTAATTCGCGTTAATACATAGCCATCTTTCAGTGCTATTAATAGGGCACTAACTGCCTCATTTAACTTATTACTATTATTATTATTATCATTATTATTTAAACACATAAATGTTGGTACAAGAAAGCACCAGATACATATGCACCGCACAAATGTCATTTGATTTGTGTTAGGGCTGTGATACTGCCTAGGTGCCCAGACTGAAGCAGGTGGTTTTCTTAGGGTCCCACACCCGGAGGCTTTGACCTAAAGGTCTGGTCCACAAGGCATTGAAGCATCGTGAGGAGATGCAGTCCCATGGTAACCAGTTACCAACAATTGGTTCATACGTCATTTGTTCCCTCAGGATACTGGAGTCCATGTGCACCATTGATTTGGAATCAGGGTTTTTTTAACTCCCCTAGGTAAACTTTCCCTGTTCACCAACCTGGTTAAAACGCTGGAAATTCGGTTTTTGTCCTCTCAATTTTGTAAACAACACCCCCGCCACGGGAAGGCGGGGTAGGCGGAGTAGGACTTCCTTGACAGTGGTTGTATGCACGTGGTTTATGTGAGAGCATTTGGAGAGGGAGAGCGAACTCTCCCTAATCTCGGCCGTACCAGGGCATTCGGGGGCCTCATTTAACTTAACTGAACTTCACTGACTATGATTTATTATTAGAACTCTTATAATTACTTTCCAAAAGTGGTCACTATATGGTTAATAATTTCATCATTTATCTGCTAGATTCTTCTCCACTAACCTTGTAAGTGAAATGTTTTTATCATAAACTTATTCATGGTGTTTCTTTGACAAAGAAAATATTGAATTTCTTATAATATAGAATCATTGAGCTTTGTTTTACTTTCTAGATGTTTGTTTTCAACCAGCAGCACATTTGAAATTTTTTGTCTAATAAACTAATTGTTGTCATAAAATAGTATTTCATTCACATTATTTTGTTTTACTCAAATTATATATGAGAAATTTTTTTCTACAAATATGTATTATATTATTCATGTGATTAAGTCGTTCTATATGAGATTGATTCAACGAATATGCCTTTAGTTTGATATAAGTAAACTAAAATACCTTAGATAAAATTGTTTTCATAGAGAGAAAACAAACAAAACAAAATAAAACAACCTCTTATACATCCTTACGTGGAATGTTTAATTTTTTATTTTCAAATTCATGTGATCTACTACATTATTGTGCATTTTCATCATAGAAGTGAATTTGTTCTATTGAATACACTTTCTACTTACCATTATACGAGATTGAATTTCTGCAAGTCGGTACACTTTTTTTTTTCTTTCTCACTAGTAGAACAATTAGTTTAGAATTTAGCGGTCTGATATCCTGATACTCTGTAATTTTTTTTTGAATAACTTATGAAAAGCCTAAATAAATCTATCGAATATACAGAAAGCTGAGTTTTATTTTGTTGGAAAATACTTGCCAACATACATCTTGTGGATGAAGCCTAACATAATACATTGTATATTATTACTGTAGGATTGTTAAAGTTGGATAATTTAGCAAGACAGTATAATTGTTCATCAATATCCTCAAATCACTATTCCCACTTTATTGTATATGTTGTAATTATCGTACTTTTATTCACTTAGCACATCCGATAAAACAAATGTAGAGGATATTGAAAATGGTTCATTAAGAAAGTTCATGACTTTTCTATCGACTTGTTTAAATGGAATGATATACTCACTTTCTTTCAGCTAATTATGAAGGGAATATTTTAGGATTTGTAAACCCGTTACAACTCCTTAAGATGACAAAATACTGATCGATAAGTAATGCACACTGATACCCTATAGATTTACTGGTAGATTCTCACGAAACCGGATTACTATGCAAGCCTTTAGTAACCTAAAATTGAAAAACATCATAGTTTATCATGAGTACAGGGTTTTTCTAACAAAATTTATGTAGAATATTGAACCCAAAAATGTACATGAATAAGAGTTATTTAAAACAGGGTTGTGTAGAAAACATGTTTTTAAAATCATTTAGTCGTCATTGATATTGCTACCTAACTCCTATTTATAATTCTTACTTGTCATATAAACCCTAATCGTTTTCATTTCAGTATTTTTTGTTTTACATTAGAGTCTTGAAGTTGCGTAAAATAACCGATCATTTTATGTAGGTGCTTATGTATTACAGTTACAAGCAAAGATGGATAGTGGCTAGCTATGGAATCCAGGACGCGCGTTTCGTCCTATTTGGGACTC
The DNA here is from genome assembly GCA_944470415.2 of Schistosoma rodhaini. Lineage (NCBI taxonomy): Eukaryota > Metazoa > Platyhelminthes > Trematoda > Strigeidida > Schistosomatidae > Schistosoma > Schistosoma rodhaini. Next base: position 35,569,043 of record OX104037.1, read on the forward strand.
GTCAGCTGGATTTACCTGCATCTCAGAGTTGATGTTCATTCTGGGACTATAACCCTGTACTATTCGCTTCAAAGACCATTGCGTTATCCACTTAGCTACTGAGTCCTGATAGCCACTTAGTTGTGCAATTAGGTGAAGTTTAAATTCACTTTGTATTATTTGTTTGAATCTTCACATTGATGTTTAGGACTGCAATCAATCAGTCTGTTATTGGCATATGTGCATCCTGTGCGGATTGCTTCGATAGTGCCTTAAATCCTGGATTCCACTGCTAGCCACCATCCATCTTTGCTTATAATGTTTGTGAATTAAGGCTATATCGAGGCAATACGTACAATATGCACATATACCAATAAGAGAGAGACTGACCAATTGCAGTCCTAAACATCAATAGGAAAATTCAAAGAAACTATACAGAATGAATCTAAGTATTTTAGTTACGTTTTTAATTGGGCACAAATCAGATGATTCTTCTTTTTACACTGTCTACCATCGTACATTTTAAAATAATATTATTTGGTTGTTTAATGAATACAAGTATTTGTAGTTATTTGATAACCATTTCTTTGTGAGTTAACACTATCAGACTGTGAATTCCTAGTTCATTTGTTGTAATTCAATAAATGAGATATTCTTACGTATTACTATCGAACTCATCCGTTTAAATTCCTTCTCTCACTTGTCAGTTTATTCATTCAAAGTGTCTAGAACTCACTTCATACACATTACGTAACAGTTCGTTTTTTCCTTTACTTAGTTCTCCATTTCCATACATTTTTTAATCCATGTTAATTTATCATTTAGGTACCATTAATCTACAATTCACTGATGGATCACATTATACTTGGACAAAAGTAACAACAGTTGTTCATAATTTAATTGTTGGTACTATATGGATTGATAATTATGGTGATGTAACAATAGAAAATCATAAAACTGGTTATTCATGTAACTTGCAGTTTATCGCTCATTCTTATTTTAATAGAGGACAGTCAAGAAGAGTATGTCATCGTATTTGGTTATATATATATATATTCTCGTCATACCTCTTGTTTAGAAGAAAGATCTTATGCAGAGTATCCTAGGGTTCACTCTCACTACATAGCACTTTTCATTTGTCCTGTCCTTTATTTACGATAAGGTGAAGTCTTTATTATGTAAAGACTTTATTGTGTATTCGTATGAAAGTGAAATATATTTATGTCGGTAACATATACAAAGAATTTATGAAGAAAAAAATTGAATGTATGTGTAATGCTGCTAAATATACCATATTATTGTGAAAAAAAATATTTTCAAAATGGGGTTTGTGGAGATTGTGGTGATTTTAATAGTTTAATTCATGAGTCGATCCAAGTTAGACCACCATTAAAAAGCTGATAGCACTGGACAGTTATTTCACTCTAGTAAACTACTCAATAGTGCACTCCCACGATCTCACACACGGACTCGAACTCAGGACCTTCAGTCTCGTGCATGACCGCTCAACTTCTAGACCACTGAACCGGCATCTGATGATGTTAATATCTAACTTTGATCTATCCATGACGTCGTACAACCCTTCAACCATTGTTAGTTTTTATTCTCTTAACTTTATTGTGGTACTTTTAAAATTATTACTTATTGGATAACATATATTTTTCGGTAAGTAAACGTTATCACATCACAATTGCTAGAAATAAGCATAGTCTACTAAAAAAAATATATAAAATAGTTTGGAATTTTTTATTGTAATGTATAACGTCAAAGCTTAAACTAAATAAATATATTGTTAAATAATACTTTAAAAAAGAATTCACAATGGGTTCGTTTGAAACTGTAATCATCATTTGACTTTGATCTATGTATGAACTTTGAATGATATATGGAAATCTATAACAAGATATACATGGGCGTTCTTATTATTTACAACTGTAAACCTACAAAGTCCAGCGTATCTGCTTACCATTAATTTGTTCGATAAAACAAAGACAAATTGTTTGAATCAATAGAATTGGGAGGTTTTTTTGTACAATAATTTTAATATTGGACATTGTTAAAGATTCCTGAGTTCTCTTTAAATTGAGTTTTCTTCTTGATTATGTTTTCCCTTCACTAAAAAAACCAAAAAAAATTAGATTACAGGTTTTGTGAAAAATTCAACTGGTTTACCAGTTGCTGTAATTCAAGGAACGTGGGATAGTTATTTAGAATATCAACGTTTATCAATCGATAAAGTACCTGTCGGTGAGCCGGTATTAGTATGGAAACCTGATCCATTACCTCTAAATGCTGCTGATGTAAGTTTATACTATGATTACTGAATCATATAATTCATAAATAATACTAGATAGTATGAATTTGTGATTAGTATCAAGTAGTAAGATGATGGAAAGGGTAGGGTAGTAAGTCTTTTTGCCTTGTTCTTACTAATAAATTGATAAAACCAAAAAGGACTGGATTTCCGCCTACTTAATTTTCCTGTCTACACATCTACTGATTACTTTTATGTGACAAAAAATAATAGATTGAACTGAAAGGCAATAAATATGCACCAAAATCCATTAAGTGTATTGGTTGACTTTGTTGTTGTGCATGTATTGTAAGGAAAAAAAACTAAATGATTTCTTCCGAAATTATTATACATTTATTTATTTGTCGGTAATTATTTATTGTGACAACCATATGATTCTAGTAAGTAAAAAAGAATTCAAATAATCATGGTTTTTTGGCTTTAGGTTTGCTAACAATTAATCCGTTTAGTTGTCGAAGTCAGTCGTGTTCATTCGAATACTTCCTTGTTCTCTTGTAAAATTGTCCTACAAAAAATTACATTGAAGGGTGGATACGACTAGCAGATGATGTTTTCGCTTGTTCAGTTTGAGGGTTTTTACTGTAAGAGGAGACCGGTTTGAAAGCTTGTTGAGGATGATGGAGGCACTGAACGCACATCCAGTCCATTGAACGAACAGTAACTATTTTAAGCATCATTTAAAGGTGAAAAACAGCTAAACTAAAGCCAACTTATCGTGATTTAGTTTGTTAGAGAAAGTGAAACTTATAAATTTGTTTTTTTTCTAGACAAATTAGCTACTGTAGTCTACATTGTTTGGCAAATATCACTTGAACTTCATATTGACTTAATGAGATTTCTACCATTCTTTCTGTCTTCTTGATTATCACATTTTCTAATCACCTCATTTTTAAAATTATTATCGGTATGAACTATAGTCTGGATTGTTTGAATTTGCTAACGAATATATTTTAAGCTTGAAGATGCCATATTGTCATATATATTAAACGTTAACAGGATGAGATGAATTACTCACCTAAGGAGATTAAGAAACAGTATTAATTCTGAGATGGTGGAGAAGATTTGTAGATCAGGTGGGTGATTTTTATGTTAGTTTGTTCTCTGAGCTGGATGGTTTGGTCGTGGAGCTTCCATCGTCCTTCTGAACGACATCATCAGCACAAACTTGGGGTAGAAGTGAAGTGTTTGAATTTCTCCACATGTGATTCACAGCTTGTCCTCTGCACCTCGATGTTTCCACCGCTTTGTTGATATCACTATTGGTTAAGAAACTAATGTGCTAACTCTGGAAGGTGTGAGTTATATAAATAACCAGTCTAATATTGTGTTTTGTTCGCTAGATATGAATAGAAGAAATGAAACAATCCGTGTTGCACTAATATCAAATTTGTTGTTGAAAGTTGTTTTCTTGTCTGACGGAAATTCACAACCTGTTAATATCATATTCAAATAACTTGAAAAAGTTTTTATTGAAATAATTTATTTTCCTACTCCAGATGTATCACTTTTCTCGATTTGCTATTGAATTAAATGAAATGGAAGATGGTGTTGCACCGACTGACTCAAGACGTAGACCTGATCAACGTCTTATGGAACAAGGATTGTGGGATCAAGCAAATGAAGAAAAAAGACGCCTTGAAGCGAAACAAAGAAATAAACGACATGCATGGGAGAAAGCAGTTAGAGAAGGTATTATTGTGATGTTGTTTTAATGCAGAATTGTATCATTTATTATTTGCAATGTCATTTACCAAACCAAACTTGATCGTCAAGTTACTAATTTTAACTTTTCTACATCCCCACCAAGATAGGCAATTAAAAGTAGTCTCATTTTACAATGATTATCCTTTTACGTGATAGTTACATACTGAAACCATCATGTCACAGCACATAACATATTAAAAATTCTACAGATAATTTTGGAAAATCTCAACTGAAATAGGTTTAGTTAACCTTATTGTTTCATTTCTAAATGGTATAAAATACACTATTGATGGTAAGCATTTGAATCGACAACTGCATCTCTGTGCTAATGTGGTGTAGCAACTCGAACTGTTGTACGTACGTACGAAGTTCTACGTTGTGATTGACTGACTGACACATTTTAATTTATATGTCGACACTTCATTATTATAAAGTAGCTTTTTATCCTCAGTCTCTTTAGCACATGTTCGTTCAAAGAAAATGTTTATGAAAGATCAGTTATTTAGTTTAGTTTACCGTACAATTTTCTGATAAAAAAACCAATCTTATGTTTTTACTTCATAACTTGCAAACTGATTCTATTTTACTAGTTGCCTAATCTTTAGATATCACTGAACGTTAGTATTTGAACTTTTAGTAACACAGACAATTAATTGTCTTATAGGCCCGGAAACATTTACTTCTTTGAGGATTCATCTATAGTGGGAAAAATAGAAAACTCTGTTTCTCAATGTTATGAAATTTTTCAATATTTGTTGTTCGGACATGAAATCATATTGTTTACGAATTGGGATAGTGTGGATTTAGTTGGAGTGACTGACCTTTGAGTTAGGAAGAACTGTTTATTCAGTTTTTGAAGAAAGATAATCGAATTTCAGGAATATAGGCATTCGACTATTTTATCTATCATGAAGTTACTTTAGCGTGCGGTTTAATATATATATATATATATATATATATATATATATATATATATATATATATATATATATATATGCATATCCTGTCGATTACCTCCAACCACCTGATATCTCAATTTAGTGCACGCGGTGTTGAGTCACTTAAGGCAGTAGGTACAATCCTATATATTGATTGAATCCAGTCAACACTAAGAGACTAAACAAACATGAAATTGTTCATTACTCAGTAAAAAATTATTATATATATGTTGTTTTTCCTTAGGTCAAACAGATGAACCACTATTCACGCCAGTTTGGTTTTCACCAAAACAAGATGTCAATGGTAATCTATATCATGAATATTTAGGAAACTATTGGGAATCAAAAGAACGACAAGATTGGTTAAAATGTCCAGATATTTATTAAAAAGGTTTTTTTTCTAGATATTATTTTCAATTATTCTTGTAGAAAGAGTGATAGATTATTTCAGTACAAAACATTGTTTCTGTGCATCGATGAAAACTGTTTTGACTGTCTTTCCTGTTCATCTTCTTAGTTAGTGTTTTTGAATCCTATTAAACAATTTTAAAACATCTCTGTTTGTTTATAGATTATTATTATTATATCCTTAAAAGAGAAAGAAAAGTAGTAAATCAGATCGGTAGTTGTAATTCTTGTTATTAATATTCAGAAAATAGTCCTCATTCACATCAACTTTCTCTGTTTCTGTTCCGTTTTGACATTTTCCTTATCGACTTATTTTCTTACTTCTCCCTCATTTTGTTTTGTTTTGTTAGGCTATTGTCATCTCTTCATTTCTTTATCTATCTGTCTGTATAACTGGTCGAATTCTCTACGTGGGGCTTTCACTAACTTCCTTGATCATCAGCATATTTTCGTGTTTCTTATTGAGCTACTTATTTATTGTAATAAGTAGTACATAATGTGTATAAGTGCATTATTGTGTACTTTATTGTAGATAAATGCGTATGTCACTTGGATTATTCCATTTTTTAAACCTCCTCAGCTACTCAACTTTTATCGTAGTAATATTATTTTTATTATATAAAAGGTATGCTTAACAGTTGCCATATGGGACTTCGTCGAAAGTCTTAAAGCCTAATGGTGATGATAATCTTTAGGATGAACCATGGATGATATAATAATGATCACATTTTTATTTTCACATGACTTTTGTCTTTTTTCATAGGCGATAATGTCAACAAGTATCAGCTACTGTTCATTTTACTTGAAACCATTACTGTTAGGCAGAATAAATTGTTCACTGTGATGATGATGATGATAATGACACTGATTGTTTACTTTTTCTTGTTTAATTTCGCTAATTTATAAATACATATGCTCTAGTTTATGTCATTTTCCCCACTTAGTTGACCAAGATAGTTTTGGTGTTGTTTTTCCTTTATTTTATCAAGTGGTTTTTTTAACCTTTCTCTTCGTATTTGTTATTTTACACTTCAGCGCTGTTTTCAACTTTTTACTGCCTTATTTTTATTGCACCTATTGTGTATTGTATTCGTCTCATATGATCAATTGTTAATTTCACTGGTCACCAATATGTTGTTTTAATGATTTGTGCAAATATATGTATTCAATCTTATAAAATCGATATATTTACTGTTTCCTGAAACTCTTCTGTACAATAAAAAGTTGACAAAGGGAAATTGGAGATATTTACAAGTTTGTTTTCAAATATAAGTTACATAGATAATTTAGTTGCTAACTTAATGTTGTTTAAATGCAATTTGTATTTGTCATTTAGTTCTCTCTTTTATTTCTTCGTTATCAACACTAAATTGTTCATTCTCTCAATTAACTGTCACAACCAAATTTGCTCATTTACACATGTAAAGATATATATTTGGAGTAGAAATGTAATTTGAAGGTGAAAATGTCTTCACTTTTTTTATTATAAAAATATACTTAGATATTCTAATTGTAATTTATGACTAACCAATTATTCGACCTGACTTTATTTGACTTGTATTGTGCATAATTTATATATTTTCTGCTTCTTACTTCGGTTATTTTTTCCCTTTTAGTTTGTTTTTATTGTTTGAACCACCTGATTGCCAAGATTGAGTTCAGTTTATATTGTGTTTTTTTTTCTACAAAAAAAATTGTTTTTTTTATTATTCTGATAAAAGGAATCAGAATTATTTGAATACGGTTTTGTATTTTCTATTGTTTGCTATTGCTAACTACCAGTTACGAATAGATAGGTAGGTGTACATAAGTATGATGTATCGGGTATAACATATAGACTGCAACCATAAATGACTAATTATATCAGATGTATAGCATATCCATGTGTTTGTGAAATCTCTATTCAAAATGTTTAGAGCGACTATGGACGTTTTCATAGTTTATTGCAGATTGAGTTTTGGCAATTAAGCTAACCATTTCACTAATCCATGGAAGTCTTGTGATGTTCAAAATATCTTACTGCTCAGCCGTAACTCACATTCATAGAATTTCTTGAATTCAATTAATCATAGAACTTCGAGAAAGAAATTCACAATCGAAAAACACAAGAGACCGCATACATTCGATGTTTTTATCATCATAGGAAATCGGAAGTTCTTATATCTTCTAGTTACTTTTGTGATGTCTACTACGCTCACTGAAGAACTTTATCTGTTTGGAAGGATTGTTTTCTTCAATTCGATATCTCTATGAAAAATACCTCAACATTTGCTAATTCTGTCAGTTTCATCGAAGTACCTCTAGAAACTGATTAGTCGTAACTGTCAATCTATAATTGAAAAATCAATCCTTATTCCATTTTGCTTTATCATTCATACATAAGTTCGTGATATCGGGTGCTTCACTGAGATTATTAGATGAAACAGTAAAGACACCAAAGATAAAAAGTAATCAATAAAAATGATGAAAAAGGCAGTTAGCGAAGTGAATCTAAAGATTGCAGTTCACTTGGTTTTGTAGGTCAGCATAAATAAAATCTCATATTTAATCTGTAATGAGTCGTCATAAATTCATGTTTGTTGTTATTCTTATGAGGCATTGATTACTCAGCGTCAGTGAATACAGACACCTCTGATTGCTGAGTCTTGAACAAGCTGATACTTGCATCTTCAGTTCGATCACTAATTACTTTCAGTGAGATAATCAAGATAGCTTTCAAGCTATCCTTCATATCTCACTACAAACTGGAATCTTGATATCTATCTTTTTTGGTGAATAAAATATAAATCATCTGTTTTTTCAAGTAATGCACTAAAATTATCTACTTGTTAGTGTAATGAGATTTTCTATAATTATTTTCACTTCTTGCTTTCAAAAACGGTTCAGCAACTAATAAATGAAACAATGTGAGCATATATTTAATGTTCATTTCCACATGATCCGAATGTCATAACTGGTCGAACATTGTGAACTTTAGTATTCTTACTTAATGAAAAAATGTCCATTTATTTAGGTGACAAATTTTCAAAAAATGCTATGTTCAGTTCGTATTCCAGATATTATTTGATTTGCGTATTTTGGAAAGAACCACAACGGTACTGAATACATACTTTTAATTGTTTTGTAAAACCTGAGATATTTCTGAGGATGCTGTCTTTTTCCAAATATTATTATGAAAGTATTTTAGTAAATTTTAATAACTGGAAGTTATAGTAAAGTGAATAATGTTATGCAACAAAATATATGATGCTTCATAGTGTGTATTTGACATAATTTTTGTACCAAATTAGTTAGTCAATCAGCTACAACGTAGGACCAGGCACATTTATGCATCTGTCCAAGTTTCCATAGTTAGGTAATAAATAATTAAGGGTGTCCTGTTTTTATCGACTCTACTTTATTATACTGACCTAATACTAGTACTGTTGAATTGTAAAACAAAAATTTGGTTTGGTCAAAATGAATTTTTTAATTCATTTAATACTTGTTTCATAACAAAGTAAATGTGTACATTTGCCAAAAATCATACAAATGAATATTTTAAAAATCATAATAGAATATAATAAAAGAAAATCAAATAAAGTCATATGTGAAAATAAGATTATGATGAACAATCTAATCAGGAACAAAACTTGGAATGGTTCGATTACATTATGATAGGTTTCAATTTTTCCAGATATAAATTAATACACATATGTGGTATGTTTGAAGTACGAATAAAAATTTTGATCCGTATGACCACTAGAAACCCCACCTATAACCCTTTCAGGGTTACTGGCGGTCCAAGACAAAGAACGAAAGTTGGACATGGGCTCATCAGCCCCAATCCAGTAGAAAACAACCTTGCTAAACAAACGCTAACCAGAAAAACAACATAAACTATGCACTCCGAGTTGAAGGATATTCATTTAGAAGAATCATGACACCTCATGGTGAAACCGAAGATTATGATAACCACGGGAACAATTAGTGTAGGTACACACAATGTCCTGATAGTGTGGGAGACCGGAACGACCAGTCAAATAGCAATGGAAATGAGGAGATACAAGTTGGCGGATTTCGCAATACGTGGAACCCATTGTACCTAAACTGGACGGAATAGGAGAGATGCTGTTGTACTTCGGTCATGAAGAAGAAACAGCTTCGCAACAAAATGTGTGATGCATCATACTGTGTATTAGACATATATTTTTTGTACCGAATTACATCTCTGAATAAAAAAGTTAGGTAATAAATAATTAAGGGTGTCCTGTTTTTATCGACTCTACTTTATTATACTGACCTAATACTAGTACTGTTGAATTGTAAAACAAAAATTTGGTTTGGTCAAAATGAATTTTTTAATTCATTTAATGCTTGTTTCATAACAAAGTAAATGTGTACATTTGCCAAAAATCATACAAATGAATATTTTAAAAATCATAATAGAATATAATAAAAGAAAATCAAATAAAGTCATATGTGAAAATAAGATTATGATGAACAATCTAATCAGGAACAAAACTTGGAATGGTTCGATTACATTATGATAGGTTTCAATTTTTCCAGATATAAATTAATACACATATGTGGTATGTTTGAAGTACGAATAAAAATTTTGATCCGTATGACCACTAGAAACCCCACCTATAACCCTTTCAGGGTTACTGGCGGTCCAAGACAAAGGACGAAAGTTGGACATGGGCTCATCAGCCCCAATCCAGTAGAAAACAACCTTGCTAAACAAACGCTAACCAGAAAAACAACATAAACTATGCACTCCGAGTTGAAGGATATTCATTTAGAAGAATCATGACACCTCATGGTGAAACCGAAGATTATGATAACCACGGGAACAATTAGTGTAGGTACACACAATGTCCTGATAGTGTGGGAGACCGGAACGACCAGTCAAATAGCAATGGAAATGAGGAGATACAAGTTGGCGGATTTCGCAATACGTGGAACCCATTGTACCTAAACTGGACGGAATAGGAGAGATGCTGTTGTACTTCGGTCATGAAGAAGAAACAGCTTCGCAACAAAATGTGTGATGCATCATACTGTGTATTAGACATATATTTTTTGTACCGAATTACATCTCTGAATAAAAAAGTTAGGTAATAAATAATTAAGGGTGTCCTGTTTTTATCGACTCTACTTTATTATACTGACCTAATACTAGTACTGTTGAATTGTAAAACAAAAATTTGGTTTGGTCAAAATGAATTTTTTAATTCATTTAATACTTGTTTCATAACAAAGTAAATGTGTACATTTGCCAAAAATCATACAAATGAATATTTTAAAAATCATAATAGAATATAATAAAAGAAAATCAAATAAAGTCATATGTGAAAATAAGATTATGATGAACAATCTAATCAGGAACAAAACTTGGAATGGTTCGATTACATTATGATAGGTTTCAATTTTTCCAGATATAAATTAATACACATATGTGGTATGTTTGAAGTACGAATAAAAATTTTGATCCGTATGACCACTAGAAACCCCACCTATAACCCTTTCAGGGTTACTGGCGGTCCAAGACAAAGGACGAAAGTTGGACATGGGCTCATCAGCCCCAATCCAGTAGAAAACAACCTTGCTAAACAAACGCTAACCAGAAAAACAACATAAACTATGCACTCCGAGTTGAAGGATATTCATTTAGAAGAATCATGACACCTCATGGTGAAACCGAAGATTATGATAACCACGGGAACAATTAGTGTAGGTACACACAATGTCCTGATAGTGTGGGAGACCGGAACGACCAGTCAAATAGCAATGGAAATGAGGAGATACAAGTTGGCGGATTTCGCAATACGTGGAACCCATTGTACCTAAACTGGACGGAATAGGAGAGATGCTGTTGTACTTCGGTCATGAAGAAGAAACAGCTTCGCAACAAAATGTGTGATGCATCATACTGTGTATTAGACATATATTTTTTGTACCGAATTACATCTCTGAATAAAAAAGTTAGGTAATAAATAATTAAGGGTGTCCTGTTTTTATCGACTCTACTTTATTATACTGACCTAATACTAGTACTGTTGAATTGTAAAACAAAAATTTGGTTTGGTCAAAATGAATTTTTTAATTCATTTAATGCTTGTTTCATAACAAAGTAAATGTGTACATTTGCCAAAAATCATACAAATGAATATTTTAAAAATCATAATAGAATATAATAAAAGAAAATCAAATAAAGTCATATGTGAAAATAAGATTATGATGAACAATCTAATCAGGAACAAAACTTGGAATGGTTCGATTACATTATGATAGGTTTCAATTTTTCCAGATATAAATTAATACACATATGTGGTATGTTTGAAGTACGAATAAAAATTTTGATCCGTATGACCACTAGAAACCCCACCTATAACCCTTTCAGGGTTACTGGCGGTCCAAGACAAAGGACGAAAGTTGGACATGGGCTCATCAGCCCCAATCCAGTAGAAAACAACCTTGCTAAACAAACGCTAACCAGAAAAACAACATAAACTATGCACTCCGAGTTGAAGGATATTCATTTAGAAGAATCATGACACCTCATGGTGAAACCGAAGATTATGATAACCACGGGAACAATTAGTGTAGGTACACACAATGTCCTGATAGTGTGGGAGACCGGAACGACCAGTCAAATAGCAATGGAAATGAGGAGATACAAGTTGGCGGATTTCGCAATACGTGGAACCCATTGTACCTAAACTGGACGGAATAGGAGAGATGCTGTTGTACTTCGGTCATGAAGAAGAAACAGCTTCGCAACAAAATGTGTGATGCATCATACTGTGTATTAGACATATATTTTTTGTACCGAATTACATCTCTGAATAAAAAAGTTAGGTAATAAATAATTAAGGGTGTCCTGTTTTTATCGACTCTACTTTATTATACTGACCTAATACTAGTACTGTTGAATTGTAAAACAAAAATTTGGTTTGGTCAAAATGAATTTTTTAATTCATTTAATGCTTGTTTCATAACAAAGTAAATGTGTACATTTGCCAAAAATCATACAAATGAATATTTTAAAAATCATAATAGAATATAATAAAAGAAAATCAAATAAAGTCATATGTGAAAATAAGATTATGATGAACAATCTAATCAGGAACAAAACTTGGAATGGTTCGATTACATTATGATAGGTTTCAATTTTTCCAGATATAAATTAATACACATATGTGGTATGTTTGAAGTACGAATAAAAATTTTGATCCGTATGACCACTAGAAACCCCACCTATAACCCTTTCAGGGTTACTGGCGGTCCAAGACAAAGGACGAAAGTTGGACATGGGCTCATCAGCCCCAATCCAGTAGAAAACAACCTTGCTAAACAAACGCTAACCAGAAAAACAACATAAACTATGCACTCCGAGTTGAAGGATATTCATTTAGAAGAATCATGACACCTCATGGTGAAACCGAAGATTATGATAACCACGGGAACAATTAGTGTAGGTACACACAATGTCCTGATAGTGTGGGAGACCGGAACGACCAGTCAAATAGCAATGGAAATGAGGAGATACAAGTTGGCGGATTTCGCAATACGTGGAACCCATTGTACCTAAACTGGACGGAATAGGAGAGATGCTGTTGTACTTCGGTCATGAAGAAGAAACAGCTTCGCAACAAAATGTGTGATGCATCATACTGTGTATTAGACATATATTTTTTGTACCGAATTACATCTCTGAATAAAAAAGTTAGGTAATAAATAATTAAGGGTGTCCTGTTTTTATCGACTCTACTTTATTATACTGACCTAATACTAGTACTGTTGAATTGTAAAACAAAAATTTGGTTTGGTCAAAATGAATTTTTTAATTCATTTAATACTTGTTTCATAACAAAGTAAATGTGTACATTTGCCAAAAATCATACAAATGAATATTTTAAAAATCATAATAGAATATAATAAAAGAAAATCAAATAAAGTCATATGTGAAAATAAGATTATGATGAACAATCTAATCAGGAACAAAACTTGGAATGGTTCGATTACATTATGATAGGTTTCAATTTTTCCAGATATAAATTAATACACATATGTGGTATGTTTGAAGTACGAATAAAAATTTTGATCCGTATGACCACTAGAAACCCCACCTATAACCCTTTCAGGGTTACTGGCGGTCCAAGACAAAGGACGAAAGTTGGACATGGGCTCATCAGCCCCAATCCAGTAGAAAACAACCTTGCTAAACAAACGCTAACCAGAAAAACAACATAAACTATGCACTCCGAGTTGAAGGATATTCATTTAGAAGAATCATGACACCTCATGGTGAAACCGAAGATTATGATAACCACGGGAACAATTAGTGTAGGTACACACAATGTCCTGATAGTGTGGGAGACCGGAACGACCAGTCAAATAGCAATGGAAATGAGGAGATACAAGTTGGCGGATTTCGCAATACGTGGAACCCATTGTACCTAAACTGGACGGAATAGGAGAGATGCTGTTGTACTTCGGTCATGAAGAAGAAACAGCTTCGCAACAAAATGTGTGATGCATCATACTGTGTATTAGACATATATTTTTTGTACCGAATTACATCTCTGAATAAAAAAGTTAGGTAATAAATAATTAAGGGTGTCCTGTTTTTATCGACTCTACTTTATTATACTGACCTAATACTAGTACTGTTGAATTGTAAAACAAAAATTTGGTTTGGTCAAAATGAATTTTTTAATTCATTTAATGCTTGTTTCATAACAAAGTAAATGTGTACATTTGCCAAAAATCATACAAATGAATATTTTAAAAATCATAATAGAATATAATAAAAGAAAATCAAATAAAGTCATATGTGAAAATAAGATTATGATGAACAATCTAATCAGGAACAAAACTTGGAATGGTTCGATTACATTATGATAGGTTTCAATTTTTCCAGATATAAATTAATACACATATGTGGTATGTTTGAAGTACGAATAAAAATTTTGATCCGTATGACCACTAGAAACCCCACCTATAACCCTTTCAGGGTTACTGGCGGTCCAAGACAAAGAACGAAAGTTGGACATGGGCTCATCAGCCCCAATCCAGTAGAAAACAACCTTGCTAAACAAACGCTAACCAGAAAAACAACATAAACTATGCACTCCGAGTTGAAGGATATTCATTTAGAAGAATCATGACACCTCATGGTGAAACCGAAGATTATGATAACCACGGGAACAATTAGTGTAGGTACACACAATGTCCTGATAGTGTGGGAGACCGGAACGACCAGTCAAATAGCAATGGAAATGAGGAGATACAAGTTGGCGGATTTCGCAATACGTGGAACCCATTGTACCTAAACTGGACGGAATAGGAGAGATGCTGTTGTACTTCGGTCATGAAGAAGAAACAGCTTCGCAACAAAATGTGTGATGCATCATACTGTGTATTAGACATATATTTTTTGTACCGAATTACATCTCTGAATAAAAAAGTTAGGTAATAAATAATTAAGGGTGTCCTGTTTTTATCGACTCTACTTTATTATACTGACCTAATACTAGTACTGTTGAATTGTAAAACAAAAATTTGGTTTGGTCAAAATGAATTTTTTAATTCATTTAATACTTGTTTCATAACAAAGTAAATGTGTACATTTGCCAAAAATCATACAAATGAATATTTTAAAAATCATAATAGAATATAATAAAAGAAAATCAAATAAAGTCATATGTGAAAATAAGATTATGATGAACAATCTAATCAGGAACAAAACTTGGAATGGTTCGATTACATTATGATAGGTTTCAATTTTTCCAGATATAAATTAATACACATATGTGGTATGTTTGAAGTACGAATAAAAATTTTGATCCGTATGACCACTAGAAACCCCACCTATAACCCTTTCAGGGTTACTGGCGGTCCAAGACAAAGGACGAAAGTTGGACATGGGCTCATCAGCCCCAATCCAGTAGAAAACAACCTTGCTAAACAAACGCTAACCAGAAAAACAACATAAACTATGCACTCCGAGTTGAAGGATATTCATTTAGAAGAATCATGACACCTCATGGTGAAACCGAAGATTATGATAACCACGGGAACAATTAGTGTAGGTACACACAATGTCCTGATAGTGTGGGAGACCGGAACGACCAGTCAAATAGCAATGGAAATGAGGAGATACAAGTTGGCGGATTTCGCAATACGTGGAACCCATTGTACCTAAACTGGACGGAATAGGAGAGATGCTGTTGTACTTCGGTCATGAAGAAGAAACAGCTTCGCAACAAAATGTGTGATGCATCATACTGTGTATTAGACATATATTTTTTGTACCGAATTACATCTCTGAATAAAAAAGTTAGGTAATAAATAATTAAGGGTGTCCTGTTTTTATCGACTCTACTTTATTATACTGACCTAATACTAGTACTGTTGAATTGTAAAACAAAAATTTGGTTTGGTCAAAATGAATTTTTTAATTCATTTAATACTTGTTTCATAACAAAGTAAATGTGTACATTTGCCAAAAATCATACAAATGAATATTTTAAAAATCATAATAGAATATAATAAAAGAAAATCAAATAAAGTCATATGTGAAAATAAGATTATGATGAACAATCTAATCAGGAACAAAACTTGGAATGGTTCGATTACATTATGATAGGTTTCAATTTTTCCAGATATAAATTAATACACATATGTGGTATGTTTGAAGTACGAATAAAAATTTTGATCCGTATGACCACTAGAAACCCCACCTATAACCCTTTCAGGGTTACTGGCGGTCCAAGACAAAGGACGAAAGTTGGACATGGGCTCATCAGCCCCAATCCAGTAGAAAACAACCTTGCTAAACAAACGCTAACCAGAAAAACAACATAAACTATGCACTCCGAGTTGAAGGATATTCATTTAGAAGAATCATGACACCTCATGGTGAAACCGAAGATTATGATAACCACGGGAACAATTAGTGTAGGTACACACAATGTCCTGATAGTGTGGGAGACCGGAACGACCAGTCAAATAGCAATGGAAATGAGGAGATACAAGTTGGCGGATTTCGCAATACGTGGAACCCATTGTACCTAAACTGGACGGAATAGGAGAGATGCTGTTGTACTTCGGTCATGAAGAAGAAACAGCTTCGCAACAAAATGTGTGATGCATCATACTGTGTATTAGACATATATTTTTTGTACCGAATTACATCTCTGAATAAAAAAGTTAGGTAATAAATAATTAAGGGTGTCCTGTTTTTATCGACTCTACTTTATTATACTGACCTAATACTAGTACTGTTGAATTGTAAAACAAAAATTTGGTTTGGTCAAAATGAATTTTTTAATTCATTTAATACTTGTTTCATAACAAAGTAAATGTGTACATTTGCCAAAAATCATACAAATGAATATTTTAAAAATCATAATAGAATATAATAAAAGAAAATCAAATAAAGTCATATGTGAAAATAAGATTATGATGAACAATCTAATCAGGAACAAAACTTGGAATGGTTCGATTACATTATGATAGGTTTCAATTTTTCCAGATATAAATTAATACACATATGTGGTATGTTTGAAGTACGAATAAAAATTTTGATCCGTATGACCACTAGAAACCCCACCTATAACCCTTTCAGGGTTACTGGCGGTCCAAGACAAAGGACGAAAGTTGGACATGGGCTCATCAGCCCCAATCCAGTAGAAAACAACCTTGCTAAACAAACGCTAACCAGAAAAACAACATAAACTATGCACTCCGAGTTGAAGGATATTCATTTAGAAGAATCATGACACCTCATGGTGAAACCGAAGATTATGATAACCACGGGAACAATTAGTGTAGGTACACACAATGTCCTGATAGTGTGGGAGACCGGAACGACCAGTCAAATAGCAATGGAAATGAGGAGATACAAGTTGGCGGATTTCGCAATACGTGGAACCCATTGTACCTAAACTGGACGGAATAGGAGAGATGCTGTTGTACTTCGGTCATGAAGAAGAAACAGCTTCGCAACAAAATGTGTGATGCATCATACTGTGTATTAGACATATATTTTTTGTACCGAATTACATCTCTGAATAAAAAAGTTAGGTAATAAATAATTAAGGGTGTCCTGTTTTTATCGACTCTACTTTATTATACTGACCTAATACTAGTACTGTTGAATTGTAAAACAAAAATTTGGTTTGGTCAAAATGAATTTTTTAATTCATTTAATACTTGTTTCATAACAAAGTAAATGTGTACATTTGCCAAAAATCATACAAATGAATATTTTAAAAATCATAATAGAATATAATAAAAGAAAATCAAATAAAGTCATATGTGAAAATAAGATTATGATGAACAATCTAATCAGGAACAAAACTTGGAATGGTTCGATTACATTATGATAGGTTTCAATTTTTCCAGATATAATTTAATACATGTATATGCTTTCGATAAAACAATGCAAACGAATAAAAGGCGTGTATATTTATAATTATTTACATGTGTAAAGCGTCATTTTAAAAAATTGTTTGTCTCTACATCTCCATTGAATCGTTCAGTTGAATGGATCTTAATACTTCGGAACATATTTTATGATTAAAAGAATTAGACAGCTATTCCTTTATGTACATGTTGTTCAACGATTCCAAATGATCTTGATGTGTATTTGTTTTTTTCGTGGAAATCAACGGTATGAAAAAGGTGATAGAAAGTCTCTTAGAAGGAAGAAAAAAATTATTGTAAATGGTAGTGAATTAGTCACAAAAGGAATGTAAATGTAATAGAAAAACAAGTAGAACGTAAACTCAACCAGATGTCTACAAAATGAATTCATACATTTATCAGTAATTCAAAAAAGGAATCAATCATAATAATAATAATAATAATACAATCAATTGCAGTCACTCTAAATCTGGTGCTCCATATCCAAGTCGAGCTAGTGCAATATTTAAACGATGCCGTTGGATTGTACGTAATTGTTGTTCTTGTATCTCAACTTCCTTTGTAATAGTTTCTGTTCCATTATTGTCATAATTATTACAATTGTTCTTTCTATTAACATTAACCATCGGACTAGAATCTAAACCACGTTTTATTATACTTAAGTATTGAAATAAATTGACGATTGCAACGAGTCTATCTCTTGCTGGCAATGATATTTTACAATCGATTTCATTGGAATCAGGTGTCTAATGAAGGAATAAGAAAAAGAAAACAATTAAGTGTCATTATAGGTATCATTACCAAGACTTGACTTGATAATTTTGAATAAATTGAGCATTGGGTAGATTGTTATGAATAAATTATATATTTGTAATATCCCAATGAGTAGAAAAATTAGATTTTCTGACGTTTCATGACTCAGTGTAAGCCACTTCTTTAGAGAATAAATAACCAAATTAATATTAATCCAAGTTTAAATAGTACAACAGAACAATCAAAGAATATTAGGTGATCAATCAAAAACAGGTCTGAGTAAATCACTGTCACGTCATTTCATTTCGGTCAAGGTGATTCATAAGCGACATGGATGTAAATTTTTTTTGTGTGTATGTATGCACTGTTAATAATGAAAACTGTGTGACCTTTATAATTACAAAGGATAGAGTTTGATTTGTAATGTAATGGTGTGAAATTGTAAATAATATCAGACTGAGTGACTAGGATAGATGGTCCAAGTAGGCTGTATGGTAAGGCCTTCCTTTCTATTGAGAGCTGTGGGATTAAGCATTATATGGAAAGCTTCAGCTACTCTTCTTTCTTTGTAGTTAGAAAAACCCTTCTGTAGTATTTTGAAATCAATTTAAGTGTCATATATAAGCGTTTTAAAGGTAAACAATAACTTATCCGTAAATTAGTATTATTACTATTGCATAGCCAACCTACTACAAAAAGGATTTCTAAAATAAGCATTCAAGTTGTTCTAATTAAGTAGTTTTCATAACGAACTTATTTCAGCATTCAACGAGATAGATTTTTAATTAATGTGGTATGTTCGAAGTACGAATAAAAATTTTGATCCGTATGACCACTAGAAACTTAACCTATAGCCCTTTTACGGTTGCTGGCGGTCCAAGACAAAGGATGAAGGTTGGACATGGGCTCATCAGCCCCATTCAGTAGAAAACAACCTTGCTAAACAAACGCTAACCAGATAAAAAACTTATGAAGGATCTTCATTAAGAAGAATCATGACACCTCATGGTGAAACCGAAGATTATGATAACCACAGGAATAATTAATGTAGGTACACTCAATGTCCTGATAGTGTGGGAGACCGGAACGACCAGTCAAATAGCAATGGAAATGATTAGATACAACCCATCGTATCTAAAATGGACGGAATAGGAGAGATGTTGTTGTACTTCGGTCATGAAGAAGAAACTGCTTTGCACACAAGGAGTTGCTCTAATAATGTATAAGAAAGCATGGGGATCTTGTGGATTCACAATCGTCAAAACATCCTTGAAAACAAAGTAGGAGGGAATCACAATGAATGCTATCGGATGTTATTCACCCACCAATGATAGCAATTAAAACGATAAAGATCAGTTTTATGAGAGGCTGAAGTCAATCATGGAGAAGTGCTCAGCAAAGAACCTGACCATCCAGATGGGAGACCTAAACGCCAAAGTCTGAATGGACAACATCGGATATGAAGAAATCGTGGGACGACATGGAATGGAAGAAAAGAAAGAGAATGGTAAGAGATTTGAAAATTCATATGCATTCAACACAAATGTTATAGGTGGCATTAAAATCACCCGCAAACCCATTTACGAATCTACATAGGTCTCACCGGATCATATTATAAATAAATATCGCCAAGAATTTCAGAATAATGGCAGACGTGAGAACGGATAAGGAAGTTGACATAGGTTCAGATCACCACCTGGTGGTTGGCATGATACTGAAGCTAAAGAAGCACTGGACAACTGAAAGACAACATTACAATGGTTGGATTCTGCCTTTCTCCGAGGTACTGACAAACTTAACGAATTCAAGATATCTCTCAGTAACAGATTCCAAGCCTTGCAAGATCTACTCAAAGAGAAAACTAATATGGAAAATAAATGCGAAGGGATCAAATAGGCACTAGCTTTAACGTGTAGGGAGGTGCTAAACCTCAAGAAGCATCATCATAAGGAATGGATCTCTATTGAAACCCTACACATGATTCAAGGAAAGAAGAAAAAGAAGACAGTAATTAGCAATCGTCGGACAAGAACAGAGAAAGTCAAATCACAAGCTGAATACACAAAGGCAAACAAGCGTGTGAAGAGTAGCATTAGAGCTGACAAGCAGAAATAAGTAAAAGACCAAGCAACGATAGTGTGAAAAGCTGTAAGAGAAGGAAATGTTGAACAACTATATAAGAGAATGAAGAAAATGGTGGGGAAATGTAATATAATCTTTGGCGGTATTATCATGTTATACGTTAACAGGGCACACAGGCCACAAGATATAACATATATGTTCTCCAATTCCAAAGTAACACAGAAAAAACTTGTACAGAACGTCTACTATGAGGAGGAAGAGGAGGAAGTTTGTGATAACACGAAAGAAAAGATAACCTGATTGATATTTGCTAAGAGTTATTTCGAAAGCCCACATGTTTTCATATAATTCCTGCTAATAATTAATAATCAATTACCATAAACTTTGACCAAAGTTTCACATTTTCTATAATTAATAATTATTGTTTCTATTAAGAATTAGCTTCTTATCATCTATTCGTTTTCAATTCTAGTTATTTTACTAACAAAGCAAGTGTAAGTGTAAGTTTGTTTTTTCAATTTTAGGTCACAATGTTTTTATAATTTGAAGTGAATCTCAAATCAATAATGTAACTGATCTATGACCAGACATCTGAGTGTTTTAGTAGAGTCTCCGTCGGTAAAAATGTGGTTTTTACATTTGAGATATTTCTTCTTGATAGCTATCATAGAATGTGTGACCTAGGTCATGTATGTTATCATGTGACTGCAGCCAAACATACAGTGGCATATGTTATGATTTGTTTCAAATGATGAAACATGACACTTCTAATAATTTGATGAATCTTTAAATGAATTAGGATTGTAGATCACTAAGAAAATGATCTCCTAACAATTAAACTTACTCTGATTTTCATACGAAACGCAGCTTCATATTTTGGCATTAATGAGCAGTATTCACGACTAACTTTTACTGTTTTATCACCGCCATTTACATCATTATTCCGGCGTAAACCACCGCCTAATTCTGGAGTAATTGGTGTAATCTCTAAACCTAATTCCGGTAATGCTTGATAAATTGAAGAGATAAGTTTTCTGTCAATAAATTGAAAACAAGGTTTAATATCTTGCAAATATAAACGATATATAAATTTTGATAGAGATTTATCCAATGGAATATGATTTGAATTGAATGACGAATTTGTTTTATCACAATTTATGACTATTGGTGAAGAATATTTGTCGTCAGTTGTTGTTTTAATTTGTGAATCATTATGATTGTTCACTGAATCATTTGAAATTTCCTTAACAGTGTAATCATTGTTTGATTCAGTGGAATTTTTTAATGTAATAGCAATTGTTTTGATTATATGATTAGAACGATTAGACTCTTTGCTTTTACCATGGTTATCATAGTTGTTGTTACTACTTGAAATCTTTTCAATATCATTCACAATATCATTGTGTACACCAAAACTATTGGAAAAAGTTAAATGATTATTCTTCTCATTATTATTATTAGTAGTAGTAGTATTTTCGTCTGTCTGATTATTAATAACTGTTTTGTCTAATATTTGACTGGGTATATTGATCTTGGTCATTAGTTCACTGAATTCTTTTTTACTATGTTCTTTTTCTTCTCCTTCTTTTGTGTTATCTTGGTGACATAATAATTGTTCATTCAATTCTGTAAATGCTATCATAGGTAAATTTAATGGACAATCATTTTGTATCCATTCTAGAAATTCCTATGAAACAAAGAAAATACAGCAAATGCCAATATATGCTGAAGTAATAATTACTATGCATGATAAACATTACATTATTATAGAAAGAAAGGATAATTTTTCTGGTATTGACTTTTGAAGAATTGCGTTTTACTAGTACGTAGAGTAATTCCGACTAGTGAGTGGGATATTTGTGATTAAAAATTCGATCTACATGAACTCAACAAACCGGCCAATTAACTAACAAAACACTTAAACAAGTACCTACAATATGATGAAACAGACCAAAAACAGGTGTCCGTGAAAAGTTTGATGTTCAATAAGCCCATTTTGAAGTAAAATGAAATATAGCGACAAAACATGACCATAATGTATGTAATTTAACTAGTAAATTTAGTGTTAAAAATTAACCAAACAGGCAAAGTTAATATGAATGTATAGATTGGAAGAAAAGTTATCTCGGTTATCTTTACAGAAAATGACTAGTATATATTAACAGAAAACTGGATTACCTGACGTCTTCTTAGGAGACAATAAATGTGCAGTTCAAGATTCTTGAAACTATATTGATAGGCAAGTGTCTGACTTTTTCCACATATTTCTAAATTATGATGCGTTGGACAAAATGGAAGGCTTTACTATTCTTACAAATTGCACCAGTTGTCTAAACAACCATATTTAATCTATTCAAATTTTACAGCATTAGTAGCAGATACAAATAAGTCTTACTGTTTCGCATAACAAACATCAGATATCTTTCATTCATCCAAATAGATTATCTCACCTTTGACCTAAATGGTACGATACTTGTTTTTATTGTGCAAAATATTTTGATTAGTTGCTCTGTTTTATTTAAACTCATGCTAACTGAAATCCATGACCACTATTAATTTGTAAAGTTAGTTATTGATATTTTATTACCAGAAACTAGTTTATCACTAAGTAGTCAAATCATGTGTATTACAACTGATTGATTATTATTCACAATTGCGATAAGTCACTTGTTATACGTGATTAATCTAGAAAATTTTAAGGTGATGATTTGGATGGATTAGTTACAGTTTGAAAACAAATACAATGAATACATATGTTTTAGTATATAATCAAAATGTAGTCTAGTTTTACAATATAAGCATGATATAAATATTACAACTTTATATTATGCTTTATGACAGTACATATTGATTCTTGATCAAATATAGAAATCTTAATACATAGGAGATGACATGAGAGACTAATGTTTCGATAATGTAATAAGAAGACGAAGATTATCAGAACTATGTGATATATTAACGCAATACATTTCGAACAATTTGATCATACATTATATACTTGTTAAGAACATTTATTTATAAAAATAAAAGGTCAACTAGACTAGAAACGGTGAGAGGAAGGTAAGGGGAGACAAGGATAATAATGATAAAATAATGTGAAAACAATTTGACACCTAATCACTCTAGATAATAAGCTAATATTACCAGGGTAGGTTTAAGGTGAGAACAAACTGTTTTTGAATACACAAATGGGGTTCGAATTTTCGTATGGCTAAGGCTTCAATAAACCTTAGTACACGTCCTTTTACACTTTTATACAACACCACAAAATCCGATTAGATTGTTCGAAATGTATTGCGTTAATATTTCATCACATAGTTCTGATAATCTTCGTCTTCTTATTACATTATCGAAATTTATCAAAGGGACTAATTGCTTTAGACTAATGTTTGTCAAAATGTAATATCTTTATTTCTTCAAGAATAATTCTCTTATCCATAATGTAATCCAGAGGATGTCACTACTCGTATAATGAATATATATTGGTTAATTGGTGATCAGCATTTAAGGAACGATTTTTATCTAAAAAAAATAAGTATTTTAGCAATGCAATCTACCAGTAATTATTGAGAGAGATAAGTGCATTTATATAATTAATTTTAATGTTTAAATGGGAATTATATACCAATTTATATAATTGTTTATCATGGTGTATCAGTAGAAAGCCATCATGAAATGTATTTGACTGAATAATTAACTACTACTACTTCACTTGAGTTTTGAATGCGTTGAAATATTCTTTTAACGGCTACTTATCAAACCTTTGTTGGTTATAACAAATGTTTTCATCTTGTTTTAAGAACTCATAGTAGTAATTCACCATGGGATTAGAACATCAGACAAAGAAATTATTCAGTACTTTTATGAATCAGTTCTGTAAGTGATGTAAGTTTGCATTGCAGAATGTCTAAAAAATGTTTTATTATTATTCAAATTACCAAATAATAATGAATTCACTTCCGCATTTTGCAAACTACTCATTCATTTCAAAATGGTAACATATACGAACTAATGACAAATATCAACGATATTCATAACATAATATTTTGAACGGTTTAACTCATGAGTCGATATAAGCTAGACCAACATTGAAAACATGGAAGCTCTGGACGGCGATTTCTTCCTAGTATGGGACTCCTCAGCAGTGCGCACCCATAATCCCACACATGTGAACCAAACACAAGACGTTCGGTCTTGCGCATGAACACTTAATCTCTACATCACTGTGACGGCATCCGATGATGTTTATGTCTAACTTCAATCTATCCATCATGTTGCGCAACCCTTCATCCATTTTCTGAAGTGGATAACCGGTCTCCATTCGGCACGGACTGGACTAAATCGATCACGGCTTCTCAATAGAACTCTCCTCATTAATAATAATCATGTGCCCACTAATAATTGGCTTCAAGATGGAATTTCTGGAGTTCTAGTGAGAAGCCATAACCAATGGAGTTCAATGTGTCCGGTGTGAGACAGTTAAATTTAGTTTCATTATTGATTATAATGTAGACAATCACAAAAATACAAAAAGCAGTAGATACATGTTTGACTTTGGGATTACTAAGCAATTTAAACAAAGTGAATTATAAACATTCAAAAGAACCATCAACCGATTTATGAAACATTTCAACATTATTTGTAGATCAACGTTCATCGTATGAATGAATTCTAAATTTTCATAGTTGAAAGAGGGAGTCAATTGAAGCTAGACCACCAGAGAAAACCTGGAAGCACTGGACGGCCATTTTGTCCTATATTGGGACTCCTCAGCGGTGCACATCGACGACCTCGCCTCGCGAGACTCGTGATTTCAACTATATAAGGTTACTGAAATCTCCACAAACTCCCCTTCTGACCTAATAGTCTCGCACCAGAGCACTTAACCGATAGACCACTGAGTCGGCATCCGATGATGTTTATGTCTAACTACAACCAATCCACGAGGTTGAGCAACAGTTCACCGATTGTCTTCAGTGAGTTCCTATCTCCCGACAAACGTGGTTTGAACTCCACTGGTCACTGCTTCTCATTAGAACTCCTGGATTTACCTCTCGAGGCCAGTCACTAAGTGTCCCACAATAGGACGAAACGGCCGTCCAGTGCTTCAAGGTTTCCCCCGGTGGTCTAGCTTCAATTGACTCACGCTTTCAACTATGAAAATACTAAATCTCCACAAAACCCCCTTCCGATAAGAATTTTAAATTGTCAATAATGAATATTCCAAATTTAAAAAAATCACTAGAACTCTCATTAAAGTTTAATAATAAAGTTGGGATTGATTAGTCAATCAAACGTCAAAAAGTAAAAAAAACACTAGAATTTTAGCATATATTTCAATGAAGTTAAACCAATAAACTATCAAAATTTATTGTAAAACTTATAACCGAACTTGAGAATAAATACTCGTAAGACAAAGTAGGTATTAATAAATGAAGAAATCATCCACCTACTTCAAATGTATCAATATCTAAATTATTTTTACATGGTCTGTGTGTAATCACTGCTGTTAATAGATCACGTCGATTGAATTGTTCCAATCCACCATACTTAGCATTATTTCGTTTCACTTCGAAAAGATTACTTGTAGCCAATTTACGATAAATTTCAGGGGATTTATTACAGGCTATATTGTCGTATTTCATCCTGTTTGTCAAAAAAGCAAAAAAATGATCAAACTAACTGTACTATGAAATAAAATATAAATTGAAAATTTATGTTGATGTGTTGGTTTTCACAGTGAAATGCACCCTAAATCTAATTAAGATTTCGTACCATTTGTTCATGCCCATAAATGCCCTGGTACGGCCGAGAGTAGGGAGAGTACGCTCTCCCTCTCCAAATGCTCTCACATGGCCACGCGTATACATAGCCTCTGTCAGGGAAGTCCTACTCACTGCCTTCTCGTGGCAGGGCTGTTGTTTGCAAAATTGAGAGGACGAAAAGCGAATGTCCGGCACTTCAACCGGGTTGGTGGACAAGGCGAGTCCACCTAGGGGAGTTGGAAAACCCTGATTTCAAACCAATGGTGTACATGGACTCCAGTATCCTGAGGGAACAAATGGTGTATGAACCTGTTGTTGGTCACCGGCTACCACTGGACTGCATCTTCTCACGATGCTCCACTGCCTTGTGGACTAGACCTTTAGGTCAAAGGCTCGGGGTGTGACCCCTAAGAAAACCACCTGCTTCAGTTCGGGCACCAGGGCAGTATCACAGCCCTCACACAAATCAAATGGCATTTGTGAGGCGCATATTTATCTGATGCTTCCTTGTACCAATATTTAGGTGTTTAAATAATAATATAAATAAAAACCATTTGTTCATGAGCTTTCTTCTTGTGGAAAATTTTCATCAGTAATCTTTTAAAACTGTTGGTTTCTGTCCTGTTACAACCTAAATTTTTTTTATATTAGTCATTTGCCTTGTATTGTGTTACATACTGTAATGCATTCTGAATTCAGTTAGTTCTAATTCCCTGACAATTCTGTACACTTTCTAGACCAATCGCGTTGTATAATCAAGTGCATTTGACAACTCAATATCAAAAGTTTGACAGGAAATGTTTTAGGGATAGATATTTTTCAGATGTTGACCAGTTAGGCCACATATATAAATTATAGAGATTGCAAGAAACATGTAATAATAATGTAACAATTAAATTGTATGGCGTGTGTGTGGATTGACATAACAATCAATCAGTCATAAGTCATGTGCAGTTCATAAATTCAATGTTATAAGATAGTTATATAAGCAGGCACAAAATAATTATTAGAAATATAATGATATTTCTGATCGTGACATGAGTGTCCTACTACACTCCCCTTCAAAGAAGTAGACGTTTGCGTGGATGTATTCACTTTGTGTTCAAAAGCGTAATTTCAATCTAATACAGTATGGAACCAACTACATCGTTCTAGATAAAATAATTGATTATAGAATAAAGTATCTAGCAGATTTAATCTTAGGTTCGATATTTTTCGATGATGTATTTTTGTAACCAAAATGCTGCATAGCTCAAACATATTTGGAAAGTATTTTGCGAGATGATGTTACTGGTCATGTTGATGTTTATGACTTATTTTACTCACAAATAATATTTTGATTGTATTTTGATGCCATACAGTTAAATCTTTTTAAAAGCAAGTAGACATTAATCCGTTGTTTCAACATACTTACGAAGTTTATCTATTAATCCTGAGATTCCATCTCCACAATTCTACTTTAATATCACCGACAAAAAATTTCCTTGATGACTGACTTTCTGCTTAATTTAGTTAGATCTACTACACTGGGACTCTAAGTTGTCCAAAATTAAAATGTAATTCATTTAATGATTACCATATTTTAGTGCATTCTGTTTGATGTTTTGGAGAAGCTTTGTATGGTTTAGGTCTAAGTATCATTTTCTCAAAGTTGACAAGTCCTTACAGAAAGTGCTTTATTGCAAATTAACATCAATAGAAGCATATCATACTAAAGATATTTTCCTAGCAGTCTATAAATACAGGTCGCTGTAAATAACGCTGGTGGAATGATAATTTTTGAATTCCTCAAGTTGTGTGGTTCCCACCCTATATTTCAAGCTGACCACTGGGTTTCATCTAAAATATTTGTTACTTGCTCATTCGGAAAAAGACGTTCTAATTCATTCAATTCCCTCTAGTTCAACCATAAATCGAGACCTATCAATATGACAATCTCTCATTTACTGGATCGCATCCCCTTCATGGTGTTGTAGAGTCCAGTACTATGCTAAGCCCACACGGCTTATTCTAGCTTCTAAACAAACTGATTTATTCATTCTTATCACATCACACTTTGGCCTTCTCACTTATTCGCTTATTAACGTCGACTGTTTTTATTCAAGTACATGTGTGCTAATTGCTTGTCCTACTCATTACGTGTTTGTCACTTATTTTTGGTCTGACTATAAAGAGTGAATCACACCTTGTTAAATCGAGTTGGCTCACTTGCCTTTTTCATTGAGCGTAATTTCATTTCGCTTCTCTCTCTCCTTTTCACTTCCTTCACTACGTCTCCCTGATTGTTTGCTCAGATCAATGAGTGTACGAAATATACGTATTCAAAATTCATCCTCATATTTGACTTGTTTTATTCCTTTATTCTCTAAAGCGAATTATGTCGACAAAAATATACAAGGATTGGCGGCACGTATATTTTGATAACAATCATCATACGATCTGACTGGTGTCAGATATCGTGCCACTGGAGTATGCTCTTAAACTCTATGTATATGTGCATAACAATCTTATTTGTTTTAAATAAGATGCTACACATGCAATTTCTTAATGTCTGTATATATTCAATCGTATCCTAAATATAACCATTATTATCACTGCTGGTAATGCGTTTGTAATCTATTGAAAACTAACATCTCACTAATCATGTGACCTATGAACAATTTTATAACCGAACATAATTTTTCCATATCTGTCCTTTTTACTACTTTTTTATCATTTCATAGTTTCGCTCTTCCCTTTCTGTAAACTAGTACATTTGTCTCATCTGATACATATGTTTTAACAATATTATTCTTATTATTGAATCATGTTAATATCCGAGTGATCGATATGTTGACTGATTGTTGTGTGTCTGGATGCCTACTGGACAGAATCCCAGTGTTGATATTCAAACTGCTACTCGAAGCCAGCACCTCTTACTTCAAACCGTAACCAGCTATTCACTGAGCTACAGAGTCTAGCTGGACACTGACTTGTTCAAGTGGTAGGAAGTAAGTTGTATCCTGCTGACAAGTTTAAAACAGGATGAAACTCATGTTCTGCATTCCAACACCAGTCACAACCCAGTTTTACTGAGTTCTGTTTCCACTAAGCTTAGCTAATAACTAACCAGAATATATAGTTCGTGTTTTATTCCGCCCACTAACTTTGTACATTACTAATCAATTGTGTCACATCAAACGATAATTCCCCAAGCAATATTAGTTCACTGTAGTTGACACAAGTGAGAGGTTACTATTCAATTTTATTGTCTTTTATGGATAATTTTAATAGTTGAGTTCATGAGTCATTTAAAGCTAGACCACCATGGAAAACCTGGAAGCACTGGACGTCCGTTTCTTCATATCGTGAGACTCCTCAGCAGTGCGCAAACAGTTTTCATAACCAGAAAACTACTACTAATTTTGAAGGGCTTATCCATTAAATATGATTCCTACTGGGTTGTAAATGAGCCCAGTTGAGCAGGCTCTCACTAGGACGAAATGGCTGTCTAAGCCTTCCTATTCTTCTACCTGAGATCAATCCATAATATAAACTATCATAATTATTTATTCACCTGTCTTTCTATAATCATCATAATCACCATAATATTTTATACTGCTAGACTACTTCATCGATTTGCACTATGAGCTAATGTTTCGTTCCTCGTTTTAGTTATAGAGATTCTGAACCTAAATACTTAACAAAATGATATTAAAACGAGTGGAATAGTACCAATAGTAGGGTGTGCTAATATTACCAACAACTCTAACCACAAATGTTACTAATGATGGATGTTTATCAGATTTATTTTTTCCAATTATGTACTTTATTCTATGTTCCAAAGATTGTTAAACAAACATACCTGCCTATGTACTTGCAATTATTTTCAAACTTTTCAGTCTTTTGTACTAAGTACTCATTACCATAATAATAATAATATCACTACTAATACTAACAGTAGTAATAATACTATTGATCTCATTATTGATTTATATACGAGATGAGAAATTTGTTGACAATGATCCATAAGACACATATTTATCCATAGCTATAACAACATGTAACCATACTCTAAGGGAAAAATATTTTTAACATGAAATAATCTAATCTAAATTATGATAATATCTAATAAAATTTTTGAGTACATACTTATAAATTTATATCAAACAATCTAGACATTCAGTTCTGTATTTCGACAACATTAAGAATGTGTACTTTTAGTGTTATAATTCTATCCATTTAACAATATTTGTGTTAGAACTATAGAATCTATTAACATAGGTATCATATTTCTTATGATTAGTTTTTTTAAAACATTTTAGTTGTGATGAGCAAAGATGGATAGTGGTTAGCAGTGGAATCCAGGACGCGCGTCTCGTCCTATTTGGGACTCGTCAGATGGATGTAACTGGACCACAGAGTTGATGTTCACTCTGGGACTCGAACCCAGTACTTTTCGTTTCAAACGCTATCACGTTATCCACTCGGCTACTGAGTCCTGATAGCCTCTTGCTTGTGCAATGGGGTGAAGTTCCAATTCACTTAGTATTGTTTGTTTGATCTTCCCATTGATATTTAGGACTGCAATTGATCAGTCTCTCTCTTATTGGCATATGTGCATACTGTGAGTATTGCCTCGATATAGTCTTAATTCACAAGCTTTGTAAGCAAAGATGGATAGTGGCCAACAGTGGAATCCAGGACTGTGTTCTAGTCCCGGAGTGAACATGAACTCTAGTATGCAGGTACATCAAGCTGACGAGTCCCAAATAGGACGAAACGCGCGCTTCCATGACTTCTCTACTAGACACTGTCCATCTTTGCTTACAATGCATGTGAATTAAGGCTATATCGAGGCCATAAGCATGTGAGTCATATATGTCAATAAGAGAAAGACTGATCAAATGCAGTCCTAAACATCAATGGGAAGATTCAAACAAACAATATCAAGTGAATTTTAGTTGTGATATGATAACTTTAATTGATACATAATAAATAGCCTAGCTTCAAATAATTTAATGAACGAAAATTACTTTGACAGTTATTGTATGAACACTACTTTCGTACCTACTGATAGGTATCGGGAAAAATAAATTTTAGCTAAATATAATTATATGCATATTTGAAGTGTTAAGATAACCGGATAATTATTAGTAAAATAAGTTTGTGGAACGCTTCAATAATACAAATCCAGCATGCCACTAAGTATTAAACTTTCAGTCTTTTTGGGAATTGTGTTATTTTTTGATCACTGATTTGAGATCCAATGATTCATACTTCTAAATTTCGTTTATTCTCATTATTTTCTGCGTTATCACATGTTTATACTGAGAGTAAATCGATGTATACACTTAACACTTAAAATAATAACCACAAACAGTCGAATCGATTTTTCATCAGTCCGTACCCACGGCTCCATATAAAATGCATCAAGTAACTCATTTTCAAGATTTGTGATATGTTACACCTCGAACGATGAGGGAAACCCAACAGTACAGATCCCTAATTTACGTTAAGTTGTAGTACCACTCTATTCTCACATAAGATGATCATCAGTACACGGTGAAAATTGATTTTAAAATATCAATAACCCCTTACAAAACACATTTGGTAATTATTAATACAATGCTCACCAGTGACTGTCTTTCAGATGAGCCTTCGAACATTTTAACAGAGCTTCGCAAAGAGTAAAAACAATCAAACTCCGTATGGGATAAATATATAGAGATAACGTGAGTGGAGGATAATGCTATACCACAGATTGACTGAAGCTACGAATGTGAACCATTGGCTTTAGGTCAGACGTCTAAGTAAATACTGTTCATTGCGAATCATAAAGGCAATTGGTTCAATTTTACGTGAGATCATCAGTGAGAACTGATGGGGAGGCTAGGAATAGGATGAAACAGTTACATAATCTGCTTCGATTTCCAACAGTTTTTCAGCTAGAGCAAAAACTCTCATTTAGACATTCATAAAAAGATGAAAAGAGAATTTGGTGAGGGAGTTCATGACAAATTGATAAATAATTAGACTGATGTGGAATTCAAATGACAGTTCTTCAAGTTGCCTCCCTGTGGCTAGAACAGCATACAAATAAAATCTGCTCAGTAAGATGTTTCATATTTACATATATTATGTTTTGGCTTTTTTTATCGTCAACAATATTATTTTCACCAAAAAAAAAGATTTTTTCTTCTTGTAACTGTCAAATGAAAAATTGCTACAAGTCAGTTAATTTTTATAGGCTAATTTCAATCAGTAATGGCGATGAGAAATATTATGGTAAGCAGAGATGGATAGTGGCTAGCAGTGGAATCCAGGACGCGCGTTTCGTCCTATTTGGGACTCGTCAGATGGATGTACCTGCATCTCAGAGTTGATGTTCACTCTGGGACTCGAACCCAGTACCCTCGCTTCAAACGCCATCGCGTTATCCACTCGCCCACTGAGTCCTGATAGCCACTTGCTTGTGCGATGGGGTGAAGTTCCAATTCACTTAGTATTGTTTGTTTGGATCTTCCAATCGATGTGTTTAGGACTGCAACTGGTCAGTCTCTAATTGGCATATGTGCATACTGTGCATACTGTGGGTTCGAGTCACAGAGTGAACATCAACTCTGAGATGCAGGTACATCCAGCTGACGAGTCCCAAATAGGACGAAACGCGCGTCCTGGATTGCACTGCTAGCCACTATCCATCTCTGCTTACCATGCTTGTGAATTAAGGTATATCGAGGCAATACGCACAGTATGCACATATGCCAATTAGAGACTGACCAGTTGCAGTCCTAAACACATCGATGGGAAGATCCAAACAAACAATACTAAGTGATGAGAAATATTGTTTCTTAAGGTTTGTAAAAAAGAATGAAGACAATCGGATGTGGAAATGTGTTGACCTTCATAATGAAAATTGCAAAAAAGTAATATCTTCAATGAAGATACTGTGGTAAATTTATAAGTATTTGGCTTACAGACACAAAGAAGTTATAATTTAGTTTATATATATATATATATATATATATATATATATATATATATATATATATATATATATATAGTACGATTTGCATCATAGTCACGAATACAGAAAGAATGTCACAATTTTGTGTGATAAATCAAAACAAAACACAAAGTTATATTTACGCTCAATTGACAGAATAAACGTATTTGAATATTGAACTAGTAAAGATATCATACGATATTAGAACAGTACGTTGTTTATAAAATACATTTGACAACTACGCTTATTATTGTCGTTTCTTTTTTCATAGATAAACTTATTTAATTGATTACCATGATAAATATCTACTTATTTTCTTCTTAAAAAGAAAGATCATCTTACCGATTGCATAAAATAGGGTAACTAGAAAGACTTTATCTCTAACAGTGGTATGTTGAGAGAGATACAGGTTTTAGTTTATGAAATAAAGGTGGCGAGACTGTAATTTATGAAAGAACTAATCAGACGCAGGACAACAGGTCTTGGATATTTCCGCAAAATTCATTCATCCATTTGGCTAAATAGCATTTTGGCAACCGCGTTCAATCTATTTCCTAACCCTAACCATCAAGTGTAAATCACCGTTCTAATTTCTTGCACTGGTTTATAACCCCCCGTCCCAGTTAGTAGGTGGGTATTCTCAAGGTCACTTTCGCGTCGCACAAAGGTTGTCCATAAATTATTGTCTCACCATAAAAATTTCTTTTACTTTGTGGATACTTCTTGTTGATGCCAAATACCATAATGTACAAGTATAAAATAGTATAAAAAAATTAGGTCGGAAATTTTTGATATATATATATATATATATATATATATATATATAGAATGAAAATATGAAACTAACCTTGTACTATTTAATGAGTTTTTAATCTTTTGATTTGTTATGCTTGACGATAATTCAGCAACCAGTAATTTTAATGCGCGAACTTCCGATTGAAGTATCTATAATTGAAATTATTTTCAAAACGAAATAAAAGCATCAATATGATGTGGAGATATGAAGTAATTAAAAAATACAAAAACAGAACAAACCATTATTACAATGTAGGAGACCCATTTCATTTGTTTAAACAATAGTACAATATCAAGCTTATGCTCAAGTATATATTGATATCGACATGGTATCGACATGGTTTTAGAGTTCAATTGGTTATGATACGTTGAAATGTTTTTCATACAAAACATTTACCATAAAATATATGAGGCATCATTTTAAACATTGTCAATGAAAACTAAAGCCATTTAACTTTATGATCTAAATAAATAAATGAGTAATCTGTCGTCGGTGATGAAACCTCTTTTTATCATATGATATTCAAAGAAAATCAAACTTATATTTTCCTGTTTATCTTTTAAAGTTTGCTTCGTCAAACGAAAATGATTAAGTGTTGACACTTAATAGTAACCTCTCATATATATATGTCATCGTTATTACTTTTAATTGTATTTTCACGTTAATTTGGTATCAGTAACACTAAAAACGAAAGTATACGTCTTATTCTACTTTGAAATCATCAACTTAATGTACTTTTATATGTTAAAAATATTGTTGTCACCGCAACTCAAACAAAATAACAACTATTTCAAGCACTATATGGTTTTCTTGTCGTGTCTGGTTCCATGTCAAGCCAATATTGGTTATTCTAACTTCCGGACAGACTGATTTGTTCATCTTTATAAGTTACATTTTGACCTTGGCAACTATTCATTTACTAACCTTGACTGTTTTTATATGAGCGTATGGGTCTTTATTGCAAATACTACTCATTACATGTCTGTAACTTATTTCTGGTCAGACTATAAATACCGAGTCACATTTGATCAAATTGGTTTGGCCCGCTTGCCTTCTCCGTTCCTCATTTTGAATGTCTGTCTGGGTAAACGAATGCTTGAAGTAAATCTTTCCAATGTAACCCGTATTTAGCTTCTTATCACCGCCGTCACACAAACGGGATTAACCTAGGTGATATACGGAATCAAATAGAAGATTTGTGTTCGTAGCATCTTCGTACGACCAAATTGGAGTCAGATACTAGACCACAAAATCCTAATAAGCTGTAGAGCTAAAACCGTCATTTCTTGTTAAACGATGATCAAGTT
This sequence comes from Schistosoma rodhaini, assembly GCA_944470415.2. Taxonomy (NCBI): domain Eukaryota; kingdom Metazoa; phylum Platyhelminthes; class Trematoda; order Strigeidida; family Schistosomatidae; genus Schistosoma; species Schistosoma rodhaini. The sequence continues at coordinate 35,604,494 of OX104037.1, forward strand.
ATTTATATGGAGACAACATTAACACATCAATATCATAATCACTATGGTTATAAAAATAAATTTCAGGAAGTTCAAATTCTATTAACAGCTGGTTTCATTATGATGACAGAATACCATTCTGAGAAGTGATGAATTGTGTGATGAATTCAAGCCTTATTTTGACTGCAAACAGGCTAGAATGGAACCATATTTATCAAAATAATTCATAATTCAGAGTACTTAATTTTTTTATTTATCTTATTTCATTTACCAAAAATACCGTATCAATTTCAAATTTCATTCAGATCTATCAACTGAATGTCTGTTTTTAAAGACATATTTGGCTTATTTTATAATGTCCTATGCAGTTTGCTGATTATTCCGTATCCCTGAAGCTTAACACTTCTAGAATTACAAACTATTTCACTGTAAACGACTAGTTCCTAATGATGTTTTTATAGCAGGACGGAAATTGCATGAATTCCTCCGACCGGCAAACACCAATAATTGTGTTCCGTCAATAGCAAGTAATTGTACAGGAATTTTAGTGGAAAAGACATTTCCTGTTCACTTCAGCGAAAACAGGTTCAGAGAGGCTAAAAATTACAACACGGTAACTTAGCGTTGATTTTCTAGATCACTGGACCATAACTTCATGGTAATGTAAAATCATGACATCATATCATTTCTGTTAGTGACGATGACTTTTTATTTTCATGGATAGATATGAGTCAGTCAGTATTAACGACTACATGGTATTGCAATATTTTATTCTTACTAACCAATTATTTTAATTTTCTACAAGATTTACACATAATAAATCCAAACCCAACTATATAATGAATAAGATTACCTCATTTTCTTGAATTTTCTCTTTGGCTTGTCTAACGGCATACTGTTCTTTAGATAAGGCTTCATGGACCTATTGATAAATAGAGTAAATGAATAATTAGTTTTGAATTGATAAAATGGCAAATTGGAATAACCATTCGAATTAAAAGCAAATGTTTCCACAGTTACTTTCCTGATCCGTCACGTGTGAGTTCTAAAATGTCAACGAGCAACGAAAACACAGGTGGTATATACTACTGCTCGTGTCTTGCTCACTAAAAAATGTGGTGTATTGGCTTGTTAGATGCCATATGAGATATACTAAAAAATAAGTCATAATAATCGTAACAACTACCTGTTAATAAGTGTGATTAAACTTATAGTTACTACTTATTATTATCATTTATAGCAGTTGGATTATTTCGTTTATTTATCGTTTGTCAGTCAATGGAGCATAACTTCCCAGGCCGAAAACAAGTTATCATCTGTTTATGACTTGTAATTTTTTCTACTATCTTGCAAACTAATTATCGGTACTACATGTTATGAAGAGACAAGAAAAAGAGAACAAAACATTTGGTAAGTTATTCTCCAACGAATCAGTTCGCGTATATTCAGTGAGTTTTAAACACAGCAGTTGATTTACGGCACTTTTATATGGTCAGGTTTATATTGTAGGGTATTTTTTGATTCAATGTCTGTTCCTGTCTTTAATTCTCAGTCTATTAGGTATAATTGTATTGTCCACTTTTATGTCAAAAATCTCCTAGTGAGATTTACTATTTACGATGCCTTGTAGTCTTATATTTTGCACATATTATAAATCAATGTAGAAAAGGTACTTATGACAATTCAAAAGGCTTTCTGACTTGCTCGTAGGAGGTATGGATACGTGAAAATTGGAGTAGGAAATCGACTGGGTGCCAAATACAGTAATCACGTCAGTATTCTGATTGTTAGTGGTTTAAGCTGAAAAACATAATACCACTAAGGAATTTAGTCCAAATGTCGTTGAGCACTCTATTTTATGATTCATAAAGGATCGAATAGATCGTAAGTCTATTTTGCCACACCTGGTAGATTATAGAAATGAGATTTGCGAATCTGAATCATTTAAGACCAATGTTTATATCCATATGTTGTTCTAACGAAATCTGAACTTGTTTTTTACACGAAGCACAATATATGGGTAAAAATCTCCGTATTTACACAGCTTTTGAAATAAATTTCGTAATTCAATTGTGAAAGAATACTTAGTCATCAACTTTACCAGTTAGTTCATAATGCAGTTGGACTTCACCATTTTCAGTCATTTTGTTTATATTTACATACTTATTTTCTTAGCATAATTAACGTTCTAATCGTTATCGTTTAAGTTGAAATCTAAGCTGAAGATCAAAGTACGTAATCATTTTATTCATTTATCGCCACTGTTTACATCAAGAATATGATACGTGTTAACGTATATATATTTGGGACCACTCATTTAAACTGGATTGTTATCATTGGTATTGATTCATGGATAATTTTGGTTAATTTTCCATACATAGAAATAATAGTAATAACAAACAAGACAATTTATGATGTTTGTCGAGTATAGTAGTGTGTTTGTGCGTGTTAGGATAAATGGAATGAATTTCGTTGTGTAAATCACAGACTGAATGAATCAATCTAGTAAACTATGTGATGGAGACTAAAATGTGTCGTTAAAATTGACAATCTATAAAAAAAATTACAATAGGAAATATCATTATAAATTTAATATTGCTCCATACTTGGGCTCCTATTTGACTGGAATACTTTTCTATTTCAACCAGATGACCATCGAAAAAATTACAATATATATCCATTTTTTCACTTACCATTCTGTTTGCTTCTTCAAACAAAGTAGCATTGAGTTCCATGCATTCATTATTCATACGTTCAATGTAAGATTTTAAACCGATATTTTCTTCGGAAGTAATTTTAATCTTTTCTTCCAAGCTAATCATATCATTATAAGTCTGAAAATGAAAAATAATGATTGGAGAGTAATGAATAAGTATTCGAAATTTGAAGACAAAATGAAAGGAAAGTATCTATGATATACAATAGAAATTTTATGGATATGGTTTTTAATATTGTTTAGGTTGGTTTCAGACTGGGTAAGAAGTAAGGGAGTGTTATGTCTGAAGCTGCTTCGAATTCACTTAGCCAGCTAACGGAACAAAGACTTGTGACTAGAAACCGAAAAGCTAGCTATTCTGACGCGTCCAGACCCAGCTAACGAGAGTGAGAAGTCCAAGTTGGAAGTGAGGAAGATATATTCCGTAAACAGCCCGAAGCACAAGCAGTTGAAACAGGAAGAAATCAAACGTTTATATATACAGCATAAAATTGTCCTTGGGAAGCATTATAAAATAGCACACTAAAAGATACAACGGACCAATAACGTTTAAGATATTTCCAAGTGGGCAATACGATTCGAAGGTGAAAAGAGCGCTTTTGGTGCGAAAACAAAGAAATTCAAATTTTCAAAATAAAATTACAAAAATAAGTCATTTACCAAGTGAGTTCTGGGAGTCTAACACCCCCAACAGGGAGTTTGACTGACTTATCTTTGATAACGCTAGTAATATGCAGAAATACATATTGTCGGTTATTTTATCCATATTACGTCATAAAGAGAAAGCAGTATGGAGTGTCAATTTTACCAAAGATTGTCTAATTCCTTGACATTGCTTAACAAACCTTCAGAACATTACATTTCACACCGTTGAGTCTTCTGTTCAACCTAATTTTTCTACTCATTGGGATATTACAAATATATTAATTTATTTATAACAATCTACCCAATGCTCAATTTATTCAAAATTATCAAATCAAAACTTGGTAATGATACCTATCAAGTTAGTGTATCCAACGTTGACAAAAAAAGTGTTTCTCCTAACCTAGAATACAAACCCTTATTTCCCTAATGAGTTATAATTACTCACTCTTGTCAATTTCATTCAGATCAGTATTTCCTTAATTTTTGAACAACAATCAAACTGAAGTATGACAACGATACTTCACCTGTGAAAATACTTTTTTGTACATTTTTATTGTTTCTTTTATTTTAAACTGCTGTCTACATAATATGTTTCTCTACTCAAAAATCAATTTGACTAGTCGCTTTAACAAATCCGATACAGACTTTATGAAACAAATCTAGGTGAACAAAGTTTATGTACTTACCTATTTACCAATTAATATTTGTGCTATTTATAAGGTCACTACGTGTAAACCAATGAGCAGATGATTGTTATAATAAAAAGTCAACAAGAGAATATAAGAGCCTACTTATAAATACTCGATCAGTTCACACAATATTATAATTTTTGTTATTCTAGACCTTTAATTTTTTCATTCCTATTATACCACCAGATGACGATACTTTCAAAAAACAATAGTTTCTATGGAGTTTCGTTGATGCCCTATTGCATCATATATATATATATATATATATATATATATTCTATAACAAATAAATATAATTTGTTATACATCAAGTCATTTATTTTAAATATACCAAGTGGTTGATAAGACTTAGTTATGTGGTGTATTCATGATAAACCTATGGGCTAACAAATTTCTGTGTTTAACTGTTTCATGAGTTACAATTTCAACCGACTTTATTATTTTAATGACAATATAACTGAACGACATGTAGACTGCGCCAAACAGATGACTAAAAATTTTTACATAGCATCCAGTTAATTAGTAATATGTGACTATTAAAAAGAAGATATTTTAATGATATTTATTAAATTCAAGTTAATTAGTATTAACTTGAACTATGACACGGGAAGGTGCTAAATCCCTAGCACTGGGTTATTGAATTGTATTATTCATTATAATAGGTATTATTTGGATTAAAAAGTTCAAAGAATAAGATCAGTTTAGTAGACTAAAGTTAGAGTATGTTCATTTTTACGTTCGTCTACTATCAATTTATTCTTAAAATTATATATGGTCAAAAGGAATTTACCGGCTATTTATTAATCCTAAACTAAAATTGACATAGAATGCAAACGATATGTAAGACAGACAAACATAGTCAACAAAAAGCCTACCACAGGTGCTCGTTGGTCAAAGTTAATATAACCGATTGACACGACGAAGTGGTAATAAAAAAAGAAGTCCAATTAGTGTAGTGTCAACCATACTCTGAGAAAATGATGTAAATAGGCAAAGTGGAAAAGTTTGTGTAAAGGGTTATCGGGACTCAATCTTGATAAGTAGATAAAAACTGAATGCATCTAGGCCACTGAGAATGATTCAAGTCATTTAGCTCGAATTCTCCAACTACTAATCGTGGTTATCACGTGGACCCTAACCAGGTACACTACATCTACTTATGTGCCTCAGACCAACGGTCAATAACTTCATGGATTGTTGCTACGTTTTTGTTTGGCCGCTCATCGAAATACGTAGTGGCTAGGCATACGTAATACATGCCTTAAACACCTCGATCGATGAAGTTTGAATACCTTATAGATTAATTTTTCACCTTTGTCTGGATTTAAGTGACCAGAACCTGGTGTTCTCTCATGTTTTATATTACCCATAACCTTTCCAACATCATTAGAAGTTGGTGAACTTGTGTCAATCGGCAATTCAAGTTGATCGGGAAAAAGCGAAACTGGAAAGTTGCTAGAGGTCATTGGAACTGTTCCTTAATGTGTTCCACCCATCCATATAATATCCTAGATTGAGAGTGAATGATAAATCTGTCTTTTTCTGACATAGTCTCCCTCCCTTTTTAATACCAGTTTCTTTGATGTTGTCTTGTGTTTGTAAAATTAATAAAGATATTTTCAACAACAATAAGTTTGGAAACAAAAAGAAATGCAGTAATGGATTATTCTTATACATTTCTATTAGATTCATAGTCACTGTCATATGATATTCTATGAGTTATTGACGACATTTTTCACATTATTATTATTATGATGATGTTGAAAATACACCTACATGGAAATACATATTCTTATCGATAAAAATGATAATACATCTTGTTAAATAGGAACTTCTTAAGATTTCTAGTGATTTACTTTGCTCAATTTTATAGAAGCTAAGTGAATTGAGTTGGTTGATGATGATGAATTTCTCATTAAGAGACGACATGATAATTTAATAAGAAACTTTTTTTTCTAATTAAGCACAATCTAGGAATTTATTGAGGTCTAATTAGAAATAATTAAGATTAAGTTTTAATTATCAATTTACCATAGCATTGTACTCTATAATCATTTATTAACTTTTGATTAAACTTACTTTCAATACTACTACTACTACTACTACTACTACTACTACTACTATTTGTTTAATTAACTTCGTCTCACTATAATCAAGTCGTTTAAGTTTTAACCGATAAACATTTATGACCCGTTCTGATAAGTGAATTTATTAATCTACTAATCAAATATTTTTCTGATTTAAAAAACAGTAATCTATTGAAGAAGTATAATCGGTTAGGGCATTATTATTACTATTAGTTAAAGCGTAACATTTCACAGTTACATGGTTGTAGAGAAAAACATTTATGTCTGATTTGCTTAACATATAGTAACTACCTAGAACAGAATATTACTATGTCTGATCGTTTTATTCATATAGCCCACCTATTTTTTAAAACTTCAAATTACATGTAATTTCTATCAAAGAGTTGAGATAATGGAAAGCCAAACTATACTGATTAGTCTACACCATTTAAGTCATTGTACTGATATCCTGATGCTTGTGAATGAAGGCTCATACTATATACCAGTTTCCTATGTGTAACAAACGATCATAAGACATAGTTGATGAATTTAAACGATAAAATACAAATATATATATCCTATCATATAAGTCATCGGAACATTGAAGAGAGCTAGTTAAACAATTAAATGGAAATTGATATTTGACAAAAGGTCTAAAGAAGTAATGTAAGTAAGTCACTTGACAAAATTATATTGTTATATTGCATATTATTAACGCTAAACTATAGATTACTGAAAATAAATCACAAAATTAAGCTAAAGTTGATTAATCCAAAAGATGATGACTAACCAATGAAATCGACATCAGCGGAGCATAGATCTTTAGGAGATTGTAGGTTTTCTCGTTAAAATAAATAAGAATGAGACAAAAATATGTGAAACCTAGTAGCATAGTTGTTCCATTTATTCACATTCTCTATTAAATATAAAAACAATAATGATCAATCACATGAATCAAATAGTAAATAGTTGCCTAGAAATCCTATTTTAAAAACTAAAAAAACGTTATGAAAGTGTAGTAGTATCATTTTTTTAAAAAAACTAACCCTTGGTGATAACAAATGACTAACATTTTATTATAACACTATACAGGAAGTGATTGAAACATTTTATGAGTTCCGATTTTTAGAAATAAAACTGTATATTATGAGCATTGAAAATTGGAATATAGAATCGATTTTCATAAAATTAAAATGTAGATGATACGTTTCAATCATATTTAGTAGTATGTACAAACATACTATATTAATTCTTATAAAAATGAATCGACTCAGATTACAAAATTTCACCAATAATACATACTTAAGGTGAGTAAACAATATAATGTTTTAAGTGCAAAAAGGGATGCAAGTATTGGTTTTTAAACAGATATTCATATTTTTGTTTGACGGAGATATGGTTTTGCTGTGAGATGGGCTATCTTCAGTCCCTTAAAAAGTGGATACAAATGGAACTCGGGAGGCCAGCAGTAAATCACCGAACTTATGGTTGTTTTAACTCTGTTGTAGGGAGGCTACAGGCCTTATAAGTTACTGTGAAACCTCAATAGTCATCATATTAAGTGGTGATCATGGTTACCTAAGCATCGCTTTCATGAATCGTTAGTTTCATTTATTCTCCAAGCTGACTTGGATAAAGCGAGAAATAGACTAGTTAGTGGGATTTGAAAAGTGGTCCATGACCTTCTGAAATATTCTTCATAGGAACTATCGTTAAGGTCTTCTATGACTTCGATAACGTGGACTAGTTAGTCCAAAAGTGTGTTATACTGAGCAAGTGATACATTATTGTCTGGTTACCATTCATATACCTAGCCTCGCAAAAGTAAAAGATTATTGATTATTGATTTCCATATCATGAACAATTTTATAAGGTAATAACTCCAAACCAGTAATCACATTATATCACATCCTGTACATATTACCCAGATCATCTAGACCAAGGACTGATATACACCTAATACGCTGATTAACAAGAATCAACAAATCTGATTGATTTCAACTCATGTCACTCTGAATTACTATTGATTTTTGTTCAACTAATTCATTACGTAACAGTTACTGTTTTTAATCTTGCTACTATTTCTGATGATCCAGGATCTCCTTTCACATATTATATTTATTTAGAACCGTCTTTAAATGTTTCAATCTCATTATATTTATTCGAATCGTCCCTTCACTCTTATCAGTATGTTAACTTTACGATAATTTTGATTTCAAAATATTACAGGTCGTAAGCATCACCCGATGAAATAAAATAAATCGATATCATTATTCTTAATTCTTTGTTCTGACTCTCTTCAAAAATATTACCACTGAGGAGTTATGTTTATGGCTGATGTGATGAAAAACAGAAGCATCAATCCCATTTACTTTATAGCCTATTACCGCTGCATCATTTTGTATGTAACTGAAAATAAAAACAAGAATTCTTGTTGATTAATTCTCATCACTAAATCTTTAACTACCGTCAGTTATTTGGGTATCAAAAGTTACAAATAGAAAGTTATGAACAGATTGATGGACAGAAAAAATCATGGATTACATGAAATCAATTATACATCGTTTTAAAGTGTATGAGATTCCAATTTCAACTGACTAACTAGTAATTATATGTATGAAAAACTTAGTCTTATGACATTTTTCTTTGCGCTTGGAGACGTGCATTCTATTCCTTTTACTAGCAGTCACATGTATATCAAATTGTCATACTATTTTATGAGTCAATTGACAGTATAATGAATTGTTTGTTTAGTATTTATGTATATTGTCAATCACCTAACTGAGTCACAAGGCAAGCTCTCACATGAAATCCTGAAGGTCAAAGGAGAGTAGGAAGACCAAAGAACACATTCCACCAAGAAATGGAGACAGACATGAGAAGAATGAAGAAAAGTTGGATAGAACTAGAAAAGAAGGTCCAGGACAGAGTAGGTTGGAGAATGCTGGTCGGTGGCCTATGCTCCATTAGGGGTAACATGCGTAATTAAGTAAGCAAGCAATTAAGTATATTGTCAATGGATAAATTTGGCTGTTAAGTCTTAAACATTTAGAATATTATTGCTATAATGAACCGATCAATTTTAGATCACCATTGAAAGCCTAGAAACATTGGAAGGCCGAATCGTTCTAGTATGGGACTCCACAACAGTGCGCATTTGTAACCTTCGACTCAGGAATGTGACCCAGGACTTTTGGTCTCTCACAAAACCTTAAATTCTAGACCACTAGCCGGCATCTAACGGTGTTAATGTCTAGCTTCAACAAATTCCCGATGTTGCGCGACCACCAGCGATCATGCGAGTCCAAAGGTCCTAGGTTCGAGTCCCGCGTGCAGGATTTCTGCTTACGCCTGTAACCCCGTGGAGAAATATACGTCACCCACCAGCGCTCTACATTCAACTTTCTCCTGGGCAATCCTTTTAGTTGTTTCCGGATGATATTCATCCTTTCGATATCTGCTTCCAATTCTAAATGAAGTGTGTTCTATGGTCTTACTCTTATCCATTTCTCTTTAGTATTTTAAGTAAGCGCTTAACTCCGTGATGTAATTTGGTGATTTCCTCAATATATTTTCTGTTCACTACCAACGCCTTTTCCTAATTTCTTCAACAGGAAGCTGGTTTGTTCTCTCCCACAGTAGGCTGCTGCTTTCCGACCAACGGACACTCAGTATATTGCGTAGACAACTATTTATAAATACTTGTACCTTTTCGATGATAGTTGTAGTAGTCCTCCAAGTCCAAAATCCGTACAATAGGACTGTTTTGACGTTCTGTATATTTTTCAGTTACAGGAATGCTATCCTTGCCTTGCGAATCCCTGCCTTTACGTCTCCATCGGATCCTCTTTGTTCATCGACGTCGCTTTCTAGATAAGTGAAAATTTCCAGCTCTTACAGAGCTTCTCCATCAAGTGTGATTGGATTGGTTGATGTTCTCCGTATTGTATTTGAAGATATTGCTTTTTCCTTTGTGTATGTTGAAGTCTAGTGCTTCAGAAGCTTCTGCTAAACTGGTCGACTACCTCTACATTCGTTCGTGTATATGAGATAGAAAGGCTAGGTCATCTGCGAGGTCCAAATTGTCTAGTTGCATCCAAGCTATCCATTGTGTTCCGTGTTTCCTCTCAAATGTGGAGGTCTTCATAATCCAGTTACTTCCATGCCCGACTTCAGTGCTTTAGCTGGTATGTCATCACGTGCTCTCGCTTCCCCACTCTCGATTTGTCTGATAGTCATTATGATCTTCTCAGTCATTGGTGGAGTGACATCTATGGGAGGGTCTGTGTGTACTGCTTCGACGTCCGTTGGATTCAATGGGGCTGGCCTATTAAAGAGTTCTTCAAAGTATTCTACTCACCTGTTCCTACGTTGTGGAATCTCAATGACTGACTTGCCTTGTTTGTCATTGACTTGTCTCTCAGGCTTACTATATTTCCCTACCAGCTTCTTCGTTGTGTCATATAGCTATCTTAAAAACACAAGGTCCCTTCGCTGAGCTTCGTGTTTTTAATTTTTAATGTTTAATTGGGAATTATCTGTAAATATAGCTATCTCATATTTCCTCCTCTTGCAGCTTTTTCCTCTGCATTAGATTATCACAAATAACAAAAGTAAACGATCTTTATGATGAATGGGTCAGTAACTATGGCAAATTAAATGATAACGTTTAATTAATTTTTGCAAAGAGAAAAATGCACGACAACTATTTTCTTTTGAAGAAAACAATTTCAGGACACTTTGCAAAGTTGACAATTTCACTAACTATTGATTATTTATTTGGATTGTTTTATCTATTGTTATCAATGTGTTTTCTTATGAAACCTTATCCTTACGTTTTGTAATCAATTACATTTTAAGGCAATTTCACACTGTTGATTTTATGCATTGATTGCGTGTATGTATACATCTGTGGGTGAGTGCGAATAACATGGATCACAAATCTCTTGCTTTATAAATTGAACGACGAGTAGATCATCAAAAAGGATGAAGATATATTAGCGAAAACAATTTCCTTTTCGAACCCATCTCTTACTGAAGTTGTACAATAGTATTTGTAGGTAACCTTCACATGTCGTATTCTATAGTGAAAAACAGGAGTGTCACAAAATCATTGAAGATATTTAAACATATTCAAGTATCGGGTGTCAAAGTCAATGTAAATGTAATGGTGTTGCGCAATATAGCCAACATTACCGAAAGATTTCAAGTATTGAATAAAAATAAGTATTGGATAATTTAGCAAGTAGTCAAAAATTTTCAAAAAACACAATAATATGAACTAAGAATATTCTTTACAATAATTTCTCATCAGCTTCTACGATCATATATCCAAATTAATAATCCATAAAATTGACCAGGTTTAGGGCAGATTACATCATTTAAAATTGTAAAGTGTGAATCAAGGAATGTTTGTCATATAAAATCAAATAAAATCGTTAAGGTCGAGGCTGGCTATTATGAGGTGTTAGCTTGAATCAGTTTATAAGCGAACTGATATTGTGAGATAAGTGATCAGAATAAATATGATCAACATCGAGTGAGAGAATAATATAATTACAAATCAAAAATTAAGTACTGTGTAGAATAAGGCGAATTAGGCAAAAATTAGCAGATAGGGGGGATGCTGAATAAATTTCTCAAAAAGGTCAGCAAATGTAATAATACTACTAATAATAATGACAATGGTAAGATGTGTGGATAAGATAAGTTTAGGATATAAAAATGAACATTAATCAAATTACATCACCATATTATAAAATTAATTATTAACTAGTTGGGCCCAAAGATGGCCACGGTAAAAGGAGCAACTGAACATATTTCTTTCGGATACAAAGCTCTAGCTTTTTGATCCAAATAGCAATAGCTTCAGCCGTCTGCAGGATTCGCAGTCTGACGGAATTAGGTAGACTACTGTTAACACGATATATTACTGCGAAAGATTGCTCCATGTTGGCTGTATGTCGCGTCTGAATTAAATAAGCTAAAATGGAGCTGTTGACAATTTTAACCACACTAGGAAGTGCTCACAAGCCCGAATATACACATTCTTAGAACATCTGCCAATATAACTTGCTCCACAGGAGCAGTTGAATTGATAGATGCAGAAAGAAGTGGCTAGTCTAGGCAATTTATCTTTCAACATCGGAGTGATCATTGGACATGTGGTAAACATTAATTATAGTCTACGTACATTAAAAGTTCTTCAGATTGATTAGCGTAACTTTAGTCTTCACCACTGAATTGTAAGCGTATATACAAAGGCTTTTTGTTTACGATTAGGCATTCTTCATGCTAAGGTTAAAATTAGTAATAACACTTCATTACGTCTGATTTACATTGGTAAACATCCTTATTTAACAAAATAATCTTAATACAAAACTTAAATCTATTTATAAAGTCACATGATTATATATATATATATTATAGAGGTCAAGAATTATAACTTCTCTCTATTTATCCGATTTAAATTTTACAAAATAGTTATACATCAAGAAAAGGTATATTCTTTCTTAAGAATAAAAAATTGTTTTCTATGGTTGTAAACACATTTTTGTACCATGATTTGTATCTATGCAAAGGATTTTGCTTGGTATTCTTATAACAATGAATATTGTGACGTCACATTTTCAATATGAATTGAAAAAAAAATAATAAAAATAAGGAACTAAGAGATTAATTTGCTAATTTTGTTTATTATTTTATCTAAACCATAAATGTGTATACTTATTCAAAGTAAGATTTCAGTATTATTACAGAATTCCATAGGTAATAACTCTATGTATATACGTAATTTCTTTCAGTATTTGACTAGTTTAAATTCACGACTAAGCTTTGAATTAAAGTGACATAAAGTTTAACAAGTTAACTGACTGGATTACACAAGTTTATTGAAATGTTATGATGGCAGCTACCAAATCTCATAGTTACTGTCTATGCGTCTGCATAAACTATTAATTTGACAAAATGTCTTGTTAATGGTTATTAAATCAACGAGAATTCTTTGATACACTGGATTACAACCATATTCAAATTAAGTCAGTAATAAGTGAATACAAACTGAAAACCATATGACTTTGGATAAGTAAATAGACTTGATATAGGCTCTTTTTGATCCTTTTACGAAATAAACATGATCCTTCATATTCCGTGAAAAACAAGTCGCAAAAGAAACTTGGTTTTGAAGTTTTAGGTACCTAAACTGTCGTATGTATGGTGTTCTCGTGGATTTCGGGTTGGTTGATATGCGAAATGCCATGAGATAGTGCATCACACTATTATTGTATGTTAGGTTCAAAGAGAGTTAATTTTATGCAATACGTATGTCATTCGTTCCGTTATTGTTTCCATACAAGAGCAGTGACTTAGTGATTAAAGCATTCGACTCTCATCCACTAAATTCGGGTTCAAAAATAGTCCCAAAAACGTCGTTTTAAGCAATTGCGTAGTATGATAAACCGCACATTTAGAATGTGGCTCAAACCCAAGTACCTGGTGAATGAGTTAAGTATGTGTTTCTATTTTGTTTATTATGGACTTAGCAGTTATTATAACAAAGAAAATTTGGCATTTTAATTCCAAACTGACGACCAGATATTAGCTTGTGTATAAAAAAAACTGTTATTCACTTTTGTCAGAAAGTATCCTATCTTTTAATATCAATATATATGTCTACACATTTTTTTAAATGACTTTCATTTTTCAACAAAAACCCGATTTGATTAGAGCTTAAATATTATATGCTGAATGGCATCATGAGCAGAATACTAGTATAAATTTATTAAAATAATTAAACTTTCATACTCGTGGACATATGGATGAAAGAATTACAGGTAATGAGATTACGAATTATTACTAAAGTAATATATGTATGTCTGTGTTCTATTTGTCTTCATCAACATTAGATAAATTAAACAATCAGTCTTTTTAGTCAGGATAAATATAGTTATCTTCAGTTGGTAATTACATATTATTTCGTTAAATGAAGAATAACAAAGAGGAACTCTTGAACTAAAGAGTTAATTTAAGTCTATAACAACTGAGCTGCAAATATATGCATTATTGAACATGGAATATTCATATTTTGGATGAAATTTTAAAATGTTCACACTATAAGTTAAAATTTATACAATCATATGAGATTCAGTAATCAAATTTCGATCCAATTTTTTTCAATAGTCCAGATATGAAAAATAAAATTTTTCATCAGATTGGAATCATAGAAAATGATATTGATGCATAGAGGTAATTAAAATTTATTGTTACCACTCTTAACCAAATTAATTGACGTGTAGATTTAAGGGAGGACTTCAAGTTTACCTAATTTCAAGTAAGTTAACTAAGGTTAATCCACCAAGCCACGTAAATAACTGCATTAAGTTTAAACGATCTATATTCGAGTAACCAACACTAAGGGGTGTAATCTTCGATTATTGATTTTTGAAATATTTATTATGACTAACGCGATGCACAGAAGTGAAAAAAATACCGGTTACTTTGTTATCCTTCATTACATTATTAAAGGACTTTGGGTTATCTGATACGTCAAATTGAATTGAATAACTATGTTAGTATGTAAATGTCAGCTTTAATTTCTTATTAATAAAATATTAAGTCAGTTTTCCAGTATGTCTATCAAATGAAATCCATTTCATTGTGGTTCGACGATCAGTTCTATCCGAAAACTACCACTCAAATTATCGTGATGATTTTATCAATCATTAGTAACTTTTGAAGTTTGCACTGACCATGTTGTCTAGATAGACAATAAAAGCTTTACGAGTAAATCATCTGGCTTAAAGAAAGCAGTTTAAGAAAATAGTTAGATTTGAATATTAATTATCTAGCATGGATCATGCTTATTTATGCCTGCACTCATACGGGGTTTTGACCGTAGTTTTCGCTCAGCGAATGTTATAACTCACAAAAACAGGCTGTGTTATTAATTTTTAAAAAATCTCAGGATTATCTACAATATAAAGATTATGGAGATTTAGCATAATTTAGCTAAATAGTCTGTAATATGCGTGACCTTTTTTATTTGACATTGAAAAATAGTTCAAAAAACGACAAGGTTGACAGATGTTGAATCAAATGAAAAAATAGAAAATCTGAAAAGGAATCCTGTAACTCAGTAACTACCTGTTAGTTTACTTAATTTATACAACACCCTATTGTAGATATGTCAGTGAATTCGATTTGCAAATAATAAATAAAAAATCAGTAAAACTTCTAAGTTTCAGTATCTGCAGTACTAAAACACACGGAGAAAATCTACATACTCTACATAAATATATATCAAAAAACCCAACAAAACACAATTAATCACAATTACACACTGAGTTATGTCACTTTATATCTCAAGGACTATAAACTGCTTTTTTCAGTTTCCCGTAACTGGCAGCATTCTTAAACCAACAAACTTCAGGAGATTTTTAAAATAAAAAGACAATGAGGAAAATAATTTATGAAATCTACTTTATATATTGTTGATGTTTGTAGGATACTTGACTGAAACACCTTACAATTCAAATAGCTTTTAAATGTAAGCTAGTAGCAAGACCCAATAAAATACCATGTTTTATCAAACTACTAGGCTAATGACCTAAACTGAAGCCTTTTTTAGAAGCACATATAAATTTTAAAAACTCAAAATTAAAACTTAACAAAGCATTTCTAAAGTCCGGACACACAAACTAAAATTTAAGCATCAGATATTTGGAAAGTGAGTCAGTTTAATGTATAACTAGAAAGTAAACAGTTTACTTTTAACCTACTGAAAACAAACTAAGCGAGAAATACTAAAATTCATGTAGACGTCCATCAAGTTTCTAGTTTATGACCAGATATGTTCAACATAAGGTCCGTCGGTAAGTGGGCTTAACTAGTAAGAAACCTTTGACTTTTCCCAACAAAGTAAGTCAGCACAAAATATTATTTAATTAACTCCCTGATTTCAAACGGTTCATATCACAATGTCACGACTTGCACAGCATACATT
Organism: Schistosoma rodhaini; assembly: GCA_944470415.2. Classification (NCBI taxonomy): domain Eukaryota; kingdom Metazoa; phylum Platyhelminthes; class Trematoda; order Strigeidida; family Schistosomatidae; genus Schistosoma; species Schistosoma rodhaini. Next base: position 35,620,589 of record OX104037.1, read on the forward strand.
GATGGGTTGCTGATAATAATCATGTTTAGTTGGAAATTACCTAGAAAATAACAGGAAGTAAACATATGGTTAAGTTTAACTGAAGTAGTGAATTCTTCAGTCACTCGTTAAGGAGAGTTGGCTCTTAAAAGTAGCCGAAATGAAAAGTATTTACAACTATATAAGAACTCCTGTGAATCCTGTGTGTCTTAAAACCACAAACATTTGCATTTCACGATTTATCAAGAACCTTTGTGAATACTCACGTAACGTGTGCTGCCTTTTAAATTCGGGCCTACTAAATTCATTCAGATTGGAGATACGGGATAGATGAATCAGTAGCAAAACTCATAGAACAATACAATACAATTGTAAATACATGGAAATTCTATTTTGACAATTTTTAATTGAATTTATCCTGTGGCTTCCACCAGAGTTTTATCTGACAGCTCATTTTAAGTGAAAATGTTCAAGCGAGACCAGTACGTTGTATACAGCTGACGTACATTTGGCCAAAGCACTTGTTGTCAGGACCATGATAGTATAAACGAAATACACTGAAGATATGCATTACGGAATGTCTTGATCAGATTGATTGTGAGGCGCATAACACGACCGACTTAACCATCGCGTGACTCCTATAAGAAATTTGGCTGACTTTCGTTGTGGGCATTGCGGTGATTAGCACAAAACACTAATTTTTGTGTTTTGGCAGTGAAAATCTTTAGTCAAACCTTTTAGTAGTGCATCGCTTCGAACATGCTGCCACGTTTAGAAAATTCTTTAACGTAACTCAGTTCAAAGTTTAACATAACAACTAAGAAGATAAGGAACGTTAGGTTATTTTTGGACTGAAAAATGCACGCGCGATTCAAAAGCTAATCAGTCTTGAAGCTTTGATGTATGAGTTTACACCTAAAAAAGTGAGGCTCTTTAAGTGCTCTGCAAAGTAGCGAGGAACTGAAATAATTATTTCCAAAAAAATGATAATAATGGAAGATCGTCATTTGTTAGCGATATTTATTAATATAAAAAATGTGCAACATTTGACCCTGTTCAGCTGTCTGTGTTTATTCTCAGCAAGCGTTTATAAACCCATGCTTAAAGTCCCATGTATTTTATATTATAGAACAGCCTTTGGTTTCTTTCACTTATCAAATATATGTTCATGTGCCCATCCGTGAATCATACATTTTCGTGTTGACAAGTAATACTATATGGCTACTCAGACTAAGGTGGGTGGGGTTGAGTTCAGACCAGTAACCTACTATAAGAAAATGGATCGCTGTAATTACTTCCGAACTGACCTTTAGACTTAACTTCAACAAACGTAAATATAATGGTTTGCAAATAATTTGTCCCAAGGCAGTGAACCAATAAGAAAGCTCCACCTAATGCAAGCCTTAATCACTCAGAATATTTTAACATCATTCACGTTTTGAGAAGCCGATGTAATGAAAAGGTGGAATGTGGAAGCATTATAAAAAAAATTTGAAATGTAACAAATATATTTGGTAAAGCGAGATAAGGACTGTATGCGATAAAATGGAGAATGCAGTTGCAAACATTTCCACATGTTGATGGATTGGTTCACCTTATAAAACGTTTTGACGGCAGAAAGACATGAGAAATATTGAAATAAACAAAAAAGTGACTGGAATAAACACAAGTAAGATAAATTCAGCTTAGTATTGTTTGTTTGAATCTTCCCATCGATTTGTTAGGACTGCAACTGGACAGCCTCTAATTTGCATATGTGCATACTGTGCGTATTGCCTCGATATACCTTAATTCACAAGCATGGTTAGCAGTGCAATCCAGGACGCGCGTTTCGTCCTATTTGGGACTCGTCAGCTGGATGTACCTGCATCTCAGAGTTGATGTTCACTCTGGGACTCGAACCCAGTACCCTCGCTTCAAACGCCACCGTTATCCACTCGGCCACTGAGTCCTGAAAGCCTACAAAATTTCTCATTTTGATTGTCTGGTCATTTAAACCACATATTAATCATTATAATAGGTACTTTTGTGGGAAGTTTATAAAACGATTTTACATATCAAGCAAGAAATTCTTCAGAGTGATAAAAGTATTTAACCTTATAAATTATCACAATTTCTATATGCTTTAAAGACATAGTTATATACTATTTGAAAGAAATCAAACAAGAATGGATTAATTTCGCATGGATAACACTTATCTTCATTATTACTTTAAAGTCTCACCATGTGTTAGGTGAGAAAGAAATTCTTAGCTACTGATGAACGAAATGTCACTTCGTTTGAGCCATCAAGAGATAAAATATTTAAGCTCACGTAGCTATAACGGGCAAAACTAGATCTTTACACGCCCCCAAATGCCCTGGTACGGCCGAGAGTAGGGAGAGTACGCTCTCCCTCTCCAAATGCTTTCATATGGCCACGTGAATATATAGCCTCTGCCAGAGAAGTCCTACTCACTGCCTTCTCGTGGCAGGGGTGTTGTTCACAAAAGTGAGAGGACGAAAAGCGAATGTCCGGCGCTTTAAACGAGTTGGTGGATATGAAGGATTCACCTACGGGAGTTGGAAAACCCTGATTCCAAACCAATGATGTATATAGGCTCCAGGATCCTGAAGGAACGAACGGCGTATGAACCAACTGTTGGTCACCGGCTACCATGGGACTGCATCTCCTCACGATGCTCCACTGCCTTGTGGATCGGACATTCAGGTCAAAGGCTCCGGGTGTGGCCCCCTAAGAAAACCACCTGCTTCAGTCTGGGCACCTGGACAGTATCACAGCCCTCACACAAATCGAATGAGATTTGTGAGGCGCATATTTATCTGGTGCTTCCTTGTACCAATATTTATGTGACATAAATAAATAAAAATAAGATCTTCACACAAGTACATGGTTCATAGCACAATCCAGTGTTTGAAATTTAACAATAACCTCAAACTTACCAGGCTATATTGGAGTATAAATGTGATGTAAAAATATTTCTTGAGGAAAGAATACATTGGTGATGACAAGCAAATTAAGAGGTTCTTCTTTAGGATCAAACAAAAGGAGTTTAGCATTTCTTTGTAAAAGAAGAAGAATGAGAAGAGGACTTAAGTTACTAAGAGTTAGTGAGACGCATTATCGGTGTTGAGAAGCCATAAATGCATATACCATAGCCCGACGTTACTCCAAAAGGGAGTATAGAGAAAAGCTTGTTAAGGATTCTATAAAATGCTTAAAGCACTTGCTTTTGCTCTAGAATTGAAGTAAAGAGAGAGGACTGGTGGAAAATCAGAATTGTAAGACGGTACAATAACATTACTAGTGAAAGACAACTATAATAAACATGTATTCTTGGACTATATCAGCCATGCATATGTAGTAGAGACGCCTTTCTGTCAGAAACAGATAAATCCTATTATCCACGATCTAATTATTGTGATAAATAAAGAACTTCATACCTTTGTCTTCTTAAGAAACCAGACATAAGAGTATACAAGAACCCCAACATTGTGTGGTGTTTGTAGGGACAAATAATTTCTTTGTAAATGATGAATGCCTAATTTCGGATTCTATATACCATACGTTCATCAATCATCAGTCTTCAGTAATAAGGATAGTAGGTTGATGAACCTGTCTTAATCCTGACAGACCTCCTTTCAAGTGAAGGCAATGCTCACCCAGCTCTCTTTGATCTAAATTGCGTCATTTCTTGGATTCCTAGTTCGCATAATAACTCAAACACTTACAAATTTGACACCTTGTCTGCGCATCCATGACGACAAATGCATTAAAGAATACCAGAACGTCAACTTTTAACATTGATGTGATTTACCAAATCAATCTCGTCTGATATAAAAGCACTCTCCTAAAACGATTAGCAGAATATTGTGGTATTATGTCATGATTTAGGCGAAACATATTTGCACTGGCATCCCATGGAGGCAAACGATAATTAATAAATTCGCAAAATGTGATTCATTGACATTACCATTGTTTTCGGTTCATCAACGTTCATCGCGCAGTAATTTGTATGAAGTTAAAGTCTATATTTAGAACGGTGCCAGTATTCAGCACTCAATGTACAATAGCAAACATCTTAGTAGTAATAAATATAAATCGATTTGGCTCTTTTAGTGAGGCGGAGCATTAAAGTATTTTCCTATAAAAAAGTCAAACAAAGATACTGGGCTATAATTGTTCCAAACATAGGACAGTACGGATGAAACTTTGATTTGAAAGTGATCCACTAATGCCAAAATTCTATTTTACTTCTCTTCATGTGTTCATTTTCTGCTGAAAAAAGTGTACAGTGGCTGCGAAGCAGTATTGTAGATGAACTTCATAAAAAGTGCTGATTATTTTAGCTATACTTGTTTGCACTGAAACGTCAGCTAAGCGAATGAAATATATACGCCTTAAATACACTCTTACCTAAGTTTTCAGCTTTGTGTTATGTTACGTGGTGAGTTGGTGTGGTGTTTAAATAAATCAATGACTTCTTGGTGTTGATGACTGTTGTAATTTTGAATTCCAGATACAATACATTCGTTCGGGCTCATCTAATACTTATTGATTAAATTGCGTTATTCCTGGGATTACTAGTTTAAACTACAATTCGAATACTTCTGATTATCATATTGGCGTCGCGATGGAGCCTGCGATACAACAGTTGGACATTCATTCAACTTCTGAAGCTTTTGAGGATTACCTTGAAAGGTTTGAGATATGTAGCATGACCAAGAATGATATGAAGGGTGACAAAATTGTGGCACATTTTCTAACATTCATCAGTCTTCAGTCTTCAGTAATAAGGATAGTAGGTTGATGAACCTGTGTTAATCCTGACAGATTTCCTTCCAGTGAAGGTCCAGCTTCTTTTTGAAAATGTTCACTGATGGTGCTGATACCACTTGTTCCGGTAAAGCGTTCCAGTCATTGACCACTCGATGAGAAAAACAGGACCCCACCTTTAGTTTATTAGATCGCGGTTTCAGAACCTTCTTGCTATGACCCCGGAGATTATTAGTGCTGGAGGGAGCAAAAAGATAAGACATATTAACACCCAGATCATAATTAAAGATACGAAATGCCAGTATAAGGTCACTTCGCGTCCTACGATAAGGGGAAAAGATTTAGACGTTTTAAACGCTCATCGTAAGAGAGTTTGGAAAGACCCTCTACTAATTTTGTCCCTACACGCTGGACACGCTCAAGCGATTTAGTATCCTTTATCAGACAAGGGCTAGCTGCTTGGATACAGTATTCTAAGTGTGGCCTTACATAGGTGGGATATAAAATTCGAAACATATCCTCGTCAAAGCATTTAAATACTCTGCGAAGCGACCATAGCGCGCGAAAGTCTTTGGAAGCAACCGCATTGCAGTGCGTAGTAGTTTTTAAGTCGTGACTTATAATTAGTCAAGCATGAATGCTTGTTACGAAACCCATGTTGCTCGGGAGTTAACAGATTATACGAATCTATGTGGCACAGTAGCTTAGCCCGAATTCATTTTTCAAGTAACTTAACTACTATACTGGTCAGGCTAACAGGCCGGTAGTTAGATACTATCCGTCTCTGACCATCCTTAAATATATTACTAACTATGGCGTCTTTCCAGTCTCTAGGTAGTTGAGCCTGTGAAAGGGACATGTTGAAGGGCATCGTGAGCGGTCTTGAGATAATGTCCGCAAGCGACGACAGCAAACATGGGTGTGACCCATCGGGGCCCGGTATCTTACAAGGTTTTAGGTTAGTTATCAAAGGAAGAACTATATCCTCTGTCACATGTAAAGGTCCTATGGCTGGTATCTCATTGTCAACGGGACAAGTAGTTGTAACACTACACGTAGAGTAGACTTCACTGAAATAGTTAGCAAATAACTCCGCTTTCGCTAGATCAGATTCAGCCAATAATGCTGAATTTTCGCTTGACAGTAATGAGGGGATACCATCACTACGTTTCGTCCGCCTTTTAACGTACGAAAACAGTCGCTTCGGACAGGTATGGCTATCGTATGCCAACTGTCGTTCGTAAGCCGTGCGGGATTTAGCTATGGTTTTTTACATATATTCCGGTTTTTTAATATTCGCACTTAAATGATGCCTGACCTGTTGACAAGAATAAGTCCCAGAAGTGTTTCCTACGCTTCAACAGCTTCCGGGTTTCCTTATTAATCCATGGAGGGTAATATGATAACTTACGTGCTGACCATGGGATAAACGGTTGAGTTACGGATTCGAACGTAGACTTAAACCTATTCCATGCATCATCAATCGATCCATCAGCATCGACCGACCAGTCAATTGAGATAGCATAGTCCCTGATTGCCGGAATATTAGCTCTCCAGATATTAGGACGGGGTGAAGCTGATGCAAATTCTATACCATGTATCCGGAACTTAAAGGAAAGTACGACATGGTCACTATTCACCAGTGGGGGAAGATGCTGAATGTCAACGATATCTTCAGAGTGGTGTGTGAGGACAAGGTCTATCAATGACGGATTATGTTCCAAGTCTATATGTATTGGCTTAACGATACATTGTACAAGTGCACATTGAATAATTGATGACAGAAGGACGCTATCGAAACTCCCACCTGGAGCTGTGAGCTCTATCCAGTTTATATGGGGTGCATTGAAGTCTTCAACGAACAGACAACATTCTGCTTTACTCCAAGAACAGACGTGTTTTAGGATAAAGTCGTCAGCGAGACAATACGGACTACGATATATTCCTCCTATCGTCACTAACCCGTTTCTAGACCTAATTGTACAACATACTACCTCACACGTACCACTTACATGCGCCTCCGATATGATCGAGTTAATGCGGAAGTGGTCCCTAATATATAATATTATGCCTCCTCCCTTGCGACTTCTAACTCTATCACTTCTGACACAGATGTAGCCTGAAATGACTGGAGAACAGTCTATATCTACAGTGAGCCAAGTTTCGGTGATGACAATTATATCCGAATTTAAGTCGTCTACCATCAAACTTAGTTCAGACATCTTATTCCGAAGACTACGAGCATTCGTATAACACACATTTAGGGTGTTTTTGGAGACATGCGTTCTACCCACACAGGTCTCGGAAGCATTGGCTTCCAAGACCTGACTATCCGAAAACCCTTAATCGTAAGGTTCGCTTCACCGTTTAGCTTTTGAGTTTTTAACTCTGTTAGAGCATTCTTCCACTTGATCCGATCCTCAAGTGGCCAGTCAGGTCGAATACGAATGTTTGAGTCACCAATTTTTTCGTGAATTATTTAGTAATACGTCCCTTTCCTCAAAATTACCGAGTACTTATTTGAGGATCCTTCTCTGTTGGGTTTCGCCTCCAACATACTTACCAAGTCTGATGACTTTCGATATATGTACCCCTGGGACCTCCTCTGGCAGTATATTTCTGATGAGAGATCCGACTAACTTCAGGTCGTGGGCATGTCTCTTAGCGGGATCGGTGTCTTTCGATTCTGCCAAGTTCCAGATGATTACACTAGGCACCTGTTTAACTGCCTTAAAAGTCGTGTTCACGGCCTTTGACCGTGATGTCAGATCCTGCCGGTTAGCTACCGGCTTCTTGCTATTAGCTTTCTTTATCACAGTGTCATGTGGGTCAAGTGAGTTACTCCCAACAACATTTGGTGAAGTTAGACTATTTCCATCCACAACAGTATTAAATATTTCCTTACATTTGGACTTGAGCGGAGTTGCCTGATGCTCAGGACGTGAGTCCAACGATGACTTACCGACTATACGCGCGCTTTCTTTGGGTATTTTTCCGTCTTTTTTGCGTTTCCGCGTAATCCATTTACCACTATTCTCAGCATCCAGATTGGAACTATTCTGGACGATAGTGGTTCTAGCCGGGTCCTCAGTCGCTGCTAAAGCGACTGGTCCCTCAGTACTAAATGGCATGGCTTTCACTGGTTGTACCGGAGTACAAATTTTTGCTTCATGTTGCGAAATTGGGTGTCTGGTACCTGCCATGGCAGCATTTACGACACTGATACAATCTTCATTATCAGTATCCATGTTGCCGGCACGGCCTACTTCAACCTTTTTAGCTAACGCTAGAAGGCTGATGGCTTCCTGAATGAGTAATGTCTTACTTGAGCAACAAAACATACAGAGCCAATGAGAATTCGGTTTCGAGCACCCTTTATAAGCAGCAGGGCTTAAGCGGGTGCACATTTTATGAAACCACTTCTTACAATCGTCACACTGCATCCCTTCTTCCACGGGGAATAAGCAATATGGCTGTCCACACTTGTGTACAGAGCCGACCATCTTAGAATAAGCAAAATGATAGGCAAGGTAGATATGTAAGATAAATCACAACCTTATCAAATAAACAAGCCTCAGTCGACCAAGAATGCTTTGATGCAGTAAATACACAAAAGCAGGATCAAAACACACAAATACAATGTCACGTTAACTGAAATAAATTCAATTAAAGTGTAAACGGTAGTTTTGATACGTAATTTATGATCAAAACAGTGAATTAAACTCAACGTGAAACAATACCACTGTCGGTCAAGAAGCCTACAGTTTACTAAAAACCTTGGCATATCCAGATAAGCCGATCGCACTTCCATATTCAACTCTCAAGGAATTACTATTAAATCATGTGAAGTGCACCAGTTTTGAATGTCCTGAGAGAGCAAAATTTCATAAGATGATTCGTCAGGATAATCAGAAGGTTAAGGACTTCATCCATGAATTGCAAAGACAAGCTGCGAAATGCAATTTTGGTGATCAACTTCATGTACAGCTGAGAGATCGATTAATTGCTGGAATTAACATACCAGGTCTAGAAAAGGGGCTTTTAAGAATGCCGAACTGTTCTTTTCAAGATGCTAGAACTGCATGTATTAACTACGAAGCAGTGAATGAACTTGATATCCAATCGATGAAAATTTCTAATACTTTGCTTAGTCGTCATGATGAAATACAATCTCAGGGTCGATCAAATTCGCGTTCGTCTAATCGTGATTTCTATTCTCGTGGAAATATGAAAGGTGGTTTAACAAGGGACTACAAAGCAAACAATAAAGGTGAGAATAAGTTTGGTAAATGCTTATCTTGTGGCAAGTTTTATTCTCGTGATTCATGTGCATTTCGTAATGCTAAATGTTTTAAATGTGGCAAGATAGGACACATTCAGTCAGTGTGCAAAACTACTGTTCACTTTGCTTCAAGTATTACTAAGTCTGGTAACTTAGATCTCGATAATTCTGCTGTTTATAATGATCATTTATCTTTATTCACCACTTCAAAAAGGAATGTTCATATTCAAAAGCGTGACCAGCCAGAAGTTTAAACCCAACGAATTTGTCGTTGGTAAACACTCTTCTGATAGCTTGCTTCGTTTAGCAGCGTCTGGTCGTCTTTCCTTAAACTATGGGACCAAGATGTACAACGTAGCAAATAAAGAAATATAGTACAATGAAAATTTCTGTTCCTTGCGAAACTTCGTCGTTCTTTTCCAGCCGTCCTGGAAAAGAGGAAAAATAAAACGTGTGAGTGCATGTCAAAAATACACTCGTACTTGCGTAAGGACACAAGATGAGCGGAAACAAATAAACTGATACACTTACAAACAGCGTAAAAGCGATCGGAAAAAAGGTTTTCTTTTGGTTTTTTTTAAATATATAAACATATATATATATATACGTTCAAAAAAAAATGTTTTTTTTTACATAAATAAAAAATGAGCATATTAAAAAAAATTTATAATAAACTTTGAAAGGGTAATTCCAGATAAAGCTTATGTCCTACGTGCAATATTCGTTAAGATGTTCTGGAAATCTTACTCGTCTTCCAGAACGCGTATAGCGTTTGTAAGCCTACTGAGGTAAGAGTTTAGATCCATGTTCAATGAAGAAGCTGAAGGATCTACGAATTCTCCTGGAAGTCGAAGTGTCATTCCGTAAACGAGTTGAGATGCCGTGTATCCAATATCAGCTTTCACTGCATTGCGGATACCTAGCAAGACGAGTGGAAGAGCGTCTGTCCACTGTGAAACGTTTGAAGCTGATAATGAAGCTTTTGATTGTCGATGAAAACGTTCTACCAACCCGTTTGCTTGTGGGTGGTAGGCGGTCGTTCAGAAGCGCGTGATTCCTAAAAGTGTGGTCAGACAACGGAAAAGTCCAGATTCGAACTGGCGTCCGCGGTCTGTAGTGATGGTTGAAGGGCAGCCGAAATTTGCTACCCATCGTTCGACGAAAGTGCGAGCCACTGTTTCAGCAGTAATGTCCTTAATCGGTACTGCTTCTGGCCATCGAGTAAAACGGTCTACGCATGTTAGGAGATATGAGTATCCGTTCGAGTCGGGTAAGGGTCCTACCAAATCTAGATGGACGTGGTCGAAACGAGCGTCAGGGGTTTTGAAAGAACCTAAGGGACATTTGTTGTGTCTGATTACCTTAGATTTCTGACAGCTTACACAGGAGCGTGACCACTCCCTCACGTCTTTATTCATGCCAGGCCAACAAAAGCGTTCGGCTATAAGTTCGATTGTTGCACGAGCACCTGGATGAGAAAGATTGTGCAACGTATTGAAGACGTTGCGGCGATAGTGTTTTGGTACAATTGGACGATCCCTACCTGTAGATGTGTCACAGAGTAAGGTTTCCTTACCTGTTCCCATCTGCCTAATACTTAGTTTAAGAGTTGTCGAGGATAACTCATGCTGAAGATCAATGTCTTCTTTTTGAAGCTGAGCGAGTTTAAGAAGGTCGATTCCTTGGAAACTGTTCAAGGAGCTAATTCGAGACAAGGCGTCTGCGACTACATTGTTTGCTCCAGAAATATGTTGTATGTCTGAAGTAAACTGCGAAATGTAGTCGAGTTGTCGAGACTCTCTTGGTGAGTACTTGTCTGAAGATGAATTTAAAGAGAAGGTAAGAGGTTTGTGATCGGTAAAAAGCGTGAATTCTCTTCCTTCGATGGAATGTTGAAAATGCCGTACAGCACAATACATAGCTAGGAGTTCCCTACCGAACGTGCTGTACCTAGATTCCGCGTCTAGCAACCGTCTCGAGAAAAATCCTAAAGGTTGCCACGAGTTGTTAACCCATTGTTGTAAGACTGCTCCGATTGCTGAGTCGGATGCGTCTACGGCGATACTAATGGGCGCTTGAGTGTCCTGATGAGCAAGCAAGGTTGCTTTAGCGATGTGTTCCTTAACTGTGGAAAATGCTTTACGAGCTATTATTATTATTATTATTATTCACAAACACTTTATGGGTACATAAGTGCTGTGAAGAAACCATTTCGGGTTTCTTCAAAAATGCAATAATACACAATTTTCAGTAATGTTAACAGTACATATGCCATGTTTGAGAAAGGAAGGAAAAGGAAAATAAAATATTAATAATAGAATAGTAATAATAAATGAGGTTCTGTGTAATTAGCAAGAATTTTGAATTGATTTTGAAGGAGGAAAGGAAGAAACTAAGGAAATAGAAATAAAGGAGACGCGGGAGACGCAAATATCTTAACGCAGAACAAGAATAAACAACTATGTATGTATAGCAAAAACGAGTAATAAAAATGAAATAAAGCAGAATAAATTAATAAGTAAATAACTTATTATTGCGGTAAGATATGACGTTAGAATAAGTGTTTGTGCAAGCACAGTCATAGTTTTGGGTGATGCTATGAAAGTCTCAATTAAGTGCAAAAGATAATCAATATTTATGAGGTGTATATACATAGTGAAGATAAAACGAGTGTGATAAGTTGAATTCAATGTAACACAAGTTATTGTCTCAATCCAAAGCTTCTTAATCTTTCGATTAATTGGAAACTGTTCAAGGAGCTAATTCGAGACAAGGCGTCTGCGACTACATTGTTAGCTCCAGAAATATGTTGTATGTCTGAAGTAAACTGCGAAATGTAGTCGAGTTGTCGAGACTCTCTTGGTGAGTACTTGTCTGAAGATGAATTTAAAGAGAAGGTAAGAGGTTTGTGATCGGTAAAAAGCGTGAATTCTCTTCCTTCGATGGAATGTTGAAAATGCCGTACAGCACAATACATAGCTAGGAGTTCCCTACCGAACGTGCTGTACCTAGATTCCGCGTCTAGCAACCGTCTCGAGAAAAATCCTAAAGGTTGCCACGAGTTGTTAACCCATTGTTGTAAGACTGCTCCGATTGCTGAGTCGGATGCGTCTACTGCGATACTAATGGTCGCTTGACTGTCCTGATGAGCAAGCAAGGTTGCTTTAGCGATGTGTTCCTTAACTGTGGAAAATGCTTTACGGGCTATGTCGTCTAAACTAATTGATTTCGCATTTCCACGAAGCTGATCGGTTAACGGTTTCATTATGGATGCGCATTTAGGTATGAACCGTCTATAGAAACTTACGAATCCGTTGAAAGTTCGTAACTGCTTGATCGTGGTCGGTTCTGGGTAATCCAGAATGGCCGCCACTTTGCTCCTAAGTGGTCGGATGCCTTGAGCATCAATAGTGTGTCCTAAGAAGTCTAAGCAGTTAGTTCCGATTTGGCATTTCTGAATGTTGACAGTAATGCCATGCCTTTGAAGTCGATCGAAAACAATGTCCAGATGCTTGAGATGCGATTCTCTGTCCGGACTTGCTATTAGACAGTCATCAACATACGCATGTACGAAGTTGAGACCTCGGAAGACGTCGTCTATAAACCTTTGGAAGGTTTGAGCCGCGTTTCTTAAACAAAAAAGCATTCGTAGAAATTAGTAAAGACCGAAGGGAGTGAGGATGGCGGTTTTAGTAATGTCGTCAGGTGCCATCGGGATTTGGTTATAAGCTTTAACCAAGTCGATTTTCGAAAAGACAGTTGTACCCTTCAAGGTAGCTGTCAAATCGTGAATATGAGGCAGCGGGTAACGATCGGGAATGGTTTTAGCATTCAGGCGCCGATAATCACCAGTTGGCCGCCAATCATTGCTGTCCTTTTTAGGGACCATGTGCAATGGGGATGCCCATGGACTATTCGATGGTCGAATTATTCCTAGGTCCATCATGTGGTTGAATTCGTTTTTAGCTAACCTAAGTTTTTCGGGAGCGAGTCTTCGGGCTTTCGAAAATACAGGTGGTCCTGTAGTCGAGATGTGATGTGTAACATTGCTGGTTACACAAGGTAATTTCGATTGCGATTGGTATATCCCGGGGTATTTGTCGAGTACTGCTTGGTACAAGGGGTCTATGGCGTGCTTAATCGTGACTGGGGATAACCTGCAACCAGAACAAGGAGTTACGCAAACGGACAACTTAGTGTTTCCGTCTATTAACCTTCGTGCGCGTGTGTCGATGAGTAGATTGTGGTGTTGTAACAGGTCAATACCAATGATTGGCATAGAGACATCTGCAACAACGAAAATCCAGTGTATGGGTTTACGTAAACCCACGTTAAGGTAGACGTACCTTTTACCGTAAGTAGCGATCGGCTTTCCGTTTGCCGCCTGTAAACTTAAAACAGACTCGCGAAGTCTGTCGTCGAGATTTGCTGGAAGAACGCTAACTTCTGCGCCAGTGTCGACGAGGTAGCGAACTTTCGTAGTCACATCCGTGACATATAAGAGGCGGCTGTGTTCGCCGGCTACGGTTGCCGTTAACGCGTGCCGGCTGGGAAGTTTCCCGAACTGTTTTTCGTGTCACTCGATTTTGGGGTCGGATAATTACAAGGTTTCCTGCAGTTTCTGGAAAACTTACCGTACTGGTTATGATACCAGCACCAGTCGGGATTGTCTGTCTCTCGTGGTCGAGAGCCTGATCGCTTACGTGAGGCACTTCTACGCGGGGTTTTTGACCGACTACGGTCATTGCGAACTCTAAGATATCGTGTAAGCGTGTGACATAGTTCGGCCATGTCAGTCGAGGTCGATTGGGGTTTTTCTTTGACGGAGAAAACCTCGGCCTTAGAAGATCTAGTGATTTCCAAGATTCGATCGGCAGATGCAGCTAGTTCATCTATGGCATTGTTTTGAAATGAAACAAGCACTGCCTGCACCTGTTGAGGGAGTTTAGACAAGAAAAGTTGTCTAAATAGGCCATCATCGAAAGTTCGTTGGCCGATGACTTCTCTCATTCTAAGCAACATGTCCGTCGCAGAACCATGTTGCAAGTCGATGTTATGGAAGAGTTGGTCTAACCGTTGTCGATCAGTTAGGTCTCCTCGTTTTAAAATCGATAGCTTAAGCGATTCGTAAGGTTCGGAAACATCACTAGTGAACATACTAGGTGTTACGTACCTGTTAAACTCGCGCGGTAACGCCTTAACTACCGCGAGGAAACGTGTGCGCGAGTCCGTGATTCCGTGCATGCAAAAATCGGCTTCTGCATAGCAGAACCAGGACTCGATATTGTCGGGCCAAAATGGCGTTAACTGAATCGAAATAGGGGGAATAGACTTTAACCTTGGGTGAGTGTTCCGTCATAGTAATATAGCTAACGAAAATGTCTAATTAAAATATATCCGGAAAAAAAAATTCGCGAAAATAGTATATCACAATATATAAAATTCAAATAATGAATAACAATGAATAATAATATTCCAAAATGGAACAGACTCACAGTATATTGACTCGGTGTACCAGATCACGTCGGGCTCACCAATGATGATGCAACGGATGTTCTAGTTTTACAACTAGTTACCAGTAGCACCTCCTATATTTGATCGTTCCCAGTCAGATAGAAATCAGAAGTCAGACGAGAAGAGGCAGGAAAGATATATTTGATTCGTTACCAATATATCGAGGACCTTTTCTATGAGCTGGCTAATGAAACGTAGGAGCTGTGTCCCACGCAGTATTGAAACGTGATCTGGTGCGGATGCATGACCGAAAGCCTTCAGCTAAACAAGTCCACTTAAACAACGTGGTCAGCATCCAATGTCGAACACTTAATGAGCTATTGATTTTGGGGAATTATTTACAGCTACAATATACATCCCTTGGTTCATTTCATGACTTTATTGTGGACACAGGTAGTATAGAGTTCATTATTTCATTCAAGAACTTGAAATCTTTAGATCCTAATGTTGTGGTAAAACCCACTGATGTCTCAATACTGGGGATTACCGGACACAGACTGCCTATACGAGGATGTTGTAAACTGCTAATAAAAAATGATAATTCTTCATACGTACCTTGTGAATTTTTAGTTAGTGAAACAGGACTGTCCATACTGGGTTTAAAAAATCTGAAAAGGCTTAAAGTGGAATTGTCTCTACTAGTTTCTACAGAGAATTCTGATGCTTTACTCAAGGATTTGATAGCTGTGTGTGCTAAGTGTAGTGGAGGTATGAAAATTCAGCCCATAAAACTTCAAGTACAGGGTGATCCAGTCTTTCTTAAAAGACGAATAATTCCTTATGGTCTTCGAGCAGCAGTACATAAGTCACTGAACGATTTGTGTGCGAAAGGTATAATTGAATCAGTTTAATTCTCAGTATGGGGTACTCCTATTGTTACGCCACTGAAGTCGGATGGCAAGACCCATAGAATATGCGGTGATTACAGATTAACACTGAACTCCCGTTTGTTGAAGCAAACATGCACGACGATGGAGGCTGAAGATATTCTAAATCGACTTCATGGTTCTAAAGTGTTCTCGAAAGTTGACTTGAAAGATGATTATCTTCAAATCCCTTTAGATCAATCTTCATCTATCTTGACAACAATTAACACTCCTTTTGGTTTGTTCAAATACAACTTCCTTCCATTTGGTCTTAGTTGTTCTCCAGCCATATTTCAAGAGGTCATGAATAAGATAGTCAGCGATATTGAAGGTGTTGAAGTTTATCAAGATGATCTTGAGGGTGCAACGGATGTTCTAATTTTACAACTAGTTACCAGTAGCACCTTCGATGTTCGATCGTTCCCAGTCAGATAGAAATCGGAAGTCAGACGAGAAGAGGCAGGAAAGATATATTTGATTCGTTACCAATATATCGAGGACCTTTTCTATAAGCTGGCTAACGAAACGTAGGAGCTGTGTCCCACGCAGTATTGAAACGTGATCTGGTGCGGATGCATGACCGAAAGCCTTCAGCTAAACAAGTCCACTTAAACAACGTGGTCAGCATCCAATGTCGAACACTTAATGAGCTATTGATTTTGGGGAATTATTTACAGCTACAATCTCATTGTTCATGGTGCTGATAAAGTAGTTCATGACCAGAGACTTATTGCTTTATTGCATCGTTTAATTGAGAAGAATATTACAGTGAATCCAAATAAATGTTCATTTAGTGTATCTAGTTTTGAATGCCTTGGATACCTAGTTGATGGTAATGGTTTTAGAACAGATATGAAACGACTAGCCCCACTGACAAATGCACCGTCTCCCAAAAATATCACAGAATTACGTTCACTAGTGGGTGCTGTTCAGTACTATTCTCGTTTTATTCCTAATTTTTCTTGTCGTGCCAACTGTTTATTTAATATTTTGACATCCAATTCATTCAAATGGGGTGAAGAACAAGAGTCATGCCTACGAAGTCTGCTAAAGTTTCTTCAAAGTGATGCTGTTCTTCGAACTTACTCACCCAGTGTACATTCTGTTCTTATTACTGATGCATCACCTGTGGGTATTGGTGCAGTTTTGGAACAGTAAGGTAGGCCACTTATATGTGTTTCACGCAAACTTTCTGTTTCTGAACAAGGTTATTCACAAACGCAGAGAGAAGCGTTAGCTGTGTTTTGGGCTGTTAAAAGACTTCATAAATATTTATTTGGAAAGAAGTTTACATTGTTACTGATCATGAAGTTTTAAAGTTCATTTATCATCCTGACAAATCCTTAGCACGTTCCTCAGCTGCTATGGTTCAACGATGGAGTATTGCTTTGAGTGCTTATGACTATATGATTCAGCACAGGAGTGCAAAACAAATTCAACACGTTGACTACATTTCTCGACAACCATTACAAGATAGACCTGTTAATACTTCAGACTGCTTGTTAGTGCAACCTTTACCGGTGAGACGTCCAGATCTCATTAGAGAAACTCGTAGATACTTTGGATGTATACTCAGTGCTATACGGAAGGGTTGGAATGCTAATCTGAAACGTAGATTTCCTGTCTATTATTCAAGGCGGGACGAGTTATCTACTATTCCGGACGGTATTTTGTGTTTAAATGATCGTGTTGTTATTCCTCCTTCATTAAGCAAACCTGTCCTTGATGATCTTCATAGTGGACATCTAGGTGTTGAGAAAATGAAGTCCTTAGCAAGACTCACATGTTGGTGGCCAGAGATAAATGCAGATATATGTCGTACAGCAAACAATTGTGGGGTACGTCATAAGCTAAAAAGTCAGCCTTCGAAGTGGACTCCATGGCCAGTATCGTCTGAGGCCTGGCAGAGAATTCATGCAGACTACTGTGGTCCATTTCTTAACAGACACTATGCACTTGTAGTTATTGATTCTTTTTCTAAATGGCCTGAAGTTTTTTTCACAACCTCACCGAATTCTGACTTCACAATTCAAGCATTAAGGAAGGTGTTTAGTCGAGAAGGAGTTCCCATGGTGTTAGTCACTGATAATGGCTCTCATTTTGCTGCGGATGCAGTCACTAATTGGTTGAATGATTTAGGGTGTAGACATCTGTTTACGGCTCCCAGGCACCCTTGTTCTAATGGTCAAGCAGAAAATTTCGTAAGAACATTGAAAATTGCTATTGATTCTATTGCTGCTTCGACATTTAATGAACTGGAGAGGGGAGTAGATACATTTCTACTTCAATATAGAAATGCTAAGCATTCTGTGACGAATGAGACTCCATCAAAGCTATTAAAAGGAAGAATTCTCCGTTCAAATATGAGGTGTTTGGAGTCTGCAGAAGTTACATATTATCGTGGGAATGATCTTCGACCAGCCACGGGGATCGTGGTGAAGAATATTGGAAAATCTATGGTGCGAATTCTGGATATCAATGACTTGACTATACATAATAGACATGTTGATCAAATACAATACCAGAATCCAGGTGAGTCTGTTCCAATTTCGGTTGTTAATTCTAATACTAATGAGTGCATTCTAGATAATACACAGTCTACATCCAATACACTTTCTGACCGATGTAAGATGAACTTAAGAAGAAGACGAACAATCGATTACAGACACTTACACTCCAGTTCGAGCTGTGGCGGTTGTGGTGTTTAAATAAATCAATGACTTCTCGGTGTTGATGACTGTTGTAATTTTGAATTCCAAATACAATACATTCGTTCGGGCTCATCTAATACTTCTTGATTAAATTGCGTTATTCCTGGGATTACTAGTTTATACTACAATTCGAATACTTCTGATTATCATAGTTGGTTGGCTGAATACGAAGTAAATTAAGTTCTTTAATTCATCATCACAATTGGTAGTCATTCATGGAGCCTGATCGGCAGCGAAATTCTCAGAAACTGACGTAGCGTGTCTTTATTTTGTCAAATAATCCCTCGCTCGTATAGGTCTGGTAGGCAAAATCACAGAGCAAGAAATTATGAAGCTTCTTCTTGAGGAATTAAAATATTTTGGAATGGGGAAGGAAAAGCAACGTTGATACTAGTTATCATGGTTACGTTACTTACTCTTGTCGGGTTAGTGAAATAACACTGAAACTCAATAGAACTGTTTGTCGAGTTAAAAATACCCTGTGATAAAACTATGGATTACCAACGTCAATGTCCAGCATCGATGATATAGGGTCTACTAAAGTCGGATGAGGAGGGAGGACCAACCGGGTTACACTTAAATAACACCTTCAGGTTAGAATCTTACGTGCATTACTCTTTCCTCGTATCGAGGTTCTATGGTTAGTTTGATGACTGCTGAACATAAACAAAGGTCAGAAATTTCTTAGTATGAAAAAGTTCGAGAACCAAGTGCGACCAGTACTCTGTGTGCCAGTCCTTCGCATAGTATTGACTGGTGTTAACTAGTCGTCAATGGCCTTGATGAGGACCAGTTCAGCGACCTCACTGCCTAACGATTTGAAAAGGGCTGTAGTGATCTACTTTTGTGAAGAGAACACGATTGGTATAATGCAAACAATTATTATTATAACCAACTGTAACAGTTATTGTTTTGATGTACATGTTTGTCTAAGTGTACAAAAGACCTTTTTCTTCAGTTGCCTGTGACTTTGTACAAGCTCGCTTACGTCGGTAGTTCTGCTTGTCTCGGTATTCTTTCGATACCACGAGATCCATAACAAATATATTGTGGTGCAACCGTCCAAAGCCCTCGGCTTTTTGGCCTACGCAGAGATGCAACTCGATGCCATCTACAAGGCCTTAATATTTTACTGGCCCTAGTGATCTGTCAGGCTGTAGTTGTGTACCAAACTTTGTCAAGATCAAAAAGAGTGGACGCACGCTGGTCAGAATAAATCAGAAATTGGAACATGCTGTGATCACTCACATTTCTCAATCATCACTGTTCTGCTTTCATAGTATTCAAATTGAGCATCTTTTCGGACCCTACTTATTGCATAGGTCTTAAGGGGCAGTAGACTAACACTTCGAACAAGTTACGGTGGGCTGGTTAGTAGTGTCTAAATCTACGCGCTTATTGATCGCTGGATAATCCGAATACCACGCTTGCAGGGTCTCCTCATATTGGAAATGAATTCTAATCTGGTATACTGTGATATCTATGCTAACTGAAAATTACTTCTTATATTATTCCTTGGCCTACTTGATTTGCAAACACTGATTCCAGTAGTACCTAGCAAACTGTATTTGACACTAACTCGACAATTCTACGGTATCCTAGTTAGCATATAAATCGTATTTCTTCTGATATTCACACTGGTTTCACGTAGGAGTTAGTTCTTGAATAACTGGACCTTAACTCAGGTAGAAGTCACTATCCGTCGTTATAATAGTCGTCTATGTTATTTGCCAGGCTCTACTAGGCTTCCAGAACGCAATTTAATCACTTTAACTTACTGCTCATTTTCTTAATATCGCGCTCAAACTTCATATCAAAATCATAAACATAATCAACAAAAGACGGGTAATCGCCACACGCAGTGTCAATGATTGCCAATATTGTATTTAAGAAAACATTTCATGGCAGGATATATTGGAAATATTTTAAAATTCATACTTTGGATTTAAGATCAATAAGTTTTCATTTACCTGGACGTTGCCTTCATGATTCACTGAAAACGATTACCACTATTTTCGAATATGGTTTTTTGTGTACACAACTTCCTCAAGGATAGCCACAACAGATAAGTTGTAACCAAGTTGTTCCGGTTTTTGGAAGCTCCATACAAAACTCAACTTACTTGTAACGAGTCAGGAATCCCTAATCAATCTTAAGATTATAATTAGCCTACACCCTGAGATGTGATCATATAGTTTTTGCTCAACTACTTTTCAATCATGGCCCCTGAGATATCTTGACGATTCGTCTGTTTTCTGCTTAACTGTAACCTATAGGACGATACAAACTATCTCATAAACTGAGACCATTATTGCATCTTATAAGTTGCTCGATAGCCACGCTTGAGCAAGTTAAGGAGCACACCTGTAAGAGCTAAAGGGGAATAGCAGCCCTGAAGAGTATCTTTAAGACATAAACAGCGCTAATGAGTTAAACGAAAAAAGCTATTGAACGGAAGAATTGGACAAAGACAATCTCTTGCTTCTGTATATGTCTAGGTGTCAACGGTTGTGCGAAAAATACTTTACTACAAATTATTGGTAATCGACTCCCAGTTTTGCACTGCCTGGCGATGAGTGGTTTAGGTTGTTAGACCTTACAAGGGTACTGTATAACAACAGCATTTCTGGAGTCGAACAAAAACACACCTAATAAATTTCTTTGGAGGCTGTTTAACCTTGAAATGATGCTCTCCCGTAGAAATTAATAACAGTAATAAGCATGATGCTGCAGATGGTTAGATGTGACTCAACTAGCAGTTTAATAATTCCCTGTAGCTAAACAAGGTCATAAAACGATGAGCATTCACGCCATTTTACCGAAAGCAATAAGTGGAATGGCAAGGCGACATCCCTCAATCTGAACACTATGTGACAAAGAAGAACTTCATATCTTAAACTAATCTTTAGAAACAATGTCTGTCACGTATTTTTGTATTGAAGGGAATTACACTGTCATTCAGGAAATCAAAAACTGCTTTGATAACATCAAGCCATAAAGCTCTACTGATAACATGAATAAGCTGAAGTAAATGTGGCAGATTTATAGCGGTTAACAGACTCAGCTCTTCCCTATGGTGTTATTACAAAAGTTATGGCCGTATATTGACTAAATTCAATAAATTTTAAAACAATTATTACAGAAAAATGCATGTAAACGGTCTAACGGATTGTACAATAATATATTAATTTAAAAACTAGTATCACAGATACACGTTAAGAGATGTTATGTACAAAAAATACTTCTTTTCACTGTTTATTTCTGGAATAACAAAATATAGAAAAATAGGAGTGACTTGTAGCGATCAAAAGTTACACCAAATTGAACAATGAATACGTAAACAAAGTACATAAAAACTAGAACAAGGAATCATCAAGAAAATAACCATTTAGAACCCTTTTTAAGGCTTTACAATTTTGAACATTTACCGTTTTATTAGTCGGCATGGAAATGTTACTAGTTTTACAGATACCTATAGTGTTTCATCCATTCACGATTGTAAAAATAAGCTGATTTCACTGAGTAAAGTTTTCCAACATTAGAAAATCATTTAACGTTGGTATCAACACAAACTTCAGGATGAATCATCTCCGTTACAAAAGATGCCCTATTTGACGGGTATCTTAGATATATTGCAATCACAACTAACACCAAACTTTTGGACTTAGACCTAACGAAACCAACTACATCAATAGCCAACTGTATTACAACATCTAATAACATTTTTTCTAAATCTTTACTCTGTTTACATAATATAACCACTTTTAAAGATGAACAAGGTGAATTATTGCTTTCGGACTGCGTAACCTAAACCCAGTAATCCGTTGGCGTCAACCAACACATTTGAACCACTATTTGGGCGTTAGGTGAACAAAATCATTTTTTCACTACACTCCCATCGAAAGAGTGAAGTAATGAAAAACATAAGCAAGCAAAAATTGTACGGATTTTCGCAGATTGTTAGGTTATATTATTCATAAAGAGATATGAATATTTGAACGATATTTCTGTTATCAAGATGCATCACACGTAGAATAAACTTGATACGCGTATTGGTTATGTTTACATCGCTATCATACCGCAAGGTTCCGGATACCAAGTCCAAGAATGTAAATTATACATTTAATTAATGCTGAACGGTTAGTGAGTTTATTATTACAAAATGATCACTAGTTCACAAATTTTCAATCGAATAAGAAGGAAATTCAAATAAGAACATTTTTTTACGAAAACTCAATTTACTTAAACTGAACAACTGTATTTGTAGGTTGTCTTTACAGATAGTAATGTTTAATAAGATAGAAGCGGGGGGTTGTATCATTTAATTAAAAGTTATCAACAATAGAAATCTAAATCCATTGATAATTCTAAACCCCTATTGTGATTTTTATCTGGTGAATCTATTAGTTAAGTGGTAGGTTAAAATAATTTATTAAAACAGTTACGTGAAAAATTAAAATTCAGTTAATGGGTTCATTAATTTTCAGGTAGATCCATCATTATCATTATTATTACCACTAGTATTATTATCATCACTATCGTGAGAAATCTAAAACTACTACTAATGGTAAACGTGTTAATTATAGTTTTATTTGGACGACATACCTAGTCTTTCTATTTACATAGAGATTACACGAATATAATTTTTATCAATTTTTTCCCTATTAAAATAATTAAAAAAGTCAGTCTGCATAACTATAAAGATCTAGCTGGGTTAGTATGTGATTAGTTAGAAAATGGATTCCACTTTCATACTAATATCTATTAACCACAAACTCCATACAGTCTTATTTTATCTATTGGTTACCCGACGAATGGATTGGATTTAGTGTTTTCATTTTTGAAGCAAAAACTTTATGCTTCGAAGATAATTGTACTACTTGAGGGAATTGTTTTAATAACATAGAATCCAAAAATACAGGAAAGTAAATTTCGACACCCGATCAAGAGCCTTTGTGCTACATGGATTATAACCAGTGACATTACACAATAGTGAATTATTAACAGTCGATTTAAATAATTCATACAGGAGATACAAAATGCGCTTCTAACCACATGACGATAAACTTAGAAATTCAGGCTAACCAGTCAATCACTTATTTTTAAATATTTTGGTCAATAGGGGTCATGAATTTCCACCACCGATATAGTAATACCAACGCAGCTGCTTTAATTAAAGTAGGTAGAAGGGAGTTTGAACATGTGGCGTATATTGATTGGAAGGTGAATAATCCAACTACTAAGAGACTACTTCTGTTAAAAAAACGGAATCATAATAGAATTCTAACCAGCTCTGTACCCTTGCTTTCTATAGATAGGTGATATCAAGCTGCTAACCATGTTGCATTGAAATCACTGTGTTTAAAAGATTATTAAGTAATCGAGAAGTGTAAAAATAATTATACTACATAACATTATAGATCAAAACAAGTTTCCTTATTCTTATACAAAATGAGTTGAATTAGA
Organism: Schistosoma rodhaini; assembly: GCA_944470415.2. Classification (NCBI taxonomy): domain Eukaryota; kingdom Metazoa; phylum Platyhelminthes; class Trematoda; order Strigeidida; family Schistosomatidae; genus Schistosoma; species Schistosoma rodhaini. The sequence goes on from OX104037.1 coordinate 35,644,183, forward strand.
TGAGGAAGAGTGGATTTACATTTTGAAACTGTCTATTCTGAAATACATTTGGTTTTCAATTTAAAAATATAAATATACGCATGTGTAGTAAACTTACAATGTATCGTTTTCATAGAAAGTGGAATTGCTAATTTCTATAACTGGTCCAGGGATTATATGACGTACGCTACCAAAAAAGTCTGTAACAAGTACATGACGTATATCACGTCTAAATAAATCAGATCGAGTGATAACAGTTGATTGACATAATGAGAAAGGGCATAATTGGGACTAGGTTACAAAATAAAAAAGTAAAGACACAATATAATTAATTTGTATGGCTAAATAACTGACTCAAATACTTTTACTAAGATACATAATCCGCTTCTAAAAAAGCTAATACGTCTATAGAGTCTATCACAAGAATGTATCGATCGAAGTTACTACAGGTTGTATAGATACGAGGAAAAATCAGGATGATTAAAAAAACACTATTGGACACCCAGTAATTATAAGGTCAAAATAAATGAAAAAAGAAACGTGAATTTGTTGCCAACACTGTAATTTACGTAATGAGACATCCAACCATTGGTTACGAGCACTATCAAGATAATATTGAAACAGCTTAAACTGTCCAAGGACGATTTATTCAAATTAGTTTAACTATATACAGGCAATCTCTTTGATCTTGTCATGCGAAATGACAGTCGTTGATAATGCTCTTGAAAAATGTAGAACCCGCTATAAATACTAATCTTTTCAGTGTACCATATCATACTTCGACACAGAGAAATAGAACTAACAGGATGTAAAGCAAAAATTGAATACGAAATTAGCAGGAATAAAAACTAACTAGATAAAACGTAATGAATACATTTGTTGCAGTGAACAATGGTCATTCGATGAAACCAAATATAAAATTCTAAATTATTTACATAGTGATTAGAAATCTACTCGAAACACTGACCTGTTGTCTTATTTGCACTGGTGAAACTTCCACCACACATATAAACCAAGCAGAACTGTGTGTAGAAATGAAGCAATTAAATCACTTCATTCATTTTCCGTCAACAGACTAACTTCTAATTCCCCCAACACAACTTGTTTCTATTTACCTGTTTTTTTATATCAAACTTCATTCCAATATCAAAATCTGTCTTTTCATGATATAAACTCGTTATTACAGTTCATTATTCCTATCGATTTCTGACATGTCTAGGTAAAATTCAAGTTACTAACTACATTATTAGTCATTTTATAAGTATAACATTCTTTGTGCTGAAAAGATTCATCAGCTCTTACGTTTCACAATGATAAGATTGACAACAACCAAAAAGGTTAGTATGGAATAGTACGATAATCATCAATTGTAACGTCGATTGTTTAATCTAGCACATAAAACTATACGGAGTTTCCAGTACACAAACAGAAAGCTATGGTATAATTTAAACTTACAAAATCATACAATGTTCTTTTGCTTGAAGGAGTAACAGACTCCAAAAACTGAAACGTATAATAAGAATATCGATCAGAAACATAGGTTCCGATTTCACGATCCGAATGGAGCTGAATGATCAAATAGTGAGAATATTTTTTTGCACAGTATACAATTAGTTGCCAGTAAAATAATGCCATACAAATATGATTAAGTTTAAAAGAAAATCTTAATTTTGACCAAATCCAGTCTAGTAGTGTGTATGAAGGGAAATACATTAAAATTGCTATGAATTTAGATACAAACACTGATGCTTAGACAATATTGTTAACATTATTCGGATTCGATAAGCGAGGAAAATCACAACCGTATGACAATTACAAAATAACTGATAATTCTATAAACCCAAATTGAATTAAACATGTGTAACACGTATATACAAGTTATGTACTTCAAAGTTCAGAGAGAAACTCAAAATATCTACTAACTATTCAATTAAGGACAAAAACTATACTTGTGAAAATCTTAGTGATTGGACTTCAACTAGATTCAACGTTTTATTTGGCAACCGAGTTTTTGACTCATGCTCGTTTATTATTTGTTTGCCCCCAAATGCCCTGGTACGGCCGAGAGTGGGGAGAGTCACCTCTCCTTCTCGAAATACTCTCATATGGCCAGCGAATATATAGCTTCTGCCAGGGAAGTCCTACTCACTGCCTTCTCGTGGCGGGGGTGTTGTTTACGAAAGTGAGAGGACGAAAAGCGAATGTCCGGCGCTTTAACCGGGTTGGTGGACACGGAGGGTCCACCTAGGGGAGTTGGAAACCCTGATTCCAAACCAATGGTGCACATGGGCTCCAGTATCCTGATGGAACGAATGGCGGACGAACCTGTCATTGGTCACCGGCTACCATGGGACTGCATCTCCTCACGATGCTCCACTGCCTTGTGGATCGGACATTCAGGTCAAAGGCTCCGGGTGTGGCCCCCTAAGAAAACCACCTGCTTCAGTCTGGGCACCTGGACAGTATCACAGCCCTCACACAAATCGAATGAGATATGTGAGGCGCATATTTATTTGGTGCTTCATTGTACCAATATTTATGTGTTTAAATAAATAAATAAATAATTATATCGTAGAAATCATAGCACGAATTACAGCCATGATACACCCTAGTAATATCTAGACATTATTTTTCATTAGCATTTTTTGGTACAGTCAGTTCTTTGCCGGTAGTTTCAGTTCATAAACCTGTAGGGGATGGTACTATGTCAAGCCTACATAGGTTATTCTAGCCTCTAGATAGATTAATCTATTCATTCTTCTTAAACCGCATATTTACTATTGACTGATTGACGTAAGCGTATGTGTGTGTATTTCTTATCTTATTCATTACGTGTCCGTAACTTATTTTTCTTCTGACTATAAATATCGATTAACGCTTGATTAAATCGAGTTGACTCATTCTTCTTCTCCACCGCGCGTCATTCGGTTTCGCTTCTCTCTCTCCTCTTTGCTCCGTCTCCCTGATTGGCTGATGGGATCAATGATTGTATGAAATATACGTATTCCAAACTTCATTCCTGTATTTGACTTATTTAATTCCATTGTTTATCTACGTGATTTAAGTCGATGATTATATACGAGGATTGGCGACACGTATATTTTGAAAGCAATCAACATACGATCAAATAGAAGTCACATATAGGGTCACTAAAAGCACAACTTAACTACCCAAGAAAAACCTGTATGGATAATTTGTACGACCGAATGAGGGAAAATATTTCGGAACCACCTAACCACTCAAGTCAAAATGATGGATTATATTTTATAACATTCAGTAGGGTGGTAGTCAAAAGGGAACTGTATATTAGGAAAGTCTGTCAGTCTTAACCAATAAGTAGATGCAAATATGCGTTGAAGTAAGCTAACATTCTGAGTACTGACTGAGACAATTTATATCAAAATGAATGACAAGTAGACCGTGTAAAGAATAGAGCTTTAAGTGTTGCCTTGAGAAATATCAACTTGAACTCACAGATAATGATTCTTCACCTATAGCGCTGCTACCAATGGCTACTACATTTGGCGAATAAAACAACTTGCCCATTGATTCAGCTTGACATGTATCGACAATGAATAGTAATTCATGATACCTTTTTAAGAAATAAGTAGATTAAGTGATTAATAAGTTGTACAAGAGTGTTTTAGCGACATCATCATTGAGACATTTTATACAGAAAGACTTAAAACGAATCGTCAAGTTGGGGTATCAGGTGTAAATAATAGATGGTTCTAAATTCTAAGAAGATGAAACTTACTTTGTGGTATTCACACAAGAATTTATATCCCCCGAACACATTGGTACGATCGAGAATGAGGAGTGTCTGCCGTCCTCCTCAGAATGCTCTTATTTGGCCCTGTGTACATGTCCACTGGCAAGGAAATCCTACTTACTGGGGTGGTTGTGTATAAAACTATCACCCCTTTTGGAGTATTTATCTGGACTCTCATTATGTCATTGTTCGCACTAGACCTAGGTTTCAGTGGCCAACAAATTCATACGAAGATGCCACAGGGTCCCAGGATAAACAAACTTTTTGAAGCGACAGATGGAGAAAGAATGTATAGTACTTCACTAATCTTGGATACGGGCCTCGGATAGACAACAGATATCGATTTCGAGACTTTCTAAAGACACCTAACCCTATCTGTTGTTCGATCTACATTAGTGTGCGAACGTTTGGGGGCCAGTTTGAATGGGACACATGGTTTTAGAAAGGCTGGTTGAGAATTCGTGTTTGGTAGTAGCCTTCAACTCTCGACTAGCCAGTGATTTTAGATCTTTTAGATAAAATAGGATTCCCACCACAGGAGAGCTGCTGCATGAATTGAGAAATAAAAACGGAATACACAAAGTGGAGATAAAAGGGAACAGACACGTAACGCAACGCAAAATAAAAACGAATGTTACCGGACAGCTGTGAGTATACTGCATGAGAATGAGGATTACATCGAACATGGTTTTTTAGAGTTACAATCATCATTGGATTTGTGTCCGAGTGGTTTTCTTAGGAGGATACTCTACACAAGTTAAGTTAACTTTGATTAGTAAACTCAAGATCTCGATAGCACGAGATTTTAAGACCCGACTATTTGGAAAGTCACGAGAACAGGTCTTTGAAATAATCCTGAAATTTAGTCTGTACTTTGATAGGTTACTTCTGAAACCAGTAGAGGTTTACTGACGTCTGAGTACCCAAGTTTCTTAACAGTTGGGAGGAGCGATTCAGAGTTCTTCAGACTACGACAAATTTTTCAGCCATTCAATCGGAATTCTTATAGACTTATAATCGTTTCTAGTGATACCTTGCAGGTTTTTAGGAGTCTATCACTTTGAATATGTAAGTGTACATATGAAAGTTCTACGTCATCGATAAAAATGGTGTCGAATAAACAGCTATAAACATACAGGCATTTATTATGTGTTTATGAAATGGCTGATAGCTCCAACTAATCGGTAGTGAGAATGCTAATTTTTGAGGGGTAAACAGTTTCATAGGTTATATATAAAGTAAAAATTAGTGCATATTTAATAGCCAGGAACATAAACAATATGCATAGACGACTGATTTATTTATGTGGTAGTAACACCTCTAATGATAGACTTGTACATAATAATGCTGCTGTTTGCAACAAAACAAGCAGTTGAACTTTCGAACATAAAGCAAGGTTAGTCGACCCATAAACTTAAATTAGCACAATAAACAGGCACAGAAAAGTGTGAAATTTTAGTCTTCATTAAGCCATAAATTAGACCGTTGTACCCGACATATAATATATTGCCGTCAAGTTAAAAACTGCTAAATCCAGACTCACCTACGTTTTTGCCACATCTGCTCAATCGCATCGGCCAGTTCACTGTTAGAAAGCTCATGATCATCCTGAAACTTAAGGAAACCATCACCACCATGGCCTGAGGCGGGAATCAAAATTTTTAGGTAATACCTGTCATATATATTAGGATATTACTGTGCTCATCAGTATTGAGGCGCTTAGAAGTAGGTGTCGAAGGTGGTAAACGCCCAGTTAATACACGAATGAAGTTTTCTACAGTAACTTCGTAACCACGATAATCAATCTCTATCTCTTCGCCATACAAATTTACACGACTGTAAGGGTTGTTGAAGATTGTTGCTAAGATCATAGTGACACGTCAAATATCTTACCTGGTCTCGGATTTCTCGAGCTACAACTTGCATCATCAGCCACCATTAAAATAATACGGCTTTTACGATAAAGAAATATAATAAGCAATATAATACCTATCCGGTATTCCAAGGCGCTTGATACTTCGATAAATTGAAAGGACATTGCTTATATGTCGATAGTTGAACCAGAACCGCGAAGTATCTACAAGGACAGCCCAATTTGATGTGTGTCTTCCGTACGAAAAGCTACTACTTGACTATGAAGTAAATTTATACGTTTAGTAGCCAACATACCAACAAGATGGAAAAGATATAGTAACAAGAATTCAACCAGCAGCATCTCATTCTGAAAAGGTCTGACAACCTTCAAGACAGGCGCAAGTGACTGGCCTTGTAGGTCAAACGGCTTTACAATCATTGTCACATTGGCCTCGACAAGTGTCGAATTCGGTTTAAAGCGGTTAGTTCGAAGTATTTGTTTTATATCTCATTCAGAAGCTTTTGCTATCAACTTAGTTCTACTTATTAGGCTTTCCCAATCTCATACTTATGTTATTTCTGATTTTTGTCTATCACTTTCATTATTAAATGTAAGCGCTTGTCCATTCACATGAGGCTCATTCAGACAAAGTCGTCAGCAATAAAGATAGTAGGTTGGTGAACCTGTGTTAATCCTTAGAGTTTGTTTTCAAGGGAAGTTCCACTTATTTCGAGATCCGCCAAGTTGTATCTCCTCATTTCCATTGCTATTTGACTGGTCCTTCCGGTCTTCCACACTATCAGGACGTTTGAAGAGACCTCAGGTTCGTGACTTCCTAAGCATCTCGGCTTTCATCCTGTAGACGTCATAATTCTTCCTTGAACTCGGAGGGCTGAGTTTAAGTGTTTCAAATGATTTTTCTGCTTAGCGTTCTTTTAACAAGGTTGTCTTGCCACATAACCAACCCTCCTTAAATATCCGCGCTTGGGACTAGCAGTAACCCTAGAAGGGCTACAAGCGAAGTTTAAGCATGCCTATACTTTGTGAATTATTATTTAACACTAAGACATCAATAATTTGGGCACGTCTTTCAAGTTCTAAATTTATCTCAGTTTGTAAGTTGTAGGTATTTTAAACTTCGTTACTTCTTTTCTGTGGTTAAGTAAATACTTTTATACCTGTTACGCAAATAAATAGGTCACAAGATGAATGTGGTTACTTTGAAACGAATTGTTTATGCCCTAAGTTATGTACGTTTCTTCACCTTGACGATCTTCATAGGTTTTACGTGACTAAATCATGATGCTGTTTTTAAAAATGTCTTTCAAATATTTTCCAATATATTACTCATCTAAACTTTCAACAAAGTTTTCTCCATCTCTACATTTTGAAACGTCCATTAGCTAGATGAAAACGATGTTGGGTGTTACGTAAGATTAGGGTACAGTAGTCTTACCATGTATAGAAGTATGACTTACTCTGTTGAAACTTCTGTATCAGCTTAAAATTACGATTAATAATAACCTTCAGTCTTCAGTAATAAGGATAGAAGGTCTAGTGACCTATTTTAATCCTTGCAGTTTGTTACACTGTGGAGGTCCAATCTCGTCTTGAATATATCAACAGAAGGTGCTGATATTACGTGTTCTGGTAGAGAATTCCAGTAATTCACTACTCGGTGCGAGAAACGAGACTCCAGACGTAGACGATTTGATCTCGGTTTTTGGACTTTCTTTGGATGTCCTCTCAAATGCTCAGCCCTAGACGGGAGGAAAAGATAGGACATGTTAGTACCAAGGTCATCGTTCAGGATACGATATGCCAATATTAGATCACCCCGTATTCGCCGGTAAGATAACGGAAATAAGTTGAGGTGTCTCAGTCTGTCTTCATAAGATAGGCTAGATAAGCCTTTTACCATTTCTGTCCCGCGGCGTTGGACTCGTTCCAACATATCCGCCTCATATTTGAAACAAGGACTCGCTGCTTGAATCCCATATTCCAAATGTGGCTGTACGAAAGTTGGGTATAATAATCCAAACATTTCCCCATCCAGATACCGGAAAGATCTACGAATAGACCATAATGCCCTATAGCTTTTTGCAGCAGCAGCCTTACAGTGACTGGTTGTTTTGGGATCATTACTTAGTATGACTCCTAAATCTTTGTAGTTTCTTACTTTGGGCAACACTAGTCCACATATTGTGTAGTGATACGAATCATCGTAGTTATTTAATTTCATTTGAATGAATGAAATTATGAACTTTATTGACGATATCCCTGGTCATACTAAAAGCAAAACAATTAACATTATTATTATTATTACCTTTATTATTATTATTATTATTATTATTATTATTATTATTATTATTATTATTATTACTTACCATATCGCTAATTCACCCCCTTTTATCCCCAATTTGTGTAACCTTACTCTTCAACTTATGCAGCAGCTCGCTCTTGGTGGAAAATCTGTCCTATCTAAACGATCTCCAGTCACTGTCTGGTTGAAAGTGAATGCTTCCACCGATTATGAATACTGAGGCAGTCTTTCTGAAACCACGTACGCCGTTCAAGCTGGCTTCCTTCAACGTTCGCACACTAATGCAGATCAGACAACAGATAGGGCTGGCTATGTCTTTGGAAGGTCTTAATGTTGACGTTTGTTGTCTATCCGAGACCCGTATTCAAGACTCTAGTGAAGTACTACAAATCCGCTCTCCATCTGTCGCCTCGAAAAGCTTGTTCCACGTGCGCTTATCCGGGGACCCTGTGGCATCTTCGTCTGGTCTTGCTGGCGTTGGTGTCGCACTAAGCGCTAGAGCTGAGGCAGCACTAATCGATTGGATCCCCATTAACAGTCGGTTATGTGCTGTTAGATTAGAAAGTTCCATCAAAGTGAGAAGAAATCGGCGTGAGAAACGGTGTCTTTTCGTCATCTCCGCCTATGCCCCGACAGATTGCAGCCCGGATGCAATCAAGGATGAGTTTTACCATCAGTTAACAGTTCTTCTCCAGAAAGCGCGTTCGACAGATATTGTAGTACTAGCCGGAGACTTGAATGCACAGGTCGGGCGTCTAGGCACAGAAGAGAGTCGTCTAGGTGGCCGATGGGGACTTGTTGGTCGCAGGACAGATAACGGGGACCGTTTGCTGCAACTGTGCACAGACCACAATCTGTTTCTGGCCAGCACTAACTTCCGGCACAGTCATCGCCGGTGTGCCACCTGGCGTCCTCCCTCTGCATCCCAAGCCTGGACTCAGATTGATCACATCGCGATCAGCTACCGCTGGCGTGGTTGTGTACAAGACTGCCGCTCCTTTTGGAGTACCTATCTGGAGTCTGATCATGCCCTGGTCTGCGCCAATCTCACCTTACTTTTCAGTGGCCGAAGGATTGACCACCACCAACGGATTGATATTAGTAAACTGGCTGCAACTTCTGTTGCAAGTAAGTATCGAGCGGAGCTAGCCTCTAGGCTAGCTACCACCCCACCGAAAAGTATAGGTAAGCATTGGTTGCATCTTCATGACGCCATGAAAATGGCGAGTAAAGCCGCTTGCGGCTTCGCGAAACGTCCCGCTTACAAGCACTGGGTTTCTTCTGGCTCCTTACAACTGATGGAAGCCCGTCGGTCTACTCCGGGTGACCGTGAGTTTGACCACAAACGAAGGCTGTTACGTAATGAAATCGGGCAAAGCTTGTGTAAGGACCGGGAAGCCTGGTGGTCGGAGCGTGCTAATGAGATGGAAGCAGCAGCTGCATCTGGTAACTGCCGGAAGCTCTTCCAACTCATCCGAGCCACTGGCAGCAAGAAGTCTGGTGTGAGTGAAACAATCTACGAGGATGACGGGATGCCAATCACTGACATCTGTCGACGTCTTGGACGATGGGCGGAATTTTTCGAAGGGCAGTTCAACTGGCCTGCTGCTCCGGCAACATCAACCAGCTTGTCCTGCTCCCCATGGCCGGTGACGACTGATCCACCAAACGAGGCGGAAGTCCGCAAGGAACTCCAACTCTTGAAACGTTATAAATCACCTGGCCCAGATGACTTACCTCCGGCTCTTTTTAAAGATGGTGGTGACTTTCTGGCTAAGGAACTGACTGCGTTGTTTGGAAAGGTTTGGGAGCAAGAAAGTGTTCCAACATTTTGGAATGAGTCAATAGTCGTCCCTATCTTTAAAAAGGGTTCACGTTGTTCCTGTAGCAACTATCGGGGGATAAGTCTACTTTCGATCGCGTCCAAACTATTGGCTTCTATCATTCTTCGTAGGTTGTTTAAAACCCGAGAACGATTGACTCGCGAGGAGCAGGCTGGTTTTCGTTCTGGTCGAGGATGCATTGATCACATCTTCACCCTCCGCCAAATGTTAGAACACCGTCATACTTATCGCAGGCCAACAATCGTAGTGTTTCTTGATATCAGGGCTGCCTTCGATTCGTTGGACAGGACTGTTCTCTGGGATTGTCTATTGAAGAAGGGTGTGCCTGAGAAGTTCATTAACATCTTAAAGGCCCTGTATACGAACACCTCAGGCAGAGTGAGGGCATACAACCACCTTTCTCCCTTGTTCCATTCGAGCAGTGGGGTTAGGCAGGGTTGCCCGATCTCCCCATTCCTCTTCAACTTTGCCATCGACGACATCCTAGAAACAGCTCTGATGGATGTAAGTAATGGCGATGTGGATATGTTGCCTGGAGAACGACTTCTCGACCTCGAGTATGCGGATGATATTGTCTTACTGTGCGATAATGCCCAAGGCATGCAATCAGCACTTAATCAGTTGGCAATCAGTGTCCGCAGGTACGGCATGTGCTTTGCACCCTCCAAGTGCAAAGTACTCCTACAAGACTGGCAGGATTCTAATCCTGTACTCACCCTGGATGGTGAGGAGATCGAAGTAGTTGAGAAGTTTGTGTATCTAGGTAGCTATATAAGTGCTGGTGGTGGCGTGAGTGATGAGATTGATGCACGTATAATGAAAGCCAGAGCGGCTTATGCCAATCTGGGCCATCTTTGGCGCCTTCGTGATGTTAGTCTGGCTGTAAAAGGTCGGATCTACAAGCGTCGGTGAGAGCAGTTTTGCTCTATGCTTGTGAAACCTGGCCTCTCCGAGTTGAGGATGTTAGACGACTCTCTGTGTTCGATCATCGTTGTCTCCGAAGGATTGCTGACATCCAATGGCAACACCATGTTAGTAATGCAGAGGTTCGGCATCGTGTGTTCGGGCGCAGAGACGATAATTCAATTGGTGTCACCATCTTGAAACACCGACTTCGGTGGCTTGGACATGTTTTACGAATGTCGTCCCAGAGACTTCCACGTCGTGCATTATTTGCCGACCCTGGGACTGGTTGGAGAAAGCGGAGAGGAGGTCAGTGTATGACATGGTGTCGTGGCATGAAAGAGAGCTGCAAAGGGCTAGCTTCTGTTGGTCCTTCACGACTCCCTGGTTGGGGTCCGAGAGATGGTGCAACACAGTGGCTAGAGACGTTATCGGATATGGCTCAGAATAGAAGCCAGTGGCGATCCTGCTGCAACCTTCTTTTACTTTCTACATAAAGAATGGTTCTAACTTTCCTAACTGAAAGAATCTTCTGGTTGTACATTTCAGCCCGCCTTATCTTTTCATCCTTTATCTACCTACTTTCATTATTTTGTGTGGCGCATATGTACCTGGTGCCCTTTTGTACCAATATATATGTGTTTAAATAAATAAATAAATAAATAAAGTTATTTAATTGCATCACAACACTTTTATTAGGGTTTACTTCTAGTGACCACCCATTCATCCATGCAACTAGTGAGTTAAGATCTTCCTGTAAAACTATTCTGTCTGACATACTATATATGGGTCTCCAAATCTTAATGTCATCGGCGAATAGTAGGACGGATGACTTAGCTATAGCTGGTAATTCATTTATATAAAGTAAAAAGAGAAGAGGACCTAAAATCGTGCCTTGGGGGACGCCACTTTTTACTGGTTCCCACGATGAGAGAGCCCCATTTACTCTTACCCGTTGTCTCCTTTCATGAAGAAAGTCACTTAGCCAGTCTATGACTGCATAATGAATTCCAAAACTTTCTAGTTTCAATTTAAGACCAGAATGGGAAACCTTATCAAAGGCTTTACTTAGATCTATGAAAATGACATCTACAGGAATATTGCGATCTTTTGCCTCATCCCAATCTTCTCGTGCAATGAGATTTGTCAAACGTGATAGACCTTTTCGAAAACCATGTTGTTCCTTTGACAAAAGATCATGTCTTTCCACGTAGTTTATAACAGCCATCCTAATAATTTTTTCCATTAGTTTTACAACTGCACTAGTTAAGCTGACGGGTCGATAGTTACTAACTAAATTCCTACCCCCAGTCTTATACACCGGACTGATTATTGCGTCCTTCCAGTCTCTGGGCAGTCTGGACTGCCGTAGGGACATATCGAACAGCATCGCTAAGGGTTCAGCAATAACATCTGAGAGGGCTTTCATAATCTGAGGATGAATATCATCAGGACCACTAGACTTATCAGGTTTGAGATGCTGGAGTAGGCTTAAAACAGTTTCTTTCTTAATAACTACAGGGTCCATCAACAAGTCGCCACAATCACAATGAATAGGTGATCGTTCCTCATTATTGGTAGAAAAAACTTTACTGAAATATTCCGAAAAAGCTTCCTCTTTTTCGGTATCATTTCTTGCCAAACTTAACGGATTTTCTTGTATCAAAAGTGATGGTATTCCATCACTTCTCTGAGTTCGCCTCTTTATATACGAGGATAACCGTTTTGGACTATGTTTGCAATCCCTAACCAATTGTTTTTCGTATGACCGTCTAGTTCTACTAATTAACGCTTTACAATTATTTCTAATCTTACGATAACTAGATCTGTACCGTTCTAAGCCAGTAGAGATGAACATGTTCCAGTGTTTTTTCTACGCCTAAGGAGTTTCTTAACTTCTTTATTTATCCACGGTGGACTATTGTTCGGTCTACGTGGCACCAAGTATGATATAAACGGGGACGTGACTGCACTAAACTTGCCTTTAAATACAGACCACGCCTCATCAACTGATGAGCTAGTATCTACTGACCAATCTATCTTAGTAGCACAATCCTGAATTTCTGGTATGTTAGCTCTCCATATATTTGGGCGAGGCTTAATCTGATCGTATATCATATCGCTAGCTCTAAACGTGAATGATAAAACAGCGTGATCGCTATTTACTAACGGGGGAAGAATATTTAGGTTGGCAATATCCTCAGTCTCATGGGTAATTACCAAGTCCAACAGAGAAGAACCTTGGTTTACACCGAAACGTGTAGGTTTGGATACATGTTGTACTAATGCATGTTCCATTACTGTTTCCAAGAGCCTGCTATCAAATGAGTTTATAGAGCATTTCGTGGTCATCTCAGTCCAACTAATGTCAGGTGCATTAAAGTCTCCTAATATCAAGCATCTGTTATTTGCACTCCATAGCCGAATGTGCTCTAAAATAAAGTCATCAGCTAAGCAGATTGGGCTGCGATAGATGACACCGAGTGCAAATGTACAACATCCGACAGTGAGTTCACAGCTAATGACTTCACTAGTTCCACTATCATGGGATTCGCAAACGGAGGAGCGGATATTTATACTATTGGCTATGTATAGAAGGACGCCACCTCCTTCCCTGCATCTATGTCTATCACTTCTTAAACAATGATATCCGGATAATTCTAGGGTGATATCGAAGTCATGGACCAACCAAGTTTCTGTCACAGCTACAATGAGTGGCCTTAATTTGTCCACTAATGTTCCTAGCTCGTAGAATTTATGTTTTAGACTACAAGCGTTGGCATATAAAACTCCTAGGGGGAACGACCTATCCGCACAGGCCTTGGTAGCATTCGCTTCCAAGACCTGACTATTCGAAAACCCACCAATCGGAGATTTTCTTCACCGTTTTGTCGACGGGTTTCTAGTTCAGCTAGTGCCGTCTTCCTTTTTATTCTATCTTCAAGAGACACATCCGGTCGCATCCGAATGTCAGAGTTGTCGTGACTTCGAGCGTTACTTAACAGAAGATTACGTTGTTTCTCCGACCCTAAGATTACCTTAAGGAGTCTACACGGTCGGGGTAGAACACTGTCATCGGCTCTTTTACCTATTCTAACTAATTTTTTGACCTGAACACCTTTAGTGTTATCTGGTAATATGCTACGGATATATTCTCCGAGCCTCTCTAAGTCATGGGTGTGTCTAACCTTAGGATCTGGATCGTTAGACTCTGGCAATTTACTCACAATAATATTCGATGATATTAAATTCCTCTCAGTCGCACTAGGATGATGATCTGCCGTTCTGTCAGAGTGCGATAATGCATTGAGTGACTCAGACTGAGTTCCTCAATGGCTTGCCAACCTCATAATAAATATTTCGCGGTTTTAATATGATATGTATACTTTTAATGATTGCTTATAAATGTATTTGCGCTGTGATTCTCTAATTTCCTCATTTTTATTTTCAGTGATGTCGTTGAGTTGTCTTGATGATAGTCGGTGGTTGTCTGCAGTACTCCCAGATGCAACTCAAGCACAATCTCATTCACTTTCACTTATATTAGATCCTTTGGCTAATGAACACTATCAATTGTTATTGGGGGAGCTTTCAAAAATCCAACTAGTTGGTAGTAATGGTAAGAAGCATCTTTGAACAGTGAGTGTTAGCAAAGGAATTGCTTTTGACAAGGATTTAACTACTAAGTCTTGCTCACTAACTAGCTTCTAAGCAAGGCACAATCTAGCTTCGTAGCTTAGCGTCTAATATTGTAAAGGTTTTAATTTTATCCTACAAGAGTTGTTATCCTCTCACTTATATCAATGACTCATTTTGTGTATGCGGATAGTATTATCTTACTATCATGCGATACTCAAGCCATGAAATCCACACTTAATTAATATTCGTTAGTATAGTCAGTCAGTCAACTATAACGTAGGACCAAGCACATATATGCATCGGTCTAAGTTGCTATACCTCATTAGCACAACAAGATGAACACCGAATTCATAGGAGTAGTTAATTTAGTAGTGGTAATATATAAAAGAAAGATTGTGTATGAGTATATAATACAGGAAGAAGGAATTAGTTCGCAGAAAGAAGTCAGATAACAGTTCGCCATAAGCTCTCACTCGACTGATAGTGTTCGGGTAAAGAGCCATCACAAGGTTTATGTACTTCTGAGGTACACCTTTCAGTGACAGGCACTGCCACGGAACCTCTTGGTCTACAGAATCAAACGCTGCTTTTGTGTCAAGAAAAACTATCACTGTCTGACGCCGATATGCATACCTGTGTTCTAAAATCTGATGAATGGTGAATATGTGGTCGATACAACCACGAACAGGTCTGAAGCCAGTCTGATTCTTTCGTGTTTGCAGTTCACAAGTCTTAGTTAGGCGCCCGATAATTATTGAGGCTAGTATTTTAGATGCTATATTAGTCAAACTAATCCCTCTATGGTTATCATAGGATGATTTCGACCCCTTCTTATATATAAATGTTACTGCTATTTCCATAGCTGTTCGTATATCTTTCCGAGCAACATCTGGGTCAGCCTCGTTTGCAGAACTGCCTAGATGTGAACTCAGTTGTTGCTTGGACTTACTTTCGGCTTTCTCGTCCTCCAGTTCAATTATAATGGGTCTTCGTGTAGTTTTTCTGCGTCCAGTGAGGCGCAAACAAATGCGTGCTGGTATTAAAGCGTGATCAGAGTCTAAACAAGTATTCCAGTACGAACGACAACCTTCTATCGAGTCTCTTTAACGATGAATGATGGTAATATGGTCTATTTGAGTCCATAGTTGGTTTGGTGCAGGTGGTCGCCATGTTAGACGATGTCTCTCTTTATGCTTAAAATTAGTGTTTGCTAAAAATAAACGATTGTCTGAACATAGTTGCAACAGACGACCACCATTATCTGTTCGCTGAGCCGGAATACTAAAATACCCACCTAAATGTCTTTCTGTTTGGTCTAAGCTACCTAATTGGGCATTAAAGTTACTCTCTACGAGTACTATGTCTGAGCGCTTAGCTTTCTGAAGAAGTTCAGAGAGCTTTCTGTAAAAGTATCAACAGACTAGAAAGGAGGATACCTCATCAAGACACCAAAAGAGATCTGAGCAAATGTGGAAACTACGAAGGTACTAGGTAGGGATGGCTAATCAATTGGTGAAGTAGTGAAACTTCATCAGTTGAGATGGCTGGAACACTGACTGTGGTAGTTTGGACATGTCTTACGAATGCCGTTCTAGCGAATTTCACATCTTGCATTGTTTGTCGACGCTGGGACCGATTGGAATAATTGGAGTGGTGGTCAGTGCATCACGTGGTATCGCGGTATGAAAGCTTTACATGATTGACTTCTGATGGTCCTTCGCGATTTCCTGGTTGGGGTCTTAGAGATGGCCAACAAAATGTCTTGAGATGTTATCAGACATGGCTCAGAATAGAATCCAGTAGCGTTCCTACAGTAATTTTCTTCCTTTTATTTCAGAAATGTAAGAGGAACTTGTTTATTTGTTGTATTTTTACTAAATAAATAGCTTATCCCATTAAATGCTACTCGTATTCACCTGTTTTCATTTATTTATTGATATCTCCCACTTCTTCCCCTATCTGCACAATTTTATTTCTTTAGTCGTATGGCCCTGATTTATTTTGGTTACTATCCTACTAGTATTTATATGCATTGAAAAAATTAAACAGGTGCTGTTATGCTTAAGCATGGCGTCGATTCATAAAATTATCTGATCCATGTTGTTCGATGAAGATTACTTTGTCGGGGTCTGCACGATAGGTGTGGTCAATAAAGACGTTAAGTGGTGCAGATACATTCTTTTTCTGCTCTACTCTCAATTTTGAATTCCAGCATACCTCTCCTCTCTATCTTTCTGGACCATATTCTTAATGTTCAGCCTTTATCACTGTTATTACTGATATATTATTTCAATCCGTGCATCATTCCATCTGGTTATTTTTATCTCATCATGCTCTTGTGATATGGCAACTGTGGCCAACACAAATGTGTGCCGGGGTTTATGTTGATGATAACTGACTGAGCACTATGTAGCTGTATAATTCTTGGTAGTTGGATTAGATTTATAACTTACATGTTGAGTTCTTAAACCATCGACGTACATTTCTCCCTTCTGGCTATTGTACACTTGGTTGTGTGATCCATTTTAAATAGGTTTCACTTATCTTTCAATTTATTCAGTTTGCTTCAGTATAACTCACAACATGTTATTGTTGTTATCTTCTGTATTCATTTGATAGGTCCTTTCCGCCTCGGTCATAGATGGCTATTGTTTGTTGATATCGTGGGAATAGTGCGTACTGTTTATGAACGAGAGAGATTTTTCATTGTTGATTGTAAGCTACAAATTATTGCAGATTCTCATTTCTTATTATTAAGTTTGTTATTGATACTTAAAAGATATCGTGCAAAGTTTTGTAAGTGAACAGTAGCTTACTGGTTGAGGCGTTCAACTTCCGTCCTCTAAGTCTGAGGCTCAAACATCTCTCTAGCCTGCTTCGGTTTGATTAACCGGGTAGTATCATTAACCGTCACACGTACCTGGTGAGTGAGATATTTTATTTTTAGTTGCTCTCTGCAGTTCACAATACCTGTCTATATAGAAAACGAAAAATCCTATTATAGGATTTTACGCTTTACCTAGTTATATCTCAACCTAATTAATCACTTGGTTATTTCAGTCTAGACGATGTTATGGTTTTTCAGCTGGCCACAAGCAGTGTTAAACACAAATTTATGTTGGTTCAATTTCTTTAATAAAATCATAATATCAGAAAATCAGAAGAAAAATGAAGAAATGAAAACGATAAAACGCTTAATGTACTGAGAAACTAAAAAAAGTCAACAGAAAACAAACGATGGGTGTAAAATAATACAAGGTTGCATATTTTGAAAACTAGTTTTAAACAGTTTTACTTAAAATCTTAGTCGATCAATCGGGTTTATTCTCTCTACTTGAATTCTCCTCCTTAAGTAGTCAAGTAGTATTGTATCTAACATAAAATGTAATTCAAAGATAACAAAAATATATAACTTTAGTCACCTCATCCCCTTGAACCTAAGTTAAATTCAGATTAAGATGAGATACTGAGACACTGAATAAACAATCCAATTCTAGTTTGAACTTTCTCTTAACTACAGGCTTATCAGTCAGCTACAACGTAGGATCAGGCACATATGTGCATCGGTCTAAGTTGCTATACCTCATTAGCACAACATGATGAACACCGAATTCATAGTAGTTAATTTGGTGATTTTGATCAACTCCGATCTAAGTGTAGTGAACAAGAGAACGAGTGGGGACAACCAAATGTATTTATGCGCAAAATTACAGAAAAACTCAGTAAAATCTGACAACTATACAGTTAATTTGCAAACTATCAATCAATTGTATCATTCTTGAACGTTCCTTCTGCAAATATCAGTCCATCGATCTACTGAAATACATTCAATGCCCGACCATCGTTATATACTACTTATTTGGACATAAGTAACCCACACCACAAGCAGTTGATTATTAATTAACTGATGTCCAACTAGGCTTGGATCTAATACGTATGTACTTACTATTTTTTGTTTATTGTAGGTAGTATTCTATTAGTCTTTAATAGTATTTATTATTCATTATATTTAGTGGACGATGGGACTGGTTGTATAACCTGCACAATATGGCGTCGTGACTGTTCAAACCATCTTAATTTATTATCAACAACAAAAAATTCATTTGATTTTGAACAGCATTATTTATGTGAGCAACTTATCAAGTTATCATGCAAGTCACAACCTATTTCATCTTCAGCTAAACAATCGTCCAACTTAAATGTTGGCCAAATATTACAGCTTAGAGGTCGTTTGAGATGCTTCCGTGGAAAGCTAAAACTTAATGCTTATTTCTGTCGTAAGTTTATTATTGCCAGTCATTTCTGTAAATTCCTTCATAAGATTCATAACTGAATGTTTAAACTAACAAGGAGAACATCGTAGCATCATATTCTTTTGAATAACTTGTTTTCAAAGATCATCTATTCGACCTTCGGTCATACCTTTTTTGTGTGTGAACTTAATTGATTTTGTTATCAAGGTTCCAATTAATAGTTCTACATTCACATGGATTGGTCGTAAGGTCAGTTAAAGAAAAACTGTCTTTCAATATTTCATATGAGCCCATTAACTTCATAACCGTTCGAGGAGAAAAATAAGTGGTGTTCATAAAGTAATTCAAAAAACTGTAATCATAGTTGGGGTATTAGTAAAAAAGATTAGACGGAATTCAGTTTTAGAAGAAAAAACAAACCTTTTGAATAGGAAGTATAAAATGATCTTTTAACTCTGGACAACTAAGTCAAAATTCAGAAACGGCACAAGTTTACAAGTGTTGAAACAGTCCCTTGTTTAAGATCTAAAAGTTTCTACTCTGTGGTTTTGACACTGGATGTTTTAAGACTAGAGTAGAACTAAATGATTTCAATTATGTGGTAATTTATACACGCGATCAATTCATAAGTAAAGACTCAGTAGGTTGATAAGGTACAAATCTCTGTAGGTTGGGGTTCAGATTTTGTATTATTTTATCGAGTTTGTTTACACAATAACTTTTTATCAGTCACAGTGATCACTATTTCTTTCTAATCTCTCAAATGTGTTCCTTTGATTTACAGGTTCAATCAAGGAGGAAAGGGAATTGTTACATCATATAATTCACAGGTACCGTTTAAAAGAAGAAATTTACTCACATCCATATGATCCTGGTGTTGTTGCGGAAAATATAAAGAAATCTCATGTGGTCGGTTTTGTCCCTGTCATTTATCACTTATTTTAGTAAAATTTCAAATATTTAGAGTTCTTAGTATTAAGTTTATCTAGGATGACTTGAGTTAGCAAACAAAATACCTATTGGTTCTTACTTCCAGATAATAGACAAGGTTTAAAAGCGTTCGATTTACAGTAGAATTCAAGATAGCCTTAGTAGATCATAATGAGATTTCAACTCATATGCAGACCTACTACTTTCAGATTTGTAGATCGTGGATTCATTTAAATATTTAACCCCTCCTTCATCTGCAACATACAAATACTAAATAATCTTCATTATTATGTTAAATAAGTTGTTTCCTTCTGTTTCTTAAGTCGTTTCAAACTAAACTTTATTGATTATGGTATGTACTATTCGTACTATTGTGACGTGTGCTACTGATGTCGGCAGATATAAGTAGTATGTATCGTCAATCCAAAGTGGAGAAGAAAGAAAAGAGAACGAGAACAAAGAATGAATGCTGTGAAAATGAAGAAACAGTAAAGTCTGAGAAGACTGATTAACATTTGCTTTTCCAAATATTTTATTGTTGTTTGTATTTGTCTGAGAAAAACTGAATGCTATTGAAATTAGATTAGGAGTTGAGAGCTTAATGAAATGAGATATAACTTGTTTATATCGAACGCGAATATTAGAAATATTGTAACTGTAAGTCAATTTTGTTCAAAGACCCAAAGTAGTATTTCGTTTGTTTAATATTCGATGTAAATAAATCAAACCCAGTGACGGCATTTCCTGTATTTGTTGTCTATTTTATAGGTTAATTTAGCAAATTCACTTGTAACAGAATGCTGTAGAATCCTTTTACAGGATAATATCCAATTGTTTACCCAATTAGACTTATGTTTACATCCGAAAATAGTTGAATCTGTGACAGCAAACTGGAGATCTTTAACTATGGTAAGTTACTTTAGTTAAAATTCTTTTTGCGGCTTCTCATTTCGGATTGATTTTGGATAGATAACTATTAAAAGTATCCAGGACCTCTAGGCCTTTTGACAAGGACTTAATCTTCAGACCACCGAGTTAGCATTCATCGCTTTTTATTTCTAACTTCAATCAATTCACGATATTATTTGACGATCATTCCTTTCCATTAGATATATTTGTCTCACACTACGCAGTTCCAGAATTTTCCAGAAGCCCAAGGCTATCTAAAGTGCTATAAATACTCTAGATTTTCTGTACATAAACGAACCTTGGAGTATTGTTTCTTCCATATTTCACTCCTTGCCCCTCGTGTTCAAGTCGCTGTGTAGATTTAGTCTGGGGGTTAATAGACGAGCTTAGGAACCGTATCTAATGTTAAAGTAGAAGACTTATCAATTTGGTCACGGTTTGTTGTCATACGTGTGTTGCTTGCAACATTTCGTTTCGGTGAACATGTCTGAATTGTCTATTTGAAAGCATCTCCCTCTCCCATACGTATTCGTTTTTTGCAATATTATCAAACTGTTCCTTTAAATACATTGTCAAGGAAATCTCAGATATATTCCATAACGAACACCACAACTTCGTGCATATTATACTAGTGAAAATTTTAAGGGCTCTTCAAACTGTGTAACTGAAAACCACTCGACTGAGAACTGATGAAATAGCTTACTTTATGCAAATACAGTGTGTCTATGAAATATTCGCACATAATTAAACCATCATCCACAATTTGTGTAAAGCATTCATTCTCCTGTTCACAAGTTTCATTTGCCGAAATGATTTACTAATCGAATATAATGAGATATTTCTTGATCTCTATCTAGTATTTTCGTGACATTCAGTTCGTATATCTCTAATATGATAGCTGGTATATCTCTTGGCACTATTATTAGATGTAGCTTCAATTAAACTTGGACTGATTGATACAACCATATGATCACATTTCAGCTCCTCTCATTAAATTGTTGTTTGCCAACAATATATGTTTAATTAGCAAACTCTTCACCTCAAAATTGTATACCATCGAATTGCTATTTGTTTACACTTTCATGTGATATCACTGTTGTAAATTAAAATAAAATTTAATTAACTATTGGTTTAAAGTCAAGATAGATTTCTAGTTTCATTCGACTTCAATGCGTGTCCTGATATATTCTACGATCTGTATTACTAATGCGCTCCATGATAAATTCATAAAACTTTTTTCCCTCATATCTATATTTTTATGTAAATTGATTAATTACCTTCCCATTATCAATTGTTTTCTATCGTTGAATTGCATTTTCGCACTCTTTTTATCTCATTGATAATCTAAGGCATATGATGAAACTGAAACGGACTATCTTCAACAAAGTTTCATTGAAGTTGATGAAGGTGAGCAGAAAAGTGCAACTGCGAATAAAGTACTCAATCCTAAACAGTTACAACTTATAGTTGCAAGTTTGATTGAACGATTATTAATTGAGGGCTGGATTTTTCCTGCTACTCAATCTATTGGGGGTATGCGAACTTATTATGTAAGTTATGGGTATTTTTGTAAACAGTTTTAAGTAATTAAAACTGCGATTCTGGTGGTAGACAATAAGTTATGCATATTGTTTTTGTGCATTACTAAAAATGATATTTAAAAGTAATACCTTAGTGTATGATTCACTGTTTGTAAGCTGGTTGTCACAAATACGCGGCAGAAAGGGAAATTGAGATGCCTTCAACTATCAGCTGAGCCTTAAACATGATACAGTGAATGGTCCGTTGGAACTATCAAATTTCAGTAACAAAACAACTGATTCGCTTAGCAATAGTTGTTTTGTAGTACTAGCAATTTATTTACCTCATTAATTTTTGTATTTTCGTGGGTTCATGTTAAGAAAAATGAACGTACCATGGATCCACTTTGATTAATCACTATGGTTACTTGTACGTCGACTAAAATCTGTTCGCCGAAAAATGATCATTATTATCATTCTGCATACAAATGGTTGAGTTAAAGTTAACGATATTCACCCTTTGTGTCATTTTGGTCACGAAAACAATTTCAAGTTAGTACAGTCTAGGAATTTTGATATAAAATAGTAAAATACGACTCAACTACTACCACGCACAAATCCACACACTTTTTTACTCTACTTAACTAAACTACCAATGTTCTCGGAAAGGCATTCGAACAATAAAAATCGTCCACAAAACTTTGTTGATGAGGATAAATAGCGGTCAATCACTTGGATATTTTCAAGGTGTCTAGTACTATATCAAGCCCATTCTGGCTTCCTTGTAAGACCAATCTACTCATTCACCTTGAGTTACATTTTGACCATGCCAGTTATTCACCTATTTATTTGACTGTCTTTATATGAGCGTATGTGTGTATCGCTTACCATATTCATCACATCCCTTCAGCTTATTTTTGTCTGGCCATAAATATTTAGTCACACCTTATCAAAATGAGTGGGTACATTTTCCTTCTCCGGTCTGCTTGTTCGCTTCGTCTTTCTGACTGTTTGTCTATGTATGAAATTTACGTATCAAAACTAGTTTGTCGTATTTGAATTATTTCATTCTGTTGTTCTCTAACGCGAACTAAGTCAATAATTATAATACGATGGTAGCCGGAATGTATATTTCGTTAACATCATAATACGATAAAATTGGAGTTAGATCAATGGAATATAAAAGCATGTCTTGATTATCAACAAGTTAAATAGATTATAAACTGAAATTTATTGGAATATTCCATATTCTTGCTAAGAATTCCTTACTGTAAATATATTTGTGACATTGGTTAAATAAATCACTATTTTGTACTCAGTAATTGACTAGAGTAGGTTTTCAATGTTAATGTCGTGGTATGAAAGAAAGCTGCAAAGGACTAGCTTCTGTTGGTCCTTCACGACTCCCTGGCTGGGGTCCGAGAGATGATGCAACACAGTGGCTAGAGACGTTATCAGATATGGCTCAGAATAGAAGCCAGTGGCGAGTCTGCTGTAACCTTCTTTTACTTTCTTCATAAAGAGTGGTTCTAACTTTCTTAACTGAAAGAGTCTTCCGGTTGTACATTTCAATCCCCCTTTTTTCATCCTTTTTTGTTTCCCTTTATATGTACGCATCTTCCACCTTTCTCTTCCCATTCTCATTGTTTTGTGTGGCGCATATGTATCTGGTGCCCCTTTGTACCAATATGTATGTGTTTAAATAAATAAATAAATTTCAGTGTTAATATTCGTAAACTGCTAATTTGTGTGTAATGAGTACATTTTTATCATTCACTGAATTTTAGTTTGTTCAAGAGAATCAGAAATTACTCGATGCTGTTTATGGGATAATTTTTTCTCAAGGTAATTTCTGTATGCATTGTAATGTTTATGTTGTTAATCATCAGTCAATAGATCATTGTATGTAATCGGAATTGTGTAATAAGATGGTGATTATTGTTAGTACGTATGACAATCATTCTTAAATATTTTATCCTGATTAGGGTTTTTACCTACTTAACAATTCAAGAACAAGTTGCTCATTATGATAGTCGTTTTTCTATTACTACGTATACTGTTTGTGAATCACATCATTTTGTTTCATTGTGAGTCGATATAACTGTTTTACTACTTGCTTCAACCATGCTTGTGTTATATCTTGTGACTGAGTGGATGCCCAGTTAATGTATGACTTGAAAAGACCGCCAATCAGAGAGCAGCGAATTATCGATTGGAACAGTGACACACGAAAACCGTACGAGCAGTCTAGAGTACTAATCGGTCCTGCTTTCTGCCTAGCCCAGCCAGTTAAGTCCAGAACACCAATAACAGCTTCTGTGGCATAAATCCTTGTATTTCAAACATACTGAGTTTATATACCACATCGCACCAATAAAATAGAAAATAACATCTGTACAATAGTTAGTCGAATGTGGCTGTGAATAGGGGTAGCAGTAATTAATAGACTGGGTATAGCTCAGGAATGGTAAATCGTACAATAATAGTCTAAGGGTCAAAATAAAGCTCACAATGAAAGGAACATGAATATGCGTAGTATAATTATTTAGCAAATATACGATAGAATTATATGCATAATATTGGTCCATAAATAGATCACAAAGTTGCCATTCACTATTGTTGTCGGGATATAACAGCTTGAAAGGGTTTTTTTGCGATCCATAGAATCCTCAGATATTGATTCTAGTATTAGAGTTTAAAGCATTTAATGAATTAATAGAATTCTTTGCTTTTGATCATTGTACATAACTAAGTTTGATATCCATCATTGTTCGTCTATTATTGAAATGAAAAATAGTTTTCTACCTATACTTTTATTGCCTTCACCACCTCAGTCTGCATAAGGGCTCCAAGCAGTTGAGTCATAAGGAAATCTATGATCACAAAATTCGCACTTTTTCTATCACCTAAAAGTATATTCTTCAGCCGTTAATTCAAAAAAGATTATTGATATCTTATTTCGCTTTATACAGTTAAACAAAAAATCTAGACGTCCATTTCTCGATGAAATATGCGTACAGTAGCAAGTTAAACCCTAGAGATAACAGTATATAGCGTTTGGTTTGGATTTCATTCTGATATGAGATTGTTTGTAACAAAACTTCCAATTCAGCTAAGGTAATCGATGTACTTGATATGCTTACTTACTTAATTACGCCTGTTCATCCTTTTGATGTCTGCTCCCACTTCTCGACGCAGCGTGTTCCTTGGTCTTCCTCTTCCCTTCAGGATTCCACGTTAGAGATTGTCTCGCGATCCAGTCTGATGATTTCCGCAATGTATTTCTTACCCACCTCCAGTGTTTTTCCTAATTTCCTCTTCAGCTAGAAGCTAGTCTGTTCTCTTTCACAGTAGGCTATTTGATATGTATGTATATCTAATTAGACTATTATATGACAATTTTTTCAGAAAATTCAGGAGAGTATTCACCAAGTAGCGATTATTCCACAATTTTTCAAATCAAATTCATGTCAAACTTCTACTTCATTTTTAGGCGTAAACAAAGAAATATCACTGCATAATTTACTACAAATTATTCGACAACGGTCATTTCCTGATAATTTACAATTAACACGCATAACCTTAAATGCACTAAAACATTTATTGAATCAATTGGAATCTGAAAGTCGTATATATCAAAGTAATTTCGGTTGTTATAGTGTAGCTTAAATGTATAAAAAAATTGTTTGAACTTTAATTATGCGCACAGTACTTTTTTTCCACAATATTCTACTACCATTGTTTGATAAAGCATTCACATTCTTATATTAATTTTATTCATGATTGTATATTAGCATGCTTTAAATTCATTGTGTACATATCACAAATAAAATTATTTGCTGTTCAAACGTTTTCTCTCACTTATATTTGTCGTTTCGAGCTTTAGACTAGAAACATCATACCTCTCCATGTACTAGCTGGTATATTCATGATTCATATAAGGTTCACATGGTAGATATGAAGGCTTTTGTAGTGTAAAGAAACGAAGAAATGATCATACGTATTAGCCGAAATAGTAAACATGTAAAACATCCATGTCAAAATGTTATATATTTCATTTATTGTGTCAATGTAAGCAATATTATAACAGTATGAAAAGGACTAGTCGTGAGTTTTATCGAGTTCAGTGGGAAAGCTGAACCAATGACTTTTAAACAGTGGGCCAATCATTCATTTCCAAACGCCTGATATACAAGTTCTAGCAATTACACGCAATTTCGCTATTTTTTCGGCTTAGGTACTTATTACCAATTTTTAAAATGCTGAACGTGCTATAAGAAGTAGCCTTAAAGACAATGAAGTAAAAAAATCGATTTCTCGTCATTTGTGTTTAGAAAAGATTAGAGAATTTCGAGCTACTGATATTTCAAGTGTCCTCAACAGGACAGTTATCAAGCTTACAACTTTATCTTTCCAAATAAACGAATAAATCGTCAATGGTCCAAAACCGGTTGCAGATATGTATATGCATTCATTTTTCGTACACATGCAGATAATTGACTTTTCATTGCGTATTCTAATGCTACGGTCTTTTATGTTTGCTGTCGTGAAAGCTAATTTAATTTATTTGTAAGAATTATAATTAAAATAATCTCATGCACTTAGTTCCCTTTATGAATTTAAATAAAGATAGAACAAATATTGATGCAGAATAATATGAATTCATTATATTTCGTGGTTTCTCATCAGCTGCTTACAACCAAATATGCATTAGTTTTATCATTGGAGTAATAAATAATGTGGAACAATTGACATAATTGAATGTAAAGGATTGGAATAACGAAAGTCATCGATGATAACTATATATATGGGCAACTATTACGCCTCCCTTTATTTCAATACCTAATAACCTCTGACCTTTCCTTGCCCATATATATAGTTATCATCGATGACTTCCGTTATTCCAATCCTTTACATTCAATTATGTCAATTGTTCCACATTATTTATTACTCCAATGATAAAACTCTAATGCATATTTGGTTGTAAGCAGCTGATGAGAAACCACGAAATATAATGAATTCATATTATTCTGCATCAATATTTGTTCTATCTTTATTTAAAATAACCTCATCGATTGAATTCAAATAATTCCAACGTTTCTTCCAGCAGGATTGTCTAGACTTCTTCAGGGTAATAGTCAAAATCACCAAAGGCTATATGACGTTTAGCAATCAAATCTACACTAAATGCATATTTAATCATATTCACGTGATGACTTAATTTGAGTCAGTAAGGTGTGAATGATATATGAATGAGGCTGGATATGATAGAACATAGGGTGGATAGCGATAGGGTTCAATAACTTGTTAATGACCATTTGCCAAGAGGTGACTAGTTGTACACCACCTTTTCTATTTAAACTGTTTTATTAGTCAAATATATGGCGCTTCTGCTGTCAACCCTTTCTAAAGTGTTTCGGTCCCTTCGAAATTGATCTTGTTTCTAACGTATGTTACGCTATCACCGACCTATTCTCAAGTTTCTTTAGATCGACCGAGGATTTGGAGACATGTTTCAGATAGCGTTTGCGTTCCTTCAACCTTACATTCAACTGTCTAAATGTTTCTCCCACGCGAAATGCATTACAATCATGACAAATGATCTTATGGTATTATTGACCCGAAAATAAACTCTTATATATTGTTTGTTTAGAATCCTTTTAATTTCTTCTGGTGTTTCTTTGCTGTATAGGATGATCATGGTGTTCTTCCATTCTTTTGGTATACACTCTAACTTGGTTTTTCTTCCATTTCTTAAAAATCTTCAAAAACTAGGGTATTTGTTCGCCCTAAGTGTAGACAATATTACATTCAATTCAGTCTGTTGGTTTTCTTTCTCTGTGATGAAATTAAGACTCCTGGTAATTAAATTTCTCACCATTGTAATCTCCGCTTACCCTAGTTTGCTATCCTGGCTAGAATAAGTTCGCTAAAGCTTCAGAATGGTTAGCAAAATACTAGTTTTTTTGAACATTAATTAACGTAACAAATAGACTAGTGAACAGATTTTTAATGAGTTTCGCTGTAAAATCATTAAGTTTTATTTTTAAGGGATTACATATAAACTGACTATGTTACATTAGTCATACAGTTACATCATTAGTATTGTTTATGTTCTAGAATTTCGGTAGATGAGGTGTTGAGAGGGGAGAGCTTGGCCTGTTATAGGTTATATTGAAATAACTAAATTATTCACGGAAGTAGGTAATGTTTTACTTTCTTGAACGCAGAAACCTAATGTAATCTAAGTAGAAAATAATAACCCATTTTTGTATTGGTTGTCTGGTAATATAAAATAATAATTATCAAATATCAATCCATAACAATTGAAATTAACAAGAAAATCATGTAAACACAAGACAGTAAAAGTGTACATATCCTTTTAAAATCACAAAATAAAATGGACTAGAAGATCAGAATAAAAGTGATAAATCAAATAAATAAGAAAACAACAAATCTATATCGATTATATGACTAGTATGGCAACAAAAAGAAATATGACTAAATGACTTCAGAAAAGTTATCTAATTCATGTCCCATGAATCAATGCTAAAGTAAATGAATAGTATATAATCAAGAGAAATAAACTACCAAATATCCTTTATTTGTATTTTTCGCTCGTATAATCAATGAAAGTCATGGTTATAACAGTTTTAATTACCCGGATGTATCATTTTTAGTATTAATTGATCTCATTCTGGCTGTTGTGTAATAACTGATTGGTAGTTTACTGCCTCCTTATTCACTATTGCTTCATGATTATTGCCTTCAATTATCAAGGCATCACCTCTAATGTTAGTAACAGTACTTGTTGTTGTAGTTGTAGTGGTATTAATATTAGTATCGTTGGATAGACAACATGTTGAAGGTGTTGTTAAAGCTTGTCGATAATGTGCTCCGACTAGTATACAGATCATTGGTTTACAAGCTGCAAACATTGTATCCAATAACTGATTGACCATTCTAAATACTTCTGGGTCATAAGTGATGTAATTTTCAGTTGAAATTACGTGTAGTAGAAATTTCGGGATTTTACAAATTAGTAAAATTAGTCCAATACAAACTGCTGTTATAACATTAGCATTTTCACGTGTTTCGTCTAACTGAGGCAACTGAAAGAAAAGATAGGCTAATTCCTGTTCAATTGGATCCAAGTTTGTGAAATTGCCGTTATTACGATTGATACCGGTAAATGGTTTTTGAAAAGTATCATTCTTGTCAGGAGTAGACTGTTTTGTACTTTTTACTTGTCCAGATTTTTCTTGATTATTAAAATCAGATGACCAGGATTTAGATAGATCGTCCGATTTTACACCTTCACGACATTCTTTACCACAGACACCTGTTCGACAGACACACGCACAAGCAGTTTCATTGCACAAGCTAGCTACAGCTTTCCACTTTGATGTATGTAAATTTACCATTTTTAAAACGATAGTTGTTATTAACAATCCACAAGCCAAATACGGTAAAAACATTTCAAGCGGTACTTTTAACCAATTATCCATTATATCCCTTTTTTAGAACAGTAAAAAAGATAAATAGTAAACAAAATTTTAATTGTTTATACAATTTGCGTGTGGCTTGTTAATTATGGGCTTATTTAACTAGTATCCGTCATAGGTTGGGATACAAATCCAGTTTTACAAGCAACCGTTGGACACTTAAACCCGTTCCACTATAAAGAGACTGACGATATGAATTTGGAGATATAATTAGCGCGATTTTCTTTGAGAATATACTTATTAAAATTGAGTATTAGGAAATATTCAGCCTATAAAAGCTAAACAACAAACCTACTGAACATCAGCGAGGTATCATTTTGTTTAACGGCTAAACTGAAGTACTCAGCTAGCGAAATCCAATGATCAATCATTTTCACTAACCACTTAATGACGCGTATGTAAAACTTCGGATGGATGGAAAAGTCAGTCAGTCAGTCACAACGTAGAACTTCGTACGTACGTACATCAGTTCG
The DNA here is from genome assembly GCA_944470415.2 of Schistosoma rodhaini. NCBI lineage: Eukaryota > Metazoa > Platyhelminthes > Trematoda > Strigeidida > Schistosomatidae > Schistosoma > Schistosoma rodhaini. Next base: position 35,674,088 of record OX104037.1, read on the forward strand.
AGTTGCCATACCACATTAGCACACAGATGCAGTTGTCGATTCAAATCCCATAGTGGAAGAAGTAGTAAGAGTATAATCAGAAATCCAAAAGATTAGGGTTTGAAGAAATTATTGAAGGAGTATAGTACAGTGAAATATATTTGGAAAGAGAAAAACATAAAGACATGGGAAATTCAGAAGATTAGAATTTGGTAGAACACAAAGAGTGGATGCATCTTCGCCATTGCAAACGATTTTGAGCCATGTCATTCAAGGTCTCTAACCATCGGTTGCTATCATCTCGCGAATCCCAACCAGGTAGTCTACACTTACCAACATGGCCCAGTCCACTTGTCAGTGACTTCATTGATTTGTGCCACGTTTTGGTCTGGCCACCCCTAGCTTTCTTCCAACCTACTCCTACACCATGAAACATTGCACGTCGGTGGTCGGGCATACGTAACACATGTCCCAGCCATCTCAACTGATGAAGTTTCACTACTTCATCAATCGATTTGCCATCCCTACCTAGTAGTCGTTTCCTAACAACTGCATTACTTACTCGGTGGTCCCAGGATATACGAGCAATGCTTCGAAGACACCTATGATCGAACACTAGTAGCCTACGAATATCCTCTACTCTTACCGGCCATGTTTCACTTCCATAAAGTAGGACGGAACGAACTGCTGCACAGTAAACCCGTCCTTTGGTTGCTAGACGGATATCTCGCCTACGCCACAAATGATGCAAGTTGGCGAAAGCTAGACGAGCCTTCTGTATCCGTGCTGAGATTTCGTCAAACACCAGACCACAAGGGCTGATGAGACTCCCAAGATAAGTGAAGTGGTCTACACGCTCAACTACTTCACTCCCTATCATTAGTTCAGGTGTCGCTGCAACCCAATCCTGAAGTAACATTTTGCACTTCGAGGGAGAGAATCGCATCCCGAACATGCCTGCATAGTTGCTTATGGAGGTCAGAAGACTCTGCATGTTGTCAGCGTCTTCACCGAGTAAAACTATGTCGTCGGCGTATTCTAAGTCAACAAGTGAGCCTCCCGGTAAGAGTTCAACTCCTGGAGGCTTAGCTGATGAAAGTGCTGTCTCTAAAAGTATGTCAATGACAAAGTTAAACAAGAATGGGGAGAGTGGACAGCCCTGACGAACGCCACTTGTGGTAATCAGCTCTGATGACAGTTCGCCATAGGCTCTAACTCGACCAGTTGTGTTCGAGTAGAGAGCCTTTATGAGGTTAATGTACTTCTTTGGTACTCCTTTCAGTGACAAACATTGCCATAGAACCTCACGATCAACAGAGTCAAATGCCGCCTTAATGTCAAGAAATACTACTATTGTGGGACGTCTGAATTTGTGTCTATGTTCTAGAACCTGACGTAGGGTGAATATCTGGTCTATGCAACCACGTCCAGGTCGAAAACCAGCCTGGTTTTCTCTAGTCTGCTCTTCACGAGCTTTGGTTAGGCGACCTAGTATTATTGAAGCTAATATTTTAGACACTATATTAGTCAAACTGATCCCTCTGTGATTGTCACAGGAGGACTTTTGTCCTTTCTTATAGACTGGCACAATCAGTGATTGGGACCAGTCAGATGGAATTACGTCCAGTTCCCAGATTCTACCTAAGACCTCAGTCAATCTCACTGCTAGTACTGGACCACCATCCTTAAAAATCTCAGGGGTCAACCTGTCAGGGCCTGCTGCTCTCCCTCGCTTCAGATTTCCTATAGCTTTTTCAACCTCACAGAGGGTTGGAGGACTTACGTCAATTTGCCATTCAGGACGACTGGGGATCGTGGGTAAATGAAGCGTGGCTGAAGGCCAGTTGAACTGATCCCTAAAGTGTTCTGCCCATCGATCCAATCTCCTGGATTGAGAATGAATAATATGCCCATCTCTATCTGAGATGGTTTCACTGATATTCGGGTTCCTAATGCCGGTTTCTTTAACGAGTCTGAATAGCTGCCTACTGTTACCTATTGCCGCTGCCTTTTCCATCTCTCTTGCTTTCCCTACCCACCACTGTTCACGATCATTACGTAGGCTTCTTATAAGCCTGCGCTTAAGTTGACTCCGCTCTTCGTTATGCTCAGAGCCAGGTGGGATGAGTTTACGAGCATCTATCAGTGCGGTAGATGCTGCCGAGATCCATTGTTTCTCCCTAACGTTATGGTTTACCTTACTAGCGGACATCACTGCTGTTTCCACAGCTTTTCGGATGTCATTCCACGCTGCCTCGGGGTGGACACAACTTACATGGCTGCCTAACTGTTTTTCTAGTTGTTCCTGATATATATTCTTAGCTTGCCTATCATTAAGTAGAACCCTTAGAGGCTTCCCTGCAGTGTCTTTCCTACGACCAGTTAGACGCAGACAGATACGTGCTCGCACTAGAGCATGATCTGAATCTAAACATGTGCCCCATAATGAGCGACAGTCTTCAATCGAGCCCCTCCATCGGTGGCTGATAGCGATGTGATCTAATTGGGTCCAACGTTGGGACGAATTCGGGGGTCGCCATGTCAAAAGATGTTTTTCCTTATGCTTAAAGTTAGTATTTGCAAGAAATAGGCGGTTATCTGAGCATAGCTGCAACAGACGGTCGCCATTATCTGTTCTTTTCGCCATGACACCATAAGATCCACCCAGGTGTCTTTCCCTTTCACTTAGTTTACCTACTTGAGCATTAAAGTCACCTGCTACTACTACTACATCAGAACGCCTAGCTTCTCGGAGAAGGTCAGAAAGTTTTCTGTAAAACTCATCTTTTATATCGTCTGAGCTGCAGTCAGTGGGAGAGTAGGCAGAGACGACGAAGAGGCAACGACGAGTTTTCCTATCTTTCCGGGTCCTTACTGATCCGTTTAGTCGGACAGCGCATAGACGACTGTCTACTGGGATCCAGTCTAAAAGAGCTAGTTCTGCCCTAGGACTTAATGCTATACCTACTCCAGCGAGGCCACGGGAAGCAGCGTCAGGGCTTCCAGATACACGAAGCGTGTATCGAGATGAAACTTTATTTTGATTAGGTGAGGTCAAATGAATGACACTACTCGGATCTTGTATGCGCGTTTCGGAGACGCAGCACACATCGATGGTGTAAGATTCTAGAGTCCTAGCTAAGGAAGCCTGTTGTCCTATTTGGCACAATGTTCGGACATTAAAAGTTCCTATATGTAGTTTAGAGCGTGGTTTCAGGAGACCAGAAATAACGTTCTGTGTACTCGAATCGTTTGCCCTAGCGGTGCGAGGTGATAAAAGGACGTGGGAAGGGTTAGTCGTGGAGATAACAGAGTTATTAGGAGGTGTAGGAAGGATTTGAAAGCGACCAACTTGGTCTTGTGTGCAGTTAAGGGTATGAGGGCTAGTATCACTTCCCGGCTGCCCACACCGTGGAAGGGTATTTCTTGAGGGACCTGAAAAAGAAGTTGGATTAGTGTTGGTCTTAACGACCTGGGTGCGTGACCGCAGTGCCCAAGGGACATCTGCTTGAGGCCGGTCACGCACGGCCTTTTTGTGGGGGATTTTTGACGTGTTAGCTCCGTTCTTCAAAAGTCCTTACCGCCGGAGACGGAAATCCGTGGGATAAGGCGAGGTGTGCATTTTTAGGGTCGACCTTTTCTAACCCCACCCCTCCTTGTGGGAAGGCAGCATCGCTGTCATGCTGGTTGTCTGAAGGAAACACCTTACTGCTTTCACACCTCTGTACAGTCAGCAGTACGACTTCGCCTTCGGACCTTGGGATTGCTGCTTTTAGTCTCACCGCTCTTCAATCGACCTGTCTGGCATGGTAGGACCTTGAGGAACGATTGTTCCAGCCAGCATAGCTCGATTGGATCATCACGATAGGCAAGCCCGACCACCACGTCAAGGTAGCAGCAACGGTCGGATGGAAAAGGCAGAAAGCTAATTTATAACAAGACACTAAAATAAGGAACCGTTCTGTTTGGTTTGCATTTGCTAGCAAATCACGGCTTTCCAAATAATTTCACAAAAATCATGCAACCAGTTGACTTCAGAAGTTATGATATGCCTCAGAACAGAAACTAATGTTAACCCCACCATTGGTTTCTGTTGTGCTGTTTATAAACAGTGGAGTGGCGTTTCTTGACCAAAAAAATCTATTTTAATTACATTTTTACAAACCGTTTAATTCCACATTTATTAAAATTACTATTTATATCTTCTAATTCCCTAAAATATTGTCGTCTCACTTTGTTTCGCGTATTTCTTGATGTACTATTGTGGTACCGTGTAATAATAATACGGGTATCTTCTTTGATACATTGTTTTATTTTGATCAGTCTACATGTCTTTTCTACCTTTTTCTACTCTGTTCGTCATTAACTGGATGTCACAATAACAATAGAGCAACCTTTAACTAACTAAGAGATCAAGTTTTATGCATGTACTGCTCGTCGACAATAACAGATCTGAATGTCTGTTACACAGTTTTTCTTGAGGTCAGCACCCCAGGTCTTTGTAAAAGAAATCATTTTATGAAAGTCAAAATCGAAATACAACATATATTGACTTGTTTTAAATACATCTAGTCTTACTCTTGCTATGAATTTTCAATTAGTTATCCTTTAAACACATTTTTTTTGAAGTCGTAGTAATCCTACTTAGTGTGATAGACTACTCAATTCATTCTCAGTTTGTGTGAAAAACAAAATTTTCTTGAAATGCATCATTTCCTCAGTTATAATTACTAAATTTTTGATAGTACACAAAAAGTTTAAAAGCATTCTGAAGACATACGTCACTCATTTATTATAAAAGGCTGTTAAAACGCCCACTTTGAAAACTTGATGTTCTCAGGCTCCTCATGATAATCAACTTGATGTAATACAAGGTATTAGTATTAACTACCTTAATGAATTCCCTTATTAATGGTCCGAAATACATTTTAGCCATGTATACACACTTCAATTTGCGTAAATCATTCGTTGTGCAAACTGACAAAGCAAAGATTATAAGCGACTACCAGTAATGAGGCGTCAATCCTGTGTACTGCCTACTGAATATTTTTACAAACAATTATGAAATATATTCATTTGGAGGATGCAACGCATCACAATATGACAACAGACTTATAATATTAAAAATGTAATCCAATTAGCAAATCAAAAATTTACGCTACGTAAGATGCTCTGCAAACTTGAGTTTGGAAAAAAGAATCTTTAGAGCTATCAAATTAAAGAAACATTCAATTTAATTTACCGAAACATCTCAGTTTTGCCAAGTTGAGTGAGTAAAACACGTACAACCCTTTTATCTGGATATTCCACATAAGTATATTCAAAAAATTTGCATCCCATATAAGCAATACATAGGAAAATCACTGCTGTTACGATTTTCACAGATTCAAGTTGTGAACACAATGATTTGGAATGTGGGCCCAAATTCAAATAAAGTAGACGATTGGTTAGTAATGCTACGGTTAACCAAACCTAAAACGAGAATTTTAAAAGTGGGAAGAATCACTGAGAATTCCATTCAATTTGTACTACAAAAACTTCATTAAACTAAACATAGTTCTTGGAGGATGACTAAAATGATCAGATGTCTCGTCTAAATTGAGAACTCCTTAACAATCCATGCTCTAGAGTAAGGCTTTGTAGTGGACATCTCGAAATATGTCCAAGATAACTAGTTTGTATCCTATGACAGTAGTTGGAACTGAACTTAATTAGGTGTCTATTACAATTTATATTTTACAGAAGTGACGTTGTTCGAGACATAATTTTCGAATAAGTACAAATCCAAATACATGTTTAAGAGAAATCCATTACAATAATGCACAACTAATGCTGAGAACTCCTTACTGTAGTAACATTTCTCGTAATGAATACATCTATCCTTATTTATTTACTTATTGGTTATTATTATTTATATTTCATAGTTCAACTAGAAGGAAGCAAAAATTAATTGATGTACAGTTTGGGGTTACTTTGCTTCAATTATTGGTGTAAACTATTTTCAAATCAATAGCCATTATTAGTTTTAATAATAAAAGAAGCTACTACAAAGAATTAAACAAGAGAATCTTGAAATGAATTTATTGTTTGAAAAGTACATTAAATTTTCTTAGTGTTATATCTGTGGCCGAGTGGATTATTAGTTGATGGGTGAGGTGATGAGACCGTCAATTAGAGAGCAGCGAATTATCGACTGGAGCAGTGACTCGAAACCCGAACGAGCAGGCTAGAGTGCTAACCGATCCTGCGATCTGCCTAACCCAGCCAGTTGAGTCCAGAACACAAATAACAGCCTCGGTAATATGAATCATTATTCACGAGCATACTGGGTTTATATACTAACCAAACAGACCAAATTATACCAAAAAATAGAAAAATAATATTTGTACAATAATTGGCCAATGTGGCTGTGGATAGGGGGAAAGTAATCAATAATAATAGTTCAAAGGTCAAAATAAGGGTAATGATAAGAGGAACACGAATACGATTAGGTCAGTTATTTAACAACTATACAATAGGGAATAGGCATATTACATTTGTCCATAAATATACCTCAGATTTACCATTCATAATTCGCCAGGGGATATAACACTTAGCTAAGTGAATCTTCGGATAAAGGGTTAAGCTCTAAAAATTCAGATGAATAAAGTGTTATCTTCAAGAGTATTCTTATGACAAGACTAACAAAATGGGTAGCTTTGATGAACACCAGTTGACGTTGCTAATTAGCTCACCACAACCCCAAATTTTTTAGGTAATGTTTAACTAAAGAGCCCTCAGTAGCTTCACTTAAATTTTTGAGACACTTTACAATGACAGATACTGCCATAAAACCTGTTAATCAACGGAGTCAAATACAACTTGCAAGTCAAGAAATATAACCAAAGTTCGAAGTCAATAAACATCCATTCCGAAAATTGTCCCGAAGCGAACGTTTAACCTACACATCTATCTAGCCCGTTTTTTTCAGGCTTGTTATTACCGAGCTTTCCGAAAGCATAAGATGATTATTAAAGCTATTATTTCAGAAATTCAACTGTATGTAATTACAACCTACATTTGACGCTACACTGAAATTAATCCTTTTTAGTTCTTTATCGTGTTCAAAGATCAAAAGGACGAACTGTCGAGCATTTACCAATGCAGAAGCTACCGTTATCTGTATTTTTTTTAGCTATCAGCTCTCACACACTTGGTTATTTTCGTATTCTCACTTTCATATAATCCTTGTTACTCTTACCTATTTTAGTTACACGAAACATCTATTTATAGCATCTGATCACACCATAAATGGTTACTGTATGGCATTACTCGAGTTTCCTTTATTCAGCGACTATTTTATCAGTGAAGTGGAAAAAGAATGGAGTTTATTGTGATGTGATATTTGAATGCTATGGGTTATAAGCAGATGTTGAATGGACCTATTTTAATTAGTTGGTTTTCCATTAACCACCAAGCACTAGATGTTTAAAGATATAATTTGATACTTAAAATACTAGGTATTTAAGATGAGCAGCCGAATAGTTTCTTTGGAATGTCATTTAACGGGAGTAGTCCAAATCCTGACACACGTGCCACTACTTAGCTAATGAGCTATATTTCCAATAAAAATCAGTTTAACAAGTTAATTATAACTTACAACTAAAAGTTCACATATCTGTATGACAGGCAAGCCGTATGGAATCAGATAACCAGAAAATTGGCCATACATTTCCATTTGTTCAATAAATGATGGTGGTAGATAGTGAATAACATTAATTAATAATGATAATCCCATAAAAACACAATCAAATATTGCCATCGCACTCAAATAAACAGTAGCTCCAGAACGATTCAGCCCAAAATTATAAGCTGGGAAAAGAACTATATTGCTTATAATTCCACATAAGCATAAAGTAAGGCAAACGACACCCAAAATACAATGATTCGGATAACTATTATATTGTTTATCACATATATAGTCATCATAACATCCAGTTATATTATTTGCAATATGTTGCATGTAGTTAAAAACCGATAATGATGAAGAATTTGGCAAAGATTTCTCTACTGATGGAGTAACGTTATGGTATGATGAAGTGACTGGAATGATTAATCCCACATGTCTGTTCAGCAATAAAGTATAAACAAGAGGAAACAGGATAAAGGGACATTTTTTATTGGGAACATGATGATCACTTCACCAGTCAAGATATGTAAAAAACACATTAATTATTGGAACAGAAACAAATGCTGAGTGACTAGGATTGATAATGGAAAATGACTGTTTACAATCTCATACTAACATAGACCTTTGAACTGTTCTTACAATCAATGTTGTAGAATGCTCTTTTACATAAAGTATATATTTACAATATTTTACTTAGTCTGTCACACTTATTTACACCTATGCTATACTATACTGATGCGTCTTTGAAATAACTTCCAACTAAACTTTCATGTATTTTAAACCCATTTTGCAATTATGATTTGTAAGTCAGTCAGCTACAACGTAGGACCAGGCACATTTATGCATCGGTCCAAGTTGCCATACCTCGTTAGCACAACAAGATGAACACCGGATTCATAGAAGTAATTAATTTAGTGGTGGTAGTATATAAAGAAAGGTTGTATATAAGGATATATTATAGGAAGGAAAAAAGTTATGAAGCAATTTTAAAATCAAGGTTTAAGGGATGATAAAGAGTGTATACACCTACGCCATTGTGATCGATTCTGAGCCATGTCACACAGAGTCTCCAACCATTGGTTACGATAGTCACGCGGACCCCAACCAGGTAGTCTGCATCTGTCAACATGGCTCAGACTAGAAGTTAGTGACTTCAAACACTGATGCCATGTTTTGGTTGGGCCGCCCCTAACTCTCTTCCAACAATCCCCTACACTAGTCATCATAGCGCGTCGTGGTAATCGGTGTTCAGGCATACGTAACACATGGCCCAACCATCTCAGTCGATGAAGATTCATCACCTCATCAACTGATTTACCATCGTTCCCTAATACCCTGCGTCTAACCTCACTATTACTTACCCGGTGATCCCAGCAGATGCGAGCAATATTTCTAAGGCATCTGTGGTCAAATACTAGTAACCTACAAGTATCTTCTACTCTTAATGGCCATGTTTCACAACCGTAAAGTAGAACAGAGCGAACTGATGCGCAGTATACTCGTCCTTTAATTGATAGACGGATATCTCGTCTTCGCCATAGGTGACGTAAGTTGGCATAAGCCAAACGAGCTTTTCGAATCCGCGCTGAGATTTCGTCAGACACCAACCCATTAGGGCTGATCAGACTTCCAAGATAAGTGAAGTTGTCAACGCGTTCGACTACTTCACTCCCTATCCTTAGTTCAGGTGTTGACGTAGGCCAGTCCTGGAGTAACAATTTACATTTGGATGGGGAGAAACGCATCCCAAACATCCTGGCATTATTACTGAGTTCCAACAGAAGACTCTGCATTTTGCCAGCGTCTTCACCAAACAGGACTATGTCATCTGCGTATTCTAAGTCGCTTAGTGGTCCACCTGGTAGGAGATCAATTCCTGAAAATTCAGTCGAAGAGAGTGTTATTTCCAGCAACAGGTCTATAATGAAGTTAAACAAAAATGGGGATAGTGGACAGCCTTGTCGAACACCACTTGAGGTTGTAAAATCATATGACAGTTCGCCATAAGCTCTCACTCGACTGGTAGTGTTCGAGTAAAGAGCCTTCACAAGGTTTATGTACTTCTCAGGTACACCTTTCAATGACAGACATTGCCACAGAACCTCTCGGTCTACAGAGTCAAATGCTGCTTTCAAGTCAAGAAAAACTATCATTGTCGGACGCCGATAAGCGTGTCTGTGCTCTAAGACTTGACGAATGGTGAATATGTGGTCGATACAGCCACGACCAGGTCTGAAGCCAGCCTGATTTTCTCGTGTTTGCAGTTCACGAGTCTTAGTTAGGCGCCCGATAATTATTGAGGCTAGTATTTTAGATGCTATGTTGGTCAGACTAATCCCTCTATGGTTATCGCAGGATGATTTTGACCCCTTTTTATATATTGGGACAATCAGTGATTGTGACCAGTCGGATGGGATTACATCCGTCTCCCAGATTTTAGCCAGAATATTAGTCAACCTAATCGCTAAAATTGGACCACCGTATTTAAAAACCTCTGGAACCAATCCATCATGAACAGCTGCTCTTCCCCGTTTCAGATTACCTATAGCCTTTTGAACTTCAAGTAGGGTCGGGGGGCCTACTTCAATGTTCCATTCAGGTTTTCTGGGAATAGTGGGTAGTTGTGCAGTAGCTGAAGGCCAGCTAAACTGCTCCTTAAAGTGTTCCGCCCATCGTTCTAAACGTTTGGGTTGAGAGCAGATAAGGGTTCCGTCTTTTTCCGAGATTGTCTCACTTACACTTGACTTCTTAATTCCGGTTTCTTTTATTAGTCTGAATAGTTGCCTGGTGTTCCCTACAGCCGCTGCCTTTTCCATCTCTTTTGCTTTCGTTGCCCACCACTGCTCACGATCATTCTTTAGACTTTTAGTTAACCTATATCTAATTTCTTTACGCTCTTCGTCATGTTCAGAGCCTGATGGGATGAGTTTACGCGAATCCATCAGTGAAATAGACTTAGAAGAAATCCACTGGTTTTTTGGAGCCCTATGGTTTAAATGACTAATAGATGTTACTGCTGTTTCCACAGCTGTTCGTATGTCTTTCCAAGCAGCATCTGTGTCAGTCTTGTTTACACAACTGCCTAGATGTGAACTCAGTTGTTTCTGGAATTCGCATTTGTCTTTCTCATCCTCCAGTTCAATCCTAATGGGTCTTCTTAGTGTACTTTTCCTGCGTCCATTGAGGCGCAGACAAATGCGCGCTCGTATTAAAGCGTGATCAGAGTCTAAACAAGTATTCCAATACGAGCGACAACGTTCTATTGAGCCTCTCCAACGATGACTGATGACAATATGGTCTATTTGAGTCCATCGTTGGTTTGGTGCAGGTGGTCGCCATGTTAGACGATGTCTCTCCTTATGTTTAAAATTAGTGCTTGCTAGAAATAAACGATTGTCTGAGCATAGTTGCAACAGACGATCACCATTATCGGTTCGTTGAGCCGGAATACTAAAACACCCACCTAAATGTCTTTCTGTTTGATTCAAGCTGCCTACCTGGGCATTAAAGTCACCCGCTACGACTACTATGTCTGGGCGCTTAGCTTTCTGAAGAAGCTCAGAGAGCTTTCTGTAAAAGTCATCTTTCACTTCATCATGGTTGCAGTCAGTGGGAGCGTAGTCAGAAACGACGAAAAGGCAACGACGTGTGTCCCTATCCTTCCGAGTACTTACGGAGCCATTCAGCCGGACAGCACACAGACGACTGTTAACGGGGATCCATTCTAATAGTGCATGTTCTGCCCTTGTACTTAGTGCTATGCCTACACCTGCAAGTCCGCGAGAACTAGCCAACGGGTCGCCAGATACACGGAGGGTGTATTTCGTTAGCTGTCCATTTTGGCGAGGTGAGGTCAAGTGAATGACCACACTGGGATCCTGTATGCGTGTTTCGGAGACACAGCATACATCAATGGTACGAGATTCTAGGGTTTTAGCTAAGGAGGCCTGTTGACCGATTTGGCATAGGGTACGTACGTTGAAGGCTCCAATGTGTAGTTTGGAGCGAGGTTTAAGTAGACCTGGGACAGCGTTTCGCGCACTAGAATCGTTGGCCATGGTGACACTTGAGGAGGAAACCGGAACAGGAAGTTTAGTGTTGAAAGTCAAGGTAGAAGGAATTGTAGGAATTGAAGAAGATTGATTATGAAAAAGGTGGTCTTGAGTGCTGTTAGGGGTATGAGGGCAGTTATCACTTCCCGGTTGCCCACACCGTGGAAGGGTTCTCCTGGGGGTACCTGAAAAGGAAATTGGGTTAGAAGTGGTCTTAATGACCTGAGAGCGTGACCGCAGTGCCCAAGGGACAACTGCTTGAGGTCGGTCACACACGACCTTTTTGTGGGTAGTTTTTGTGTTAGCTCCGTTCTTCAAAAAAACGTTACCGCCGGAGACGGATATCCGTGGGATAAGGCGAGGTGTGCATTTTTAGGGCCGACCTTTTCTAACCCCACCCCTCCTTGTGGGAAGGCAGCATCGCTGTCATGCTGGTTGTCTGAAGGAAACACCTTACTGCTTTCACACCTCTGTACAGTCGACAGTACGACTTCGCCTTCGGACCTTGGGTTTGCTGCTTTTAGTCTCACCGCTCTTCAACCGACCTGTTAGGCATGGTAGGACCTCGAGGAACGATTGTTCCAGCCAGCATAGCTCGATTGCTTCATCACAATAGGCAAGCCCGACCACCACGTCAAGGTAGCAGCAACGGTCGGGAAGCAGATGACGAGAATCATATGAAATAAAATAAATTTATTTTATCCTGCAAGAATCTTTATTCTTTCTCTCTTTAAGATGATAAAGAGAAATATATGTATAAGATCAGAATGCGTACTTCACACCGTGTCCGTTATTTGGCTAATCCAAACTACAGCATTCATAGTGATGTACATCCGATGCTGACTTGGCACTTTGATAATCTAAGGTGTGATATTGACAATCATTCGGTGACTATACTTTGACCATACAATCATACTGAGGTGCCATTATTTGGATTATTGATTTTTTTTAGCTATATCGTAGTTCATTTGCTATTTTATGTTACTAGTGCAACAGCCACTGATGACTGCTGAGAAGTCAACTGGTAGAAGTTCGAGTTAATTTTTCCAAAATAACATAAAATTAGGGGAACCCTTCGCTGTAAATGGTGCAAGACCAGTAGCTACTATATATGCTGGGTCTCATTTATAAACTAATTGATCAGCTTTATAATGTTACGCATAAATTTATGTGCGCTTTATTGAGCTACTTTGAAAAAAACTGATGAACTCATTCTATATTCGTAGTATAAATTGGTACCTATGTGACAGGCAAACTGATTGTCACAACTACAGAAGTAGAAACAATGGATTGCATTGTAGGGAAACATTAGTGAAAGAATTCATCTAGACGGATTCAGTATTATTTTGTAAACTAGTGCACTTTATAATGTAATATGTGATTGAACTCACTAACCAAGCACATAATAAGCAGCACCGTTTATGAATTTCGCAACGTTTCGTAAAGTATCCCACAGTTCCCTTGGCTTCGCAATTTTTATAATGGTCATTACAAGCAACATGAGTATCGTATGATATAGCAATAAACAAAATCTTGGACTCTGGAATATGTCATCTAGTTGCAACTAATTAAGAAAAAGTACGAAAATCTGAATCAGACGTACTCTCTGAGTACGCTACCAACAAAACATTTAAATAAATTAAAATACTGTTAGCCTCCTGTATAGTTAAGAATTAAATTATAATTGCACAACAATGACCAGAGAACAAAACCGAGATGTATACGTACGAAACTAAAGTTATGTCAGTTCTGCTTAGGTAGGTTTGTACTCAGTTTGTAAAAACACAAATCGAGTGGCCAGTAGTGTTAGTAACAGTTCACAAAATGGTGAAATGGTTTTTAAAATACAGTTTATTAATTGATACGTGTGTTTCAGCCACCACTTCACGATGAGGCAGACTTACTGAGTGATTGAAACTTATTGTCATGTTTGAAAATGAATGACTATGGAAAAGATGAGCAACGTCTAAAGATAGTATTTCGCCTCACCTGTTACAGTAAGTACATTGACTTAATTCCCGTAACTAAACTCAGTTGGAAATGATTTAATATACTTAAATGGTGATTTACGAGGTCACTGGTTACGAGTCACGTGATCTCTTACTTATAATTCACCACCTTATGCCTTAATTTACGATAGATATCATAGAGGCAAACCATTATTTCAGATCAAGTCACTAAATGTCTTATATCCACAAGCATCCACCGTCTGATTATCTGAACAGCAATAACAATCAGTTAAAGTTCAAACCTCCGATATTGTTAACGAAATTTCGACGGAAAGTTCTGACACTTTTTATTTGTAGAAGGTACCAAAAGTTCGTTTTCAATATGGAAAAGAATTGTTAAGACAGGAACATGAATGCTTACGCTTGGGACGTTTAGGATGTCAAGACGCACCAGAATATAAAAAAATCTCGACTGATCAACACAAAAAAACATATACCTCTTTTGGTATTCCTCATTACTCATCGGGGAGCATGGATCAGAGGGACTCAAACATTGGAGATGAATACACCAATCATGAACTTTTTTAATGCTTTCTGCAAATCCATACTGGCAAAATTCTTTGTACTTTAAAACATCGAGCGAGTAGTTTCGGTAAACCTCATAACTATTCTTGAAAACATCATCTACACTGGGAAGTTCATCAATCCGACCCAGCTGATCCATCGGTTAGAATACCAAACGACCGTCAAGACATCACTTTCGGCCTTGATCATTAGTGTAACCAAACAAATGATGAGAAGAATCTGAGGATCTAATCAATAATGTGTTCATTGTCTGATCAGTAGGTGTACCTAATTGAAAACGCAACATTCTATGTCTTTGGGACGTTTAAAATATAATACTTCAGGCAGAAGTAAAGAATGTGGACAGATCAAACCCATTTCGGCCTGAAATCATTCATACATCATGGTTTATATCGTTCCACGAGAAAACCCTAATCATTCCTATAAAATCGTTGTTTGTTCATGCTAGGGATGTTGATCAATCACAACTGTATCACGCTCTCACCATACACGAATCGGTAACAAAACAATTTTCATATTGACATACAGATAATTGAAGACTACTCATATTCTTATCTTATCAAAGCATTTTCATTGTGGACTGCCAGCTACAAACTTCCCTTAATTGATCACTATATGATTGATAATGGATTGTTGATTACTATGATTTTGGAAAGTAAACATAAGCATACCATCCAGCATAGCATCCACTGCTAGCCACTATCCATCTCTGCTAACCATGCTTGTGAATTAAGGTATATCGAGGCAATACGCACAGTATGCACATATGCCAATTAGAGACTGACCAGTTGTAGTCCTAAACACATCGATGGGAAGATCCAAACAATCAATACTAAGTGAATAAGCATACCAGTTTATAGAAATAGGAATAATTGTTCCGTGGACCTGTGTTAATCCTACAGATTGTTTTCAAATAAACATCCAGCTTCTCCCTGAAAACGTTCAGTGATAAGGCCGATATCACTTGTTTTGGTAAGTTGTTCCAGTTATTGACCACTCGATGAAAAAAGCGGAACTCCACTCTGGATGTATTAGTTTACCGTTTTTTGAACAAAACTGTTTGACCTCGTAGATGGTCATTTCTAAAAGGAATTAAGGCATATGGCATCATCATTATTAGAGAAATGGAATGCCAAATATAAGATCATCTTGCATTCTATATTGCGATGAAAGCAAACTGCTCAGACATTTTTGGAGTTCATTGTTAAAGAGTTCGGAGAGATTCGTCACTACTTTTGTTCCCACAAGTTGAACACGCTCAAATGTGTCAGCATCCTTAGTAGTAAATGGACTAGCTGATTGGGCACAGTACTCTAGATGTAATCTAATGCAGGTGGTATACAGGATTTAAAACCACTCATCAGAGCATTTAATCTCCAGAGACTGATCATAACGCTCGAAAACATTAGGTGGTTACTGTGTTGCGATTCGCCGTTATTTTTAAGTCATGGCTTACTATTATAAATAAATCGGTGCCCCTGTCCACGTGGAAGCTATGCATAGTTGACAAAATCTTCATTTTAGGTTCCAGTAAGCCATTTGAATTATTTTTTCTGGTTAGCATTTTTTTAGCGAGTTAGCTTTCCTACTGGATGGGGTCGCCAACCCCACGCCCAACCCTCCTCCTTTACCCGGGCTTGAGACCGGTAGTAACTCTAGAAGAGCTACAGGCGGAGTTAGATGATTTGGACTTCGCAGATGACCTAGCCCTCCTCTCTCATACACACGAACAAATGCAGATGAAGACCGCAAATGTAGCAGCAGCCTCCGCATCGATAGGCCTCCACATTCACAAAGGAAAAAGCAAGATTCTCAAATGCAACACAGAGAACACCAACCCAATCACACTTGATGGCGAAACCCTGGAAGAGGTGGAAACATTCACGTACCTGGGGAGCATCGTTGATAAACAAGGAGGATCTGATGCAGATGTAAAGGCGATGATTGGCAAAGCAAGGGCAGCATTTCTACAGTTGAAGAATATATGGAACTCAAAACAACTCTCAACCAATTTCAAGGTCAGAATCTTTAATACGAACGTCAAGACAGTCCCACTGTATGGAGCTGAAACGTGGAGAACTAGTACGACCATCATCAGGAAGGTACAAGTATTTATAAACAGTTGTCTACGCAAAATACTCAACATCCATTGGCCGGATACTATCAGCAACAGCGTTTTATGGGAGAGGACAAACCAGCTTCCAGCTGAAGAGGAAATTAGGAAAAGACGTTGGAAGTGGATCGGACATACATTAAGGGAATCACAAATGTGCATCACGACTCAATCCCTAACTTGGAATGGTGAAGGGAAGCGGAAAAGAGGAAGGCCAAAGAACACACTACGCCGGGAAATAGAAGCCGATATGAAAAAGATGAATAGAAACTGGAAAGGGAGACTCAGGACAGAGTTGGATGGAGAATGCTGGTGAGCGGCCTACGCTCCTCGACGAGGGGTAACAGGCGTAAGTAAGTAAGTAAGTAAGCCATGTGGAATCTAGTCTCAATACTGCACTTCATTTTCATTGTTACAGATGATCTAATTCTAATCATTTTTGCGAACTTACTGAGACAATCTAACATACTTATCAACCTAAACTAATATATATATATATATATATATATATATATATTGTAGCTGTAAATAATTCCCCAAAATCAACAGCTTTCTATGTGTTCGACATTGGATGCTGACCACGTTGTTTAAGTGGACTTGTTTAACTGAAGGCTTTCGGTCATGCATCCGTACCAGATCACGTTGCAACACGGAGTGGGACACAGCTCCTACGTTATAACAGCCAGTTAAGAACAAAGTCTCTCGATATATTGGTAACGAAACAAATATATCTTTCCCGTTTCTCCTCGTCTGACTTCTGGTTTCTATCCGACTGGAAACGAACGATTATAGAAGATACTACTGGTTGCTGGTTGTAAAACTACAATATCCCTTGTATCATCAATATATATATGGATAAGAATAAAGGAACTACGAAAAAAATCAAGTATAAAGCTTTTTGGAATATGTGGATTTTGGCCTCTCTGCTATAAACAACACCTTCATAATCGAGGCCTCAAAGACTAGCTGTTGCAATAGTTGGCTAGCACGGTGTACTTAATCATGGTCTCATGCGGATGCTTGACTGAGAACGTTTCTGTCTGTTTTATGTCTAGTAAAACTAATGAAAGCTGATGAGACTATTTACTTTGGGGTTTTATTCAATTTCACTTGTTGCGGTAAATGTTTAGGACTAGATAAAATACATGCTGTAATGCAGGACATTTCGTCAGCTATTTCTGACTTGAGTGCAAACATTATGCAGCTAATGTCGAAGTTTGACAGTCGTGAACGTACATAGAAAATTGGTGTCGGACTATCAAGTGTGCGATTCCTTTTGCCATCTGAAGAGGGACTTATAACGTTGGATGGATGTTTTTAGCAAGACGATATAAAAGAAAAGTTTGCAAATCAACAAAATTAATTGGATTATTTGATTTTATTCCAAATGGTCATGATGATTTTGTTGATGGAAGCTATCTTTTGTCATACGTCGAGACAACTGAAGTTTCCAGTCGTTTCACACTAACTGGCATTTCACTGAAAACAGCATATCAGAAGTGTAGGTTTTATGACTGCATACGAAGTAGCATTTAGTCTCATTTACGCTTCGATTCATATCTTCATCCGTCAACGAAGAACGAATTGCTATGGTTCATAACATTGCAACCCAAGGGTATTTTCACGGCATGAAAAATAAAAAACAAAGGTATCATCGAAGAAAACCAGAACATGTATGCAAATTCATAGCTATCTACAGGTGTTCCATATATTCGTTGCTTAGTAACAACTAAGAAAACTGTAATTATTTCTTCATGTAAACGGTTATTCAACAGACTACAGCGGTTAAATATCGTTAAAACTTTCGTGTTTAACTGATTTCGGAATTCACAAGGAGATTACCTTGGTTGGGAATAGTAAAATTTCAGTTTAAGAAAGGCGTTACTATTGAGCTTTTCTTTATGTTCATCTTGGGTTACAAATACAGCTTTTTCTTATTATATACTGATTTTCTGCCTTGCATGTGAAACTCTTTAAGTGTATGCTGTGAAAGCCTGTCTAATTTATATGGACATATCATTTAGGACACATTCTTCTGCAGGCCTTCGCAAATTACATTGAGACTTGACACTTACAATGAAGATATATAACAATCATTGCTCAAGTGTCCGTGTAGTACAAATTAACTTCTACAACATGTTTTTTCAATAAATATTTTTAGGTGTGTACCATTTTTAACGTTGTTTATTGCAATCGTCGTGTGATTCGTTATTCAAATAAAGGCAAACATGAGGCACATTTAGAACTGAGCGAATAATGGGCCTGAAGTCGTGTATTGAAAAAATTAGACGAGTATTGAGGTGAAAAGTAGACTATTTATAGTGCATTTACAGGAAAAGTGGACAATTCAGTGACACGTAATACAGTGCAGAAAATTTCCCATCATGTTCCCATGAGAGGAGATAAAAAGAGCATTCTGGCGTGTTTTCCCATTGTTTCCTCTTCATTTTTCAACGGAATGTCCCTTTCGTTTCCCCCACGTTTTCCTTTATTTCCTCTTTGTTGATTGCTTGGGTTTTGTGGTGTATCTCAGCAAAAGAGACTACTCAAATTATGTCAATATGCAAAGATACCGATAACATAACAAAAGAATTAACACTTCAAACCTAAGCGTAGGTCTATGAGTTAGCAAAAGCTAACAAATTACAGTTGCAGTATAAAACATTATATTGAAGAACAAATGGTTGTAGCTGTAAATAGTTCCCCAAAATCAATAGCTCTGTAAGTGTTCCACATCGGATGCTGACCACATTGGTTTAAGTGTACTTGTTTAGCTGAAGGCGCACGGTCATGCATCCACACCAGATCACGTAACAGAACGGTGTGGGGAGCATCCCTTACGATCATTAACAATAATAATAATATATTTCTGCAATAGCAGGTACACGCCATTTTTACAGGCATGATCTACAATTTACAACATATACTGGTTCACGGTATGCATCCCAAGCAAGGTTGTTTAGTAATTATGATCTATGAAAGTTGATAGCAGTTCATTCGTTCAGATATAATGTGTTTTCATACGAAGAGTTTCCAAAGGGGCATGGCGTCCACGTTACATACCAGATTCAATCTCGACAAAAAGTGTATTAGGGTTTCGGTCGTGCTAAGTATTTATGTAATGTAGCTTTTTAAGTTTATAGTTGTTATAAAGTAGGCTTGTGGAGCGCCTGGTTCGAACTATGACCTTGGGAAAGCGCGTTCGTCGGGCTTGTTCCAGATGTTAGAAGTTACATAGCTTCACCATCAGAGCAAGATTCTGAAGAGAAAAAAAGAAACCGAGGAGCAGCAAGACATTTGGATATGAACGATAACCAGTGCTTAACTTTTAGTAGTGGAACAGATGGAGGTATGATAAATTATTAAATTAAATTGATACTAGCTCATGTTGCAAGAGTGAACTGTGATTAGGGGCTCCAGAGGAGAGAATGCAGTAATACAGAACAATGAGTTGTGATATTTATAGAAGTGGAGTAGGTTCCAATGAAGGTGGGAAGTCGAAATTGGAGTGAGGAAGAACAGAGAGTGCATATAGAGAGTAGAGTGTTAAGTAAATTAGCAACCATATCCTTTACAGTCTGTTTTTTTTCATCATCCGATGCCTGCCACACAGTTTTTATGTAAAAGTCCGAGTTGGCATGTTATTGGTTGTCTTAGTAGAATAGTTAATCCAGCACAAAAATAAGAAACATGAGTCTGAATGGTGAGTGTAGGAGAACAATCTCAATATCACAGATTGATTGACTTGTTCTCATCCATAAAGAGCCTGATACAAACAAAATGTTCTGCCCCACAAACACGGGTGGATTGAAATCATCGCCCTCACCATCAGTGCTTGCTGGTCAGTAACTCCACCCTCCCTCCTTTTGTGATGTTAGGCTCATTTACGCTTATTTTTTGGATACATATCATACCTCACACAATACTCTGTTTCACATCCTGTTGGAAAACACTATTTCTATAAGTACCATGTTACAAGCTTATCAGACAGTTACAAATTATGGACTGTGGGTAAGGCTTCGATGCAATGTTTTTATTGACTATATAGTAAATTGTAGGTTGCGAATCAGAGTATAGGCATTAAGAAGGGTATAGTGTAGGATATTTGTTAACCATAGTAGGCGGAAAAGTGGAGATTTATATTAGTTACAGATAAGGTAAGATGACGAGTGGTGAAATAATATTAATGGCAAGGCAACATAGTGTACAGATGAGTAAAAAGCTGATAAATAGACAAGAAGTAACTCACACTAAATTCGCGCTGAGGTTGTTTTGTTCTATGCTAACCGGTTGATGGGTGAAAGGTTCTGTGGTTGTACGACCACTGGCAGTAGCAGTCGATTCTGCGTTTTTTCTGATGTTTTAAGGTATTTATAAGTGTCGTTTAGCGACCGAGTATTGATAGGTCCAGTGAGTTGCCTGTCTACTTCAATTGAAAAGAATTAGTGAGGGGAAAGTATCTAATACAACTACAAGGTAGGGAAATAAGGCGATTCAGTCTATATATGTAGAGAGCCTATGATGTCTGTGTGGGACGTGGATGTGTTTGTTTGCACCAGATCTATGCAGGTGAGGGCTTGATCAATGAGTCTTGCAAATGTATGTAATTTGTCTGCCATGCGTATTTCAGAAGGAAGACTGTTCCATATCAATGCGTACTCGATAAGGAAGATGTTTTCACGTGTTTTTGATCTGTGTTTCTCAATTTTGACAGTGGTTACTCTGTCTCGAAGGTTGTATCCATGTGAGTCTTGGTAGAGAGTTATATTACATGCGGGATAAGTAATATTTTCAAGAGGTTTGAAATAAAGAATTAAGTTAGACTCAAGCCTTCTTTTCCAGAGGGGTTCTAGTCCTAAGATATGGCATCTGGATTTGTAGTTAGTGAGTTGGTCGTTCTTAAGCATTTTGCGAGTGAAGTCTCGCTGTATTCCTTCCACCTTAAGTATATCAGATAGGCGTAGTTTGGAAAATAAGAACGAGCAGTATTCGACGATGGGTCTTACGCAGGCTTTATACAGGATGATTTTAGTTTGGTTTTGAAAGAAATTACGAAGAATGAAGCCAAGCGATCTCCGCATTTGAGATGCTTTAGTTGAGATATGTTCAGAGAAGTTAAGACTGTCAGAGTAATGTACCCCAAGGTCAGTTACTGATGTCAGTCTGAGCAGTGGGTTTTTGTTAAGTGCTAGTTTAAGTTTAAGTGACGTGTTTCCGATACATAGCCAACCGCATTTCTCTGTGTTCAGCTCTAGCCCCCAGCGTTTGCACCGGTCGTCTACTTTGTTGAGTTCATGTTGGATAGTTTGCATAATACTTCGTACATCACCAATGTCAGTTATATAGATGACTTTTAAGTCATCAGCGTAGAGGTAGGTCTTACCTGTAGCAAAGCACTTGCATATATTGTTGATATAAATTATAAAGAGCAATGGACCCAAGACACTACCCTGCACAACACCACTGGTTATTTGTCGAGGTGTACATGTTGTAGAGTTAATCTTGGTTATTTGATATCTGTTTGTGAGGAAAGACTTAATCCATTGCAATAGAGGGTTTATAATTCCAACTGACTGGAGTCTGTTGATCAGAAGATTATGGGATACTTTATCAAAGGATTTCTTTATATCGAAATAAAGTATAATCACTAGCTTTTTCTGGTCACGTATGCGAGTAACCTCGTTAAAGAAATCTATCAGACATGTACTACATGATCTTGTTCTAATGAAACCATGTTGTGATTAGTCAGATTAGATCAGTTACTTTTCGATATATTGATAACCCATCAATTATATGTTCCAACCTCCTCTCTTCTGACTTCTGATTTTAACTGGGTGGGCGCGATTCGATTATACGTGCTACTGGTAAAAGTTATCAAACTACAATACTGGTGGTATCTTCAGGTAACAGTTGTTGTAAAATGAATGTTACTTGTAAACTGCTCCCTAAGATAACAACCACAAATGAGCTTAATTGATTAACAAATTTCCTCTGTCTGAGGAGGCACGAACAGCATATTGAGAAAGATTAAATCCGATAATATTGAGGATACGACTAGTATTCTAACTTTACAATTAGCTACCAGTAGCACCTTCTATAATCGAAACCCTTTTGGCCAAATAGAAACCAGAAGTCAGACGAGAAGAGGCAGGAAAGATATATTTGTTTCGTTACCAATATATCGAGAGGCGTTCGTTCTTGACTGACTATTGAAACGTAGGAGCTGTGTCCCACTCCGTGTTGCAACGTGATCTGGTACGGATGCATGACCGAAAGCCTTCAGTTAAACAAGTCCAATTAAACAACGTGGTCAGCATCCAATGTCGAACACATAGAAAGCTGTTGATTTTGGGGAATTATTTACAGCTATAATATTATTTAATAATGATTCTGGAAAAAACTCCAACGTAGTGTGGGAAGGCCTAAAAAGATATTCTAATACTATTATAATCTTCATTCGAAGTCCGTGGCTAATAAAGCAGAATAGTAGACGGAGAAGATAGCGTTTGTATTTCAAGAATCTCGGTAATGTATTTTATACTTAACCAAACAAATATATACGTTTCTCTACCACTGATACGGAAAAACAATAGATATACAATAGATAGACATAAGGCAGGCCCAAGTAAGTCCCAAAAATGCTGACCCTGACTGTCCAAAGAAGGAAGGACATCCTTCAAAGAGGTCTGTCACAACCAGAAACTCGCGCAAAAAAGTCTCTTCTGTCCCTCGTACCAAAAATGGTACCCAGAAGGGAACATCCAGAACTCAAAATCGCAAGGCTCGATCGGTTTCCAGCGCGAAAGATGACCCAACCTCCCAAGTTGTCCTGAACCTTCCGGAATCCCACAGTACGCCTGACGCTACTGTAGTTACTACTCCAAAGAACGTTGGCGATTGGGTACGGGTCGTAAGAAGAAAACGGCAAAACGACTTAAAAGGGAATCCTACCCCCACTAAAAGGATCGACAAGCCGAGGTCTGATCACAGCGACAGATCAGTTATTTTCCATAGAGTCAAGGAGAGTGACAGCTTAGAACCGAAAGCTCGTTTTGAGCATGACATTGTGTTGATAAAACAACTACTCAACCAAGTTATGCCCAAAAACATCTCCGGAGTCACCTTGCTAAAGGTGTATAGGCTAGGAAACCTAGCGCATCTGAAGCCGAATCAGTCTAGACTACTCAAAGTCGTCTTCAAATCCCCGAACGAACGCGAATTAATCTTATAAAATGGACACGAATTGAAGGGTTCAGGAGTTTTTCTCCGTAAGGACTTACCGTTGGCGGACCGTGTTAAAAGACGAGAAGCCGAAAAGGAACTACAGCTCAGATTAGATGCTGGGGAAAAAATCTGAAAATTGTAAATTTTCGGGTTGTGAGGATTCGACAGAGGATGATGCCGAAGCCACTCTGGGTGAAGCACGAGGCCACCTAAATAGGCTTCGGATCTGTTATACCAACGCCCGGAGCTTACTAAATAAGCTACCGGAACTAGGTGTACAGATTGACTCAACTGGGCCAGACATAATCGCAGTCACAGAAACATGGCTGACGCCGTCTATAGATAGTAGGGAACTTGATTTCGAGGGTTTTACATTAGTAAGGGCCGATAGAACACAAACGCGTAAAGGAGGGGGAGTAGCTCTATTCATTAGGAATGCTATTCCATTCACCATTATCGACAGTGTATCCCATGAGAGTGGGACGTATGAATTAGTCTGCTGCCGCCTGAAATGCAGGGGACAAGAGTTGCTACTTAGTTTGATCTATCGCAGTCCAAGCTGTGGGGTAAACGAGGTCCTGCTAAGCAGTCTCAACACTTTATCACGAAGTGATCGATGTCTAATCCTAGGGGACTTCAATGTACCCATGGTGGACTGGGGAAATCTGCGGACTGAATCGTCAGCAAATTCCTTCGAACAGGAACTAGTTGATGCGGTAATCACATGTGCCCTAGTGTAACACGTGAAGGAAGCAACTAGGTACGACCCGGGTTCTGCATCATCCTTACTAGCCTGGTTTGATTCCTTCCTCAGCAATCGACATCAAATAGTTAAAATCAACTCTTCATTGTCGAACGCAGTCCCTGTTAGAAGTGGGGTAATTCAGGGTAGTGTCTTAGGTCCTTTGCTCTTTTTAGTTTTCATTAATGATATTTGTTAGTGTTTTAGTGTGGGTAAGTCCCTTTTGTTTGCAGACGATCTTAAGGTGGTGTACTCATTTTCTCCACATGAGCTGAGCAATATTCAAAATTGTATCAGCACGGAGCTAAACAAGGTAGCACAGTGGTGCTCGAAATGGCAACTGGAGCTCATTACAGCTAAATGTGGTTGGTTATGCTTCGGTGATACATCACTCAACCTCAATCTTACCATAAATGGGGAAATGTTATCTAGGTTACACACAGTAGTAGATCTAGGACTTAGGTACTCCGACGACTTGTCGTTTACTGAACAGATAATGAAACAAACGTCCAAGTCTCAACGCCTTATAGGTTTCATAACTCGAAACCTTCATAACAGCGAATCCCGTATTCTAATGTACAAAGTCTGTGTTCGACCACTCCTCGAATACTGCGCGTTTCTCTTTAGTAGCACGCGCATAAAGGATAAATTAAGACTGGAATCAGTACAGAG
Source organism: Schistosoma rodhaini (assembly GCA_944470415.2). Lineage (NCBI taxonomy): Eukaryota > Metazoa > Platyhelminthes > Trematoda > Strigeidida > Schistosomatidae > Schistosoma > Schistosoma rodhaini. The sequence continues at coordinate 35,699,073 of OX104037.1, forward strand.
ACGATTTACACTTCGTACTCTTGGAACTGATAGTGTCTTGACATATAATTCTAGGTGTAGTAAACTAGGGCTTGACCCTTTATGGAAGAGGAGACTCAAACTTAACCTTAACTTCTTTTTCAAAATACTTAACAAACTCTCCCTCACATCCAGGCAGGCGATTCAATATGCTAAAGCTCCACATTACGACATTCGTAACTCCTTGTCTTTAGCGAAACAAACATATTCTAGATCTTCTCTCTATATTAATTACTTTACCTGTAAGTTTTCTAGACTCTGGAATAATTTACCCCAAACTATCCGTATGTTAAACTCTCTCCCATTGTTTGTTCGCTCAATTAATGCTTTTTGCTCCTCTGAAAATGCATTAAATGCTCTAGCGCCTGCAAGTGTATCTTACTCCACAAGTGAGATTACAGGAACTTTAAATGTTTAACCACTTACTTGTTATCATTGTTTTGTTGTTCCGTGCTCTTTACTTTAATTTTACTTTCTCTAGTTGTAGATAATTAATAATAACTCGCTCTGGCACTGGAAATACCCTTACAGAACAATGTTGATCAATCATCAGGCTATCCACTTAATAAAAAAATGACAAGTTCCCGGGTGTTGCATTTGCTTGCCGTGACATATGCCATATTCAAACTATTTATCAATTAGTAAACCAGCAAAAATAAAACTTTCTTATAATTCATGTTTGTTCTCTATATTAAATGTTGATTTTTGTAACAATCTGATCATGCCTGTAAACTGGTATGAATTCTGTAAATATTATTTTCAGAATATATTATTATTATTATTACTAGATCTTATATTGACTCATTATGAGGATGACGTTACAAACCTGGATTACATGCCACCCCTAGGCAAAAGTGATCATGCAATGTTAAACTTGACTTCCACATAACTGTCGATCACGAGCACTCATCAGCTCAATTTGGACCTTACGTCTGGAAAGCAAACATACAAGACATCATGAAATCAGCATCATCAGTAGATTGGAAAATAGACCCAGAGTCATCGATCGAAACGGCTTGGGGCGTATTCCGGAATTTATACTTAAAAGTTACCGCCCCCCACATCCCTTGGACTACACGTAAGAGACCGAGAAACTCCCCACCGTGGTTCAGTAGGGAGGTTCGCATCCTTCTCCGTAAAAGAAGGAAAATGTGGGACAGATTTAGGTTACTGGGGACTGACGAGGCGAAATCTCAGTATCAAAAGGCTCGAAATACCTAAGCCTCGACCCTCCGTAAGGCCAGAAAGCTGTACGAAGAGAAAATCGTTAGGGAATCCATAGAATGCCCTAAACGCTTGTATTCCTATATAAACCAAAGAACAAAAAGAAGAAGAAATGTCCCTTCACTATGGGGAGACAGTACTGCCTCGTCACTAGTGGAGGACGACTTTGGCAAAGCTCAAGTATTCTCTAAATACTTTGGCGATGTAAACACCATAGAAACACCCTTCTCATCAGTCCATGAAAATCCCCCAACACAAGCACTGGACAGCGTGACCATTAAAGAACTCGATGTCTTTGGTCTGCTAGTTAAGCTTGACATAGGTAAATCCACTGGACCCGATGAACTGCATCCTAGGTTACTAAAGGAATTAGCTAACTTTCTTGCGAAACCTTTAAGTGTATGTTTTAATCTATCCGTAACCCAGGGTCGTCTACCAAAAGACTGGAAGAACGCCATAGTAAGTCCAGTCTTCAAAACAGGTACAAAACATAAGCCTGAGAATTACCGACCAATTAGCCTAACTAGTGTGGTTGTTAAAATCTTAGAAAAGATTATTCGGAAGGAGCTGTTAAAGTATCTCGATGAAAACCGGATCCTCTCCGAAAAAACAGCATGGTTTTAGAGCAGGTTACTCTTGTCTCACAAACTTATTAGTCGTTCGTGAAAGCTGGTGCGCTCTTAAGGACCAAAAATTACCTATAGACGTAGCTTACATCGATTTCAGCAAAGCTTTCGACAAAGTTCCGCATAACCGGCTGTTATATAAGCTAAGGAATGTCGGGATTGGAGGCAATCTATTGATGTGGATAAAAGACTTCCTAGTTGGGCGTCAACAAAGAGTAAGGGTGAACTCCAAGTTGTCTAGCTGGGAAACTGTGCTTAGTGGAGTCCCCCAAGGTACAGTTTTGGGGCCAGTGTTATTCCTCCTGTACGTAAATGACCTCCCTCGTTTACTATCGTCATCGGTCTTACTCTATGCTGACAATGTCAAAATATGGAGAGCGATACAAAGCAAAGGCGATAGCTTAGAACTCCAAAATGACTTGGAGAGATTATGTGAATGGTCCCAAACCTGGCAATTGCCGATAAACACTTCCAAGTGTATTGTGATGCATATTGGCCACCAGGGTACAGATACATACATGATGAATAACACTGAGTTACCTATTGTCCAGGCACACAACGACCTAGGCGTCATCGTCAGTCAAGACTTAAAGACTACTGCACACTGCCGTGCAATAGCCGCCAAAGGTTTTAGGACTTTATGGTCCATACGAAGGGCTTTTAGGCATCTTGACGCTATAACGTTTCTGACTTTGTATACAGTGTTCGTACACCCTAAACTTGAGTACTGCATACAAGCAGCTAGCCCCTGCCTAAAAAAGACAGTGAACTCTTGGAAAGGGTTCAGATAACAGCAACTAGGCTGATTCCCGGAATAGCGAAGCTCCCGTATGGTACTAGACTGACCAAGCTAAACCTATTCCCGCTGTCATATAGAAGAATCAGAGGTGACTTGACTACAGTTTTCAAATTGCTTAATGACAAATTTGCACTTGATATGCCCTCATTTTTCTTGTCTTCCAAAACAGAAAATCTACGAGGACACTCCAAAAAAGTTCACAAGCCCATAACGAATTACTTGTCAGCTGACTACCGACTTTCCCATCGAATAATCAACGAGTGGAATTCATTACCTCAGCACGTGGTTGAGGCTCCATCCGTCGACTCCTTCAAAAGAAAGTTGGATCAGCTGAGAGACCATCATTGCCAGGACTAACACAGGCCATCAAGCCTCCTGCCTTTTCCAAACTGAAACTGAAACTGAAACTGAAATTGAATATGAATGTTGTTACATATAAAGTGTGACAAATAGGAAGAAATATGTGATTTTCATTTCGTCGTTACAAAAGTCACCTAATACACATATCACAATAGTTTCTATTGGGAAGAAACAGTTTTCATGACACTGTATACCAGTCAAATGACATTTTATTTTTAGCCGTTCTTTGCTCATAGTATGGCAATGAAAAATCACCCTTATTTTATTTAGCGTAAAGATGTGAGTATTGCATATTGAACAAAAGTGTGCATATATAAATGCGTTGTCTACTTTGGGTCGTAAGTAACATTTAAATTTCCGGTTTAGCAGTGCTGGTTGTGATGACTACGTTCGCAACGCGATTATGTGGCTATTCTGTAGTTGGAGATACGTACAAGACAGCATTAGATGTTTACAACTGGGTCAAGAAAAAAGAGTCTGTAGGCCCAATTATCCAAACAGCTGAAAATAAAGCTATCTCTGTGATTAAACCAATCGTTGAGAGCGGTGAGGTTGTATTTATAGTATATTGCGTATAAAAATAGATCGGTCCATACTTTGCCTTAAATCCTCAACTATATAACATGGAATCAACGTGTTTCAATTTTAGAATTAGAAATTATTTCTCTCATATTGTGCTAATATACGCGTTGTATTTCGCCTCACTTCTGCCCTAAATATTGGTGTTTCGTAAAATAAAGGTTTTCCAAGGTATACTGCTTATGTAAGACATGAATCTTGGTAATACTCGACATAATGACGTCAGTAATGATTTCTGTCAGTGTTTAGTTGTAACAGTGAGGTTTTTGAACCATTAATTCTTTCAATCGATGTGTTTAAAGAGGGCTTCTGTGTATAATTATATGTCCCACAATCATCATATTTTTTCATCGTATGGTGCACACATTCATGGTATCTTTACTTGTAATTGTAAAAGGTTTTAACACCAAATTATCTGGGCTTATCACTTAATAAGATTTCGTAGTATGTCTGTACGTTTCGACTACAACTCGCAATATTTATTGCATTCGGGTTGTTCAAAATATCTTGGCTATCATTGAAAATGTAATATCTTCGCATATATAGTTTAAGTGCAAATCATTTTGTGTTTTACAGGAATTGTCCAAAAGATCGATGATATAGCTTGTCAACATGTGTTGGATCGTGCTGAAGCAGCGTGCACACAGATTAAGAACACTTCAAATGAATGTATTATTCTACCCACTGCCAGCTGCGCCCTAAATATTGCGGAAGCTTGTGCTAATCTATATCTTCCGAAAGATGATGTAAGCCCTTACATTTTGTAACAAAATTTGAGTTGTCTCGAGACGTTTTGTATCATTTTAGAGACTACTTATTTAAACTACTGTCAATTTTTTCTTTCATAGGACCCAAAGTTTTCTGTAGGAGGTGATGCCACACCAACAGAACGACTCGTACGTCTACAACATAGGGCATCAATACATGCTGTTACATTAATTCATTCGACAGTTGATCGTGCTAATTCACTTCTATCCACTCTTGCTACATACGGAAGTAACCTAAATCAAACAGTTTCAAAGGCTACCATTAAGAATACCTTTTCACAAGCTATTGCTTTGTATGAACTAGCTTACTCTACTGCTAAGGCTGTAAGTCTTCCTATAGTCGCACGTTGTATCAATGTTATTCTCGAGAATGTTCGAAAACTTGAGGACCAAATTAAAGAGGTTAGTCTTTTGGCAAATATTTCCCGTTGTTTCTTCCCCATGCTTTAAAATCTCTAAAATTCAACTTTTAGTCCCAAAGATAATCTTATCACTGGTTTGATGAAAAGATTAGTTATTTTCAATTGAAAGTGATACAAATGCATCTTCAGAAACCTAATGAAAATACAGTGGTATTGAGTAAATAAAATTTTAGTGTATTTCATTAAATCTGATCAAACTAAAGTATCTCGTTTTATTTGGATTCCACTTAGCTTACTGGTAACGTTCGTATTCTTAGTATTAGGTTCATATATAGATCCAAATAATAGGGTGAAGTTTGTTAGGGTTTCAGGTATAGCTTACTGAATACTAACACCCAGATAAGTAAGGCTTATATGTGTATTAATTGCACACATCGGTTACAAACACTAGTAGCTAATCATGTCAATTAATAGTCATATTCCGTTCTTCGGGGTTAAAAAAACTAAAGCTATCCTGTCTTAAATTGATAAACCAATCATAAAATGTTGATAAGCTTAAACCAAGCCATAACTATTCTACTTAGAGTATACATTTCCATTGATTGTTTGTTTGATTGCTTCTGTCAACTATCAGTAGGACTTTATTAACAGCTTTATAATAATTTGTTTCTAAAGTTCGAATGGGATTTGATGGGGTAGTTTTCTGAGCAAAGCGAATGAGTGACGCTAAGACTAACATGAACTGATTCTTCTAGAGTTTTAATATAAAATTAATTTTCTAAGGTATTAGCGTAGTTTTATCCTAATTTCTTCCAATACATCACGGTTTCACTAGGCTTTCCTAGTTAAAATTTTTTAGGTTCATGCAATTTCCCTAATAATTTCGAAAGAATCAAGGAATTAATTTGAAATAAAATCATCCTATTAGTGACTAATTATCGGCTAGGACTAACATAGAATTACAGGATTTATTTGATAATTAGTACGAAAGTAACGTATCGCGTCGAAAAAGAAGTTCAGGAGTCAGTCACATGTCGAGAGGACAAGAATTTTTGCTTGGTTAAGCTATGATTTCAGTCTTCAGTAATAAGGATAGAAGGTCTAGTGACCTATTTTAATCCTTGCAGTTTGTTACACTGTGGAGGTCCAATCTCGTCTTGAATATATCGACAGAAGGTGCTGGTATTACGTGTTCTGGTAGAGAATTCCAGTAATTCACTACTCGGTGCGAGAAACGAAACTCCAGACGTAGACGATTTGATCTCGGTTTTTGGACTTTCTTTGGATGTCCTCTCAAATGCTCAGCCCTAGGCGGGAGGAAAAGATAGGACATGTTAGTACCAAGGTCATCGTTCAGGATACGATATACCAATATTAGATCACCCCGTATTCGCCGGTAAGATAACGGAAATAAGTTGAGGTGTCTCAGTCTGTCTTCATAAGATAGACTAGATAAGCCTTTTACCATTTTTGTCCCGCGGCGTTGGACTCGTTCCAACATATCCGCCTCATATTTGAAACAAGGACTCGCTGCTTGAATCCCATATTCCAAATGTGACCGTACGAAAGTTGGGTATAATAATCTAAACATTTCCCCATCCAGATACCGGAAAGATCTACGAATGGACCATAATGTCCTATAGCCTTTTGCAGCAGCAGCCTTTTGTGTTTGTGGTTGACATTATGGACAACATAATTAATCTCAGCGTAAATAAGAAGGGTTTGTGTTTTATCAACTCATGTTAGTTATCAAAATTTATTTCTCAAGGAAAAGAAAATGTATCTTGACTATGAACGATTATGTCATAGTAATGGATGGTTGCTGAAAATCGCTAGCTTTCAAGAATGTATACAGGTCGCATGAACTTTTATTCGAATTCATTATCTCCGGAGAAAATATTTTTGTTTATGATCTGAACTGGTTAGGTTAAGAAAGTTTTAAATGGTTTACTTTTTTCACTTGGTTAGCTTTTAAACTGGGTTTTGTCTCTACTTTATACTTCAGTCAAAAGGAATAAACTGGATGGATTTGAAAAGACTAGTGACGCTCCTTGAAAATATGAAGGAACGTTTTGATGTACAAGAACAAGTTACAGAAATCGAACTCGAACCAATCCCTGAGAAGCCGTCGTTCTCTCTCGTAAGTGGAGACGTTTATGAACTCACAATATAAGACCGGTTTATATCTTCGCTAAAGTGAGAAGGCACAGCATGGGTAAAATTGAAGAGTTAAGAATTTATCATTGCGATGGAGCTCTAGTTAGATGGTGTATTCAAATCTAAATTAGTGGTTCATGGAATCAAATTACATTAAATCTATTGAGCTTTTATTGGCTATGCGTGTTATCAGTCTCAAGTTTATGGTTCATAATTATTTATTTGAACACATATTGGTACAAAGGGGCACTGAATACATATGCACCACACAAGTCACTTGATTTGTGTTGGTTGTTATAATGCGTGGGTGTTCAGACCGAAGCATGTGGTTTTCTTAGGGACCCACTCCCGGAGCCTTCGACCTAAAGGTCTGATCCACAAAGCAATAGAACAACGTCGTGAAATGCAGTCCCATAGTAACTGGTGACCAACAATTGGTTCATACGCCATTTGTTCCCTCAGGGTACTGAAGCCCATGGGCACCAATGGTTTGGAATCAGGGTTTTCCGACTTCCCGAGGTGGATCCTCCATATCCACCAACCCGGTTAAAGCGCTGGAAATTCGCTTTTCGTCTTCTCAATTCCGTAAACAACACCGACGCGAGACGGCAGTGGTTGTATGCACGTGACCATGTGAGAGCATTTCGAGAAGGGGAGCTGACCCTTCCCACTCTCCGCCACACTAGGGTATTTGGGGGCCTCCCAGTCAGGTGATGATAGTAGACATCCTTGGTAGACACCACTCATCATCAGCTCGGATGGAAACACTTTTGAAATCCTTGCAGGACTACTTTATTTTAAATAAAATTTCTAGTAACATATGTTCGCCCCTACTATTAAAAAACTTGCTGGTGTTGGCACCACTGTCTGTTTCTCTGAATCTGGAGGAGAATAAAAATATTGTTGATTGACCCTCATCCAGACATATAATCATATTAATCTTCCTAAATTTTCTACTCTTGAGGCGCAGTTAAACGTCAGATTTACTCTCTATACTGATACCCTGAGAACAAATCTTCACCAAGGAATTCTGGATACATTTATGTATCATTAAAATGCTCAATTTTGAACGGATAGCTTCAAAAATGTTAGGGAGCGTATTGTAATGAGAAAGGAAAACGGTACTTAGTTATTAAGTGTCTTTAACATCCCACTCCACAGTCTTGTTGAAAGAAAATAACCTTGATAAAAGACGCTAACGAAAAAAAAACAATTTAACTCTGCCCTCGGAGTTAAAAGATCTTCATTTAGAAGAATTATGACGCCTCATAATGAAAGCCGAGATTCTTCAGAAATCTAGAGGCGGAAATCCCTACTAACGATCAGCGAAACAATAAATTTTAGGTACTGTTATAACCTGTGGCCTGGATGCTCTGTTAATGTATAACATGACAATACCGCCAATTTATCGACCGAACCAATGACTCATAAAACCCGTGCGAGCGGTCTAGAGTACTTATTGGTCCTGCTTTCTACTTAGCCCAGCCAGTTAAGTTCAGAACACCAATCTCAGCCTCTGCGGTATAAATCATTACTCACAAACATTCTGGGTTTATATACCAACCAAACACTCCACATATGTCTCACAGCCTGTCCTGTAGACTCCGATCTTGATTGGTTATGGTTGACCTTTAACCTGTCATTGTTCACCATCTCAAAGAATGAGTAGGAATTTGAAAGGATTTCCTGAAACAAAGTTAATTGAAGAATCCTGATCGGCAACTTATGCTCCACTTCGAAGGGTAATAGGTGTCAGTAAGTAAGTCCACTGTCCGTTCCTGAAAAAGCCTGGATTTGACTCGGGAAGTTGGGGCCATGTAGTTTAAATGGCTAAAGTTCATTCAAATATAACTTTGTGGTAGATAATAAGTGGGATAAAATCTGTGTACTGCAATCCACTCGTTAGTCAGTAACAAAATATTAAAATTCTCTTAATGCTAAACTGAATAAACAGTTTTCTCTAGTTACTGTTATCTTTATCATTTTAAAACAATTGTATGAATCACTTATTTTATTTTTATTTCATTATACTTAGTGTTCTTATTTCCCAAGTAATTCGACCATATTAAGGTTTTAGTACATCAACTCATAATTGTTTAACTCTTCGTTTGGCACACATGTTTTTTCCTCCTTATATAGTTATTTTCAATCCGAAGTGTTTTTCATTTCATTGTGGTGTATGTTTGTTGTAATGTGGAGTTGTAGTTCAGCCATGTTTAATCAAACATTTAACCCTCGTCACTGGGATTTTGAAATTCGCGTCGTTTTCAGTTTCTAAAACAGCCTGATTTTATTTATACTAACAAAATAGGTGGGTATCATTAATTATAAATGAGCTTGTTGGATTATATATCTAAGAATAACCAATACCGGACCTGACTCGAGTTGTTGGGATTTACATCAGCATAATACGATTAAAAACGGTAGAAGTAAATTTGGTATGAGAAATCTGTGAATGAATAACATCGTTTTAAGTTGAATCCTCGTTGTCGTCTACTCAGATGTGCACATGGAAAAACGAAAACCAATCTAGATGAATTTTGAGTCAATGGTAATGATAAAGCAGATTACACAACTAGTTATAAACTTTGTAAGGCCACGTTGCTAAATGCAGATTACTTGGTTGGGGTCCATGCGACTATCGTAACCAACGGTTAAATGACATGGCTCAGAATCGATCACAATTGCATAGGTGTATACACTCTTTGTCTTCCCTTAAAGCGTGATATTAAAATCGCTTTATACCTTTCTTTCTACGGACTAATTCCTTTTTCCTGTATTGTAGTCTCATACACAATCTTTCTTTTATATTTTAATACCATAAAAGTAACTACTTCTATGGATCTGGTGTTCATTTTGTTGTGCTAATAAAGTGTGGCAACTTGGACTGATGCATATATGTAGCTGACTGACTAGTTGTCAAGCATCTAATCAAGTTTCTTTTTTAACAAATGAATGGAAAACTAAAACAATTGGTATATTGACTCACAGATGGGCTGTTTTTGAACAAGATCCTGGCTATCGACTCACGATCTGTTTAACGGAATATCAAGAAAATACATTTTGTCACATTTTTTCTCACAAGTTCAAGTGGTCACCGAATGTTCGCCGTCAGACTACCTTAACACTTAATGTCCTGTTCGATAATATTGGATCTGTTGATGTAACAGCAGCGTATAGCCATTTTGTCGGTAACCTCTTAAGGAGGTTAAGTTATTTCAAAGTACTGATAACGTATGACATAACATGCAAACTATAAATCAGTATATACTGTAATAGCCATGACTGAATAAGTACAACGAGCTCGTGTCATTATACTGTAGATTGAAGTTTGGATGGTACGTTTAGGTGTTTACAATGCACTTAGTACAAACACCACAGAGGTTTGTGTTCTGTTTTAGTAAGAAAAGTAGGCTAAGATGTTCTAATATGTAGTACCTTCTAAAGTAAATGACCAATAAATGTGTAAATATTTTAGTCACTTGGAAATTCCTATCATATTAAAACACAGACATATGAATGAAGAATCTTTTTCCAGTAAATTCTCCTCTGGTTTTGCATTTATGTATCCTAATTAATAGTCCAAAAAGTGTCTAGGTTTAAAGCAAAGTACATCATTTAAAATGTACCTTGCTCTAAACCTAGACACTTTTTGAACTATTAATTTGGATATATAACTGTAGATCCAGAAGAGAATTTATTGAAAGTATATTCATTTATACATCTGTGTTTTAGTGTAAAAATCTAAAAATGTACCCTTTTATGTGATAATAAATAATACCTACTTTTGTCAATTTCGTTGATGTGAAATCCCATTTGCTTTTTGCTAATAATTTTTATGCATTTTGAGATTGACACTCCTCCTGCTTTTCTCCCTCTTATATTGTTTTCTCCCCAGAAAGTAGCTTAGAATCTTTTTTGATTGGTCTCAATCTGCAGAGTTTCGTTTTTCAATATGTAGCTTATTGACAAATATCCATTAATATTTGCAGTCAGATGGTTATGAAATATTAAAGATGTTTTACAGAATTCTAACAATAATTAGTTCTCAAATTAATCCCCCTCATTTGACAGCTAGTATTAGTTCAGATACAAGGGATCATTATCTTAAAAAGAGCATTCTGTCAAATCCAGCAAGATTAAAATACAGAAATCATATGGGTAACCATGAATAGTGCGAGTCACCAATCGGAATCAATCTTATGTAGATGTCAGATTAAATATTATTTAGCCATTTTAATTGGAGATTGTGTCATACGGTGTGGTTGCTTAATAGCTCTGCAGTTCCCCTCAGTTTCAAACCTGTGATTCTTACACTTATTAATTTTAATACCCTATATTTGGTTTCCCCAAGCGTTCATGTGTGGTCTGACAATAGTTACAAACATTTACTTTTTTAATGTTGTTGTGAAAGTTTTCTTTGTTTTGGAATATGATTGTTGATTTTCATCTTTGTGGGGAAATATTCTTTTTACACGCTCTTATTATTTTATGATAATCAAAGCTTATACACTGCTGTGTTTATAAATGCCGGTCATGTTCTATCAGCCCTGATTATTATCACCGACAGACATTAGTTAAACAATAACAGGAAACCAAAAAGTATTGTTCTGCTGTTTCATCGTAGTCTGAAGCTCTCTTCAATAGTTCAAACCGCTTGCAGACCCGTTAGTAGTAGTTGAACCCAGGACTTTTATGTTTCACAATGAGTACTTTATCCTTAGACCACTTAAGCGGAATACAACGTGCCAAATTTACCACATTAGTCAGCTGACGATGTAAGCGAACAATTGTTTTCAATTAGATCGTCATCAGGTTTTACTCTAATATACATGAATATTTATACGAAAATGTTAGACCAATCAAGGCTATTTGAGTCAATAATCACAATGAAATATAATACGTATATTAGAGTGAAGCCTGATGACGATCTAATTGAAAACAATTGTTCGCTTACATATGTTGTTCTAACTGACGATGTGTCGTGTTAGTCTTATAATCCTGTAATAAGGTCACAACTTAGATCCGATATGTTTAGACTTCAGTCACACTATCCAGTTTAAACGTATAATGTAGTCTATGCCTTCGTTAATATATCTGTATCTTGCATGATCATTAATACACTGGATCCATTCGTAAGTATAAACCCACCTCATACATACAAGTTATTTCTTTACATATTTTTACATTTTAGATTTCTGGTGATAAAGATGAATCCAATACAAGTGTGAACAGTTCATAAATAAATAAATAATTTTTTTTTAAATCATCGCTATTATTACTATTTTTAATATCATAATATAATAGATTTCTTTTTCCATGAACTCGGTTGATAATAGTTTTCTTACTCTGCATAATTTTGATTGATATTATTTTTCGCATCTATTGATTTGATTTCTTTACTTATAATAATATAAGTTTATTATTAAAATAGTCGATGCTTTTAACAGCGCCTTTGCCATTTTGTAGTGTTTAGTCGTCATTGCTTAGTTGAGATTGTTGTGTAGATTACATATTTAGTTGCTGTAGAAAATATATTCGAAGGGGTCCTATTTCAATTAGACCTCTGTTGTATGAATTTCCCAATAAAATCTACGTAACAAGTTTACAATATTCATGCTTTATTGGAGACTGGAACCCACGTCATCCATTATTGCATTGCAAAGATGTTTCTTGAACAGGATTATTCGCACGGAATTTCCCCTCTGGAAGTGCTATGGTATTCAGCACTGAATATTATGTAGGACAGCCATAAATCATTTACAATCCGACAATCTTGTTCAGTGGTAATCGAGGATATTGTACTGTATATTGACCTTTGATGTTCCTTCGCCAGTGGTAATCATTTCCATGCTAATAATTACGTTGAACTAGGATTATGGAGTTTTGTTGGATTCCCGTCGCATTGTTTATCCATGTAAGTTCTAGCTGACTGACGAGGTCAAACTATAATAGCTTATATGATTAGATTACAATGCACAATCAGGGTTCTAAAATGAGAAGTATTGCCTCTGTCTTTTAATTACCGAAATCTCCACTTACGTAAAATCAATGTCATGAAAGGAATTCCTTGTTTAAAATAATTTACTTTAGGATGCTGTACAAAAAAACGATGCCAGGAATCATTAATGAAAAGGCTAGTTAGTCAGTGATAGGCATATGTAATAGACAATGAGCAATTCAAGATTTGTTACTATGTCTCTCAGGAAACTAGGATTCCACGTTCTGTGACTTGGTGTAAACATTTCTAAATATTACCAGAACTTTGTAGGCTTCCTTAGTGGTTTTTAATTAAGACATTATTAACAGTATCTTAATGATTAAGAAATAAGTAGTTTCGTGACTTCTCTGTTTAATGCACTTCTAATTCACATTAATCTTAATGTGTGTATTAATCCAAAGCACTTGATTAAAGATCTTTAGTGGTTGGAAGGCTGCTATGGTGCAATTTACTGAGAAAATACCTAATTGAGTTTTGACCGGATGAACACTACTAATACGATTCGAGAAATATTCATGTAAAAGGGTACGAAATCATAGGAACCAATCGTATCCTCTTTGACTTCATAATTTGGTGTGTGCGTAACTGCAACTTCCCGACCCCAGCTATATTGTGATTTAGATAAAGTCGAACTACAGGTTTTTCCTAAGCCATCAAGTAAACTTTTGTTTTGCTAACTGTGGAACAATAATTTTTGACACTTGTAAAATAATACGTGCACGATAATTTTGTAATGTTGACTTAGCAAATCCACTAATGGTGTGATTTGTATTAACCTTTTATTTTATCTGAAGTTAGTCTCGCCTTGAAAAAACTCAAGGACAATCCAGCTATTGACATTTAATTACAATGTTTTATATTACTCAGGTTTCATCAAAGATTAACTAATTTAAAAGCATATATTGCACTACAAAATACAGCCGAAATGATAATGCTAAACATTTTTACAGAATAAGATTAGATTCTATAGTTATAGTATATGATTCATTTCCGTATTACATGGCGGCGGCCTTTTAATGATGAGTGAGTGATAGTAGTTATTGATCTACTGACATAAATTAGATGAATAGATCTCAAAGACAATAGTTTGTTGCTATTTATATGATGCTGAGTTAAAAAAGCTACTCATAAATACTGGTTTTGCCACTTTTTCTCTTTTGTTTATAGTAATAAAAACACTAGAAGCGATCAAATACAGCAATAATTGCTGATGTATCTATCATTAAAAATATAGTGACTAATGACTTCTATCCAGTCCTCAAGAGAGGAAGTACTACAATGTCTTTGAACTATGGATAAAATTACATGTTTATCTAAATGACAGACACTTAACTTGTATATTCTCTTGTCTGTAAGCTAATATTTTCGTGTCTACATAAAAACCTATAAGCTAAATGATATGAATTATGTTCAGAATACTATGGACGAGTAATTTTGAGGCATTTTATGGTAAGTACTGGTGTAGTGAAAGAGAACTCAATTAGGGACAACCGAATGTACATGAATACAAAATTGTGGAATCAGACCCATACAGTGAACACTTTACTTGCAAAATGTCAATCAGTTGTTTCGAATTTGACTGTTCCTTTTGCAAATATCAGTCAACCGTCTCAGACTTCATTGTTCTCTCGTTTCCATACCGATCGTTCTTTGTTCTCGTTCTCTTCTTTGATCTTCTGCCTCCAGGCATTTCAATTCCGACTGATGATACCTACTACTTATGTCTGTCGAAATCAGTAGCACAAACCACACTGGTTAATTGTTCTGCTGAACAAGACTTCAGTAAGCGAACTAAGATGTTCAAGATAATAGAGTGGGATTATGAATATCCCATACAGTCCACTCAGTTTTCAGCATCAAGATTTCCCTTTACTAAAGACATTCTGAATTACAAACGTAGATCTATAAATTTGAATGTCAGAGAAAAGAAGGAAGAGGACTTTCATCGACCAGTTCATGTTTTAAGTTCATCACCACAGACTATAGCGAAATTGAGTAATAACAATGTATAGATCATAGGATATTTTTTTGAATTCATTTAGGTAAATAGTTAATTCAGTCTTCAATTACAGTTATTAAGATTGTCAAATATTTTGCACATAAATAGACTATTTACTAAAATATAAAAAAAACAGTAGTTATTCTGTTTTCAAATATCTATATTTTTTTTTGAGTATCAAATTTTAGTTTATTTATTTATTTAAACACATAAATATTGGTACAAAGGGGCACCAGATGCACATGTGCCACACAAATCTCATTTGATTTGTGTGAGGGCTGTGATACTGTCCGGGTGCCCAAACCAAAACAGGTGGTTTCCTTAGGGAGCCACACTTGGAACCTTTGACCTAAAGATCTGACTCACGAGGCAGTGGAGCATCGTAAGGAGATGCAGTCCCATGGTAGCCGGTAACCAACGATTGATTAATTCATACGCTAATTGTTCCCTTAGGATACTGGAGCCCATGTGCACCATTGGTTTGGAATCAGGGTTTCCCAACTCCCCTAGGTGAACTTCCGTGTCCACCAACAGGGTAAAGCTCCGGACATTCGCTTTTCGTCCTCTCACTTTCGTGAACAACACCCCTGCCACGAGAAGGCAGTGAGTAGGACTTCCCTGGCAGAGGCTATATATTCGCTGGCCATATGAGAGCATTTCGAGAGGGAGGGTGACCCCTCCCCACTCTCGGCCGTACCAGGGCATTTGGGGTTCTTTTCATAGTAACATTTTCCGAAATACATGAGATATTTATGTATAGTAATCAGTTAATATTGGATGTTACACAATTATGTTAACATTATCTATGATGTACATGTCAGACATATCTTCTATCTAGTTAATCATTTATCAATAAATATAATTGCTATATATTCTATTCATAATATTCCTATTAATATTTTCATAACTCATTCATAATTAAATGATTCATTAATTTCATCATCATGATTCTTTGAATAGAACTTAGTAACAAACACGTTTTGTTTTGATGAATTTTTTTTTTGAAAAATCTTATTTCATCATACATAAACGTGTACTTCGTTCAGATTCAATTTTTATACAGTCTATTGAGTTGTATAATAGATGAAACATTTGGACTTAGTACGTTTATTAGCATTGTTACTATTATTCTTATTATTACTATTGTCATTATTATTATTATTATTATTATTATTATTATTATTATTATTATTATTATTATTATTATTATTATTATACGAATCGGTATGAAAATAAGTTTTGAATTCTGTCATACGTTAATTATTTTATTGATATGATGGTTAAAGGTCATCTTTGTCTCTGTTTACTTCAAAATGTATATTATAATAATGAATGTGGTTGTTATTTCCGTTAATTTATTATTCATTATTTAAAAAAACACACGTTAGCTAGTTAGTTTTTGAATGAATAGGAAAACATATAGCGTGTTACTTAGATATATCTATGAATATATAGATGTGTTCTGAAACTCAATTCATTTATATTCATTTAGTATTGTTTGTTTGAATCTTCCCATCGATGTGTTAGGACTGCAACTGATCAGTCTTTAATTGGCATATGTGCATACTGTGCGTATTGCCTCCATATAGCCTTAATTCACAAGCATTATAAGCAGAGATGGATATGCCAATTAGAGACTGACCAGTTGTAGTCCTAACACATCAATGGGAAGATTCGAACAAACAATACTAAATGAATTTAAACTTCATCCCATCGCACAAGCAAGTGGCTATCAGGACTCAATAGCCGAGTGGATGACGCGATGGCGTTTGAAGCGAAAGGTACTGGGTGCAAGTCCCAGAGTGAATATCAACTCTGAGATGCAGGTACACCCAGATGACGAGTCCCAAATAGGACGAAACGCGCATGCTGGATTCCACTGCTAGACACTATCAATCTTTGCTTAAAATTCATTTATATTTTACTCATTTATATAAGCTTTTAAGCTTTTATTGTGACCAACTTTAGTGGTCATTCTGATCATGATTAAATATCATTTTGAGATTTAGTGGGAAGGAGGGAACAATGGACAGTTGTTTTGTGCTCGTTCGACACTTATCAATATTATACATCCTTGATCTTACATGGTGTTAAACCAGTATGTTTTCGGACTAATTTTGTCACGATATTTGTTAAATCATAAGTATCCAAATATCATCAGGTGTTTATTGATAAGTCGTATTGTACAATTTTATTCATTTTCGTATAAAATGTTGACTGTATACTTCATAGTCGTAATTTTCATTATCATATGGTTTCTTATATGTTATGAAATTCACGTCACATACGTCATTAACAAGATCCAGATAGCCTATACCGTCAAATAAATCGTAATTACTGGTAACCAAAGGTCTAGTCCGTAAAATAATTGCGTCATAAAAGTCATATTATACCTGTAAATAAAATGATACATCTTAAACAATTCGGAAACTGAAGCATGTAAGCTTTCTATAATTGCACTTTTTTGACGATAAACATAGCAGATGGAACGCAAAATAAAATTTTCATTTGTTAAGTTTCCTATATTACATAAGTTTCAGAACAGTAACGCTCATTTTAATGATAACACTGTTCTAACATTATTTCGGCTGTCTGTTAATCATTCATTTTTGATTTAATGAGCCACATACAGATGTCTCGTTAAATTCGGTCAGTGCTGGCCAATAAATAGTATTGCAGATATTTTTCTTAATCTAGTAGACATTCGAAATGTACTCCAAGAGAAAATATACATGACTACACAGATTGTCAACTCAGTTTCATTCATTCAAACAACTACATTATATAACAGGGAGGTTTGACCACAAAAAAATACTCTTTACTACATACAGGTAAAATCCTATGTAAACAAAAGGTTTCAAAATAAAAATTAAACAATTTCTGAAATTAAATCCAACTGTATCTGAAATGTCTCACAATTTCAAACTTAGATTCAGTTAGCTTCCAAATTCTTAGACGATTTTCCCGCAACAACCACTATGTCCGAAATAAGATACAAACTAGTGATCGCGCGATAACTAGAGCTAATTGTTGTTAGGATGTTTATTAATCCACAACTTAAGGGTCCTATATTCATCCTAAAGCAATGATATCTTTTTTCACATAATTAGTATTACGGGATGATTGGTTTCAAGGTTGCATTGGAGGGCAAGAGGAGTTTTTCATTAACGGTGTGATAAGTCAGAATATTATGTTTAGATCACAGTATTATTAAGGCAACTCTTTAAACTCAGGATATTCAAGAAGGCGCAATGCATTTACCTTTTGAGTTGGAATTTAGTGGTATACGTTTTCAAGTTCAATCAGTTGACTTCAGTGTGATCTTCATCCCAAGTCACTAAGGAGTCCCTTTATGGCCTTCAAGTCGAGTCACTCTTCAGGTTATGGTATTCTGTTAGACTTCTAGGATTGATATCAAAGCCAGTAGCTAACGTGCGTGCAGTTGCATTTAACTCAGCTTGTTTTTTAAAGCATTGAGTAGACCAAGAAGTGAATCAAGCGCCAGCTAATCGATGAGATTGGATTAGGACCATACCATAAATTCAACTGACTGAATTTGTGTACCGTTGAATTTAGGCTCACTAACTGAATGGTATTGTGTCGATCGGAACAAGATATTGAGTTTGATACTGTGTAGGTTAATGGGTAGGCTCAACTAAGAACTCTCGGACTGGGTGTTAATTTTAAGGTCACGAATGATGAGATACACAAAATACCTCACCAGTGACTCTTTCTAAGTTTCTATCACTCATAACAAAACACAATCACCTCAATAATGTGGGATTCAGATTGCGAAGTGCTAGATAGAAAAGTACTTCACTTAACACGGGAATAATATCTACTGATTTGAGTTGTTTGATTGGTATAGCCCTTCTACCTAAAATCTAGAATAAAGAAATAACTGGTACACGTTTTGGTGTCTAACTTAAAATTAATGCTGATGAAGAGTCCCTCATTATTTATATTATTAGGATTAATGAAAAACACCTTGACAGTCATATTTAGGTTTCTACCAGTTCCTAGTTCCGTTTGAAGCTTTTCTCTTATTTATCTTCATTTGCTGTTTAAATTTGAGTCAAAATGTCTTGCACTTATCATGGAGTACTAATTAAATGAAGCTTTCATTCAACAAAGCTTTTTAATAAAATGACATATATATGGTCATTCCTAATTCAAATAGTGTTTAGTAATTTGTTATTCATGACGTTCTTTAACAACCAGCCGATTATTTAAAAAGGAACATGGATTTATCACTAAAGGAAGTTTATTTCAGTGAAATAAATGGAATGACCTATTACATTTTTCACCACAAGAAATGTACACACTCACATTTACTGAAATACTCAAATAAACGTTGAATTGTCACTTCTGTGTATAGAGATATATACGGACACTGCAAGAATAATAACTTTTATTCGTCCTAAAGAATTGTTGCAAAACAATTGACGTACTGATGCCAGTATTGATTTTATCCAAGTTCTCTGCAAAACACAGAAATTAATTATTCTAATTTTGTAATCAGAAACCGAAACACATTTGTAATTATAATGATATTTATTATTACTATTAGTAGTTGTCGTCGTAAGGCGTTATTGATGCTTATTGATACCCTGAACTATATTTTCCAGTCAGTGATGATAGGATGTAGAGCTCACCTTCCGTTGCACCTGCAACTAGCATCTAAAATGTGATAAAAGGGCATCCTACCAAACACAATGAAGATGGGATGGGAAATATTGAGGAAATCGTTTTCCAATCTTTACGTGTCTAACCTAACCCTTAAATAAGTATGTCATATCTCGTAGATCTCAATGAGACTTAATAACACTTGGTTTGAATATCAAAATAAATAATCCCTTTTAATATAGATAAAAAATTAACTCATCTAAATCGTAGGCAACATCCGACCCAGACCACTGCATGATGCCTAAGAGATAGCATGGCTGAATCAATATATGTGGACGGTAGAGAATGAGTTAATCTATTACTCTGTAGTACAGTTGAATTAAATAAGAGCACATTAGATAATGCAATAAGGCTATTGTGTTGAGGGTTCATTCTGGAGCGGTTGCAATAGAAACAGCATTCATGCTGACATATGTACAATAAAGTACACGGATCTTTGACCTGTATATTTCACATGTACATATAACATATATTTGCTCACTATCTAAGACTAACTCTCCGTTGCTGAGGGTTGAGAACTTTCTGAAGTCGAAACGTGGCTGACAAAAGCTTACCTATTCATTTTGATGCCTTAGTTTGGGAAGGCCCATTAGGTCCGGCGTAACACCAGAGCGATGACTATAATTTGGTGAATGAGGGTCGACATGATATCTCGTTAGGGTAGAAACGTGATGTTACTACAAACTATAGACGATTTCTATCGACGACTCTGTCATGTCAGGATGATCCAAGCGTTTCAGCAGGATATTAAACTTTGAGACACTAAATCCAACTCCACATTAGTGTAATAATTTGAGGACGTGATCCTCATTCATTTACCAATAATTGTTTTGCTCTGAAGTGACATTAGCGTCATGATAATTTCGCTTTCTCCTAATGAACCAAGTGGCCTTCTAACCTAGTTGACAGGGGCTCTGTTATACCAGTCTACGTAGAGTGTTGTTTGTTTGTTAATTAAAATATTTTAAGCTGAAGAGATTGCATTCTGTTATCATATTATTGGGTAAACGAGGCTCTTGTGATCGATAAAACTCAATAGACAGAAATAACAATGTCATGATACTTACTATCATCCGTTACTGCATTTTTGGCGACCATTTTAAAAACATGCACGTTTAAAATAAAAACGAGTAACTTATTTTTTATTAAAGGACACTGACTACTGTCAATATCATTAATAATAAAAATAATAAAACCATTGTTCATCCATTTGATGTTTATATAAAACACAATGGAAAGCTGAAATTCATCTATAGTTTGATGAACTGACCTAGTATGATTGAACATATTTATCATGTGCTATTGAATGAATTTTGTTAATGTATACTTGTTTCTAACATGCATAATTATTATAAGAATTTATTATGATAATTATTACAATTTCGCTGTAGACTGACTATTGTTACTAAGCTGATAGCTGGCTATTTTTACTGGTTTACAATTCTATCGGAATTAAATTCTAATAATATAATGAAATGATGAGAGTGTGAATTTGTAGAGTGAACCCATAACAGTTTAAAAACTGGGTAAAAAAATAATTACCAAAATTACTACGATCTTCACAAACCCCCATTCTGATAATAAACATCATGTGCTCACTAGTGACTAGATTCATGATGAACTTCTTAGAGTTCTAGTGAGAAGTCATGATCAGTGGAGTTCAAGTTCATATCCAATGAAAAGTTATCTACCACACACAATAGATGAATGGTTGCGCAGTCATTCATGGATCGATCGAAGTTAGACATTAACACCGTTGGATGCTGGCTCAGTGTTCTAGAGGTCAAGCGTTCGCGCGCGAGATCGAAGGTTCTGAGTTCGAGTCCCGTATGTGGGACGTAGATGTACACTGCCAAGGAGTCATATACTAAGACGAAATGGCCATTCAGTGCTTCCAGGTCTATAATGGTAATCTAGCTTACATCGACTCATGGATTCAACTATTATAGAAAAAACTAATGGTCACGATTTAGCATGAATATTCTGAGCTATCATTGAAAAGTTATTGATTATCATAATCTACTTAATTTATTGCCAGATCATGGAATCTATTAGAAATTTATCCTTGAAACATGATCTGAATCAAAAACTAATCTCAAGTATTGTAAATATCCGGTTATTTTTACATGATATGAATAATGTTCAAAATGAAAATATAACTTTAGTTTCGACAACAAGTTGAGAAATAAAAGTTGTAACGAAGGATATAGTATAGTTGTTCATGAACTTTACATAACAATCTGATTATATACTGATGTGTCACGACATTTAAGGTAAGTGTGAAAAGAAAACAAATCATCGGGATAATGTAAGCAGAATGTTTTCTTAGCAATTCAAGTAAAAGAGATCGATATTTTACTTTTCTTAGAGCTTAAAACTCAATAATATCTATGAGTATTTTCATAAGTCTTCATAAGTGTTAACAGTTGTAGTCAATCTACTCTTTTTTCCCATACTTCTCAACAATTTAAATCGTATGACTATTCCCTTTATTTATTAATATTTTCAAACCTATATACTTGCAAACATATTTCTTCATTTCTAGTCACTCAGAATTTGATCACTATACGTTTTTACTGTAAATCACAAATAGGTGATTAAAAATGATATGTTATTGATATTACTAACCGATCTAAGTTAAATAACCATTGAAAATCTGGAAACACTGAATGGCTGTTTTATCCTACTAGGGGCAGTGGATTGGGTTGTGGATGCATAGTGATGAGAAATTCAACGATCTTTGCAACTTCATACCGATGATAGTAAAATATGACATGGTTGTCCATTAATACACATTAATAACTGCATTCTATCGCATATGCTTACTTCTTTTACTTACGCCTGTTACTCCCAAAGGTGCATAGGCCGCCGACCAGCATTCTCCAACCCACTCTGTCCTGGACCTTCTTTTCTAGTTCTATCCAACTTTTGTTCATTCTTATCATGTCTGTCTCAATTTCTCGGTGTAATGTGTTCTTTGGTCTTCCTCTTCTCATTTGGCCTTCAGGATTCCATGTGAGGGCTTGTCTTGTGATGCAGTTGGGTGCTTTCTCAATGTGTGCCCTGTCCACTTCCAATACTTCTTCCTCATTTCTTCCTCCATTGGAATCTGGTTTGTTCTCTCGTACCGTAGCTTGTTGCTGATAGTGTTTGACCAACGGATCCGAAGTATCTTGAGAAGATAACTGGTAATAAACACTTGTATCCTCTGGATGATGGCTTTCGTAGTTCTCCACGTCTCCGCCCCATACAGTAGAACCGTCTTGACATTTGTATTGAAAATTCTGATCTTGGTGTTGATCGACAATTGTTTTTAGTTCCAGATGTTCTTCAGTTGTAAATATGCTGCTCTTGCTTTGCCGATCGTCGCCCTCACATCTGCATCAGATTTACCGTGTTCATCGATGATGCTGCCCAGATATGTAAGGGTTTTCACATCCTACAAAAGCTTCTCCGTCAAGTGTAATTCGACTGGTGCATGTTGTGTTGTATTGGAGTCTTGCTTTTCCCTTTGTTTATATTGACACCTACTGCTGCTGAGGCTGCTGCTACATTGGTCGTCTTCTCCTGCATTTGTTGTTGGGTGTGTGATAGAAGAGCCAGATCATCTAAATTCTAAATCGTCCAGCTGCATCCTAGCTATCCACTGTATCCCGTTCTTCCCTCCAGATGTTGACGTCTTCCTGATCCAGTCGATCATCAGAAGAAAGAGAAAGGGTGAGAGTAAACAACCTTGCCTAACACCGGTCTTTACTTTGAATGAGTCAGTAAGTTGTCCTCCATGTATCATATATAGTAATTTACATAAAAAAACGGATCATATTATTAATCTTAAATTGATTTTAAATGACAAGGGATAGACACATCTTTTTATTCTTTTAATAGAATAATCATGAAGCAATAATTTTGTCTTGAGGTTAAATAATTCCATACATTATAGATACTAAGATAATTAAGAAACAATACAATTGCCCACTTACCTATATTCTATTATTTTGAATAAAGAAAGGTTTTTCTGTTTGTTTATAATCAATACTTCAATTTGTATACTTTCGGGTATTGCTTGTTTGATTTATTTTCTTTGATAAAAAATAATGAATTTTACCTAAATATTTTAAATTTGATTCATGTTTTGAAATTTTGAATGTATTGCTTATTTTTAGTTGTTTACGATCTAATCGTTTAGAAGGTAATTGTTCAGCTCGACTAGTAGCTAATGAGAATAAGAAAAACAAAACAAAATTAGATTGAATATATTATAAACGAATGTATAATATAAGGATCTGTAAGGAAAGATGCAAGTATTCTCTTAAATAATTTCCTTGAAAAAGCTTAGACCAGATTGCTAGGTGAAACGTTGGATTTATTTCAAAATTCATTCGCTGAGATTTTACAAATATATAGTATTCCTATTTAGTGTCTTACATCAACTCGGCGCCTAAATACTGTGAAACTATTCGCTCTAATTTAGACGAAAGTTCTTATATATTCAAGTGTATTTTTTATGTGATATAAAACATAACAGTCATATTTTTTAGATGGTGGAGAGGATTTGTAGCTAAGGTAAGTGATTGTGATGGAGTTTTGTTCTCTGAGCTGGATGGTTTGGTCGTGGAGCTTTCATCGTCCTTCTGAACGACACCATTAGCACAAACTTCTACCCGATGATGTTGTTAAGAAGGACGATGAAAGCTCCACGACCAAACCATCCAGCTCAGAGAACAAAACTCCATCAAAATAACAGTCATATCGTTTACTTTATTTAGAAATTGCTACCCGTTGATTTTCTCTTACGAGATTATTTTCTAATATACTAACTTGTCTTAATTTTTTATATTTTATACAGGTCAATGTTAATTAAAATATTTAACTAATCAGTATTTGATAAATCTTAAAATTCGTTAATCCACTTAATTATAGAAAAAGAGATTTTCTAAATGATGATAATTGAATAATAAATAGTATTACATATGATTGAATAAGTATTAATCACCATATAGCTATTCTAAACGTAGTTATTACTAAATCGATTGGTAGAGCTATGAAAAAGCTGTACACACGATTGTGTAGACTGTATTCAATACAAATAAATATAAATCAGAAGGGGTTTTGTGGATATTTCAATATTTTCATAGTTGAAATCACGAGTCAATTAAAGCTAGACTGTAAGGAATGTTTCCTTGAGTTCTAGTGGGAAGCATTGACCAGTGGAGTTCAACCAAGTCTGTTGTACAGATATCAACTTACTGAAGACAATTGGTGAATGGTTGCTCAAATTCGTGGATCAGTTGAAGTTAAACATTAACACCGTTGGATGCAGGCCGGCTTAATGGTCTAGAGGTTAAGTGCTCCGGCGCGAAGCTGGTAGGTCCTGGGTTCGAATCTCGCGGGTGCGGGATCGTGTATGGGCACTGCTGAGGAGTCCCATAATAGGACGAAACAGCCGTCCAGTGCTTCCAGGTTTTCGTTGGTGGTCTAGCTTCAATAGACTCATGATTTCAACTATAAAAATAAATATAAGATAAATACGTACAAAGCATTTATCTAAGATCTTTTACTAACCTCTTGTTGATACATGATCTTTTGACAGCTGTTCATCGAATAAAGAATTTCTAGATGACAATCTAGTATGTTGTGTTGATTGATTTCGTCCAAATAATTCATTATGTCGTTGATTTGTAGAGAACAAATATTCTGACTTACGATCATTTAGAAGCTTTGATTTGGTTAACTTTACTTCTTTGTCACGTGTTTCGTTAGATGTCCAACCATGAATAAGATAATGCTCTATGTGATCTAAAATTTTAGATATCTGAATAGTAGCTGGATGATCAACACCTATCGGTAGGATTAGAATAGAATAAAATGACGACAGAAATAAGAAAATATTAGTGAATCCAAAATAAGACGTGAAGTAGGCTGAATTAATCAGATTTTGTAAAATGAGTAAAATTTTTTATCAGCTGCTTATATTCTCAAGCAACTTCAATACTAAAATTTTTCAAACATATGCATATAACTCAAACAAAGTAACAAAATATAGACACCTAAATCATTGGATGCCAGCTCAGTAGTCTAAAGGTTAAGTGGTTACCAAAAAACATCTCTTGGGTTTAACCCTAATTAGAGTAATGGATATACATTACCGAGAAGGTCAATAATATGACCTGAGAGCTACTGAGTTCTTCCTGCTTTTCAATGGTTGTGTGAATAAGATCAGCCTGTAAAATTCAATACCCCTATAATAAGATAAAGTAATTTAAAAAATTTGTTACTTCTGCTAAATAATCATAAAGGAAAGGAATAAGTACTTACTAGTAGAGTAGCTTTTTCCAAAAAGGATTTCCTAAATATAGAATGCAGCCATTTAGGAAACAGAAAGAACAAATATTTTGGAAAGAAAGAAAGGTGTACATGATTTACATAGGCAATTTAGGAAGTTAAAGGGTATACATAGACTAAAACACCCATTTAGAAAAGTGTAGGGATGAAAAGTTGTGAGCAAAAGTAAATGTAACACTGAAGAGAGCATAATTGGACAGTAAGCTAGTCATTTTATATCAGACAAATTCCAATGCAATAGTTAAAGATAACGTTTTCCTATTCCGTTTAAGTGGGTCTATCAGTACACACTCTCCTTAAAGTAAGTGTATTGGAAGAACAGAATAACATGTGAAACAAACTATAGGTATAATAAACTAATACAAATATTGTATCTGTATTTCTTTTGTTTGTAAGTTACTGATATTCGACTATCGATGTCTACGAAGCATTGCTTGTGCATTTTGGGACCATGGAATAAAAAAATCCTTGGATTAGGAATAGAGTACTAGGTAAAGATTAGAAATCGATCAGAGAGGTAGTATATCTCCATCAACTGAGATGTTTGGGATATGTGTTATGTATTATCAACAACCGTCCACCACGGCGGGCGATGTTTTCTGGTGTAGGAGTAGGGTGGAATAAAGCTAGGGATGGCCAAGTCAAAACATGGCGTTAGTCCACGAAGTCACTGACAATTGGACTTGGCCATCTTAATAGGCATAGACTACCTGGTTGAAGTACTCATGATTGTCGTAGCTAATGGCTAGAGACTTTGAACGACACGGCTAGAAGTCGTTTAAAATGGCACAAGTGTATCCATCGTCTGTTTTCACCCGAATTCTGATATTCTAAATCCCTCATAATCATTTTTTATGTTGATTTCGTTAATTTATATTTTCTTCTAGAGTTGTAACTTCGATGCCTAATATTTTTTATTCCTACTGATATTGTTACTACTATACTATTATTGGACTTGGCTTGACAACTTCATTTTTCTGCGCTAATTAGGTACGGCAACTTGTACACACGTACAAGGTTCTACCTTGTGACTGACTGACTGTATATATATATACTTACACGCATTCTTTTTTTATATATTAGTACCATTGAAGTAACTACTTCTATGAATTTGGTGTTCATTTTTTCGTGCTAATGAGGTGTGGCAACTTGGACCGATGCATACATGTGCCTGCTCCTACGTCGTAGCTGACTGATTGACTTTAGACTTTTCAAAGTACATCAAAAGGAAGCGAATTTATATTGACTGAGTTTTCCATGACCTTTTTATCAGCATAATTTGCAAAGAATTCTTCCAAATGAAATAAGGTACAATTTGGTTTTTTGCCGTCATTCTTCTGTGTGATTACAATCAAGCCGTTATGAACATTTACCTCACATTTTGACAAGAAGTGATTCAAATAAGCAACAATTCTTCTGTACACAATATTTAAGAAACGTCAACGTAAATGTCACTATTTAAATGTCATGTGATAAAAAACAACAGAAAAATTCTCACTACAGCCGAGACGATAGAATCTATTGTTTTACGGTAGTATATCTACTAGTATGATAATACTGAATCTCACCTGAATGAGCATCTAGATGCAATTTTAATTAATCATCTATTAGGCTACTAAACTGATAGGTTAGTACTAGTATAGAGAGCCTGTATTGACGGTAGAATTTTCTTAGTTTAAATCACAAAATATGAAAATCGATAAAAACATCAACGTATGACATGAGATTACAGTTAAAATCCAAACATTTGAACTAGGTAACATTGTATGTAACAAAATATAATTTTTAACTTACCTAAAAATAAAATCCTTTCATGCAGGACAAATGCAGCACGTGTAATAGCTTCTTGTAAACTTATCTGACGTTTATCTTTTAACAGACAGATAACTAACTGTAAACATATTTCTGCTGGAAGTGTTTGATATACATACGGATTACTGAATAAATGTTGATTATTGAAATTTAATGTAATATCTGTACGATTACTTGATGGATTTGATACTTTTCTACCAGTAGAATTATTAAGATTATAGCTTGTGTTTGTTGAACTTTTGGATAAAAATGGTGATGATAATGAAGGCTGAATCTGCGGTATTATCAAATATCGAGGTGAACGTAGTAGAATACTTCTATGTAATTTTTTATAAATGTGTTGGTTGAAATTTGAAAGTACAGATGTTGGCGGAGGAATAACTGGTCGTATTAAAATTTCTTGGTTATATGTCATTATATCTAAACTCCATCGCAGACATTCTTGGGCACGAGTTCTTCCTAACTTCATTCGAAGAAAACTTGATGTATTTTTCCAAAATAAATGAGAAATGTAATTATCAAAATCACCGAAAATATAGCGGTAAAATACATAAAAAAACAGCATTTAAGGAGGGCCCTACATTGGATGGTTTGAGAATGAGTCAAAATACTTTACTAACTTTGTGAAATAGTAAGAACTTTGTAGGAAAATGCTGTAATGTTTCTTCATATGTACTCAAATCATGCTTTTTGGTCAGAACAGTGGCTCATCATTTTATGAAGACAATGAAAAGTTTTATTATACAAAATTAAAATGCCATAATAATTCGATATATTAAAATTAGTTTAGCCGGGAACACAATTTAAAAATGGCTGGTTCAATCTATGGGGAGATATTTTTAAAGCACAATGTTACATATAACGGTGTCGAAGTATAACGTACTACTCACTCAGTGCTTCTAGGAAAATGATTACATCACTTATTTGAAAGCTATCTTCAGAATGTTACGAATAAATAATGGAGATAGCAATAAACCACTATGCACTGTGTTGTAGGCTATGAATAATAGAGAAGAAATTCGAAATTATTATTGCATCCAAAGTATTCTGTTTAGAGCTAAAAATGTGTGAGTCTAGTTTTAAAGGTCACTAATAAAAAAGTACCTTGGGTCAACAAAATAATGACAATACTAATGTTCAAAAATACACAAATCTATTCAACTAACGAATGTTCTGTTGATGGTACAATTTCAATCTACTAACCAATCAATCATACTGTTTAATTTAATAATTT
Organism: Schistosoma rodhaini; assembly: GCA_944470415.2. Lineage (NCBI taxonomy): Eukaryota > Metazoa > Platyhelminthes > Trematoda > Strigeidida > Schistosomatidae > Schistosoma > Schistosoma rodhaini. The sequence goes on from OX104037.1 coordinate 35,728,039, forward strand.
TCGGACTAATGATAAATACGACTGTACAGCATAAAGAAAATTTTGTTTCTATCGAATTTCTGTTTTCTTTGTTAGATGATTGTTTATCTGCTAAGGGCATAATGAAGTTCAAATATACTGAAGCATAAATGGAACATTCAACATATGATCTACTACTGGCCTACTTTCTTCATGTGTATCAGGGAATTTATGTAATATTAAAGATTCCCATCGTAAAATTAAAACAATACATAAATTGCTGTGATTGTTTCCAAAGTTTTCATATAAATATTGTTGTATATGAGATTAAAGCCTGACGACTATCTAATTGTAAACAATATTGTTCGCCAATACGTGTTGTTTCAATTTAGATAAAATAATAAAAACTAAAAATTCTCATACATCTGGTAGCAAACATTTACTGTTGTAACTTTTGCCTAGATTATATGTTTGTTCTTTCCTTCTCCAAGTTAGATAAGTCTTTATACAGATGTATATGATCATAGGCTAATTTTTAAACGGAAACAGTATTCTCTTCGTTCTATTTTATGAAATAGAGGAGTTAGCTTTTCTTCTAGAACCCTCCAAACATCCTTAAAGATGTTGGATATTTTTTATTTTATTCCTAACTAACCATATCGTTTAACATGAAAAGCCTTATCCTGTCAGAAAGCCAAGGGTTCAATGATCGTACTGCTCAGGTTAATGAAAGTGAAACCTTTTACATAGCCATTCACTTAAATTGATTTCCACTTTTTCATAAATATTCTCGAACTTTCGGTTTATTACTGTGCAGTATACTATAGGTAGACAGTCTTATTTAATATGTACTAAGTTCAAACCTAGACCTAAAAATTTCGCTAGCCGGTATTACATAGTAAAAAAGAAAATTTAAAAGCTATACATAAAGATACCAAGAGAATAAATTTCTGAATATTCTCCATTTCGTGTGGTCAGTTATACGGTGTTGTGAAGACGTGGCTTCCGTCTTTGCATCGTAATCTGCGCACAGCTAAAGCTTTTCCACAGATTCTGGATCACATCCAGTTGATAAATCAATGGACAATCGTTTAAAAGGATTCAACCTATATTTAATTGATACGAGAGAAGACTATACCAATTTACATCGCTTTGATAGTCGATGATCGAAAAGGTTCATATCTCATTCTTTCATTCCTGACACGACAATTTAGTAATAACGTTTTTATAAAAATGAGGGTTACGAGCTACTAGTGCATTTGAAATCGAAAATAATGATAGTCTTTTGTTTGTAAGCTCTTTACTGTTAAATTAATATGGTTTATCATACAGAATATGCCTCAGTCAAATAAATTATTTTTTATGTAAGGTTATCGATGGCCACCATACGGGAGTTCTGATTGCATTAAATATAATGTACTGCAAAGTTTTATTGTAACTTGATGGACTAAAAACTATCAAGACCAGAGACCAGGCAAGAAGTTGGTAAACATATGGTTGTAATTGGTTGATGAGAAACCACGAAATATTATGAATTTTTATTATTCTCTTACAATTTTTGTTTTAGCCATATTCAGATTTGTAAAGGGAACCATTTGGATGAAAGATGTGGAAATATTTAGCGATCATTTAATGAAAAGAATGACAGAAGAAAGTAGTGTCATGATCTGAAGTTGCATTAATGATACCAACAAAGAATTTATATCTTCCTACTTCTACTTTAGACCATCTTGGGACCCACCAATATCTCTTTTTCTCTGCTTCTGAATGGATTATAGGGTTCGCAATTTTAAACAAATAATTTTGGTCAAGCTGATTTCGTTGTTGGGTTCATAAAAGGATTACTAACACTTCTCATAATCTACAATGTTTAATAACTAAATTATACGCCTAAATTAATTCTCTGGTTAGTGATGTTAACAACTTTAGACAATCTTCTTTAATAAGTTTGTAAATTTGTCGTTAGAATCTATAAATTGTTTGGCTAACTGCCTGAATTCTCTAGTATCCTGAATTGTCTTGGTTTTGGTATTTCGATAATTTATGTCACATACTTATGAATATGACGGTACTCCAGTTGATTTGATAAATTACTAAATGAGGTTGCAGAACTAATGATTTCCCGAAAAGACAAACCCTTAAATCTCAACAGAACAGATTTTTGAAGACGGAACTATTAGAAACTGGGTATGAGACTATACACTAGGAGATTAAAGTTACTAAATTCAAGCAAAATAGATTGACTAAAAGTTCATTGTCTGTTGAGAGATGAGTCAACTGAGAAAGAAAATGAAGATTATTGAAGAACCAACCAACATTTTATTGCTTATGTCGGTCGTAAAATTAAATAAATCATCATTACTACTTTTCTGATACTGATCTAACTTCAATAACTGTTAAAATAAAATTAAGCTTAGTATTATGGTATTTTTAAATGTATTTGAAGTCTAAAGATAGTTGAGTATGCATTTTATAGATTGGCTAAAGGTAACTGAACACAATATTTGTATGATAATAGGACTGCTTTTCAATGTATAAATTTATGTATTGTTCCTTTAAATTAGCACAAGATCGTATGGTCGGTTTCTATTTCTTATTCATTAGTTAACTATTTATTCACAATTTCTTGTCGGTCTTTCTATTATTTTAGCTATGTTTCGGATGTATCGCAGTTGCTGTAACCAAATAGCACAAACGTTTGCCAAATAACTGTTTAATATAATAGTTAATTTTTGAATTCTGTATTTAAAAGGTAAAAATATTTTCTTTAAACTAACATACTTTACTTCATCTAACTCATTATTATCACCATTAGGTGGTTTTTGTAAAGATAATGCTAAAATTATTAGCCATTCAGCTATTAAAGGATGATATTCACCTTGATCTGCCATACATTCACTTATAGCCTGAAACATTAGAAATTTGTGTTCACTTGTATTCATCTGCAACAGTCTGAAATGAAAAGAATAAATGTATGAAATAATAAAGCTGTTACATAATACTTAAAGCTCAAAGTTAGTCTCCCTGACTTTAATAACAGATATATGAAGGTATTCAAGATATGAAAAAAACTCGATTACATGGTGTTTATTTTGACAAGGAAATTACAAGTCTTATCTTGAGGTTATGAATCAGAGATTTATAGGCCTACTCAAAATTCTAGATCACTTTTTAAATCAGAAAATTTGGTTTAACGATGATCCACTAGTGAAACCAAACATTGCGTATAAGTTATTAGAACAAAACTTAACGGACTAAGAAAAGTATTTTATCTTTCCGTTCTTCTTAAGCTGAGATTCAGAAAGCCTCATAGAATTAGATGTCCAACAGAATTTAGCCAGTACTGGATTTATGTGAATTAAAGTAGTTGTCACATAATGGGCAATGCGCAGAAAATTCATTGAACAGCCAAGGATTTAAGAAAACAAATAGATTACTGATTGTAAGTGTTCAAATTAATATAGTTCAAATTTATTGACTAACAGTATAATAAAAGTTATACAATCCATTGATCACCAAGTAATGGTCAATGTCACGTTTGCGTAGTCTTTTTAGTGCTGACTGAATTCTACTGATAAGGTTATGATGCGCTCACTAATTTAAGTTACTCGATATCGCAACCACTATTTTAAAATGTTAGGTAATTTAAGTTAGTCTACAGAAAACCCTGGACCAAGATTTCGTTCTAGTTAGCACTTACTGGCAAGGTGTACGTAAAATATTAAGGGTCTTGATGCTTTCTGACGGATTCTATTTCTTTTCATCCAGTATCATAAGTCTGAGACGATATCAGTAAGGTATTTAGGCCACTCTTCGTAGAAATAAAAAAAACTTTTATTGTCCGGCTATTTAATATATACAAATTAGAGTTAAAACACAACCATCTATTTTTCTCAAAATCTCACAATAGACAATGTATAAAGAGACGTTATAGCTTAGGGGTAAACCAGGAGAAATTCATATACGAAATATGACACATACTGATTGAAACACTTCAATTAATAAAGTATTTATTTTTTTCATTCAATCATATTTTCTATTTCAATAACTTATCATTAAAAACAAAAAACTAAAAAAAATCATCTACCAATGTAGGTTTTTGATGACTTCTATTAAAATTAAACTTAGATAACTATACAAAATATTCGATAAGTGTTCTCAAAACAATATCACTAATTATACCATTTAGCAGAATAATAAATCATTCAATTCAATTATCAACTGATCATATATGTTTACAAAGTTTATTTTTGAAAGAAATTTAACAAGTTTTATTACAGAAGGGGGTTTTGTGGAGATTTTAGTAATTTTATATTGTTGAGATCATGAATCAATTGAAGCTAGACCACCATGAAAAACCTGGAAGCACTAGACGGCCGTTTCGTCTTATTGTGAGACTCCTCAGCAGTGCGCATCTGCGATCTCAACTTGCGATATTCGAACGCAGGATCTACCGGTCTCGCGCCTGAGCGCTTAACCACTAGACCACTGAGCCGGCATCTAACGGTGTTACTGTCTAACTTCACCAATGTCTTTAGTGAGTTGATATCTCCACAAAACCTCCTTCTGATAATGATCATATGCTCACTAGTGACTGGCTCCATGAAATATTTATTGGAGTTCTAGTGAGAAGCAGCAACCAGTGGAGTTCAACCAGGTCTGTTGGGAGATAGTAACTCATTGAAGACAATCGTGAATGGTTGCTCAATTTCGTGGATTGGTTGAAGTTAGACATTAACACCGTAAGATGCCGGCTCAGTGGTCTAGAGGTTAAGCGCTCGCGCGTGAGACCGGTATGTCCTGGGTTCGAATTTCGCAAGGCGGGATCGTGGATGCGCACTGCTGTAGAGTCCCACAATAAGACACGACGGCCGTCTTGTGCTTCCAGGTTTTCCATGGTGGTCTAGCTTCAACTGATTCATGATCTCAACTATACAAAGTTTTACTGCAATCTCAAAACCATTTCAATAAACAAAATTGTTTATTAGCTTACCTTATTTTAGCTAAGAGATACATACCAATAGCTAATAAAGTTCTATCTATTAATTGAGAATTGAATTGTTTAATATTTTGTATTGTTTGACAAATTTGATATTCAAATAAATTCAATTGTTCGTTACTACTTTCTGTCAATCCAATAACAGATTCTAGTCGATACATTTTGATATAAGCTGTAAAATATTGTGCATTTTTATTTTAGAGGATATAAAAAGTAACATTTTAGAACATTTAGTAAGAAATCAGTTCGTAGAAAAGGTTACAAATGTGAAAGCTTATGAAATATGATAATTATCATCATTATTGCATAATCAGGAAAACTACTGGAAATTAGAAAGATAATCTATGGATACGTTTTTAGCTTTGCAAGCATCATGTACACAAAAATTAACTTTATCGGCTTACTTCATAAGTCACTAGTTTCTTTCATGGAGTTAAATTCAGAAGCATTTCACATCATTTAGATAACTTATAATGAAAATTTTGAATCATGTACACTGTCCCATTAATTGCTTTCATTAAAATATTACAAGCGTAGAGGATTTTTGATAAAAAACTTTTGTTCAAAATTACTTAAACTATGCTAGAGCCTTTTTATAAGTAACTATGTACTTTGTGATTGATAGATGTTTTTCTAAGATAACTTCGAAAAGTGAATTTACAAACGCGGTCGTTTAAGACTCCAATTCATGAAATGAATTTCTTCACAATGCTGTCATCATATAGTACACCTTATCATTCGTAAACTGTTAATGCTGACCAAGTTTAAGTAAAAGTTCGATTGTCCTTATGGCTGTATCGTTTGTGTAATCCTTTACTTTAGATGCTTCCCAGTTTGGTTGTACAAATGGTACGAAGATTTCAGTCTCTTAGTTCACTAATCAAGCAGTAAATTTGTACGAGATTGAAAGTTATCAATATGAAAAACAAGTATCAGAAATGATAACCTTTTCTATTCGGTCCATGTTAATTACTAAAATATAACACACATTAGACAACGACACCAACAGACTGCCAAATTTATCTCAGTCGTATATCAGTTTCTTAACACAGTGTCATATTACTTACATCGGTTCTGTCTTCCATTTGTCTAAATTTATCAAATCTTTTGTAGTGTATTTTCGCTGTTAGACAACCATGGAAAAGCTGGAGGCACTGAAAGGCCGTTTTGTCTTTTTATGGGACTCCTCAGCAGTGCGCATCCACGATCCCGCACTCTGAGGAGTCCCATAATAGGACAAAACGGCCGTGCAGTGCTTCCAGCTTTTCCATGGTGGTCTAGCTTCAATTGACTCACGATTTCAACTATGAAAATAATGAAACGTCCACAAAATCCCTTCTTATATATTGAGACAATCAGTGACTGTCACCAGTCAGATGGGATTACGTCCCACTCCCACATTTTAGCTAAAATATTAGTCAACCTAATCGCTAAAACTGAACCACCATACTTAAAGACCCCTGGAGCCCATCAGTCTTGACCAGCTGCTCTTCCTCGTTTCAGATTAGCTATAGCCTTTGGAACTACAACTAGAGTCGGGGGCCCCCTTCAATGTTCCATCCAGGCTGTCTGGGAATGGTGGGTATTTGAAAAGTAGCTATCTATCAGTGCAATAGACTTAACAGAAGTTCACTAGTTTTTCGTGACTCTTTGGTACAAATTACTGATAGATGTCACTGCTGTTTCCACAGTTTTTTGTATGTCTTTCCAAGCAACATCTGGGTCAGCCTCATTTTCAGAACTGCCTAAGTGTGACCTCAGTTGTTCCTGAAATGTACTTTTGGCTTTCTCGTCACTGAGTTCAACTATAGTGAGTCTTCATAATGTATTTTTTCTGCGTCTAGTGAGGCGTAAGCAAATGCGTGCTCGTATTAAAGCATGATCAGAGTCTTAAGTGAATGTTGGTAGGATACTGAATAGATAACTTAATTGACAAGCGTAAAATAATATAACTTACTTACCATAGATATATCCAAGGGTCAGGTCGAAAGCGCTCGATGACAATGACTTCTGTAGAACAGATTAGAAGTTGTGTAATTTGCCTGTTAATTATTTTGAATGGATTTTAGATATCCACGCTGTGTCCACTATCCATTGAATGCTTTGTGATCGTACTTGTTAAAACGTTACTTCTGTTCAGAGACAACTTACAAAGAATATGTTCATAAGACCTTGTAGATCCCTTTCTTTGCTTTAGATGTATGAAGTTAGTATATACTGTTTGTTCCCTTAAGTCTGTTTTTTCTGAATTATAAGGTTTCATTGACTTTTGAATTATAACGATCGGTTAAAAAATATGTTGATTTATGATAAATAATTTAAGCCACATTATATTAAACAACTCTCATGAGTCTAGACAATATTGTAACTTCTTTGAAGATTCTCAAATTAAGGCACACCACTTCAGTTTTATTAAGCCGAAAACATCAAAACAAAGGTAGATTAAAAAATAACAATTTAATATCAGATAGTTCCATTAATGTGAGTGTGATTTATTTATTAAAACATTGATTCAATACACTTAAAGTGATTTTATAGGAAACATTTACCTAAGGCCGTAAAAATCCTTCGTTCCGTCAGTCTGTTTTCCTCTGTATCACATAGCGTTAATATAAATGATTCTTTTAGCCATTCTGTTATCGTCATTTCAGTTTCATAAACCATAGATTGATATAACATTAACTGATTGTCAATTGATTCATTCACTTCATTTCTTAGGTAACGAAGTTTATTCATGATATTTAATCCTAAGTGGCTCAATTGTAAAATATCTGATTCACAAAGAGTTTCACGCTGGGAAAGAAAAAAATAAATGTAAGTTAGATCAACTTTATCCCAGTACAGAAAGACTTCATAAAAATGTCACTACAGAAATTTATAAAAAATATTCAATAAAATTTGGTTTAAAAGTGTAATTTATTCTATAATCATTTTTGCAAGAATGAAATCACACCATTTAGATATGATTAGAAGGGGTTTTGTGGAGATTTAGTATTTTTAAAGCTGAAAGCGTGAGTCAATTGAAGCTAGACCACCAAGTAAAACCTGGAAGCACTGGACGACCGTTTCGCTCTATTGTGGGACTCCTCAGCAGTGCGCATCCACGATCCCACATGATTCGAACCCAGGACTTACCATTCTCGCGCCGGAGCACTTAACCGATAGAACACTGAACCAGCATCCCATGGTGTTTATGTCTAACTTCAACCAATCCACGAAGTTGAGCAACCGTTCACCAACTGTCTTCAGTGAGTTTCTATCTCACAACAGATGTGGTTTGAACTCCACTGGTCACTGCTTCTCTCTGATTCAGATATGAGTTAAACAAAATAATTTACAATCAAAAGTTCCAAAATATCAATGCTTCAGAAAATTAACTTAAATAGTAAAGAATTTGTTTCATAAACTAACAATAGGATAATTACTTTAAATTTCATAAATTTTTCTAATTTATAAACTTGAATAAAGGAAGGACAAATATAGTGGCAAAATGACGTGAACTCACTTATTTCATGGATTCAGCTCAACTACCTATTTATTTATTTATTTAAACACATAAACATTGGTACAAAGAGGCACCAGATACATATGCGCCACACAAATCTTATTCGATTTGTGCCCGGGTCCCCAGACCGAAGCAGGTGTTTTCTTAGGGGGCCGCACCCGGAGCCTTTGACCTAAAGGTCTGATCCACAAGGTAGTGGAGCATCGTAAGGAGATGCAGTCCCATGGTAGCCAGTGATCAACGATTAATTCATACGCCATTTGTTGCTTCAGAATTTTGGAGCCCATGTGCACCAATGGTTTGGAATCAGGGTTTTCCAACTCCCCTAGGTGGACGTTCCGTGTCCACTAACCCGGTTAAAGCTCTGGACATTCGCTTTTCATCCTCTCAATGTCGTAAACAACAGTAATGCCACGAGAAGGCAGTGAGTAAGACTTCCATGGAATAGGCTATATACGCGTGGCCATGTGGGAGCATTTTGAGAGGGGGAGCGGACCCTTTCCACTTAAAACCATAGTAATAATTAATAAAATGAAACAAATGTACATAATTTATATAAATGAGTTCATGTTATTCTGATACGATATTTTTTTCTCTTTTTATTCAAATACATTTATTTCAAACTATGAATATTATCCAACTTATATTTTTTTCAAAAATAAATATGACAGACATGAATACAAAGATGATAGTTAATGAAACAATTTACTGCAAACCAGAATGCATTGGATAATTTTTTGATCATAGTTTGGAATTTATCATCATATAATCGTATTAGGACCAGAATGATAAAGGCTTTTTTGAACAATGAATTACTACTGAGTGATGAACTTTAATTTTATCAATTTAAATATACAAAAACAATTCTATGGGTTTTTAAAATCTGGTCTGGAGATTTGCTTTATGAAAAATTAGCTACTTAAAACAATAAAACGCTGTTTAATTTAATAGAATGTGTTGAGATAGTTTCCCTCAGAAGGTTGATCTTTATCATACGGAGAATCGACTATGTATACCAGAGCATAGTATTCAATGCGAAAAGTAGATCCGTCATTTGCTTCTTTTCATTTAATTATTATGTCGATTTCTCCAGTATGTTGCCGACCTGTAACATTACTACATTTGGTAAACATCAACAACACAAAATAAGACTGCTTACATTCATAAAACATACAGCTAATTTTGACAAAATTTGAACAGATACTAATTCGTCACCCAAATAATATATCAGTTCACCAATAATCCAAACAAGTGATTCTAAATTATTTTCACCTGATAAGTCTGTAAAATTAAATTGATGAAACTAGAAGTTACAGAAAAATGATATAAAATTTTCATAAATGATTTATTTCCTTCGAATTTAAAACATTTTTGATGGCAGGAAAAATAAATAACGAAATTTCATTTAAATCGTGAACCCATCTAGATTAGGCCAACCTTAGTGACATTTGTCATGCGCTCACTAAAGACTAACTTCGAGAGGGAATTTCTGGCGTTCTAGTGAGAAGTCGTGACCAGTGGAGCTAATCCGTGTCCGGTTTGAGGCAGATACTCACTGAAGACAATGAAAGATAGTTGCGCGATGTTGTGGACCAATTTAAGCTAGTTAATAACACAGCTGGATGCCGTTTCAGTGGTCTAGATGTCAGGCATCCGCTTGCGATACTGAAGGACTCGGATTAGATCCCTACATGAGGAGTCGTGGTTGAGCAGTCATTCAGTCAGCTACAACGTAGGACCAGGCACACATCGTGGATGAACACTGTTAAGGAGTTTCATACTAGGACCAAACGGCGGTCTAGTGCTTCAAGACTTTCAATGTTGATCTTACTTAAATCGGTTCAAATTAAGTTCAACAATCTTCAGAGCACCTAACTGACAAGTAATGTCCGAATCTCATATCTCAAGTATAAACTCATTGTTAAAATGTTGCAGAAAATTATTTAAGTAGTTAAATAGAGTTTTCTGCGCTATATTTGTTAATCGAATGATAAATAATGACTAGCAAGCAAGTAAGTATCATCTAAATTAATCATGTACTTAGACAAATCGTATTCTAAATATCAGTTTTACGCTTTCATCACTGATAAAAATTCACTTATTTATCCCATATGTGATACAACTGAAGGTTACGTTATTATTAGAAGTATAAGTCAGCACTTAAATATGCTGTTTCTTTTTCAGTTTAAATGAATAAGAAAAGTTAGCTAGTAATTAAGCCGTCTCTATTAATCTTGGTGCAAAAGCTCTAATAAAATGAGACGTCAGTGCCAGGTCAATAAATTACTTACTATTAATATGTATTTTTAATTAGAAGTGACTAGTGTAATGAATAGTGTACTGAAATAAAGCATATTTGTGTACTACCCACAAAACAGTACGAAATAACTGAATATATTTACAAGCAAGTAATTGAATCTAGATGGTTGGTTTATTAAGAAAATAAGAAAAAACCTCTAATCTCAGTGACTTAAATCTTTGAGTTCAATTTTTTTCATATATGCTCAGGATATGAATAACTTTTTTTGTAATTATCATCCTGAAAAATAAGTATAAATTTGTGATTGTGCAGCTTTGAAAATGAATTCGCCGAAAAGAAAACTCTTCAGTGAACCAGCTTTTCTTATTTAATGTCTCAATGAGTGTATTCCATTTACTAAAAAATTATTTACGTTTACCTCTTTTTTGTACGAATTAAAGACTTACACTTCCAAACCTAGATATCTTTTTCTTCGAATTACGTTATGAAATAGGGCTTATTTGTAAGAAAATTATGTTGTTATCCGTCAAGCATTTCATGATCAAGGAATGTAAATTAATGTACCGAAATTAAGTTTACGTTGTAATTTCATCGATCAGATTTTGAAATTACATTTACCGAAATAATCTTTACAGTATGTCAATTTACTATAGGCTAAAAGTAAGTGCTACTGAAAAAGATTCATTGTTATTAAAATGAAAACTAAAGCATTAAATAAAAGGTTTCATAATTAACAATCAGTGACTTAGGATGACGATATTTTTAGTTCTAATCAATGACTAATTACATTAATTTCATGAATATGTTCAGCGTTTGAGATGAAAGGTGATGAGTTTGAGTGTCGAAATGAACATCAACACTGGAATCCAGATACATCTGATTCAGGAGTCGCAAATGTGACGAAACAACGGTCCCGAATTTCATTGATAATCACATTCCATCTATTTAAAAAAATATCCTGGCTGTATCTAGGGCCTTCACACAGAATATAAATATGATAAATTAGACTGATCTAAATTCACTCAAGGGTATCAGTTTGTCAGTTCAGAACACAACAAATTACAGAAAGCCACACCGGTGGTTTTTATTAGAAAACTTAAGCATTTCAGAACAAAATTTTGTAATCTATTTAAAACTAACCATTGAGTTGGCTGAAACTGTTGCATATATTTGGTGAATCACTCTGAAGTAAAAAGTAAAGCAAACTTAGTACTGATGATCAAAAATTTGGATGGTTAAATTATATTATAGAGTGTAAATAATTGCTAACCAGATATTAGATTGTGATGTGCAGTAGACAAAATCTTAGGCTGACAACATTGGTGTATTTTACTCGTCTTACTAGGCTATTGTGTTAAATATTAACAGTAGTCTAATATCTATCAGAAGTGGCATGTTTGAATAAATCGGTGATACTTCAACTATTACTAAAAATGAAACACTTTTCTACAAAATTTTGAAGTGGAAGTCAACAAGAGAGCATTTAAAACACATAAAACTATACTTTTTTTTACTGTGAACGTAATGCAGACAAAACAGAAATTCATTAATAATCAAACTGATCAGGAGGTACAATCCAATAACTGTTATCTCCAGTCCTCAATTACTTTACTTTACTTACTTACGCCTGTTACCCCTTGTGGAGGAGCATTGGCCGCTCACCAGCATTCTCCATCCAACTCTGTCCTGAGCCTTCCTTTCCAGTTGCTATTCATCCTTTTCATATCTGCTTCTATTTCTCGGCGTAGTGTGTTCTTTGGCCTTCCTCTTTTCCGTTTCCCTTCCGGATTCCAAGTTAGGGATTGCCTTGTAATGCACATTGGTGATTTCCTTAATGTATGTCCGATCCACTTCCAACGTCTTTTCCTAATTTCCTCTTCAGCTGGAAGCTGGTTTGTCCTCTCCCATAAAACGCTGTTGCTGATAGTATCCGGCCAGTGGATGTTGAATATTTTGCGTAGACAACTATTTGTAAATACTTGTACCTTCCTGATGATGGCCGTAGTAGTTCTCCACGTTTCAGCCCCATACAGTAGGACTGTCTTGACGTTCGTATTAAGGATTCTGACCTTGAAATTGGTTGAGAGTTGCTTTGAGTTCCATATGTTCTGCAATTGTAGAAATGCTACCCTTGCTTTGCCAATCCTCGCCTTTACATCTGCATCCGATCCTCCTTGTTTATCAATGATGCTCCCCAGGTACGTGAATGTTTCCACCTCTTCCAGGGTTTCGCCATCAAGTGTGATTGGGTTGGTGCTCTCCGTGTTCCATTTGAGAATCTTGCTTTTTCCTTTGTGAATGTGGAGGCCTATCGATGCGGAGGCTGCTGCTACATTTGCGGTCTTCATCTGCATTTGTTCGTGGGTATGAAAGAGGAGGGCTAGGTCATCTTCGAAGTCCAAATCATCTAATTGATTTCGAGCTGTCCATTGTATTCCGTATTTCCCTTCAGATGTCGAATTCTTCATAATGCAGTCAATCACTAGAAGGAAGAGGAATGGGGAGAGTAGACAGCCTTGTCTGACTCCGGTCATTACTGGAAATGCAGCTGTCCTCCATGCATCACTTTGCACTGTAGTCCATCGTATGAGTCTTGGATAACGCTGACGATCTTCTGAAGAACTCTATAGTGTCGAAGAAGTTTCCATAATATTCTCCTGTCCACGCTGTCAAACGCCTTCTCATAGTCAATGAAGTTGACGTATAGTGATGAGTTCCACTCAACTGATTGTTCAACGATGATCCGTAGTGTCGCAATCTGGTCTGTGCACGACCGATCCTTACGGAATCCAGCCTGATGATCCCTAAGTTCGGCGTCTACTGCGTCTTTCATCCGATTCAGCAGCACTCTGTTGAAAACTTTTCCTGGAACTGATAACAAACTGATGCCTCTGTAGTTTTCACATTTGCTCAGATCTCTTTTCTTTGGTATCTTGATGAGATATCCTTCTTTCCAGTCCATTGGCACTTGTTTCTCTTCCCAAATCTTCTTGAATAGAAGGTGAAACATGTTTGCAGTTATTTCAATGTCTGACTCCAGTGCTTCTGCTGGTATATTGTCAGGTCCTGCTGCCTTCCCACGTCTGATTTGTCTGATGGCCATATTGACTTCTTCGATCGTTGGTGGAGTGACATCTATTGGAAGGTCTGTGTGGGCTGCTTCGATGTTCGGTGGATTCAATGGGGCTGGTCTATTCAGCAGTTCCTCGAAGTATTCTGCCCATCTTTTCCTCTGTTCTTCAATATCCGTGATTGTCTTTCCTTCTTTATCCTTGACTAAACTCTCTGGTTTGCTATATCTTCCTGCCAATTTCTTCGTTGTATCATATAGCTGTCTCATATTCCCTTCTCTTGCAGCTCTTCCCGCCGTCGTTGCTAGTTCTCCCATGTATTTCTGCTTGTCGGCTTTAATGCTTTTCTTCACTTCTCTGTTTGCTTCTGCGTAGTCTGCTTGTGCTTTGACTTTCTCTGCTCGTGTTCGGCTGTTGTTGATTGCTAGTTTCTTGTTCTTCCTTTCTTGAATTTTGTCCAGGGTTCTCATAGAGATCCATTCCTTGTGATGATGCTTCTTAGGACCAAGAACCTGCTGACACGTTGAAGTTAGTGCTTCTTTTATCCCTTTCCAGTTGTCCTCCAAAGTAGTTTCTTGTTCTTTCAGTAGATCCTGTAGAGCTTGGAACCTGTTGTTGAGAGTTATCTTGAATTCATGGAGCTTGTCAATATCTCGAAGGAAGGCTGTATTGAACCTTTGTAGTGCTGTTTGTCCAGTTGTCCAGTGTTTCTTTATCTTCAGTCTCATCTTGGCCACAACCAGGTGGTGATCTGAAGCTATGTCAGCTCCTCTCCGGGTTCTCACATCTTCCATTGATCTTCGGAATTTTTTGTTGACACAGATGTGATCTATCTGGTTCTCTGTGGTTTGGTCCGGTGAGATCCATGTAGCTTTGTGTATGCGCTTGTGTGGGAATATTGTGCCGCCTATAACCAATTTGTTGAAAGCACATAGGTTTGCAAGTCTCTCCTCATTTTCATTTCTCTCTCTTAATCCATGTCGTCCAATTACATCTTCATATCCTGTGTTGTCCACTCCAACTTCATCATTTAGACCGGAATACAGCAGCATCTCTCCTGTACCTAGACTTTGTTGTCCAGTTTGTGTCCAATGGGTTTCGCTGATTCCGAGTACTGCCAAGTTGTATCTCCTCATTTCCATTGCTATTTGGCTGGTCTTTCCTGTCTCCCATATTGTCCGGACGTTCCATGTACCTATAAAGAGTGTTGCTCTGGTTGTTAGAAGGTGCATCGGTCTCGTGACTTCCGAAGAATTTCGGCTTTCATCATGAGACGTCATATTTATTCCTTCAACTTCCAGGGCAGAGTTTAAATAATTTGAATTATTTTTTCTGGTTAGCGTTTTTTTAGCGAGTTAACTTTTCTACGGGATGGGGTCGCTAACCCCATGCCCAACCCTCCTCCTTTACCCGGACTTGGGACCGGCAGTAACTCTAGAAGAGCTACAGTCCAGTCCTCAATACCCTTAAATATTTCCTGGATAATTTATTCATTATTGGCTTCAACCAAAAATGTATCTGTTTCTTAATGCTTTATTTGTTATCCCGTCATTGAAGTATATTAACGAGGAGTTCTCTAAATGTGTTCCATTGCTTTTAGGATCCACCTTCTTGGGGCTGGTTTTCGAAGGGATCTCTTGATAAGTCTAAAGACGGTGAGTTTGTAAACTCTAACTAAATAACAAATTTATACACTGATAAAGTACAAAATAATTGATATTGATTTCATCTTCCATTTTGTGTTGAAGTCTGCTGAAATAAAAACAAGTATGCAGACATTATATTAACAAGTTCGTTAAAATATCCAACCAAGTTAGTTGGAGCCTGATAAATAAGATACTGTAAATATACATACTAATTAGATTACTCGTTCATATCCTAAATCACATATCAATTCTTATCAATAAATATATGCACTTTACATGTTAGAAATCCCACTATATAAAGTAGTCTTTTACGTGGATATAATCATGACTGGGACGTTAGGTTTGTTTCCGTTTTTCCCTGAAATTACCTTTTATTATTTAGATATGTGGCAACTTACGTATGTTATTTATTGACTAAAAAAACAGTTTTCATAGGGTTAAACATGTATAAAGTCGTTCGCCTACTCTTTGGAATATCACAGGTGTACTACTTTTAGCTTAAATACATGTAAATTTAACTTACACAATTTTCTTTTGTGTATTTTTTGGACTCTACGTGATCCAAAACTCTTTGAGCAAGTTCATTTAGTTTTGTTATGCTTCTCTTCATTGTCGTGTTATTACCACTAAAATTATAACTTGCGTTAGCTATATTAAATGAATTTTCATGGGAACAATTCAATTTTCCGATTGATGATCTAACATCATTTTCAAATAATGAAGTTTTATCATTATTTTTATCGTTTTCGTGATATTTATCAATCAGCATAAATGAATTTTGAATAGTTTGCCATAATGCAACTAATAAATGAGAATTTTGTATTGAACCGGTAAATACCTCTGTAGCATATGTTGGAAATGCCAAACATAGAAGGAAACTGAAAAAGAAATAAAACATGCTTTATTTGGACTTGTCTTAAAATGACTTTCAGTCATGTTGTGAAATTCCTAAACGTATGACGCCAAGAGAAGTACGATGCGGACATCTACAATAACTGCATAATGGTTTTGTAGCTAGAAAAAATCATATGAAATTTAGTTTCATCATGTAACGAAGTTAACTCGGTGACTAGTGAAGTGTACAACATCAGGAAACTATTTCGTTCTATTCATTAGTTCATAAACCGTGGCTTTCCATTAGTTCTTGAAAAGCGATTCACTAACATTCAGTTAAAAATCACCCTAATGAGTGATTTCAGAAATTCGACTTCAGGAAGTACACAAATTAGAGTGATAGAATCAGTAATATCGCTGAAAGTTGCTTTTCAAAAATAAGTAGAACTTTAGAATCAGACTAGAATGTTCAAGCGATTGTTTTCAACATCCTATCATCAAAACACGACGCATGAGGCGACAAATTGCTGAGAATGTTGGCCGCATTACAATTGGATTGATAAAAATCAGTCAAGACTGATGATATTTATTAATATTGAAGGTCTCATAAGTATGAAAGAAGCATATGTTAACTCATTTAGATAGTCAAACTTAGATAACATTACTTTGAATTCTCGAGATTTACTGTTACTGAAATCTGGCTAACGGTATTATGTTATGAGAAGAAAATTATTATAAAGTATGTTACGATAAGTTTTTAATTTATTCATTAATCATGAATTTGAAAATGTTCAAAGAACATATGTGTTAAATGTTTACTTAGTTGGTTGCTTGCCTAACATCAGTATAAGATGGTATAAAAGTTATAATTTAACTTAGAAGGATTGGTGGAGTAGTTCACCAAGTACCAAGTATCGATTAAATAAAAATTCTAAAGTTAAATAATTATAAAATATTTCTGGTTTAACATGTCAGTCATTTTAAAATCGTCCGACAGTATATTCTGTTTTAAGACCTAATTAAACATTCATATATCATAGAATACTAAGTTATAAAACGTGATATATACACTGATCATTCAAATACTTTAACAGTAAAACTAACAGGTATCCCACGTAAATTTTAGAGATGATACAATGGTAATCGGAAATTGTACGAAAAGTGCTAAGATTTCATAAAATAACAGAACTTCTTTAGATAAATGTAACTCATTAAACGTTATTATATACACTTAAATTAAGAATTTTCATATGATTAGTATCCATCATCTTATAACTTGAAATGTGAAACATTTAAAAATAAGGATTGTAAATGATAAGAACGTTCCGGGTGTAACAAAGATAGTATAATTGTACATAATGAGATGTTTACTGTACCAAATAATTTTGTGTTGTCGGTATAAATATTTTGGTGGTACGTGTTACAGCATTTGTTATATTAAGAAATACGATTTACAAACGGACATAATTTGACTTCTAAGTCTAGTATTAAATCCTCGATTTCAAAATAGTTTTTTTGAATTTCGAATGACTATGATCTATTAAGTTACGACGTTTAACCGTATATATTTTAAAGGCCTTGTAATGCTAACGAATCCTGAACTAGTATCACTTAGTGGTTTCATGGAAACTAATTTTTCTTGATGGATAGCATTCGATCAGCACTAAGAAGGACTTAACACGTATGACATTGATCACCACCCGGTGATCGATCAATTATGATTACATCTCAGTCCTACAGGAGGTCGTTCACGGCCCGAATAGCTCAGTGGTAACGTCTCTGACTTTAAAATTGAGTGACACGGGATCGAATCCGTCAGGGAGCACCAGTTCCCTCAAGATTACAGGTACACCGTACTGATGAGTGCCAAGTAGCACGAAATCCGGGTCCAGGGTTACCTGATGGCCACCTCCAACCACTATCTTATCTTATTGGAAACTAGCTATGTCATATATATATACCATAAAAGTGAAGTTTAGTTAAACCCTTATCGTGATTTGTTACTGAAATCCTGTCTCTAAAAAAAGTCTCTCATATGAACATATGTACAAATAGTTTTTTCCTACTAAATTGTATTCAGCTACTGAACTCATAATAATCAAAGTTTATTAATTTAAAAGGATACTGTCATTTAACATATAAAGTTAAATAGCTAGCTTTATGATATTTGCTTACCATGGATGAAGTAAAATGAATTCTAAATTATTAAGAATTATTTTAACACCGTTAAGATTATTGACTATACAAATCATTTCAATTTGTGTAATAACTAAACGTGATAGAAACCCATATGTTACAGGGTAATTTGGTTTTGTTACTAAATAATTCATAATTTCAGTAAGAAGTAAAATATGACGCGTATATGCGCAATTATCTGATGATAACTGACTGGTTGAATAATTAACATCATTGTTATCTAAAAGATCATTGGATTTTAAAGCAATTCTATAAATATCAGGTACTAGTTGAAGAGATGCTCTTAGTGAAGATGAACGTTTTACTGAAATTGGAATTACTACAGTATCATTATCATTTATTTTATTTAAACTTTTCTTCTCATTTGTAAATTGATTATTAGTGGAAAAAATGTCCCCAGATTGTGTCAGAGAAAGAGCTGCTTGAATTATACGACCGGTTTTTTTAAATGTAATTTTTGGTTTTGATTTATACAGATTTTTTTCGATCAATGATAAAGAGTAGTTTGATAACGACTGATTAGATGCTTTTGAAACAGTTTGAAGATTGCGATGTGCTAAAATGTTTGACAGTGTGTTGCCTTGTTCACCTCCAGTGGACCATTTAAGGGCTGTAGTGATGAAAGGAAGATGGATACCAGTAGCACCATTATCTCCTGAAAGAGAAGCGATAGAAGACAAAAACGTCCCTTGTTCATAAATAATGTATAAATATCATAAATGAAGTCTATTTTTATGGTCTTTATTACGGATCAACATTGGTTAGACTAGCAGTGAAAACCAGGAAGCACTGGACAGCTTTTCCACTCTGGTGTGAGACATTCCAAAAGTGCTCATCCACAATCACGTCAGAGATCGAACAAGGTGCCTTGGGGCAAGCGCCCAGAAGTTAAACTACTGATCCAGCATTCATTGGTATATATTTCTAACTTCAACCAATTCGCTCTACCGCTCAACCATTTTTCAATGTTACTAGTGGATAACTGTCTCACACTCGACATGGTTGAACTTCTTTAATCACGGATTCTCACTAGAACTTGGGGCATCAACTTTCGTAATTAATCACTAGTGAACAAATGAGTGGTGGATTGTTATGCAACATCTCGGATTGATTAAAGGTCTTGAGTTCTATCCATGATAGGATTGTGGATACTCACTATTGGTAAGTCCCATACTAGAACTGAACACTTGTTCAGTGTTTTCAGATTTTTACAGCTTGTCACTTTTTAATGTGAACTGTGAAATTCGACAATCTCCTTTAACCTGTATACTATGGAATTTCGCCTTTATCTAGCTAAAAACACTGACGCATTGTTATTAAATATCCATAATTGAATACTTTAACTTGTTCGAAACATTAATTTATCAACTTCCAGTTCCGATTATCTTCATTTTTTATTTCATGCTTACGTCATTACTCAGTTATCTATCGATATCATTATTAAATGTAAATGCATCTTGTATAAATCGTCGCTTCACTCTTTCTTTTGTTCTTTTATCTCACAAATATTCCCATACACGCTTCTCTGAATCCCTCGTATTGCTTATCGTATGTTTAGAATATTTTCAAACCTATGAAAGGCTAGACGTTACATTACCAAACAATGAATGTACTGTTAAACAATACCGGATCAAATCTTAAAAAAGCTTTATTTCTTTAAAAAATTCTAAGAAATAATTATCCTGATGAAAGCTTTACAATAGATTTTATTAATCGTTAACATTCTGAAAACTGTATTTAATTAATGAAAAATTTACATACAATACTTTGCTTTGACCCATCACAATATGTCCCCTTATGATAATTCTTAAGTTATCTTCAGTTACAAATGATAAGGATTTCATCCCTCTTCAACTTTTCTGTGTAAATCATTTAACATCAAAGCTTATTTTGGTAACAAACTAGGCGTTGCATAAAATGATTAGTGTTAGCTAAAGTTGCTTACAAGTCGTTCACAAGTGACAATACGCTATGGTAATTAATTTTTCCTGCTAGTAGTGCATATATGCAGAACATAACTTTAAAAGCTGGTCTTCCTCTTGAATGCCGTTATATAGTTCTTAAATTTGACATAGGATTCAAATGAACTCCATCCCGATGATGTTTCTACTGAATAATTACGATATAAGCAAAGTTAGCTTAAGAATATTCATTAGGAACAAAAGGAATGAATCCCACCAATTGACAAAATAAACTACATGAAGAGAGGTAAAACTGCTCATTACCAGTTTTCTGAAGTATAACTATCGCTAAATTTTTGCTCATTCATCACAAACTAAACAAGATGTTAGAATAAAAGTAATTAAAAACGCAATTACACTTTGAGAGACATTAATACAGAATGAGCAGCATTTAAATACATTTTGAGCTTAATTGTATTGTCACTACAAATAAGTTAGCTAGTCTGAACTGATTGTTTTGGGAAGTAACTTAAAAGGAAACTTGCCTCAACTGAGCTTAGCTTCAAGTTAATGAAACAGCTGTTCACTAGTTAAATCAAGTTAGTCCATTTAGTGTAGTTTGCTTGTGGGTAATGAAAATAATTTATGATCAATTATACCGATTTGTTTTAGAAAGAGCTATTTCGATATTTGATTTCTACTGAAATGTTTTCCTAACGAATATGTTTTAAATGAACCAAATACTGGTTGTACATTTTAATTATATAGAAAAATCGAAATTATATTCCGTTAACTTGAAGTAATGAAAATCCCAATACACATATCAGAAAAAGCAAGTAAAACGTGTAAACCGTGAAACAATCATCTTCAGTTTACGGTTACATTATATATTTCATATAAACACTTACGTGCAAGTAACTGTCTCACTACTGAATATATAATTTCATGATTAAATTTCAAATAACCATTAAGATTTGTCTGATGTAAAACTCCACCTTCTGTCGTTCGAGAAAATGCACCAGCACGATGCAAAATACGCAAACAATAATAACCCAATAAAGGTGAATGTAAGGCAATTACTGTAGATGGTAATATCGATCGAATAACATAGTATTTCGGTAAGTTAATATTTTTTAGAACATGTAGAACATCTTGAAATTTAAAACCACTATTTTCATCTTCCTGGTACATGTTTTCGTTTGACCAGGTGAATCGAAAAGCAGCGACCAATGTATGAAATACTAATCCAACCAACCCCACTGTCCAATCTAGAGAATCAGAAATCACTAAAATTGAAATGTGTTTCAATGTATATACAATTTTACATTTCGAATAAAAATGTATGAGAAACTAAAAGCAATACCTTCCTGGAAAGAATTCGTCGTCAACTTTGGCATTCAGTTATTCGTACAACTAATTTAAGATCAAGACTACTTTTACAATTTAACAAGGCAGACAAAATCCTAAACAAGATAACTATAAATATTTTCTTCGTGAACTAAAGCTCATTCACGATTAGTCAAGTAAACCATTATGTATTTAACTATGCAGAACCTCATATATTTCTGTAGAAATAATGCGGCTATCGGCATTGAATTTAGCTAGAGAATCACTAGAAAGCAGCTATCGATGGGGAGTTGTTCCTTTCTGTTATGAGATACCTCAGTAGTGGGCATCAAAAAACCCCACAGTTAGTAAAACCAGAAACTGTAAGGCTCCGGATGAGCCATTAAACACAATTGGATAATTACAACCGTTAAGTGTTCTCAGGATAAGTGGAGGTATAATGAAGATTATCAGAATAGTAGGTCTAATTCAACAAATCATTAAACAAAAATTACAGTCATTAATCAGCAACCGCAAATTCCAACATGTCAGGAGGTCCGGGGTCGCAAGATGCATCATCATAAGGAATGGATCTCTATCGAAGCCTTGGCCATGATTTAAGAGAAGAACAAGAACAACAGCCGAAGAGAAGAAAAAAACAAGGCACAGACCGAATACACAGTAGCAAACAAGCGAGTAAATAGGAGCATGCGAACTGATAAGCGGAAATACGTGAAAGACCTAGCAATTACAGAAAAAGAAGCTGCCAGAGAAGGAATTATGAGACAACTATATGATACAACGAAGAAACTAACAGGAAAATACAGTAAACCAGAGCCACCAGTTAAAGACAAGGAAGGCAAGTCAACTACTGAGATTAAAGAACAGAGGAACGGGTGGATAAACTCCTTGCAAAACTCTTGGATAGACCAAACCCACTGGACATCGGAGCAGCACACACAGACCTTCCTACAGATGTCACTCCTGGTCTCCCACATTGTCGGGACATTCCATGCACCCACATTATTTTTGCCGTGGTTATCAGTAGTGGTATAGGTTTTGTGAATTCCGAAGAATCTTGTGTTTCATAGTGAGGCATCATAATTCTCCTAAATGAAGATCCTTCAAATCCGAGGGCAGAGTTTAGATTATTTTTCTGGTTAGCGTTTGTTTAGCAAGGTTGATTTTTAGAAGATAAAGTTTCTGACTCAAGCCAACCTTCCTCCTGTATCCGGGCTTGAGACCAGCAATAACCATATAGGCGCTATAGGAGGACTGGACTTTACCGAGTCATATTTTCATTACCAATTGCACTGTTTGTATTGGACCCAGCTGAAAACTTCATTTAAGGTAGAGATATTACTATGTAAATTGTAAGTAGCATTATTATTTAATGAAAAATAAAATGATGGATTATCACAATTCACTGTACCAAAGTAGATTTTAATGTCCATTTCAAGATTAAAAGTTTGTGTAAATGAGTTATGTCATGTGAGAAATATTTTCAATAATGCTACTTGGCACAAATAGGGCAAATTATTTTAGAAAAATGTGTCTGTGCTCAATATGCTATACCGTATATCAGTTTGGATAACCGTCTTTCTTGGTGATTATCGAATTATCCATGGGACTGGAATTGCTGTCTATCCATTATCATTTGTGTACAATCATTACACTGAATTTCAACATAATATAAGCATCCAACCGGCGTTAAATTGTTTCCTTTTTCTCATAAAAAAACAAAACTTTCAGGCACCGAGCAACAATCTGAAATCACGTATTGAAAGCATTTGTTGAACTCGTTAGTATATTTTAGCTACGTAAATCATCTAAGTTTATTGTGAATTCTTTTTCCAAGTAACCGCATATTTAAGTATGCTAGAGGGAAAGTCTGTCAAACACATGTGGAAGAATGTGGGCCGCAACGGAAATACACTTGTGATATTTGGATGCATTTCAACAGTAACATTTACAAGGAGACATTAATAGTTTGAATAAATACACAGAATATTAAGCGTCTACGAATTAGTGTAATATAAATGTTTGTATAACTCTGGAAAATGTAAGGTGAAACCAAAGGACAAGCAGTTTCCTGAAAGTGATGGTTTTGTGAATTATCCATAAACAACCTTACCAAAATCAAACCACAACTTAGTAGTAACACAAATCGGTTAACGGTTTGTGTTTATGAAAATCTCCACTTACCCTACAGCTGTTATGATTCACTATAGACAATATATACTTAGCTTGAACAGAGACAACCTTCTTCCATGATTAAAATTCTAAGATATTCATCAACAGCTAAAAATAGTCTACTCAAAGACAGCAGCGTGTGGAAGGGGCTTCATGACTAAGGATTCAAAGTTAAACTTAAATAATCCCTTCTAGGTTAGTTCACTATCTTATATGTATACGCACAACATGAAAAATATCTATTTGGCCTTTGTGAACACAATTTTCCTTGCACTTCTGGTTTTCTTACTCTGTATAGCTGGTTGAACGAGCATTACTAAAAGGGAAGTGTGACGGAATCTGATTGTAGTACGTAATATCGATGGTTTCTGGTGCTCAATGGTTTTCTGATAGATTTCTGTTTTTGGCAAAATCCAAACCTAAATTCATAAGAATTAATGTTTTGAGTATATCATTTCACTTACATGATTGAGTATACACACATTCAAATAAATAATATGCATTGAATTTACCTTTGGAAAGCTGTGTAGTAGATGTTTGTAGCAAAGCCTTGAAATTAACTTTATGATCGGATGCCTGCTTGTCATCATTGAACGTGGATAACATAGAATGTCCCTCACTATTTTCCATTGAATTTCTTAGTGACAATTCTTCTTCTTTAGTTATAATATTGTATTCGAACTCAATTGCCCATTGTTGTAATAAGCATAATAATAGTTGTCTTATTGATTGAGTGGCTAGTAAACGTTCAATGTAATCATCCCAGTTAAAAATATTCTTGTGATTGTTGTTTGCGTCAAAACCGAATGAAGTGATGTAAAGTTCGTGAATGAATATTTTCTAATCAGAGAAACAAATACATAATTAATTGATTAGTTATATCTTATAGCCAAGATAGTTTATTGATTTTGAAAATTGTATGCATGTACTAAACTATTTATGAATAGCTACTTCAATACATTAAAACTTATTTATTGACTGAACCTGGACAATGTAATGAGAAGACGAAGGTTATCAGAATTATGTGGTATGTTTGCGCAATACATTCTGAACAATCTGATCACACATTAGTTTGATAAGACATTATATAATAAAAACTACAAAGGATAGTATACGTAAAATGATGTACTTTTCTTGATTATTGTTAATGTCTTTTTAATAGGTGGTCGATAAATAAAAAGTCTTCATCAAGTTTGCATCAAGCCCAGTCACAACCAAGACAGTCATACCAGTAGTGGTAATCAACATTTTTCCAAAGTTATGTCATTCAATAAAAACCCTGATTAACAGATATTCTGATAAGACTAGTATTCATTTGAAGATTAAACTATAAGAAAATGCTTTTTATCACAAACTGAGGTCTTAAAAGAATATAATATTAAATGATATGTCGACATCAAATTTAAAGAGATCTTGGTTCAAAAAGCAACGATGTGACATGGGTTTTGTAGAATTATATTTCAATATTAAATCAGCTCATCACTTACTGCATATAACGTTTTAGATTTCTGTAGAATACTGCTTTTACAAAGCATTAAAATTGGCTATAAAATTTGGAAAACGCCATTAACAACTCAACATTGACAAATGAATCCAAAATATCTAATTCACGATGTGTTTGATGAGAATCAACTTAGATTTAAAGTAACTACTGTTCATTGGTCTTCAATACACCCTGAATATTCATATTGGATTTCTAAATATAACGTATGGAATTTTGCGACTAATAATATAAATAATTTACAGGAGATAAGAGTAGCATAGACAAGTGTAATAGTACTCTTCAAATGTGTATCAGTCGTATTTTACCTAAGTTGGACTATACTGTTGATATTTAGTTTTCATGATGTATTCAGTTTACTTACTTTGTAGATAAGGAGACAATAATTAAGAATAGTTCAACAACTGAGGGTATCCATTTTACAATAGAGCAAAATATATAGCTGTAAGCATAATATGACTCTCAAAATAAACTGTAATTTATTTTTACAAAATAATTGACTTCGAAAACCAATCCAAATATCCCCCATCAGTAAACTAATTCACCCATCAAACAAATATGCTTCGAAGTAATAATACTTTTTTGATTCATGTTCACGTTCAGTAGATATAGATTGATAGATAAATGTTCGATTTGTAAATAGCGAAAGATATTAACACAATTAGCAAATACAGCCATGAGTTAGTTGTATATATAACATATCATTCATTCCATGTAAATAAGCGATTTTGAAATGTTCCTCTAGTTTAATTATGTTTTGCAAATTTTTAAGAAATCTGGAAAATGTTTACATCTAACTTGGTTTTCGTGCACGCGTATTAGTTCTCAAGTAGTGCAACGGGTAGTAGGCAGTTTTAGCTACGAAATGTCAACTTTAAGCACGATGGTAAAGTGACTCTGTATATTTAGCATCATAATTGACCAGTAGCTCTAAGATAAACATATAAATATCAACTTGCCTTCTACCAATTGAGTTTAGCATTGAAAAACACACCATACTTTGATAGTACCGTACAGTGGAATGCAAAAAACTTGTTTTGTTTACTTGGGACTTGTCAACAGATTATACTACTATTGTTTAAACACAAATTCGTACCGAACATTTCTAATTACAAATGCCAGAGTTTTCTCACCAGACTACTGGGTTACAACAACTAATTTATATTCAACATAAAATGTTATTAAGATGTAAACATAGTCAATATTGTGACATTTATTCAGGCAGTTTATGTGACATGGAAACTAATTAAGCGACAAAATCTCAGTTAATGATGACATATAATCAGAAATTCTTTGAAAATATGTGGTTGTACCTTCTATTTTTAAAATTTAGATAAAAGTTTAAGTATTGTATAGAGTTGCTTCAACTAGAATTTCGATTCTCCTTCTGGTCACATTTTTACTGTATGAACAGATAAATATTTCACAATAAACGTCTCTTGTATTTTTTTAACTTGAACCCTAAAATGTCATAGGATTCTGCTTGAATAGATAGTATAAATGCATTTAGCCACTACTTTAAATATATATTAACAAGTGAAAATTGAATACGTTTATTCACAATCTGAAGACATAAAACGATAACAAAACAACCGTTTATAAACTCTCGTCACTTTAGGTCCTGGGTTCGAATCTCGCGAGGGCGGGATCGTGGATGCGCACTGCTGAGGAGTATCATAGTAGGTCGAAACGGCCGTCCAAGGCTTCCAGGTTTTTCATGGTGGTCTAGCTTCAATTGACTCATGATTTCAACTATGAAAATACTGAAATCTCCACAAAATCCCTTCTGATCTCATCACTTTGTCGTGTAAATTGTGTGTAAATCTTAAACTAACAACTTGATTAACGAGCTTTACAAAACAACAAATTATTGCTTTCAGTTTTTTACCGAAAATTTCAGTTATCTTAACTTTGCTTGAGTGATCATACTAATAATTAGATAATAAATGAAATTTCTATGAAATATACATATTCAATGACGGTAGCAATATGATTCATTGATGTAGAACATTCTCATATGAAATAGCCATAACAATAAAAAAATAAACAAGTTTTTCTGAAAAAATAAGATAATCCCTAAAATACTTACCTGGGCTAGAGCATTTTCTTTTAAACACCAATATTTATATAATTTATTGATAATAGGATTTCTTAAACGATCTTTTACAATTTGTACACGATATTTAAACAATGAATGTAAGTTGAATTCTTGATTCACTTCTGTTTCTTTACCATGATTTAATGTATCATTGTTTAATAAAGGAAAAAACAAAGAAATCAAATCGTACAGTTGGTTAGTTACTGGATTATTTTCTTTGAAAACTTCATTAGTTTCTTCCAAATTTCCAATAGATGTTGGAGAGATTTTCATAAGCATATTTTCTCTAAGACCTATTACGCTTGAATATTCAATAACATTGACAAGTGGACATTTGGTTAGTTGATGATTTATATAATGCGATGAAGAGCAAGTCAAAATAAATCGAGTTCGACTAGGTATTATAGGTAGACCACCACTATTAATTCCTCCATATTCATTCATATCGGTTTCCCTTGTATGTGCATGACAACTGAACAACCAATCAATGCATTTAACCTTTTAGTATAGAAATTAGATACTATAGGTTAAAAATAAATATTTGTGTGTAGAAAAATAAATAAAAATATCATTTATGCAATTGATGTAATAGGCATTATTTTGATTACATTTAAATAAGTTGACAGGTTTCTTGCACTAAATTAAGATAACACTTATTGATCACAAAACATGGCAAACTCAGTAAACTTTGATTTTCTCTGAGACTGAATTACTTAGACGAGTTAACATCTTAGATCCTCGTATATATTAACCTAAGGCGATTTATCGGCTAATCTATTCACTTATTTATAGTACTCGTCGTTAGAATGAAAGTAAACATTCATTGTGCACCTGAGAAGTGACTACCTTACCATAAAAATATAAAATTTTTGTTTCTCTGTGAATCTGTTGCGTCCACTTCTTGGAGAACTTTTCCAAATAAAACTCCCAGAGGTGCAATCAACTAACTGTTAGTTTATCGATGCTGCATAGATAACTCTGTTAGTTGTAAAAAGAAAGTTAAGACAGAGTCATTTGGCTTACATTTCTAACAGCAATTAGCTATTCATTACCTTATCATAAGACGGATAATGAAGTAATAGCTTCTTGCTTTAGATGTTCGACGAAAGAGATTATTGGATGGATCATTCAAAAGAGGTATATGATGAAAATCGTCATGAAGGCAATATCCTTAGTTCCAAGACTCTTCACCGCTCAGTGAAAACCCTGATTTACTATGCTAAAGTGATTTTGTGTGAAAACACTAAAGTATCAAATAATATTCGTAGTTTGTTGAGTTGGAATTAAAATTCACCTAAAATCATCAATAAATAAGTTGTGGCCGATGATAGTGACTGTTCCAAAGAAGTCATTATTCTTGATTGGTACTATATTATCATCGTAAAACATATATTACGGTAATCATGATGGAACAGTAGTTGGAAAGAAATCTTTACTTTGTTCGCTTTTTTACTAGATGACTAAATAAAGATTTTCAGTTTACTGAAATCTTGATTTAAACCCCATAACTTACAAAAACTACGTTATTTTACTGAGTACATGAGAACTATACACTATTAGCACTTGAACACAACTTTTAAAATAAACTACATTAAGCTTTATCTCGAATTTTTACAAGTTATATCACGATTATTACTTACTGCTTCAGCTGTTTCGGCCAGAGGATCTTCGAGGTATTCCAAACCATCTATAATCACAACCACCGGCCGATTGTCATTTGAATTAGTCGGACTTAGTGAAGCAAATAGTCGAGATCCAAGCTGACGAAGTTGGCGAGCTCTCTCAAAATCTTCTTGCCCACTAGTCAAACCCGACAGCAAAGTTGCTAGAGATGAATTTAGTTCACTGCCTAATATTTTTTAAGTAAAATGTTTTAAGTAAAATGAGTTCGTATAGTGATTAAAGCGGACATCTATTGTTGTTTTTCGTTATGTATAGGTATATATGTCTTATGTATGTTTCATTCATCTCAATGTTGACAAACTTACTGCATGAGTATGTCAGCTGAGAAACTCTATAATTTATCAACTTGTTTGTTACACTCAGAAATTTAGAATATAAATGTTATTATTACAAGCTTTATTCAGTACTACATTTTTGGTACAATATAGAATTCTCATCACAAAGTATTTCAACAAGTTTCCGTTTCTTACTTCTTAATCGATCCTGGAGAGAAAAATTGAATGGACGCCAGTTAGAAATTAGCAGTCCAATAAATCAACATCTTATTAATGTACATTCTTTTCGCTATATACTGCGAGCAACCACGATATCTCTGATTAGGCCTTTTGTAACTTTTATAGCGAAAGGCAGTACAATCTTCAGAAAGGCACCTGAAGAGGTTGTGGGATTAATATCTATAATGATGCATTAAAACAAACAAAATCAGATAACTTGTTCAAATATCTAAATGACAGAAACAAGTATCCCATATGTTTAAGCAGGCCACCAAGGTTAGAGGTTTGTTTGGCTTTCCTTTTCCTTTTTACCATTACTGATTTTATTGTAATTAACACAATTGGATACAATTATGTGCACGATTAGTTATAATTAAACATAAAAGTTACTCAATCATCATCAACGCAGTACCTGGAAAAGATGTGAGTCTCCCATAGTTGCCAAACCACATTTGTAAGAGACAAAACTAGCATGATAAAAATAGTGAAGGATTATAAATAGTGTATTGAAAAGGATAATGAGAAATACTAAAGATTGAGAATATGGCTAGAAAAATCTGAGTGGAAAAATATGTAAACGCAAAAGCCGAGGGCTAAAAATTATTATCAATCTTATACAGAATTGTTACTTTCAATACCAAAACAATGTAAATAATTCTCTTAATAGGACAATATTTTTTATAATTGCTTCTGAAAAGAATATGAATAGCTTCTATCATCAGTATGGTTACCAAAGATTTTAAAATGCGGGTTTAATTGATAATTTGTGATTAAAAAATTGACTAATAGAGAACTAATTACCAAAAAATGGCTTAAAGCTGGTTTCTTCGTTACGCTTGTATTGCAAATCTTTCTGGCATCACTTAGATATTTTAAGTTTACAAACTCTATTAGTGGTTATTTGTCGAACTTCATTTTAAAAGCATAACTACTGTAATTATGAAAATATACATTATTGAGTCATATCCTACAGCTCTTCAATTGGACTTTGGACTGAGTATCTGCAGACGTCCAAATCGTCATGTTTAATGACCCACAATTCTCTAGTTATAACTAGCATAAGCTTTTTCAGATCACGACTCTAAAGCTGCTTGCGGATTATATAGACCCTAAGATACTGCTCATTTTACAAGTGTCATAAGTTACCATGAAACTTACCAGATCAGTTGTGATCAATAAAAGTCAATCACTTCAGTCTCTATTCGTTAGCTAGAAATCAGTATAAAATAGCTCTGGTGCATCATCCAAAACAAGAAACATACCAAACATTTTGAAATAATTTTTGATAGAAATCGATAGCAGAAATCTAAAAGCGGTATTGAGAAATCCTTCACTTCTGTATGAAATATGTGAACTGCTAGAATAGAACTAACATTTTGTATGAAGATAACTTCGAATCCACAAAGATTTTATTCATCTAATAGTTAATCAAACTTAAACTGTTAGAAATTCCTCATCCTGACATATTGTATATTAAGCTTAAAATGTACTACTTTAATGGTACGAAACACAAACTTTAAACATAGTTAAAAATAAATTAGTTATTTTATGTATATCCTCCCTTAGTGTTATCACGATGTATTTGTATGAATGCTACAAAATATAATTATCCGTTGAATATATTCTTATTTGTACGACAATAAACGTACATTAGGTCACCAAGATTTTATTCCTGCCATTTAAATACGATATCTAGAGTATTGGTCTGAAAATAAAAAAGACCGGTTTTCACCAGTTTGGCAATTTCTACCAGATAGGAAGTACTAAACTTCTTTTTCATCTTAGTTCGAGTTCCGGTAAAATTAAGTGTTGAGAAAACAAAACTCAATAACACCCTGGCCTTAAGCTTATTGAATTTTTCAGTACATGATGAATTATAACTTAGATAATTTGGTTTAATCACATTAATTAGCTTCTGCTGAATTTCTGTAATTCAGCATGTATAAGTTGCTTTAAAAATATAACCTACTTTTATATCGTGCCGTTCTAGCTTTACGATTTAAATCATCTAACAGCTGCCATATATCTGAGTTGCATTTGCCTGGTTCAATAAACTCATCAATAAAAATGATATCTGATTCTGTTTTCAACGAATTATTTGTAGTTTCGTCAGCATCTGTGATTGTAGTTAGTTTCTTAACTTTAATATGATCATTTATAAAAGTAAAACCATCAGATTTCCGCTTGTTCAACCAATTAGTTAAAAATCGTGTTTTGCCAACACCGGGTTGACCAGATATCAGAAGAATTCGATTACGAGATGAATCATGTTGAAATTTTGTAGAAATGTTTCTAAATGCAAAAGACAGATATGAAGAGTAAACGCGTTTATCAATGGAAAAATTCAGAATTACAACATTTAATGAATAAAAAAGAATAACTGAAAAGAGAGAGATAAAAAATAACCACATTATTTAAGCACAAAAAATTCGACAGAAAGGCAATCAACTCAATTAGTAAACTTTATGAAATGTAAACAGATGAATTTTAATCATGTCTTAATTTAAACGCCCCTCCTCACAAGGTTTGAATGTCTTTCCTTAGATATTGTTTGAAGTTGATTTTATGTATATCAACAAATGATCTGTCAACTGATATGATTATATTACGAAGCTATTTTTAAATTAATCATAGAAACGGAAAATCTCTTAAAGCTTTATCTCAACACAGACTCTAGACCAACCCTCAACTTAATAATTAAACAAAACCATCAAAAAATGAGCAGACAGGAGTAATGTTTGAAAAATTATTTTACTATTGCCATACAAGTTTGGGAAGTTGTAATTTATAATGATTATCATTCTAATTATGTTCATATTTTTATAGAATATCTAATCAGCTTATATTTTGTTCATTCTTTCTAGAAAAAAAGTTTGACGATCGATTTCACATTATTTTATCTTACTCATAATCGTTATTTATTAATGCAGGTAGTTTTCATTTGTTACAGTTATTTGATAACACATGTCTGGCGACCTAGGTTATAATTAAATGTCCAAATACTGATCGAGTAGTTGTGGTATTTGTACTAATTGATAATTCTTTTGTACATAATTGAGCACTAATTACGGATTCCAAATATAATACGTTCATTTGTTCTCACTTTGTTCTACCATCCTTAAATGGCACTATCTCGGAAATACTCAGTTGGTGCATTAATTCGAATACTTTTAATTATCATAGTAGTCTACTATTTGTACCAACGATTTTTAACCCAAACAATTTTATAGATAAAGCAAAAAACTAGCATTGAATAGGCTTATTTATACTACCTTAGTCTTTGATCACTTCTTTTCAGTTTACAACTCCAATCTTCCAGTACATACAAATCTAATATGTTATTCACCGAAGGAATTGAATCATTTTCATCTTTCAACGCTGACAAGCAGAACCGATCTAAAATATCCTCCAACTTTTTGATATGCCTCGGCAAGACGAACTCTGACTTCGGTCCATGGTTTTCTTTGCCTGTAATAGAACAACGATAATATTACTAACAAGTACTTGGATTGTCTGGTCTATATTATTGGATGTATCTTATGGAACAGACTTTCAATATAACAACTAAGCTAACTGTCTTGACATCATTACGTTATTTATACGAGTCCAAGTAGTTGAAACGCATCACGGAGAAGTCTTTGAACCTGTAACTGAAAACAAACTAGTGTTCTTTTGGATTCTAAACTGCATTGCTGATATCAATATCGATAAGCCCGTAAAAAAAGTTATAAAACCCTACTTCAGAAAGTCTACAAAGTGGCTATATTTGAATTCCATGATGACAGGTTGGACATTTGAAAATGAAAATTTGGTCAAAAATCTATCCAGGAAAATACTTTTCTCAAAGTCATTTGGCTCTTAATAAAATATGCAGGAATTCTGTGGTAGCTTACAGTTATATCCTTTACCCTAAACAGTAATAAAGCATTGTTAGTCCCGTAGGAGACTTCATTGGTTCATTACAGCTCCCTGGTTGAGATATGAGAACTAGTTTAAGTCACTGGTTTAAGAGATTATCAGACATGGCTCATAATAGAAGTTAATGACGCACCTACTTTTATTTTGTACTTGCATTATACGAGAAACCCTTTTAACCAACAAATTCCTCCTGGTTGTACTTCATTTTTAAACTATTTATTTTACGATAACTTATTCACATTTACTTAGTCTTCTTTATTTACTTAGTTTGACTATACCCCATCCTTCCGCTATACCTTCATAATTTTATTATCTAATATAGTAGAAATACATTTACTTAGAGTATATTTGTTTCGAAGTACATTTATGTCGGTGTTTATGTATTTTAAACAAACAAATAAATAAGTTGGGTGAAAAAAAATTTATCATGAGGCAAAAATATTATTTAATACTTTTCCCACGCACATCTTGATCTTTCCGTGTGAAATATAAAAAGAAATATTCGTGAGCCGATTGTCGTATGTTTTTTAAATGTTTGATTTTTTTGTAGGATTCATTGTCACACTCAGGTATAAACATTTTCTGTCAATTTTACGGGTATTTTTTTACTTCTTCTAGAAAGAAGGTCTTTTCATGGTGCAAAATATATACCTTTTATTGGACACACGACTGAATAAAGCCGCCCGGTCGTGTTCATATCATATTACGCGTTGACTCACTGTACCAGACACCTACTTTGACAACTAGCTAGCTTAAATATCGTACGTTGCAATAGACCGACCCATAATTCAAGTATATCTTCGTTGTCCATCAACTCTGACTTTGGAATAGTTTCATTCTAAGATGTCAAATGAGCAATATCATCAAGTTTCGCTTATTCAACACCCCTTCAAGAACTTCTAACACCTAGAAATTAATTATTTCTTCATTACTTAAAATTATTAAACAAATACTCTTTGGCAAACAACTTCAAACACGGAATGATTATCATGTATTAACCGACGTGGCATTTTAATGATAATTTACGAATGGATCATTTTTATTTAATTAAATGGCATCGAGGCAGTGCACACAGACCTCCCTATAGATGTCACTCCGCCAAAGATCGAGGAAATAAGGATGGCAATCAGACAAATCGAGAGTAGGAAAGCAGCAGAACCTGACAATATACCAGCCGAAGCACTGAATTCATACATAGAAGTAACTGCAAACATGTCCCACATTCCACTTAGGAAGATTTGGTTAGAGGAACAAGTGCCGACAGACTGTAAGGAACAATACTTCATCAAGATACCAAAAAATGAGATCTGTGCAAATGTGAGAGCTACACAGGTATCACACTGTCAGTAACAGGAAATATTTTCAACAGAGTGTCGCTGAACCGGAT
This sequence comes from Schistosoma rodhaini, assembly GCA_944470415.2. Lineage (NCBI taxonomy): Eukaryota > Metazoa > Platyhelminthes > Trematoda > Strigeidida > Schistosomatidae > Schistosoma > Schistosoma rodhaini. Next base: position 35,763,009 of record OX104037.1, read on the forward strand.
GAAAGACTCAGTAGACGCCCAACTTCGAGATCAACAGGCTACATTCCTTAAGGATTGGTCGTGCACAAACTAAACTGTGACACTACGGATCATCGCTGAACAATCAGTTGTGTGGAACTCATCACTGTACTTCAACTTCATTGACCATGAAAAAGCATTTGATAGCGTAGACAGAACATCATGGAAACTTCTTGGACACTATGGAGTTCGTTAGAAGATTGTCAACATTATCTGGAATTCATACGACGGACTACAGTGCAGAGTCGTGTATGGAGGACAGCTGACAGATGGACTCCAAGTGAGAACCAGAGTCAGACAAGACTGCTTACTCTCCCTCTTCCGCCTTCCTCTGGTGATCGATTGGATTATGAGGACCTCGACATCTGAGGGAAAGCACAGAATACAATAGACAGCTTGGAACTATTTAGAAGATTTGAACTTTATAGATGATCTAGCTCTTCTATCTCGTATACACGAACGGATGCAGATGAAGACCACTAGTGTAGTAACAGCCTCTACACAAGGGGAAAAAAGGAATCTTAGATACAACACGGAGAACACCAACAAAACCAATCATACTGGATGGAGAAGCTCTGGAAGATGTGGAACCTTCCACGTACTTGGGAAGCATAATCGATGGACAAGGAGCATCCAGTGCAGACGTATATGCAAAGATTGACAAAGCAAGGGCAGCATTCTTACAACTGAAGAACTTGTAGAACTCAAAACAATTGTCAGTCAACATCAAAGTCAAAATCTTCAATACGAATGTCGAGACAGTCCCAGTGTACGGAGAACTACAACTATCAAGAAGGTATAATTATTTACATACAGTTGTCTACGCAAGATGCTCAATATCCGTTGGCCGGATATCATCAGCAATAGCCTTTGGTGGGAGAAGACATACTACCTTTCAGGTGAAGAGGAAATTAAGAAAAGATTTTCAAAGTGGATAGGACATACATTGAGGAAATCACCAAACTGCATCACAAGGCAAGCTCTAACTTTGAATCCTGAAGGGAAACAAAAAAGAAGAAGGCTAAAGAACACTCTATGTCGGGAAATGGAAGCATGTATGAAAATGATAAATAGAAACTAGAAACAACTGCAAAAAATGCTCAAGACAGGGTTGGATAGAGAATGCTAGTGAGAGGTCTTAGCCCCATGAGGGGTAACAGACGTAAGTAAGTAAGTAAGTAGATGATCTTTTCACAAAACTAGTGACTGTTTTCTACATTAGGCACTGTCTACTGTCCAACTTTTAAGTTTTACAATTGTTTACATCATGAGGAAATAAGAACAAGATAGTTTTCTGATAGACTAGTTGAAAAATAGTGGACAAATCTGTTCTGATTTGACTGGGCCTGTGTGATATGACTTACATTTACCATTCAAAATGTTTTCGATTACATTAATTCCATATCCAATTCAGCAAATTCACATTTTGTCTGGGGTTCTATGTGCTATTTAGGTGGTAGAAAATTCTAGATAGTCACGAACAGAAAGAGACGGAAACCTTAATCAAAACAGTTTGGAAATAAATGAATGTTTTGAGTATACATTGTTATACATTTTTTGAAGAAATAAACTTGAAAAATACGCTTAATAAGAAAAATAAACTCACCTTCGCTGCTTAGCGGTCTTAAGTGGGATGTTTGTTTCAACTTAAGCAATTCATTCTCTAAAACAAACCCAGTGAATTTATAATCTTCATAATCATATACATCTAGTCCATTGCCAGACAATAGCGATCTTAATATATCCTGTCGTGATAGAGATCTTTAAGTTAAAACCAGTTATTTACCGGAAAAAAAACATACAAAACAACAGTTAGCAGCTACACTAGTTAGTATTGGCAAACTTATTTCCAATGAGTATTGACATTTAAAAATATCTTTTACCAAATTTATTCTGTATAATTGAGCCATCCTGATTTCAAAACGACTACTAACTGGTTTGAAAATGAAAAATGTTTCAACCGATATCTAAGTAAAGAGCTCAGATCCCATTCTAGTTCTCTTAGCAACACAAGTACTAAAAAGGGAAGCCATTAACAAATTTCCCGTTGTGTATCCCAAATAAATCACAGTTGTTTGAAGAGTATCTAACCTCGTGTTACATACTATTTTGGAATATTTACCCAATCGCCTTTTATCAACATAAATAAGTTTTTACACACCACTAATGAGCACACAAGTTGTGAGTTGTTTACAATCCGTTGAATTATTATATCTTTAGATAGTCTGTATCTCCCAAATATGGTGCAATAAGTAGGGGAGAGATTTTCAGTCTTCGTGTGATCCAGTCCTCAGGATAACTGCTTCTTCAACGTGAGTCTTCAATCCGGGTTAATCTGCTTATAACTAACTAATTAAAAGGTAACATTATAAGTGAGAGCTACTCTGCTATAACTTCATTGTACAATTTATTTCACAATCAAAATGTTTATGCAAAGCCACTAAAGTAAGGGTATCTGGTTGATTTTTCGGATGATATTCGACGCAAAGTGCAAAATAATCGTCTAACGACTTTCTCACAGTCATCCAGGATAGGACTTGTCAAGAGTTTCCAAAATCAAAATTACTGGTCTCATGATTAAGTACTTATTGAGTCTCAATAATTTCATTAAAATCGGAATAATTTGACCAATTTTCTGATAAATATTAAGATCTCAGGATTAACTTACCCCTTGAAATTTACTGAAGGTCTCTTGAAAAAATAAAGCATTTTTTTAAAACGTAAAGTTCCCGGTAAACGTTCATGGTCAAAAAATGGGAGCAACTCCATCAAAGTGCAGCAGGTGAATGGAGACTCAGTTGTACAATGACTGTGTTGCGGAATATCTGGTTCAAAGGATGATTTTGTAATGCTAGTCAATAGTGCATAGAGTGTCTTAACTTACAAAGTATCCAACTCTGAATGTTTACTTGGTAGACATTTACATGGCTCAAAAGTAAATTGCGAGACGAAAAATACAATTATGTTGTGAGCTGATATTATATCCAAGAAAGTAATGAATATGTCACTGAGGAGCTCATGTTTTGATATTAGGTGATCTGAAAAGTAGTCACAAAGAGCTATTATTTTAGTTGAGCCAGAATCATCCACAAATCTTTTTTTCAAATATTCTAGCTCCACCGAAAACGAGTCCTTGTGATCACAAAAAACCAACACGTTCACAAATCCGCTCATATTAGGCACGAAAACATATTGAGCTTTTAAATTTACTAAACTTTCAAACCTTAAAAACATGGTTCCGTCTAGTGATGATATTGGACAAAAGATTAATGAGAGATAAGCTTGAGGTGTGAGAAACTAATACTCTTAAGTGTTTCCAGAGAAATACTTTACTTCAATTATATCTCAAACCACCTGAAGCAGTAAGATTAAGCAGCCATTAGTGATAAAATTGGAAATTTCGGGGGCAATTTCATGCATAGTTGTACGTGTACTATAGTTAAAGGGTGTTTTCTTAGTGTTGTTTTGGAACACATTGAATCAGACGTTTGTCAAGATGGTGTTTATGGTCAATATTATACCATGGTCACGTTCTATCTGACCTATTTTCCATGGAAAATTTTCCAGACCATTACTATCAGGCAGATTGCTTATGGTGTATTATTGTTTCGTAGCACAGGTATTTTTAAGGTTGCTCCTCCTCAGCTTGGTTCGAAGTGAAGTGAGACACCACAGTAGGATTTTTACAGAGAATGTTTTATTTATTAGCCAAACAGGTTACATGACTTTTAAAAGTGACTTTGCTCATTTTGTAATATCCTTTGATATGCATTTATGCAAACAAGAAAGTCCCTTCTGTATAGATGCTACACCATACCACAATTCCGCTTCTCCTTGACCACCAGCTTCCCCGCCTAATATTTCTGTTCTTTGTACACCATGTTTGCTCTTTAATCCAGAATAACGCTAGTGATAGTAGTTAATTACAACTATGTTCTCCCTGTTTCTTATTTTCCATGTATTGGTATATCCTGGAGATATTGGTGTTTTCCTTGATTTTTGACTATGACGGATGCCGCACTGATTAGCTTTTTTAATTTCACATGCTTGAATTTATTATTTTGCTTTAAAGTACACTCCCCATTTTCTGAAAATGTCCATCATTCTTGACAATTAATTACCCTTTACAGTTCTTAACGATTTATCAATCTTTCATCTTTTAGTTTTAACTGATCATTTTTTGGTTAGTTAAAGTAAACTATCCTGTTAGGTAGAATAATTAATAAACCTGATGAAATCATCGTTACTTGGTGACAAGTAATTAGTTTTTTAAATCTTAATTATCTGTAACTGGCTTTTCTGTAGCCTAGCCACATCTGATTTCGATAATATAGAGATTGATTTGACAGTCCATTTTTCATAACTGTTCAAATATACTGTATGTCAGACACCTTTAAATTTGATATACGTTGAAATAGCACCACATACTTTTATCGAATTACTGTGTCTTGGTAATATCAATCCTACAGAGTCACGAAGTAGAAAACTGTCTGTCGTGAAAATCTAGCTTCACTGTGAAAATTGGAAGGCCAATTAAGTATAGCAGATAGAGCAGCATCTGAGTGTTCCTACGTCATGAACCATTAAATCACCATAACATCAGTGTATTTATACTCTCCACCAATAATATTCTATATGTTCTAGTATCTAGTAATCTCAAATTGAATCAGTCTAGTCATTTGTTTAACTTAAGTCACTTTGGAAAACAGCTGTCTACTCAGGGGCACTATATGGTTCATATTTAAAAGCAAAAATGTATGAAAGAATTACAGTCTTCTCAATAGTTTCTCTTCGGGTTCTAAAATTATCGTTCCAAACTAATAAATCCGAAAATGCCCAGGTTTGAGGCGAAGTACATCACTAAGAGTTATAGAATGTTGATTTATGCAACACGGCGTGGGACACAGCTCCAACGTTCATTAGCCAGCTTATAGTAAAGGTCCATCGATATATTGGTAACGTATCAAATATATCTTTCCTACCTCTCCTCGTCTAACTTCTGGTTTCTATTCGACTGCGAAAGAACGATTATAGAAGATACTACTGGTTGCTAGTTGCAAAACTAGAATATCCGTGGTCTCCGCAGTGATGAGACCGACGTGATCTGGTACACCAAGCGCACAAACTGTGAGTTTGTTCCATTTAGGAATACTATTATTCATTGTTATTGCCTAAGGCTCTTTCAAAACCCCTGACGCTCGTTTCGACCACGTCCATCTAGATTCGTTAGGACCCTTACCCGACTCAAACGGATACTCATATCTTCTAACATGCGTAGACCGTTTTACTCGATGTCCAGAAGCAGTACCGATTAAGGACACTACTGCTGAAACCGTGGCCCGCTCTTTCGTCGAACGATGGGTAGCAAATTTCGGCTGCCCTTCAACCATCACTACAGACCGCGGACGCCAGTTCGAATCTGGACTTTTCCGTTGTCTGACCACACTATTAGGAACCACACGCTTCCGAGCGACAGCCTACCACCCACAAGCAAACGGGTTGGTAGAACGTTTTCATCGAAAATTAAAAGCTTCATTATCAGCTTCAAACGTTTCACAGTGGACAGACGCTCTTCCACTCGTCTTGCTAGGTATCCGCAATGCAGTGAAAGCTGACATTGGATACACGGCATCTCAACTCGTTTACGGAACGACACTCCGACTCCCAGGAGAATTCGTGGATCTTTCAGCTTCTTCATTGAACATGGATCTAAACTCTTACACGAGTAGGCTTACAAACACCATGCGTTCAGTTAAACCTGCTCACACTCAACCTCAATCAACTGATGTTTTCGTTCAACCCGAATTACGGCATAGTATACACGTCTTCGTTCGTCGAGACTCACATCGATGACCCCTCTAATCAGCATACGAATAACCCTTCAAAGTTCTTCAACGCGAACCTAAGTACTATGTAGTAGATAAGAACGGCACGAACGATAGCATCAGTATCGATCGCTTAAAAGCAGCGTACTTAGAAGGAAACCCTAGCTACGTCGAATTTCCTTCGGTACAATCGTACGACACGGCTCTTCACTCGTAGTACCTTGCACGACAGTCGACACACAACTTCATACTTCGTCAACATCGATAGATAAACCTAAAACAACGCGTTCTGGAAGACGAGTCAGATTTCCAGAACATCTTAACGAATATTTCAGATAGGACATAAGCTTTATCTTGAATTATTGTTTCATAGTTTATTATAAAAAAATTTTTTTAATATGCTCATTTTGTTTATTTATATAAAAAAACATTTTTTTGAGCGTATATATATTCTTTATATATAAAAAAACACATTTTTTCCCGATCGCTTTTACGCTTTTTGTAAGTGTATCAGTTTATTTTTTCCGCTCATCTTGTGTCCTTACGCAAGTACGAGTGTATTTTCGACATGCACTCACACGTTTTATCTTTCCTCTTTTCCAGGACGGCTGGAAAAGAACGACGAAGTTTCGCAAGAAACCGAAATTTTCATTGTACTATATTTCTTTATTGCTATGTTGTACATTTTGGTCCCATAGTTTAAGGAAAAACGACCAGACGCTGCTAAACGAAGCAAGCTATCAGAAGAGTGTTTACCAACGACAAACTCGTTGGGTTTAAACTTCTGGCTGGTCACGTCTTAGGGGCACCACTACCTCACTAGGGGGGGAGTGATCTGTAGCTGTAAATAATTCCCCAAAATCAATAGCTCATTAAGTGTTCGACACTGGATGCTGACCACGTTGTTTAAGTGGACTTGTTTAACTGAAGGCTTTCGGTCATGCATCCGTACCAGATCACGTTACGACTCAGCGTGGGACGCAGCTCCTACGTTCATTAGCCAGCTTATAGTAAAGGTCCATCGATATATTGGTAACGTATCAAATATATCTTTCCTACCTCTCCTCGTCTAACTTCTGGTTTCTATTCGACTGCGAAAGAACGATTATAGAAGATACTACTGGTTGCTAGTTGCAAAACTAGAATATCCGTGGAATCCTCAATAGCATCATCCTAAATTATTATTATTACACTAATGTTTATACTAATACCCAATTTCACTCTGTATACTGTTACATAAATCTACACGTATTTATCCGAGTGCAGTAAAGGTTTATTATTATTGTTACTATTGTTGTTGTTATTATTATTTTTTACAATTATTCGTTTATCTCAAAAGTCTATATCCATTACACTATTATGATCATGTTTGGACCCTTTCACTGTGTTCATTTCTTTTCTTTCCTTTTTTTCTTCTAAATAAATATTATTCTTAAGATTACGAAAATTTGGATTAAGACAATAACTTGTGTGACGCTGAATTCAACTTATCAGACTCGTTTTATCTTCACTATATATATACAGCTCATACATATTGATTATCTTTTGCACTTAATTTAGACTTTTATAGCATCACCCAAAACTATAACTGCACGCACAAACACTTATTCTAACGTCATATCTTACCGCAATAATAAGTTATTTACTTATTAATTTATTGTTTTATTTCATTTTTATTACTCGTTTTCGCTATACATACATAGTTGTTTATTCTTGTTCTGCGTTAAAATATTTACGTATTCTGCCACTCCTTTATTTCTATTTCCTTAGTTTCTTCCTTTCCTCCTTCAAAATCAATTCAAAATTCTTGCCAATTAAACAGAACTTGATTTATTATTACTATTCTATTATTAATATTTTATTTTTTCCTTTCTTTCTCAAACATGGCAAATGTAATGCTAACATTATTGAAACTTGTGTATTATTGCATTTTTGAAGAAACCAGAAATGGTTTCTTCACAGCACCTATGTTTGTGAATAATAATAATAACTTTAACTTATCGATCAGACTGTCTTGTTTTTGAGATTTACCAGGTTAGTAACATTGTATCATCAGTAAAATTATACTTTTAGACTAAGATAAAAGATATACAAGATGCGACCTCTATAGCATGAGCTGAAAAATTGAATTTATTCTTTAACCACAGTTAACCTTTTCTTAAATTCATAGTTATTAATTCACTACTCAACATCTAATAATCTGTCCTCTAATTTAAGAACAAGTCTATCTTGGTTGATCATTTAGCTGCGGTACAGTGTTATTTTAATAACCATATGAGGATACCTAGATTGTAAACCATCTTGAGGGCTTCCATATTTATGAATGTAAGCGCATTAGGAGATCCGCGTTGTTGATAAAATTTGCAAAATAAAGGTGAGACAAGCCCGATGGTGGTTATCAGAATTCGACTTCTACAACGCTTCATCAAGATACCAAAGAAGGAGATCTGTGCAAATGTGAGAACTACACAGGCACCACACTACTGTCAGTACAAGGAGAAATTTTCAGTTTCATTTTGGAAAGGACAGGAGGCTTGATGGACTGTGATAGTCCTGGCAATGCTGATCCAACTTTCTTTTGATAGAGTTGAGTGAGGGAGTCTCAACCACGTGCTGAAGTAATGGATTCCACTGGTTGATGTTTCGATGGGAAAGTTGACAGTCAGCTGATAAGTAATTCGCTCTCGATTTGTGAATGTTTTTGGAGTGTCCTTGTAAATTTTCTGTTTAGGGAGACAAGAAAAATGATTGCATATCAGGTGCAAATTTATCTCTAAGCAATTTTGTAAACTGTAATCGAGTTGCCTTTGATTCTTCGATATGACAGTGTGAATAAGTTTAGCTTGATCGTCTAGTATCATACTAGAGCTTCGCTATTCCGGAAATCAGGTTAGTTGCTGTTTTGTGAACCCTTTCCAAGAGCTCACTGTCTTTTTTAGGCAAGGTCTAGCTGCTTGTATTCAGTAATCAAGTTAGAGACTTACGAGCACTGTACACAAAGTCAGAAACGTTTTAGCGTCGAGATGACTGAAAACCTTACGTATGGACCATAAAGTTCTAAAACCTTTGGTAGCTATTGCATGGCAGTGTGCAGCAGTCTTTAAGTCTTGACTAACGATCGTCATCGTGTGTCTGGACAATCGGTAGCTCAGTGTTATTCATCGTGTATGTATCTTTACCTTTATGACCGATATGCATCACAATACTCTTGGAAGTATTTATCGGCAATTGCATCATTCGACATTCCTTAGCTTATATAACAGCCGGTTATGCGGAACTTTGTCGAAAGCTTTGCTGAGGTCGATGTAGGCTACGTTTACAGGTAACGTTTGGTCCTTAAGAGCGCACCAGCTTTCACGTGCGACTAATAAGTTAATGAGACAAGAACAACCAGTTCTAAGACCGTGCTACTTATTCGAAAAGATCCAGTTTTCAACGATACTTTAACAGCTCCTCTCGAATAATTTTTTCTAAGACTTTAACAACCACACTAGTTAGGCTATTGGGTCGGTAATTCTCAGGCTTATGATTTGTACCTGTTTTGAAGACTGGACTTACTATGGCGTTCTTCCAGTCTTTTGGTAGACGACCCTGGGTTACGGATAGACCAAAGACATCGAGTTCTTTAATGGTCACGCTGTACAGTGTTTGTGGGGGGGCATTTTCATGGACTAGTGGTAAGGGTGTTTCTATGGTATATACATTGCTAAAGTATTTTGAGAATACTTGAGCTTTGCCAAAGTCGTCCTCCACTAATGATGAGACAGTAATGTCTCCCCATTGTGAAGGAACATTTCTTCTTTCTGTCTTTTGGTTTATATACGAATACAAGCGTTTAGGGCATTCTATGAATTCCTTAACAATTTTCGCTTCGTACATCTTTCTGGACTTACGGAGGTATTCCGAGATTTTTGACATTTTGCCTCATCAGCCTCCAGTAATCTAAATCTAACCCACATTTTCCTCGTTTTACGGAGAAGGATGCGAACCTCCCTACTGAATCATAGTGGGAAGTTTATCGGCCCCTTAAGTGTAGCCCAAGGGATGTTGGGGGCTGTGGCTTTTAAGTATAAATTTCGAAATACACCCCAAGCACTTTCGATTGAGGACTACAGGTCTATTATCCAATCTACTGATGATGCTGAGTCTATGATGTCTTGTATGTTTGCTTTCCAGACGTAAGGTCCAGATTGAGATGATGAGTGCTCGTGATCGACAGTTATGTGCAAGTCAAAGGTTAACACTGCATGATCACTTTTACCTAGGGGTGGCATGTAATCCAGGTTTGTAACGTCATCCTCATAATGAGTCAATGTGAGATCTAGTAAGGATGATTCAGAGCCCGGGTCGTACCTAGTCGCTTCTTTCACATGTTGAACTGGGGCACATGTGATAAACGCATCAACTAGTTTCTGCTCGAGGGAATTATCCCACAATTCGGTTCGCGGATTTTCCCAGTCCACCATGGGTGTGTTAAAGTCCCCTGGTAATAGACATCGACCACTGTGTGAACAAGTATTGAGACTGCTTAGCAGAACCTCACTTACCTGACAGCTTGGACTGCGATAGACCAAACCAATGAGCAGCTCTTGTCCCTTGCATTTCAAGCGGCAACTAACTACAGAGTGTTGCTGAACCGGATGAAAGACTCAGTAGACGCCCAACTTCGAGATCAACAGGCTACATTCCTTAAGGATTGGTCGTGCACAAACTAAACTGTGACACTACGGATCATCGCTGAACAATCAGTTGTGTGGAACTCATCACTGTACTTCAACTTCATTGACCATGAAAAAGCATTTGATAGCGTAGACAGAACATCATGGAAACTTCTTGGACACTATGGAGTTCGTTAGAAGATTGTCAACATTATCTGGAATTCATACGACGGACTACAGTGCAGAGTCGTGTATGGAGGACAGCTGACAGATGGACTCCAAGTGAGAACCAGAGTCAGACAAGACTGCTTACTCTCCCTCTTCCGCCTTCCTCTGGTGATCGATTGGATTATGAGGACCTCGACATCTGAGGGAAAGCACAGAATACAATAGACAGCTTGGAACTATTTAGAAGATTTGAACTTTATAGATGATCTAGCTCTTCTATCTCGTATACACGAACGGATGCAGATGAAGACCACTAGTGTAGTAACAGCCTCTACACAAGGGGAAAAAAGGAATCTTAGATACAACACGGAGAACACCAACAAAACCAATCATACTGGATGGAGAAGCTCTGGAAGATGTGGAACCTTCCACGTACTTGGGAAGCATAATCGATGAACAAGGAGCATCCAGTGCAGACGTATATGCAAAGATTGACAAAGCAAGGGCCTCATTTCTACGACTTAAGAATATATGGAAGGCTCTCTTCATTGAACTTTGCCAACTTTTTGACGTAAAAGTCACCCAAAATATATGGCTGCTATGTGAGACTTGTTAATTTTACTTGAATATCCATATTTTCGGTTCTTGCTTTAGTTTGTTTATACGCACCATTGTTAGGTCTGTAAGACAGTCGGCATCCAATTGATTTGTTTTTGTTGGATGTGAGGTGTTGACTGCAGTTTCTTGTTTGTTTTCCAATGAGTAGCTCTTTAATTTCCAAAAACGTCGACCCCTTACACACTCAAAACGTGGAAGTTTTCTGTCGTGTCAAACCGTTTCTCTCTCAGGAGATTCCCTGTATTGAGGTTTGTGATGAAAAAACCATAAAGTCTGTCGGTCACCGCTCTGGGAATAGGAAAGAAGTATGCTCACAATAATGTATTTTAGCGTGTTTTAACAGACGTCTCACTCATTCACTTGCGTTCTTCCACCTGATGCAGGACAAGATGTTGTATTTCAGAAAGTTGCGTTCCCTGTTGTCACTGACTTTCTGCATGGGAAAAATGGTATAAGTTTGTTATTCAGCTAAATATTTCTACAGGCTTACTGTTCACTTATGGGGTTACTGGCAGTGGCAAGACCTACTCTATGGAGGGGTCTTCAAAGAACCCTGGCATTTTACCACGTTCACTTGATGTTATTTTTAATTCTATTGGTCAGTTCCAGACAAAAAAATATGTACGTAGTTCTCATCGATCACGAGAGTTTAGGTGGTAAAACCTGATGGTTTCAACGGGTTTGTTATCCAATCAGAAGCAGATGCGCTTATGGACCGTCATCGATTTGATTTCCAGCAGCGTTCGCGCTTGCCAAAGTAACTTTTATGCTTTACTTGATTCAGTAGATCTGATTTTAAATCTGCGAATATGGTTGAAAGAACTTGTGAATCGATATCTGTGAACATTCCATGGAAGTCTTTGTTTGCTGTCTTTGTATCCCTCATTGAAGTATATAACAACAGCATATATGACCTACTTCAAGACGTTTCAGACTTACCAGGAAGGTAATATAATTTATACAACTGATTTTAAATCCAGGAATTTAACAACTCGAATATTGAGGGAGGATTCCCAAAGGAATGTGTATGTTTATGGAGGAGTGGAAGTAGAAGTTAAGTCGGCCGACGAGGCTCTCGATTTGTTTTGTGCAGGTAATTGAAAGCTCGTTTTTTGTTGCCTCAGTTTCTCAAAGCTTAGGATGTTAGTGTTGACTACTAAGTAAATAGGTCAACAATGAGTCACGGACCATATTAAAACGTTTTGCGTTGCTTCCTAATAAGATCGTCCTGTACAATGCTTAGAAACATAAGAATTATTGGTTTTTTAAATTCTTTTCAGGTCAGAAACGCCGTCGAATAGGACAGACGGCATTGAATGTTGAGTCCAGTCGAAGCCATTGTGTTTTTACTATTCGATTGGTGAGGACGGGCTATGATACTAAGTATGATGAAGCTGTCCAAGTAAGCATGGGTTTTTGTCAGGTTTTATACACTTGGGTAATATTAGACCCAAATTCTTGTTAGAGATTGTCTAAAATAAGCCACATTCATCGCTAATTTGTGTGCTATGTCCTGGATTAACTTCCATCTTAAATCACTTGGGATTTTACGTATGTATTTCCTTTTCTTGTTGATGCTTCGGTACCGTTTTGACGGGCGCAAATTTATCTAAACGATAACTGTCTAGCTAATGAACTCTGTCTTATGGGCCTTTAAATGTTCTGATTAAGAACTCTGGATTATTTGAGGATATATTTATTCTAAACATTAGTACAGGGGGGCACCAAAATATATCTGCGCCACACAAGGTAGTTACCATTAACTTCATTTGTGGATTGGGATACTGTCGGGCCGCCCAAGTCGAGGCATATGGTTTTGTAGGAAGTCACTCATCGAGCCTTTAATCTAGAGGTCTAATTCACGAGGCAGTGAAGACAGTCCCATGGTAGGCGGTGACCAACAATAGGTTCATGCGCCATTTATTCCCTTGGGATCCTGGAGCCTATGTCCACCATTTGTTTGGAACCAGGGTTTTCAAACTCCCCTAGATGGACTTTCCATGTCCACCAACCCTGTTAAAACTCTGGACATTCGTTTTTGGCCCCCTCGATTTCGTAAACAACACACCGCCTCTGAAGAACAGTGAGTATGACTTCCCTGACAGTGGCTGTATATGCGTGGCCGTGTGATAGCGTTTCAAAAGGGATAGCTGACTCTCCACCCTTGGCCATACCAGGGCATTTGGGGTCTAGAGACGTTATCAGACATGGCTGAGAATAGAAGCCACTGCTGTAGCTTCCCTTTACTTTGATAAAATATGAACGAAGCTTTTTTTAATTGAAAGAATTGTTTCCGGTTATATTTCTGATAGCAACTGTTCATTACATTGTTGTTTATCATTATTATTATTTCACACACTAATTTGCAGACCGTTGCTTCTAACTTAAAGTGGTGTCTGGGCTTGCATATCGTAATGAACCAATCGGACTATACTGGCTGAAACAATCGTTCTTCAGGGTCCTACCATGCTAGGCGGGCCAATCGAAGAGCGTTAAGTCTAGAAGCAGTAAACCCAAGGTTCGAGGGCGAAGGCGTACTGCTGACCAGAGAGGTGTGACGACAGTAAGGGGCTTCCCTCAGATAACCAGCACAACGACGATGCAGCCTTCCCACAAGGGGGGGTTAGAAAAGGTCGACCCTAAAAATGCACACCTCGCCTTATCCCATGGATATCCGTCTCCGGCGGTGAGGTCCCAACAAGTTCGGAGCTAACACGTAAACTACTCACAAATACGTCGTGTGTGGCCATCCTCAAGCAGTTTCCCTTGGGCACTTTGGTCACACTCTCAGATTACTAAGACCGCTTCTGACCCAGTTCTCTTTTCAGGTACCTCTAGAAGAACCCTTCCACGGTGTGGGCGACCGGGATGTGAAAACCACCCTTATACCTCTAACAGAACTCAAAATCACCGTACTCATAATCCATCTCCCCATTCAATTCCTATTACTCCCCCTACATCGACTTTCAACCCTAAACTTCCTATTTTGACTTCCTCCTCACGTGTCACCATGGTCAACAATTCTGGTGCGCGAAATACTGTTCCAGGTCAACTGAAACTTCGCTCCAAACTACAAATTGGAACCTTCAATGCACGCACCCCATGTCATGTCGGCCAGCAGGCTTTCTTGGCTAAAAACCCAGAATTTTGTACCATTGATGTATGTTGTGTCTCCGAAACACACATACAGGATCTTAGTATGGTCATTCACTTGACCTCACCTCGCCGAAACGGAGAGCCGACGAGATACACCCTCCGTTTATCTGCTAACACGATGGGTACTTCCCGTGTTCTGTCGGGTGTAGGCATAGCGCTAATTACGATGGCAGAACAAACACCATTAGGATGGATCCCTGTTAACAGTCGATTATATGATCGGCTTAACGGCTGCATAAGGACTCGGAAGGATAGGGACACGCGTCGTTGTCTTTTCGTCGTTTCTGCCTAAGCTCCCACTGACTACAGTTCACATGAAGTAAAAGATGACTTCACAGAAAGCATTCTGAACTTCTTCAAAAGTTAAACGCTCAAACAGTACTTGTAGCAGGTGACTTTAATACCCAGGTAGGTAGCTTAAACCAAACAGATAGACGTTTGGATGGGTGTTTTAGTGTTCCGGCTCAGCAAACAGATGATGGTGACCGTCTGCTGTAACTGTGCTCAGAAAATCGTTTATTTTTAGCAAACACTAATTTTAAGCACAAGGAGAGACATCGTTTAACGTGGCGACCCCTTAAACGAGAGCAGCGATGAGCTCAAATATACCATATTGCCATCAGTCATCGTGGAGCGGCTCGATAAAAGACTGCCGCTCGTTTTGGAACACATGTCTAGACTCTGATCATGCTCGAATTTGCTTTCGTCTCACTGGACGCAGAAAAAATGCATTATGAAGATTCATTATAGTTGAACTCAGTGACGAGAAAGCCAAAAGTAGATTTCAGGAACAACTGAAGTCACACTTACGCAGTTCTGAAAATGAGGCTGACCCAGATGTTGCTTGGAAAGACATACAAACAACTATGGAAACAGTAGTGACATCTATTAGTGATTTGGACCAAAGAGTCACGAAAAACTAGTGAACTTCTGTTAAGTCTATTGCACTGATAGATTCTCGTAAACTCATCCCATCAAGTTCCAAACACGGTAATCAGCGAAAACAAGTCAGATCTAGGTTAACCAAAAGTCTAAGAAAAGACCGTGGGGAGTGGTGGGCAACAAAATCAAAAGAGATGTAAAAGGTAGCGGCTGTAGGCGACACCAGATAACTCTTCAGACCAATCAAAGAAACAGGAATTAAGAAGTCAAGTGTAAGTAAGACCATCTCGGAAAAAGACGATGCTCTTATCTACTCAGTCCAGATGTTTGTAACGGTGGGCGGGACATTTTAAGGAGCAGTTCAACTGGCCTTCAGCTACTTTGCAACTACCCACCATTCCCAGACAGCCTGGATGGAACATTGAAGTGGGTCCCCCGACTCTAGTTGCAGTTCCAAAGGCTATAGCTAATCTGAAACGAGGAAGAGCAGCTGGTTCAGACTGATGGGCTCCAGGGGTCTTTAAGTATGGTGGTTCAGTTTTAGCGATTAGGTTGACTAATATTTTAGCTAAAATGTGGGAGTGGGACGTAATTCCATCTGACTGGTGACAGTCACTGATTGTCCCAACATATAAGAAAGGGTCAAAATAATCCTGTAATAACCATAGAGGGATTAGTTTGACTAATATATCATCTAAATACTAGCTTGGTTAATTATCGGGCGCCAAACTAAGATCCATGAACTGCGAACCCGAGAAAATCAGACTGGCTTCAGACCTATTCGTGACTGTATAGACCACATATTCACCATTCGTCAGATTTTAGAACACAGGTATGCTTATGGGCGTCCGACAATGATAGTTTTTCTTGACTTAAATGCAGCATTTGATTCTGTAGACCGAGAGGTTCTGTGGCAGTGTCTGTCATTGAAAGGTGTACCTCAGAAGTACATAAACCTTGTGAAGACTATGTACCTGAACACTATCAGTCGAATGAGTGCCTATGGTGAACTGTCATCTAATTTTAAAACTTCAAGTGGTGTCCAACAAGGCTGTCCACTATCTCCATCTTTTTTTAATTTTATCATATATCTACTGTTAAAAACAACGTTCACATCGATTGGATTTTCAGGAATTGATCTTCTACCAGGAGGTCTGCTCATCGACTTTTATTATCAAATAGAAGAATGTTGAATTCCTGTTTCATCGTATCAGTTTATAGCAAAGAGTCTTATCCGGAAAACCCTAATGTCATGTAATTAACATACCATATTTTTGACATGAAGAAAGGGATCAATTTATGATATATTGTTGAGTCGGGCTAGAGTCCATGAGAGCGACTCGCTAATCCTTTTGTTGGATCCCTAGACACCGTCATTTAGTGGCTTTGGATACTGTAATGTAAGATCTAATATCATGACCAGTAGAAAGTCCACTATAGTTTTATTGCTATTTTCAATACTAATACTTGCATTATTTTAATTGACAGGATAAGGAGTCCGTTGTTATCAGTCATTTATGCCTTGTGGACCTCGCCGGTTCCGAACGTACAAGTCGTAGTGGAACGCAAGGAAATCGCTTGAAGGAAGCATGTAAACATTTGTTTTTTTGTTATTTGTTGGATAAAGTGAGGCTCCCTAACGTAGTGTTAACAAATTTTCAGTATGGATGTAAAGCATCAGTTTTATTTCTTCCAAATTACACCACAGAAAGACATCGATTATTCATTGTAAGTTAGGTTTATTGTTTATTAATTTAGGCACTTTACTTTCAACGAGGTCACTGTTTGGAACGCTGCTCCATCTATTTATGCTTGTACAATCTAGTAGTAACAATGACTCAGTAAATGCGCCTCATAGCCTGGTCCATGAGTTTATCCAGCGTTACTGAATTTCACTAATTATTGCATTATTTTCTGACTGCTTTCCGAATATTCAAGTGAGATTTATCTGTTGACATATGTAAAAGTTAGTTCGCTCTAGTGATTGGATTACCAAGTCAGCCATTTTGAGGTAAAGTGATACACAAAAAAGTTAACAAACAAACTAGACATTAACCGAATGCATATGAAGTTGAAGTAAGTTAGAAGTGGACGAACGAAGATTTTGCACCATTTCATAAGTTCACTAGCTGTTGATGTAATTTGTGTAGAGAAATACAGATCAAGGTTAAGACTCATATTTCTATCAATTCTTCGTTGAATACCCTGAATTTAGATAAACTCATTCCCATTTCCATCAAAATTCTTTGTTATATTTTAATGTTTCAGCCAACATTAACAATTCCCTAATGAATCTTCGAAAGTGCATCAAAGCCTTGCGTGATATTCAAACGAGTGGAAATAAAAGTCGGGGAACCACAACTACTCCTATTGGACACCCACGTGTTGTTCCTTACCGTGATGCTCGGTTAACATATCTTTTTAAGAACTTTTTTGAGGGCGATGGCCGTGTTGCGATGCTTGTTTGCATCCAGCAAGCACCAGAAGAATACGAGGAGACAATGGTATGTGTTCAGTTGTTATGTTACTCTTCTTGTACTTCTTGTACAAAACATGTAATATTTCCAACCCGTTTACACAGGCGTTGTTTAAATACTAAGATTCATTAACACATGAAACTGGTAATTTCACATTAAATGTCTTTTTTGGGTGCTTGGTGATCCCGAACTAAGTGTAACTACCTTCTCGTGTCTCACCAGGTTGATCAACGGCTTTTTACCACTGGCGTGAAATATTTTTAGAAGGTCTGGACGTAAGTAACAACCAAAATCCATTTAATCCAAGCAAGATTTTACAATAGTGTATTTAAATCACTTAGTCAATAAGTTATCTCATCTTGTACTTCGTAACCGTTTATCAAGAAAAATTGTATTTGGTGGGTGACTAGCGACTAAAGATAAGACTAGATATTCCGTGCTTTTTGTTGGTCAACATTGATTCAGCTCGTCCCACCTCTGGGATTTAGGATGGGATTATCAACGACATTTGTTAGGTATCGTTATTAACTTCGAGCTTCAATCGACCACATTAAATCAAGTTAATCTCAAGCGTTTGTCATGTGGTGATCGCATAGGTGATACTTCTTTCCCCCATACAATCTAAAGTCTTCCATAAGGCGATCTATTGTATCCACTAGTTTGAGGGGCTCTGATGGTCCGATAAGTACCACATTTCACTGAGATGTATGATTCTTTAGTTTATTATGTGGTGCATATATATTTTTGTGTCCATTTGTACCACCATTTTTATGTTAAAATCAATAAATAAAGATTAAGTTTAATAAACTTTATGCTTAGCGTTTAGTTTAGGATTAGGAACTAGAATAGAACATTGATATATGTTAGCTGACGTATTCCGTGATATCTAAATAGTTTTTCATGAGAATTCATATTCATACAAGCTATGGACATTATTGAGTGTTTTCGTTGTGTTACTGTTCTTACTGCCTTCTGGTTCTAGGATCACCTGGTAAAATCAACTCGAAATACTGAACTTTTGTGTCTGGGTTCGCATTAGTTTAGCCGGTCCTTGTAAATTCTTTGAATAATTTCTTTCGAGACATTTCATTTCATGGAAGTTATCTTTAAGTTTAAGTACCTGTATTTGAGTGCTCCTCAGTTCACCACAGAAAATAACCTTCGTGAATGAGCGACTGTACTTTAATGTAAATAATTTTTAATATTTAATTAATTTTAGCACGTCCTTAAATTTGCTGAGACAAGTCAGGAAATAACAACCTACCGCAATATTGTTCAACCAACCCCTTTTCGTACACCCTATGGCCAGAGCCGTTCACGAATACAAACTCCCGTGCGTGTTTCTGACGATTCTTCAAGTACAACAGAAAATTCTACTGTATCTGTTGTGAGTTTCAGTATTTTATATATATATATATATATATATATATATATATATATATATATATATATATATATATATATATATATATATATATAACCAAACTTACTTTGTTTTTTCAATTTTAGAATATCGATGATCAGGCTACTCAAATTTTTGCTGATTTGGATTTCTTGGATCGTGAAATCACTTCTTGTTTAAATAAAATGTCTAACGGCGATAGTTTCATTGGTTTAAATTTGGACTTCGATATAACTGATTTTAATGACTCTGATATACGCGCCGGTCTTGGTTTACAGGATGAAAATTCAGATCTGACTCCCTATGAAAGTGAACAAGACTCAGCACCTGAACAAGACAGGTTACCAAGGCCATTTCTCGATTTAAAAATAATTGACACAAATCCTTTACGAGCTTTGATTAATCGTCGATTAGAACGTAAGAAGCAGGCTTATGATTCTTTGCAGACATTATTTCCTAGTCTCCAGGCTCTATTCATTGAATTACTGAATAATGAAAAGCATATCAGTCCAGAAGTTGTCAAAACAAATCAACCAAAACCCGGAGGAGTAAGTTACTAACTACTGATTTGCTTGTTGACTGTTCATCTATGAGTTTACTGTGAATGTGGCGCTGCAATGTTATGTGGTGACCAATGGAATGTACATTATGTCATGAACTCTAACTTTTAGGTATTTTTCTTCAGTTGTCACACTTAAAAATTGGTGACTCTAACAATTTGCTATTGTGATATAAGTGTATATTTCAGCAGTCAGCAAGATAAAACTTTCGAAAGTATTGAGACAAACTGGGAGGAGGATATTAGAAAATATATCAGGTACTCGGTCAAACAAGATAACGTGTATTTGTACTTGTTTTTAAGCTTTGTCATTCTATTTTTTGACCTCCCATTTTTAGTATCACTGACTGAAGTAATTACGTGTACAAATAATTTATTATGATTAACCTATTCATCAGATACTTGGTTATGAACTGTACTGTAAGTGTAAAGGGTAATGATTATTACCCAGTTGTCTAAACTGAAGTAGGTGGAGCGGGTCCTAAACCGGGGACTCAGTGACCGGAAGTCAAACACCTTAACCGCTCGTGACCTAAAATCCTCCATATATTTCATTTAATAGCTCGTAAATTCATAGTCTAATTTCATGTCTCGATATGCTGGCCTTCATTCTTTCTATATTCATTCTGGATTTCACACATGTGGCAAAATGTTAAGTAGAAATATCTAGCTAACATGTCCGTTGACTTACAGGGATTTGCATTATGGGATATCAAGATAGATACTTTTAGGAGAAATTCTTCCCTCTCCAGCCTTTAGTGAAGTTGAGGTATTATCTGTTTGATTGAATAGTTTGTGGAGACGAATTCAACCTGATGATACTTCTTGTCGTGGACTAACATCAACTCGAGAATCACTAAAAACCAGGAAGACATGAATAGCTGTCTCGACATGATTTATGATCCCTTAACACTGTAAAGCCGCTACTAGATTAAGGTCTACTAATTGGGTAGGTGTATTTGATATCTATATTCTATAGCAAGTTGTAAGCGTGACTTTCGATGAACTAAGTGCTCTCTGGATCAATTTTTGTCTCTGGAATTTCAATGGTTAGTGAGGGAAAATTAAGTACAGATGTTAAGTGCCCAGTTTCTAACCATTTGGTAGTTCATTGCTTCAACCCAGTACAAACTACTTGATTCGCACAAACATTGGAACCATGACGTAGTTACTTACTTACTTACGCCTGTTACTCCCAATGGAGCATAGGCCGCCGTCCAGCTTTCTCCAACCCACTCTGTCCTGGGCTTCCTTTTCTAGTTCTATCCAGTTTTTGTTCATTCTTCTCATGTCTGTCTCTATTTCTCGGCGTAATGTGTTCTTTGGTCTTCCTCTTCTCCGTTGACCTTCAGGATTCCATGTGAGGGCTTGTCTTGTGACGCAATGACATTAATGACATGACGTAGTTATTCGCACATAATTCATGATTTCAGTTAGGCAAGCATATCGGAACAAAAATTTACACTAAAATGTGTAGGTTTAGGTCGCTACACTACAATACTGCACAAAAAACCGAAGACCAACCAAAGTACTAAGATACTAAAATAAATAAAAATTGATACTTTATGATTTTAAAGTTTGAAAGTAAATGTTTTCGTGTCTGTAGTCTGTGTACACATCTGAGAGGCTGGTGAATTGACATATGCAATATATCAATAATTCCAGTTGAGGTTTATCCATGTGTTCGTATAATGACATTTCGGAAATCATTATCGAATGGATCTACTAACTTTTTTGAACCGATAACGTTTTCAATTAGAATATCTTCTGGTGCTTGAAATCATAAGAACTCATCTTGAAGATGAGTTACCATTTATTATTTTCATCATGCTAAATTCGAGGCTTCTTTATGATTTGTAATCTCAGTGTACAGACTGTAGCAAAACCAAATTGTGTCCAACTCTTGTTCTTGAAGAATATTGATATTTCCTGCATCTAGGACTTAAGAACACATCCACAGCTAATGTTTCTCCACTTTTCATTACTGAAAGTTTTCAAACTCAAATTCGTATATTTCAGATAAGTTAGTAAATACGTGGTTCCCCATAAATAATATCAAGGACTTTAACGATTTATATCGTATTTTTCCGTCTAGTATCGACTGCAACTTATCTTAGATTACACGCCTCCCTAAGGAGACTAATGCTTGCCTATCTTCTGGTAAATTCACGATAACCTTGTTTCCATATCTGTATTAAGGAACTGTCATCTAATGACTTGACATAAATTATGCTTTAATTTTGTCCATAGTTAAATACATTATTATCCTTGTTAATAAGTTATAAATTACAGCATAAAAATCAAAACGAATTCACCTATATCTCAGTTTAATTTATAAAGTCTAGTCTCAATCGTCATGTTTGTTCATATTTTAAGTAGATAAATGACACTTTTTAAAGTTTAAGCTATGTTATTAACCGTATAAACTAATTGACGGTTCATCAGCTTTTTGTTATTGGTTATCTCTGTAGTCATTATTCTTGGTTATTTATTCTGGATTATATTTCAGTGTTATACTATCGAAATGTGATGCTGTGGTATTTTGAAATTATTGAATTTGTTTTGAAACATGTATATTAGAATTTCCTTCCTTCGCCGTACATTATCCATTAAGCTTGATTAAAAAATGTATTTGTTTAAATCTTATAGAATTTAGTCAGTGCATTATCCAAACAGTGGGAATCACGACTGGCTCAACAACGAGCTGAGGCAAAATTGCTGTCACGTCCTAATAATAACAATACCAAAAGAATTGACGAAAAGATCGCACTGACTCCTGGTAAACCAAATGAAAGACGTGCTGCTCCAGCGTTTAATCCTCGTCACCGTCGATCTCGATCAGTCGGTGGAGATAATGCGCGTTGGTTAGAGCATCAAGAAGTTAATAGTACACCTTTAGGGACACTATTTTCACCAAATTTGAAACATCGGAAATCTGTTACACGTGTTGAACTAAAAGATACTTTAAATGCGGATAATTATCTTTTGCATCATCAAGAGGCAGATTCAGATGGTAACGTTAAAACAAGTCTTTTTAAAGTAAGTAGAGTGTAGTGATGTATGTCTTTTGAAAATATTTATTTAACTATTTCATATCGAAAGAATTCAACATCTATTGGTTTATAATATCTCTGTAGATAATCTCCACGTGATAAGTCAACAATAACAAAAAAATATAAATCTATTCACGACTATTATTCGATACACAATAAGTGGTTATCATCACTCAGTGGTATTATAAATAACGCAGTGATTTTTTTGGACATATCTATTTGGATGTTTATAGAAATTGTTTAAATAATCTTTAGTTAGATATGCCGAGTTTTTGACAATTTGATCATTAAGTGTTTTTATGGGAAATAACAGTAGTATGTTAACAAGCTACGGTATAGGTTAGAAGTAAAATACATGACCAATTAATTATTTGTATTTGGTTTGTCGAGAGTTGTGTAAGATGTACGACTTTAAATGTTCAAGACAACAACCATTACTTGGTGCTCGGCTGCAGTTGTCTTCCCTTATTGGTTTTCGCTTTTCATCAGTTCTCAAGTTATCGTTTATTATTATTGCCATTCATCTGAAGGGATTTTATATCCCATGAATTTTGGAAATTTCAAATGCTTATTACCGATGATTATTCCTGAGTGATAGTACAAAACACTTCCTAACATTTATTCCATTTTCTTTATATGTAGGGTGCCATTATTCCTACTGCTGGTGGCGGTTCTGCTGTTGTTTTTAATGATGTAGAAGTTTTACGTCAGTCTTCTCCTGGCCGCGAACAAAGGTATATTCTTTTCACTTGAAAGTGTTCTTACACTATCGTTTTATTAAGATTCCTGCTAAGAATAGGGTTTTCCTAAAATAATATTTTGAATATCTCTTTTTATTCAGAGAATATGTTCACTTGTGGTTCTGATTAGATAATCAGTATGAAATACAATGACTGTATAGATAGAATAGTTTTCAGTAACCTATTTCTTCAGACATCGGACTGTATAATCTTAAGTTTATAGGTCCAAATTTTTAGTACAGTCAGAGCATTCGAAAAAGTGGTGTAGTCTCGCTTACAAACTACTACACGGGTTAATTTGTCGTTAATTCACTTTATATAGAATATATTCAGCTTAACATATGCCTTCACTCTTGCTGATCGGTTGTAGCAATGATTTTGCGTACTCGCATCAACCACTAATATGTAAAGTATGATTTATAGTCTCTGCTCATCTTTACATGGATTAGGCGGGTGCGTTTTTACATACGAACTGTCAAATACTTCCAGTTTACACCTTCAAAAATGCAATCAAATCTTTACTGCTCCAGGTTTTAGAGAGAATCCATAGTTCATTGTTTTGACTCGATTTGAGTAGTATATTCTAAAGGTAATGGCTTTAAAGGGAATTAGAAGATATGCATTAATTTGGACTACTTGCCTTATATTAAAAGTGAAATAAAGTGTTTCGTTAGACTTAGCAAAGTAGAGGCTTAATTAATAGGAAGCTACGCTTAAAAACTGATGATGACCTTTAATTTGGATTCTACGCTGATCCAGGTTCCCTACTACTGTAGAAATTCCTTTAAGATTTCAATTATGTAAGTTTTTTTACTCCTACTTATAGGAAAAGTAGTCGCTCCAGAGGCACTGATGCTCATCTGAAACAAGTTATATGTGAACCTTCTCGTCGATCAGGGATAAAACGTCGCTACTCTAATTCACCGCCAAGAAGACCTTCTAATGAATCTGTCTCAACACATAGTTCTCAAAGCACAATGGCATCTGACTATTGTCCTATTAGTCCATCTATAGAAAAGATCTCAACAGCTAAATGTTATATTGGCATTGACAGCAATGGAGGAATGGGCTTACGAAAGTATGTTGTTTTGATTTCATATCTATATTGTTTTTCTCCAAATTATATCTCGTGTACTTTGAACTCAGAGGTCCACAATTCTATTGTCCTTAAAATAGTTCTCTGCCATAGTTTCAAAAGTCAGATAATATACGTTCTTCACGGGATACAAATAATTAGCATTTGATTGGATAAACGTCCTTGTAGTTACTCTATTACACTCATTTATTGACTGTTTTGCGTGTTACTCATATTACCTATAAACATGGACTTGTATTTCAAACTCGATTGTTCGGTCGTTAATTATTTCTAGTATCTAATTTTTGTGTCCCACTGATTGTAAACCGTGACGGGCCGTAAAAGCAGCGGCTACATATGTCACTAGACAGTTTAGACTTAGAAAATTAGAGTTAACCACACAGTCGTAAGGTGGGGCTGACATCAGGAACGATTTTACCTTTGCTATTCTGTCATCTGGCCTGACAATTTCATCTCTGTGCGCTGGTGGGATGTGGCAACTTGAGCCGATGTGCATACGTACCAGGTTCTACGTTGCGACTGAGTGACATTTAATTCAGGTGATTAAAGTCATAAAGGAGACACTTAGAAACAATTCAACCAAACCTTAGTTACATCCTAGTTATTCACATTTCCTCGATAGCCTAAATGATCAGCATTAACATCTGACTCTTAGTGGCGTTGAAGTTTATAACAAATGCAAATGAAGGAAAAGCGACTGGTCTTGATCGCAGAACTCCTTTAAGTATGGTGGTCCAGTTTTAACAGTTATATTTACTGAAATACTAGCCAGAGTTTGAGGGCTAGACAGGTTGCTGTTACTGAGCGTTCTTCATTCACAAGAAAACTCAAACTCCCTCGTTATAACAACAGGGGAGTCATCTAAACAAATAGATTTTTTAAAAGATTATATTCTATCGTTATCTCACACCCAATTAATGCTCAGCAACACCAAACTTGGAAAAACCAGACCTTGCTCTAAAAGTAGTTATCAAATCTATGGAAAACAGGCATACGGATGCAGATCTGTAGCCATATTTCTTGACCTGAAGGATGAATTTACCTCATCAAATTCTAGATGATGCATCGAGAATTACCTGTACTAATACCTTGTCTAAACATAGAGTGAAGTAATCGGGGACATCATTTGAAAAAAACAACTCTGGTGAGTTATTAATTGACGGAACTTTGGCGCAAGATAAAGATGGGTGGAAAAAAGAATGACTTGTTATGAAAATTCAAGCCTTTGTGATCCAGCAGTTCATGTTAACTGGTAAAAAAAACTTCAAAAAACCTGCCTAGTCTCTATTCGTTCTACATGGCAGTAGAATATTAATTATTTCCAATAAGAGACCTCATATATGCTACGTTAATATCAGCACAGAAAAGTAATAAAACTATATAAATCTTCCACAGACTGTTAATAATGATTTAATCTATTGTCGTTTTCCGACTATCAGCAGCATCTACTAAGTCAAATTACCATCTTTCGGACAACAGTTACTGATCTTCAATATAATGTGAAAAGTCTGATTCTATGTGTTTCTTATTTTGACTTATTGTCTAACAGTTATTTCAAGGAACACCGTTTATTTATTTTTCCTTTTTTAGAAGGTCCAGAGTGTAAAAAAGCGTCGAAAGTAAAACTAATTAACTTTTTGTCTGTCTATTTATTATTATAAAAAACTACTAACTTATCCATATTCATGTGCATATTTTTTGTTTTTAACCGTTAAAGCTATTTTGTATTTCATTAGTCTTTTGTCATTGCTTATTTTTGACGTACTGTAACACTCATCAGATTCCTTTATAAACTTAAATACACTTATTTTATAACTTTTCTCGAATCTTTCTTGTTTTTACTGGCAGATATTTAAACTTTGTTATGTTACTATGACAGTTTATGTGGATTACAACTTGCCTATAGGAACATTAGTGGCATTTATATTACTTTTAGTGTTACTTTTAGAGTTAGAACATTAAGAACGCCGATGTGAACTTAGCAACGGAATTCATAAGGCAAACAGCTTGCATCGTTAAATTCAGTTGTATAGTAAAAAGCTACATTGGTAACACTGTTGATAAGAGTGGAATGGTCAAAAACTAATAGTAGAAAAAAAAGTATGCTACAAAGTACAGTCGGAAAGCCCAAGTTAACTGTTAAGGTGCAAAGATAGCTCACAGAAAAACCGATAAATATGACGACTACGCAATTGTTTGAGGTTACTCATCAATAACTGGGTCCAGACAATATCTCTTCGCATCTACTGTTCGAAAACCCCCCGAGAGTATCTCGAATTCGATCTTCGAACATAATCATAAAGATGTTCTTGGAAAATGATCAGTGCATTAAGAATGCTCAATCGAAGTGACTCAGACACTTTCACATTGGTACCTATCAGTTGAATTTAAAAAAACAAGTTCTACTCCGTACACATGATGCATCGACACTGTAGAAGCTGTTATGTCTTAGAACCCAGATTAAGTCTAAATTTTAAAACTCAACCTCAGCACTATTAACTTTGTAAACCCAATTAATATTAACGATGAGTTACACATGATGAAAGCATGATATATTTTGATGTTCTCAATATACAGAAAAATAACACTGATTTACATAGACCTTATAATACATAAATTTACTAATTACAGCAAAGGAATATATTAAGCATGAAAGGCTTTTTCAAATAAATCTTTTTTACAGTTTACTAAACAAAACAGTTGCGAATTATTCACAGAAGAGCATTAAACACACTAGTAGATCGGTGGCGTTTCAAACTTGGAGGACTTAACAAAACAGAATTAGGTTTAATCACATCAACCGGTCGTTTTTGCTGAAAAAAAATAAATATTGAGGATTTACTGTCACCAGTCAGAAAAAAAGCAACAAAATTTATGGTCAGTCAGTCAAAACGGAGAACTTCGTACGTATATATATCAGTCTGAATTGTCATGCCACATTGGCACAGAGATGCATTTGTTAGTATAAGCGGTAATCCGAAGGACTAG
The DNA here is from genome assembly GCA_944470415.2 of Schistosoma rodhaini. Lineage (NCBI taxonomy): Eukaryota > Metazoa > Platyhelminthes > Trematoda > Strigeidida > Schistosomatidae > Schistosoma > Schistosoma rodhaini. The sequence goes on from OX104037.1 coordinate 35,790,649, forward strand.
GGTTTGAAGATGTTATTCAAAAAGTATAATCCAGTGAAGTAAATTTATAGAGAAGAAAGATAGGGACATGAATTCAGATTAGAGTTTGGGAGAACACAAAGAGTGGATGCACCTTCGCAATTGCGAAATCTATGGAGTATAATCAATTATTATTTGATAGGATCCGTGATTTCGAAGTTTCCGGTGAAGCGTATCTTTATGATATAGACTATCCAATATGAGTTATTGCAATGCCAAGACATCGTAAAATCTTTTCTTAAGAAAATCACTTTAAGTAACTTATGAAGAAAGACTAATCGAACTATTCAGCAGGCTTGTGCTTTTAGATATTGATATACCTTTACTGATACTGCTAATTAAATTAAAATTTTAGTAGTGATCAGGTCATTGTTTATATATGTGTCTGGGAATTTATTGCTTGAACTATGGAAACTCGTTCCTTGAATCTGATTAGGCATTAATTTTTCCGTAATCAAACCGGTGTTAGGGTACTTGCATAAGTAGCAGACTGATTGATCGAAAAATTTGAAGAGGATAGCTAGGATCGAGTAATGTAATCAGGCAAAGATGTCTAAATCAGGAAGGTTCAGTTCTTGAAATACTAATATTATATTTACAGAAGTATGCGTTTCATAAGTCTTATGCAGAAAGGAAAAGATAGTCTAATTAAATTAGAAGTTTCGAAGTGAATGTTGACTAGATATAGTAAAACCTGAAATAAATTTCTGTAATCAATGATTATCTAAGTGCATCTTTGCATGAAATATAACTTACCTTAATGGGAAAATTACAGGATTTTAAGGACTTCTGGTTAGATGCACCGTCATCAAATGAGTCGGTTTTTTCTGGTTTAATTTGAGCCGTTACAACACTAAAGCACGATAGACCGACCTTGCTCCGTAAATCTAGATGTGTTTGGTCGCGACGGCTTCCACTTTTTGATGTACCAGCATCGAAGCCATCATTAACATTTGAATGAATTTGGGTAGGTTCAGATTTATAACCAGGAACGAGGCCTCCAGCAAAACGACTCAATAGAGAACCACGCTATAAAATAAGAATGAGATTTCGTTTGGAAGGTAGGACTAAGTAAGCATATGTAGGCAGTTACAAGAATAAAGACGCAGTGATATAATATGTCTGAGTTTTGGCTACTCATAAGAACGTATAATTGACTTAGGGCTCTGAATGCTTAGAAATCAAATACTAGATCACTACTACTAGCCAGAGTAGTAGTTTTCCATTTAATAAAAAACATGCTTATATACAGAATATGAACACAAAATAAACATGATAAAATTTCATAGGTGATTGGAGAAAATCAGCATGTAGGTCACTTATTCTCCAATCACCTAACTGTCAATGTCAGAGTTACGTTGAGGTGTAAATGCGACCTGGTTATTATGACTAAGTGAATTATTCATCTAGCCAACTACGTAGCACACGTGACTTCATCAATGTGAAAATCTACAAATATGCTAGTACCCGGCTTTTGAGAATAAAGCTTACTAAATAGTCTTGGTTTTTCTTTTAAATAAATACTTGGATAGATCGTTATTAACTAATTTGTACCAGTGAACGAATCAATAAGATACTAGGGGTTTCGAATGTAATTTCTTCATTAACTCTTCTGATGATAATATTGTATTTTTATTTTATCGGTCTATTAGAATATATCTTATTGCTAACTCATTCTCACTATGATTTATATTACAGTCAAGTGAAGTGTTAATTAGTCAAGATATACTAGACAAGGAAGAATATAACAAATAAGGAATATAATAAAATGACAAATATTAGTAAACTTACTCTGATCGTTTGAAACCTTACATCATTAACAGCATTATTAACATTATTAAATTTCACAGGAGCAATTAATTTATCATTATTATTACTAGAAATGATAACACTGTCAACTTTACTATTATTGTCTGTATCATTAGTAACACCTTCATTAATTGGTAGGTTATGAGATTTAGGTTGCAAGAAATAATTAGAGAACAATGGGTTTCTAAGCGTAGACGCTGATTTGGTAGTCTTTCCTTCAGAAGAACAGAAAAATTGAAATATTAGTTTAAAATATTCGTTTCGATAACCAAAGCTTTATTGCATAATAATAATAATATGCTAGATTGTGAATTAACTAACGTTTTCAGAAGGGGGGTTCGTGTAGATTTTAGTAATTTTATAGAGTTGAGATCACGAGTCAATTGAAGCTAGACCACCATGGAAAACCTGGAAGCATTGGACAACCGTTTCGTCCTATTGTGGGACTCCTCAGCGGTTCACATCCATTAACACTGTCAGATGCCGGCTCAGTGGTCTATCAGTTAAGGGCTTCGGCTCGAGACTGGTAGGTCCTGGGTTCGAATCTCACGAGAGCGGGTTCGTGGATTCGCACTGCTGAGGAGTCCCATAATAGGACGAAACGGCCGTCCAGTGCTTCCAGGTTTTCCATGGTGGTCTAGCTTCAATTGACTCATGATCTCAACTATATAAAATTAACTAACATTTGTTAGTGACTGTCAATCACTTGCAATGGCTCAAATGCAACCACTACTTTTTTAACTTAAATTTTTAGATTATTTAATACTTTTCTAATTTCATGAATTCTTACATGCATCTTGAAATATATTTTCATTTGAATAACCTTTCTTGCTATAATTGAAACCGCTACTAATTCTACTACTCTGGTGTCTCTCTTAGTGATTATGTAGTGTGGTAACTTTAAACAATCCACAAGTATCAGGTTTTACAATGTGTATGACTGATTATCAATGAAAAATTTTACTACAACAGGTTAATTAAATGAAGATTACAAAATAAATATGGGTACTTTAGCAATTAATTCAACAATGAATCAGAGAAATAAACAGTAACATATAAGCTGTAATACTATTGTGATGCATACATTAAGCTATGATGAATACGAATATTTTTAAAGATACATAAAAAAACGAGACTAAAAAGCTTTATAGTGAAGCAGAATAACAAGCCATCAAAAAGTACGATGAATTGAAATAGTTATCCATGGAAGAGACATTAGTCAATAACAAACAACTTAAAACTTGGGACACATGTTCATTAGCTCAAGTTGCCGTACTTCTCCCTCAATATGCTAAGAGAGAACTAAAGAGATGAAGGGTAAAGGAGTCTGAATAATAGTAGTGTCAGTGATAACGAAAACAGAGAATACAGTTTGAAAAGAAATGAAATGAACAGGATAAATAATTATTACGAGCTATTTTGACTGATTTTAAATACTATCGCCAAATAGATTAGAATAATTTAACATAATCAGTAGATCATAGCGCATATCTCAACCAGAAAGTTAGAAGCTTGAAAAACAGCTTTGACCAACAGCAAAGATTTTTATTGGTTGGTGCAACTTTCGTTTGGTCGCTTCTAACTTTCTCCCATCCTATTCAAACACTAGACATTGTCACACGTAAGAACAGGCGTGACTGATACATGTTACAGATCTTTGATAGCTGATGTGACGACTTTATGAAACAAGCACACATGACCCGATATTTATAAACATTTAAAATTGTTCTTGTAACCTGATTTGTTAGGTTCATACCGATTTCTAAATTTGTAATTGAAGTCTTATACATGTGTACTTATGTAACTGATTGGATATAGACAGCATCAGAGTACGATCAGATTGGAGCCAAACAATGGGTCACGAAAAAGTGGTAGGCTTTACGAGATTACGAAGAAATTAATAGGTGTGTAAAAAAATGAACATGCATTTATGGCGTGAATTTCTGGACAATATAATAACACGTTTGTGTGAGTAATTCGGAATACTATGATAGACGAATGCTAAACATATGCGATTATGTAAAAGTCGAGATTATAAGCGAATAACTGACAACATCAAAATGTGTGAATAATGAATCAAGAAGATTAAATCAATTAGTTTGTTCAAAACCTAGAATAATTCATGTAAACATGACATAGTACTAGACTTTAGTGGCCTGAAATTTGTCTCCAATTAGATTGTATAAATGATTGTTGTCAAACTATACATCCTGGCTATCCTGGTATATAATTATCGTCTTCATTCATGTTAGTTAATAACGGAATTAAAATAAGTGAAATACGAGAAATGATTTCGAATACGTTTATTTTGCACAGTCATTGATCCAGGCAGACGATCAAAGGAAAGAAGCAAAACGAAATGATGCGCGATGGAGAAAGTATGTGAGCCAACTCCCTTTCAATCAAGCGTCAATCGATATTTCTAGTCACACAAAAATAGGCTACAGACATGTGATGAGTAGGATAAGATGTACACACACATACGCTCATATTAAAACAGTCAGGGTTGATAGGTGAATAATTAACAAGGTTAAAATGTAGCTTGAGTAGAATGGATAAGTTGGCTTGTCCAGAATTTAGAATAAGTTATGTAGGCTTAACATAGTGGCCGACATTGCAGGACCATATAGTGACCTCGTGAAGAGACTTGTACAATTATATGAAAAAACATCTAATTTTGAAAATAATACCGAAGTGGTGTGTGAGTGATGTCAACAATAAGTAGCGAAAAATAGCACTATTCCGGATAAAGTATAATCATACATGAGGGGTGAGTGTACAATACCGTACAAGAGTGGACACAGATGAAAATTTTAGCGTGTGGTTATGGGCTCAGGATTTAGGGGCTAACTGGACTGTTTTTTCATCGTTCAATATCCTAAAATTTTTGCAACACGAAGTGCCGACATTAGTTTATTATTGAATAGTGTAGATCGCAAAGCCGCAAGTATACCAAGAGAATTTGAACAGAAAATCTAATGCGCGCCAGCAAGCTAATATAGAGGCGGATTTAGAGTTAAATCAATACATAAGATACAAACACATAAGTATGGGAAGCGAATGATTCATCGAGCGATCTAAAAGCAACTAATATTTAACCTCAAGAGAAGGATATATGCATAGGCTACCGCATGTGATCAAGCATACGTGCTCATACCGACATGATAAGAAAACCAAGATACACAAGTTGTTACTGATCAAACAACAATCAGTTTAAGCAGTCAAGAGAACTTCCTGCACTCTGATGATAGCACAGTCGCAACCAATCCAACAATGGTAAGGATCAGCAACGCTATCATAGACATAAGTTTGGATTCATACTTCCGGTAGTAGTACTCAATCTGCAATAATGTCCATTTATCGCATATATACACAGAGATAATCGTTCTCCTTTTTTAAACGAGGATTTCAGCAGATTTCCACCATATATTCACAGTCAGTTGATGTTTAGTCGATAAGTCTTAATATCATGTTCATACATTCATCAAAATTCTGACTCAGTATTGATGGCCTAGAGAAATCAGATGTTGGCCTATGATAATAGATTTTAGGGAGAAAAATAATACCAACACTAATTATTACTAACAAGCACTAAATTAATAACTTACCACGATTGCCTGGTAACTTATTACATACAACTATTTGAGTTTGTAACTTCGTTTGAGATTTTAGTAAAGCCTTTTTTCCTAAAGATAAAACCTATTAAAAAGATAAAATATAGAAAAGTATATTTTAACAGTTGCACAGCTGGAAAACAAAGTTCACAGCAAATAACAAATTAAAATGGTATAAAATCTGACTAATCTACGGCTGTGCACTTATACAAATAGAAAACTTAGTAAATAAAGGAAAAAGATAACTTTATTGGATACATGTGAAATGAATAGTACATATCATCATCAGTTTTGATTATGGGATCAGAATACACATTGAAGATTGCTAAATGATAAGAAAAAATCTTCAGTTTGCTATATTATTAGTGCATAGTACAAGTGTAACTTCTATGACTGTTAAGCTGTGTGACAAGTGGTCAAATCCGCTAGAAAACAGTAGTTTCCTCAAAATTGCTACCACACCTGACTGACAAGTGCCGAATAGCATGAAAACTAGGCGACGTAAGGGTTTCAATTTAACTGCTTTCAAACACCATTTTACATTTCACTATAGTGCACCTGATGTCGAGTGACTTTGACTAGTGGCTAAATTTCAACTAGGTCGACAGAATTCAAACATCACTAAGACGAACTTGATATAAATGACATTGGTCATTTACTCAGTGATCAATCAACTGTAAATAAATACTCATATTTGCAGTGAGAATTAACTTACACCAGTTGATAAATTATCAGTTACTGCCTTTGAATTTTCTATTTCTTCATCAGATTCTAATACTGAATCACTAGGATCTTTATCATTTGTTTGTTTATTAGATGATGAATGTATTGTGTCAGAATCTAAATCACCATTTTCAGTGGATTGATTATTTTCACCGTTCGAGGATTTCATTGGACCACGACGTAACCAATTATCTATAGGACCACAAGGTATACCATGTTTTTCATCTTCACTTGAATTATCATCACCATCACTATTATCTATGTTTATTTGATCAGCAAACGGATCATCGTTATCTAAAAAGGAAGTTGCTGATTAATACGTTTTTCAAATATCTCAAATGAATAATAAGTGTTCAAAAATCTAGTTCAGTATTTGGGAGTCTACGCTCCCGAGAAATTCAAATGTACATTATAAAGAACTAGTACAGTGAAAAACAATTCACTTTTCCTTGTCATATTTCTACAGTATTAGAAAACTAGTGTGGAAAATGAATGACATAAAATCTCAATTGACTTGGACTTCAATGAGGAGTTATTGTTTTTAAAGGCAAAGAAATAGTCTACATACATTACAGAGATGTAAAATAAACCAGAAAAAATTAGTCGACGTAAAGCTAACGGTTGACTGAATTTTCTAGGTTAGATTCTGCGAATGTAAGTATACTAAATTTAATAAGTTAACACATAGAACTTAAATGTGATAATTCATATGGCTTCACCCAGCTAGTGAATCGTGCATCTAGGAAATTGATAAAAAAGCTAACAATTTTATAGAGTTGAGATCATGAGTCAATTGAAGCTAGACCACCATGGAAAACCTGGAAGCACTGGACGGCCGTTTCGTCCTATTATGGGACTCCACAGCAGTGCGCATCCACGAACCCGCTCTCGCCAGCGAGATTCGAACCAAGGACCTACTAGTCTCGAGCCGAAGCCCTTAACCAATGGACCACTGAGCCGGCATCCACCGGTGTTAATGTCTAACTTCAACCGATTCACAAAATTGAGCAACCATTCACCAATGCCATCAGTGAGTTACTATCTCACAACAGACCTGGTTGAACTCCACCGGTTACTGCTTCTCACTAGAACTCCAGGAAATACCTCAAGGAGTTAATCACCAGTGAGCACATACTGAGGAGTCCCATAATAGGACGAAACGGCCGTCCAGTGCTTCCAGGTTTTCCATGGTGGTCTAACTTCAATTGACTCATGATCTCAACTCTATAAAATTACTAAAATCTCCACAAAACCCTTTCTGATAAAGCTAACAATTGTTTATAGTTAAAACAATTAACTCTAAAAGTCCGTAGGTTATCCTAAAGTATCTTTGAATGAAGAAATATTGAACACGTAACTAGTTATCTAACTAGAAAGCTCTTGAATACATGCAACCTAGATTGACCTCCACTAGGATGTTATAATGTTTAGGTTTAAAACTGTGGAATTTTGTTTTCACTTTTGTTCACTTTCATAAACGGAAAATAAACATTCATAGAAAATTACTTATATATAAAAAGGTTACCTAAACCGCGCCAACGAAAACGCCTCTGACGAACTCGTCCATTTTCAGCATGTAAATCACCGTCTTCAAAATAAAGTTCCTGTCAAAATATTTAAAAAAATAACATCTCAGCAATAGAAATGGTAAGACTGTAATTTATGGACGACCTTTTAGCGACCTCGAGAGTGTCCGCCTGATAACTAAGATCAAATGAAGATCATAAATCTGTATAAGGAATTAGAATTATGATTTACAGTTGACGGTTAGGATTAGGAACAAGATTTAGAGTTTTCATCACGAACTGATATCAGTTATAATTTCAAAAAGGTATTTTGCCACATAGATGAATGAATTTCGAGCCTGATTGGTTCGTCCACAAATTATAGTCTCGTCAGAGAAATCATCAAAATGTGACCAACATCATTCTAATAAGGATATTCTCAGGAAAAATATGGGTACTTCGAGTTGCAGTGAATACGACGAGACATGTTGGTATAGAAATATATCTGGTTACTGGATAACAATTTGAACAATATGTGGTAAGCAAAACATTACTGGTATATACGTATAGAAACACAGGTTTTGGTTGTTTATAACTCAACGACTGGTTAAGTACATAAATCTTATAAAGGTTGGAGAAATTCGTTAATTATATTCTCTAAAGGTTCATTATCACTGTGAAATATACTGTAAAGGAACTCTAAATTACGTAACTACCACACACACTTGTACTTTAGTATAAACTATTCTTATAATGTGACACAACAACTCTATCTATAACGAAATAAACTTACGGGTCTTGACTACGTGAACAATTAGCCAAATTAAACTGTCAGGTAGAAGTAGATCATTTGGTTTTTCGTATAGTAAAGGTGATCAAAACGCACCGCAACACCATTCAAACAGAGGTGATTAATTGCTAAATATTTTTGAAGGACGTCGTTTCAACTCATCCATTAGTGTATCCCTTTAAATGGAGATAGTCAGTACTATTTCTAAGCGTTGAAGAACAAGAGTTTGACTGTGTTCATCGACGTGACGTTTTACGGTCTGATAAGTTTTGAATTATACTATGCAAACGAGTCTGATATTTAGTTCCTAAGTGAATTTTTGTGTAGAAGAATATGTTATCACGCATATCAGATTTACATATAATATTAAACATTGCTATAGGATTGCGTTCTCTGAGGTCGGCGTTTTAAGTCTCGCTTGATGATGTTATCAAGAAAGACAATGAGAGTTTCAGAACAAAACCATCTAGATGAAAGAATGTAATGCCGCCATAATCATCCTTATAAACTACATGGAATATTACGAGTCGATCACTTGAAGAGCATTTATTTATCAAATGTATTATTTAAATTGAATTGTGCACGAATCTTTAAAAAAATACACGATGATCAGACTTTGGTAAAGTACTATGAACAGTGACAGCAGATTGACAATCATGTACGTTCAAATTTAAAGCAGCATTAGTAATGGTAACTATGAAAAAATTGTTACGACGATTATGTGTTCTTTTGGTGATGGATCAGTGGAAGACAAAACGGAGATTCAAAACAGGGTAAATACTAAAATATTAGCGCAAGTAGGTTTGAAAAGATTGTTTGAATTTATAGTTTACTTTACGGACTGTTCTTACTTTAAAAAGTATTCGAAAGCACAAATACCAGACAGTTATTTTGTTCTAGGATGTGGCTCCTCAGCAGTTCGCATCCACGACTCTAAAGGTGAAATCCAGGACTTTAAGCCTAGTGGCGAGCTGTTAACTTCCAGACATCTGAGGTGACACTCAATGATTTAGATGACTGATTTCAATCAGTTCACAACATTGCACAACCGTCTTTTAATGGCAATATTGGAGAAATGGTTGTAGAACGAAAAACACAACCAATACTAACTGACAGGACAATAATAAAAGTTGTCACCATAACAATCGGATAAGTTTGAAAAAAAATTCTACGTAAATATACCTTGAGATAACGTAATTCACGTAGATCTTGATCAGTTTGAAGGCGGTGATGTACACGTTCAATTTGACGTCTTAAGCGACCGGCGGATGGAATATCTGAGTCATCTTCGTCAATTAAGTCAGCGAATTCTGCATTAGCATCATCATTATCGGGATCTAACTCATCTTCATCGTCCATGAAATAAGCTCGTTCATTTTCATCACCAGACAATTCGGCTTCTTCATCCACAAAGTCGTTTATACGAAATCTGAAAATATATTAAAATATATATGTATAACATAAGTCTGAAAACCAGAATAAAAGCTTTAAGCAAGTTGTTTTATTAAAGCTGTGAATTTTCCGTGTCCACCAACCCGGTTAAAGCGCCGGGCATTCGCTTTTCGTCCTCTCAATTTCGTAAACAACACCCCCGCCACAAGAAGGCAGTGAGTAGGTTTTCCCTGGAAGAGACTATATATTTGCGTGGCCAGATGAGAGCATTTCGAGAGGGAGAGCGGACTCTCTCCATTCTCGGCCATACCAGGGCATTTGTTTATTTTGACATTCAGTTGTTTACATTTAACATGCAAAATATTCATTTAAAAAACTGATCAGTTAAAAGATATTTCGTTTATTAGTGAATGAAATAGGAACAAAATAAGTGATGAACTTCAGTTTTTCAAGTAAGAAAACGGTATCATTGGGAGAAAAAATATTTACATAAGTTAAAAAATACCCAAAAGTTACCTGAATGAATATTATTTATTTAATTGTTGTATGATTCAAAGTCATAAAATTGACTCAGGTTAAACGCCCTAATTTTCTTTGGTCCTACTTACTCGAGTCAACTAAAAAGGTAACTTAACTTTTTCGATTTGTGTATTGTTGAGACAAACAGCCTTTCTGAGATGTAGCGGTCAGTCATAGCGGTTTAAATAAGTAAACATTGAAACAAAGCATATAACACTAGAAAACTAACAATACTCATATAAAAGGGTATGATCCTCACCAACTATATGAGAAATCGAAAAAAATAACACATGACGTGTGAAGTATGTGTGCAGGTAACTCAAAAGCGGGATTCTATTAGTATGAAAAAAACTTCCGACAAGACATAAGAAAAGCAATTCACTCACTTTTTAGTTTTCTTAATTTCATTCGATTGTATAGTTAGACGTTGAATTTCCTCTTCATCATCTTCATCTTCAAGAGAATTATCTTTTTCTTCCTCTTCATCTTCTTCCGAGGACTCATCATCACTACCATTATCTTCGTCAGTTATATCATCAGGATCAATATTTGCTCCATCATCTCCTGCTTCAATAGTATGATCATCTGATTCATCAACAGTTGAGATCTTATTCTCCAATTCCACATTGTCATCTGTATGCAATACAGATGACAAATTGTCACCAGTAAAATTAGATTCTGCAAAGGACACATATTAGATTCATTAGGAAACATGCAAAAACAAACCTGATGTGGATTTAAAAGGATTATTCCGTATGAGTGAAGATGGTTCAATAAAGCTATTGTCTTTTTTTTCTTTGTTCTCTTCTTCTTCATCATCCTCATCATCAAAAAGTAAAACTCGTCGACGAGACGGATTCTATGCATGGAGAATCAAACAGTGGTAGAGCGATTTAAATTTAAATAAAACTAAGCGAACAGATTACAAGCATGAGGAGAATTAATACAAACAAAATGAAAATTTCGACTAAAAAGGAACGTTAATAAAGACAAACCATCTGATATTTTAAAGTTTGTAGGTGCAAAGGTCATCTTTTAAAAATGTCAAAGTATCCATTGGGCTCATAAAACTAACAGATGAAGGATGTTTGCCGGAATCTATTTGACTCAGAGGTTGAAAACATAAGCAACCGCTCTTATTTTTATCCACATGGCATATATGAGTAAGAATGAAATAAACATCACTAACCGATCTCATTGGTTATCATAAATTCTAAAGATGAATCTCTATGAATACTAACAGTTAATCTATTTAAGGACAGGAATTTAATAGAACAGGTTAAAAGAAATTACTTACTTGAGTCGTAAACCCAGAAATAGGGTGCTCAGATTCCTGAAAGTCTAAAAGATAATATAAACAATCATGAATTCTGCAATTCATTATGATAATGAGCAAGTATTATTACTGTTTAAGTTCTGATACATCTTTTTATGCAACATGACGATGATCGCCACTAAGCGTGGATAAATCGGGATTCTCTAAAAGTTCATCTGTGACAAGAATAACTCAACATGAAGCTCTTTGACTATGACATTGTGTCACACATGAAATACTAGTTACTTTAATACTGTAAATGCTTCGGAGTAGCATGTGTCGACTAAAACGAAAATGGAGTCGAGAGATTTTACATCAAATGGACTAAAAATTATTGCTGATATGACGTCAGCCTACTAACTTTATCATTATTCTCCCTTTTTGACTCATATCCTTTTGAAAATTCTTCAAACTGACTAGTTACCGTTGACTTAAGTAAATCAACACAACTCTTCAGTCTAAGCATGTTTTATGCTTATTTTGATCTTATTATCAGTTTTGTTAACCTTATTATTCTTACAGAAATACCCGACTTACAACCATTTCGATCATGAAAGTATTCATGTTTACTCAAAGTTTTCGGTTTTTTTTAATTATCATCATTGTCACAACCATAAGGTCAATGAAATTGATTCTCAAATGCATTATGTACTCGGACTTTACTAAGAAAATTATTGGTTATTTTGTCGCTATATAAATCGAACTTCTGCATGATCATAGTGGATATCAATTAATCGTTTTGGGCATACTTTCATCGTTTACATAATCAATTGGTTTGAGTTAGGAAACCACCGAAAACTAGTAGGCACTGGACAGCTGTTTTGTTCAAGTATGGGCCTCCTCTCAGTAATACATCTACGACACTATTAGAGAGGATAAAACTCAGGACCTAAGGTCTCGAGACCACTGAGCCGGGGTCCGATGATGTGATGTACATGTTCAACTTCAGTTAACTTGCGATAATGTACGAACGTCTTCCATTACCTGTGGTGGGTAAGTGACTTACACCCGACATGGTTGAATTTCGTGAATCAAACCTTTTAACTAAAACTTCTGGAATTACATTTCAAAGTTAGTCACTAGTGAGCAAATGAACATTTCAAATATAAAAGGTTTGTAAAGAATGTTGTATTGTCATGGTTTATAGATATTTCTCTCGAAGCCATAAAACTATATCTTACTTTTAAAAAAAAGTTATCAATATGTGAAAAGTATAGAGAATATAAAATGGATTCCACTTTATCCTAAAAAGTTTGTTAACCCGTTTAACAGACCATTTACTTACAAGAGTTGTAAAACATTAACCGAATGCAAAAAAAATACCTGGATCATCATGATTATTTACAGGTGACTTCAAAATTTCATCAACATGGCCTTGTGACTGGTCACATGTAGACTCGCCAAATAGATTACGACGGTTTTCATGAGAATCTGCTTAAGAAGATTTATAAATAAACGAAGAAAATTAGATAAAAGTAGCTTTATTACTGCTACGGAATGTTTACACTACAATTAAGCATACTTTTATCACAAACAAATAGCTTGAGTTATGGTGAACTATTTTTACGGTTGTCTGCATTGTAATGTATAATATCCCATTGCTTAAGTGATCCTGCGAGCCTATTTGCCCATCCAACTGTTTCCATGTTTCAGTTCATTTTTTCCAGTTAGTAGGAATTAATGAACTAGAAAAATACAACAGAAATTGACAAGAAGGAGCACAGACAAAATTATCTAATGGAACTAAGGAACTAAAAGATAAAATCTATTTTTGACAGGATAAATGACGGTATTTTATAGTAATACGATCAACCTGTGATTTAATGTTACTTTATACTACTTCCTATCGAAATAAAATACTTAAGCTATCTGAAAACTACAACTGAAATAGCAAATAACACTGCAAATATACGGACGACAACTTGTCAAATTATCATATGATGAAGTAAAACAATATCATCATTTTAGTTAAAAAGAGGCGACGAAATACCTGGATTATTATTGATAATTGAGTTTTTCACTTCATTTAATGATTCTTGAGACTGGACACATATTGATCCGCTGAATAGATTACCATGTTTTTCATGTTGAATTTGGGAATCTATCAAGAGAAATACATAGACACAAAGATATAATACTTAACTTCAAAAGTAGACCCTAAATTAAATACTTTCAATAGTCAGAAAAGAAATAAGAATTATGTTGCAGGTAAAATAATGAGAGAATATAACAAAGAGGTTGTCTATTAACAGATTAAAACCTTTATTTCGCGTTTACTGTTTTGAAAAATAGAATCCACTTAAATATGTCGAAAAACGATTAGAGGCAAGAAAAATTGAACAATCACAGATAGATAGATCATTACGGAGAGGTGGACCAGGGGTTAGAATGTTCAGCAACCAAGATAGCAGTTTGAAACCCACTTCGTCTACTACGTTTTGGCTAACCGGGCAGTAGTATCATTAGCCCTAACACTTGGAGTGTGACTTAAAGCCAAGTACATGACTCTGTACTTGGTAAATAAATATCGATGAACAGTATCAGCTTCCGAAAGCTTTCATAAACCTATAAATGATAGTATCAACAAATGGAAACATAATTCAAAAATCGTATGATGGATGGATGCAAACCAATAATTATGATCGTCACAACCAACAGGAAAGTGAAACCTCATATCAATAAAATCTCTAACAGGTTCCGTTTCATTTTGTCATCAAGTTTATGGAAGAATGAAGAGTTAAGTGGATTAGTTTAGTGAAACTGTAGAAGAGTAATATATATATATATATATATAAGAAAAATGAACTCGAATTACCTAGATCATCATTATCATCAGCCAAATCCATGAAAGCTTGCGATTGAGTACCTATTGATCCTCCAAACAAAATACGATGATTATCGTGATTAGTTTGGGAAGCTACGAAAAAACAACGAGAAGGTAGTTGAAATAATGATATAATCCCTTCGAATTTTGAACAGACATGGGCATCTCACTGCCTTAAAGTGACATGGGAAAACAATGTTATCAACAACAAAAAATACGTAATTGGTTTGGGATACTGTTTTAAACGGAACTAAAATGAACAGAATTGGTAATAAACCTAAGGAAGTGAATATTGGGTGATGTATGCGATAGCGTTCGCAACAAAAGGGATATATCAAACTGAAATGTCTAAACCAATTTACGGCATATGACTGAAATTGTGAGAAGTCGCCAAGGTTAGTATTTGGAAGATTTATTATTGACTATAAGCTTTTGATAAGTGAGAATTATCTACTTTTCTGTGTTTATTCAGAATATGTAGAAAATCTGTATAACTATATTAAATATTTAACTAATATATCAATCCAGTCAAAAATATTCATATACCTGTTACATAACCACCTGTGATTGATTTTGCAGTTTCATCGATAAGTTCTTGTGATTGATTACTGATTGATCCGCCAAAGAGATTACGACGATCGTTATGGCAAACCTGAGAATCTATGCATACAAACAAAACGAGCAGATTTAGAGAATAAAACAAGAAAAAGGTGAAATAAAACATACTTATTCATACAAAAACTGTGATATCATAGAGTGTATTCGAAAGTATAAGCCAACGTACATTATACAGTGAAATGTATGAAAACAAGTAAATAACTAGCAAACTAATCTAATTTTACAAGCTTCAGTTATTCACTGGATTGGATAGGTACGTATCGACAATTGTTAAAAAAGCATACGAATAAACAAAGAAGAAATATTCATGAAAGTAATTAATTATTAATAAACTTCAGTCGTCAGGAAAATAGTGTACAACTAGAAAAAAAACATTAAGCAAGAATGAAATCAAATGTAAATTGAAATTACTGTTATATAAAGATAAATTAAATTAAGTTTAACAGAATATACAGCTACAGGCTCAGTGGTCTGTCGGTTAAGGGCTT
This sequence comes from Schistosoma rodhaini, assembly GCA_944470415.2. Taxonomy (NCBI): domain Eukaryota; kingdom Metazoa; phylum Platyhelminthes; class Trematoda; order Strigeidida; family Schistosomatidae; genus Schistosoma; species Schistosoma rodhaini. Next base: position 35,806,264 of record OX104037.1, read on the forward strand.
CGGCTCGAGACTGGTAGGTCATGGGTTCGAATCTCTCTAGTGCGGGATCGTGGATGCGCACTGCTGAGGAGTCCCATAATAGGACGAAACAGCCGTCCAGTGCTTCCAGGTTTTGCCCCCAAATGCCCTGGTACGGCCGAGAGTGGGGAGAGGCCACCCTCCCTCTCGAAATGCTCTCACATGGCCAGCGAATATAAAGCTTCTGACAGGGAAGTCCTACTCACTGCCTTCTCGTGGCGGGGGTGTTGTTTACGAAAGTGAGAGGACGAAAAGCGAATGTCCGGCGCTTTAACCGGGTTGGTGGATGTGGAGGATCCACCTAGGGGAGTTGGAAAGCCGTGATCCCAAACCAATGGTGCACATGGGCTCCAGTATCCTGAAGGAACGAATGGCGTATGAACCTGCTGTTGGTCACCGGCTACCATGGGACTGCATCTCCTCACGATGCTCCACTGCCTTGTGGATCAGACCATTAGGTCAAAGGCTACTGGTGTTGCCCCCTAAGAAAACCACCTGCTTCAGTCTGGGCACCTGGGCAGTATCACAGCCCTCACACAAATCGAATGAGATTTGTGTGGCGCATATTTATCTGGTGCTTTCTTGTACCAATATTTATGTGTTTAAATAAAATAAATACACCTCAATAATCCTACTAATGATTGAGGTAGTGAGTTAGAAAGCAGTAAAAATATCGATAGATATTATATTATGAAAATGTAATAATTAGGGAAAATAGTGGTTAATTCATAGAATAATACGTTTCCCTAAATGAATTAAATTGTAATCGAACTAAAATAGTAACATTTTTTTCTTCATAACGGAATATCATTTAAGTGAACGAAGAGTGATATTGACTTCAATGTTTGTTTTGTTAGTTTTCACTTTACTAAGAATATCAATTGTTGAGTGATAAGATTGAAAGGTGAGAGACTGCCATAATATAAGACTAGTATTTTAATAGGCACATAATTCTCAAGTTGAAATGCTGGAAAGATATGTGGATGATGGAAGTGCGGATATATCAATAAAGTTGATAGAATCATTACCTAACGCCGTCTTTTCAATCAGTAAAGAACAAAAAATGATTTTTTGGTGAGATATCTTTTATAACGAAACGAATATTGTAGAAGTTGGAACCGGTTTTCCGAATTTTCATATATTATAATCTTGTTGTATAGCTATTGAGTAACTAGATTACTATGTATATGTATATCTTCAATTAGAATCTCTCGGTTAACCTACAAACTACTGTTATACTATTTACTATTTCTAATTTGTTGCCAGCTCCTACTGAAAGCCACTTTTTGTTTGTCTATATATGATTGTTGTTTTTCATTTTATAATGTAATGTGGCTGTGTAAGTCTGTGTAAAAAATACGTCTGTTTGAAATATGAAGATCGTAGAGGCTGGATGCCACTTTTGAAGTTAAAGGCAGGATATAGTGGGAAGTTTGTGAATGGTAAACTAGTGAGACTCTAGCTGTCGACTCAGGCGTGTAATTTGTCATGTTGGAGGCAATAAGCTATAGAGTAAATAATAGACCAAATTTAAAGTCGGATTCTGATTGGTAGCTTGTCACATTATTTCGTCAGCAGGTTTCAAGGCATAAAAATATCACTACTGAACAACATTCAGTTCCAATGAATTGGACTCGAAACACAGAGACTTGATAGCCCGTTTCCGACTAAACAGTCATCAAAAAATTCCCTGAAGGATAAAGCTGTGACTTAAACAATCATCATTTAAAATATATTTGCGTGACAATGACGTTATCCACCCATCTTGAATGTAATTGCAAACAATAAAAAACATATTGAATGCTGATGCACAAGCAACAGAACACTATACCAATGAAAAGTTGTAATATCAAATCATTAAAGTTTTGTAGTTGTAAATTTTTAATGTTAAAAATGCCTAGATTATTAGTTCTTTCAATAAGCTTAGCGACTGAATGCATAGACACTTGATATTGTTTTGATATCGGACTACTGAACAAATCACAACGGTTTTTATGAACATCTTGAGAGTCTAGCGTAGCAAATATATATAGCATAACTAAATATTATCAGGAGTTTGGTGGAGATTTTAGTAATTTTATAGAGTTGAGATCATGAGTCAATTGAAAATAGACCACCATCGAAAACCTGTGAGCACTGAACGGCCGTTTCGTCCTATTATGGGACTCCTCAGCAGTGCGCATTCACGATCTCGCACTCGTGGGATTCGAACCCAGGACCTACCAGTCTCGAGCCAGAGCACTTAACCGATAGACTACTGGTAGGTCCTGGGTTCGAATCTCACGAGTGCGAGATCGTGAATACGCACTGCTTAGGAGTCCCATAATAGGACGAAACGGCCGTCCAGTGCTTCCACGTTTTCCATGGTGGTTTAGATTTAAATGAATCATGATCTCAACTCTATAAAATAACTAAATATTCTTTAGAAAAACTTGAACATATAAATACGCAATCTTTAGGAATCAAATAGAAACTTATTCTACTAATTTTTATAAAAATGATATAAAGTATGTACATTGGTTATAAAGAATTATTACTATTCTTCCTAAATTGTAAGCAGGTGACGAGAATCCATGAAATAAATTACTTCACCTTATTCTGCTAAGGTGATTGTTCTTGCTTTATTCACAGTTATCAGTGGGAAAAATTGTATGACAAAATATAATTCTAACAACCGTAAACTGAACATATTTCTAGTTGTTATTATCAGTTACAAATTTCGAAAACAAATGTCTATAGAACCCCAGCATAAGAAAACATATCTTAAGGTAGAAACACTTAAGTCATTCCTAATATAACGGCAACAAAGAGTATTAATAAACCGAGAAAAAAAAAGAAAATATTAAGAGTTCTCAGTTTGAAAACGACTAGTTGGTGACTGACTTTGATCTTACAGCTACTTTGGAATTTAACAGTTTAAAAACGATACTTTACTAATCGCTCAGAACACATTGGAGTGAATGCTACTGAGAGTTCATCCAAGATCATAGTGCCTCTCATCTGACCGTGGTAATTCATCCTCTTAAATGAAAACAATGATGTACAATTTTTTTTAGCAATAAAAGCAGTGGTATAAATTAAAACATTATCTCGTTTCAAGTGTACTTTAAAGTAATTCGATTTCGCAAAAATCTACATGAAAGAAGTAGGTATCATTACCAAGGTTTGACTTGATGATTTCAAAAAAATTGAGCATTGGGTAGATTGTTATAAATAAAATAATATACCTTAATTCACAAGCATGGTAAGCATAGATGGATAGTGGCTTGTGAATTAAGGTATATCGAGGCAATACGCACAGTATGCACATATGCTAATTAGAGACTGACCAGTTGCAGTCCTAAACACATCGATGGGAAGATCCAAACAAACAATACTAAGTGAATTCAAAATAATATAATTGTAATATCCCAATGCGTAGAAAAATTCTAGTACTGTAGTGTGGTCTACTTATATCTACATAAGTAGTATATGGTGATCAGACATAGAATGTATTTTGTCAGAAGATCGATAAGGAAAGAACTGAAATGAAGCGCAATTGGTAGGAAAATGCACAAACAATGAAATTAGAGATGGATTGATATTTACAGAAGAAACAGTGAATATTGCGACCATTGATAGTTATTTTGCAAATTAACTGTTCATTGTATGGTTATCAGAATTTAGTGAGATTGTCTGTAATTTGTGTCTCAATAAATTCGATTGTCCCCAACTAGTGTTTTGTTCACTACACTACTACATGAAAAATGTTTTATTTTATATGTTTATAACACAGTTGTCGATCCAGAAGCTGCCGTGTTCAGGATTATGGTGTTAAGAACAGACAATCATCTAAGAAGTTAGGCAATCACTTTTGAAATGATGAATAATATTAGTGGCTCAGAATGAGGGTGGGTTCTTTGGACTGGAAGATTTAGTCATGAAGCCATCATTATTTTTCTAAACAATCTAATCAGTTCATACTTCAGAAAGTAGTTGAAGTTAACCAATCCACCTAACACATATATTTAACAATTCAAATGATCTTTTTAATAGTCTTCCAGTGTTTTATTTCAAACACTTTTCTATATTTTACCAAAGTACAGGATTGATTATCCCCAAGAATTCAAAACTACATGTCACATAACAATGGTCAAAGTGAACAATATTCAACCAGTCAATGCAGTGAACTCTATCACTACTCAGTTAATGTGATAGTTTTTTTTCGTATCGTCAATAACAAAAGCACTAGTACTAGTAAATGTGCATGAATGGGTAAGATGAGTGATATATGAAAATGGTATTTCTATATATAAGGAATATTAAAGAACCAAATAAGATAAACACCTATATCATCATTCTCATCAAAGGATTTAGTAGTGACCGGATCCATAACTGCTTGAGATTCGTCGCACAACGATCCACCGAAGAGATTGTGACGATTTTCATGATGAACCTGAGAATCTGCAAAAGAACATGGAAAGAAAAGAATATGAAAACATAACGAATGGACCGATACAATATTTTTAAAGAATTAACTAATGTCAGTCAGTTACAACGTAGAATCTCGTACGTACGTACATCAGTTCGAGTTGCCATACTACATTAGCACAGAGATGCAGTTGTCGATTCAAATCCCATATTGGTAGAAGTAGTAAGAGTATAAGCATTAATGTGAAAGATTAGGGTTTGAAGATGTTATTGAAGGAGTATAATACGGTGAAATAAATTTGGAGAGAAAACAAAGAGATATGAAGAAGTCAGGAGACTAGAATTTGGGAGAACACGGAGTGGATGCACCTTCGCCATTGCGAACGATTTTGAGTTATGTCATCCAAAGTCCCTAACCATCGGTTGCTATCATCTCGCACATCCGAACCACGTAGTTTACACCTACCAACATGGCTCAGTCCACTTGTCAGCGACTTCATCGATTTATGCCACGTTTTGGTCTGGCCACCCCTAGCTTTCTTCCAACCTACTCCTACACCATAAAACATTGCACGTCGGGGCAGTCGTTGGTTGGACATACGTAACACGTGTCCCAGCCATCTCAACTGATGAAGTTTCAGTACTTCATCAATCGATTTGCCATCCTTACCTAGTACCCGTTTTTTAACAACTGCATAACTTACCCGGTGGTCCCAGGATATACGAGCAATGCGTCGAAGACTCTGCATTTTGTCAGCGTCTTCACCGAATAAAACTATGTCGTCGGCGTATTCTAAGTCAACAAGCGAATCTCCCGGTAAAAGTTCAACTCCTGGAGATTGAGATGATGAAAGTGATATCTCCAAAAGCATGTCAACGACAAAGTTAAACAAGAATGGGGAGAGTGGACAGCCCTGACGAACACCACTTGAGGTAACCAATTCTGATGACAGTTCTCCATAGGCTCTAATTCAACCAGTTGTGTTCGGGTAGAGAGTTTTTATGAGGTTAATGTACTTATTTGGTACTCCTTTCACTGACAAACACTGCCATAGAACCTTACGATCAAGGGAGTCCAATGCCGCCTTAAGGTCAAGAAATACTACGATTGTGGGACGTCTGAATGTATGCCTATGTTCTAGAACCTGACGTAAAGTGAATATCTGGTCTATGCACAACGTCCAGGTCGAAAACCAGCCTGGTTTTCTCTAGTCTGCTCTTCACGAGTTTTGGTTAGGCGTCCAAGTATTATTGAAGCTAATATTTTAGTCACTATATTAGTCAAACTGATCCCTCTGTGATTGTCACAGGAGGACTTTTGTCCTTTCTTATAGACTGGCACAATCAGTGATTGGGACCAGTCAGATGGAATTACGTCCAGTTCCCAGATTCCACCTAAGACCTCAGTCAATCTCACTACTAGTACTGGACCACCATCCTTAAAAATCTCAGGGGACAACCTGTCAGGGCCTGCTGCTCTCCCTCGCTTTAGATTTCCTATAGCTTTTTCAACCTCGTAGAGAGTTGGAGGACTTACATTAATTTGCCATTCAGGACGACTGCGGATCGTGAGTAATTGAAGTATGGCTGAAGGCCAGTTAAACTGATCCCTAAAGTGTTCTGCCCATTGATCCAATCTCCTGGATTGAGAATGAATGATATGCCCATCTTTGTCTGAGATGGGCAACCATTAGTTGGGTTCCTAATGCCGGTTTCTTTAATAAGTCTGAATAGTTGTCGGCTGTTACCTATTGCCGCTGCCTTTTCCATCTCTCTTGCTTTCGCTACCCACCACTGTTCATGATCTTTGCGTAGGTTTCTTATTAGCCTTCGCTTAAGCTGACTCCGCTCTTCGTTATGTTCAGACCCAGGTGGGATGAGTTTTCGAGCATCTATCAGTGCAGTAGACGCTGCCGAGATCCACTGTTTCTCCCTGACCTTATGGCTTACCTTACTAGCGGATATCACTGCTGTTACCACAGCTTTTCGGATGTCATTCCATGCTGCCTCGGGGTCGGCACAACTTACATGTCTGTCTAACTGTTTTTCCAGTTGTTCCTGAAATATATTCTTAGCTTGCCTATCATTAAGTAGAACCCTTAGAGGCTTCCCTGAAGTGTCTTTCCTACGTCCAGTAAGACGCAGACAGATACGTGCTCGCACTAGAGCATGATCTGAGTCTAAACATGTGCTCCAGAATGAGCGACAGTCTTCTATCGAGCCCCTCCATCGGTGGCTGATAGCGATGTGGTCTAATTGGGTCCAACGTTGGGACGAATTCGGGGGTCGCCATGTCAAAAGATGTTTTTCCTTATGCTTAAAGTTAGTATTTGCAAGAAATAAGCGGTTATCTGAGCACAGCTGCAACAGACGGTCGTCATTATCTGTTCTTTTAGCCACGACACCATAAGATCCTCCCAGGTGCCTTTCCCTTTCGCTTAGTTTACCTACTTGAGCATCTTTTATATCGTCTGAGCTGCAGTCAGTGGGAGAGTAGGCAGAGACGACGAAGAGTTTCCCTATCTTTCCGGGTCCTTACTGATCCGTTTAGTCGGACAGCGCATAGACGACTGTCTACTGGGATCCAGTCTAAAAGAGCCGGTTCTGCCCTAAGACTTAATGCTATACCTACTCCAGCGAGGCCACGGGAAGCAGCATTAGGGCTTCCAGATACACGAAGCGTGTATCGAGATGGTTCTTTATTTTGATTAGGTGAGGTCAAATGAATGACGCTACTCGGATCTTGTATGCGCGTTTCGGAGACGCAGCACACATCAATGGTATAAGATTCTAGAGTCCTAGCTAAGGAAGCCTGTTGTCCTATTTGGCACAATGTTCGGACATTAAAAGTTCCTATATGTAGTTTAGGGCGTGGTTTCAGGAGACCGGGAATAACGTTCCGTGTACTCGAATCGTTTGCCCTAGTGTTGCGAGGTGATAAAAGGACGTGGGAAGGGTTAGTCGTGGGAATAAGAGAGTTATTAGGTGTAGGAAGGATTTGAAAGTGACTAACTTGGTCTCGTGTGCTGTTACGGGTATGAGGGCTAATATCACTTCCCGGCTGCCCACACCGTGGAAGGGTATTTCTTGAGGGACCTGAAAAGGAAGTTGGATTAGTGTCGGTCTTAACGACCTGGGAGCGTGACCGCAGTGCCCAAGGGACATCTGCTTGAGGCCGGTCACGCACGGCCTTTTTGAGGGATTTTTGACGTGTTAGCTCCGTTCTTCAAAGGACCTGATGGTTAAGTCATTTGACTTTGACAAATACGTTTGTAATTGAGAACACGGACCGATGAATGTTAGATTACCATTGAAAACTTGGATGCATCGAACGGCCGTTTCGTCTTAGCATGGTGCTCCTCAGCAGAGCGCACCAACGACCCCACACGCGGAAATCGAGACAAAGATTTCCAGTCTCGCGCGCGGACCCTTGACCTCTAGACTACTGAGGCGGGATCCAACGTTATTAATGTCTAATTTCAACCAATCCACGATAACGCGTGACGAACTTCCATTGTTTTCCGTGTGTCACTGCCTCACACCCAACATGGTCGAACTCTATTGGTTTAAACCCGGCAAGCCTATGCCAATTTGGAAAGTCGAATCGTACGCTACCACGTAAAGAAAATGTAAAACGAATCCATATTTTCTAACTACGGTATATTAATTAATTTTCATTAAGGACACCTAAAAATATCAGGAAGATATTTAATAGTTTTCGCCTTCAGTAGTTATGATGTTGTTTTAATTACAGTTATGGCAGAATATGTATACCATCGAAAAAATTACTTGTGTTCATATAGGGTTCAGTATGATGTCCCTCCACCGACGACCGAAGAAATCAAGATTGCCATCAGACAAATAAAGTATGGAAAGCAGCAAAACCTGACAACATACTAGCTGAAGCACTGAAGTCAGACATTGAAGTACCTGGAAACATGCTCCACATTCTATTCAGGAAGATTTGGGAAGACGAACAAGTGCCAACGGACTGGAAAGAATGATACCTCATCAAGATATCAAAGAAAGGAGATCTGAGCAAATGTGAGAATTACACAGGCATCACACTACTGTCAGTACCAGAAAACCTTTTCAACAGCGTTGCAGGACCGGATGAAAGACTCAGTAGACGCCCAACTTCGAGATCAACAGGCTACAATCCTTAAGGATCGGTCGTGCACAAACTAAACTGTGACACTACGGATCATTGTCGAACAATCAATTGAGTGAAACTCGTCACTATTCGTCAACTTCATTGACCATGAGAAGACATTTAACAGTGTGGACAGGAGAACATTATGGAAACTTCTTAGACACTATGGAGTGTATGAGAAGATTGTCAACATTATCCAGAACTCGTATGACGGACTACAGTGCAGAGTCGTGCATGGAGGACAGCTGACAGATGCATTTCCAGTAAGAACTGGAGTCCGACGAAACTGTCTACTCTCCCTCTTTCTATTTCTTCTGGTGATTGACTGGATTATGAAGACCTCCACATCTATGGAGAAGCACATAATACGATGGACATCTCAGAATCAATTAGATGATTTGGACTTCTCAGATGACTTAGCACCCCTATCTCATACACACGAACAAATACAGACGAAGACAACAAATGTAGCTGCAGTACCTGCATCAATAAGCCTCAACACACACGAAGGAAAAAGCAAGATTCTCAAATACAACACGGAGAACACCAATGAAACCAATCACACTTGATGGCGAAACTCTGGAAGATGTGGAAACACTCACGTACCTGGGAAGCATCATTGATGAACAAGGAGGATCGGATGCAGATTTCAAGGCGAGTATTGGCAAAGCAAGGACCGCATTCCTACAGTTGAACATATGGGACTTAAAACAATTCTCAACTAACTTCAAAGTGAGAATCTTCAATACGAATGTCAAGACAGTCCTACTGTACGGAGTTGAAAGTTAGAGAACTACTACAACCATTGACAAGAAGGTACAAGTATTTATAAACAGTTGTCTACGCAAAATACTTAACATTCACTGGCCGGATATTATCAGCAACAGCGTTTTATCGGAGAGGAGAAATCAGCTTCCAGCTGAAGAGGAAATTAAGAAAAGACGTTGAAAGTGGATCGGACACACATTGAGGAAATCACCAAACTTCAATCACGAGGCAATCCCTAACTTGGAATTCGGAATGGAAATGGAAAAAAGGAGGGTCAAAGAGCACATTGTGCCAGGAAATAGAAGCAGATATGAAAAAGATGAATAGCAACCGGAAAGAACTGAAAAGGATTGCCCAGGACAGGGTTCGATGGAGAATGTTGGTGGGCGGCCTATGCTTCTTAACGAGGGGTAACAGGTGTAAGTAAGCAAGTAAGTAAGTATGATAAAAATATACTTAACACTAGCATGTGTACTTCGCAGTTATATGTATTTATTGTTAAAAAAGGAAACGCAATAAAATACGATAATTACAAGATATCTTTCATACTGAACAGATAAACGTTATGAATTTGGACAAGGAGTAGTGAAAACTGACTTAGATCAGTGTGGCACTGGAAATTAGCATAAAACAGTTAAGAACGAATTAAAAGTTACAAAACTTTAAATGTCTATTACTCTTCAATCTGTAGAAATGTAGTTGTAAAAGTGTCTTTTCATACAATTATGATATAGATATGCAATGTAATGAAGTAAAGTCAATGAAGATAATTTAAAATGACAGGTTCAGTACGCATAATGATGTTATAAATATGTATAAAACGCTTATAACTCACGAAGACTTGAATTCGTCTCCTCAGATATTATAATCGTAGGATTTAGTTGAGATGTTGGTTGAGTTGGTTCCTGAGATAATAAGACCGTGTCCTGAGATGATATATTATGAGGGTTAGCTAAAAAGGAGGGAATATTGATAGAGAGAAACATTTAGAAGGGGAGGTGAATACAGATAAAATGAAAGAAAATAAATTATCCTTTGTGGAATAGTTCAAGAGACTTCACTAAAGAAAAAAACATTATTTCTTTGTTATCTTACAAAGAAAATATCTCTGTTTATCTCCTAGTCTAACTACGCCTATATATATATATATATATATATATATATATATATATATATATATATATATATATATATATATATATGCTTCCAGGCTTTTAATGATTTCAATGAAATTTAACAATCTCCACAACCCTAAACTGAAAATCATCATGTGCCAGTGTGAGGCAGTTACTCATCGCAAACAATGGGAGATGGTCGCGCAGTGCTGTGATTCGATTGAAGCTATAAATTAACACCGTTGAATGTCAAGCTTAGTGGTCTAGAGTTCAAGGGTTCGTGCGCGAAATAGAAAGTCCTAGCTTTGATTCCACAGTACGGGATCACGAATGAGCAGTGTCGAGGAGTTCCACACTCGGACGAAATAGCAGTTCAATGCTTCTAAGTTTTTAGTGGTGGTCTAACTTAGATCGGTTAGCGATTTCAGTGACATATGTATTAGATATTGTATAATAGATGAACTTACATGTCGTTATATGATTGTCATCAGTGAACTCTTGAGTGATAGATTCTGATCTGGAAGCTACTAACAAAAGAAAATACAAACCAATAATGGAACAGCTTTAACACTTTAGTCCATAGTTAATATAAAGAAACAACTTAAAAAATAATTAAACTCTACGTAAAACTTATTTCAAATGAAAATTCCTTCAACTACTTTTATGCTATCCAGTTAAAACTGAATGCTGAGGTTTGATGACAATTACATTTCTCTCAGTTTCAGAAGAAATGCTTCTCTGAAGTTATTAAGATTAACAAATATGAAAACTAATGAATCGATTATATAAATGGAAATTGTTTAAATAAATTAACGATGATTAAAAAGAGAAATCTTGCAAGGCTTACGCAATTGACTATTTGGCTTTTGAGAATACAGTAATTCATAAGGTGTATTATTCCACTGACTATGAGTAGATGAATTTCGAGTAAATCGAGACTTGTTTTCGTCCTAATTAGGGAAAAAAGAACAAAAGGGATTTTTTGGATGAAGTAATGAATTTGAGAGAAATTTATCAGCTTGAGTTAATCAGACATAACAGACATAAACAGACATAACACTAGAGTCAGAGTAGGTCAGTTTAAAACCTTTGCGACTATGTTACTGAAAGAGACATATTTTCGCTTGATGTCAGATACATTCTATTGGGTAGTGATAAGAAGCATAAAATTTCTTTCATTTGTAGCTCTCTTTAAAATTCAGTAAAATACGTAAAGATAAGTATTACTATCAAAAACTGACTTAATAATTTCAAATTGACAAATACATCATAATTTTATTATTAGACAGGTAGATTAGTGTGGGAAAACTTAATCTTCTACAATTTTAAAAATAAGCAGTCAGTCGTTACTAACGTATATATGATCTGAAACGAAAGTTCATTGGGTCGTGGTGTTACAGAATAGTGGTAATACCAACCACTAATTGTACCACGCAGCTTTCATTTTTAAACTACAAAAGTAAGATAATCCTTTGTAGATTAACGCTGACTAATAATTTAAACGATTAGTTTCACTGAAACAAATTTTTATTTATGATACAGGATAAGACTTGACGATTTATCTTTAGTTTAGAAAAATAATGTTACATAATTAGTTAAGTCAGGTTTAGTGTGAAACAAGAGAAACACAAGATATACTTACACCGATGGTGGTTGCATCTAAACGAGTAGAGGCCAATATTGACTGAGGATTAATAGATCCTGGCAAGAAAGAAAAAATTGCTAAGTAAACATCGAGCATGTAATGAGATTAAAAAATTGAAATTGTATTAGCAGAGAAATGACTAAGATCATTAAAAAAGTATAGTTTTAATTACCCATACTAAGAACACGCTTTAAGTGAGAGAGACTGGGTGAACTAATTCATCCACATATTTGCTTGTTACTCTAGGTGAAGGATACCATTTATATAGATATGGATATAAGTATCTCTAACATCTTTAAACTAATATTTTTCTTCTTTACCGTAAGAAAATATGTAGAATAATTCCTATGGTTTGAATGACTAACTGATCTCAGTTAGACTACCACTGGAAGCCTGTATGCATTGGACGGGCGTTTCGACCCAGTACGCGACTCCTCAGCGGTGTCCGTCCACAAACCCGCTTCTGGCGATCGAACCCAGAACTTATGGTTATATACACTACACGATACCGGGTCAGTCGTTTAAGGTTTAGGCATTCGCGTGAGAGACAGAGGGTCCCACGTTTGATTCCTGGATGGAGAACACTGGTTGAGTACTGCTGGGGAGTCCAATACTGGGATGAAATGCTTATCCAGTACTTCTAGGTTCACAATGCTGACCTAGCTAAGATTTTTGATTCATGCAATGAGAGTTCCACAATCTCCACAAATCTCCTTATAGTAATGTACAAAAATACAAATATTTTGATCACCTGAAATGTTCAGAAGGTCTAAGCGACAACCTTTATAGAATAATACTACTCAACGTTTTATCCTAAATGTGTATTTCAAACTACACTATGGTTAACAATAGATACAAGAAATGTATACTTTCTAATACACCCTTTGGTTAATTAGACCTGACAAACAATAGATTGGGAAACAATTTAGATATCTATCCATCAACAAAAGGATAAGACTGATCTATTAAACTAAATTAACTTTACACAAAATTAGTTACCAATCTGTAGATAAGGTAGTGGATCTTTGTCGACTAAGATGGTTAAGATATATGCTACAAATGCGTAACCACCACCTAAATTAACACGCATTATTTCCTGGTGTACAGTAGGTTGAAATACAGTTAAAGGCAGTCAAACCAAGAGACGTGGCATTGGTTTATGAATTTATTGACTGTTGAACTAGAAATAACAAATATTGAGTAAACGATTAATAGAAATAATCTATAAGAAAGACAAAATGATTAGTAATTACTTACTGTCTAGAATACCAGAACATTCAGATGCGAAAAGGTCTATATCTGCAGGACCTAGAGTTCCGTGATGATGTCTTTGTGGAATACCTAAACTGTAACCATTATTGCAAGCTATAATAAACAAGTGACGATGAACAAAAATTAGATGAATTAAGGAAGTAATTAAAATTGTATGAACTGTGTTAAAACTAGAAAGAATATTATAGAAGTGAAAAGGAACATTACTTCTGATAAATAGAAACAAAAACAATTGATCGTTGAACAATTACGATACATTACACAAACTTAGTTACACTAGACAAACTGAATGCAAGAAGAAAAAGATCATATACTTGAACTAACAATTTTTTGGAATGAAACAGTTACCAACGCATTTTTAAGTATCATTATCACAGTTAGACTTGATAATTTCAAGTAAACTGAGTATTGGGTAGAATGTTGATAATAAAATAATGATATTCCAATGAGTAAAAATTATAATTTCCGACTTTTCGTGACTAGTCGCAAGCCACTTATTCAGAGTAAATAAATAACTGAATTAAATTAATACAAGTTTAAAGCATTGTCCGATGGAATATAGGTATTATAAATGCTATTACTACAGACAATTACGAAAGGGTGTTCTGGAATTATTTCAGTACTGAGATCTATTTAAAGACGAAAAAGGACAATTGGTTTGTGAAGGTTTACAGATATTTACTTTTCATTAAGTACGGAACTAGAAGTATCGTATTTCAAGTAAAACAGGACGAACCAAATGCTGTCTTAAGGTTATACTGTAAGAGAGATATAAGTTTGGTATTTTATTAGGAATAAACGAAATTTTGATTTACTCCGCATGTCACTCTCACTCTGGCAACTTCAGTAGTCATAATTACTTCGATTTTGCTAGTTTCAGCTTCTTACATAAACAGCAAAAGCTGAAGTGAACAACGGAGCATAAGATAATAGTTGGCTTACAGAACTGATGGAAGTTCAGAATGATTTATAACTACAAAGTCGTTTATGTGCGCTAATATGAACAATCCAAATTGTTATAACTGCTCTAGGTAAAGCATGGTACAAATTGGGTAATCACTGCTGATGAGAGGAGACATGATTTCACAAATACACAGTTGAGTAATAAAATTGTTCTAATCGGACATGACAATTTTGCCAAAACCGAATCTACAGAAACCTAATGACAGGATAGGAGATTAAAATTTTACACAGAACAATTTAAAGACTTATTTGATCGTTAATAACTTTACAAAACACCTATAACATCATTTATATGATTTTAACATACCGAATGATTAACTGTGAGAATAAGTCAGATATGTTAGAGATGACTTACTGTGGAATAACTATGCCTAAAGGTAAAGAGGAGATTTGTAAGACTATGAAAAAATACACCATAAAGACAACCCAAAATCACTATAAAACATTTAAGAGACATACATGAAAAAAGCTTAAACCCTGTGGTTTCCTGTGGTAGGTCTGTGAAATCATCCAACTGTAGATGTTGTTTCTGAGGGGTGTGAGATCTGCCAATCTAAATATGAGTGAACAGAGAAAAAATAGAGAAAATACCTGAAATAAATTATGAAGGAAGTAATTGAATTTGACTATCTTCAATTATACTACATTTTTTTCTATTATCAATAACGGGTTTTTAGTATAGGAGAAAAAAAGCATGGACTTCATTTATAAGTTCATTCTTTTCTCAATAGGGTGGTTGACTAGACAAGTCGTAAATACACCATAAATTTTAAACGAAAGTAATACGAATCGACCGAAGTTACAAATGTGAACTACTGAATCCAACTCTGTGGTTTAAAGGTTGAGTACCTACTGTGCGGCCGTCTAAGCCCTGTGTTCAATCGACGGTGAGGTTTAGCCCAACTCATCCTGTAGTGCGGGACAACGAAATAACTAATTTGAAGATAATTTTTCGAAGACAGTCTTTAGAAACCTAATAAACGAAGAAAACAATGATAAGCTAGTGTTAAGTAATTTAAGTATGAAAAATAGTAACTTACAAACGTAAGCAGAGTTCGAGCTGGTTTCCTATTAGTTGGCAAACAAATATTCACACTCATTAACAAAAGTTTCAAAGGACTAGATAAATACTACGTTATTAATGCAGTCTGCACATAAATACCATTTACATAAATCAGTTGTCTAGTGATAATCAATGATATCTACTAGTGCTAAATACTGGTTAAATGTTGTCAATTGACCTCAATCACTCAACACTGAACACAGTACACGACCGGATCAAATTAACTTATAAATATAATTATCACTAAAAATGTTACTAGTTTTGGCTTGACATGTAGAGGAATAAGGATTCTAAAAAATCTAAGTAATCTCGCTTTAACAACAGTGGAAGAGAGCCACAAGTAATGTTAGCTACTTAAAGGTCAAAGATGTTCTATATAAGTGACTCCTAACTGACAATTGATTGGCACTAATGAGTCATACATTATGTATACGAGTCTCCGTATGCGAAAGCATGATCCAGAAGAAAATATTTGTATTTTAAGAGAGTTACATTCTCTGAGTAGGGTGTTTTATTGAAAATCTATCATTTTCGTACTAAATCATCTTCAGTAATTATAATGAAGCGTGTGCAAATAAATTATATAATTAAAGCACTTCCGTCATATTTTGGCCTCTGATGTATAACGCTGATATTGCCATAATCGAATTGACAATCGAAATTTTCAAGCAATATAATGACCACAGAATTCAGGTTAAGACACACCAAATCTAACGCATGGTCAGAATGTAAGTAGATGTTCACAAGAGTGAGAATGTTTCTTCCAACCACTACTACACTGAAATTACCAAGAAATATAACTAAATTAATAAGTCTCTGACAGGTTTGGACTAACGACAATAATTTGCGGATGAGAGAAATTCAACAACGTACTAATACAGTTACGCAAAAAAGCTCAAGTTTCAAAGCTGTGCATAAAACGACATTCTTAAAACTAAATACTCACAGAGTATTTTCTAGCACAATTTTTCATAACTATAACAAATATTTTTTTAATTTAGTATAAGACGGTAAACGTTTAAGTAGGATTATAAATCTGTGAGTAATAATGGGAGAAGTTGAAATATATGAAGTAAAGCACGAATGCAATAGCAGTATATATGCATGTTTGACACCAACAGTACTTTAGAGAAATATCAAACTAAACCAAAGTAATGATTTATGTAGCCAAAACTTGAATTAGTTATTAATAGGTGAATTCATTCAAGAACGTTTATGATAAGCATCATAACAGACACAAAAATAAACTGATCTACACTACTGAACAGGTAACTACTAGATTATATAATTACTTAGATCAAACACAACAAGGTTAAGGTCTTAACTAAATAAATGATTCGAGGAAAAACCGATTCACGAATAATAAAACTTACATTTTTTCCAAAATCTACGTTTAGATTATTGACACTAGTAGTTTTACTACAAGATTTGTTTTGTTTTATATCCACCGAATCTTTACATGTTAGAGCCTCTTCATCCTCAGGATCATCGGCCTCTGCAACTACTTCATCATTTTCACTTTCTTCTGCTTCATCATCAGCAAAGAGACAAGGACGCTGTCTTGAAGCCTTTTTACTAACAACCACTACATTGTCATCTTCCTCATCGTCGTCAAGTGACTCGTTTTCTTCTTCTTCTTCTTTTTCTTCACCGCTTTCACTATCACTGCTACTTTCTTCCTCGGTATTTGAGTCTTCATCAGATATTTCACTGTCATTTGCAGCCCCTTCTGACCATTCTTCATCGCTATTGGATACTTCCTACAAAAGCATAATATATTTTGAACAATAATACAGTAATAAAAAATCACTCAATTCCTTATTGACTAAATAATTACTCCGAAAATTATTTAATTAGATAAGAATATATTGTAAACTGAGAAATTAGATAAAACATATCTAACGACAAAAATAAATAAATATTGAAATATACTGTAATAATACAATAATCAAAAGCCTAAGAAGTAGACTTAAAGATTGCTGGTGTCTGCTAACTTGGCCAGAGTTGCTTTTAGGGATAATTAAATTTATTGACATTAAGTTCCCTAGAGTCTTGAACGTGCACACCAGTACTGGTTTCTCGTTTTACCACTTTGATCCTTCATTTGACTCATGATTTCAACTATGAAAATACTAAATTCTCCACAAAACCCCCTTTGATCTATAATCATATGCTCACTAGTGACTGACTTCAAGAGATATTTCCTTGAGTTATAGTGGGAAGCAGTGATCAGTGGAGTTCTACCAAGTCTGTTGTAGAGATATCAACTCACTGAAGACAATTGGTGAACGGTTGCTCAAAATCGTGGATTGGTTGAAGTTAGACATTAACACCATTGGATGCCGGCTCAGTGATCTATCAGTTAAGGGCTCTGGCTCGAGACTGGTAGGTCCTGGGTTCGAATCTCGCGAGTGGGGGTTCGTGTATACGCACTGCTGAGGAGTCCCATAATAGGACGAAACGGCCGTCCAGTGCTTCCAGATTTTCGATGGTGGTCTAGCTTCAATTTACTCACGATTTCAACTATGAAAATAATCACACAATTATTTTTTTAGTAATGTCACCATTTGTGATGTCTTCACAATCATAAACACAATCGCTAGAATAAAAGCTGTTGAGGAAACACGTCGGATGTCTTACTCAATAAGGAAATTAAAATAATGCGGGCAATAAAAGTATTCATCAAAGGTGATTACTTCTGAATTTAATACTCTTATCTGATGAAGATCTTATTTTCTACATATTCATTCGAGAAAAAATATAAGATAAAATTATTGTTCATGGGTACTTGTATAAATAATTTCTATTTGATTGTATAAAAAGTAATAGGAAAGTTGATGAACTATTTCTGCTTATCCGGCTTCAACTTTTGTATTTATGTACGATTATAATTTGTCAGAATGAAATAAATAATCCTCCATCAGTTTAAATTGAATGTAATGCAATGGAAAGCTTCGGAGGTAACTTTCGTATTGTTAAAGATACGTACAAAGACTCTACTGTTGTTGGATGATTTCTCTGATAACAACTTTTTTAGTTACAAGAAGTGACAGCTTACATTTGGAACAGTACTTAGAATACGCGTATCCTAGTATCAAATCCATACTATTAAGTAATTAACCACTGAATAACAGTTGGGAGACCTAATGAGAATTAGTGACATATGCAGATGTGGATAGCGGCCAGCAATGGAATTCAGGATGAGCGTTTCATCCTATTTGGGATTCGTCAGCTGGATTCACATGTGCATCCAACAGTTGATGATCACTACGGAATTCGAACCCAGTACAGTTTGCTTTAAACGCCATCGTGTTATCCACCTAACTAGTGAGTTCAGATATTCAATGGCTTGTGCAATGGGGTAAAGTTTAATTCATTTGTTGTATGTTTGTTCTCTGAGCTGGATGGTTTGGTCGTGGAGCTTTTATCGTCCTTCTGAACGACATCATCAGCACAAACGTCGGGTAGATGATGTCGTTCAGAAGGAAGATGAAAGCTCCACGACCAAACCATCCAGCTCAGAGAACAAACCTACATCAAAATCACCCACCTGAGCTACAAATCTTCTCCACCATCTTAATTCATTTGTATTGATTATTTGAATCTTCCCACAGACTTTCCGCAGTGAACATGAACTCTGGGATGCAGGTACATCTGACTAACGAGTTTAAATAGGAAAAAAAGTCAGGCTCTGGATTCTACTGCTAACCACCATACACTTCCGCTTACTATAGTTGTGACTTGATGGCAATTACGAGGCAATCCGCAAAGGATCCACATATGACAAAAGGAGACTGATCAATTGCAGTCCTTAACATCAATGGGGGTATTCAAACAACTAATACAAATGAATTAATGACCTATACCTCTAGAAAACTTCAAAATCGGTAACAATATTCAACTCATAAACAAAGAAGGTCAAATTAGCCTACAACCAAATAGTTACAGTTTTAGAGTGGATAGCTCAATGGTGACGTCTCTTGATTGTGAAGCCGGGTAGCACAATGTCGAATCCAAAATAAAAATCAGTTCTTGTAATATTGCAAGTATACTTTGCTAACGAGTGCTAAATGGCATGAAATCTAGGTCCGGAGTAACATGTCGACTACTTCCCAAACACCATCTTACAACTTAAAATATTCAATAATTAAAACATTGATAAAAATATATAATAAAAGCGATCCAAATAACGTTACAGTCTAAATACAATAACGAACCCCAGTGTTTTCATTTGTTGACTTTGGACATGTACCCTCTTCCTTTAACCGCATTTCATACTGCTCAAGCCTTTTTTGACGCATTTTTTCTTCGAGAACTTTTCTGTGTTGCAACCAATGTTTTCTACTAACTGACATAGTTGTTGATAATCCTTTTGATGGTTCATGTGTAACTGTTTCTACCTGTAGTTCTTCGCGTTCAGCGTCACTGCTTTGTACCTTAACATGAATAAAATTAGAAAAGCAATAGACAGGCTAAATTTGGAAAGAAGAGAACGTAAATGTGAGTGGAACAAAAGTCAACATATCGTTATATAAAAAAGATTGATTGAATGAATAAACACTGCATATATTCTATATCTGTTCAATTCATGAGTTTAACTACATAGTAGAGAATAGTTTAAAAAAGTTATGCATCTCCAGTTCTCACACTCCTCAATAAGTACATAGAAAATACAAACATAAAGATTACAGAACCTCAAATGAACGAGAATGAAAAGGATTATCGTGCAGTGATGTCAAAATTAACAAATTTAGGAGAAAAATCTAGGGTGAATATTTCTGAGTCAATGAGGATAATAGGAACAATAACAAACAATAATACTTTGAGTCCAGGTCATGAGAGCGGGATTTCAGTGTTATCCTACCTCTAAATAGTAAAAAAGTCCGCTGATCAAAGAACATCAGAGTGAATGTGATAATAAATTGGGAAGTACTATTATTATAAATTTAGGGTAATTTCAGTATAATCAAATCAGGAAGTTAACATTTTACATCATGCAAAGGACTATAAGATTAGCTGTATGAGTCGTACATTACTAATGGCTCACTGCCAGGGTTTTATCACACAATTTTATACAGACCGATGCATTTTTCTGGTAATTATCTACTAAGTAGCTAGTAAACTCGTTCGATGTTAATTAGATCAGTATCAACGGATATCTGTATTATTTGTTACTATTTTCCTGTAAACCTTTTTGACTGTATTGAACTACAGTAACCCCATATTAAATCAGTAGTACAATTGAAAAAAGATTTCAGTTTGGGTTAGCACTCCTTAAAAATAATCACAGGTAGTACATTCAGAAGTAGAACTCAAAACCATACAACAACCATGATATTACTGAAACGCTGAAAATAGGTATTTTTTATGTTAGTTAGTTGATCAGGTATAGTAATCATTTTTATATTTGGAAGCAATCATCCTGACTGACTGAACTGTTTTGGTTTGATGGAATTTACTGCACGTTACTTCGGTCACAAACCACTTTTTGATATAGACAAGCATGTGTTTTGCTCTTGAGAGCGTAAAGACTAGAGGGATTGAAAATTAGGCCTATAGTGATGTACAAAATTAGGAAATAGTAAAAGAAATCTTACAGTGATCTAAATCCAATAAATTACTATATATATTTTGATATGTTCTCACACAAATACATGGGACATACCTTTGTTATGATTGAATATTGGATGGGTCCACGTACAACTTTTTCATGAGACACGTGAAGATGAGATTTTAAACGAGCCAATAATTGACTAGGAGTTACAGATGACGTTGAAGTAGGGATTGATTCACCTTGAAAAAGTTAATGTACAACAAGCAATGAGGAAAGAAGTTATTTATGACGACATAAAAGTTGATAAGATCGTTAGCAGAAAATGAGTTGAGATAAAAAAAATCATGAGTATGAATAGGCTTTAAAGCAGTAAGAACTGTTATAGAACTATTAAATCAATAGAGATTAAATAAAATCCTTGAAATATTTACTTGGTAAAAATTTATATCTATTGGATACATATTGTACTTTCTTATCCAACTTTATAAAGTTTCATCGAAGTAAGGTCTACTCATCTTTACATCTATACTTTGAAAGGTACTTCAAAATATTCTAATAACTATAATCTAGAAGAACACGTGAGAACTAGGTTTTGAGGATAGACATAACGTTGGCAGATCAATAGCTGGATAAAAGTAAACTAAAGAATACAAAACTGACAATAGGTAAAATAAAAAAGAGGACCTATTCATACCTAAATCTATGAAAAATTCTTCACTTTCATAATTTTTCAATTTTCTCGCATCAAGGCGAGGTAACAGATTAGTTAGTACATCTGGTTCGCTTGTGACATCGAGTGATGGTTTGGCATCAGATGACATTGATGGTGGTTCCAAAGTGGTACAATCAATGTCAACAGCATGATCAACTGAATAACCTTGTGAGACGAATGGTTTGATATCCAGTTTATTTTCAGTCTCTTCATTTCGGGTAGATTGTCCTGAAATTGGTTGAAAATGAGTGCTACAATCGGAATGTAATCTAAAATAAATAAAACGAAGCACAATATTCATATTTTGAGCTGTTTAGTAGGAATCGTATTTAGTTTAATAATATGGTGGGAATTTTTTCTACAATCAAGTTACACCGTAGTTGATACTCATCATGATTAATAGACCGATGATATCACTAAGCCTATGAGGAAAATCATTCATGATCACATGTCAAAGACGTGGAAATTTGTTTCTTCCTATGATTAAAGGAAATGAAGGTTACTTATTTGGGGTCCGAAGAACAGTAAAAAAGTGTCACTAGAGCGTTCGGTAAGAATGATTAAAAGTTAGGTAGTTTATAGATCTGTGTCTCTCTATTACAGAATTCGAAACTTCGAGATAACCATTCTAAACCTTTTAATTATAATTGTTTTACTTAATAGTGTTTATTACACTAACGAGTTTCCACCATAAAATATCGCGACAAGATCCATTTAATCTGCATTTACAACGTACATATATATGATTTTAAAGTTACTTCTAATGTTTTGTTTTTACTATCTTTTTTCTCTATATAAGTTAATTTTAAACATGGCAACTTAAACGAAGAAATCAATGTAAGATTCTACGTTGATCAAGTCAATAATAACCTGTCGAAAAGAAACATATTTAAAGGGATAATTTATTGGGGAAAATGAGTAATTAGAGATCATCGGCGATTTGGTTATGCAAATTCCAAGTATATTTTGTTCAAGACAGCATTGAAACAAGTAAGGAGTAACGTAAAACAATCCATTCGTTTAGCATATAGTCTTAATTCAGTATAACACTAGATTAAACAGTCATGCAATGTACTATCACTCGAAATAAAACCGACAACCAGAAACTGAAAAAAACATCATAAGAATATATGTAGGACATGTTTTTTTGACTAAAGTAACTATTTACCTCTATAATTTCAAATTATTTTTGTATCAAATCGGTACTGACAGACAGAACCAACGGTCCACTCTACGTTCAAAAAATGAGCATGTACGAGCAACATATACAACTGCTGGACGACTAAATAGACTGTCTGAGCATTACTTAGTAATTTATTGAGCCATAATTGGATTGGAAATTATTTCAGTTGTTTGTTAAACTTTTTGAAATGCTATATCCAAGCTAGAGAGGTTCAGTTTATTAACATGATGTAGGGGATGACATTCATCACGTCAAACTACGGGAGTTATGTCTACTAATATTTGACTGATCTGTCTTGTCATCAATGAGAAGGAGCCCTAGTGTGAATAAGTGTCGCAGTATGTCAATCATTAGGTGTTAGTAGTGTAGTGTGGTCTACTTGTATCTACATAAGTAGTATATGGTGATGATCAGACATTTATTATTTATTTATTTAATCACATATATATTGGTACAAAGGGAACCGGATACATATGCACCACACAGAGTGCGAACGCAGACATAGAATGTATTATGCCAGGAGATCGATAAGGAAAGAACAGGAATGAAGCGCAATAGGTATGAAAATGCATGAACAATGAAATCAGAGAAGACGGACTGATATTTTCAGAAGGAACAGTTAAGATTGAGACAATTGATTGTTATTTTGGAAATTAACTGTTTACTGTATGGATATCAGAATTTAGTGAGATAGTCTGTAATTTGTGCTTAAATACATTCGATTGTCCCCACTCGTGTTCTTATTCACCACAGTAGGATAGAATTTTGTCGAATCTAAATACTATAACCAATCCACTGTCAACTAATAAGCGCTAGGGGAAAATAACAAATAAACTATAAGTTTCTTATATAAATTCCGTACAGGCTTGTTTTTTCTGTGTTGTTTCAGTTTAGTGGAATATATTTTATATTTAATTATTTTTACTCTTGTCGCAATCATCAACAAATCTCTCACTATGAAACTGGACAGGAAAGAAGAGGGTAGAAGTGGTCTCGTTCATTGTGCTGAAGTTAGTGTTACAAAATATTAGTTTAGTGCTCGAACATATTAGTAACAATAAGTCCACGTTAAACACCAAATATTGGTTTATAAGACAATAAAGATAAGAAATTCAGCACATGACAGCACACCAATATAGAAAGAAGACTTACTTATTCTGAGATGAAGTTTCACAACTTTTGGTTTCATTTGACTTGCAACCTTTTAGAGACTGACGAAACTCACTGAAACATTTAAATTGTTTAGGTCTATGGACTGGTAAATGTACATCAGCTTCTATAACGTAAACAAACAAAAGTAACTAAAATGTCTAACCGACCTCGTACAAGTCTTTGTGATTCACTATAGATTTGAAGTCTTTCTTCCTCCATGTTAGTTGGTTTAGAATGATTTTTATTGCGCCCCCTAGATTTACTTTTAGATACGTTTTTAGATGCGCCCTAAAAAATTACAATCGCTTTCAAGAATACTTACAGAGCTAAGTGTCCACCGACCAACTTTTCCTTCTGTTTCTTTAATATCGTCTTTAATAGTCCATAACTCGTTATTTTCATCAGATGAATGTATTTGGTTTGAAGGTGGAGAATCAACATTGTTATCAAATTCATCGCTTAATTCATTGTCGACAAGATCAGGTGGTAAGATCTGGAGAATTAACAAAGTAGATGGTTCAATGAATTACAGGAATAAAATTAACTACAAAGAATATGGATTTATGAATTCACTTAGTATTGTTTGTTTGGATCTTCCCATCGATGTGTTTAGGACTGCAACTGGTCAGTCTCTAATTGGCATATGTGCATACTGTGCGTATTGCCTCGATATACCTTAATTCACAAGCATGGTAAGCAGAGATGGATAGTGGCTAGCAGTGGAATCCAGGACGCGCGTTTCGTCCTATTTGGGACTCGTCAGCTGGATGTACCTGCATCTCAGAGTTGATGTTCACTCTGGGACTCGAACCCAGTACCCTCGCTTCAAACGCCATCGCGTTATCCACTCGGCCACTGAGTCCTGATAGCCACTTGCTTGTGCGATGGGGTGAAGTTTGAATTCACTTAGTATTGTTTGTTTGGATCTTCCCATCGATGTGTTTAGGACTGCAACTGGTCAGTCTCTATGGATTTATGCCTATCAATACAAGCTCGAGGTTCATCCAGTTGTTCAGAATTAATGTAGAGTCTCAAACAGAC
The DNA here is from genome assembly GCA_944470415.2 of Schistosoma rodhaini. Taxonomy (NCBI): domain Eukaryota; kingdom Metazoa; phylum Platyhelminthes; class Trematoda; order Strigeidida; family Schistosomatidae; genus Schistosoma; species Schistosoma rodhaini. The sequence goes on from OX104037.1 coordinate 35,831,313, forward strand.
AAGTGTTGTCCCAACTTCCAATTTCCTCCTCATCGTAGTTAGATGAGATTAGCAAGATGACATATTTTCATAGTTGAAAGCGTGACATATACTGGCTATGATATTATAACCATTCGGTTTTTAAGTTTTACTAAGGGGAAAAGAGGAGTTACATATGTAAAATAGTAAGCATGACATTTTATTAACACAGGAGACAATCTCATACAAACATTAGAAGGACAAAACACTTTGGTGTAACAGATCAGACCCTTACTGGGCAACAAATATCTAACCTTTACTTCTCATTACATACATTCAAATTTTAAACCATTTAGGTTAGATGTTGCAGAAGAAATCTCTGGGTAATCAACTGATGCAGTAGTGCCTCCAGAACCACAACTGCAATAAGCTGATTGTCGCAACGTAGAACCTAGTATATGTGGTAGGATCAAGCGTGAGTAATTGAAAGGGATCTCTTTATCGACGAACCTCAGGTTTATCCTTTTTAGATGAAATCATGCCAAAAACTCTAAACCAATCAAATATGCAAGCTTAGATCTATTACTGTTAAACACTTGCTAGGTTTGTATTTCAGTCACACACATCACCACCGCCACAAGACTCAAAAAAGTCAGATAAAATATTCAATAGCTGGACTATGACCAGAAGTGAGAACTTGGTGACCGAGTAAAAGAATTCGAAGGGATGTGAAGACTTACTATGAGTATTTACTAAAATATTTGATGATGCATATGATAGATTGATTAATAAGGTTCAAATTCCCACCAGCTTTTCTTCAGAGTTTTAATCTAGAATTCACTGCTTATGGCTTGTTAGGCTACCGAATGAAAATTGTTGACTTTTATGTACTAGAACCAACAATAATAGGCTTCTATTCCCTTCTACACCAATGAATGCAGAGTCAACTACGAGTTCGTTTACTTAGGAGAGACAGATAAAGAGCATCGGCATTTTAAATCAGTGATGAATGATCAGGAAAAGCGAAGGCAAAGCAACCCAGATCCACTGAACGTGAGGTTGTTTTACATGTGCTCTTGTATAGCTGAGGATAGGAAGAATCTTTCTTCTTTCTCGAAATGTTCATACAAGGTTAGACATTTACAATTTCCAGGGACTCCCTACTTACTGTACTAATATGACAGCGGGGGCTCCTGAAGGTCGTGTAACTCAGTTGCTTTACACATAAAGTATAAGTCAAAATAAAAGCCAGTGGCTTCTATCACTTCACATAAAAATGAAAACCTCTTAACTGATAGTCGTTTTTGGTTACATTTTCAACTGAAATTAATCTCCAATGATATTGTCATAGTTCACTTTCCAGTCGTAATCCCTTCTCCATTTCGTTACGATGTTATCTCTTTGTTTTGTGTTTAGCATACGTTTTTAGTAACCAGCTGTACCAAAATATAAACAAACCCCGGATAAAGTACAAACGATAACAAGCAAATATATAGCAATGCTTACATACGACTTCTCCACATTACTTTCAGGAACCATTTCTTTTGCATTGGAAGCCTCTATCGGCGATAAATTTCCGCCAGTAGACGAAAGGGAATCAAGCATTTGTTCAACCTTATAGTATAGCATAACAAAAGTGGTTAGAAGTTACACATTTATGTATACTTAATGAGTTCGAGTTCGTTTTTTGAAAAAAAAGGATGATATATGACTGAAAGTACGGATTAAGCTACCAAAACAGTATGAAAATAGAACAGATTCCTACTTGAAGACACTATGCTTCACAAGGCTCCTAGCAACTTACTGACATGGTGTATTTCAAGAAATGTTCGTTTTTGGACGTAACATTTCACAAACCTAGTACAGAAACCACGAAACCTGAAGATCAGAACTCGTTTTCAAAGTGGAAACGATTTTAAGAGTTTTCCCAATTCAGGCACTAACAGCAACAAATTTAATGTCACTTAGGGAATTCGAAAACAAATATAAACCTATTAACGACTTCCTCGAAACCTTGATCAAAATGTCCCACAGCAGGTATAAAAATGTGAACTTACACAAAAATAGATAAGTCCCAGCGACAGCACTTAGTAACATCATGAAGAATAAAACAGCGAAAGCAAATTCTAATTCTCTATATATCAGACTAGGGCCTACTCAAGGGTAGTCATTAGCACACTTTTGGAAGTTGGGTAAATTGAGGAATTTGTATATACCTATTAACGCGCCTGATAATCGAATATTTATTGCCCAATCTACAGCCAGGAAAGTGATGAGGAATGAAATGTATGGTAATATACTTATGATGTGAGGGAATATTATTTTTTATCATTTTATTTAAACACAAACATTGGTACAAGGAGGCACCAAACAGATATGCGCCACATAAATTACTCAATTTGTGTGAGAGCTGGGATATTGCTTGGGTGCCCGAACTGAAGCACGTGGTTTTCTTAGGGAGCCACAACCCGAGCCTTTAACCTGAAGGTCTAATCCACAAGGCTGTGGAGCAACGTTGAGATGCAGTGGCTTATGACGTTACTAATGTTGATACTGTAGGACATGAGATAAGTAGAGAAAATTTTGTGACCGCTGGCATGTGTTTATATAGCTTCAACTACGTTACCTGGGTCCACTACCAGATTTCCAAAAGCTGTTGGTAGGTACAACGTATCAACAAATTGCTTGGAAACTTAGCATAATCAGAACTCATGGGTAAAACTATAATTTATAGACGACCTTTGAGAGACACTAAACTGACCTTGGGAATGTCAACCTACTAACTAGAACTAAATGAGGGTCATAAACCAGTGTGAGGAAGTAGAATAATGACTTAAAGTTGATGATTAGGTAAGGAATTTGATTTAGGCTTTTCATCACGAACTGACATAAGCTATAATGCAAAACTCAATCCAGCCAGATGGATGAGTGAATTTCGCACCAAAATCTGAGACATGTTATCTTATACCTGACTGGTTCGTCCATCAATTAGTCTCGCCTATAAAAACTAGAATACGAGCGCAGTGTACTAAAGGACAACATCAACATGATATTATGGATTGGCGCAAGCTCATCCTAATAGTGACAATCAACGGCAATGATCCTTGACGCGGATACGCTCCCCTTGATTCGCGTATAAATTGTAAATAGGAATGAGAATGCACAAAAATTTACCAGCTCTACACTACGCTGGCAACATTAACCTAAGGAGATATTTCCCTGAGATGATCAGTAAATATTTTAACAGACACTAACACTAGTATAATAAGTAGAAATGGATCAAGAAAGAAATATCACTATAGATACGAAAGATTCTTAACTGTTTGAACTACCCACCATTAGTACAAGCTCATACCAAGCGCTCTGGTTAGTTACGCTAATTTTTGATTCTGACAAACAAAATAGTTTCAAATATTTCTGAACTAAATGAAAGAAACTTGAGCTTAACGGCCTTTAGTATACAGTAATAGTAAATCGACGATGCCTCAAGATAAGAGCGTGCGTATTCTCAACCATAAAAAAGGAGAAATATTCACATGGTTCAAATGGTTGAGGACGGAATAGAAGAAGCTTTCGCTTAACGGACTTCCGTGTCTGGTAGCAGTGGATCAACAATACCTCCAGGCAAGAACCTATGTATATGAACGATAATAGAGGGGAAAAAAGAATTTGGTAAATCATAATATGTTATCCTTAGTCCTTTAGAATAAGTCAAATTTCCTCTTAAAGGACTCCAGAGAGGTCTCTTGGACTTAATCAGTCGGCAGCAAATTCCAGTACTTGATAACTCTAACGGAGTAGAAGTTGTGCCTGCAGTCTGTTCTGCTATGTAGGGTCTCCAATTTCTGGGTGTTACCTCTCAGGTTAGTGTTATGACTAAACTCAAGATGTTTACGGGGATGACCAGAAGTATTAAGGATACTATAAGTCATAAGAAGATCACCTCTAAGACGCTTATACTCTAATGGGTAAAGGTTAAGTGATTTGAGGCGCTCTTCATAAGGTTTGAATTTGAGTCCCTGGACTGACTTCGTGGCTCGACGTTGTATACGTTCCAGAGTATCCTTATCCTTTTGGAGGGAGGAAGGAAATACTATGTTTCCGTACTCTAAATGGGGACGAATAAAACTGTTGAAGATTATATGGAAGGTTCTACCGTTAAACTGGCCCAAAATGCGCTTCAATGTTACCAGTGCAAGGTTTGCTTGAGAGGCGTTTTTGTCACAGTTCGCATACGATTTCAGGTGTAGTGGATGTCGAGTCGAAGACGGACTATGATCACCACTACAATTCGCTTACGCGCCCAAAAAACGACTTGGTTTCTTTGATAGCTCGTAAATCAGAAGACTTTATTAATCCAGATCAATTGTATTTATTGGCGATCTCGTGGTATCGAAATAATACCGAGACGTGCCAAAGAGTACAGGCGAACAGGCAGTGCGTGAGCAAGTTCGAACCAAACAAGGCGGAGAGCGAAAGCAGAAGTGAAACTGATACAGTTAAACAAATACAGTAAAACAATCTCTGGTACAATTGGTTACAATAATAATAATTGTTTCCGTTATTCCAACCGTGTTCTTATCGAGACTGGCCGGTCACTACACAGGTCGTAGGGTACCAACACTCCTAAATCTTTTTCAACTTGGGAAACTTCTAGAGGTGAACTACCTAAGTTATAACTATAGTCTGCAACATGTCTCAGATGAACTACCTTGCACTTTGAAGTGTTGAAGGTAAGTCCGTTGTCGTCTGCCCAACTTTGAAGTCGGGTCAAATCCTCCTGAAGAACTAGAATATCATTATGACTACGTATCTCTCTCCAAAGTTTCGCATCATCAGCAAAAAGCAATAAGTCAGATGAAACTTGTTGAGGAAGATCGTTAATATAAATGAAGAAGAGGAGAGGTCCTAGTATTGAGCCCTGGGGGACCCCACTAGGACATCCATAGCCTGAGAGAGAGTGAAGTTAACCTTGACCTTAAAGTGTCGGTTTTCTAAATATGAAGAGAGCCAATTAATCAAAGGGGGTTTTATACCCAATCGTCCAAGCTTCTTGATAAGAAATGCATGGTTGACCCTATCAAAAGCTTTTGAGAAGTCCAGGTAGATGACGTCAACCTACAGCTTTACTACAGCTACAGCTTTACTTAAATAAAAATGAAGTCCAGACATTTCAATCACTACACTATCTAGGAATTAAATACACAAGAAACCTAAACTTTGAAGCACACTCCTACACTATTATTTCTAAAGCTAGACGAATAATTGGTTTATTAACGATAAATTTCTTCACAACAGAGGCTAAGCTTACCCTTTACAAAATATGTGTACGATCTTTCCTTGAATGCTGCTCTTTATGTTCTCTAATATGAATATCCTAGACAAAATAAGAGCAGAAGATGTTCGAAGACGCTCCACACGCCAAATGCTAGGAAGTGACTCCATTCTTGATTACATAGGTAGATGTATGCACCTCTTTTTAGAACCTTTATGAGACCGTAGGCAAAGGAACAGTCTGATATTTCTGTACGAAGCAGTAAATGAACTCTCATCCCTAAACGTCTGCTTAACTATAATTCATGACCCAGCCTATAGACTAAGAAACAACGCATTATTTACCGTAAAACACCAAAAACAAATGCATTGTAAGTTTTTTACAGTGCGGTATACTTCATTATGGAACAGGCTGCCAATACCTATCCGTAACTGTGACACTTTCGCCAAATTCAAAAGGCTAATAACCTTGTTACTAGACTCTAAAGAGCTTCATCACCTAATTGCTGAAATCCCGTCCACCAATGAGGCACTTTATTATGAACCGCCTAATATCTAGACAGAACAAAAATATAACGGACCCCGTTGTTGTTAATATAAATATAACCAAGCCACAGAAAACATGCTTTATCCTCTCCCACCATTCATTGATTATTATTCATGGCCTTTCGCCCCTAACCTTCACTTTCACATTCCGAACCTCTTTAATGGTTGAAGATTTATTCTTCATCCAAAGTGTCATGTCTTCTTTTCTATCACTAATCTTATGGATGCTGATCAACTATGGTCGATCGAAAGAAGCTCAAAATGTCCCTAATTCTTATGAGTAGCTCTATTTTTTCATATCCCTTGATTTGTTATTAGTTCATACCATCTCTTAGCCACACATGATCTGACCTGTCTCTTATAGTTTATACCATTAGTTATCTTCATAGCAGTATGATATACTAGATGGATGTTTAACCTGTAATACAAATGCTTTAGCCATCTGATTTGCTTGTAACATGGAACTAGCACAGATAGTGTATTCCAACTATGGGCCTTGCATAAAGCAATGTATATACTTGCCATAAAGGTAAGAGAGACTAACATCACAAAAGGAGGTAGGGCGGCGGTACTGACCAGCGAATATGATGGCGGAGAGATAACTTCAACCCACCCGTGTATGTAGGGCAGAACATTTTGTTAAATTACAGCTCATTATGTCAAGTGGGATGTCACGAACCAACAGTATTAATGCCTATTTATTTATGAAAAATACCCTACCAAATTGTGTTTATTATGCTGAGTTGGTCTCACTTCCTACCAAGTAATCCCATCATGAGCAAACTAGACAATTCGTTAAAACCGAAGTTTGCTCAAGATTCCATAGATTAAAAAAAAGGCTCAAATGGCTTCAACAAAGAAGGGAGATAGCCATTTATGTATCAAAATAATGTTTTCAGTATTATATTTTATAGTTACACATAATCCTATTTTTTTAGCTTCTTTATGAACCACCTTCATTTATACAGTTACTTATCCACTCATACCTTGTTTACACTTATTTTCTTTAACATATTAGAATGCTCTTGTATGATAATCAGAAGTATTTGAATTGTAGTATAAACTAGTAATCCCAGGAATAACGCAATTTAATCAAGAAGTACAAGAGGAGCACAAACGAATGTATTGTATTTGGAATTCAAAATTACAACCTTTATCAATACGAAGAAGTCATTGATTTATTTAAACATCACATTCGCCACAGCTCGAATCGGAGTGTGAGTGTCTGTAATCGATTGTTCGTCTTCTTCTTAAGTTCATCTTACATGTGTCCGATGATGTATTGGATGTACACTCTGTATTATCTAAAATGCACTCATTAGTATTAGAATTAACAGCGAAAATTGGAACAGACTAACATGGGTTCTGGAATTGTATACAATCAGCATGTCGGTTGTTTAGTGAAACCATTGATATTTAGAATTTGCATCATATACTTTCCAACAATGTCCTCCCCCACGAAATAATGTTGGGTCTTTACGTCGCAATGTTTTAGCCAATATGACGTTCCCAATTTGCAGTATCTTCTCAAATCTCACGTATCGCCTACTGTATGTGAGTATTTGGGGATAAACACTGATATATAATTTGAGGTATTCCATCATGTGACTTTGACTTGAATAAAAATCATGGTACATATTCTTTTTGTTATTCATATTAGAATACACAGATGGATATGCATTGATATATGTAATTAACACATGTGATTCAACTAGGCTTGATTTACCTGCGAAACAATCGAATAGAAAACATTCATCTGTCTCATATTCGTTAGGATAATCTTGGACTTGATTTGGATTCTCTGTCTGTGCAAACTTCACTTCTGGGCAAGCTGGTTATTTGATTATTTCGGTAAATTTTGCTATCTCCTCTGATTCATTATACCACTGACTAGGGATTTTATTCAACATACATTGTTCGTGAGAGTATCCAATATCTAATACAATAACATCAGAAATATGACTACAATTCGACTCATTGGGAACATATTTCTCACATTCATTAGGAATATCATTAGAGATAAATTGATTGTGAGGACCACTGACACTTGATATGATATCATAATTCGATTCTTCTGAAATATTTTCCTCAAATTGATTAAGAGTTTCATTAGAGAATAATGGATCATCAGAGAATTCAGCATCTACCAAAACTGAATTTGGTTTTTGATCATGATGTAACTCATTTAGCATTCTATTCTCAGAGTCGTAATAAATTCCATCAGAAGTATGTGAATTATTACGACAAACCATATCTGGTACAATGACATGAGAAATTTGATAAGTTTGTTGACTAAAAATTTTTGTCGCACAATGATTCTGGGTTTCATTCAACTCTGAACTGTTATGTGACGTTGTAGGGTCACTGAATATCGAACAGATCACTGATCCCTGTCAAGGTCAAGGATAGTCAACGCGCTCAAACCAATCATACGCCATGGACTGGCCCACGCTGCAGTGGTTATTCTTTCACTTATGTACTTCCATAGTTGTACCTTAACTAATATATTCTTGTAATAACGTCCTTTGTGTTGTACAGTCTCCATAGCATCCATTATCCTTTGATGCGTCGATGGTTCAATCCACGTAAGGGCTGGTCGCGAGGTGTGACTTCAGCATTAGTTGGTTCGTCCCCATTCTCGTCTAACTATAGTAGGCCCCCGATCACTTTGACATAGATCATCAACGTAGATGGTCTACAACGTTATACCACTTATAGATAAAGATAAATGATCATTAGAAACATCCATCTTAGTATTAGTTTCAGCGAAATGAACCATGGTATTACAAACTGACTGAATATGTCCAGTTACACCACATTTAAAGCACTTAGAATTACGAAGTACACATGAATTACATGGGTAAAACTTGCCACGTCTGGTACGATAAGGCGAAATTCATTCAGAACCCTGTCTGCATCCCGGATACTCAGATAGGTGGATGTCATTAAATGCATTAGTATCCTGTTAACCTTCTATTTGCGACTCAAAGGCTTTGGACAGGGCAAATCGACGGTAGAACATTCTATAATAAATTTGTTAGCGTATGAACTTCAAACACGTACCATTATCTTCCAGAAGCCCTTCATTGGTACAGCTTGTGGAAGGTAATACAGTTGAAGGAATCTCATGACAATTATTTTCTCTGTCAACTGACATAGTTTATACATATATAGTTGCTAAAGTCAGTTACCTGTAGTTGTGCTTTCATTAGCAAAGTTACTAAACGAAAGCAAGTCATGTCTCCTCAGAAAATCGTTACGTAATTTATTCCAACGTCTGTTATAAGTAGTTCTATGACATCCGAGGACTCTTGACAAGTTCACGGTTGCCCTACGTCTACGAGCTCTATCACTGAATTCGCATAAACTCATGTTATTAGACTAACAACATAAACAGTTAGAAGTAACTAAAAACACAGAGCACGTCACTCACTTGTATCGTGTAAATAATTTGTGATGGCGGCCAACCATGTCGGAACACCTTAGCTAAACAACAGAGAAAGTAAGTACAAACGCATCACATACAAAAGCCTGTGTCCGTATTTTATTGCATGAGTAATAATGATGAAATTCATAAATTTCATGTAATAATTCGTTATTTTTGACATACTCAGCAAAATGTTGTTCCTAATTGCGGTTCATTCAAATGTTATACGTTACGACAAATTGTCTACAAATATCCCCCAAATATACGACGTAAGGGGGAAAAAGCGACTTTTCCCCTAAATAACCGACGTGCAGGCGAAAAAGCGACATTTCCCCTTTATTTACGCTTTCGTCCGCTTTATTTCCCCTTTGTTCGCCTTTATTTCCCCTCTTGCAAAATAGTACTCCCCTTTCTTTTTCTTACACCCTTTTTCATATGCCTTGAGATATGGCATCGAAAATGGATATGGAACGGGTGACTTCGTCTTGTACCGTCATTAAAGCCTCAGATATTCCAGAGGGATATATGGTTGAGGTTTCTAGAAGCCCCCAACTTCACATAGATCTGTTCTCGACCATTAGTTGCATGTCGCAACACAGCGTTCGTAAAGCGCGTCAATTGTGATATTGACAATACTTTTCTTACTAAAACAGTCTGCACCCATATCTTATAAAATATCAACCCAGCTGTGTAATTTGCTACAGTGAAAATCGTGACTTCTGTAACAATTTGATCTTGCCTGTAAACTGGCATGGTTCATGTAACACAAAGTGTTATTTCAGAATACACTATTAATATTACGTATTTTTTGGCGATCTCTTGGTATCGAAAAAATACCGTGATCGTGCCAACATCCACAAGCGCGACTACTGAGCGTACGACAGTTTGCGCAAAGTCACAAACAACGGAAGAGTTCGTTTTTGATACACTTAAACAAAAGGGTACATTAAAACAATCTCTAGTACGGCTGGTTATAATAATAATTGTTTTCATTATGCCAATCAAGTTGAAGATGCCACAGGTATTTGGAGTTTGACAACGCTTTAACCAGTAACACCTTCTATTATGAATCGTACCCACAAGTGTAATCACAAGTGAGAAGCGAGGAAGCTGGAAGATGTATTTGATAGATTATCAATATATCGAGAAGTGACTGATCTAAACTGGCTAGTGATCGCAGGAGACGTTGAGCACGCCGTTTCAAACCGTGATCTGGTGTGGATTCATGATCGTGCGCCTTCATCTAGGTGAGTCCATTAAAACTAATGTGGTCAACATTCATTGTCAAACACTTACAGAGCTATTGATTTTAGGGGATTTATTTACCATTACATATCACTCACACCTGGTGGGATAGTGGTCACCCTACGACGTGGCCAGCCAGAAGTTTAAACCCAACGAGTTTGTCGTTGGTAAACACTCTTCTGATCGCTTGCTATGTTTAGCGGTGTCTGTCCGTGTTTCCTTACTATAAGGGTCATGAAGTGCAACACAGTAATAAGGAAACAAAGTTCACTCAAAGTTTCGGTTCCTCGTGAACTTCATCTTTATTCATTTAATAATATGATATAAAAATCTACTACTCATAGTTTTAGAAATGAATGCATTTTTCAGAAAAAGCTTATTCACAGAACCACATTTGTATAATATTTTACAAGAAAAATGACTGTGAACTAAATCCCCATCTTCATGCACATCTTATTCAGGTCTTATGAATTGTACATAAATTACTGAATACATATATAAAGAGGTAAAATAAAATGAAAGGAAATAAGAATCATGGTTAAAATTTGAAACAGAATGTAATCGACTTAATTATTTGAACCTCATCACATACAATCTTTCTATGTGTATGTCAATGAAGTTTCGAATTACGTAGATTCAGATATCAGCTCGCTGTAACCTTAAATATTTGATAAATCACTCTGTAGTTCTTTGGACATCAAAGTGTCATAATTAACGTAAATATTTTCATTAATACTTTGAATAGTTGTAAATGGACTTCCATTTCGATCTAGTGAGTTAAAATTACTATCATTCTGTTTTGTTTTATTTATAGTATAAGGTAATTCATAAGTATTTTCCATTTTCTGTGTATCCATCCGTGGATTTGAGTTATCGCCAAATGTGCTCAATTTAACAGGGGAGTGAGTACTTTTCGGAATATCGAATATTTTTTCATGTTTCATGTAAACTCGTGTACTTTTATGACTGTCATTATCACTGATAGTACTATTATAGGGGTAATTGGATAAATATGTGATTGCTGGATGTTGTGGAATATTTGGATGCCTAAAGTAAAAAGAAATTACATATTAAATATTGTTTGTTGAAGAATATATAAAATCAGTTATCATACAATTAGTCATCTAGTTATATTATAACTATAAAGAAAATATTTATCGATTGAGATAAATATAAATAACCATCAAACCTCAAATAAAAATTCATTTGGTATTGTTTGTTTGAATCTTCCCATCGATGTGTTAAGACTGCAACTGGTCAGTCTCTAATTGGCATATGTGCATACTGTGCGTATTGCCTCGATATAGTCTTAATTCACAAGCATGGTAAGCAGAGATGGATTGTAGCTAGCAGTGGAATTCAGGACGCGCGTTTCGTCCTATTTTAGACTCGTCAGCTGGATGTACCTGCATCTCAGAGTTGATGTTCACTGTGGGAGTCGAACCCAGTAGCTTTCACTTCAAACTTCATTGCGTTATCCACTCGGCTACTGAGTCCTGATAGCCACTTGCTTGTGCGATCATACCTCAAATTAGTTGTAACTAATATGTTCATTCGTCGTTGAAGTTGGCTAAACCAATGTGTATCTCTTTGAGGTAATTATGTAAAAGCATTGAAACATTAAAATCAAACAAATGAATTAGGTAATCATCTTCACTCTCTTTCGAACTTTTTTCATGACCATTGAAAATGGCTACGGGTAAAAAGACTTTCTGAATAATATTTGATTTGCTTTCTGACTGATTAACAGTAACTATGATGTTCCAATAGTTGGTTAGGAAATAGCCAGACAAAGAATAATACTTTATGACTATCTAGAAACTAGTATAATTCATGATCAGAAGCTTAACTTCAAGAAACGTATTGTTTATATCTGGTTGTACTTAACAATAGATTTCAGGGTAACCGTTCCTGTTTACTTGGCACTTGTTTTCTGCTTTTAATTATTCATATTGGCGTTTTAACAGATATTCTAAACTGCTATGTAGCTCTACAAATTGATGGTCTTTATTTCAACGTCGTTGTAAAAAGAATTATAATATAGAATGCTAACATACTAAAGCTGACGAGATCAACTGAGAAACTTATTTTTATATATTACAACAATGCTTCGTCATTCAATGAAGATTATCTTATGTTCTGAAAATATTTTTATGAAGTTATGAAGGTTAACTAATACATATGTGTGGCATCAAGTATATTGAAAAAATGTATAGTTGTATGTTCATTTAAATCACTATACGTATCCAAAAGTTTAAAGCAATTAGTCCCTTTGATAAATTTCGATAGTGTCACAAGAAGACGAAGATTATCAGAACTATATAATCATATAAATTCAATTAGTAATGTTTGTTTGAATCTTCCCATCGATGTGTTAGGACTGCGACTGGTCAGTCTCTAATTGGCATATATGCATACTGTGCATATTGCCTCGATATAGTCTTAATTAACAAGCATGGTAAGCAGAGATGGATTGTAGCTAGCAGTGGAATTCAGGACGCGCGTTTCGTCCTATTTTAGACTCGTCAGCTGGATGTACCTGCATCTCAGAGTTGATGTTCACTGTGGGAGTCGAACTCAGTAGCTTTCGCTTCAAACTTCATTGCGTTATCCACTCGGCCACTGAGTCCTGATAAAGATATATTAGCGCAATACATTTCGAACAATCTGATCACACATATACTTGTTAAGAACATTTATATATAAAAATAAAAGGTCAACTAGACTGGAAATGGGTGGTAGGAGTAGACAAGGATAATAATAATAAAAAATAATGTGAAAACAATTAGAAACCTAATCACTCTAGATAATAAGTTAATATTACCAGCGTAAGTTTAAGGTGAGGACAAACTGTTTTTGAATACACAAATGGGGTTTGAATTTTCATATGGCTAAGGCTTCAATAAACCTTAGTATACGTCCTTTTACACTTTTATACAATATCACAAAAGCAGAGTTAAAATCAGTCTTATGTCCTGTTTCGATTATGTGTTTGGCAATAGAGAATGATGGATGTTTTAACTTATACTCTTATTGGGTCATTTGATTCTATTTGTTTCTGCAATGTATTGTGCTAATATATCACATAGTTCTGATAATCTTCGTCTTATTATTACAGTATCCAAAAGTATTTACTTCTCATAGAACATATATTTTCCAAGTTCATTTGTTATTCATAAAGTTTATATGAAAAGTTGAGCCAATAAACGGAAACTGATTTTGACGAGCAACAGATGAAACATAGAGTTCGTTTTTTCTTGAAGGGACTTCTTATCATGTAACTGTTCAATAGAAAATTATAATAAATTATTATTGCCATAATAACTTAGCTAATATAATGATCCGAGTAGTGTGGAGTTATATAATTCGTTAGACTATCATACGAAAGATGATTATTGATATTTTTGTATTTTTATATCTTTTTATTTCTAAGTTTTTGTTTAGTCCATAGGTCGTTCTCATACACTTTATTACTCTAGATGTATCACTAATTAGTTGTTTGCCGAAAACGCTGGTTTAATAGCACTTGGGGTTTCCAAATTGTACTTCTATGTGGTTATAATTGAATCAAAATATGACAGAGAACTAATGTGTTTTTACCTTCGTTTCCTAATTGGACGTTAACGTTAGAAGGAGCTCGAGGACAAATAAGCACTGAGATCTTGATTGATGTGTCAAACTGGTAAACAGAAGTTGGTTGGTATTACTGGCAACATAGGTGAATTAATAGATAAATGGACCAAATAGAGAGATAAAGAAATCATATAACTGCTCTCCTGTCATTACAGTCTGATCACATGGGTCGCAATACAACTCAAGGAATCTGATTTTTTTGTATAACATTTCCATATCTTCAAACATTCCTGTTTAGTTTTTTAATTTGCTTTCATTAGCTCCTATCATCCAACTAACTCTGTGTTCAAGATTAAGTTATGACTTTATTTAAATCTTATATTTTCCTGTTCGGATGGAATAATGTATTTCCTAACATTGTAATTCGAATATGTGCGAGTTTTCACTGTCATTATGTTTTTGTTTGTTATTTCGAATACATTTATTCAAATGCTGTGATTACGTGGAACAAAATGTCTTACCTAGACATATAACACAGCCAAACAAAGAATCCAATGACGAGAATAAGAAATATCACGAAAATAATAGAGAATGCTATTCCAAATATTCTACCTGCTGACCAACTCTGAAGAAAAAGAAATCAGTAAACATTTTAGTGGTAAAATAACTATTGAGAATATGGTAATAAAAAGCAGCAAGCATCAATCGACGTTGATGTATTTAGTAATGGCATCGAGAGAGAATTTACACAAATGGATCGATACTAGAGTAAGTTGCGTCTCTTTTAAATGTTTAAGATAGAGATACAGAGTTAGTAGTTGTTTGGTAGTTTCAAGCTAAAAGTTTTCACTTTCCTACATCTCTAGAACCGACAGTCACCTGTTCAGCTGATTGACTTAATATATTTTTGTGGTAGTGGATAACTGTTTCCTAAAATCTTTATAATTCAGCCTCCATAATTTGATGGATTCAGTTTCGGCTCAGCAAAATTTGTACGTGTCTCATCCTCGTCACCGTTTTCAGGTTCTTAACCTCACTGACTGGAGCTCTCTATTGAACCTCAATATTGGCTATATGATAGAAAACGTGAAAACACAAACTTCAAAGGCTAGGTTGACCACAACATTATAAACTAGTTAGTTGGGTAAAAATTCATTGACTGACATCAAACTATTAGGACTTCTTACTATACTATCAACTTACATAGCATTTAAAAATAACACTCCATCAATAATGAGTTTGTGTCCATCAACTTGTGAACTTCCTTCTTAAAAATGTGCAATTAATTAAGCTTATGAGTATAAGTCTGTTTACTGGTTTTTACGTTGATATTCAGATCATTCGCTTTGTGTTTGTTATTAGACGATTGAGGATATTCAGTAGGGTGCTCTAGATTTTTGATTGCGGCTTCTGATATTTAACATTAGAAAGTATCTAGAGCCTTATTTGATTTATGAAATTAGTGTATTCTATGACGCTACAACGTGGACTCGGATGAAACTTTATGGTAACTAAAATCGAATTGAAAGCCGCAGATCTTCAGTGATACGGAGTTATTAGGCCATTAATCAGGTAATAAGTTTCCGTTGTCGGTTGGTCGACACAGTTCCAGTTATTTAAACTAATTAGTTAAAACTTTTGACACAGTTTCTTATTATAAGTCGAATCTATATAAAGAATACTATGAAATAAAACGCCTATATCTATGTTCATTGCTTATGGTTTGTCTTTCAAAAAACCTTTGTGACTATTTCGATTGTTTCTCATGTACATAAATATAGTTAAATTGTTTTATTGATTGAGCTGGAGCTTCAGTTGATAAATAATGTTTATTCTGCTTAAAGTTACAAGATGAGTGGAACTAAAAAATGTTTAAAATATAATAGTCTGGAAATCAACGCTAGCAAATAGAAGTACCTGTAACTAAACAAATATATGAAAGTATAATTTGAAAGCTGCAATTTTCACTCACTTTATTTAATTCACAAAAATATCCATCCCATTCTGGTGGACAAGAACATCGTGGACTGGAATAACCAGGATGAATTATACAAACTCCACCATTTAAACAAAAGCGACTTGTCAAGCGCGTAGTTGAAAGCCTGTACTTTTCGTTTTCCGATATACAATCAATAACTGGTTCCGTACAAAATTGTCCACTCCAGTTATCCGGGCAGCTACATATAGTTTCATCGTCATCATCATTGGTTCCTTGATTGGTATGTATGAACCCTTCAGCATTGTTATCCCCTATAAGTTCACGTAATAGCGTACAACGACCACCATTCTTACATGGCGACTTTTCGCAAGAATAGTAAACTGAATGACATTCGGGGCCTGAGTAAAAGCATTTCAATGTAAAAACATAGGAATTTATGGAACGTTTGTTTTATATTACTCTATAACTGTCAGTAGTATGATTTGAATGGAGCAAAGTAATTACAACGATGGGAATTTTCCAGTGGTCGACATCTGAACTTATGATGGTTTTCCTGACTACAAAAAATGATTAAGCTTAATATTTTTTTTATAGTCATTGGTTTTGACTCTAAATGTTACTGAATTGCAACTTTTTTTATTAATTTGAAAGATAGTTGTCTAAATGTCCTAGAACCAGGTTTGACGAGACCTAACAAGTGAACAAATTAACATCATCTAAGATACTGATACTTTTGAAACACAATTTAGTTCTTCCAGCAAACCTTTCAGTTACATTGTTGTTCATCCGTTCAAATCACTGATAAAGGTTTTTCAGTGAATGAGTTTCAGCATTTGAATTGTTTCAAAGAATTCAAATTCCCACTGAACCATCTCCATTGTCGATAATGTTACACCGAATTTAAAATCATTATTCAGTGCTATATGAAAAATGCCTCACATAATAAAGAAAATTAAGTCACGTTCTAAAATTCTGGTTTCCGTTTGATATACACACCTCGAAATCTCTAATTAAAAGTTGAAAATAATTAGGATTTCTTGGGAATTTTAACAAATCAAAAAGCTAATGATATGTATTTGTAGTCTGTGAATGGTTTTTCATTGCTAATATATTCATAAGTATAACTTCGATTCATGTAAATAATGGTTCGAATAAAAATGATTAGTTAGGAACCTGTATATTATTCCAAGTCAGTAACATTTAATTAAGACATTCGAAGCTTCCAGAGCCATACGTTATTAAATTATAGATGAGGTCACGACTAATGGTAGGGATAGGAAACAATGAAAGTAGACGAGGAATATGGATTAATTGAGGATAATCTAATAATAATATTTCTTAGAAATGTTAGTAGAGATGACATAGTAATATACAAGTATACAACTTGACTTCCTAATTATTGGTTCCAAAATATAAAGAAAATTTACCTTCATAGTTTTTACAAATGCATTTTCGACGATGTTCCCTCGGCAAATTTTTGCAGCGTGTATTTTTGGGGCAAGGATGTATTTTGCAGTAGTCAATAATGTCACAGTTGACACCATATCTACCTGAAACAAATATATAACTATGAATATTACTCAAATATACTGGTGAAAGTAAAGATTAGATTTAAGAAGAACATTTGGGGAGTTCAGCTTTTTTGTAATTTGTTTAGTTAGAATATAGCCAGTTATTTTTGTGGGATAAAATTGTATATTTGTCACACAATTCAATTACAGGGAGCTACCTTTTTGGACAAAAAGGTAAGCTAAAATACAACATATTGTTTCACATGAACTGTAAGATCGCAGCTGATTACTTACATGATTTCATTTTACATGAAAAAACTACAAAACAAAATGCTTGTACTTTAGTAAGAGGGCTGTGATTTATGCATATCATGAAATAGACATTAAATTCTACGTCAGTGAACTATTCATCAATTGACCGTCTAGTTTTTGAAATTAAGAGTATTCATAAGTACGGTTACTAATTAATTTACTACTGACTAGATTATACATCTGGTTTTTATATGAAAGATAAATTGGCCATAGCTTGCATTTCAGTTTATTAAGCATTCAGTCTACTGTCATCGACATATCATTGAAGGTCTCCGCGAAAATCAATGAAACACTAATTCTATCTACTTCTGATAGGGTTAATTAGGGGAAAAAAGATGTAGTTCGACGTAATAAGTAGTAATATATCACCAAAATAGAGCTAACGGGAATGCTAGGTAAATCTTTTTACATTTTGTCAGATAACTAGCTCTAAGGTATATGTTGAAAACATCCTTAGTTGGTTATATCGGTTTCGGACTATTTAAGAATACTTTAGCCTAATGTGCTCTATTATATGAAATAAATGTCACCCAAATAAATTTCAAGTGTAATAAAGACTAAAATGTAATGGTGTATGACACGATCTTGATTGGTGTGATTAAGTGACTTAAATGTCGAGTAAGATATTCTTATTTTTAATCCCAAACGATGATTGAATAAATATCTTTAGATTAAATTATCTAAAAAGTTTAAAAACGTGGTATACACTTTCTCATGCACAACTCTAACAAACTTTTGACGTAGAGCATGTTATCAGTTAGTCGGTGAACTTCATATCTAACTAGTTAAGTATAAAGATATTTATCTTTAAAAGATTGGATATCAGTATCACTTTTAATTACCCTAAATTGAGAAAAAGGATGTAATAAAATTTTTAAATTTTAGGACTATTCAATAGCAGTGTTCTGTTAGCACCTTTGCTTTCCCTTCATTCGTTATTCTTTTTTACTACTTAATAGTATTCAGTAACCATATCCATTTTCAATCATTTTATGGCGCGTAACCCTCCATTGTTGTTATTCTGCATCTCTCAGTCTTTACACGAAATTGCAGCATTCAGCTTATTTAATAGTGTCATTACAACTTATTACCGTTTGTAACAACTAACTTCAATTCACAGGAAATCTTTGAGGCTTTATTTATTTGTAGCAGCTTACGTTTTTGTTTTTACAATGCCTGTTTCAGTTGATGTAATTTTATACATGGCTCATAGCCGTCATATAGACTCTCACATGTTATGGAAGTAACCATTAAATAAGTATGCCATGAAAGATTTTACCTTTAATTGTTTATTGATATAACAAACTCCTCAGAAATCATACGAATTGAAGTTTGTATTAATATGAAGATACATTTGGAAAAGAGTTACCGTATTATTCTAAACAATATACCTTGTTTAGAATTTTTTTAATTTTATCCATAACTCATTTGCTTTATCAAAGCTTCGATAGAATTAATAAATATTCAACATAAAAACAAAGCCTTTTAAAATTCATTTAGTATTGATTATTTGAATCTTCCCATTGATGTGGATATCAGGACTCAGCGGCCGAGTGGATAACGCAATGAAGTTTGAAGCGAAAGCTACTGGGTTCGAGTCCCAGAGTGAACATCAACTCTGAGATGCAGGTAAATCCAGCTGACGAGTCATAAATAGAACGAATCGTGCGTCCTGAATTCCACTGCTAGCCACTATCCATCTTTGCTTATCAAAGCCTTTTAAAGTTTTTAGTTAAAAATTTCAGTATATGGAATAATTTCAAACTAAGAAATTGCATTTGAAAATCTTACCATGCAAACAAATTTTTCGTCCGTTCTCATCACAGTCGTATGCCCATGGATGGGGTGAACAGAATAGATCACATTTATTTCCATAGTAATTTGAATTACATGTTAGGCTTATCGATAAGCTAAGACTTGAACAGATAGAAACATATCATTTAAATTAGTATCACATTTGCAGAAAATGCTAGACGAATTTTTACATTTGGTTCTAAATATTGAAGAATATAAGTCATATTATTGCCTATCAAAGAGTAGTATGGTGAAACGTATCAAATAGTGATGGAAGAACTTTTAATATTAGTTACCTGACAATTTCGCTACTTTATCGGATACGTAAAGCTGATAATTATGTGAAATTATTTGCGAAGGTCATACGTACTTAGAAAATTACCACTATTAGCCTATAAGGTTTGTTATGGTCGTTCATTTTACGATAGGTTGTAAATAATCAGTTACATGATTATGTTAAATACAAACATATACGAGTTTGATAAGGGTTGGAAAATTTCTTAAGATAGGATAACTTTTATTTCTGGATTGAGCACATACATTGGTAACGATTGCCTATTTCACGAGGAAACTAAACTCAATGATATGTTCCATGAGATTCGGAGGCTAAAATTCTATTGTAAGCAAGGGATAAATGTTTATTTGTTTTAAATATGTAGAATGACGTCAAAAAAAGCCAGCAAATGATTCTCGTTTTATAGTGCTATTTCAGTAAATGTTACAAAAAGAACTTGGATACCACACTACAGATCTGTTTAAATATTTCCGTTTATTGACCAAGTGCAGTGAAGATAATATAGGTTACAGAACTGTTGTGACTGGTACTATGTCAAGCTCACATGGATTATTCTAGCTTCTGGACAGACCAATGTATTCACTCTGCTCAAGCCACATTTTGACCTTGTCAGTTATTCACTCATTAGTGCTGACTGATTTTATACGGTAGTATGTGTATTAATTGCATACCGCATTCACTAGGTATCTGTAACTTATTTTTGTTTGATTATAAATATTGACTCACGTTTGATCAAAATGAGTTGGCTCACTCGCCTTCTCCTCTTTTTGTTACTTCATTTCTTGGATTGATTGTTCAGATTAACGAGTATATGAAATATACGTGCTCAAAACTTCAATCTCATACTTGGCTTATTTTATTCCGTTGTTCTCCTACGTGAATGAAGTCGATAAAAGTATACGGGGATTGGCAGTATGTATATTTTGATAACAAACATCCTACGATGTAACTGTAGTCAGATACAGGGCCACTAAAGGACGTCTGTTTTAGTTATTTCACGATTATATTGACACACAAAAGATGTTTTACTTCACGATGTACTAAAAAGGGATAACTTTAAATTATACAGTCGCTAAATGATTGGTGGACATTCTGTAACTAGTTAGAAATCATAACAGTAGAGGTAGGATAATTCGTTTGATTTCGTTAATCCAGAGTATTTGGATGTACTTTTCTCTTTATATTTGTTCCTATCATAGAGGTAAAAGTACTAAAAATAACCTTGAGATTGTTATTTCAAAGGAAGATCTGAAAGAACTAATTTCATTTGTCATATTCAACTTGGAATTTAGATTTACGCTTGTGTGTGTTGACATTTCAACAGTTTGCAATGAAATCATCACTTTTCTCTTTTATCAAACTGTTTTAGAACAAATCCGACTACCATACTAGATAGTTATGTAAAGGTGAATCACATTCATTTCATAGCTTCTTATTTAAACATTTGTCCCATTATAGTCAACTTCCCCGCCAGAATCATCATTCCAACTTACCCTCAAAGTTGATTGAATCGGTCTGAATTGAGATGCAATCAGAAATTTATGCACAGTATAAGTTTCATCAATCTATCATTTTAAGACTGACTTTTGTATTTTCATTCTATATATTCATTTGTTATGGTTCTAAACCCTCTCTAAATTTCTGTATAGTTATTAACATGTGTTCATTTATTTTGTTACTTTCAACAAGGAAATGATCTTCCACACTTCTTTTCAGTATGTTAGTTTTACTTCACTTTTTAACCTTTAACTAAAAAGTCACTTATGTTGTATACTTTGTTAAAAAAACTTCGATAAAACTGTGGTCGTTTTGTAATAACACATGATTTTTCTATTGTATGTAAGATAAACATAGATACATTGATGTAGCATTGGTGAATAACGAAGTAAATCTTTTTCTTTACTGAACTCTTCTTATTCATCTTGAAATAAATTATTACAGAAAATGTTGACTTACCTGAAAGAGTCACTGATATGACTGTAATTTAATGGGATTGTTTGAAATACGTTGGTTTTTTCTGGCTGATACAGTCCTGTAGCGACGGTAATTAAATCATGTTCACCCAAAGCATCGTCGTCGTAGACATAAAGTTCTAAGCGATATTTTTCCTAAAAAATGAGCAGTGATACGTGATTTTCATCTTATTAAAAAGCCTATTCTGCTATATTAGAAGTTAAATATTAATCGTTACAGGAAATATCCACATGTTTACTGCCTACAAGATTGTGTCCAACCATATGCCCAATTTTGTTATTGCTAAAAATAGACTATTGGTCAAGAAATAAAATGTGGCTCCCATCGTACTAAGTAGTTAAATGTTATATACCAAATTTAGCGATAAATATTTTTGGGAGGGAAATTCAAAAGTGCTAGGTAACCTACATGAACAATAAAATGAATTTCCTTAGTAGACTTTTGACAGAATTGATGGATTAAGCTAATTGTACTAACAAGAGGAAAGAACTGGAAAGGATTGTCCAGGACAGGGTTGGATGGAGAATGCTGGTGGGCGGCCTATGCTCCTCTACGAGGAGTAACAGGAGTAAGTAAGTAAGTAAGACTAAATTCATTGATGGGGAGTGTATTTCATTTAAGGTCAATGGAGGTGATCAGCAAGTATTCCTTGACATAGTTTTCAGGTTATATGACACTACATTAAAGCATACTAGTAATAGAAAGGCATTTAATACTCTATGTGTGTTTCGAACCCGGACCACGTAGATTAGTAGTATGAGTCGTTATCAGGGGAGAGGTTGACATGTTTAGGAACATGATACTTACATTGATTGAGTGTCTACTGGTGACCAATCCTGTGTTCTTCATTGTCTAGTGCTGGTCTAATTTCGTCATTCAAGTTACACTGTGGCTGCTTGGCAAGGTGGTTTTGTCTACTGAAGTAACAGGAAATGTTTCCATATAAAAATATAGGACCATTTATCATGTACTTAAACGACATTTCGTTAACTCATTTTATTTTGAAATAATCTATAACCTATGTAGAAAAAACTAGTGACCGGAAGATCAAGGAACACACTTTGCCGAGAATTGAAGCAGACACGAAAGGAATGAATAGCAGCTGTAAACAAGTGGAAAGGATTGGCCAGGACAGGGTTGGATGGATAATGCTGGTGGGCAGCCTATGCGGGGTAACAGGCGTAAGTACTTTAACAGAAGCCGATGTTACATTGGCTTTCTTAGTCTGCATGTGTTGGTGCTTTTGTGTTATTGAGGCCAGATCATCTGCAAAGACTGAATCATCTAGCTCCGCTTCGAAGTGTCCCCTGTATTCAGTGCTTCCCCTCAGACGTGATAGTCTTTATAATCCAATCAACAACCAGAATAAAAAGAAGAGGTGAAAATAGGCAGTCTTTACTGACACTGATAATCACACAGAGGGCATCTATGAGCTCCCCTACATGCATGACTTCACGATCCAATACATTCGTCGTAGTTTCATAGGGTGTTGAAGATCTTTTCAGGTCCTCCGTAGGGTTGAAGAAGATTTCACGTGATTCTCCTATCCACTCCGTCGAATACTTTTCATAGTCAAGGAAGCTGATGTTTAGCGATTAGTTTGTAGGGGAATAATTCCTCTATATCTGACTCCAATAAATAAATAATATACCGCTAACTGAATATTTAATGCAGGCTAAATCTCCTAGTAGATTTATGGGTTTACTCGAGATTATTAAAAATCTTGAACACCAGTTATAGAGATAGTTTATTGATGAAGATTGGTAAAAATCCGCAAGCGTACAAATAGCAAGCACACAGGGAAAACAAGTGAGTGAATATGTGTGTGTGCATGTGTTAAAGAGTGTTAAGAATCCTTATATATTTATGAGTGTTAGTGAACTGTGGGTAAACTATTGATTGTCTTTGCTTACAACGAGTGAGAGAATCGATTAAAGATCGATGTTCGGACACATGCGCTCAATCAGACTGACAGATTAATTTACAAAGCGGATTAAATGTCTAAATTACAGAGAACACACAAATAACTCAATAGCTGAATGGGCTTGTTACAAGTTCTGTTCAATCGATTACTAAAAAAAATCGGAAGTTCTGCTATTTAGTTAGTATACAATCAATCTATATGGAAGTCAGATTGTTGATCCCGATGTTGGGCGTCTACTTAATTGTTTATCCAGATCAACAACATTGTTGAAAACGTTTCCCGGTACTGAAATTAATTTGATGCCACTGTAATTCCCACATTCGCTGAGATCTCCTTTCTTTGGTATCTTGACGAAGTATCCTTTTTTCCAGTCTATCAGAACTTATTCCTGTGACCAGATCTTCTTTAATAGAATGTGGAGCATATTTGCAGTTACTTTTATGTGTGACTTCAGTGCTTCAGCTGATATGTTGTCTGGTCCTTATGCTTTCCCGATCTCAGCTAACCTAGAATGGATTCAGGCGTACAACATGTTCAAGAGAAAAAAGCTTGGAACAATATTGTGCAGAGCAAATTATGAATAAGAACAATTAGTTTTGGAAGACAGTCATCAAACTTTGTGGTGTATGCTACTTATGTCGACCTAAGTAGTATATAACAACAGTCAAAATTGAAACGCCTGGCAGCAGAAGGTTGGGAAGATCGAATCGAAGAGAACGGAGACAGTGAGTAGTTGTAATAACAATGAAAGAATGATGAAGATTGAGAAAATTGGCGGAGGATTCGTAAAAGAAGTATTTAATATATGCTTTTCACATTTCACCAAAGAACTCCATAATTTCGTACCAAATTACGTTGGATATCCCCACCAACCTTCTAGTTCAATACGCATTTAAATAGGATTATAAAAATTTAGGTATTTATGGCCATTAACATCCTGTTGAGACCTGTTACCTTGCGTCTTAATGTTTAAAATCCTTTCAAGACTAAAATTTAACAAAAAAAAGCACAAAGTATTTCGATAAAAGAAACTTTAAGACAACTTACAGGTAATCTTTCATTTATTTTGGTAGATACTTTGAGGCGAAAATTTGCAGTGTCGGCCATAGACTTTGTTTTCACACGGAATAATTTCCGTCTAAATAGAATTGTAAAGCAAATT
This sequence comes from Schistosoma rodhaini, assembly GCA_944470415.2. Lineage (NCBI taxonomy): Eukaryota > Metazoa > Platyhelminthes > Trematoda > Strigeidida > Schistosomatidae > Schistosoma > Schistosoma rodhaini. The sequence continues at coordinate 35,856,247 of OX104037.1, forward strand.
GTTTATCTCATCGTCATAACGTGGTAACTCATGTAAGCTATAACAGACTGAATATTATGATCGTAGCAATGATTTTTTCTATGTAAGAGGTCAACTTAATTGTGTTTCGGATAGCGGAAATAAGGATGTATGTTTCATCTTATTATTGACAGTTGAAAGTAGCTATTTCTTTTTTAAACTTTCTATTAACTTCGAATTACAGTGTTTATTCAATTTTCTTAAATCGCGAGATTATTATCATAATAATATCAGAGTGACAATTCAAATAATTTTACCCTATCGATTATAACTTATCACCTGACGAGACCATTTTCTTACCATAGAAAGTTATTGAAAGTAGTTATTCGTCTGAACAATCATTAAAGATACATCAAAGTCGAGTTTGATGGAAACCAATCACTAAACTTGTCATAGGTAAAATCTTCTCAGTCTAAATAAAGACATTAATTAAAAAAATCACGTTAGACAATAACAATTATTTATTCTAAGATTAGTTGAATTTTGACAAACTATGTATCGGTGTTACTTGAAAGCTGTGATTTTGTAGTGGATCATATTCGAGATGATCCTTAAGGCTTCGTATATCAGTCGTTCTAATAACCGTTACTAGTTAACTCTGAAAGGTGCATAAATTTCAGAGGACGATACGAAGCATTGACTGCGGTTTATTAATGTTCAGAGAAGATCACTAAGTTACAAACATTCAAGCAGAAATGCTGGTGCGAGAAAGTAAACACAGAGTCGAATGGATTGATATAACTTAAGCAAATATATATAGGAAAACGAAAGATTCACATTCACTTGATATTGTTTGCTTGAATCTTCCCATTGATGTTTAAGACTGCAATTGGTCAATTTCTTATTGACATATGTGCATACTGTGAGTATTGTCTCTATATAGCCTTAATTCACAAGCATTATAAGCAAAGATGGATAGTGGCTAGAAGTGGAATACAAGACGCGCGCCACTTCGTCCTATTTGGGACTCGTCATCTGGATGTACCTGTATCTCAATGTTGATGTTCACTCTAGGACTCAAATCCAGAGACGCTCGCTTCAGACGCTGTGGCATCAACCATTTAGCTATTGAATCCGAGTAACTACTGGTTTGTGTAATCGGATGAAAATGACACATTATGTTGATAAGATAAATTGGCTGTTTTCAATGCTAAATAAGTTAGTATTTTTTCAAAATGAAGAATTATACAATGTTTACCAAGTATGTTGGGATTTAATATAGTAAGCCGAATTTAATATGTAGCCAAACGAATGTAACTCCGCCTGTAGCTCTTCTAGAGTTACTGCCGGTCCCAAGCCCGGGTAAAGGAGGAGGGTTGGGCATGGGGTTAGCGACCCCATCCCGTAGAAAAGCTAACTCGCTAAAAAAACGCTAACCAGAAAAAATAATCCAAACCATTTAAACTCTGCCCTGGCAGTTGAAGGAATAATGACGTCTCATGATGAAAGCCGAAATTCTTCGGAAGTCACGAGACCGATGCACCTTCTAACAACCAGAGCAACACTCTTTATAGGTACATGGAACGTCCGGACAATGTGGGAAACAGGAAAGACCAGCCAAATAGCAATGGAAATGAGGAGATACAACTTGGCAGTACTCGGAATCAGCGAAACCCATTGGACACAAACTGGACAACAAAGGCTAGGTACAGGAGAGATGCTGCTGTACTCCGGTCACGAAGGGGAAAATGCGCCACACACTCATGGAGTTGCTCTAATGCTGTCCAGCGAAGCACGAAATGCACTTGTGGGATGGGAATCTCATGGACCCAGGATAATCAAAGCATCATTCAGAACAAAGAAGCAAGGGATCACAATGAATGTTATCCAATGTTATGCACCCACCAATGATAGCAACGACGATGATAAAGATCAGTTCTATGAAAGGCTGCAATCAATTATGGAGAAGTGCTCACGAAAGGACCTCACCATCTTGATGGGAGACCTAAATGCTTAAGTTGGAGTGGACAACACAGGATATGAAGATATAATTAGACGACATGGACTAGGAGAGAAAAATGAAAATGGGGAGAAACTTGCAAACCTATGTGCATTCAACAAATTGATTATAGGCGGAACAATATTCCCACACAAACGCATACACACAGCTACATGGATCTCACCGGACCACACCACAGAGAACCAGATTGATCACATCTGTATCAACAAAAAATTCCGAAGATCAATGGAAGATGTGAGAACCCGGAGAGGAGCTGACATAGCTTCAGATCACCACCTGGTTGTGGCCAAGATGAGACTGAAGCTAAAGAAAGACTGGACAACTGGACAAACAGCACTACAAAGGTTTAATACAGCCTTCCTTCGAGATACTGACAAACTCCATGAATTCAAGATAACTCTCAACAACAGGTTCCAAGCTCTACAGGATCTACTGAAAGAACAAGAAACTACTTTGGAGGACAACTGGAAAGGGATAAAAGAAGCACTAACTTCAACGTGTCAGGAGGTTCTTGGTCCTAAGAAGCACCATCACAAGGAATGGATCTCTATGGGGACCCTGGACAAACTTCAAGAAAGGAAGAACAAGAAACTAGCAATTAACAACAGCCGAACACGAGCAGAGAAAGTCAAAGCACAAGCAGACTACGCAGAAGCAAACAGAGAAGTGAAGAAAAGCATTAAAGCCGACAAGCAGAAATACATGGGAGAACTAGCAACGGCGGCGGAAAAAGCTGCAAGAGAAGGGAATATGAAACAACTATATGATACAACGAAGAAATTGGCAGGGAGATATAGCAAACCAGAGAGACCAGTCAAAGACAAAGAAGGAAAGACAATCACTGAGATTCAGGAACAGAGGAAAAGATGGGCAGAATACTTTGAGGAACTGCTGAATAGACCAGCCCCATCGAATCCACCGAACATCGAAGCAGCCCACACTGACCTTCCAATAGATGTCACTCCACCAACGATCGAAGAAGTCAAGATGGCCATCAGACAAATCAAAAGTGGGAAGGCGGCAGGACCTGACAATATACCAGCAGAAGCACTGAAGTCAGACATTGAAATAACTGCAAACATGCTTCACCTTCTATTCAAAAAGATTTGAGAAGAGGAACAAGTGCCAACGGACTGGAAAGAAGGATATCTCATCAAGATATCAAAGAAAGGAGATCTGAGCAAATGTGAGAACTACAGAGGCATCAGTTTGTTATCAGTACCAGGAAAAGTTTTCAACAGAGTGCTGCTGAATCGGATGAAAGACGCAGTATACGCCGAACTTAGGGATCATCAGGCTGGATTCCGTAAGGATCGGTCGTGCACAGACCAGATTGCGACACTACGGATCATCGTTGAACAATCAGTTGAGTGGAACTCATCATTACACGTCAACTTCATCGACTATGAGAAGGCGTTTGACAACGTGGATAGGAGAACATTGTGGAAACTTCTTCGACACTATGGAGTTCCTCAGAAGATCGTCAACATTATCCAAAACTCATACGATGGATTACAGTGCAAAGTGGTGCATGGAGGACAGCTGACAGATGCATTTCCAGTAAGGACCGGAGTCAGACAAGGCTGTCTACTCTCCCCATTTCTCTTCCTTCTAGTGATTGACTGGATTATGACGAATTCGACATCCGAAGGGAAATACGGAATACAATGGACAGCTCAGAATCAATTAGATGATTTGGACTTCGCAGATGACCTAGCCCTCCTCTCTCATACACACAACCAAATGCAGATGAAGACAGCAAATGTAGCAGCAGCCTCCGCATCGATAGGTCTCCACATTCACAAAGGAAAAAGCAAGATTCTCAAATGCAACACGGAGAACACCAACCCAATCACACTTGATGGCGAAACTCTGGAAGAGGTGGAAACATTCAAGTACCTGGGGAGCATCGTTGATAAACAAGGAGGACCGGATGCAGATGTAAAGGCAAGGATTGGCAAAGCAAGGGCAGCATTTCTACAATTGCAGAACATATGGAACTCAAAACAACTCTCAACCAATTTCAAGGTCAGAATCTTTAATACGAACGTCAAGACAGTCCTACTGTATGGAGCTGAAACGTGGAGAACTACTACGGCCATCATCAGGAAGGTACAAGTATTTATAAACAGTTGTCTACGCAAAATACTCAACATCCATTGGCCGGATACTATCAGCAACAGCGTTTTATGGGAGAGGACAAACCAGCTTCCATCTGAAGAGGAAATAAGGAAAAGACGTTGGAAGTGGATCGGACATACATTAAGGAAATCACCAATGTGCATCACGACTCAATCCCTAACTTGGAATCCGGAAGGGAAGCGGAAAAGAGGAAGGCCAAAGAACACACTACGCCGGGAAATAGAAGCCGATATGAAAAGGATGAATAGCAACTGGAAAGAACTGGAAAGGAAGGCTCAGGACAGAGTTGGATGGAGAATGCTGGTGAGCGGCCTATGCTCCTCGACGAGGGGTAACAGGCGTAAGTAAGTAAGTAAGCAAACGAATGTACTAGATTTTGATGGAGTTTTGTTCTCTGAGCTGGATGGTTTGGTCGTGGACCTTTCGTCGTCCTTCCGAACGACATCATCAGCAGAAACTACAGGTGGAAGTGATGTGTCCGAATTTCTCCACATGTGGTTCACAGCTTGTCCTGTACACCACGATGTTGATTGGTTCTTGTTGACTTTAAATCTGTCATTGTTTACTTCTTTGTTTTAGTTGTATCTCCAATCAACATCGTGGTGTACAGGACAAGCTGTGAACCACATGTGGAGAAATTCGGACACTTCACTTCCACCTGTAGTTTCTGCTGATGATGTCGTTCGGAAGGACGATGAAAGGTCCACGACCAAACCATCCAGCTCAGAGAACAAAACTCCATCAAAATCATCCACCTGAGCTACAAATCTTCTCTACCATCTCAGAATGCACTAGATCTAAGATCCCATAAAATAAAATGTAGCTATCAGATCAATACCAGTTTTTTTTAAATCATGAATTTCATTTGAACATAATTATTGTCTTTAAACGACTTCATGATAATACAATCCAATCCAGTTATGAAATATATAAATTCGAATATTTGAAAGCCCGCGAATTTCTTTCTCTTTTTAAAATTATTACCGAAATGAGTAAAATATGGGATAATGGTTCCTTTCGAAAAAAAACAAATTATTATATATGATTGAAATCATCAGTCAATTGAAGCTAAACCACCATGAAAAACCTGGAAGCATTGGACAGCGGTTTCGTCCTATTGTAGGACTCCTCAGCAAATTACCTTAATTTCTATAAACTAAATGATTTTACTACTCTAATTTACTACAATGATGCATAAATTAATGAATTACCCTGAATTATTAAAAGTTATCTCATACAATTCCAAAATCATATAAACATCACATTTACGTAATTGCCAATCACAATAAAATCCATTATATGTAGTTGATTCTGGATTTGTGTAATTAATTATTATTTCAAAATATCCACCAGGTAAATTTATCTACAAATAAATTAAAATATTAACCTGTCAATTATTATTATAATGATTATATTACTGATATTAATAATGTCTATAATAATTTTATTCACTAAGCAAATGAAATGTATGCCCTCAAGTGCCCTAGTACGGCCGAGAGTGGAGGGGGCCACCCTTTCTCTCGAAATGCTCACACACAGCCATGCGTATATAGCTTCTGCCAGGGAAGTCCTATTCACTGCCTTCTCGTGGCGGGGGTGTTGTTTACGAAATTGAAAAGACGAAAAGCGAATGTCCGGCGCTTTAACCGGGTTGGTGGATATGGAGTATCCACTTCGGGAAGTTGGAAAACCCTGATTCCAAACCAATGGCGCACATGAGCTTCAGGATCTTGAGGGAACAAATGGCGTATGAACCAATGATTGGTTACCGGCTACTATGGGATTGCATCTCTTTACGATGCTCCACAGCCCTGTAGATCAGATCTTTAGGTCATAGGCTCCGGGTGTGGTCCCCTAAGAAAACCACCTGCTTCAGTCTGGGCACCTGGGAAGTATCACAGCCCTCACACAAATGAAATGAGATTTGTGCGGCACATATATATATGGTGCCTCCTTGTACCAGTATTTATGTGTTCAAATAAATGAATAAATAAATGAAATGAATAATGATAATATTACACATCTAATTGTTGAAATTTATAAACAGATATTATTCTCTGAGTTTATATATATATATATATATATATATATATATATATATATATATATATAGAGTGAAAAGTCATGACTAGTGGAGCTCAATCCTTATGAATTGTGAGATAGTAATCCATCACAGACAATGGATAAAGGGTTAAGAAAGGTCATGGATTGATTGAAGTTAGATATTAACACTGTTGGATACCGATTTAGTGGTCTAGAGGTCAGGCGTTTGCACATGAGTCAGATCTATCGTTCGAGTCCTGTATGCGGGTTCTTGGATGAACACTGCTGAGGAATCCCATACTAGGATGAAATGGCCGTCACATACTTCCAGGTTCTCAATGGTATTGTAGCTTAGATCCACTCATGAATTCAACTTTAAACATTCAATTAATCTCAGTCACTGGTCGTTACTTTCTTAAGATATATCAGATAACATTCACCCGAAGGAATAATTCTAATAACTTCTTTACAGTCATTAGACTTTTCATATGTTCATGTATGTATTATTAATGATTTTTGTTTACAAACTGTGATGTTGTTTCTTGAGTTTTCATATTCCATTAGTTTAGTCTTTCTTTTCAGGTGATCATCGACTAAGATGTATTGCTTTATTGAGTTATTTCAGTAATAAATGACGTTTTAAATAGATTGTAACTTAGAAAACGTGATGCCATCAAAAGCATTTGTTTTATCTTACAATTATCTTCCGTCTGACTTACATTAAAAGGCATATATATTTAACAAAAGTAATCATTCATTGAATGGTTATTTAAATAATTCTTGACTCTTTATTTTTTTATTAGAATAATGGTTTGTTGAGATTGCAGTGATTTTAATGGTTGAATTCATGAGTTGATGCAAGTTAGACCACCATTGAAAACATGGAAACACTGGGAAGTCGTTTCGTCCTATTATGGGACTCCACAGCAGTGCGCATCCACTATCCCGCCTCGTGAGATTGGAACCCAGGACCTACTAGTCTCGCGCCAGAGCACTAGTGGGAAGCAGTGACTAGTGGAGTTCAACCACGTCTGTTGTGAGATAATAACTTACTGAAGACAATTGGTGAACGGTTGGTTGAAGTTAGACATTAACACCGTTGGATGCCGGCTCGGTGGTCTATCGGTTAAGTGCTCGAGACTGATAGGTCCTGTGTTCGCGAGTGCGGGATCGTGGATGCGCACTGCTGAGGAGTCCTATGGTGGGACGAAACAACCGTCCAATGCTTCCAGGTTTTCCATGGTGGCCTAGCTTGAATTGGCTCATGATTTCAACTATGAAAATATTTGTTATCAAATAAATAACACTTACTTCTGTAGTTGAATGAAAACATGTAGGAAGGAAAAGATTGATAACAATGAGATAGTAATAGTAGTAGTAAAATCGTTTAAAGACAATAGTCCAAAGCATGTTTGAGAATCGGATCATGTATTACTTGAGATACAAGGTATTATTCAACTATGAATATCTTATGTTATTTGTTCGTCTATATAAGGGTATGAAATGTATGAATCAAATATACTATGGACTATTTCAATGTAAAAATGATTTGTTTATCCATGAAATTTTTATTATGTCAGATTAAATATTTATCCTAGTAACACGAACTGAATAGCAGTTGGTTAATCCAGTTACTATACATGTGAATCAATGATCAGAATGTAATCAATGTTGTATCGTCTGGATTGAATTTTGTTTATCACTAAACATTATGTTGAAATTTAATTTAATAAATGAATATAATCGAACATTTCATTGATTGTCGACAATAGAATGAAATGATAAATGCCATTTGTTACTAAGGTATATTTACAGACTTTTTGATACATTCATTTCAGTATAATCAATGCCAGCTAGAAATATAGGAGTCATAGCATACATCTATCTGATGAATGCCATTAAGTAAAGAGCTCTTTTAATTCTTTAAGTTTTAAGTGAACTTTCCTAATTAGGGCCCACAAATGGACCAGCAATTGCTTTCAGAATCTTTGAAATTAACTGATTAAAAGTTTGTTATATTTATGATATAAGAATTATTCGATGTTTATGAGCTTCATGGAAACATGTGTTCAGAATGTGAAGTTGATTTTAAAGGATTTTATGGTAATGATCAAAAAATTGTCACTGAATATTGTTGAAGTAGTATGCTCGATCATTGACTTTATGATTAAGTTTTTCCACTCATCGGATGAAGAAAAAGTATTTCTAAGTTTACGATCACACCAATTTCCTGTCAGACTAATTAATATACCATCATGAGGTATATTGAGATATTAGGTCAGTGGAATATTTGAGCTGAAACATACTGCGAGTAACTTTTGAAGTTAGAAAAGTTAAAATGTTTGAAGAACTAAAAAAACCTTCGAATTGTTTACTGACTGATAATAGAAAGAAAGGGGATCCAATAAATTTCAATTAAATTATTTCAAATGTGAAAACTGTTAGAGGTGAAGAAAAAGACAATGGATAGCCGGTATATGTGTTTCGTGCCGGAGATAAACAATTTATGATAGAATTGTGGAACAGGTGTAAAACTTTCAAACGAATGAGATTTCGTTAGATTTTTAACAACTTTCAAATTAGTTATGATGGTTTTCATGAGTACAGTAATTAAAGTGTATTATCTTTAAAGAACTAGTAGATCAAAACGACTAATAGAAAATATTCTCAAAGAAATGTTTCCAACAATCTGATCACACATTTACTTATCTAAAGCATTTAGTATGAAAAGTAAAAAATCTTCTTGAATAAAGGTTAAATAAGTGAAACATCAGAAAAACTTAGAATCGAAAATTTTTCATCATCCTTAAGATGGAAAATCGACTACTGATCACTATTTGGCTTACAACAATTAGTTTTTGAACACAACACTGAAACTTAAAAATCCTAGTGCATAGTGTTATATCCCAGTGAAGACGTAAGTACAGGTGACTTCCAGGACCTATTAATGGACTATTATTCTATATATAATCTTATGGTTTAACTATTGAGTGACTAGATTGTGTCTATCTATATTCATCTTATTATTATAAGCTTCATTTAAATCTAAAGATTACTACTATACGAATTACTGTTTCTAAATTATATTCAGTTTATTGATTATTGTCTCCTACGTTTACAGCCAAATTTGTCTTGATCTTGTACAAATATTTTTTTTAAAATTTATGGTGTGATGTGGTCTGTTTGTCTGGTATATAAACCGAGTGTGCTTGAAATAAATGATTCGCATAACAGAAGCTGTAATTGGTGTTCTGGACTCAATTGGAAGGGATAGGCGGATAAGGGACCATCATTGATTTGTCACATTGCTAATATTAGAAAAGTCGTATTTCGATTTGTGGATAGTTCATGTGATGAAAGCCGGACATAAGACCACAATAAATCGGCATACGGTCTTGTTCTTATTTTTTTAAGTTCATAACACATAGGAGCTTGGTAGGCCCAAAATTATCCCCCGAAAACATTTTATATGTAGTAACGTAAAAGACATCCTAAAGTTGATCATGGTGTAGCGTTATTATTCTGGAGTTAATTAGAACATGGTGCAATAATAACAGTTTGGTTTCGATATATAATATATATGTATAGCATTTTTCAAATCGATTTGGTTATGGTGATTTCAAGTAACTCCAGTAATATCGAATCTATAAACTCTAACACTACCACTGGCATGTTTTGATATATCGCAAATTGAAGTCAAGGTATATAGGATTACTCAAAGTTGTCCCAATGATAAAACCGGCAACGCTGAAAAATAAAATCTACATAATTCAGTAGATCAATCAAACAAGCATCCAATTTTCTTCTAAATATGATCATTTCAAAACTTTAAAATGTGGATAACACTTTATGATGTTTTTAACGGTAAAAAAATCATAAAACCAAATGGGATTGCGTGATGAAATTATCTTCTTTCTTAATAGTATCTAAAAACGCCCATTAAGAGAATATCGATCGTTCATTACGGAGTTATGAGGAAAAAACATAAACATATCTCAGAAGCACTTAGACTACTTATTTAATAAAAAGTAGTAATGACATTGAAGAGGAAGAATGTGGTGGAGATTTATGTGTATAGTATTTAACTTCATTCGTTTAACGTTATGAATAATTTCGATTTCGGTTGGCTTAAAACGATCACTAAACTGGAACTCTAAAAAAGAATTTCAGTTGTGAGCTATCTTCTAGTCAACACAAATGTTTACTACATTTTAAATAACTGAACTTCGGTTTGTACAAGACCATCAATAAGATATAACTGTATTCTCCTTTCATTATCTGTTTACAGAAGATCAGGAAATCTGCCATGACATATTGTAACGTATACATTTAAATTTTAGAAAATTTATAAGGAAAAATGTATACAATGTAGTGTTTTTCATTCTAGATTTTCCTGTTGTTCTAGGGTGAACAGAATAATGAGAGTATGATTTGATAGATTCAACTCACTGAAGACAAATGATGAACGGTTGCTCAAAATTGTGGACTGTTTGAAGTTAGACATTAACACCGTTGGATGTCGGCTCAGTGGTCTATCGGTCAAGTGCTCTGGCAAGAGACTGGTAGGTCCTGGGTTCGAATTTAACGAATGCAGGATCGTGGATGTGCACTGCTGAGTAGTCTTATAATAAGACGAAACGACTGTCCAGTGCTATCAGGTTTTCCATGGTGGTCTAGCATCAATTGACTCATGATTTCAACTATGAAAATAATAAATCCTCCACAAAACCCATTTGGATCAACTTAAATAATCCTTTTGATTTACAGAACTGAATCATTTTTTTATTTTTAAGATTTTGTTGAATAATTTTAAGCTTGTTACATACCGAATATGATTGACTCATAAGAATAATCAATTATGTAGTCTGGTTATTTGGTTACAATTTACAGGTCACAATGTGAATCTGAGGAAACGTAAACTTCAGTATTAGGCTAGGACGATGATATAACCAGAAAATTGATGTTATGATCAAAATTATGTATTTCCTATCAATAAAAAGGAGATTTAATGTTCTGATCATGATATTTTTCTAAGCTTCACGAAACCTTTAAAATAATCAGTTTGTATATAATGTATATGAATTACGTAGTTGTTTACATTATATGATTTATCAAACTTCTATCAAATTTTTGTGAATGGTTGAATAAAATACATCACGATTTCGATCTGATCATACAGTGATCATGCTTTATTGATGTAAGATAATCCATATTCGAAAATTATAGGAGAATATATCGGGGTATACTAATATTTATTCGTTCCCTTGAAAGATCAATAGGTAGATCTAACTATGTACACATTCATGTACTTAACATTGGAATACATTTCGGTGTCTGAAGGCTAGTAACTTTGCCAAACTGACAAATCGAAGTGAAGTTGTATTCGAACATATTATTATGTAATTACATGTTGTTTTTGACTAATACTTCGTTGTTCAGCGGAATATTATAAGCAGAGTAATAGGAACTGCATGTATGTATGGGGTGAGAAAGTCTTCTAGTCATCTTTTATTTACTGCATAAATGTCTATTAAGAATTCACCATCAACAGACCTAATGTTTGGGTTTATTTCAATAGTTGTCAAGCTTATAGTGATTCATGGTCAACACCATTTTCAAAAGAGATTTCTTGTGGCGCTATTGCAAAAAATAGTTTTTTTGAAGTACAAGGAGATATTTAGGAAGTTTGTCGAAGCCCTGTAGCATAATGAAAATGAAAAGAGTGAAGCTGAAACAATTCCAAGCATTTCTGCTCTATCGTTAAAACATATAATATCTTTCTAACTTCTGATCAATCCAACCTCCTCATATAGTTTCGTAAGTCACAGATAATTTGTATCCATAGAAAGTCTGGACAAAATGAATACTATAGAGTGAAGTTAGCATGAGAATATATGAGCTAATTTTTGTATTCTACTAACTAAACACTCTCAAAATTATGACTAAATTTATTTGTTAAATCATGTTACTTACGAGTAGTTAAAAATTAAATAAAAAATATGTACAATAATTTCTGTTTTAATTTTGCAAACTAACGGACAGTCGATACTAAAGAATCTATTATTTTGGTATTTTACATTTAGTCAGTAATAAAATATATACATGAAGTTAATGTCAGTCATGTCAAAGAATAAGTAGAATATGTTCCTAGTAAAGGAGGTGCATGTAACGATCAAACTGATTAAGGTATTACGTGGTTTATGCTAATGATGTCGACAGATATAAGTAGTATGTATCACCAATCGAAAGTGGAAAGCCTGGAGGTAGAAGGTTGATAAAATTGAAGAGAAGAAGACCATAACATAGAGTGATTGACATGGAAATAAAGGAATTGTGAAGGCTGAAATAATGGATGGGCATTTCGTAAATGAAGTATTTATTGTATGGTACTCAAATTTTACTAAGAGATCCTGTAACTTTGCATTCAAAATACATTTGGTTATCCCCACTGGTGTTTTCATTCACTACAAACGTATTTTGGAAAATAATCATCTGACACTAGAATTTTGTATTTAGAGTGTGATATAGATGACCGTTATCAATCAAGTATTGTTCCTATTGACAATAATGGATGTCTGATGATGATCTAATTGAAAACAATTGTTCGCTTACATATGTTGTTCTAATAATGGATGTCAATTAAAAAAATTTTGTGGTAAATTTTTCTTGCTTTATATACAGAGAAGGAATGCCGTCAATCTAGATTTGTCAAATTTAATGTTCGGTTAATATCTAATCATTTTAATGCAACTTTAACTGAGCGATTGGTTGATCATTGGTTGCTATTATATTAGTAACTGTGTTGTTATATAAATTGAAAGTTATTTGTTTTGATCTAAAATTGATTTGAGAGTATTTTAATAATAATTTCTATATGCAATGTCATTCAGCTATAGAATTATATTCCATGTTTGTTCAGTTTTCATTACTGTTAGGAGTTAATTACCATCAGTCTAGTTTGTTATTTTTTCTGGCGTGATACTATCATCCACAGCCTTTTATGGGAGAGGACAAACCAGCTTCCAGATGAAGAGGAAATTAGGAATAGACATTGGAAGTGGATCGGACATATATTGAGAAAATCACCAAACTGCAGAATGAGGCAAGCCCTAATTTGGAATCCGGAAGGGTAGCGAAAAAGAGGAAGGCCAAAAAACACATTATACCGGGAAATAGAAGCAGGTATGAAAAGGATGAACTGGAGAGAACTGGGAACAATTGTCCAGTACAGGGTTGGATAGAGATTGGTGTTGGGCGGCTTATGCTTCTTGACGAGGAGTAACAGGTGCAAGTAAAGAAGTAAGTAAGTTTTTTATTTATATCGTATCTTTTTGCTTATGTACACATCTTGCTTTTTTAGATATTCATAAGATCAGTAAGCCTAAAGCCACTAGTTTAATGAAGATATTTGGGAATGGTGACATAAAGTGAAACAAGCCACAAAATATTTAGGTAACGGCTCTTTATCTACTGCTAGTCAATAATAACATCTGACTTTATACTAATTGAATCTTGACAAACTATTCCACAAGCTAATGTTAAGATAACTCACTGTATTTCCAGTGGTCTTATCAAATAGGTTTTTAGTTTAAATGTACACAACAGATAACATAAATGCCGTTCGAACTCAAATATGATTATTTAATATGGATTGTATGATCATTGATAATGGAGATAATTTTGACGAGTAAGGATATGAATAAGTTAGAAAGTTTGACTCATCATTGGAGCTACTTATTTAATAGGTGTTTTATTTATACTCGTTACTTGGAATTACTTTCAATTACTTGTAGACAATTTCATTATGTTATAATACTAGAAGTTTAGTTATTTATTGGTACAATATGGAATTATCAGCACAATGAATTTCAACAAGTTTCCATTTCTTACTTCTTAGTCAATCCTGACAATAAATATTGATTGATCGCCAGTTAGAAGTTAGTAGTCCAGTCAGTCGATATTTAAATAATGTACATTCTTTTCGCTACATATTGCCAGCAACCTCGATATCTTTGATTGAGCCTCTGTAACTTGTACAACGAAAATTTGTACAGTTATCAGAAATGCACAAAATCAGATAACTTGTTGAACTATCTAGATGGCAGAAACAAGTAGCCCAGATGTTTAGGCAGGCCGCCAGTCATTGTTTCGTTCTTCGGTGAACTATTGTATAGATAATTTGCAATGTGAAAAAAGCTATTCAGAAGCATAAGGACCAATTTACCTGACGAGACATAGTAATCTTTGTTCAAAAAATTATAATTGTTTAATTTAGATAGAGCAATCCTAATGTTAAAGTAATTCCAATTTTTTCTAGAAAAAATCATGTTTACTCATGTGTTTCTTTGCTAAAAAGTTATTTTCAAGTTTGGTACTTCAGTTGATTACACTTTGAGAAGATTTTTCTCTCCTGTAAAATCCAAAGAAATGAAACATAATTTCAGATAACTAAATCAGACCTTTCCGACTGAATTGTTTGTAATGGAGAGGCCAAATATTTAATCTTGGTCGTTTTTATATCTAAAATATCAGTAACGTATCAATTTAAGATCCCAGTGACTGACACTTCCAAGTTTCTTGTATTTTATTTCAATTTGCATTCATTCTTTTATTAACAGATTAGTGTTTGCATAGTTGAAATCATGAGCTAATTGAAGCTAGACCACTATGAAAAACCTGGAAGCACTGGACGGTCGTTTTATCCTATTGTGGGACTCCTCAGCAGTGCACATCCATCTAATGCTTCCTATTTCTCCATGGTGATCTAGCTTCAATCGACTATTGATTTCAACTATTGAAATACTAAAATCTCCACAAAACCCCTTTTGATTAGTATTTTCAGATTTTTTTTAAGAATCTAGAACTGATGAAAATGAATATCAATTGTGTATCATGAAAATTTACTTTTTTCTATTTCATACTACTAACTATATATAATGTTACATTAAAAAGAGTTAAATTTATCTCTAAGCCTATTTTTTTTTTCAGTTCCTTATTTTTCAATAAACATTCGATCGATATGTGTAAAAACCTTCAAATTAATCAATTCACTATGAGTGATTTGATCTAAAAGTGAATACAGGTTCACGTGAAGTATATATATATATATATATATATATATATATATATGCACAATAATAAATGAAAATCAAATGATCGTTTTAATCCAATTAACAAACTCAACTATAGATCATCTTCATCTTGATGAATCTTGTTTTATGTAGGTGTTACTTTGAATGTATTATGAAGAGAGACAGAGGATTACCTTTTTTTTTTGTTTTTTTTTGTAAAATGTCTGTATAAAAATTGGAGTATTTATAAGCACAGTTATGATTAACTTTGCTACAAATTCATTTTTATTAGCACTGATATAAATCAAATATACTGATGACAGTAAATCTAAATCTAAAACATTCATAACTCTGTTTGTGTTGGATAATTTATCTTACAGTTATACTGTGTTGAAGAATGTTTTAAATCTGATATTAAACAGACAAACAAAATGGGAACATTACACAGGATTATTGGATCATAAAGTGAGTAAATAAAATGTATTTTTGATATGTATTAACAACATGAACTAGTTGTATAAGTGTCAAGAGGTTACTTTCTATTGTTAACTATTAATTTGAAATAAAACAAATAATGGTGAAATTGATTAACAATATTGAAAAGTAATCCTTTAAAATAAAATTAATTACTGACATTATCCTTATCAGAAGGATTTTTTTTGTGGAGATTTAGTATTTTCATAATTGAAAGTAGGAGTCAATTAAAGCTAGACAGCCAGGGAAAACTTGGAAGCACTGGACGGCCGCTTCGTCCTATTGTGGGACTCTTCAGAAGTGCTCATCCACGACCTCGCCTCGCGAGATTCGAACCCAGGACCTACCAGGCACGCGCTAGACCATTTAACCGATAGACCACTAACATTATTCATTATTTCAATGTATAGTGCTTACCAAACGGGCACAGATATCCTGCATCTTAAATGTAAGTCGTGAAACTCTATAAAATTTAATTATGTTATACTAATAAACAATGTTACTTCCTAATATATATTAACTTTATTCTAAAGTGAATGGGATTATATACTGAATTCTAAATAAATCTGAACAAATTATCAGTGTATTTGAGTAACTTATAAGAGGGTGTTATAGTTTATTTGCCCATACGAAAAGTTAATTAAGTTCTTTAATGAAAGTAAATTTTATCATCTTAAACATTGTAAACAGGGTTTATGTTATTTCAGATCCAAAAGTAAAATAAAAAGCTTTATACTTGTGTAGATATTCAATCTCCGTATGGAATGAAAACTAAATCTAATGATTTGAACTATTGAACTATGAAAGATGGGTAACTGTACTGATATCCTTTTTAAATGACTATATATATTTATTTTTTGATACATTCGACTGTTGGAAACTTGTAAAGATTATAAATAGCAATAATAAAATAACATACTTGGTTGACTAGCAGTTCTACTGGATAGGTTTTTTAGCGAGTTTGGTTTTCTGCGGGATGGGGTCAATAACCCCATGCCCAACCCTCCTCCTTTACCCGGGCTTGGGACCGGCAGTAGCCCCCGGAGTAGCTACAGGCGGAGTTGGTAGTTTCTAACTCTAATATTACTATTTATTCGAAATGTCAATGTAAAATAAGCTAGTAATTATGTAAACCGAAATACATAGATAATCCATTTGTTTTAAGAAAATTTATCTCCATTATTAGTCATAAGAAAAACTAAACATTAAAAGTTTTTCAATATTTTCAACAGGCAGTTTATTTGTCAGTCTGAAAATCAAAAAACAATTACTGTATCAAATTCACTTGATATTGTTTGTTTGAATCTTACAATTGATGTTTAAGACTGCAATTGATCAGTCTCTTATTGTCATATATGCATACTGTGTGTATTCCATCTATATAGCCTTAATTCACAAGTATTATAAACAAAGACGGATAGTGGCTAGCAGTGGAATCCAAGACGCGCGCCACTTCGTCCTATTTGGGACTCGTCAGTTGGATGCATTTGTATCTCAGTGTTGATGTTCACTCTGGGATTGACAAGTACCCAATACCTTTCGCTTCAAACTCTATTGCGTTATCCACTCAGCTACTGAGTCCTGATGCAATACGAGGCCGACCCGTGGATGGGGTTGAGCAAGCTCACGGCACCCGTCCAGAAGTGAAAAATACAGGTAATTTCATTGGTCTCAGTTTAGAGACCGTTGCAAAAATTACACTGTAAAGAACAGATATTACACATCATCTTAGCTCAGAGAGCCGAGAAGCCGTAGAAAATCAACTCGCTAAAAAAACGTTAACCAGAAAAAATCATTCAAACCTTTTAAACACTGCCCTGGGAGTAGAAGGAATAATTGTGACTTCTCATGATGAAAGCCGAGTTCCTTCGGAAGTCATGAGGCCGATGCACCTTCTTACAACCAGAGCGACAATTTTTATAGGTACATGGAATTTTCGAACAATGTGGAAGACCGGAAGAGTCTTCCAAATCGCTGCAGAGATGAGAAAATACAACCTGGAGGTGCTTAGAATCAGCGAAACACATTGGAAGCAGGTTGGACAACAACGACTGTCTTCAGGAGAACTTCTGTTATACTCCGGTCATGAAGAATAAAATGCCCCACATACACAAGGAGTTGCATGCACAAAATGCACTTATTGGATGGGAATCTCATGAACTAAGGATCATCAAAGCCTCCTTCAAAACAAAGAGAGAGGGCATTACAATGAACGTCATCCAATGCTATGCGCCTACCAACGACTACGATGAAGACGCTAAAGACCAATTCTACGACAGGTTGCAGTCGATCTTCGAGAAGTGCCCAACCAAGGACCTGACCATTCGGATGGGAGATTTCAATGTCACGGTTGGAATGGACAACACTGGATACGAAGACGTCATGGGACGACATGGACTGGGAAAAAAGGAACAAAGTTGGTGACAGATTTGCAAACCTATGTGCCTTCAATAAACTGGTCACAGGTGGCACCATATTCCCACACAAAAACATACACAAAGCCACTTGGATTTCACCGGATCACACTACACAAAATCAAATCGACCATATCTGCATCAACAAAAAGTTCAGGAGAACGATGGAGGATGTGAGAACCAGAAGAGGAGCTGATATAGCATCCGATCATCATTTGCTGGTCGCCAAGATGAAACTAAAACTCAAGAAGCACTGGACAACGGGGCGGACAACATCACAAAAGTGTAATACGGCCCTTCTTCTAGATGCTGACAAACTCAACAAATTCAACATAGCCCTCAGCAACAGGTTCCAGGCCTTTCATCATCTACTCAATGGAGAGGGAACTACCATGGAGAGCAACTGGAAAGGTATCAAGGAGGCAATTGTCTCAACATGTCAGGAGGTTCTGAGCCAAAAGAAGCACCCTCACAAGAAATGGATCACTGTTGGTACACTGGATAAAATTGAAAAAAGGAGGAACAGGAAGTCAACAATCAATGTCAACCGAACCAGAGCGGAAAAAGCCAAGGCACAAGCCGAATACACAGAGGGAAACAAGCAAGTGAAGAGGAGCATCAGAACCGACAAACGTAAATATGTGGAAGATTTAGCGATGACAGCAGAAAAGGCTGCAAGAGAGGGAAACATGAGACAACTGTATCATTTAACAAAGAAGCTCGCTGGAAATTACCGTAAGCCAGAAAGATCAGTGAAAAGCAAGGAAGGCAAAGTAATCACCGACACTGAAGAACAACGAAACAGGTGGGTAGAAGACTTCAAAGAACTCTTGAATCAACCAGCTCCACTGAACCCACCCAACGTCGAAGCAGCACCCACAGACCTCCCAATCGATGTTGGCCCACCAACAATTGAAGAGATCAGCGTGACCAAGTGGCAAGTCAAGAGTGGCAAAACAGCGGGACCAGACAACATCCCGGCAGAGGCACTGAAAGCAAATGTAGCAGCAACTGCCAAGATACTCCACATCCTCTTCAGTAAGATTTGGGATGAAGAACAAGTATAAATAGACTGGAAATAAAGACTTCTGATCAAGATACCAAAGAAAGGAGATCTCAGCAAGTGCGACAACTACAAGAGCATCACTCTTCTCTCAATACCAGGAAAAGTCTTCAACCGAGTATTGTTAAACAAGATGAAGGATTCCGTAGGCGCCCAACTTCGAGATCAACAAGCTGGATTTCGTAAGGATAGATCGTGCACAGATCAAATCGCAACTCTGCGGATCATTGTGGAACAATCAATCGAATGGAACTCATCACTCTACATCAACTCCATCGACTACGAGAAAGCATTTGATAGCGTGGACATGACGACACTATGGAGGCTTCTTCGACACTACAGCATGCCTGAGAAGATAGTCAATATCATACGGAACTCCTATAATGGACTAAACTGCCAAATTGTCCACGGAGGGCAACTCACCGACTCGTTTCAAGTAAAGACCGGTGTTAGGCAAGGTTGCTTACTCTCACCCTTTCTCTTTCTCCTGGTGATCGACTGGATCATGAAGACGTCAACATCTGGAGGAAATCACGGGATACAGTGGACAGGCAGGATGCAGCTGGACGATTTAGACTTGGCGGATGATCTGGCTCTTCTATCACAAACGCAACAACAAATGCAGGAGAAAACAACCAGTGTAGCAGCAGCCTCAGCAACAGTAAATCTCAATATAAACAAAGAGAAAAGCAAGACACTTCGATACAATACAATATGCATCAATCAAATTACACTTGATGGAGAAGCTTTGGAAGATGTGGAAACCTTTACATATCTGAGCAGCATCATTGATGAACACGGTGGATTAGATGCAGATGTGGGGGCGAGGATCGGCAAAGCAAGAGCAGCATACTTACAACTGAAAAACATCTGGAACTCAAAACAATTGTCAACCAACACCAAGGTTAGAATTTTCAATACAAATGTCAAGACAGTTCTACTGTATGGGGCGGGGACGTGGAGAACTACGAAAGCCATTATCCAGAAGATACAAGTGTTTATTAACGGTTGTCTACGCAAATCACTTCGGATCCGATGGCCAGACACTATCAGCAACAAGTTACTGTGGGAGACAACAAACCAGATTCCAGCAGAGGAATAAATCGGGAAGAAGCGCTGGAAGTGGATTGGACACACCTTGAGGAAAGCATCCAATCGCATCACAAGACAAGCCCTCACATGGAATCCTGAAGGTCAAAGGAGAAGAGGAAGACCAAAGAACACATTACGCCGAGAAATAGAGACAGACATGAGAAGAATGAACAAAAACTGGATAGAACTAGAAAAGAAGGCCCAGGACAGAGTGGGTTGGAGAATGCTGGTCGGCGGCCTATGCTCTATTGGGAGTAACAGGCCTAAGTAAGTAAGTAATTACTGAGTCCTGATAGCCACTTGCTTGTGCAAAGGGGTGAAGTTTAAGTTCATTTAGTGTTGTTTACTTGTATCTTCCCATTGATGTTTAGGACTGCAATTGACCAATCTTTGCTATATCATTACTATATCAGTATATAAAATCCATAAAAATTTTAATTTTAATTTCAGTTACAATTTAGGACATTTTAATGTTTTAAAATTGATTTAGAGGTCAGAAATGAATGTTTGATATATAGTTAATTGATAAAATAACAACCAATTCATAACGAGAATGATAGTATCATCATAATATCATGAATTAATGATAACTTGAAAGGATATAGGAATCGATTATAACCCAGTGATTATTTTGAAAAAAATTCATTATTGTTTTTATCATCTATCATACCATTTATAATTATCAAATGTATGTATTGTAGTCAATAATAAGATCCATTATTGTTTTTTTAATTTACCTTTTAGGGTCACCTATTTTGTTGATACAGTTTCGTTTTTTTAAACTGAATTATTCAAAAAAAAAATTATTTGGCTAAAAAAAATTAAAGTACTTGTTTTCATTTAAATAACCTTAATAATTGCTATTAGGATGAAACGAGCTTCCTGGATTCCACTACTAGTCACTATCCATCTTTGTTTACAATGCTTGTGAATTAAGGCAATATCGAGGCAATACGCACAGTATGCATATATGCCAATAAGAGACTGATCAATTGCAGTCTTAAATATCAATTGGAAGATTCAAATAAACAATACAAAGTGAATTCAAACTTCACTCCATCGCACAAGCAAGTGACTATCAGGACTCAGTAGCTGAGTGGATAATGCGATCGCGTTTGAAGCAAACGATACTGGGTTCGAGTTTCAGAGTGAACATCAACACTGAGATACAGGTACATCCAGATGAAGAGTCCGAAATAGGGTGAAACACGCACTCTGCATTCCACTGCTAGCCACTATCCATCTTTGCTTTTAATTGATATTAGGTTTATTTGAATACTGTCCATTGAACCTTGACGAAACTTTTAAAATTTTATATTCTACTTCAATAATTTAAATTACAATACAAGTAACATGTTTGGTCTCATTTGGGATACTTCATCTAGATATACATTTATCTCAAAATTAATGTTAACTTTGAATCTGAAACCTTGTATCTTTCACTTAAAAAACTGAGTTACTGAGTTTTGATACATACTAGCTTATGAAATGGGTATGAACTTGGTTTTAATTTCATTTATAATACTTTAAAATCTAACCGTTGGTGATTTAGACCACAATTGATCAGTCTCATTTAGCATACTTGTGACAGTATCGACTTAATTCTCTCATGGACTGGTCATGTACAGCTTATAACATCAACGGGCAGATGAAATGAATTACAAATCCAATAAAAATTAATCGGTATTGATAACTAAAAATGGAGAATACGTTTTAAAATACTTATATTAATAAAAATCAAGTGTCTTGATTTACAGAACAATACTGACTTATAATAATTATAACATATTGGTCATATCACCTACACTACGCAAATGCAAGGAATAGATGTTATTTGAGATAATTGCAAAGTGAATGTATATAAAATAGCTCGTAATAGTGTTCTCAGCATTAGAATTGATTAGTGATACTTTGTACTAATACTGGATTATTAAAGATTTCGATCTTCCTTATGTGATTTTCTGCTCACTTACAGAACAACTATTCCAATTTTACTAATATGAAATCGAATCGATTCCTAAAGCTTATGATCAGAAAACAGATCATTCTAAATCTTGAGTTAAATGGTTTATGTAAGATGATATATCGTTAGTGAAACTTGATAAATACTTCATTTTCATGTATATTTTTAAGTAGAAGCTGTCCCGATTAGCGTCATGTCAAAATTACAGAGGATGCTTAACTTACGATTCATCAAAAATAAACGTTTCATTAAATCGACAACAGTAGTTAACATGTGAAATAGTAAACATATTGTCATTTTGGAAATAAATTTTCATAAACAAACGTCTATATGATAAGTTAATTCATCAACTGTTTAGAAGATCATTAAAAGACAGGAAACCTCAGATAGTCATATAGTTCTCAACAATGCTTATTCCCGAATCTATCAAGGACTGAACCCAGGACGTTTGAATCTCTCTGCGAGTGACCAAACTTTGGACCAGTGATCTAACACACAATAGTTTACATGCCTTACCTTATGCAATTCGCTATAGCGATTGTACCACCTTTTTTTATTGTCATTGGGTGTTAACTGTTTCACTCTTGACACGATTATACAACTTTGATTAGTCTGTAACGTAAACCGTGAAATTTAACCATCTTTATAAACCTTCGAAATTGTTGTCTACTTAATACAAAAATAAACGGAATTCAGTTACAGTCATTACATTTGGATTTGCGATCACATGTTACAGATATTATTGTTGTTTCAGAAATGTGACAGCTTCCTCTGGCTTTATGAATGCAATAAGCCCTCCTAATTGAACTTTAAGATCAATGTCATGGCTTTGTCATTAAATTTTTTCATCAGGAAACTAAACGCGTTATGAATGCTCACGGGTCCTGTATATCATCCATATTTCGCATTATTAGCAACTTTGTCCAAAATATTCAGTTCGAAGTACTCTGGGACTAATCTCTCATTGGAAAGTGTATGCTTATTTAGATATCATTATGTATTAACCGGTATCCACATGGCTCAGTGCTGTAAACTAATTTTCATTCTGTAGTTATTTTTAGAATATATTATTACTGTTATTACGACAGATGAGTTTTAATATATTAACACCAACACGTTTGCGTGAGTATTGGCAGCTGGTTTGCATGAAACACTTCAAATGCTAACATCATCAAAGAATAACCCAATTTGTACAGGATTTTGCCTCTTAATAACTATATCGAAAGCATTGCATCAGCATAACGCAGTGTAATAACATAAATATCTCTACTAGGAACTATCATGTGAACAGAAATTAAAGTACTGTCATTCAGATACTGTTTTACAAATTTGTTGAAGGAATATTGTAAACAGTTACTGATTAATGGTAACAGATATGTTTGAGTTAATTGTAGTAGTAGCTCTTCATTCTAGTGGTAGAGACTCTTAAGCAGAGAGAACTCCAGTGAGTATAGTGACAACCATGAAGAAACGATAACTCCGCCTGTAGCTCTTCTAGAGTTACTGCCGGTCCCAAGGCCGGGTAAAGGAGGAGGGTTGGGCATAGGGTTAGCGACTCCATCCCGTAGAAAAGCTAACTCGCTAAAAAAGCGCTAACCAGAAAAAACCATTCAAACCATTTAAACTCTGCCCTGGGAGTTGAAGGAATAATTACGGATCATCGTTGAACAATCAATTGAGTGGAACTCATCATTACACGTCAACTTCGTTGACTATGAGAAGGCGTTTGACAGTGTGGACCGGAAAACATTATAGAAACTTCTTCAACACTATGGAGTTCGTGAGAAGATTGTCAACATTATACAGAACTTATACGATGGACTGAAGTGCAAAGTCATGCATGGAGGACAGCTGACAGATGCATTTCCAGTAAGAACTGGAGTCAGACAAGGCTGTCTACTCTCCCCATTCCTCTTCCTTCTAGTGATTGACTGGATTATGAAGAATTTGACATCTGAAGGGAAATACGGAATACAATGGACAGCTCAGAATCAATTAGATGATTTGGACTTCGCAGATGACCTAGCCCTCCTCTCCCATACACACGAAGAAATGCAGATGAAGACAGCAAATGTAGCAGCAGCCTCCGCATCGATAGGCCTCTACATTCACAAAGGAAAAAGCAAGATTCTCAAATGGAACACAGAGAACACCAATCCAATCCCACTTGATGGCGAAAGTCTGGAAGATGTGGAAACATTCAAGTACCTGGGGAGCATCGTTGATAAACAAGGAGGACCGGATGCAGATGTAAATGCGGGGATCGGCAAAACAAGGGCAGCATTTTTACAACTGAAGAACATATGAAACTCAAAACAATTATCAACCAATTTCAAGGTCAGAATCTTTAATACGAACGTCAAAACAGTCCTACTTTATGGAGCTGAAACGTGGAGAACTATTTCGACCATCATCAAGAAGGTACAAGTATTTATAAATAGTTGTCTACGAAAAAAAATTGAACATCCATTGGCCGGATACTATCAGCAACAGTTTTATGGAAGAGGACAAATCAGCTTTCAGCTGAAGAGGAAATTAGGAAAAGACGTTGGAAGTGGATTGGACATACATTAAGGAAATCACTAATGTGCATCACTATTCAATCGCTAACTTGGAATCCGGAAGGGAAGCGTAAAAGAGGAAGGTCAAAGAACACACTACGCCGGGAAATAGAAGCAGATATGAAAAGGATGAATAGCAACTGGAAAGAACTGGAAAGGAAGAATCAGGACAGAGTTGGATGGAGAATGCTGGTGAGCGGCCTATGCTCCTCGACGAGGGGTAACAGGCGTAAGTAAGTAAGTAATGAAGAAACGATATACTTTACGACTTTTGTATTCAGCAAATAATAATTTAAATTGTGAAATTCTTACTAAATTCATCATTGTATGAATTCATATTTCCATTTATTAAAATTTAAAATATCAACTCTTTGAGTCTGCTTATAAATTGATTCATTAAACAAAACATATCCAGTTAAACAAACAGTCTACAAATAAAGACCAATGTATGACCTTTAACCCAAGGTCACCAACATGCATATTTAAAACAAAAATCACACTTCATTTGTTTGATACACAGTCTAATCATCACATGTATAAATCATAATAGAATAAATGAATTTTTGTTTATTATAATTATGTTATTTGTAACGAATATGATAACTTATTGTTACTAATATGATTCAATATTTATTGTTACTGGCGAATTCAATATAACATAAAGTTAGTAGCGACTGTAATTGTTTTCGCCAATTTTAAATCAATTCATTGTTAACATTAGTAATCAATCAAATTAGATACAATCGTTCTCTGTCTCTCTCTCTATACATATTTGTATATATGTAAATACATATACATAGTCATACACATACACATAGGAGATAGTACATTAGCATATGTAATTAGACTAACGAACTTTTATTCACCTAGTACCGTTTATTTATTTTTAGAGTTTATAATCAAAATAGTTATATAAATACATAATTTTATTTTCAAAACATTGAAATCATTCATTAGCATATTGATATATCTATCCCTCTCTCTATAAATATAATGAAACATTTGAAAGTTTCAATTTATTCAATTCATTCATTTATTTAGACAAATTAATGAAATGAATTTATTAAATTTAATTGATTATTAATAATAATAATAATAAAATTGATCCGGATCAAAATGATTAAAAAGTTTTCTTGATTAAAAAAAAAAAGGAAAAGAAAAAAAAAAGGAGGAAACATTTTTGTTTTTGTGATCTCTATTTGATCTAAATTTAGATTAGAATTTTTATATGATGATTCAATAATGAAAATGATATCAAGTTATTGTTTAATCATATTACTTAATAAATTGTATTAC
The DNA here is from genome assembly GCA_944470415.2 of Schistosoma rodhaini. Lineage (NCBI taxonomy): Eukaryota > Metazoa > Platyhelminthes > Trematoda > Strigeidida > Schistosomatidae > Schistosoma > Schistosoma rodhaini. The sequence continues at coordinate 35,882,344 of OX104037.1, forward strand.
ATTGGAATTTTATTGAATCAAGTTTATTCAAATAATCAGGTAAGTTTATGATTACATAATAATAATAATAATAATTGATATTAGTTTCTTTTCATGAATAACGTTAATGATAAGTTGTTGAGTGGTGAAAATTTACGTTGATTTTAAGGATTCATAGATGTTTTCTTATATTTAAAGTAATTCATGAAGAAGTTGAGAATTGTCAAATGAATATAATCGGATTCTATTATTGTTGTTTCTAATGTCAATGTAATCCAGTTGACGTGATTTAAATAAGATAGAAATATAAACTATGGATATAATTGCAAACCACTATTAAAAGTGTATAACCACAATGTTTACTAGAGTATCTACTTGGATAACAATTATATTAAGTCTGAATAATTAAATTTTAGGACTAGAAGACAGGAAGATTGTTAGGACTGTAATTTAGGACAATTTGTAGTGGTTAAGCTTCGAGTAATTTCTTAGGCTCCCGACAGTTGCTGTTATTACGTGTGCCTGAACACCGATTATCATGACACGCTATACTGACTAGTATTAACGATAGTTGAAAGACAGTTAGGAGTGGCCAAACCAAAACATGGCATCAGTGCTTGAAGTCACTAACTTCTTGTCTGAGCCATGTTGACAGATGCAGACTACTTGGTCGGCGTCCTCGTGACTATCGTAACCAATGTTTGGAAACTTTAGTGACATGGCATACAATATTTGTCTTCCCTTAAACTATGAGATTATAATAGTTTCATGTTTGTCATTCATCCTGTACTATATCCTTATATACAAGCTTTCTTTTATATATTACCACCACCAAATTAACTACTTCCATGAATTCGATGTTCATCTTGTTGTGTTAATGAGGTATGTCAACTTGGACCGATTCATATATGTGCGTGGTCTTACCTTGTAACTGACTGACTGAATTCTTTAAGCTTCGTTAATCAATCACTCTGATAAGCGTTATTAAGTAAATCCCAATGATGTAGAAATTCAGAAGGCAATATGGAGCGCAAACTACAATTTATTTCTGGATAGCGCAGATAACAAATTTGAGAGAACATCAAGTGAACTCGAGTAAAAAGGCTAATGTGCGCGAGAAAGCCAATACAAAGGCGGTTTCAGAGTCGAACCAAATCGAATCGAAGCGAAGCCATTAATAAGATTCAAGCATATATATTACGTTTAGGCCAGAGAGAGAAATGTGCGTATCAAGCATACCCGTTCATATACTCATGATAGTAATAATAATAATAGAAAGAAATAGATTAATTGTTACTGTTCAACTAACATTGTCCGTTAAGTTAATTAAAGGGCTTGATAAAATTAGCTGTAAACAAACTTAATTGTAGGTGAGGCACTATAACTTTTTTTTTAAACATTTATATTCAATTCATTAAAAGCCTTCTTTATGAAGTGAAATAGATGGATAAACAAAAGTTGTTGAATAGTTATGTATACTAATTGACAATCACATCATTAAACTTGATTAATCTCTATCTTTATTAAGATGGTTTCGTTTAGTATATATTCGACTTCACCTTACAAGTAAGAATATAGTAACGGATTAAACCGAATTGTTTATCTTAGTATATAAGATATTCATCAATGTTCATCAATACACATTCAACGTTCTTTCAATGAATCAACTTAACAAGTTTTGTTTATTTTAAACCACTTAATACTTTAAAAATTATGTAATCATCAACCTGCAAATTACCATAAAAGCTTAAATTCATTCATAGAGATAACTTTAAATTCAAAGTTATCTCTATGAATGAGTTTCTATAGTAGTGATCAATAAATAAAGGTAACTAAAACTGTAATATATGCATATCAGATACTTGTAAGACGTGTTTTTTTTTAAAAAAAGAATAATATTTGGCGTATTTACAATCTTATATTATTTTAGCCTACATCGTAATGATTATAATGAGAGACTGGAAGGTTCTGGGTTCGAATCTTGCGAGGCGGGTTCGTGTGTGCGCACTGCTGAGGAGTCCCACAATGGGACGAAACAGCTGTCCAGTACTTCCAGGTTTTCCATGGTGGTCTAGCTTCCATTGACTCATGATTTCAACTATGAAAATAAATGATAATGGTTTAAAAAGATTGTGAAAACTTCAAATGTTTTTATTATGTTCTATTTATTGTTAGTGTTCCCTATATTTAAAAGGAGTTACCTTTGAATGAGGATGAAGACATATAAGCTTTTTTATTTCCAAAACAAAGTTTTCTATCATTAGAAATCTGAAAAATAACCTAATAAGAAATCGATTTCGGTGAAACTTCAATTCATGGACGAACTAATCACATTAAAGATAGCAGATCTTACATTTTGGCGCTAAATTTATTCACTCCTAACCCTATCAGTCAACTGTAAATTATATTCTTAATCTCTCACACGAATAATATAACCTACATTTAACCGTGGTATGTAAGTGAATATTCCAAGGTCATTCTAGCGTTATTCACAGGATCGTTCATAGATTATAGTCTTATCAAAATTTCAATTCACAAACAAAGGTATATATATATATATATGCTATGGAGCAACGTTATGACATGCAGTCCCATGGTAACCGGTGACCAATAATAGGTACATACGCCATATGAATAACTATTGTTCATTTCTACTCTCAATTGCTTTATTAACGTTTTTGAGTAGGAAGAGTATCTTTACTTCAAAAGTTTTATTTTACCGATTTCTCTGATGTATTACCTAGTTATAAACTAGCAATGTATTAACCTGTTGTCCATCATTCCACATGACAAAACACTTACATATATCTTAATATGAGCAACAAATTATTTGCATATCCCTAGATTGTTTCTTTTTTGAAAATGCAAAGACTAATGAAATCTTATTAAGTCTAAAACTGCTTTTGTTTTATTTTTTGTGTGCTTAATTATAATACAATGGCATGCAAATAAACATTTTATTTTTCATGACATGTCAATGCATAAAATAATGTATAGATTTATATTTGTTAAATGTTTTGTGATAAGTAGTATTAGTAGTAGTTATTAAATCACTTTATCTAGCCATTTGAATCAATCATGTATAGTGTTAATAGTTGAATATCATTACCAATTTATCAGAAATTAACGTGAACAGCTTTAGTTTGTGCTATTAGACAGTTTATTTATTTACTTAAAAAAAAACTTTGGTACAATTAAGCACCAAATATATATACGCCACACTTTTCCATTTGATATGTCTGGGGGCTGAAATAGTGCCTGGATGTCCGAACCGAGGCAGATGGTTTTCTTAGGGAGTCACACCACGACTATTTGATATAAATTTATAATCCTCAAGGCCATGGAGCGACGTTAGGAGATGTAGTCTCATGGTAGCCGATGACCGGCGATAGGTTTATACGTCATTTGTTCCCTCAGGATCCTGGAGATCATCTGCACCACTGGTTCGAAATCAGAATTCTCCAACTTCTTGAGGTGGATCCTCCATATCCACCAACCCGGTTTAAGTGCCGGACACTCCGTTCAGGCTCTTAATTTCGTAAACAACACCCGTGGTGCAAGAATGCAGTGAGTACGACTACCATGGCGGTAGCTGTATATGCGTGGCCATTTGAGAGCATTCAGAGAAGGAGAGCTGACCCTCACCATCCTCGACCGTACCAGAGCATTAAGGGGTGTTAACCCATGAAGATTCTTTTTTGACATATTCACTTAAATTAGAGTTACACATAGAAATAAAGAATATAACATATTAGTAGAAGATAAATGATAAATATATGACAAATCAATAAGTTTAAAAATGGGTAGATTTACTTTATCCATTTCGAACGCCAAAAAAACCAAGAAATGTTGGTAAGTTGAAATAAGTAAATGCTCAAAAACCTGACATCTGACGTGCACGATTAGTTGTTTCTGATGTATTAAAAATACATTGATACCATTGAGAAATGAAGAAACTCAAAGACAACACTTATTCAACCATGAACAATTTTTAAAAAGAAACATTGTATTATTTAATTGTACTTACTATTCTGAGTTGCTTTCCAAATATTTGATTGACTTCCACGTAACACCTATCTAAGTCATTTTGTATGGATAATTCATAAATATAAAAGCTCACTTTTGCGCTGTATAATGCTATTGTGAGATTTGAAAACATTTTCAATCATGATTTAGAATTAGATCAAGATCTATTGAAAATCAAATCAAATCAAACAGAATTACTGTTTGACTTCTCATAGGAATTCCTTAGTGGTTCACCTGTTTTCTTATTTGTCACTAAATAACATAGTCAATCAATTTCATTTAAAAAGAGAAATTCTCATTATTGAGACGCTGTTCGATAAACGTGATTGTAAGAAATGTATATTCTTGAGATGAAATCGACCTAAAGATGTCAAATAGGTTTTTAAATATAAGGATTTTCAGGTCGCTATAGCATATTTAGTATCCTAGTTGTATACTCATGTTTCTGCACAAAATTTTGTATTGCTTCTTTATATCTGTAAGTTACTTTTTGCAAATGAGATAATGGTAACTGTAACTTTTACTGGTACAAGTTTACTGGTAATATGAATAATAGATCATTGAAGGTCAGAGGTGATTTTTAATATGAGAAAGAACACCTCAATAAAATTTACCAATGTTGAATATTGTATTCTGTATTAAGTAGAACATTTTAGCCCCATAAAACTGTAAGAACCGCTACTTTTTTACTATTTTTTGAGTCTACATAACAATTGCTATGAAGTTTTTATGCGCTACTAAGCTTTTGATTTTCATGAGTATCAAATAAACGGTTGTTCAGTGACCAGATCCCGAACTAACAGCGCTCAATAAGTTTTTATTTCATCTAGTTATTAATAATCCATATACCATAATTTATTTCTAACACTTGTTTATGGATGTAAAATGTTTGAAAACCATCTATTCCGTTCTCTGAAACTCAAGAATTACTATTCTGGTAAGTGCTTTTCCAAAATGAACTTTCTTAATCATCCTATTAGTACTTATGACAATACAGCTTATATTAGAGCTGCAAAAGTTTATTATCAAATTAAAATATTCAGAACTACACATTTTAATAGCGTATAATTAGTGGATTAAGAAAAATCATCAAATTTTAAATTTGCATAGTGAAAAAATGAGTACTTTTAGATAGACTGAGTAGTGAATCAAAGTGCATAATCATTTATTATTGCTATTATTTACCGTACTTTAAAGTTTCTAAATAAATATAATTCATAGTTGAAATCGTGAATCGACTGAAGCTAGACCACCATGAAAAACCTGAAAGCATTGGACGGCCCTCTCGTCCTATTGTGGGGCTCCTCAGCAGTGCCCAACTACGATCCGGAGGCTCAGTGGTTTAAAGGCTAAGCGCTCGCTCGCGAGACTAATAGATTCTGAGTTTGAATCTCGCGAGGTGGGATCGTGAATGCCCACTGTCTAGGAGTCTCATAATAAAACAGAACGGCCGTCCAGTGCTTCCAGGTTTTCCATGGTGGTGTAGCTTTAATTGACTGACGATTTCAACTATAAAGTACTAAAAATCTACACGAAATTCCAACTATCGTGGTGTGGGCTACTTATATTGACATAAGTAGTATATATCGTAAGTCAGGAATAGAATATCTGACAGCATAAAATTGAGAAGATCGATAAGGGAAGAACAGAAACAAAAATCAATTGGTGTGGAAATACGGGAACATTGAAGCTTGAGACAATTGATGAAAATTTCGTAAATCAAGTGTTAGAGTATGATTTTTCTTTTTTTTTTAATCAGCTTTGTAATTTGTGCCTAATACCTGTGTTCTCATTCACTAAACTATGCCAATATTAAAGATATTACTTTTGAAACGTTCATGATATAACGAATAAATAAGTCTTACTGCTGTTTTATATCCTTATAAGTGATGCCTCATCTGATGATTCAGAAAAAGTTGAAAATCATTGTTATGAATTATCAGTTTAGTGTTATTACTCTGCCTTCCAGTAAAATTTCCTTTGAAAAATATTTATTTAAGGTATTTATTATGTTATATCATCTATTGAAACACAATAATAATTATAATCCATGTACTACGTGACGACAAATTAGTCATTGATTATTGAATTAAAATTGTTTTATTGTTCCCAAGGTAGAACTAATTTATATTTCTATTATTTTATATTTACATGACAATTCTTCAGTGTAGAAAGGTAGAAAGAATAGATAATCTGAGTATGTATAGACTATACCCTAATATGTACAAACATATTTATTCGTTGGTTAGTGCTTAAAACATTAAAATCATTTGATGACAATGAGTATTGCCTTTCTAGTTGTTTTTATATATTTGTCCCAATGAGAATATTTTTTTGATTTTATTTGTATCTATCAGGTAAAGATTCACTGTGCTCCCAAATGCCTTGGTACGACCGAGAGTGGGGAGAGTTCACTCTCCCTCTCCGAAATGCTCTGACATGGCCACGCGTATATGGCCTCTGTCAGGGAAGTCCTACCTACTGCCTTCTCGTGGCATTACTATTGTTTACGAAATTGAGAGAACAAAAAGCGAATGTCCGACATTTTAACCGGGTCGGTGCACACGGAAAGTTCACCTAGGGATGTTGGGAAATCCTGATTCCAAACCAATGATGCACATGGACTCCAGTATCGTGAGAGAATAAATGGTGTATGAATCAATCGTTGGTCACCGGCTACCATGGGACTGCATCTCCTCACGATGCTCCAGTGCCTTGTGGATCAGACATTTAGGTCAAAGGCTCCAGGTGTGGCCTCCTGAGAAAACCATCTGCTTCAGTTTGGGCACCTAGGCAGTATCACAGCTCTCACACAAATCTCATTTGCTTTGTGTGGCACATATATATCTGATGCTTCCTTATACCAATAATTATGTGTTCAAATAAATAAATAAATAAAAATTGTACTGATCCCATAGTTTCTATAAAAGTTATGACATGAATAATTTTTTGTTCTTAAAATAGATTCTTTTTTCAATGAAAGTATGACAATGAAACAGGTAAAAGTAAATACCTATTGCCTTGGTTTTGAAAGTTTCCCAGTAGATGAAATGCATTGTACATGTTCACATGTAGTCAACAGTTAACATGACTTTTATTACTGAACTGTGTAATTCTAAACCATTGTAGCGTTTCATTCGTGTTTACGCTTTCATTAAAAGGGAAAATGGTCCATACAATATTGATTTTCTGTAAGTGGCTTATAACATAGTCAAATGTACTCGGTCAGTGATTTTCAACACAGCAGTATAAGATAGCTTTGATAGCATGGTGGCTGAAACGAGATAGATACATGAATGAAAGCAAAGCTCCAATAACAGAATATCGGTTAAAGACCCCGATAATTTATCTAACGAGCTAGAAACTCAACAACAATCTAGAGATGATAAAGTCCGCCTGCAAATCTATTCTAAACTAGTTCAAAATTTCATTTTATTCCTCAAATGACAGTTGTAAAAACATTCAATGACTGATTTAGATTTCACAACTGGTCACATTGTGGTGTGGTCTACTTATATCTATATAAGTAGTATATGGTGTGGGTCAGACATAGAATGTATTTTGGTAGAAGACCGATGAAGAAAGAACTGAAATGAAACGCAAACGTCTGGAAAATGCATGAGCAATTGAATAAGAGAAGAAACAGTGAAGATTGAAACAATCGGTTGTTAATTTGCAAATTGACTGTTCATTGTTTGGTAATCAGAATTTATTGAGATAGTCTGTAATCTTTGCTTAAATACATTCGATTGTCCCCAACTAGTGTTCTGTTCATTACAACATAAGTAATTAGCCTTCAGATCTAGTAATTTTGGTTAAGCTTACCAAGAAATTGAGATGAAATTAGAATGTACAGTTGTGTGTAAGATTGTACGTAAACAACTAACTGAAATAAATTTCGATAATGCAATGAGAAGACGAAGTTTATCAGAATTATGTGATATATTAGCGCAATACATTTCGAACAATCTGATCACACATATACTTGTTAAGACATTTTTTTATATGAAAATTAAAAGGTTTGTTTTAAATAACTGAAATAAGACATTTTAACTTACAGCTTTATTTACCAAATCTGTCATGTGTAAAGTTTACCAGAGAGATAATTAGTTTACCATGAATAACATTTGTTAACAATTCTTAAGTCAAAACAACTCAATATTAATTGTCTAGTACGTGTTAAACTTGAGTTCCATTATGTACAATACAAATAACTTTTGTTATAACTTGATGAGTGAAGAAAAGTATGTAAGATTATCTTTCAAACTATTCAATACTACTGATCCCATTCATTTATGACGTTTCAGATGTGACTTTATCAATATGAATACAATCGTATAGAAATGTATTTAGTTTGATTACAACCTCGTTTACTTGGTAAATATAGACTCATTTTATTTGACAATTTGTCTATTTGATAATGTCAATGTTTATCAAACCCTGTTTCAATAACTAAAGTGATTCATTGCTAGTATTCACAGTAGATACCAAAAGAGTAGGAAGTGATTTTGTTATTGTTGATAACTTTGCCAATGGATAATAATACTTATGTTGAATATATTTTCCATTTAATTACCTGAATTCATCCCTTCAATATTCATCATTACTTAAACCATATCGTTAACTTAAAACATACTTTAAATGTCTGATGAATTGATAATTGAATAAGTAGTATTTTTTATAAGTGAAAACTGCATTCATTCAAACAAAACAAAAACAAAACAAACTTGATCAGATAGAAATGTAAATTGATGACTCTTTTTTTTGGTTTAACCTTATAAAATTGTTTTCAAACCTTTATGCTTAGTTTAGTCTTGGTTGTTTTGGTTTAGTAAATTACATAATTTTTATTTTGTTTGTTTTTTTATTTGAAAATAACATAAAAAATATTTATCCACTCTTGAGGTAAGATGGTGGTTGGAGGTGGTCACGTATGACATTGATCACCACCCAGTGATCAATCAATTGTGATTACATCTCAGTCCTAAAGGAGGTTGATCGCGGCCCGAATATCTCAGTGGTAACGTCTCTGACTATGAAGCTGAGTGACACGGGATCGAATCCTCCAGGGAACATGAGTTCCCTCAAGATTACAGGTACAGCTTGCTGACGAGTGCCAAGTAGCGCGAAACCTGGGACCAGGGTTTCCTGCTGACCACCCCCAACCACCATCTAACATCAATATATATAGTGCAAGCAGTGTCGAGCCGCCTAGACTGGTGGCCACATTGCAACTTGATCGATAGCATACAATCAGCACTAAGAATGACTTGACAAGCATGACATTGATCACCACTCAGTGATCAATCAATTGTGATTTATCCATTCTATTTGTATATGAAATGTTTGTCAACATGAGATATGCTCCTTTGATTACTGTAACCATATGTAATGAGATTCATGTTGTAACAGTGAAATGAAATAACTAAGAAGTCAACTTAAATTTACTTGGTATTGTTTGTTTGAATCTTCCCATTGGTTTCTAAGACTGCAATTGATAAGTCTCTTATCGGCATATGTGCATACTGTGAGTATTGCTTCAATATAGCCTTAATTCACAAGTATTATAAGCAAAGATGGATAGTGGCTAGAAGTGGAATTCAGGACGCGCGTTCCGTCCTATGCAGGACTCGTCAGGACTCAGTAGATGAGTTTGGATCGCGTTTGAAGCGAACGATACTGGGTTCAAGTTCCAGAGTGAACATCAACTTTGAGATACAGGTACATCCAGCTGACGTGTCCCAAATAGGACGAAACGCGCATCTTAGATTTCACTGTCAATCACCATCTATCTTTGCTTAGAATACAATAGTTGCTTAGATATTAAAAGACGAATTATCTCTGACTGATTTATTGATTTTATTTAACCGGTATACTACACTACAATGTAGAATCTAATTAAGTGAATGAAAAATGAAAGATTTATTTAATCAAATCTTGGCAGAAAAGGATTAATTTTTAGAAATATTAGTTAAATGATGCATATTTCGTTGGCTTAATTCCGAATGAGAAAGAAATCAATATGAGACAGTTAATTTTCTAAATATTATTGTGTTATAATTTTTCCTTAAAATTATCAGATAGTAACTAGGGATTAATCAGATTGTATTCTTTTAATTATCTATTTATGAAGTTAAGTTTCATCATGAGTCGATATCATTTTTAGAATCGTTAGTTGATAAGAGTCTTCATTAGTTCTTACCCACACCCTTTTATATGATCAAACATTATATATTTAGGTCTCCCGACCAATATAATATCTTACAGCTACTGATTTGAGAATAAATAAAAAACGTTTTTTACTCAAGTTAGTTTGTTATATAAGTGAATCATAATGTAGTATCATCATTAACAAACTGTTTTATGTTTGACCTTGTTAACCAACCCCAAGTTTTTTCACTAAAAGCCACATAAAAGTGACAGCAGAATGGTAACATAATCAGAGGAATTGTAGAGGTATTTATTTATTACGGGAGATACATCAATATTTGACTGATGTTATAGCTTTTCATTATTGATTTCTAGTTCAGTTATAAAACGCTTAAGTGTGATATATAAAATTCATGGATGTTACCTTATCTGGAATTTTGTTTTGCGGCTATCGGGGATTACTGTGACAAAAATACAGTTATGAAGTTCTATTTTGAATTATATCACTCTCATGATTGAAATATAGTATATACTTATTGGTAAATAAACTAATCTAACTAAATACGTTTATCATTGCGTTTTACAATATATTTCTGCTTGAACTTCACATTACCGTCCAAATCTGTGGTCTTTTCCGCATACATATCTTTTAATGTGATAGTATTCCTAAAAATGCTTTTTAATATATATTTATGCACATTACTTCAGAAAATCCTTTAATTTACCATATTTATGAATACACTAGTATTTTGTCGTTTCTTCAGTCAAAAAAGAAACGTTTTCAGTAGTTTTGACTAATTTACCTCTTAAAACCAACGTACATCAAATTGTTTAGAAAAGGTGTTTGATCTGATTTGTAAAATATTTAACAGTATTCATTTTTGAGCAGTTATTAGGTAAATCTTTTACCTGAAAGTATGAGAGTATTTCGCAACCTTGATGGTCAATTAAAACTATCTTAGCATTTTCTATGCCTATGAAATTATACAGCTTATAAGTTGTTAAAGCTCGCTGAACGAATTCAATAGTCTCTTGTGTTATTAGAATGAATGAAGCAAAATTAACTGTCTTATCTAACCATAGTCCCTCACACTCACAGCCACTTTTGGATTGATCTTGTATAACTATTATTTTTCATTTTATGGTTTGATGTGGTCTGGTCTGCTTGTGTATAAAGCACATATGTCTGAAACATACAGTTCATACAATGGAGGCTGAGATTGTGTTGTGAAATCAGCTGTCAGGGCTAGGCGATAAATTACTGTTTTGAGAACCAATAAGGATTTGGAGTTGACGTAAATGTGCTAGTGCTAATTGACATGTCATTGATTTAGCACAGGAACAAGGTCATGTAAGTTGGTATTCTGATTGCCGATTTTGCCACGTGACAATTAACAGGGTCAAAAGTCATAACACTACGGGGTATTATTTTTATTTGAATTGCTTTAAAATTCTTCATTTCTATTATATTCAACTAATTTTGAGTTTAAGCGTTTCCCTCGTTGAATATATGTCTTGTATTTTTATGTTTATTGTGGATATCACAGTGATGTAGTTAGATGTCATTCTGATCAGCTAACAAAAGTCACCGATTTGGACATTAAAAATAGGACCACGATAAGAAATAGATTGTCTAATTACCAGGGTTATAATGGATTTAATGGTTTATATTGATACTTTTTTTCTTTACTGTAATAAATTTGCAATATGTTTGGAATCGGTAGTCCTTCCTAAAGTAAAGCTCTTTGTTATGATATCAGCTTGATTGTGGTCATTAAACAAGGTAATATAACCTTTAAGTCGACTTTTAGGGAGACACAGTATATATTAGCTGTGAAAGACGATAATCGTGTTCTATGATTCAGCATTTGAAGAATTTTTTAAAATAGTAGTTTCATAATATTAGAATATTAGTTTTTGATTCCCTTATAATTTTTAATAGATGATTAGAATGAGTCCTCATTGATTTCTTAAATGACAGTCACACTGCTCTAAAACATTTCTTGATACATCAACCCATGTAAAGATAAATTTTTAATGCATAATAACATCTAATTTAATGATTAGTCGAACTAACTAGCTCTGAACAAATATGTTTCAATAATGTCAGTTCAAGGCTGTATATATTTCAATAATGATTTTTCTTTAGGTAAGAAGTGTAGACGAAGAAAAGCTACCCACATATCTCGACTAACTATTTTGTTCTACTCATGCGAAAACAGTTTTGATGTAAAGATTAACGGGTGTTTCACTGAGGGAACATAAAAGTATGCATGTGGTTTATGGACTCAAACAAATTACGTATTCCTTGATTTAGAAAATAAATCTATATATTGAGTTTATTTGGTCTAAAATTAGTGGATCCCTTTTTAACAATAATTAATTTAAACTGTACAGATTTTTCAGAAAACTCATAATAATTTTACTTGGATATGTAACGTGGCATGGTACTGACGTCTCCAAGTGCCCTGGTACGGCCGAGAGTGGGGAAAGTCTGCTCTCCCTCTCGAAATGCTATCACATGGCCACGCGTATATAGCCTCTATCAGGGAAGTCCTACTCTCTGCCTTCTCGTGGCGGGAGTGTTGTTTACGAAATTGAGAGGATGAAGAGCGAATGTCCGGCTCTTTAACCGGGTTGATGGATATGGAAGATCCACCTAGGGGATTTGGAAAACCCTGATTCCAAACTAATGGTGCACATGGGCTCCAGTATCCTGAGAGAACAAATGGCGTATGAATCAATCGTTGGTCACCGGCTACCATGGGATTGCATCTCCTCATGATGCTCTACTGCCTTGTGGGTTAAACCCTTAGGTCAAAGGCTCCGGGTGTGGCCCCCTAAGTAAACCACCTGCTTCAGTTTAAGCACCCGGGCAGTATCACAGCCCTTACACAAATCAAATAAGATTTGTGTGGCGCATATGTATCTGGTGCCTCTTTGTACCAATATTTATGTGTTTCAATAAATAAAAATAAATGGTGCTGACAGTGAAATTTTCTATTTTTTTTTTGAGTATGTTCTCGGCTGTTCTATTACGTCTTACACAACAGTGTGAATAATTTTAGATCTAAGAACTCAGATTCATATATTTGTTAAAGTTAGGTGCATTTTTAAACTTTATATTTGACAATCTATAAACTAGATTCTTTTGAATTAAATATCGAAGTAATAAATAAATGCTTGAAAATCCAGAGCCATAGTTAGAAACATGAAACTGAGATCTAGTTCAAGTTTTCTAAATGGATTTCTTGACTTTATCTTATATCTAGCTAACATTTATTCATGTTTGGACGTAGAACCTCGTGTATTGGCTCATGATGATAACTATAGTACTGAAAGTCACCAATGATAGAATTCCAATCATTAAAATTTCTAGCTGCTGAACAATAATTAATTTTTATGCCAAATTAACTAAGCGTCTTTGAGGTTTGAAATGAAAAATAAAGTCGATGGTAATGTAAATATGAAGTGATATAAATGTACTAATTTTCCCTGATAGGCAATGTTATAATCTAAATTTATTGTCATTGAATCTTGAGTTAAACAAATCATATAACAGTAATGAGGTATACTTAAATACAATGTTTGTTTATTCATTTTTATTTTATTAGCCATACGGTGGAGCTCAATTAAAAATTGAATGGGATTATGACAATCCAGCATCATTATTAGAGAATGGACAAATTTGTGATCGTGTTGGCGGAAAAGAATGTGATGTTTATTTCACATTATGTCTAAAAAATGCAGCCTCAGTTGCAGATGAGTAAGTTATTCAACTTAAAATTTGTAATAATTATAGAATATATGAATGTGAGACTTGGGAATTATGTTATGATTTTTAAATACACAATATTCTACCCATTACATTGAAGATCGATAATAGTATTTGAATCTTTTGGTAGTATTCAAGTTCATAATTGATATACATAGATTGAATCAACTCGGTAATCTAAACATTTCTGACCAAGCAAACTTGGTTAGCTGTTATATGATATAGACTATTGATAAATTTTAAGAATTTAAGATTATTTTATATAGTTCTTACTGTTTGCTCATCTTGAATAGGTAAAACTTATAAATATAGCCGAATAGAATGACTTTGCTTATTTGAAGCATTCTTGCATGTGATTGTAATCTAAAACGCATATGTATGTATATATATGCGTAGGAAAAAATATATGCATGTACCTACATCAATGTGATCTCCAGTTATAACTGATGAATTCCTCTCAATGTGATAAAGTTAATTTTTTTTACCTTATTACTTTCTTGCCATAAATATTTTACCGTCGCTTCAAGTTGTTATCATGTAAGATGATTCTTAAAATAAGTGAATTAATAGTATGTATGTATATCATATCTAACGAATTGAACTTCGAAAATTTCCATTCATCTTAAGAGGGTGACTTATTGAATACAGTGTTATAATGAGCTCAATTTTTAATTAGCAGCAAAATAATTCAGTGTATTTGGTGAATTTAGCAATCTGAATTTAAGGCATGGAGTTGTGGAGATTGTCGAGTTTCATTAAAATCATGAACCGAAAAGTGGAAGCACTGGGTTGCCGTTTTGTCCTAGTATAATACTCCCCTTTATTCACGATTTTATTTTAAATGAAATAGAAATGAAAAATCCAATGAAACATTTCAAGTTTTAACTATCTATTAAGATGTTATAATTGATGTGAAATAGCTGTAATAAGGGGTGTATATATGTATATTAGATGCAGCATAAATATGATCAGTTTTCTAATGATATACACTTAGTAACTAGGATTCTCGACATTGTGAACTAATTGATATGAGTTGCCTTTGTTATTTAGATCACATTAAAGTACTATCGTTTTTTGTATTCAATTTACAGCGAACAATTAACCTTTTTTTTTGTTTAAGCCTAATATGACCTTATCTAAATGACATTTAAAAAATTGTTTTCCTTTTTTAAATGAATATGCTTAATTCTATTTTATTTATCATATCAAAAGGTCAAAGCAATCACTTCCTAAATTGAAAAACAAACAAACATAAACTTTTGTTAAAGTCGTTATTGACACGTCATTATGTTAAACATTAGGGTTAATATAAATTTTCAGTTGTCTAAGAGATTAAATATGAATGAATGAATTGTTTTAGAATAGTTTAAGGATAAGGGGGGTGAATATTGTTACTCATTCAATAAATGATTTTTAAAAAAAGTGTTATCATGTAACCTGGTTTAAACTCTGTACATGAGTTTACATTTAAACTGATTATCTTATTATAAACAAAGAGAGAGTGTGTTTTGAATATTTAATCATAAAATATTCGATATTACCCTTACACTTCATATACTGTTCGTCGTGATAACTGTCATTAGATAACGCTACTAACGGTGTATAAATCAGAAGACGAATACGAGACGTTGATCACGTTTATTAATGCACTATGCATAGGTCATTAAAATCACAGGGATATAAAGCAAAAATGGAGGGATAATGTCGAAGAGCAAGCGAGCTAGTCGAAAGAGTAGGATTAAACTATAAATGTGTGTATACATTGAAAAATAAATGAATCATCGAATCATTTAGGCGACTAACAGTAAAGTTAGCAGAATGAATATGTGCGTTGGCGGTAAGCAATACTCAAGCATACATATTAATAAAAGCGCAACAATAATAATGGTACAGTGGTATAGACAAGTTGTTATTATACAAATAACTCTATCTATTAAATAATTTAGCAAAAATGGCTTAACCAAATTAAATGTAAACAAAGTCAAATGTACGTGAGTTGCTATAACATATAATGGTGAAATATTTACAGCTTAATACATAGACGTCACAATTAAATGAATCCCGATTTCTAGTGAAATATTAAATAAAATTAGAGAACTAATGGTGATAGCTTAATTTGAAGTTAGCTTACATCATATACTAGAAGCTGTCGATAACTAGTGCTTATAACATCGAAATACCTGAACCTATACCATATTAATTATAAACACCACTTAAGTATCAACTACGTCTGTTTTTCATGATAATACATACTATCGTGATAATGTGCTCCATTGGTTAAACTGTTTAATTCACTTACTTTTACTGATCACAAGTAGACATTGAATACCAAATAAAATGAATTAGAATATAATGTGAGTTATATGACTGAGATCACTGTAATCATGTTTTAATTTGAAATATATTTGCCTTCAAATGTAGGAAAGTGTATGGTTTTTTCAAGAAACCGGGTTTAGTCATACTATTCAACTTTGAAAGCCTTCGACATTAATTATGCTCATGGATTGATGATCAACATGAAAAAGTAGTTAACGTACAATGTCAAATAGCCTAAAACTGAATAGGAAATCTGTCTTGGTCAGTATGATATTAAATATGTAAAATAAAACACTCATTAGAATTATCAATTTGCTGATTTAACTGAAGAAAAAAAACTGATTGGATTTTATGCAAATGAGATGACATGAATTACAGTTTAAGATTTAGTGCGCAACAACATAAGATTTAAAAACCGTCTCAATACATTGATATTTATATATTTTGTTTACACTGATCAATTGTCTTATTTCGATAAAGTGAACTAGGTAACTCTAGATATCTAATAGTTTGATAACCTAAGGTATTATTATAATTTATAGTGTCAATAAATGTAGCTAATTTACTATTGTATAGTTACTCTTTCCAAACGCTTGCGTAGGTATTTTCTAATACAATTTTGCAGCCTATAATTTTGAATCAATAATCATTACTCTAGGAATATTTCGCATGCTACTGATATCGACAGATATAAGGAGTGTGTATCATCAATCGAAAGTAGAATGTCTGAAGGTAGAAGAATGATAAGATTGAAGAGAGTAGAACGAAAATAGATAGTGAAGGAACAAAAAAAATTTGAAACAATTGATTGACATCTAGGATTTTACTAAGGGATTCTGTAATCTTACGTCCAAATGCATTTATATATCTCCACTTGTCTTCTCGTTCACCACAGGAAAGCAGTAAATTATGAATCGTTACTATGTAAGTCTTTCATATTATTGATTCAAGATACAAATCAACGAGAAAGTGTTTTCTATAGAAACATATATATTTAAAGTTTAAGATCATAAATAAACAAATGAAATGATTCTATGTTATTAGTTCATTAAGAGGAATTCTATATCTACCATTTATACACAATAATTAAAAGTTCAATCCGTACAATAAATCAAATAATTAAATGAAACAAACAAATCTATCTGGTTACTTCATATTACTTTTAATTATTAAATAGAAGAATAAGAAAAGAAAAACTAATGTGAAAAAAGAAAATAAGAAGAATGAGTCTATTTTTGTTTTACCTTTTTCTTTTCCTTCTTCTTTTCTATGCTTCAATAGAACTAAAGAATTGATCATTGAATAACTTGATTATCATAAAATTTTAAAAAAAAAGTTACATCATTTGTTTGTTTGTTTTATTCATGTTGGTTTGATTCTCTATGGATTAAAGAAATTAAGATGTATTTGTTAAAATTATCTACCCGTAAATAAAATTTATTGGCCCATAAAATTCATTTTATTAAATGATCATGATAAAAGTAAATTAAGAGGTTTAATAGTAAGCAAAGTGAAATGAGTAAAGAGAATAAATGAATAAAATTTATATCTTTGTATGAGTCTTCAGTATGTCACGTAATTCTAATGATGGTATTCATAGGTATATATTTTCTCTATATAATAATAATAATTATTATTATTAATGGGTTTATTCAATATTCTATTTTCGGTATAACATAGAATTTTCAGCATATAGTTTTTCAACAAGTTTCCCTCATTTATTTCTTGATCAATTTTTGCAATAAATATTAAGTGATCGCCAGTTAAACGTTAGAAGTTCAGGAATCGATATCTTAATAATGTATATTCTTTTCAATGTATATTGTCAGCAATCAAGATATCCTTGATTGGGTTCTTTTGTAACTTGTACAGTGAAATGTTGTAAACTTTCAGCAAACGCATCTGAATAGGTTGTGAGACTAAGATGCATAATGATGTGTTCAAACAAACAAGAAAATAGATAACTTGTTGAAATATCTAGTGGGTAGGAACAGGTAGTCTAGATAATAAAACAGTCTGCCAGTTGTAATTGCAGAATTGTAATCACACAGTAAACGATTATATAGGTTTGTTATTAGTGTGTGGTTATTTGGAAGATTCCAGCCATCAACTTTATTGAAACGGTAGATATTTTCTGTATGTTTTGGATTCTTGAGTAGTACACGTTAATCATAAATTTATATTGTTGAACTGATTTATTCAACTGAGTATTTCAAGACTTCGGATCATTAGAACCTATGTTTTAAATGACGTATTCAAATTAAATCAACTGATTTTGTTGTAATTGATAGAATTATGACATAATGTAACTTAACTATAAGCTAATTGATAAATACACTTATCATTGTTTGTTTGAATTTTTCCATTGATGTTTAAGACTGCAACTGGTCAGTTTCTTATTGGTATATGTCCATACTGTGCGTATTGCCTCGATAAAGCCTTATTTCACAAGTATTATAAGCAGAGATGGATAGTGACTAGCAGTGGAATCCAGGATGCGCGTTTTGTCCTATTTCGGACTCGTCAGCTGGATGTAACTGCATCTCAGAGTTGATGTTCACTCTGGAACTCGAACCGATTACATTTCGCTTCAAAAGCCATCGTGTTATCCACTCAGCTACTGAGTCCTGATAGCCACTTGCTTGTGCAATGAGGCGAAATGTACTGGGTTCGAGTACCATAGTGAATATCAACTCTGAAATGCAGGTACATCTAGCTGACGAATCCCTATTAGGACGAAATCCGCATTCTGAATTTCACTGTTAGCCACCATCCATTTTCGCTTATAATCGTTAAATCATTATTACTCGGTCCTTATTAGGAAAACTTCCTGTTTATTTACATGAAATGCTTAACAATTAAAGGTATAGTTTCCAATTTCATATTTCGACTAGTTGTAGTAGCATCGTTTCCTATCAGTTGTCATTTCCTCAATTGAAAGTTGGTGATTATAACTACTAAAACAACAGTCGTTTTGTTCTGTATATAGAGATTAGAAAAAAACAATTTAATGTCTTAATAATCGGTCAATAGCACATTTTGACCATAAACCATATCGACATATATAATACATCATAACATGTGATGATCAATAACAAAGAATCTAAGCATTAACTATTAAATAATACAGCTGTATTAATGAAACTAGGTATCATATTTTTGTCAATGTATTTGGTTACCAACCTTAAAATTAATATAACACATGACAGTTAAGAATAAAACAGTATAGAACACTTTAATGAATTCTCCTACTGTTAATATGTTTTAATATGCGGAGATGTCATTAGAAATACATTGTGTCAATTTAATGAAATCATCTTTTTACGGTGATTTATTTGGTATACATGGTATATTCTTTTTACAATTTTATTTATTTTTATATTTTATGTATAATCATGGGTTATTTCACCATGGTAACGATACAACTATCTTCCAAAGTTATAGATTATTCAATAGTGGATATTTAAGTAAATTTTGTGAGGTGTTAATTATTTTTGAAATTCGTCCAATAAATGCAAAGGATTCCAGTATTGGAGATGGTTGTGAAAAATAGGAGTCAATGTGTTTGTTAACCAGTTGAATGTTGTCAAATATAAAAATAGAGTGTTGGAATTCCTAATAATATTTTATGCTACCCTCATTTGTATTGATTGTTTGAATCTTTTCATTGATGATTAGGACTTTAAGTGATCAGAATTTTTTTTGACAGATGTGCATCTTGTGTGGATGGTCTCGATACTATCATCAAGTCACAAGGATTATAAGTAGAGATGGCTAGTGGCTAGTAGCAGAATCCAGAACTCACGTTTTGTCCTATTCGGACTCGTCATCTGGATTTATTTCTAGCCGTCATTAAATTGATCTTATTATACAACATTTTGTATGCTTTCAATAACTGATTCTATGTATTGTCAAAATGGTTAACTGTTTCATAGGATATACTTGTATTATGACTGTAGAAAGATATTTATTAATTAAAAGAGACAAAAATCCGTGGATTTATGTTTACTATAAAATCATTTATTTACACCAGTCAGCGCAGAATATATGGATATTATTATTATTATCAGAAGGGGTTTTGTGGAGATTTAGTATTTTCATAGTTGAAAGAGTGAGTCGATTGAAGCTAGACCACCAGGGAAAACCTGGAAGCACTGGACGGCCGTTTCGTTTTATTGAGGGACCCCTCAGCAATGCTCGTCCTTGACCTCGCCTGGCGAGACTCGAACCCAGGACGTACCAGTCTCGCGTCAGAGCACATAACCGATAGATCATTGAGCCGGCATCCCATGGTGTTTATGTCTAACTCCAACTAATCCGCGAAGTTGAGAAACCGTTCACCAATTGTCATCAGTGAGTTGACATCTCACATCAGATGCGGTTTGAACTCCACTGGTCACTATTTCTCATTAAAACTCCTGGATTCACCTCTCAAAGTTTTGCTATAAAGAATTTAGCTTGTCGTGATGCATAACTGTAATTTTAGTGCATCAACCTAAAATATCTTATAATGAGGAATATATAAATTCCACTACCATTTGAAACCCTATTACTGATAAAATGACCAATAAATACTTCTATTAATAAATGGATGAACTACGTATAACACTAGGTGACCTATACAATCTAAATTCAACTGTTATTTACGTTCGAACCAATAACATTATAATACTTTAAACATTGTAAATGTTTTCTATATTAATAAAACAATTTCATTGTATAGAACATTTCATTTATACTGACCATTTTATTCTAGATTTTTATATTTACGTATTAAGGTGGTCTATATGTTCATAAAAAGTTTATGGTTGAATATTACCAATCACACTGATTCAAGCGATCGATCACTATCTATACAATATGAACTATATTTCTATGCTATAGTAACCCTTAGTAACCTTTAATTGACTGATATGAAAACATGCTAGTACTGTATATAAACGTATTGGTTATTATAACTATAATAAGTTAATGTTTACTTAGTATATGTATGTATAAATAAAACATTATACAATTTAATAATAATAATAATATATTTATAATATTTAACAATATATATAGTTCATTTTGTCTATTAGTAAGGTTCACCATTGAAGTATTTCATGTGTGGTGTTTGTGAGTAGCTAATAATCTGATATAATGAATGTATAGCAACCATCCTACAATCAATTTCGATTATAGCCAATTTGGGTTAAGCCTTTTTTTTAATAGCTTACTTAACAGACATTGTCATTTGGATAGTAACAATTTGAATATTATTTGCACTGCTATACCACTAGAGCACATGACACTCTAGCCGAAATGTTGACTGCTTAAATATCATTAGATGACTCATACTCCTCCTCATATATGTACGCACACAAATATTATTATCAGCCTTTGTTTTGCTTTGCTGTGCTCTTATTAAATTTGACTATAGATTGCCTATGTAATTGCTTGCTATTCTCTCGCTTGCTCCTCATTCGTTTCCTTCGCTTGTTCGCCTGTTCACTCGCTCTCTCGCTTGCCACTCACTCGCTCGTTCATATTCGCTCAGGTGTTGTTAGCTTTCGAACCTGAGTTATTCGACAATAAACTGTAGTTGCTGCTATCCTTTGTCTTCTGATTTTACGCACCGTTAATTTTAAAATTATAACGGTTATCGAAGTAAACGATTAACGAATCGCGGCACTACAAATGTAGACAATTGAAATGCAGTAGCATAGATACCGATTGCGGAAGCGTATTAAAATGTTATCACCTTAAAATCTGATCATTTTCGTATAGTTTTGAATTTCAATGGTAACGTATTTTTCAACAGATTTTACTACCTATTCATTGAAGTATCTGTTTATATATTCTAGTTCTAAACTGATTGTGAGGTTAGAATAGATTATTTCTATTAAGAAAAAAAAGATATCGAAAATGTTCAGCAAACCATCCCTAAAATGTTCAGTTAACAGGGTATTTTATTAAAGTGTAGTGAACAAGAACACTAGTGGGGACAATCGAATGTATTTTAGCACAAATTATGGACTATCTCACTAAATTCTCATAACTATACAATGATAACTTAATTTGCAAAATAACCATCAATTGTCTCAATCTTCCATGTACATTGTGTAAATATTAGTTCATCTCTAATTTCATTGTTTATGCATTTTCTTACCATTTGCGCTTCATTTCAGTTCTTTCCTTATCGGTCATCAGCCCAAATACATTCTGTGCCTGACCATCACCATATACTACTCATGTGGATATAAGTAGACCACACTACAAAAGGTGATTAAACTATAAAATAAATTTTAATAATTGAGATCATGAATCAATTGAAGCTAGATCACCATGGAGAACCTGGAAGCACTGGACGGCTTTCCATAGTGATCTAGCTTCAATTGATTAATGATCTCAACTATTAAAATTACTATAATATCCACAAAACCCCTCCTGATTGTAAAATAAATCTTGAGCTGTATCCTAATTATCTAGGAGAATAACTGAGGTTTTCCATTTGTGTTGTTTAGAGTATTATTTAACCGTTAAACTAATAAATGGATTATGCTCATGGACTTAATAATATTGAAACATTTCCACATAAATTACAAATCATACAGATTACTTTTTGTAATGTGAGATAGTATTGGATCTTCTTATGAAATGGAAATTAAACGCATATCCGTCATATATTTCCCAGTACATACTGTTTGTTTTGAAAAATCTAGAAAGCATATTTAAATCTAATTGGTGTGAATAGTTAAATAGTTTTTTTATTGATATCTCAACCATTACTCGTTATTGTTAGCTTTCAGTTGTATAAACACGAATTTCCATTATTGTTCTGGTAAGTAAATAATTTGGTCATATCCTTTTCATTGTTTCCCTATTTGTTTTTGATTTTTGGTTAAAGCATAGATAAATGTCATCTACTTCAGCATACTACACGTGTATTTGATAATGCTGGTTACTTGGAGTTTCGTGAAGGTGATGGTATTGAGATTTTTGTACCACAGCCTGTTCCTGTGAGTGATTTACCATTTGTTTTATTATTGAACGTTTGTAAATGAATGTTAAGTAATTTTTCTAGATTGATCAAGGGAAGGGAAGTAGTTGTTGAATTTTTTCCCATAGCAAAAAGGATATGTAGGCCTTGAAAATCACCAAGCATAGTTAATTAAAAGCTATAAGCGACTAAGAACTATTCAATATTCGTTGTGTCTTAACCTAGTATATTTCATGTTTTGAAACTTTTCATCACTTATTGAAATCACCTTGTCGTAAAACCTTGAATTTCAGGCGATACCTTTTACTAACATGATGTACGTCAGTAAAAATTTCAGCTCAAAAGTTTTGTTCAATACCAAAGGTAATTCATCATGATTTGAAGCAAAAGGTGTAAGCACTTAAAATGGATTTCGAAAGTTTAAAATGTGAGATATTTCTTTTGTATTGGTCTATATTTAGTTTGACCACGGTTAATTCTATGTTGAAAGTCCTTAAAGGATATCTTAGGAGAGGTGGAACAACCCAGATATTGCCGACATTTTTGTAATATGGAATATGAAATAGCAGTTAATATATGTCTAACAGTATAGATCTATCCATGAAAACATTGAATATTAGGCTGAGCTATTTAAAGAACGTACCAGCTTCTTCATTGTAGTCACCATGAAAAAGTTAAGGCATGGTAAAAAAAATGGGATAAGAATCTCGGATATATGTTATAAATATAGCTCATATACACATTATTCGTGATAAACCATCTTTCTAAAATTTCCATCTATTGAAATTTTGATACCATGCATTTAAATGAATAGTACTAGTTATTACAAATCAGTAGAGATACATTTTAAATAAAAATTTCTTCAGGTAGTTAATAATCGAATCAATTCCCATTTGATATGCCTGAACTGAGTCGATTTGTCGGTAATGAACGAAGGCCAATGACACAATGACACGATAAGCTAATCTTATCTGTTGTCTCAGGCCCCGCTAACTAGATGAAGAAGTGGAAGGCAAAGTAGGGGAATATATTTTCCGTAAGCAACAAACAAGTCAAAAGGGGAAAAAACTCAAACGTATATATACAGCAACGAATTGTCCTTGGGCATCCTTATAAAATAGCATACTCAAAGAAACAATGGACCAATAGCGTTTAAGATAGTTTACAAGTGGGAAATATGACGTGAAGGTAAAATGAGCGCGTTTGGCGCGAAAACAGCTAAATTCAAATTTTCAAAATAAAATTACAAAATTAAGCTATTTATCAAGTAAGTTCTGGGGATTTGACATCCACAACACCATTATTGGAATAAATACATACTACACAAAAAGAAACTGAATACTAATGAGTCAAGAGTGCCATTTACAAGTGTGGTCACAATAAATATGTTTTTGCTTAATGACAAATGTTTGGTTTATTTAATTATCAGTATACAAACTTGAATTTCACTGATATAACATTTGAACATTTAGTTGAGTTTCCGTACTTCATGTTATCCAAAACGATTAATTTAAATTTCATATTTTTTCCCTCTTTATTTATCCAGAATGAATACACATTCACGTTGGGTATATTTGAACAAGATATTTTTGGATCCGTTGAAGTGATTGGTACATTGGTAGCTAATCATTTTTCATTAATACCAACAAACAATTGGACAAATATAAAAATTTCAAGAGAAAATGATCAATATAAAAATATCATTTAGTAAGTCTTATTTGATCGAGAAGAATAAATGGAATAAGTTGAATATGTTCTCTAACATTTTAAAACATCATACCCAGTTCATGCTTCACTTATTCAACTCCAAAATGAGGAAAATGTTGTAAATGCTATTAATGATGTTTCCAAATATGTCTGGATGGAATAGCTAAGCAACAATAAGATTCAAATGATGTCAAATGATTCAAGTAAATTTAAATTAACCACACTTGATCTGTAAACATAACGGATTAGTTTGTTTCTATGATTGGAATGGGTTTGAAGAATGAATCATTCTGTAATTTGTCAAATTGAAGTCATACATAATAAGTTACTGTTTAGTCTGAACACATAAAACAGTTGAAAAGTTAAATATTTTCAAATACCTTCGGAACTTAGGCAAAATATTTATGTAAATCTTTGTCATTATAAAAAGGTGAATATTGTTTAAAATAATTTGGAGTTAATTAAGCGAAAACAGTTGATAAATGAATTTTATAATCATGACTAATCCAACACTTTAACAACACACATATATTTCAAGAACTAGTAGAGAGATATCTATGGACAAAACAAGACTAGCTGCAGATATTGAAATTATAACAGATTATATTTGAACATAGTCGTTAATAGAATATTATTGTCACCTTGATCTAATTTTTCCAGTGTGGTGTGGTCTACTTATATCCATATAAGTAGTATATAGTGTGGGTCAGACATAGAATGCATTTTCGCAGAAAACCGATGAGGAAAGAACTGAAATGAAGCGCAATCTTTTGGAAAATGCATGAGCAATGGAATAAGAGAAGAAACATTGTAGATTTAAACAATTGGTTGTTAATTTGCAAATTGACTGTTCATTGTTTGGTAATCAGAAGTTACTGAGATAGTTTGTAATCTTTGCTTAAATACATTCGATTTTCCCCAACTAGTGTTCTGTTCACATCACCAGCAATAAAGAAACTAATGATTGCTTATAGTTGTCAAGAGACGTATTAAATGTATTTCATTATCATTTATGTGGATAGCTTGTTGATTTCCATCTTGCCGATTCTCGCCATTGAGAGAAGAGCGAATTATCGATCGGAGCAATGATACGTAAAACCGTACGAACAGTCTTGAGTACTTATCGGCCCTGCTTTCTGCCTAGCCTAGCCAGTTAAGTCTAGAACACCAATAACAGCCTTTGTAATATGAATCGTTATTCACAAACAGACTGGGTTTATATACCAACCAAACAGACTACATTGTACCATAAAATAGAAAATAACATTTGTACAATAATTGGCTAAATGTGACTGTGGATAGGGGGAAAGTAATCAATAGATTGATGATAACTCAAGAATCTTATAATAATAGGTCAAAGGTCAAAATGAAGCTTATAATAAGAGGAACACGAATATGAATAGTTTAGTTACGTAACAATTATACAATAGGAAATAGGCATATTACATTGGTCCATAAATAGTCCTCAAAAGTTACCATTCACAATTCACCAGGGGATATAACAGAAATTGTCTGCGATTTTTCATAAACACTCATCCATTATTTGATGAAGATGTGGACTCTAACTTTCGTGAATGAACTAATTATCCACCGACCACCCAATCAACTTTTGACATTTTCCTAATTTACGTATTTATAAATTGACTAGTGAACGTTGTCTGTAGTCATACTTCTGTCTAATTAGTTTTGTTAGCCTACAATAAAAACTGTTAGACACCTACGATAACCTAATAAATTAACCAGTTAGTTTTTTCAGTACTTCTGAAGTACTGGATACAAATGAGAGTTTGGTTTATATGCACAAAGATTTTAAAATTTTTCCTACTCACACTAGTGTAAAACCTGACCAGAGGGATGAAGTGTTTGTTATTTTCAGAAGTTACAAAGTATTTATATATTTCCTACACATAGCCTTCATTTATCCATTTGTATCTTTCGAACTGTTCTGCGGTCTGAACAGTCTTCTCATTAGATCTTCATGTATTCTGTCGAATTTGTGCTTTCGATGCACTGCAACTTCGACGTCACGATACACTACACACTACTTACAAACATCCTTGTGAGTAGCATCTACTACGTTAGTAGCTTGAAGCTATCACTTACTTTCTTTACAATAAAACAACGAGGACACGTTGATTGGCAAATTGGAGTACATTCAAATAAGACTATTGGATCCAGTCAATGTTAAGAGCTATAGTTTAATGTTTGTTGAACCAGTGAATTTGGGGACTCGAAAAAATTGTCTAACACCGGAATAAGTAAAGATCCTAATGCGTTACTCTGTTGTGAATGACGTTGTAGGGTTGAGTCATGCACACCAACTAATATCACATTTACTCCATGGTTATTGATCTAACCAAAACAAAGATGAATTAAGTGGTTGGTTTTATTTCGTCCATGGACTTCTTATTAGGGTATGTGACATTCCAATATAATGTGAAGATACATTTTGGTGTTATACTTACACTTGAGTGTTCTCGATCTTTTAAAGATTATAAGTTGTGTGATGGCTTTAAATAATTCAATGAAGTTATACGAATTTATACCAATTAAATGCTTGATCAAAATGAAATTACCTTGGAAGTTTTCTTGAAGTTAATGAAGATCCATTAATAGATTCAACACAAGCTCGATTACTAGACCTCCATGTTAAACTTATTTTCCACTATTATGTAAATGAACGATTAGTTATCTTCAAAGGTTATAAACTTCCAAAATGTTTGTTGGAGAGACTATAATTTATGGACTAACCAATCAGATATAAGGTAACAGGTTTCGGATTTTGGGGCGAAATTCACTAATCCATTTGGCTGAATAACGTTTTCGCATTGTAGCCGATGTCAATTCGTGATAAAAACCCTAGATCTCATTCCTAACACTAAGAATGAACTATATATCATAATTCTAATTCTCCACACTTATTTATAACCCTCATTTAGTCCTAGTTATTAGGTGGACATCCTCGGGGTCATTTGAGCATCTCGCAAATGTCGCCCATAAATTATAGTCTCATCTATTTTTCTTATAATCCTGATTGGAAAGCACGATAATGAGTTGCATAGAGTGTGAATAAAACTTCATTTCGTAATGCTCAACACAAGAGATTCTGTTTTTGGTTGAAATTCCATAGGTGTGTGTGAGTGATCGAAGTTATTGTATATAAATAGATATCATGGTTGGCCGACATACAATCAAATTTTAACATACTATTGTGCTTAGTTAATTATCATAGATGTTTTCAGAAGTAATTATGCTATATTTAAAATGAATAACAGGAAATCTGGATAAGTGATTCTGAAGCGAAGAGAGAATGTCTTCTATATATAACTGTTTCATATGCAGTTTTTCAGATGTCTCTGATGTCTTTGATCTCTTGGTTTCTTTGTTTGTCTATGTCGTTGTTTGAAATAGAAAAAAAACAACGAATTTATATTAAAAAGTTATGAAAAAAATATAATTTGATCGGTTTTTAAATGCTTTGAATTAAATGATTTTATTTTTTTTTTTAATGTAGTTGTTTATACCTTCGTTTATTTTTTTCCTACTCCTTTTAAAATTTAGCGTTAATGTAAGAATGCGTTTGAGTTGCGTGAAAGACTATTATGGAAATCATTGTCACATATTCTGTAAACCAGAGCCATCACGATATACTTGCAGTTCAGATGGTTCTTATATTTGTCTCCCAGGTATGTTTATTCTACTGTTAGAAAGTGATGATTCATAGATAATAGTTGTCTTTAATGATAAATTTCTTTTAGTTTGAAGGAAGCTTAACCTAAAGAAGAAACCTCAGTAACTGTTTCGAATCACAATTAAATAGGGTAGCTTCAAAGTTTAGTTATAACCATATTAGAATTTTCTTGTGGACAGTACGAGTATTTGTATTTGTTTCGGACATTAGTGAAAGGAAAAAAGTAACTTATCTTTTGGTATGTAAACGTACTGAATAAACCAATGGGACTAGTAAATTTTATAAATGGATACTTTTATGTGTTGTTGGTAAAAGACAGTGATGTTTGAAGTTAATGCTGATTGAATCCACTAACCGTAAAATGAGTGTAATTTGTTACCTTGATGAGGTATCCTTCTTTCCAGTCTCTCGGCATTTGTCCCTCCTCAGTATGTTGAAAGAAGGCTAGATTGAATCTTCCATAGTTGTCCAGTGTTTCTTTAGCTTCAGTTTCAATTTGGATACAACCACATGATGATCTGAATCTATGTTACCTCCTATTCCGATTCTCACGTCTTCCATTGTCGTTTTGAATTTTTTATTGATACGAATATGATCTATCTGGTGAGACCAATGTAACTGTGTGTTTGTTTTTGTGTGGGAATATTTTGCCGCCTATAAGCAAGTTCTTGAATGTACATAAGTTTGCGAATCTCTCACCAATATCGTTTCTCTCTCACAATCCATGTCATCACATGATATCTTCATATCCATTGTTGTCCATTCAGATTTCGGCGTTTAGGTCTCCCATCACGATGGTGAGATCTTCTCCCGGTCAACTGGTAATGATCAGTTGTAGTCTCTCATAAAATTGATCTTTACTGTCGCCGTTGCTATCATTCGTAGGTGCATAACACTGAATAACATTCATTGTGATTTCATCTCTCTTTGTTTTGAAGGATGCTTTGATGATCCTGGATCCGTGAGATTTCTATTCTATATGCGCATTATGCTCTTCTTTGGACAGCATCAGAGCAACTCCTCGAGGGTTTTTAGAGGTTTCCTCTTCGTGAATGAAGGACGTCAGCATCTCCCCCATATCTAGCCTGTGCTGTGTAACTTGGGTCCTATAGGTTTCGTTGATTCCAAGTACTTCCAATTTGTATCTCCTCATTATCGATGCTATTTGACTGGTCTTTTCGGTCTCCCACATTGTCTGAATATTCCTTGTACCTAAGTTAATTGTTGCTCCGGTTGTTAGAAGAGGCATCGGCCTCGTGACTTCCTAAGAATCTTGGCTTTCATCATGAGGCTTCATAATCCTTCATTCAACTGGGAGGGCAGAGTTTAAACGGTTTAATTTGTTTAATCTGGTGGGCGTCTCTTCAGCAAGATTTTTTTCCTATGGATTGGAGTTGTCGATCACATGCCCAACTCTCCTTATTTTAATCGGGCTTGAGACCGGGAGTAACTCTAGAAGAGCTACAGGCAGATTGTTAATAATCATAATTAAATTTTTGATTTTAGCTTACTTTCTTTAAAAATAAGGTGTGATTTTAGTTGTGCCATCATGTAAGTTATTTAGCCATATATAGTGATGGAAATTTGATAAATATCATAAGTGCCCCTAATAATTTCCAATAAAATGTAAAACATGCAAACGACTCTTACGATTGAAACTTATTCGTATAATAGTAGTTGTGTAATTCCGAAAAATTGCAGCCAGTCAGTACTATAAAACCACTTTGTTATAATAAGATATTTTGTTTTTAAGATCTACATTTAACGACGTTTCGTAATCTTAACTGTTTTAACATGTTTATCTTCACATTTCACTGAAGTGTGGGGAGTAATAGTTAAAGCTGTTTCATAGTGTGAAACTTTTTAAATGACCTATTAAGACAGTGACTAAGCTATTCCAGAACTGAGATGCTAGCAATAATCACTTCACTTATGTTGATTAATTTAACGTTGATCAGATTCTGTTCGTCGTGGGTCAGTAGTGTATCGTGTATTCATGAAATATTAAATAAACTGTTCTTGTAATTACAATTCACCTTGTTTGTTACAGTTAATTTACAACAAGTATGTTTATTCTATTTCAGGACTTCGAGGACCAAAATGTGATAAAGAGGATTCATGTTACTATGAGCCATGTGCTGATCATGCCACATGTGTAAATAAAGATGATGAGACTGGACGTATATGTTTATGTAACGGGCAAGAAAGTCAGTTGTTTATTTTTATTTTCAAATCTTTTATTCAAAATTTCATGGAACTTTAGGTATATTTATGAAAGGTATTCAGTAGTTCATAGTGAACATGTAGTCATTTATCAACTAAGTTAATTTACTTTAACCTGTTTTTAAATTTAGCTGTTCAGTCCAAATTTCACAAACGATATATTTACTTCACATAGGTCATATATTCTTCATTTGAATTTGATAAAGTTTTGTGCATACTTTCAGTAGTCATTCCACTTACATAAGTTTACAATAAATGTTTTTTTTAAAACGACCGATTTTTCAGCGTTCTCATACTGAATGGTTTCAACTCATTAATTTATTTTCCATTTATCTCACAAACCGATCAAATTCAGACGACCATTCAAGACGTGAAAGCATTGGATAACCTTTTTCGTTCTAGTATCGAACTCATCAGAAGTGCGCACCTATCTTACTGTGAGCAGAAATTGAAGCATCAGCCTCATGAACGACCAGTAAGGCCAAAACATGACTTGTGACATATAGAAACTCTCCGAAAAGAGTTTGAATGATGGTCGCACAATGTCATGGATTGACTGAAGTTAGACTTGTATACCACTGGAGCTGGCCTCAGTGGTCTTGGGTTCTATTCTTGCTTACATATCCTTAGATGCTTCCGTGGATTCTCATGCCAGGATGAAATAGTCGTCCAGTGCTTCTAGGCTAATAATGATTATCTGATTTATATTGGTTCGTGACTTCGATTTAATTTAACTGTCTCCAAATACCTATAAGGATGATGACCATTACTTTGTTTTTATTTTAATTTACCAGAACCCGAATGCTATCCAAATTACAATCCATGTGATTCAAAACCTTGCCAAAATGGTGGTCAATGTAGGTTAGCTGGACATTATAATGAGAGTTTCATATGTCATTGTACTGAACAATGGACAGGTCATAAATGCAATGAAAGACGTTCGGCATGCTTAGAGGAGGCAGCAAAAGTTCAACGTCATAATAATTTGTCCACTGATCATTACAACAATTCAACAGAAGTAACTTCCGTTTGTCTAAACGGCGGTACGTGTTTTGATCATCCAATCAGATTTGAAGTTCGTTGCGTATGTTTACCTGGTTGGATAGGAGCTAGATGTGAAATACCTGTTGAAGTAGAAACACCAGTAAGAAAACGTTTTGAAGTTTGTTTATTATCGTATTAAATCTGTTGATTTATGATGAAGAATTAGAGGGAACTTTATTGTGCTTTAACGACATAGACCGTTTATCAAGCAGGTGTGATATCAAAGCACAACATACATCTAATTACAGGTACAGTGTAACATTGGGACGAGTTACCAAAATTTGGATAAAACTGAGAAAATGTTAGACGAATGTGTAGAGATGATTTACATTTTCTAGAAAGATTTTGGAAAATAGGAGACAATGGTTATGAGTTAATAACCTTCAGGGTAAAGTGAAATTTCATTTTGTCCATTGAAGCAAATTATCTTTAGTATATAAGGACAAAAGTACTTACTTTGATCGTTGTGTTTCCATGATGATGTTGATATACGTAGTATCTTCCAACATCCTAATTAATGATTTCGATTATCTATTTCTATTGTCCGATTGTAGTACCTAAATCACTCTCCATTGATCTAATAAAAATATAGGTTACACGGTTGAGCAAAAGTATTCGAACAGGAGGCATTTGTATTACACCTGGCATATATACACTAGTGTTATTTTGAGGTAATTGGGATTTAAGGTGACATCTTTTTATGAATATCAAAACATATACAAATATTATCTTTCATTCGTCAATGTTGTAAAGTGTTATCAGTAAAGAATTTCAACATAAGTGGACTTATATTAATTGGAGAATAACTCAAATTTTGTTCACCCAATTATTAACAGAAGTCTAAATGCAGTATTAGTGTCCAGATGTAAGAAGCGAAGTAATTAATGCGTTTTTCGAAACTTCACTGACCATGATTACTGTAAACTTCATCATCAATCTATGTTTACCAATGTATTGAGGTTAAGTTTTCTAAGTTTTGTGCGTAGAAAATCTGTAAATGTTTTCCTTTGTTTTTCAGAACTCAAATTGGATATTAATAACACTCATCAGTGTCGGAGGTATTCTATTTATCACGGTTGTTCTACTTACAATAGGAATTATCTGGAAATGTTTCATCAGGAAGTAAGTAGGTTGTATTCAAAGTGTTTGACTTATTCAAATTGAATGCTATATTAATGATATATATATATATATATAATCCTAAAAGCCTTATGAGATGTATAAAATACATAACTAATTTTCTATGAAGGCAATTAGATAATCTTCATCTCAATCAACCATTTATAAGGATACTCAAGAAACAAAACTTTAACAGGATACTGCTGTATGAAGATAACGTGCAGGGAAGATCAACGATTGTTAGTAGAGAAAAATATTTTTTGATAACCGATAACATTATGACAACTAAGCTTTATTACTACTTAACGATATTTTTCAACTATCATATAGCTGTTTCAAAATCCCTTCCCTTGCAGCTTTTTCCACCGTCGTTGCTAGTTCTCCCATGTATTTCTGCTTGTTGGCTTTAATGCTCTTCTTCACTTGCCTGTTTGCTTCTGAGTAGTCTGCCTGTACGTTGATTGTCTCTACTAGAGTTTGACTGTTGCTAATTGCTGTTTTCTTGTTATTCCCCTCTTGAATTTTGTCCAGGGTCCCATAGAGATCCATTCCATATAATGGTGTTTCTTGCGACCCAGAACCTCCTGACATGTTGAAGTTAGTGCTTCATCCATTGTAGTTTCTTGTTCTTTCAGTAGATTGTGTAAAGCTTGGAACCTGTTGTTGAGAGTTAACTTGAATTCGTTGAATTTGTTAGTATCTCGAAGAAATGCTGCATTGAAGCTTTGTAATGCAGTTTGTTCAGTTTTGAGTGCTTCTTTTTAGCTTCAGTTTCATCTTGGCCACAACCAGGTGGTGATCTGAATCTATGTCAGTTCCTCTCTATGTTCTCACATCTTCCATTGTCCTTCGGAATTTTATGCATATGTAGGCAATTTAAAAATTTCCTTTATTCTCTCTACAAATTTATCACAAACTTTACCAAACTGTAGATTAATAAGTTGGGAAGGTGATGTCGATCTTGTATAATCAGACTGTCTAGTATTTTCTATCATATGATTTTCTTATTTATCTATAACAGACAATTACTTGACTATGAATGATTCTACTAGGTTAAAGATATACTGTTAGAAATTGAGGATGTTTTATAATTTGGATAAGCAATATTAGCCTTTTTTTCATTATACGGTTTTGAAAAAAAAGAATATATATATATAAAGAGAAACATTTATGTTATAGCTTGTGTTTGAGTGCCGTGCTTATATATGACGTGACGATGCCTCCAATCGGAGAACTGCGAATTATCGATCGGACCAATGATACACGAAACTCGTTCGAGGAGTCTATAGTACTTGTCAATCCTGATTTCTGCCTAGCCTAGCCAATTAAGTACAGAACACCAATAACAGCCTCTACAATATGAATCATTATTTCCAAACATACTGGGTTTGTATACTAAACAAACAGACCATATCGTGCCTGTTATATCCCCTGGTGAATTATGAATGGTAACTCTAAGGACTATTTATGGACCAATGTATTATGTCTATTTCCTATTGTACAATTGTTACGTAACTAAACTATTCATATTCGTATTTCTCTTATCATTAGTTTTATTTTGACCTTGACTTATTATCATACGATTCTTGAGTTGTAATCAGTTTATTGATTACTTTGGTTTGTATAAAAACCCAGTGTGTTTGTAAATAATGATTCATATTGCCGAGGCTGTTATTTGTGTTCTGGACTCAACTGGCTGGACTAGGCTGGGCAGATAGGAAGGATCGAATAGCACCCAAGACTGCTCGTACGATTTCAAGCATCATCATTTGCGTCCGATCAGTAAAATTCACTCCTCTCTAATTGCACGTTCATATATATTACGAGCGCACACGATATAACAGTGCCATAAAATAGAAAATAATATTTATACAAGATTCAGCTAAATGTGTCTATGAATAGGGGAGACAGTAATGAATAGACTATGTATAACTCCGGAATGATAAATCGTACAGTAATAGTCTATGGGTGAAAATAAAGCTCATAATAAGAGGGGCATGAATATGAATAGTTAAGTTATTTCACAATTTCACATTAGGGAATATACGCATCATATTTGTTCATAAATAAACCTGAAAATTTACTATTCATAATTGTCCTCGGCATATAACAATTTAATCCTTAAATAAGTAGTTACATTACAATGATACTAGGAAAATTTTTGTTTATATTGAAAAAAAACATTAAAATATTCAAAATGGATTCCTACTTGATTGATGATTTTCAAAAAATCGCATAATATTCAACATTATTTCAATGAAATAGTTAAACAATGAAAAAGCATTTCATTCTTGAATTTACTTACATTTTATCTAATCTTCAAAATATCTTGTATAATTTACAAAAGAGTAAATCATAAGAATACTCCACTATTGTGTATTTAAATACTTGAAAACTAAATAGAACTATATATCATTGACTATTCTTGTCAGATAAGTAAACTGAACTGATAATCTGAATACCTCTTTAACAGTATCAAATGTTTATATGAATTTGAATCTTTGATGAAGAAGTATCATTTCTCTCTTCTTTTTTTTAAAAATATGAGCTTTATGTAAAGTGTTAATAAACTTCACTGATAATTATAGACTTGATTGTTATCATATTGGTTTCAAGTAGATGATATTAGTGATCTGTTTGTTTATTTAACATTAATATTCTACGACATGTTTGTGAATCAATTGTCGAATAATACAAACCTTTATTCTAAAAACATTAAAACTAACATTTGGAAGCATAGTTGGATAAAGATAGTTTAATGTTTGGTCATGGGAACTCAATGTCTATACTTACAACTGATGATACAATAAAAAAACTGGCATTAAATAAACGCTAAGAATTTTTAGCCAGTTCTTAATCCGTCAAAAAACAGATTTTGTGAATGGATAGTCTATAAAAAAGAAAACAATACTATTACTAAGTACAAACAAGTTTTACATATTTAGTGAATCTATTAAAGCATTTTGTAGGATACTCTACCTATCAATTGAATAAGCAATGACATACGCTAATTCGTCTAAATAGATAGAGATCATCTGTCTTCTCTGAAGCTTTTAAGTGATGTAAACGGGATTTTAAAGTTAACACATCGATCTCGGTTAAGTATCTAGAATTCATACTGGGAAGTTGCTATTGAAGTCTTCATTACAAAATGACATCGGTGTTAACAAAAAATGCTTTGTAGCCATCATAATGAACTAACTTCCTGAAAAACTCCTAGAAGAGTTAGCTTAACTGTTTTTAATTCGTCAACAAAATACAATGTCACTAGTTTAAGTCTTTCTCGTGGATTGAGTGTTGGAGTGTAGAGATTACGTTGGTTTGCTAGTTATATACAATCTAAATAAAAAGAATTGAGTTTAATATGTTTGATATCATTAGTTTTACTTTGCTATAGCTAAAAGTTTCCCTTGTAAGCGTTCTGAGCACTATACAAATGTATGTCTACAGCTCATTTTACATAATTTTTGAATTTTGATTAGAAACCTAAAAGTCTATTTCTCTACCTTGACTTACTCATACTTATACTATAGTTTTATTAATTTCATCAGACACCTTTCGGCAAACTTTACCTATGTCAAATTCATATGTATATAAATAACTAGATCGGAAAAATTGTTTGGTCTAAAATGAATGCATAACGATTGTTTTTTAGTACAATCGTAACATGAATATCAATTTCTGTGATAGTAATCCATTTGATCGCTTGATAGTAACTGAGTATCAGTATAAAATTTTGTCATTAAATGACTTGGTTTATTTTACATTAGTAGTAAATATATTCATAGAATATATATTGTTAAACAAAGCAAATAGATGCTTAACTGACGGATATCAGTATACAACGCAAACGAGATTTTTCATCAAATTTTAGTGATCGAAATGTCCAAGACTAAACTGTAGAAATTGACCATCGTTATATAGATAAACTGTTTTACATAGCAAACATTTTGGTTTATGCGACTTTTCTTTCCATAGAATAAGGCACTGAAAACTATTCACTTAGAGCCATAATAACGAATTATTTGCATTGATCGCTGGTACATTAACTATTCTGTTTGCGATTCAACCATTTGAATTGTTCTTCTGTCAAAAGTAGTTGATACAAACTTGAATTAAATGAAACTAGTTGGCTATTAGATTTAAATAAGTCTTTTTCATTCTAAATTCATTTTCTATTATTAAATAACATATGTAAGACACTACCATAGTATGAACTAGTACGTTACTTGCTTTGTTTTAATTTTGATTGTTGTTTGAATATAGAGACTCCATAACTTACTGAAATATTTATGTTTTTGCTTTTAACTATGCCTTGAAATATTATTTTTCCATTGATCATGATACTATAGACGTAAGGTACAATATTTAAATAAACATGGACCTATTGTATTATATCACAATCCTCGAAATTCAGCACAGTCCAATTATGGTAGCTCATGTCCGCTCAACCAACATTTCATGAATATCACATACGAAGATACATCTAATATTCCCCCATTAATTACAAAATCACCAAATGCTGCTTACAGTAGACAATTAGAACCAAGTACAATACCTGACGAATATGATGAGTGTGATCCACTAGGTATATATGCTGGTACAGGAATATATGAAACTGGATTTCCACCAGATGAAAATATAGAAGGTGTTGATAATAAAGATAATCCATTAACAACAATAGGAAGAATATCAGATCCTTTTAATGAAAGTGCACCTCCTTTACCTGATCGATCGGAAACATATGGTTCTCCATCGATTCAAATGGTCTATGACTTCAATCAAACAATAAATAAGCAAAGACCACAATCACCGTCAAACGTAAGTACATTTACAAATAATTTCAATGATTCAACTACATATCGATCTATTATGAATCGTGACAATATAACAAATGTTTCAATAATTAATTCACCTACTTTTGAGAATCGACCAAAAATTTATAGACGAACTTCAAGTGTTTGTGACGCGTAAATAATTTATTTTTTTTTTCAGTAATTCAAATCTATTCATTTGGATGGATATTTAATATAACGGACTAACAGCTGAACTTGACAAAATGATTCGCCTCACTTCTAATCAAAACCAAAAACAATTAAGTTTTAATAATCAATATTTTGCAATTATGCAATAGTTTCCAAATCCCTTTTGTTTTTTTATAATTTGTAATGGTTTATATTGATGTATCGTTTTTTTTTAAAAAAATCACATTGATTAGTTTATAAATAAATAAACTTGTTTTAAGCCATAATGTTTTAATAGAGTTTAATAATTAGCAGTTATATTTTGGATTATTTCAATACCTTAACAATTAAACAAGGAACATTCAGTTTTAACACTTTGAACTGAATGAGACATCGTAAATGTTCATTACCTTATTATTGATAAACCGGAAATCTTTTATCAATTTGTACTTTAACTGGTAAAATATCTTCGAATGTTCCAACATGATAACTTTATACTTTGTACCACCTTAATGTAAATTCTGAAATCAGTTTTCATATAGTAATTTGTTAGTAAGAATTAATTTTCATTTTTATTTGAACTAAACATTCGTTGAAAACTTATTGAAAATAAGATTCTTGACAATGATTACTTTGTCAAGAATTAACACATACTATAAAATGATTATACTGAACTTTATAAATTCTTGAATCTACAACCTATAAGAATCTAAGGAAATCGCGTTACCAATAAAGCAATGATAATAATGAATCCAGTCATTCATTGATCTTAGAGATTATTCAATTTAAGGTCGATGTTCTTTTGTCATGGACGGTTATCAATAGAATATAAATTGGAATCAATTAGCGGTGAAAATTTGTACTTTAGTTTGTGACTCCTCAGTATTCAGTACCCACGACCACAAACGTAATGCAGATAAAACACTTCAAGTGATTACCAAACGTATTATTCTTCTAGACCACGTAATTGGAATCGAGTGGTCCATATTTTAAAACTGAAGTGCGAAAATAACCTGATGCTACTAGTGATACTTAAGTCAGTAGTATGGGCTATAATCGTGAACTACGTGACTGCACAGTGTTCTTCAGGACACAGTAGGACAGCGGTTGCTTTCCGTGTTCGATTATCGACCAGTTCTTGTTGAAACATCAATATATGACTGTGAAAAATACAGAACTTTATTGAGATTATAGACCGATCTAATTTGAATGACTATTAAAAATCTAGAAGCAGTAAATGAGCATTTCGTCCTCGCATCGGACTCCCCAGAACTGCATATCCACGATCTCGAATTCAAGACTTTCAGTCTCGCACGCAAGCGCTTAAACTCTGGTTCGTTGAGATGACGTTCAGTGGTGTGTTTGTCTAAATTTAATCATTATGTGACATCGGGCGATCATGATCCAATATCTTCAGTAACTTCTTTCCTAACACCTGACGTAGTTGAACCCTATGAATGAGACTTTTCTGTTGTTGAAATATTTGTGGTTCATCTATGCTAGAGATACTTTACTACTACGCAATAAATGAGGTATTATTAAACTAGAGACAATAGTTTTTAATTCATAAGAATAGACCAGATGAATCAACTTTACTAACCATACTATTAAAATATACTGATAAGTGGATTGTAAGAATATTTCCAAATGTATCTCTGTTTGCATAAATCTAAACTGAAAGGTTTATAATTCACAAAATCCTCCCCCTCCCCCCAATAATTTATCCTGTCATTACTAAATTTAAACTTATGATAATTTGAATGAAAAAGTTTCAAAGATACAAATAAACATAACAATTATAGAATAGACTTTCATCAAATTTATAAGATTACATTTATAACTATTATCGATTGAATAGTTACTATGGAACATAATAAACCACATATTATACACAACATGGAAAGTAAGAAATTATATACATTAGTTTCTTTTTACCTTAAATTGTAAGGAGAAACTAGGGACAAAGTTCTTATTTACAAATATTCGACTTTCAGGAAAAGGTTATTCAATGTTACATTAACGGAATGCAAGTCAATTCAATCGTTACATTCAATTTTTTTTGGATAAGAAATGATCATTATGATCATAAAAATTAATCATTATGATTATCATATTGAATAAAAATAATATTTGAATAAGATATCAATTAGTAAATTACACAGCAACAAACATCTTAAATGTCATTCCCTTTTTCTTTGTTGTTTTATACCATTAGTCAACTTACCGAATGAATTGAATCATTCTTAAAAAAAAGGGACGTACAGTTCCAATCGATTTTCTTACCGTTAAACGACAACAGTACTAAGTAACATTTACAAGAAATATATATATATATATATATCCTAATGAAAGAGATGTATGCTGTCATGAAAGTTCTATTCACAATTTCTCCACCATAACAGTATTAAACAAAGATGGTCTTTTTCCTCTCATTCTTTCTATGAGCAAAGTTTCTTTTTCTTTTTTTTAACTAATCTCTTTATCTTAATTCTACCCTAAACACATTCATTTAATCACCAACGCATTCGAGTTTTTTTTCTTTCTCCCATGTGTAAGGGTATAGTTTTCCCATATAAGAAAAATCCCAAATGACATAAGAATTCGAATAAAAAATAAGAAAAAAAATACGTTCATCGAAGAGTGAAATAAATTTGTTAGAAGAATTCAACTATGCATATATATATACGTAGTCCACGGTATTTGCTTCCAGTTTTTCACATTTGGTTCCAGTTTTTTTATTTACTTAGTTTCATTATTGTTCAAGGATAAATATATAATTGAGCAAAACAAACGACTTTTTTTGTGTTCTAGTTCAACTCTGTTGTGGGAATGGTGTAATTTTGTGGATTGTAGTTTCACTCATATCAATAGCTGTGTATTGATAGTTTTTTTTTCGAAATGGAGTTGTTTTCGTGTTCTGCTTAACACTTTGAGAATTTGTTTATGTACGGATAATGAAGTTTTGTATACCATAATACATAGTTTTATTCATCATGAATGTTGACTGCTTGCCTGGTAGACAGTAGATGAACAAGATGGGTTGTGGATAGATGTAGACGGAGGGTAGACGGTGGTGTAATAAACCTGAATAAAAGGATGAAACAATGTCTGATAATTAAAAGTAAAGAGATAAAGTCATTTTGTTTTTTAATGAATGTACATTAAATTGAGGTAAATTAAGTGATACGACTATAACCACGAATTCCTTACCACTGAATAGACTATAATCAGTTTGAAGAAACCACTTGAATTTCTTACTCGACAGAATTCTAGCGAATAATTTGTGTTTCAGAGTGATAATTTCCGAAGAATCATTAAATACGATGGAGTATTTGGAGCTTCTTCTTCTCACTTTGAAAGTCCAAAGCAATAGCTACGTATTTACGGATCATATACAAAATCATACTGTAAGTTTCCAGAGCACTGGGTTAAAATCTAATAATCAGCACTTACTAATTCAGTTAATTTTAAGCACAATGAGACAATTATCCAATGTCTCAAGAAGATAAATGTAACAATCTGGTATTCAATATCGTTCTATGATGAATATTCTCATGCAAAAACCATATGTGTAATAACGTTTGTCTTATTGGAATTTCTACTTCCATCTACCTTTGTTATCTGGAGTATAGTTTCGTTCCTGTTCTACCGTGTTCTGATTTGGGGACATGTTTAGTGAATTGGTGTCCATGAATAGTAATCACTAGGAGTAGCTTGGTTCTAGTAAGAAAAATTATAACAACACAATTAATGTTTCCTGGAAGGCTATTGAATTTTTTAATCCCTAACAAATTATGTTGATAACAACAATAAAATTGCTAGAATCTCATAGTTATTAGCTTATACATTCGCTTATATTTGATGTGTAAATGATGTACAGTATAGCTGCCTTCTACAGCCTTTATATTTGAAGCGCTAGCCATTTCATTTAGCGGTGAGTTGTTTTATTATGGTGTTGTTATAAGAAAATTAAATAAAAACGTGTGCACAAATGACATGCGATTCACCTACATACCTTCTAAAATATTTCGAACGTCTTCACTGGTAGAAAGCAACTATACAGTATATTTAAACTCCTTAGGTAAACAACAGTTTGTTAGTACCATATATGAGACATAATAATAATAATCTATAGGAAGTCTGAATTCAGTTTGATTGTAATCAGTGTACACTGAACACATGTTGATCAATATCTTGTTACTGGTTACAGATCTTCAAATGTAACAATTTTGTTTATCCTGCCGCTATTTAAATATAGTTACACTTCACCGAACATTAAAATGTTCACAGAGTGACCACATGCAACGTTTAAATTTCGTTAGTAAGACAAATCATATATGAATTAAAACGGAATCTGTAATTCTTTCATAAGCAGTTTCAAATCCTTATAAACTACAAATTCACTTAGTATTACTTGTTTGACTCAGTAGCTTAGTGAATAACGTGATGGCGTTTGAAGCGAAAGGTATTGGGTTCAAGTCCCAAAGTGAACAACAATTCTAAGATACAGGTACATGTAGCTGATGAGCCCCAAATTGGACGAAACGCTCGTCATGAATTCCACTGCTAATATTTATACATCTTTGTTCAAAATCATTTTAAACTACCTTTCAATAAGAACTCTCGTTTTTCAAATTAACTTTTAATATTCATTCCAAAAGAAAAATACTTATTTTGTGTCAAATTACAATAGAAAAAGAATCAATTCAAACTCAATAAAAAAGAATGTAAAACATAATTTTCCTTTTTTTTTCATCTCACCTTACGTACTGGAATTCTTATTATTATACGTCCTAAAATTGAAATCATATGTAAACAGACTAATAATCCACCCATAGCCATCATTACTGTCAAACTAGTTAATAATAAACGATAAACAGCATTAATCAAAGTTGACAGACTTTCAATTGATGTAGTAAATTGTTCATAGTCGAAATCTAATTGATTTCCATCAAACTGAATGAATTCGGTTTGATTATTATTATTTAAGGTAATTTGTTCATTGGTTTTTTTATTATTCATTTGAAGTGGTTGATCGTTTAAACCAGTCATTCTTAATAAACGTGATAGATGACCTTTAACAAAAAAAAGATAAAATTAAGAATTTCGGCTATTTTAATATAAGAATTGAATTCAAAGGATCAATCCCTTAGATGAGGTAAATAAAGCTGAATGCATTTTAATAAAATAATGTTTTCTGTTTTACTACTGCAAATATAAGATAGAAAGTGAACTGTAAGGCTGTCTTATCTGAGAAAGTAGACGTAGATTTTGTTGTATGTGAGGACAGACCTGTATCATGTTCTTTAACCTATATTTCTAACAGTCTTCCCTTAATACAAGTCACTTTTGGTGTATTTTTACGTAATTTAAATCATGTCAGCTAGAATGTTATTAGAAACAAAGGATTACCTAATATCTGTTTCATCCTAGAACAGAACTCAACAGTTCATATTCACGGTCACACTACAGAAAATTGAGACCGTGACTATATAGTTATCGTCTAATTTCAATCAATCCATGATATTATGCAACATAATATTTATAGTTGGATACAATAATAGATAAAACGTGCTTAGAGAATTTAAAAGGAAGATGTATACAGAGTTATGCACTGAACTTCAGATAATCCACATATGTAACGCTTGTTCTGCTTTTTGATTCAAAACTACTTCAAGCTTTGATAAAGATGTTACTGTTAATATGTTTGAGAAGAAACTGACTCTACCACAAATGAGCAAAGTTCGCTAGTCTGTCAGTGATTTTCTGTGGTTCATTAGTTATATCAGAAAACTATGCTCTCGTATGTCTGCATCAAGTTAAGTTCTGATTCTGACTGAATATCTATCTCAATTTTTAGCAGCTATTAACAGTCAAATGATATAAATCTTTTTTACACTATTCAAAGGGTGTTAACGGATCAATTTTGATAAACATGAGCTAAGTGTACGTAATTCAGTTAAGGCCTTCTGAAATTACTTGAATAAAGAAGATTCCAAACGGAAATTTCATATGTATAGGATTTAGGGGTTAATAATTAGCAAACCTTTCCTACTTTTTGATGTTCATTAGTGATCTGATATCAGCTTATAATGTAAACTCTTAAAAAAGTTATTGGCTTTCCAAAATTAAGTAATC
The DNA here is from genome assembly GCA_944470415.2 of Schistosoma rodhaini. NCBI lineage: Eukaryota > Metazoa > Platyhelminthes > Trematoda > Strigeidida > Schistosomatidae > Schistosoma > Schistosoma rodhaini. The sequence goes on from OX104037.1 coordinate 35,926,455, forward strand.
CTACATGACAGCTACTCATTTATTCATGCACTGTCTAGCAATATTACTCACTTTCAGCATAAGTAGCAGGAACAACTGGGGAGAAATGACATACTGGAGTTTTTAATGTGTGTTTAATTTGTTTATTTGTTAGAGGATCTAACTTCCAATTGGACAAAATTAATAATGCTTGTTCAGTAAACTGAAAATTAGGACCAATTAGTTCACAAGCTGAAAATGTTGAATTAGTATTCGTTATCTCTGGTACATGGATTTTCACAGCATTTTGATCTAAGACATAATAGTGATTTACCAATCCTTTTTGCATTAAACATAATTCTGTGATAAATTGTAGTTGTATCTGAGTCTGAAATGAAATTGAGAACAGATTATACATGCAATAATTAGCTGAAAAAAACAAAACTAAATTGACAATTTTGTCATAGGTACCATGAAAATAGTTTGCATCACAATTTTTTTTTAAACTCGAAGGTGATTAATCCTTAGAGGTCAGTAAACAACTTTCAACCCAGGATGAAAAGTCTTATGAGTGAGAAATTCTCAAGGATGAAACTTTAATGCGCCTATCTTCTGACTTCTGACTTCATTGAATTCATTATCTTTTTGATTGAAATCGTTTTGAGAACTATTTTAAATAACTCACACCTTTAAAAACGCGATCTGCTTTCATAAAAAAATTATTTTTCGCATGTTATTAGTTTAAACGCACGTGGGAGGTTCAGTAGTTCAGCGAATTAAAGCATTTAAATGAGCTTATTTGCGATCGTATAAACAAATATTTTTAATTTTGAAGATACATTCATTAAAAACTTGGTTACAATGTATTTATTATATTTTAATTAAATCTTTCATATGTCACATTAATAAGTGTTCACGTTAATTTTCAATCATATGTATTTCTTTAATTATTTTGTATTTCATTCCAATGGATCAATGGTTTTAATCAATGAAGTAAGAATCTAATGATATAAAATAAATTTATATTATTTTGTTCGAAATACTGCACTGTAAGGCCGTTTCATCCTGGTGTGGTACTCTTCAGCAGTGTGTATCCACGATCCTGCTAATGGGATTCAAACCCAGGACCTAACAGTTTCGCGCGCGTACGCTTAATCTTTAGACCTCTGGGACGGCATCTAACGGTGGTAATGTCTGACTTTAACCAATTTACGTAATCAAGCCACCGTCCACCAGTGCTTCCTGGTCTTCTATGGTAGTCTAACTTTAAGCAACTCATGGATTAAACTATTAAATTGTTTTAATATCCATTAAACCCCTCTTTGATAACCTTCGATGTGTACTTTTTTTATGGAAATCTGATGATTCTTTATAATTCAGTTTGTTTTCAGCTGGTATGGTTTGGCAAAATAAATTATTTCTTATTATTCTCGGAAGATTGCTATTCTTGTTATGTTGTATTCAACAATTAGGGGTAAAAATAAGAATATTTTACCTTTCTTTTATTCATTCGTATTAGTTACTCGAACAAACCAGTAAGTATCTGGACTCAGTAGACAAGTAGATAACGGATTAGCGCCTGTAGCTATTGGTACTGGGTTCGAGTCCTCGGGTTGACATCAACTCTGGGGTGCAGTTAAATCCACGTGATTTAACCCCAATAGAAAGAAACGCGTCATAGTTTTCACTACTAACCACCATACATCTCTGTTTATAATTTTTATCCTTTACTATATATTTTAAATGAAGCTAAATCATGGGAGGATATCAGTTAGCTTGGGGGTTACGAAATTAGCTTAGGATCCGAATATAGCGTTCAATCTACAGGACGTATCAGCATGGCCATGGAATATCAACTCTCAGATCGATCAGGTTAATATGCAATGATGATCGTTCAGGGTAGATATTGTCTCTTATCTGCGAATGCGTAAAGAACTTATGGTACTGTTGTTTCTTTTAAAGAATCGGTAATATGATAGTTCAGAACCTACAAATTTTGGTACCCTCCGTTTTTTAGTACAAAAAAATTAATACTGAAGAACATTACCTCTATACTTATGACTGAAAATATTCTTATGACATCTTATTTAATTTGGATCATAGGCAGACTTTATTACTGGGAAATATATTTCATGGCTTTTTCACTTATTTTTATAACGCATTAAGAATGAAGTTTTCCAATCTCAAGCTATAATTCCTCATAATAGTTGATAGTAGATTCTTTATGGACGATGAAACGTGTATATGACTTGTTGTCGAGACTATAATTTATGGTCGTCCTTTGAACGAGTCTTAAGTGACCTTGAGAAATGTTAGTCAATCAGTAAACAGTAAGGATAGAGTAAAAATATACTATGCAAAACCAAACAACTGAAGTGGATACACTTCTTTCATATAGTCCAAAAACTTGTCAAGGTTAGAAAAAGGTTCAAAGGTTCGAAAATCGTAATGCATAACGTAGAGGAACTCATCCTATCCATTGTCTTCTGGTTTTACGCACCGTTAAGATTAGAACTATAACGGTTATCGAAGTGAACAAATAACGAAACGCGGCACTACAAAGGGACTGATCAATTGCGGTTCAAAACACCAATGGGAAGATTCAAACAAACAATACCAAGTGAATTTATTCATTAAATAGGTTAGAAATGTTAACAACACTAATGAATCGTCACATTTCTAGACAAAAAAACTTATTAGCCGTTGAAATGGGTACACACGTTTTCAAAAAATATCTTACTCAGCTATTATCACAATATTTACATTGTCTGTAGAAAAATAATCTATAAAACATAAGCGTAATGACTCATTCGATTTCCTATTTGACCCTTTATTGAACAATTTTAGGAATATTAAAAAGTTTCCGGGGAATCGCAAGAAAAATGAATCAAAGTAAATACTGATTGATAAAAAAATTAGGATTGTTTTGTCTTTGGAATTATTTTTCTTACGTCTATTACCACAGTAGTGGACCCTAATTTTTATAGAACATTTGGTTTTCACAATAAAGCGATACAGACTTTTAACCTTTATTTCGGATGTCTTTTATTCAGCTACTAAAATAACTTTCCTGCTAAAACACTTTACCATAGTGGGAAGAACACCAGTATTTTATCTTAAATTTCACAAAAAACTATAATCGTCTGTAAATCAGTCAACCTCGATCTTGATTCTGTGACCGTGCAGTTTACTTAAATAACCTTTATAGATAGCGTTATCAATAAACTCATTTAACTATCTCTTTCTAAAACAACTTCTTTCTACAAATTTTTAAAAGTATAGTGAATAGATCTAATCTGTTTGAAAAATGAATTAACTTACTTGTACATGCTCCAGTCTATTGGTCAACTGATTAATCCAATAAGCTTCTTTAGCTGCATTCAATTTAGCGGATCTTATCAAATCCATATTTATATAATTTGGTTGAACAGTTTTCAGTATAGCATTTGTTCTTTGTCTACAGTCTTCAAGTGCACGAGATCGAGCAAATACACCAGTTCTATAAGATTGAATAAATATTTACTAAAATTATTAATCAACTGATAATACTTAAAAAAAGGTAAAAAAGCTTTTATCAAAAGAAATGTTGATGAGACTATAATTTATGGACGAAATTTGAACAACTCCAAAGTTATTTTTAGAGTTTCCACTTATTAACTAAGTGAGGGTTATAAATCAGTGTGAAGAATTAGAATTGTGATATATAACTGATGGTTAGCGCTAGAAATTATATTTAGGGTTTTCATCACCAACTGACATCAACTATCATACCAAAATGTTATTTAGCCAAATTTCGCACCAAAATCCATGACTCACTATTTTACATCTGATTGATTCGTTCATAAATTATAGTCCGGCCAAAATATTTTAAGTAATTTCACTTCTTTCTTATAATACAATAAAAATTTTGGAATTTCATTTAAATCATAAACTTGGAGTAAATTAACAAAATGTATAGGAATAAAAATACGTTTATTTGTTAGTGTTTAGTTTCACTAACATTAAAAACCAAGGTGTTATATCGATTGAGTGAGTACGTGCTCTGTTTAATATATGACGATGTGATCCCCGCCAATGAGAGAGCAGTGAATTATTGATCAAAGCAATGATACACAAAAGTCGTATGAGCAGTTCTGAGTACTTATCATTCCTGCTGTTTGCCTAGCCCAGCCAGTTAAGTGCAGAACATCAATAACAGCTCTGCAATGTGAATCATTATTCACAAACATGCTGGGTTTATATGCCAAACAAACAGTCCATATCGTACCATAAAATAGAAAATAACGTTTGTTCAAGATTCAACTTAATGTTGCTGTGAATATGGGGGAACAGTAATGAATAGACTGGATATAACTCCGGAATGATAAATCGTATAGTAATAGTCCATGGGTCAAAATAAAGCTCATAATAAGGGGGACATGAATATGAATAATTAAGTTACTTAACAATTATACAATTGAAAATATGCGTATCATATTGGTCCATAAATAGTCCTCAAAAGTTACCAATCATAATTCTCCTCGGGATATATATAACACAAGGAATCAACAGCTCATTTTCTTACTCAGTCTTAGTTTAATTTATCCATGTTACATCTTTAATACATTGATATCTAAGCTCAGCATAATTAGGTTTGTTAGTAAATAACTGATTTCTGGTTAGCGTTATTTTTAGCGATTTGGTTTTCTACGGGATGGGGTCGCTAACCCCATGCCCAACCCTCCTCCTTTACCCGGGCTTGGGTCCGGTAGTAGCCCCCGGAGGAACTACAGGCTGAGTGGAGACAGACATGAGAAGAATGAACAAAAAATTGAATAGAACTAGAAAGAAAGGCCCAGGACAGAGTGGTTTGGAAAATGCTGGTCGTCAGCTTATGATATATTGGGAGTAACAGGCATAAGTAATTAAGTAAGTAGATAACTGATTAGTCAGTCATTTTACTGGTTTCATGATATTAGCTCTATTTTGATTGATGAACATATTCATATATTTTATTGAGTTATCTGTCAATGGCAAGGAATAAATCTCTTCTTTGTATTATCAAAACATTCATCTAAGATAAAGGTACGTTTTGGGCTATTATAAATGATTATTATTTTCCTTACCCTCAGTTACTCTTTTTTGTTTAACCTTAATTAGTAAGATTTTTCTTGTTGTTCTCCCTTTTCTTTTTCAAAAATATTCATTAAAACTCTTGGGAATAATTTATTAGTTGAATCATTCTATATGCTCATTAACTACATCTGTTAGATGTAACATTTGTTTAAGAAAAAAAAATCAGATTCTTGATCTCAGTTTATTAGTTTTAGCAGATTTTGTAAGAAGCAGAGATTTCCATAGTTTACCGTTATACTAAGAAGAGGATGTTTCAATACTACATATTCCATATGTTGAATTTAATTAATACGAGTTCGCTAATAGATTTTTTGATATATTTTCCCTACATTGCTGATAGTTCGAACCTTAGTTTACATTTATTCAAGGATCTATAATTTGTGCATGAATATTGAAATACTTAGCTACAACTTGTTTTACACAGCATTTGAAGGAAACGTTGAATAATTTGGGGTGAATCTTCAGAAAGAAAATGAATTCATTACTGGTTATTTAGATGTTCTTTGTTGATCAGCACTCTGTAGAAGTTGCCTCTAGTTACATATTCGATTTTCCAGAAAAAACCATATTTCTTACATATTCACATAGTCACCGAACCAAGAATATATATATATATATATATATATATATATATATATATATATATATATATATATATATATAGGCTCTTATAATTGTAAACAATTCCAGAATACGTTATTAAGAATCACGATTATACCCTTCAGCTGTTCACACTCACCATAATATCCCACACTTTTGAATAGACAATTAGTCAATATTAATATTAAAACAATAAACATATAATCGATTGACCACTGAGTAGTGACATATATATCATATTTATCCACTTCTTTTAGTACTGCTTGATTTCCATCGATCGTATTGTAATATGACCACTAGCTTAAATGAATTGGCATCACATATAGTTCGTTGAAATGTTAGATGATTGAAGCTAATGTACAAAGAACCCTATTATCAACAAGTCGCACCAGTTGTCTTGAGAGTTTCCAGTCAATTACCTTCAAACACCTAAAATCTCAACAAAAAGTCTGTTTTGAATCACTTTCTATTAGACAGCATTTAGTTTAAAAATAATATCTAATGACAGCTCTAATATACGGTAAACATAATAAGTGTCTATCAACCGATCATAATGAAAGTTAACAGATTTGAAAGTTTTTACCATTTTGTCTAAAGCAATCTGTTATATGCTTTTATTCTAAGTTAATTTTCACTCAGTCATCATGCTTTCTATATTAGGCTTCTGATAGTATACTTAAATTTAGTAATTATTGCTTCATATAACATGATATATGACAAACACATTAATAACGTTAGTTTGACTTGTAAAACTCGACCATTGGTATACTGGAATTATTTGTAAGTCAACTTGAACTGGTTGCCTAGTATTCGTGACAAGGTGAAATTTCTCATTTCATTTCTTCCAATTTTCAAAATCATTGCGTCTACAGATCAGATTTAAATTTCATTGATAAATACAGAACAAGATATTCTGCAATACAGTTATTTTCTCTATTCGTGAATCAAAAGTAATCCATTCATCTGGCATTGTCTTCAAACCTTTGAAAAGTAATACACTGATTAACATTCATAACTTCAGTCAATTTGTGACTTAGTATAGAAACTATCCTATATTATCAGCGACTGAGTGCATCACATCTGATTTGGCTGAGGTTAATCAATTACAACGTCTCATCAAAACTTAATATATTCGTCCGAGAACCAGTAAACAGTGAGCAAATTCAATAAGTCGCAATAAACCTATTTTCTTGATGAAAATATGATTATTTACAGGCAACTCTAAATAAGGGTGTCTCTTACATGAAACATGAATATCCGGTTATATTTTGAGTCGAATGTGCTTGTTTCTGAGAATATAGAAATTGAAAAATAGCAGTCTACTTCCCACCATATGATAGAACCTAGTTAAAACAATCCTCCTATTTTATTGTGGACTAGTACTTATTGTAAATTACATAATTCTATAAGTGTTATCAATGGAGAGAAAAATAGTATTCTTCATTTTTATCTTTTTTATCTTTTAGATAAACAAAAAATAAACAGCCACATGGAGTGGTTGATGATAAGCGTAAACGTAAAACTTCCCTAAATTATAGTAACTGATTATTTTATTTAAAGTGCTAATATATATTTTGTCATAGCCAGTATCATTTAGTATAACATCAAATACTCATTAAGGATTGTGTATACTATTTCATTACTGTACATATATATATAAATATATATATATATATATATATATATATATATATATATATATATATATATATAAAGAGAGAGAGAGAGAGGCAGGGATTCAGGGAGAGAGGAGGGAGGGAGGGAGAGAGAGCGTGATTCAACTACCAGTTAATGTTATCGTTTATGTGTATGGATTCCGGCAGACATTATTAAGCATTCAGTGTATTATTTTATTTGTTTGGTAACAGGAAGATACTTATCTCTAAGGTAATAAATTGTTTCACTTATTTAGATTATTATTTTTCTCAATACCTGATAAAAAGTTGCAATAAAAAAAATTCAATATTGTCTAATTTTATCTAAAATAAAATTATTCTTTTTCAATGATTTTGCAATTATAATTTATAGTCTATAGGTAATCTTATCTATTACCTTAGTTAAGTTCCATTTGACTTTACAAAATAATAAAATATAAACAAACGTTAATAGTCCATGATGAATATTATTAATTGAATAAAAAAAGAAGAGTAAATATGGTGTTTAGTAAAGTTGGTTAGTAACTCCGCCTGTAGCTCCTCTGGGGGTTGCTGCCGGTCCCAAGCCCGAGTAAAGGAGGAGAGTTGGGGATGGGGTTAGCGACCCCATCCCGTAGAAAATCAACTCGCTATAAAAACGCTAACCAGAAAAAAATGTTGGTTAGTGACTACTTATGGAATACAAGATGAATGGTAAGTCTTGCCTGAAGCATCTGGAGCCTCATTTAGATGTTTACTAGGATTCAGGTACATTCAGATGATGAATACTAAATGGTATAAAATGCACATCCTGAATTCTACTGCTAGCTACTATCCAACTTTACTAAAGCTCATTACTAGGTAGGTGTAGTGAGACAAATTCACCTATGCTAATAGAAGTAGTAGTCCCTAACATCAACAGCGAGAAGATATAGATCTTTAAATATTAAACATGATTTTTGTTATTATTATAAATAGTTTTTTTATTATTATTTTCCACTGAGTGAAGGTAATATAATAGCAAACAGCTTTGCTGCTTATATTTGAAACTGGACAGCAAAATGCAAAAATGCTCACTTCAAGTACACTGCATTTGAGTCACTTAGTCTCCTTGATAAATTTGAATGGTGTTATAAGAAGACGAAGATTATCAGGACAATTTATTTACCCATGCTATATGGTTGCTTTTGACAGGTCTAGTGTTTCAGCATTCAGACGTATATTTAACAGCCACTTCTAAGCTCTTAGAAGTTCTCTATTTAATAAACTCGATCAGGGTTAGAAAACTTTATTAAGAAGGTTAGAACATAAAATAAAAATGAAGGTGCTTAAAAGACTACATTTGATTTTCATAACTATCAGGTAAATATGAAGAAGTGATAACCAAAAGTTTTTTGTAATTCTTTTGGAAGTTTTCAAAGAACACAGTCAAAGTATTTCTAAACTGTCACTGAGTTCTTAACACTTTTTCAAACAGTTATTAAGAGGTATTACGTAGTTTACTGAAATTAAATCGTCAGAAAATATATTTTACTGACTAGTTAAAAGATAATCTGATTGTTATTTGATTTGTTTTGCTCTTGACTATGTTTCTAAAATCAATCCAACCCACATATTATGAAATAAGGAGAAACTGTATTTGAAAGTTCATCAGTAGGCTTCATATTCTTTGACTCCTGGAAACTAGCAGATTGAATAATCAAATTTTACAACTGTATTGATTAAGAAATATAATCTAACGACTTGTGCAGCATCAAGATATGCAAACTAATTGAATACATGGTAGTAACCAAAGTCATGTTATCGAATGTTTAGTCTCTATTAAAATCTGTCTATACTTACATATTAAATGATGTGATATTGGGTAACACTTTGATTTTGATGCAAAATAGAGAGCTACAATTAACACGAAACCCGAAACGTAGGTTTTAATGTTAGTTGGTGTTCTTCAACAAGATTTTTAAGAAACCTTGACGAAAATGATAATCCAAGATTCTGTCATACTAGCTAGAGTCAAAATCTTTAGTGTAGGATTAATTCTTAAGAGACCTTGATATTTACATTGATGGATTTATATTTACATCTGGTTTTCTTTATGGTTGTATACTATAGATGGTTACCAATGTGTCTCTAAGAGGCTAGCTGAATCTAGGACTTGCAAATAGGGAATAATAAATCAAGGCTAAGATCCATTAACTTTATATTTTAATAATATTGAATAGCGTGTATTAGTTCAATAAGTTCAGGATGAAAATCTTGGATATGCTGAATTTCCAAATATAGAATACGAGAAAGAAAATCAACTTTGAAATTCTCATGTTGTTTTAATGTGGTTTTCGTCCAGTTTCTTTTCAATATATTTACATTGTATTAATAAATGCAAATTTTGTTCATTGATTGTCAGTAAAATTTCAATTCCATGTATTCATTCAATATAAAGTTAGATATTTCCCTTTCAATGCATTTTCATCGTATTGATTAGTGTATTGTTAGATTGGGGTCAGTGACCATTTCTCTGTTTCATTAACCTTGCTAATCAATAATCATCGAATCACTTGGTTTATAATGGAATAAATTTGAATATAATTCAATCCTTTTAAGAGTCGCTATCAACGAGACCTTTTGTACAAACATAAACTTTTCACTCTACGTAATGAGCAGGTAATTCGGAGTTGAAAGTAGTTAGCTTAGTACACAAACATACTAAGAAAATATGTAACTATAAAATGACCTTTGCTGATAAACCAATAGCAATTATACCTGATTAGCTTACAATGTATCATTCTACTGATTTCCATTTTATCTATGCGAATTCACTATGAGTTATGCTGCTTTGATGAGAGACCAAGTGAACAGGATTCCACTATTTATGAGTTCCATTCGCTAAAGCAAGTACTTTATTTTTGTTAATCAATTGGTTAGTCACAGTCAGTTCTGACAGATGAATTGACATAATACTGTAAGTCTTTTTACCTTCTATTGTAACCAAACCGCGAATAAAAGAAATATAAACTGGTGTTTTTAATCTTATTTAATGAATGGGAATTTTATTTTAATGACTAAATATTACTCCTACTGAAAACATGAAATGTTTATTCACTTGGACGAGTTTAAAACACGCTTTTTTTTAAAATCAACACTTGAAACGAAACTTATTCATGGTTTATTTGAGTGAGAAACGCGGTATTCCTATGAACAATATATGATAATACCCAACTTATTGGTGTGAAACATGTACATCTAACAAGGTGTGCAGTAAACATATACAACAGGAAATATTTATTAGATTAAGAACGCTCTTTTTTGACTATCTATGAATAGATGTTTTTGTTTGATATCGGAAAGGTGTTCCATTCAGATCACCCATTAAAAGCAGTTTAGTGATTGAGTCTCACGATTCAAGTGTACATAGAGAATCAATTCATATTAATAGAATTTTTATGAATATAACATAAAACAGTTTTCCTCAGATTTACTTCAGCTTAGATTGTTCAAAGAGCATGTGTTTCTCATAGTCTGACTTAAAAACTATTATATAGATTACCGGCTTGCATTCAGTCTTACTGATTAATATAGGAAACAATCAGTTATCAAGCGATCAAGGTTCACTAACTTAACACTAATGAATATTTTATTTTAGAGAAAAAAATACAACTTTTCAACGAACAATTCAAACGAATTAGATAATAAAGCAGAACCATAACCTGCCGAACTTTTATTGGATTTATATTTTAACAATTATGGAGTATTAATTGTTAAACGATGTTATTCAATAACAATAATAATAACCTAACGTGAATTCCTACATGGTGGAACAACAAAGAGATATCGATTTCGGCAATAAATCTCTTCAAATAACATTGAGAACAGATAAATTCATTTAGTATAGTTTGTTTGAATCTTCCCATCGATGTGTTCGGATTGCAACTGGTCAGTCTCTAATTGGCATATGTGCATACTGTGCGTATTGCCTCGATATACCTTAATTCACAAGCATGGTGAGCAGAGATGGATAGTGGCTAGCAGTGGAATTCAGGACGCGCGTTTCATCCTATTTGGGACTCGTCAGCTGGATGTACATGTATCTCAGAGTTGATGTTCACTGTTGGACTCGAACCCAGTAGCTTTCGCTTCAAACTTCATCGCGTTATCCTCTCAGCCACTGGGTGAACACATCGATGGGAAGATTCAAACAAACTATACTAAGTGAATTTAAACTTCACCCCATCGCACAAGCAAGTGGCTATCAGGACTCAGTGGCTAAGTGGATAACGCGGTGGCGTATGAAGCGAACGCTACCAGGTTCGAGCTCCAGAGTGAACATCAACTCTGAGATGTAAGTACATCCAGCCGATGAGTCCCAAATAGAACGAAACGCGCATCCTAGATTCCACTGCCAGCCACTATCCATCTCTTTTGACCATGATTGAGAATAGAGTTTACATTTTATTTAGTAACGAGTATGTTAAATCTTTACTAATTACTGTTACGAAGTACCATCGTAAAGAGTAAAAAACAACGTAAGAATAAAAGTGTAAGTCATGAAAAAATTCCAATATACAAAATTTGATGTATACAGTTCAGTAAAGTGTTTTGATTGTCATTGCACTTATACCTTCATTTTGATTGTATTTTACTTCTTTGACGTTGAAAATGTGGTGTACTATAAATTCTTTGTTAAAAATAATAAGTAGTGAACGTGTATAGATGACAAAATTTTATAAATTATGAATACATATATGATTATCAGAAGGAAGCTTTGTAGAGATTTTAGTAATTTTATATGGTTGAAATCATGAGTCAATTGAAGCTAGACCACTGTGGAAAACCTGAAAGCACTGTACGGCCATTCCGGTCTATTGTGGGACTTCTCAGCAGTGGTTAAAATTAGACAATAACACCGTTGTATGCAGGCTCAGTAGTCTAGTGATTATGTGCTCGCGCGCGAGACTGATAGGTCCTGGGTTCGAATCTCATAAGGAGGGATCGTGGATGCGAACTCCTGAGGAGTCCCTCAATGAGACGAAACGACCGTCCAGTTCTTCCAGGTTTTCCATGCTTGTCTATCTTCAATTGATTCATGATTTCAACTATATAACATATATGATTACTTATTTAAACAATATCTCAGCTTATAACACCTAATACGGGTAGCTAATAATTCAATTTGTTATTACTAGATATATTTAGATGTATAAAACCTACCGAGGTGATATTTTTTTCTTCTATTTTGCTAAACAACGTAATTAGATGGTTAATTTGTTTATTTTTATTCTACAACATAAAATTACTATTATATTGCTTTTTCTTTTTTTTTCTTAAACAAGAAACGAAGTATTGAGAATCAAAAATATGCGTATATAATTGAATAGAAAAAATCAAGCATAAAGTGAGATATGAATAAAGAAAACGATAAAAAAAAGAAAAAAAAGAAAGAGGGTGTAATAAAGAAAAAAAATTACTATCTCATCTATGCATTTTTTTTTAAAAATTTAACCAATTCTTTCCTTCCGTTTATAGTTTTATAGTCCCTTAATGTATATTATATTGTAAAGCTTATTAAATGAATTACATTATGATTGTAATGAAACTAAATGGGGTTGGGGGGATAGAATAAAAATCAAAATGGAACAAATTTTAAGTAGTAGGGAATAATGAAGTTGAATTTAATGGATTTTGTATTTTTTTGAGTATAATGAAAATCTATTCTTGGTATTCGGATTTGTAGAGACTATAGTATTTTTTCGGTTAAAATCAGGAGTCAACTTATACCAGACCATCATTAAAAATGGGGATGCACTGAATGCCTGTTTTGACCCAGTATGAGACTTCTCAGTAATGCGCAACAACAATTCTGCACAGGTGACTTGAACCCAGGAGCTTGGGTCTCGAGCGTGAATGCTTAGCCCTCAAAGCACTGAGCTAATATCTAAGGATTGTGCAAGATTATAGATCGACTAATGTTAGACATTAACTTCGTTGGATGCCAATTCGGTGGCTTAGAGGTTAACCATTCGCGTGAGAGACCGAAGGTCCTAGGTTAGAGCATAAAAATACATTTATTTGATTCTAATTTGTGAGGTTGTTAAACATTCACATAATTTTTCAGTTCAGTACTTAACGGTTTCTTATAATTCATTATTTGACTAGTTTCGACCAGAATTAGTTATTGATAACATAATAAGTGCACACTATGATCACATAATTTGAATTTAGTTACTAATCATGAAAGTGAACTATATTCAAGTATTTTGTTGAGTGGAAAAAATGCCTCTATTTCATTAACGAAGTGGTATATGAACATACATGTATATGCAAGTATACATTTTCTAAATGGAATAAAAGATTTCACTGTCCTAACCTGTGAACAACTTTTCTTCAGTTCCTTACAAACAAAAGTAATGATCATTTAAAAACACTAAAGTAATCATTAACATGTCACTATTACATAATTATTCACTTCCGTTTGTTACCAACTAAATATCTGTTCAAAATAAAACTACATTTCAAACAAAATATCAATATAATAATAAAGATGGAACAGGAATAGTTATTCATCTTGTTTAAGATTTGAATCTTACGTAAAATTTGAGTAAAAGACAGTTGGTGTTTGGGTGAGAAGATGGTTTAAGAAAAATTAAACTAGTTATTCTTAGCCCATAAATCCTGACAAATTTTCTACGAGATAGGCATAAAATAAGAGCATTATCACTCATCTTTAGGAAGAAGATTTAATGTTCAAACGAAGCCGAATATTTAAAATTCATTATCAGTTTGGTGTTCTATCCTTTCTAGCTGTTTTTCAGTGAAAGAAAAATGATTTACCCTTCAAGTTCGAAAAGGAATAATTTCATCTATGATTCTCTTATTACTTAATGAAATCTTACAGTTATTTAATCCCGTAACTGTCTGGCTAGATTTAAATAATAGACAACAAAGAAGAAAGCGGAACTAACGTATCTCGAACTTGATTACTTCATTTACCATGCCCTGTTACTTTGCATTATTTCATAGAATAGCAGGATTTTTATGTCTTGGTATGTTAATGTACATTACGTCCCCAGCCAATAACTACATCAAACTCATTAACTAATATACACGAACTTTCAGACCGCACAGCACAAAATATAAGAGACTATACTTTTAGCACAATCTTTTCATAAGTGGTAGAGAGTGAAGAAAATAATAGACGATTAATTAGGAACAACTAAGGAATTATCAGACCATAGAGACAGTGAATAGATTTACTGGAAGATTACATTAAAGAAAATATGGAAATACAATAATGCGGCCATTTAGTTATCATATAATATGAATTTAAATAACAAAAATAAAAAATTCAACTCTTCCAGTATCCGGCCATTAACAGAAAGCCTTGGTAGAATCGAATGTTAATGAAAATGTTAAATCACTAGGAAACATGTTGGCCGTCTACGCAACAAGAGATGTTTATTTCTGAAAGTTTTCCTTGAAGAAAGAAGAGATTTGATCAACAAAGTCTCAATTACCCTCCCATTTGTTTTAAATTAATAAAAGAACGTCATTGACTGGTGACCTTAGCAAAAGTAATTTTTACTTCTAAACTAAAATCTTACAGATTTTTTATTCTTCTCAAAGTGTTGTTAGAATTATTCAAAGCTGGTTAGTTCCACACGACTCAGCTGACTTTGATTTTTGCTAAAAACGTGCTAATATTGTTGTGAACAGAACACTGGTTAAGGACAGTCGAATGTATTTAAGCAAAGATTACAAACTATCTCAATAAATTCTGATTACCAAACAATGAACAGTCAATTTGCAAATTAACAACCAATTGTTTCAATCTTCACTGTTTCTTCTCTTATTCCATTGCTCATGCATTTTCCAGACGTTTGCGTTTCATTTCAGTTCTTTCTTCATCGGTCTTCTGCCAAAATACATTCTATGTCTGACCCACACCATATACTACTTATATAGATATAAGTAGACCACACCACAATATTCCTAGTACGATTCCACGCTGCTTATTACAATGAATTGAAAAATGTATAATACTATTCTTTTATTATTGTTGCTCTAATAAATGGTAATGGGCATACATCTTCAAAATCCGAAAGCACAACACTGTCGTGTTTTTTATTCTGTTTTGTTTGATAGATTAGTATCATTTAAGGGAACTAAATGAACAATTGTGACTTTGCAATGAATTATTATTCAATGAAGATCTTGTTCGTTATTTACTACCTAAAAAGTACCTACACAGAACAATACACTTTATACTTTACAATCGGTAAAGTTGTTATTCTGTTGTTATTGCACAGATCCACGTCAGCTAACTTACAATAAATGATGATATGAATCAATGATAAATATCGGAACAGATCAATGGAGTTCTGAGAAAATGAAAAAGAATCCATATGGCAATAGATTTACAACACTACAGGTGAAATTTACACCGTTGGATGCCGGCTCAGTGGTCTATTGGTTAAGCGCTTGCGCGTGAGACTGACAGATCCTGGGTTCGAATCTTGCGAGGTAGAATCGTGGATGCGAACTGCTGAGGAGTCGCACAATAGGACGAAACGACCGTCCAGTGCTTCCAGGTTTTCCATGGTGGTCTAGCTTCAAATGACTCATGATCTCAAACTATATAAAAAAATAAATTAAGCGTATCAAAATGCATTGATTAAGAATAGTTTGATAAAATGTAATGTTAGATTTTAACTATGAAAATAATGAAATCTCCACAAAACCACTTCTAATCTAAAAGTTTAAAAAAAAACTGGAGATAAATGTATTTTTTCAAACTGTTCATTCAAATTCTAACTAATTCTAACATAAATGTCAATCTAAGGCACTAGGAATTAAATGGATCATCCATTCAATCTTTAAATGTTTATCAAGTTCATTCGATAAATGGCAGACGTGTTAACTTCTTGTCTTAATATCGAATAAACATTTCTTATAGTTCATAATCACATTATTTACGACTTAAATCTGTCATAATAACTTCATTGTACTATTAAGTATAAAGCAGATAATCAGAATAAAATAATAAGTAAATAGTGAATAAATTTGAACTTTCAAAATGAATGGAATTAACTAAGCTAGGAAAGCAAGGAAAGGCAAGCAAAATATCCAAATAACTTTTCCGTTTACTTCACTTCATATAATAGAGACCTGATAGAAATGGAAAACATTTTCAGATTTGTGTGGTCAATATTTTCAATGTCAAATTATGTTGAAATCATGAGTCAATTGCAGCTAGACCACCGTAGAAAACCAGGAAGCACTGGACGGCCGTTTTGTCCTATTTGGGGGTTCCTCAGAGGTGCTTCCAGGTTTTCCACGGTGGTCAAGCTTCAATTGACTAATTATTTCAACTATGAAAATACTGAAATCTTCACAAGACCCCTTCTGGTCGAATCATATGATTATACGTATTCTGTATAAATCTATTATTCATATTGTATAATTCAAACCTTTAAGACTTTCATAATAACTTTAGTTCTCATTTTAGTAAACCTTTACATATTATTTACAATTGAATCGATAACAATAAAAGACATTTGTACTATTCACTAAGTAATCTCTACTTCACTGATCATCAGCAGAAAGGAGATCTAAATCAGTGATACTTTATTATATGAACTGAAATATCTAATTAATATAAGTATCCAAATAGACATTCATCTCAGACGTCGTTACACCTTTTTGAGATCCTCCTTTCAAAAAAAAAACAATATTTTGTTTCATTTTTTTGACGCCGATTTGCTATTTCATTAGGGTTACTTTATATGCATATGTAGTTAGGTGTGTTCAATAAATTAGGAAGTTAAAGTGGTTATCTAAAAATATCACTGGTTTATAAAAAGAATGACTGTTTATGTCAGGCTTAATCTTTTTATTTTAGTATCAGAGATATATGGTTGTTATTGTTGAAGTGTTAAGTCTGTAGTAGAAATAAAACTTTCAACTTTCCGACAAATTCTATCAGCTTTTGACATTCAAAATTGATTACTGCTACTCCAATCACCAGATAAATTCTCATCGAGAAACAATTGACAAAATAAAACAGTATTAAAAAAATGACAATGTACACAAATCAATGCATTTCAAATGTACGAGTTTTTATTCGAATACTCAGACAAGTGAATTATGTAATCATAATGAAAACAAAGTATAGAGTCAGCCAAGTAATAATCTAAATGCAATTCTTCTAAACATTCAAAAATAGCTCTAAACATAATACAGAATTTTTGAAATGTCTGTACTCTATAAATCAATATCCATTCATGACAATCATTCCTGACTTCATAAATCTCAAGTATGAGATACATTCAATGAAAAAAAGCATTTCCAGAATCATCTTTGTACAACTTCAATTTCGCCATCGCAAATAAATCAAAATATTCCTGTTCTATATGACGTTTAAATTCAATAGGGATATAAATACTGGTTATATAATTCATAAACATACATAAATATACAAGCAACAGGTTTGAATGAATTCTAGACTTTGAA
Organism: Schistosoma rodhaini; assembly: GCA_944470415.2. NCBI lineage: Eukaryota > Metazoa > Platyhelminthes > Trematoda > Strigeidida > Schistosomatidae > Schistosoma > Schistosoma rodhaini. The sequence continues at coordinate 35,944,265 of OX104037.1, forward strand.
CAGAAAAAGAAGCATATTCAACGGAAAATATAAAGAATGACTTCTAAGAAATTGTATTAAAATATATTACAGTTAGACGAATTTCTTAATTCTAGTACTCAGATCAATCGGAAGCAGTCTTTTTCTATTCAAAATTATTACCAGGTATAATACAAGGTGATGATTATTATATTAATGTCATACAGAATCATTTATTATTTGTCACCCGTTGGAATCATTTATAAGTAAGTAATAGAAAAAAAATTGAAGTTATTCTATTGATTAACTTAGTACTAAATCTTTATCTTCACTTTCAAACACGTTAATGAATTAATTATTGAGCATAAAATAGTTCCATTTTCCAATTGTGTTGATTACTTAGCTGGTACGTGTTACGTAATTAATTCTGAGTTTGAACTCAATATTAGTTAAATAATGCAAACAATCGACGAGATAGTGAATTTTTACCGATTAAGGGGGTTAAGGCATGTGATAAATATGACCATCTCCTGCCTACCTCAACGCGTGACGATGATTGACGTAGGTGTAGGCTGGAAGAGACCTAAGGGTGGCCAAACCAAGACATAGTATCATTCGGTGAAGACACCAAGAAAAGAAAGCAAGTGTAGACTACCTAGTTGGGGTCCACGTAATTATCTAAACCAGTGGTTAGAGACATTTTACAACATGGCTCAGAATGGATTAGGCGAATTCACTTCTTGTCTTCCTTTAGACCTTACGTTTTTAAATTCCTCATAAGTTTTTTTCAACTCATTTGTATTGCATTTATATTTTCTCAAATTCTGCCTCCGATCTCCAGTCTTTTCTTTTACTAATAATTCCGTTGCCGCCACTATTTTATATGGATTGTACCCATAAAATTTCATTTCACTAAGCTAATGGAGTGTAGAATCTTGAAACGATGTACACAAGCCTTAAGCACTATATTACGTTTGACTGATGTGCTAGAAGTCTTTGGGCTACATGCGTGATAGTTGCTTTTAAAACCTAAAGTGACTGATTTGAGAAACAATAACCAGGATATAATCAAAAAGATAGGACTGAAATTTATCATAACAACTATTGAAATAATACTTTGATAAGTAAGCAATCCTATGTAAAAGTGTCAAACTGTGTTTTTAAAATTTTTCATCTATGCCTAATCAAAGAAAGATTATTGTTAATGAAAGCTTTACTTAATAGTGTAGATTGATTGATAGTTATACTTTAGTGGCCCTGTATCTAAGTCCAATTAGATCATATGATGATCGTTATTGATATATAAATTTCGGTTACCCTCGTATATAATCATCACCTTAAATCGAGTTAGTGATTAACGGAATTATATAAGTCAATTAGAAGACTAAAGTATGAATATTCATATTTCGTATAATCGTTGATCTGAACAGAAAATCAAAGAGACAAAGGGAGCGAATCAAGGCGAAATAACGGGCGATGGAGAAGGCGAGTGAACTGACTCCTTTTAATCAAGCGTGGCTCAATATTTATATACAGACAAAAATATGTCACAGATACATAATGAATAGTGTAAGTAATCAAAGTAAATATGATCATTTAAAAAACGGTGAAGGTTAAAAAGCAATAATGTAACAGTAGAAAAATGCATTGTGAAGAATAAGTAAAATGGTCCGTTTAGAGGGTAGGATAACTTATGTGGGCTTCACATATTATCAGCTCCTATAATACCCTATAGTAGTATACAAACTCTAGTAATTTTGATTTTTCTATCTATTTAATAATTTCGAAGATTATAAAAAGTATTCATACTTATATCTATAATGTTATGATTAAGTAATAGTTTCTTTACAGAGGCTAAATTGACATTCAAAGTATCCTTCTAGCTTGTGAATTAACCTATTCCCAAGCATAAAGTTATCCATTTGTACTTATTTTTTTTGGTTTAAAAGAAGATTTATCTATCATATATTTCTCATGTCAATAGGCAAAATGTAAAAAATATTTGAAAGTTAATCTTGTCTAAATAAATCAAATTTTTGTTTGAATGCCATATTGATTTATTATATAATTTAATTTACATTCTGTTTCATTGTTACATTACTTATCCTCTACTGATATTATTTTTAATTTAGTTTCTCTTCTCAAATAATTCTTTATTACGAGAGTGGAGAGGCGCCACCCTCCCTCTCGAAATGATCCCACGCGTATATAGCCTCTGACACGGATGTCCTACTCACTGCCTTCTCGTGACACTGGTGTTGTTTACGAAATTGGAAAGACGAAAAGCGAATGTTCGGTGCTTTAACCGGGTTGATGTAAACGGCAAGTCCATTTAGGGGAGTTGGAAAACCCTGATTCCAAACCAATGGTGCATATGGTCTCCAGTATCCTGAAGGAACAAATGGCGTATGAATCGATCGTTGGTCACCGGCTACCATGGGAATGCATCTCCTCACGATGCTCCACTGACTTGTGGATCAGATTTTTCGGTCGAAGGCTCCGAGTGTGGCCGCCTAAGAAAACCACCTGCTTCAATTTGGGCACCTGGGCAGTATCACAGCCCTAACACAAATTGAATAAGATTTGTGTGGAGCATATATATCTGGTGCTTTCTTGTACCAATATTTATGTGTTTAAATAAATAATTAAATAATACATCCTGTTCCACTGTTATATTGCTTATCCTCTACTGTTATTATTATTTATTTAGTTACTCTTCACAGATATTTCTTTATTTCGAAATTGTTCTTATTTGATTTAATATTCTAGTGAACAAGAACAGTAGTGGGGACAATTGAATGTATTTGACACGGAAATTACAGACTAAAATCTGACAACCATACAGTAAACAGTTAATTTGAAAACTACCAAACAATTGTCGCAATCTTGACTATTTCTCCCGCAAATATCAGTCCATCATCTCTCTTTTCATTGTTCGTGCATTTTCATACCAATTGCGTTCTGTACCGGTTTTTTCCTTATCAATCTTCTAGTGAAATACATTCTATGCCTGACCATCACCATATACTACTTATATGGATACAAGTAACCCACACAACGATATTATAATTAATGTGATATTTCTTTTTCTTACTGGTCTCAGTTTTAGTTATTTTTTTCAATAAGTGTTCTTTTAACAAACGTCATTTTTTTATCCACTTAATTGTTTGTTTATTTTGCTATTAATACATTGCATGTACTCATTAAATCTGTATATATCTCTTCTTCTAAGTGAATTGATTATAAATTGTAAATGAAATAAACAGCTTTACATAAGGATGTAGGTGTTATTACTAAGGCTTGACTGTATAATTTCCAATAAATTAAGCATTGAGTAGATGGTTATAAATCAAAAAAGTATATATTTGTAATATCCCAATGAGTAGAAAAGTTAGAGTTTCTAATGTTGTTTTATGATTAGTAAAGTGAAGAAGGCAATATAAATACACCAAATATAATATACAACTAATGTAAGCAATATAAAATCAGCATTTAAAATTGTTACGAAGGTAACAATGAAAAAAAAGATATTATTATCAGAAGAGAGTTTTGTGGAGATTTCAGTATTTTCATAGTTGAAAGCATGAGTCAATTAAAGCTAGGCCATCAAGGATAATCTGGACGGCCGTTTCGTCGTATTGTGGGACTCCTCAGCAGTGCGCATCCACCACTGACTTCGAGAGGTACGTCCTGGAGTTCTAGTGAGAAGCAGTGACTATTGGAGTTCAACCAAGTCTGTTGTGAGATAGAAACTCATTGAAGACAATTGGTGAACGGTCGCTCAACTTCGTGGACTGGTTGAAATAAGACATTTACATCGTCAGATGCCGGTCCAGTGATCTATCGGTTAAGTGCTCTGGTGAGAGACTGGTATGTCCTTGATTCGAATCTCGCAAGATGAGGTTGTGAATGCGCACTGCCTAGGAGTCCCGTATTAGGATGAAACGGTCATCCAGTGCCACCAGGTTTTCCTTGGTGGTCTAGCTTCAATTGACTCATGCTTTCAAGTATGAAGGAAAGGATACTTAGTTTTCGTATTTGTAAACTCTTACATGAAAAAAGGTTTATAAGAAAAAATAGCAAATAAGTAAAACTTGTTTATTGTCAGTAATCTATGTGAAAACGCAGATGCTGACTTTTTAATAAAATGCTTATAGTTCATATTTGCTAGAAATGAATTAACTGAGATACTGTAAAATCTCTTACATAAATGTTACGCTTATACTTTCTTTGTTAATAACTTTTATTTTCTGTTGTATTGGGGAAGATGATTAAACTATTAGACTGAATTCTACATATCAAGAAAAGTATTTACACTGACATCATCCACAAACATTAAGTGTACTGAATACAGGATTATTATTATTATTATTATTATGTAATCATCTTATGCATTACCAATATCCATACATTGAGCAAACGATAGCATGAATTGAGTCTACTGTTCATTGATAATTGGATTTTAAAACTAAACACCTATTATATCTAAGCCACCTATTCTTATTCACTCAAAATCAAACTAAACTCTATCTTACAACTTTACACACAGTTAAGTAACATGCAAACTAACAATTTCTTATTATTAAAAGATAAGATATATCAAGGTAGTGTAGTAAATTAGAAAGTGTCACTTATTATCTAAATCTGATGAACTCCAACATAAAATAAGATTTATTTCTGTTAGTACATACAAAAGATGTGAGTCTTTAGGCATGTTAAGTTGATTTTCACTGAAACCTCGACCTGATCATCTCTACAGTAACATATCAGTTTTTGAAAAGAGCCAGAATAAGAGCAGAATAACGTGAATTCATTTTATGTAGTTTGGTCATCGTCAACTTCTTACATCATATGATATTTGAAAACCACTATTACAAAACTACCACCCTCACTTGAAGACTTCTAATGGATCACTAAATCGCATATTGAATCAACGAATTTACTTATTACTTAACTAAGAAATGAACCCAGTGTTTCAGATAAAGTGTATAATGACGTAGAAATCGTGTCGGACAAAATTGATCAAGGTTATTCACAATCTTTAAATCAAGGTTTGGAAGAATTCTCATAAATCTCTCTCGAAAAATCTGATAACAGAACATCTATATGTAGGGTTCTCAAAAAACCCTTTGAAGTGTAGTTATAACTTATCGAATATGAAGCTTAATAATACATAAATAGAAGCCTGATCACTGTGACTAAAATTTTACATAACAAAATCAAGTTTAAATAAGATTGATACAGAGACTCAGTTCGAAAATTTATTTGACCAGATGAAAGATTTGCATCCAATGAATGAGATGTTCTGGTTCGAATCAAAGTTAGTTGATCTTGCCTACCAATATTTTGCTTCAACGACATCAAAGTCGAAAATTGTATCCGACTAACATCCGACAAGCTTTAAGAAACATTAAGCAAAATCACGACCAGCTACAAGTTCGATTGTTTTCTTCATGAACACAACTTCTGATGTTATTAAGATCAAGTCAATCCTAGACTATCAAGTGAGATTCGAGGTAGATAAATCTAATAAGGGTTAACTGACGCTGAACAAAATAGAATAATAGTCATGCTAAGAGAACTTTTAAAAATGGAAATATTTGCTTATTCTACTTACATTGGTCTAAGAACTCGCCGCTGATGGACGCCTTTTATGCATGAATACGTATGATCTACCAAAGATTCACAAACATGATATCCCTCTTAGACCTATTCTGTCGATGATCAGTTCACTGTATCATAAAGTTGCATGCTGCCTAGCTGATAAGCCGGAACTAGTCCATCAGAGATTAGTAACATATACATTAGGAGATTTAACCCAATTTGCTGACAGACTAAATCGTATGAATGTTGGTGGTATGTTCATGGTTTCTTTTGATGTAACATCCTTGTTCACTAAAATACTACTTTTTGAAACCATCAACATAATTTGTCAGTATTGTTATCTCCCAGCTTTACTGATGGCAGAACTTGAAAAGCTATTACTTATGTATAAGCAAACCTTACATGTTACCGACAAATATATCTATAAAATTAAATGAACCTCCCACAGCAACTAAATTGGTTAAAACGAAAAGAGGGAGTATCTGAGATGTTCTGAACGTGTTCCAAAAAGCTTTCAATTAAGAGAGAGAACTACTTTGAACAGAACAACTACTAAACATCTCGTGGATACAGGACATCACACCGATGTCTTCAAATCTTACAAGGTGATTAATTAATAGTCAATCCTCAGTCTTCTGAAGTTTACTGAAGGCATTACTATTTAGCTTCAGAGACTTGAATGGTGTGTTCAAAATGAGATGGTTGTTAATGTTTCTTTGACTTAATGACAAATATTCCTTCACTATATTATAAGAATTGATTTCAATTCTTTCTTTCAATTAATTGCATCATTACATGTTTTTATTTCGACTATCTTCTAGATTAGTAATCTTATTTTAATTAACTCAGCTTTACGTATTATCAGCGTTTACACACTGAGTAACCATTCGTTTTTAGCCCTTTGGACTTTTGTTACCATCAGTCTTGTAGAACGTTATTTTATATAACGTGTGTATTTATCATATTTTTTTCAGTTTATTAAATTTATTTATACCCTTGCTGTACTATACCGATATTGTCATCAGAGTAACTTCCAGCTAAACTCTTCCAAGTAAGTAATTTCAACACATTTTGTAATTATGATTGTTGTAAGTTGTAAGTTGTAAGTTGTAGGCAGCTGACGAGAACCAAACTAAATAAAACGAATTCATGTTATTCTGCTCAAATAACCGTTCTTTCTCTTTTCATGATGATAAAGGAAACTATATGTATGAAATCTTATTTTATTTTTAAACTACCTGTTTGATGTGCAAAATGATAATTATGCCAATAAGATTTATAAAAATAGCTAAATTAAACAATGTGAGAGAATGAAGATGAAAGATAAAGTTTGCTCAAGCTTCGCGGTAAATTTTTACTGTTGATTTACAATTTATCGATCACCGACTAAGGACCGACGTCAGAATTATCTAATCCTTTAATGCTATCGACTAACTAAAATCGTCTAATGGGTCGTTAGTAGTAAACACAATGATGGGAACATGATGAAGAAGAATCTTTGCTCTGAGCTAATGCTAACCATACTTATAATTCATATTTGAAACAAATGTGCAGTAATTATTTTCGTTTTTATAGACTGAACATATATAAACTTTTACAGATCAGTAATGGTTTTTTTGAAAGATAAGTATTTAACAAAAATTGAAATCATGCAACTCACTTTGCTAAAAGCCATCCTGGTCGAACATGTCTATCAGTAGCCCAAATTAAAACTAGTCCAATGAATAATAAGCCAATACCAGTTATCACTAGCAAATAATGAGCATCAAGACAACAGTAGCAAGCTGTAAAACGTCCAGTTCCATTATCAAAATTTAGTGTTGGTGGATCGTTTTGAGTTATATTAATCCCTGTAGAAGATTTTCTTTCATATTCACTTACACGAATAGTTTGATTGGCAGTCACTGGTTTATTGTGATTTGTGCCTACTGATGCAGGGAAATCCTACAATTAAACAACAAGGAAAAGACACATGTACCATATAGTATGTTTTGAATCAGGTCGCGTTTCAAACAATCATAGGAATAAACTTCTCAGAATTTGGAAAACAACTTGGTTCTAGTGACGAGTGAAGGTAGACCTGTTCTTTTGATGTGTATACTTCATAGATTAGAATTATGGTAGTTTAAATTAGGCATTTTCACTAGTTTTGAAATTACTGAATATATTCTTCATCAGTTTATTACGGAAAGATTAGTTAGGGTTTGGAACAATGTAAGGTGATCTGTTGCATTATCTCAATGAAAACTCCAATATGTATGTAGTAGATCGAATAACGGGATCATTATTTCTAGCTAGTCATTTTGTTCAAATGAGTAACTTCACCATAGTTCTGTATTCGCCAATATACCATTAACTAAAACTATGTTTTACATATGTGACCATATTTGTTTTAACGGTATGGATGTAGACCTACCAACTGACAACTTGAAGGTGTTATTGAGTTGTACCTTAAATATCCAGTTCAGCTTCAAAAACAAAATATATAAACAAAGAGATGGAATAGCAATGAGGTCTCCATTGTGTTTAATCCTATCTGATCGTCTCATATCTAAATTCGAAAACAATCAACTTGTTTCGGTCAGCAATGGAGTTAGTTCATGCAAAAGACTTATGGACGACATATTTGTCACTTTCAACGATAATGTTGAATTGGTTGCCATTTTTTCATTTTTTTTTCCAATTCATACTATCCTGCTACAGGCTCCAGGTTAGAAAATTAAGTGGATCACCGTATTTCATTTCCAGATGTGCTTCTGATAAGGAGGAGTGATTGACACCTAAATAAGTCTTTTCACAACAAACAAACATGGAACGGCCAACTAACGAAATTCCTTAACATTACATAGACACAGAAATCTTACACGTTCTTTACGTTAACATATACGAAGAACCTGTAGCACTGAATCAATTGATGAAGAATTTGGATTACTCCGAAAAATTTTCATTGAAAACGATTATGAAAGCCACTTCATAGAGAATAATATGAGAGGAAGTTTAAACAATTAATCCCAAAATTCTATTTCAAAGACATATCTTTACATAAATCTAGAATTTCGGAGTGACCAAACTACTGATATATTTAAAAATCTGCTGTCAACAATTATAAAAGGAACTTTCTATACGACTGAGTTTTTTGAAAGATAAGTTCCCTTGACCGGTCTACCAGTTCACGCTGTTTTATAGAGTGATATGAATAGGTCGTAACCAGTGTTTGCTTTAAACTAGGAAACAAGAATGTGTACGAGTGTGGTTCTACAAAGCGGTTAGCAGTCCTGTTCTTCAAATGAATGTACTTTCATCTAGATTATTGTTTTCCATATCCAAAAAGTTTCATATAACAACCACTTATTCTCAAATATTGCTTTATAACTAAAATATATAAATTACTTCCAGTCCGATCGATAGTAATTGTAGATATTTAAATGAACCGCATCCATATTGAATCTATATTTCTTACATAATATATCACTTATTACATTTATAACAACAACATCCAAGCAAAAACTAAACTGAACTAATTCTACCAATCAAAATTACAACATACATTAGATATTGAATGACGATTTGATTCATGTAAATTTGATGAGCATGATGAAGGATGTAAAAATGGTGTAGATCCTATAGATAATTGTATATGTTTAGGTGATCTTATTTGAAGTTGAGATTGATAATGATAATTACCATGTATTTGTTGTGTTTGTTGTGAATGATGATGATGGTGATGATGATGATGATGATGATGAGGCATTGAATGATCAAATGAATCAATCATTATTTGTGAATTATTATTTATTTCATGTATTAAATGATTGGCATTAATTAATTTGATATCGCCAAACCATATATTATGCATAAATTCAAATGTTTGAAAACATCTAGACAATATAATTATAGCATCTAATAACAATAATAATAATCGAACTTGTGTTAATGTTAAGAAATAAGAATTTGAATCAATTATTGAAGGATTTCCATTTCGTTTGGTAACAGTTGTTGCATACCTTTGAGAAAAGAAAGAAACACATAAGTTAGGAAAAGTTATTACTTTATGAGAATTGTCTTAGAGTTAAACTAATAAGTTAGTAAACTTAATGATAACTTTGCTATATTATCATTTTCAGTACTATCAACTGGGAATCATTAGACGACATGGAGTAAGAACAAGATTAAAACAAACATTCATTAATAGCAAAGATGGATAATGTCTAGCAGTGGAATCCAGGACGTGCATTTCGTCCTATTTGGGACTCGTAAGCTGACAAGTTGCAGTCTTAAACATCAATGGGAAGATTCAAACACACAGTACTAAGTGAATTTAAATATTCATTAGGTTTATGAGTTCAAATTGATATAACGTGTTCAATAAAGTTTATATTATATAATAGTACATTGTTTTAAAGTCTAAAAAATATAATTTTGCTTCCTTTGAAATTTCACAAGTTTCTAATATATACCTAAATTGTTTGCAACCTCCTATTTATGTTTAGGACTTCGATTGATCACTCTCTTATTGTCAATAGTGCATCCTGTACGGAATGCTTCAGTACTGCGTGAAGTTACAACATTATAAGCAGAGATGGATGGTGTTTGTTATTCTTGATTATCATACAGCCAATATAAAGTTAATAAAACTACCCAGAAAGGTAAATTCAGTCATAGAGTACAAAAATTACCAGCTATTATATTGAGAACACATTTGATAGTCAATAACGAATTAACTACGAATGAATAACTTACACTTCAACTGTTGCGCATTTTTACAAACATACATTTTATTTCGATAGTGTTATAACATGACGAAGATTATCAGAACTATGTAATGTTATATTAGCGCTATACAGCTAGAACAAACTGATCAAACATATGATTGTTAAAATCATTTATATATAAAAATAGAAGGTCAACTAGGCTGGAAATGGAGGGTAGGAGTAGACAAGGATAATGATAATAATAATGTGAAAACAACTTGAAACCCCATCATTCTGGATAATAAGCTAATATTACCAGGGTAGGTGTAAGGTGAGAACAGACTTATGCAAATTAAATTAATCATTCAAGCAGTTAGCTTACGTCTAACCTAATGAAAGAACACATAAAATCCCTTTTAACTTTCTTTTGAAATAAATAATCGTATTATCCTTTGGTAAATACTGATAATGTAATAAAATTCATTATTTTTACCACTGGTCGAATATATTAGATTTGTGAGAATTAAGTTTATTTTGTATTGTTTGTTTGAAACATCCCATTTATGTTTAGGACTACAATTGATCACTCTCTTATTGTCACAATTGCATCCTGTACAGATTGCTTCGATATTGTCTGAAGTCACAAGTATTGTAAGCAAAGATGGATAGTGACTTGCAGTAGAATCCAGAACGCGCGTCAGCTCGTCAGCTGGATGTACGTGCATCACACAGTCGACGTTCACTCCGTGACTCAAACCCAATGCCGTTGGTTTCGACTGCCATCATGTTATCCACTTAACTACTGAGTCTTGATAGAGTTGTTTTAAATGACTATGAATCAATATCTGTGAAAGTTAAGGGTTTTTTTTGTTTTAAAAATATAATACTCATAAAAGATATGAAGAGTTGGTTGAAAACAATTCTGTGGAAAGAGTATATCACTTTACATCAATTTATGACGAAATTGTATTCGTAATTTATGAAACCTGTGTGAAATTTGATCAACCGTGAGTAACGCACGTTAAACTTGTTCATTAGACTTCATTGGTTGCTAGGACATAGGTAGAATAAACGTAAAATTTGAGAACTATTTGATTTCCATATATATTTTTTTAATAAACATTGACATGTTTGGTCCTTATTAGTTTAAACAAAGAATAAGTAACTCGAACAATTTTACATTTTCTAATATTTATCGGAAATCAAAATATAATCGGCCCTTATACCGTAAACATTGTCGTGACAAACGTGCATAGTTAAAATAATCGTTTTCACTGTGGTTTTGACCATCCTCAAATAGATTAAACATGAGTGACAAGATACCTGTTTTAAGTATTCGCGGTAGATTACTACAGTTGAAGCAAACGAATGTGAAGAAGAAGAATACTATATTATTATTTGTACCCTGGCTGAAGTCTCATTCAATAAAAGTATGTATCATTGCTTGCATTCGACCTTTATTTAATCCTGGATAGTGTACTTTTATATGTCTACAGATTTTCTAAAATATTGATCAGTAGATGAACACTTGTAAAACCTGACGACCACACAGCTAACGAATACATTTCTTTCTTGAAGCATATCAATATTGGTGTATAATCAAGGACTTTTACAGAATGTACCAAGTTTAAATTAAGTCATGTATCCATAATCTCACACGCTGAAAAAGTTAAAAGCATAAACTTTAGGAGTAAAGTAACTGATGTTTCGGTACGACGTCAAAGAAAGGAACTTTTTATCATTTGATAAACATTTATTTGTGAAACGATGACATGTAATTGTCTCTGGATAAAGCTCATCTATGTTATTAGTGGGAAAACGTCCACACCATAAAATTCTATCAAATGAAGCAATAGTTGAACAGCTCATATGATAGTCATTTTCTGTATCCAAATAATAAATACTTCGAGTAACCTTGTAAATTATCATTCACTAATACTTATTTGACATAAATAACGGGTTTTGGGGGCGGGACGAAATATTGAAAGTAGATATAATCAAACACACCTTCTATCGATAGTGAAATCGATAACTGATCCGATATGACTAGATTCTGTTTATATAACATTGATGGGTAGGCTTCTTTGATGAAATTAAATTACTGAATACTATAAGAAACTAACACAAACCCTTTTTCGACCGATCAGAAATATTAATTTATATGGCCTTATACTGTTGACTAAATCTTTCATCAATACAGATAACACCAGATGATTATCAATAACCATATTTTTTCGTAGTTGAAATCATGAGTCAATTGAAGATAGACAACCATGGAAAACCTGGAAGCACTGGATGGCCGTTTCGTCCTAGTATGTGACTCCTCAGCAGTACGCATCCACGATGCCTCACTCGCGAGATTCGAACCCAGGACCTACCAGTCTCGCGCCAGAGCACTTAAACGATAGACCACTGAGCCGGCATCCAACGGTGTTAATGTCTAACTTCAACCAGTCCACGATTTTGAGCAACCGTTCATCAATTATATTCAGTGAGTTGATATCTCTACAATAGACTTGGTAGAACTCCACTGATTTCAACCCTGAAAATACTAAAATCTCCACAAAACCCCTTCTGATCAATAACCATACTTATCTGAAATTTGTCGAAATCTAGGTGAATTTAAATTTTCCAAATATTTCGTGGCATATCTTTAAATAGTTTAACTATTTGTTTAGTTAAAAGTATTCTATTTGAACTAACGAATAACTTCAGTGGTTAACATAATCTGACATTATACATTGAATTCATTTAATTAACCGAAATACAGGCTCAATTCTTTTACAGGAAATTCAGTAAGTCAGTCAGCTACAATGTAGGATTAGGCACACATATGCATCGGTCGAAGTTGCCATTCGTCATTACCACAACAAGATGAACACCGGATTCATAGAAGTAGTTAATTTAGTGGTGGCAAAATATAAAAGAAAGGTTATATATAAGGATAAAGTATAGGAAGGAAGAAAGTTATGAAGCGATTTTAATCTCAAGGTTTAAGGGAAGATAAAGAGTGTATACACCTACGCTATTGTGATCGATTCTGAGCCATGTCACCCTCATTCTCCAACCATTGGTTACGATAGTCACGCGGACCCTAACCAAGTAGTCTGCATCTGCCGACATGGCTCAGATTAGAAGTTAGTGACTTTAAGCACTGATGCCGTTACAAGAAATTATAACATATTGGTAAACCTGTTTTGGACTTAGTTACTACTTTTGAAGATAAACATTGAAAATGTCATTCATAAACTAAATAAGTTATTTTTACTTTACCGAATTATCGTTTCTTTTTTGTTTTATTATTCTTGTTACCACCCAGTTACTTGTTTGATTATTAGATAATATGAATATATTTCAGATATAGGGTTTATATATGTATGAATATAAATAATTACTTTCTTTCCTTTTTCAAAACAAACTAAAATACAATTAATCTAACCAAGTAGCTTAAATATCATATTTGTTTTAACCAAGTGAAGAAATATGGTATGATAAAGAAGTAGCACTACGTGAGTTGTACCAAATGTGTGTGTGTGCGTGTGCGTGTACGTATAAGAGTTTGCCTCTCTTCATCTTGTCATTAACTTCAACTTATTATATAATTACACACTTTATGGAAGATAGAAAAAAACATTTAAGGTATGTTATAGGGATCTTAAGAAGTTATCCAATTCTTACACAGTTTGCAAATACCTATGCATATATATATATACAGATAGATATGACTGAAACAAGTGTATTTTATTGGAACGAAAATTTCACTTTATGTGTACATGTATATGTAAATACCATTGTACCAAAGTGTAGTAAGCTTTCTCTCTTTCCTTAATAACCTTTCTATCTTTTATGTATAGAATTGGTTTATAAAGTCTACACTATGATTGCATACTTTACATTCATGTATTGTATAATATTTAATCTATAATTTGTAACTATTAGAGATATACATATATATACCTTCATATATTTTTCGAATACATGCATTGATAATAACACATTTTATATTAACATTACAATAAGTGTTACAAATAGCTGGTTTTTCTATGTACCGCTTATCATTAGTAGCTATGTGGAAGAATGTAAGGTAAATGTAACATATCATTTGTATAAATACATGTTTCTATGTGTGAATGTGCCAAAGGAACTAACATTGATATCAGTATGATAATTAAATTAGGTTAATACAAATATTATAACGTTAAGTGTATTTATGACTGAGTTGTTTTTAGTCTAGTATAATCATGATTAGTTTGTTCATCAAAATATGATGAAGTAACGATTAATGAAATGTTTCAGTATATGATCGGGATCAAAATAAAAGCTTAACTTTATTTTCGTAATCTTTGGTGGTAAGATAAATAATAGAATTGGTTCAATTGTGGACGTATATTATATTAAACTTGTATTCATAGGTCATTGGTTATTTCTGAAACTGATATATTCAATTTCATTTGAAATGGGTTTTTCCCTGACTTTGAATTCATTTACGAATCAAGCTATTAGAATTTCATGATCAGTAATATTAGATTATATGGTAGTGCAAGCCTTTCAATGTTTCATATGCGTAAGCAAACAATATGGCCCGCGATAATGTGCTAGATGTGAACAAATTCGATCGCTTACAAGTTCTATGAACTTGTGATGTAGCTGTAGCTAGATCTTATTTGATGAATCAACTAGTCTTTTCAGAATAACAACCATCAGAATAAGCTTAAACTTTTGACAATGAGTTAAGAATACAGACAATTGTGGCATAAAACATTGAACAATATTTTGATATATTAATCAATCAACCAAAACTCAGTTGGTCATATTGGATTATTATGTCCATTTTGTATGCAATATTCTAGGATGTAAGATTATTCAACCGAAAAGGTATATGGTATGGTATGGTGTATTTCATAAACATTCAAGTTAAAAACTCTTCAAAACGCCAGAGGTTTTACGTTAGTAACCGTCAAGATTCAACAGTTTTGTAAAGTCTGATATTGACGAGAAAATAATCTATGAAAACGTAGTCAAGGTTATGGTTAGTTATTTTCAAGTGTATATGTTCAAAAAAATGTTGGTTATGACAATGATAGTTGTGTTTGACTTACGGATAGAATTGAGTATTTAAATCAGTAAATGAATCAATATTCAGTTTTTCATCTAAATCCAACTGTCCACTTGGAATATGGTACCAATCTTCACTAGATAACATTTGTCGATGATCATGATATAATTTTGGCTTTCTACGAAATTCGACATCTTTATTTAGAACTGATGATGAAGATGATGACGATAATGAACTTGGTTCTAATTTATAATAGAATTTGCTTGGCAAACCTGGAACTAGATTACGAAAACTGTTTAAAAAAAAGGAAACAATAGAAAGAAAATAATGGCAATCAATGTTCATTCTGAGTATTTATTACACACTTGGGACATAAAAATCTATCACTAATACATCCAAATTCGGAATCACCATCCAATCTGAACACATAATGATAAAATACGATTATTTGTAAGAATTTCAGTTAATTATTCTCATATTGAAGCTTTTTAAAACTAGGTATTATTTAGTGATATAAATTGTGATTTTTAAAGTCAATTGGACAATTTGTTGCATACATCAAATATATAAACATCAATATTTATCTGAGAGAATACAATAGATTCAGTGATATGTACTACTTATATCGACATAGGTACTATTAAAGCTAGTCCGGAATAGAATGTCTGGAGGCAGAAGGTCAAGAAGGTCGGAGAGAAAAGAACGGAAACGGAAAGCGATTGAAACGCAAACTCAGAAATAATGAATTCTGAGACGATTGACTGATAGTTGCTAAAATTACTTACTCCTGTTACCTCTTGTGGAGGGGAATAGGCTTTTCTCCATCCAACCCTGTCCTGGGCAAACCCTTCCAGTTCTTTAAAGTTAACATTCATCCTTTTCATATCTGCTTCTATTTCCCGAAGTAATATGTTCTTCCGCCTTCCTTTTTTTTCACTTCCAATCAGGATTCCAAGTAAGCTATTGCCTCGTGATGTAGTTTGGTGATTTCCTCAATGTATGTCCCATCCACTTCAAACGTCTTTTCCTGATTTCCTCTTCATCTGGAAGCTGGTTTGTCTTCTCCCATAAAACGCTGTTGCTGATAGTATCCGGTCAGTGACTGATGAGTAACTTGCGTAGACAACTGTTTATAAATATTTGTACCTTCTTGACGATGGATGTATTAGTTCTTCACACTTCAGCTCCGTACAGTAGGACTGTCTTGATGTTCGTATTGAAGATTCTCACTTTGAAATTATTTGACAGTCGTTTTGAGTTCCATATGTTCTTCAATTTCAGGAATACTGTCCTTGATTTGCCAATCCTCACCTTTACATCAGTACCAGATCCTTCTTCTTCATCAATGATGCTTCGCAAGTATGTGTAAGAGTTTCGCCATCAAGTGTGACTGGGTTGTAGTTTTCCGTGTTGTACTTGAGAATCTTGCTTTTTCCTTTGTCTATGTTGATGACTATTGCTGCAGAATCTGCTGCTACATTTGTTGTCTTTGTCTATATTTACTCATGAGTATGAGATAGGAGGGATAGGTCATCTGCAAAGTCCAAGCCGTCTAGTTGCATCCAACCTGTCCATCCAGTCAATCACTAGAAGAAAGAGAAAGGGAGAGAGTAGACAGCCTTGTCTGACTCCGGTTCTTACTGGAAATGCATTTGTCAGCTGTCTTCCATGCACCACTTTACACTGTAGTCCATCGTATGAGTGTTGGATAATGTTGACAATCTTCTGAGGAACTCCATAATGTCGAAGAAGTTTCCACAACGTTCTCATGTCCACACTGTCAAACTCCTTCTCATAGTCAATGAGGTTGATGTAAAGTGACGAATTAAACGCAACTGATTGTTCCACGGTGATCCGTAGTGTCGCGATTTGGTCTGTGCTAGACCGATCCTTACGGGATCCAGCCTGTTGATCTCGAAGTCGAGCGTCTACTTCGTCTTTCATCCGGTTCAGCAACACTCCATTTAAAAATTTCCTGGCATTGAAAACAAACTGATGCGTTTGTAATTCTTGCATTTGCTCAGATTTTGATGAGGTATCCTTCTTTCCAATCCGTTGGCTTTGTTCCTCCTCCCAATCTCTGTGATTGTCTTTCCTTCTTTGTCCTTGAATGGTCTCTCCGGTTTACTACATCTCCCTTCCAGTTTCTTCATTGTATCGTATACCCTTCTCTTGCAGCTTTTTTCGTTGTTGTTGCTAAGTCTTCCATATATTTATGATTGTCGTCTCTAATGCTGTTCTTCACTTAATTGTTTGCCTCTGTGTAGTCTGCTTGTGCCTTGACTTTCTCTGCTCTTGTTCGACTGTTGTTAACTGCTAATTTCTTGTTCTACCCCTGTTGAATATATTTGAGGGTTCCCATAGAGATCCATTCCTTATGATGATGCTTCTTGGGGTCCAGGACCTCCTTACATGTTGAAATTGGTGTTTCTTTGATCTCTTTCCTGTTGTCCTCCATCGTAGTTTCTTATTCTTTCAGTAGAATGTGTAAAGCTTGAAACCTGTTGTTGAAAGTTAGCTTGAATTTGTTGAGTTTGTAAGTATGTTGAAGGAAGGCTGGTTTGAAACTTTGTAATTCTGTTTCCATAGTTGTCCAATGTTTCGTTAGCTTCAGTTTTATCTTAGCCACAACCAGATGGTGATCTGAAGCTATGTCATCTCCTCTTCTGGTTCTCTTATCTTCAATTGTCCTAAGGAATTTTATGCATATATAGACAATGTTTCCAACTCCACTATATAAAGCAATGAACATTCTGTATAATATAATTGAATTCAGAAAAGTTCTATTAGACTATGAAATTTCTAGTATCGTTAGTTTTCCATTGCTCGAAATTAAACGCTGCTTAAATGTTTCGTTCAAAAGACAATTATAAAGATCAAACTATTCATTGAAAGATAATAGGCTTGGTAATTGAGTTTGTAGAAACATGGGATAATTTATTGATGAAGCCGTCACTAAGTTAATATCACATAGTATTTAATTCGGATACCAAAATTAGTTCCTATTTATTTACTTCTGTGAAGATGTTCTTTATATCAATGAAAACAGACAATCAATTGATCGGTCTCTAAAAATTTTTCAGTCTGCTTCATTCATAAACATTATTGAATCAATTGAAGTAAAAAAAAACTATGAAGGATTTCATAGGAAAACAGAAATTATACCTTTAATCTATATCCTTTATTGTTTCTCAATAGTAAGACACTAATCTTCATTATTAACAGAATAAACAGATAGACAGATTGACGGATAAATATATAGACATGTAGGTAGTTTGATTAATAGATATGTAGACAGTCATATGATTTTGTAAACAAAAGAACTCATAATAAAGAAAAATATATCAATTGAATGTAATTGAATCCATAATGAATTGAGAATATGAAAGAGAGAGAATAAGTAAGATGTAAATGAAAGAAATCGTAGTCAAAAAATTACTTACTTATGCCTGTTACCCCTCGTGGAGGGGCATAGGTTGCCAAACACCATTCCTTATCCAACCCTGTCATGTACAATCCCTTCCAGTTCTTTAAAGTTAACATTCATCCTTTTCATATCTGCTTTTATTTCCCGAAGTAATGTGTTCTTCCGCCTTCCTTTTTTCACTTCCAATCAGGATTCTAAGTAAGCGATTGCCTCGTGATGTAGTTTGGTGATTTCCTCAATGTATGTCCCATCCACTTCAAACGTCTTTTCCTGATTTCCTCTTCATCTGGAAGCTGGTTTGTCTTCTCCCATAAAACGCTGTTGCTGATAGTATCCGGTCAGTGACTGATGAGTAACTTGCGTAGACAACTGTTTATAAATATTTGTACCTTCTTGACGATGGATGTATTAGTTCTTCATACTTCAGCTCCGTACAGTAAGACTGCTATCATTTATTTTGTTCGTTTGATACGAGCCAAAATTAAAAGTAGTGATGAAATCTTATTAGCTTTCTAATTTACTTTCAACCCCAATTATCCTTTTTATTTTATATTTCTGGTATTCAGTTTACTCATTGAATTACTATTCTTATTTTGAATGTTTCTACCTTCTATCTTGGTAATGACTTCTCTTGGTATATACTGAACTGATACTTGGAAACTTGGACAGATAAACATATATGTCAGACCACATATTGATTCTAAATGGTTGACTGATATTTGTGGTATTTAATACCATTTAAATTATTCGTTTTTTTACTCGTTCGAAATCTCTTTTCTAGACAGTTATTATAATACGGAGAAAAGCTATAAACAGTGTCATCTTAGTATGGAACTCGCCAGGAATGTATATTTACAACCGTAACAGGGATCGAACCCAAAAGTCTATGAATTACCGGGGAGTGCCAAACATTTAGGCCGCTCAATTGGTACTGATTGGTTAATATTTCTAACTTCATTCATTTTGTTATAGAAGTCACAAAGACAACAATCTTCGAGACTCCGTCAAAATGACAACAAATTAACACTCTCTTTCACCTATGTAACTTTTGAAGGTAAAACATGTAATGGATCAAAATTACTCATAGTAAACAGTTTCTTCAGATCATTGACTCAAGTTCATTATAATCCAAAAGTAGCTTAAGAAAGCATCTCTGGTTATCTTGAAATTATATAAGAAATGATATTCAAATTTAGAATTTCTTTTTGATTATGCAGTAAAGTGATATTGTCACAGCATGATGCAACAATAATAATCACTGTAAATCAATGTAGTTCAATGTGTTCATGAGAATATTATTTCAATATTCGTTCAAGACACTGAATAACATACTAAACTCTTGTATATACATTCATTTAATTTGTCTATTGATCATATGTAACAATAATAATCATAACAAATCTATAACTTATCGAAGTCTTCAGTGATCGCACCGATCTAGATAATTTTAGGATAAAAGTTAAGTCTATTAATTGGAAAATGAGTTACTATGATAATTTTCTGAAATATACAACCCGAGAAAAAACTTCTTTAAGCTAATGTTTAATGTTCGGTTTCTACTAGCTCATTATTTTGAATGAATGAAATGGAAATACTCAATTTTGTCATAAACGGCTTACTCTGAACTTTATGTCTATTTTTCATCAGATTATTATAATGGAAACCTAATTATTGATTTCTTTTATTTTTTTTATTATGGAAGTATCTACTAAACGACTGTTTGTAATAAATCCCCCATATTCGCATATATATATATATATGGTATAACGGAAATGAAAAGACCCTAGAAAATGTCCGTAGAATAAAGGAGATTATTTTATTGACCTAGTTAGAAAGAAACACCTTTTTTACAATAACAATAAATACTTGACAAATTTAATCATAGCCTGATCTTTATTTATAAAATGATCATAGAATTTTATTAATTAATTTGTTTTAATACAAGTTTATAGGTGATTAGCTATAATCCTATAGATGAAGGCAATGAATGTGTTAACCTATTTACCTATTTAATCTTTTCAACTCAGAAATCCAAAGGCATAAAAACCTCATTGATTATATTTTCAATATTATTCCATTTTGAAATGATTAAGTGACTAAATCGATTGTTAACCTCTATTGGATATCCTTAAACTGAAATGCAAAGAGACTAATGACTACAAGACAGATTTGCCTATAGTAAATATAAAGTCAGCAAATGTCAATCTCAACATCGGAGTTGAGGAAACCGCAAGAACATTCAGTAGGATATTTAGCAAAGTGTTAACCATAACCTATCCTGCAGCCGAACAACTGATTCTGTTTAAAACAATTTATTTAATAACTCAAGAAAAGGTCGACAAGTATTGCATTTATTTACCACCAACTGTACATGCAACTCTCAGAGCAGCTGCATTGGTCGAAAGGAAAAGAGGGAGTATTCGATTACTTTGAACATGTTCTCAAAAGCTTTCGATTAAGAGAGAGAACTACTTTGAACAGAGCAACTACTAAACATCTCTTGAATATAGGAGATCAATCAATATTCTCAAATCTTACAGTGTTAATAATTATTAGTCAATCCCCAATCTTCTATTGTTTACTGAAGGCCTTACTATTGAGCTTCAGATACTTGATTTATGTGTTCAAAATGAGATAGTTGTTAACCTTTCTTTGACTTGGTGATAAATATTCCTTCATCATATCATAAGAATTCATTTAAACTATTTCTTTCAATTAATTACATCATTATATGTTTTTACTTCGACTATCTTCTATATTAGTAATCTTATTTTATTTAATTGGACTTTATCCTTCTCGTAATTATTCACTTTCCGAGTGTGTTTATTACCTAACCTCTTTATTCTAGCATCTTGAACATTTATTACAGTTGTAAAATTCTGATTTGACCTCCTCTCGATTTCTTCCAACTTATTTTTCATCGGTAAAAATGCCAGTATGAAAAAAATATATCGATGTTATATAAATCGCTTACCTATTCCAAATTCTTGTACCAGCCAAACGAGCATGTGCAGGTTGTGGAACACCAATAAAATTGGCTAGCATTAAAGATTGTGTTTCTTTGGCACCATTTAAAGCAGTTAAATCGTTTGACGATTGATTTTCATCTTCCGAGTCAAAATCACTTGATACTAATCCAAAATATGTTCGATCCATAAATGATATTCGCCTCTCTTGCAACCATGATGTATTTAATGCCCTATATGCTGGTGCAAGCCATGGGTTTGTAAGAAGATTGGCTAAGAGTTGATCATATGGTGCCCAGTAGTCAATAACTTTCGTGTCCAAGTCATCTCTTGTCTATACAAAAGGTTGAAGAAGGAATAGTTCAGTTAGTTTATACATTCTTTGTGAAGAAAAATATGTCGGACAATTAGGAAATTAAGTCTTTGATAGGCCGTTTAAACAAATAAAGTTCTATGGAGTGTTTTTTTCAGTTTCACTGCTTGGTATCTTGTATATGATCAGGTAGAAGCAGGATTTTCGATTGAAGAATGAATGCAACCTTTCTTTATATTAGTCAGTTTAATAACTAAGCAAACATAGAGATTTTTCTGTAAATCTATGAATACGAAATCTTGACAAGTATGAAAAAATTGTTGTCTTTTTGATAATTAAATGAACCCCTTCATGTTATGAGCGTTACATTTCAATAATATAAAGCTCAACAAACAAATTATGTTATTAGAGGTCCTACATTTATTTCTGAATACCAAGAAAATGAAGTCTATGTACCGCGATTCAAACTCTTGACAATTGAGATGAAAATTATTTTTTTCAGGTAACTGGATGTCCTAAAATGCCACATGTTATTTGATTTTAACAGTGATTCATGGTTGTTAAAGTAATCTCTTTTGGATTTGATCAGATGGTTTCAAAAATGATAAATTGTAGAAAGAATTGATCAACTAGATGACATAATACTTATTGTTTTTTAAGGGAATGTCTTGATGGTTGAATATTGATTGTCATAACTGTGAATTGCTTGAAGAGATGTAAGCTGTTTGATATGTACAACTGAATAGACTAAACTATATCTATCAACAATGACTAAAAATCCAATATAAATGAATTTTGACAGTCTTTCGCTTGTGATTTAATCAAAAAATGTCCCAAACTATTAAGAATGTAACAGGTAGAAAACATAAGATATGCGAACATTTGTGAATGTGAACTCTCCTAGTGAAACTATTCAGTACGTTTATTAAGTATGGTTAGTATTGTTTGATTTCTTTAATAAATGAAGTCTAGCTTCAATTGACTCATGATTTCAACTATGAAAATACAAAACCCCTTCTGAAGTCTTAAGAAACATCGAATACCATGGTTTTCTCTGAAAGTGTTTGGTCTCTTATTTTATATTGACTCTATTCTTTATCTTCGGCTTAATTATCAATCTTGTAGTGTGGAAAACCATTTTTATTAGTATACAGGGTGAACAATTAAGAATACTTTTTGTGATAAGAATCGATTGGAATTTTCGTAAATCAATGTCAAGAAATAGTTTCACCGAACCCATTTTAGTAAATTAGTAGTTAGGTTATTAGTCATAATATATGATGAAAATATAAAAAAGTATAGATTTCCATCCTTAGATTATTTGACCAACTATCACTGGTAACTTTAAAGTACAGTCATGATTTATTATCTTAAAGTACACGGAAGTTTGAGTAGTCACTTTATCATTTTATCGTTAGAAATAGATTATTTATACAAGTGTACAACTGTCAAAAATCAAATGACTGTTCTACCAATATTTCAAAATATCTATACACCTTTGCTTACTTACTTTTCTTAGGTAATCATCAACTGTATCTAAATAAGGTAACCAACTGGTACGTTCTAAATGATTCCATGTTTCTTGTTCTATAGTAGGTATTGGAATATTCACACCATTCGATGTCCATTGAAGTGTAGATTTATTATTATTATTACTATTACTATTATACATTTCATGTTCACTTTGACTGATAGAATCTTCATATGATAGTTTTTTATCGGAATGATAATTCATTGAATTTTCGTTTATATCATTATTATTAATAACTTCATTTTTGGTGTTTGTTTGGCTAAACCAGCTGATTAATTTCTTACTAATATACATCATATATCTTGACAACTGTTTACTATGATCTTCATAATGTTTACCACAGTCTGAAATTTGGCTTGTCCCTCTTTGAATCTAAAAATTTATTGAAAAAAATAGCAAAACAATGGTAATAATAACATGACATGTTTCACTATAAAAACAAACCAAGTTTGGGATATAAATTTTTAATGAGATCTTGAGCATGAAAAATTTAGAAATTCAGAATACTGATATCGAATTTTGACGGAGGTGAATCCCAAATTGTTTTTTCTCAAAGACTAACATCCATCCGAAGACTGATAAAACTAGTGTAAACTGGATAGTCGTTCCATCTATGTCAAAGTTGATTTGTTGCTCAGATGTACCATACCTTTAAATGTAGCAGTAATGAAATGAGTTACTTTACGTCTTATTATTCTAACGGTGTAATTAAGGAAGCATTTGATAGAAAACCATGTAATACGCAAAATCGCACACTGATATTGTAAAACATGAAAACAATACATTAAATACACTATTTACCAATCTTCCTTGAGTTGTTTCTTACAAACTTGTCTCTCTTCAATTCCTATTCTTATTTTGACTACTTTTTATTTCGCCTAGTCTTTTTACCAGATTCCTCTCCTCTCCGTAAGAATCGTATTTTTGATTCATGATACATGCTACTTTTATCTGTTAGTACGAGTAGTATATACCACAACAGTACTGTTTTTCCTAATTGACAGCATGTCACTTATGATATCTCAGATAATAAATTTGAACTTCTGTACCAAAGTTTACATTATAAAGGGTACATTAAATATATAGTGATAATTCTGAAGCAGTTTGAAAATGTGTTCATACAGTTTGTAAGTTCGTATCGAAATTTACATATCATAACCTGATCAGAAAGTACTCATAATTTTCACCAATTAAAACTATCATAACCATCTATGCTAACGAGATCATTTTATTGTCTTTAACGTTGGATAGTGATAGAAAGCACTTTTAATCAACATACATAATATCTAGTTACAATTATATGAATAATGTTTTGAAAGAGAAGTTAATTAGTTTTTGACTACAATCTTTCGACAGGAAAAAGAATGGCCTCAGTTAGCAAATATATTTTATTTATTAATATTAGCTTCATTCAATATTATATTTTTGATACAATATAGAATTCTCACCACAAAGTATTTCAACAAGTTCCTCTATAGATCAGAAGGGGGTTTGTGAAGATTTCAGTATTCTCATAGTTGAAATCATGAGTTGATTGAAGATAGACAACCATGGAAAACCTGGAAGCAATGGACGGCCGTTTCGCCCTATTATGGGGCTCTTCAGCAGTGCACATCCACGATCCCGCCTCTTGAGATTCGAACCCAGGACCTACTAGTCTCGTGCCTGAGCACTTAACCGATAGACAACTGAGCCGGCATCCAACGGTGTTAATGTCGAAACGGCCGTTCAGTGCTTCCAGGTTTTCCATGGTGATATAGCTTCAATTGACTCATAATCTCAACTTTGAAAGTTTCTCTATCTTACATTTTGGTCGACCCTGACGACAAATATTGAGTGGTCAATAGCTAAAAGTTAACAGTTCAGGAATCGATATCTGAGTAATGTTCATTCTTTTCACTACATATTTCCACCAACCATGATGTCTCCGGTTGGGCGTTTTTTTGAAACATGCAAAATGAAATGTAGACTTTTCATTAACTCACCTTCATACTTTGTTCAATTAATGAACATAATGATGTGTTAAAACAAACAAACTTAGATAACTTGTTGGAATATGTAAATGTAAACCTAGATATTCAAGCAGATCATCGACTTATCATCAGAGTGAGATGAAATCTTTATTTCTATCATCTTTCTATTAAGCCAATAATAATAATAATAGGAATATATTCTATTCTTCAATTTAAAAGTAACCTATTTTCATATTAAGAATTATGGGATGGGGGAGAAGATTTGTAGCTCAGGTTGATGATTTCGATGGAGTTTTGTTCTCTGAGCTGCATGGTTTGGTTGTGGAGCTTTCATTGTCCTTCAGAATGACATCATCAGTACAAATGTCGGGTAGAAGTGAATTGTTTGTGTTTCTCCACATGTGATTCACAGATTGTTCTGTACACCTCAATGTTGATTGGTTCTTATTGACCTAAAATCAACATAGAGGTGCACAGGACAATCTGTGAATCACACGTGAAGAAATTCAAACGCTTCACTTCTACCCGACATTTGTACTGATGATATCATTCTAAAGGACAATGAAAGTTCCACAACCAAACCATCCATCTCCGAGAACAAAACTCCATCCAAATATTAAGAATTATTTTTGTTATATACATTAAAACGAATAGGTTTATTTTATCAACCAAAAAAAAAATGTTTCATTTTATTAAAATAAATTTTTAATGAAAGATTTTTCTTTAACGTTTCTATTTTGTTTTTCTAGAACATTCATTTTCTTCTTCTTTTTTTTTTAAAAATTAAAGTTTTACAAGTATAATTATAATTTTTCAGGTCAATCATTTTCCAAAGAAAAAAAAGAAAAAAAAACTTGAGCTCATTTTAAATAGATAAACTTTTCACAAGAATGATAAAAGTTTTTTTTTTGTTTATTTATAAGAGTAGTCTAAAAAAAGAATTTTAAAATGACCTTAGAAGTGAATTAAATTTTTTTTTTGTTTTTTTCAAATTATAGAAATGGAGGGAATAAGTTGTTTATCCATTTAAATTGTTATCGTTAATGGTTAATATAGATGACAAAAAAAATAATGGGAAACAACTTTAGTTTCTGTAATATTATAAAATGGTCAGTTGATTGTAAGTTTTTTGGGAATAGGTTTTTTATTATTTGTTTCTGGTTAATTTTTAGATTATTTAATGTCATTTTATAAATTAGTATGGATTTAAAAAGGATATAAATGGAGGGGGGGGGTTTCAAAGCTGAAATTGTTTCACAGATAAGCATCATATACATGATATTTACTTACTTATCTACGCCTAGTAACCTCCCCCCTGTCAACATTCTTCATCCAACTGTGTCATGAGCAATCCTTTCCAGTTCTTTCAAGTTACTATTTATTCTTTTGATGTTTACTACCAACCTCAGAAATTATATGTTCTTTGGCCTTCTTTTTCCTTTATTCCCTTCAGCATTACAAGTTATCGCTTGCCTGGTAGCGTGGTTTGATAATTTCCGTAATGTATATCTATGCATCTCTATCGTCTTTTCTTAATTTCCTCTTCCAATGAAATCTGGTTTGTTCTTGTTCAGAGTAGGCTGTTGCTAATGGCATCCGGTCATCGAACATTAAGTAACTTGATTCTCTGTAATGTGATCCAGTGACGCTCATATGGGTTTGTAAGCGCGTTTGTGTGGGAATATTACGCCATCTATAAACAATTTGTTGAATGCACATCAGTTTGCAAATCTTTCGACATTATTGTTCCTTCCTCCTAGTCAGTTCATGTCATCCCATGGTATATTCAAACCCGGTGTTGTCGATTCCAACTTGACTTCAAGGTTTCCCATCAGGATGGTTGGATCATTTCCTGATCACTTCTGTACGATCGACCTCAGCCTTTTGTAGAATTGATCTTTATCGTCGTCGCTGCTATCATTGCTGAGTGCATGTAACTGGACAGCATTCATTGTGATTCCCTCCTCCTTTGTTTTGAAGGATGATTGGACAATACTGGATTCATGAGATGTCCATCTGATAAGTACTTTTAGTTTATGCCAAAATGGCACAGTTTTCGTGAAAAATGGGATATCAAAAAGTGTACCCAACAATGAGATCTATTAGGTATATTGACATAGCTTTGATTAGTGTAACAACAAATGTGAGAGTAGCAACTATTATTTACTTGATACCATGGTAAAATGATCTTACCAAGTGTAAGCACATTCTATGCAATAATTTTCTAATTAGTAGTTTTATAATGTTGTCTTACTTGTTGTTGCAAAAAGAAGTCCAGTATATAGAGTCTTTTCTATACTACCTCACTTTCTCTTCACTCATAATACTCATCTATTAAATACCATTGTTTAAATGAGCTATTACCAGTTCTGAGAAATGTTTAATCAAACTTTTAAACGAATGACTTTATTAACGTAAAGGACATTATGTTAGTCATATTAATATCGTTATTGCTTGCTTTAAATGTTTCAACCTACAACGAAAGTAGGAAAATAAACTTGACGTATAAATGAATGATAGAATTAGTACAGGATCTAAATTGAAAAAAAGTATTTTGTCATCCACAACTATGTAAAAGAATTGATGGTAGTAATTGAAAGTACAAAAGATAAAATCTTCAAGTAATTCAACAGTTAATTAATATAGTATAAAAACTTATATTGCAAAAAAAACTTTGAAATTTAAAACAGTTAAAGATGCTTAGGATCGCAACCGGTCAGTCTCTTATTAGCATATGTGCATACTGTGTGTATTACCTCGATATAGCCTTTATTCACAAGCATTATGAGCATAGACGGATAGTGGTTCTGAGATGCAGGTACATCTGGCTGACGAGTCCCAAATAGGACGAAACGCGCGTTCTTGATTCCACTGCTAGCCACTATCCATTTTTGATTATATTGGTGTGTTATGTTTTTCACTATAGAGTACTACAGGTTTTACTCAAAAATGGTTTACTGAAATAGTATTGCCGAAAAGCTTTTTATGATGTCGCATCATGATCAATCTTTTTCATAAATTTTTCTTCAATTACCTGGTTAAAATGATTCCCTAGACTTGAAAAACTTTATTGCTCACTCTTCTTAATGTGATTTACTGTTTCTGTTATCAAAATCACTACATCTGAAAGAAGATGAAATGAACTACTTACAAGAAGGGTTTATCGATTTTCTCTGATACCTATTATATAGTTCCCAAGAGATTTTATAAAAATCAGAGTCATATAAATAGACAAACAGTTTATGAGTTTGTCATGATACTGTTCTTAGCGTTCTCTACAAGACATGGTGACTGATAGCTTAGTCTATTAGAATACAAAGTGATTTTTTTTCAATCGTTTGCTACACTTAATCACATCTTAAGGAGTAATTATATGATATAGTTAGTTATAATTGTTCACTTAATGAGTGATTAATCAATTGATGTTGGATACTATCCAATTTACAAATCATTTTGATTTATTTTGGGAGTGTAATAAATCCTTATCATTAATATTTGTATTTTTACTAAGCGTCATGTAGAATTACAGGGTTCTAGTTTTCAAAGTAAAACTATTAGGATAACAGAATACTGAACTTCATTGTATTTTCCTGGCTCTTCTATATAACTCCATAATAAGCTTTACTTAAAAGAAAGTGAGTTACCTCAATGCTCTCAGCTAAGATCACATTCAAAGTCCTTATCTTGATTAGTGATACTGCCATTATCATATTTAGAAGTTTGCAATTAATCTAATTACTAATGTCACAGTAAAAAACTCAGAATAGTGAATAATATAGTGAGCTATTGATTACTGCATATCCTAAGGATTAAAATGAATAAGCTTGTGAACTGTTAGACAGAAATCATTGTTACATAATCTCTTTCGTCCGTAATCGAGACTGAATATTCAAGAGATCAACTTTGATAAAAAAATTAAAATGATCGCAGTCCATCCATATGTCACGCGTAACAGTTCATATGTGGCTTCAAAATAAAGCATATGTAGTATCGGTGTTTATGTTAAGCCCATATACTTTATTCTAGCTACTGGCCAAGCCAATTCCCCTATACATTATGAGTCATATGAGTCGATTATTAACCTTGACCATTTTTTATATGGGCGTATGTATATGCACACTTCGTATCCTATTCATCATATGTCTGTCATTCATTTTTGTCTGACTATGAAATGTTGATTAATGCCTGCTTAAAATGAGTTGGCTTCCCAGCCAGCTCGAATGCATGTCGTTTATGCTTCGCTCGCTTACATTTGCTCGTGTGCTCTTTCTGGTCTACGTTATTTGACAATAAAACATGTAGTTGTCACTTCCCTTAACCTTCTGATATTATGCACCGTTAAGATTGGTATTAATACGGTCATCGAGGTGAACTATTAACGAGGCACGGCACTACACATGAGATGTATTCTATTTAGATGCATTATAACAATATGCAACAAACGCTTCTCATCCCAGTAATAATAATAATAATAATAATAATAATAATAATAATAATAATAATAATAATAATAATAATAGTAATAGTAATAATAATAATAATAATAATAATAGTTTTTATCCACATTTAGATAAAACACTTGACAATAACTTTGGTAAATCACGTTTTTGTTACTAAATGCCATAAGTATAAGACAGAAAAGTCGATGTGTTACAGAATAGTTCATGCAGTGATATATTATAAACTCTGTTCCGTTAATAAATTACATACAAATATGTATATCAATTGTTATAATATCGTGTATCTTGTAGTAGTCTCCTTAAAGAGTTGAGGGCAAGGAAATAACTACCGTACCCATCTTTTCTAAATAATACATTCATCAACACTGTGACTGGAAAACTTTATTTAGTTTTCATTGGTTTGTTTATATCGTCAATAAAGGGTGATATAAATGTGTAAGGAATTCCTGGAATAATGTTTCTGAGAGCAGAAGAGAATTTGAAAGGAAGTTACTTTTATTAAGCACATGGCCAATTTTAGGACACATATTTATTGCTTAGCAACAAATATTGCATATTATTGCTACTTATAGTGACTAAGCTAATCTCTTAAAAGTTTCTATAAAAGCCTGAGTATACAGACAAATATTTGTTTGAATTGAACACTGATCAGTGATATAGTGAACAAAAACTAAAGTGGGGATAATCAACTAATCTTTGATGCGAAATAACAGTGATTTCGTAAAACATGAAGATCATACATCAAATGCATCATCCTTGAGATGTCCTTTACATGCTTCATGATATTTCAAATTCAGTTGTTGTTCCGATCGCTCTTTGTTTCCCTTGCTGTCCTCTTAAGTTCAATCTTTTCAATCTTCTGCTGGCAGGCATTCCATCTCCAATCGCTGTTACGTAATACTTATATATGTTAACATAAGTAGCATATATCACGCTCGTCACCCTTTAAACGGTGGCTCCTGCAGTCGTTCTGCTGGTCGAGCAGCTTTTCACATTATCGCAGTCTACCCTTCACTCTTCATTGAAATGTCAAGTCTGCCCATGCGCTGATCTCTGTGGTGGCGTCACCCTTCCGGGCCATCTAAATTCAATATCTGTTCAACACCCTGAACCTCCCATGTCAACAATAAACTTGACACCAAGTGCCACCTCACTGGACTACTCCTGGGCAACAACCACACCAACTGATGACTTTCCACGCCCGGCAACGGCGTCCACAAAATTGTACCCTTTCCACTTCCACTTTGGCAGAAAAACCAAGTGCTTTGAACAAAAACTTGATGGGGAGAAACAATTCAAACCGCGTTAAACAATATGACGTCTGTCATCTTTGCCCTACTAACGGATAATTAACTAGCAAATTAGGATGGATAATTCGTAAGAATGGTTATTCAAATGGAAGCCCAGTTGAATTCAATGATGATTACTGTATAGAACATATTTCGATAAACAAACAATTAAACATGATGTGTTAAGAACCTCTTGGGAAAATATAATCTCTACATACATACATTCTATTATTAAGATGTTATTCAGATATATAATTCAATAAAAGCATTATCTACCATCTACTACAGTTACTGAATACTACTATTTATTTTAACCATTGTTTTATTAATTAAGTTAAGGTTATCAAAACACCTAGAATCTATATTCTTGTCACTGAATTTCTCTTTCTTAAGAATTGTTACCTAAAAGAGATTGTTCCAAAAAGAAATGTAAATAAGAGTGAATAACAATGAATTAGGAGAAAAGTTAAATGTACCTCACAAGAAAAGAATAAAAAAAACAAATGGTTGAACGTGATTTCAATTTATAAAAGAACAAGAGAACTAACTCTTCTTCTATCATCTTGTCCAAAATTTACAACTTCTATTCATTTCGATTGTTTTTTTTTGTTTTCATTTTCAAAGATTAATTCTTTTTACTAATACTTCTACTACTACTGCTACTACTACTACCGATACTACTAATATTATTATTATTATTATTGTGATGTGATTTGGTCAATGTTTAGTAAACAAGCTCATTCATGTCTATTTATCTATTTGTTCGTATGTAACCTTCTTGTTCTAGTTCTATTTTGTTAGCAATTAGTAAACATTGAATAACTAGTTGTATTCGATTTTTCTTTTTCTGTTTCTGTTTATTTTTGGAGAGTTTTTTTTATTTTTTTATTTTGATTTATTCTATTGGGTTTTTCTGTTGTGTGTTTTAATCCTCCGAAGTATTTATGAGTTTATTTATCTGTTTATTTGTTTTAAAGTTTTCTTTATTTAAATTTTTTAATAGATCGGCTTATTGGTTTTAGTTTCTTTACCTCACACACACGCACACACACACACGCAAACACATAGAGACAAAGAGATGACTGATATGAATTTTTAATTATTTATTTGCATTTGTCATTAAAAATGAAATTTGGCATCGATGTTATTTATTTACTTTTTTTGGGGGGGGGGTGATATATGTTTCGGTAATTATTTATCTTCAATTTATTAGGAAAGTTATAGGATGTTTTAACGCTAAGCCACCATTATTATTATTATTATTATTATTATTATTATTATTATTATTATCATTATGTTTTTTTTCTGCATGAACTAACCTGAAAATTGTTAATTTATACAAGTATCTGTAAGCAATGATGAATAGTGGTTAACATTGGAATCCAGAACGGGCGTTTCGTCGCATTTGGGATTCCTCAGTATCTGTTTTATGATATCGTATTTAGTTTATCCGGTTAGATAAAGAAAAATATAAGTGATATTAGTGTAAACATTACTTTTTCACATACCTATTCTATTCACAAGTTAACTCTGTTTAATTAAATTCATGAGTTTAGAAATTCTCATTATTATGCTTATTTGATTTCATATTTTTGGTATTCTCATTCAACTCTGTCATGTATTCACATTTTAATCTAAGTAACAAGAATAGAGGCATTTTCATGCAAGTACCTCTTTTCGCATAACACAGTATTTATGCCTAAGACTAAGGGAATCAAGAAAGAAATTAAGGCTTTTATATTTCGTTACTTTAGATGCAAAGTTAGTAAAGTCGAGGTTGAGTGATTCTACGTAAAGATAAACTATTTTAAATGCTTTCAAAAGTATAAGTGA
The DNA here is from genome assembly GCA_944470415.2 of Schistosoma rodhaini. Taxonomy (NCBI): domain Eukaryota; kingdom Metazoa; phylum Platyhelminthes; class Trematoda; order Strigeidida; family Schistosomatidae; genus Schistosoma; species Schistosoma rodhaini. The sequence goes on from OX104037.1 coordinate 35,977,366, forward strand.
TTCAGGCAAACATAAAATTCCATTTTGAAATTATCAGAAATAATTGTAAAACAAATACAGATGTCTAAATGTCACGATGACTATTGAACTAAAGTGGACAAGGCTTATTAAGAACTTGTAAATATCATTGGAATAGTTGAGTATTATCAAATATTCACTAATTAGATGAGTCCTAATTAATTAATAAACATTTCATAGTGTTCGCTATTAGAAATCAAACAGTTTTATTTATGTCTAGCTTATTTAAGCTATCAAATACAAGCCAAACGATAACATGAGAAAGCAACAAGCCAAATTACATCTAAACGTTAAGTACTACAGTAGTATTCTACGCCATCTCAACTGTCTTCAAGTGAAATGAATTTTGGAATATACATTATAAATTTAAGAGTAGTATAATTCAAATAGTTGTTTATATTCTTTCCAATCAAGTTTCATAGTTTCACATAGTATATCCTTAGGCATATCATTGCCCATACTAATCATTTATTCAAATAATATCCAGGAACATACAGAAGGATTCTCAAAAAAAGGAAACGTTACTCATCATATACACCTATTAGCATATGCAATGATAAATTAATAGATCCAACTAAATTGTATGTTTCCTTAACTCCTTTTTTGGAAAAAAATTAGAATGATTGACATTTACAACTTTGATTTGGTTTATTCAATTAAACATTGTATTACATAATACGTAAGTCTGTTTTGATTAACAACAAGTGAATAATTATTATTTATTTATAATCTATAATTCATTTTATATGGCATCACGTACTGGTACCCATACTGAAATTTCAATGGTATTTAATCTGCTCTGTTGGTAATCATTATTAGAGGACTAAAATTAGTTATTCGTGCGAACTGGATTTAAGATAGGCAATGTGTTCTATGAAATATAAGCAAAGATGAATAGTGGCTAGCAGTGGAATCCAGAACGCACATTTCATTCTATTTGAAACTCGTCAGCTGGAAGATTCAAACAAACAATAATAAGTGACTTATTCGGTGAAATAGTTCAGCTAAACTCTATCCATTTTACCTCTTGAATATTGGAAGACGAAGGTTTCATGCTATCATTTATTTAGCATAGAAAGGAATTCATTTATTCATAAGAGGAACAGATATAATATGTAAATAATAATACTTGTCTAAATTTTTCTATGCATATATAAAATTTTAATGAGGATAATTTTGTAAAAAGAATATTCCATTTACATAATATCTATTCAATGGATTATAATTTATGAATACAAACTAATGATGTAATAGATTATTCACGTGTAAATCAAATACATTTACGTTGAAATTATAGATAGTCAGACTGTAGTTGAAGAGAGCACCAGTGAGTACAACCAAATGTATTTTATCATGATATTACAGAATGCCTTAGGAAAAACTGAGAACGGTATAGTAAATAGTTCCTGTGCAAAATATACATCAATTGTCTCAGACTCCGCCTGTAGCTCTTCTAGAGGTACTGCCGGTCCCAAGCCCGGATAAAGGAGGAGGGTTGAGCATGGGGTTAGCGACCCCATACCGTAGAAAAACTAACTCGCTAAAAAACGCTAACCAGAAAAAAATGATTCAAACCATTTAAACTCAACCCTGGAAGTTGAAGGAATAAGCATATATGAAAAGGATGAATAAAAACAGGAAAGGATTGCCCAGGATGAGTTTGATGGAGAATGCTGGTGGGCGGTCTATGCTCCTTCACGAGGGGTAACAGGCGTAAGTATGTAAGTAAGTAAGTCTCAGACTATGTTATTCTTTCATTTCCATACCAATCATTCTCTGTTGTCGTTCTCTTCTTTTTGATTTCCTCAATCTTCTACCTCCAGACATTGTATTTTCTATAGGTGATACGTATAACTTATATCTGTCGACATCAGTAGCATACACCACAAGAATACAACTGACATATACTTCTGAAACTAATAAACTGAACAAATGTATTTCATTTAATAAGATACGAATAATGAAATAATTCGTGTCCATACCAAATATTTAACCGCAATTTACATGATTTAAGAAATCAAACGAATTAGATAATAAATAATCAAGGTGATAATAGGCTGAATAAACTATTTAAATGTATTACGAATAAGTGAAGAAAGAATATATATAAATTAACAGAAATAATATGTTATATATTAAAGATATCCGTTGACTTATCGTGGCTGATGCTAGTCATTAAAGTGAATGTGAATGAACCTAGATTTGTAGTCCTATGTAGTTAATTTATCCTTCATGTTATATACTAGGAAAAAAGTACTGATAACTTACGGGACCTCTTATAACACTATTAATCTATTTATATTCCTATGGTATAACTATTCAGTAACTGCATTATCTATGTCTATATTCATCTTATTACTAGATTCATTTTGACCTATTGATTATTATTATATGATTTATTGTTCCTAAATTATACTCGGTTTATTGAGTATTGTCTCCCACGCTTCCATCGACGTTTGGCTTGATTTTGTACAAATATTATTTTCTATTTTATGGTGTGGTGTGATCCGCCTGTTTGGTATATAGACTAAGTATGTTTGAAATAAACGATTCACATTACAGCAGCTGCTATTGGTGCTTTGGACTCAAGTGGACGAGTTAGGCGGATACGGACCAATAAGGACGCTAGATTACTCATACTAATCGAACGACATTGTCACAGTGTGAAGGTCGTAGAAGTCGTATTCTATTGGTGGACAATTTACTCGAATTACGTCCTTGTTAAATTCGTAAGATCATAACAAATCAGCGTCGACCTTGAATAAATCCTAACAATTAGCTACGGCCTTGATCAAGACAAAACGATTGGCGACGGCTAGGTCAAGTCATAACGCTTCATGTAGAAAACTATGAGTATGGAAATGACTGAATAAACGTAATTATACTAGAGATACTTAAAATGGTCCCGACTACATCTTTGCCCAATCATGTGAGAACGTAGCTAAGAGCAAGAATATGTAAATTTCCAGAACATTCGCCAGTCAAATTTCTTGTGCAATCTCAGTTAAGTTTATAAATACAAGAAAAAGACAGTCTAACTTATTTATCATTCAGTCTTGGTTTCAGTATCTATTCTGAGTAAAATCTCTGATACCGTGATTTTACTCATACATTTTGATTAGTTTTTTAGAATAAAACCTTATTACGTTAAGCTACACTTAATTATTTTTCATAGGTAGTTCACCGTAGCTTATTGAATTCACTACTAAAAATAAAATAAACTCTTGACGATAGAACAACTGAAAAAATTCAATTATTTCATTTTTTTTCCGTTAAATAAGCATTTAAACATAATGGCTTTATTTATCCAAGTAGATGTTTTAAAACAAGCACTTCTAAATTACTCGAAAGTTAATCAACACGATGTAAGTATGCTGTGAAATATAAAATCTTCACTGAGGCATCTTCTATCTAATCCTTCCGTTAATAGGAGAACACATTTAGCCATAAAATCCGCTAAGACACAGAAATAATCCATACATACTTTTAGAATTAAACTCAAGTGGAAACCAGTACTCGAAAGAAGGTGAACTGATCTTGCTATTTGGTAGATGTTCCAAATAATTTTAAACCTCTATCGGAATTAACGTAATTATCTTATTTTCCCAATTTTTTGTACAACTAATGTAGGAGTAATCAATGATCAGTACAGTTCAACATCTTTAAGAGTGAATTAGATAACACTTCTCTCATAGAATGATAGTTTTTTATTATCACAGATAAGTTAAAATTAAAAGTTTAAACTATTGAATTCCAGTTTAATGTTCTAAGAACATTAATCCACCTGGAAACTACAGTATTACAGGTTCGGTCACGTTTAAGATAATTAGTTTACAGTTCAGCAAAGTACCTAAAATTAAAGTACGGTTCCTCATACAATTCCAGTTCATCATTCAATGTTTTTTTGTTTTTTACAGACAAGTGTGGATGGACAGCCTGATTTACACTCATCTATTTTATTCAGTAACGAATTTGTAAGAGAATAATCAGTAATATATATATATATATATATATATATATATATATATATGATTGAAATTATAGCTTTCATTTACATGTTTCATCTTTTCATTACAAATGATTGAAAATGTGAAAAAAATTCAGATCAGAAGGGATTTTGTGGAGATTTTAGTATTTTCATAGTTGAAATCATTAGCCAATTGAAGCTAGACCACCATCGAAAACCTGGAGGCACTGGACGACTGTTTCGTCCTGTTATGGGACTTCTCAGCGGTACAAATCCACGATCCCGCACTCGTTAGACATTAACACCGTTGGATGCCGGCTCTGTGGTCTAACAGTTTAGTGCTCTGGCGAGAGACTGATAGGTCTTATATTCGAATCTCGCGAGTGCGGGATCGTGGGTGTACACTGCTGACGGCCATCTATTGCTTTCAAGTTTTCTATGGTGGTCTATCTTCAATCGACTAATGATTTAAACTATGAAGAAAAAATTTATTTATCTATTGAATAGACAATATATAAAATGATTTAAAGTATTAATAAGAAGCAAATAAAAGATATTCAATATTCAATTTATATAAAATCATGAATTGAATAGTTAGCTATAGAGTTATCTCGTGATGATTTACCATTAAATGTAAATACATTGTATGTATGTTAAAAGAATCGTGTTTAATATCAGTATTACAATAGATGAAAGTACAACATACAGTTTATTCCTCTTTATCCTTCTATCTGTTCAAACGTCTACCTACCTATCCATTTATCTATCTATCTATCTATTTGCTTATTTATCCACCTTCGGTCTGTTTAACATTTATCCTCTGCTATCGAAAGCTTATTATCACTTTCGAAATTATTGATTTATTGTATTTACACATATAATAACCACTGATAAATCATTCTTTTTTTTTCTTTTGACGTATATTTAGTTAATATAAAATGAATGAATGGGATGAATCTAATTAAACCAGAAAGAAATATTCTCAATCTTGATCAATAATATGATCCGTCAATCAATATTTTGAGTTTTATATTATGCTTCATTTAATCATTTAACGGTTTATTTAATTTGATTAAGGAAAACTTGTATTAGTTAACATGTTTCTTCATTATAGAAGACTTAATAAAGTGTAAACAAGGGGTAGATCATTTTAATAGTGAAGCTTATGTATTTCAATCTATACATTTGCATTAATATGTGTATACATATACTCATACACACAAACAAATGCAGACGAAGACAGAAAATGTAGCAGTATCCTCTGTATCAGTAGGCTTCATCGTATACAAAAGAAAAAGCAAGATTCTCAAATACAACAAAAAGAACACCAACAAAACCAATCACACTTGATGGAGAAACTCTAAAACAGGTGGAAACTTTCACGTATCTTGGATGCATCATTGATGAACAAGGAAGATCACATGCAGATGTAAACGAAAGGATTGGAAAAGCAAAGACCACCTTTCTACAATTAAAGAACATATGGAACTAAAAACAACTCTCAACTAAATTCAAAGTGAGAATCTTCAATGTGAACGTCAAGACAGTCCTACAGTACGGAGTTAAAACATGGAGAACTACTACAGCCATCATCAAGAATATACAAGTATTTATAAACAGATGTTTATGCTCAACATTCACTGGCCGGATACTATCAACAATAGACTTTTATAGGAGAGGATAATCCAACTTCCATCTGAAGAGGAAAATAGGAAAAGATATTGGAAGTCGATCGGACATACAATAAAGAAATCACCAAACTGCATCACGAGACAAGCCCTAAATTGGAATCCGGAAAGGAAGCGGAAAAGAGGAAGGCCAAAGAACACATTACGTCGGGAAATAGAAACAAATATGAAAAGGATTAATGTTAACTGGAAAGAACTGGAAGGGATTGCCCAGGACAGGGTTGGATAGGGAATAATGGTGTGAGGTCTATTCTCCTCCACTAGAGGTAACAGGCGTAAGTAAGTAACTACGTAAGTGTATATATATAAACATAGATTGTTAAGCGTAAATTAAACACAAAACAAGTTTATTACTTAAAATGTTTCATTTACATTCGAATTTCATTTGTAAAACAATTTTTCACATAAATTTTTTTTAAAAAAGGTCTAGTTGGCAAGATGTTTTTTTTTTAACACTTCTTATTCATCTCCTAATGGTTTGTTGTGAAGTTTCAAAAAAAAAAACCGAAAAAAACTACGTAGTGAACTACACACAGACAAACAGAAGTACACAAGTACAAACAAATTAGATTTAGAATGGTTAGATGAACATTAAATGTAGAATCTTTTGAATCTGTTTAAGTAATATTATGAGATTTTTAATAAATTTCAGACAAATTATTACTTCCATATGTAATCATGAATGTAATTAAAAAAAAAACTGAAAAATCATTAAATCATTTTTTGGGGGAAATAAAGGCCATAAAAGGAAAACTTGATTGTTGCTATAGGTTGTTCATAATTTTATATGAAATTTTGTTATTTAGCTACTTGATTCTTATGGATTGAAGATTGAATGTTTGCTTACAAGTCGTTATTAAATGTAATTTAATATTTTTTTAAAAAAAAAGAATGATGATTAGGCAATGATGGATAGTGGTTAACTTAGGAATCAAGTACGCATGTTTCGTCCAATTTGGAACTAGTCAGCTGGATGTTCACTCTGAGATATACAAGTAAACAACACTAATTGAATATAATGATGATAAGGGTTTATAGAAAACTGATTTGTGAAATATAAAACAAATTGCTTGAGTCATTGTGTGATTTCATTCAGTAGTTTTAGAATTAGGTATCTATAATTTTAGTAAATGATCTTAACGAAGAGCTTGAAATTCTTCTGAATTACATAGTTATGAGAATAAAAGGTTGAAATTCCAACAGTTCATTAATCCCGCTGTAAAATTCTTACCGTCTGTTATTAATCTAGTAGATGTTTGAGAAACAATTTTCAAATAAACGTACAATATTTTTTTCCATCTCAACACACTAGTTACATAAAATGTTTTGCAAATGGAATGTAGATCCTAACAAGAATTTTTAATATATCGGTTAAAGTACATAGCTTTCAAAAATTGAATTGATAGAATGCTTATTCATGTCGAAGATTTGTCTGAAAGTTGAGTTTATGAACTTCCATTCAGCTACTGAGATCTATGAAAAAAGTACATTTGAGAACTGCTTTTTTCATTTGATAATTCAACTGGATTCATAATCTAATGTCTTTCATTGTTTATATCATTATCGAATAGTCGAATTCATGAGTCAATTGAAGCTAGACCACCATGGAAAACCTGGAAGCAATGGAAGGCCGTTTCGTCCGAATCTAACCCGCAAGACATGAACCCAGAACCTGTCAGTCTCGCGCGTGAGCGATTAACCTCTAGATCACTGAGCCATTCCCTCCAGGATTTCTATGGTGGTCTAGCTTTAATTGACTCATGAATTCAGCTATTAAATTACCATAATATCCACAAAACCCCTCTCCGATTATAATTTCATTATCATCAAACATCGTTGGACATGAACGAGGAGGTTAACACTGAAATCATCCAATAGGTTATATAAATCAGAACACAGGAAATATGATATAAATTTTGCTTCTTTTTACAGTTACACATCATACTTGAAGCGTTGTGTTGTACTTTGTCATTTTCAATACAAACTCGTTCACTCATTATAGATGGAAGAACAAGTAAAGTTTAATGAAGAACCGATTTTCACTGTTTATAATTGTATCACTAGGAAATCATCAGTCACAAAGGATGCCTATGACCCAGGACAAACATGAACATAACACGTATTTATATAGCTACAAAAATAATAAATGATACATTAATTATTATTAGAATAGGGGTTTGTGAAGATTGTAGTAATTTCAATAGTTGAATTCATGAATTGATATAAGCTAGACCACCATTGAAAATCTTGGAGCACTGGACGGCCGTTTCATCCTAGTACGGGACATCTCAACAGATCGCATCCACGATCCATCATGAGGGACTCGAACCCAAGACATTCGATCTCGCGCGAATGCTCAACCTCTAGGCCATTGAGCCGGCATCCAAAGGTTATAATATCTAACTTCGATTAATCCATGATATCGCGCAACTATTCATCCATTTTTCGAGGTAGATACCTCTCTCCACCTGACACGGATTGAACTCCACTGGTCACGGCTTCCAGGTTTTCGATGGCCATCGACTCATGAATTCAACTATTGAAAACGTTAATTAGTGTCTGAGATAAATTAGATGTTTTTATCCGTAAACATATCTAGAATAATAGTCCTGATATTATTATTATAATTACTGATTATGATTTTTTGTTGTTATGATAACTCAGTAAGCCTACAATCAAACTATGAGGTAATATGAGTAGGTATACTATAGAAAATATGACAACAGAAAAAAACAAACATTTATATACATTAATAATTCAACGAATTGGTTATATGTTGAAGTCATTTCAATGATATGGCTACTAGGACTCAATAATATACATACGTAACCATTGTCAAAATATGTATGTATATGTGTATATTTTCCTCATAGCTATGGTAACATCAATATTAATGATAATAGACATATCAATTAATAATTGTTTTAAAATTATAAGGAACCAAATGAGAAACCTTCTTGTTGTTGTGGTCAATGTAGAAAATAAAGAAAACTAATTTGAGGCTAGAAAAATTAATTAACCGTTAGGTTTATTGATCAAAATTTATCACCTATTTGTTGTTTCGTTAGTTCTGGTATTGTATAATCATCAATAATTTGTATAAGTACAAATGGATGCTTGAATGAACAATATTAACTATAAATATACATGTAACCTTGGAGGTAGGTCGTTATACCAAGCTTTTTAGTTATTATTGAAAATGAATCGCTTATTTTGAGAAATCAGGGTATCTGTTCACATAAATCTTAAGTGTTCTGTAATATTTAAAACTGATAATACCTTGTAAAATAGATGATAACTTTCAGGATAGAGAACTAGATACGTTTAAATGTTTAGGCCATTGAACCTCAAACAGTTTATCTGTTTTAGGAATGTAATATGACTTAATCGGTTTTATATAGGTCATTGGATAAGCATTTTATCTAAAAGAATTGAAGAACATTATGTGGCGTGGTTAAGAAGACGAGGAAATAGCTCAATAAGAAGTTTAATAATCGAACACTTTGTGAACACAGGTCACTCAATCAAGACCTCTTCTTCTTCCATGACTTTAATGTTTCATAACCTTTTTTCTTCATACTCTTATTCCTTCACAGTCATCTGCTTCCCCTTCCATCTTTTCCATAAACCTTTTACTCCCATCTGGTTTATTTCTGTTTCTATGTTCCTCCTGATGTCATTGATATTCCACCGTAAAAATAAAATAATGAAATATTTATAAGATTTTTAGAAACCTGTTCTACTAAAATTTATGTCAGATAGATTTTAAAGTGTTAGTCTGATTCTTTTTATTTATTACTGATAAGGCGATGTGAATATTAATAGAAATCCAGCTTATACAGGATACAGCTACTTAACCAGAAAAGGTACTTAGCTATACGTTATATAACTATTTAAAGTCATAGACTATCCGCTAAAACAGTTTATAGTCTCAAGTTCGGATCATAAGAAGACTGTGTAAAAGCACTTAAATTACATTTCATCATATTTTACAAGATTTATATTAGAACTTAAACTAACCTAAAACATTACAAATAAAGTTTCTTGGCAAAAATGACTTTGTACCAACCTTCGAAAGAAATACCCGGACATTGGAAATCCATCAGGAGTATAATAAAGTATAGACATACTTCCTTGCTCTATAATAATAATTGTGTTTTAAAACCCAGTAACTTATGAAAACATTTGAACAAATCTTTACATTTCTTACAAACTCAAAACAGAAGTTCATACTGATTTGTTATGATTAGATAAATTTTCGTTTGGTTTCATACAGAAGATTTCCTACGTGAAGGTTTCGATAATCCAATGACTTTAAATGCGAAAGCTCGTTATTCAATTGCTGATTCTATTACACACACGACCATCTAAAACCACATACATTTTGAATAATATTAACCAGTCAAATTTAGGTAAAAAAGTATTTCGTATATACTATATGATTTATAATAAATTTTAAACTGAGCTAGTAGTTCAGTCCTCAAGCAAATGAATAGTGTAGCATAACAAGAATTGCTAAATATTCAATGAGTGTACATCATCTTTTATTCTCTCGAGAAATAAAACCTAGTTTTAATTAGAAACATGTCATTATTCTGAATCTAATCAATGTCAAATATAACATAATTTTCAATACAACTTGCACTTTGAGCAAAATAGTCACAGTCAGTCAGATACAACAACAAACCAAGCATATATGTGCATTGGTCCAAATTGCTGCACACCTCATAAGCACCACATGATGAACGAATTCATAGAAGTAGTTACTTGAATGGTAATAATATATAAAAGAAAGATTATGTACAAGGACACAGTACAGTAAGAAAGAATTGGTTCCAAGAAATAAAGATATGAAGCATAATAGTCTGAATATTAAGAATAGGTCGACATTACTATTTTTTAACTTTTCATCACGAAGGCAATTCAACCAAAAGCCATATTCACTTTTCACCAAATATAAACATAAGATAATCAATCACCGCATTATACAAAATAAAATATTCTCCAGTATTATACTTACCTGTCTTAATAATTCAGTTTGAGAGAAATCCTCCATTCTAGCAGCTTCTAACACCCATACTTTAGCTCCACGCCATCTATTGCCTATATCCGTTGTCAATGTCATTGTATTCATCACTGATGGTAGACTTAATCTATTGCCAATATTTCCATTATAATTACTGAATGAATTCATTGTAACAAAGTGATTATTATGTACTGCTGAAGTAAACTCCACAGTAGCATCAGTTTCAATGCTTAGAATAAATGATAACCCAACACTAATAGTGAACAGAAAAGTGTAAAACACCCGAAAACATAAATAGATCATAATCCAAAATTTCTGAGGACATGTTAAACGAGCTAGTTGAGACTGTGAACTAGTACAGTGATAATTGTTTAATAAAGTTGTAGAATAGCCTGAAAATGATGAAAAGCGCCTTTGCTGTGTTTCATTATTAGACATATAACTTGTTGAACCATGGATTATTTTATCTGTATGAAATTTATTAGATCCTTGACATAATTTTAAAATGGCATATATAGTTAAAAGTATGATATAAGAAAGACCAATTATTAGACAAGTAATAACAAATGGTAAATGCATTTTGTCAGCACGTAATGATTCCATACGACTTGGTAAATATTCCTTCAACATAGTGTTATTCTGATATGCATTTAATGTTTTCGACAATGCAACGTTATTTTGTGCCGTAAGTGATGTACTTAATAAATAATCGGTAAAACAATCTTTGATATATACTATTAATAATACGGATTGAAATACATGTGAATATGTAACTGGAAATTGAATATATTCAATATCAATCTGAATTTGAAATGATACTTTCTCTCTTTCAGAATTTCCTGGAACAATATCCAATTTATCATGAAGGAGAATTAAATCTTTATCAAATAAAATAGATTGCTGATCAACCGGGATTAAACTTCTTTTATTCCAATTGGATGGTGATCTAAATGATTCAGTATATAGTTTTAAATGAATATATGTTGATTTATTTGTAGTTGAGCCTTAGTAACAAAATAAAAACAAACATTAAAGTCATTTAGTATATGATAATAGAGATAAGAAATATTAAACCATTCCTAAAGATTATTTACATCATTTGTATATTATAGTTATACTCATTCTTCTTCTGCTTCTTATTGGCTGATTAATAGATCTCCAGTTATCATTCAGTATTACATTTTCATTGGTCAGTACATATATATTTAATAAGAAATTGGAAAATTGTATCTGTATTCTGAATGGTTACTTGTTATGGACCATATATATATAGGATAATGTTGTGTCTAATCCTTTAGCAGATATCATATTTACCATCATAATTGTAATATTTTTTATAATCTTGATCATTTTCTTCAAAGACTGATTATATATAGAATCGAATCTCTGTATGGGAGCACGACACACACACACACACGTACACAGACTGTAGCACTTTATTTTCTACAGAAATCTTTTTAATTATGACTAAAAATTTTTTTATGTTTTCACATCTGTCCATCCCACCTTGGTAGCAAAAAGTTATTTAATCTATTCATATATAATTAAGAATTAGGAAAATAAATAAAAAAAAACTGGAGAATAGAAATTTTTTTCAGACGGGATGATTTTCAAGAAAAAAACAACAACTAAGATAACGGTTTCTTCAAATTAATTATCGATCACAGAACAATTTTTTTTTAATTTTTTTCAATATCCTACTTGGATAGTACTCACTCATATATGTTATTTATTAAAGAAGCATAGCTTTGAAAAGTCAGACAGAAAAACAAAGTATTGAAGAACTACAAATATAGAAAAAGCCAACAATTTTTAGGTTAGGAAAACGTACACAATATAATTGCCATTAATGTTGGGATAAACTTATGGGAAATAAATAAATGGAATGTTTTAATTGTGTGATGAGATTAAGATTATCATCTATCGATTAGCAAGCACATCAAAGTATTAAGCTTACACTGAGATGAATTAGTAAAGGATCACAGTAAAGAAATCTAAAATTTAGGATATACGATGGACTAATTGACGTTCTGGATATTATTAGTTCTTTTCATTAGTAGTTAAGGTAGGTAGCTTTCAACTACTTGTTTGTGATTCAGGTTACATCACACTATTACCTGAATAGCCAGATAGGTCAATTGTTACTAACATAGAAACAGTGTGACTCAAAGCCGAGTTTACTAACAGGTGCTCTGCAAAAGAGTTATATCAAGCGAACCATAAAAATGAAGTCTCCCAATAATAGATATTGTTCACTCAATATATATTTTAGATATACAATAATAAGTTGTCACAATATAGCTCTGACCGTCTCAAGTTCATTTTATCACAAAATTCTAATTGAAAGTATTTAGTTAATCACTATTACTTCACCGCACATAATGGGAATCTTGACTATCTAATATGAAAGTAAATTTTAACAAATCGTATGGTAATGTCTAAATATTACTTTTCTCCGTTAAGACTAGTAGTTATACAAAGAAAACTTATCTAGTTCTCGTAATGTTACAAGATAGATTTATAACTTTACGGTTTATTGGTCAGTTTATTATAGGCACGAACTAATTTTATCTAGGCAATCATTAAAAACGAAGGACCAATATCTCAAAATGACAGAACTTCAACAGTATGATGACTGCTCAGAAAGTACAATCTCCACATGACATAAAAATTTTCATTTTGTTATTTGTGTGAGATCGTCAGTACTTAAGAATAGGATGAAACTATTGTCTGGTTCTCCTTGATTTTCAGTGGTTGCCTGTTTGTGATATAATTTTTCAATTAAAAAGGATACAAAGAAACGTTTGATTTAAGAAATAATTTCTAGTGTATATAGCAAAGAATGATGCACAGTATATGAGGGAAAAATGAGTAATTTTGCAGTACCGTGCCTCAATAATAGTTCACTTCGATAACCGCTTTTATACCAGTTTTAACGGTGTATAAAATCAGAAGGCAAAAGGAAGCGGCAACTACATTTTTATTGATAAATGATGCAGACCAGAAAGCTGTGGACACATGAGCAAGTGTAAACGAGCGAAGCAAAGATGATGCATACTGGAGATGGCTGTGAAGCCAACTCCAGAGTGAAACAAAAGTGATGCGTATTTGAGATGGCAGAGAAGCCAACTCGCTATGAGCAAGCATTACTCAATATTTATAATCAGACAAAAATAAATGATAGACATATGATGAATAGGATACGAAGTGTGCACACATATACACTCATATAAAAATATAGTCAATGTTAATAAGCAAATAATTAACAGGATCAAAATATAACTAATAATGGACAGGTTAATTGGCTTGGCCAGTAGCTAGAATAAAGTATATGGTCTTAACATATAAACTACAATTAAACGATAACAGTTTCATAAGTCAGAAATAAAAAGAAATTCACGACACTATTTCATTGTGCCAGAGTTTTTTTAATAAAAAATTCACTGTCAAAGCAATTTTAGTTAACATATAAAGACATTTAATAAACAGGTAATGATATCCATATAATATTGAACTTCCAATTTGAAAACAGTTATAATTTACCATGATACATTGTATAATTTGATTTGTTCGTTAGAAGGTAGGTAGATTATTCGTCAAATAGAATTGCTCCATAAGACGATTATATGCTTTACATCATGTGTCAAACTATTATGTTGTCCTCATTCTCCTTATATGGACTTTTTTGGTGTTAGACAGCGTGTGTGTGTGTTGTCGCGGTTGTGTATCATTGAGTCTCAAACTCATATCAGATGAATATTAAGTTATCTATAAGTAACAATAGTTTATAGCTGATATGATTTGGTTGTAGAAAATATATTTAACCAAAAGTTTCCTATTGAACTCTAACTCATTCATTTGAATTAAACTAAAAACATTTACTAATCAATATAGCACATATTATGAAAAACGATTGTAGAATATCTAGTCCTTCCATGAATAGACCTCTTTCTTAAACTGTACTGTAAAGCTGGAATATATACCCATTTATATAAATGTTCTTTCTAACATTATTATATGAACAGTAAAATTCATTGTCAAATAATGAAAACAAAACTAAGTTGGGTAATTTGTCAATTTTTTCGAATGATTTCATAAAAGAAAATTGATTTACATTACCCTAGATTATTGTTATTTATTTATAATATTCTGATGTCAAATGATATAAAGGGGTGGGGGAATATAAAGATTGAATGAAGAAAAAAACAAGAAAAAAAACAAAAAATAAAATAATATTTTTGAAAAAAAATTATTTTTTTTGGAATCAATAAAAATGTTATAGTCAATATATATGTGAATGAAACATTTTTGTTTTGCTTTTTCTTACAAAGAAAACAAAAATATCAGGTTTTGTGCAGATTTTGGTAATTTTATATAGTTGAGATGATGAGCCAATTGAAGCTAGATCACCATTGAAAACCTGGAAGCACTGGACAACCGTTTTGTCCTATTGTGGGACTCCTCAGAAATGCGCATCCACGATCCCGCACTCGCGAAATTCGAACCCAGGACCTACCAGTCTCGAGCTATAGCACTTAACCGATAGACCACTTAGCCCGGATCCAAAGATGCTAATATCAAACATCAACCAATCCACTAAATTGAGCAACCATTCACCATTTTCTTCAGTGGGTTGATATTTCCCAACAGACCTGGTTGAACACTGGTTTCTGCTTCTCACTGGAACTCCAGGAAATACCTCATGTAGTCAGTCACTAGTGAGCCGTCCAGTGCTTGCAGGTTTACCACGGTGGTCTAGCTTCCATTTACTCATGATCTAAACTATATAAAACAAAAATAAGACAAAATTAAAAAAGATAGAAAAATCCAATAATAAACTTAATTACAATAAAATAGGTAACTAAAATATATATATGCACCAACCGTTGAAGTCTTTCAAAAGTACTAAAGGAATGAAAATCAACGACATTGATAGAACTGACCAAACGAAATTTTTAAAAAAATTTTTTTTATTTCCAAAATACGAGCTATGAAATATATTTGGTTTAGATTTAAGAGTTTATAAATCGATTCTCAAAACTCCCCTTTGTTAGTTGTTAGTAATTTCACTAACATTAGTAACTGAGAGATTTGTGTAAAATATTTAAAAAAAATTGAAGAAACACCTGTAGTTACTAACGGATTTGTACATCTATAAATTTTTTTTTTATCTTAAAATGAGAATAATTAGTTTGTATTTAGTTTTTTTAAATGACGAAATAGTTATGTTGCATTATAATTTTGTAGATAATTATAGTACATGTATATTATTGTGATAATAAAACTGACACTTTACATTAACTAAGTCCTCACAAAGATATAAATCAGTAGAGAAAATTGATGCTTTAATTGATAGATTTGCAGGGGTTTTTTTAACTTTTGCCTTGTTTAAGAAAAATTCATATCACTTTTTTCTTGGAGAGTTTTCAGTGAAACTCATTTTATAATTCATCTAAACACATTGTCGTACTGTTCACTGGTTCAAAGGCCTGGTACCCCACATCGAGGAGCATAGACCGCTCACCAGCATTCTCCATCTAAATCTGTCCTGGACAATCCTTTTCAGTTTTTTCCAGTTGTTATTCATCCTCTTCATATCTGCTTCTTGAAGCTATAAAAAGTGTTGCTCTGGTTGTTAGAAGGTGCATCGGCCTCGTGACTTCCGAAGAATTTCGGCTTTTATCATAAGGCGTCATAATTATCCCTTCAACTCCCAGGGCAGAGTTTAAATGGTTTGAATTATTTTTCTGGTTTGCGTTTTTTTAGCGAGTTATTTTTTCTACGGGATGGGGTCGCTAACCTCATGCCCAACCCTCCTCTTTTACCCGGGCATGGGACCGGAAGTAACTATAGAAGAGCTACAGGAGTAGTATTGTCGTACTGCTGAAGATAAATTTTCCCTAAGCGTAGAAAACTAGAAGAATTATGAAATGACAGTTAGTTTTCCTACTACGTAGATAAATAACATTTTATATCACTAATTATTCAGTTTTTAGGGCATACACAAGGGAAAAAGAGAGATCCTAAAATACAACACAGAGTGCGCAAACACAATCACGCTTGATGCAGAAACTCTGGAAGATGTGGAACCTTTCATGTGACTACACAGCATCATCTATGAACAAGGAGGATCGGATGCAGACTTAAACATAAGGATCGGAAAAGCAAGGGCCACATGCCTATAGTTGAAGAACATATAGAACTCAAAACAACTATTCATTAACCAATATCGAAGTCAGAGTTGTTATTATATACGTCCAGACAGTCCTAATGTATGGAGTTGAAACGTGGAGAACTACTACAACCACCATCAAGAATGTACAAGTATTTGTAAACAATTGTCTACACATGATACTTAATGTCTGATAACCGCATACCATCAGCAACAGCCTACTGTGAGAGAGATCAAACCAGCGTCCATCTGAATAGGAAATTAGGAAAAGACTTTGGATGTCGATAGGACATACACTACGGAAATGACCAAACTGAATCACAAGGCATATCCGAAATTGTACTCGTATAGGGAAACGTAAAAGAGGAAGGTCGAAGGACACACTCCGTCGGGAATCGGAAGCAGACATGAAAAAGATGAATAGTAACTGGAAAAGACTGGAAAGGTTTGCCCATGAAGTAGTTGGACAGAGAATGCTGATTGCCGGCCTGTGCTCCTCCACTACATGTAACAGCCTTAATAAGTAATAAACTAATTATTCCGTTTTTAAAATACTGAACTGATACATAAAAATATATTTATAATAATGAAAATGTTGCATCGCTTCTATATTTGATTAATACTATGTGATAGTCAGCATTTGAATACTTAAAGAAAATATCATGATATTTCTAAATTCCCAATGATCATGTAACTAACAAACAAATTTATAGAAGCATATCTAATGTCTCATTTTTGTTTTACTATTCATTGATATCATTAATCATTTCTTCAAAAAAGAAAGAACGAAAAACATTCGAGACTTCATTTTTCTATCTCACTGAATAACAGTCTTCATTTGACTAACATCTGAGATTGAAACAATTTACGCTTCGAGATGCATATATATATATAATGGTTATTAATTTGGAACATACTATTTGATAACATAGCTCCATGAATGTGTGGTGCATAGTTTTATCTCAGCCAAAACACTTGCGATAGAATAGATATTATATTTTATAAAAAGTAAATGTTTTTTTGTTGATAATTCGATTACTTTACTTCTCTTCTGATAACAAGAATAGTAATAATAACACTAATAATAATAATAGTAATAGTGATTATGATCGCTATCATCGTGCGTACAAATAATTGTATCATCAATTAAAACATCATATTCATGAATAGTTTAGTTTGATGATAGTTTCAATCTTAGACAAACATTTTACAGATAATGATGAAAAATAAAGAACTATTTTTTCTAAGTATATCTGTCTGTCTGAATGTATGTCGATATGTACATATTTAAGTTTTACGCGAGAGGACAAACCAGATTCCAGCTGAAGAGGAAATTAGGAAAAGACGTTGGAAGTGGATAGGACATACATTAAGGAAATCACCAATGTACATTACAAAGCAATCGCTAAATTGGAATCCGGGAGGGAAACGAAAAAGAGGAAAGCCAAAGAAAATATTACGTCGAAAAATAGAAGCAGATATGAAAAGGATTAATGTTAACTGGAATGAACTGGAAAGGATTGCTCAAGACAGAGTTGGATGGAGAATGCTGGTGAGCGGCCTATGCTCCACGACGAGGGGTAACAGGCGTAAGTAACTAAGTAATGTGTAACACTTTGCACCTTCGATTATATTAGCTGACAAACTCAGAATCAACAATGCTTTCATCGAATGCACTACTGTAAACATTAAATTAGAAATATGAATCATTGATTTCTAATTTAATTGTTCAAATCTTGAAACGCTCTATACGTAGCCCAAATGTCTTGAATTTGATCTCTGATGAACTTTTATCTGGATGCTTCTGAATAATCCTATAATAGATAGACTTAGATGTCCACAGCTTTCTGATTCACAAATTAATTAATAAAAAAATGCGTCTTAGAATACACTCAGTTTAATTCACCCAGTTCACATAGGTTTTATATCAGGGGGCATTATTGTGAGAAATTCACAAATATACTTTAGAAATTGAATGATTATGCGTAAATTCAGTGTTTTGTAACAGAAAAAAATTGTCAAAATTCAATATTTTAAAATAGATGAAAGCGTTAGTGAATTGAAGCTAGACCATCATCGAAAACCTGGAAACACTGGACGGCCCTTTCGTCTCATTATGGGACTCCTCAGCAGTGCGCATCCACGAACCCGCTCTCGCGAGATTCGAACGCAGGACCAACCAGTCCCGAGCCGAAGCCCTTAACCGATAGACTACTGAGCTGGCATCAAACGGTGTTCATGTCTAACTTCAACTGATCCACGAAGTTGAGCAACCATTCACCAAATGTCTTCAGTGAGTTCCTATCTCA
This sequence comes from Schistosoma rodhaini, assembly GCA_944470415.2. Classification (NCBI taxonomy): domain Eukaryota; kingdom Metazoa; phylum Platyhelminthes; class Trematoda; order Strigeidida; family Schistosomatidae; genus Schistosoma; species Schistosoma rodhaini. The sequence continues at coordinate 35,996,546 of OX104037.1, forward strand.
CAACAGACGTGGTTTTGAACTCCACTGGTCACTGCTTCTCACTACAGCTCCTAGATATACTTCTCGAAGTCACTAATGAGCATATGATTATATTAATTATCAGAAGGGGTTTTGTGGAGATTTAGTATTTTTCATAGTTGAAAGCGTGAGTCAATTGAAGCTAGACCACCATGGAAAACGCTTTCAACTATGAAAAATATTAAATCTCCACAAAACCCCTTCTGATAATTAATATTTTAAAAGACGTTAAAAACATTAAATCTTAGGCTTTTCATAAATTAAGATAATAGATCATACTTTTGCTAATGACTAACGATGAACCATAGAGAAAATAATACTTTTCTTGTAAGAGACTTATCAACTAGATTAACTTGAGTATAGAAGATCAACTTATGAATTGATATTATAGCATTCTTCACTATATCACATAGTTATGTTAAGCATCATCAAATTAAATGATGTTAATGAAGAAAAATATTAGTAGGATGGTTTGGACAATATGATAAATAGATAAAACAAGAAATCGAAGTGAATGTAAAAAGTCGTTCGATCATATTATGTAATTTTTTTATAATTTAACTACTATTTATATTAATAGTTGATAGTTACAGAAAATGACCTTGATAAAATGAACTGCCCATATTTAATCGAATATAATTCATTGATAATAATATTCAATGTTTGATGTTACATTATTGATCCGTCAGGGGTTATTTCATTGTTTCGGGTACATTCATGTGTTCTTGATCATAGTAACCAAATAATAATACTAATCTATAAATTATATGGTTAATCATTCTACAGTTGCTAAGTGAAAACGCTTCTGATTATCAAAATCTTTAAAAGATTTTTCATTACGTAACTGTTTATTTTTACGGGTTACTAAAGTGTACGTAAGGCTCAATCCATTAGCGTACTTCAGAAATTAGATTGTTCATTTTAAAATCTATCCATAATGTAGAAATTACTTCCAGATTATTCATCTAAGATTTCTTTAATATATTCAGAAAAGCTCATAATAATAATAAGAAGCCTCAAATTGTAAGAATACAGTTATTCATTGATTTTGAGTCCTAAATTATTCTTTGGCTGATATCAACCCGGTAAATAAAAACTACATTCAAAATGATTAATTTTGATCAACCATATTAACATCTTAGATACATTGATTTCAGTATATAGTAAACCAATTATCATTATGAATAGCTTTTGCTAGGTTTAAACTAGTTTCTCTAATCAATAACTATATATTGACATTTAAAGACTAATACTGTCAGACCAAATATCGATTTTCTCATTTTATTTCCCTTTTTTCTCTCTATTTTTTTTTCTTTTTTTTTCTACTGTCGTGGTTACTAACTAATAGTTAGTATACTTTATTTTCTTCGTTTAAGAAACAGTTTTGATCATTTATTCACCAAATTTCTTTTTTATTTGATATCCTTTTTTTTGAAGATTTTCTTTCTTACAGATATGAATTTTTAATTTTTATTTGAAGCCACTTTTGTTTTATTCCCTTTTTTTGTTGTTTTTGTTAGCGTCATTAATTTTATTCATTTATACATTCTTACATACATTCATATTGTATATAGATATAAATATATAAACACCGACCGCCAAGGAAACAAAATTTTATTAAACTTTAGAAATGATACAAAACAATTTAATTAATTTTTTTTGAAAAAAAAAGATCAATCTATATATTTTAGATCAGAGGGGGGTTTTGTGGAGAATTTAGTATTTTCACAGTTGAAATCATGAGTCAATTGAAGCTATATATTTTATCCCATTTAATTTATATTCATTTTGTATTTTAGGAATTCATTATTATTATTATTATTATTACTGCTATTATTATTATTGTTTCCATAGTGTTTTCTTATTTCTTACATTCCTCCCACCCCCCCTCTCATAAAACAAGAAAATTATGATGAGGTATCTGATAGCCTTGAAATTTTTTTTCTTTTTAGAATAACCAATTATATTCTTCTCTTCATAATCTAGTTTGATTCTGGAAGTGTTATTTTCTTCTATTTAATTATCTTATTTATTCCGACAATAATCAATTTGATTGTGTGCATTGTATCATATATGTGCATAGATATAAATGTAAAGTGTAATAAATGTTTTAAATTACTCTATGCAACTTTGTTTACATCTACTTTACTGTTATGTACTTCATAGTGGTAATGATTGTATGATGAAAAGAAGAAAGGGGTTAAGTTTATTTCAGGTGGTAGAAGATTTTATTATTATTATCACTCAGTATGAATAAAATTTTCTTTGATTAAGGTGGTTTTTATGGAAATAAATTTCTTTTGAAAATAATTTATGGATGAAACTTGGATTAAGTAAGAAAATATCTGGTGAAAGTTAAAAGGTTGTCATCGGTTAACTGGGGTAATTGTATAGGAAGTTGATTGGGAATAAATATAAAGAATGGTTAGTTAACTATAGAAAATATTGACTCAAACATGTATTTGTTTTATTTGACAAATTTTAAAGTTAAAGAATAAAGGTTCAGCTGTAGTCAAAATATACATAACTTTCCAGTGAATGCTTGTTCACTTAACCATTTGACCGTAAAATATAAATTTACAAGACTTTACTTTCAGTAGAAACTAACGTCTTGGATACGTAGGTGGATGTTTATTTACACATGTTGCCCCTCGTGGAGGAGCACATGCCACCCACCAGGATCCTCATAGCTATCTCGTGGTTTCCAATCACTATTCGTTCTTTTGATTTCTGCTTTCAACTCTCAACGAAGTGTGTTTGTTGATCTAGCACATTTCCTTTTTTTCAGGATTCCAGGTTATGAATTGCCGCGTGATGAAGTTTGGTCATTTTCATAATGAATGTTCTATCCAACTCCAACATATTTTGCTAATTTTCTCTTCAAATAGAAGCCGGTTTGTTCTCTGACACAGTGAGTTGTTGCTGATAGTATCTAGCCAATCAACATTTGTTACTTTGATGTTCGTATTGAAGTTTCTGACCTTGATGTTGGTTGACAGTTGTTTTGAGTCTCAAGTGATCTTCAAGCGATGGAATGTGCCCTTGATTTGCCGATGCTCGACTTCACATCTGCATCGAATCCTCCTTGTTATGTAAACGTTTCCACCTCTTCCAGAGATTCTTCATCAAGTGTGATTGGGTTGGTGCTCTCTGTGTTTTATTTTAGGATCTTGCTTATTTTCCCTGCGAATCTTGAAGCATACAAACACAGAGGTTGCTCCTATACTGTCCGTCTTTACCTTTATTTGTTGGTATGCATGGGATAGAAGAGCCTGGTCGTCCACGAACTCCGAATAATCTATCTGCATTCATTTTGTCCATTGTATTCCATGCTTCAATTGATATATACGGATCTTCACTAACTACTCGACCGCTACAAGAAAAAAATGAGTGAGATTAGGCACATTCGTCTCAAGCCGCTCTTCACTTCGCAGTGTATTCCATCAGATGTATTCCGTATGGCATTGAAGATCTCAGAGACACAATAGTGTCGAAAAAAATTCACAGGGTTTTCCTATCCACTCTGTCACATGAATTCTCATAGTCAAGGAATCCTATGTACAGTGACGAGTTCCATTCAATTGATTATTCAAAGATAAACCGTACTGTCGTGATTTGGTCAGTGTACGACCGATCTTTACTGAATCCAGCCTGTTAATCTCAAAGCTGAGCATCTGCTGAAGCTTTCTTCTGGTTCAGTAATATTGTTGAAAACGATTCTGGTACTGATAACAGTATAATTCCTCTATAGTTCTTATACTTGATCAGATCCACTTCTTTGGTATCTTTATGAGGTGTCTTACTTTTCAGTCTGTATTTGTCACTTGTCCCTCGTCTCAAATCATCCTGAACAGAACGTGAAGCATACTTGCGGTTACTTCTATGTTTGACTTGAGTGCTTCAGCTGGTATATTGTCTGGTGCTGCCGCTTTTCCCACTACTGATTTGTCTGATGCCCATTTTGATTTGTCCTTTCGTTGGTGGACATCTATGAGAAGGTCTGTAGGTGCTGCTTCGATATGCGGTGAGTTCAGTGGGGCTGGTTTATTCGAGAGTTCTTCAAAGTGTTGTATTCACCTGTTTCTCTGTTCTTGCTAGTCTTGATAGTTTTTGTACCCAATATTCAACTGGATGACGAATTGTCAGTCAATTGATTTACTATATAGTACACAGGACTTCAGCTTTCTCTGTTTCATAATGCTAATTCAGTATGATTACGTATATTAAATGAGAAGTGATAAATGGTAGAGTGAGAAAGTAATACTGAAAATCTCTCATGAAAGGATGAAAAGAAAATATGTTGCTCTTTCAAAATTCATCCGTGAATATATTTCCTTCAATTTCAACATACTCAAGACTTCTTTAACAGTGAAACTGTAGAGAACATCTACTCAAAAAAGTCACTTTGATAAAAAAAAATTTGGAGAGTACCATCTCAGCAATTACTCAAATTCTTAGTTTCATATTCAACAAACACTCATTACATAATCGAAGTATATTTGGTGAGACTAATCTAATGAGTTCGTTTCTAACAGACTTAGATTGTATTGTTTAGACTGTCTATTACAATCGCTAATGCTTTCTCATTGTAGAAAACTTTTAATATAAACGTGTTTTACTAAATTGTTTTTCCGTGATTAGTCAGATAGCGTCCTTTATCCTTAATGACACTCATCACAAATATTGTATCAAGTGGGGTGACTAAACATTAAGTTAAGTTGAATGGAATAATATAGACAAAATTTAAAGAGATGAAAACAATAAATGACCTCGAAAAAAATGTTTACATACATTTTTATCTTGAAAAGGCTGATTGAAAGAAAAGTAAATTAGTTTTCTAACTTATTTATGCTACTTCCCTTGATATGCTTCCGATACTTCGCTCAAGCCTAATTTTCATTTTTCCTTTCTTCTTTTTGTTTAATAGATGAGTGAACAACACAAGATTTCCTATACTTGGTAATGACAATATGTTATTATTGAAGCAGATATTCTGCCATAATCTAGTTTCTGTTTTTTTAAAAATAATTTTTTCAATAGACATATATGTAAACACATCATTGTCGTAAAATCCCTTTGAGAGTTAACAAATATGAAAATGACTATTATCGTGAATCAATAATTATGATAACTAAAAACAGTCAATCCAGGGAGAAACTGAGTTAGTTTCAACCTCACCACATTGCACTAGCTATTGACTACGAAGACTCAGAATCTAAGTGGATAAAATGATGAAGTTTGAAGCGAACAATACTGAGGTCGAGTCCTAGAGTAAACATCAACTCTGAGATGCAGGTGCATCCAACTGACGAGTCCTAAATGGAACGAAACTTGCGTTCTGTATCTCATTGCTACGCATCATCCATATTTGCCTATAGTGCTTGTGGCTTGAGACAATATCGAGGCAATCTGTACGTGATGCACAAATGTCAATAAGAGACTGATCAATTGTAGTTCTAAGCATCAATAAGAAGTTTTAAACAAAACATGCAAAATGAATTTAAAAACCATGCTAGTTTTCTAACCACTTATTTCATTTTGAGAATAGATATTTGAACTCAGAGTGTAGTCATAATGTAAAACTATTTATGGTGGTCAGGAGTTGAAATTCATAGGTATAAATTATATTTCACTAGTCAAAATGAAATTACATAACGAACAATGCGTACTCTTGTTGAAATGTAATTGACAATACAACAAAAAATAAATTTAGCAGTGTCAATCCGACTATCAGTTCCTTGCATCGTGCTATACTGAGTAAATATTACTGTTCAAAGAAGCTTAAGTTTTATATTCCTGAATCCTTTTTCAGATCCTGTAGATTTACACTTTTTACCTGAAGTATGTTAATTTTTTTAGAAAGTTATCCAGGAAGTGACCACATAAAATTTGATCTTTTATATACTATTTCGTTAAAATCATTTATTGAATTTCGCATTGAATACTTTACGTGCCATGTTATTTACATCTGATCTCTTGAAACTCACTTTTTAATGAGTTCCATTAGAGAATCAACAAGATTTGGGTTTGATTTTTAAAAAAATGTTTGTTTTTCAAATTCGTACCCACTGTTTTACATATCAAGGATTTCTGAGTAAAAAACGTGGAGATAATATTTATCATAACCTTCATGGTAACTGTTATTTGACTAAAGAGGCCATGAGATAATTCCATTTAACTTCAAGAGTATAAGTTATAACGACAAGGTCATCTAAATATTTTACTGTCGAAAAGATAAATCTTGGACTATAACAAAGTTATATACTAGTGAAAAATTCGCTCTGATATTACTAGAGAATTTCTTATTAATCATTGATTGAAGCTAATCAAAATAAAAGCAATCCTGTTCATAAATTTCTCATTGTCAAGTTGGATATAATGCAATCATTTGATTCTAGATTCTATGGTTATGGACATATAACAAGTCAACTAGATACCGAAGTGGAGTTTATGAACAACAGAGTTGATCCTGATCTCCCCAGAGGAACTTACTAGATCTAAGACCACGTTAGTTGAAATCTGTTAACAATACGAAAATATTAAATAAACCATCAAATCTACACTCAGCGAACAGCATCAAGACGCTATACATAAGCTTGGAAAAGATAACGCTATGACTATAAGCAAGTCAGACAAAGGATGTGGGCTAGTTCTAATGAGCAAAACAGATTACATTGATAAGATGAACTCAGTTTTAAATAATCAGACTAAACTCCAAAACTTAACGACCTTAAGTATATAAACCTGGGAGCAGAAAATCAACTGACTAATGCGCTTAAATAATTAAAAAATAAGGAAATAAAGACTCCACCCATTAATGATTCCATTGCTGGCCACTATCCGTCTTTGCTTATAATACTGATGATTTAAGGCAATATCGAGGCAATCCATGCAGGATGCATATATGCCAATATGAGACTGAATAGTTACAATTCTAAATATCATTAGGCAGATTCAAACAATCAATACAAAAGGAATTTTTTAATTATTATTTTCCATACTTTTCGTTCATTTTTTTCATTCCCCTTTTTTTTCAAATATGCGCTTCACTATCCAACTATGTGAACGCTTCATTATATAATTTTCTAATTTTAATAAATGTTATTGCAGTATTTACTTTTTCATTGACCTAATTCCTATTATAATACACGTATTCAAGCCTATGTAATTCATATCACGACTAGTAAATCTGTCATCGGACTGTCAATTTGTACTTATTTTTTTAAATTATGTTTCTTTATGTAACCTATTCCACCGTTATCACTGAGTCATAAACTGCTTTGAGATCGATTTAATAATTTCTTATATGCGTATAAATATTACTGAATATTATGGCAAAGCCTAATGAAAATCTAATTGAAAACAAAATTGTTCGCCTATATATGTTTCTTTAATTGTGTTTTTATTTAGAACAAAACTTTCCCATTTTTCATAGTTGAAATCTTGAATCAATTGAAGCTGGATCACCAAGAAAAATCTGGAAGCACTAGACGGCTGTCCATGATCTCACCTCGCGAGATTCGAACACAGGACCTACCAGTCTCACGCCTGATCAGTTAACCGATAGACCACTGAGCCAGGATTCGATGGTGTTAATAGGACGAAACGGCCGTCCAGTGTTTCCAGATTTTTTTTAGTGGTCTAGCTTCAATTGACTCATACTTTCAACTATGAATATACTGAAATCTCCACAAAAACCACTTCCGACTTCTCGTTTTTCTTATTTCCAAATCATTTTTAAAATTTTTTTAGCATACTAAAATGAATACAATAATGCCTCGTTTTGGGAAACTATTTATGTAAGATACTATCACCGTAATATAATTGGAATTCAATTTGAATACATAGATTCTTTAATGGAATGATTCATTTTTTACTCTACATTAAGAGTGCTTTAATGATGAAATTGATGAGATTATCACGCAATGAATATACATATCTATCTATCTATCTATCTGTATATATATTTGGGAGACAGTATTCAGGTGAACAGAAAACTGATTGAAATATGTAAGAAAAAATTGGAGAAAATGTTAAAAGACGGATGTTTGAGAATGAAATGTTTGTTATTAGTAAAGTTTTATTTGATTGAATACTTGTTCCATTAAAATAATGAACAGATCAATGTTAGATCATCATTGGAAACCTGGAAGCACTACTCGATCATTTCGTCCTCATATAAGACTTCTCAGTATTGAGCAACCACATTGATCATTTCATGACTTTAATGAAATTCAATAAGCTCGACGACTCTTAACTAAATACTCATTATTAAATAACCTTTATCAAAGTACTTAAAAACACGTAAGTCTTTTTCTTGGTTCCTTAGTTTCAACCAAATATACTGAATACTAAATTTTTTTAAATTTACACTGTTTATCAACCGAATAAAAGTACATTTTATCTGAACGTAGTTTTAACTTAATCATAAAGAAGTAGATAACAACAATTTTTTCATCTTTCAATTAGAATAAACTGTTCAACTTCTAGATTGTAATTCTAATACATATGGTTAGCTATCAATATGGGGGTTCGTGGTGATTGTAGTATTTTCACAGTTGAATTTATCAGTCGATCTATGCTGGACCATCACTGAAAACCTGAAAGCGCTGAATGGTCGTTTCGTCCTAGTATGAAAAGCCGTGACCAGTGGAATTCTGTCCATGTTGGTTATGAGACAATTATGTATCTCAAACATTTGATAAAAGGTTGTGCAAAATCATGGATTGGCTGACCTAAGGCGTTTGTATTAATAGCTATCGCATTCTCTTACGGTTAACATTTTTGTATACAGACACTATTATTAGCAATGTTAAGCAATGTAAACATTCTTGAACTTGGTAGATTTGGACATACTTGAGTGATGATTTAATTCGCTGTAACTTTTATTTAGGTATAGATAATATTTTCAAGCGTAGATGTGTGTGAATTTGAAGGTGTATCTTTCCAAAATAAATGAACATATAAGACAGTTTTGAAGTCAAAAGATCACTTTATCAATTTATATTTGCATAATATGAATTTTAATCAGAAGAGGATTTGTGGAGATTTCAGTATTTTTCATAGATGAAAGCATGAGTCAATTGAAGCTAAACCACCATCGAAAACCTGGAAGCACTGAACGACCGTTTCGTCCTATTATGGGACTCCTCAGTAGTGCGTATCCAAAGAACCAGCTCTCGCGAGATTCGAACACAGGACCTACCAGTCTTGAGCCGAAGCCCTTAACCGAAAGACCAGTGCTTCCAGGTTTTCGATGGTGGTCTAGCTTCAATTGACTCATGATTTCAACTTAGAAAAATACTGAAATCTCCACAAATCCCCTTCTGATTATAATCATATGCTCACTAGTGACTGACTTCAAGATACATGTCCTAAAGTTCTAGTGGGAAGCAGTGACCAGTGGAGTTCAAAACCACGTCTGTTGTGAGATATTTACTCACTGTAGACAATTGGTGAACGGTTGCTCAGCTTCGTGGATCAGTTGAAGTTTGACATTAACACCGTTGGATGCCAGCTCAGTAGTCTATCGGTTAAGGGCTTCGGCACGTGACTAGTAGGTACTGTGTTCGAATCTCGCGAGAGCGGGTTCGTGGATGCGCACTGCTGAGGAGTCCCGTAATAAGACGAAACGGCCGTCCAGTGTTTCCAGGTTTTCCATGGTGATCTAACTTCAATTGACTCATGATTTCAACTTTGCAAAATAATATGAATTGTTGAAACATTTTGTAAGATAACTGTGTAGAGAATAATTGGGGGATATTTGTATGATTATAATGAAAGAATATGTAATGTTTCATGTGATGCCTTAGGTTATGGTTAAAAATATAAAAATAATGACCATTGAATGAATGAACTTGATAAACCAATCAACATGATGATGCAAAATTTGGTTAGTCTGTTTGATAATGGAATTGATGTTACCTTTATGAACCAAAATTTCATAAAAGTTAGGAACTGGTTATATGATGTACGATTATTAATGTTCTCAATCGAGACTAAAGTTGAATATAATTCCCATTTAAACATTAAAATTAAAAAAAAAGAAGTTCAGTGAAGGGATCTCTTTTCAACGAATTTATTATCAAGCTGTACAATCGTATATATACAAGGGTGAAAAGAAAGCAGTTAGGAGTTCTATGCTTGAACAAATCTACCTAGATTTCTTCGTATCCAACTCCTAAAAATGCCGAAGCTCTTACCATCCATGAGCTCAAACCAGAACTATGCTTACAAAAGAAGTACATCTTATCATTATCGTTACCATGGCCTTCATATTATTATTATTTTTATTATTTTCGTAGTTGAAAGCGTGAGTCAATTGAAGCTAGAGCACCATGGAATTATTATTATTCTTACTCCATTTCCCCTTTACTTATATCTTATATTTTCATTATTTTATCCATGAATACTCATCATATCACCTTATTTATTTTTACACCTCTATGACATTTAATGACCTTTAATTATTGTAACTAAAAGCATTTTAATCATCTTATTATATTCATTATATTCATTCTATTGTTACTACTCCTATTACGTAATCTAGTATTATAATCTTGGTTATTCGTGTTCACATTTCCTAAAGGAATTAGTACTTTAACAAAACATTTTCATATATATGTATACAATTGAACAGCTTGATAATAAATTCGTTGAAAGGAGATCCCTTCGCTGAACTTCGTGTTTTAAAGTTGATTAGACATATCTAACAGCTTTTTGTGTAAAATTAATAAATTTACTGTAATGATCAGAAGGAGTTTTGTGGAGATTTAGTATTTTTCATAATTGAAAGCATGAGTCAGTTGAAGCTAAACCATCATGGTAAACGTGGAAACACTGGACGGCCGTTTCGTCTTATTACGGGACTGCTCAGCAGTGCGCATCCACGAACCTGCTCTCGCGAGACTCGAACCCAGGACCTACCAGTCCCGAGCCAAAGCCCTTAACCGATAGACCACTGAGCTGGCATCCAATGGTGTTAATGTCTAACTTCAACCCGCGAGAGTGAGTTTGTGGATGCGCACTATTGAGGAGTCCCATAATAGGACGAAACGGCCGTCCAGTTTTTCCAGGTTTTCCATGGTGGTCTAGCTTCAATTGACTCACGCTTTCAAGTATGATAAATTACTGTAATGAGTTAGAGTCACCAATTTTTTTACTTAAAAAGAAAAAAATCAAATGAAAAATCGTGTAAAGACTTTTTACTTCCAAAAAACGAGTGTTAGACATCACGTCATAGAAAATTTTCTGATAAACTAGAGTTATTACTTTCGTGATGGTAATAAATAAACAAGTATGAAAAAAGTGATGAGGAATGTTTGTAGCTCAAGTTGATGATGTTGGAGTTATGTCCTCTGAGCTGGATAGTTTATTTCATCTAGACAACTTCATAATTTTTTGGTACTGCGAACATACTGTGAACGTATCGAAAATGACCACATTTATTAGTTAATAAGCAAAAGTACCAACAAATGTAATAAATAATCAAAGCAAAAATACAGAAATCCATCAGATGGTTATGTATATAAGTCAACCAAATTTCAAGTTAACAGAACAAACTGTTAGTCAGTTGTGGAGATCCTAATAGTTTACTTCTTTTTAAAATTAATACAGTTGAAGATAATAAAAGCCTAAAAATTCAACCAGTCAGCTCAAAGAACACAACTCCTGCAACTAGTCGAAACTATCATGTGACATATCTAGTACATAGTTCTGAATGGCTGCTGTTAGTCGCCGTTTTGTTATCTGATGGTTAATTTAAAGTAAATTACATGATGTTTATTCATACTCCTAATTATTTCTATTTATATCATCCATTTATAACTTATCTAGTAGTTTCAATACCTCCATACTTTCTATCCAGCAAACGTTTCTATAAATGCACTTAGTATTATTTGTTTGAATCTTCCCATTGATGTTTAGGACTGCAACTGGTCAGTCTCTTATTGGCATATGTGCATACTATGCGTATTGCCTCAGTACAGCCTTATTTCACAAGCATTGTAAGCAAAGATGGATAGTGGCTAGCAGTGGAATCCAGGACTCGCGTTTCGTCCTATTTGGAACTCGTCAGCTGGATGTACCTGCATCTCAGAGTTGATATTCACTCTGAGACTCCAAACCAGTAGCTTTCGCTTCAAACACCATCGCGTTATCCACTCAGCAACTGAATTTTCATAGCCACTTGCTTGTGCAATAGGGTGGCGTTTGAAGCAAAAGGTACTGAGTTGGAGTCCCAGAGTGAACATCAACTCTGAGATGCAGGTACATCCAGCTGACGAGTTCCAAATAGGATGAAACGCGAGTCCTGGATTCCACTACTAGCCACTATTCATCTTTGTTTCTATAAATGATTATAACTTAAATTATGAACATGGTGTATTGTGTATGTGTTTTTTTGGGATTCATGAGAATGACATTTGTAAGTTCCAGCACTATATATAGTTTAATATGATTAGAAATTTAACTTAACCCATGAACAATATTTGATTGAAGTAACTTCCTTAAATATGATATGTGAATTAGATGTTAATTAGATTGGTACTATTTTTATGTCTGACAGACATCATGTAATTACATTATGTATTTATTATCAGAATACATATGAGTTAGCATTGTATTCTAAATAATGATATTTCTTTAAGGCTGGTATATTTGTTATTTATAGTTACTACTAAGATCACTATATACCTAGTTGTTAATTAATTCTATACAATTAACAATTAACAAGAAAGTAGATTGTAGTCTTCATATTATTAGGTAGTTTAATGTTCCATCCTAACATAATCCTTTATGAATTTAATTAAATTCCATGTTGGACTTAGTGACCTAATTTTTTTCTCTCTCTATCCCTATGCATATCAGTTGAAAATAATGTGGACATTTAAATAGATCATGAATAGTTTCGAATATAGATTGACACTATGAAGAAAATAAAATTCAGTGAACACTAATCAGTAAGAGATCTGTGAATCTATACTTAGCAATTAAAATTTATTTTTTTTGGTGGTGATTTTAAATAGACATTTTATTATCAGAAGGGGTTTTGTTGAGATTTAGTATTTTCATAGTTGCAAGTGTGTGTCAATTGAGGCTAGATCAGCAACGAAAAACTGGAAGTAGTCGCTCAACTTCGTGGTTTGGTTGGAGTTAGACATAAACACCATCGGATGCCGGCTCAGTGGTCTTTCGGTTAAGTGCTCCGGTGCAAGACTGGTTCGAATCTTGTGAGGCGAGGTCGTGGATGCGCACTGTTGAAGAGCCCCACAATAGGACGAAACGGCTGTTCAGTGCTTCTAGGTTTTCCTTGGTGATCTAGCTTCAATTGATTCACGCTTGCAACTATGAAAATAGACATTTTAATTTTGATATTATTCTGTTTCAAGTAATCAGATAATTAATACAACTTAGAGACAAGGAAACATTTTATGTTCTGGAGTCAGTAGTTTACAACAGTTAGGGTTAGTTAGCGATGACATCTACATGTTGCTTTTATTAACTTTTATTCCGTAAATTTACAACTATGTCTGCATGTCAGCTGACATCAGAATTTTTAAAAAATGTATTCCATTATGATTTGGTCACACACGTTTCAATGAAACAGAGATGCTTACCATATATATTAGATTGATAAACTATGGATATCATGGGAACATAAATAATGATAACTGACATAAAGCAATTGTTTCTATTTCATCAATACCTATAATGACTATGTTTTCACATACAGAATAACACAAACGGAAATGGATAAAAAAAACATTCTTTTATGATATAAAGTACATAATTAATTTACTGTTAGCATAGGAAATACTAAACTCAGGTGGTCCTATCAGCCTAATCATACATGAATTGATATGAATATATTGAAAATGATTAATGTTTTTCGTATTTCATTGTATCATTTCTGTTTATAATATATTTTTACTTATTCAACCTATCCTATGAGTATAACAAAATTGATGAATTATTCATATCATTTTGAGACATTAGTATGATTAACGATGAAGAGGAAGTGAAGATTTTGAAAGAAAATTATTCAGCGGTTATGTTACTGTGTATTTTTAGCGACGTTTAGGGGAAGGTATCTATATTGACATAAAACAAGAAAAAATGGATTGATCAATAAAACTTGTTTAAAATGAATTCATTCTCGAAGCTGTACAAATACATGTAATGGTAGTCAATAAACTATCTACTCATATTTGGTATTACTCAATAATTTGATGATTTGTAAATCCCCCTTATATAACCTATTACTTCTTACTATTCCTTATCATTCTTTTCTGAGTTTTTTGTGAAAAAATATTTTGCTATATTGCGGAGAGCAATGAAGGCACTGACTAAGTTGTGTGGTTAATCTTTTGATATCATTATGAACACAGTTATGGATAGACATTTGAAATCTTTAAAAGTCCTGGCAGACATTATTTTATCTGATACTAAACGTTCATTTAATTCACACCTTTTCTTCCAGTAGAACGAGACGCAGACACATTGAAATTCATTGAGAAAAAAGAATGCTATAATATTCGATAACCATAGTTAGTTGGGAAGTCTATTGCGCAAGATGATTGAGTAAATCGTTTATGCATATGAAATACGTTGAAAAAACGGAGCTCACTACATTTGGTACCAATCTATCAACCTAGTAGTTGACTCGATATAATAAATCTGTTTCGATGGAGGAGTCTGTATATTACTAACACCCTTATAGATTTAAATCTCCGTTATCTGAAACAATAAAGATGTTGCTTTTGGGACCCCTTAGATAATGTATGTATCAAACGACCCATATATTAAATTATCATGTATGTCTAAATGTGAATTTGCTGATAAGAGGATAATGGAAAACCACTAACGGTTTTGAATGAATGAATTTTCCACCTCTTCAGCACTCATGAATAAGACACGGCTGATACTCAATAAAAAACGTTATATTCATGTGAGAAAACATAAATCGCCTTTCGTATTGTAAGTTTGTTTTGGCAAGATACATTTATTACGGAATGTCACTACATAGTAGTCTGTTTTTCTATCGAAAATTAATGGAATAATTGAAACGTTTTATACTGACATACCACCTCATATTACACTCTGTATCTTATACGTTGATGAATGAAACTATAGAATGGTAGGTTAACTGGAATATTAGACAACAAAATAAAACTATCTTTGATCGACTACCAAAACGAACTGTTAAAAATTATTTCAGTTTCTACAAACCCCTTACTGAGAATAAAACTAGTTCCATTTAGTAAAAAAAACTTTTAAACACTTTTGAGTTTACTTACTACTTTAAAGTAGTGTAAAGAAAGTTGGTAAAATGTCACTTACCTGCGATAGTCACTCTCCAAGTTGTGTTCAATTCACAGTTTGTATCCAATCTTTGAGTAGATACTTGTATTTCTGGATATAGTCGACCGACCTGTTCAGTGAAATATTTTCCATCACTGGGGATTTTATCACTAAATCCATTGAGTTTTGATTGAGTAAAGGTTAGTCCGTTTAAACAAGCAGCAGTGTGTAATAAGGAATGATTGATATCTATATTTAGGTGGAATGAAAAGAGATTACTTATATTAATAGGTTCTAGGAATATAACTAACGGCTGAATAACACCTTAGAATTCCTGAATGACGTTCTAAATCCCAGATCTTGAAGTTTCAAGAGAGATAAGATCTACTGAATGTACCCTAATCACATGTAGAGTGAAACTTGATTCAATAATTCTCGAGCCACAACTAATAATTGTACTATAACTTGAATCGGCCATGTATATGCGGTCGTTCTACAACATACATTAAGTGTGTAATGTTTTCGCTTGGAGACGGTTAATTGTTTTTATTAGTCATGTTCACTTCAGATTTATTTTCTCAACAACAGTAGCTGCTTATTTCGTAAGAGGCTTTGAAGAATACATAAGATGGATGTGACCATGAAATTATTATTTGAACTTATCGGACTAATCTTAGTCCCAAGCGTATATTTCTGTTTTTTGTTGTCAACTATGTTTTCTGTAAATGAGAAAACATTCGATCTTCTTACTGATTTTTTCGGTTCACTCTACTTTTACTTTTCTTGCAACCTTCTCTCATGTATGTTGCTCTTCAGGTTCCCTAATCGCAACAACCACCTTCAAACTAGATGCTAACGTGCTGCTACGCAATAGTGGAATCTATAATTATATTATGACGATCATCATAATGACAGTTAAATAAGCTGTACATATTGAGTAAATAAATTTGGTCAGTCATCTTCATACGGATGAACATGAACCGTAGAAAGCTTTAAACCTAGATTTGAAAGAAGCGATTGACATTTGTCATTAAAGTATATTTGAATTCCTTGTGGAATTTATGATCACCATGCGTTTAGAAGCCATATCACCCAGTATCAAAATGAGGGATTATTAAACTAGTGGAGTTACTGGAGAACTAAAATAAAGTCACACTATTTATTTAATCTAATCCTCAGCATAGATGGAAATTCATTATTCAGAGGCTACGGTGTTTTTATAAAGTTAAATATTATTTCAACCGTATAGCACCTATATATGGGAACAGTATCTCTATTCACATTTCAAAAGAATCACATTACATTAAAAACACATATTAACTTACGTGATTTGATTTCAATGGTTGATCTTTTTTGTGAATTTTTCAATGTGTACAGGAATGCATTCGATGCAGTTCTCTGTGGAATGGATATCGTGTCTATTGAAACTTTAGTGTTTTCTGCATAGATTGGTTGTGCACGATGAATATGGCTTATATTTATTTGACATGTTTGATTGCCCCAATTAGAAGTACTGTACTGAAATGGTCTAGAGAACTGAAGAAAAATTAGTTATTTAGTGATGGATTTCACTGATTTAAAATTGGAAATAGCTAAAACATATGTGTTTATTGAATTTGTAGTATAAATAACTGTCAGCTGCCAATCTTATTATTTCGACGTTATTACCTCAAACACATTGTTCTAAGCTTCACAACCAAAAACGTTCCATGCAATTCAAGAGAGCGATATGAAAAGACCTTAATTGATTATAACTACTTAGTTCATTCCTTTGTCATCAGAATGACTTGGTTATATCATCTTATATTTCCAATGAAATCCATGGGAGTTGACCACCATATATTATTTCACATAGTCCCACCCTGGTGAGCGAGAATAAAAAAGTTTTACCCAGCAACCTACACTCTCATCCTACTATGGTATTTATGTGTTATAAAAGGAGCGTATCAGTATCTAACTAGATCGCCATTTTTAGCATGGTGTAAATAACCTTTTATTTGGAATGAATGATCGGTGACAGTGAATTTTTCACTAAACTGTTCCCTTTTTTCTGTATATGCAATCTTAATATTTATTCACAGTAAGTAGTCAAACATATTTACTAATTTCTGGATTTGTTCATCGTAACGATCGAAATTCCTTTTATGAAGCAAATCATCCATTTAAGCTCGAATTTTGAACCACCTTTGATTTTTTATGTCCCCAAATTTTTTCTCCATTTTCCATACCATACACTCTGTCACACCATCATGTACGGTGTTAATATAGTGGAGTTTTACTCTACCGGTTGTCGTTAAAATCTCCTATTTAAATGTAATTTAAAGAATCTTCCTCTTTCTTGAATGGACTTTTGATGGATTAAGTGAAGTCACTAATAAATGTGGTTTTAGGTTTCCTAATTTGTAATATTTGTTTTAATTTCCACCCTAATACTACAAACTTGGAAAGCTTTTAACATTTTTGGGATTTTTGTTTACAATTTGGTTGTTAAGTTGGAATGGTCGTATGGATTCTTCAAGTATAGTGATCAAGTATGTATCGAAAGTTTTAATTTGTTACAAACAGTAAATTTCGGACGATTTATTTTTTATTGAAATCATGAACTGATCAAAGTTAGACAACCATTGAAAACCTGGCGGCAGTACACGGCCTATTTGTCTTGGTAAGGGATTCCCCATCAGCTCGCACTTACAATCCTGGGATTCGAACCCAAAGCTTTTGATATCACGCGCAAACGCCTAACCTATGGATCACTGAACAGGCATCCTACGGTGTTAATGTCCACAATGTCGCGTGACCGTTTTACACTGTTTTTCGTGGGTAGCTGGCTTACACCCAACACGGTTGAACTTCACTGGTAATGGTATCTCATTAGAACTCTGAAAATTCCGTCTCAAAGTAAGTCACTGACAAGCACTGAAAATCTATTCTTCAACTTCTCGTCATTATATGTTACTTCCAGAATAAATAGTGGCTTAATCAACAAAAGTGTTATATAAGATTTATACGTCTGCTTTGTTTTCTTTCGTCGTGTACTTATATATCTATAAAAAACTACTGAACACACCAATTTTCCTTTAAAAGCAAAACCGGTCATGAAATTTTCAGCTAATAGACTGAGCCAAGTAACTATACTGTAATGGCATTCCAAATAAACAGAAGATAGTTATATACGTCCTCTTTGAAATTAGACATAATGAAATATAAAAGTCAATTAATATTTGGAAATTACAAAATTATCAAAATCCTACTTCGTTTTCGGAGCATAACACTAAAATTAAAATGAAATAAATGCAATAAATGCAATGCAAGTAAATGCAATTGCTTTTCCTGTAAATTGTTAGAATCCAAAAAATATTTTATGTGGAGTTTGATGCATTTACGATTGGTTCATATATTGATATTTACTATCACCTACAGAAATATTGACTTGATAAAAGCTTTTAGGTGTCTAAATCTACAGGTCGACATAACCAGTACGGTTATGTGATTAGCATGCAGGGGCGATAGTTTTCATGAATCGGTATACATTATGTTTAAACTCATTAAAGACGAAAAATTTAAAATAATTTTGACATTTATTGCAGTTTGCCTCGAATCACTCAGTTGTCATCGTCTTTTTAAGTCTTCGTTGCTGACTATTTCATGTGCGACTATTCCTAAATTATTCATAATGTTCGCTACAACATCTATGGAAATTGTAGTAATTTATCTCTGATTCTGAGAAGTGCCTCAATTAGCAGTTATGCACTACCGCTCAATATTTTACATTATTTGGCTGGCTTTTATAAATTTCACCTGATCATTTAAAAGAAATAAAAATAGTTGCTTACCTGCACAACTATGTATTTCTCCTCCTTGTGTCTTTGAAGTGGCGGAGGTTCAGTTCCAAAATCTTTCAGAAACTTCAGTTGAAACAGTGATATTTCTTTGTCAACAGACCTATGAACAATTGCATCATTCCATATAGGTAAACCTGTCTTATGCTCTAAATAAATATTCTCATTCCATAACAACAAAATACCATGTTTTAAAAATTGTTGCTCCAGAGTTTGAATATCATAATCCACTTTGTTTGATTTACGTCTTGGAGGTTTTCCGTTACTCATTATTTGAATGTTATATTTTAAACGAGGACTGCTCCATACTAACTTTGGTAAACCTTGAATTTCAAGAGTTAACCAAGTTTCAATAGTGTATATGATTTTCGGAGGACGATGTTGTACGTGACATGTATAAGTCCCATTAGTAAAGTCGAATTCAGGATTTAAAGTAAATTTTAATGTTTTACCTATAATAGAACAAACAATAAGTTTTCAGAAAAGTGATTTTTTGAAGATTTTAGTAATTTTATAGTTGAAATCATTAATCATATGAAAGAAGAAACTATGGGAAACCTGTAAGTACTGAACATCTGTTTCATCCTATCGTGGGACTCCTCAGAAGTGCGCATCCACCATCCCGCATTCGAACCCAGGAACTACCACGCTTAACATCTAGACCACTGAGCCGGGATCCAACGATGTTAATGTCTGACTTCAACCGATCTACGAAATAATGCCACCGTTCACCATTGTCTTAAGTGAGTTACTATCTCACAACAGACTCAGTTGAACTCCACTGGTCACTGCTTCTCACTAGTTTATCAATTTCTAAATCTATAATAGACAGTTTATCATGGTCATGCGGTATTAAACTATGAATTTCGGATAATTTATAAGATCACGTCAAATCATACAATAGGCATTTATACATCTTTTCATTCTGGAAAGGCATATTGTTATTACAGTACACAGAATGGTACACAAAATGGTTGGTAAGGTCGATTTATTCACCACCATATAGTTCACTCTGTATTTAGTTTCTGTTTACTATTTATCAACCGTTTTAACTCTAAGTAATGTTGCATAATACTTAGTAATTTTATATGTCCATATATATCGAACTAAAAATTCACTGAAGTCATGGGTCCTATTCTTGTTGTTTCTATTAGTTGATCACATTTACTTGATTTCTTTTGGCATTTACAACGCAATTTATGCCCCTACATGGAAAAATTCACATTAAAATCTATCATTTTATAGTTATCTTTTTGACCTTTACCTTAGCATAGGTCGTATTATTAATAATAATCATCCATTTATTTACTAAAACAAGGATTATTCTTTAACGTAAGCATGATCGTATTATTGAAAAGGAAATTACCGAAGATGGATTATTTGCTTTAATTTAATTTAGCTACTTATTAAAAGTGATTAGAATATATATTTTTCTTAAAAATATATTTAAAATTTCACCTTGTAAGCATATCTCAGTTGCATTCGAATGTCTACTTGTATATGTCTCACAACGAGAACCAAAGTAATCAAGGCAACTTGGATTGGAATAACATTTAATACCACAGCAATCAGGATCTGTATAAAAAGGATAAAAAATAGGATAACTAACTGAACCAAATAAAATAAACGAAAGAATAGAAATCAAGGATTTATTTAGTAATGAAGGAAATCGTATTCGGTATGTTTTAGTATAAAGCTCAAAAAGGTTGATTTCCTCTCCATTACTTAGCTAAATCACTTTTAAAGCTGATTTGTTATTTCGTATACAATTTCCACAATTGTTCTAGAAACTTTGGCAATTATTTCATGAGATTTGTCTAAACTGCCATTGACATGAAGGTTGGATAACGGTAAATTGCACCACTCATACTTGACCAATACTGATTAAACTTTCTCAGTCAGTAGGCTTTTATCATATAACAATTGGGGCTACAAACCTATCAATAATGTAACAATTTTGATTATATGTACCGCTTACAATTCTCTTATGTCACTTATGTTGATGGTTGTATTGAGAAATGATGTACATTTTCTATGAGAAAAATATCGAAATAGATTTTTCCATGCCTACATTCTCCTTTACTACAAATATGCTTTCTACAAACTCTACTCTATCGATATGCGTCTGTTAACTCGCCTACAGTTTTTGGTTTTAGACAGATAACAAGTAATCAGTGTTTGCTTTCCGAATGCGTCTTATAAAGCAATTGTATCTGCTTTTTTGCAAATAAATAGTGTTTTAATGGCCAGGTATATCTGACTGCAGTTAGATTGGATGAATGATGGTTTTTGAAATACATATGTCATCTTTCTTCGTATATAATTATCAACTTAGCTCGCTGTAGTGAATAATGCAAGTAAATAAACCAATACGAAAATGGATTTTAAATGCGCATATTTCATCCACTCAGTGATTTGAATAGGCAGTTAAAGAGAGAAAACGAAAATGAAAAGGGCGAAGCAGATTGGAGAAGGCATGTTAGTCAACTCGATTTAATCAAGCGTTAGTCAATATTTAGAGCAGGATAGAAATAGGTTACAGACATATTATCAGTAGGATAAGAAGTGTACACATATGCACTCGTATAAAAACAAACAAGTTTGATAAGCGAATAAATAAAAAGTTCAAAGTGTAGCTTGGGAAGAATGGATAAATTTGTTTGTCCAGAAGCTAGAATAAGCTATGTGAGCTCGACATAGATCCGACCACTAGAATCTAAATATATATTCCAAGAAAACTGGTTGGTTTTCAATGTGTATATTATTTAAATGAGTTTGTATAATTTGCGAGTAATATCTCTGTAAATGAAATGGTAATTTAGTGAACTATTATGTTTTGTTAAACGACACAGTAGGGAAATCTAAGCACATATAGGATATTATATATGAGAATTCCAAATAAAAAAACGTGTTAACTAATGCATCTTTCACCTCAAAAAGCGTGTTTCTAATCATTGAATCTTCACAGAATTACAATCAAGTCGCTTAAGTGAGTATAAATTATTTCTCTATACCGTATAAATCAGTTTAAAAATTAAAGGAAACAGTGAACCTACTTCAACAACTAACCAATTAAACAAAATAGCATTCTGTTTAACGAATTTTGGTGACTCTTGGTTGATGAAGTTGGAGTATGTTGAGATTTAAGAAAGAACTTCTAATTATACGGGATGATTGTCCTACTATACAATATGCTGGTCGAGGTTGGAATTATGAACCACTAGATACTGACTAATAAGTCTTAGGTTATATATCTTATGAAATCCTCTGAGTGCGCATTACTGAATCGAGTTAGATGTCCGCATGTCCTAAGTATTGAGTATATCGTTACCTTTAGTCATGTTGTGAAGGAAATCTATCTACATTTACGAAAACATAATAATGTAAAAATAAAAAACATACCATTAGCTTGCCATATATTTTGTTCAATAGTATTAACACGCAATAAATTTCCATAGAATATTTCTTCATTAAAATCATGATTATTTTCAATTTCACCATGGTTACTAAGTAAATTGTGTTGAGCTTTCTTCAAATTCATCTCTGAAAATAATTCAATTTTACTTTTTAAACATGATTGTTTTAAACATGTTTGACAGATACGTCGTTGTGTATCACAATGCATATCTTTTAAATAAGATTGACTTTCTATAATGTTCTCTTGAAATAATTTATTGACCAATGGTGAATTGATTGTACAATAGAAACTATTTAATTGAGGAGGTAGATATGAAGCTTTCTATAATATAAATCAATGAAAAGTTATAGTGTAAAGAAGAAATAAATTACTGACAATGGATTTATAATGAACAAAATAAAACATGAATGCAATTATATTCAAGCATCAAAAAATAAAGTATCTAGGAAATCATGCAAAATGTTACATTCTAGATTATAAGATATGCAAATATTTCCATAGTATTATAGTAGTGTAATCTACTTATATCCATATAAGTAGTATATGATGATGGTTAAACATAAAATGTTTTTTTTGGCAGAAGACCGATAAGAAAAAAACTGAAATGAAACGCAGTTGGTAGGATAATGCACAAACAATGAAATTAGAAAAGATGGATTAGTGAAGATTGAGATAATTGATTGTTATTTTGTAAATTAACTGTTTGCTGTATGGTTATCAGAGTTTAGTGCAATAGATTGTAAAACTTCTAACCGTTTGCTCATTAGGTGTTGTACATGAATATGACGTTACTTGATTGTTGTTGTTGGAATCTTTGAATGAATATGATTTCTTTCATTGAGGATGTAAACATTTTGTTAACGGTGTAGATAGTGAATGAAAGTCTATGATTTGAAAAATTGACATTACTTAACTTCAAATGAAAAAAACTGAAATGACGAGACTATAATTTATGGGTGAGCCAATCAGAAGAATTTGAGGGATTTCAAGGTCACGGCGCTAATTTCAGTACTCAGTGCTCATGTACGATCGGTTCACAGAGGATTTTAGAGAAGACTTGACAATTAGGTGGCTACAATAAGTGAGATTACTAAGAAGTTCCTTTATTTGAAATTTCAGTGATCAAATGACTTTGTGCAGACTACCGTAATGTTCTTCGATGTAACATATTTTGAAGGAAGACGTTTGCTGGAATAGTCCTCTTTTTTGCTCTATCCAGATTGAGACTAAGGCATATTATCATCATTGCTGCTAGCTGTATAATAAAAGCATCGGTAAAATTGACCGCATTAACCGCAGATGTCACTGAAATTTCGGCTGTTTAGTGGTATGAGTATTGTAAGGACACATCCATAATAAAAATGATAAACTTACAGAACTGGAGTACACAAACAATAATAAAGCTATGTGGTCGAGGCTGAGAGGGTTTTTATGACCTTATCATGGTTCCAGACACCATCTATTATGGAGCCATATAGATGAGTTCCTCCTCCTCAGGAGCCATGTGTACTAAGCAAAAACTTTCAAAGGTTTGTTTTACTTTGGAAAAACTTAGTACCAATTAATCAATGGTAATTCTAATTATTGAATGACTATATTTGACTGATGTATTTAAAAGTTTTCTTAGTTAAACATAATTGTTTGCGCTATTTCTAATAATAAATATCTGTGCTATTACTATTAATTTAACGTCACCATTAGTCTCCTGAATACATGATTAATATATTCTGCATCATTATTTCTTACTAAGTTCATTTTAATGTTTATAAAATGTAGTCTTCCAGTTAACACTGAATCAAATTTGTAACTGCATTATTATTTCTTTCACTCTAACTGACCTATACTTATTCTGATCATCAATTTCAATCTCACTGCAGACGGTGACTCAATTTCGTGGATTGGTTGAAATTAGACATTTACAATGTGGGATGTCGGCTCAGTGGTCTAGAGGTCAACCGCTCGAGCGCAGGGCCAATGGGTCCTGGATTCGAGCCCTGTTGGCGGAATCGTGGATGTGGACCACTGTGGAGTCTCGCACTATGACAAAATGGCTATCCAGTGCTTCCAGGCTTTCCATAGTGGTCTAACTTCAATTGACTAATGAACTCAACTATTAAATTACTATAAAATCCAAAAAAACCTTTTTGATAATAATTTAATTTTAGCTAACAGTCCCATATTCACGTGATATAACTTTAAGCTATGTAGTTTACCTTAAACTTGACCACATTTGGGATTATTAGTTTGAACATATTATTGTAGAATCTGAAAAGAATTTACCGAAAAGAACATTCTTCGTTCATTTCTTAGTGTTATGAACATTTTCTTAGTTATTCTAATGATTTTTGATAAATCGGTAGTGGACCATGTACACTGATAAAAATAGTCAAATCTACAATCTGATGTTAAATTAAAATAATAGACTGATGAAAACCTCTATCTAACTTCCTTTTTGTCCATAATATGTTTCATTGTAACGTTGCTGATTAGATTGAAGGTATGAGCGTATCTCTCCATTTGTCGCCATTACTCTTTGCTTATTTCCGCAATTATGGTCTTGATAGTTATTTAGTGTGAACTAGGAGCATTTTTTTTAGTTGTATACATCTTATGAGTATCTATTATTTGTGCTAAAATTTATTATTTGAAATTCAAATATTATTCACCTTACTATAAAGACTATATCATCCAATATTCACCACGTAAGCTTCCACAGATAATCCTGTCTATATCTTACCAATTATCATATTCATTCGCTCGGTTTGCCTGTTCATAGGAATATCTAAATTATGTATGTCTTAAATAAAGTCATATTTAACTTTATCTTTCTACGTTGTTTTAAAGTGACTAATCGACAGTAAATTTATGAAGTGAAGTAGGATACCTACTTTGTTATTATCATTATTGTTCAATCATAATTGAGTGAACAACGGACATTAAGCATCAGAAAAATAATCAATAATATCAGTTGTTGATTAATAGATTTTTATGGCTTAACTGTACATGATAAAAAAATCAGTGTTATATAACATAGGAAATGGTTTTGTAGTATGTTTACAATCAGTTATTATAAATCCAAGTTAGTTAACTGGATATCAATAAACAGTGGAGAAATATCTGGTCTACCTATTCCTACCATTTAGATATTTCAACGATTAATCTGTTTCCTTGTTTGTTTTGACAGATCATTATGTCAATTAATTACGTAAGCTATTCAAGTGCGTTTATGAAAGGTTTACGACCTTTAGCTATAAAAGTTAAGAAAATGTACAATCGGAGACAGTGTCATGGCTGGCAATATGTATTGAAAAGAATAAATAACATTCACATGTCAACATCTGAAATACTAATATTCAAATAGCGATCATTCAATTTTTATCATCACGATCGATGAAGAAATTAGAAACGGAAACCTGGTGAAATACTTTGTTCTGTGAATTCTATATTGTACCAAAAAAATAATATTGAATGAAGCTAATAACAATAATAAAAATAATAATATACCTAGTACTTTTGATTATCATACAGATAGCAAGATGCAAGATTTGAGCAGAATAGAACGAATTCATTTCAATTCATTTGATTCTCGAGAACTATTTTTATTAATATGGAATACTGAAAAACCCCCCTTTCTTAAATCAAACTAATGAACATTTAAAGAGTTACTACCTGATGACTTGATTATTGAAAAATGAAAAATTTTAAATGTGTGAACGTTTTTTTGTGTGGCTGAATATCGACTTTTAGAACTAATGGAATCGAAAATTGTAATTGAAAGTTAAAATTTAACGATTGTTATAAATCATTCTATTCATTAAGTGGTTAATGTTCCCTTGATTTGAAAATTCAGTTTTGACCGAATATTGTTTGAAATATATGTAAGGATTACCCTGTATAATTTCAATCATACAGAAAAGATTCTCCAATTTTAAATGCTTATTCATTTATTTCATTAATTCTTTTAAACTACTTACAAAATAGAAATAGTAGTATTTATAAATATATGAAAACAAAACGGTGTACACTCTTCATATTAGAAGAATCTTAATTCGGTTTTATAAGTATATGTAGACTAATAAAATACAATATTTTTTGAGGAATTGTTTAAAAAGTTGTTTATTTGTAGGTTAAATATGCGAATATTTTGGAGCAGAGAAATGAAAAGAAAATGTCATAGTTTATGTAAAATATAAAATACTTAAAAAGAATCAGTGAAATGCCCTAAAATATGTAGTCACTAAGCCTACACCCTAATCTTCCAGTTTATTTGCTTTAGGAGATACATATAAACTAGTTGATACAGCTGGAGTTGAAAAAATTTGGATATTCATTTACATTTGACTGTAGCAATGAGTTATTCTCATGTTACAGGGAGACTAGCTTGGCCCCTATGTATGTCTCTCTTGATAAAATCTTTAGTCTGAAATCGAGTATCCCGGCGATCTCATTAGTTTAGAAGCTAATTATAAGGATAACAAAACCTTTCCTAACTTTAAGATTTTCCATTGCCTCTATTTTACTTATCCAGTTTTCTGAATTTACTTTATGAAAGTTATTGAAAACCATTTGATCAGATGTCTTCTGTAGCTCACTCTGTAGAAGCTAATATTGTTCAAGAATAAACCACTCTATATATCCTTTTGATAAAATTTGAACGTTTATTTACTGTATCATTATTTCGTATTTTAGTCAAATTTCATTGAGCGAGAACATAAGTGAGGACAATTGAAAGTATTTGAACACAAAATTACAAAATCTGAGAACCATAAAGTAAATTTTCCATTTGGAAAATATCAGCCAATCGTCTCACACTGCATTGTACCTTCGTTTTCACATCAATCACTCTCTGTTCTCGTTCTCTTCTCTTTGATCTTCTTCTGCCTTCATGTATTTCACTTTCAACTGGTGATAAATACTACTTATATCTGTAGACATCAGTAGCACACACTACAAAATCATTTGTAAAAACGTTATTCAACCTTTAATTTATGTGTGCATATTGTGAAATGTATATTTAAAGAAAAAAATTTATCAAACTTTTTAACATACCATCCTATTGAATATGATCGAGATCTAAGAAGGTTTTGGATGTACCATTAGGTAAGGGTAAAAATATTTTTAATTTTAATGATATATTTAAGAAAAAATAAACAATTTCAATGACTGAAATACTTTATCCTTTATTTAAATAATAATTATCAGAAGGGGTTTTGTGGAGATTTTAGTAATTTATAGAGTTGAGATCATGAGTCGATTGAAGCTAGACCATCAGGGAAAACCTGGAATCACTGGACGGCCGTTTCGTGCTATTATGGGACTCCTCAGCAGTGCGTATCCACGATCTCACACTCGCGGGATTCTAACCCAGGACCTACCAGTTGCGAGCCGAAGCCCTTAACCGATAGACCACTGAGCTTGCATCCAACAGTGTTAATGTCTAACTTCAACTGATTCACGAAATTGAGCAACCATTCACCAATGTCATCAGTGAGTTACTATCTCACAACAGACGTGGTTTTGAATTACACCGGTTACTGCTTCTCACTAGAATTCCAGGAAATACCTCAAGGAGTCCCATAATAGGACGAAACGGCCGTCCAGTGCTTCCAGGTTTTCCATGGTGGTCTAGATTCAATTGACTCATAATCTCAACTCTATAAATAATAATTCTTTAATTTCAGCACAAATCTAGTTTGATTTAATAAATGGTATTCAAACAAAACATATTTTGTAAAATGGATACAATATATCATTGTATCCATAGTAATGTCAAATTAAAAACATTTAAACACAAATGATATTTAGTTAAATTCCTTAATATTTGCCTGATCTTGCAACAAGAAAAAAAAAGGCCAATCGGTTAAAGTCGAACCGCCAAAATTAAAAGAATTCAACATTTGATTAAATCTCTGGTTGATTGATTGATTATTTGGTATGTACATTTACATTCTTTGAAGACAATCTATTTCATCAGATATCTTAAATTTCCAACTGTGTAAATGTAGTCAAGGGAAACAGTTTTGTGACGGTCTTTATAAAACTGATACCAGAAAGTCTAAATATCTTTTTTTTCGCAGAAAAAAGATTAAAGAAAAAAAAAACGAAAACTAAACCCAACTAATTTTAATTTAATGTAAATGAAAGAAACATGAATGTGTTTTTTTTTTGTTTTACGATATAAGTCATGTAACATGCATTCCTTACGTAAACCGCATTCATGCAAACCATTTAAATTTTGCGCCATCCTAATGAACTATTTTGAATTGAACATTGACAAACTCTTTTAATTAGATGATAAATGAATCGTGTTAAAAAAAGAAGTAAATTTTCAACAAAAAAAATAATCATTCTTTTAATTAAAACGAAAAATAAAATGGCGGGCAAAATGTTCTTCAAGCATCATACACAGAATTATTCAATATATTCATGATTAACTTACATCTGAAATCAATATGGCATTATGAAGCTAAAGTAATGAAAATGTATTTTTTTGTGTATTAAACTGTGATTTTCAATATTAGTTATTATCAGTTATGTTCATTCGTTTATAATGGATTTCAATTAGTTGATTGAAATAAGTTATATTTGTAACTTATAAATGGAATGTAACAGATTTATATTTTCAATTAAACAAATAGAGTCCAGATATAGGTACCCATATCGAGGTTAGATTTTGATAGTTTCAAATAAATCGTACTATTTAAACTTGCGTTAATTTGATGTCGGTTATTTATTTACTCTGAAGAAGTGGCTTACATTAAGTGACGAAACGTCAAAAATATAATTTTTCTACTCATTGAGATATGGCAAAAATATGTTTATTATATATTGTATTATATTGTATTCAAATTAACGTAATATATATGGATTGAATTATTTTTCTAGTTAGCGTTTTTTAGCGAGTTAGTTTTTCTACTGGATGTGGTCGCTAACCCAATGCCCAACCCTCCTCACTTACCCGGGCTTGCGACCGGCAGTAACCCTAGAAGAGCTACAGGTGGAAAAGCAGACATGAAAAGAATAAATAACAACTGCAAAGAACGGGAAAGAATTGCTAAGGACAGAGTTGGATGGAGAATGCTGGTGGGCGACCTGTGCTCCTCCACGAGGGGTAACAGGAGTAAGTAAGTAATTAATATATGTTCGGAAACTTAGCTACATTGCTTCATTTTTATTTTGAAAACATTTTAAGTGAAAATGCGAAGAATATTCAAATGATTAGATTTCTGTGTGTAGAAATTGAATTGGCTAAAAGTACTTATAATGTGGAATATACATAATATTGCTATAACTTAAGGAGATTTTGTTTTTGAATTTGAGTTCATCAGTGTTACCATTTTTATATGTATGAACAGTAAGAAAAGTTTCATTACGTAGTCAACAAAATTCAACTCTTAGGTAGTTTATTTGATATGAAGTCAAATCATACCGAAAAAATGAAGGTTACAGAATTTGTTAACCTGTTATGCTTGAAACTAAATCGATTCCGCGGTAACGAACGAAAGCCAATGACACAATGACACGATAAGCTATTCTAATCTGTTGTCCCAGGCCCCGCTAACTAGATGAAGAAGTCCAAGGCAAGTAGGGGAATATATATGTATTCCGTAAGCAGCCGAGTACAAGCAATCGAATGAGGAAAAAAGTCAAGCGCATTTATACAGCAACAAATTGTCCTTGAGCATTATTAGTAAATAGCACACACAAAGAAACGATGGACCAATAGCGTTTAAGATAGTTTACAAGTGGGAAATATGACGTGAAGGTAAAAGACCGCTTTTGGCGCGAAAACAGCCAAATTCAAATTTTCAAAATAAAATTACAAAACTAAGCCATTTACCAAGTAAGTTCTGGGGATTTGACATCCCCAACAGAACCCATATATAGTCAGCTATGTATTGGAGAAACGTTTTTCCTTCGATAGTAGTTGGTGACTGGGAAAGTAAATGTTATGTGCCTATTGTTAGATGAATTTAAATTAAAATGAAATGGACAACTGTTTTTCTATTGATTTTTCAGCTGATGTTAGTTCTTAATAAATCAATTTTTACAACCTAATACGCTGAGAAAAGCTTTTCATTTCAATTTGCTTCACAGAAGTTCACTATGAGGATGATTAAGAAATGCACTGTTCTAGTGCGTGCTGAAGGATTTGATTCATTTCATATTTGATAAGTCGTAAATTTTATAGTTTCGCAATCCAAAGTTTACTGCTCAATGTCTCAGGATGCTTTCATCAATAGAATACTTACTTACTTACACCCGTTACCATTCATGTAGCATAATTCGCCAACCAGGATATCATAGTAATAACATGATATAAAGTGATCCATTTCCAGATAAGAAAATTCAAGTGATGCTTTTAAAGTTAACAATAAGTGAATATGGTGGGATCCTATAGAAAATCAGTTCGAATAGCATGATCTTCAGAATTGTAGAAATAGTGATAAAATTTGGATTTAGATACATTTTCTGATGCTTGTTAATTTTGTCATGCATCTTCAGTGGACAAGATCCCATGAAAGGAGATTTCTTTATTTTGATAATTATATATGATACATATCTACAGTCTTCTGATTATTCTCATAATTTATAATGTGAATCTTTCTGTTATTTAAATCCGTTATTCTTGTTGTAACTTACTCTCTTTAGTAATATTATCAACTCAAATGGTTGGGTTTTGCGAAGTAATCATTATCACTTCGTCTAGAAAATCTATGTATAGCTAGTAGGAATCACAATACAAGAAGTCTAATTAAAACAGGAGTGTAATACTTCATTATCTTTCGTTAAAAGTCAGGTTTTACGCGTCCTCTTTGAATATCTGGCATACCTATTACTACCATCCAATTGTTTCAATAAGCTCTCTGTTTTTTGTTTGTTCTGAACTGCTAAAATCTAACTAGCAATCACTCAATATTTATCGTCAGGACCGATCAAGAAATAAGAAACGAAAACCTGTTGAAATACTTTGTACTGAGAATTCTATATTGTACCAAAAATATAATACTAAATAAAGCAATTAATAATACAGTGTTAAAAGTAAATAGTATCCAAAGTAGACAAGGCTGTATATATATATATATACATAATTCACTCATGTCAAGGGTGTCACTAATTGTTCATTGGTCTTTACTTAATGTCGGAAATAGTGGAATCGACAGTTCATATCCTGGAAAAAGTATTGAAAAATGTAGACAACATCATTTTAAATATCGACTGTAACAATAAAAATGATAAACTCTACCTGTATGACAACTCAAATAGTTGACAACTTTATTCATAAATTAAATAGTTTCACTTTATGAGTAGTAAAAATAAACGTGTCTTATATCTATGCACAAAATAATGTTGACATTTATACGTGAGTATCATAAGACTAAAAAAAACAAAAAAGGAAGTTAAGAATTGATAAGACAAAAGTTCTTCCTTCTCCCTTTTTTTTTCTTTGATTTCTTATCTCAACTTTCCTTTTTTCTCATTAAAATCAAAATGGAACAACAACAAAAAAAGAAGTGAAGACTTTGAAGTGGAAAATGATAACTAACTACTCACAGGTGAATTAGTAGTAGTAGTAGCAAGAAAGCTGAATTGGAAAAGAATAAAAAATATAAAAAATTAACTATCGACGTGCTTCTTTTTTAGCTTTTACTTCATTTATTTTTTTTTATTGTCTATTCCAAAGTGAGAAATGAAAACGAAAAAAAGATCCATCCTTTTTTTCATGATCTTTTCTAGGGTAACTTTAGTCGAATTGGAATAGACAAAGGTATTGATGATTATTAATCTTCTATTGACATGTCTGGTGGATTTATTATTTCGGATAAACTTTGAATTGTTTCCAAAGAGAATATAGAAAAAAAGAGAAGGGGGGTGGGGTAATCGAAAAAAATGTATCGTAAATTTTTGTATGAAAAGAAGTTTATAGAGTGAAATCTCTTTATTTACTATGTGTTTCTATGAAAATGAATGATTTACGGAAAACATTTTAAGATTGATGATTATAAAACAATAGATTCATCATTGTTAAAAGTTTAAAGGATATGATCGAAAAGGCTTTATAGTAAGTTAAATGGATTTGACAGTTCAGTTGTAGTCTATAAGAGGTATTTCTAAATTTATTTGTGCTGAAGACTCAAATACAACCAATTACTTGGAAGTATTGTTACGTTAATTGGGAATATTATTGGATACATTTAAGTTAATACTATTCATTTGAAAGACATTATGTTATTGAAAACATAGTTCCAAGTCACAGTTCTGTGGCACTGTCTGCCATTGAACGACGTAATGCGAAATACATAAATCTTGTACAAACTGTCCACACGAACATCACTGATAGAGTTTATAGTGGAATATCATCGGAATAAATTGTTTCCAGTGGTGTTTGTGAGTCTTTTTTCACATTCCTGACTTTTATTTAACTTTGTCATAGACCTACTTTTGAAGACAAAACTTTCATCATCTGACTTTTGAGAGGTTCATCTTCTAACAGGAGATTCTCTTGTTGACTTGTGAAGACGTTGACAGGAAGTAGAATTTTGTGACCATCATAAGCAACAATTCAAGTATGTCAGGGATGTGGTTCTCTGCTTTGAAATGTTAAATTTATTTTTCGGAATGACTTGCATCAGTAGTGAAGTCGTTGAGCGTGTCGACTGCATCACTTATCTCAGGAGTCTCATCACACCTGATAGTCTGGTGTTTGAAGAAATCTCGGCACGGATTACGGAGGATTGATTGGCTTTTGCTAACCTGCGTCACCACTGGGATTGACGGGATATCCGTTTGTAAACAAAAGGATGAGTTTAATGCTTAGAAGTTCGCTCTTTTCTATTCTCTGATTGTAAAACTTCTCACTTATGAATAGTGGATATTAGTAGGTTACTAGTATTCGACCATACGTTTCTTCGAAGCGTTATTCGTGTATTTTAAGACCACATAGTAGGAAATGCCGGGGTTAAGAATAGTCACTAAGTAAGGATAGCAGATTGATTCAAGAGGTAGTAAGTCATTATCAAATGAGGTGATTGATTTTTATATGGTGCATGTCTAGCCACTGTGTACCTCGATGAGCGATGTTGCCTAGTGTAGAACCAGGTCGGTAGAAAGTCAACGTTGGCCAAAACAAGACGCTTTATCAGTCTATAAACTCATTTATAATTAGATTGAAACATGTTGATAAGATTAGGCTAACTGGTTGGAGTTCATGTGATTATCATTAACATTGGTTAGAGACTGAATGAAATAGCTCAAAGTCGCGTGTAATGGCTCAGGTGAATCACGTGAAACATCACGTGGTCATTTTCCATTGACTGCGTCGGATAACTGTCACAAACCCTTCATCGTTGATCTTTACTAGGAACGGCTTTTCATCGGAACTCTTGAAATTACTTATCGAAGTTAGTCGCAAGTCAACATATAATCGCAATGTGGATTATTGAATTTTCATAGTTTATATCACGAAACCATTACATTTAGACAAACAACGAATACTGGAAATCACTGAATTGTAACTATATGTTGTACTCAATAATACCAGACATATTATACTGCATTAAAATAACCGCAAAGTCCTCTAATGGACTCAGTAATACAATAAACGAATTTTATGACATGAATTATGATTATAAGTATGATTACTGTATTTCAGTGAATAGATAATACATTTTCCTTTGTAGTTGTTCTAGGTTTACAAGTTGAATATAAAATGTAGTTTTCTCAAAATTATAGCAACTCATATACTATAAGTAATTGTCAATACTTGATTGTTTCATTTCGTATTTAACTACAAAATACAACGAATAATGGTTGAATTCACTTAGTATTGTTTGTTTGAATCTTCCCATCGATGTGTTTAGGACTGCAACTGGTCAGTCTCTAATTGGTATATGTGCATACTGTGCGTATTGCCTCGATATACCTTAATTCACAAGCATGGTAAGCAGAGATGGATAGTGGCTAGCAGTGGAGTCCAGGACGCGCGTTTCGTCCTATTTGGGACTCGTCAGTTGCAGTCCTAAACACATCGATGGGAAGATCCAAACAAACAATACAAAGTGAATTCAAACTTCACCCCATCGCACAAGCACGTGGCTATCAGGACTCAGTGGCCGAGTGGATAACGCGATGGCGTTTGAAGCGAGGGTACTGGGTTCGAGTCCCGAAGTGAACATCAACTCAGATGCAGGTACATCCAGCTGACGAGTCCCAAATAGGACGAGACGCGCGTCCTGGATTCCACTGCTAGCCACTATCCATCTCTGAATAATGGTTGTGTTGATGAACTTTCTAAACATAAATGAAAAAAGATAGATACTGGCTAGGAGTGGAATACAGGACGCACGTTTCGTTTTATTTTGGACTCGTCAGATGGATGTAACTATATCTGAGTTTATATTCACTCTGGGGCTCAAAAACAGAACTGTTCACTTCAAACGCCATCACGTTATTCACTTAGCTACCGAGATGCACGTCCTGGATTCCACTGCTAACCACCATCCATCTTTGCTTATAAAGTTTATAATTTAAGGCAATATTGAGGCAGACCGAACAGGACGGGTATATGTCAACAAGAGACTGATCGATTGCAGTCCTAAATAATAATGGAAAGATACAAGTAAACAACACCAAATGAGTCAATGAAAAATCTAACTAAAACCCAATCCAACAGATAATTTTAGTTTTGACATTAGTGGTCAAAGATATTGTGTGATAATTTCTTGTCTGAATTTTTACCGTTAAATTTAGTTATTTGTTGAAAATAGCCTTTTTATACAGTAATGTAAATAGTAATTCATTAGTTTTTGTAATTAGCTATACTACTCATTAGTAACAATTCAACAGTTTTTATCATTTTGGAAACTCATTGGTGCATATTATAAAGTTTACATAAATACTGTATATATCTTGATTCAACTAACTGTTATTGATTTATGTATGTAAATACTTTTGGAAAATGATACATAACTTATAAATAATTAAGGCATAAACCAAATTATAACACAGTGGTTTATCATTACAAAAGTTAGAGTTGATCGGATTTACGCTTAACGTCTAAGCATGCGATATACTAGTATACTCATTATTGAAAAGAAAAGACAGTGAGTTGCTGGTTCATCATTGTAATGGATTCGAATGTGTGTAAACAGACTTCGTCAGGGATTCAAACCCGGGAAGTACAAGCGCCCTTGCTTTTAGATTATTTATTTGGAATCTATTTGTCCAAATTTCCAAACCCAGTGTGCTATATTTTTTTTAAGACATAAATTCAAAATTAAAGGTAGCGTTTCAAGCAAAGGCAGCTGTTCATGTTTATAGTTGGTGATATGTAAAAAACTTATTTTTGTTGTTGTTTTCATAGTTAACGTAATCATAGTTATGATTGAACAGATTGGAATGTTCACAGCAGTGGCTGAATTTCATTTGGAGTAAATCATGAAGAAAAAATTTACAATAGTGAAGAAGATTTGTAGTTCAAATGAAGCCTTTTGATGAGATTCCATTTGCTGAGATGGGTGGTTTTAGAAAGAAAGCTTATACTGTCCTTCTGATAAAAGTGGGTTATTCAAAAACTCCATATATGAATAACAGCCTGTTTTGTGGACCGTAATCTTGATCGATTGTCGCTCACTTCTGCCCCATCATTCTTTTCAAGATTATTTCGAGTGCTTTCCTCTTTGATTTGATTTTTGACCACATAGTTGTTTATGATTTAATAATTAGTTAATGAAGTGAGTTGTTGTCTATAAATTGCTGATTAAGCAGAATGCTAACTCTCAAAGATTCTCTGGTTTTCTTTAAATGCCCTCTGTCTAAATCCCCATCACTTTCTCAGTAAAAGATGTCTGTTCGCTATAGCTTAGTTAACATTCTATGCAGTATCACTGATATAGTAGACATTTTATACAGAAGCCAAATCGGAATTATTTATTCATACATAAACAACCAAGTTCAGAAGTAAAGTTTATTTGTAATATCTACTTGGTCTATGAGCTTTTCTAGTTTTTTCAGTGTTGACTAACTATAGATTCCGTGCGGAGTACTTTGTTATATATGGAATTTATCACATGTGCAGGTCCTTATTTCATAGTATCAGTGTTCATAATCGAAAATCGAAGTGGTTTTCTTTTGTATTCAACGTAAAAATAGCAAATAATATTCACCATTTACAGAGATTTTTAGATAAACCTGTAGCTTTATGAATAATAATTTAATGAAGGGAGAGATAATTACTGGGAAAATATTCACCCTATATTCACGTCTGTATCTGATCGAATGGCTTCTGCAATCACTAAAACTAATGCAAGACTGTCAGCTTCATACATATTTCGATTCAGAACTTCTTATACATTACTTATTTATTTCAAACATGAACTGTCTGAATTCCGAAAGATTACAATTTCATCATTATTGATAATGAAGAAACCATTGTTTAAGAAGCTTCAACTATCAAAATGAAAATATCCGAAGTTCAAGTAAACTACTCTTCAAGTAATCGAAGTTTATTCAGTACTGAATGTGAGCTTTATTAATATAATCTACTAAATTGCTTTAGATTTAAACTAAAATATGTTATACATTCTTTGATAAACTGTTCATAATAATATCTTTGTATTCGTAATGTGGTATTTTATCAGATTTTACTGTTATTAATTAAATTACCCTGTGATCTGAGACAAATCAATGTTACTGCCATAGCTAGTAGGGATTAACACTGACTACTGTCTTATTTTCATTAGCTGGGTGAATAATCCACTGAACCTATGTCATACATTTATGTATACCGTCACTTATGTGTTTTTATTTGAAATATTTTACATATAATTTTGCTTTTGTACTGTATTACACAACAATTTTTTTCAAGGCAATTGTTCTATATTTTGATCTCCATTCAGAATGTTCTTTCCATAGACAGTTATTAGTAATCATTATTTTACCACACTATTCTTATCAATTTATTCAGTCACTGAAAGTCAAATGGTAACTAACAACAACTGTTTCGACCAAGTTTACAACATTACAGTTATGACTCCATAAAGAATTCAACGTCAGAGTTAATGGATTGAGAATGATTCAAGGTATACACCTAATGCAATCAGTGGTATTTATTTCACTCTTGACGTAGTTTAATTTTGAATGACTATTCATGTGATCAAAGTAGAGTTAATTACAAATGATTTAAAAAACAGAATGGGGTTTTGTGGAGATTTTAGTAATTTTATTCAGATAATGATCATATGCTTACTAGTGACTGGCTCCATGAGGTATTTCCTGAAGTCCTAGTGAGAAGCAGTAATCAGTGGAGTTCAACCAGGTCTTTTGAATGATATCAACTCACCGAAGTCATTGGTGAATGGTTGCTTAATTTCGTGGATTGGTTGAAGTTAGACACAAACACCGTTGAATGCCGGCTCAGTGGTCTATCGGTTAAGTGCTCTGGCGCTAGACTGATAAATTCTGGTTTCAGGTCATGCGAGGCGGGATCGTGGATGTGCACTTCTGAGGAGTCCCACAATAGGACGAAACGGCCGTTCATTGCTTCTAGGTTTTCCATGGTTGTCTAGCTTCAATTGACTCATGATTTCAACTGTGAAAATACTAAATTCTCCACAAAACTCCCTCTGAAATAAACATGTATATATATACGTGTGTATGTGTGTGTTTCATTTATTACACTTTGAACTAAAATTGCAAATTCATTGTACAAACAAAAGTAAAGTTGTTTATTACACATATTTGACAATGATTACAAAAGGAATATGTAATAGAAAACAAACTCACATTTTGTGTACATTGTCCATTTATAGAACGATCATAAAATATATATCCACTTGGATAATTAGCTGGACATAAACGAGAATGAATATTATTTGGTTGGCATATATGCCTTCTAGCAGTTGTATGTCTATCTAAATAAGGATGCATAGCCAAATAATATTGTTTAGGTAATGGATACCTGTAAAATAGATAATGTATATCATTTAGTTTAGTATATATGAAGGTAAGGTTCTTAATATAATGAAAAAAAAGTTAGATGTATTGCAGTTAATTATAATTAAAAAGATGAGATCAAGTTTGGTGCCTATTCACGTTTTGTCTGCACTGCATACCCTTAACTTTGAAAAAAGTGTTCTTTTTTGAATTATGAAAAATCAATTTATGTATGTCTAAATAAGAAACATAATCAATTCTTTTTTGTAACCGGACTGTTTTACAATTATGTAAATTTCCTCAGATTTGGAAACAATCGACAAGATAAACTCTAAATCATTTAATTAAAGAGCGTGGCCGATGTGAAATAATTCTTTGGATCGAGAACAAAGTAAAAATATTCTGTTTGTCCAATAATTTGACGTATCAGAAAAATTTAAGAAACGAAAGCTTTAATTCTATGGGAAACAATTATAAATATGAAATCAGAGATGTTCAAGATCATCCGTATGATAATGAATCGAGCTATTACAAAATCATTTGATTTGCAGTGAATAATTTACCATCATTTAAAAAAGAAAACAATCGTTCATCTAGACCACTGGATTTTCAGATTGTGATCTGAATGATAAAGAGCAAACTATGATACATTAATGTCCTAGGTTTGATAACTATCTAGGTTTTAAATTCACTTCGTATTGTTTGTTTGAATGTTCCCATCGATGTGTTAGGACTGCAACTGGTCAGTCTTTAATTGGTATATGTGCATACTGTGCGTATTGCCTCGATATAGCCTTGATTTACAAGCATGATAACATACAGATAAGTTTTGACTTATTTAGATTGTAGTTAGCAGTGGAATCCAATAGATGAGTATCGTCTTGTTTGGGTTTTTTTAAACTGAACATTGATATTTAGAACTCTATTTTGATCAGTCTACAACATAATTCAAACGCTATGCGAACAATTGTTTGACAAGTTGTTGGTATAAAGTGTTTTGATAAAGAGTGTGATGTACTTCATTCTTTTTAGATGACTGATTGTCTGTGACTCCATACTAAAATAATAAATTGTCACTAGTCAGCATTCTGAGATATAAAAATCGTCTATTCTATATAAAAGCAAATTAAACATGTATTCATAAAGAAAAGATGAGATATCATTTCAAGTCATAAGACAGTTTTCTACTCATTCTACTAAGTGTTATATAAATATCAATATGCGTTATCATTATTAAGTGCATCAAAGAACTTATTGAAATGATTTGGTTCAATTTTTTCAGCTTAGACCAATAGAGAAATAATTTACCATTCAAATAAACTTAAAAGATAAGTCAGGATAAATATACTTATAAACGAAATGGGAAACGATTTCAGGGCTAGTGTTACTAAAAGAAGATACAAATTCTCTTAGTCACAAATATTTGAAGGCATATTCAATTTATTTTGTGTGTGTCCTTTTTTTCTTGGTCATTAGTTTTATTTTGGTTAAGATTTGGTTTTGTATTACATTCGTCTTTCATTACCCGATCCTTAAACCACCCTTTCACAAACACATTTCCGTTCACTTGAGCTCTCCAAATTCTATTCCATTATTACGTAACCCATTGTATTTGTTTTTAATTCCATGAATCCTTTATTACCTCTAAAATTATCACACAATTTATTTTATGTGCCTCTGAACTCCACTCAACTATTACACCATCGACCCTTTATGTTTACATGATTCTAACACCTAATAACCTCTGACCTTTTCTTGCTTATATATATATAAAGTTATCATTGTCATTCCAATCGTTTACATTCACTTATGTCAATTTCATGAGTCAATTGAAGCTAGAACATCATGGAAAATCTGGAAGCACTGGACGGCCGTTTCATCCTATTGTGGGACCCTACAGCAAAGCGCACCCACGATCCCGCTCTGCAAGATTCGAACCCAGGACCTACCAGTCTCGCGCCAGAGCACTCAACCGATGTCAATTGTTCCACACTATTTATTATCTCAATGTTAAAATCCTAATATATATATGGTTATAAGCAGCTGACGAGAAACCATGACATATAATTAATTCATATTATTCTGCATCAATATTTGTTCTGATTTTATTTCAATTCATAAAGGGAAATAATTGCATGAAATATTCAGTTTGTGCTTGAATAGAAAACTAAGTAGAGTTACTATAACCAAGAATTTACTAATTCTTCAACTGGTGTAATTGCATGCTACAAAACAAACAATTATAAACACAAAATAATAATATGCTCACAATATATATAAATAAAATATAGCTGTTTCGCTGCTTGGTGTCAATAGCTTCTTCAGAGGATAGATTAATTATAATAACGATTGTATCATTATTACAAACAATCTACTGAATGCTTAATTTATTTGATATTAATAAGCCAGATCTTGGTAATGGTATTAAAGTAACCAGCGTTCAAAATCCAATTTCTATAACCTGGACTATTATTTTACTTTACCTGTCGTATTGAATGTTCTATCAAACAACGCACTTCGATGTTAACTATTTATTGTAATTTACGGAAGTTATAAGTATACCTATATATATATATATAAATATATATAACTCTGCCTGTAGCCTCTGCAGGGCTACTGGCGGTCCCAAGCGTGGATATAAAATGAGGGTTGAGAAAAGGGTTAGCGACCCCTTCCCGTAGAAAACTTACTTTCTAAGGCAACGCTAACCAGAAAAAAAATGTATATGTATACAACTTCTGTTTGAATGTATTCAAAACAAATTATTGTATCATTTATGTGAAGGGAGAATCATTCATGCTCAAACATTTCAACTATCATATTCTTTCATAGGAATAATATGTATTTGTAAAATCTCAACGAATGAATTTGAAGTAAATCCAACGTTTCGCCTGGCAATGTGGTCCAAACGTTTTCAAAGAATTAATTCCTTACATCAACTTGGCGCCCAAATACTATGAAATGATTCGCTCTAATTTAAACAAAAAAGTTCTTATATATCATATTCTTTATTTCATATCATTCAATGATTCGATTATCATAATAATAGTCTAAGGTCTATTTTATTTGAAAATAGAAAAATTTTTTTTTGTTTTTCAAGTCTGTATGAATTAATGAAGAAAAAAATTTAGTAAGAAAGGAAATACTCTATCACTATATCAACCCCTGGTTTCATTTGAAGAATTATGGAAATGACAGACAGTGATACAGACGGTGATACATTATCTGGCATTTAAGAAATTTAGTCATTTCTTAAGTGATTACATACTAATTATTTCTTTCGTTATAAAATAATTTTTATTTTAAATTCTCTACCTTAACATACTACTTAAAAAGAAAAGAAAATGAAATTGAATCAATTAGATTAAATCACAATGAAATAAAGCAAAGACAATTAGATAATCGTTAATGAAAATTTGAGATAAACTGTAAGAAAAAAAAACATACATAGGGGATATGTGACGAAACTCAGGAAAATAGAATTCATTTTATCATAAGTGGAATTGAACTAGTGTAGTTTTATTTTGGATAGATAATGAATGGATAATGACGATAAATACATGAATCTAAATGTTTCGAAAAGTGCTTTAGATTAATGAGTTGTCTAATTCAAATGGTTATAGAATTGGTTGTCTAGATAACTGTCCAGATGGATGTACTTTATATCAAAGAAACTAAAAATAATACTTGAATTCATGAGTCGATTTAAGCTAGCTAGACCACTACTGAAGAACTAGAAGTACTAGATAACCGTTTCATCCTAGTATGATATTTGTTATGAACTTTAAAAAGCCTTCGTCAATTTGTTATGACTATCTGTTTGACTTTTATCACGTGGATTATCCACCAATCGAAATACAACTTATCCAATCTTAACACTGTGCCAAATCAATGACATTCGACCAGTATGAGTAGTCCTTTGTCTGTCTAACCCTTTCAATCGACTTCAGAAAACCAATTAGAGCTTCTGCTATGCGATTCATTTGTTTCAAGCATATTTGGTTTATATAGCAGACAGACAGACCTC
Organism: Schistosoma rodhaini; assembly: GCA_944470415.2. Taxonomy (NCBI): domain Eukaryota; kingdom Metazoa; phylum Platyhelminthes; class Trematoda; order Strigeidida; family Schistosomatidae; genus Schistosoma; species Schistosoma rodhaini. The sequence continues at coordinate 36,039,081 of OX104037.1, forward strand.
ATCATTCAATAAAATAGAAAATAATATTTGTACAATATCAAGCTAAATGTGGCTGTGATCGTGGGAGACAGTAATCAATAAACTGAACATAATTTAGGAACAGTTGATCGTATAATAATAGTATATAAGTCCAAATGAAGCTAACGATAAGAGAAATATAGATATACATTATACACCCGTTTAACAAATTTAGTCAATTCTAAAAAAGTGAAAAAAGTTATTTGATTACATACTAATCAATTCGTTTTATAGTTAAGAATATGAGTCAATTGAAGCTAGACCACCGTGGAAAACCTGGAAGCACTGGACGGCCGTTTCGTCCTATTATGGGACTCCTCAGCAGTGCGCATCCACGAACCCGCTCTCGCGAGATTCGAACCCAGGACCTACCAGTTTTAAAATAATTTTTATTATGAATTCTGCATCTTAACATACTACTTAAAAGAAAAGAAAATGGTATTGAGTCAATTAGATTAAATTACAATGAGTTGTCTAATTCAAATGGTTATAGAATCGGTTGTCTAAATAGCTGTCAAGATGGATATACTTCATATCAAAGGAACTAAAAAAAAATACTCAACAGAATACTCAAAATTCGTTAAAGAGTTATTTTATTATATCATAAATAATTAACTACCTTAAACAACTAATAAGATTGAGATCTTCAGCTATATGAATTATACCACTAATCATTTGTCTAGTTTGTACTATCACACTCAATAACATTGTGAACAGGTTATTTGAATTGATTTCTAAACTACTAATAACTATTTTTGACCCAGAGTAACACCTTATTGGTGAAATAAAATTGTGATGGTTGTGATAATTCTCTCACTTAGTTCCAATGATTTTGATTCCTGATTATCGGTACAAACAGTCTTCTTCAGGTTATTCAGTGATAACAATGATTATTGGATTAATATTTTCTATAACTTTTCAGTAAGTATTTTTTTTCAAATTAATGTAATCAATTTTATCAGATACTGAATATCAGGGAATTTTCAACTGTAGTGTAAAAAGTGCCATAGGACTCCTTTATCAAATAAAGTCAATATCAACTTTTAAAACAGAAACCTAAATGCAAAACAAAATAACAACATCATGATGTTTAAATATCTGTAACGCATTTTGATTGGTCAAATGTTTGGCAACTTCAAACAATTCAATAAAATATGTATCCAATAGGGAAAACCGACTAGCTTAGAATTTCATTTACATCATGCTTACTAACGTCAACTAATGTGAAACTCGGATCTAGTATCTGCAAACATTGCCCGAGATATTGAGTCAGTTGAACTAGTGGCCACAATACAACCTTATTGATAGTATCTAACCAGTACCCGATGATTGTAAATATCGCAATCCCACAGTAATCCACTACTGACCAAATGATCTGTATTAAGATCTCAGACTTTAAAGCTGAGTGGTGCTAGTTTAAATAACACAGTAACTATCAATTATCTCAAAGACACAAAGTCCTCTTTCTAAATAAACTTAGATCTGACGCTCTTGAAGGTTACCTACTTTCAACCGTCTTACAAACTATATCAGATGCTTGTTTAATAGTTTTCAAATCGGTTTCCAATTATTATGGTATCATTTTATGATTCAAATGAAGATTTAAAAAAAAACTAAATATAATAACCGGAAATTAACATTTAATTATTTGAATACATTCTATTGTTTGTTTAATTAATCAATCAGTCGATGACTGAATAATACGCTAGGAACTGTCAGTAAAGACAATAACAACACAGATATCATTCGTGCTTTTATTCATTATTTTCTTTTTTAATAAATTAGAAATTGAACATTTTTAATTAAACTATAATTGTTCACCTTAAGGTCATTTCATTAAATATGAACTGGAAAAAACAAACATTAAATAACCAATCTCTATAAAGAAAGATTCCTTAAACATCTTGGTGGTAAAATTAAAGTAGGATGAATTTAATTTTAATTGAAATCTGTTTAAATACAGCTGTAAAATTCTTGTTCAATTATTTTGATTATAGCTGATTGTAATTCTTCTGTTTGGTTCGACCAATAAGTTTGTATTAAAAGGAATGTTATAAATGAATTAAATCAAGTCAATAGTCATAAAGACATGGAGATCTTCTTTTCCTTCTCCCTCCCAGTCTCATCTTGGTTACTATTACTGACTTACATACTTACTAACGCCTGTTACCCCTCGTGGAGGAGCATAGGCCGCCCACCAGCATTCTCCATCCAACTCTGTCCTGGGTAATCATTTCCAGTTCTTTCCAGTTAACATTCATCCTTTTCATATCTGCTTCTATTTCTCGACGTAATGTGTTTTCTTTGACCTTCCTCTTTTCCGCTTCACTTCCGGATCTGAAGTTAGAGGTGGCCCCGTGATGTGGTTTGGTGATTTCCTCAATGTATGTCCGGTCCACTTCCAACATCTTTTCCTAATTTTCTCTTCATCTTCATCCGGCCAGTGAATGTTGAGTGTTTTGCGTAGATAACTGTTTATAAATACTTGAACCTTCTTAAAGATGGATTTAGTAGTTCTCCACATTTCAGCTCCGTACAGTAGGACTGTCTTGACGTTCGCATTGACGATTCTCACTTTGAAGTTAGTTGACAGTTGTTTAGAGTTACGTGTGTTCTTCAATTGTAGAAATGTTGCCCTTGCTTTGCCAATCTATACATTTACATCTGCATCAGATCCCCCTTGTTCATCAATGATGCTTTAAAAATTAAAACTACACATTCATATGATGTACGAACACCTTTATTTATTTAGTAATTATATGTTTAGTTATTGCTTGTAATCTTCATATGATACCCTAGGTAATGATCTTAATTATAATTGAAATTTATAATGAGGAAGTGTGATTTCGAAGTTTCTATCGGTTAACAACTTGTTTACGATGAAATTATATAGTTTTATTTCCACTACACAGTTTGATTAATAACAATGTAATATTTTGCTTGTTCAACTTAAGCATTACCTAATAAAATAAAATAAAGGATGAATAACAACTGGGAAGGACTGGAATTGATTTCTCAGGACAGGGTTGGAAGGAGAATACTGATGTGCAGCCTATGCTCCTCCACGACGTGTAACAGGAGTAAGTAAGTTGGTAATAGAATAGAATATATATTATTATTCTCATTTTCAGATAATATCAAATACTGTTAACAACTAATGATTCCCGATTATAAATAAATATTTAAAAGAATCCTGAATACTAATTCTAATGATACAATTAGGTGAATTAACAAAGAAGAATGGGGATTAAAGACATAAACAAAATAATTGTTGACTACATGTTAATTAATTTCTTGAATATATTATGATTGTTGGACATTGTTATAAACTATTAGAAATTTTAAGTTTTTAAGACTTTCATGGTTACCTTAATATTTTTTTAAGATTTATTACTTGTAATGATTATGGTCCTCTTAACTGACTGATTTCCACATTTGGTAATAAACGAATTCGACATATTCTACGTAGAACTATAGATCATGTACTTATGTGACACTAATGACTTAATAGTTATATAACTCTGGTAAATCTCATTTATTATGAAATCATACATTAGATTTCTACTTTGAATCTCTTATTATCTATGGTGAATTTATGGTGTAAGATAGATAAACATAATGAAAGGAGACCTAAAACGGTAAGATCACTATGATAAATTTGACTAAGCAGTCTGTAAATACTATTGGTTAACAAGATCCTTATTATTTAGAAGTATATCACTTTCTGATTTATAAGCGTTTCAAATCAAACTATCCCGATTATTCTATAGCGAAATATAATACATGTATGTATACATATTTGTATATATACAGAGAAAGATAATTAAGTCATTGTGCAATGACAGTTTTGTTCTTACTAAGTTAATGAAATCAATAATAATAAAAGAAATCACCTACCGACATGCTGTCTTAATGATTGTCTCAAGTGGTTTACGCCAATGTTGCATATTGGATTTTCTTGAAGGATCCATAACAATTCCATTATCACTTGCTAAATGTTCGACATCTTCATATTCTGGCAGTAATCTGATATTTTTTACATTGATATGGACACTAATCCCAGAAGGATATGCCTATCAAAACAGAAAACGAGTGATTGATTTTATTTCTATTTGCTTTATTTCCGCACATTTACAAACACGCAAAATACAAGTCAGTATGAATGCAAGTAAAGGTAGCAAAGTATCCACTTTGCTATCCATGTCCTTAGTTATACGATATTGCGAAATACGATTGCTAAATTTATATACTCTGGCTTAAACGATCAACATAATGACGCATACCCCAGTACGAGCAGGCATTTTCCGTCTAGTCCTGCCTGCTAAGTCTAAAATGCCAATTACAGCCGCCGCGATATAAATAATCAATTTCAAACGTACCTGGTATAAGTACAAGCAAAATCAGACCATATCACACCATAAAATAGAAGGTAAAATTTGAACGAGTTCAAAAGTGACTGTGAGTATTAGAAACTGTAACTAATAGAATAAGAATAATTTGAAAATAGTAAATCATATAACAATAACAAATAGATCCATCAAGAGCTGATAATAAGAGGAATATAAACATATGAACATATAAACACATTACACAAGCAATTGGCTATCAAAACTCAATAGCTAAGTGAATAACGTGATGGCGTTTGAAGCGAAAAGTACTGAGTTCGAGTCCCGGAGTGAACATCAACTGTAAGATGCAGTTACATGCAGCTAATGAGTCCCAAATAGGACGAAACGCGCGTCAAACTGTATTCCACTGCTAGCCACTTTCCATCTTTGCTTATAATCCTTGTAAATTAAGGTAATCTCGAGGCAATACGCACAGTATGCATATATGCCAATAAGAGACTGACAAGTTGCAGTCAAAAACATCAATGAGAAGATTCAAACCAACAATACTAAGTGAATATATATATATATATATATATATATATATATAGTATTAATCCATAAAGAGATACCAACAATTATTATTGATTATTCACGTCGGGATATAACACATTAGATGAATAATGATCTGGAAATGAAAACCATCAAATAATTTATACATTATTAAAAGCGGAATAAATAACCATTTGAAAAAACAACAATACACATGATTAACAATGTTTTTTTGATGATGAAAATCATGACTTGACCAGAAACAAAAGTAAAGCCATTCACTTATGAAAAATTGCAGACAGTAATTCTTATAAATCATTAGTTTATAATTAAACAAATTTGAGTTAACCATCAACCAATATGTAATATTTTTTTCGGATGTTGACAATGAAATACCATTTAGTTAGCATCAAAGATAATAATTATAGAAGGGATTTTGTGGAGATTTAGTATTTATCATTGTTGAAAGCGTGAGTCATTTGAAACTAGACCACCATCGAAAACCTGGAAACACTGGACGGCCGTTTCGTCTTATTACGGGACTCCTCAGCAGTGCGCATCCACGAACCCGCTCTCGCGAGATTCGAACGCAGGACCAACCAGTGACGAGCCGAAGCCCTTAACCGATAGACAACTGAGCTGGCATCAAACGGTGTTCATGTCTAACTTCAACCGATCCACGAAGTTGAGCAACCATTCACCAATTGTCTTCGGTGAGTTCCTATCTCACAACAGACGTGGTTTTGAACTCCACTGGTCACTGCTTCTCACTAGAGCTCCTAGATATACTTCTCGAAGTCACTAGTGAGCATATAATTATATTCATTATAGAAGGGGTTTTGTGGAGATTTAGTGTTTATCATTGTTGACTTCGAGAAGTATATCTAGGAGCTCTAGTGAGAAGCAGTGACCAGTGGAGTTCAAAACCACGTCTGTTGTGAGATAGTAACTCACTGAAGACAATTGGTGATCGGTTGTTCAACTTCGTGGATCAGTTGAAGTTAGACATTAACACCGTTGGATGCCAGCTCAGTGATCTATCAAATAAGGGCTTCAGCTCGAGACTGGTAGGTCCTGGGTTCGAATCTCGCTTGCGAGAGCAGGTTCGTGGATGCGCACTGCTGAGGAGTCCCATAATAGGACTAAACGTCCGTCCAGTGTTTCCAGGTTTTCCATGGTGGTCTAGTTTCTAATGACTCACGCTTTCAACAATGATCAAAGATAATAGTTAATATTTCATAAGTTTATCTTTCTGGTTGAATAATTATTACCTTCTGTTTCCCCTTTGCATCCAACTTTTTTGTTATTATGATCATTTGTTATTGATATTTGATTTAATTAAAATTAGGTTTCTTTTCATAGAAAATATCAACAACATGAAATAAAACTAGAAATAATAATTTCAATATGGTGGTAGATTGGTACACATTAAAAACACGTTCATTACCAACCGATATTACCATTATTGTTATTATACTTTCCTATATTTTCTTTTGATCGTTAATCGTTAACTTTTCATTCATCCCTTTTTTTGTTTTTTTTGTTTTCTTTTATTTTCTTATTTTCTTACTCTCAAATTTAAAAAAAAAATAAAACACTATAAGAAAAAGAGAATGAGAGGGAATTCTGTGGTTTGATTTTGTGTTGTTGTTGTTAGTTAGTTAGTTAGGAAACTTTTATGTTTTGAATAGAAAGAAATGGATTATCCATTGCTTTCAGTCTATTATTCATGTTGATTTGTTGTCCTTGTTATAATAATCATAACAATAGTAGTCATAATAATAATAATAATAATAATAGTGATTTCATTCTATTTTTGATTCATTAAAAGTTCAATTTTTTCAACAATGGTAATGATTACTTAGGTTGACATCAAAGGATTACCTACCATGTAGGTATGTATGTATCTTAACATATGCTGAATGGGTTATGCATAATGCATTATTGAAATTCTATTATTAAAGAGTACTTCCTATATATTATTATGTATACAATAGTGAGACTTATGATTGAATTTATAAGAACTTAGAAGTTGGAACATGAGGTGATAATCAATATTGTTAAGCTCATAACCGTGTGTTTATATTCTAATCCATTTCAAAGATTAATTTTTGAGTAATTTAAGAAATCTTTCATTCAATTCAACAATAATAATCAGAAGGGGTTTTCGTAGAGATTTAGTATATGCATAGTTGAAAGCATTAGTCAATTGAAGCTAGACCACCAAAGATTACCCATCCAGTACTTCCAGGTTTTCCTTGACGGTCTAGGTTCAATTGACTAATGATTTTAATAATAATAGTTTGATTGATTGTGTGTTGAAAGAATATCTAAATAAATTTAATGATTACAGTTTATTTAATTACATAATTAATTAATGATTAAGGTATCTTTTGATAAGTGAAATTAGGTCACTGGAAGTTTGTTACCAACAGGATTCCTATTTATCACTATGAAAACGTTTAACAATACAGTCTATATGTGACTATCTACATTAAATTTATGATCTTGGTTTTCTAAAAACCGATTTCTACATCTTGCTCTGAATAAATATAGAAACCTGATTTAAAGTTTGTGTAATGTAATTAGACTGATCCCTTTGGATAACATCGCAGTATAAAGTCGAATAAGATATCCATTTAGGATGCATGTATTTCAAATGTGCATAGCAACATATTAAAAAATGGTAAAGAAATTCGATCTCATGAATATGGCATAGCTAATGGCTATCGGTTAAACCAATAAATGAGTGTATGATTCAGTTTATGTAATTTGGCATTTAGTACGGAAAATAAATATGCAGAAATACACATAAAAACACGGGATATCAAAATCATGCATTAGAATAGCTGAAATCAAACCAGTAGTATTAACAACGACATAAATATGTTTTATAAAATATTTTATAAAGTTACAGTAGTCCATTCGTCATATGCTCAGTCCGATTTTACATTTACTCAAAATATAATAGATTTATGTAGGGGTACTCTAAAATCAAGGACTTGATAAATTTGTTATCAAAGGCTCTAATTCCAAAAGTTCCAAGTCATACAGTATTACAATTGATGAATCGTCAAGCATTTAATTAATTAGGAATAATATATTTGTAAAATCTTAGCGAATGAATTTGAAGTATGTCCAATCAAAATACTGTCCTGTATACTAACAACGGGAAAACGCATTCAATGACATCTAACCAATATCAAAACTGTTGAACCAGTAAATAGCTTACTGAATTTATTAGCTTGATAGGTTGAAATTTTAATCGAAAGGTTCACAAATAGGGCATCACAGAACATCAAATATGTCTAGCTGACAAATCCCCGGATGGATGAAGCCTGTTTTCTGGACTTCATTCGACATCAAGATTATTCAAGAAGATAGACAGAGGTCACTATAACTGAAAACACGATTTGATCATAGATAAAGTAAAACAATAAATGAAATTATTTAGTTTCATAGAAGGATCTCAGAATGTAATGAATAAGAGGATTATAATTTAACGTAGACACTAAATATGAAAAACGATACATATATGGTATAACGTGAAAGAAGTTATTGCAGTTCAAATTGAAACTAAGTTCACGGAAAATAAGAAATTGGATTACCTGATAATGTATATACTTATTAAATTTACTTATAGGCTTGACCTATATAGTCTTATATGTACAGTAATACTAATCAATATAAAACACTTATAAGATAATAAACAACAAATGCCGTTGCTTTAGAAGATTGCTGACAAAAGTATTAAGTGATTCTTGCTTTCCCCTGTTACAAGTAAAACTTATTGATAACAGAAATATTACTATTAGTATGAGGTATGAGTTTATCCATTGTTGGTATCTGGACTAAGCATTAATGTTGATAACACATTGAGCCTTTGAAGCAAACGGTACTATGTTCAACTTCCACTATGAGTATATGCACTAAGATACAGTTTCACCTAGGATGAAATACTAAACCTGGATACCACCGTTGACAACATCCTATGTTTCTTTCTTTAATTTTTATAGTAGTCACTTAAATTTATTTTTCATTTGTCCTTATTTTAAATTCGAATATTCAAAAAATAATTTTCTCATTGGTTAATAAGAAAATTTAGACATAGATTCTATTCTTCTTAAGATTAATTATTCAAAACGATTTATTAAAATAATAATAGTAATAATAATTCGTAAATATCAACTGGATGAAAGACGTTTGAAAACTATTATTTACTGGTTGAATCTGTCGTTATAATAAAATATGAATTTTCATAGTTGAAATCATGAGTTAATTGAAGCTAGAAAACTATGGAAAATCTAAAAGAACTGGACAGTGGTAACGTCTTGTTGTGTAACTCCTCAGCAATGCGCACCCATGATACCGCCTCACGAGATTCGAACTCCGTCTCACGCGTGAGTGCTCAACCACTAGACCACTGAAACGACATCCTACTCTGTTAATGTCTGACTTACACCAATCCACAAAATGGAGCAACCGTCCATCATTGTATTCAGTTAGTTGATATCTTACAAATATTTTATTTGACATTGTAACTTTGTTTTTATTTATTTGAACGGAATTCAATTAAATTCGAATACAGGACGCAGGTTTCGTCCTATTCAGGACTGGTCAGCCGGATGTAACTACATTACAAATGTTCACTCTTGGACTCAAACACAGTAACGTTTACTTCAAACAACTTCGCATCATGATAGCCTCTAGCTTTTGCAATGAGGTGAATCTTAAATTCCATTGACATTGTTTACTCGAAGACAATACCGAAACAATTCATATAGTATGCACATATGGCTGTAAGAGATTGATCAATTTCGAATTGTCTTATATTTAATTCTAAATTACAGAAGGGGTTTTGCGTGGAGATTTTAATAAGTTTATATAGCTATGATCATTAGTCGGTTAAAGCTAGACCACCATGAAAAACCTGGAAGCAGTAGACGGCCGTTTCGTCCTATGGTGGGACTCTTCAAAAATGCTCATCCACTAATGATTTCATTTATATGAAATATAATATACTTTTACAATACTGAATTTATATAAAATGGAGATAAATATTCATGAAATATTGATTTATAACATTGAAACTCTTCAAAAAAGAAAGAAAAATAAAACAGACTTTAATTAAAAATCTTCAATATATGTGATAAAGAATTAAAATAACAAATTTGTATAATGAAAATCTAATTTAATGTTTTATAAATTTTTCAAATTCCAATCATAAATCATATTTAATTCATGATTAAAAGAGTTTTTTGAATGAATCTTTTATTGATGATATTTTAACAAAGAAAATTTATGATGAAATATTAATATTTTATCAATATTTTTTTTTGTATTATTAGCTTAGTAACTGATTTGTTGTTTATACATTGGAATAGTGTAAGGATTGCTCGTTGATAAACTTTAAAAAGCCTCAAGAAGCCCACAAAGAGCCGAAGACATTTCATCCAATCACTGCTAGGGGAACATTCTAGAATGTCTACGTGTAGCCTCCCTATTGAATGGATAAAAATGACCGTTATGTGTCTATTGGTTGTTCGAAATTATGATTTACTCTCAGTCAAAAACTATAAATACATTAGATTTCTGTACTATATTTTGACACTGTTTTGGGGAATAAAATTCCTACTGACTAGTCTTCTGTTTTTTTTCTTAAGACGTTGTAGGTTCTATCGTTCAAGTAGTCTAAAAGTAAGCGCCATAGTAAGAATCAAAGCTCTAGATAGAACAAATTGTTATCATGTCAAATAGAAATGTAAATGTTATGCCCTGATACGGATAATGGATGGTAACTTTGGGATTTATTTATGGACCAATATTATGCATATATTTTTTTATTGTATAATTGCTAAATAACTAAACTATTCATATTCGTATCCCTCTTATTATAAGCTTTATTTTGATCTATAGACTATTATTATACAATTTACCATTCATGAGTTATCCCTTGTCTACTAACTAATGTTCCCCACATTCACAGCCACATTTGGCTAAATCATGTACATATGTGCAACACAGTGGCTATAGACGTTAAAAGGTATGGCTCAGAATAGAAACCAGTAACGATCGTACTGTAACCTTCTTTTATTTTTGTTATATCCCGGTTAGAATTATGAATGATAACTTCTGAGAACTATTTATGGACAAATATGATACATAGATTTTTATTGCATAATTATTAACTGATTAAACTATTCATATTCGTGTTCTTCTTATTATAAGCTTTATTTTCACCTGTGAACTATTGTTATATGATCTACCATTCTTTAGTTATCCCTAGTCTATTAGTTACTGCCTCACACATTCACAGTCACATTTGGCCAAATCTTGTATATATGTTATTTTCTATTTTATGGTACGATATGGTCAGTTTGATTGATATATAAACTCAGTGTGTTTGAAATATAATGATTCATACCACAGAGGCTATTCTGTACTTAAGTGGCTGGATTAGGCAGAAGCATGACTAATAAGTATTCTAGACTGTTCGTACTGCTTCCATGTGTCACTGTTCCAATCGATAAATCGCTCCTTTCTGATTGGCAGTCTTATCACATCATACGTTAACTGGGCATCCATTTTGCTACAAGTTATAAGTTTTGTATTATATAGAGAAAGTGAATTGAAATTCTTAAGGGAATATAATATGCTTACACTATAAAATTTTTATTTAAATATTTAGAATTAAAGAATATTTGTATTAATAATTGTTCTCAATAAATTCATCAAACCAGCAAATCATTTATCTTCAGTCTTTAACGTGTATTAGTAAGGTTTGGAAAAACGGATTTTCAAAGTTTTACATACTTTTTTGTTTTCTTTCTCTGGTACACGATAAACTTCGCATAAAAATTGAAGTCTCCTTAGTTTTATATAAAGTAATGAACATTTTAGTAAGTTGATTAAATTTCTAACCCCTTAATGTTTATGAAGTAGTTGGAATTTTAAAAAGGAAGTACATTCAAACTCTATGTATACACTGAGCTAACATTGGGTAATCCCATAACTTTGCTATATGTATTATATAAAATTACCCCACTTATCTCTGTCACATGATCATTTCTCTGCCTTAACTATTTTCCAGATTTCAGTTTCGGAATTGCTTGTAACGTTTTACATTAGTGCATGAGTATACAAAGTTGTTGTTTTTTATTATCGAATTTAAACAACGTAGAAAACAAGTAGCTTATTTAGAATAATATGAACAGTTTAATAAAAGGTAGCTAATTTGACGAATTATGATAACATTATTTAAGTGAATATGTTTTTAAAAAAAAAACCAATTCTTTATGAATCTCAACTACATTAAGAAACATCAAAACTTATCTATGTATTCAGTAGTACTGTGGTGTGGTCTACTTACATCCACGTAAGTAATATATGGTGATGGTCAGACATAGAATGTATTTTGATAGAAGATCGATAAGCAAAGAAATGAAATAAAGCGCAATGGGTAGGAAAATGTATGAATAATGAAATCAGAGAAGATGGATTGATATTTACAGAAGTAATAGTGAAGATTGAGACAATTGGTTGTTATTTTGCAAATTAACTGTTTTATTGTATGGTTATCAAAATTTAGTGAGATAGTTTGTAATTTGTATCGACTGTCCCCAACCGGTGTTTTGTTCATTACAGTACAATAATTATAGATTTTTAACTATAAAGCCCTGATGATAAAATTACTGAAACCAATAATTTGATCAAATATTTATTGATGTTGGACTTATATTTCACCATTTACAACTGTATTTTGATTGATTAATAATGTCAAAGACATGTTTAAATGCACTCAGGAGCTGCACAGTTTCATAACATAAGCACATTGAAATGATAGAAAAAAAATTAACAAACCGATACAACATACTAGATAAAGTATTGATTGTACCGTCTGAAAGTTTACGACGAATGATTAGATGAATTTAAAAATCATTTAGGAATAAGATGATAAACATTTGGTATTGTTTACTTGAATCTAACCATTGATGTTTCAGGACTGCAACTGATCACTCTCTTATTAGTACATGTGCATACTGTACGAATTGCCTTGAGATTGCTTTAATGTACAAGCTTTATAAGCAAAGATGGATGGTGGCTTGCAGTTGAATGCAGGACACACATTTCGTCCTAGTTGGGACTTGTCAGATGGATGTAACTGCATCTCAAAGTTGATGTTCACTATAGAACTCCAATTCAGTATCGGCTGCTTCAAACGCCATAACGTTATTCACTTAACTACTGAAATTTGATAGCCACTAGGTTGTGTAATGGGTTGATTCAAGTAAAAAATACCAAATAAATTAAAACTTCACACCATTGTACAAGCAAGCGGATATTAGGACTCAATAGCTAAGTGAATAACGTGTTGGCGTTCGAAGCGAACGTCACTGGGTTTGAATCTGTGAGTGGACATCAACTGTGGAATTAATTTTCATCCAGCTGACGTGTTTGAAATAAGACGAAACGTGCGTCGTGTATTCCACTGCTAGTCATGATTCATCTTTGCTTATAAGATGATGAAGAGTTCATAATATATTTTTTCAATATCCTAGTTGTTTGTTTAATGAGTCTTAAGTATTACTATTTTCTTGATACAACTTGTCATTTCATCTTCAATATCATGAATACTATTTCTTTAAACTGTTTTCCTTTCTTTCTATATAAGAATATACTACATGATTAAGTCATTATATTGAATGTTTTTAGCTGTTTAATTGCTATTCACATTAAATGAATCTAAGAACATTTCCATAATTTTATTGAATGCATTAAAAGAAACGAAAAAATTTTTTTTTTAAAAAAAAAAAAAGACAGAACTCCAAGTCATTGAATTCTCAATTCATTTTTCTTTTTATTTGTTGACAATTAAAATTATCTCTGTATTACTTCTATAGTAGACAGTCTCAAGAGAGTAATCAAAAGAATTCAGTATCTTAATATACATATATATATATATATACATAACGTTTGTATGTTTAAGTTTGTGTATTAAACATCTCAAATGAACATTCTCTTCTTGAAAGTAGAAAATGAATAACTTTTGATACAGTATTCATAATGTCTATGTAAATGGAAGTTTCAATTTATGGTAAAGTTGGTAACATGAACATTTGAATGTGATCCATAAGTCTGGATTTAAGATGTGCATATATTGGTTGGCTTTTAAAATAAACCTCAGTTTTGGTATGTATGTATGTTTCTAAATATGATAATGTATGCATACATGCTTGAATGAGTTTACGTGTTACGAAATATACATTTCTAAACGTTTGTAAATGTTTACTTTACCTATTGTAGTAAATAATGCTTAAATATGCTTTCCTTGTTATCATGATAGTGAAAATCAAAGCAGTATTATGGTTTCCAATATACAGCTTTATTGAGCTTTAAACACGAATTACTCAAATTATTCAATAGTTGTAAAAAGAATTTCAATTTAGTATCTAATAAAATGACACGTGATATATTGAAATCATATGACGCTTAACTGATTGTAAACATGAGGAGAAACTGTTTGATGGTTGAATTCAAAGTTAGAGAATTACGGGTCTATAATGTTATCCATAGTGCTTACTGTGTGATACACTGAAATGACTTCAGTACAATTTGTCACCGATAAAGAATATGAAACGTTAGCCTCATTAATTACGGCGACTATTCGTAATCGAAATAAAAATTGATATAAGGTAAAAACTCTTTCTTTACATGAATATCTAACAGTTAGGTAATTTTCAATTGTTTAATTCATTAATCAGTTGAAGCTAGATCATCATGGAAAACCTGGAGGAACTGGATAGACGTTTCGTAATATCATGGGACTCCACATCAGTACGCGTCCACAATCCCATACGCGGGATTAAAACCTAAGACCTATCGATCTAGCGCGCGGACGTACAGATTCTAGATCACTAAGCCGGCACTCAATGGTTTTAATGTCAAACTTCAACTAATGCACAAGCGTGATTGTCAGTACGCACTTCTGAGGAGTCCCATACTAAGACTAAACAGCAGTTTAGCGCTTCCAGGTTTTTTATGGTGGTCTAGTTTGATTGACTTATGAATTCAGCTATTTTATTACTAAAATATCCACAAAACCTCGTTCTAATGACAATTCGTCTTTGCATTGGTTGTTTGGATTGTCTTATTGATGATTGGTACTCCGGTTGATTAGTCTCTTATCTCCGTATATGCATCCTGGGAAAATCGCCTCGATATTGGCTGAAGTCACATGTATTATAAGTTAAGATCATGGTGGCTAGTCGGATTCCACTACCAGCCGCCATCATTTCAGCTTACAATTTAACAAACAACCTTAATATTAATAAATTGGCAAAACAAACCATTTGAATATTTCTATTAACTCCTTTACAATTAATTATAAATAGAGATATTTATTTTGAATATTCAAAGCATTATCAGAAATGAAATCACAGTACATACGTATGAATTAGCAGATAGTAGCAACAATAATTATTCTTATTATGAGAGTCATACAAGATTTGCATAATTTTTGAAGTGTTTGATGTATCTGTGGGGCTGGGGAAGTGTCTAGCCATAGCTAAATGAAGAGGAACGAATAGTTAATGAACTATGTGGATAATGTATAACATAAGGCTGATATTGAAAATAATAATAACATAGAAATTAAAATGCACATAAATAATAATACTATAAATTCTCATATCTAACTAGAAGAAACTATATCTATCACCAAGACAAGAAAAATCAAATGAAGCGAAAAGGATTTATGTAAAGATACGTCTGGTATGAAAATTCTAACTGCTATGCAATGTTTCATCATTGAATGATATTTGGCCGTCCGTATATCCCCTAAATGCCCTGGTATGGGGGAGAGTGGGGAGAGTCCACTCTACCTCCCCGAATGCTCTCACATGGCCAAGCGTATATAGCCTCTGCCAGGGAAGTCTTACTCACTGCCTTCACGTCCCTAGAGTGTTGTTTACGAAAAACGAATATTCGGTGCTTCAACCGGGTTGGTGGACACAGAACGTCCACCTAGGAGAGTTGGAAAACCCTGAATCAAAACCAATGGTATACATGGGCTTTAGTATCCTGAGAGAACAAATGGCGTATGAATCAATTGTTAGTCACCGTCTTCCATGGGAGTGCATCTCCTTACGATGCTCCACTGCCTTGTGGATCAGACCTTTAGATCACAGGATAAACTGACATCTTCCTTCATTACGAAACATTTGGTTGAGAGTGTTCATAAGGATAAAATCAAGTCAGCATTTGTAGTTTTGAACAAAAGCCTTTAAGGACCTATACTAAGGTTTATTGAAGTCTTGAGTATACAGATACTGAAACTACCTTTATTTGTTCAAAAGCAATTTGTTTCCACTTTAACCTACCCTGGTTATGCTGATTTATTATTTTGAGTGGTTACAGTTAACTTCTAACCTGTCTAGTTTAACTTTTAGTTTTCATATAAAAATGTCTTAACAAGTATATTATGTGTAATCACAGTGTTCGAAATGTATTGCGCAAATATATTACATAATTCTGATAAACTTCGTCTTCTCATTTGTACAGTAAGTCTTTTTAGATAGCTATTTGATACCAAAAAAATTTAATTCGTATTTGTGTTCAGTAAAATCTTGATAGAGTCTGAAATCTGGGATGGGGGTTGGGAGCGGTCAACAGGAAACCCTGGCCTCCGTTTCATGCTATTTGGCACTCGTCGGTAAGGTGTACCTGTAATCTTGAGGGAACTGGTGCTCCCTGACGGATTTGATCACGTATCTATCAGCTTCACAGTCAGAGACGTTACCACTGAGCTATTCAGGCCGCCACCAACCTCCTGTAGGATTGAGATGTTATCAGAATTGATTGATCATTGGGTGGTGATCAATGTCATGCGTTTCAAGCCCTTCTTAGTGCTAATCGAATGCTATCGATCAAGTTGCAATGTTCCCACTATTCTACGTGGCTCGACACTGCATGCACTATGTTGTGATAACTCTGTTATTACAATATAGATCCATTCAAATTTATGTATAATATACCTCTTTGAATTGTCTACAAAGATTTTGCATTAAATAATAATTAAATAATTCAATATATATCGGAATTGAAAATTACTAAATATCTATTTGAAACATCTGGTACCTGTTCCAGATAAAGTCCACAGATGTACACAAACAATAACAACAACAACAAGAAAACGACCATTTCCCCTTCAAATGATTCTTTTTTGTTTCTAATAACTTGTCTTTTTTATTCAATTTCATATAAATTACAAGTCAAATTGAACATCTAATTTGTCTTTCTTTTTTTTTTTAAAATTTACTAAACAACCATGAAGTTATTGGACGATTAGTAAATCAGTTCAATTACACAATTCTAATGAGATTCTACATGTACAAGTTGTAGCATTCAATCGTTTTTAATTAGTTACTAGTCTTATTGTAGCGTACGTCGTTTCACAAAAACGATTTTAAATTTATGATTAAGCGCTACACCCTTTTTTTAAAAATCTTAGTTGATTATAACAATTTTCTACGTTTCAAATTAAACAATTTTAAAAAATTTTTGGGTTCAGATATTAATTATCAAAGAAATTAATTATCTTGACAGATTGATATCAACTGGTTGAAACAACAACAAAAACGGATTAGTTATTTCTTTTTAGTGTGATAATTTCTATAAGTGCCCACCCACGATCTTATCAGATGTTTTGTTTTAGTGTAAGCTCATTATGTTTTGATCATTTAATTAAAATTCATCGGTTCGTATAATAATCTTGAATCAGTTTATAATGCAAAGCAATATCGCCAAATGTTGGTAATAATTGAATATTTCCCAATCAATATAGTTGACTTTTATCAGTACATATGTTACTTACTTACACCTGTTAACCCCAATGGAGCATAGGCCGTCAAACAGCATTCTGCAACCCACACTGTCCTCGCCTTTCCTTTCTAGCTCTATCCAGTCTTTGTTCATTCTTCTCATGTCTGTGTCCATTTCTCGGCGTAATGTGTTCTTGGGTCTTCCTCTTCCTATGTGATAGCTTGTCTTGTGATACAGTTGGGTGCTTTCCTCAAGGTGTGCTATCCACTTCCAATGCTTCTTCCTCATTTCTTTCTCCATTGGAATCTGGTTCGTTTTCTCCCACAGGAGATTGTTGCTGATAGTGTCTGACCAACGTATCCGAAGTATTTTGCGTATACAACTGTTAATAAACACCTGCATCTTCTGGATAATGACTTTCGTAGTTCTCCAAGTTTCCATCCCATACAGTAGAACTGTCTTGAGATTTGTATTAAAAATTCTTATCTTGGTGTTGATTGACAATTGTTTTGAGTTTCCAGATGTTTTTTAGTTGTAAATATGTTGCTCTTGTTTTGCCGATCCTCGCCCTCACATCTGCATCTGATCCACCATGTTCATCATTGATACTGATCAGATATGTGAAGGCTTTTACATCCTCCAAAGCTTCTCAGGCAAGTGTGATTCGATTGGCGCATGCTGGGCCTTTATCAGAGATGACTACTAATTAGACTGTTAGGAAAAATTCATATAACAATTCTCTAACAAACATTTAATAAGTATATATTAGTACACACATCAGTTGAATGTCGTCACGGTTACATTTATTTTACTCTGATTTCATGTTTATTTATTTTTGGAAATGATTTTACAACCCAGTAAAAATGCTCAACTAAACAATTGAAAGCTACATTTAACAAAAGATGGTCGGTCATTCTAAAGTTTGAACAACACGACCGGTAAACAGGTTTATACAAAAAACATTAATGAATGTTCTAACATAAAATAATCGAGTTACAATGTATTCGGGATGGCTATTTTATATGCGACCAGTGCAGCAGCAGCCTCAGCAGCAGTAAGTCTCAGTATAAAGAAAATGAAAAACAAGACTCTCAAATACAATACAGCATACACCAATCGAATTACACTTATCGGAGAAGCTTTGAAGAATGTAAAAACCCTTACATATCTGGATAGTCATCGATGGACACGGTGGATCTGATGCAGATATGAGGGCAAGGATCGGTAAAGCAAGAGCAGCATATTTACAACTGAAGAACATCTGAAGCTCAAAACGATTGTCAATCAACACCAAAGTCAGAATTTTCAATACAAATGTCAAGAGAGTCCTACTGTATGGAGCGACGACGTGGAGAACTACGAAAGTCATTATCCAGAAGATGCAGAAGATGTGTGTATTAACAGTTGTTTTCGCAAAATACTTCGGATGCGTTGGTCAGACACTGTCAGCAACATTCTACTGTGGGAGAGAACAAACCAGATTCCAGTTAAGGATCAAATCTGGCAGAAGCGTTTGAAGTGGACAGGACACACCTTGAGGAAAGCACCCAACTGCATCACAAGACAAGCCCTCACATGGAATTCTGAATGTCAAAGGAGAAGAGGAAGATCAAAGAATACATTACTCCGAGAAGTGGAAACAGGCATGAGAAGAATGAACAATAACTGGATAGAAGTAGAAAAGAAGGCCCAGGACAGAGTGGGTTGGAGAAAGCTGGTCGGCGGCCTATGCTCCATTGGGGTTAACAGGCGTGAGTAAGTAAGTAACTGAGTAATTTCATATCGAGATGCAAATTAAATATGATGTATTTGATCAGGATATTAGATAAAGCATATAAACGTATTATGTATACATAATAGCCAAAGACGTTTATACTTCATCTTATCAAATACAACTCATAAGCAAGCTTATATTAACATTATAGAATCCGGAAAGAATCCAGTTGAAGACAAAATATATATAATTGTACTATAAAAAGCTATTTGTTTATTGTTAGTATTTCAATGGATAAAACTCTAATTAGACTTCCTGACATTTACACCATTCATATGCTAATATCTTAGCAAAAGATTAATTATCATTCTTACAGATAATGCACCTTTACAACTGGTTCCTTTATTATTATCATTACTATTTAGTTTGGAACATATTTTTAATCGTTTCATTTCATTTCCTGTCTGTCTTTAATGCTAATACCCGTTTTCATATGTGTATCTACTATTCATCTCGATCATAGTAACTTGATTTCAAATTGTAGCATATTCACGTCATAAATTGTCTTTATGTCAATTTATATTCAAATATGTTAATGAATGAAATGTTATAAATAATTATGTAATTTTCAAATATGCAATCATATAGATGAATACATAATGCTAAGATACAAAAAGTACTGTAATGAAAGAGAATACAACAAGGGAACAATCAAAGGTATTTCAACATAAATGACAGAATCTTTTAGTAAAATCTCAGAACCAAATAGTAAATTCTTTATTTCTAAAATATCAATCAGTTGTTTCACACTTGACTGACTCTTCTTTTCCTTACCAATCATTCTTTGTTCTGGTTCTTTTCTTTTTAATCTTCTTAACCTTCTGTCGTCAGGTATTTCAATTTCGACTAATGATACATACTACTTATATCTGTCGATATCAGTAACACACACCATATTACCACAATGATGATTATATAAATAAACTAAGGATTAAAACACTGAAGTCCATTCAATTCATAATTTACCAATTATATTATTTTTTTTTGGAAATTAATCTTATTTCTTAAAAAAACATGAGTCAAATGAAGCTGCCTAAACTATTCATAGCAGAAAGCATTACAGTACTTTAAGGTACTCATGTCCTGGAAATCGAGAATCTTTAGTGGCTTAATCAGAGAAGAACCGTAAAGATAAAAAAAAATTTATATTGACTATTTCGTTTTCTTTTCTAAATTTAAAACTAGACATTAATGGTAACCTATAACTGGTTATCCTTTATATAGAAGATATTTTTAATTACAGGTCTATTTTAATTCAGTAACTAATGAACTGGATAAGACGATGATTCCTGAACTAGTTTGTATATATAATGATCAATAACATAACCTATGCAGTCACACACACAGTATATTGCAAAACTTTATATATTTCTTGAAAATTATTGGAAGTGAAAAACATTTATATGTGGGCTTCACTGTATTTTCATCGTGTACTTCAACAATCTTGACAAAGTTTCAAACAACCAAGGTATAAATTATACTCTATATATTCAGAAGGGGATTTGTGGAGATTTCAGTATTTTTCAAAGTTCAAATCATGAGTCAATTGAAGCTAAACAACCATCGAAAACCTGGAAGCACTGGACGGCCGTTTAGTTCTATTATGGGATCCCTCAGCAGTGCGCATCCACGATCCTGCACTCGCGAGATTCGAACCCGCGACCTACCCGTTACGAGCCGAAGCCCTTAACCGATAGACCACTGAGACGGCAAGAACGGTGTTAATGTCTAACTTCAACCGATCCACGATTTTGAGCGACCGTTCACCAATTGTCTTCAGTGAGCTGATATCTCTACAACAGACTTGGTAGAACTCCACTGGCCACTGCTTCCCACTAGAACTCCAGGGAATATCTCTTGAAGTCAGTCACTAGTGAGCATATGATTATAATCAGAAGGGGATTTCTGGAGATTTCAGTATATCTATCCTCTATATATATTCTATATATAAAGCCGCTAAACCACACTTTATAGAGTGCAAAATCAAAAGTAAAATATGACAAACACAACGTTTTTTATTCCTTAAAATGACTAGACTGTATAACTGAATTAATTACTGTTCACTCGGCAACATTAATCATAGTTATAACTGGGTCGATTTCTTCATGTAGGTCATTAATACTAATTTACTGAACGTATATGTTCTTAAAGGTTAAAATAAATTGTAAACAAATATCGATTATTTTCATTCATTTCTGAACATCAAGTAACGTTCAACCTACTATAATATAATGAATATGAAAAATTATAGGCAATGATGGATAGTGGCTAATAGTCAAATACAGGATATGTGTTTCGTCCTATGTAGGACTCGTCAGCTGAATGTAACTATATTTCAGATTTGATGTTCACTCTGGGACTCAAACTCAGTACGGTTCGTTTCAAACGTCATCGCATTATCCACTCACCTACTGAGTCCTGATAGCCACTTGCTTATTATGCTTGTAAATTAAGATTATATCGAAGCAATAAGCAGAGGATACGTATATGCCATTAAGAAACTCATCAATTACAGTCCTTAACATGAGCTGGAAGATTCAAATAAACAATACCCAATGAACTGAAAGTAAAAATTATCAATAAATCTCTAGAAAATAAACGAAATTAACTATACATTCAAAAAGAAAGAGCTTGTGATTAGGTGATTATGAGATTAATTAATAGTTTGTGTAATAATATTTATGCAATACCAGACAACGGATTAAATGAAATCATAAAAATAGAAGAATAATAAATATTATTAAACTGATAAATTAATGAAGCATAAAATAGTCTTTATAAAAATGATATTTTTTTTAAGGAAAAAAAGGTAATAACAATTACGAAATTAAAGAGGTTGATTAAGATGGATAATGGCTAACAGTGGAATACAGGACTCAAGTTTTGTTTAACCTCGGACTCATGAGATTGATCCAACTGCATCACACAGTTGATGTTTACTTCATGAATTAAACCCTTTATCGTACACTTCAAACTCCATCACACTATCCACTTACATTTTGGCTATTCGGACTCAGTAGTTAAGTGGATAACGTCATGGAGTTTGAAATGTATTGTATGGGGTTTAAGTCTCGGAGTGAATATCAACTGTGTGATGCAAGTACATCAATCTAACAAGTTCAATGTGGGATGAAACGCACATATTGAATTCCAATATAAGCTACTATTTGCATTTGCTTATAATACTTGTGACTTTAGGCAATATCGTGACAATCCTCACAGGATGCATATACGTCAATATGAGACTAATCAATCGGAGTCCTAAATATCAAAGGGGGAGATTCAAACAACTGATACAAAATCAATGAAACAGGTTAATGTTTCTATTGGTTGCCATCTTAAGATCTATCTCCAGTTTAAAGTTTAATGTCGGTTATATTTTAGGTTATTTAAAATTAATTTTATTTAATTCTGAATAACAATGAAATCTAGTTACTACTAATTTTTTTAATTTGAATTGGTAAAATTCGTCTGATGTCGGATAAATGTTATCGTTAACTTAAGGACGTTATGGAGTTATATTTGTTGGACAAACTTCAAATTTCTAATTTCTAATCTCAACCATATTCATTTACTCGGAGTAATCCATTTACTTCCAATCTATTATTATATACTATCATTTGATTTTTGGATGTCATCTTAAAAAATGGGCTTCCATTATTCAGATTGTATATAATAAAACTCTCATAATGTGTGCTAATATTGTCTGTTTAGTCATTTCATTAGCTAATAAACCAGTGAAAAATACGATTGTTTAATGTATCGAATGCAAAAGTCTGGGAATTGGTCATCGAAATTGTAAGGTATGAATTGCGTGTTCGTAGAGGGCGGTTGAAGTAGGTTATCTTCTCTAAATAGGATTAAGTGTAGAACTAACCTTTCGCTTCAAATCGCATCGCGTTATCCACTCATCTACTGAGTCCTGATAGCCACTTGCTTGTGCAATGGGGTAAAGTTTGAGTTCACTTGGTATTGTTATTTTGAAACTTCCCATTATTGTTTTGGACTGCAATTGATCAGCGGATACCAGGACTCAGTAGGTGAGGGGATAACGTGATGGTATTTGATGTGAAAGGTACTGGGTTCGAGTATCAGAGTGAACATGAACACTGAGATACACGTACATCCAGCTGACATGTCTGAGATAGGAAGAAACGGGCGTCGTGTATTTGACTACTAGCCGCTGTACATCTTTGCTTATAATTACAATATTTTGTCCCATAATTTTTTTTGAACTTCTTCATGGTAATAATTAACAAGCCATCATTTTTAAAAATAATATTGTTGGGCAACAGGTTTTAGGGATTCAAAGAGTGATTCGTTTATTAGTATGGGGAATAATAAATTCAAACTAAAGTTGGTTCCATTTTATCATATATATTTGAATCGGTGTGTTGATCAATCGCCATGATGTATGGATTAAAACGGCAGTCAATGGTTTTACGAATTGCCCATAGAGTTTATATAATACATAAATTTAATTTGATATAACAGTCAATCAAATGTTTAAACAGTCACAAAAACTACATAACAGTGAAAGTTAATAAATAATCATGTGCGTAACGGAAAAATAATTAATAAGGTTAAAATGAACATGTAATAGTCACATGAGTACTTGGTCTGATACAATAGTAGCATGCAAATTTTTCTCAGTAAAACTACAAGCTTCCGTATATGCCTGTTTTTAATGCTCGACGTGAATGACGAGTGGTTATTGAAAGACTTAGATAGTGAGAAAATCATATTAGTAACATGATAACATGAGTTAGTTGATTTATGGAACTTTTGGTTAACTGTTATTCGAATGAAGAAATATGTCTTCTGAGGTATCGTAGATATTATTCTGAATTTTCAAATAACATATAATTAGGCAAGTTTTATGTAAGTGACTTAAATTTATCCTGATATCTCTAAGTTGCCCTTTAGTTTAACATTCGAAATCGATTATTATTTCTTAAAAATGTTAACATATTTTATCTACGATGGTGGAGAAGATTTGTAGCTCAGGTGGGTGATTTGGATGTAGTTTTGTTCTCTGAGCTCGATAGTTTGGTCGTGGAATGACCTCAGGTCAATCAGCAATTAACAAGCACATTGAAATCAATCCAATTTATCAACCAATCAGGAAAATTATGCAAAAACATAGGAACAAAAATCAAACCAATGGGAGATACAACTAAAACAAAGAAATAAACTGTGACAAATTTAAGGTCGGTAAGAACCAATCAACATTGAGGTGTACAGGACAAGCTGTGAATCACATGTGCAGAAATTCAAACACTTCACTTCTACCCGAAGTTTGTGCTGATGATATCGTTCAGAAAGACGCTGAAAGCTCCATTACCAAACTATCCAGCACAGAGAACAAAACTCCATCAAAATATTTTATCTACCCCGGTCCATTAATACAATTAATATCTCTCTTTTATTTGTAATCAAGTGAAACAAAAATGTGAAACAAATGAATTTACAATACTCTACCAATATTGTTGCTCATCCATTACAGATTGTAGATGAAATTTCACTGTGATTATTATTACTTTCAGAGTAGTATGAAACGAGAAAATATCAGTTTCTGATCAACGTTATTTACTTTTCAGGAAATCTTAGTAAGGTTAAACTACAAGTTCTCTAGAAAGATGTTAGTTGGGTAACATTCTTGTCTTAGTATACAACCTACAGCAAATCACCTTAATTTAGAAATATGATACATCATATGCAAAATAATTAATTTAATTGTGCTCTACTTGTTTGAACGTCTTAACGTCTTGTATTTGATCATTAATAGGGTCGTTAATTCACAATCCTTAGTAGGTTAAGACTTGTAGAAAAAAGTTTATCCATTACTTGTTTCACTATTTATTTAGTATAAACGACTTCATGAAGAATATTATTTACGACTGAATTAAAAAAATATAGCGACATTTGGCGAGACTATAATTTATGGACGACCTTTGAACGAACCTTGAGTGACCTTTGGAAATATTAGTCAATCAGCAAACAGTCAGCATAAAGTAAAAATATATTATACAAAACCAAAAATACTAAAGTAGATACACTTCTTTTATATAGTCCAAAAAATTGTCAAGGTTAGAAAAAGGTTCCAAAAAATCGTTTTGCATAAGGTAGAGGAACTCATCCATATCGCTCCATAATATTTAGTCTCTGGAACCATGATAAGGTCACAAAAAACAAACCACATAGCATCAATATTGTTTGTGTGTACTCCGGTTGTGTAAGTTTACCATTTTTATTATGGATATGTACCTACAATACTCATACCACTGAACAACCGAAGCTTCAGTAGCATCTGCGATGATTGCAACCAATGTTACTAATGCTTTTATTATACAGTTTGTGGCAATTATTATACTGTACCTTAGTCTCAAACTATATAGAGCAATAAAGGTTCCTATTTTAGCAAACGTCTTCCTTCAACATACATTACATCGAAGGTCAATATCATGGTAGTCTGCACAAGGTCTACAAGTCATTTAATACCCGCAATTACAAATACAGGAACTTCTTAGTAGTCTCATTTGTTGTAGCCGCCTAATTGTCAAGTCTTCTCTAAAATTCTTTCTGAACCGATCGCCTATGAGCATCAGGTAGTGAAAAAGGGGGCGCCGTGACCTTGAAATCCCACAGACTCTTCTGATTAGCTCGTCCATAAATTATAGTCCCGCCCGACTTTTTAATTCATTTACAAGATATAGAAAAAAAGTTGATCTCAATATCTGACAATTATTATACAGGATTTTATTATTTAATAAAATAAACTTAAAACTGATTTTTGATTAAAATAAAAGTTTAAAGAAATTGCAAAAAAAAAACTTTTTTCACTGACTTGTTGTTTTCTTTTTGATTTAATTTCAGCCTTAAAAAGAAAACTCTGACAGTTAATTTCCAAGTACAGTTCATATGAATGAAGAAGAATAAACGATAAGCATATATATATATATATATATATATATATATATATATATATATATATATATATTAATGTACCTATGAAGTGTATCTCGTATTGATCAGCCTTAGATCGGAATGAAAGATCGGTGCTGTCAAAAAAAATATAAGAAGACAAGTGAATGAGTTATTCACAATTTAAAATTAAAAAACCCAGCTAAATCACTATTCGATTTCAATTTTTGATGAACTATTTCAAAGAAACAAAAGTGAAATTTGCATTTGAATGAAAAATTTTGAAGTTTGAACAAAAATGGGTATTTTATTTTAATTTAATCAAATTGTGGTGTATGTTACATACATCGACAGATATAAGTAATATATTTCACCATGCCTGGAAATGGAATGTTGAGATGATTGATTTGGAGAGAACACGAATGTAAACAGGAAGCGATTCGAATAACAACAGGATTGAAGGAATACTGAAGTTTGTAAGAGATAATCGATGAAAGATGTGCAAATGAATTATTTAATATATGGTTTTCATAATTTACCAACACACACACAACTCCGCCTGTAGCTCTTCCAGAGTTACTGCCGGTCCCAAGCCCTAATAAAGGAGGAGGGTTGATCATAGGGTTAACGACACATCCCGTAGAAAAGCTAACTTGCTAAAAAAACGCTAACCAGAAAAAAAATTCATTCAAACCATTTACACTTTGCCCTGGGAATTGAAGAAATAATTATGACGTCTCATGATCAAAGCCGAAATTCTTCGGAAGTCACGAGACCGATGCACCTTTTAACAACCAGAGCAACACTCTTTATAGGTACATGGAACGTCCGGACAATGTGGGAGACCGGAAAGACCAATTAAATAGCAATGGAAATGAGGAGATACAACTTGGCAGTACTCAGAATAAGTGAAACCCATTGGACACAAACTGGACAACAAAGTCTAGGTACAGGAGAGATGCTGCTGTACTCCGGCCACGAAGGGGAAAATGCTCCACATACTCAGGGACTTGCTCTAATGCTATCCAAAGAAGCACGAAATGCACTTGTGAGATGGGAATCTCATGGACCCAGGATAATCAAAGCATCATTCAGAACAAAGAAGGAGGGGATCACAATGAACGTTATCCAATGTTATGCACCCACCAATGATAACAACGATGATGATAAAGATCAGTTCTATGAAAGGCTACAATCAATTATAGAGAAGTGCTCACGAAAGGACCTCACCATCCTGATGGGAGATCTAAATGCTGAAGTTGTAGTGGACAACACAGGATATGAAGATATAATTGGACAACATGGATTAGGAGAGAGAAATGAAAATGGGGAGAGACCTTCGACAGCCTCTACTCATACTAACAGAACTTAAATATGAGAATAAAATGTCATATATTCCGTCAAGTGTATTTAGTTTTAAGATACCATAAAAGTTGCAATGCGATTATGGTTAATCAAAGTGTTGTGAACAAGAACACAGTTAAGAGCAACCGATTATATTTGGATTCAAAATTACAGAACAACTTAGTACATTCTGAGAATCATACAGTAAATACTTCATTTGCAAAATATCAATCAATTGTCTAAGACTTCATTGTTCTTTCGTTTATATGCCAATCATTCTTTGTTGTCGTTCTCTTTTCTTTGATCTTCTTAACCTTCCACCTTGAGGTATTTCATTTCCGATTGATGATGCATACTACTCATATCTGTTGACATCAGTAGCACACACCACAAAATGAGAATATACCGATCAAGAATTTTCATTGTTTGTCAGACAAAACAGTAGGAAGTGACTTACAGAATTGTTTTTACAATACCTAATTTTCATAAGATGTTGGAAGTTTTTGATCAAAAATCACATCTCACAGTATAATAAACCATCAGTTTCTTGTTGTTCGTTTTCTCAAAGACATTCAATGCAGAGAAAAGACAATAATCTTTATTTCTCACATGCAAAAAAGATTGTTACGTATTCGTTTCAATATAACTCTTATTATTTACTTTTCAATATAAAGTATGAAGCTTGTCTTATTAATATAAATCAAATGGATTTCAATAAATCGTTTACATGATTCACTTAAAAAAAATGAAGAAGTGATCGTATTAGTATGCAGTCAATACAACATGGATATATCATCATAATCATCATGACATTCATTAATAATGTTCATCAGATAACTCTGATAATGTGATGACATAAACTATGGTAAAATTTATTTCATCCATTTGCACGAAGGGATGCTTAAAATGAAATATTTCAAATATCTTGTTTAAAAATAATTGTGGTGGTCGATATTCGATATTATCCTTAAACTTCGTATGTTGTTCGTCCTGATAACCGTTACTTGATAACGCTCAAACGGTGTAGAAATCAGAAGGTGAATACAAAGTGTTGATTGCGTCTATTATTAGCCACGCATAGATATCCAATATTACAGGCACGTTAAACAAGCATGAAAGAGTAATGCCTTGAAGAAAGAGAGTGAGCGCGTGAGTCCAATGGATTCCACTGTTAGCTATTATGCATCTTTGCTTACAATGCTTGTGAATTAAGGCTCTATAGAGGCAATACACACAGTATGCACATATGCCAGTTAGAGACTGACAACTTGCAGTGCTAAAAGTCAATGGGAAGATTCAAACAAACAATACTAATTGAATTCTTCAAAGATTGTTTATTCTATTGTAATAAACGTTTTATATTAGTGAAACAGAAAACTAAATATTCGCTTAACGGCATATACTTGGAAACAGGCGATCACTTATATAGAGATTTGGAAATAAGAAGTCAAATTGATAGTTTGTTCTTATTAGGAGTCTATTTAAATCATTGGTAAATAAACTTTTTTGAAAAATTAATTATTTAAATAAACTTAAAATTAAAATTCTTGGTTAATCATCTTATTAAAGTGGTATGGTTCCATTTGATGTTTCGTATAATTGATGGTTATCTTGTCAAATGCATTTTGATAAAAAATTCAGCTGAGCAATCACTCATTCTTAATTTAACTTCTTACAATGCACAATAAAAGATCTCAAAGAATTTTTAGACCTAATATCTTACTGTCTGTTATGAACATTCAATGCCACATAATTAGAACAGAACTATAAGTAGTCGAACTTTAGACATGACATTGTGAATAATTTTACCTCATCATCCCTTTAATAAACTTAAAATGAATAGGAATATAAACAGAATGCAATCGTGATATTGAAATTCCCTTAACTCATTTGAATAAACTCATATATTCAGTATCGGTTTGTGGAGATAGTTGAATATTTTTGATCACCTTGAAATAGCTAGGGGTATTTGAACAATATTTCTTTCTGTTATGGAACTCCTGAACACTATACATTCACGATCCATAAGTTAAGCGTTAATGCAAGACCGAAGATCTCTGGTTTGAGTCCTTCTTGTGGAATCGTAGATGTACACTGCTAAAGAATTCCATCCTGGGACGAAAAGGCCATCCAGTGCTTCCAGGTTTTCAATGGTAGTCTAATATTGATCAGCTTTTATGATTTCAGTGAGAACCCTATTAGGTAAGATCACATTTTTTAAGTTCATTTGACGTTAGATGAAAGTAAATTTATTAATTGCTCTGATTGAAATACAAAAGTTTATTTTTTCTCCAAATAAAAAGTACAGTTTAAGCAATTCAGTTACCATCCGTTTGGTAGTTTTGTTTTGTTTTAAAACAAATAGATTTGCAACTTTAGAAATATAGTTTGCCCAATCTCGAAAAAGTTCCACTCCAGATGACATGTATAAATAAAATGGTTAAAAGAAATAGGAATATGCATCGTGATTTGACTTGATTTCTTTTTGATAACCTACTATGAATCTATCTATGTGTTTGTATGATAAGTTGCAAATCGAGTAATAAAAATATTTTGTTAGTTTATAATAAGTTAAACTGAGTAGCTTTTTAATGGTTGAATTCATGAATCAATTGAAGTCAGACCACCATGGAAAAACTGGAAGTACTGGACGGTCATTTCGCCCCAGTATGGGACTCCTTAGTGGTGCGCATCGAATATACTACTCGCGAGATTAAAAACCAGGACCTACCGGTCTCTTTCACAAAAGCCTAGCCTCTAAACCACTACCCCGGCACCCAACAGTGTTAATGTCTATTTTCAACCAGTCCACGAAATTAAGCCACCGTGCAAGATTGTATTCAGTTATTTATTATCCTACAAGAGACCCGTTTAAACTCCATTGGTCACGGCTTCTCACCAGAACTCCAGGAAATACCTACTGAAGACCGTCTCTAGTGAACATATGATAATTATAATCAAAAAGGGGTTTTTGTGGATATTATAGTAATTTAATAATTGAATTCATGAGTCCATTGGATGCCAACCGACTCATTGGTCTAGAGGTAAAGTGTTCGCGTGCTACACCAGTAGGTCCTGGGTTCAAGTCCTGCGAGCGAGATCGTGGATGCGCAATACTAAGGAACCCCATACTGGGACAAAACAGCCGTCCAGTACTTCCAGGTTTTCCACAGTGGTCTGGCTTCAGTTGATTCATGAATTCAATTACTACATTACTATAATATTCACCATATTACCTTTCAGACTGTAAGTAACTTTTTGCCCAATAAATAGATAATCTCATTTATTATTCAGGATTATTTTTAAGAATTCTGATTAAAATTTATTTTCTTCTGAACACGCTTAACTGTAAACAGTTTTAAATATTCATATAACATATACAAATAGCGTAGCTAAACTCTTAAGTAAATACAATGAAGTCAATGAATGGATCCTACCATTGATATAAAGCATAAGAAGTTAGACTGAGTCATACAAAATTCATGAATTATATAATGTAAGATGAGTACTATAGGTAGTGTAAGTTTATGTCGATTTTAGATTTACAAATAATATACTAATAATTCATCATTTGTATTGGTTGGTTGAATCTTCTGATTGATATTTAGGACTCCGATTTATTAGTCTCATATTGACTTATGTACATCCTATGAGGATTGACTCGATATTGCTTGAAGTCACAAGTATTACAAACAAATATAGATAGTAGCTTATAGTGGACTTCAAGGCGTGCGTTTCATTCCACTTTGGATTGATGTGCTTGCATCACACGTTTGATGTTGACTCTGTGAATCGAACCCTGTATGGTTCGCTTCAAACTCCATGACATTATCCATTTTACTACTGAGTTTGAATAGCCCAGATTTTGTTGGATAGTGTGATAGAGCTTGAAGTGTACGGTATAAGGTTTTATTCACGGAGTGAGCACCAACTGTGTGATATAAGTGGATCAATCAGACGATTCGGAAGTTGCATAAAACGTGATTCCTGTATTCCACTGCTAGCTACTATCCATCTATGTTTATAGTGTACTAATAATAAATTCAACTAGATAACATTTTCAAAAGACCGCTTTTACTATTATGTATAGGTATATTATACATATGGATTATTATGTCAGGGAAATGGTAATACTTTAATTACTAATTTCATTATTAACTGTTTATTATGCTGTTGAATTATTCGAAACTTGAAACGTTTTCAATTCAATGAAAATTCAGTAAGTATTAATAGCTTTATTTACAATAAACCAACAAATAATCTTCGAAAACAGTTCTTATTTCAATGAACAGCACCTCATAGAGTTTCAAGCGCAAGAGGAGTTTGAATCTTGTTTATTCTAATTACTAACCGAAGGTTATCTTAAAATTAATAGAATGCTTTAAATTACATTACTGTTTAGTTATGGAAAAGTTTTCAACTACATTTTTCAGTGCGTATATCTTTCTATATGATGGCTACACCTATATACAATGAACGAAATGACACGCCTATAATAATTAAGTAGTATCAGTGATTTATTGATTTACAAGCAATAACTTATCGCTTAATCAGTATCTGTTCATGTTTTTTTTGTCAGACGATGTATATGTTCGTGTGTGTGTGTGTGTGTTTGTCATGCATTAACACCTAAACCACGCTTTTTTTTGTAACTACCATACAGAAATAATTTTAAAGGAAATCGTTACCAAGTAACATGATAAAGTATAAGAAAACTTTTTTATTTAAATCAAATTGAATAGAGACATTGGTTTTTTGAAACTGAGATATCTTTATCCATATTACCGACTAGATTAGTATGTTAGTCAAAAGTCTCTTCTTATACTCTCTCTCTATATATATATATACATATGTAAGTTGTTCTTTTTGTGGGGGAAAAATAAGGATGTTTCATATATTTTATATACACGAATCTAATTTATTTCCTTTTTCATGTGACTCCAATTGAAACAGCTGACTATAAATAAAACTATATTATAGTTTGGTTTGTTATTCAGAAAGTAAATACCATTGACATTTTCATATTTCTATATATTACTAATCTTTTTATTCACTTTGTTTATAATGATTTTAATCGTTGAGATCATGAATCAGTTGAAGGTAGACCACCATGGAAAACCTGGAAGCGCTCGCGCGCAAAAATGATAGGTCCTGTGTTCGAACCTCGCGAGGCGGGATCGTGGATACTCACTACTGAGGAGTTCCACAATAGGACGAAACTATCTTCCAGTGCTTCTAGGTTTTCCATGGTGGTCCAGCTTCAATTAATTCATGATCTCAATTATTAAAATTACTATAATATCCACAAAACCCATTCGTTTATAATAGTTCAATGATTTTAAAAAGAAAAACTTTAAAATAATATTACTCATTATACATATCAATAATGAATTAATCAAAAGTGTTGTGTTCATATCAGTCATTTAACACTACAACAGGTATGTTTGTTATTGAAATTCGAGAATTAAATAGAGTCAAAAAGTGCTTTTCATGTTTACCCTTATCTGAAACTATGACTACATCGAAACCACATGATAAAAGAAAGTTAAACATTCCTGTTTTAACGTTAATGATAATGTGACGTTAAATGTTTTTAAATAATATTTTCACAGTTGAAATCATGAATTAATTGAAGCTAGACCACCATCGAAAACCTGGAAGCACAGGACGGCCGTTTCGCCCTATTATGGGACTCCTCAGCATTGCGCATCCACGATCCCACACTCGCGAGACTCGAACCCACGACCTACCAGTATCGAGCCGAAGCCCTTAACCGATAGACCACTGAGACGGCAAGAACGGTGTTAATGTCTAACTTCAACCGATCCACGATTTTGAGCGACCGTTCACCAATTGTCTTCAGTGAGCTGATATCTCTACAACAGACTTGGTAGAACTCCACTGGCCACTGCTTCCCACTAGAACTCCAGGAAATATCTCTTGAAGTCAGTCACTAGTGAGCATATGATTATAGATCAGAGGGGTTTTTCTTGAGAATTAGTATTTTCACAGTTGAAATCATCAGTCAATTGAAGCTAGATCACCATCGAAAACCTGGAAGCACTGGATGGCTGTTTCGTCCTATTATGGGACTCCTCAGCAGTGCGATAGACATTAACTAGTCAGTCATATTCTGTTCTTTAAAAATCTATAAGATAATCGTCTTTCCTTCCATGCTTCTTTCAAATCATTTCCATAAATTGTTTATTTCTGAAAGATGATATATTCAATCTATTCTAATTCATTTTAGTTACTTTAATAAACTAGGCATTCACATAGGTTGATAGGATTCATTCGTCTTTGAATTTTATCAAAATAAATACAAAAGAAAAATATTCCAATTGACGCTTTTGTCCGGTTTCGATAACATTAATGATGGTAATTAGTTTAGTATACAAAGTAAATCATAGAAGCTTTTCTTGCAAAATTAAGAACATTATTTTAACACACTTCACTACAATCACATAACACTTAATAGCAATTTCTAGTTTTATTTGGACTTGGTATTGTTTAGTTGAATCTTCCCATTGATCTTTAGAACTGCAATTGATCAGTCTATTAATGGCCATATGTGCATGCTGTGCGTATTGCCTCGATATAGCCCTCATTTACAAACACTACAAACAAGTGGCTATCAGGACTCAGTAGCTTAGTGGATAACGCGATGGTGTTACTGGGTTCGAGTCCTAGAGTGAACATCAACTCAGAGATGCAGGTACATCTGGATGACGAGTCCTAAATAGGATGATACGTGCGTCCTAGATTCCACTGTTAGCCACTATCCATCTTTGCTTTAAGCTTATGAATTCAATCGCTGAAAAATTCCCATCATATTAAAACAATTATATGAACGAAGAATATTCTTTTCAATAATTTCTCATCAGGTTCTACAATTATAAATTAATAATCCATAAAAGAAGATTGGCCAAGTTTAAGGCAGAGTACATCAATTGAAGAAACTGTAATATGTGAATCAAGGATTGTTTGTCATATAAAATAAGATCGAATCGTTAATGTTTTTGGGATGACTAATATGAAGTGTTAACTTGAATCAGTTTATAGGTGAATTAAAATCGTAAGATAAATTATCAGAATATATATAGTTGACATGGGGGTGAGAGATAGAACAATGGGATTACAAATCGGAAATTACGTAATATGTAGAATTATATAAATTAGGTCAGATATAGTAGATAGGGGGTGGATGATAAATAAGTTTCTATAGAAGGTTAGCAGGTGTGATAATAATAATAAAGATAAGAATAAGAATAAGAATAATGACTGATAAGATGTGTAGATAAGACTAAGATATAGAAATGAACATTAATCAAATTAATGTCACCTTATTACAAAATTGATTATTAACAAGTTGACCCTGAAGTTGGCCAGGGTAAAAGGAGTGGCTGTACATATTTCTTTTGGATGCAGAGCTCTGGCTTTTTGATCCGAATAGCAATTGCCTCAGCCGTCTGCAGGATTCTCTGTCTGACAGAATTAGGTAGACTGCTATTTACACGATATATTACTGTGAAAGATTGCTCAATGTCGGCTCTATGTCCCGTCTGAACTAAATGGGCTAAAACAGAGCTGTTAACCGTTCTGACTACACCTTTGCTTAACCACACTGGAAGGTGTTCACGAGCCCGAGTATACAAATTCCTAGAACATCTGCCTATAGGAATTTGTATACTCGGGCTCGTGAACACCTTCCAGTGTGGTTAAGCAAAGGTGTAGTCAGAACGGTTAACAGCTCTGTTTTAGCCCATTTAGTTCAGACGGGACATAGAGCCGACATTGAGCAATCTTTCACAGTAATATATCGTGTAAATAGCAGTCTACCTAATTCTGTCAGACAGAGAATCCTGCAGACGGCTGAGGCAATTGCTATTCGGATCAAAAAGCCAGAGCTCTGCATCCAAAAGAAATATGTACAGCCACTCCTTTTACCCTGGCCAACTTCAGGGTCAACTTGTTAATAATCAATTTTGTAATAAGGTGACATTAATTTGATTAATGTTCATTTCTATATCTTAGTCTTATCTACACATCTTATCAGTCATTATTCTTATTCTTATTCTTATCTTTAGGGTAACATGGTGGTTGGAGGTGGTCAACAGGAAACCCTGGACCCGGGTTTCGTGCTACTTGGCACTCGTCAGCAAGGTGTACCTGTAATGTGGCCACATTGCAACTTGATCGATAGCATTCGATCAGCACTAAGGACCTGACACGCATGAGATTGATCACCACCCAGTGATCAATCAATTGTGATTATTCTTATCTTTATTATTATTATCACACCTGCTAACCTTCTATAGAAACTTATTTATCATCCACCCCCTATCTACTATATCTGACCTAATTTATATAATTCTACACATTACGTAATTTCCGATTTGTAATCCCATTGTTCTATCTCTCACCCCCATGTCAACTATATATATTCTGATAATTTATCTTACGATTTTAATTCACCTATAAACTGATTCAAGTTAACACTTCATATTAGTCATCCCAAAAACATTAACGATTCGATCTTATTTTATATGACAAACAATCCTTGATTCACATATTACAGTTTCTTCAATTGATGTACTCTGCCTTAAACTTGGCCAATCTTCTTTTATGGATTATTAATTTATAATTGTAGAACCTTATGAATTCAGGCAATATCTAGGCAGTTCGCATAGGATGCATATATGCCAACAAGAGATTGACCTATTGCAGTCCTTAATAACTATGGGAAGATACAAGTATTTAAACGAATAGCTCAACAGTGATTTAATGCTGAATATAAAGAAGACATTATATGTAAAACAATCCATTGAAATTGAAATAATTTCAATATTTCATATAGCAAGCTTGTAATGTTTTAGACATTTTTTTCTGGGTAAAGAATTGAATTTATTTCACATTCAGTTGCTTAGATTATTTTCTATTTGTATACAATAAAATACAATTTATTAAAAGAATTAAATAATAAATCAAATGGTTATAAGATATTGCCTACACTATCCTTTCATTTAGTTTCATTTATGAATAAGCTAACTGATAAATTAAAGTGAGTAATATAAACACTGACAATTCGACTTAAAGATAAATTGTATTGTCATAGTTTAGAAGTTTTATTTTGGTAAAAGAACCTGTCATCCATTGAAATTTTTCTAAACAAATTTACTTCCATTCACTTGGTATTGTTTGTTTGAATCTTCCCATTGATGTTTAAGACTACAGTTGATCAGTCTCTTATTGGCATATGTGCATACTGTACACAAACATTATAAGCAGAGATACATAGTGTCTAGCAGTGGAATAAAAGACGCGTATTTCATCTTATTTGGGACTCGTTAGCTGGATGTACCTGCATCTCAGAGTTGATGTTC
The DNA here is from genome assembly GCA_944470415.2 of Schistosoma rodhaini. NCBI lineage: Eukaryota > Metazoa > Platyhelminthes > Trematoda > Strigeidida > Schistosomatidae > Schistosoma > Schistosoma rodhaini. The sequence continues at coordinate 36,076,223 of OX104037.1, forward strand.
ACTCTGAGACTCGAACCCAGTACCTTTCACTTCAAACGCCATGATGTTATCCACTCATCTACTGCAGCTAAAGGTACTGAGTTCGAGTCTCAGAGTGAACATCAACTCTGAGATGCAGGTACATTCGGCTGACGAATCCTGAACAGGACGAAACGCGCGTCCTGGATTTCACTGCTAGCTACTAACCATGTTTGTTTATAAATTTATTCCCTCTTGAAATATTGAAAGCTCTATTGTTTGTTTTATCAGTAAGCAAAATATACTGAAGGGTGAATTTACGAATCTATAGGATATCATAGTAAATGTATGAATCACTATGGTCATGTTAAGGAATCAGTGTAGAGTTTTGAATATTGTTGAGTTTAGAGTGATATGATGAGTGAGTCAATGTTAGACCAACTCTGAAAACTTGTAAGCACCGGACAGATGTGCACTACTGAGGAGTCCTAACTATGACGAAACGATTGTCTAATGCTCCCAGGTTTTCAATTGTTGTCTAACATTGATCCATTCATGCTATCCATTTCAAAGAAATTAAAGTCGGATTGATTGTGTGTAATGAAAAAAAAAAGAAAACTAAATATTTTGGAAATGCTTTTCAGTGGAGAAAACGATCTTTTTACAATTCATAATTAACAGCAAAGACGATACAGATAAAACAATTGACTGAACGTTTGTTGTTAACAGAAAGTACGCTATGACATAACATTATCTTCAACTCGCAATATATTTAAAGGCAAATCAATGAAATTATAAAACAAGACAAATAACTTACTAATAGAAAACTTAAATTGTCAAATCGCTGAGTAACTTCTTTTTTATATGACATTTGATTCTTCAAATCATTTATATCTTCACCGAAAAGATGAGCACCTTTAGCATTGATATTCACCAATCGTATATATTCTAAATTAATATAATAACAGAAGAGAAATAATTATGCAATAGTAAGATAAAATATTTATGTTGATATTAATTTAGTTAGTTGAACAAAAGGTTATCTACTGAACAATTGTTCTTTTCAGTATGGAAGTTTGTAAAGATTGTAATACTTTAACAGTTGAATTCACGAGTCAATCTAAGTTAAACCAGTGTGTGGGATCGTGTATGCGCACTGATGAGGAGTTCCATACTAAAATTAAAAGATCGTCCAACGTTTCCAGGTTTTCAGTAGTAGTCTAGCTTAGATCAACTCGTGAATTCAATTATTCTTTTCACAATTAAAAAGCCTTGTCTCAAATAAAACAGAAATAGTTTAATCATTTATATGCAATGAAAAGACCCTTAAATCACTCTAGTTCAAGTTAGTATGCTTTAGATAGAAACACTGTAAACTTACTATTTGTTGCAAACATGTATGAAGACCATAAAACTTTAAAAAAATCGGCTACGAAGTAGGTTTATTACTAATTGATGCTAGATTTATTCAAATTTACTGATGACTAAGACATCCAGCATAATGATACAAAGTCCAGAATTCAAAACACTAAGCTACATCAATCATCAATAAATCAGTGGAAGTAAAAACTTTCAATAAAGTGGAATTTTCACGGTGACTACATGTAGAGGTATTTTTAAATATTTTCATGAAGTACACCTTTTTAAATCTTTTTCCCCCAAAGCAAATAAACATATCAATACATACTGATATCGAGAGACATGAACTCTTCTCTTTCAATTTTTATATACTTGTGTAACGGTATATAGACACTGAGACATCGTTGTGTTTAAAAATAAAATACAGAAATAAAGTTCATGAAAGACAAAACAATTTATTATGGTAACCATATGAGTTGGTAAGTATTATTGACATTAAAAATTTACATCACAGACCGATCTTAGTTATACAGTCATTGAAAATCTAGAAGCACTAAACGAGTGTATTATTTTAATACATAACCCCCTTTCACTGTTAATCCATAACCTTAACAGGGATCAAGCCTATGACTTTCAACTATGTCGGATAGTTTGACCTATCACTCGTTTTTCTTTATCTAAAATTGTAAAGTTAAAAAACGAACCGTTAAGAAGATGAAAATTATTCTGGATGAAAGTGAATTATATAAATGATTTTACACATATATTAGCCCTTAACACATCCAAAACAGTGTGGTCGTCTTTCAGGTGTAATATGGGCATGAACTAATCCTTAGTTAGAACAAAATGAGTAATCAGACTGCCTTAATTGATAGTACACCATTTGATAAGTTCATAATGTTTAAATCACTTATGAAAGATTCTAGAAACATACTTAACACAAAATCTATTATCTAAACCAAGTGATAGAATAATATTCGTTTGCACAAGTAGATCCTGGAATACTACTGCTTAACTTGATTCCATGGTAAATAAAAAAATAAAATGTAAGTTAATAATTCTGTTTTTTATGGAAAATTGTTCTGAGCAAGTTTAGTCACTAAGAAATCAGCCTAAAGTCATGAAATACTGCTAAAACATAAATATAAGTGTTATATCTCCAACTTAGATTCTGAGTATGTTGCGTAATACGTGAACACTCAAACTGTAGAACCCTTACAAGTCGTGAAACGAGAAGACAGAAGACTAATAAGTAGGAATATTTTTTTTCAAAACAGTGTCAAATATAATACAAAAATCTCATGCATTTATAGTTTTTGGTTGAAAGTAACTCATCATTTCGGATAGCCAATAGACACATAGGAGAGCTACACGTCGACATTCTAGAATGTTCCCTTAGCGACGACTGGGTGGAATGTCTTCGGCTCTTTCTGGGCTTCTCGAGGCTTCCTTGAGTTTGCCAACGAGTCATCCTAGCAATAAGATGTACGTCACCTATGATCACATTAAAAATCCAAATGAGTTTTATTCTATCTAAATATTGGATTTTAGAATCTAAATGGCAATTTGTGTCGTTATGTAGATTTTTAAATTAAAAAGATTTTAAAGTAAGCCGTGAAAGAAATGATAGTTGACTGCCATAATACTTTGTAAACATGAATTGAAGGGGTTGAAATAGAGTTTTAAGACATGATTACCAGTAATTTTCATTTTTGTTTTCCTTAGTGTATCAGCTTAAATTTTGTAAAATAATTTTAAAATTTCACAGAACCACATTCACTTTGTATGAATAAAACCACTAGATCAACTGGAAAAATAGTTACTATGGAAAGTTTGTGGAGATTTTCTAATTTTGTAGTTCACATCAATGATTGTTCCCAGTTAGATTGTCACTGAAAATCAAGAAGTTCTAAACACTGGTATCATCATATTATACGATTCATGAACACTAGGCAGTTGTAATTTCAAAGGAAATCAAACCCATGACCTACCAGTCACCAGAAGACCATTAAGCCGGCATTAAATACCTTCTCAAACATTATAATCACTTGAATATTCACGATAAACTCCAGTACTTTAACTGTAAACTAATCAAAGGTTACTCATTATAAACTTCATTTAAGGTAAATTTTAAAGATTAGATTTCTTTGATGAATAATATTTGATAGCAAAATAGTAGGCTGCATAAACCAATAGTTAGAACATTGATATTTCTAATAACCATTTCATACTTTCCCTTCCATTTGGAATGAACAATAAATAATAAAGAGTAATTAATTATTTATTTAATTAGTAATTAAAAAAGAAAACAAAATAAATCGTAATAACAATAATCATAAAAATGTTTTTCTTTCTTGTTTGGTTATTCATAAATGGATAGACAAAAGATAAGAGTGGAAAGATTATAACGTTCCCCCAACCAAATACCATACATGACTAGCAACCAATATACATGCAGTTAACTGATTAACTTTTAATAAATTAGATTCAATGAATAAGTATTGATATATTAATTAAGATATAAATCAATAATTGTAATTACATTTCTATCAATCATTTTAGGTAAATGGAATAAAAAGTTTGTTGTTCTATATAGTTGAGATCATGAATCAATTGAAGCTGGAATCTAGCGAAACGGGATCGTGAATGCGCACTGCTGAAGAGTTCCACCGTAAGATGAAACGGCCTTCAAGTGCTTCCAAGTTTTCCATGGTGGTCTACCTTCAATTGACTCAAGATCTCAACTACATTAAATTATTAAAATCTCCACAAAACCCCCTTCTGATAATGATCATATACTCACTAGTGACTGGCTCCATGAGATATTTCCTGGACTTCTAGTGAGAAGCAGTAACCAGTGGAGTTCTACCAGGTTTGTTGTGAGATAGAAACCCACTGAAGAAAATGGTGAATGGTTGCTCAATTTCGTGGATTGGTTGAAGTTAGACAATAACGCTGTTGGATGCCGGCTAAGTAATCTAGAGGTTAAGAGCTCACGCGCGAGACTGATAGGTGCTGTGTTCGAATCTCGTGAGGCGGGATCGTGGAAGCGCACTAATGAGGAGCCCGACAATAAGGCAAAACGGTCATCCAGTGCTTCCAAGTTTTTCATGGTGGTCTATCTTCAATTGACTCAAGATCTCAACTATATTAAATTACTAAAATCTCCACAAAACCCACTACTGATAAAAAGTTTTTATTAGAAATAAAGTGGATTACAGACTGATATACATTTTCAAGCCATACTTCCATCGATATAATACTCTTTTTATTTGGAATGTCTTCTAAAAGAAGTTCTATCATGTTGAGTAACTATGTGAAAGTACTGATGATTCTGATTGACAAATACTCAAGCTAATATTTGACTTCTGATTAGAACTGGAAAAAATTAATTAGAATATTGATTGGTTTCGTTGTACTTTTCATTAAAATAGGTTATTTAATGACAATAGTTGAAATACTGTTGTACTCAATCTTTACTTAAAGGTTTTATTGAAGTAAAACGGTTTAATAGTCAAATAAAAGATCGACTGTTTTATATCCGGATCGTATATTATTTATACTTCGGATAGGAAACCAATACAATTCGCGTGAAGTAAAGTCAGAATATGGTAGATTTATCAATCCCTAAACACGATGATAACTCTAACCAAAAATGTGTTCATTTGTATCTTGATTTGTGCACACATTTGATTATCGATCGACAAAATGGCACTTTGCATGTTAGGATGACCATACTTCATAGTGATTAAATACAAGAATTTGATATTGTGAACAAACACACCACACTCAAATAATTCAATGTTATTACCGAATAAAATATTACACTGAAGAATCATCATATAGAATCAAAAGACAAAACTAATGTTGAACAAAAGCTACAATGAGTCAAAAATGTCATTTTGTCTTTTAATCTTGTCATTATTTAAACAAAGTCGTAACGTATCAAAATAAAAAGTGCAATTAAAATAAATACAACAGTTAAAGGAGAAATGGGAGCCAAAATTAGTGATAAACATAATTATCGGGATAGCTATATTAATTAAACATGATGATTACTATAATAGTTTCTGTAATCAAAGTGATCAACCGTCAACCAACACCAAAATGAGAATTTTCAATACAAATATCAAAACAGTTCTACTGTATGGGACGGAAACTTGCAGAACTACGAAAGCCATCATCCAGAAGACTAATGTGTTTACTTACTGAGGTCTACGCAAAATACTTCGGATCCGTTGATCAGACACTATCAACAACAAGCTACTGTGGGAGAGAACAAGCTAGATTCTAGAGGATGAAGAAATCAAGAAGTGCTGGTAATGGGGTAGGACACACATTGAGGAAAGCACCCAACCCTCACATGGAATCTTCAAGGCCAAAGGAGAAGAGGAAGATCGAAGAACACATTACGCCGACAAATGGAGACAGATATGAGAAGAATGAACAAAAGTTGGATAGAACTAAAAAGGAAGGGCGAGGAGAGAGTGAGTTGGAATATGCTGTTCAGTAGCTTATGCTGCATTGAGAGTAACAGGTGTAAGTAAAGTATGTAAGTGAGTAATCCAAAGTGATAGGAAATCAAAATTTTCTAAACTCTTCTTTCAATCTTTCCCAAATCTTTCCTTTTATAAGTATAACTGATAATGATTTTGAGAAATAAATTGATCTGCATTTTATCTGATTAAAGATTAAAATCAACTAGGTAATCATAAAACTCTTTTTTGTAGTTTGCTACACTAGTTCTTCCATTCAATATCCTTCAAAGAAAGAATAATTTATGAATAGTTCCTGACAACATTTATTCCTTTCACTTGAAGATTTCTAAAAGATACTTTTTTTTCTTCAATAATTGTCAATATTTCATTAAATTATTTTCAATTTAACAAGATTATTGAATTCAATAAACTTTTTCTCCCGTTTGATTAGATGATATTTATAAATATTAGGAAGTATTTGTTACTAAAGGAACTAAATGTAGAAAGTTCTCAGAAAAGGGTATGGGGTTTTTATGGAGATTTTAGCCCCCAAATGTCCTGGTACGGCCGAGAGTGGAGAGAGTCTGCTCTCCCTCTCCACATGCTCTCATATGGCCACGTGAATATATAGCCTCTGTCAGTGAAGCCCTACTCACAGCCTTCTCGTGTTGTTCACAAAGTAAGAGGACAAAAAGCGAATGTCCGCCGCTTTAACCGGGTTGGTGGATGTGGAGGATCCACCTAGGGGAGTTGGAAAACCCTGATTCCAAACCATTGGTGCACATGGGCTCCAGTATCCTGAGGGAACAAATGGCGTATGAACCAACTGTTGGTCATCGGCTATCATGGGACTGCATCTCCTAACGATGCTCCACTGCCTTGTGGACTAGACCTTTAGGTCAAAGGCTCCGGGTGTGGCCCCCTAAGAAATCCACCTGCTTCAGTCTGGGCACCTGAGCAGTATCACAGCCCTCACACAAATCGAATGAGATTTGTGAGGCGCATAATTATCTGGTGCTTTTTTGTACCAATATTTATGTGTTTAAATAAATAAATAATAAATCATTTATAGTTGAAATCATAAGTCAAATGAAGCTAAAAAGTTCTTTGAATTATTGATTAGTAAATGAATAAATTTTAAATTAGAATTATGTAAAATGAAATGACTTTTTGATAAAATATACATCATAACATTGATAGATGAAGGGGAATATTACTTTACAAGAGCATTTCATCAATTGTGGATACATTGCTTCAAAAGACTGGTCTTTTAAAATAATCTATAGAGTTAAATGAACCAGGTCAAAGAGAGGTCGAATCAATATTTTATGCACTGTTGAGGCATTGGCAATCTATTAATTCAAGCTTGAACTTTGTGTGCAGAAACGATTTGTCCATCCTCTCACCTTTCCTTAGCCCTAATTCCCTCATTTAGTACGTTTTTGAATATTACTTTCTTCATTTTCATAGTGAATTAAAAATGAGAGTGAGATCCAGTAAAAAAAATATTGGAATGAATTGTTGTCCAACATTATAAGTACAATTAATAAAGATACTGAGAATGATTCAAGTTTGGTTTAGTAACATTTTGAAATTTCACTTGACAGGTTCTTTATATCTGACTGTATTATTTAACAACACCATTGAATGTTAGTATAAGGGTTAGTGAGGATGATTCCATTTTATAGTTGACATAACAAGTTGACGATAGTTAGAGAATCATTAAGAACTAGGAAGCATTTTATATATGTTTCATCCTAATCTGAGACAATTCAACAGTGTTCATCTACTGACCATTGAGAAATAAACTCATGTCGTTCAAATCTGACAACAGGAGCATAAACTTTAGACCAATTAACTGTCATTCAACTGTTCATATGTCTAACTTTAATCAGTTTTTGATATTGAGTAACTATCTTCAAATGATATTGAGGTTGACTATTTCATATTCAACATTAATATGCGACTATGATCAGAGCTCCTAACCAGAATTTCGAAGGTCCTCTATGGAAATCGGCTACCAGATCTACGGATTGAATTTTAAGTGCTTAGAAATGTAAGATGAGGGGTTCTTAGATTTATATTATTAAGACGTCCCACACCAAAACGAAGCACCTATCCAATGATTCTCTCTATTCAGCGTTTGTCTAACCATAGTAAATCTGTCCTGTAACTTGTAAGCTGAAAGTAGTTACTGTGAGATATGTGATGGCACTAGCTTTATGGGGTCGTTAACCAGACACTATCAACAACAAGCTACTGTGGGAGAGAACAAGCTAGATTCTAGAGGATGAAGAAATCAAGAAGTGCTGGTAATGGGGTAGGACACACATTGAGGAAAGCATCCAACTGCATCACAAGATGAACCCTCACATGGAATCGTGAAGACCTAAGGAGAAGAGGAAGACCAAAGAACACATTACGCCGACAAATGGAGACAGATATGAGAAGAATGAACAAAAGTTGGATAGAACTAGAAAGGTAGGGCCAGGACATAGTCGGTTGTAGAATGGTTGTCGACGACCTATGCTCCATTGAGGTTAACAGGCGTAAGTAAGTAAGTAAGTAACCTTTTTAAGTGAATATTTATCATCAAAAAATTTACAAAAATTATTTAAATATTAATGTCTGATATACAAGTATACTTTTTTTTCCAGAGTGCAAATCATAAGCCACTGGTATGGGAAACTTGGTAGACATTAAGGGTTTATACAAATTAAATTTTACATATTCCAACTGGTCGATGGTCAGAATTGTACACTGAATAGAATGTTAAGGACATGGTGGTATATTCAAGATATATTCTGCTGGGTGTGAAATCTAAGTTATATATAATGATTAATTCAACACTTAACTCATTATATACCTGTATTGTAATAGAATTAAAATCAATCAACAGTCACCCTCGTATTTTGACTTTTGTCAATATAATTCAATGGCTAAATACTTAACTAGTATTTATACTTCTGGGTATTATTGTGTACAATGTCAACAAGTCAAAAAACGTACGACCAAATTAATTGAAAATTTTTTTGTTTGTTTCTTGATTTTAATCAGTAACCAATTGTTACTGACCATAAATTATGTTTGTTCTATCATTGACTAAATACGTCTTATTTGTATATCTTTGTTCTTAATAAAACATTATTCGTTTTTAAAGTGCCAACCTATAAATGTTTATGGGATGTTGATAATTGTAATAATAAGTCAATGGAATTTACCCAGGATAGAGTTGGATGGAGAATACTGGTGGGTGCCCTATGTTCTACTACAAAGGGGAACAGGCTTAAGTAAGCCAATGGAATTAGCTGATTCAATAATAATTTCATACAAATAACCCAAAAGTTAATGCACTTGAACACGATGTGTGTGTGTGCAATATCTTTTACAGAGGACATTTTGATCTTTGAAACATGTTTCTCTACAAAGTTTGAGTATTTGTTTGTCAGATAATGTAAGTTTATTGAGCTTTAGTGTTTATCTGTTTTCATATTCGGAAATAGGTTTCTTCAGTTTTTTTTTTTACACTCAGAATATATCTTCATTGGACATAAAAATACCCTAGATAAGAATAAGAGAGTTTTAACTTTACTTCTACTACTACAGATTTTTTGTCATATCTCCGTTGAGGATTTCTTAAACAACAAAAAAATTTGGAAAGAGATAATGGAATTCAATTTATTTCAAGTTCGTCCAAATAGATTATCATGAAAAGATACTTCAATGCCAATGAAAAATAGTATTTAATGCGTTTTTTTTCAGACTAGCTTTTCATAAAACAGAATGTTGATTACATACCATTGAGAAATGTTTTTTTTCAATTAAAGACCATACAGTTTATTTACTCTGATCTGAACGTCTTGTGATATTGATTAATTTTGAGATATAGTTGTAGTAATTGGGATGATTTCCGTTGATTTATGAATTAAAGTGTAAAACAGCTCCGCCTGTAGCTTCTTTGGGGGTTACTGCCGGTCCCAAGCCCACACAAAGGAGGAGGGTTGGGCATGGGGTTAGCGACCCCATCCCGTATAAAATCAACTCGCTAAAAAAACGTTAACCAGAAAAAATAATTCAAACCATTCAAACTCTGCCCTGGGAGTAGAAGGAATAATTATGACGTCTCGTGATGAAAGCCGAATTCCTTCGGAAGTCATGAGGCGACAATTTTTATAGGTACATGGAATGTCCCGACAATGTGAGAGACCGGAAGAGTCTTCCAAATTGCTGCAGAAATGAGAAAATACAACCTGAAGGTGCTTGGAATCAGCGAAACACATTGGACGCAGGTTGGAGAACAACGACTATCTTCAGGAGAACTTCTGTTATACTCCGGTCATGAAGAAGAAAATGCCCCACATACACAAGGAGTTGTATTGATGCTGTCCAGAAAAGCAAATAATGCACTTATAGGATGGGAATCTCATGGACCAAGGATCATCAAAGCCTCCTTCAAAACAAAGAGAGAGGGCATTACAATGAACGTCATCCAATGCTATGCGCCGACCAACGACTACGATTAATACGCTAAAGACCAATTCAACCTAGGCTGCAGTCGATCTTCGAGAAGTGCCCAACCAAGGATCTGACCATACTGATAGGAGATCTCAATGCTAAGGTTGGAATGGACAACACTGGATACGAAGACGTCATGGAACAACATGGACTAGGAGAAAGGAACGAAAATGGTGAGAGATTTGCAAACCTATGTGCCTTCAATAAACTGGTCACAGGTGACACCATATTTCCACACAAAAGCATAAACAAAACCACTTGGATTTCACCGGATCACACTACACAGAATCAAATCGACCATATCTGCATCAACAAAAAGTTCAGGAGAACGATGGAGGATGTGAGAACCAGAAGAGGAGCTGATATAGCATCCGATCATCATTTGCTGGTCGCCAAGATCAAACTAAAACTCAAGAAGCACTGGACAATGGCGCGGACAACATCACAAAAGTGTAATACGGCCCTTCTTCTAGATTCTGACAAACTCAACAAATTCAACATAACCCTCAGCGACAGGTTCCAGGCCTTTCATCATCTACTCAATGGAGAGGGAACTACCATGGAGAGAAACTGGAAAGGTATCAAGGAGGCAATCGTCTCAACATGTCAGGAGGTTCTGGGCCAACAGAAGCACCATCACAAGGAATGGATCACTGTTGGTACACTGGATAAAATTGAAGAAAGAAGAAACAAGATGGCAGCAATCAATATCAGCCGAACAAGAGCGGAAAAAGCCAAGGCACAAGCCGAATACACAGAGGCAAACAAGCAAGTGAAGAGGAGCATCAGAACCGACAAACGTAAATATGTGGAAGATTTAGCGATGATAGCGGAAAAGGCTGCAAGAGAGGTAAACATGAGACAACTATATGATACAACAAAGAAAGTTGCTGGAAATTACCGTAAGCCAGAAAGATTAGTGCCAAGATCCTCCACATCCTCTTCAGTAAGATTTGGGACGAAGAACAAGTACCAACAGACAGGAAAGAAGGACTTCTGATCAAGATACCAAAGAAAGGCGATCTGAGCAAGTGCGACAACTACAGGGGCATCACTCTTCTCTCAATACCAGGAAAAGTCTTCAACAGAGTATTGTTAAACAGGATGAAGGATTCCGTGGTCGCCCAATTTCGAGATCAACAAGCTGGATTTTGTAAGGATAGATCGTGCACAGATCAAATCGCAACTCTACGTATCATTGTGGAACAATCAATCGAATGGAATTCATCACTCTACATCAACTTCATCGACTACGGGAAGGCATTTGATAGCGTGAACAGGACGACACTATGGAGGCTTCTTCGACACTACGGCGTGCATGAGAAGATAGTCAACATCATACGGAACTCCTATGATGGACTAAACTGCCAAATCGTCCACGTAGGACAACTCACCGACTCGTTCGAGGTAAAGACCGGTGTTAGGCAAGGTTGCCTACTCTCATCCTTTCTCTTTCTCCTGTTCATCGACTGGATCATGAAGACGTCAACATCTGGAGGAATGCACGGGATACAGTGGACAGGCAGGATGCAGCTGGACGATTTAGACTTCGCGGATGATCTGGCTCTTCTATCACAAACGCAACAACAAATGCAGGAGAAAACGACCAGTGTAGCAGCAGCCTTAGCAGCAGTAGGTCTCAATATAAACAAAGGGAAAAGCAAGACTCTCCTATACAATACAATATGCATCGATCAAATTGCACTTGACGAAGAAGCTTTGGAGGATGTGGAAACCTTTACATATCTGAGCAGCATCATTGATGAACACGGTGGATCAGATGCAGATGTGGGGGCGAGGATCGGCAAAGCAAGAGCAGCATACTTACAACTGAAGAATATCTGGAGCTCAAAACAATTGTCAACCAACATCAACACAAATGTTAAGACAGATCTACTGTATGGAGCGGAGACGTGAAGGAGTATGGAAGCCATCATCCAGAAGACGAAAGTGTTTATTAACAGTTGTCTACGCAAAATACTTCGGATCCGATGGCCACACACTATCAACAACAAGTTACTGTGAGAGACAACAAACCAGATTGCAGCGGAGGAAGAAATCAGGAGGAAGCGCTGGAAGTGACTTGGGCACACTTTGAGGAAGTCAACCAATTGTATCACAAGACAAGCCGTCACATGGAATCCTGAAGGTCAAATGAGAAGGGGAAGACCAAAAAACACATTACGCCGAGAAAAAGAGACAGATATGAGAAGAATGAACAAGAACTGGATAGAAGTAGAAAAGAAGGCCCAGGACAGAGTGGGTTGGAGAAAGCTGGTCGGCGGCCTATGCTCTATTGGGAGTAACAGGCGTAAGTAAGTAAGTAACAATACAGCTATTAATAGAAAAGTTAAGAAGTCCTTGAAATTAGTTATACGGATAATCATAAGATTGACATTGAAAGAAACTAACGGTCATTGAACTAGGAGAAACAATATTGATGAAAAAAATTAAGTAACAGCTTGGTGTGAACCTAAAGTGATCTAATCAGTATCGGCCTGAGGGTTCATAACAAAAACGTCCGGCATTATATGGGTGGCTGCCTAATTGTTAAATAGAAATCTCTTAAAAAGAAAATTTAAATAGTTGGATTTTGGTTTTGTCGGTTTTTGACAAGGATTTACGAATTACTGGCGTAGTTTGGTCTACATATATCCATATAAGTACTGTACGGTTTTGGCCAGACGTAGAATGCATTTTAGCAGAAGACCGATAAGGAACGAACAGGAATGAAGCGCAATCGCTACGTAAATGCATGAGAAATGAAATCACAAAAGACGATATTCACAGAAGGAACAGTTAAGATTGAGGCAATGGATTCTTATTTTGCAAATTAGCTTTTCAATGTATGATTCTCAGAATGTAGTGAGATAGTGTCCTTGTTCACTACACTAGTACACGGATAAAGCAGTGACACCTCAAAGACACTAGTTGACTTACTAGAGAAATCAGCGTACAGAAAGATTAATAGTTAAAGCTCATAAATATACTGACTATTCTAAAATATATATCTACCTACTGGTAAATTGGGATATTTTTTATACTTTAATTATTTATATAAACCATTAGTGGCTACCAAAGCTCATACTTTACCTCTTTGTAAAAGATAAAATATACACACACACACATAAAACAATTTTTGGTTTTCTAACAAGGTTTTCTGTACTACCATTATGTCAACATTATCCTGTTTTGGAATCCTGCTGTTTCACTTAAAATGCTTAGCAACGTTATTAAACTTAGATGATTTCATACTGAATTATTCTACATCAGCCAACAACTAACAATATTGTATTATTTCTACTTACTGTATTCGCTTTTGAGAAAGTAGATGAGTAGATTAGGCAATCATACATAAAATATGTCATATCATTTAGTGATCTGTTGTACAAAAGCATATATGTATCCATGTAAATTATTTATACAGGGAAATAATGTTAAGTTTACCGTTAATTGGATCAAAATCTATCATTTTATGATAAGATCTATAAATCATTGAGCTAAAAAAATTTTCATTCGATTATAAGTTTAATAATGAAAATAGGTAAATAAAGATTCTGTGGAGTATTTTTTTTCTAGATCACTTTTGATCAAATTTATCTCTATTTTCTTTATATTAATAAATAGGGATCATCTAAAAGCATAAAAATCATATATAAGAACTTTCGTCTAAAATAGAGCAAATAGTTTCACAGTATTTGGGTGCCAAGATGATGTAACTCATTAAATAGGAATAATTTCAGAAGGGGTTTTGTGGAGATTTCGGTATTTTCTTAGTTGAAAGCGTTAATCAATTCAATCTAGACTACCATGGAAAACCTGAAAGTATTGGACTACCGTTTTTGTGGTACTACTCAGCAGTGCGCATCCACGATTACGCCTGGTGAGATTCCAAATCAGGACCTCACGCCAGAGCACTTAATCTCTAGACCACTTAGCCGGCATCCAACAGTGGTACTGTCTAACTTCAACCAATCCACGAATTTCGGGCAACCGTTCACCAATTGTATTTAGTGAGTTGACATCTCTACAAAAGACGTGGTTGAACTCCACCGGTCACTGCTTTCCATTTGAACATCAGGAAATATCTCTTGAAGTCAGTTACTAGTGAGCAAATGATTATAGATGAGAAGGAGTTTTTTGGAGATTTCAGTATTTTCATAGTTGAACAACTATCCAGTTCTTCCAGATTTTTCATGGTGGTCTGGCTTCAATTGACTAATGAGTTCAACTATGAAAATCATATATTTGTAAAATCTCAACGAATAAATTTTTAAGTGAATCCAAGATTTCACCTAGCAATCTGGCCCAAGCTTTTTCAAGGAAATATCCACAGCTTAAAAATCATTTCAATTATTAAATTTCATTGGTGATTTTTCTTTACTTTATTCTATAGAACTAATGATTCATAAAAAAAACCGCACTAAAATAATGTTGCCATGGGAATTTTACACCTGTTTAATTTAAACTAAGAAAAACACTACTATTAATTTTAATGAAAATTAAAAAAATAAAACATTTTTTTGTACTTTAGTTGTTTAACTTTTTCATTTTTAAGATATCCACACTTCAAGTTAACCACACTTATCATAAAAAAGATCACCAATAATCCATAGTATTATTACAACCAACTAAATATCTTAAATCATATAAGCTGTAAAGCTTTTAATAGGTATATTACATCATCATTGAGGATAAATCATTTTTGTAATTTTTTTTGTATTGATTATATTTTGGAAAAATGAAAAAAAAACAAATTACACTGGATAGTAACTAGGAGAGAATAATGTAATGATAATAATTATTAGTATCTGTGGTTATTTCAATAAGATATTACTCATTGATAATGATTTTTAAAATGAACAAAAATCAATTGACTATTATTATTATTATTATTATTATTATCACCCCAACCTTAATATTGATTGAGTTATGTAATCCCATCAAACCTTATCCTGTTAAATTAAAAAAAAGTTTTTCACAAATTAATTTATACTGATTTATGAGATAAAATATACTACAGGAAAATATTCTGTTTCATTTAAGAAAATTTATTATACTTTCTTGCTCTCCCTTCCTTCGCTCCCCCTCTCTCTCTCTCCTGTTCTTCCTATCTTTTTCTTCACATTGTCAGTTATTCTGAAAGAACTCAGAAAATGATTTTTTTAAAATAAAAATTTTGTAAAATGTAGGAGAGAATTATAGTCTGAAAAAAAGTATTTTAAACACATGATGGTACTGATAATGATGATGATGGGGATAATAATAATAAGAAGAAAAAGATAAGATTTTATAGACGTAATGAAAATTAACAGTCAAAGTTAAACACTAGGAGATACTTAAATGAGAAATAGACAAATATTATTAGAAAACATCAGTCTACCTTATTTCCCACAAAGGTATTTAGTTAAAGGTAATAAGGTATTTAGACTTCAAAACGTAAAATATTTGAAATATGTTTAAGTAAAATAAATAGAACAGTGAATAGATGAGCTAATACAAATAAAACTGGTATGATCAATGGAATACTTAGTATGGAACCTAAAACTAACATTAAGTGGTATTGTGGTGTGGATTACTTTTATCCACATATGTAACGATGGTCAGATATAGAATGTATTTTACTAGAAGATCGATATGGAAAGAACCGAAATGAAACGAAATCGGTATGAAAATGTATGAACAATGAAATTTGTGACAATGGATTGATATTTGCAAAAGGAAAAGTCAAGTTTGAGACAATGGATTATTTTGCAAATTAACTATTTACTATATGGTTTTTAGATTTTAGTGAAATATTCTGTAATTTCTTGTCCGATTCATTCGACTGACCCTCCTCATC
Organism: Schistosoma rodhaini; assembly: GCA_944470415.2. NCBI lineage: Eukaryota > Metazoa > Platyhelminthes > Trematoda > Strigeidida > Schistosomatidae > Schistosoma > Schistosoma rodhaini. Next base: position 36,092,375 of record OX104037.1, read on the forward strand.
TTCTTGTTCACTATAGTATAATTACGAAGCAATAACCATTCTAGAAAAAATCTCTGATTTTGCGAGACAGTAATTTTAAGCTTGAATATCGATACACATTACCTTGCTATATGAACTAACGTTTCAATATTGTATGATTATGTGGATTATTAGTACGTAAGGGATCATACATCATAAATTACTCATTGTTAAACTATTAGCTTACAGAAATTTAATTAACTGGGTTTATAAGAAATAATAATTGACTAAAGCAACATAAACACACATATACTGGGATTGACTTTCATGTTTCATCTAAATTAATTAAAAATGAGAATTATACTACTGAGGACTACATTTGGTTTTAGGATCGACACTAAACTAGTAATGAGATTAGCTAATTAGTCACAAAAATAAATGTTACTATAATTAAAATATTAATTCAGTTGAAAGTTTCTGATAATCCTTTCGTACTGTTCAATATATGATATGGATATTTTTTAAATAAACAACTTTATCAAGTTTAAATTTCACTGTATTATAAAAAATAAGGTGGGTGTTGATTTAATCCATTGCTAGTGAGAAGCCATGACCAAAAGCAGTTACTCACTGAAGACAATGAATGAAGAGTTACGCAAGATCATTAATTGATTGAAGTCAAAAGTTAACTCTGTTAGATGCTAATTCAGTGGTGTTTGCGCATAAAACCGTAGGTTCTGAGTTCGAGTTCTACATGCGGAATCGTGGATGCACACTCCTAAGCAGTCTCATGCTAAGACTAAACGAACATCCAGTGATTCTAGGTTTTCAATGGTTAGACTTAGGTTGACTCATGAATTCAACTGTTAAAAATACTAAAATCTCCATAACTCCTCTTACTGACAAATCCTGCTGGACATTATAGAATCAGTTTTACTCTATTTCTAACATTGTCAAGTTGCACAAAACACAAAATTTCGAACCGACTCAATATAACTGATTTTCTCACAAATAATCATTATTGTAGTTAATTCTTATCCAAATGTGTTAGTTGATGAACAAATTTAGATTATGAAATTCTCAAACACATACAGACCGTAAATGCATTATATTTCCTCCATATTCGCTGTCCTTAATTACTTTTTAACTTAACAATAGGTTGCATAATGAAACAAATCAACATATCGACTGACTAGAAAAATAATGGAATGAACTTTCACAACATTTTCTAATCTCTGACACAAATATAACAAAAAGTATTTCATTCTTCTAAAGATATTACAATGAACACACACAATAAATAATTTACAGAATAGCCTCAAATAATGTAACGGGTCTAAATCTTCTGGTATTCATAGTCTTGGTATTTTACAGATATGCAATAAACTTCAATGGAGATTACAGTCATCCACGTTTCTCTGTCATTAGCGATTATTGATTTTAATATTGAAGTAGTGACAAGATCATCCTCTTCGAAGATAAATCTAACAGAACAAGTAACCAATACAATAATAAATTAAATTTTACATTGTAATTTTTCTACGACAAGTCATTTGTGAAACCGAATTTTATAAGGAGCGTTTTACCAAAACATATTTCTTTTTTAAAAGTAATTATAAACATAAAGCCAATCGTATTTATGTGCAATACTGATCGTTCCCCTATAAGACCATGGATGCAAACTGCCTAAGATTCTCATACTATGACGTAACAGTTATGCACTGCTTTCGAGTTTCATTGAATGTCTAATTCGTATTGGTTCATGATTTCAATAATGAAAAATATGCAGAATATGTTTGTCAGTTCTGTTACATATAATCATTTACACATACATGCTTATTCATATGTTTTTCATATGCTTTCAAATAGTATACGTACATGAGAAAGATTTCAGATGGCTTCGACTGTAAACCAAATGGTTCTAACCAACAATGTATCAAACATGATCACATTGCATCTACCGATTCAAATGTTTGTGTTAAAATACCTATATAGGGAGGAATAATCGAACAATGCAATCAAGGTTTATGGATCATGTCCCAAGATAGCTTCAAAATCAGTTTATGTCATATGACCCAAAGTGGAATGTAGAAAACGATGCTCATTGATGGCAAAGCACATAATTGAAACGCGACACAGAATTGACATCTATAAGCTTTTTAAACGTTGAATAGACATTGTCAAGGACGAATTTCTAGGTTGATAGAAGCCTTGGTTATTCGTAAATTTATTCAGAACTTATGTGTACAGAAACAATGCGTCATAACGTAGAATTTGTTCAAGTCATTTTATGGCCTAGGATAATGCGACAATTTCATATACCTTTCATACGATGCCAATTTTCTTTCACCTTTTTTTTACAATTATCAGCTTATTTGCTTGAACCTTCATTTAATTGACTTTTGTTAATTTTCACATCCAACCCCTTGACAAGTATTTATGTGACCAGATTTTTCGAAATGTTTATATATATATATATATATATATATATATATATATATATACATCACGTCCGTCTTCTCACTGTTCTATCGTAACTGGTTTGAATAAATCTTTTGAATACATTTAAATACTGATGAGTTTTGAACCGAACGAAACACGCATCTTGAAATTCAGTGCTTGCCATAACAAATCTCTTTTGTATGAACCTATTTAAATACTATTGTAATTGTAATTTAAATCCTGAATACGGAAATTGATCATTCTTTGTTCTTTGGTTTAATGACTATAGCTATACTTATTAATTTAGAATAAGCAATTCATGAGATTATCAAAGATCAGTTGCGGAAAACCATTATTAGTATCTCTCATAACCGTTTATTTCCGAATAGCATTAAGGAAAGATTAATTACTCCAAAAGCTGAAAAATAAATCAGTCCTTAAAACAAAATTCTATGTATTAATTTAATCCGTTGTAAAATATCAAAGGATAGTATAGTGTCCAAAAGGAAATGATGACCAGTATAAATATATATGTATATGATTAGTTACTCATATTATATGATTGTTCTGTTTTCAGTATTGAAATGATTGTAAATGGAATTAACAAAAGTATGATTTCTTAATTCAATCATTTAAGCTATTTCTATTATCTGAAAATTGAAACGTAATGAAGTCTATCATCAACGTGTTAATTTATTTGAACTTGTTACCAGTTGTTTGGTCAGAGTATACTATAATAATCAAGTTTGTATTTTGAAATGGTGGAAAACATTTATAGTTCAGGTGAATGAAGTAGGTGGAGTTTTGTTCTCTGAACTGAATGGTTTGACTGTTGAGCTTTCATTGTTTTTCTGAACAACATCATCAGGACAAACTTCAGAGAACAAACCTTCACCCAAGTTTGTATTGATTATGAAATATTTGTATAAAAGATATTTATGTACTTATGAAAATGGATTCTAATAGTGTTGAATTAAATTATGTAATTTAAAAGTTTGATGAATTTCTAAACACATTGAAGTAACACATTATCCTATTGATACTGTTCATTTTTGTAGAAGACAACATTAGTTTTCTTTTGATTTTAAACATTGTTCTGTTTACTTGAAGACTTTCGACATTATAATTAATTCCTCAACAGTTAAAGTATCATCTAGACTGTCAGGTGATCATAGTGTACAGAGATAAACCATTATGGTTACTATCCTTTAAAAAAAAACCGAACTTCACTAACTTTCTTAAAATATTTCCATACTTTAAACAATGTTTAAACAAATATTGTATAAATAGCTCCTCCTGGGGCTATTGCCAGTCTCAAGCCTGGATAGAAGAGGAGGGTCGGGCATAGGGTTAGCAACCCCATTCCGTAGAAAACCAACTCGCTAAAAAAAACGTCAACCAGAAAAAAATTATTCAAACCATTTAATTGTAACACAGAGCAGGAGTTGATTATCATTAGTCTAAAATGGTTTGAAGAATGAAATAGAAAAAAAATTATATGTACTTCAGTGTTTTCTTAATGACTGATTTGTTTACAATATATATATATAAAGATTATTAGTGTTTAATGTAAGCAAGTACTTTGGTTTGTGACTATAACTTGGAATTGATTTCCAATGGTTTTATTGTATTTTTCATTCGGTTTTCAAGTTTAAAGTGAGAACTGATGCTTTATGTAACAGACTGCGGCCTGTTTATACATCTGGGCTACCTGTTCCTGTCATCTAGATATTTCAACAAGTTATCTAATTTCGTTTGTTTTAATACATCATTATGCCTATTAATCTCACAACTTATTTCAGGTGCGTTTCTGAAAAGTGTAAGACCTTTCGCTGTAAACGTTACAGAAGGCTTAATAAGAGATATCGTGGTTGCTGACAATATGCAGCGAGAAGAATGTACATTATCCAGATGTCGATTGACTGGGCTGCTAACTTCTAACTGGCGATCACTCAATATTTATCGTCAGGAAGGACGAAGAAGTAAGAAACCGAAACTTGTTGAAGTACTTTGTGCTGAGAGTTCTATATTGTACCAAAAATATAATATTGGATAAAGCTAATAATAATAATAATTTATGAATTAATTAATGGAAACTACCCTTAGTGAAATGAACAATTGCTTGTTACTGTATTGAAAAAGATCTATTTATTAGATCAGTAAAATTGAATATAGTCCGTTATAAATAAACTGATAAAAATATATTCAAGATATAGTCGAAATTCTAGATAAAAATTTTAATGTATAACTAGTGAAATCTATCTTCACATACACTACCTATTTGATCAATAAAGCTATCCACACATCTGAATCTTGAAGCAGACTTAGGACAAATATTGTACCGTGCCCTATCTTATTAGTCCCATTATTAAATATTGATTTAAAAATAGGGAACAATAAATTATTAGGCGTGTCTATATAAGAACTCTTGTCTAAATTAAAACGAATAGTTTCACAGTATTTGAGCGCCGAGTTGAAGTAAGACATTAGGCATGTCATTGTGTTATATCTTGTAGGTTGATCCTAAGCTATTCTGATAACCCCAGGTTAGAACTATTCAACGACTTGAAGACCAGAGAGAAGACACGAGTATGAGAGAAGTACTTTTCTACAAGGTTCATTTATGTACAGAAAATACAGGGATATTATAGTAATTAAGAGTTTCCATAGTAGCAGTGTGTTAAACAGCCAATCAGGACCTCGTTATTTTAGTAGCATAGCTTCTAACTAATCGCTGATTGGTTGGAGCTCTTTATGAGCCTCTGGGGGCTCTGATAGAGTTAACTGTAAGCCGACTTAACACATTGTTAGCTATATCAATCACTTTGTAATTATACCTCTCTCAATAGAATGTATCTCTTTTAAATTTATGTATGAGGTTTTTAGATTGTTTGTGTCTATTATCAACTTATTAACCATTTTGTCACTTGATATGAGATGAGATGATAATTCATATAGATTGATTGATTCTACAAACAATTAAATTATCGTATTACTGTTGTTCATTTCCCTTGGTTAGTCTAATTACACAAATGATTCATATATGTGTATATCTAAAATACTGATATATCGACCATTAATAATAATTAATTTTAAATATAAAGAATTAAAATAATAAGTTATGATCCATATTTTCAGAATGAATTCAGAAACGCAAGTACAAAACATTATTTATCTAGTTAACTTGGAAATAAAATAGCCATTAAAAACGATCCAATGATCTGTAAAATGATGATCTGGATGTGATCTTAATTGAATATTCCCACAATTTGAAAACATTTCACATAGTAATTACACAGACAATAATTATTCTATGAGAAACAAATAAGTTTTTGTTTTTCATGTTACATCTATAACCGAGATTGTATTAATTCAATTGACTATTTCTCTCACACGTAATGATAGAATATCGGAAAGGGTTTTGTGGAGATTTCAGTAGATTTATAGTTGAAAGCGTGAGTCAATTGAAGATAGACCACCAAGACAAATCCGGAAGCACTGGACGGCTATTTCGTCCTATCGTGGGACTCCTCAGCAGTGCGCATCCACGAGTCGATGTAACTTCACTTGTAACTGAAAATTCTTCGATTCATTTGTATAAATGAAATCATTTCACCGAATTTCATTGTTTTATCAAAATTTATAGGAAGGACTAATTGCAATAAAGTCAAGAAATATGAAAAAAACTGTACAAGAAACTGCTTGTATACGAAAAAGAAACTATTCTGGCAATAAAAGAATTTCCAGAAATATGACGCTTTATTCAATGCGTAGTTAATAAACATGTGAATATATAAGTTATTTACTAACCTCTATGGAAAAAGTTAAAAAAAATCACGTAGGTAGAGGTCAACCATACAAAAACATCAGCATGCTCACGAACCTAAATGAAAATGTCATCAGAATAAATCGATTTAAAGCTTTGGAAAGATATAGTGGCTAGCTTGTATGTACAGTATAGTAAAAAACATAGATATAATGGATTTCGTTTTATTTTAGTCATGTTTGTCACTCCGGAAAAAATGCTGAGTTGTTAAAATCATACTGTAGTGCAATGATTAGCTAATCTTTCAGCTCGATAACCGTAATAATACAAATCTTAACGTTGCATGAAAGCACAAGGCAAAGAGAAGCTGCAACTACAGTTTATTATCAAATGATGCAGGCTAAAAAGCGAGAAGCGCAAGTAAATTAATAGTCAAATTGTATAAGGGCACAACAAGACAAAACAAAATCTAACAGTGGGATTTGAGTGCATACATACATGGGGGGAGGGTGAATTATTGAAGGATATTTAAACAATCAACGTTTTGGCTAGAGTCTATCATGTGCCTTAGTGATCATAACAGTACAAAGAAATATGCCAATTGTTACTATCCAAATGACAATGCCTGTTAAGTAAGTTAATAAAAGGGCTTATCTAACTTACTTACTTACATACGCCTGTTACCCCTCATCGAGGAGCATAGGCCGCTCACTAGCATTCTCCATCCAACTCTGTCCTAAGCTTTCCTTTCTAGTTCTTTCCAGTTGCTATTCACCCTTTTCATATTGGCTTCTATTTCCCGGTGTAGTGTGTTCTTTGGACTTTCTCTTTTCCGCTTCCCTTCTTGGTTCCAAGTTAGGTATTGAGTCGTGATGCACATTGGTGATTTCCTTAATGTATGTCCGATCCACTTCCAACGTTTTTTCCTTATTTCCTCTTCAGTTGGAAGCTGATTTGTCCTCTCCCATAAAACTCTGTTGCTGATAGTATCCGGCCAATGGATGTTGAGTATTTTGCGTAGACAACTGTTTATAAATACTTGTACCTTCCTGATGATGGTCGTAGTAGTTCACCACGTTTCAGCTCCAAACAGTAGGACTGTCTTGACGTTCGTATTAAAGATTCTGACCTTGAAATTGGGCTTAACTAAAACTAACGATAATCGAAATCGGGTGTAGGACAGTTGCTATAATACAATCAACCTAATACAGGGACTTATCAAATTGTGCAATGTTAATTTCAGCTCCTATCAACATAAACGATCATTATCATGTTTACATAAGATTATAATGGCCATCAATTTAACAGTCTTGTTAAAGTCATATTGACAGTTTACATTTTCTAAACATGTTTTTGAAATGTTTTTGCATTCAACTGTCAATTATGAAAGCTTCATCTAAATCTGATTACAACAAAAGTTTTCTTTGTATACATCTTTCATATTTCTAAATAACTTATAAGAATTTACCATTAAAGATGTCTATGATATGAGTAGTATACTTCATTTGTAGAAAGAGACATTCACTATACATTAGAATGAACTTTGAGTCTACTTTCAGTGTACTTCTTTTTTTGTCTCTCAAAAGAGAAAGATGAAATTTTGAAAATTGGTCACAACGACATACAGATAAATAAACTACTATTTTGTACATTAGTAAACTATCAATAGTATGTATTAGTAGTATATATATACATTAATAGTGTTATGGTTGAATGAACAACATTTAAAATTTACTCATGCATATTCAATTTTTCAATTTACTGAAATTTATAGTTATAAAGGAAGGGATATTTATTTAAATGAGCATATAATATAAGGGTATTTCACTAATGAAATGATAACTAAATATTCACAGTGTGTAAATAAGAATATACGAAATTGTTTCTGTTTGAAACTTTAACAAAAGACTTATTACGTAAGTTCATTTAATCAGTACCAAAGTATCAATATATTTGAAGAGAACTTCGTCTGTAGCCCCTCCGGGGTCCACTACCGGTCCAAAGCCCTGATAAAAGAGGAAGGCTGAGCACAGAGTTAATGACCCCATCCCTTAGAAACCCAATTAGCTAAAAAAACGCTAACCAGGGAAAAGTTATTCAAGTATGTTTGAAGAGATTACAAAAACACCGTAATTTCCAAAACGGAATAAAATATCATCAAAATAACGATAAGACAAGCTAAACTACTCGAATATGTTTCAGCCCAGCTAATTAGGGTAAAAAAAATCAGGTTCAGGTGAAGGAAAAGTGTATTCCACAGCAGCCAAAAGCACAAGCAAACAAAATATGAAAATGTTGAGAAAACAAGAAATTCAAATATCTATTAGAAAATTAGAAAAATAAAACGTTTATCAAGTATTTTCTGGGGATCTAGCATCTCCAATAAAACGACATTTATGTTAGAATATTGTTATATAGATGTCGCTTTATTTATGATATAATCCTAAATAGTATTAATTTTAAAGACACGACGAAACACTTAAGTAGATCTGAAAAGAACTCATACATTACATCATCATTCTTGTTTCATTAGCTTGAACTAAATTTCGTTTTGTGCGGTTGAAAAATCGCTAAATCAACGGAACTATTTTTTTCCCCAGCAAAGATGGACAGTGGCTAGCAGTGGAATCCAGGACGCGTGTTTCATTCTATTTGGGACTCGTCAGCTGGATGTACCTGCATCTCAGAGTTGATGTTCAATGTGGGACTCGAACCCAGTACCGTCGCTTCAAACGCCATCGCGTTTTCCGCTCGGCCACTGAATCCTGATAGAGACTGACCAATTGCAGTCCTAACAAATCGATGGGAAGATTCAAAAAAAACAATACTGAATGAATCTATTATTCAATGATATTATTGACCAATAATTAAAAAGTGTCTCTATAATATAATTCTATAATAATTATTTTGATGAAATGATAAGTTGAATTTAATGTTATGTCTTTAGTTGTCTCATCATATAACTCGAGTAAAAAACTCTAGGTAGCTACATTTCAGCAAAAGAGGAAATTTTTAATATGTTACCTAAAAGGGTTATTAATTTTGTGTTATTTATTTGGGTCTTTTTGGGGGACTAATGCTAAGAGCACATCCAGCCAAATAAAATGGCGAATTACTTTAATCGATAACCATATCGCTTTCATGCATAGTGGTCATATTCGTACAAAGTAGAATCATTTTACGTTACAATGCATCAGGTAACACAAAAAATGGCTTTGATTTGTTAAACTTCTCACTTCCATATTTTGCTTCATCCCCAAATTAAGTAAGTAATTACTTCAATTTAATGTTCTAAACAACATTTATTATCAGAAGGGGTTTGTGGAGATTTAGTATTTTCATAGTTGAAAGCGTGAGTCAATTGAAGCTAGACCACCATCGAAAACCTGGAAGCACTGAGAGGCCGTTTCGTCCTACTATGGGACTCCTCAACAGTGCGCATCCACGATCCCGCCTCGAGAGATTCGAACCCATGACCAACCAGTCTCGAGCCAGAGCCCTTAACCGATAGATCACTTAGCCGGTCGGCATCCAACGGTGTTAATGTCTAACTTCAACTGATCCACGAAGTTGAGCAACCGATCATCAATTGTCTTTAATTAGTTCCTATCTCACAACAGACGTGGTTTGAACTCCACTGGTCACTGCTTCTCACTAGAATTTCTAAATGTACTCCTCAAAGTCAGTCATCAGTGAGCATATGATTATATTAATTATAGAAGCGGTTTTGTGGAGATTTAGTATTTTCACAGTTGAAAGCGTGGATGCGCACCGCTGAGGAGTCCCACAATAAAACGAAACGGTCGTCCAGTGCTTGCAGGTTTTCAATGGTGGTCTAGCTTCAATTGACTCACGCTTCCAACTACGAAAGTTCTAACCAACGTGTTCTTAAATTCTGTATCATCAGAAATCTGTTTTCTAATTTTATATTAGCTAAAACCTATTCTATATGCTAAGTTTATCGCTGTCAGTTTGTATTGAAATGAACATAAAACACTTAAGTATGCTTATCACTATAAATAAACTAACAGATGATTATTGTCTTAGTTGGAATTCAAAAATTGACTTTTTAGATTGGATAATATAAATAACTAGGTGTAAAAATACTTCTATTTCTGTCATACTACTTATTTTAATACTTATGATTTAATGTTTAATTATTATCAATAGATATTGTCTTATATATGACAGTAACATTTCCGTCTATTCTTTTTATTGTTTTTCTTTATTATTCCCATGGAATTTAATGTTTGAATAGACGTGTCTAAAGTTTAAGTCTGGAAGCATAAACAAAAAAGGAGAATGTTGAAGCTTTCTATTGAGATATCAAAAATTTAAAAAAAAAGTTTCTCTTAGTTTTACATAACATTGGTGTGTGATGTGCCAAAAAAGGTCGGTATGGTGTTTGTATGAACTAATGATACCTTTGTACTTGATGACTGCTTGATTTTGAATTCAAAATAGAATACTTTCGTTTGTGCTTATCTAGTACTTCATGGTTAAATTGTGTTGTTTCTGTGATTCCTAGTTTGTATAATAATTCAAATACTCCTGATTGCCATAGTCGGGTATTTGAATTTTAAACACTTTGTGAAATTATCAGTGTGATATCCCATTTTCTACAGCTTATAGAATCAATAATTATTCTAGTTTAATCTATAACAGGACGATTCATAATCATGTGCTGAATTATTATTTCTTTGAAAAATAAGGGAATATTACATCATATATGTTAGCAATATACTTATTTCTCCTATAGTGGTGAGTAATATGATAGTATATATTCCATGTTACTGTTCGAGTTCAACATTTAAAGTTATAAAATGTCTAGTAGTATTATCGACTAAACACAAGCAAGTATACTTAAACTGTCTGATAGATATAATTTCAATCAATGAATGGTTAATCAAATAACGTCATGATTTACAGTGAGTAATAACGTCGTTAAAAAAATAACATTAGCAATCGGCGAGGTTATTTCTGAACAGCTGCTTTCATGATAACTAATGATTTAGTTAAGAAATGTTGAATTGTAAAATTATACAATATACACATATATAATAGAATGATTGTCTTTTGTATTTAATGAGTGACCGAAATATAAGTGTTTATTAGTTAATTGTCAAATTAATGAATTCATCCATCAAAAGAATATACAAAAGACCGAAAGACAATAGAACAGTTTCCTTACTCATATCCAAAATATCGAAAGTGTTTGAGTTCACTTGTAGTGAACAGAACACTGGTTGGGGACAATCGAATGTATTTAAGCAAAATTACAGACTATCTCAGTAAATTCTGATTACCAAACAATGAACAGTCAATTTGCAAATTAACAACTAATTGTTTCAATCTTCACTGTTTTTTCTCTTATTCCACTGCTCATGCATTTTCCAGACGATTGCGCTTCATTTCAGTTCTTTCCTCATCGGTCTTCTGCGAAAATACATTCTATGTCTGACCCACACCATATACTACTTATGTGGTTATAAGTAGACCACACCACATACTGATCAAAGTGAATTCACGTCAAAACTTTCATTGTCATTCTAAGCATTATGATTACTTACTTCTATCCGAAATTACACCTTATAATACAATAAACTCAGTACTAAACAATCATAAAGACAATAGGCTTTTCTACTATTATCCTTAGTATAAATAAATAATATTCATTTTGTTTATTTCATTCAAAGAATTTAAAAAAAACGATGAGAGGCAGAATGAATTCTACTAATATACTACTGATTACATTGCTTATTCTATAGAGTTTATATTTCCGTTCGAATAGAATAAATATTGTTCCCCTTATTATTGTTATTATTTTAACTTCCTATTCCTTCCTCAAGTAAATCAACCATATCAATAAAAATCAACCATGTGAAACTTGTTTGGATAGGAATTATTAATCGTTTCTTTCTTTTTTTTCTTTTTCTTCTTCTTCTTCATTTACAATTGTAGCTTGATTTGATGCAGTTGTTATGATTGTTCCTGTATATTAATGTTTAGGTTTTTCTATTGTCAGTTTGTTGCTTTTCCTTTTTCATCCTTTTTCTTTACGATCTCTCCTCTCTCCCTGTCAATGTTTTTCTGTCGTGTTTTTTTTGTTTGGAAACAAGCTACTTGTTACTTGTTTATTATTCATATTAACAATCCCTTTAGAAATGTCCTTAAAGAATAAAAATCCCTGGAACTTACTTTTGATTATACATTATTATCCATTATTATTTGATCATTTCCATGGATATTAATTGTTTTATGCAGATATTGAAAGAATGAAGGGGAGGGATAAAAGATTCGAATTTTCAAGCATATTTACGTCTACCATTTGTAATTAACTAATGAAATGTAAATTTCATTCATTTTTAAGTGTTTTCTAAACAATGAAATAAAAGGAATCTGATATGTTAATATTTATCTCAGAAAGGGGTTTGTGGAGATTTAGTATTTTCATATTTGAAAGCATGAGTCAATTGAAGCTAGACCACCAAGGAAAACCTGGAAGCACTGGACTATCCGTTAAGTGCTCTGGCTGGTAGTTCCTGTGTTCGAATCTCGCGAGGTGAAGTCGTGGATGCGCACTGCTGAGGAGTCCCACAATAAGACGAAACGGTCGTCCAATGTTTCCAGGTTTTCGATGGTGGTCTAGCTTCAATTCACTCATGCTTTCAACTATAATGTTTATCTGTTAAGAATAGTGTTTCTGTGTATTATATGTTAAGATATTATATGTTATACTGAGAATCATGTCATGTGTAAACAACTGTGTATTCTTTTAATGATAAATGAACACAATTAGGAGTAAATGATTGACTTTTTACTCCATCTGCCAAACTATGAATTTATTGTAGAAACATTTTGTCAGTGTGAGATATAAGTATGCACCACTGAACATTGAAGAATTATGAGTTTAATAACGAAGCAAGTCATAACTAATTTACTAGTCAGTTTATCAGTCTGTTAATAAAGAAATGTACGAGTTATCACCAGCAACCAACGTAATAAGTATTTATTAATAGTTTCCGAAGACGACTTACTAACAAGATGAAGTCTTGGAGCTGATAATCTGACTTATCACAGGAGCTATCTCTATTTCATGCGACTTTTACATAAACTACTTTGTGACGATGGTATTTAGTAAAACTGAGGATATATTTATTAAAATTGATAATTTTGTTACATGGTTATGTGGTCTTAGTTCAATACAGATCACTCTTTTTTTAGAATTAAACAAATCATTTACAATTCCAAAAGGTTGTTGGAAGGACGAGGTACTCTAAGGCTCTGGTTTATTCATAAGTCGTGTAACATCCATCAGGCAATTCATGTGCTCCTTTGTTTTTTTCCAAACAATTTCATTTAATCACGCTTACCACTACTTGATTGTATCCAAATATGAGATTCATATCTTCAGAATTGAAAAAGTGTTATTTACTTCACAAATACAGCTTACTGGAAAATAATATCACTATTACTCAACTGATATTCCATAAACGTCGGAATTGATTTTTAAGCAAAAGTTAGTTTAGTACCATAGGGGACACTATAATTTATGGACTACCTTAAAGCGACGAGAGACTGACCTTGAGAGTGTTAACCTAAAAAGTAGGATCAAACGAACTTTATAAACCTGTGAGGGAATTCGAATTATGATTTTCAGCTAATGGTTAAGGTTAAGAATAATATTTTAAGTTTTCATCACGAATCAATATCAGCTAGAATGCCAAAACTCTATTAAGCCAAAATGATGAGTGAATTTCGCACCAAAATTCCTGACGTGTTATCTTATATCTGATTGGTTTATCCATAAATTATGGTCTCACCATGCCATAAACAAATGTTTTAAGTTTTAAGGATTAAGACAAATGAAATTAAAGTGATTTAAATAAAGATTTTTGAACTATTTTAGTTGTCTTATATCTTATAAACAAATTTCTCATATTTTGATTAGACCAAATCCAATATATAGCGTCCATAGTATAGATAAATGATTTGTGGTTAACCATTCTACTGGCGGCCTGCTTAAACATCTAGGCTGTCTGTTCCTGTCATCAAGATATCTCAACAAGTTATCTAATTTTATTTGTTTTAATACATCATTATGTTCATTGATCACGTAACCTATTCAAGTGCGTTTCTCAAAAGTATACAATCTTTCGCTGTAAAGGTTACAAAAGGTTTAATCAGAGATATCGTGGTAACTGGCAGTATGCAGTGAAAATAATGTATATTACTTAGATGTCGATTGACTTGACTGTTAACTTCTAACTGCCAATCATTCAATATGTTATCGTCAGGATCAACCAAGGAGTAAGAAACGTTGAAATACCTTTTGCTGAGAATTCTATGTTGTACCAAAAATATCAAATTGAATAAAGCTAATAATAAAGAATAAAATGAGACTTGTTGTCGATATGAGACTTGATTTTTTATTTATCAGTTAATTGAAGTGAATGGTACTCGGTTCAAGTCTTATAGTGAACACCAACTCTGAGAGGCAAGGTACATCTAGCTGACAAATCCCTAATAGGACGAAACGCATGTCTTGGATTCCACTACTAGCCAATATTCATCTTTGCTTAATTAGTTTGTTTTTTTCTGTACTATAATTAATATACATTAATTGATTATTTGACAAAACAACAATCTAAGATGCCATCAAAATGAATAATAATAATTTACATTAGATTATTTCCAATGAAATCTCAAGAGAATCAAATAGAATACAACATATTCAAACTAGTTTTTTCCTTATGAATTATTCCAATTTGTAAGTTAACTTTAGAAAACAATAAATGTCCTACGTTTTGCCGGCATCAAAAGTTCTGATTACCATAGTTATTTTTATTTGATTGAGAAGAGAAACGTTTGTTCTTTTTGGGTTTTGTTTTCAGTAAACTGGTTGAGATTTATTCAAAGTTTTAAATAACTTTGTACTTATGAATAGGACTTTAAAAAAAATTCAGTCATTGAAGTTTTCTTTATATCTGAGAAAATGGTTACTGAGTGTCGGCTTTGAAGTAATCACAAGTTATTTAGCTTTTTTTTATTAGGTAAGAAATTATTGTCTGTTTTATCAATAAGACTTAACTCTATATAAGGTGAATTGATGACATTCTTGTGTTATGTAACAATATAAGTTAATAAAACCAGATAATTGTAACTTTCCATAAAGCTCACTCCAATATTATATCCATAGTGAAATATCAAAATGTGGATGCTCACTAGTGACTGACTTCAAGATACATGTCCTGGAGTTCTAGTGGGAAGCAGTGACCAGTGGAGTTCAAACCACGTCCGTTGTGAGATAGGAACTCACTGAAGACAATTGGTGAATAGTTGCTCAACTTCGTGGATCAGTTGAAGTTAGACATTAACACCGTTGGACGCCAGCTCAGTGGTCTATCGGTTAAGGGCTTCGGCTTGAAACTGGTAGGTCATGGGTTAGAATCCCGCGAGAGTGGGTTCGTGGATGGGCACTGCTGAGGAGTCCCATAGTAGGACGAAACGGCCTCTCAGTGCTTCCAGTTTTTCGATGGTGTTTTAGCTTAAATTGACTCATGATTTCAACTTTGAAAAATACTGAAATCTCCACAAATTCCCTTCTAAAATGTGGATATGTTTTATTTCCTTAATGAAGGTGTCTCACAAGTAGAGTGATGAAACTTGTAAAAGATTCGTATTAGGTAACACCTCAAAGTACAGAGATTTCACCATGAAAATACAGGTTTGTAATCACGTTCTATCACAGAACTAGAAAATTATACTAATCAAAAATGCTGCGGGAGGGATAAACACAAATAAATATATGTCTCTAAGAAAATCAATACATTCAAATATTTATAGAGAAATACAGTACTAAAGACTATAATATGATGTATATTTGTAATACAGAAAGAAGATGTATTTTTATTCATTTGACATTGAAATGAAAGTTATCGAATCATGAATACAAGCAATAAAAGACTAAAGATTGCTCTAACATATACATTTCCTCCTACAAAATTGCTTCCAATTCATACAATGTGACGTTTAATAACAAAAATTAAGAAGGATGAATACCTGACACATTTCACCTCCAACTAGTTATATCAGCTTACATTTATTTTCAAAGATATGCACATTGAAAAGACGAAAAGACGAGAATTGATACCATTCATAAAAAATATTTCAGATAATCTATGCCTCGAAAGATAAAATGTTATTCGAACTAAAGGTGGATGAAATGGAAACATTCAAACTAATAAGGAAATAAGCAAAGATGGATAGTTGCTAGCAGTTTGATCCATGATGCGCGTTTCGTCCTATTTGAGACTCGTTAGTTTGATGTACCTGCATCTCAGAGTTGATGTTCACTCTGGGACTTGAAACCAGTAACGTTCGCTCCAAACGCCATCGCGTTATTTACTCAGCTACTGAGTCTCGATAGCCATTTGCTTGTGAAATAATGCTTGTGAAGGCTATACCGAGGCAATACTAGATAACCAGATGTATCTTCAGTTCAGTATTGATATTCACACCTGAACTCGAACTCAGTACTTGTCACTTCAAACATTCAATGCTTTGTTCATCGAAATACAAAGTACATGTAACCGCTTACTTGTTTCATTGGATACGATGCTCATATCATTATTAAAATTGTGATCTACTTCTAACCACGACCACTTTATTCTATGTAATTTTGCATCACTCTGCCTATATTGAGACAATCCACACAGGATGCATGTATTTTAAAAAAAAATTGCTCAAATTTTAGATTATAATATAAACAATGAGATAACCTAAATCCTTCCCAATAATGATACAAGCAAGGACTACAGAGTTTATACTGTTAACACTTCCGGAAATCTTTTTTCATTGATCAAGGTTGTAAGAACATGTAACATGAATTATTAAACATTTTCTGGTAAATGATGCTTCATCGAAACATTGTCAATGGAACCAAATATTATTATTTTCATAATGAAGACGTCTGGCCAAAGGAAGTGAACTGAATGAAAAAACTTCTTTGTAGAAGATACATTTAGTATAGTCATTCTGTGCTAAAATCTTTTTAAATTAACAAGGTTATCTGTGTACCTTACATGATCCCTATTAACTGAGAAGTAAGATAAACTTTGAGAATTCTTCTTCCTGTTTTATGTATGACTTTGTAGAAATGGCAAAACAAATTTTGTTCAGTCAATCAGTAACCATAAGCGTGAGACATCTTCAAACAGCCATATACGTACTTGCTATAAAGACATTCATACGCCCTGTTTATTTTACTGGAGATACCTTGTTAAGTGAGCCTTGGAAAACAGGTTATTTATGATGAACGTCACCGCACATCAAAATGCTTCTTACTTCTTTAACACTAGAAGTTACACCTGGTTTTTTACACCCGTTCGTTTCTCTAATTTTCGTAGGAATCTGAAATAACGTATTTGAAGTTCGAGTCAAGATCTGTCAACACGCAACTACCTACATCAAAACCATTTAATCACTGAAGAAATGTGTCATCATTCAGACTATCTTATTCAAAGACAACTAATCACACTTACATTAGGCATACTGATATTTCCAGACACCATTGAAATATGTTCCATCTCGTCTACATAAATATTTTGAATTACTCCAGTTGTTAATTTCAATCAAATTTGATGAACTATCTATCGATCATGAAATGCGGCTACTCACTGTGAAATGAATATCTACGACTATCGAAATGAAATGTTATTGTGAATAACTGCAAGAATGATGCGCTCAAAATATCCAACAGTGAACTTACCGAATAGCCGATCTTCAGAAGATGAAATAAAACTTGACAAAAAATAAATCTTTACGTAGAATACTCTTACATACACTGTTTTTTACTATTCGGCATGAACATGTCATTGTTTCTGTTAATAGAATTTCACTTCTACTTTCAACAAGGGCCTAAATAAAGTATGTCATTAAAGGATTAGTTATATTGTTAAATAGACTATTTGCATATTACAAACTGTTGATCACTATCTATCGTGTTCAAGATTTAATCATAAACCTTTTGTCGAATTGATAAAATTATTTTCAAATGAAAACCGAATTTTAATTCTACTGATCATTGTCCCGATAAAGTTAACTAATTCATATAGCTGAATTCCATTTTCATTTTATCAAACATAGTGTACAGACGTAAAACTGAAGCTTTAAGAATTGATATTTAAACAAACAAAAATAGAGTAAAACTTTGTATTCACTGGTACCTTTAAGTTTAAGAATTGACTTAAACATTCAACCTAACCTCCTCAATGAAGTTAACTATGTATAAAAGGAGACTACTTTTTGCATATCATATTCACAAATAATACATTAATTCATTTTAAGGCTTACAAGAGAGATCAATGTTATTTTTGTAAAATACATTTGTATGATTTTACTGTAGTCTATATAAAGTCAGCATGTTTATGTAATAGTTACATTTGCTACAATCATGTTTTGTAGCTACGTAATTTAATTACTCTTTTATAAATAACATATTTATCTAAACCGTTTAAGTGAATATAATTTCATTAAGTTGTTCAATGAGGCTATTTCTTTTTTGATTAAGTATCTTGTATGCTTCATTAGAGATAACTGAGTAAGATATTGTGATGAAAGGGTTCAAAGTATAAAAAGTACTCCATATTGTCTGAACATATTAGATGAAACTAGTTAATCGACTATGAAGTTCAATATAGCGGTAATATTATATCATTGATATAGGTATTCATTATTAATTTAGATTTTCTATAATCAGTATCATGTTGATTATCACATGCGTAATTATGACAGAAAACCATTATTCAAAAAAGATCATTTGCCAACAGATATATAAAAACCATCCTCCATATTGTGTTCTATTCATTTTGCATTCAGTTTTGATAAGTAACATTGAGGAAATAAGACCTACATATTCATAAATATTTTTAAGCACATATCTTTACTAGTGGAATTTTCAACCAAGAAATGTTTTAACGTTATTAAAGTAAAAAACTTCCTGACTGTATGCTCGTCCAATGTTTTAGGACATAGAAAGTACAATGACTTTCAGAGCCTTTTGCAAATTTCAATAAGATGGGTTAGTTAGAAACAGAGTTTGGTCACAGATAATCGAGGGTTACAAAGGCATCTAATATAACCTAATCGTTAATTCTATAAACTCAATACAAACAGGACATGTTACTTTGTAGATTATATCTTTCTGTATCAATCTGTTAATACATTATCACTATCTGTTACTTACCGACTAATTAATGACATCTAGGGTAGGACTTCAATGAAGAATAAACATTACGAATCCTAATTGACATACAATGGAATAAATGTTACTAAGCACGTAAATATAAGTTTTATGGTCTCCCATCAACTTAAGGAGCACTTTGCATATCAACGAAACAATTATTTAGACACTCTAAAAGTTTTTGAATAATTGTCAGAAGATAAGGCATTTAATAAAAGGGTTTGTATCCTTTGCGATTACATCATTTTACAAAAAACCTGCGAATGACCATAAAGTGTAAAATGAAAGACATAAACGGCTTAAATCACGTATAAACTTCGGATATAAAGTTACATCACTAAATAAATACACTATATTCTGAAAATAATTGCAAGATGTATTCCAGTTTCCAAGGATGATCAGGTTGTTACAGAGAGAAATGTTACATGTAAGGAACATAGTTTGGTTTGGAAAGACGTAGTTTCGAAGGTCATACATTACACGGGTTGTAATTATGTGAGACAACAGTTGAGAATCAGTATTTTCATAGTGTGAGAACCAGAACATCCCTTTGAATAATGAATACTGTGATCAACTGGTAATTATAAGCATATAGAACTCATTGTGTAAAAGAGACACGTGCAGGACCCCAAAATGTAATATCCATGATCGTTTGTTTTATTTGATTACATCGTTCTAAAGTTTATTGTTTCTAATCTTCTTGATTTTAATCATTGGTTACTACGATCCATAAGTTTTTAGGTTCTTCACCCTTACCATATTCGTCAAGTAGACAATTATCCTTCTCACATTTTATAATTCATTATAATATCTCACTTCAACTCTTCATTAATAAACAATATTTTGATATGATGTAATCGTCCTCTTATCCTTCAATAGACTATTTTTTGCAAATCAACTGAATATAAGATTGGAAAACTTGAGTAAATGATATAACTGTAAGGAAAAACGAAGTTTCTTTACTGAGTTGTCATGATCCGATTTCAGTGACATAATACTATAGGGAACATGAACACGAATGGGGCCAATCGAAAGTACTATAGCACAATATTACAGAATATCTCATTAAAATATGAGAACCATGTAGTGAATAGTTAATCTGCAAAATACCAATCAATTGTCTCAATCTTGACTGTTTCTTATGCAAATATCCGTCCATAGTCTCCGAATATAATTGTTCATGCATTTTCGTACAAATTGCGTGCCGTCCCCGTTCTCTCCTTATCGATATTCTACTGAGATACATTCAGTGCTCGACCATCACCATATACTACTTATGTGGATATCAGTAACCTACATCACAACAGTTTACTTCCATTGTTTAGTATCGATATTGTTGACAGAAAAATGTTTGCGATTTCAGATTGACTTGACGCATAAGCTCTATACGCAAAAAACATGATTTATTATATCATGATATATCAGGTTGGGTAGAGTAAACTGGGAAGTAACTGTTTTGTTTATTGAAATCGCATACTTAAGTCATAATGGTACAACACCATAGGATTGTAAATGATCTTCATTAAATTAAAATGAACAACTACGACAAATCATTTTTGAAGGAGTTTGGTTGGAAAATGGTTAAAATTTATATTATCTAACATTCATAATACATTTGAGGTAAGAAGAAATTCCAATATTTAGACTATTAAAAAGAACTTAGGTAAAAATTTAAATGCAGTTTGTATAGCTGATGACATCAATCCGTTAATCTTTTACTTGAAAATATAAGCTGCTGAGAACCAATTGAAAAGATGGAATACTGGTATTACATCAATTTCCAAGTTACCACGTGACAGATGCAAAACGTGTTAAGCGATTCAAAGCAACTTGGTCTAACAAACTGACATTAGTCTATCCGACAAGACTTTAAATTTTCTGTAGAGCAATTTGGCTTCAAGACATTGTAAGTTGATTTGATAATGTTAATCTAATAAATTATCATAATTCATTCTTTGTTTGATAACATTTATATTTTGTTCTGTAATAAAAGTCTACTTATATCCCAATGCTCAGGTAGGCGATTTTTTTAATTGACTCACGCTTTCAGCTATGAAAATACTAAATCTCCACAAAACTCCTTCTGATAATAATAATAATAGTGAAATGCTCACTAGTGACTGACTTGAAGAGATATTTGCTTGAGTTCTAGTGAGAAGCAGTGACCAGTGGAGTTGAAAGCACGTCTGTTGTGAGATATGAACTGACTGAAGACAATTGGTGAACGGTTGGTCAACTTCGCAGACTGGTTGGTATTAGACATAAACATCATCGGACGCCAGCTCAGTTGTCTATCGGTTAATTGCTCTGGCGCGAGACTGATAGGTCCTGGGTTCGAATTTCGTGAGGTGAGTTCGTGGTTGCACACTGTTGAGGAGCACCACAATAGGATGAAACGGCCGTCCAGTGTTTCCAGGTTTTCCTTGGTGGTCTAGCTTCAATTGACTCATGATTTCAACTATGAAAATACTAAATTTCCACAAAACCTCTTCTGATTTTTTTATTGTCTGCAATGAGTTAACCAGTCCAAATTACACAATAGTGTATTGGCATATACAAAAGCAAGATCTAAATACACTGTCAGTATCTTTTCAGCTATTAAACACAGCTTATGTTATATAATAGTTTCTAAAAGATTAGTGTTATGAATAAACTCATACCATTTAGTCAATATTAACGACGTGATCAGAGGTATATCTTCATAAGTTAAATAATTCAGGATAGACATCATTTTCATCTTATCATAACACTTATCACTCATACACAATATATCTAAACTAATATCAGTAATAGTGGTTTTAATATTGAACATAACTGCTGAAATAAAGTTTCTTAACAAAACCGAAACACACATCATTCTTCATTCAAACCTACTTATTAAAAAGTGTCTTTGTACTAAATACCCATTAGTGCTTAAAGCTAATATATAAATATATGGTTAATTCTCAAATTATTCCCGAAAGAAAATCCTATAATTTGAATAATTATGTTTTGTTTAAATTAACCCGACTACTGAAACTAATTCCAGGATTATCAGGAGATTGTAGCAGTAGCAACAACAACAACATGAAAACAAAATACACATAAAGCATTTGGATAATCATGAAATATAATCGGTTTTGAAAGGTATTAACGATGCATTGATGCATTTTAAAATATAATTACATATTGAGATTATATTTTTTTATAAGTAGTTAATAAAGAGCTGTTAATCGATTTCATTTTTTTCTTTGGTAATAAAACCAGTTTAATTGGTTTACAGGATAACTGAAATTTAATGAATGAGTAGACAAAAAGTTTTTTTTTAAATCTCAATAAAACGATTATATAATATACAGTAGAGAGTTATAGAGATTGTTGAGTTCAGATTGATATATCATGAATGGAACAATGTGAAACCATCATTGAAAATTTGGAAGCATCAGTCTTCCGTTTTGTCCTTGGATACGTCAATCTAAAATTAACAATCTCCTTAACCCCATACTGATAATTATCGTGTGCTCACTAATAACTGGCTTCAAAATGGATTTCATAAAGTTCTAGAGAGAACGCTTGACTAGTGGAGAACAATGACATCTGTTGTAAGGCATTTATTCACTGAGGACATTGGCGAACGATAGAGCAATATCGTGGATTGATTGAAGCTAAACATTTAAATCGTTGGATGCCGACCGGCTCAATGGTCTAGAGGTTAGGCGTTCACGCGCGAGACCGACTTTCGTGGATTTGAGTCCCTCATGAGAGATCGTGGACTTGCATTACTGAAGAGTCCATACTAGAATGAAACGGCCGTCCAGTAAATCCAGGTTTTCAATGATGGTCTAACATTATTCCATTCTTGACATATCATGATTATATAATATTCGATATTGATTATAAAGCTGAAGAAAATTTAAGAATAACAAATAACTCTATTAAAATGTATGAATTTTTGCCAAATGTTTATGATCGTATGAGAACCCTTGAACTATATATATATATATAACTAATACAAAAATATCTACTAACGGTTTATTCTGATAGCTAAATTTTCATATGAAAATGCGTAGATTGTAAAACACCTTAAAACGATTGATAATGGAAAAACGTACATCATTATATTTCAGTGGTGATCTAGCTAAGATCAGTTCGTGATTTGAACTATAGAAATGTTTTGTGATCTTCACAAAGTCCCCTACATTAATAATAATCATGTCGTCAATAGTGACTAGCTTTAAGATGCAACTCCTTGAGTTTGAGCGGCAAACGGTGATCAACAATGTCTAATCATGTTGGATGTGAGGCAGCTAGGCACTACAATTATTGGATGAAGGTTGTGCGATACTGTAGACTGGTTGAAGTTATACATTAAAACCGCTGAATCCTCGCTTATTGTTTAAGAGATTAAACATTCACCAGCGAGGCCTAAAGTCACAGGGGTCGTAGGTGTGTACTGCAATGGAACACTATACTAGTACGAGACGTATGTACAATGCATCCAGGCTTTCAGTGGCGGGCTAAATAAGACCAATTTACGATTGAGACTATGTTTTCGATATGCTTGGTCAGAACCAGGATTTCTGATTTGTTTATTATATTCTGTCTGTACTGTCTCTACCGAATGGATAAACTTTGCATCATCACGAGACCATTTCTTAAATGAAGTTAGAATTCCGTTCAATGAAAATGGGTTTTTTTTAATTCGAAGTTCAAAATTATTTTCATTTTTACATTATCTCACCAACCCATTTCGGAATAGTGGGTGCATAAAGTATTTTATAATTATTGCGTTATCATACGATTTAGCTTAGAGGAATTAATAAATCTTAATATTCAAAATAGTAATTATATTTCATTGATGGAAATTTATACAAACCTGGATGTACTGAACGGCCGTTTCATTCTAGTATGGACTCCTCAGTAGTGCGCATCCACGATCCCTCATGAGGGACTTGTACCCACGAATGTCGATCTCATGCGTGAACGCCTAACGCCTAGACCACTGAACCGGTCGACATCCAACGATTTAATTGTCTAGCTTCAATTAACCCATGATCTTGCCCAATCATTCATCCAGTACTTCAAGATTTTCAATGATGTTCCAGTTAAGATTGACTCAAGAATTATTTAGAACAGTGTCATTTTGAAAACACCACTATTACCACAACTTTCGGTGTCCGAAAATTTTGTAAAATAGCGTCTGTCAAAAACCTTAAAATTTATTTTACTAATGTAATGAAATCATTTAAAGAGCAAAAAATGACCGCATACAATTCAACAGTTGTCATGTTAAAATTCTAAACTGTCTAACAGTCTTAATATGAACCTACAAAAAAAATTCAACAAAGACCATATAATTCTGACAGTAATGTGACATAATTAATTACCTAGCTCTGACTATGCTGCAACTTTAAATACATTTCATCCTGATATGACTTAATGTTGTTAATACCAATGGAATGATCAAAACATTTTTAACTTCATTCTTTTAGCATTACGCATTTAAAAATCATAACAAAATAACTGAAAAACGTTTTAACTAGCTACTTGCCTGGTCAGCAGGCGAAACATTATTCATTTCATAAAAAATAATTAAAATAAAACTATGTGATATTTCTTTTCAGTCAACAAGTCGAAATTTCATATTGAAATGTGGAAAATGAAACAGTTGGTGTTGTTTAGTTTTATCTCCTTATTCCTAATCTTGCGCTGGAATTGATCAGTCTCTTGTTGATATATGTGCACCTTGTGCGGATTGTCTCAATATTGCCTGAAGTCGCAAACTTTATAAGGCAAGATTTATAGTGGCTAGCAATAGAATCCAGGTACATCCAGCTTACAAGTCCCAAATAGGACGAAAAGCGTATGCTGTATTCCATTGCCAACCACTATCCATATTTGCTTATAAAGCTGGAAGATAATACTTTTCTAGTTGGTCAATCTGTTTTCCAATTTTATTATACTGATAAAATGAAACAATTCATATTAAATTCAGAGTTGTAATATCATAGATTTAAACTCGTGATTTTGTTCTGCCATTGAACTTGTCACAGTCAATAGATTATAACACAATGCAGTTTTCTTTATTTTTTTTTCAATTAACATAATCTTCATGGTACAAGGGGAGTTTAAAAATAAAATGTTCATCTCTTAGTCAGTGTTCTAATCAAAGTGCTATCTGTACTATGAATGGAATTTATTGCAAATGTTGACTATTTATTCTTTATAGAAGTTCCCAGAGTTTAAAATGTAGAGATAATGTAAATATCTTTCTATTTTTGTCCATCTTAAATGCCAAATAGAAGATTGTGAAATTAAGGGATATTTTAAAGAAATATGTCGGTTGACAACATTGACCCCTTTTTATTTATATTTCATTGTTCACATAGTTAATCAATACAAAAAAGGATGATCCCAAAAAAGGAATTCTGATGAGATAATAATTCGCTCAATGAAATATTTGTTGCATGAGGTTTCCTTTTTGTATATAATCCAGTTGAAAATCAAGTTAAGAAATTCATTTATTAAACCTAACCCCTGTAAAAGAATTGTTAGCTTTGATAATATATATATACATATATATAGTCACCGTATGCTCACTAGAGACTGGCTCTAAGAGGTAATTCATGGAGTTCCAGTGAGAAGGAGAGACCAGTGGAGTTCAACCGGGTCCGTTGTGATGGACGGTGGCGGAATTTCGTGCATTAGTTGAAGTTTGACATTAACACCGGAGGGTGTCCACCGGCTCAGTGATCCAGATGTTAAGTGTTCGCTCGCGAAACTGATAGGTTATGGGTTCGAGTCTCAGGGGTGGGATCGTGGATACGCAATATTGAGGAGTCCGTTACTAGGACAAAACGGCCATCCAGTGTTTCCAGGTTTTCCATGGTGGTCTAGTTTCAAGTCAATGATGAATTCGACTATTATATATATATATATATATATATATATATATATATATATATAAACATGCGTCCATTAGTTATTTCGGGAATTGTATGTGATGACTACATAGTTGTTTCGGAATAATCTAGACATCAATGAATAATACCGGGTTTTTTTTATGAATGTTTCAATGTGAGTTGGGTTTTTATGACATTTGACTGAAATAAAATACTTTCATTATCATTCCAGACATCATCAATGACGCCATTATAAAAGCAAAGCTAACTTTATGAAAGTTTCTTTTGTTTCCGAAATAATATATCCGGATTAAATTGTGCCTAGTTAGTATCATACTGTAGTACATTTTAAATATTTATCCCATATACCGTCAAGTAAACATGAACAAAATGTATACTATGTCTAGAAATCATGACGATTAATGATAAATGAAAGAAGCTCGCCTAAATATCATTGATAAAAAAGAGATAAAAATATTCAGTTAAATCTTTAGAAATCAATATCAATTGGGCGACTTTTGTGGCCAAAAATCATCGTGAATAAATCTGCTATTTCAGAACACAATACACTTCAGCGAAATACCTATCTCAAGACTAAGCGCTCTCTATTCCAGCTGACAGATATTTAAAAAGAAATATTTCTAATTATGACAGGCATAAGAATAACCATGAATAGATCAAAGAATTGTACTGTTTGACGAAAAAGGTTTTGGTTTATTTAAGATTCCATAATCATTTGTATGGTCACTATTTCCTTTTGAACACATAACTCTTCATACGAAATAAAGCGACATTAGATGATCTTACTTTGTACAATCAGTTGTTTTTCACTCTAATGAACTAACATTCGGGGAGGAAAACTAATCTGTTGTTCGATACATAATAACGGAATACCTTGCTAAAATATGAGAACCATATATTAAATACCTCATTTGTATATCCTGCATCAATTACCCTTCAAATTCTATAAGATTCTCCCAATTCAAAATTCCATTCTGTTCCCTTTTCTGTTGTCGCCGACATGATATTCTTCGCCCTTTTCTGTCATGTATTCCACTTCTGATCAGTGTTGCATACTACTTTTGTATATCGATATAAGTAGCATTCACCACAAATCTAATAAATCACATTATGGTATATATTACAATCAACGAAAGTATATATCAGAGGGGATTTTGTGGAGAATTTAGTATTTTCATAGTTGAAATCATGGGTCAATTGAAGCTACACCACCATGGAAAACCTGGAAACACTGGACGGCCGTTTCGTCCTATTATGGGACTCCTCAGCAGTGCCCATCCTCGATCCCGCACTCGCGAGATTCGAACCCAGGACCTACCAGTCTTTAGCCGGAGCCCTTAACCAATAGACCACTGAGCCTTAACTTTACTGAAGTGGAAAAAGATAAAGGGATTGCTTTATGAATACGAAAGTAAAATTTACATTTAATAGACAATAACACCGTTGAATGCCGATCGACTCAGTGGTTTAGGGAAGTGAGTGACGTTTAACTAATCAAAATTAAGGATGCTGATTGTACGTTTGCATCTCATAGATGATTACTAACATGAAAAACCTTCTTTACTGATTTTAATCATCACTAGCTTGCGAATGACAGAGAAAATAACCATCAACCACTCCTACTTAGTAATTAAATGATTTTTCAAGATGTAATGTTCGAAGTTATACTGGACTTTATAATTGAAATAAATAATTAATTTTATCAGAAGGGGTTTTGTGCAGATTTAGTATTTTCATAGTTGCAAGCGTGAGTCAATTGAAGCTAGACCACCAAAGAAAACGTGGAAGAACTGAACGGCCGTTTCGTCCTATTATGAGACTCCTCAGCAATGCGCATCCACGACTTCACCTCACAAAATTCGAACCCAGGTTCTACCAGTCTCGCGCGTGAGCAGTTAACCGATAGACTCCTGAGCCGGTATTCGATGGTGTTTATGTCCAACTCCAACCAATCCACTAATTTGAGCGGCCGTTCACCAATTGTCTTCAGTGAGTTCTTATCTCATAACAGACGTCCAGTGCTCCCAGGTTTTCCTTGGTGGTCTTGCTTCAATCGACTTACGCTTGCAACTATCAAAATAATTATTTATCATTTTTATATAAACGTTCATTTCATCTTTATGTGAATATATTTTCGGATCCTTAGTTATACTACTAAATCGCAATGATTTTTTAGGTTATCAAGTAATATGTTTGAAAATACTAACATTTTGTTTGTAAGACAATGTAGATCTCGTTTCAACCTCAATTTTATGGAACTATTCACAAACTCTTTAATAACTGGTTTTAATAACGTTATAGAGCTATGGTCATTTTTGCTTAGAGATCATGAAATGACACAAATCAACCGACTAGTTCAACTACTTCTAAATAATATCAATCAATTCAGTCTTTACTAGACGCATCTTGATCGATATTTTGTTGAAATTTAGAATGAAATATAACACAATACTTACTTTTATATTAGATTATTCTATATTCAGAATCAGCCTTAACTTTAACGGTGTTGAGAAAGATAAAGGGAGTGATTCATGAACATGAAAGTAAAATGTACTTTTAATAGACATTAATACCGTTAGGCCGATGGGCCCAGTTGTTTAGAGGTTAAGTGTTCCCACACGAGACCTGAAATTCTGGATTCAAATCCGGCAAGCGCGATTGTGGATGCTCACTGTTGAGAAGTCCCATTCTAGGATGAAACGGCTGTCCAGTACTTCCAGGTTGACAATGGTGATCTAACTTCAATCTATTGATGATCTCAATTAAAAATCTAAACAATCTCCATAATCCCATCCTGATAAAATTTCCTCATCAGTTTATATAAGTTTTACATTAAAATGCCTAAAATTGTAAAGAAAATACTATAATATTCAGTTTTAGTTTTGTTCGTTGCCGACACCTTATATACAGAACAGGAATAGTGTAAATATAGTTCACTTATTAAATAATTAATAAACATCTAGTATAGTGAAACCATTGATAGAATAATAGAATAATAATAATAATAATAATAATAATAATAATAATGCCAATAATGAAACTTTGCTGTTAAATGTTCATTTTCTCATTACCAAGTAACATGTAAACAAATTATAAATTATAATATGACGACAAATTCAAATGTTTAAAATTGTTTCTATACCTACTATCCTAATAGTAGTTGATTAGCGTAAACTAGTTTCTAAGACATTGCATCATACCAGTAATGTAAAAGAAAAGTTTTAAAAGATGATCATTTCTTTCATGACAATGTAATCATATTCCGCATTTTAATGTTAAATATCTAGTTAAAATATTCTTTGGTAAAAATTATTTTTAATAAAATACTGACTAATATAATTTGTTAATATAAGGCTTAATTACAAGCAAAGATGGAAGGTGACTAGCAGTGGAAGCAGTGACGCATGTTGTGTTTTATTCAGGACTTGTCAGCTTGTGACTTAAGGCAATATCGAGGTAATCCACGAAAGATGGACATATGCCGACAAGAGAGTGATCAATTGCAGTCCTTAACAATAATGGAAAGATAAAAGCAAACAATACCAAGCAAAGATTTGATTATCCCTAGTATGTGCATTTTTGACATTTTAAACAAATTAAGAAATAATAATTCTGAAGACAATGGTGGTCGATGGCTCGATTTCGTGGATCGGTTGTAGTAAGACATTAAAACGGTTGGATGCTGGCCGGCTCAGTGGTCTAAAGGTTAAGTGCTCTCATGAAAGACTGATAGATCCTGAGCTCGAATCTCATGGGGCGGGATAGTTGACGCGCATTGCTGAGGAGTCTCACAATAGGACGAAACGACCATCCAGTGTTTCAAGGTTTTCCATGATGGTCTTGCTTTGATTGACTCATGAATTTAACTATAAAAATACTGAAATCTCCTCAAAAGCCTTTCTGAAAATGATGATTCTCATTATTTTGTGATTGTATACTGAAAATACTATTTAAATAAATAAGACACCGAAATTGAATAGAACTAATAATTCATAAAGAAAAGAAACTTAATCATTATTAGAAAAATGTAGTAATGATCTTTTTATTCTGAATAGCATTTATATTAATTAATTGTTCTTTATTCGTAAATTATTCGCTTAAAAGTCAAGAGTTCATACAGTTTCTAGTATAACAATTGAATACAGGACATACTACAAAACTTTAAAAGATGATTGAGTAGAACTTCGGGTTCATATAATTAACTGGCTCCTGATTCATAGTTCGATATATTAGATTTATATTGAATATACTTTTAGTTGTATATTGATATTACTGAAAACTTTTTACACATATATTTGTTATGTCTTGTGACCTGTCAACTAACAAATAACGAAATTCACTGTAAGAACATGACTTAAACAATCTCAGTACTGTGCCAAACCAATGACGTGTTGACCGGTACAAGCAGCTTAGAGTCCTAATCGGTCCTTTTCCTGTCTAACCTTACCTGCTGAGTTCAAAACACTAATATAAGCTTTCACTATTTGAATCATATATAGAAGTAAACCAGACCACATCATACCATAAAACAAAAAATAATAATAATTATATAGTATCAAGTCTAAAAGTGTATGGGATTGTGGAAGTCTGTAATTAATAAATTGAGAATAACTTAAGAATAATGAATCTTATGATATTAGTCAATAGCTCAAATAAAAGCTTTTAATGAAAAGAATATAAATGCATATAACCTAGTTACTTAACAGTTATACAGTGAGAATGTATGTATATAATAACAGTATAAAACTAGTTCCCAAAAGTTGCCTATAATTTATTCTTCCTTAGGATATAAAAAGATTGTTATATTTAATTTAACGTATTTAACGTATTTAAGTCTTCTGGATAGGACACACATTGAGGACATCACCCATCTGCGTCACGAGATAAGTCCTCACATGGAATCCAGAAGGCCAAAGGAGAAGTGAAAGGTCAAAGAACACATTACGTCGAGAAGTGGAGAGAGATATGAGAAGAATGAACAAAAACTGGATAGAACTAGAAAGGAAGGTCAAGGACAGAGTGGGTTGGAGAATACTTGTCGGCGTCCTGTGCTTCATTGGGAGTAACATGCGTAAGTAAGTAAGTAAGTTAGTTAGTTAGTTAGTTAGTATTTAAGTCTTTTCTTGTATATATCAAAACAAAAACACTAATTATCAAAAAAGCTAAACTAATAAACCCATTCTTTTTGAATTTCAT
This sequence comes from Schistosoma rodhaini, assembly GCA_944470415.2. NCBI lineage: Eukaryota > Metazoa > Platyhelminthes > Trematoda > Strigeidida > Schistosomatidae > Schistosoma > Schistosoma rodhaini. The sequence goes on from OX104037.1 coordinate 36,123,882, forward strand.
GTTTCAACGTTACGTTTTAATCATTCAGTTAATAAATGAAGAATAAGAAAGTAAAAACTAACAACTACCAACAAAATTCCGGAAACATTCATCATGATGCATTCTGTTTACATGATACTCCTATAAAAAGACGATATGAAGAGATTAAATACTGTTTATCATTCTCATGATTATTTCATATGATTAAACAAGCTCTTTAACGTGTTGAGTATTTCAGTAAACTTAGTGTCAGTCTCTTCAAACATAAATATTTCGTAACAGTTAGCTAACTGTGGTGTTATATTCTAAAAACTGTAATACACAGATATCTTTTCAGTTGCTTACGGAAATATATTTAAGATTAAATAATCGTGACAGGAAAATAGGAGCGTGATACATTGTCTATATAGTTAATCTTTTATAATTACCTTATTTTTTCTTTGGTTTTATACCAAAACAAAAAACATGGTTATTGTATGATTAAGAATGAGAATGTGTATTTATTTATATAAACGACTGAATTGTGAAGAATGAAGAAGCGATATATGAATTTATTGGAATTCTTTTAATGTTTTGATGGAATTTTGTTCTCTGAGCTGGATGCTTTGATCGTGGAGCTTTCATCGTTTTTCTGAACGACATCATCAGCACAAACTTTGGGGATTTAAACTCAATAGCTGTGACGACATATGGACAGGCGATCTTAAATATGTGTAACTCAACAAGGATAATTATGATTTCATAATCGTAGACTATAATATTTAAATAAAAGTTGTCTATTTTTCATAATTGAAATCATGAGCTAGACCACCATGGAAAACCTGAAACCACTGGACGGCCGTTTCGTCATTTCACGGGACTCCTCAGCAGTGCGCATCCACGATCCCGCACTCGCAAGATTCGGACCCAGGACCTACCAGTCTCGAGCCAGAGCACTTAACCGATAGACCACTGTAAAGTATTTGTCCTTTTACTTTATTCCTGACAAATAAAAATCAGTAAACTATACTTTGAAATATAAAATACCCATTCCTTGTATCTTATCCACATGATTACAGAATTTACAAAGACTTTGAAAACTTATCGACCAGATAAATTAATAGTTCTTTGCCCGCATTAAATTCAGCAATGTAATCTAAACTCGATATCATTCAGATGATATATTTTATAGACTCGAGCTCTTACTACATTAGAAACATATGATGGTTGTTATTGAAATATACTAATTGTTAATGCATATTATTACTGAACAGAGTTAGTGAATAACGGAATTGAATAAGTCAACTACGAGAAAGCAGTTTGAATGCGTATATTATATATAATAGTTGGTCAGAAGGCATAGTAAAGATAAAATGACGCGCAATGGATAAAGAGAGTGAGTCAACTTGATTAACTCAAGAGTTAATTGATGTATGTGGTCATACAAAAATAAGTTCCAGATACGTGATGAGTAAGATAAGAAATGGGCACACTTATCATTATATAAAAATAATAGGGATTAATAAGCGAATAATTAATATGGTCAAAACGTTACTCAAGAAGAATGAATAAACTAACCTATTCTGAAGCTAGAAGAAGCTGTGTGATCTTAACATAGGAAGCGACACTACAAGATAATCTCGATATTATTAAGCTGATAATTTGCAGCCATAAATGCAAGTTTAACATTTTTAGCTACATGTAAATGATGATGGTTGTTTAACGAAAAGTTTATGACTAACTACTTAATATGATATTAAACTAATGTTTACTTAAACGTTTGTTAACCAGACTTCAATAATTGACTTTTACTTAACAGATAGACTAATGTAAATCATTAACTGTAAAACGTATTAATTCCATTAGTTCTAGTTGAATGAAAACATAATTAATGAGGCATAGAGTGTGTTGCAGGTTGTAAATCATAACTAATATATATATATATATATATATATATATATATATATATATATATATAGTTGTAAATGTTCTGCTCATTTACCTTGATCATAACTTCTTAAGAAGGCTATTATTACAAAGATAACGTTTTCATTTTTAGTTCGTGTAACTAAACAGAAAATAATAATTATATGAACATTAAATTATCTACGTACTATGTGCAACAGCGTTTTATGGGAGAGGACAAACCAGCTTCTAGCTGAAGAGGAAATTAGGAAAAGACGTTGGAAGTGGATTGAACATACATTAAGAAAATCACCAATGTGCATTACAAAGCAAACCCTAACTTGTAATCCGGAAGGGAAACGAAAAAGAGGAAGGCCAAAGAACACATTACGCCGGGAGATTGAAGCGGATATGAAAAGGATGAATAACAACTGGAAAGAACTGGAAAGGATCGCCCAGGACAGATTTGGATGGAGAATGTTGGTGAGCGACCTATGCTCCTCCACGAGGGGTAACAGGCGTATGTAAGTAAGTAAATTATTTACGTGAGCTCAGTCATTTTGCTAACATATTATACAGCCTTGAAATTCAAGTAGTTCATTGGAAATATCTGATTACTCCTTACGGCAAATTAACTCTTGTAAACACTAGAAATTAATGCCATAATGAGTAAAATAAATTTCATCTGTTTTCACCTGAACTAAATTATTTGTCAATTTCATCTGTAGTATAATAATTGTTTATGTTTCAAAATTTTGTTCAGGTGATTTTGAATAGTACAATTCAATCTACTTTGATGTAATGATATAAACGAATTGTTTTCATAACAATCGTCATATTGAATGTTGATTTACTAACATACTATGAATTATAATGAGTATTTATATCGGATAGTCTCCGATCTTATATGTACCTTAATAGTTCACCTAATGTTTTGGGGCTTGCTAAAAGAATGAGTATTCATTCGAAGTTAATGGATTACATTCATTTAATTTATAGCATATCAGTAAATGAAAACAGTATATACTAAGATTTCTGATGTCGTTATGTCTTACTTTTCAAGTAGCCTGTCAATATTTATAACGTTTTAAATTATATTGTACGGATTCATCATGAAATCTAAATCATACTTATTTAATTACATAATCATAAACACCACTGAAACGTGTTGAAAGCCACTTACATCTTTAATAATGTTTGTCATATAAGTAGATTTAATTACTTTCTCACTCTATAATGTTTCTATTATTATATAAATATAAGTATATTAACACAGAAAATGTATAAAAAAAGGTACTTGTCGGATAAACTCGTGATATATGTATCCATATTTTTCAAGTATCTAAGGTAGAACAATGGTTGACGTCATCAGAATTACTTCAGATAAAAGACAAATATCATTGATCAACTATCAGATATTAACATTTCTTATGAATGTAAACTTATGTTCCCATTGATGTTAACTAATATCAAAATAAAAACATTAATCCAATAGAAGGGGATTTCAGGAGATTTCAGTATTTTTCAAAGTTGAAATCATGAATCAATTGAAGCTAGACCACCATCGAAAACGGCCGTCTAGTGCTTTCACGTTTTCGATGGTGGTCGAGCTTCAATTGACTCATGATTTCAACTTTGATTAATCCAATAATTAAAAAAAATAGAAATTAAAAAAAAAAGAAAAAAACGAAAAAGGAAGAAATATTCTCATTGTAACTTGATAAGGTTAAAATAATTAAAATAATTTTCAAATTTGTCATTTCTATAAATTCCACCAATAAATTGTTACTTAAAATATCTGGTATCCATCTAGTTTTTTTTAGGGGGAGGGGCGGGGTGAGGGGGGGGTCAAAAATAAAAATTCAATCATACAATAAAATTAACAAATATTTTAGGTCACTATTGAAAAAAATAATAAATAAATAAACAAAATAATTGTCTTATCTCATCTATTTTATTTTGACAGTATCACCTTGAGGTCATTATTTGATTGAATACTATACCGTAAAAAATGAGTAAATAATAAAAAAAAGAAAAGAAAAATTGATAATATAATTTAATTACCCTAATTACCATGGATAGTTTTTTTTCTTTTTCTTAGGTATCTATGAAAAATGGTAATGAAGAGAATTTGATAGTATTGAACTGATTAGAATGGTTATATTAATGAAAATAAGATATTTGTATAAAGGATAAAATTTTTATTCGTATCTTTCTAAAAAAAAGACGTATTAGAACTATTTACTTATTATTGGTTGTTTGAATCTTTCTATTGATGTTTAGGACCGCAACTGGTCAGTCTCTTGTTGACATATGTGCATACTATGCGCATTGCCTCGATATAGCTTTATTTCACAAGCATTGTAAGCAAGGATTGATAGTGGCCAGCATTGGAATCAAGGACGCGCGTTTTGTTCTATTCGGGACTCGTCAGCTGGATGTATCTGCATCTCAGAGTTGATGTTCAGTCTAGGACTATGCTCTACTGAAAGGTTTCACTAATATATTTTAACAGCTATTAAATGTTTGTTTGTTTGTTTTAGATTGGTTCCTAATGAACGTATTTCCATATTGAAAATCATTCAGTGAAATCTGCTTAAGAATGACGATTGTTGATGTTTAATAATGTTGGTGAGACTATAATTTAGGGATGACCTTTGAGCGACGCTAAAGTGAGCTTGGGCATGTTATAGCAACTATTCTACAACCGATTTCGATTATCATTAATAGTGGTTAAGCTTTTTATTAACTTACTTAACAGACACTGTCATTCGGATAGTAACAATTTGCATATTTCTTTGTACTGTTATGATCACTAGAGCACACGACAGACTCTAGCCGAAACGTATGCACTCAAATCCCAATTTTAGCTTTTGCTTTGTCTTGCTGCGCCCTTATACAATTTGATTATAAATTTGCGTTTGGTCGCTGATACTTATTCATGTGCTTATAGCTTTGTGCCCTGTGTTATTTGTTAATAAACTGTAGTTGCAGTTTCTTTTTGCCTTCCGATTTCATGCACCGTTGAATTTTGTATTATAACGGTTATCGAGGTGAAAGATTAACGAAGTATCACACTACAATATTCATCTAATTACCAAGAATAAATGAGAGTTATAAACCAGTGTGAGGAATTATGACTATGATTTACAATTGATGGTTAGGTTTAGGATTTCGATTTAGGGCTTTCATCATGAACGAAACGAGGCGCATCGGAGAAGATATATGGACCAACTCAGTTTAATTAAGCGTTAGTCGATATTTATAATCATGCAAAACATAAGATGAATGGAATAACAAGTGTACACACATGCGCTCATATAAACACTGTGATGATTGATAAGTGAATAATTAACAAAGTCAAAATATGATTCAAGAAGAATGAATAAACTAGTTTGTCCGGAAGCTAGAATAAGCTGTGTGATCTCACATAACACTTAAGATATGATGTTTATATCAGTGATTGTTGATCAGTCTTAAAGTTGTGATTAACAAAAAGATCAGTGAATACCTTAATCAAAATCTATTGTTGTATTCAAATGACTTAAATTCGTCTATTCAATTCCCATCACATTTAGATAATAAAAGTTTATTTATCAGTATAGTAAGTAGTCAATACACCTATTATGATCATACAGAATTATGTAAATTTTCTGAAAACAGATACAAAAGTAGTATAGATGAGATGAAAGTAAAACAAAAAGAAACAAACCAGTTAGTGACTAATAAAAAGTATATAAGATGTAGGAAATAAAGAGAGCTTTTCCCGATAGATAATTAATCAAATTTGACAAATATGATTATCTATGGTAAGAGATTATTGTAAATATTATTTATTTATAAGTAATATAAATATTTATAAGCAAGCATATCTATCTATATATACATTATAAGTAGTTGAGGGTTTCAGAAACAATATGTCATCCTTGAAAACAAATCATCTTGACAAAGAGATTTTTTTTTAGTTTGACTACATATACTACTGAATATATCTACTCTTTTGTATATATCATGTGATACAGATGAGATACAATGTTTTACTTTATTATATTGAATGTTAAACTTGAATGACTTTCAGTATTACAATTATTATTATTATTCTTAACAAGGCATCAAATTCTTATTGATGAAAATTGTCTTCATCATTAGTTCTGTTAGTTGAAGAGTGTATGTTAGGTGGAATTCAATTTCAATGTTTCCAGTAGATTAAGTTGGATGGTAGTTGGGAATGAACTAGAAAATGGTATTGTTTATGATTTTCTGTCAGTATAGAATTCATTGTCTTTATTTATTATTAATTATTCAAATATAACAATCAACTTGAACAAATGAATTTAATGAAATTTGTGATGACAACTAGTAACAAGTGCGGTAGACAAAATCGACTTGTTTAACTGTTATGGAATATCAGAAGGGGATTTGTGGATATTATCGTAATTTTGATAGTTGAGATCATGAGCCATTTGAAGTTAGACCATCATGAAGAACCTGGAAGCAGTAGATGGCCTTTTCGTTCTATTATGAGACTCCTCACCAGTGCGCAACCACGATCCCACATCACGAGATTCGAATTCATGACCTATCAGTTTCGCGCGCGGGCGATTAACCTCTAGATTACTGAGCCATCGGGCATTCAACCGTGTTAATGTCTAACTTCAACCGATCCACTAAATTGAGCGACACACCCACCCCTGTCCTCAGTGAGTTACTATCTCACAACAGACCTGGAAACACTGGATGGCTGAGGAGTCCCATAATACGACGAAACGGCCGTCCATGGTGATGTAGCTTCAATTGATTCATGATCCCAACTATCAAAATTGTTGCGAAGTAATTAAGAAATTCAGTTCTGTATAAAATAGGCATTGACGATATGATACAGAAAGACAATGAAAGCTTCTCAATTGAGTTAAATAACTCAGGAGATCATAGCAACAACTGACAAGTAAATTTGTATATGAAGATTAAATAAGAAATAATCTCAGAAACTGAAATTTCATTAGTTTAAACGTTTCATGCAACAAACGTTCCTGGACTTCTTATGGGTGATCATCTGAAACGAAATTATCAAAGAAATATATGGTATTGAACGAGTAAATATGGAAATATGCACCTATACGATTTAATACAAGAATGTAATGAAACAATTACACACTGATTAAATCAAAAAAGATTAAAACTCTGTAAATATATAAGAGGTAAATATAAACCTGAGCCATTAAAATTTTAAAGCCCCTTCAATGGAAACTATGAAGTGTCAATAAACCTTTTATTCAGTTTATTGTTTATCTATATCGTACATAAATTTAACCCCTTTCATATCCATTCTACCCTACCTTCAATCAAATTTTAAAAAGAAAAAAACAACAACAACAACAACAACAGAATGGCTATTAATCTTACTTTTCGTTTGTTACATCAGAGATGTCATTTAGTTTAGCTTTAGAATCATTTAACTGAGATTCATTGATTTCTATCTTGTCGAACTTCATTTACCGTCTTTCACAATGATGTTGATTTTTTTAATAACCTACACATGGTTTGTTTCAGAACTGCTTCGAATCAACTGGGTTTTTTTTCTTTTCATTATTTAGATTTAAAATTTCATGTATATACTCACATTTTTATTCAGATTTTTTGCTTTATTGAGTTTAAACTGCTCATATTTAAAAAAGAAGGAAATCATTATTGCCTACATCATTATTGCTATTTTTCATCAATGATAGTTTTAAAAAATTTAAATGGTTGAGATCATGAGTCATTTGAAGCTAGACCATCATGGAAAACCTGGAAACACTGAATGGCTGTTTCGTTCGATTGTGGGACTCCTCAGCAATGCACCCCCATGATCTCGCCTCGCGAGATTCGGACCCATAACCTTTCAGTCTTTCGCGATAGCTAGCAGGCAACGATGTTAATATATAACTTCATCCGATCCACAAAATTGAGCGACACATCCACCATAGTCTTCATTGAGTTACTATCTCACAACAGACTTGGTTGAACTCCACTGGTCACTGCTTCTCACTCATGATCTCAACTATTAAAATTACTATAATACCCACAAAGCCCCTACTGATGTTAAAAAAAATTATACAGCCTTTTACTCAATCATGTTTCAATTGCATAAATCAAAATGAAAATCGATCAGAAAATTTCCTTTAAAAAAAGGTGGGATGGTTCGAGGAAGGTTGATTAGTCTTGTCAAGTAAGAGAGATTGTTTCAACAGTTTCTCTTACTATTTAACCTCTACTACTGCTACATGTCAAATTACCAATTTATAGAGAAATAAATTAAATCGAGTAAATTTCAAAGCTATTTCATTCTAGAATGAAACTCATCAACACTGTACATCCCATACTAGGACAAAACGGTCGTCCAGTGCTTCTAGGTTTTCAATAGTGGACTAGCTTACATCAACTCATGAGTTGGACTATCAAAATTATTATAATCTCCGTAAATCTCTATTCTGATAATCAAATTTCAAAACGTTGTTTAAAATTATGGAGAAAATATGTAGATTTTATAATTTTTTTTGTTTTAGAAAAACGAAAATGGTTGTTGGATTAACTATAACTATACTTCAAGGTAATCTAAACAAACATATATGAATATCAGGAGGGGTTTTGAAGATATTATAGTATTTTTTAATGGAGATCATAAATCAATTGAAGTTAGACATTAATACGGTTGAATGCCAGGCGGCCCAGTGGTCTAGAGGTTAGGCGCTCTCGCGCGAGACTGATAGGCCCTGTGTTCGAATCTCGTGAAACGGGAACGTGGATGCGCACTGCTGAGAAGCCCCACAACGGCCATCTAGTGTTTTCAGGTTTTCCATGATGATCTAGCTTCAATTGATTCATGATCTCAACTTCTATAATGATACATTAGTTCATCATCACTGGGATGACATTGAATAACTATGAAACATATTAGACAGTAAACCAATCAAGTCATTAATTTCTCATAATGTTGGATGTTAATGACATCATCATACTTCAATACAACATGTAGTTCAAATTCTATGATACAAGTAGAATTTTATAACTGTTTGATTAAATAATTTATTGTTATAGAATCGAAAAGAAAAACTATATACATTCTCTATAAGAACTTTCGTCTAAATTAGAGTGAATAGTTTCACAGTATTTGAGCCCCGAGTTGATGTAAGACATTCAATAGGAATAGTATAGTTGTAAAATCTCAGCGAATGAATTTGAAGTAATTTCAACTTATTGTTTGGTAATCTGGTTCAAGCTTTTTCAATGACTAGATTGCCAGGTGAAACATTGGATTTACTTCAAATTCATTCGCTGAGATTTTACATATATATATTATTCCTATTCTTAATCTCTTACATTCTCATTAAAAAGATCATTAAATTAATCTAATAAAAAGAACATTTCACAAAAACATTAATCTGTTCAACTTCAGGTAAATATTGTACTTACTTAGCCTACTTATTATAGTCAGGATATTTTTATGTTTTGTCTTTTTTAAGTAATGTTGTCAAAATTGAGTATAAGTGTTTCCATGGGAAAAAAACTTTTTTCCATTGTCTACAAATAACTTGTATTGTACTTTTGAAAAGAAATTACACTTTGGGAAATGATTAAAATTTAAAAAGTATTTTAAGTAGGTTACATAATGAATGACAAATTAAAATATTAATTATAGAAGGGGTTTTGTGGAGATTTAGTATTTATTATAGTTGAAAGCGTGAGTCAATTGAAGCTAGACCACAATCGAAAACCTGGAAACACTGGACGGCTGTATCGTCCTATTATGAGACTCCTCAGCAGTGCGCATCCACGAACCCGCTCTCGCGAGCGAGATTCCAACTCAGGACCTACCAGTCTCGAGCCGAAGCCCTTAATCGATAGACCATTGAGATGGCATCCAACGGTGTTAATGTCTAAATTCAACTGATCCACGAAGTTGAGCAACCATTCACCAATTGTCTTCAGTGAGTTCCTATCTCACAACAGACGTGGTTTTGAACTCCACTGGTCACTGCTTCTCACTAGAATTTCTTAATGTACTCCTCAAAGTCAGTCACTAGTGAGCATATGATTATATTAATTATAAAAGGGGTTTTGTGGAGATTTAGTATTTTTCATAGTTGAAAGCGTGAGTCAGTTGAAGCTAGACCATCATGGAAAACCTGGAAAAACTGGACGGCCGTAGGTAGGTCCTGGGTTCGAATCTCGCGAAAGCGGGTTCGTGGATGCGCACTGCTGAGGAGTCCCATAATAGGACGAAACGGACGTCCAGTGTTTCCAGGTTTTCCATGGTGGTCTAGCTTCAATTGACTCACGCTTTCAACTATAATAAATTTAAATATACTTGCTATTATTACATAATTTAGTTAGTTTATGGGAAATTATTATTTTTTATTTTTTTTATCTATACAATAAGTCTGGTGGGCGGCCTATGCTCCTCTACGAGGTGTAATAGGCGTAAGTAAGTAAGTATGTAAACAATAAGTAATGCCCTCTTGAAATCCATTTATCTAAAGTATTTAATACTATATATATTCTGGTTTTTTTAATAGCTATGTGGATTGAAAAGTCATTTAGAATGAAGAGTTGTGTAGAAACACTTGCTAATTTTAACTGTGTCTGAATAAATAACTTAAGATTTAACGAATATTTTATATCAGAAGAGGATTTTGTGGATATTATAGTAATTTAATAGTTGAATTTATGAATCAATTAAAGTTAGACTACCATAGAAAGCATGGAAACACTGAACAGAAGTTTCATCCCTGTATGGGACTCAACAGTAGTGCACATATATGATCACGCTCAAAGGATTTGAACAAAAATCTCTACAAAATTCCCTTTTAATAATAATCATCATGTGCTCATTAATGACTGGCTGCGAGAAGTATTTCATGGAGTTCTAGTGAGAAGCACTGACCAGTGGAGTTCGACCAGGTCTGTTGTCAAATAGTAACTCTCTGAAGACAGTGGTAGACGGTGGTGCAATTTCGTGCGTTGGTTGAAGTTAGACATTAACACCGTTGGATTCCGGCCAACTCAGTAATCTAGAGATTATGCGCTCGCGCTCGAAACTGATAAGTCTTGTGTTCGAATCTCTTGAGGTGGGATCGTGGATGCGAACTACTGAGAATTCCATTACTAGAACACAACGGCCATCTAGTGATTTTAGGTTTTCCATGATGGTTTAGCTTCAATTGACCCATGTATTCAACTATTAAATATTCTATAATTTTAAAAAAATTGATGAATGTACAGAATTCGTACAATACTGAAGTTGGAAAACTATGTATTACAGATTATCTTAAACTATTTATCTGTATTAGTCACTATGTTTATGTAACATTTGATACAATTTAATTGACAACTTTAAATCATAATACTGAGCTATGAAAATGAAGTCTGTTTATATTACTTCACATAACACTAGGTGTATCTTCAGCTTGTAATTCGTTTATCAATAGTCAAGTACAATTATTTTAACATTTGATTTGTCAACTGAATTTATGAAGTGTGAAATTTACAAACCATTGGGTAATTAAAATGATTCGATTATTTTTTTACATCATAGTTCATCATTACTCTATTTATCATTATGAACTTAGTCATGAGTGGTAATGCAGGTAAGCATTTGTAAGTATCTTAAGAAATACCACAGAACAACTTTGTATTTCTCGGTTTAAAATATTAATCCAGGTAATGGCTACTTAGAAGAATAATTGACAAAATGGAAATAATGAAGTTCCCGGATGAACACAAATAATGAAGGAAAAACTAATTAAAATTCTAAATGAGATGATAGAAACATACTAATGAACTCGTAATGAGCTGTATGCAGTTTTTTGACTGTGGGTTTTAATAACAACTAAAAATATTTTGGAAAATGGGTGCTCATTGTTGTAGATTGATTGAAATTTGACATTACCGACTTTGGATGCCGACCAAGTTGTATAGAGGTTAAGTTTTCGTAAGCGAGATTGAAGGTCTTAAGTTTCATTAAACCGTACAGGGTCGTGGATGCTCACTGCTGAGAAGTTTCATACTAATACGAGATGGCCATTTAATATCTTCACCTTTTCAGTAGTGATTTAACTACAGTTAATTTAGTTATGAAGGAACGACACTAAACTATTCATTTTTTTGACTATTCTTATTTATTCTAGAAGGTAACATACTTTAGTTTAACGTTTTTTGGAGTAGAAACGTTGAGTTGAAACGTTTTATATTTCAGGTTAGTAACTCCAATTATTCAGACTGTATGAGATACCGATGAATACTTGAATTGCTTAATGTAATGACTAAACAAATCAAAGTTTTTATAAATATACACAATACCTAAAATGTTACTTACAGACATATATAAAAGAATGCCGCCTTCTTGTTGTTACCACAATGGTTCCATTTGGAATGTCTAGTAATACATTTATCTCATATATCTATCTTTGAAAGAAATGTTATTAAAAAATTGATAAATAAATACATGAGCTCCATGACAAACAAACACATACAGATACATATATATGAGTTTTATAAGAGAGAATCTACGGAAACCAGAATTTTACATAAACATTTATGTTTCTTAGATAAATAGTCTCTAATATTGTTGTATCTATGGGGGTGATGAATAATAATAACTAGTAACTGCAGTGAAGTTTTATTACTCTAATCTAACTCATCGTATTTTGAACCATCTATCAACATTAATAGCAAAAATATTTTAAACTTAACTTTCAACTGTGCAATACGCACATTATGCCCATATGACTAATAAGAGACTGATCAATTGCAGTTCTAAACATCAATGGGTAGATTCAAACAAACAATATCAAGTCAATTCAAATGTAGAAATTGTTTTGAAAAAGTAATACGCGCCTTTTTCCAAAAAAAAAACTACCAATTTTCAAATTAAAGCAAAGTTATAACAAACCCTTTTAAACATCATTTGTATTTTGTTACCATTTAGCTAAAGTTAAAAATGTAGTATATTTAGCAAAATAGTTTTTTTATTTATTTTCTCTATCCCAATAAAATCAACTCCATAAGTAGAAAATATAATTTATTGATTTATTGAAATATAAGTTAAGGATGATAGTAATTTATGCATCAGTTGCTGATAGTATACTATAACTTTAATAAGGATAGTAATTGTATATATGATATGTATATAGGATAATCTATTTATATTTCTTACTGTCTGAAGTTACAATAGTATTTCTTATACAAATATTTTATGATCTTTACTAGTTTCTATAACTTAGAGCGTTTGATGTCGCTTGTATATAGTCATAGTTTATTTCATATATATGAAGTAGATATTCCCTGTGTAATAGTTTAGTTATGAAGTGGTAATTATCGAATTCGGGATCTGCGGAACATCATGAACATTTTCAGTTCGATTTTAGTTTAAATGAATGACATTCGTAATAGTGAAACTTGTTATGTCTCCTAATTCAATGTTACAATAGAGGCAAGTTCAGTGAACATAGGCATGATGTTTGATTGCTGTAACAGCACACTAAAACCGTGAATCTCAGACTTCACTAAGAAAATACAATAGTTACGAAATTCTAGAAAAATAACGTATTGTCGATCAATATTTCTAAATTCTTGTTTTGAACACAGTTTCAACACTGACTGATATTTGTCTGTTTCTAATGTAAGAACAATTAAATAGTTGATGTTTATCCAGGTATCACGAAATATATTTCATATATCATTATCACAAACTATTATCAGCTGAAAAACCATTAAAAAAGAATTGAATAAAGAATACCTGTTTCTTTTTAACATAGAACAATTAGGCAGTGAACACCTTAAACTATTCTAAATATCAAAAGCAATATAGATAGATATCTCAATAAAAAAAACGTTAAGTCAAGATATAAGCTCGATGTCAAATAATTGTGCGTAATTACTATAGGCGCCATGAAGGTATACCACATACTGAAAGATAATTAACTATTCAATACTACTACATTAGTATGTAGTACTTTTCTGCATAATGTCAGTAGTTCATTAAAACTAGATTCAAATGATAAAATGTTAGTAAACTTTTTGCCTAACAGGAATAAAGTCAACTTCATAAACCCAGAACAAAAAATTCATTGTTTTTTCTAGATATTACTGATATACTTACTTTATTAAACATTGAATATATATAAATCATTTTTAGTTAATAAATGAAACATCATTTGTCAAATAAATCATGACAACACACTATGTATATTACCTTCTATTTTCATCAAGATTATTTTTTGTTCAATAATTTATTTATCTCTATGTATCTTTATTTTGACATATTTTTGATTAGTTAAACTGTATGAAATCCTCTTACTACAACTATTAAATAAGAATTTGTAATTCGACGCTATCACATTCAACTCCGCCTGTAGCTCTTCTAGAGTTACTGACAGTCCTAAACCTGGGTAAAAGGGTACGGGTTTGGCAATGAGGTTAGCGAACCCATCTAATAGAAAACTAAATCGCTAAAAAAAAATAACGCTAACCAGAAAATATAATTCAAATCATTTAAACTCTGCCCTGAGAGTTGAAGAAAGAATTATGATGCCTGATGATAAAAATCAAGATATTTTTGGAAGCCTATACTCCTTCACGAGGGGTAACAGGCGTAAGTAACTAAGTAAGCTAGAACATTCATTGTGTTGATGTATATATATTGGTATATAATAACCAATAAATTTTCATGCCTAATTCATAAATTGACAAATTTGTATTGTTGTTACCACCCAAGTAAAACTTTTCTACTATATCCAATAAATTTATTTAAAAGTTTAATAAGAATTAGACATTTTTCAAATCACTTAGAAAAGCATTAAAAACATGATTAATAATCAATCAGGGAAATTTCCCTGAAGAAGTCCAGGCAAGTTAGCTGGACGAACCGTTGGAATTATTTATATTTCAATCGCTGAGACTATTTCAAATATAATAATTTTTTCACATATAATGAATTCTCTATACTCGGTGCCCAATTATTGTCAAATTATTCTTTCTAACCTTGACGAATATTCATTTAAATTATTTTACAATCGAATTAAATTATCACATGTTTCTTAGATTTTGTAAATTTTCTTCTGAGTAATTCCTGTATATTACTTTTTTCGTATGGTGTATGTGTGTACTCTTTACATGTTTACAATATACTTTATGTAGAACACGAATTATACAGTGATCCGAGCTAGACAATGGAGTACGTTTGCGAGTCACATAGGTACCCACATCATTAACGAAAACCAAGTCTAGATGAGCATTCAAACGAGTAGGAAAATCTACTACATTTAGGTGACCTAGTGATGTAAGGAAGCTACAGTCACATGAATTGAAATCACCACATACAATTGAAAGTGAACCACTGAAGGCAGTAACGGCGAATTCAGTAAATTTATCAGCGAAGCCAGATAGCGCAGATGATGTGCAGTCTGGAGTCATGTAGATATTGGTAACATAAATATACTTGTATTTATTCAGGTGTTTTGGACGGCACCTTAAAGTTAGACAGTCAATAAAGTCATTTGAAAACTTGAAACAGGCAAAAGTAGATCAACACCAGTTAACGTTTTCAAACGTAGCTACTCCGCCACCACAGGTCTTTTTGTTGTTTGATCGATCCTGACGATAAATATTAAAATCACGTAATGATACTAGGTAATCATCCTATAAGTCAGTTAACCAAGATTCTTGAATGGTGATGACACCACAATTACGATACATGTTTTGACTTAGAAGAAATTGGAGATAGTTCACCTTGTTAATTAGAGATCGACAGTTAAAATTAAGCAGCTCTGGAATCCACATTTGATTGCTGTTGATTCTCTTTAATGCATATTGCCAACCAACATGATATCTCTTATTGTACTTGTTTGTGATTTTTGCAGCGAAAGAACGTAAGCTTTTGATAAACGCGCCTGTATAGGTTATGCAATTAATAGACATAATGATAAGTTAAAATAAAATTTAAAAAACCCAGATAACTTGTTGAAATATTTAGATGACAGAAACAGGTAGCCCAGGTATTCAAGCAGGCCACCTATATGATGTATATATATTGGTATATAATAACCAATAAATTTTTGTGCCTAATTCATAAATTGACAAATTTGTATTGTTGTTACCACCCAAGTAAAACTTTTCTACTATATTCAATAAATTTATTCAAACCAGTTAAAACAATCATTAATAATAATAATCAGTCATATGATCAATAGTTTATTAAAGTTGTAATTTACTCGAAAGGTTTCCTTCCATTTGACAGTTATTTTTATCGTCACATCTTTTGCTGAATATGACTTGAAATATTCAAATGACCTTCTTTGGTAACAGTTGTTATAGTTCAATCAAACATATAATCTATTGTATATTGAAACATCTAACATTATGAACTAATAATTAGGAGTATATCGTACTGAACGGGAACTCTGGTGGAGATAACTATTTATTTGTTTAATACAAAAATTACAGAATGTCTTCTTAAAATATGAAAACTATACATTAAATACTTTATTTGCACATATTCCATCAATCGTTCCTAACAAACTTCATAGTTCATCCAGTCCTGTTGTTATTACAATTTTTCTCTATGAACATTCCAGTTGTCTTCAAATCGATCTTCTAAACCTTCTTCCAGTCATTCCACTTGCGACTAATGTTACATGCTACTTATGTCAACTGACATAAGAGTTTGAAACTTTTGGTAATTTCAATTGTTTATTCTACAAGTTTATTTGTTACTAATTTTACACTGAATATAGAACAAACATCATTCAGTCAACAAAGTCGAAGCAAATAAAATTGATTCATTCAAAAAATGACTAACATTTGAATTGATAGTGAAGTAAGGACATTATTATTATATTCAATATAATATTAGCGCTACAATATAGAGTTCTCAGTGCAATATATCTCAACAAGTTTCCGTTTTTTTTATTTCTTGATCGATCCTGACGATTACATATTGAATGATCGCCAGTTAGAATTTAGCAGTTTAGGAATCGACATACGAACAACGTTCATTCTTTTCGATGCATATTGTACTTTTATGTAACATGTATGGCAAAAGATAGTTATTTTTCATAAACGCAGCTGAACAGGTTATGCGGCAAAATGACATAATGATGTCTTTAAATAAGTAAAAAAAGATAACTTGTTAAAATTTCCAGATGGTAAGAACAAGTAATCCAGATATTCAAGCAGGCCGTTAAGTATCATACCATACTGGACAGTGTATTCATTTGGAAATGGAAATAGATTAGTAGATTTCAAATTTGAGTGAATTGTTCATGTTATGATGATTATTTTGATCAGTTTTTGTTATTTTTTCCGAAATTTACTTCCTGTACTAAAATTACAATTGGTATCTTATAGGGTTTTATTACAGGGTGTGTAAAATAATTTAGTTGAAAAGATAAGATTATTTGAGTCTTATAAAATTGATCATCAGTTTTGATTAAAAAACTCTCAAAGTTTACAATTCTTCATAAACGTTGTATTTACACGACAGCAAGATTACCGGATTTCAGTTAGATGAAAATATTAACATAATATGTTCTCTGCGTTATATTGAAGGCAGTCTTTACATGTGTTTATTTGATATACTAACATTTTAGTTTAATTAAAAATTGATGTTAGAAAGGAATTATATCATTATAACAATTCTAAATGAATGGATAACATATATGCATTTGAAAATCAAACGAAATTTATCTAAGTCATTGAGATTATGAACTGATCTAAGTTAGATGACCACTGAAAGCTAGAATGCACTGAACAGCTATTTCATCCCAGCACAGGACTTCTTAGCATTGTGCATTCGCAACCATTTTGATGACAGTCGAGTCCATGACATCTGATTTCAGGCACGAAGGCCTAACCTCTAGGCCATTGACCTGCCATCTAGTGGTATGCACTTCGAACTTTAACCAATTAGTCATATATAGTGACTATCTTCCATTGTCTTCGGCGGATACCTTCTATGCACCTGAAACAATTGGATTCTACTGATCGTAGGGTTTTGTAAGTAGCTCGGAAACTTTTAAACGTTGTTAGTTAACTGCGTGGAGTTATAGAAAATATAAGATGCTACTGAGACAACGAACCGATCCGTGTATAGAGACCAAATCGTTGTACTTTCTGTTTTTAATTGCATTTTTTTCAAAACCATTTCCGGGTATTAGTTCAATCGATCTGAAATTAATATCATTATATTTATTTAATTCGAATTTAAATTCGTAAACTCCTATTTATTACTAAATTAGTTTATTGACGTAACAATGGTTCTGTTATCACTGAATGTTAAAACAACCAGTAAAGTTTGAAAAACCTAGGATCGAATGTATAAAAAACAATGTGATGTCAAATGTTTATATTAGCTGAGTCAATTACAGTTCAACAAATTGGATAAGATGTCACGCCAAATGAAAATAGAATTTTTTATTTACAAATCATCATAACTTTCATATTTCTAGTCTTATATAAAGACTTTCGTCTCAATTAGAGCAAATAATTTCACATTATTTGGGCACCGAGTTGATGTAAGATATAAAATAGGAATAATATATTTTCTTGAAAAGGCTTGGATCAGATTGCCGGGTAAAACATTGAATTTACTTCAAATTCATTTGTTGAGATTTTACAAATATATTATTCTTATCTAGTTTCTAGCCTTATGTTTTTCATATGGATTGAACTTACGATGAATAGAACATTTAACTCTGTCTATAGATTCCTAATGAATCAACCTAATACATAAATTATTCACAGTTTTATATAAGTAAAGAAAAAATATCCAGAATTCGTTTGATATAATCCAACTTTCAATAAACACCTATTTGAAAATCAGTCACTTCCCATTCAACGAATCTGCGAAGAAACCGAGTATGAATATAGTCAGTATATCACAGTAAATTGTTAAATGTAAATCTATTTATTCAATGATTTATGTGTTTATGTTTTTTTCTCCTTTATCCAGTTATCTTTCAGGAGACATATTTGAAATATACGCATGATTCATATCCTTTATGTAAACAGTAATAATATTGATCTGTAAATTAAACTGAACTAAAACAACAAATCACTATAATAACACCTTGTTTAAGATATTTATAAGCTGCCTGTTAATAATATCCAAGTCAAAGAATTAGGTGACAAGAAAAGTCAAATTAAATAGTTTTGTGCATAACACTCTGAAATAACTCACAGGAACTGAGAGATATACACTATAACCATTTCTTTGTCATAAACCATGTAAACAATAATTTACTGTTTAAAGCTATCAAAACTGTAAGGTAATTTTCTAAAGAAACAGTCTTTTGAAGCACACTTAATTGGTGTACCTAGCTTAAACATTTTTGTAAAACAGTTAATTGATCATCAGAACTTAGAATTGTAATTCATTTTTAAGGTTTTGAAGCATAAAGCATTGAATACGCATCACAACGTTAACATTGACTCTAGGGTATAGGTACATTCGGTTAACTAGGACGAATTATTTATCTTGGACTTCATTAATAACCAATATCTATCGTGAATAGGGTACTATTCTAACCATTCCGTTACTGATAACAAATCATATAATTAATTCTTATGTGTTTATTATTGAGCTGAGAATCGCATTATCACAATTTAATGAGTTATATAAATTAAAGTAGTAACAAAGTTTCATATGAATTCTACTAGTTATCTGTTATATCCCCTGGTGAATTATGAATGGTAACTCTAAGGATTATTTATCGACCAATGTATTATGCCTATTTCCTATTGTACAATTATTACGTAACTAAACTATTCATATTCGTGTTTCTCTTATCATTAGCTTTATTTTGATCTTTGATTTATTATCATACGATTATTGAGTTATAATCCGTTTATTGATTACTTTGGTTTGTATAAAAACTCAGTATTCAAACAAAGATTCAAACAAACAATACTGAAAACTCAGTATGTTTGTAAATAATGATTCATATTGCCGAGGCTGTATTTGTGTTCTGGACTTAACGGCTGGGCTAGGCAGATAGGAAGGACCGGATTGCACCCAAGACTGCTCGTACGTATTTCCTGTATCATTGGACGCATATATATATATATATATATATATATATATATATATATATATATAGAGAGAGAGAGAGAGAGAGAGGGCAAATTCATACGTTATAACATTATCATAAGGTAGAAAATAGACATAATTCGGAAAATAGTTTGAAAACATGATACATAGGCCGTTGTCAAGTTCGAATATACAACCATACTGTAAAATTGTCTATTTACCCTATTATTAATTAATCATTAATCCAAAACATAAAATCAACGTTTAGTTATAATTGAATAAGTTTATTTCTTTCAGTCTAATTAATTTGAACTGATAATATAATGTTATATAGTTGAGATCATGAATCAATTGAAGCTAGACCATAATGGAGAACCTGGAAGCACTGGATGGCCGTTTCATCCTATTGTGAGACTCCTCAGAAGTGCACATCCATAATAGGACGAAAAGGCCGTTCAGTGCTTCTGGGTTCTCCATGGTGATCTAGCTTCAATTGATTCATAATCTCAACTATATAAAATTACTAAAATCTTCACAAAACCCCCTTCTGATACAAAAATATGCTTTATGAGGTTTGTAGACACATCATAATTTGTATTCTTTGATTAAAGTTGTCTATGAAGGTTTCTTTTTTTTCATATTTATTACCATTTTATTAAACCTTATTGGGACGAACAATTAGCATGTCATGATATACAGTATTCATATTGATTTTTATACAATGATTCATACTATTATATTTAAATTGTATGCAACTAAGGGGAAACTAAAAACGAAAGTGAAGTCATATTGTTTTTTATGTTTCATTATTCTTTGCTCAATTTCAAAAACACAATTAGGTTTCTGATTTTTCAATATTGTTTTTAATTGATCAATAAATTTATTAATATTTATTAATGATATAATGAGCTTACTAATCTTTTTACTATTAATAACTAACAATAAACAGAACTATAACGAGCTATAGCAAGAGTAGTAAATCTAAAATTGAAGAACATCTAGAAATCAAAACAACTACCAATCAACATTGAATTCAGAATTCTCAATACAAATGTCAAGACAATTCCACTGTATCGGGTGGACAACTAGAGGACTGCGAAAACCATCATTCAGAAGATATAAGTGTTAATTAAAAGTTATCTACGTAAGATACTTCGGATCCGTTGGCCAGACACTATCAGCAACAATGTACTATGGGAGAGAACAAACCGCATTCCAGACGAGGAAGAAATTAGGAAGAAGCACTGGAAGTGTATAAGACACACATTGAGGATAGCACCCAACTTCGTCACGAGGCAAACCCTCACATAAAATCGTCGAGGCCAAAGGAGGAGAGGAAGATCAAAGAACACATTACGCCGAGAAATGGAGACAGATATGAAAAGAATGAATAACAATTAGATAGATCCAGAAAGGAAGAAAGAGAGGACAGAGTGAGTCGGAGAACTCTAGTCGTCGGTCTATGCTCCATTGGGAGTAACAGGCGTAAGTAAGTAAGTAAGTAAGTAAGTAAGTAAACAGAACTATGACTGGTAAATTAATATTGACTTGTTTATTCGAAATAATAATAATAATAATATATTCTACTTAATTTTTATTGTCAAATCAATGATAACAACGAATCGTTTTTATTCATAAAGTAAGTAATATGAGTATTGAAAAAAAAAAATTGAGATGAATTAATACTACCATATCAGTCAGTTTATGACTGTCTTAATATTGAGCTTGATCATTTTGTTATGATCATAAACAATACACAAACTGAATCATAAAAAATATTCTTTGTTTACTGTTTTAGTCCCAGTGAAATTTAGTTTTGGTAATTAAAAAGAAAGAATAATGATTTATTTGTGATCTGGTAAATATTATATATATATATATATATATCAAACTGACTATAGTTTGTAATTATATATTCATAAGTGAATGTAGGCTGCGAAAGAAAAAAAATTTAATTATATATATGATTACTTATGGTTACTTTCGCCTGTTTATCCTCGTGGAGGAACACAGGCCTCCGCTCATTAACATTATTCACACAACTCTGTCCTGGACAATGCTTTCCAATTGTTTCTGATTTCTATTCATCCTTTTCATTTCTGCTTCTGATTACCGACACAGTGTGTTCTTTTGCCTTCTTCTTTTCCAGTTCTCTTCAAGATCCCAAGTTAGAACCTGACCAGTAATGCTGTTTGATGATTTCTTCAATGTATGTCCGATTCACTTCCAACGACTTTTCCTAATTTCCTCTTCATCTGGAAGCTGGATTGTCCTCTCCCACAGAAGGCTGTTGCTGATGGTAACCGGCCAATGCATGTTAAATATCTTGTGTAGATAATATTTTGTAAGTACTTGTACTTTCTTGACGATGGTTTAAGTAGTTCTCGTAGTTTCAGCCCTGTACATTCAAACCGTCTTGACGTTCGAATTGAAGATTGTGACTGGCCATTTACGTGGAAGATTCCCTTTTAGCGTTTCTCTCTCGAGTGTCGTTGGGTCGGTGTTTACCTTGTTGTGTGTGAGGATCTTGCTTTTTCTTTCATGTATGTCGAGACCAACTTCTGCAGATGCTGCTGGTACACTGGTTGTCTTCACGTATTTGTCGTGTGTATGGGATATAAGAGCTAAGTCTGTGGTGTATGCTACTTATTTCGACATAGATAGTATATGACACTAATCAGAAGTGGAAGGCCTGAAATCTTGTAGTGATACTAAGCAATCGTTGTATAAATCATTTAACCAAGTTTCTTGAATTGTGATTACACCACAATTACGTTACATGTTTTGACTTAGTGGTAATTGAAGATAGTCCACCTTGTTTATTAGTGATCAGGAATTAAAATTGAGCATTTCTGGAATCGATATAGCATTACTGTTCATTCACATCAGTGCTCATTGACAGCCTCCATGATGTATATGATTGTACTTTTTTGTAACAAGTATGGAAAAAGGACGTAAATTATTCATAGACATACCTGAATAGGTTGTGCTATTAATAGACATAATGATGTGTTAAAACAAACAAAAACATAATTTGTTGAAATATTTGGGTGGCAGGAACAGGTCGTTCAGATATTGAAGTACACTGTCCTATCAGATAATTTAAAGTTATTAGGACAATCAAATGCTTTTTAATGTAGAATAAATGGAATGTGACTATCATTGGAATCAAGGACTCCCATTTCTTCCTATTTGAGACTCATCAGCTAGATCTGCCTGAATCCCTGAGTTGACGTTCACTCTGATACTTGAACCAAGTACCGTTCTCCTCAAACCCCACCACGTTATCCACTTAACTACTGAATTCAATTAGTCATTCACTCGTGTAATAAGTAAAATTTTTAAATCCATTCAAAATGATTTAGATTATCCATTTGTTTGTATTTTCATTGAAATCCGATAAGTCTTCGTTGGCACATATACACACTGTGCAAATTTTCTTGTTATTACCATTACGATTCAAGCTATTATTCTATCACATATTTTATTCGTGACATTTAGTCCAAAAAACGTTTTCTTCCAAAACTTGTTATTTCCAGTTTATCACAACACTATTCTTCATTTGTTTTCAATTATTTAATCTTTTTTTCTATTCTATTCAACAGCTGTTCATTGTAACACTTGATACGTTAAATAAACGAACAGTAAAATAAGACAATACAAATCAACCTACTTGTTTCATTGACACTTCTAATTTCTTTATTTAAAAGACATTACCACTTTTTTTTCAAAAATGCACTAAACTACCCTTAAAATGACAAAAAATATGCAACAACAAAAAAGATCATTATAAGCGAAGATGGATAGTGGCTAGCAGTGAAATTCAGGATGTGTGTTTTGTCCTATTTTGGACTCGTCAGCTGAATGTAACTGAATCTCAGAGTTGATGTTCACTCTGGGACTCAAACCCAGTTCCTTTCGCTTCAAACGCCATCGCGTTATCCACTCAGCTACTGAATCCTGATAGCTACTTGCTTGTGCAATGGCATGAAGTTTAAATTCACTTAATATTGTTTGTTTTGAATCTTCCCATTGATGCTTAGAACTGCAACTGGTCAGTTGTTCGAAACTGTACCACCCAAAGATACATATAACTTGTCTGTCGTCTTGTTTGTCATATATTTATTTATGTAATTTGGAAAAAATGTAGATAAATTGTAAAAAAGGGAAAGAAAATTATTTTTTTGTTTGACTCACACTTCTCTGTCACTATCGACTTGACTTTGCACATGTTTGTTTTTTTAAAAAAAAATCCCGTTGACGCTTTCCTAATCTAGTCAAAGAACTGTAAGGTAAACACAGAAAATTTGACGTGTGAATGGGTTCGTGTTAACATATTACTGAAAAATCTTATTTATTTTAATTCAAATTGTGTGTTTATGTGTAGGGGTGTTCATTTACATCTGTAGCCAAAGCAACAAAACACCCCCATTTACCAAAATTATATGTATTCATGTTGTCGAAACATCAATAGTTATTTCCATTTCATTGTTATGATGATAATTATTTTGATTTTGAATATATATAATGATTAGTTTCTGTTCCTTTATTGTTATCTAGTTGATGTTTTAAAGTTGTAGTTTTCTTTCTAATTTTGTCAATTCACCATTGATGGAATTTTTCAAAAATAACTAACATAGTATAATAGTATCGTTACAACTTAACACCTATATGTAGTGTCATAGAATTTTTCTTTTGGCTTATGACATTTTGCATTTTAAAAAAAAATGTTTAAAATATGTAAAAGATAAGGTAATGAAAGGTGGGGGAAGGGTTGAATTTTTCCGTTTTAAACTTTTAACGTGGTTTTATTCACTTCTTTCTTACTTTGTATTATCCAATATGAAACAAAACCCAGCACAAGAATTCATTCAGTAAATGATTCTTTTTTTTTCAAAATGATTGCCTTATTATTCTGTCTGTATGTATTTCTGTATCTGGCTTCAATTAAATCGTTTGCTGATTGCTATCGAAATATACATTCCAGTTACTCTCGTATATAATCATTGACTTAAATTACGATAGTGAATAACGGAATTAAATGAGTCATATACGAGAATAGATTTCGAATACTTATATTTCATATAATTGTTGA
Source organism: Schistosoma rodhaini (assembly GCA_944470415.2). Classification (NCBI taxonomy): domain Eukaryota; kingdom Metazoa; phylum Platyhelminthes; class Trematoda; order Strigeidida; family Schistosomatidae; genus Schistosoma; species Schistosoma rodhaini. Next base: position 36,148,904 of record OX104037.1, read on the forward strand.
TCAGAACAGACAATTAGAGAGATGGAGCAAAAAAAATACGAAAAAGAGAGAACGAAGCAAAATGGATCCGAAAATGCTTGTTAGCCAACTCGATTCGATCAAGCGTTGCTTATTATTTAATTTCAGACAAAAATAAATTACACGCACTCAAGGAATAAGGCAAGCAATTAACACACATAAGATCATATAAAAACAGTCAAGGTTAATAAGCGAATAGCTAACAGGGTCAAAATGTGACGCAAGAAGAATGAATAAAAATTGGTCTATCTGGAAGCTAGAACAGCCCATGTGGGTTCGACATAGTACTAGACAATAGATTATGCGTTATTCATGTTTAGTAAAAATAGTTTTGAGTAGTGTTTTCGAAATGACACATGGTACCAGATTAGATGAATGATTTCAACTTTCAGGTATTGTACACAAGATGAACTAGTACTTCGATTATTTATCAATACTTAGTGAACATTATCCATTTCATAAAGGTTTAATTATTCATCTAAATCCTGATGCGAGTTGAGATCATGCAAACAGCAGATTTTTCTCCAGGGCTATAGGTCTGTCAAACATACAAGCGTCAACTAGTAAGAAGCATTCATCCAAGGTTTCTTGAAAATGATCACTGGGACCTAACAGTTAAGTATATTTCACATAATATAAATTCATTTAATCTAATGGCCAATTTGCAACTCGATCAATAGGATTTAATTAGCATTAAAGTTTAATCAAACAAAACAATGGTCACTACTCATAGGTTAATCAACTTCAAACGGTCTGTATATTATTTGTTCATTTAATTGCTTTAATCAAAACTTTCTACATGTCAAAGATACATGTTTTCTCATTATTTAATATATATGTTTTTATCAGATTTAATATTTTCATAGTTGAAAGCGTGAGTCAATTGAAGCTAGACCATCATTGAAAACCTGGAAACACTGGATAGCCGTTTCGTCCTATTATGGGACTCCTCAGAAGTGTGCATCCATGACCTCGCTTCGCAAGATCCGAACCCAGCACCTACTAGTCTCACGCCAGAGCACTTAACCGATAGACCACGGATCCGGCATCCGATGGTCGTCCAGTGCTTCCAGGTTTTCCTCGGTGGTCTAGCTTCAATTGACTGACGCTTTCAACTATGAAAATATATGTTTTTGTTTTGTGTAGAAGATATAGAGCCAATATTACTGTTAATTAACTACAACAATATTAACTAACTGATGACTATATTCCATGTGAACATTTTTGTATGATGTATGCATTAACGGATGGTGGATTTACTACTAAGACTGAAGAATCCAAGTTTTAGATGAATATATCTGTTGGTAAACTTATAAATAGATTATAGATGATTTTGTGATCTGGTATTTGTCCTTAATTTATTCTTATAAATGTTGATCAATTAAATATCTTATGAGACATCGTATTCGACGTAATTTAGTCAAATGTCATCAGTTATAGTACCCATTTTCAATATTGTGGACTTCCTTACATCTTAATTATACGAGGTTTCAGTTTTTAAAGAGCAATTTAGTAACGCAACTTTATAAAGAAAGCGGTTTTACTCACTTTAGTCCTTACGTTATATTGTTCATTCCATATCACAATAAAAAAAATTGAGGATTCCCTTTTATCAGAAGTGGCATTATGTGGAGATTTCAGTAACTTTTTATAGTTGAAATCATGAGTGAATTGAAGTCAGACCACAATGGAAAACCTGGAACCCCTGGACAGCCGTTTCGTTCTATTATGGAACTCCTCACCAGTCTCATCCACGATACCACCTCATGAGATTCGAATCCAGGACCCCTTAGTATCGCGCGAGAACGTTTAACTCCTAGACCATTGAACCGGCCAGTGGAGTTCAACCAGATCTGTTGTGAGATATCAACTCACTGAAGACAATGGTGAAAGTTTGCTCAATTTTGTGGATTGATTAAAATTAAATATTAACACCGCTGGAAGCCGGCCCAGTGGTCTAGATGTTAAGCGCTCGCGCGCGAGATTGATAGGTACTGAGTTCGATCCTCGCGAGGCGGGATCATGGATGCGCACTATTGAGAAGTTACACAATAGGACAAAACGGCCGTCCAGGTTTTCCACGGTGCATTAGCTTCAATTGACTCATGATTTCAACTAGAAAAAATAATTCCCTTTTAACCACATGAATTCAAATGAAAGCAAACTGTTAGATATTTTAAGATCATTGAAAATTACTAAACCATTTAGAGAAATAGTGAAACATATTCTTTATTTTCAGTTAACAAGTAAAATACCATAAATTACTTTTAATCCACTTGAATTTTAATTAAGCAAACACAAAATTCCAACTCAATTGGTGTTATCTACATATTTTATGAATAAACTTTTCATTATTGCATTGAACTATAATACTGACTTATGTTTTTACGTATATAACATTTGGAATTACATGCATATTTAAATTATTCATTACTCATTGTATCACAATTATGTTCAAATAGGTAGGGAAATCTAACAATTTGTTGTCGATACTTTTTTATATCCTGATAAGAATAATGAATGGTAACTATTTGGGATCCATTTATAAACAAATACTATGTGTATATTTTTTTGTTAAATCGTATAATTGTTAAATAACTAAACTATTCATATTCATGTCCCTTTGATTATGAGCTTTATTTAGACCAATGAACTATTATTATACGATTAACCATTCTTGTATACTCCTAATCCATCAATTACTATCTGTATTATTCCAAGCCACATTTAGATAGATCCTGTACTAATGTTACTTTCTATTTTATGGTACGATGTGGTCAGTTTGATTGGTATATAAACCCAGTATGTTTGAAATACATGATTCATATTGCAGAAGATGAGATTGATGTTTTGTACTTAACTGACTGGGCTAGATAGAATGCAGAACGGAAAAGTACTTTAGACTGCTCGTACGGGTTCCGTGTGTCATTCGTCTGATCGATCATTCACTGTATTCCAATTGGCGGCCACAACATATAACAATAAACACATCAAAAAAGGGGTAATATTTTCTAAATAGATCTACCACAGAATGTTTTATATTAGTACAATTAGTTATTTCTCAAAAAAACGCATGATTCAACTTATGAGATTAAAATATTTATCAGTGTAGTATACATAAAAGACTGAAGTTAGTTAGATAACATTTGAAAAATAGAAAACACATTAGATAAATGTTTCTTTGGTATATGGGACTATTCTTAGGTACGCAACCATGATTACATCATGGATCGAACCCAAAACATTTGGTCTCAGTAGAAGGCGTCTAATCTTTACGAATACCCTATAATGATAATTATTATTTCCTAACTAGTGACTAAACCCAAGAGATAATACTCAGAGTTCTAGTGAGAATTCATGGCCTAGTGTAAAACATTTATTCAGTGATGACATTAGAATAGGGCTTTGTGAGATTTCTAATTGATTGAAGTTAGACATGTAAATCATTGGATCATGTCATAGTGGTCAAGCGACTAAGCATTTGTCATGTAACCTAACACTATAGGATTCAATCTCAGGCGAGGTTGTGAATGCACATCGCTTAAGGGACCATACTACGACAAAACAGTTATCTATTTCTACCCAGTTTAACTGATTTCCTAACCAAGACTAGTGATGCAAACTATAATTATTACTATCACATGTTAAGATATTTATTATCTTCAACTTTTAACACAGTAACTAGAAAAATCAATAATCATAACTGGAAAAACTTGTGAATCCGGTTTTTCGTTATATTTTCGTATTTGATTATGACCATAGAAACTTCTGCTTAAAATGTGGAAAAGAAAGCAAAGCCTTACAATGACTAAGTCAAGTATGTTTGTCAGTTAACTAGTCTAAAGAGTTTTATTTTATGAAATTGAAGAAAAAATTACTTCAGTATACTGGGTACAAACTAATTAATTTTTTTTATTTAAAATGTCACAATAAATGTGCGAAAACATTTTAACAAATGTTAAATAATAATTATATGTCAGTATGATGATTTGTGTAGATTGTAGTACTTTAACAGTTGAATTCATGTTGTGTACTCCTGAAGAGTTCCATACTAGGACGAAACTGATGTCCAGTGCTTGCAGGTTTTCAATGGTGATCTAGCTTAGATTGACTGGTGAATTCAACTGTTAAACTTATGATATATTCAAGTATTTTATTGCTTATTTATATCCAGCATATGCACATACGTGAAGAACTACTAATCAAGATACTCAATATCCATTGACAGGATACCATCAGCAACAGCCTACTGTGAGAGGGGACAAACCAGATTCCGGATGAGGATGAATTTAGGAAAAGACGTTGGAAGGGGATAGGACATACATTTCGCAAATCAACAAACTGGATCACAAAGAATGCTCTAAATTGTAATCCTTAAGGAAACCGGATAATAGAATGACCAAAGAACACACTTCATAGGTAGTCAGAAGCAAACATAGAAAAAAAGGATGAGAAACAATTTAAAATAACTGGAAGGGATTGCCTAGGACAGAATTCGATGGCATCAAATATGAACTAAACTTTTAACTAATTTTTGGCAAAATATCATGATTAATTCAGAGCTAACATTTTAGGAATAATAATTAGACAAGAATTGCTACATATTTACGGTTAAGAAATAATTCAGTCCTTATTTGAAACAGTCATACATAAGAACAGCAATGCAGCAGTTATATACATGAATATCTTTGATAGATAGGATCTTGCTTAGTCTATTTGATGCAATTAATATCTAAATTATTCAGTTTGTTATAGTTACAACGATCGATTGAATAATTAAATACAGGTAACATCAATAACAGGATATTCATAAAATTTAATAGATTATAATGATTTTCTTGTTTAATTAATCCCACTATAACTAATAACTGATTAATCAAAACTAATGTATTTTCATTGTTCAGTACATTTGAGCAATAAAGTGAACATGTAATCAAGTTTACTTCGATCACACACGCAACAACAAATGCTGGAGAAGACGATCAGTGTAGCAGCAGCTTCAGTAGCAGTAGGTCTCAACATACACAAAGGAAATTCAAGATTACAATTGATTGATCACTGGGTGGTGATCAATCTCATGCATGTCACCACCCAGTGATCAATCAATTGTGATTAAATCTCAGTCCTACAGGAGGTCAGTCGCGGCCCGAATAGCTCAGTGGTAACGTATCTGACTGTGAAGCTGAGTGATACGGGATCGAATCCTCCAGGGAGCGTCAGTTCCCTCAAGATTACAGGTAAACCTTGCTGACGAGTGCCAAGTAGCACGAAACCCGGGTCCAGAGTTTCCTGTTGACCACCTCCAACCACCATGTTACCTTAAAAGCAAGATTCTCCGATACAATACAGCATGTACCAATCGAACCACACTTGACGGAGAAGCTTTGGGGAGATGTTAAAATCTTCACATATCTGAGCAGCATCATTGATGATTACGGTGGATCTGATGCATATGTCAAGACGCGGATCGGTAAAACAAGAGCAGCATATTTACAACTATAGAACATCGGGAACTCAAAACAATTGACAACCAAGACTAAAGTCAGAATTTTCAGTACAAATGTCAAAACAGTTCTACTCTATAGAGCAGAAACTTGGAGAACAGCGAAGGCCATCATACAGAAAATACAGGTAATTATTAAAAGTTTTCTACGCAAAATAATTCAGATCCGTTGGCCAGATACTATCAGCAACAATGTACTATGGGAGAGAACAAACCAGATTCCAGACGAGGAAGAAATTAGGAAGAAGCACTGGAAGTGGATAGGACACACATTGATGAAATCACCTAACGGCGTCACAAGGCAAACCCTCACATAGAATCGTCGAGGCCAAAGGAGAAGAGGTAGACCAAAGAACACATTACACCGAGAAATGGAGACAGACATGAGAAGAATGAACAACAGTTTGATAGAACTAGAAAGGAAAATTCATGACAGAGTGTGTTGGAGAATAATGGTTGGCGGTCTATGCTCGATTGGGATTAACAGGCGTAAGTAAACAAGTAATCAAGTTTACTTTTGAATAGAAGAAAAACCCTGTTTTATTGTTTACATTATTTGTTATATGACTATTAAATAAGAATTTTTCGTCATTTCTTATCGTTTATCTTCACTTCTTACTTGTTAATAAGATAAACGACAGATAAGACTTTTTTAAAAGAAGAAAGACAGCTCCACTTCCATCAGTAAATGAATAATCCCTTTCATATATGTATAATTGGTTGTTGTATAATACCATGGTACAAAATGTATTTAGTTTAAACAACTCATCATTTAAAATAATTGAAATGTTAAACTTTCAAATATGTCAGTAAGTAAAACATATCATTTGAAAAAAGAACAGTGTGCGAATACAAAAATGAAATTGAATTCCTTTATTCTTAAAAGAAACGTGAACAATATTGTAAGCAAAGATGAATAGTGGCTAGCAGTGGAATACAGGACGCGCGTTTCGTCCTATTTGGGACTCGTCAGCTGGATGTACCAAAGTGCCTCTGAGTTGATGTTCACTCTAGGACTTGAACCCATTACCTTTCGCTTCAAACGCCATCGCGTTATCCACTAATTTACTTAGTCCTGATAGCCACTTGCTTGTGCGATGAGGTAGTTAATAATTAGCGACTGACCAGTTGCAGTCCTAAACATCAATGGGAAGATTCAAACGAACAATACTAAGTGAATCGGAACAATATTGTTTACCGGTAAAGACCATTATCATTATTCAATATTCTATTAGTTTATTCAGTATTTAATTCATATTCCATGATTCCAAAATTAAAATTGATCACAACAAACAGTTAGTAGGACTTCGGTTCACGTATATCAATAGTTTAGTGATGTGTGAACGAGAATGACAATGATTGGTTGTCTTAATGAGTCAGACATGTAGTGTGACAGGTGTTATATGTGTTATCCATTCCCTTATCCTGATTATTATTATGGATTGACTGTTCCTTGTGTCGGATTTCGTGTGTGGTGACGTTATAGTCAGGCTAATTTCGTGTTCTTGATCTGAGTTGTGTTGAAGTCCTGTAGAATAGACACTGGGAGGAAATCTAGTTTTTATATATTCGTATAAGGTAAATTAACGTCCACATACGTGTAAAAAGTGAAAGGACTGTTATAACCAGAAACTCTAGCGTTATAACAAGTATCCTACAGTTTATATCACTTAGTTAATAATTATACAATAAAAATATATGTATCATACTGGTCCATAATTACGGTCTAGTGATTAAGCTCTCAGGCGTTATAGTGATAGGTCGTGGGTTCGAATCTGGTGTGGCGTAATCGTTGATGACACTGCTAAGGAGTCCTGTAATGAGACGAGACGGTCATTCAGTACTTACACGTTTTCCGTGGTGTTCTAGCTTCAATTGCTTCATGATTTCAACTATAAACAAATATTAAAATCCCCACAAAACCCCCTTCTTATAACTACAATTCAATTTATAACTAACTATCTATTATCTATAATGAATCATAATAAAATGAATTATTTTCAATAATTGGCATTATATATTAGGTTAGTTGAGATAATTTTTTAAGAAAATACTATATTTCATTCGGATTTTTGCTTTTTTTATATGACATCATCAGTAATGTAATTAATCAAGTAAATGAAGTTGTATATCAACATTTTTCAGTCGGTCAATGAAATGAAATTCAACAATTGTGTATTATTCAGTAAATAATTGAATGTTACTAAAGTGATATTGATTAATCATTCAGATAAAAAGTATTATCCATTCATCCATCCATTAAGATAAATGTGAAATCGGGTAGTAGTAGTAGTAGCAGTAGTAATTGTGTTGAGTAGTTTCTAACTTCAATGAGATTGATAAACATTAGATAAAAGTTTATTATTTTGATGGAGTTTTGTTCTCTGAGGTAGATGGTTTAGTCGTGGAGCTTTCATCATACTTCTGAACGATATCATCAGCACAAACTTCGGGTAGAAGTTATTATTATTATATGATGAAATGTATTACTTAATAATTAGGAAAAAAGGATGACTTTTATTCTTTAATGATTAAATTAATTGATAAGCTGCATTGAAATTCGATAGTTTTGATTAGTTAAGAGAAAGGAGATGCATTAAAAGTACATTCACTAGTTTCCTTCAATTTTTATCAAACAGTTACTAGTGTGTCGTGGGCTACTTATATCTACATAAGTAGTATATGGTGATAGTCATACATAGAATGTACTTTGGTGGAAGATCGATTAGGAAAAAGCAAGAATGAAGCACGATTGGTATGAAAATGCATGAACAATGAAATCAGAGAAGACCGACTGATATTTGCAAAAGGAACAGTTAAGATTGAGACAATTGATTGGTAGTTTGATTCGGTTTGATTCCAAACCGATGGTGCATATGCGCCCCAAGATTCTAAGGAAACAAATGGAGTATGAATCTATTGTTGGTCACCAACGACCATGGGACTTCATCTCCTTACGTTGTTTCACTGCCTTGTGGATTACATCTCTAGGTAAAAAACTCGGCCCTCTAAGAAAACCACTGCATTAGTTTTGGCGCCCGGACAGTACCTAAGCCCTCACACAAATCGAATAATTTATGTGGCGCATATCTGTTTGGTGCCTACTTGTACCAATGTTTATGTGTATAAACAAACAAATAAATAAATTGTTCAAAGTTTAGTCAGACTCCTAACGTTGAAAAAAAAAGGAAATTTAAATGATAATGTATCATCTTAGCTTTGAACAATATCCTTACGATATTAATTTTATAAATTAACACTACCACAAATGACAAGTCAAACATGTTTTGTCAATGAAAAAAAGAAAATTGACGAAAATTATTTGGTGGTTTTTTTCACGATAACCCAGAACATCCTAAATAATTTTGAAAATTCTGACCGGTATTAAATTTTGACTGAAATGTCACAACCTTTTTTTCTCATTCACTTAGTAATGTTTGTTTGAATCTTCCCATTGATGTCAACAACTGCAACTGGGAAGATTCAAACAAACAATACTAAGTGAATTTAAACTTCACCCCATAGCACAAACAAGTGGCTATCAGGACTCTGTAGCTGAGTGGGTGTGGCGATGGTGTTTGAAGCTAAAGGTACTGCGTTCGACTCCCAGAGTTAAAATCAACTCTGAGATGCAGGTACATCCAGCTGACGAGTCCCACATAGGACGAAATTCGCGTCGTGTATTCCACTGCTAGCTACTATCCATCTTTGCTTTTTTTTCTCATATCTATCAATATTTCGTTAAATGTCGCTAATTGACATAGAAACTGGTTTTCTTTAAATCTCTAAATACTAATCGATAATGAACAGTTATAAAATCGCATGATGCTCTTTAACTTATTTCATATTGGAATAATTTACTCGAACAAATAATTCATTTGGATGAATAGTAATGTACAATTCAATCTCGTGTCTAATGATCTACAGTTATCAGTTGTATATTTGTGAAAGTAGTAACTACTGGTAAGATTTAATATAAGTAATAAAACTACATTCTACTTGTTGTATCTAGAGTCGTGATTCTTATTATGCCGCGTACTACTAGACTACTTGAACGATAGAACCCGCAACGTCGCAAGAGAGAAGACAAACGACTAGTAAGTAGGACGTTTATTCCCAAAAAACAGTGTCAAAATATAGTACAGATAATCTCATGTATTTATAGTTATTGGCTAAATGTAAATCATCATTTCGGTCAACCAATAGGCACATAGGGGTCATTCTTATCCATCCAATGGGGAAGCTACACGTCGACATTCTAGAATATTCCCCTAGCAGTGATTGTATGGAATATGTCCGGCTCTTTCTGGGCTTCTTAAGGCTTCCTAGAGTTTACCAACGAGCCGTTCTTACACTAATATACTTGTTTATCTCGATAATATCAGAGTTCAATAATCTTACTAATTCCCCTGGGTTCATCATAAGTACAAGTATAGAATAGTGTATTATGGTGAACTTCAAATTCTTCATCACGTATATTGTAGCGTTTTAGTTATGAAAGACATATACTGTTTAATGACTTCAGTAGTAAACTATCCTCATTGAAATAGTTTTTATTATTCGAAATAACTCTAACAATATTTTAATTATTAATAAGAATTTTTTTTAAAAATTTGTTCACATATATACCTGATTCTTCCCTGACAATACAAAATGCGCACGGGTATTTTAAAGTACACAATGTCATGAAATAAAAGTTTATCTCATAAGACAGGATGAAAAAATTTTTTTAAACCTAGATTATACTATATGTCTACCAATTCATTTCTTCTATCTTTTTAATCACACACACCCCCACACTCCATACGTTCCGTCTACCAGCTCAGCAATTCATTTTTTTAAAACATTTTTATAACTGTGTTTACTAAAGAATTATTGCGTTTTATTTCGAATAGAATAAATATGGTAATTTTTTTTTACTGTCACTGACTGTTACGTAATACATTGTTCTTTTATTTCATTTTTAAGCATTTCTTTTTTGAAAAATGAACTTCCTTTTTTCGTATTTTTTTTTGTTTTCTAAGTTGTTCAAAGTGTATTGAACACACTGAACAATAGACTGCGTTACAAATGAAATCCATGTTTAATAATGACAATAATTATTACAACAAAACAACGTACCATTTAAATTAGTTTAATTTTTTTTCTTGGAAAATAATTAATATTTTACTGATTATAATTTTGCCTAAGGTAGAACGATTATGTAATGACTACTTTAAACTGTTATTAGTGTACCTAGGTTACAATTGATAAAATTGATAAAAAAGGGTTATCTAGTTCCACTGTTGTGAACGAGAACACGACTGGGGACAAGTAAATGTATCCAAGTACAGATTACAGACTATTTCATTAAATTCTGATAACCATACAGTAAACAGTTAATTTGCAAAATAACAATCAATTGTCTCAATCTTCACTGTTCCTTCTGTAAATATCAGTTCATCTACTCTGATTCCATTGTTCATGCATTTTCCTACCGATTGCGCTTTATTCCAGTTATTTCCTTATCGGTCTTCAACCAAAATACATTCTATGTCTGACCATCACCATATACTACTTATATAGATATAAGTAGATCACACCATGCCACTACTTACTCAATAGTACAGTAAAGTAGTCGATTTTAAAGTTAGTGATTATAACTTGTGATTTACATAATATGGTATCGAATAAAGTATGAAACAGCAAACTCAAAAAATAGAGCAAATGTGTTTTATAGAACTATCATATGGAATGTCTTAGGATTACACTGTAATTGCTCAGCTTATAAACATATTATTGAAAAACCTAATATAATTGCAAGATTTTGTAATGGTGAACGACAATTTTAACAAAATATGTATTGAAGTATCATAAAAATCCAATGATATATTTACATCTAGTCTTATTAAAAGTTTATAAACGTCATATTTTATTGATGTATGAACTTAATTTAAGTAGTCCCACTGAACAGTCGCTGAACAGTAAGTATTATTTGATATTATTTGGTGCTTGTTGACATGGTGCACCTGTCACCGTTAGGGGACTGATTTCCCCTGTATTATCCTAACTAGCGTCACTTAGCTTAACAGAACGAGGTTTTCCTTTCAACGATCTACAATCATTTGTTATCATAATGTAATGCATATGGTGTTGAGTCATTTATACTAATAATAACACTAAGAATTAACCAATAGATTTCGATCTCTAGTTACTGCTTAGTCGTTTATAAATATCTCAGTCCTACTGTAGCTCAGTCACAGGCCTAAAAGCTTAGTGGTGGCCTAATATACTATAAGGTCAAATAACTACCATTACATCACCTAACATTAAAAATACCAGCAATAAATCATTTGACTAAGTGAAGCATGTTCTCAGGGTTTCCAACGGTTTTAGCACTTATCAAAAGAAAACTGAAGAAAAATCCGATTAACTATATACAAAATATAAACTTAGGGTCTTGTAAGACAGTGACTATAATACAGAGCCGTTGATAAGTAAATTCGTACATAATTTAAAACTTCATTATTATACAACGTTGCTAAATCAAAAGTATAAAACTGCTTGTGCTCGTCAGTTATCGTTCTATTACAAATGACATAAACTTATACCATACATATACATGATATATATGAAACACCATTATCTAGTAAGCGGTTTTAAAATTTTGGAATAAATAAGCTCTGTACTATTTTTAATGACAGATGTAATATTTGATAGCGGATTAACAATATTCACGTTCATAGATTATATTACTGCATCAGCATACTTTTAAGGATTACTGTCGGTAAAAAACTTCCTAAACTAGTAAAACCACATTCTCAAACGTCTAAAAAGATGTAAAAAAAATATGAAATCTTGAAACATAAATAATGAAATTCTATTTATGGTATGATTAAAATAATGGTTATCAATCGACACATCATACTGACAGCAAATGTCAGAAGATATTAATACCCATATCTTGTGCTGTTTATGGACTCGATAAATGGATAAATATGCATGCTTATGATTGTCAAAATTAATACTGATGTGAAACTAACTCATCATACTATAAGTAGGGGTTGTAGAGACTATAAGATTTTCATAGTTCAACTCACGAACTGATTCTACTTGGATCACCAAGTTTTCTTAGTGATCTAACGGAGGTCATTTCTTGATTTAAGCTGTGGGAAAATAAGGTTTACTTGACAAGCTGGAATGTTATCCATTAAGCCTGCCTACCTGTAACTGGTACCGTGGTGTGGGTTACTTATATCCACATGAGTAGTATATGATGATGATCAGTTATAAAAATGTATTTCAGCAGAAGATCGATAAGGAAAGAACAGGAACGAACGGACTTGGCATGAAAACACATGAAAAATGAAATCAGAGACTGATATTGGCAGAAGGAACAGTCAAGATTGAGACAATTAATTGATAAGCAAAGATGGAGAGTGGCTAGCAGTGGAATCCAAGATGTGCGTTTCGTCCTATTTGGGACTCGTAAGTTGGATGTAACTGCATCTCAGAGTTGGTATTCACTCTGGGATTCGAACCCGGCACCTTGTGCTTCAAACGCCATCGCGTTATCCACTCAGCCACTGAGTCCTGATATTCACTTGCTTGTGCTATGGGGTGAAGTTTGAATTCACTTAGTATTGTATAGGACGAAACGCGCGTCTTGGATTCCACTGCTAGCCACTATCCATCTTTGCTTATAATGCTTGTAAAATAAGGCTTTATTGATGCAATACGCACAGTATGCACATATGCCAATTAGAGACTGATCAATTACAGTCCTAAACATCAATGGGAAGATTCAAACAAACAATACTAGGTGAATTGATAGATAGTTTGTAAATTAACTGTATACTGTATGGTTGTCATATTTTGGTGAGATATTATGTAGGTATGTGATCGAGTGCATTTGATAATTCCTACTCATGTGCTTGTTCACCGCAGTACCAGATATGGTAAGAACATTTGACTGCCTATTGTACAATGCTAGATTTAAATTGACCAATCCGCTGTGACATGACTGTCAAGAATGATATATTAGCATAAACTACTCACTTCTACCTTAAAAATCAGTATCAGACTACCCTAAGCCCATCTAACAAGTGAAATCACTCTTATATGTTTTGATTTACATTTAAATGTTACTTTTCTTGAAAATCATTTAGCTTCAAAGTGCTCTTTATCATACACAAAGATTCATCCATTAAACCTACCAGTTCATTATCTACTATTCACTCATTTAATTCAACCCCTAATGTTTATGTTAGAAATAGTTGCAAATTGATTGATAGGACAAATAGAATAATGAATGATAGATAGTTAAATGTGGTTATTGAATAATTTATTGATAAATAATGCTATCTAATAGTTTGTCTCCATTTTCAATTGATTAGATAATGTCATACGAAAGAAGGAAAGAAAGAAAGAAGGAAAGTCGGCATATCATCATTTTATCTTAAATATTATCTAACAATGTTCAATCACAATTATTGACATGTTTCATGGTTTCCCTTTATGTAAAACACCAATATTGAAAATGAAATAGTTGGATAATATGCAAATGATTTTAAGTCAGAGCCATTTTACATCGGTACAATTGAATGAGTCTCTGACAGTATCATGATAAAAAATGTTGATTCGATGAAATGCGTTTTCAATAAAACGTTTTCTCAGTATTCTAAACATCGTTTTTGTGAGTTATAAAGTGTAACTTACTATCGGAACGAACGATTCATCATGACATTACATCGGAGAATAAAGTTTATGAAGGATTCAGAAATTAACTTTTGATGTTAAATCTATGAAGGTACGTCTATCTGTATTACAGAAGAGGCCGAAACTAACTGAATAGCAGTGAGCAATACTTGAAATTGGTATAAAATACTGACTTTCTATTCATTTGTCTAATCAAGATAATACACAAAACAAAATAGGTTTTCACCTTGATTAGTTCAGATGCTGTACACCGTTGATATATTTAAAGGTGAGGTAAATAACAAATATAACATCTTCAAGTTTACGTTACAGAATTTGTTATATCCCGCGGAGAATTATGAATGATAACTTTGAGGACTATTTGTGGACCAATGTGATATGCATATTTCCTATTGTATAATTGTTAAGTAGCTAAAATATTCGTATTCGTGTTCCTCTTATCATAAGCTTTATTTTGACCTATGAACTATTAATATACGATTTATCATTCTTGAGTTATCCCTAGTCCATTAATTACTGTTTCCCCTATTCACAGCCACATTCGGCTGAATATTGTACAAATGTTATTTTTTATTTTATTGTACGATGTAGTTTGTTTGATTGATATATAAACCCACTATGTTTGTGAATAATGATTCATATTATAGAGGCTGTATTGGTGTTGTGGACTTAACTGTCTGGACTCGGCAGATAGCAGGACTGATAAGTACTCAAGACTGTTCATACAGTTTTGTGCATCATAGAGCGATTGATAAATCACTGCTCTCTAATTGGGCGTTCATATATTAAACAGGGCACGCACTTAAGCAATCGATGCAACAGAATCATAGGATGTACAAATTTCTTCTAACAAATCATTACCACTATTTATATTATGACAATAAAAATAAATAAAAGGATTCTACCATGAGCATGTAGACATTAGGTTTAAATTTCAAAGAGCTTATCTTCCAGTCGATGAGCTATGATTAGATCAATCAATGTCGGAAACAAATCCAATGTACAATTACTAATTGTTTCTAAAAAGAGATCATCGGTAAGATAAAATTTCTATCTAAAAATACAGAAAAAATTAAATTAAGCATAGAATTTCTTTCCAGTTAGATTTAGTTTTTTTTTACCATAGACATTTACTAACATTTGTTTTACAGATGATAACAAAAAATTAGTACAAATTAAATAATTGTGAAGAATTTGATATTTGAATTCATGAATTAATTGAAGCTAAACAACCATGGAAAACCTAGAAGCACTGGATGGCCGTTTCTCCCTAGTATGGGACTCCTCGGTAGTGCGTATCCTCGATCCCGAATCGCGAGATTCGAACCTAGCACTTATCAGTCTCGCGCTCGAGCGCTTAATATCTAAACCACTGAGCCCGCCAGCATCCAACGGTGATAATGTCTAACTTTAACCAATCTACAAAATCGATCGACCGCCCATCATTTTGTTCAGAGAGTTAATATCTCACGACAGACCCGGTTGAACTCCACTGGTCACTGTTTCTCACTAGAACTTCATGAAATACTTCTTAAAACCAATCAATAATGAATATATGATGATTATTATAAGAAAGGAGTTTTGTAGATATTATAGTTATTTATTAGTTGAATTTATGAGTCCAGTGCTTCCAGATTTTCCATCTAGATCTAGCTTTAATTGAGTCATATTAATCGTAAATAAGTTGACAATATTAAATATTTGGAATTACTGGTTAAATTATGATCGTTTATTAATTCGATCTGGAAAGGGAATTTATTTTTACATTTTTATTAAATCCTAATCAATTTGACAGATAATTCTCATTTAAACATTAAAAACACAAAGTGCAGAGAGGGGATCCCTTTTCAACGAATTTATTATGATGCCGTACAGTTATATATATGGAAAACTTCAGTAATAATTATTTCATCCGTTTCTCGTATTGATGCTTTTATATAGTTTTGTTTGTTTTGAATCAAATTACATACAAACTCAAAGAAAATTATCATCTGATAAGAGATTATCAGATGGGGTTTTGTGAAGATTTCAGTAATTCTATATAGTTGAGATCATGAGTCAATTGAAGCTAAACCACCATGGAAAACCTGGAAGCACTGGACCTCCATTTCGTTCTATTATGGAACTCTTCAGCAGTGCACATCCACGATCCCGCCTCACGAGATTCAAACCCAGGACCTATCAGTCTCGCGCGCGAGCACTTAACCGATAGACCACTGAGCCGACATCCAACTTTGTTAATGTCCTGGGCTCGAGTCTGGTGAGGCGGGATGGTGGATGTGTAGAGTCCCATAATAGGAGGAAACGGTCTTTCAGTGCTTCCATGTTCTCCATGGTGGCCTAGCTTCAATTGACTCATGATCTCAACTCTATGATAAAAGATCAATTAATATATAATGTGAATAGTTTCTATTAAATATCACTAATTAAGCTAAAAGCTAGACTCTGTGAACTCATTCATAGCTATTTTACATCCTGTACTAAAAGTACTTATCGTGGTAAGTTATCGTCAAATTACTACTTTATTAAAGTTAGACTTTGGCACAATATCTAATGCAATGAAATTTACTGACAAGATAAAATGAACATTGAGATTATGTTTATGACCGGTGAATCCTTCTCCTGGTCGTGTTTAAATTAGAGTCGATAAATAGATAGATAAATAAATCAGAATAAACTATCCTTCACAGACTTCACTTCGATCAAATCAGTAAATGGACAAAGAAAAACGACAATTCATATGCTGAATATATTGAGTTGATAAAAATTCACGTGAAAATGCCAGTACTACTATTAATTTTTACAGTGATTATTTTAAG
Source organism: Schistosoma rodhaini (assembly GCA_944470415.2). Classification (NCBI taxonomy): domain Eukaryota; kingdom Metazoa; phylum Platyhelminthes; class Trematoda; order Strigeidida; family Schistosomatidae; genus Schistosoma; species Schistosoma rodhaini. The sequence continues at coordinate 36,165,941 of OX104037.1, forward strand.
CAACTTTGGAATTAGTTGGATTGTTAATTATTATAAAATAATAATGTATTTTTAATATTCCATTGGGTTAAAAATTGGATTACTGTCGGTTTATAACTTCAGAGCCTATGGTATCCAATATTTCTTGAATATTTAGACTATCTGTTCCTAATATCAGCATATATCAGCAAGTTACCTGTCTTTTATTTCTTTTAATACATCATTATGTCCATTAGTCGCATAACTTATTTAGGCGCATTTATGAAAAGTTTACGATCTTTCGCCGTACAACTTACAAAAAGGTACAATCAGAAACTTTGTAATCCATGTTAATATGCATTGAAAAGAATGACAATTGTTCAGACTTCAATTCCTGAACTGCTAACATTTAACTGGTGATCACTCAATACTTATCATCAGGATAGATGAAGAAATAAGGGAAGGGAACTTGTTGAAATACTTTGTGCTCAGAATTCTATATTGTACCAAAATTATAATATTGAATAAAGCCAATAATAATGAATGTATAACTGACTAACTGAAAGATAGCTATCGTAAATAATAGTTGAAGACATTGGATGATATGTCTTAAGGCTGGTCATAAGGAAACAGATCCAGTCACTCTTTGTTTTTTCTTATACCCTGGGTATTTAATTTATATCATACTATTTTTTAAACGAATTCATTCTTTCGCTTTCATTATATTGTTAATGCGTGATCTTTTCTATCACCATTGATATTACTACCATTTCTACTGCTTCTTATGACCGATTGACTTATAAAGCGAATGAATACCTTATCCAGTAAACTGTCTTTGAATTATTTTAGATATTTCCAGATGAATGAATTAGAGTGAAAAGAAACATAATTTTAATTGTTTATTATAAAGTTAATAATGTCTTAGTATGAAATACCCAACTCTGTGAGCTATGCATTCAGGTAAACATCAAAAAATTTGATGTGTGATGTAAGATGATAATGATTGGTTATTTGCTTAATTAGACTAGCAGATAGTCTGACAGGTACTAGATGAGTTATATTTTCCCTTACTATTATTATTACTGTGATTGTTGTCGGCTTTTTTTGGTGTGGAAATATATTTACGTCTTAGTCAGGCTAATCGCCTATTCTTGATCTAAGTTGTATTTAAGTTCAGTATAATAGTCACTAGAATGGAATCTAATGTAGATATTCGTCTAAGGCAAATTAACATCCATAGGGGTTTTGTAGAGATTGCAGTATTTCTAGAGTTGAAATCATGAGTCAATTGTAGCTAGACCACCAGGGAAAACCTGGAAGCACTGAACATTCGTTTTGTCTTATTGTGGGACTCCTCAGCAGTGCTCATCCACGATCTCGCCTCAAAAGATTAGAACCCAGAGCCTACCAGATCTCCGCAACATCCCTTCTGATCATAATCATATGCCCTTTAGCGTCTGACTTTAAGAGATATTTCCTTGAGTTCTAGTAGGAAGCAGTGACCAGTGGAGTTTAACCACGTCTGTCGTAAGATATCAACTCACTGAAGACAATTGGTGAATGGTTACTCAACTCCGTGGATTGGTTGAATTTAGACATTAACACCGTCAGATGCCGGCTCAATGGTCTAGTGGTTAAGCGCTCGAGCTTGAGACTGGTAAGTCCTGGGTTCTAATCTCGGGAGTCGAAATCGTGGATTCGCACAGCTGAGGAGATCCACAATAGAATGAAACAGCCATCAAGTGCTCCCAGGTTTCTTATGATGGTCTAGCTTCAATTGACTCATGATTTGAGCCATGAAAATTAACATCCATTTGTGTAGACCAGGGAAATCGAGCTTTATAACAAAAATAAATATGTAATATATGTTCATTAGCTTCTAGTTTGAAAACAATGTCAAATGATATATGGTTCCTGTATAACTATTTCTTATTTTCAATTCAATAAAGGCATTTTTCTATGATACCATGAATTTTGTTTACGGATAATTACTAACAATTTATTGATCAATGAATAGTCCATTATTCAAATGTTAATAATTTGCTAATTTATATTTATAATAATAAAAGAGAAAAAATACCGGTATTTCATATTTATTATAAAGATTATGATGAATCTGATCTATTATTGTTTTTAATCGAATAATTATCATTATTTACTTTAGTTATAATGTATATACTACTTAAATAAATGTAAATTTTGAATTATTACACAAAAATCAATTAGGCTGAAGTATATAGCCGCTCACATACAATTGAGTTTGTTCATATCTGATTCAGTTAAGCCCTTTTTGTTAACTTATTTAATTGACAGACTCATTCGCACAATAACAATATATCTATACTATTGTATCTTTATTATGTACGCTTTAGCATTGCCTACCATGTATTCATTTTGCTAGCCTTATTATTATTCGCCTAATTGATTCGATAATTCATTCATTTTCATTTGTATATATATGTACTTCTTAATTCTGTTCACTGTGTTCGCTTACACGATCACTCGATCGCTCATTCGACTCGCGCGCTCACTCGCTTGCTTTACGGCACTACTCTTTCATGTTTGCTTAACGTGCTTGTAATTTTGGATATCTGTGTGTGAGCCAATAATAAACGCAATCAACACTTTGTATTGACTTTCTGATTTATACACCGTTGGGGCGTTATCGAGTAACGGTTATAAGGACGAACAACATACGAAGCCTAAGGATAATATCGAATATCAACCACCACAATTAAATTCAATCATAGAAACAAAAGCTATTAAGTAATTTACTATGAATAAAGCTATTTGATTCAGTGAAATGATATATATTTAAGTAATATAATCACATTTATAAACAAAATATATATTTCAAAAAGTGATACTTGATTTATTGGACAAAACAATCTAGATTTGATTTATAATTGTTATATACGTATTGATAATTGAAAAATAAAAAAGGAAACTATTAAGTGTATATTATCTATATGATAAATTAGTATAAAAGGTAGGTTTAAAGTTAGGACTTTTCAAATGTACATTAGAGAGTGTGTAGGGAGTGAATGTGACTCATTATTCGTTTTCAACTATATTTATTAGAAATAGCTTAACCATTTATATTGGACAATATAGTAGCTAATCAAAACATAACTATATTGTATTGTCCAATATGAATCATACTAACTTCTACCCGAAGTTTATGCTGATGATGTCGTTCAGAAGAACGATGAAAGCTCCACGACCAAAACATCTAGTTCAGAGAATAAAACTACATCAAAAACTATACTATTCAATCCTGTTGGATCATATATAGATAGATAGATCCTAAATAAAACGGTAAACAACCAAGAGACTAATATTTCTCAACACCGTATCATTAAGTAAGGTGTCATGATTAGCTAGAATCAATCATCGTCCATTATAAAAAAAAGTGTATGATGTGTTTCGACGGTCAACTGAGTAACTTGCTGAACCCAAGTCAATATATGCAGAGTTACAAACTCAAAAGCAGTATTAATATCTTGTAGTGAGTGGACATTTTTAACGTTACCGTTACAACTTTAACCATTACCATCTATTTTTACTGTCAGAGACAATGTGATGTATGCTACTTATGTCTGTTGCCATAAGTAATGTATAACATCAATCAGAAGTAGAATGCATAGCATCAGAAGGCTACGAAAGTCGACTTGAGGAAATGAGAAACGTAAATAGAAAGGAATTGTCACCTGGCAGAAACATACAGGATATGTAAGATAAATTTTTCAAATAAAGTATTCAATATATAGTTTTTACATTTTACAAATAAATTCTATAATTTTGTAGTAAATAGTGAATTGGTTGTCTTCACTTGAATGTTCATTCATTACAATCGTACTAATGAGTTGTTCAAGTCCTTATTATTCTCTTGCAACTCATCACAACCCTAAAAACTCATAAATCAATTATGATAATGTTTGATTTCATTCTTAAATGGTATTATACAAAATATAGTTTGAAACTTATCTATCTTCCTCTGATCCTTTTTATTTCATTACCTTATAATAATGAATAATGTCGTCTTATTTTACATTTAGTCTTAATCAAAACACAATATAGTAAAAATACCTCATCCTTTTTCTTTAACATTGTCTATTACTGAAACTATTGACATTATATAATGAATAAGAACATGAGTGGGGACAATTGAACTTATTTTAGCACAACATTACAGAATATCTCATTAAAATATAAGAACCATATAGTCTTGAATGTTGCTTATGCAAATATTCGTCCATCATCTCTTATTTCATTGTTCATGCATTTTCATACCAATTGCGTGCCGTTCCGGTTTTCTCCTTATCGATATTCTACTGAAATAAATTCAATGCCCAACCATCACTATATACTATTTATGTGGATATCAGTAACCCACACCACAATTAGACTCTAATTACACTACAAATGAACCATTTCTTTTAAATTAGGCAGTTTTTTTGTGGAAAAAAGACTGTGTCGTAAAATATTTTTCAGATTACTAAATTTTCTTTTAAAGAATCACAAGTTAACTAAGGAGTAAACATACATACAATATACAAAAATACAAGGAAGAAAACCAGTTTTATATTTTCTTGATTGGATACATAGTTACTGTTTATGTGTACTTGTTGTTCCCACCATTGTATCATGCTATTATTATTAATGAAGAAAAAAAATACACTGTTTAATGAGATTTGCATATTTAATTTAATCATTTTTGGCGGTTCATTTAGTTTTCATCCGACAATCATTATTATTAAATAGGAATAATATATATTTGTAAAATCTCATCGAACGAATTTGAAATAAATCCAATGTTTTGCCTGGTAATCTGGTCCTTGAAAAAGCTTGAACCACATTGTCAGGCGAAACGTTGGATTTACTTCAAATTCATTCACTGATATCTTACAAATATATTATTCCTATTGAATATCTTACATCAAATCAGCGCTCAAATACTGTGAAACTATTAGCTCTAATTTAGACGAAAGTTCTTATATAGATCTACTTAGAATAATTCTTTTAATGTTGGTTGATCACTGAGTTTTATGTATCAAATTCAGTTAATTAGCTTGTTATGTCATTATTAAGTTAACTAACTAAATAATAATATGACATTTATGTAATACGATGTATTCGATTGCAATAAACACAAACTTCAGTAACATTTTATTATGATATTTATTTCATTTTATCTCCCTTTTATACTTAGATTCTATTTTATATTTAGATTACATTTGATAACAGTAATACTAGAATACATTTTTTCCGATAATGTTAATGAGTTACTGGTCTGTGTTTACAAAGAGTAAAAAACGTTCTGTCTTCTCTACATGGTTAAAGGTTGACTTACTATTTGACTATTCCCATCAACAAGTGTACTCTGAGTTATATGACAGATATGTATTTGTAGAGATTCGTTGCTTAGCCTTAATTACTTGATTTCATATTTATCTTTTACTTCTACTAAATGATAGTGAAAAATGAAGTTTATCAGTAAAATAGATGACTTATATCAATTAAGATACTATTAACCAGTTTTACCTGAAATCTTCAATCTAGTTCATAACCATTTTGAAACCTATACTGAGAGCTTAAGCAATTATGAGGTACGAATTGTGTTGAGATCAGTGAAAGAAAATAGATTCAAATTAATATCATATTAGTAGCAGTATATCTCATAAGTAACATGAATAACTTTAACTCTGATAAGGTTACTTTTCATTTATAAATTTGAAAATGAGTGAAGAAACTCATCAAGACTAAAAGTAAACATTTCTAAATGACTATAAGAAAAAGAATACAAGAAAACTATTCAAAGTCACAGTATCCTAACAAACTTATCAAATGATTTACATCTGTTGAAGAAAATGTTACTATCCAATTTTTTCTCAGTATTTTAAAATTCAGATAAACATTTCATGAAACTAATTAAAAATCTCTTTCGGTTATTTATTAATAAAACCAAAAAAAAATCAATAAAAAAATGGAAACTATTTCTTGAAAGTAACATTTAATATTTATTTTACTTTGTGTTATCTCTTTGATTCTGTATTATTCATCAGTGAAAATTGTTTTCTTCTGCTTGAACATCTAAGCTACTTCTTCCTTCTATCTAGATATTTCAACAATCTATCTAATTTTGTTTGTTTTAATATATCATTATGTTCATTATTCTCACGACCTATTCAAGTGCGTTTGTCAAAATTGTATAGCATTTCGTTGTATAAGTTATAATAGGCTCAATCAGAGATATCGTGATTGCTGGCGATATGTGTACAGCGAGAATTATGTGCATTACTTAGATGTCGAATGACTGGACTGCCAACTTCTAACTGGTGATCATTCAATATTTATCATCAGGATCAACCAAAAAGCAAAAAAACGGGATCTTGTTGAAATATATTGTTCTGAGAATTCTATATTGTACCAAAGATATAATACTAAATAAAGCTACTACTACTAATAATAATAATAATAACAATGAGTGGATTTTTGAGATAATCACTATTATCTCTATTTTGATACATTTCTATTCTAACAACAACAAATTGTATTTGATCTTATCACATCCTTTTTGAAAATTTTTTTTTCTTTTTCAAAATGAACAAAACAGGATTGAATGAAATTTGTTTTCTGTTTACTCATTTCTATATTAAGTAACAAGCAAAAAATGTTTTCTATACTTATCAGATTAGATAGAAACACAATGAAATATTAATTTATACAAGTTTAACTGAATATTTAATAGATATATATAGAGAGAGATCAGTAGATAATACATATTAAAATCATGCTTTACCTTTCAACAAATTATCAATATCTATAGTACTGTGGTGTGGATTACTTATATCCGCATAAGTAGTATATGATGATGATCAGGCATACAATGTATTTCAGTAGAAGATCGATAAAGAAAGAACGGAAATGGAACGCAATTGACATGAAAACGCATGAACAATGAAATCAGAGACGATGGATTGATATTATTATTATTATTATTATTATTATTATTAATGGCTTTATTCAATATTATAATCTGGTACAATATAGAATTCTCAGCACGAGTTATTTCAACAAGTTTTTTACCAAAAAAGGAAACCCGAAAAAACAAACAAAACAAAACAAAAAAAAACAAAAAAAAACAAAAAAAAAACAAAAAAAAAAAAAAAAAGGTCTAGGAAAAACCGACTTTATACAAATTATCGAATTTGAGACATGCTTAAGAAGACAGGTTATTTACTAGGTCAACTCTAACAGCCTGTTCGTCACAAAGTAAATTTGCTAAGTAAGGTATTACAGAACTTTTATAGATTTGCTTGCGTGCATGGATTTTAATGTATTTACGTCTCGTTCTACCAGAAGATATACAAGGAGAAAGATATGAATGAAGCGGATGGTTAGTATCTGATAAGATAACACCTGCCAAGAGTTTGCAACACTTAAGATGTCTATCCACAAGCATATTAACAATGACTTCAAAAGATTCACCACATACCTTGCAAACCGCCTTCAGCATTCTACGCAAAATAGCAAAGTCTTTTCTCAAAAGCCCAGGAAAGAATAATGGAGAACAATATAAAATAATAGGTAATATGCAGGAATTTACAAATTGTAAGAGTAAATGGCGAGTAATCCCAAAAGCATGCAGCCTCTTTATGTAGTATGTCAAGCGGTAAACTTTTTTCGATAATAGTAAAACATGAGAAGACCAAGAAAGATCAGAGGAAAAAGTAACACCAAGATATTTGACCCTCGACACTGTGTTTATTAAGGAGTCTCCAATGGCACAAGCATTATGGGATCCCAACATAGAGTATAGGTTCTGTCCATGTCTCAAGCTAAAATTAACAGCTTGACATTTAGATGGATTGAGCAAGAGACCATTACCAACAGACCACCTTTCAATACGAGACAAAAACTCATTCATTTCTATAGGATGTAAGGAGGTAGAAATTGGCATACATACAGTGAGGTCGTCCGCATATTTTACAAAAGTGTTTTCTGTGGAAGATGGCAGATCATGCAAAAAGAAAGAGAAGAGCAGAGGTGAAAGAACAGCTCCTTGTGGCACACCTACAGTAGACAGTAGAGATGTTGAACACTTTCTTTCAAATACAGTGTACTGTTCTCTTCCAGAAAGGTAGGAGCGTAGCCAATTGATTATCCAGCTGTCAGTGTCGATGCGAATCAGCTTGTTAAGTAAGAGGTGTCTTGGAATAGAATCAAAAGCAGAAGTAAAGTCCAGAAAAGCGCATCTAACATACTTCTTACCCTTTTCCAACCCGAACACTATATTGTGATGCAGAACAGCAACGGCATCTAATGTGCTTCTTTTGCATTTGTAAGCAAACTGAAATGGATCACAGTACTCTTTTATTGAAGGTTGAAGTGGTTGTATCAGTAATTTTTCCATTATTTTGAGGAAAGGTGAGGTTATTGCAATGGGTCTAAGTTTCGCATTTTTATCACCAGAAGCTTTCTTAGGTATAGGGATTATCTTTATCTTTCTCCACATTTTCGGTAAGACATTAGTTGAGAAGGATCTGTTAAAGATATTTGTTAATGGATAACATAAAACATCAGCACATTTTTTAAAAAGGAGGTTTGGGATACCATCAGGTCCTAAACATTGAGATGAATTCAGAGACTGGAGACATTTCCGGACATCATTTTCAGTAAAACTGGGGACACAACTATTCTTCAAACCCTTGGATATAGGGAGCATGATGTCAGATGACTGATGAATAAAGGACTTATTTAAGTCACAAACATTTAGCTGGTTTTCGCTTCTAGTCTGCCTGTCCCCTGTAATTTCTTTAAAGAGTTTCCACATACTTGGAGAGCTTCTACAAGATAGGAGTTTTTGAGTGAACACACAGTTGAGACGTCTAATCTCTTGGTTTATTTGATCATTTAACTTACGAACTTCAATAGTGTTTTTCTCCTTGTACATCCTTTCTTTTACCCTCCGTAGTCGTTTTAGTTGTGGAGATGTAAGTCGATCAAAACTTAAAAAGAAGGTTTCGGTAGGACAGCAAATATCAAAACAGAATTTAAGATAAGAGGTGATGACATCCGTTGTGTTTTCTATTGAGTCATCTGTAAGTACTTCCCAGTTGGTCGTACGAAACATGTTTTTCAGATTTTGTAAATTTTCTTCTGAGTAACTCCTATATATTACTTTTTTGGTATGGAGTATGTGTGTACTCTTTCCATGTTTACCATATACTTTAGGCAGGACACGAATTATACAGTGATCCGAACTAGACAATGGAGCACGTTTGCGAGTCACATAGGCACCCACATCATTAATGAAAACCAAGTCTAGATGAGCATTCAAACGAGTAGGAAAATCTACTACATTTAGGTGACCTAGTGATGTAAGGAAGCTACAGTCACATGAATTGAAATCACCACATACAATTGAAAGTGAATCACTGAAGGCAGTAACGGCGAATTCAGTAAATTTATCAGTGAAGACAGATAGCGCAGATGATGTGCAGTCTGGAGTCATGTAGATATTGGTAACATAAATATATTTGTATTTATTCAGGTGTTTTGGACGGCACCTTAAAGTTAGACAGTCAATAAAGTCGTTTGAAAACTTGAAACAGGCAAAAGTAGATCGACACCAGTTAACGTTTACAAAAGTAGCTACTCCGCCACCACAAGTCTTTTTATTGTTTGATCGATCCTGACGATAGATATTAAAATCACGTAATGACACTAAGCAATCATCCTGTAAGTCAGTTAACCAAGATTCTTGATATTTGCAGAAGGAACAGCGAACATTGAGACAATTGATTGATAGTTTGTAAATTAACTGTTTACTATATGATTGTCAGATTTTAATGAGATATTCTATACGTTTGTGCTCAAATACATTTGATTGTCTCTACTCGTGTTCTTGTTCACTCCAGTACCACTGATCGATAATTAATAAATTTAATTCATCAAAACTGACCTTACATTTCATGTAATATATTACTCACGATGAAGTGCTTATTTAAATATAGTATAACTTACGTAGATTCATTAAATTATTAGAATGTTTGTGTAATATATTCACGAGTGTTTGCTGTTATGTAATTCACGAGGAACCCATATCATTGATTTTTTCTATAAATATCTTATAAGCGGTTTTAAATGACTTTGTGTTCCTAGTGTCTCTAGAATATTTGACTCCAATTTGATTGTGTGTTGATCATTATCGAAATATACATGTCGGCTATCCTCGTATAAAATCATCAACTTAAACAACATTGGTGAATAATGGAATTAAATAAGTCAAATATAAGAATAAATTTCGAAAACGTGTATTTCATACAATCGTTGATTCAGACAGGCGATCAGAGAAACGAAACGAAGAGATGAAAGAGAAAAAAGCAAAGCAAAATGACTTATGATAGAGAAGGCATGTGAACCAACTCACTTAAATTAAGCATTCCCCAATATTTATAATCAAATAAAATCAAGGCAAATCAAATAATTAACAAGGTCATAATGTGACTCAAGAAGAATGAATAGATTAATTTGTTCAATAACTAAAATAACCTGTGTGGGCTCGATATAAGGTCAGCCACTACATATTCTCTGTACAGAATAATTTCATCCCAGAACTTCCGTTCGTTATAGACAATTTACCTTACTCCTACTTTGTGAACATACTGGATTTTAAAAAGTATCACTAATAATTTATGATTAATTTTAAAGAGCCCACTTTATCCTTGAAGTAGCTGTTGAGAATACTGTACAGAACAGTAGTGAAACATTTATAATTTGATCATATAGCACATAAACACTATCAAAAATAGTCACTCAAGTTAAACATCATCCTTATCAATAGAACATTGAAATTTATACCCCTTTTTTTACTCAATAAAGAGAAAACTTACGTTCATTATAAAATTCTCCTTTATCTCTCCATAATATCATATTCCAATTAATAGATTCCATATTTAAACATGTTTTTGTTATACTATTCATATAGTTTTTTAATCTATATGAATTTGAATAATGAGATCTTATTAAAGTTTCATTCATTATATGATTGTGAATATTCCAATGTATCGATTGATCATTCATGATACCAACCATACTACTTTTCTCTTTATTTTTCTCTTTTTCAATTATATTTTTAATTGTTTTTTTATTGATTATTGAAGATTCATTATTCCAATCTAAATTATAATTATCATTAGACATTATATAAATATCAATGGATATAAAAATACTAGTACAAAGAATGAATAAGATTAATGTTGAATTACGCAATAATATCCAGTTTTTATAATTTTCATAATGTATTAAATTAACTTGAGTAATATCCATTATATTGTTAGTTTCTAAGGGGGGGGGGTGAAGAGGGAGGTTTCTTATCAAGTTTATCTATATTGTTTGAAATGTCAAGTTATTATTACATTGTATTTTATAGGTATTTTCTATAAGGTAAATAAATTTTGGTAGTTCACTACATAATATTTTATAGTTGTAAAAGTGTTCAGTAATTTCCCCTTCATTTATCTTTAAATAATCAATAAATATCTGTTACTGATTTCTTTTTTTGTTTCCCGGTAGTTCACTTTGTCTTATCTAATGAGTATGAAATCATTAAAAAGAGCTTTTGAATGAGATTTCTATTATTTGGCATAATAAATATGATTATCTTGTACATAAGGGAGAATGAGGAATTGAACACTATCAATGTTAAAATAATAAAGAATTTTAAAACTCAATAAATCATCTGTGTATATTATTTAATAGTAATGAAATTAACTGTGATTACTATGGGGCCTTGATTTCATCCAATGAATATTGCTCTAGTAAGCATGATTATTGGTCAGTTAGAATTGACCAATCATAAGTGAAAGAATAGTTATTCAAGTAGATATGGATGGTAAAGTTAAAACAGTAGGAAATAAACATTTAAAATTATGATATTAGTTATCAGAGATGATTTGTAAGGTTGGAAATTTGGTTATATATGTGTAATATCGATATTTTCAGCGGCGAGACTATAATTTATGGACGAGCCAATCAGAAGCGTTTGAGGGATTCCAAGGTCACAGCTCCAATTTCAGTACCCGATGCTTATGTATGATCGGTTCACAGAAAATTTTAGAGAAAATTTGACAATTAAGTGGCTACAACAAATGAAACAACTAAGAAGTTCCTGTATTTGTAATTACGAGTATTAAATGACTTGTAGACCTTGTGCAGACTACCGTGATGTTGTCCTTCGATGTAATATATGTTGAAGAAAGACGTTTCCTAGAATAAGAAATTATATCACTCGATCCAGATTGAGACTAAGGCATATTATAATAATTGCAGCCAACAGTATAATGAAAGCACCAATAACATTGTCTGCAATATTCGCAGATGTTACTGAAGTCTTGGCTGTTCAGTGGTATGAGTATTGTAGGGACATATCCATAATAAAAATGATAAACTTAGGCAAATGGAGTACACAAACAATAATGAAGCTATGTGGTCGAGGCTGAGAGGGTTTTTGTGAACTTATCATGGCTCCAGAGATCAACTATTATGGAGCCATATGGATGAGTTCCTCTACTTTATGCATTACGATTTCGGAACCTTTGAACCTTTTTCTAACCTTGATAAGTTTCTGGACCATATAAAAGAAGTGTTTCCATATTAATTATTTGGTTTTGTATAATATATTTTTACTCTATACTGACTGTTCACTGATTAGCTAACATTTCTCAAGGTCACTCAAGATTAGTTCAAAGATCGTTCATAAATTATAGTCTCGCCGTTTCAGCTACTCCGGATTGGTATTCAAATGTGCTAATGAATTAATTATAAACTTTTTTAAACATGACTATTTTAAGAGCTTCAAGACATCTAATAGAAAGTAAAAGGACTTTCCGATTGTGAGTAAAAACGTATTTTAGGAGCACATTTTTTTCATCAATAAGGCTTTAGACAATATCTGTAATTGTCTTCGCATAACCTAAAAAATCAATTATGACTTAAATGAAACATCAGTTACAATGGAATTTCTGTGTGTATATTTGGTTTGTCCCTTTATGGAATCATTCAAGTTCTGAATATATATCTTAATGACAAACAATTCGATTTAGTTTATAATATTAAATATCAAAGTATTCAGTATAACATGGTTAAGAACGGAAACAAGGAGTTCATTTTTCTTAGTAACTATAATCAGTGATGCAGCGTACAGTAAAAAAATCGTATGTATATTAGTTAAAGGGGACGAATCAGAATAAATAAGCGACAATAACGTGTTTCGTTCACATCATTTTTATTATATTCTTCAAAATGAATACCAAAAAACTTTCTTCCTTTTTAAGCAAAGATAGATAGTGGCTAGCAGTGGAATCCGGGACGCACGTTCCGTCCTATTTGAGACTCATCAGTTGGACGTACCTGCATCTCAGAGTTGATGTTCATTCTGGGACTCTAACCCAGTACCTTTCGCTTCAAACGCCATCGCGTTATTCACTCAGCTACTGAGTCCGAATAGACACTTGCTTGTGCAGTGGGGTGACGTTTAAATTCACTCAGGTACATCCAACTGACGAGTCCCAAGTTGGACGAAACGCGCTTCCTGGATTCCGCTGCTAGCCACTATTCATCTTTGCTTATAATGCTTGTGAATTAAGTCTCTATCGAGGCAATACACACAGTATGCACATATGTCAATAAGAGACTGATCAATTGCAGTCCTAAACATCAATGGGAAGATTCAAACAAGTAATACTAAGTGAATTTTATTTTTCTTTTTGCCTATCATTAATTTCATCAGGAAACCACGTCTCAAATTTGCTTTCTTCCATCTACGATTAGAAAATGCTTCTTATTAATTTCGATCTAAACTAAGTAATGAATTAAGTAAAATTTAATATAAAGTGTGCTCAAACTATTTTTGTTTCAAATCAAAGTTATGCAATATTGTGAATAGAAAAAAATCTCTTGAAGATGTAGAAACCCACATATGATAAGCATTATTATTATTCATATGATAGAATTGTTAGTCGGTAAACTGTTGGAAGATGTGAAGCTTATATTAATGACTTAATGGATATAAGAATGTATGAATATCTAAGATAAATTAGTTATACATAGTTTAGTGTTAACAACTACCTTTGTCAGTATTATATATATATGATTTCAGACTTTCGGTTTTCATTAGATTGATGAATTACTGAATGTACATCTCCGAAAAATTCACATTCAAATTAATTTTCAGTCACTTCTGGTCTTTGATAGTAGTCCTGAGTTCAAATCTCGTTAGGCGGGATCGTGGATGCGCACTGCCGAGGGGTCCCACAGTAGAACGAAAGGGCCATCCAGTGCTTCCAGGTTTTCCATGGTGGTCTAGCTTCAATTGAATCATGATTTCAACTATGAAAAATACTGATATTGAATTATTTATCACTAATAAAATAGACATATAGTAGTGAATGAGAATTCAGGTGAGGAAAAGCAATTTATTATTGAATGCAAAATTACAGTGTTTCCTTAAAATATGAAAACAATACATAAAATACTTTATTTGTACATCTTTCAATAATCGTCTCTTTCAAACTTCATCGTTACTTTATTCTTGCTGTTATTCTGTTTACATTACTGTTCCCCTCAATTCGATCTTCTCAATTTACTGTTACCAGGCATTTCATTTGAGACTGGTGTTACATAATGCTTATATCAGTCGACATAAATAGCACACGGTATGCAACGATATCCTTGTAGGTTTCTAATATTCTATGCGTTCTACTCATTCTTACGATTAGTATTTTATTACTCAACTATCTTGATTCCCTGTTCATCAAGTTGTCACTCTTGATATTAACCACAAAGATAAAAATTTCATGAAATGAGAATTTCCGATCTGAATTTCACATCTTTTGTTGGTATAGACAGACAATTTTTAATGAATCATTTAATGACCGACAAACATCAGATACATACTAAGGACATGCTACAAATCTTAGATAAATTCTACTGCTGAGGAGTCCCATACTAGAACGAAATGGCTGTCTAATTCTTCCAGTTTTTCAGTGATGGTCTAACATTGACCGGTTTATGATCTTAACCAAAATTCAAAAATATTCACAACCTTATAATTATGAACAATTACGAAGGCAATTTTCCCTTTAAATAATCTATTTCTTTAATTTACTATAGAACAGTTAACCATCAATAAATTAATATTTTAAATAACTCTGAAAATTCATATTGTATACAATTTTTATTCTAGTAGTTAGTGTGAAAAATTCTTTTCTTCACCAAAATCCTTTTTCCCAAAGTTTTCACATTTGTTTTTTTCACGTAGGAATTTTGCCAATAATCGACGGAAAAGACCCTTAGGCGGTACATTCTTTTCTTTTAACTATACGTATTAACCTTTACTTAGCTAAATTTTAAAAGCGTGGAAGAAAAACTTTTAATAGAAAACTTAATAAACAGTTTTTATATATAGTTGAAATCATGAGTTAATTGAAGCTAGACCATCATGGAAAACCTGAAAGCACTGGACGGTGATTTCGTCGTATTATGGGACTTCTCAGTAGTGCACATCTACGATCCCGCCTTGCAAGATTTGAACCCAGGACCTGCCAGTCTCGCACGCGAACAATTAACCAATAGACCACTGAGCAGGAATCCAACGGTGCTAATGTCTAATGGTTGAAGTTGAAACAGTTTTTTTTATTTTTAAAATATTCTTCCATTCCTTATATTTTCTTAATTCAAAACTGTTAAAGATCATATGAATTTTGCTCAAATTACAGGGGTCTACAATTTGTAGTACAAATGCGAAAAAATTGATCATAATTAATGATTGTGATAAGGTGAAAAAAATCTCTGGGATTGTCAAATAAAATGAACTTGATCCGACTTTGAATATGATGTTATTCCAATCTATATAGATCTCCTCAAAAAGTGACTTTTAACTACATTTGGATAAGGGTTTCTTTGATATCTTTCTTTTTTCTTTTAAATAATATGAAAGTAATCCTGTAGTCAGACTCTAACATCTTGTCTCACTATACCATATAAACTACATCTTATTTTTAATGTTTCAATTATCTAATTAATTTCTGAGATTACCAGAAAAGGTTGTTTAACAAATAGAAACAGTGAATTGTAAAGTGATTTCTTAAAATTAAATAGAAACAAATTGTAGCTGAACTTTCTATGATGACGAACACCTATTAAACTATTATCTGTAAATTGATTTATATATTCAGGTGTATAGTTAAAATATTTAAGACCTGTCACTTTGTATGCACAAATCATAATTAAAAAGACCTGCTATGACATTAAAATTGTGTGGTCAAATTAAATATAATAGTGCTATGATAAGTGAAATAAACATCCCTCAATCTATTTTATGTTCTAGTGTTTATCAAAGTTATAATTGAATGAACAAAGCCAGTTTGTATTCACCGACGTTTTGTGACCGGTTCTTTTTAACATTACTCACTTATTCTCAGAGCTATTGCAACATTATACTCACAATGAATTATAATGTACATTATTGTTATCGTTACTGGCTGTAATGCTAATAGTAGTTGTGTGATGTGAGCTACTTATGCGGACAGACATAAGTAGTATAGAGGAGAAATTGAAAGTAGAATGTTTACCCGTAGAAGAGTGAAATAAAGTGAAGAGGAAGGAAAAGGAAGAGCATTTGTATAAATAACACAATTGGACGAACCATGGAGTATGTAAAGGATTGTTTATTCCATACATAGCATACACTGATTTCATTTTTGCTAGCTCCTAACACCAACTGAATAAGAACCAAACTTATTCAACAGCCACACTATGAAAGTGGATTTACAATGCATATAAATACCAATGTACGTCATTTATTCAAAAAAACACCGGCTTCAATGACTATCAGACAAAAACTTCGTAGTATTTGGTTAGATTCGATCTCAGACGATCAATATCTCTGTTGTTAATTAAATCAGTGAGAAAAATATATATTTAAACTTCTAAACTATCTACGTAACGTTATAAAGGCACAATCTAAAATTAGAGGTGTGTTGGGAAGCAGAAACCTCTACTTTGTTTATCTAATGAAAGACGTCTTTACACTAAATTAAACCAAGTTGGTCAATTCGACTCATTTGTCAGAACACATCCGATGTCAACTCCCAATTAACTATCTTCATTTCGATCTTACCTTTGGTCTGTGGTTCACTTTGACAAAGTTAGACCAACTATAACTACATTCCTGTTTGGGCTGTTCTAGCTACATTGCCCAGGTGGGATTGATTAGCTAAACTAACTGTCCACAGTTTCTGAAAAATACTCTTGTATGTGTTATATTATTGAAGTCGAATGAGAATGATATGAATCCCCAAACAATTTAATGTTGAGTCAAAGCAACTCCAACTCATAACTGTCTACGGCTGCCTACTCTGACATGGTTGCTGGGCAACCTTGCTTCCATGGTGTTTGAAAGAGCAGACAAAATTTTACCAAGTAAATGATTGTTTTGCATGCATAGCGAGTGCGCACAAGAGGAAACCCACTTCTACTTGTTTCAGTTTCATGATGCGCAATGATCAGTCCACTTTAGTTCAACTTTGACGAAACTCGAGAAAAGTAACGACTCTGTCTGACTCCTCAGAGTATATTATTATAGCAACTATCCTACAATCTATTTCGGTTATGGTGAATTTTGGTTAGGCCCTTTTATCCCATTATTAGCTTTTGTTTTATCTTGTTGAGTCTTTATACAATTTGACTATAACTTTGCCTATATAATCGCCCTCATATACTTATTCGCCTCTCCACTTCAAATTCGCTCGGTGTGTTTATAGCCTCGTGGCCTTTGCTATCCTCTAAACTGTAGTTGCTGCTTCTCTTTGCCTTCTGATTTCAAACACCGTTGAGATTTATATAATAACAGTTATCGAGGTGGACGATTAGCGAAACAAAGCGACTACAGTACAGAGCCGATTAATTGAAGAATATTTCTTAGATCTGAATCTTTGCAAAACCAACAGCTGTTTAAGACATATTAATGAGAATAAATGCGTGAAGTTTTTGAAAATTATACTTCAAACGTACACAACAGACAGTCAAACTTGATATACGCGCTAGAGAATTCAACAGTTAGCTAAAGTGTACGAATAAATAAATTATATATTTGTAATATCCCAATTAGTAGAAAAATTAGATTTTCTGACGTTTTGTGACTCAGTGTAAGCCACTTCTTCAGAAAATCTAATTTTTCTACTCATTGAGGTATTACAAATATATAATTTATTTAAAACAATCTACCCAATGCTCAATTTATTCAAAATTATCAAATCAAGACTTGGTAATGATACTTATAAAGTGTACGAAGAATATTCCTAATCAATACATATATGAAGTTCATGTATTCTAATTAAAATACTTCTGTGAAACTAACTGCTGTTCTCTTTTTGGTTAATGCTTATGACATGAGTCCAACCATATTTCATCAGTTGTTTCTCTGCCTACCTGAATGGACAACTGAATGTCGATGTCGAATTTATTACTTTGAAAATGAGACCAAATGAAAACTAACTACTTTTGGTAGAATAGATGGGGCTTATGTGGTGTTTATATGAATCAATGATTTCTTTGTATGGATGACTGTTTCGATTTTGGATTCCAAATACAGTATATTCGTTTGTGCTCATCTTATACTTCTTGATTAAATTGCGTTATTCCTGAGATTACTAGTTTGTACCAAAATTCAAATACTCTTAAACATCATAATTATCAAAACAAGAACTCTGTCCTACCACCCAGATATGGGTCCAAATAAACGAAAATATCATAACTCCAACCTAGCAAAGTTTTGGGATTGGGGTCCGCTACTCACCTGAAGCTTTAAAGCTTTGCTCGTAAAGTTAGACGAACAATAAGTGGTGAGGCTCGTTTGTTAGCAACGACACTGCAATATCACAACACTTTTTTGCATCACTTTTTTATTTCTACTTTGTGCATAGCCAAAAATCTAAATTAATTATAAATAAATTTGAAAGACTATTTTCCGATTTCAAAATTTAGCGAAAAGAGGTCTTTCCATTTTGTGGTACATGGTATCACAATGTCCTTGAAAATTCATTAATTTTCACAATCACATCGCAGACTAGAATTGATTCACACTCAGTTACACACCAAGAGTAGAAAAATGATTTATTTTTATATGAAATAATGTGATTAAAGAATGTGTCATCATAAAACCGCATTGTTGTCAAGGCTACTATAAGCTGTGTAACAAGTAACTATATCATTATGGGGTTTTGTTTTACTCTTTTTCATTGAAATTTCGGCTGATTTTCACTGTTTTGTTCTATATTCATGCAAGAATAAGATTAATGGTGAAGATAATATCTGTCCTTACGATTGTGATTGTTACGTATCTGCTTTAGGTGATTATAACACATGCCAAGCTGTTAATATTACATTCTACAGTTATATCTATAGGCTATCAAATCATTATGTCCTAGAAGATAAATCGGATTTATATGCAGAAGGTGCATTTATGTGAAGCTTTCACTAGAGACTAAGCAAACATCGTTACTACTTCTTGTTTTAGGTTGCCAATATTCTCGCAGAGATATCCAATAATGGAAATAATTACTATCATAAAGCAATTCAGAGAACTCATTGAAATGTACGACATTAAATCGAAATAACTAGGTACACTGACATTTGGAAGAAAAAAATGAAACTGATTACCAGAGACAGGTCACAGGTTTTTGAAATAAACTAAATTAAATCAACGTAGCTACCATATCACTCGAATTTACGAGATTCCACAATCAAGTCTTAAGGCGGCCTGCTTGAAAATCTGGGCCACCTGTTCCTTCTATCTAGATATTTCAACAATCTATCTAATTTTGGTTGTTTTGATACATCATTATGTCCATTATTCTCACAACCTATTCAAGTGCGTTTGTCAAAATTGTACAGCATTTCGTTGTACAAGTTACAATAGGCTCAATCAGAGATATCGTGATTGCTGGCGATATGTGTACAGCGAGAATTATGTGCATTACTTAGATGTCGAATGACTGGACTGCCAACTTCTAACTGGTGATCATTCAATATTTATCGTCAGGATCAACTAAAAAGCAAAAAATCGCGATCTTGTTGAAATATATTGTTCTGAGAACTCTACGTTGTACCAAAATATAATAATGAATAAAGTTAATGATAATAATAATCAACACTAGATTTATGAACACCAGCTTCTCTATAATACACGAGTCATAAAGTATAGAAAGGTCACGGAAGCGATAATCGCTAGTCCATTTTCATGTATATGTTCATCATTCTAATTTATTTGCCGTTTATTTATTTTTTCAGCAGATTCTTGGCAATTTCCTGGGGTTGGTTCATTTTGTTAATCAACTGAGAAAAGTGTAATACTCGCACTAAAAGTTATCAAATATTCAGGAAGTTTGTATTCATATTGTTGTAAATAATTACGAATTCAAGTATTCTACTACTTTCTTCTGTAGCTAAGAAATGGGGTGTACAGTTATGGAATTGTTTCCGGAAGTGCACATACATGTTGAAATATGAGTATCTCCTGAATAACTTTCAGTCACCCACTCCTATTTACCGTTTGATAAACAAACAGCTACTACATATTTTTTATCTATTTTAATGATCACAGTTGTCAGTAATAAATGTTTGAGTTTTACTAGTTTTTCAAGCGAAGAAAAATTTTTCTGAACTGACTACATAAAGAAAAGCCTGTTAGTCGGTGAATAGCAAACCACTAAGTCCGAAAAATAGATGGAGCCTCTGATCTTTGATTAAATAGCACAGATAAAAATTGTTAGTCAATGTTTTTTTCCAATAATGAAGGTTTTTGATGTCAAACGCTCAGTTTTACTCGTGTATCCCAAAACAAAAGCTCAGTAAAATTGGCTTGGTGGAGGTAAAAGTTGACTGCTCTGTGATTTCTAAGCAGCACAATAGTACGGAATTCGACCTGTTAGTATAGTACATTATGTTCAGGGTTGCAGTATTTGGTGAACGGTCTGTACGACCAATCGCGTGTGTGCCAACCTGATAATCACTACACATCGACGCAAACCAACATCTTCGTGTCTCACAACCACACAAGAATGCATAGTACACTCTCTCTGTCCTAACGCTGTAAGAACAGGTTGACGATCGTATAAATGAATTGATGTCAAACTGAAAAGATTACAGTATGAAAACCTCTTGTTATCAAAAAGCATAGCAATGGCCAGTAATAACAAATGGTCATGGTTCGGGATGAAACTTAAAGAGGTCCCTGACCTTCACTTCAGTCTGCAGGATAAAAATGACAGGCTGCTCTGAAAAGAGTTAAACAGGAAGCCGGAACTTCCCAAACTAGAGCCTTTGACGGTCACACGGCTCACTCGTGGAAAGGACTACAAGTATCAAAATCACACAAGACTACTTCGTTTGACGCCCACTAACGCTTCTGACGTAGAGGACATCCCTCTGGCTTGTCACTTGCTGAAATCAGATGGGAATGTAAAAATGTTGACTGATATACCGTATTCTGAGCGCAATCATATCAAAAACATCCATCAGTAATCTAGCTGGACGTCTTTCCGCTAATGAATTATCATTGTGCGAAATGTGACAGAAAACACGGATACTGATATTTGGGAATGGAAGTTCATCAAGCAGTTTTTGAAGCTCAAAAGCATATTGACTCAACAAAGTGTGAGACGAGCCAAGAACGACGGGGATTCTAGAACACGGCTGATGAATATAACCCACCTACCCTGCCCTACGGTGGCCGCGAATCTGAAAGCATTTTATGACGACTGATGCCAGTTTCCATCTGGAAGCCATATGCATCGAGATAGGTCATATAATGACAAGATCAAGCAAAAAAGCAAGTTGGAACTGACTATTCCATTTGTGGACTGCCAAGACCATGTAAAAGAAAAGACAGGAAAACACTGTTTAGGTAGTTAAACTATCTATTCAGATAATTCTCATACGGATAACCAGAACGGGTAAGCTCATGCGTTTGAAATTGAAAGCATAAACGGATGACATATGAACGCCGCGAGTTAATCGAATAAAATGGATAAGCTGCGTGAACTCAGCAATGTTAATAATACTCAATTGATAGGAATATCTAAAACGCTGATAGCTTCTCAATTTAAGAGCCAAAAGCTAGCAACACCCAGCCTTCTACCTGCGATCTTGCTTGGAAGTACATCAAGTGCATAACCAAAAGCTTATCAATCTTGATGAATCCGTATGGTGCTCACTCAGATCGTTTGTCATCTCGAAATGTTTAGTTGGAGTCATTCACAGGAAGTCCACTGCTGACATCGAGTACGACAATATTATGCTGGAAGGATTATCCCGCTTTACTCGTCTCGGATTCACTCATATCCTGATTCTAGCAGGCTACAATCTTTCTCAAGTTAATTTCGCGGAACATATGTGCATCGGAGGTGAAAGCTCTATTGGGGCTCGGTTTCACAACCTCACTGAAAATCTCGGATTATTCGAAAATATCATCTCGGCAACTGCTTGGAAAAACAGTCAGACGCTATCGCACTTAGGCTGCATATTTACAAACGAAGAATTCCTAGTCAACAACCCCTCAAACCTGGCTCCTTTGGAGAAAAGCAATCATGCCTTTATAGCTTTCCGTTTTATCGACAGAACTAAGATAAGACATCATACCAACACCAGGCACTGGAAATTCAAACGGTTGGATGTGTCAGCCGGTGGACTGGGATGTTCATCTTCAACTTGTTGTGGATGCACACGATCTTAAGTGCTACAAGGCCGTCTGTTCCTCAAATATTACCCAAAATTTATAAGCAACCCACAGTCATCGAGAATCGCACTCTTCGTTCGCTAAGCCGCAAAAGGCAATACTGGTACAAACGAACTGGCAACAACAGAGCATACGAACGAGTAGGGAACATACTCACAAAGGCAATATGAGGAGATAGGCCTTAGTACCAGAAAACGTTTGCTGACAAATTTGTTCCCAACCCGAAAAGTTTATTCCGTCATGTAGTCTCTCTTTAACAAGACAGAACAGGAGTTTCCCGACTGCTAGGTCCCAATGGTCCAAACAAAAACGGCGGTAACGTCACTGACCTTCTGATATAACAGTACCCTAGGAAATTTCTGCAGACCCAGACTCACTATATTGATGAAAGCTTCACCCGCAACTCCAGGTAACTTCCAGAAGTGAACCTGAGAGCTGAATTTGTTAGTTATTTCCATAATTAACCGATCAAATCATCATGCAAGCGCCCACTGCGTCACTCTGGTCTGACATGTCTGTAGACTATCCCCGTTGCATATGACCCGATAAATGAAGGACATAATTACCTTATTTTAATAGTGTGACCCATAATTTTTATACATTTCAATGAGACACGCAATAGTGATCGGTATGTTTGTGCGTTTCGCCTAATGACTATAATTCCTTTAATTATTGTACTAGTTGTTGTTTTACGTTCAGAAACAGATAAAGTTTAAAGCCAAGTTGTCCTCGTTCCGGCTATGTTTTTCACACAGACTCTGGGGTCGCCTGTATCGCGTTTACAATTCAAATAGCATATCTGTAGGACAAATTAAATTCTACATACTTGGTGCACAGAAAACTTCGGTACCTAAAAAAGACACTTCTACTGGCCCGGATATGGTCCATTCTGACATATTAAAGGAAAAGGCTTTAATCTTGACAACGCCGCCCAGCATGATGAAGCACATTACCAAAAAATTGGAAGCTGACCCACATCGCACCAATCTTCAAAGGAAATCGGAGCAGAAAACTTTCAAGTTACCGACCGGTAGCACTTCTCTCTATACCCTTCAAAATTACGGGATCCCTGATATGCGATTGTCTACAAGACTATTTACTGCCCGCCAACCTTGTTTTGACACCAACAGCACGGCTTCAGAGAAGGTCACTCTTGTACACACAAACTGCTGACTCCAGTGGACAGATGGACAATCATCCTTGATCACAAAGGGAAGGTTGACGTCATATACCCCGACTTCTCAAAAGCTTTTGACAGGGTCAACCACATATGTCTTATCAATAACCGTCTCAAGAAGGATGCTAAAGGTTGCAAGTCGTCATTAAACCATTGTGATAAGACCCTCTGCTAGACAAGTTGGATGCGTCTACTGCGATACTAATGGGTGTGTTAGATATCTTGACGTGCGGGTAACGTCTCATTGGCGATAATTTCTTAACTATGGAGAATGATTTCATTGCGATGTCGTCTAAATTAATTGATTTCGCATTTCGCATTGTTTTCGCATTCAACTGCCCATAGTCACCAGTTGGACGTCAACCGTTGCTCTCCTTTTTAGGGATTATCTGCAAAGGAGATGTCAATGGGCTGTTTGACGGTCGAGTGATTCCTAACTCTGTCATCTGGTCAAATTTGTTTTGGCCAAATTCAGCTTTTCGGGAGTCAGTCGGTGTGTTTTCGATAATACAAGTGGTCCTGTCGTCGTGATGTGATGTGTAACATTACTGATTACACACGGCAATTTCAGTTGCGGTTGGTATGTCCCAGAATGCTTATCGAGTAATAGTTAATAGAATGAGTCTATGGTGTGCTTATTGTGACTGGAGATAACCTACAACCGAAAAAAGAGGTTACGCAAACAAATAACTTAGTGTATAAGAACTCTCATCTAAATTAGAACGAATAGTTTCACAGTATTTGAGCGCCGAGTTGAAGTAAGACATTAAATAGGAATAATATATTTGTAAAATCTTAGCGAATGAATTTTTTAAATTAAATCCAACGTTTCGCCTGGCAATCTGGTCCAAGCTTTTTCAAGGAATTATATCAATTCCTTGAAAAAGCCAGGCGAAACGTTGGATTTAATTTAAAAAATTCATTCGCTGAGATTTTACAAATATATTATTCCTATTTAAATAACTTAGTGTTTCCGTCTACTAGCTTTCGTTTGAGTGTGTCGATGAGTGAATTGTGGTGTTGGAAGAGGTATATATCAATGATTGGCAGGCGGTCGTTCGGAAGCGAGTGATTCAGACAACGGAAAATTCCAGACTCGAACTGGCGTCCGCGGTCCGTAGTGATGGTTGATGGTGGCCGAAATTCGCCACCCAACGTTCGATGAAAGCGCGAGCCACTGTTTCAGCAGGTATGTCCTTAATAGGTACTGCTTCTGGCCATCGAGTGAAACGGTCTACGCATGCTAAGAGATATGAGTATCCATTTGAATCGGGTGAGGGTCCTACCAAATCCAGATGAAAATGGTCGAGACGAACACCAGGAGTTCTGAAAGGGCCTAAGAGACATTTGTTTTGTCTAATGACCTTGGATTTCTGACAGCTTACACAGGAGTATGCTCACTCCCTCAAGTCTTGATTCATACCAAGCCAGCAAAACCGTTGTTCTATAAGCTTGATTGATGCACGAACACCTGGATGAGAAAGTTTGTGCAACGCATTGAAGGTGTTGCGTGGATAATGTATCGGTACGACTGGGCGTTCCCTACCCGTAGATATGTCACATAGTAAGGTTCCCTTACCTGTTCCCATCTGTTTAATACCCAGTTTTTTAGTTGTCGATGATATATCGTGCTGAAGATCAGTGTCTTCTTTTTGAAGCTTAGCGAGTTTAAAAAGATCGATTTCTTGAAACAGTTCAAGGAATTTATACGAGACAAGGCGTCTGCCACTAGATTGTTTGCTCCGGAATTGTGTTGTATATATTAAGTAAACTGTGAAATGTAGTCCAGTTGTCGAGACTCTCGAGGTGAGTACTTTTATGAGGATGAGCTTAAAAAAAAGCTAAAAGGTTTATGATCGGTAAAAAGTGTGAATTCTCTTCCTTTGATAGTGTTGGAAATGCCTTACAGCACAATACATAGCTGGGAGTTCCCTACCGAATGTGCTGAACCTCTATCCAGTGTCTAGCAACCGTCTCGAGAAAAATTCTAAAGGTTGCCAATAGTGGTCAACACAGTGCTGTAAGACTCCTCCGATTGCTGAGTCGGATGCGTCTATTGCGATACTAATGGGCACTTGAGTGTCCTGATGTGCGAGCAGGGTTGCCTTTACGATGAGTTCCTTAATCGAGGAGAATGCTTTTCGCGTGGTGTCGTCCAGATTGATTGATTTCGCATTTCCACGAAGTTGGTCGGTTAACGGTCTTATAAGGGATGCTCATTTCGAGGTTAACCGTCCATAAAAATTACAGGGCCGTTAAAAGTGGGCAACTGCTTAATCGTTGTTGGTTCTGGGTAATCCGAAATGGCCACCACTTTGCTTCTAAGAGGTCGGATGACTTGAGCATCAATAGTGTGCCCTAGGAAGTCTAAGGAGTTGGTTCCGATTTTGCATTTCTAAATATTTACAGTAATGCCACGCCTTTCAAGTTGTTAGAAAACAATGTCTAGATGCTGAAGATGTGATTCTCTGTCTGAACTTGCTATCAGACAGTCATCAATATACGCATGTATGAAGTTGAGACCTCGGAAAACGTCATCTATGAACCTTTGGAAGGTTCGAGCAGCCGAAAGGTATTCGTAAAAATTTGCAGAGTCCGAAGGGAGTTATGATGGTGGTTTTTGGAATGTCGTCAGTAGCCATGGGAATTTGGTTATAGGCTTTAACTAAGTTAATTTTCGAAAAGACAGTTGAACCTTTCAAGGTAGCTGTCAAATCGTGAATGTGGGGCAACGGGCAATAATCAGAAATGGTTCTAGCATTCACGTCCATGACGTATAAAAAATGGCTTTGTTCGCCGGCTATGGTTGCCGTTAACACATGCCGGCTGGGAAGTTTCTCGAATTGTTTTTCGTGTCGTTGGAGTTTGCGTAATTGCAGGCGGAGTTACTTGCGTAATTGCAGGCTTTCCTGCAATTTCTAGAAGACTTCCCATACTGGTTATGATACCAGTCCCCTCGGGTTTATCCATCTCTCGTGGTCTAGAGACAGATCGCCTACGTGAAACGCTTCATCGCAGGGTTTGTGACCGTTTACGGTGATTACAAAATCGAAGATAGCGGATAAGTGTATGACATAGTTCTGTGGTGTCATTCCGGGTCGTTTGAAGTCTTTCTTTGACTGAAGAAACCTCGGCATTTGTAGATTTCATGATTTGTAATATGCGGTCGGCAGATGTAGCCAGTTCGTCTACGGTGTTGTTTTGAAACAAGACCAGAACTGCTTGTGCCTGTTGCGGGAGTTTGGATAAGAAAAGTTGTTTGAATAGGCCTTCATCGAAAGTTCTTTGACTTATCACCTCTCCCATCCTAAGCAACATATCTGTCGCAGAATCACGTTACAGATCGATGATATTAAGGAGTTGATCTAACCTTTATCGGTCGTTTCAGAATCGATCGTTTAAGAGATTCGTAAGGTTCTGAAACATCACTAGTAAACATACTAGGCGTTACGTACCTGTTAAATTCGCGCGGTAGTGCCTTAACAACCGCGTGGAACTGTGTGCGTGAGTCCGTAATACCGTTGTCGCAAAAGTCAGCTTCTGCGTAGCAGAACCAGGCTTCGATATTGTCCGGCCAAAAAGGCATTAACTGAATCGAGGGTGGTGGGATAGTCTTTAACTTAAATATTTTGGGTGTCTGTTCCGTCACAGTGAAAAATCAAGTTTTATAATGAACGAAAAACAAATAATTAAAGTATATCAGAAAAATTTAAAAAAACAATATATAAAAGTCAAATAAAGCAAAACAATGATTTATGAAGTTGCAAGGAGGAACAGACTCACAGCTTATCGTTTGGTGTACCAGATCACGTTGGTCCCACCACTGAAGATACTCCCAGCATTGTAGTTTGACAACTCTTTACCAGTAACAGCTATAATCGAATCACGCCCACCCGGTTAAAATCAGAGGTCAGAAGCTAGGAGGCTGGAAGATATATTTGACGGGTTATCAATACACCGAGAAATGACTAATCTAATATGTCTATTGGTCGTGGGAGATGATTCCCACGCCGTTCTGTAATGTGATCTGGTATGGATGCATGACCGAGCGCCTTCAGCTAACCGAGGCCACTAAAACTAATGTGGTCAGCATCCAATGCCGAGCACTTACAAATCTATTGATTTTTGGGAATTATTTATAGCTACAATACTATGGGATTTTGAAAGGTTGTCGACGACTTGGGAGGTCGGGTCATGTTTCGCACTGGAAACCGTTCGAGCCCTGCGATTGCGGCTTCTGGAAGTTTCCTGCCGGAGACCATTTTGAATACGTGAGACAGAATAAACTTCTTTCCTCGAGTTTTTGGTAGGGACAGACCTCTTTGGGGACTGTCCTTCCTCCTTTGGACGATGTGAGTCAGCAATTTTCGAACTCACCTGTGCTTGCCTCACATCAATCTGCGTGTCGACATATCGAGTTCTGACCGACGTGTCCCGACCGCGCTTGCCGAGACACTTTTTCGCAGCATTGACCATAGAGATGGTCTCGGTTAACAGGCTATTTGAATCCAGACAGCACTGCTGACAAAGCCATACGCAACCATTCTTACTGAACCGTTTGAAAGCCACATGCGTTAGATTTGGGCAGACTTCGTGATACAATTCTTTGCACTCATCGTACTGTATGCCGCGTGGCATACTTTAACTGAAAGAAGTTCAATCAAAGTATAAACAGTAGTCTTGTTACGTTATTAACGATCAAAATAATAGAATTTACTCAGCGAGGGAAAATACCACTATCCTTTTTAAATAGTGCGCGGTAATCATCCCATATCATGGATCATGACGATGGTATCAATTATGATACTCGACGGGTAGACGTTATCTGACATAGTGCAGCTGAACTCAGATCAAACCTAAAAAATATCTTGATTTGACCGCTTCTGTAAAGCCTTATTCACTGTCGAGATGACGCACCAATCGATTCACGACAGTTTGACCTTGAAGAGCTCAGTAACCTCCGTTTGCGGACGAAACCACTGAAGTATAATACTTGGTTACTCAAGTCTAAGTTCTTTGTTGACCTCTAATGTTGCAGGCGATTTATCCATATGAAGGTCCTTTCCCCGGAACCTTAAAGTTTTCTCGAGACGAAATATTTTTAGATATCCGGGAGGAAAACGAGTATTGGCGTTTGGTTTCCAAGACCGATGGGACTCTAGGATGTGTCCCTACTAATTTTGTTAAGCGGTGCGAGGTAATTTCTCATTCAACATTCGAATTAAGTTGAAAGGCTAAAGATGAAGTTTTTGTTCAGCAGTGTGCCAAGAAAGCGTTAGCGAACCTAACAGCCAGTTCATCGGATGAACTTCGGGGAAAAGATGACTTAATGAAGTAGGTTGGCTTTACTACATTACCGTTTTAGACGTTTGCTTCAAATATGCAGGGAGAAACCAAACGAAATTACAACACCTTGTAAAGAGTTTTCTGAGCTAAAAATAAGTGTTTCTGAAAATCCTGTACCGATGACTGGAACAGGTTGGTTGTACATTTCTATACTCCTGTCTTAGCAGTTGAGTTGTACCATTGTCTCTCACACTAAGTTGACCTTAACCATGCGCATTTGATTAGGGCATTTCACCATATACTCCAAATAATGTCAGATTGTTGCTTTATATTCTCATCACTAAATTAATATTCATAGCAATGAAATAACTCGTTTGTACGTTGCTGTATTAAGCACTTAAGCTTCTAACTGTGAATATGTCGTGTACTTATATTTAAAGTACTGATACTGTTCATTTAATGTTCGATCGGTAACCGTAGGTTAATATTGTCAAATTAAAAATCTAAGCTGGCTTATATTTTTAACTACAATAAGCTTTTTGTCGTTAGTGCCCAATTTCGGAAAAGACAGTTATTGACCCAATTTCTATGCACTTCTCGTGATATAAAACAGACTCAGATAGGAAGTTTGTAGCCTCAGTTTCGTTCCATAGTTGTAGTTCGTTTGCGTATTGCAGATTCGTACACTGAATGTGCTTGTTTAGTCTTCAGTCTTCAGTAATAAGGATAGTAGGTTGATGAACCTGTGTTAATCCTGACAGATTTCCTTCCAGTGAAGGTCCAGCTTCTTTTTGAAAATGTTCACTGATGGTGCTGATACCACTTGTTCTGGTAAAGCGTTCCAGTCATTGACCACTCGATGAGAGAAACGGGACCCCACCTTTAGTTTATTAGATCGCGGTTTCAGAACCTTCTTGCTATGACCCCGGAGATTATTAGTGCTGGAGGGAGCAAAAAGGTAAGACATATTAACACCCAGATCATAATTAAAGATACGAAATGCCAGTATAAGGTCACCTCGCGTCCTACGATAAGATAAGGGGAAAAGATTTAGACGTTTTAAACGCTCATCGTAAGGGAGTTTGGAAAGACCCTTTACTAATTTTGTCCCTACACGCTGGACACGCTCAAGCGATTTAGTATCCTTTATCAGACAAGGGCTAGCTGCTTGGATACAGTATTCTAAGTGTGGCCTTACATAGGTGGGATATAAAATTCGAAACATATCCTCGTCAAAGCATTTAAATGCTCTGCGAAGCGACCATAGCGCGCGATAGCTTTTGGAAGCAACCGCACTGCAGTGCGTAGTAGTTTTTAAGTCGTGACTTATAATTACTCCTAAGTCTTTATGCGTATGAACGCGTGGCAGAGATGTACCATTAATGGTATAATGGTAACTAATATCGTGCCCGATGTGCATGAACACGCTCTTCCTGGAATTAACTTCCAGGCCCCAATCATGAACCCACCTAACTAATTCGTCTAAATCTGCTTGTAGATAACAACGATCAATCTCATTTCTTATTGTTCTCCAGATTTTAACATCATCCGCAAACAATAACGTCGACGACTTCAGTAATAAAGGTAGTTCATTAATATACAGAAGGAAAAGTAAAGGGCCCAAGATGGTGCCTTGGGGTACACCACTTTTGACCGGTTTCCATTCGGATAGAGTTCCATTGACTCTCACTCTCTGTCTGCGGTCACATAAGAAGCTTCCTATCCATTCCTGTATAGCACCTGTTATACCAAAGCTCGAGAGCTTTTGCATGAGACCTAAGTGTGAAACCTTATCAAACGCTTTGCTAAAATCTATAAATATCACGTCGACAGACTGGCCGTTGTCTAGTGCAGCTGTCCAATCCTCTCTCGCAATGAGTAAGTTAGTCAAGCATGAATGCTTGTTACGAAACCCATGTTGCTCGGGAGTTAACAGATTGTACGAATCTATGTGGCTCAGTAGCTTAGCCCGAATTAATTTTTCAAGTAACTTAACTACTATACTGGTCAGGCTAACAGGCCGGTAGTTAGATACTATCCGTCTCTGACCATCCTTAAATATAGGACTAACTATGGCGTCTTTCCAGTCTCTAGGTAGTTGAGCTTGTGAAAGGGACATGTTGAAGAGCATCGTGAGCGGTCTTGAGATAATGTTCGCAAGCGACGACAGCAAACATGGGTGTAACCCATCGGGGCCCGGTATCTTACAAGGTTTTAGGTTAGTTATCAAAGGAAGAACTATATCCTCTGTCACGTGTAAGGGTCCTATGGCTGGTATCTCATTGTCAACGGGACAAGTAGTTGTAACACTACACGTAGAGTAGACTTCACTGAAATAGTTAGCAAATAACTCCGCTTTCGCCAGATCAGATTCAGCCAATAAAGCTGAATTTTCGCTTAACAGTAATGAGGGGATGCCATCACTACGTTTCGTCCGCCTTTTAACGTACGAAAACAGGCGCTTCGGACAGGTACGGCTATCGTATGCCAACTGTCGTTCGTAAGCCGTGCGGGATTTAGCTATGGTCTTTTTACACATATTCCGGATTTTTTTATATTCGCACTTAAATGATGCCTGACCTGTTGACAAGAATAAGTCCCAGTAGTGTTTCCTACGCTTCAACAGCTTCCGGGTTTCCTTATTAATCCATGGAGGGCAATATGATAACTTACGTGCTGACCATGGGATAAACGGCTGAGTTACGGATTCGAACGTAGACTTAAACCTATTCCATGCATCATCAATCGATCCATCAGCATCGACCGACCAGTCAATTGAGATAGCATAGTCCCTGATTGCCGGAATATTAGCTCTCCAGATATTAGGACGGGGTGGAGCTGATGCAAATTCTATACCATGTATCCGGAACTTAAAGGAAAGTACGACATGGTCACTATTCACCAGTGGGGGAAGATGTTGAATGTCAACGATATCTTCAGAGTGGTGTGTGAGGACAAGGTCTATCAATGACGGATTATGTTCCAAGTCTATATGTGTTGGCTTAACGATACATTGTACAAGTGCACATTGAATAATTGATGACAGAAGGACGCTATCGAAACCCCCACCTGGAGCTGTGAGCTCTATCCAGTTTATATGGGGTGCATTGAAATCTCCAACGATGAGACAACATTCTGCTTTACTCCAAGAACAGACGTGTTTTAGGATAAAGTCGTCAGCGAGACAACACGGACTACGATATATTCCTCCTATCGTCACTAACCCGTTTCTAGACCTAATTGTACAACATACTACCTCACACGTACCACTTACATGCACCTCCGATATGATCGAGTTAATGCGGAAGTGGTCCCTAATATATAATATTATGCCTCCTCCCTTGCGACTTCTAACTCTATCACTTCTGACACAGATGTAGCCTGAAATGACTGGAGAACAATCTATATCTACAGTGAGCCAAGTTTCGGTGATAACAATTATATCCGGATTTAAGTCGTCTACCATCAAACTTAGTTCAGACATCTTATTCCGAAGACTACGAGCATTCGTATAACACACATTTAGGGTGTTTTTGGAGACATGCGTTCTACCCACACAGGTCTCGGAAGCATTGGCTTCCAAGACCTGACTACCCGAAAACCCTTAATCGTAAGGTTCGCTTCACCGTTTAGCCTTCGAGTTTTTAACTCTGTTAGGGCATTCTTCCACTTGATCCGATCCTCAAGTGGCCAGTCAGGTCGAATACGAATGTTTGAGTCACGAGTTTTGCGTGAGTTATTTAGTAATACGTCCCGTTCCTCAAAATTACCGAGTACTAATTTGAGGATCCTTCTCTGTTGGGTTTCGTCTCCAACATACTTACCAAGTCTGATGACTTTCGAGATATGTACCCCTGGGACCTCTTCTGGCAGTATATTTCTGATGAGAGATCCCACTAACTGCAGGTCGTGGGCATGTCTCTTAGCGGGATCAGTGTCTTTCGATTCTGCCAAGTTCCAGATGATTACACTAGGCATCTGTTTAACTGCCTTAAACGTCGTGTTCACGGCCTTTGACCGTGATGTCAGATCCTGCCGGTTAGCTACCGGCTTCTTGCTATTAGCTTTCTTTATGACAGTGTCATGTGGGTCAAGCGAGTTACTCCCAACAACATTTGGTGAAGTTAGACTATTTCCATCCACAACAGTATTAATTATTTCCTTACGTATGGACTTGAGCGGAGTTGCCTGATGCTCAGGACGTGAGTCCAACGATGACTTACCGACTATACGCGCGCTTTCTTTGGGTGTTTTTCCGTCTCTTTTGCGTTTCCGCGTAATCCATTTGCCACTATTCTCAGCATCCAGATTGGAACTATTCTGGACGATAGTGGTTCTAGCCGGGTCCTCAGTCGCTGCTAAAGCGACTGGTCCCTCAGTACTTAATGGCATGGCTTTCATTGGTTGTACCGGAGTACAAATTGTTGCTTCCTGTTGCGAAATTGGGTGTCTGGTACCTGCCATGGCAGCATTTACGACACTGATACAATCTTCATTATCAGTATCCATGTTGCCGGCACGGCCTACGTCGGCCTTTTTAGCTAACGCTAGAAGGCTGATGGCTTCCTGTATGAGTAATGTCTTACTTGAGCAACAAAACATACAGAGCCAATGAGAATTGGGTTTCGAGCACCTTTTATAAGCAGCAGGGCTTAAGCGGGTGCACATTTTATGAAACCACTTCTTACAATCGTCACATTGCATCCCTTCTTCCACGGGGAATAGGCAATATGGCTGTCCACACTTGTGTACAGAGACGACCATCTTAGAATAAAACAAAATGATAGGCAAGGTAGATATGTAAAATAAATCACAACCTTATCAAATAAACAAGCCTCAGTCGACCAAGAATGCTTTGATGCAGCAAATACACAAAAGCAGAATCAAAACACACAAAAACAATGTCACGTTAACTGAAATAAATTCAATTAAAGTGCAAACGGTAGTTTTGATACGTAATTTACGATCAAAACAGTGAATTAAACTCAACGTGAAACAATACCACTGTCCTTTTTCCTAGGTAGGTTTGTAATTCGAATTCGATTCAGTCAAAACCTGATACCGGAAACAAACGTCCGTTAGACGAGTTGCTACCGTGTTATTACCGTAAAATTTATAAGATGAATAATAAAGTGGAAATTAGTACAATTTGTCATATTAAGAAAACTATTCACGGAAAGGATGGTTCAAAGTAGCAATATAGGGAACAAGTGTGCGAGATACTTTCGGGACTCAAGATCTGAGGGAAAATAACGAATAAATTGACGTGCCACTGCTATTTGGAATCATATGGCTTCCCTCTTTTCTTAACAACTGCTCCACCAGATAGCATCGTCCTTTAAGGTTGGTGTTAATTGAACGTACGTTACGTATCCTAAACTCATTAGTTGGCGGAGATTTGCAGCCTCATCAATTCACCTGCTAATCTTCACATAGTACCCTGTCTTTACTCTGGTACAATTTATTTTTATTTATTTATTTAAACACATAAACATTAGTACAAGGGGCCACTAGATATACATGCGCCTCACAAATCTCATTTCATTTGTGTGAGAGCTGTGATACTGCCCAGGTGCCCGGACCAAAACAGGTGGTTTTCTTAAGGGGCTACACCCCGAGCATTTGACCTAAAGGTCTAGTCCACAAGGCAGTGGAGCATCGTAAGGAGATGCAGTACCATGGTAGCCGGTGACCAACGATTGATTCATACGCCATTTGTTTCTTCAGGATACTGGAGTCCATGTGCACCATTGGTTTGGAATCAGGGTTTCCTAACTCCCCTAGGTGGACTCTCTGTGTGCACCAACCCGGTTAAAGCGTTGGACATTCGCTTTTTCTCCTCACAATTTCGTAAACAACAGTAATGCCACGAGAAGACAGTGATTAATACTTCCCTGGCAAAAGCTATATATGCGCGTGGCCATGTGAGAGGGAGAGTGGACTCTCCGCAGTCTTGGCCGTACCAGGGCATTTGGGGGCTGGTACAGTAGGGGATAAGAAGTGAACTACAAAATTATAACAAGGAGAAGGTTCATACGACATGTAAGTAATCAAGTACATCTCATAATTAGTCCCTTCTTTCTGTTAGGTGATCTCATCTTATTTTCATGGAGAATGTAATTGAGAACTACTGGATCGCTACCGGCTTCTATTACGAGCCATACTTGATAGCTGTTCAGATCACGATGTTTCATTAACTCAGCTAAGGGGTCGTGAGTGACCGATATACATCCTTTACATGTCTTTTATATTACGATTTTATTTATTTATTTAAACACATTAGTACAAAGGGGAACCAGATACATATGCGCCACACGATACCATGTCATAAATTTTTTGCCGCTCCACTCTCACCAAGTTCCAATCTTGGCATATAATAGATGTACAGTTCTTTAGGGTGGCTTTGTAAAACAGGACCAAGTCACTAAGGTCGGTGTTTAAAGCTGGTATCACTAGTCGAATTATCGCCACTGCACCCAAACACCTTGACGTTGTGAGTGGATGGCGACCCTCTAAGGATAACGATGGTCTGAAACAGTTACCAGACATCCACAACTCGATCATCCTATTATTAATCTACAAATGTCCGCCACTCAGTATACTTATTCTTTATTAACGAGACTTGCAAAATAAATAAGTTGGTCAACACAGTACTACGTCAACTCCCATATACAGACTAAGCAACAACACAAGCCAGTCTTTGAACAAAAGCTGGGGGAATCGAAATGCATCTCAAGCACTTTTGTGTTGTTACTCGAGATATCCAAAAAACTTCATTTCATGTTTGCTTTTTATTTGTAAGGTCTCCTCTGCCTAACTAACTTATGAATTTTTGTACTTACCAGTAGTGATAAATGTTCCATTTACGACATTTTTTTCTAGTTGGATTAATACCTGCTAAGCAAAGCATTGGTTTACCGAAGAATTTCGAATCCTGCTTAGTGGATACAATCAGACTTGGTACAAATTGCTCATATGCAGATTGTCGATCTGTCTACTATGCAATTGTTGATTTACTGTCCACCATTCCGGAGCTAAAACAAAATTTTCAAGGCTATAATTCAGTAATGAACGAACGTTTTATTAAGCAAATCATACCAATTGAAAGTTAATGCTGTTAATAAGTATTTGTTTTCTGTTTGTGTAAACTTTTGTTATGTATGGTAATTGACCATTAACCAAATAAATAATACTCCATGTGTAATCACCTGAATATCACCATTAGTGGAGCGATTACGGTACTCTGGTGATCGCTAGCAACGAGACGCATTTCGGTATGTTTTTTACTCACCGACAATGAGTTCTCGCCAGGATACTTATACTTCTAAAACATTGGTTTCACAAAAACAAAAAACGAAGCAGTGATCATCTTTCCGACTGTTTTATGTTTGTCATCTAGTCTATCCACTTTATTCTGAATATACTCACCAATACAAGTGTAAATATCCGGTAATTCAGACCAAATATGTACTTCGAAATATATTGAAAAGGAGGGAAATTATCTACGTGTGAATTTTAATTCTAGATTTATGAAACCTGATACTTTCGATAGTTCAGCGACGTAGCACAACAACAAAAACTACTTGGTTCTTTGGCATAATTGGCAAGTCGAGTAACTAATATTTCCCCCACTTCTGACTTAATCATGGTGAAATGGACAAAATCAAATTTTATTAGTTGAATCCATGAGTTGATGTAAGGTAAACCACCATGGAAAACCTGGAAGCACTGGTGGTCCAGCTTACATCGACTCATGCATTCAAGTATTAAAATTACTACTACCACAAACTGCATTCTGATAATAAAAATCAAATTTATCAGTTTAAAATTCTATTATCAGTTTCTCTTTGCTCTTAGCTTAATAAAAAAATTTTGTTTTAAATACTTTTTTCTTTTCACCCATTGTTAAATTTCGGTCTCAACCAAATAAATAAAAGTGATTTGTCATCAATTATTAATAAACTCCATTATGTTTCATGGTTGATGTCCAACTTTGCAATATTTCCGCCTATTTACTTATTTATGATTTATTTATTTATTTGGACACATAAATAATTGGTACAAGGGGCCAACAGTTATATATGCGCCACACTTGCATGAGGGCTATGATGCTGCCCGGGTGCCCAGACTTAAGCAGATGGTTTTCTTAGAGGGCCACACCTCGAGCATTTGACCTAAAAGTCTGATCCACAAGGCAGTGGAGCATTGTGAGGAGATGCAGTTCCATGGTAGCCGGTGACCAACGATTGATTCATACGCCATTTGTTTCTTCAGGATACTGGAGTCCATGTGCACCATTGGTTCGGAATCAGGGTTTTCCAACTCCCCTAGGTGGACTCTCCGTGTGCACCAACCCGGTTAAAGCGTTGGACATTCGCTTTTTCTCCTCACAATTTCGTAAACAACAGTAATGCCACGAGAAGACAGTGAGTAATACTTTCCTGGCAGAGGCTATATTCGCATGGCCATGTGAGACCATTTTGAGAGGGAGAACGGACTCTCCCCACTCTCGGCCGTACTAGGACATTCAGGAGCGTCTATTTACTTACTGACTTCTGTTTTCTACGACTTACTTACGCCTGTTACCCCTCGTCGAGGAGCATAGGCCGCTCACCAGCATTCTTCATCCAACTCTGTCCTGAACCTTCCTTTCCAGTTGGTATTCATCCTTTTCATATCTGCTTCTATTTCCTGGCGTAGTGTGTTCTTTGACCTTCCGCTTTTCCACTTCCCTTCCGGATTCCAAGTTAGGGATTGAGTCGTGATGCACATTGGTGATTTCCTTAATGTATGTCCGATCCACTTCCAACGTTTTTTCCTAATTTCCTCTTCAGCTGGAAGCTGGTTTGTCCTCTCCCATAAAACGCTGTTGCTGATAGTATCCGGCCAATGGATGTTGAGTATTTTGCATAGACAACTGTTTATAAATACTTCTACCTTACTGATGATAGTCGTAGAAGTTCTCCACGTTTCAGCTCCATACAGTAGGACTGTCTTGACGTTCGTATAGTAATATCTTATTGTCCTTCAGTAGTTGTTAAAATTTATACGATCTCTCGCAACTTTTGTTCCACCAACGAAAGTACTTGGCACGTCATAAATCACCCTAAATTTTAGATCCTGTTATCGTGTGGGAAATAATGAGTTAATTTTAAGGACATCACGGATCATTATCAGATCTAATCTAACCCCAAGACTCAGTTTCTTTGTCGGTTGCAAGCATTTCTATTTTTTCATCGAAATGCAGTAGAATTAATGCAAATTACCCACTCAGAAGTGATGTAGAGATGGTAATGGAAATTGTAAAGCAGGGTGTATAATGGTCCTCTATTCACTATTTTATCATTGTATGAATAAAGCTATTTTAAGTGTCATCCAAGTTGATTCCTGATTTTTGTTGCCTAAACGTTGCAAGTGGCTAACTAAACAACAGGATTATCTTATTTTTGACTAATCACATATATAATCTCGAGGTTAGTAGAATATATGTTTAAAAATACAAGCGTCTATCAAAGAGTAAAGTATAAACTTGGTTTTACTGGTTTCTTTTCACTTAATTGGATCTTACAGTTTGACAAAAACACTAAATATTTTGAGCTTGTTTATATTAAAGCAAGAAACGAGGTATAGACAAGTTGCTTTAAGGTGACCTTCGTCAGACAGTTTTCAAGTAACTCCTTGCGAACACATTTCTGGTACTACGAAAGTCTTAACATCACAAAGATTCTGGTCTTCTAATGCTCATCACTAAGTTCGGTTATTGGAGTGTGATAGCTATTTTATTACAGATGTTTAAAAATTGAACTTGATGATTTTCGAACTCCCAGTCAATAAGATCCTATGACGTACTAATCCACCACTACACTATACCAGCACTTGGCAGACAAATTAACTAGGTGGAAAACTAAAAATTAACAATAATGACACATTGAGTAGTAGAAAACTGAAGCAGATAAGGTCGGTAAATGATGATTTTTAGTAAGTGAAATATAAATAGTGGGTCTACATGTGTTATTTATGTCTATTGCAAGCCTTAAGGTCTTTGTCTGTCAATTTTTGTTGTCACAAACTCGAAATAGAAAACATATAGTTCACAAACTTCTATTTGAACTTTATAATCTTCCCATACCTCTATTTAATTACAATTTGAACTCTTCCAAAGTGTTCTTTGACCAACTAAATCTACGTCTGACCAACTACTGTCACTAAAACAATACATCTAACGTAGCGCCTATTCTCAGATTTTAAGATAATGTAATCAGAGGCTCTTGATAATTTCATGCGGAATTCTCCAAGTCATATCTCTAGTTATATTTTCTTAAGTACCTTTTTGCCCCCACCTGTTGAGACGTAAGTGTAGTTCGTCGCACAACTTAGCTGGGTTTTGGTTTCCTTGTTGTCACGATGAGGAGTAAAAACAAATCGTGATCAGTTACAGAATTGCTTATGACTAACCATTTTGTTTTAGACCTCAGATACAGTGGAAACCGAACTGGATTACTCACGAAGTCCTGATTGGTATCTTCTCAAAATTAAACTTGGATATTTTGAATCCCGACAAAGTAATGATCAAGAATGTAATTGGGGGTTGCATGAGGATAGACATGATATCATTG
This sequence comes from Schistosoma rodhaini, assembly GCA_944470415.2. Taxonomy (NCBI): domain Eukaryota; kingdom Metazoa; phylum Platyhelminthes; class Trematoda; order Strigeidida; family Schistosomatidae; genus Schistosoma; species Schistosoma rodhaini. Next base: position 36,205,779 of record OX104037.1, read on the forward strand.
AACGACTAAATGAGCTAAATACTCTGCTGGTAATTCTTATTGTTTTTGTTATTTTCCAACTAGTTTTCACTCTATTTTTGATAAACTACTATCCTTAACAGTGTTCTTAGTTTTCTACTTAATTGCAATTGTTGTTCTAGTGCATAGAATCATTACAAGTGATTTTTAGGCAATACTTTTTCAATAACTGCTGTTTTAATGCAACCTTTCTCACCGGGCTGATCTATATCAGACTCCAAGTTGTTCTAGTCAAAGTCCTAACATTGTCAAATATTCCGTGTTTGAGTTGTTACGTGTAGTATCTTAGATTCTTTTACGAAATCCGGCAGAATAACGTAAATCATGGTGCACGAAAGAGTTGATTCATTGTAAATAACCATATGTTGACTAACCACTTAGCATTTATTCGGGAATTCTATTCTAAAGAGGTGGACAAATATATAAGTAGATTATAAAAGATATTTAGTTCATCCTTAGCACAACTCACTAACCTATTCCAGGTTCATGTACGCGGCTTTGATCCAAACTTAAAAGGGGAGGGCTGATGAAAGTATCTAGCTGTCGAAACCGAGATCAATAAAGCCAAGTCCTAATTTACGACTTTGAAAGGCTCCTAATCTTTATTATTTACGTTGTATTCAGTGGTATAACAATTTAATAGCCCTTATGTGGTGAAAGTTATTGTATATCATTCAAACACTATTTGGTCATCTTCATTATTAGTTTTGGCATGTGCTTATGGCTGTCGGCTTTGTTTTCCGTTGAGATCTTGCTCTGGAGAAATGATCATTTGTGTTTAGGCATGTTTATTGCAACTTTTCAGTATTTTGACCCACTAATCAGTCATACTTTATATTAAATTAAGTTAGTTCACTTTTATTGGAAAGCGCCCTTTTTTTAAAGTGCGATTCATTTTCATGTATTATCATATTTTAGGAAAAAGCTGATCCAAAGTTAGTCGTTTGTTATCTACATTTGGTAAAATTTCTACCAGTACTCTCTCTTGTTGGCCTATATCAACGCGAAACCGTGAATAAAATACGATCTAAGCTCCTTAGATCTGTCGGTATTTTGTGTTCCCTAGATTCCGCTTGTATTCGTGTTTGCCTTGGTTCAGTTCTACCAACTGAGCTCATTCGAGAGCTACGAGGTTCTTCACATTGTGGTAATTTATCCTTTTTTCCATTTTATCTTCTTCGCTAAATGTAAACTCCAGTTTTGTTCTTTTTACAAGAAAATTATTTTGTCACAAAACAAAAGTGATTACGCAAATTAAGTCATAAAAGAAAGTTATGTTTGTAAAATCGAGTAGTTCCATTTCGTCGCGACTTTCTGATTCAAGCTTTTTCACGGAAATAATCAGAACTAATTTTTACATGTGAATGTTTTTAACATAAGTAATTAATACTGCTGTGCACTAAGCTAATAGTTCTCAGCTTTCATGAATGGGACTGCTTCTATCCTCTTTTTGAGAAGCTTTGTTAATAGAGTCCAAAAAGAAAAATTGTTTAGATCCAAGTTACTTCAGTCAGATACCAACTAAACGTGATGATTATTAACTACAGAATTTTACTCAACTGACAGTACCTCATATATACTCAACGAGATTACTAGTTGGTAATCACCTCGCTCTACCTAATTCGATTTGAGCAGTCAGGTAGTATCTCTATCTCTCATACGGCATGGCTCAAAACCAAGCACATAAACTTCTACTTGGTAAATTAGTTAGACTATTATTGTTACATTGTCAATATTGACAGTCATCTTGAACCATAGCTCCCTGTATTTATTTCATTTTGTACTTCTGGTTATTATTCCTATTTTTTAGAGATAATCTTATCTATACCTTAACAACCATCTTTTGATGGATGTTAAGTTGAAGGTTTTCTCATTCAAAATGTAGTAGTTTTATCGCGTGAGAATACCTCAGGTAATTATAAAGCGAAAGTCATTACTAGTCGTTTTGTATTCAAGTGATTAACGGCAGCGTAAATGTCTTATTATGTGTCGCGTAGAAATTGGAAACTTCATGTAAATGCTTTGTAGAAGTAAGCCAAGCGCCAATAATGATTGTTAACGTGTAGTCATTCAAAATAATTAAAAAACAATCAACAGCTTCAGTCTCGATAAAGATCGCCAATTCTAGTCATGTTTTCCCTTACCAGATGTTTCTTTCAAAAACCTTTTGCCAAACTAGTTAGACCGATACAAAAAATACGAGTCAAAACGTGCAAATATCATCATTAATTTCATCTTTCATCCTATCATGATCTTTATCTCTTAATTTTTTAGTCTTTATGATCACCTACTCGTTCCTTCTTCATCGTCTGTATATTTTTCAAGTAGACATTCAAATTTTACACTTTGTAACTACTACTTATTTTCATCCTACTGCTTCTCATTATTCTCTAGGGTACCATACAACTTTGATGATTAAAAATGTCTAGTCACTTTTTTAAGAATGCAATATTCCTCTATCTTATCATCGATTGATCTATATGAACTGTGATTTGAGTGCTTTAATAAATTATTTCATTTGGAGAAAATCTCTACTGCATCATCTCAAGTTTTTTTATGTTTAAATTAAGCGTGATAATTATTCTTAAAAATGTGTTTGTAGCCAATTATTTTGGATCCTCACAGTTTTCTATATTTACATTTTTCAATTTAGAGATTCCATATCTCGCTTTACGGTTACGATTTCTTTCTTTATTAATTAGTCAGTCTCAGACTCTTCCAGTTGACTTGCACAGTAAGTTGATTTTTTACTGTAATATATTCAGTTAGTATATGGTACAAGCAATAATTATGTATGAATTTTTTACGAAGATTTACGCCTTTTTAGTTCTGCAGCCCAAGTGCTTGTTAACAATATATGGTTAAACTTGAGTTTCAGAAAATGATATTCCAACGCTTTATGATCTACTCAAATATCTATGTGTTTCGGCTTAGTGTACTTTGAAATACATAGGTTTCACATCATTAAGCTGGATACATTCATTATTTGAATCCGTTATTATGTTACTGATCCAAATATTTGAATCCATTGTTTATAACTAGAATACTTAATTATCTTTCGTTCTAGGATGAAAATCCAGCCATTATGGTGTAGTAAGAATATTATTTTCATTTGTTTATGTTGGTACTTGAGTATTTATTCTTAAAGAGTTTAAACCACTTTCCCCTATCATTTTCTAGATATTGTATGTGAATTGTGTTAATATCTCCTTATCCTGTTTCCTTTTTAGGCATAGTAAACCTTGCTATTTGAAAGTGTATGTTCTTAGCACAAAAATAACATGGTTAGATATCATACGTGATTGGAAAACACCCCTCACTTTATAATGAGTTCAAGCCCAAATATGAGGCTTAATTCCTCCCTTCATATCAGTGTGAGTATGTGATATTAAGATAATGGAACATACATTTCTAAAGCTCACTCATCGGGTTTTATTTCAAAGTCTTGCATGTGTTATAATGACATTAAACTTGTTATGACGCGGGGCATCCTAGATTTGATACTAATACATAAAGTGCTACGCGCTACCCCTCTCCCAACTGACTACTTAAGCAAGAAAACAGGAATGGGGGCGAACGTCTATTGGGCTACCAAATAATATATATATATATGCATTTCTACCCTTTAGAAGATCAATCTATTTCTTAGCCAATGATATGCATTTATCCTTCGGGATATTTCTGACTATCATCAAATGACCTCATTTCGTTACCTCTGATTGGCTCACTGTATCACAACTTACCATTTGAGTAAGTTTCACAAATAAGAATGAACCAGAACTCATAAAGTATTCATAATTGTTTACTTACACAAACCACAATGACTTCTTATTGTTTCTATTCACTGCTAAATTTACAATACGTCATGTAGTAAATGAGTATATTAATATTGCTTTCCTTGTAGAATCACTTGATCAAGAACTGTTTACTCACCTCATTAATCTATGTGATACTTCAAAACAAAAGTCAAGCTTAATTGATCTAGAGAATCATTCTCCTGGTAATCAAATCCTAGTCACGGATGGATTAGATCCGTTTGAACAGAATGACGGTCAGTATTACATGTTTTCTTATGCCGTGGCATTATTTTTGTTAGCATGCAACTGGCACTTTTGTTCAGTTTACATGCTTAATTCGTCTGAAACAAGTTCGCCAAATGCAACAGACAACAAGACACCGTTATTAAAAGCGTTACTAGCTAAACCTGTCTCATCACGTTTATTCCTTGAAATAATTATTCAGACATTTAATTATCACTGTAAGTTTTGATTGTTATCAATGTATTGTTTTTGAATTACATGATTCTTTTCTGTAATTAGTTCGCTTCAAATTTTTTTATTTTAATTTTTTTAAACACATAAATATTGGTGCAAAGGGTAACCATATATGTATGCGCCACACAAATCTCATTTCATTTGTGTGAGAGCTGTGATACTGTCCGGGTGCCCAAACCGAAACAGGTGGTTTTCTTAGGGGGCCACACCCGGAGCCTTTGATCTAAAAGTCTGATCCACAAGGCAGTGGAGCATTGTGAGGAGATGCAGTCCCATGGTAGCCGGTGACCAACGATTGATTCATACGCCATTTGTTTCTTCAGGATACTGGAGTCCATGTGCATCATTGGTTTAGAATCAGGGTTTTCCAACTTCCCTAGGTTGACTTTCCGTGTGCACCAACCCGGTTAAAGCACCGGACATCCGCTTTTTCTCCTCACAATTTCGTAAACAACAGTAATGCCACGAGAAGTCAGTAAGACTTCCCTGGCAGAAACTATATGCACGTGGCCATTTGAGACCATTTTGAGAGGGAGAGTAGACTCTCCCCACTCTCGGCCGTACCAGGGCATTTGGGGGCTTTTCATATTTGTACACTTTTCTAACTAGTGAATACAAAACAAAGTATATTTGAACGAACAATTGTTTTGAATAATTATATCGTCTTGTTCTGCTGTTGATCTTCCAAATTTTCAAATGAAACACTTAATCGATGCAAAAGTTCACTATTTTATCGGTTAACATTGTTTAATGAACATATTTCGGTTATTGTAACAAAATAGTTGGTTTATAACTGTAAAGCCTGGTGTTATACAAAACAATTATTTACTCAAATATTCTTTATAACTACAAGTCATTGATTAAGCTTAATTGAGAAACTTTCAAGATTATTGAAGTAATGATGAATATAAGAGATGTGTACTATAAATCTTCATTATAATGTTGAAACAATGGATATATGATTACTTCATTTTGAATATGACTAAGTAATGTTTATAATTCATTGAATAAAAGTTATGTTTTGATCGTAAAGCCATGTATTTATGTCATTTGCGTTGTTTATTAGAAATTCTCGTTCTATACTGTTTGTCAGTATACTGCATTCACTTATACTATGTTACTGATCACAATCAGTCATGAGCAACGTAGAACCTGCGATATATTTACATTGGTTCAATTTGCCACACTATATTAGCACATTAAAATGAAGTTATCAAGACAAATCTCAATCTAGTAGAATTAGTAAAATTATGATTTGTTGTACAAAAGGTTGGCCATAGACAGTTTGATTCGAGAAGAATGAATTTATGGAATAGAAGGGTATAAGATAATTTTGAAACTCAAGATCTACTTGACGACAAAAAGTGAATGCCTCTGAACTGTTTCAACCAGTTTCGATCCATCTGTAAATATTAATTATGATAATCACTAGGACATCAATCCGGTGTTCTGCGTCTGTTAACACGGCTCAATCTAACAGTTAATGTCTTGAACCTAGACTCCTTTAACTTTCTTCCAAACTATCTCTACATCATCAAACGTCGCGCTCATTATGGCTTGGTCACGGTTTTTGCCTACAAATTAACATTAGCACACTAATGAAACGCATTCATTATATTCTAACCTACCTGTATATTATACGTTGTACCAAGTACTTTAATATAATGTATATGAAAATAAAGCTTCAAATATCATATCTTTATTACTAAGTTTCACACATATTTTCTGTCGTTTAAAATTAATCTTATTAAATCCACAATTAAATGTTTTACTTTTATTTGCGCCTGTTGCCCTTCGTGGAGCATAGGCTGAAAATCTTTATTCGTGTACATCGTTTCTTAACATATTCATGTCAGCATGCGCAGAGAGGTCTCAGCGGTCTTTAAAAATTGATTACATCTTTAACTGTGTACACACTTTCATAACGTTGTTATATGAGTTTCAGAGAAAGCGACTGGTATGATAAATTTTAGACCGAGTTCACATAAACAGTTGTCAGATTTTTAAACATTACAATGGTCCGCATGCTTATTTAAGAGAAAAATTCAATATATCTGCTTCCTAACTGTTCATGACTTTGTGATTTTCTTTCGTAATTTCAGTGGATCCAATTTTCATGGTTACGTTTTTACCAAGCGATAAAAATTACGATTCAGCAAATAATTTAACACAGTGGGCTAGTTTTGCTCGATTTGATGCTACTTGGACGACTTCCTCAGAAAAGAACTTAGAGGATTTTATTAAAAAGTTTGAAGCTAATTCACACTTACGTAAAAATATTCACAATGATTTGGAATATATTCAAGGTCTTTGGACTCATAATGTAGGCCAAGCAACTGAGTTGGACAGTAAACCTGTTTTACCTGTTAATGCTAGCCCAAACACACCAGACAACAGTGTAGTAAAATTTCTCTGCGATCTGTTCTCTTACTCAGATACTGGAGCTTTAATATATCAGAACGATTTAGATGTAATCATTGAAGTGATAAACCGGAGGATGCGAGATGAAGAGCCAAATTCTGAGGTACGTTTCCATGCAGACATTTTTAGTAGGTGGTCAATAACTTTTATTTTTTATTACCGGTAAGTTCTGTTTTCCCATCTACGTAAAATATATTTATCCATGAAAAACATCTGTATCATTTATTTTACGGAGATGCTAGTTAGTTACTAAGTTGAAGTCGAAAACCCATCAACTTTCAAAAGATGGTTTGTAGTTACATTTGCTATTGTTTATATTTCTTAACCAAACGGCCAACCAGATCGAAATTCACAAATCTACCATTATGAGCTACGATATGGAAAGGCTTCATGTACATGTGCCATTAAACGTCATGAATATTTTCTGCCTCAACTAGTACTATTTCTACAGACAAGCGATTAGCAAGGATATTTAAAACCATTCAGTCACCTTGCTTTTAGAATTGTTTATAATGGGTTCTGTTCTATGTCTCTTACATGTAAGTTTATGTTCGTTCTTTGTATATTTTACCAGCCACACCTATCCTTTTTAATTAATCCTCCTGGTACATCGCCTGTCAAAAATGTCATCGTAGTATCATATTTTATAGTCTTTCGAAGAAATCAAGTTCAGTTTGTTACCGACTGTCTTGTTCACATCCGTGTCCTGGCCATAAAGAGCGAAATGAATTAATGTGTCAGCTGTTGCATTCAGTGTAACTCATGTACTCACGAATATCGATGTGCGTATGAAATTTTTGTCGGACTCTCGAAATACGTCTCATGTTTAATTAACAAGTACTAACCACCGAATTTTTTATCTGAAATTATAATCAAGATAATGTACAGAATGTTATGCTAGAAGACTTAAGAACTTCAGAGAAAGCGTATGTTTTCTTCATGATTTACATGTTTTTGACTGCTAAGTTTAAAGAAACATAAAAACTATTGTCTTTTACGAAAGTATGTATATAATAGAGTGTTATGTTTGAAGCGATTACGAGTTCCCTAATCTTAGAACGGAACAATGACTCTGTGACCAAAGACCAATAAGCTAGCTATTCTAACGCGTCCAAGCCCCGCTAACTAGAGCTAGAAGTCCAAATACGAAGTGGGGAAATATATTCCGCAAGTAGCTAGAAGCACAAACAAGCACAACAAACATGCATCAAATGTATGTTTATAGCATAAAATTGTCGTTGGGAAGCGTTACAAATGAGCATACTAAGAGATACAACGAACCAATAGCGTTTATGATCCTCCCAAGTGGGAAATACGACATGAAGGTGAAAATGAGCGCTTTCGGTGCGAAAACAAGAAATTCAAACTTTTAAAATAAAATTACAAAAATAAGGCAATTACCAAGTGAGTTCTGAGGATCTAACATCTCCGACAGAGTAATGAAATATTTCTTTTCAACTAGTTTTTCATCTTTTTTAAAAAAGATTACTCGTATTTAATTCATATTAAAAAATTGTTTTCATTCATTTAAGCATCTGCCTCATTTACTGCTACTTCTCAACCTGATATGTATCAATACGAATATTGCCAATAAAAGTTCTTTGAAAATTAACGATACTATGGAAATACTTTCACCTCTTTCACAAGCATCTCTTAGTCCACGTTCTAAAACACTGGCGATGGCTGCACATCAACAAATAAAGTCGGTTGTCTGTTCATCGGATCGAAAGTATTGATTGTTTATTAATTGTTAACTTGAGAAATTTTATTGATAATTCGTATTTCTGAACATTCCTTTTTATCTTTCCCAAACAATTTTCATTATCATCAGAATTCCAGGTTTCTATACAGGACTTTTTAAATAATACTATTCACAGAGTACTAAACATGTTTATTGTTATTGTAATAAATATAAAATTAGTAAAAAATAATTATTTGATCAGATTTAGTTATTCTGTGCGATAGACAACTATGAATTGTGCCTGGTAAGATTTAGTTAATGTCCTTAATATGTAGGTGAACTATGTAGTGGATTAGTTCCTAGATAATCCCTTGGGTTTCGTATATCAATCACCCTGATGACCATTATTAAATAGATCCTGACGGTGTATGAATTCAGAAGGCGACACGAAACGTCGACTACGGCTTTATTATTGAAGTCAGTCAGTCAGTTACAACGTAGAACTTCGTACGTACGTACATCAGTTCGAGTTGCCATACCACATCAGCACAGAGATGAAGTTGTCGATTCAAATCCCATAGTGGTAGAAGTAGTAAGAGTATAAGTATTATGTGAAAGATAAGGGTTTGAAGATGTTATTGAAGGAGTATAATGCGGTGAAATACATTTGGAAAAAGAAAAAGGATACGAACATGAAGAATTCAGAAGATTACAATTTGGTAGAACACAATGAGTGGATGCACCTTCGCCATTGCAAACGATTTTGTGCCATGTCGTTCAAGGTCTCTAACCATCGGTTGCTATCATCTCACGAATTCCAACCAGATAGTCTACACCTACCAACATGGCCCAGTCCACTTGTCAGCGACTTCATGGATTTATGCCATGTTTTGGTCTGGCCGCCCCTAGCTTTCTTCCAACCTACTCCTACACCATAAAGCATTGCACGTCGGGGCAGTCGGTGGTTGGGCATACGTAACACATGTCCCAGCCATCTCAACTGGTGAAGTTTCACTACTTCATCAATCGATTTGCCATTTTTACCTAGTACCCGTTTTCTAACAATTGCATAACCTACCCGGTGGTCCCAGGATATACGAGCAATGCGTCGAAGACACCTATGATCAAATACTAGTAGCCTACGCATATCCTTTACTCTTATCGGCTGTTTCACCGCCATAAAGTAGGATGGAACGAACTGCTGCACAGTAAACCCGTCCTTTTGTTGCTAGACGGATATCTCGCGTACGCCATAAATGACGCAAGTTGACGAAAGCTAGACGAGCCTTCTGTATCCGTGCTGAGATTTCGTCACACACCAGACCACAAGGGCTGATGAGACTTCCAAAATAAGTGAAGCGGTCAACACGCTCAACTACTTCACTCCCTATCATTAGTTCAGGTGTCGATGCAACCCAATCCTGAAGTAACATTTTGCACTTTGAGGAAGAGAATCGCATCCCGAACATGCCTGCATAGTTGCTTATGGTGGTCATAAGACTGCATTTTGTCAGCGTCTTCACAAAATAAAACTATGTCGTCGGCGTATTCTAAGTCAACAAGTGGGCCTCCTGGTAAAAGTTCAACTCCTGGAGATTGAAATGATGAAAGTGTTATTTCTAATAGCACATCAACGACAAAGTTAAACAAGAATGGTGAGAGTGGACAGCCCTGACGAACACCACTTGAGGTAACCAATTCTGATGACAGTTCGCCATAGGCTGTAACTCGACCAGTTGTGTTCGAGTAGAGAGCCTTTATGAGGTTAATGTACTGCTTTGGTACTCCTTTCAGTGACAAACACTGCCATAGAACCTCACGATCAACGGAGTCAAATGCCGCCTTAAGGTCAAGAAATACTACTATTGTGGGACGTCTGAATGTATGTCTATGTTCTAGGACCTGACGTAGAGTGAATATCTGGTCTATGCAACCACGTCCAGGTCGAAAACCAGTCTGGTTTTCTCTAGTCTGCTCTTCACGAGCTTTGGTTAGGCGTCCAAGTATTGTCGGAGCTAATGTTTTAGACACTATTAGTCAAACTGATCCCTCTGTGATTGTCACAAGAGGACTTTTGTCCTTTCTTATAGACTGGCACAATCAGTGATTGGGACCAGTCAGATGGAATTACGTCCAGTTCCCAGATTCTACCTAAGACTTCAGTCAATCTCGTTGCTAGTACTGAACCATTATCCTGGGGATCGTGGGTAACTGAAGTGTGGCTAAAGGCCAGTTGAACTGATCCCTAAAGTGTTCTGCCCATCGATCCAATCTCCTGGATTGAGAATGAATGATATGCCCATCTTTGTCTGAGATAGTTTCGCTAATAGTTGGGTTCTTAATGCCGGTTTCTTTAATAAGTCTGAATAGCTGTCTGCTGTTACCTAATGCCGCTGCCTTTTCCATCTCTCTTGCTTTCGCTACCCACCACTGTTCACGATCATTGCGTAGGCTTCTTATTAGCCTTCTCTTAAGCTGACTCCGCTCTTCGTTATGTTCAGAGCCAGGTGGGATGAGTTTTCGAGCATCTATCAGTTCAGTAGACGCTGCCGAGATCCACTGTTTCTCCCTGACCTTATGGTTTACCTTACTAGCGGATATCACTGCTGTTTCCACAGCTTTTCGGATGTCATTCCACGCTGCTTTGGGGTGGGCACAACTTACATGTCTGTCTAACTGTTTTTCCAGTTGTTCCTGAAATATATTCTTAGCTTGCTAATCATTGAGTAGAACCCTTAGAGGCTTCCCTGCAGTGTCTTTCCTACGACCAGTAAGACGCAGATAGATACGTGCTCGCACTAGAGCATGATCTGAGTCTAAACATGTGCTCCAGAATGAGTGACAGTCTTCTATCGAGCCCCTCCATCGGTGGCTGATAGCGATGTGATTTAATTGGGTCCAACGTTGGGACGAATTCGGGGGTCGCCATGTCAAAAGATGTTTTTCCTTATGCTTAAAGTTAGTATTTGCAAGAAATAAGCGGTTATCTGAGCACAGCTGCAACAGACGGTCGCCATTATCTGTTCTTTTAGCCACGACACCATAAGATCCTCTCAGGTATCTTTCACTTAGTTTACCTACTTGGGCATTAAGGTCACCAGCCACTATTACTACATCAGAACGCCTAGCTTCTCGGAGAAGGTCAGAAAGTTTCCTGTAAAACCCATCTTTTATATCGTCTGAGCTGCAGTCAGTGGGAGAGTAGGCAGAGACGACGAAGAGTTTCCCTATCTTTCCGAGTCCTTACTGATCCGTTTAGTCGGACGGCGCATAGACGACTGTCTACTGGGATCCAGTCTAAAATAGCTAGTTCTGCCCTAGGACTTAATGCTATGCCTACTCCAGCGAGGCCACGGGAAGCATCATCAGGGCTTCCAGATACACGAAGCGTGTATCGAGATGGTTCTTTATTTTGATTAGGTGAGGTCAAATGAATGACACTACTCGGATCTTGTATGCGCGTTTCGGAGACGCAGCACACATCGATGTTGTAAGATTCTAGAGTCCTAGCTGAGGGAGCCTGTTGTCCTATTTGGCACAATGTTCGGACATTAAAAGTTCCTATATGTAGTTTAGAGCGTGGTTTCAGGAGACCAGGAATAACGTTCCGTGTACTTGAATCGTTTGCCCTAGTGGTGCGAGGTGATAAAAGGATATGGGAAGGGTTAGTCGTGGAGATAAGAGAGTTATTAGGTGTAGGAAGGATTTGAAAGTGACCAACTTGGTCTCGTGTGCTGTTACGGGTATGAGGGCTAATATCACTTCCCGGTTGCCTACACCGTGGAAGGGTATTTCTTGAGGGACCTGAAAAAGAAGTCGGATTAGTGTTGGTCTTAACGACTTGGGAGCGTGACCGCAGTGCCCAAAAGACAACTGCTTGAGGCCGGTCACGCTCGGCCTTTTTGTGGGGTTTTTTAACGTTTTAGCTCCGTTCTTCAAAGGACCTTACCGCCGGAGACGGAAATCCGTGGGATAAGGCGAGGTGTGCATTTTTAGGGTCGACCTTTTCTAACCCACCCCTCCTTGTGGGAAGGCAGCATCGCTGTCATGCTGGTTGTCTGAAGGAAACACCTTACTGCCGTCACACCTGTGTACAGTCGGCAGTACGACTTCGCCTTCGGACCTTGGGATTGCTGCTTTTAGTCTTACCGCTCTTCAACCGACCTGTCTGGCATGGTAGGACCTCGAGGAACGATTGTTCCAGCCAGCATAGCTCGATCGGATCATCACGATAGGCAAGCCCGACCACCACGTCAAGGTAGCAGCAACGGTCAAGCTTGTGGTCTAGAGGTTTGTGAGATTCAATAATAAAGAATCTCACAGACCTCTAGGCGACAAGCATACCAAGCAAATTCGAGTAGAAAAGCTAGTGCGCGTAAGCGAACTTAAGTGTGTGATAGGTGCTGTAACCACACAAATAGTCTGCTTCATAATCAATTAAAATTGTATCAGCTTACAGTAGTTCTGATATTTTACAAAAGAACGCGAACATATATATAATGTAATGGATTGGTTTGAAATATTTTCTCTCAGATATACTGCGTTAATACGATTATAAGGTCATTCACGTTATATTAGAGCCAGGGTTCACGGTCCATAATGAAGAACCAGAGTATAGACTAGATAGTACTTTATTTAACCAGATTACAAGCAATGAGTCCGGAGTACAAAACAATAAAAGTAAAGTAAATCACATATTTAATATTTTTATAGTTGAAAGCGTGAGTCAATTGAAGCTAGACCACCATGGAAAACCTGGAAGCACTGGACGGCCTTTTCGTCCTATTGTGGGACTCCTCAGTAGTGCGCATCCACTGTGGCTGTTTGTCCACGACCAATCATATTTTAAATATCAGTATATCAAACGTGTAGCTTCTGAATATTGTGAACTGTTAGAAACCCTACAACACAATTATCATCATATCAGATAATTCTAAAAGAAAGAATGTTTGAGCGAATAAGCGTTTTCACTAGCTTCATCATCAGGCTCTGCAGTTATAAGTCCATAATTATTGTTGCTTGCTAGTTAACTAAGAAATGTCATGTTGAAAATGCTGGGTTTTTGTATCTGTTGTGGTATAAATACTTCAAGGTTATATCATTCGTCAGTTAGGAAGGTCATCATGATTCGTTGTATTGTCAATTTACAATCAATAATAAAATAGATCGTGTGAATAAAATGTATAGTAGGAGAATTTTGTTTGGATAGTGGCGATGATGTTATGCGCTTATAATATGCAATAAGAGATGCGTTGTCAAGGTAATTATGACAAAAAATCCATATTAGTTGGGAAAGATGAGTGTCTAGATTATGAAAGAGGTATGGTAGATATAAAGACAGAAGGGATTTGGGGGTGGGTAAGAGGTTTATAGTGTCCAGTTCAGGTACATGGTCATTCAGTTATCATAAAGAGTGGCCGAACATATCTCTTTTGGATGTATGAATTTGACATTTTTGGAGTTGATCCGGATGTCTTCAGTTATGTATAAGAGTAGTAATGTAGCTCGTTTAAGGGAATTACTTTCAAACTTGATACAAAACTATCCATCAGGTGAGGAAAGATAGTGTTGTCTATAGATTTCGTTACACTCTCTCAACCGTCCGGGTATATGTTTGCGCGCACAATAGAATAAAGTCCTCTTAGTACCGACTATGTTTAGTTGGTATACACACATGGAGGAGCCCATCACTGCGCCGTTGAGTAAGTAATACTTTAGTTGAGAAGAGTTGTAATTTGGCCAGATCGAACTACGAAAGTCTGGTTAACCAAAAACTGAACTTAAACCGACAGTTAAGTTCTAATTGGTCCGTCAATCACAAGCTTTTATATATGGGCCGTCTTGTGTCCAAAAGTAAAACCTAGTCTCCAACATATTTATAATTCAAACAGAAGCAGCTCATGTGCAGTCAAACCGGACGAAATCATATCATGAATTGAAACATTACTTACGCCTGTTACCCCTCATGGAGAAGCATAGGCTGCACACCAGTTTTCTCCTGAGAAATCCCTTCCAAATAACATTCATCCTCTTCATATTTGCTTCTATTTCCCGACGCAATGTGTTCTTTGACCTTCTGCTTTTCCACTTCCCTTCCGGATTCCAAGTTAGGGCTTGCTTTGTAATGCACATTGGTGATTTCCTTAATGAATGTCCGATCCACTTCCAACGTCTTTTCCTAATTTCCTCTTCAGCTGGAAGCTGGTTTGTCCTCTCCCATGAAACGCTGTTGCTGATGGTATCCGGCCAGTGAATGTTGGGCATTTTACGTAGACAACTGTTTATAAATACTTGTAACTTCCTGATGATGGTCGTAGAAGTTCTCCACGTTTAAGCTCCCTACAGTGGGACAAATTGACTTGAAGTTAATATTGAGGATACTTACGTCGATAATGATTGAAAGTTGTTTCGAGATCAATATGTTCTTCGAGTGTAAGAATGCGATCCCTCCTTTGCAAAACCTCACCATATCTGCATGAGATATTGCGGATTCAACTCCCGGCCGGCGCATGGCTTTTATCAAAACCACTCACATCACTCGTATTCATCTCATTCGTATGAATTCCACACACCAACTCCACATACCACTCTGTGATCAACGATCGAGGAGATTGAACAATCTGGACGACTGACTACAACTGCACAGTGAGGTCGGACAAGACGGAACACCATACACTGTGCCGCGTGCTCCCGTGTCCGTGGACAGTGACATGTGATCGACAGTAACTGAGACCAGGGCATTAACAATGAGTTCGGGGACGACTATAATTCGTGGTGGGTCGAATTGTCACTAAAAGACTACATCTCAATGTTGTCCAGTTGTGAACTCAGTCTCGTTAATTTGGTAAATATCTGGACATGCAATAAATTGTGTATGACGACTCACACGAATATTTGTATTCTGAAATGTAGTAAGGCATTTCGTGCATGATTGCACAAGCTTTCATGTATGCAGGCAGGTGTATGTGTGTCTGTGTATGGTTGTTTGGTGAGTGTGTCTGAGACTATGTGTTTAAACGCGAATGCTGAGATTTATTCGCTTGTGAGATACACGTGAAGTGAATATGAAGTAGTCAGGAGATCTGTGGGATCTCGGTGCGTGAAACAGTCGACAGACAGAGATGGATCCGGAGCATGCCATAGTTTTCAGAGTGAATGAGTCGTATATTTGAAAATGACCAATCGACTAACCGAACAATTGCCCACCTGTCCATCCATCTCTCTGACCAACCTCCTGACTTACTGAATCACTGACTGATCAACTGAATGATATTAAGTATGTGTACTGATGTGAGTGAGTGGTCGATTAGGAGTTCGTGTGTTTGCGTGCATTTGAACATAGACGTCAACATGTGCAGTTGCGGCTGATTAACTGACAAATAATCAATGGGATATGAAATATATCTGTATTTGTGAGTGTGGGGGAGAGAGAGTATTGGTATTAATGTCAGTATGAAATAGGTCGACAGATGAGAATGGAGAGACAAATCTACAGTGGGTTTACGTGCGTGTGTATTTGACGCTTTAAGTTTTGCGAAAAAAAACAACAAAACAAGCACACACGCAATCGCTGTACGAAATAGGGCGGTAGTCGTCGAACTTGTGAAAACGTTCATCAGCACATTGATAATAGTTGGTTCTAGTGAACACACAGATCCTTCAAATGTGACCATCATGCACAAATCACCAACACGATATGGCATACAAAGAAGTAGGCTTTGAAAATCGGTATGTTTCGCTTCCTATTGTAGCAATGAGAGAATAGGAAAGTGGTACAGACCAATTGTTTAATCGATTTTGAATACATGGAGATCTCCGGAGATGGACTTGTGAATGTGACCGGCGCATCACCATTCAGTTGACCCCTGATCACCCACGAGATCTTGAGGTGTGAGATGGAGTCACGAAGTCATGTGAGATATTATCTCAATGAGAATAGAACCACCACCGATTGGATGTGGATGTGGAGTAGGACGCAGCATCCAGAGGAGGACGTTGCCATAAAATCAAAGACAAACTAAACGCTTGAAAGATGATGCATAGACAATCGGTGCCGTGATGAAGAGTCGTATGAGAGATTCGGGTGGTCTGTGCTCTCCAAGCCGAATTGAGGTTAATTTGGAGAAATCTCTGTAAGATAGTGAGTGACCATTTAACCCGATTCTGTAGAATCTTGTTAGTTGAATATTTTAGGTACGAGAACACAAGCAGGAGGATGTGTCTGTGAATATGTGTAATATTTGAGTGTTAGAGGGTTCCTCATTTCGATGGATGAGAAGGTGCGGATGAGAAGAACAATGAAGAAGGAGACAGTGTTTGTTTCCATGATCGACGTTGAAGTTTGACGAGTTGTGAGGTGTTGAAATAGTGAGGGTGGACGCGCGCGCGCCGGTAGTGTAGCGGTATCATGCAACCCTCCCACGGTTGCGACCCGGGTTCGACTCCCGGCCGGCGCACGGCTTTTATCAAAACCACTCACATCACTCGTATTCATCTCATTCGTATGAATTCCACACACCAACTCCACATACCACTCTGTGATCAACGATCGAGGAGATTGGACAATCTGGACGACTGACTACAACTGCACAGTGAGGTCGGACAAGACGGAACACCATACACTGTGCCGCGTGCTCCCGTGTCCGTGGACAGTGACATGTGATCGACAGTAACTGAGACCAGGGCATTAACAATGAGTTCGGGGACGACTATAATTCGTGGTGGGTCGAATTGTCACTAAAAGACTACATCTCAATGTTGTCCAGTTGTGAACTCAGTCTCGTTAATTTGGTAAATATCTGGACATGCAATAAATTGTGTATGACGACTCACACGAATATTTGTATTCTGAAATGTAGTAAGGCATTTCGTGCATGATTGCACAAGCTTTCATGTATGCAGGCAGGTGTATGTGTGTCTGTGTATGGTTGTTTGGTGAGTGTGTCTGAGACTATGTGTTTAAACGCGAATGCTGAGATTTATTCGCTTGTGAGATACACGTGAAGTGAATATGAAGTAGTCAGGAGATCTGTGGGATCTCGGTGCGTGAAACAGTCGACAGACAGAGATGGATCCGGAGCATGCCATAGTTTTCAGAGTGAATGAGTCGTATATTTGAAAATGACCAATCGACTAACCGAACAATTGCCCACCTGTCCATCCATCTCTCTGACCAACCTCCTGACTTACTGAATCACTGACTGATCAACTGAATGATATTAAGTATGTGTACTGATGTGAGTGAGTGGTCGATTAGGAGTTCGTGTGTTTGCGTGCATTTGAACATAGACGTCAACATGTGCAGTTGCGGCTGATTAACTGACAAATAATCAATGGGATATGAAATATATCTGTATTTGTGAGTGTGGGGGAGAGAGAGTATTGGTATTAATGTCAGTATGAAATAGGTCGACAGATGAGAATGGAGAGACAAATCTACAGTGGGTTTACGTGCGTGTGTATTTGACGCTTTAAGTTTTGCGAAAAAAAACAACAAAACAAGCACACACGCAATCGCTGTACGAAATAGGGCGGTAGTCGTCGAACTTGTGAAAACGTTCATCAGCACATTGATAATAGTTGGTTCTAGTGAACACACAGATCCTTCAAATGTGACCATCATGCACAAATCACCAACACGATATGGCATACAAAGAAGTAGGCTTTGAAAATCGGTATGTTTCGCTTCCTATTGTAGCAATGAGAGAATAGGAAAGTGGTACAGACCAATTGTTTAATCGATTTTGAATACATGGAGATCTCCGGAGATGGACTTGTGAATGTGACCGGCGCATCACCATTCAGTTGACCCCTGATCACCCACGAGATCTTGAGGTGTGAGATGGAGTCACGAAGTCATGTGAGATATTATCTCAATGAGAATAGAACCACCACCGATTGGATGTGGATGTGGAGTAGGACGCAGCATCCAGAGGAGGACGTTGCCATAAAATCAAAGACAAACTAAACGCTTGAAAGATGATGCATAGACAATCGGTGCCGTGATGAAGAGTCGTATGAGAGATTCGGGTGGTCTGTGCTCTCCAAGCCGAATTGAGGTTAATTTGGAGAAATCTCTGTAAGATAGTGAGTGACCATTTAACCCGATTCTGTAGAATCTTGTTAGTTGAATATTTTAGGTACGAGAACACAAGCAGGAGGATGTGTCTGTGAATATGTGTAATATTTGAGTGTTAGAGGGTTCCTCATTTCGATGGATGAGAAGGTGCGGATGAGAAGAACAATGAAGAAGGAGACAGTGTTTGTTTCCATGATCGACGTTGAAGTTTGACGAGTTGTGAGGTGTTGAAATAGTGAGGGTGGACGCGCGCGCGCCGGTAGTGTAGCGGTATCATGCAACCCTCCCACGGTTGCGACCCGGGTTCGACTCCCGGCCGGCGCACGGCTTTTATCAAAACCACTCACATCACTCGTATTCATCTCATTCGTATGAATTCCACACACCAACTCCACATACCACTCTGTGATCAACGATCGAGGAGATTGGACAATCTGGACGACTGACTACAACTGCACAGTGAGGTCGGACAAGACGGAACACCATACACTGTGCCGCGTGCTCCCGTGTCCGTGGACAGTGACATGTGATCGACAGTAACTGAGACCAGGGCATTAACAATGAGTTCGGGGACGACTATAATTCGTGGTGGGTCGAATTGTCACTAAAAGACTACATCTCAATGTTGTCCAGTTGTGAACTCAGTCTCGTTAATTTGGTAAATATCTGGACATGCAATAAATTGTGTATGACGACTCACACGAATATTTGTATTCTGAAATGTAGTAAGGCATTTCGTGCATGATTGCACAAGCTTTCATGTATGCAGGCAGGTGTATGTGTGTCTGTGTATGGTTGTTTGGTGAGTGTGTCTGAGACTATGTGTTTAAACGCGAATGCTGAGATTTATTCGCTTGTGAGATACACGTGAAGTGAATATGAAGTAGTCAGGAGATCTGTGGGATCTCGGTGCGTGAAACAGTCGACAGACAGAGATGGATCCGGAGCATGCCATAGTTTTCAGAGTGAATGAGTCGTATATTTGAAAATGACCAATCGACTAACCGAACAATTGCCCACCTGTCCATCCATCTCTCTGACCAACCTCCTGACTTACTGAATCACTGACTGATCAACTGAATGATATTAAGTATGTGTACTGATGTGAGTGAGTGGTCGATTAGGAGTTCGTGTGTTTGCGTGCATTTGAACATAGACGTCAACATGTGCAGTTGCGGCTGATTAACTGACAAATAATCAATGGGATATGAAATATATCTGTATTTGTGAGTGTGGGGGAGAGAGAGTATTGGTATTAATGTCAGTATGAAATAGGTCGACAGATGAGAATGGAGAGACAAATCTACAGTGGGTTTACGTGCGTGTGTATTTGACGCTTTAAGTTTTGCGAAAAAAAACAACAAAACAAGCACACACGCAATCGCTGTACGAAATAGGGCGGTAGTCGTCGAACTTGTGAAAACGTTCATCAGCACATTGATAATAGTTGGTTCTAGTGAACACACAGATCCTTCAAATGTGACCATCATGCACAAATCACCAACACGATATGGCATACAAAGAAGTAGGCTTTGAAAATCGGTATGTTTCGCTTCCTATTGTAGCAATGAGAGAATAGGAAAGTGGTACAGACCAATTGTTTAATCGATTTTGAATACATGGAGATCTCCGGAGATGGACTTGTGAATGTGACCGGCGCATCACCATTCAGTTGACCCCTGATCACCCACGAGATCTTGAGGTGTGAGATGGAGTCACGAAGTCATGTGAGATATTATCTCAATGAGAATAGAACCACCACCGATTGGATGTGGATGTGGAGTAGGACGCAGCATCCAGAGGAGGACGTTGCCATAAAATCAAAGACAAACTAAACGCTTGAAAGATGATGCATAGACAATCGGTGCCGTGATGAAGAGTCGTATGAGAGATTCGGGTGGTCTGTGCTCTCCAAGCCGAATTGAGGTTAATTTGGAGAAATCTCTGTAAGATAGTGAGTGACCATTTAACCCGATTCTGTAGAATCTTGTTAGTTGAATATTTTAGGTACGAGAACACAAGCAGGAGGATGTGTCTGTGAATATGTGTAATATTTGAGTGTTAGAGGGTTCCTCATTTCGATGGATGAGAAGGTGCGGATGAGAAGAACAATGAAGAAGGAGACAGTGTTTGTTTCCATGATCGACGTTGAAGTTTGACGAGTTGTGAGGTGTTGAAATAGTGAGGGTGGACGCGCGCGCGCCGGTAGTGTAGCGGTATCATGCAACCCTCCCACGGTTGCGACCCGGGTTCGACTCCCGGCCGGCGCACGGCTTTTATCAAAACCACTCACATCACTCGTATTCATCTCATTCGTATGAATTCCACACACCAACTCCACATACCACTCTGTGATCAACGATCGAGGAGATTGGACAATCTGGACGACTGACTACAACTGCACAGTGAGGTCGGACAAGACGGAACACCATACACTGTGCCGCGTGCTCCCGTGTCCGTGGACAGTGACATGTGATCGACAGTAACTGAGACCAGGGCATTAACAATGAGTTCGGGGACGACTATAATTCGTGGTGGGTCGAATTGTCACTAAAAGACTACATCTCAATGTTGTCCAGTTGTGAACTCAGTCTCGTTAATTTGGTAAATATCTGGACATGCAATAAATTGTGTATGACGACTCACACGAATATTTGTATTCTGAAATGTAGTAAGGCATTTCGTGCATGATTGCACAAGCTTTCATGTATGCAGGCAGGTGTATGTGTGTCTGTGTATGGTTGTTTGGTGAGTGTGTCTGAGACTATGTGTTTAAACGCGAATGCTGAGATTTATTCGCTTGTGAGATACACGTGAAGTGAATATGAAGTAGTCAGGAGATCTGTGGGATCTCGGTGCGTGAAACAGTCGACAGACAGAGATGGATCCGGAGCATGCCATAGTTTTCAGAGTGAATGAGTCGTATATTTGAAAATGACCAATCGACTAACCGAACAATTGCCCACCTGTCCATCCATCTCTCTGACCAACCTCCTGACTTACTGAATCACTGACTGATCAACTGAATGATATTAAGTATGTGTACTGATGTGAGTGAGTGGTCGATTAGGAGTTCGTGTGTTTGCGTGCATTTGAACATAGACGTCAACATGTGCAGTTGCGGCTGATTAACTGACAAATAATCAATGGGATATGAAATATATCTGTATTTGTGAGTGTGGGGGAGAGAGAGTATTGGTATTAATGTCAGTATGAAATAGGTCGACAGATGAGAATGGAGAGACAAATCTACAGTGGGTTTACGTGCGTGTGTATTTGACGCTTTAAGTTTTGCGAAAAAAAACAACAAAACAAGCACACACGCAATCGCTGTACGAAATAGGGCGGTAGTCGTCGAACTTGTGAAAACGTTCATCAGCACATTGATAATAGTTGGTTCTAGTGAACACACAGATCCTTCAAATGTGACCATCATGCACAAATCACCAACACGATATGGCATACAAAGAAGTAGGCTTTGAAAATCGGTATGTTTCGCTTCCTATTGTAGCAATGAGAGAATAGGAAAGTGGTACAGACCAATTGTTTAATCGATTTTGAATACATGGAGATCTCCGGAGATGGACTTGTGAATGTGACCGGCGCATCACCATTCAGTTGACCCCTGATCACCCACGAGATCTTGAGGTGTGAGATGGAGTCACGAAGTCATGTGAGATATTATCTCAATGAGAATAGAACCACCACCGATTGGATGTGGATGTGGAGTAGGACGCAGCATCCAGAGGAGGACGTTGCCATAAAATCAAAGACAAACTAAACGCTTGAAAGATGATGCATAGACAATCGGTGCCGTGATGAAGAGTCGTATGAGAGATTCGGGTGGTCTGTGCTCTCCAAGCCGAATTGAGGTTAATTTGGAGAAATCTCTGTAAGATAGTGAGTGACCATTTAACCCGATTCTGTAGAATCTTGTTAGTTGAATATTTTAGGTACGAGAACACAAGCAGGAGGATGTGTCTGTGAATATGTGTAATATTTGAGTGTTAGAGGGTTCCTCATTTCGATGGATGAGAAGGTGCGGATGAGAAGAACAATGAAGAAGGAGACAGTGTTTGTTTCCATGATCGACGTTGAAGTTTGACGAGTTGTGAGGTGTTGAAATAGTGAGGGTGGACGCGCGCGCGCCGGTAGTGTAGCGGTATCATGCAACCCTCCCACGGTTGCGACCCGGGTTCGACTCCCGGCCGGCGCACGGCTTTTATCAAAACCACTCACATCACTCGTATTCATCTCATTCGTATGAATTCCACACACCAACTCCACATACCACTCTGTGATCAACGATCGAGGAGATTGGACAATCTGGACGACTGACTACAACTGCACAGTGAGGTCGGACAAGACGGAACACCATACACTGTGCCGCGTGCTCCCGTGTCCGTGGACAGTGACATGTGATCGACAGTAACTGAGACCAGGGCATTAACAATGAGTTCGGGGACGACTATAATTCGTGGTGGGTCGAATTGTCACTAAAAGACTACATCTCAATGTTGTCCAGTTGTGAACTCAGTCTCGTTAATTTGGTAAATATCTGGACATGCAATAAATTGTGTATGACGACTCACACGAATATTTGTATTCTGAAATGTAGTAAGGCATTTCGTGCATGATTGCACAAGCTTTCATGTATGCAGGCAGGTGTATGTGTGTCTGTGTATGGTTGTTTGGTGAGTGTGTCTGAGACTATGTGTTTAAACGCGAATGCTGAGATTTATTCGCTTGTGAGATACACGTGAAGTGAATATGAAGTAGTCAGGAGATCTGTGGGATCTCGGTGCGTGAAACAGTCGACAGACAGAGATGGATCCGGAGCATGCCATAGTTTTCAGAGTGAATGAGTCGTATATTTGAAAATGACCAATCGACTAACCGAACAATTGCCCACCTGTCCATCCATCTCTCTGACCAACCTCCTGACTTACTGAATCACTGACTGATCAACTGAATGATATTAAGTATGTGTACTGATGTGAGTGAGTGGTCGATTAGGAGTTCGTGTGTTTGCGTGCATTTGAACATAGACGTCAACATGTGCAGTTGCGGCTGATTAACTGACAAATAATCAATGGGATATGAAATATATCTGTATTTGTGAGTGTGGGGGAGAGAGAGTATTGGTATTAATGTCAGTATGAAATAGGTCGACAGATGAGAATGGAGAGACAAATCTACAGTGGGTTTACGTGCGTGTGTATTTGACGCTTTAAGTTTTGCGAAAAAAAACAACAAAACAAGCACACACGCAATCGCTGTACGAAATAGGGTGGTAGTCGTCGAACTTGTGAAAACGTTCATCAGCACATTGATAATAGTTGGTTCTAGTGAACACACAGATCCTTCAAATGTGACCATCATGCACAAATCACCAACACGATATGGCATACAAAGAATTAGGCTTTGAAAATCGGTATGTTTCGCTTCCTATTGTAGCAATGAGAGAATAGGAAAGTGGTACAGACCAATTGTTTAATCGATTTTGAATACATGGAGATCTCCGGAGATGGACTTGTGAATGTGACCGGCGCATCACCATTCAGTTGACCCCTGATCACCCACGAGATCTTGAGGTGTGAGATGGAGTCACGAAGTCATGTGAGATATTATCTCAATGAGAATAGAACCACCACCGATTGGATGTGGATGTGGAGTAGGACGCAGCATCCAGAGGAGGACGTTGCCATAAAATCAAAGACAAACTAAACGCTTGAAAGATGATGCATAGACAATCGGTGCCGTGATGAAGAGTCGTATGAGAGATTCGGGTGGTCTGTGCTCTCCAAGCCGAATTGAGGTTAATTTGGAGAAATCTCTGTAAGATAGTGAGTGACCATTTAACCCGATTCTGTAGAATCTTGTTAGTTGAATATTTTAGGTACGAGAACACAAGCAGGAGGATGTGTCTGTGAATATGTGTAATATTTGAGTGTTAGAGGGTTCCTCATTTCGATGGATGAGAAGGTGCGGATGAGAAGAACAATGAAGAAGGAGACAGTGTTTGTTTCCATGATCGACGTTGAAGTTTGACGAGTTGTGAGGTGTTGAAATAGTGAGGGTGGACGCGCGCGCGCCGGTAGTGTAGCGGTATCATGCAACCCTCCCACGGTTGCGACCCGGGTTCGACTCCCGGCCGGCGCACGGCTTTTATCAAAACCACTCACATCACTCGTATTCATCTCATTCGTATGAATTCCACACACCAACTCCACATACCACTCTGTGATCAACGATCGAGGAGATTGGACAATCTGGACGACTGACTACAACTGCACAGTGAGGTCGGACAAGACGGAACACCATACACTGTGCCGCGTGCTCCCGTGTCCGTGGACAGTGACATGTGATCGACAGTAACTGAGACCAGGGCATTAACAATGAGTTCGGGGACGACTATAATTCGTGGTGGGTCGAATTGTCACTAAAAGACTACATCTCAATGTTGTCCAGTTGTGAACTCAGTCTCGTTAATTTGGTAAATATCTGGACATGCAATAAATTGTGTATGACGACTCACACGAATATTTGTATTCTGAAATGTAGTAAGGCATTTCGTGCATGATTGCACAAGCTTTCATGTATGCAGGCAGGTGTATGTGTGTCTGTGTATGGTTGTTTGGTGAGTGTGTCTGAGACTATGTGTTTAAACGCGAATGCTGAGATTTATTCGCTTGTGAGATACACGTGAAGTGAATATGAAGTAGTCAGGAGATCTGTGGGATCTCGGTGCGTGAAACAGTCGACAGACAGAGATGGATCCGGAGCATGCCATAGTTTTCAGAGTGAATGAGTCGTATATTTGAAAATGACCAATCGACTAACCGAACAATTGCCCACCTGTCCATCCATCTCTCTGACCAACCTCCTGACTTACTGAATCACTGACTGATCAACTGAATGATATTAAGTATGTGTACTGATGTGAGTGAGTGGTCGATTAGGAGTTCGTGTGTTTGCGTGCATTTGAACATAGACGTCAACATGTGCAGTTGCGGCTGATTAACTGACAAATAATCAATGGGATATGAAATATATCTGTATTTGTGAGTGTGGGGGAGAGAGAGTATTGGTATTAATGTCAGTATGAAATAGGTCGACAGATGAGAATGGAGAGACAAATCTACAGTGGGTTTACGTGCTTGTGTATTTGACGCTTTAAGTTTTGCGAAAAAAAACAACAAAACAAGCACACACGCAATCGCTGTACGAAATAGGGCGGTAGTCGTCGAACTTGTGAAAACGTTCATCAGCACATTGATAATAGTTGGTTCTAGTGAACACACAGATCCTTCAAATGTGACCATCATGCACAAATCACCAACACGATATGGCATACAAAGAATTAGGCTTTGAAAATCGGTATGTTTCGCTTCCTATTGTAGCAATGAGAGAATAGGAAAGTGGTACAGACCAATTGTTTAATCGATTTTGAATACATGGAGATCTCCGGAGATGGACTTGTGAATGTGACCGGCGCATCACCATTCAGTTGACCCCTGATCACCCACGAGATCTTGAGGTGTGAGATGGAGTCACGAAGTCATGTGAGATATTATCTCAATGAGAATAGAACCACCACCGATTGGATGTGGATGTGGAGTAGGACGCAGCATCCAGAGGAGGACGTTGCCATAAAATCAAAGACAAACTAAACGCTTGAAAGATGATGCATAGACAATCGGTGCCGTGATGAAGAGTCGTATGAGAGATTCGGGTGGTCTGTGCTCTCCAAGCCGAATTGAGGTTAATTTGGAGAAATCTCTGTAAGATAGTGAGTGACCATTTAACCCGATTCTGTAGAATCTTGTTAGTTGAATATTTTAGGTACGAGAACACAAGCAGGAGGATGTGTCTGTGAATATGTGTAATATTTGAGTGTTAGAGGGTTCCTCATTTCGATGGATGAGAAGGTGCGGATGAGAAGAACAATGAAGAAGGAGACAGTGTTTGTTTCCATGATCGACGTTGAAGTTTGACGAGTTGTGAGGTGTTGAAATAGTGAGGGTGGACGCGCGCGCGCCGGTAGTGTAGCGGTATCATGCAACCCTCCCACGGTTGCGACCCGGGTTCGACTCCCGGCCGGCGCACGGCTTTTATCAAAACCACTCACATCACTCGTATTCATCTCATTCGTATGAATTCCACACACCAACTCCACATACCACTCTGTGATCAACGATCGAGGAGATTGGACAATCTGGACGACTGACTACAACTGCACAGTGAGGTCGGACAAGACGGAACACCATACACTGTGCCGCGTGCTCCCGTGGACAGCGACATGTGATCGACAGTAACTGAGACCAGGGCATTAACAATGAGTTCGGGGACGACTATAATTCGTGGTGGGTCGAATTGTCACTAAAAGACTACATCTCAATGTTGTCCAGTTGTGAACTCAGTCTCGTTAATTTGGTAAATATCTGGACATGCAATAAATTGTGTATGACGACTCACACGAATATTTGTATTCTGAAATGTAGTAAGGCATTTCGTGCATGATTGCACAAGCTTTCATGTATGCAGGCAGGTGTATGTGTGTCTGTGTATGGTTGTTTGGTGAGTGTGTCTGAGACTATGTGTTTAAACGCGAATGCTGAGATTTATTCGCTTGTGAGATACACGTGAAGTGAATATGAAGTAGTCAGGAGATCTGTGGGATCTCGGTGCGTGAAACAGTCGACAGACAGAGATGGATCCGGAGCATGCCATAGTTTTCAGAGTGAATGAGTCGTATATTTGAAAATGACCAATCGACTAACCGAACAATTGCCCACCTGTCCATCCATCTCTCTGACCAACCTCCTGACTTACTGAATCACTGACTGATCAACTGAATGATATTAAGTATGTGTACTGATGTGAGTGAGTGGTCGATTAGGAGTTCGTGTGTTTGCGTGCATTTGAACATAGACGTCAACATGTGCAGTTGCGGCTGATTAACTGACAAATAATCAATGGGATATGAAATATATCTGTATTTGTGAGTGTGGGGGAGAGAGAGTATTGGTATTAATGTCAGTATGAAATAGGTCGACAGATGAGAATGGAGAGACAAATCTACAGTGGGTTTACGTGCGTGTGTATTTGACGCTTTAAGTTTTGCGAAAAAAAACAACAAAACAAGCACACACGCAATCGCTGTACGAAATAGGGCGGTAGTCGTCGAACTTGTGAAAACGTTCATCAGCACATTGATAATAGTTGGTTCTAGTGAACACACAGATCCTTCAAATGTGACCATCATGCACAAATCACCAACACGATATGGCATACAAAGAATTAGGCTTTGAAAATCGGTATGTTTCGCTTCCTATTGTAGCAATGAGAGAATAGGAAAGTGGTACAGACCAATTGTTTAATCGATTTTGAATACATGGAGATCTCCGGAGATGGACTTGTGAATGTGACCGGCGCATCACCATTCAGTTGACCCCTGATCACCCACGAGATCTTGAGGTGTGAGATGGAGTCACGAAGTCATGTGAGATATTATCTCAATGAGAATAGAACCACCACCGATTGGATGTGGATGTGGAGTAGGACGCAGCATCCAGAGGAGGACGTTGCCATAAAATCAAAGACAAACTAAACGCTTGAAAGATGATGCATAGACAATCGGTGCCGTGATGAAGAGTCGTATGAGAGATTCGGGTGGTCTGTGCTCTCCAAGCCGAATTGAGGTTAATTTGGAGAAATCTCTGTAAGATAGTGAGTGACCATTTAACCCGATTCTGTAGAATCTTGTTAGTTGAATATTTTAGGTACGAGAACACAAGCAGGAGGATGTGTCTGTGAATATGTGTAATATTTGAGTGTTAGAGGGTTCCTCATTTCGATGGATGAGAAGGTGCGGATGAGAAGAACAATGAAGAAGGAGACAGTGTTTGTTTCCATGATCGACGTTGAAGTTTGACGAGTTGTGAGGTGTTGAAATAGTGAGGGTGGACGCGCGCGCGCCGGTAGTGTAGCGGTATCATGCAACCCTCCCACGGTTGCGACCCGGGTTCGACTCCCGGCCGGCGCACGGCTTTTATCAAAACCACTCACATCACTCGTATTCATCTCATTCGTATGAATTCCACACACCAACTCCACATACCACTCTGTGATCAACGATCGAGGAGATTGGACAATCTGGACGACTGACTACAACTGCACAGTGAGGTCGGACAAGACGGAACACCATACACTGTGCCGCGTGCTCCCGTGGACAGCGACATGTGATCGACAGTAACTGAGACCAGGGCATTAACAATGAGTTCGGGGACGACTATAATTCGTGGTGGGTCGAATTGTCACTAAAAGACTACATCTCAATGTTGTCCAGTTGTGAACTCAGTCTCGTTAATTTGGTAAATATCTGGACATGCAATAAATTGTGTATGACGACTCACACGAATATTTGTATTCTGAAATGTAGTAAGGCATTTCGTGCATGATTGCACAAGCTTTCATGTATGCAGGCAGGTGTATGTGTGTCTGTGTATGGTTGTTTGGTGAGTGTGTCTGAGACTATGTGTTTAAACGCGAATGCTGAGATTTATTCGCTTGTGAGATACACGTGAAGTGAATATGAAGTAGTCAGGAGATCTGTGGGATCTCGGTGCGTGAAACAGTCGACAGACAGAGATGGATCCGGAGCATGCCATAGTTTTCAGAGTGAATGAGTCGTATATTTGAAAATGACCAATCGACTAACCGAACAATTGCCCACCTGTCCATCCATCTCTCTGACCAACCTCCTGACTTACTGAATCACTGACTGATCAACTGAATGATATTAAGTATGTGTACTGATGTGAGTGAGTGGTCGATTAGGAGTTCGTGTGTTTGCGTGCATTTGAACATAGACGTCAACATGTGCAGTTGCGGCTGATTAACTGACAAATAATCAATGGGATATGAAATATATCTGTATTTGTGAGTGTGGGGGAGAGAGAGTATTGGTATTAATGTCAGTATGAAATAGGTCGACAGATGAGAATGGAGAGACAAATCTACAGTGGGTTTACGTGCGTGTGTATTTGACGCTTTAAGTTTTGCGAAAAAAAACAACAAAACAAGCACACACGCAATCGCTGTACGAAATAGGGCGGTAGTCGTCGAACTTGTGAAAACGTTCATCAGCACATTGATAATAGTTGGTTCTAGTGAACACACAGATCCTTCAAATGTGACCATCATGCACAAATCACCAACACGATATGGCATACAAAGAATTAGGCTTTGAAAATCGGTATGTTTCGCTTCCTATTGTAGCAATGAGAGAATAGGAAAGTGGTACAGACCAATTGTTTAATCGATTTTGAATACATGGAGATCTCCGGAGATGGACTTGTGAATGTGACCGGCGCATCACCATTCAGTTGACCCCTGATCACCCACGAGATCTTGAGGTGTGAGATGGAGTCACGAAGTCATGTGAGATATTATCTCAATGAGAATAGAACCACCACCGATTGGATGTGGATGTGGAGTAGGACGCAGCATCCAGAGGAGGACGTTGCCATAAAATCAAAGACAAACTAAACGCTTGAAAGATGATGCATAGACAATCGGTGCCGTGATGAAGAGTCGTATGAGAGATTCGGGTGGTCTGTGCTCTCCAAGCCGAATTGAGGTTAATTTGGAGAAATCTCTGTAAGATAGTGAGTGACCATTTAACCCGATTCTGTTAGAATCTTGTTAGTTGAATATTTTAGGTACGAGAACACAAGCAGGAGGATGTGTCTGTGAATATGTGTAATATTTGAGTGTTAGAGGGTTCCTCATTTCGATGGATGAGAAGGTGCGGATGAGAAGAACAATGAAGAAGGAGACAGTGTTTGTTTCCATGATCGACGTTGAAGTTTGACGAGTTGTGAGGTGTTGAAATAGTGAGGGTGGACGCGCGCGCGCCGGTAGTGTAGCGGTATCATGCAACCCTCCCACGGTTGCGACCCGGGTTCGACTCCCGGCCGGCGCACGGCTTTTATCAAAACCACTCACATCACTCGTATTCATCTCATTCGTATGAATTCCACACACCAACTCCACATACCACTCTGTGATCAACGATCGAGGAGATTGGACAATCTGGACGACTGACTACAACTGCACAGTGAGGTCGGACAAGACGGAACACCATACACTGTGCCGCGTGCTCCCGTGGACAGCGACATGTGATCGACAGTAACTGAGACCAGGGCATTAACAATGAGTTCGGGGACGACTATAATTCGTGGTGGGTCGAATTGTCACTAAAAGACTACATCTCAATGTTGTCCAGTTGTGAACTCAGTCTCGTTAATTTGGTAAATATCTGGACATGCAATAAATTGTGTATGACGACTCACACGAATATTTGTATTCTGAAATGTAGTAAGGCATTTCGTGCATGATTGCACAAGCTTTCATGTATGCAGGCAGGTGTATGTGTGTCTGTGTATGGTTGTTTGGTGAGTGTGTCTGAGACTATGTGTTTAAACGCGAATGCTGAGATTTATTCGCTTGTGAGATACACGTGAAGTGAATATGAAGTAGTCAGGAGATCTGTGGGATCTCGGTGCGTGAAACAGTCGACAGACAGAGATGGATCCGGAGCATGCCATAGTTTTCAGAGTGAATGAGTCGTATATTTGAAAATGACCAATCGACTAACCGAACAATTGCCCACCTGTCCATCCATCTCTCTGACCAACCTCCTGACTTACTGAATCACTGACTGATCAACTGAACGATATTAAGTACTGATGTGAGTGAGTGGTCGATTAGGAGTTCGTGTGTTTGCGTGCATTCGAACATAGACGTCAACATGTGCAGTTGCGGCTGATTAACTGACAAATAATCAATGGGATATGAAATATATCTGTATTTGTGAGTGTGGGGGAGAGAGAGTATTGGTATTAATGTCAGTATGAAATAGGTCGACAGATGAGAATGGAGAGACAAATCTACAGTGGGTTTACGTGCGTGTGTATTTGACGCTTTAAGTTTTGCGAAAAAAAACAACAAAACAAGCACACACGCAATCGCTGTACGAAATAGGGCGGTAGTCGTCGAACTTGTGAAAACGTTCATCAGCACATTGATAATAGTTGGTTCTAGTGAACACACAGATCCTTCAAATGTGACCATCATGCACAAATCACCAACACGATATGGCATACAAAGAATTAGGCTTTGAAAATCGGTATGTTTCGCTTCCTATTGTAGCAATGAGAGAATAGGAAAGTGGTACAGACCAATTGTTTAATCGATTTTGAATACATGGAGATCTCCGGAGATGGACTTGTGAATGTGACCGGCGCATCACCATTCAGTTGACCCCTGATCACCCACGAGATCTTGAGGTGTGAGATGGAGTCACGAAGTCATGTGAGATATTATCTCAATGAGAATAGAACCACCACCGATTGGATGTGGATGTGGAGTAGGACGCAGCATCCAGAGGAGGACGTTGCCATAAAATCAAAGACAAACTAAACGCTTGAAAGATGATGCATAGACAATCGGTGCCGTGATGAAGAGTCGTATGAGAGATTCGGGTGGTCTGTGCTCTCCAAGCCGAATTGAGGTTAATTTGGAGAAATCTCTGTAAGATAGTGAGTGACCATTTAACCCGATTCTGTAGAATCTTGTTAGTTGAATATTTTAGGTACGAGAACACAAGCAGGAGGATGTGTCTGTGAATATGTGTAATATTTGAGTGTTAGAGGGTTCCTCATTTCGATGGATGAGAAGGTGCGGATGAGAAGAACAATGAAGAAGGAGACAGTGTTTGTTTCCATGATCGACGTTGAAGTTTGACGAGTTGTGAGGTGTTGAAATAGTGAGGGTGGACGCGCGCGCGCCGGTAGTGTAGCGGTATCATGCAACCCTCCCACGGTTGCGACCCGGGTTCGACTCCCGGCCGGCGCACGGCTTTTATCAAAACCACTCACATCACTCGTATTCATCTCATTCGTATGAATTCCACACACCAACTCCACATACCACTCTGTGATCAACGATCGAGGAGATTGGACAATCTGGACGACTGACTACAACTGCACAGTGAGGTCGGACAAGACGGAACACCATACACTGTGCCGCGTGCTCCCGTGGACAGCGACATGTGATCGACAGTAACTGAGACCAGGGCATTAACAATGAGTTCGGGGACGACTATAATTCGTGGTGGGTCGAATTGTCACTAAAAGACTACATCTCAATGTTGTCCAGTTGTGAACTCAGTCTCGTTAATTTGGTAAATATCTGGACATGCAATAAATTGTGTATGACGACTCACACGAATATTTGTATTCTGAAATGTAGTAAGGCATTTCGTGCATGATTGCACAAGCTTTCATGTATGCAGGCAGGTGTATGTGTGTCTGTGTATGGTTGTTTGGTGAGTGTGTCTGAGACTATGTGTTTAAACGCGAATGCTGAGATTTATTCGCTTGTGAGATACACGTGAAGTGAATATGAAGTAGTCAGGAGATCTGTGGGATCTCGGTGCGTGAAACAGTCGACAGACAGAGATGGATCCGGAGCATGCCATAGTTTTCAGAGTGAATGAGTCGTATATTTGAAAATGACCAATCGACTAACCGAACAATTGCCCACCTGTCCATCCATCTCTCTGACCAACCTCCTGACTTACTGAATCACTGACTGATCAACTGAACGATATTAAGTACTGATGTGAGTGAGTGGTCGATTAGGAGTTCGTGTGTTTGCGTGCATTCGAACATAGACGTCAACATGTGCAGTTGCGGCTGATTAACTGACAAATAATCAATGGGATATGAAATATATCTGTATTTGTGAGTGTGGGGGAGAGAGAGTATTGGTATTAATTTTTGCATTTTTGCATTTTCCCTTTTTTTTGTTTAGTTTATTTTTGTTTGTTTGCTCTTTCTAAAGCTTATTCTCATTCTGATTGTTTTCCTTCTTGACTTATCATTTTTTCCAATCGTTCCGCGGTCTCCTTTTTTTTAAGTAATACACTTCTTGCTCACTATATTATCAATTTAATATTTAATTAGCTGGGATATTCACTTCGGTCTCTTTTTATAGTTTATTTTTTCAGTTGAAATCATGAGTCAATTGAAGCTAGACCACCATCAAAAATCTGGAAGCACTGGACGGCCGTTTCGTCGCTCAAAATCGTGGATTGGTTGAAGTTAGACATTAACACCGTTGGATGCCGGCTCAGTGGTTTATCGTTTAAGGGCTTCGGCAGGTCCTGTGTTCGAATCTCGCGTGTGCGGGATCGTGGATGCGCAATGCTGAGGAGTCCCATAATAGGACGAAGCGGCTGTCCGGTGATTCCAGGTTTTCGATGGTGGTCTAGCTTCAATTGACTCATGATTTAAACTGTGAAAATACTAAATTCTCCACAAAACCCCCTCTGATTCTTTATTTTGTTTTCCTATAAGTTGCTTTTTTGATTTTTATGCTTCATTTCACTTGTATTTCGTCATATTTTGTAATGTACACATCTTTCGTAATTAGTTGTTTTATAAATGCTTCCGTTCCTTAAATTTTTTTACTTTGAATATTAGAATTATTCGTCATTTCTATACCTTCGATACATATTTTTTGGATGGAGAAGACGTTTATATTTACGTTTTGTTATTTACAGCATACTACTGATTCACAATAAGTAGTGTGAATGAATGTAGGATAAATGTTTTTATTGAGTTAGTGATTAGATGAATTTGCGATTGAGTAGTTCCTTTGATATTTTCGATTCCTTTTTAAGTGATTTAATTAATTGGTTGTTTCTTCCTGGCATTGTTATTTTTTAGTAAAATACAGTAAATTATTACTTGTCAACAAAAGTGAAGTACATACATTAAGGAAATCACCAATCTGTATTACGAGGCAAGCCTTAACTTGGAATCCTGAAGGAAAGCTGAAAATAAGAAGGCCATAGAACACAATACGCCGGGAAATAGAAGCAGATATGAAAAGGATGAATGCTAACTGGAAAGATCTGGAAAGGATTGTCCAGGACAGGGTTGGATGGAGAATGCTGGTTGGTGGTCTATACTCCTCCACGAGAGGGAACAGGCTTAAGTAATTAAGTAAGTAACTCATTAAATTCTCAAAATGCAAAATAAGCAGTAGCAATTCATCATTGAAGCGTTTTATTTGGTTCGAATGAATAGTTATTTGATTTCCTGTCGAAAGAATGACTTAAACCTTTGAATGTAACCCAGATTTAAATGTTTTAATATTGATGTATAAGTTTTACCGAGGGATTTCACAGTACTTTGTACAGTTTATTTGATACTTTTTTTCCTGCTTTTTGAAACAACTGAATGAAAGCGTCACTCACTTAACATACAAAATTATCAAGTCAAATATTAAGATGGTGCTTAGAGGTAGTCAACAGGAATCTCTAGACCTAGGTTTCGTACTACTTGACACTCGTCAACAAGGTGTACCCGTAATCTTGAGGAACTGATGCTCCCTGATGGTTTACATCCCGGGTCATCAAGCTTCACAGTCAAAAATGTTAGCACTGAGGTATCCTGGCAGCGACTTACCTCATGTAAAAGTGAGATGTATTTACAGTTGACTGGTCACTGATTGGTGATCAATGTCATGTATGTCAGGTCCTTTTAATGCAGATTGAATCCTATCGAACAAGTTGCAATGTGATCACCAGTCTAGGTAACTCGACATTGCCAAATATTCAGATAATTTACGCGTATGTTAAAAATACCACTGCTTGTATGCTGTAGTGATTCTAAGCATTGATAGCATATTTGAGTTTTTTCATAATTATTGATCAAAATATTTGCTGAATTTCATTCCTCATGTAAATATAGCTTGAATTTAATTGAACCATGTTACAGTAATCAATCGATTTTTGATCTATTTATGATCTCTTTATATACAGTATTATTTAATTATATATTTCTATAGATCATGTTTTTAAGAAAAGGGACAATTAGAAATTTTAGTAAACGAGAAATATTGTTCCATGATATGAACTAACCGATATTTTTAAAATTGGCACTTCATATTTTGTTTAAAACCACTTAAACCATTTAAGAGTCTATCAGCTTTAGTCCAGAGATATCGTTTATTATTAGAAACATGAATGTATTCATGTACCATATTCTTGTGACACTGGAAACAAACAAAGGTTTACAAATTGATTTAAGACAACTCTGTAAGAGTACTTCCATTTCTTATTCAATTAATTTTAAACTCTTTGTTTAACTTCAGTATTAACTGGTTATGTACTAGGCTTCAACTTTATATATTTTATTCATTAGAAAGAAAACGCTTGACAATAATGGGTATTCATACAATATGATATCAGTGAAGTGACAAATTAAACGGAATACAGTCCATTGAGAAAATAAAACGAAAGCATGGCTCAATGAAGAGTTCTGTTTTTTTCAGTGAATTCATTTTTAAAGTTATACAATTGTAAAATATGTACTTTTTTCATAACTATATATACTGAATATAGTAACAAAACCATATTAGCAGATGTCATTTTTATTCAATAACTAACAAATATGAATATTAAGTCTTGATCATTTATCAAGAATATCATAAACATTCATAGAATTTGAAATGATCTACAATGTGATAAACTGGTTCTGAAACAAAATGAGTCAGTTAGAAATGAAGGGTCGATAGCGAAAAATGAGGGGTTAAGACCGTGACAGAAGAAGTAATTGAATAAGTTTCCTTTGTATATATAATCCTGAATCTTATAGATGTATGATGAAGGCTTCAATAGTGTTGATAAGCTGCAAACTTACTGTCATTGATAATGATTTACTGAACATATTTACCCCTTATTAAAAGTGATTAAACAAGGCAATTTAAAATAGACCTTTGACTTATGGAGAAAATAAATGACAAATGATGTAGGCGTTGACACTATAATTTAAGATGGTAGTGTAAGCTCCACAATTAAACCACACAGCCCGGAGAACACAACACCACTAAAAGATAAGGGGGTACAGTTACAATAATTTTCTGTTATTAAGTCATTAACTTGTTTTTTTATATGTAAAGATAAATGCTTCGGTTTGTTGCTGATTAGAAGGCAAAAGTTTTCTTATTTATTTATATGAAGAAACGATGATAATCGATAACTATAGTAATTATAAGGCTGATTCATAGAATATAAATAATAACAAGAAAGATTGCTTATTGTCTACAGGATATGCGTAATTAAAGGACGGATGTAAAATTAATAAACTGAAATAGAATTATAGTGTGAATAGGATAAGTTAGATTGAAATTATTGTTTTCTATTTTAACAAAATAGAAAAAAAAATGTATTTAGGGAGGAGGATTAAGTATAGTAACACTGGATAGAATTGTTGGTGATAAAGTAAATAAAGGAGTACGGTTCTCAATATTAACAACGGATAAATTCGAACATTTATGGGTGAAGCAATTCATTGACAGTCAATAAGCCATAGGCTAGTTACATTAAGTGGTTCAGTAGGCAACATTTTGATCTTTTTTTCGGAGAAAGAATTCGGATTCAGTTCTCGGTTTAAGCAACAACATATGGATCCATGTGCAACTGACGAGTTCGAAATAGTACGAAACCTGCATCGTGGATTCGATTTTCGGTCACAGTATAACTTTACTTAATAATTGAAGCAATTGTTATCTATTTCTGCACATCAAAATACAAAATATCTGGTGAGAAGGTTTCGTGAAGTAACATTGAAAACAATTCATAGTAATGAAATGAATGGACTACTGTTAAATACTATAATGAAAATATATTCGATCTGTGACAATATTCAACAATACTTCATTTGTATTCAACTCTCAAAAGGATAATATTTCTCATATAGGATGAACAGCATGAGTACTCTTAATATCAGCATATAGTTTAAATGAACGGTCAAGATCAATCGAAAGAACACCTCGGGTAAATTGTGAGGACCGGTATAATTAGAATAAATTAACATAATTTAGAAAACAGTTAGAAAGTAGGTATTATCACGCAATTCTTATGTCTAAATTTTTAAAGATGAAACTTCTAATCGCCAACACTTCATTCACTTTTAAATACAATGAAGAGCTTATATATATATATATATATATATATATATATATATATATATATATATATATATATATATAATCAAGTAGCTAGCTTTGAGCAAAGTTCTGTTTACCTCGAAAACATTCTTGATTGAGAGTCCATAACTAGTGCAATCGTCACCATGGACGATTACTATCAAGTGTTACTAATTGACTGGGATTAAAAAGGTATAAGCCATTGGGTTCTAAATTAGTGGTTTAAAAGTAGCACACTCTTCATGAAGCCTAAAAATTACACTCTTGACTTTGATCATCTTTTTTCACATTGCTGAATTGTCCAGACCTGTAACAAAATATATCTTTCTTTCAGTTTATTTCAATAAAGGATAAAACCTTATGATACAGTGCTATAAACAATAGGATAATTGCTATAACGCTAGGGTTTCTTA
Source organism: Schistosoma rodhaini (assembly GCA_944470415.2). Lineage (NCBI taxonomy): Eukaryota > Metazoa > Platyhelminthes > Trematoda > Strigeidida > Schistosomatidae > Schistosoma > Schistosoma rodhaini. Next base: position 36,243,732 of record OX104037.1, read on the forward strand.
TTATAACAGTCCTTTCACTTTTTACACGTATGTGGGACATTAATTTACCTTAGACGAATGCCTACACTAGATTCCCACCTAGTGTCTATTCTACAGGACTTCAACACAACTCAGATCAAGAACACGAGATTACCCTGACTAGAACGTAAATATATTTCCACACCAAACTCCGACAACAAGGAACAGTCATTGAATAACAGTCCGGATAGGGGAATATATAACACATATAACACCTGTCACACTATCTACATGTTTGACTCATCAAGACAACCAATAATTGTCATTCTCGCCCACACATCATACAGAGATCATCCTTTTGTGTGTTTTCAAAAGAAAGCTTTCTTATTATCTCTATAGAAACTCCTATTCTACACTGTTTATACTTAAATTTAAACTCTTCATACTTCCTATTTTTAACTAACATAGAACTTGAAATAAACATCGATCTATCTATATTTATGTAAACTTTAAATAAACACGAAACTGTCAATTGAGTAGATGAAGAAGTTAAAAAAAAACATTTAGAAAAAATATATCCGGTTCACCTTAGTTTTATTTCAACTTATATTTAGTTATGAGAAGGGGTTTTTAGTAGAGATTTCACTATTTTCATTGTTGTAAGCGTGAGTCAATTGAAGCTAGACCACCAAGGAAAACTTGGAAGCATTGAACGACCGTTTGTTTCAGATTTACATTATAAATGTTTCTAACATTTAGCTTTTTTTCATTCAGCTTATTTTTAAACAGAGAAGGAATAAAAATCTTTGTAGAATAAAATTAAAATTACTTCTATTTCACAGTTTTTTTATCAGATACAAATGAGCTTACAATCATAAGAAGTAATGCAAATTTGAAAACAAAGGGTATCACATACTGTGATTATGGAAGTTGCAACAGATTTTCGAAACTTAACTAAGAAACATGTTGAAAGGAACAAAATAGAATACATTATTAAATAATCTTAAGGTTGATGAAGATTTAAATCAGAAGGGGTTTTGTGGAGATTTCAGTATTTGCATATTTGAAATCATTAGTCGATTGTAGCTAGACCACCCAGGAATTACCAGATCTCCACAACACCCCTTCTGATAATGATCATATGCTCACTAGTGACTGACTTCAAGAGATATTTCCTGAAGTTCTAGTGAGAAGCAGTGACTAGTGGAGTTCAACTAGGTCTGTTGAGAGATATCAACTCACTGAAGGCAATTGGTGAACGGTTGCTCAATTTCGTGGATTGGTTGAAGTTAAAAATTAACACTGTTGGATGCCGGCTTAGTGGTCTATCGGTTGAGTGCTCTGGCGCGGGACTGATAGGTCGTGGGTTCGAGTTCCTAGTTGTTTTAATAAGTTTATATGTTATCAGTTTATTAGTAATCTCTTTGTTGTAATTGTTGTAATTTTCCACAACACAGATTTAAAAATATAGAAAACTGAATACAGGAGATTTATTTCACTTTCTAAATGCTTCGACTTTAACTAAAAAGAAAACTCATTTCCATATGGATCTTTATTGACAATTAATGAATAATAATGAAATATCACATGTGGTCAAAATACTTCGGATTATAAAGATAATAATTTTGATATAACCGTTAAGATCCTTCAGAAATTATTTGTTGACCAGTCACCTTAATTCAGTAGTCGTTACAGCTGTTCAAAAGAGACCTAACAATAATTTTTTCACTCATGCTAGCCAGGTGAATCGGACGTAAGAACATTGTAATGTAAACTAACTAACTCAAGATCAGTTCAGGTGTTCAATGTTTGCTTGTGAATTGATGTTACTATCTAATTCTAAAATCTTTACTCCTATTCTAGCACTTATGATATAGGATTTAACCTTGACCCCTAAAGACTTGATAGTGAGATGCGGATGCATTATGACTTTAAAACATGAGTTTATATGCATCTCGAAGAAAATTACAATAGACTAAAACTCATGATTTTACCTTCTTCTTCTGTATGAATACTCAAAAGGCTAATGAGTCATTCATTTTCGATGAACTTCATTTTTATCTCTTATTTTAAGCTTATTAAAGGGATTAATTGTTCCAAATGTTGAGAATACTTTTTACATAAATATGCTGTTAAAAAGTCACCCCGAAAATCAATCACTATTTCTCCTTATAGCATCTGATTATAGGTTCTATTCTGATACATATGAATGATCATAACCATATAAGATCTGAGGGCTAATCTATCTATGTTTCTAGCGTCCAAGGCATCTTGTGTGTTTGGATCAATGGGTTGTTTTGTTCATTAAATTATTCTATTCACAAAATTTAACTATACTTCACGAATTTCAATCATTATGAAAGCACACACTCTAACTTTTTTAACTGAGTCTTCTGGTTGTACATTTCAGTTCTCCCCATCATTACTCTTCTCCTTTTTCTCATCCTACCTTTTTTTCTTCTATATATACGCATTTTCCCACTTTCTCTTCCCATTCTCATTGTTCTGTGTGGCGCATATGTATCTGGTACCCCTTTGTACCAATATGTGTGTGTTTAAATAAATAAATAAATAAAATTAATCAACTTTCAGCTTCATTAGTTATTCCTAATAAATACCAATCATAATATAAAATATCTAAGTTATTGAGGTAGTGACCAGTGGAGTTCAAACTGGTATGTTGTGAGATAGTACTCATTAAAGACAATGGTGGACGGTTGCTCAATTTCGTGGACTAGTCGAAGTTAGACATTAACACCGTTGGATGCCTAGAGTTTAAGAGCTCGCGCGCGTGAGTGATAGGTCCTGGGTTCAGGTCTTGCGAGGTGGGATCATGGATGCTCACTACTGAGGAGTTCAATACTAAGATGACACAGCTGTCCAGTGCTTCCAGGTTTCCAATGGTGGAATAACATTTATCGATTCATGATCTTAATCAATTATTATATTTTTCGTTAAATCTCGATGGGTAGAAAAATTGTATGTCTGACGTCTCATGACTTAATATAAGCCACATATTCAGAGTAAATGGCAGATGAAGAGTTTTTCTTCAGTGACTACACGTCAGAATACCACTGATAGTCAATAAGTGTATAAAAGACATTTACATATATTTAGATAACTAGAGATTAACAAATTTCAAAATGAAATTTAGTCAGTTAATTTAAAGCCTACAAATACATTCAAATTGATTTCATGACCTTTTTTTTTATTAGTTTTTTTCATGGCTAAATAATAATGGTAGCTTACTGCTTTCATCTGATTAAAAAACAAAATAATAACCTAAATGTTTCTAATATAACTATACCTTAGTTTCTGATTTTGCTAATTGATTACAGGTAAATGACTTACTACTTTTATGTATGGTGAAATGATTATTCAAATGGATAGTTTAAACTTTTCAAACTTTTGTTAGACTCTTTCCTTTATGATTTCATGAATAGTTAGATTTCATTATGATATTAGGTCAAACAAATGTTATGTATTACTTTGCATGGATAAATACAAATTAAGTTTATGATGTTTGTTTTTCTTTTAAATAAACCAGAATAAAACTATCTAGTGTTTTAATTTACTTAGTATTGTTTGTTCGGATTTTCCCATTGATGTTTTTAGGACTGTAATTGGTCAGTCTCTAGTGTTTTCTAGTGTTTTGAATGAAGTCTTATAATCTGCTACAATATTAGGGAAACATGAATAGAAAAGGCATCTTACTAGTTCAATGATTTTGTTGTTGTTATCATTACCTTTTTAGTTTACTATAATAGAGTATAAGGTTAAAACGTTTGTGTATGACAGTTGAGGACGTTAGATCCTCAGAACTCATTTGGAGAAGGTCCTAGTTCTGTAATTTTGATTTGAAAATTTAAAATGATATGTTTTCGCGCGAAGAGATGCCTAGTTAACTTACAGCTCACATTTCCTACTCCGAAATTCTCGACTGTCATTAGTCGACGGATTTTTTTAGTAAGCTATTTTGTGGCTTTTCCAATGACGTTTCTATCATGGTATAAATAAGTTTGATTTGTGTGCTTACGAACCTTGTATTTACTGGGTGTTCGTAGAATACATTCTCTACACCTCATCAAGACTTCTTAATCGATTTAGCAGGGCCGGGGACAACGGATTAGAATAGCCTATCGTGTCACTGTGTCTTTGACCTTCGTAACGTTTACCGAGTAAGGTGAACTCGTAACAGCATCAAGCATATCAATAATTCCTAAGAAAAAACAATTACAAATGATTAAATATAAAATACAATTTGATTGTGGTTGGGTGATTTTGGAGGGGAACTCCATGATTCTGTATTAGATGATACTCATTAACAAAGACCATCTACAACTATGAGAGAACTATTTCCACGGTAAGATGTAAACAATATTTCTCAAAGTTGAAACTATGAGTCAATTAAAGCTAGACCACCATGGAAAACCTGGAATTACTGGAAGGCCGTTTTATCCTATTATGGGAATCCTCAGCAATGCGCATCCACGATCTCACACCCACTCAGTGGTCTATCGGTTAAATGCTCTGGCGCGAGACTGGTACGTCCTGGGTTCGAATCTCGTGAGTGTGAACGGAATATGCCCATTCAGACATTAAATAAGAAAGATTGGTTCAGCGAATAGTTCTCTTTTCGGTGAGTTCATTTTCAAATCTGTACAATCTCAATTATATATACTTACTTTTCGGAATGATAATAATTACAATGATAATGATAATAAACTTCTGTTAAACATGGTGACAGTGAGTTAGAATAAACGAACGTATTTTTAAAAAATGTTAAACAGGGAAACTAATAATCATTTTATTGCCATGGGCTTATATATTAATTATAAAGATAGATAGGGAAATTATCATTGTGATAAGATGGCTCAGCATAAGATAAAATGTTGAAATTGAGATTAAATATAATCAGGAGGATCATAAAAACAGAAACAAACCAATTGGGGGTAGAATGTTTAAGGAGAAGATGGAATGGGAAACAGATGACTGTAAAGGAAGAAGAGTATGATGAAAATGAATTCGCCGAAAAGCGATCTCTTCGCTGAACCAATCCTAAATGTAACAAATAACTATTATTCCCCATACTGAATCTAATCATACAACTGAATCTATATAATATTTTTTACAATGAAGCGTCATATTAAGCAAGTAACATAATTTCTATGGTATTGAGTGATCGTGATTAGGCATTAACGCCGTGGGATGCAGACCGTCTCAGTGGTCTATAGGTTAAGAGCTCAAGCGCGAGACTGATAGGTCCTGGGTACGAATCTCGCGAAGCGGGATCGTGGATATGAGCTTCTGAGGAGTCCCATACTAGGAAGAAACGACCATTTAGTGCTCCCAGGTTTTTTATGGTGGTCTAGCTTCAATTGACTCATGAATTCAACTATAAAATTACTAAAATCTCCACAAAACCCCTTCAGATGCTTATTTGTTCATTAATGCACTAACACTCTGTCAGTTATTGACTATAAATATAAACATATAAGAAAATAGTCACGAAAGAAGTTGTATTCATTTTGTTTCAATGATGTTTAATCAGCTGCATTTAGCCTGAATAAACAAACAAACGAAATGATATTTAATAGATAATTATCATCATTGACATGTATAGGCAGTTTACATTCCCCTATTGTAACATCGAAATATAAAATGTTGAATAGATTCGTAACCATAAAGTACAAAAAATGAGCTTATACTACAAAATAATTTACATTGTTAAATAAATAAATCATAGCAGGAAATAATGGGATAAAATGAGGGACTTGATCACTTTAAGTCATGTACAACTTAGAAAGCAGGCTCTGCAAAAGCCTTTCTGTCTGAAAGGTAACATATTTGCAAGAAATTCTTTTATTTACATGACTTCCGATTGTTTACAATAAATATAGTTGATGATTTGACCTGGTCACCTCATTTTGTGTTTATCGTTTCGACTGCTCTTGTGGGGCAAGTTATATTGGTCGACTTTCTAAGAATTTATATCGTCATGCTCGCGAACACCCCCTAACGTGGCTGAACAAAGGTCTAGTGGAGAAAGTGAACAGCTTGATAATGGCTGATTTAGAGCAAACTGGTCGTACTGTCAATATAAACTAATCGGGTCAGTAATTTTTTGTAAAAGCTTGTCCTTCAAACAGTAGAAGCAGTAGCAGTAGACATCCAGATTGAGAAACCGGAGCTATGTGTTCAAAAGAAATCTCTTCAGCCACTTCTCCTCCCTTGCTCAAACTTACTTACTTACTTACACCTGTTACCCCTCGTCGAGGAGCGAAGGCCGCTCATCAGCATTCTCCATCCAACTCTGTCCTGAGCCTTCCTTTCCAGTCAAACTTAAGGCCAATTAATCAATAATAATCTTAGCTATCGAATGACCTAATTCGACTATGATACTTTAAACTTTCTTAGCCAAATATAATTGTCTCTGTTATCGTTATTCACCTATCTTTGCATTACTACTATTTATGTTTAAATATTATTATTAATATCCCTTAAGCATGATTCATTCACTTCGCATTCATCCATCCTTATTACGCCTTAGAATTTAGTCTTCCATTAAACATTTGATCGAATTGTATTTGCACTATTATCTCTCTCATCCTATCTGACCCCGAAATTGATTCTGATCAAGGATCATAAATTTTCACTTGACATATATACAGATTCCAGTTAACTTTCTATACTTACTTACTTACACCTGTTATTTCTCGTGGAGGAGCATAGGCCGCCCACCTGCATTCTACATCCAACCCTGTCATGAGCAATCCTTTCCAGTTGTTTATAGTTGCTATTCATTCTTTTCATGTCCGCTTCCAATTGTCGACATAGTGTATTCTTCGGTCTTTCTGTTTTCCGTTTCGCTTCAATAATCCAAGTTAGTGCTTATTTTGTGATGCAAATTGATGATTTCCTCAATGTGTGTCCTATCCATTTCCGACGTTCTTTCCTAATTTACTCTTCAACTGGAAGTTGGATTGTTTTCTCCTACAGAAGATTGTTGCTGATGGTATCCTTTTACAGGCATAATATATTAATTACAATTTAGAAAATGTTAATTAACACCAGATTTTTAAAACATGAATTTTCTCAAAAAGTCAATTCAATTTAATATTTAAAATTTATTGAGACTACAATCTTAATCCTTAAATACTGCCCTTCAGTTAAGTTCATGCGATACTATTTCAAAATTGTCAGTTCTGTAGGCGATCAGTCGCTGCCCGGATAGTCCAGTGGTCAAGTGTCTGACTGTGAAGCTAGGTGACACGGGATTGACTCCGTCAGGGAGCATCAGTTCCCTCAAGACCACAGGTACACCTTGCTGACGAGTGTCAAATATCACGAAACCTAGGTTCAGGGATTTCAACCACCATCTTATGTCTTCTGACCATTTATTCAAAGCAAACAGTTTGATAGATTTTTAACTTTTCCCACAGTTAGTCTGAACGAATCAATACGATAAATAGAATATAGTATTACCGGTAACTGCTTTTGCTTTTATCATTTTGTCTACTGTAATCATAACAATTTACTCGTATTTTTTTTGTATTTTAATTACGTCATAGTCTCTCTATATCTCTCTTAATCTTCTCACTTATAAATTGAACTTGTATGAATATGGAAAGTATTTATATCGATTTTCAATAAGGAACTAATTAGCTTTACACATATTATACAGAAATTATACTTGTAAATCATTTTCTTCATTGATAAAAATTAGTGCGCATATAGAACATTTGTAGCATATGAACTGAAAAGAAATTTGCTTCGTCCTGTACTGTTCTCTGTTCTTGCTTTACACTATGGACTCATCAATGAAAAGAGTTATGAATAATTTGTAACAGACTGTTTTCTTCTCAAAAAGTTCTTATTATTAGTAAGAGGTACTGTAGTGTGGTCTACTTATATCCATATAAGTAGTATATAGTGATGGTCAAATATAGAATGTATTTTGGCAGAAGACCGATAAAGAAAGAACTTAAATGAAGCGCAATTGGTAGGAAAATACATGAACAGTGAAATTAAGGAAGATGGACTGATATTGACAGAAGGAACAGTGAAGATTGAGACAATTGATTGTTATTTTGCAAATTAAATGTATACTGTATGGTTATCAAAATTTAGTCAGATAGTCTGTAATTTGTATCACTAGTCGTGTTCTTTTTCACTACGGTAAATTAAAATATATTGGGGGAGCAGATATACAAGAAGGTGGAAAAACTAATTTTTTTCAAATAAAAGCCTTACACAAGAGGGTCTTTCCTATGTTAGATTTATTGATATGATAATAACTTGTTATGCGTGTCAAGTCAAAATTGAAATTAAGAATAAGAAACTAGTAGTAATTAATCATATTTAGATATAATCTTTATTCTATCTAAATTATCAATTAAATATCTATGAATGAATGAATAAAAAAGATTGATAAACAATACAGTTAAATTTGATTTCCGTCATATGAAATCCATGGAAGCCATAGGGGTGGTGCTGGTGGGCGGCCTACTCTCCTCCACGAGGGGCAACAGGCGTAAGTATATGTGTATATATATTTACATGTATAATGGTAGTAAAATCTATTTTGATTCATTTCAATAATGATCGATATCTATCATTAGTAATAATACTGTTTAAGAAATTTCTAGAAAACAGACTTTTAGACACCGGAAAGGGTATTGATAGGTTTATACATCTAGATAATGATGTTAACTGTACTGATTTTTTTTGTAAAAATATTTATTATAAAACACTTCAAAGTGATAAAGTATTAGAATATCTACTATTGTGGGCATCAAGTATCCAACGAAAGTATCCACTGAATGCAAATCATAGTGGGGAAATTGTTTTAATAACAGATGTTAAAGTTACAACTTGCTTTATTTGTACTAATTTTTAGTTTTGTATTGCAGACATTTAGGAGTGGATTTAATAAGTACGTATTAACATTTGGGCTCCATGTGAATCGCTTCTAGATACAACTTTTCAAATATATTTTTCATAATGATTAGTAGAGTAGAACTTATTTAGTAGATAATGTTGTGGTCATATTAGTTACATCATCACATCTTTACTACTAAATTATTGATATTATGACCAACTATGCAGTCGGTTTCATTATTATAATTGAATTGAACAACCTTTCATCAGTTTGATATATTTTTGTTGTTGCTTATAAGTATTACTTACTTACTTACGCCTGTTACCCCTCGTGGAGTAGCTTAGGCCGCCCACTAGCATTCACCATCTAACTCTGTCATGGGCAATCCTTTCCAGTTCTTTCCAGTTGTTATTCAATCTTTTCATATCTGTTTCTATTTCCCGACGTAATATGTTCTTTGGCCTACCTCTTTTCCTCTTCCCTTCCGGATTCCAAGCTAGGGATTGCCTCGTGATGCACATTGGTGATTTCCTTAATGTATGTCCTATCCACTTCCAACGTCTTTTCCTAAACTTATAAGTAATATTGCATATTAAGTTAAGCCTGATAAGAATTTAATTGAAAATAGTATTGTTCAGTTATCTATATTGTTCTACTTTAGATAATACAGTTTTGAATATTCTTCATTTCTTTAAACTTTGTCATATATTCTAATGTTGTATTAATCTGTATTTTGTTTCACCAATATACATACTTTTCCTTCTGAAACTAAGTTATCTAACCTTTATTGATTTTCACAGAGATATAAGTTTACTATTCATTGATAGAAACATTGAAATAAGGCGAAACACTACTCATTCAGATTTAAAATAATTTTCTTGTATCACGTACATATTACTGCGATGTGTGCTACTGATGTCGGTAGATATAAGTAATATATATCATCAATCGAATATGAGATACCTAACGGCAATAGTTTAGGAAGATCGAGGAGAAGAGAACGATGATAGAGAGTGATTGGTGTGGAAAAGAAGAATCAGTAAAGTCTGAGACGATTGATTGACATTTTGCAAATGAAGTATTTACTGTATGATTCACAGATTTGACTGTGATTTTCTGTAATTTTATGTTCAAATATATTCGATTATCCCAACTTATGTTCTCATTCACTATACTATCATGAAAAAAGGACAAAATTGAATTCACTCTTAACCGTAATTGCATATCTATAAAGGTGTTAAAACTATAGAAGAACTTTAATAAATAACAGTTACTTTCAAAATACATTTTATTAATGGTTAGGATAATTTTAATGATTAAATCAATAATATTCATTCATGTGAATGATATTAATG